>CM064330.1:67057435-69557435 GCA_032595735.1 Pelochelys cantorii
AACAGAAATTGGTCCAATAAAAAATAGCCACCTTGTGCCTCGAATATTCTGGGACAGACTCAGCTACAACAATACTCCATACAACTTAAGGAATATTGTAATTTGCTGCTGGTATAGGCTGCTGTGTTATTGAGTTACAATGGCTTTCAGAGCTAATGCTGGATTGGTGCAGTTTAAGTACCATTGTTTTCTTAGAGCTGTGCTTAAGTCACAGCGAAGCCCAAAGTGTCTACATGAGAGGGATGAAGTGTGTTCTTCATACAGCTTAAATCTGTATTCATTATTATGTAGCTAGCAAATCAGTTTGTGTTCTGAACTGTGTTCAGTACAAGAAACAGCAGATGACCCAGTTCCTGCCTAAAGGAGCTTGCCCTGTGAGGGCCCATTCTTCCTATCAGTGATGTCAGTGACAAACCAACAAAACAGGATCCAGCCCTAAATAAGTCTAAAGTAGCTTTTCAGACTCCTCTTATAACAATAAAATCACATCCAAGCATACGGATCTACTTAGAGCTGCTGGAAATTAGTTACTGGAATGAATCAAACTGTCTGTTAAGGCTCTTATGGCTTTGTCCCCACAACTCTTCCTGCAGTCTGGCAATAATCATTATTGAAAGATTCTCACTTTCTCAAAATGCATTTAAATTTGAACAGAAGGTGAAGCTCAGAATTCTTCAACACATGCAACCATGACCTTTGTTAAAAATGAGGGACTATACTACCCTTATTTGAATTCCTTGCTGCCCAAGTGCTCTATATTTACTGGTTTCTAAGTTACACACCCCATAAGATCCACCACCAAATACTAATCTAATCACCATTTGTTAGGTATCACCTCTGGGCCAAAAACCCCCCCAAATGACACAAAAAATCTAATTTAGGTACTTTTATGATCCCTCCACTATCACCGTAATATCTAAGTATGTCACATTCTTTAATGTATTTATCTTCACAACTCCCTTTTAAGATATGAAAGTACAAATATTCTCATTTTACAGATGGGAAACTGAGCCACATGCACAAGATCACACAGGAAATATGTGGTGGAGCAAGAACTTGAACCTAAATTTAGTGTCTTACCATTGGACCACCCTTCCTATTTAAACAGGAAAAATTTGATCCCTGATTATTATTTCACTATTGAGTTGATCTCATTTGGCACAGACAATCTTATAGCATCAGTTTATTTGTTCTAGGAAGAATCAACTTTGTTGACTAGGACTGGGGGCTTCAGCACAGAGTGTGCATATTGTTTTAACTACAGCTCACTTGTGACTGCCTTGCCTTGGAAAGCGGTAGGGGAGGAGATTGTGCATCAAGGAGTCTCCTCCTTTCCTTGTACACTTTTGTGGGAGCGGAGTACAATGACATTCTTTGAAACTCCCTAAGCCAAAGAATTCTTAATACTAACACCAGGGTTGTAGTTATATAGTAAATATAAATTAGGAATGGTTGAAAATTGTCCAGGTGCAGTTAATGCAGTAATTTGGAACTGGGAAGATGTTCAGACTCAGAGAAGCACTGTGCATGATTGTGAGTGTGATGCAGGAAAGAATCTTTTCATGTCAACCAGGCAGGAACACAGTGGGGATGCATAGGAAGTCTCCTGACTGTCATTTACATTCTAGCTATAAAGAGTGTCGTGTGAGATCTTGAATAAAAGTCTGTGACATGCTGGTCACTGGTGTCATTATGAAGCATATAGGTACTATATAAGGAGTTATGTATATATCCTGAAAATGTTCTTAAATCTGTGTCTAGGGAGTAGTTGCCAACAAAGAGGGAGAAGGTTCTCTGTCAGACAAGAGATGTTTATCCAACTATCTGTTCACATGCCACTTGAATATTGGCTTGTTCACAATGGATCTCCCATCACTCATCTGAACTGAATGCAAATAAAGGACTGGGGTGACTTGAGGAAGAAACTTACAAGAAAAGAAAACCAGCAAGGGCAGAGAAGCATATTTTGAGGTGCACAGCTGTTTGCTCAGGCACATTGAGGGGAGAGGGAGCCAAAGGAGACTCCCAGGCACCCCTCACTGAAGAAGTAAAAGGACAGTGATTTTGCTTCATGAAAAATAGATTTCAACCAGTTTTGTCTGAAAATTCTGGAGTGGACTTTGAGTGAGATAAACGTTTGTAGACAAGAGAGTAACTTTATAGTTAAGTTTAGTCTCTAAAAAGCTTGTTATTATTTTGTTTTCTAAGTAACTTCTGTTTCCAATATCCTTACTCACTATTATGAGAATCTCTGTTCTTTGACCATGAACATTTTCTAGTTCCCATCATAAATACACCCAAGTGCTCTGGAGTTAAGCAAAGTGATGATTCTGAACTGAATCTTCCAAGCTGGTGTATACAGCTCTTTTATGAACAGCAAGCCTCGTAATCCTGTGAGCGTTTAGTGGTTAAAAAGCTGGACACTATAGGAAACAGTCAGAAGACTCTGGGTATGTCTACACTACAGAGTTTTGTCAGAAAAAATGGCCATTTTTCCAACAAAACCTGAGTTACGTCCACACTGCAATTGTGTTCTTCCGAAAGTAAATCGAAAGAACAGACGGATTTTTCTGGCATCAGTAATCCTCTTTCTATGAGGAAGAAGCCTTTTTCTGAAAAATCTCTTTCGGAAAAAGGCGTGTGTGGATGGGAAGAGAGAGTTCTTTTGAAAGAAGAAGAAAGAGGAAAAAGCACATGTACCCTGGTGGCCACTCTGTCCATAGTAATCACAGCTTAAATGCGAGATAGCGTCCATTCAGTGTGGACGCTATCTTTCAAAAAAGCAGATCGCTTTTTCGATGCGCTTTTGTGCGTGGATGCTCTCTTTCGGAAGAGGTTCTTCTGAAGAAGCCTGCACTCTAGACATAGCCTCAGGTAGTGGCAGGACTACAAGTGATACTGCCTGTACAGAAACAGTGAGGCCTGCAAATGTAGTGCCTATGTTCCCAGAGGCTGGGGGGGGAAAGGGGATTCAGAAAACTGAGCCACAACAGGCACAGAAAAGACTGCTTCACACTAAGGGGAGGTAGTGGTAAAGTAAATCCTGGATACCCCTGAGAAGTGTCACAGTGAGTTTGCTTTAAGCGTATGATGAAGTGCATACTTAGTAAGGGCCCATGCTTACAATCTGCCCACAGGACTGAACATGAAGTGGTTTAAGTGAATATGCCACCAAAAAGACTTAATGTGCCTTCAAACCATACACTGCCAAGGATGTCAGGCAATTTAAACCCTTATGTCATCATAAAACAGCTTAAGTATTTTTGCTATTCTAAATATTTAAGATGGTTTAAAAGTTTATATCGCCATCAGCCAAAGGAGCTTAAGCACTCAAGTTACTCTACTTTTAATCTGACTTTAATTTTCTAGATACTTTTAAAGGGACAAAACTAAAGGCAATTTGTTGGTAAGTGAAACATGACATTCTTAATCACTTAGCAAATCATGCTCTTGTTAATTAATTAAAAAAAACTATATTCAAAATTAGTTAAATAAAATCATTTATTTATTATTATATAAATTGAATACATGTTTTTGATGAGAATTCTCTCTCAGAAAAATGTACTAATTCTTGCTAGGCACCCATTTTTTTTAAATCTTGGCCTATACTTCTCATCACTGAAGACAACCCATCAATCTTTCTCAAATAGCTTATAGTATCTCTTTACATATGGGCGCTTTAAAACTGCTACATCAGGCATATTGTGAAATCATCCCCTGAAATATTCCCATCAAAAAAATTGAAATGTCCTAGAAAAACCTAATAATGTCTTCCAATAATATGGCTACCATTCTCTGTGGATGTTAAAGAATACCCATTAGGTGAGAACAAACATTTTCATCTCTCGGTAGCTTGGTCTTTCACTAAAACAGTCTATATGAAGACATTACAGTCTGAGAAAATGAGTTGGACATTTCAATCCATTTGCTAGTGCACAGCTGTATACTTAAAGAAGCACTGGCACAAGTGGCACTAGTTGTCCTCCTTGTTGGCAGCATCACCAGAAAAGGCAAGAATTAAATGGATAAAGGAAATCCTACTATCCACTCACCTAAACTATATGTCAGATACTAAGTATCTTGGCCAGTATAATGAGGTGGCTGCCAACCAAGTCCCCATAGTATCCAGGGGTGCCACTCTAGTGTCCCGTCCACCCTACCCTGTGTATCTCTTCTTCTGGCTCTTTAAACAAACCCCACACAGTCTCTCCCATTCAATCACAGCCCTCTGTGCAAACTCAGCACAGGAGTACAGGTTGAAACTCTCTAGTCTGGCAACATCCATGGTCTACCATGATTTTAGTTAACCAGATATCCACTTATCATGGGTGTGGCCAAGTTTCTTTCCCTTAGTCCCATAGAGTTTGTTTGCAGACACTAATCCTGGCTCTGTGTTGTTACTTAGCTCTCATTTACCCCTAAATGTCTTCTAAAGCCCACTAAGCAATGGAAGTGTTGGTAATGCTGCTGAACAATATTGACCTTCCCTCGTTTGGGAAATTCTCTGGTTTGGCACCAGTCCCAAGGGTACTGGACTCGAGAGGTTCAACCTGTTGTTTTGTTGTGTGTTCCATTTTATTTGAACTACCAGAATTTAGGACTATCAAGTGCTCTGTCATAAGCCCCACTTAGCCTATGTCTAGACTACAGAGCTTTTTCAAAAAAAAGTGGCCTTTTTTCAAAAAAAAATTCTCCTGTGTCTATACTGCCGTCGCGTTCTTTCAAAATTAAATCAAAAGAACACAGCGGTTTTTTCGACAGTGGTAAACCTCATTTTACAAGGAAGAACACCTTTTTTCGAAAGAGCTCTTTCGAAAGAAAGTGTCCTGGACCACAAACAGGGCTTTTTCAAAAGAGAGCATCCAGATTGCCTGTGTGCTCTCTTTCGAAAAAGCGTTCCGCTTTTTTCGAAAAAAGTTGTGGCTGTCTAGACGATCTCTTTCTAAAGAAGCTTTTTTGAAAGATTCTTTTGAAAAAGCTTCTTTCGAAAGAAGCGTGTAGTCTAGACATACCCTTAGTGTTGTGAAATAGGACTTCAGTCAGCAGGGCTAATCTTCTGACACATTCTACATATCCTAACTCTCTACAAATGCTTTTAACTTACTGCTATCGGGTGAGATGTCATTTTTGCAAGAATCATTTCCATGCTGTATTTTTGGGAATAATCATATTTAAGATATTAACTCGTGAGGTCAAAAATAGTCAAAGTACAATACCTACCCAACTTTACCTGCTCTTAGCTAGTCCTGTTTGACCTATCCTGAAGCATTGCCAGGGTCTGAAAAGACCTCATTAAGCTATGTTGTGATCCAGGAAATAGATACACACTTACTTAATGATAAGCACACAAAGTGATCCCTATTGACTTCTATAGGATTATTCACATGTTTGAAGTTAAGCACAAAAGTATTTGTTGGATTAGGGATGTAGACTGATCTGTACTTCATATTATTTCAAAGGCAAGGATCTTGTCACAGACTCCAAGGATCAGTTGATATCTTGTAGCAGCCAAGATAAGGTAATGAAAGCACACTGCTTTTAAAAGGAATAGTCTTATTTTTCTTGGGCCATCTTAGTCTCCCTGATTACCTTTTACAGAGTTAAAACAAGCTTTTGTTTCATACAGACAAGTTAACCAATATTTTTCTGCCAGTGCAGCAATGTTTTATTATAAATGCTTCTGGCCTATCACCAGTTTCTGCAGTTTGTAACGGGTGCTTCCGGGAATCTGGTATTAGACCCAGTAGGATTTGTAGGGTGTGTCATATGGGCTGGAAAGTAACTTCCAAGCAAGTAAGGGTGGAGCTGTTGGCTTGCTTATTTCTCCCTATCCATTGCAATCAATATGTTAAGATAAAGCTATTATTAAATATGATGTGTTTTATGGTTTCGTTTGATTGATGTAGTCTCTCTCTTAAGTTCTTATATAAATACTGATAACGCTGTGGCTCAGCACATCACAAACAGGTGCAACACATTCTGTCTGTGTTGCCCTGGGAGCCATTGCTGTTATGCAAGGTATCAGACTGTGTGAAATAACTCTGCTGCTGAGTTGGTTCTGTTCAGGTCTTTATACCACACTTACTATGAGAATTGCAGCAGCTGTCACTTCAGGCAACTGCGGCAGCCAGAAGGGTAACAGCAGCATTAGACAGGGAGAACTTACAATGGGCACACAGTGGAAAACACAACATTCTCAGGTCGCCTTCTCTGAATCAGCCAGCACCAGCTACACATAAGGGCTTGGGACAAAAGGAGTCAGGAACTTTCTGTGCACTGCTGGCCTGCCTGTTTCTATATGGGCATGTCTGAGGCACAGGGACTAACAACTTGCATTTTTTCTCTCTCTAGTGTGAATCAGTAGCTGCCAGAAGCAGCCTTCACAGCCTCCTAACCTCATCAGTCATACATCTCAAACTCTGGCTTTTGATTGCTTTTTCTCATTTACTGAATTGTTAGTAGTCATCCCACCATTTCTTCACAATAGCCCTCAGCTGCCCCCTCATCAGCCTTTTCTCATCAATCCCCATTGTTCTTCTTCCCCTTTTTCCCTTGGTCAGTTAGTTCCCTTTCCCAGCCTGACTCTTCCCACAGCACTTCAGCCTCAATACCCACCAAAAACCACCCCTAACACTATTTTAATCATGCAAATGAAACAAATACACATACACACACACACACACACACACACACATGCACACCTTTGATTTCAAGCTCTTTGGGGCCAGGGATGCCTTTTTATTGACTGCTTACAGAGCAATGCAACTGTGATCCATGATTGGGGCCGCTAGGTACCACTGCAATAAAATAAAATAAAATAAAATAACAACAAACGGATATTTTTCAAAGATATGGAGCAAAGAAAAACTACTCCAACTCTGAGTACTCATTTACTTTGTTCCTTTGTCTTAGTACAGCCCCTAGTATACCATGGCTCTTAACTTGATGGCAGATTTTTGACATTGCCACAATACAAATAAAAATAGAAAGTTTTCAATACATGCTTAGAGCTCATTTCAGGATCAGCTCTCACAGTAATACCAGTGGCCTTTGGAATATAAAGCTCTGACCCATGCTGAGGCTTCTCTCACACAAAGAACTCTGATACTGCTTCTTAATAACTCCTTCATTCATTTAGCTCCTCTCGCCATCTCCCACTGATTTGCCAGATGCCTACAACAATATTTCTGTGTTTACACATTCAGCAAGATTGTTGTTGTTATGCCTTATTTTTTATTTATGTTAATGAGGCAAAATTACTATAAAAAAAGAATGGGATATTTTCCATTCTGATGACTAAACAACATCTGGAAGTTTTAAGCATTCATAGACTGTCAAGAGCTTACACATATCTCCAAATTTTAATGACAGAGGTGCAAACACACACATGCACAGATACCTGACCAAATGTGAAATTCCTTGCCTATTAAAATAATATGGGATGCTCTGTGTGCAGCTTTAATTGGTATTGATGGGGAAGATAAAGTATCAGTATAATATTCCACGATTAGTTGTGCAGATCTATTCAGTTCCCTTTGCAAGCTCAGCTCTGTGAATAGCTTCAGCAAGTTAAACCTTAAAAGCCATTCAGATGGGATTCAGGTATTATTCTTTAGTCATTATTAAAACTGAAGTGTATAGTGGGAGAAAAATGCAATGCTGAGCTAATTACACTCTTTTTCTAGTCTCACGGGGAGACTTCATTTGTGAGTTTCCCAAAAAGGATGGCACAGCTGTCATAGGTTCATGAATCCCACAATGCATTTCTTTTCTCTTCATTAATCTGTCAGTAATTCAATCTGTGATGGCTGTGTCATAATCATTTCTTACATTTCACTCCATTACTGTGGAACAAATTACAACATTTTTCATTTCAGAAAGGCTCCACCATTATTTCTGCTGTTAAAACCTGGTTCAGAAGGTAGGACTATCATCCACCCTTATGTAAAGACATACTTTGAAAACTAAGAAACCACTGAGAATAACTAAAGATATTGCACCCTATTCCTCAGGATTATTGGGAGGATGCATGATTTTAAGTTTAAAAAAGATAACTTATTGTAACATACTATTTAGATTACTCCTATTTTAACTGAATTAGTAAAAATGGGAAAAAATGAAAATGAAAGCATGAGTATTAATGAGTATAAACCCTGTTGTATGAATTTAAATGGAACATAGGAGATCCATGGCTATTAACATAACCTTATTCAACATTAAGCAGCCTTATCCAAGGTCAGGGGTTTGGTTTACAGAGATTCTACCCTGTTTAATATGATGGAAACACACCATCAAACACCCTTTTAATGTTTTATTAAAGAAAAGGAAAATTAGTTAAAACATTTGAAACAAAGTTGAATAAGGTATTCATTTTTCAGCATCTCTTGTTCCTGTTTCCTTGAACTGGAGAGAGTTTTTAGAATAAAACTCCCTTTGTTTGACAGGCTCTTAGAGGGTATCAAATTAGCTGTCTTTTGGGGGAAAAGAGAAGTAATTAAGATGGGCTGGAACAGTTGTTATTGCTTCTGCTTTTTAAATCCAATTCCAGTTCATCTCAGATGATCTTTGGGAGTCAGCTGGGACTAGTAGGATGGTAATTCTTCTCACCTGGATTCTTCTCTCTGGCCCATTCTGGTCAAAATATCTTTCAAGATCTGGCATAACAAAAGCCTAGTGTCCCAGGAAATGATCGGAGTGGCAGTCATGATAGGGAAGCTCACTCCAGAAGCATCTGTCTGTTCTTCTATTCCCCCCCCCCCCCCCACCACCACCATCTAAAAAAGTTTCTAGCTTTAAGGATCCAAAAAGTGAATAATGGGTGGAATACCCCATCCCTTCATTATTTTGTCCACCAACTAGACCTAGGCCTAGTTGCTGACACCAGTTCTGTGCATTTATATAAACTGTTTCTCTGCCTGAGATATTCTAGGCTTTTTAAGGAAAGTGGCTTTAATGTTGGAAATAGATGAAAATTGTGGAAAGAAAAAATTAAACAGTTACAGTTTGCACAGATGCACTTTCTGCTTCAAGCCCTATTACAACACTGCTACTAACTAAAGCTAACCTACAATGCAAAGGAGTTTCTACTACTATTGTTCTCTGTTTACAAGTGTTTACAACCCACCAAATTATTCTCTGGACAATGTCCACAAATGTTTTTATCAAAGGTCAGCATCAGCAAATGTCATAGTTCTTTGAACATTTGTAGTGCTTGCCAAGCTATTCAACAGGAGCTTTGTCAGCACAATGAAGGGACTGAAGGCCACCATGAAATCTAGCAGGCTGACATTTGTTGACAACATGTACCATTGACTGATGGAAACTACTGTGACAAAGTGGATTGTTGGACAGATCCCTGGGGAAAGGTTGACTGTGAATATTCCTTGGGGCATTGGATTAGTGTTGACATCTCATCCCCATCAGTACCTGGCTAACCCCTGAGAAACTAATGATACAGCCTAACAGACCAAATTCAATTAATGCACAAAGCCCTTTCAGGTACTTGTCCACTGTGATGTGGTGCTGGTCCAGCTTTAAGAGTTCTCCAACTCAACATCAAGAATTTGTCAGCATTCAAGCCCAATGTCATGGCGGAAGTGCTTTATTTATTTATTACATTATTATTTTAAATGCAACACTCATCCCTCCAGGGAGTAGAAATATCACCATGTGACTCAGATACAAAATCAGACATCCATCTATCTGGCAGACAAAACTGGCTATAAGTTGAAGTTACACAAAATCAGGTGAAATAAAGTACTCATTTTAACAATGAAAGTAATTAATCACTGGAATAACTTCACAGGGGTTGTGATAAATTCTCCATCACTGGCAATTTTTAAATCAAGATAGCTTGTTTTTCTAAAAGAGTTGTTCTAGTTCAAACAATTCAGGAAAGTCCTGTGGTTTTTGTTAAACAGAAGGTCAGACTAGAGGATCACAGTAGTCCTTTCTGGCTTTATAATCTATAAAATCAAAAATAGCAACTGTTCAGAACGAATGGCTTGTGAACAGCCCAGAGGCTGAAATTTGTTCCCAAGGACTATTCGGGGAATAATTATGAGTATGAATATGAATACATTTATAGATTGCAGAATTTGGCCTCGGGCAATTCACCAACAGAAAAGAGGGCTATCTTTGTCAGATAATGTATTTGCAAGAAATAATTATTTATCTATTATTAAGCATTCAATTCTTCCCTGCACTACATAGCTTTCTGACATAAAATCATCTACACTACATTTCCCACTTGGAATAATGGGGCAACTTTTTAATAGTCTTACAACTAAGTAGGGAGTTTTGTTTGGTATCACAATACTATGCCATGTATAAAAGCAGCACTGATGACATTTTAAAGTAGTTGCATTTCCCAGATGCCAATAAGATTTAATTCCATAGGTCTATTTCATACCCGCTATTATCAACAAGATTACTAGACGCAGATGCTCCCATCCTTAAGGTAAATTGTAATATATCAAATCATTTGAGACCTGAACAACAGGCAGAAATTTACCCTGTCTCTTTTGTCTACAAGCTTAGTTTGAATAGTTCAAAAATTTCCTTATTAATTACTGATCCACTTTGAGTTTCCAAAATTGATGTTTACCGAGGCAAGCTCTGCAGAAAACTGAAATTGTCAGAAACCCACCATAGGCTGGCTTAATCATCTCAATAGACATCTCAATGAATCCTGAACTCCCAGTGCAAAAGTTATTTTCACCCTCTGCTTTAAGCAGTTAGCTGATCACAAGAGACATTCATTTCTTCTGTTTGCACCATTAACTACACTAGCTGCTTTATCCACAAAAACTTCCTCACAGGCTGTACAACCAACCATTAATATAATGTCTTCCTTTTGCACTGCATGTGGATGTTCCAAAAAGCTACCCCTTTTCTATTACTCTAAAGTCTCTCACTGTAACAATGCCTCTAGGGTAAATGTTTCTTTTCCTGAGCTGCTTTTTGTTTTCAGAGTGAAAAATGACAGAGGAAGCTGTGCCTCGAGCTTGGTGAAAATAACAACACACAAACAAGAAAACAACAAAATCTGCCTTTTATTTGGCATTGCAGCCAGGTTAAGGTTCATGATTTTTTTCTGAGGTAAGCAAAGCCCAGAGCTGTCAGTCACCAGGGGTAGGCTATAGTTTAGAGATTGTTTCTCTCTAAAAGATAACTAGGCAGAAATGGTTATTGTCCTACTCCACAAAAGTTCTGGCTTCGCCTGACTCATACCATATCAAATAAAACTAATGTACACCCACTGATTTCAATAGAATTGTTTTTGTATGTACCAATACACTTGAACCTCTTTAATTTGGCAACCCTGGGAAACAGGGTATGCCAGATTCGAGATTTTGCCAGGACAGGGAAGGTGCTGCGGGGTTTGGGTATGCATCTATCACATCAGTTACAATATTAGGCCCTGATTAACCCATGCTAGCTCTGAATAAGCTAGCATGCTAAAAACAGTGTGAATGACTAGCTACCTCAATGGAAATCCTATCTGAGATCCTATGTATGTACTTGCAAGCAACCCCTTGCAATGTAATGCAAATTTCTATTTACCACACTAGTTCAACCAGTGCTAACATGAGCAGGTCTCCTGGAACCTCCCCAATCCAGTGTGGACACATTCTTAGAGTCACATTTGCTGCCCCACAGCGGAGCTATGGCAAGCCAAGGCTGAGACACTAACATTTCAGTCATTGTATAAATTGTGCATTACTTGCTCTGCATTTTATTAAATGAAAAATTTGGGATCGAGTGTTATCAGGCATCTAAATAATATTTTCCCTGTTGCCTTGGACTAAAAGTATTTGGCTCTGCTAACTTGTCTCAGGAAGGGTTCCCCCCCCCCTTATTCTATCTAATACTATAAATGTTCCCATGTTCATAGACTATGTATGAACTTGCAAACTAACCAAGCACAGGGTAAACTAGTAATTATTTTTACCCATGAAAGACTTACAAAGGGGAAAATATGCATTTGTTCTATTAAAAAGATTTGCAAGTAAAAATTGGCTAACCCTGTATTAAAATACTTTATGCGCTTAATGAAAGGAGCCTTGGTCACTACCTTCTTCTATCTCCCGCTATAAACATCTGAAAGTCAGTGAAAGCCTAAGAGACCTCCTTTAACTGTACAGTAGCTGCCATTTCAACATCTCTTAAAATCAAGAATAATAGGGAGGTTCCCTTGATTTATTATGCTATATATAAATAGCAAATACTGTTCACATTGTGTCCAATCAACTCCCACTTTTTAAAAGCTATAATGCAATGAATGAGAGCTACTGGGACATTGGAAAAGAAGATATTTTAATCAAGGTTTGTAGCATTAATGGACAAGCTCTCTTTCCCACTCTGGGCATGCAAGTAGCCAGCAGTCTCATAGAAAGCAGGAATTAAAAATGCTTTAGGAACTCAAAATAAATATAAAGCACACTTCTGTGGCAGGGACTATTCTTTACAGGGCAATTTTCTGTCCACTGAACTGTAAAGATAAAGATACTTTGCAGCTATTTACTGTTGTAATTATACTATTGGCTACATAAAACAGGACAGATTATGGCCAATTGCCAAACAGAAACAGATAATAAATAGCAAATTAATTAGTTATCTGGTATTTAGATCACAAGGGAATTTCTGTTCTTCATGCTATCATTTCTGGCAGGCCAGCCTTCTGTTTACAGTACGTATCACTTGGGCCATGTTACTGCAAGTAACAGGACAGGCACACAAGATGACAGTTTGATAGGCCAACTAGATATCTTTGTTCTTGTATGACAAAGGCAAACTGTTCCAGCAGGGACATGTTCTGAAGAGAAATACCTGGGGGAGGCTAGTTTTGAGTTGAACCTTCTTAGCTTTAAAAGAAAAAAATACTTTTAAAACATCCGACTAAATTAACCAAAGACATTATTGCCATCTTATAAAGGGGAGAACTTTTCCCCATTGAAGTCAAAGGGTTTTTTTGCCCCACCTCAACGGAGCTAGGGTTGACTCAAGAGATAAATAATATTGAGATTGCAGTTTCAGGCCATCTGGTAGGTTTTCACTGCATTATTAATTTGTGATCTAAGCTTTCAATAAAGTTGACTTAAGTGGGACTTCAAACTATTTGGCTGATGCCTTCCTTTTCGGAAAGCTATCACCAAAAGGCTGCCCACTGCATTTCAAACATGACTTTGGTTTCCAAAATAACAATTGTAATGTTAGCATTTCACAAGGCGTATTGCTTGGAGTGGAATGCAGCCAATGAGTGCAAGCAAAAGGTAAGCCCAGCATTTAGTTGTCAGGTGAGCACCACTTCTGTCCATGGGACAAGAATAGGCAGAAAAGTTTTCCCAAAATACACTGAAAGTTTGGAAGGAGAGGCCAGGAGTAGTTCAGTGTAAAGGATCAAAAGATATGCCCCTGCCTTCACCGCAGCTTAACTGAAGGATGGCTTGAGTTAGTCTTTGCTGTGTGGTCAGAGTCACTCACATGTGGGTACGTCTACACAGCAACAACCGACGGTATTCCGAAATAACATAGTCCGTGTCTACACTTCAAGTAGTTATTCTGACATAATGTCAAAACAATATTGAGCTGGAGGACTTCTTACTCTGATTCCTGTAGCCCTCATTTTACGAGGAGTAAGGGAAGTCAGAGGAAGGGTGCTCTTCCTCGGACTTCCTGCTGTGAAGACAGTGCCAAAAGCTGAAATAAGCTATTTCAGCTTCAGCTACACAATTGACATAGCTCAAGATGTGTAGCTTATTTCAGCATTAGCCCTGCTGTGTAGATGTACCCAAACTGCTGCAGCCTAAACAGTGTAGCCCAGATGCACTAACTTGAGCTCACAGTGCAGTGAAGAGATTCCTTTGAGCATGGCTTTCACACTGAAAGTTCTGAAATGATGTTCCAAAGCCCTGAATTTTATTAATGGTGTGCATACCAGAGTAAACATTATTATTTTGAACAGAGATTTTATTTGACAATATGCTATTAACATGGATAAGTAATATGTAATTGTCCCATATGAAAATCAATTCCATTTTATTGATAATAAAACTCTTTTCAGATACTGAGAAGATGTCAGAGTTCAGAAGCAATCCATTCTGGGATTTTTGTATTGTCTTTCTGTCACTTTATTGTTATTGGCCATGTCGCACTGACAGGTTAACAAAATATGTTTTTAAATACAGTCTAATCATCTTATATCTTATTCTAGTCTAGACTAATAACAGTGCATTCATGTTAATACTACCCTCATCAAATTACAAGGTAAGTCCTTTTCCTTCAACTCCTGCCATTACTGAAGTCAACTCTTCTGCATTTGTAAAAAGCTACATGACTCATTGATGCTTTATATGTGCAGCTGAAAAGACAATCAGACCATGACTTCTAAACTGTCCTTCACATTAGGAAGGTGAATGAACAGTTCTGTCTGTGCTCAGCCAAGGCAGTCATTTTATTTCTCCAGTAACCGCTACACTTCTATGGCTCTAGTCCCTTTGGATGACAGTCCAAGTGTAAAAGGCATGGGAAAACTTTTGATAAGAAAGCTGGTTAGTTCAGAATCAGAAAGATATTTTTCCCTTGAATGATACAGCATTTGTCCTTTACTACAAAAAAAATTTATGGATTCAAATTCTCAGTAGCAGCCTACATGTTTGGTACTGAAGAAGCTTATCTGATACACTGCAAAGGCTAAGACAGAGTAGGATCTTAGGGAAAAGCAGAGTTGACAATGTCCCTGATAAGATATGAGGATTCAATTATATGATTACTATTTGTTTCCAGTAGCAACCACAATGAGCTAGGTGTTTTCCAAGCATAAAAAGTCATAAGACTCGATTTTCCAAAGTGACTAGCTATTGATTTTGGCTGACTCAGTATTTCTGTGCTCAATTTGAGAAGTATTAAATGGACTTGATTTCAGACTAAGCATTTAGCCCCTTCTGAAAATCTGTCCCTTTTATGGCATCTCAAATTGGGAATGTAAAAACTGAGGCATTGTAAAATATAGCTGATTTGGAAAATCTTGGAGGGCTTTGCACCAAAGAACCAATTTAAAGAGACAGGCAGACAGGGAAAAAGAAAACAAGAGAAAACAAAAAGTAAGTTGGTCAAATGGTGATGGGCCTCATCCTGATGGTACAAAGTTTGAATAGAGGCCTAACCCAGTTTGCCAATATATTAAGAACTTGTTTCTGAGTTCACCCATACCAGTCTTACACCAGTATAATTCCGTTCACAGACTTACATTGGTGTAACTGAGCTCTAGAATTGGGTTTCATAGCTCTTCAAATTTATATAGAACTATAGTGTTTAAGAATTAAACTGGTAGCATTTATCTTAGCAATCTCTGTCTAATTATTTTTGTTATTTCTCTAGTTTTATTCACTTTATGAATATCCCTGCAATGGTTCAGGATATGTATTGAGCAGCAAATTGTCACATTGAAAGCTTTCTCCCTAGACTGCATGTAATGTAAGTATATAGATTTGTCAGTTGGTTCTTTTATTGTTTGTAAATTGTTCTCCATGGAACAGAGTCACAAACATCTGAGCCATACATTATTAAAAGAAATGTTCCTTATTTTATTGTCCAAAGAAACTGAAGGACAAAGTGAGACACAGGGAGAGTTATTAGGAAAAAAGAACTGGAACCCTATGCTGCTTCAGTGTTAATGTATGATAATAGCAACATTAACAGGTTTTTGTCTGGATTTTAAGGAAAAGGCATAAATTATGGGTACTTTGAGCATATGCCTTTTTTCTGAACAATTATCAATCTATAAACCTAAGTGCAGGCAATCAACACAAACTGGGTTTTAATGAGCAGTAAGAATTCAAAAGAAGGAAAAATAAACAAAAGACAGAAAGACTATCTGAATGTCTTATGAATTCTAGTTCTCATGTTTTACTTTTGGATAATAACAATAAGGCTCATAGGCTAACTAACCAAGTTTCATTTTCTCCCTGTGATGGAATGGGCCAGGACTTGTGGTCCTGCCCCAGAGAGACAATAGAGAAGTCCTTCAAGCGGACTAGAATGGATGCTTCCTATCCACAAGGTGAAGGTGAGTCACAAGACTATGAATACTGTCCAGGTTGTGGGATCTGGGAGGAAAACCCTGGGAAACCAAGGCAAGGACTACAAAATTAGACAGGAGTAGGAGACTACCAGATTTCTGCAGACACAGAAACCTGACAGGAAACCCTAGGAAACCTGGGCACATTACTAAAAGCCCCTGGGTGAGTTAGACCAGTAGGGAAGATCCCTGACAAATGGGAATGGTTGACATTATTTCAAGTAGACATCTAACCTGCTTACCTGAGGGAGGAGAAGTGTGATGGGATGGACCAGGTCTTGTGATCCTGCCACCCCTTACTTCAGAGAGACAAGAGAGAAGTCCTCCGTGCAGACTAGAGTGGCTGCAGAGGAAGCAGCCAATCAGGGGCCAAGAAGGCCCTATAAAAGGAGCTGGGGAATAGAGAAGCAGTCAGTACCTCTGGAGGTCTCAAGCTATGCAGACCAGGTGACTGGCTGGCTGAGAGAGTAGCAGCCCTGTGGAGAGCTGTGTGTGGTGAAGACTGGACTATGATGGAACTCTGAGATAAAGCCCTGAAGTAAGGGCAAGAAAGGTACCTCCAAGAGGGGAAGCTCTGGGGCACCACTCTCTTCAGAGTGAGGGAACAGACTTAGAAAGACACTACAGAGGGTATTGAGATGGGCCCTGACAGATGTGTACCCTGGAATGTGTTTCATGAATCACTCACAGGGTGTGAGACTTGACCAGAAGGCTGAGTTGCCAAAGAAGTTAGAGGGATGAGTCACTAATGAGGCTTTTAAATAGAAGAAAGTGTAGGCAAATGCACTCTGCCAGAGAGGGGCAAATGTGAGAGGTGAGTCCTGCCCCATTACACTTCTGCATGGAACAAAAGCCTCCCAACAGTAGTTATTTGTTCTTCTAAACAAAGGGGGACAGACTCATCCCTGATGTAACTCCATACCTCTAACCAAGAAGATGCATATAAAGGAGTTTCACTAGGATGAATTGGTTCAAATTGATTATTTGTTAATCCATAATCACATTGAAGCCCAAACTGGAGAGAACTTTCCATAAGTCTTGCTTCCAGAAGCAAGCAACTTCTACTAATGCAAAGTATATTGAACATTTAATATACTTACATTTGGAACCTACCATTTTACATATTGAAAGAAAGCTGATTCATCCCCTTAATTACTTTAGCTTAAGGCAACACTTGAATGGTTTATAGATAGTAGTAAACATCTGTTTGTATGCTCTTCCTATTACAGGTTGATTTTCCATTACATTTCTATTACAATCGGCTCCTCTGCTAAGGAGACAAGTACCTCTTGGGTTCTCATTTGGCAAGGATTTTTGTATCCTTCTTTCCTCTACTTTTGCCTGAAGCTAGTTGCATTAAGGGTATCCTGGATATTAAAGTAGGAGTTCTTCTTCCCTGTTGTGTAGAAGGAAATACATAGCTGTAGTCTGTTGGGTAATGTGTATTGTGCTGGTAAAATGTGGATCAGAGGACAACAGCTTAGCATCCTGGAAAACCTAGTTTCTCATATGGTTATGAGTCTCTAGCTCTTATACCATTAGATACTGAGTGTGTCATACAGATGGCACATCCAGTCCCTGTGGAGTGATGCTGCTGTCAGAAATGCTGTACCAGATGTACAACTAAGGAGCACTTTCACGCGTGGCTGGAATAAAAATTCAGGAAGAAGAGAGAAATGGGAACCTGTACAAATATATCCCTTTCAATAATTATTATGGTACACCATGGATTATTATAGAAAATAAATTTAACCAAGATGAGTCACTATAATTTTAAATTTTAAATATATTTATCAAATATATGTGAAGCCATATATTAAGGGGAAAGTATTTCAATAGTCTGTCTAGACTATCACAATCAGTTTGCCCTTGTCTGACAATAAAGCTGAAACATATCTCTGTTATTTTTTGCACACTTTATCATGAAATATGAGTGTTAACGTCTAAAAATTCTGAGGAAAAGTCGGTAAATATAGTATACCCTTCTATAATAAATAATGCTATGATACACTGTTTCTCTTTGTGTGCAAAAGAACACTTAGCTGTCTGTATTAATTTAACAAATTTGGCAGCAAGAATGTGCAAAACTCAATTTATTAATCTCCAGTCACTTTCATCTAAGTCTGTAATGCAACACACTCAATCTAGTTACATTCCTCTGCAGCTAGTTACATTTTATTCTCACTTCCTAGAAGTTCCTCTAGTTACAATGTCTAGGCATGATTAGATGAATGTATTTGTCCCTGCAGGCCTGATCCAGAGCCCACTTTAAAATCAATGGGAGTTGATTTCTATATGTTGATTTCTGTCCTACCTATATTCCATTATTTTCTTCCTATCCACAAATTATTTCCATCCTCTAGGATAGTATCTGATTTTTATTCTGTTGCCTGTCCGCTTTACCGACTCTTTCATTTTCTCCTAGAGCACTTAAAGTAACATAAGGCAAATGCAAGGTTTCATACTTTTTCTGTGATGCTCAGCTACCATTTCAGCTTTTATTATTTATTTGTTGTTATTATAGACAGTATTTTCTATGTTTAAGGGGAAAAGGTTAGGAAATGTTTTCCCTTTTCCCTTAAAGCCACAGAGGCATTTTGTTTTCCCCATCATTAATATTTCATAATTAAACACAAACAAAACAAAAGAAAGATCTACAGCTTGAAAGATTTTAATAAATATAGATACCAGACCCTCTGCAAAAGCAATTTCAGAATCACTTGATAAGAAGCAATAGCATATCTCCATGAAACTAAGATATATCTGTAAGATACAGCAGAACAAATCTGACTAATTAAAGCTCTTAATTAGCAAAACAGCCTCAGTTCTTATAATCTAGCCTAACTAATATTTTAGCAGCTAATCAAGTTGAGTTGCTTAAACAGAAGCAACACTAAAGGCTCCTTCTTTGCATGTGGAATTCTGTGGGATTTCCTACTTTTTGATTTTTTTCCCCTTCCTTGGCAATTTGGATTTGTATTAGAAATCAGCAGTAGTATAGTTCTAAAATTAAGCACAGTTATGTAAGCACAGTTCACTGAATTTACCATGTACTTCAAGAAAACAAAAATCTGCTTTTTATAATATTCTTCTGTCACCAGTAGTCAAGGGCTGTTATTTGTATTTTGGAGACATTCCTTCTGGGTTGCATAGAGATGAATAGAGTTTTAACAAGGGCAGTTAGTGCATTTCATTACTAAATTTGATTTTATCAGCTCTTGAATCATATTTAGTACTTTCAGATCATTGAAAGCGTAAATGGGTAAAGGGTACTACATGAGAAAGATCATCAGCTATAGACTATATGAGTATAAATAGCATATTCTAGTGTATATTCTTATATCTAAATATGTAAAGGAAAAGTGGCAGATACAGATTATGTATTTCACATGTCCAATATAAAATTTACATAATTCATGAAAAATGAATGTTATGATGAGAATATAATGAGCCTTTGAGGAAATAATTATTTTACCACTCGTGCAGTTAAAATTCCACTCTTTAAACTGACCCTTGCCACTCATTCTGGATGGCAATGGCAAACAGTAATTTTACTGACAATGTAACTGTCAACCAGCAAAGGAGCATTTGTGAATGTGCTTGACATCTTAATCCTGCAGATTATGGACCCACTTAAAAACATACAAATGTTTCAGCTACAATGGCCAAGGAACATATACCAATTTATTCCTAATTAGAGAAGAAAATATGAAGGACATGGAGGCATGTCAGGACTGTAGCCATCAGGGATATGAAAAAAGTAAATATCAGTATAGAGAAACATTATAATTCCACATTAAAATTGATCACATGCTACTTTTGCTACTTTTTTTTACTTTTGCTACTTTAAAAATCTATTGAAATTAATAGTTGGGTGGGTGGGAAGGGGTTGGAAATCCACATTTACTCCAGTGCAGAAATACTTCTGATTATCTTTGCACGTCAAAAGGGGAAATTCCGAAAGGATGGGGAAAATCCCCAGAATCTGCCCTTCTGGACCTAGTGTCACTAAGGGAAGAGGGCGTAAAACAGGGTTTAATTCATTGTTATCTTACCTCACCCCAGATGTTCAGCTGGCTGCTCTAAATTAAGCCAATTGGTCAGGGCCTCTGAGTGTTCATTACTGCAGCCAGGGATTCCTAATCAAACTGCCTTTTCTTCAGTCACAACTATCCAGGGCCCAGAAGGGAGATGGAATTAAAAACACTCTGCCATGTCTACACCACTTTGGAATCCTCCCATGCTAAAGAACCCTTGGCTGGCTAAATAGGCCAGTTTTCTGGCTGCTGTATGTTGATAGACTGCCACAAACTAACCTCAGTATAATTTTGGATCTGTTCCATTAAGTGGCAAAGAATACTTTTACAATATTAATACCTATGTACTTCACAGATACAAAATTATATTTCATACTCCTCAAAATCCATAAAGAGTCAAGAGTGAATTTTTCATTCCTCATCTGACTATTACCTATGATCACTTTCAGACTATTTTCCAAAACAAAATTTAAATCTAACTCTACTTCATTCAGCAGCAGTCATCAGCGTGCCTAATACCTGTCAGACTGCCAGATATTCTACAACTAATTATATACAAGATGCGTGGAATGTAAAAGATTATATCGACTAATCTTTTTACAAGCAGGCAAACTGATAAAAAGGTGAAAACAGATTAAAGCTCTCAGAAGCAAGTACAATGTCTATTGCCAAAAGTGAAAGCTCTCCTGAAGTTCCATAAAGTAAGCATTACCTAGATTTGGAGTATTGTTTTTAAAGTTACATTATAAAGAGATTAGTGATTACATAGCAGCAAGGAATCATTCTAGAAATAAATGTAAATGTTGAAGGCACAGTCTCATTTTTCTTTATTTAGGTAAAACTTCCAATGACATTAATAAGGAAAGAAAATACTTGCTGATTTAAGGACTAGGGAATCATGCTCGAAATGATTATACATTTGTGCATGCGTCTTAAATATTAGTGCTATTTCATGCAAGCCTACACTGGATTCTTGGTGGTTAAAGAAAGGAACACTCTTTTGATTTTAAAATCTAATGTAATGGGTCCCTGACCACTATTAAAAAAAATAAGTGGAGAGCAAGGAGGAAGAATATGGTGAATAGAATGTCCAGCTAATCAAGAGATCTAAATTGACTGTCCATTCTTAGGAATTGTATAATTGGATAACATGATTATTATACTCTACAGAGAACAAGCCTTTACTGACCCCCCAAAGGGACACATTAGACAATTTAATTGGTCTTTTCCATTTCTAATTTCTCTGATTCTATATAACTTTACAGAGTACCAAACCTAATTAAATTTGCTTAAAATCAACAGAGAGATTAGAATTTGATTTACAGTCTTTCAACACACCTACACCTATTAACTTATTGTGCTTATTTAACACATTTAAAAGTAAATACTACAATTTCCTACCCAACATCTGGATTAAGACCAAATCTAACCAGTTGAATAGTTCAGGGAACCAATACATTGCAGGTTGCCTTGTTTTGTTCTATGAAAGAGAAATCTCAGCAGAGATTTTGTTCCTCATGTGTATGCAGATTTTACCTCGAGCATGTCACATTTAATTTAAGGGATGAAGAGACAGAGTATGATTTACTAATTAAAACTAATAACATCTCAAAATGATCAAATGACCCAGTACCATCAAGCAACAGTTTACCTAGTGATTTGTGGTCAGTCCCTTAATTCTGCCAAGCGAACAGAGGCCTATTTTGAGGGCACATCTATATTCCTGGTCTCCAGACAGTGCAGTCATATTGCACATTTTGGCTAGCACTACAAGGGATGCCAGATGTATGTGAGAGAGATTAGAATTCAATGAGGAAAACTAAGGAATAAAAGGAGGAAATCTGAGGACAAACTTTCATGATAGTGTGAAGAACAGTAATGTGTGAAATAATATAAGGCAAAACTACTTAAACTGGAAGTTTTTCCACTTTCCATTATAAACTCAAAATGAATCAATTTACTCAGAAAAAGTCAATAAATACTTTTCATATTTTTAAGAACATTCCCAAGTTCTAGTGAAAATAAGCTAGATTTTGAGCATAAATATAAGAAGCAAAGATCTCTCTCACATTAAGCTATACAAAAATCCATATTCTTGCATTATTCATAATGTAAGACTAGCCAGCTCAGTGAAATAGTCAATCAAGATCAATTTAACGGTATATGAAATTTCATGGAATGAGGAAGAAGTTTTTGCAAAACTCTGCAGAATTAAAAATTTTTGCAGAATTTAAAAAAAAAAGTGGGGGGGGAAGTGTCACACCACTTTAAGAATGAGTCCTTACATGGATACCCAAACAAGCCCTACAAGAAAGGAGAAAAAGTAGCTTCCTTTCTTTTTATCTGCACATTTGTATGCACTGCTTTCCTCTGCCCAAAGCACATTAAACTGATTAGCTGTGTTTATTGACATAATAGTTGCAGTCCAGAACACATGTTGAGAAACATTATAAAACTTATTAATGGGAATTATTACTTGTGAGATGTCGCAAATGCTTACAAAGGAAAAGCTTCATGATTCATTTTTCCATTACTTTAGCAGTATGACACATCTCACATTTATAAAATGATATCTGTTTGCCAGAACATTTAAACTGTACTAATAGCACCAGCTTTTTTTTTTTTTTTTTTTTTTTTTTTGTAAATTACAGAGCAAAGAAAAATATAGCCATCTAAAGTAAACCACATGCTATTTCAAATTAAGCCACAAGCTTAACTAAGAAAAGGCAGGTGTTTGGACTTAGCTTTGATTTATTTACAAAATAAATAAATAAACTCCAAAAAGTGAGTAGTTATCCTCCTAAGAAGCTTTACATTATCCTTTTTTGGTATAAGAATTTAGCATTAGGGATTTTAACAATTTATCATTTACCGAATACTTTTCTCAGAGATACTTCAAACTTCCCATATTGCATTATCTGTTGTTATCTTTGTTCCAGGTAGGTTCAATGTCTGTATGAATTCAATGATCAAAATTGGAAAGAGTAACAGGATCATTATGCAAACAATAGAACAATTCACATATGCAAATATAGAAGTCAAATGAAAATGTTTATGTTCCTTGTCTCTTGTGAAGGGACTAGCATTAAATTGAATCTAACATGAAGGGTACGAGAAGTAATATTATGAAAGTGTGAAAACAAAGACCAGCCCCATAGGTCCAGCTGAGCAATATTTAGTAAAGGATCAAAGGCAGGGGGAAAAATAGTGCTTCACTGTCATTCTCTTTCCCGGTTATTCAGTGCAACTGGAGGGATGAACATAGAGTGGTCCCCTTAAAACTGTTCCATCAGCCAGTGATCACTGAACTACTTCACATAATCAGGTTCCAATCTTTTACTCCTCAGCCATAGCCCCATCTCACTTAGAAATTCTCTCCACCAACGGGCAGAGGGCCTAAGAATGGATAAAATGGTGTTATGCCAAATGGAATCCCTAGTATTTGCCAATAATATACCCTAAACTGCAGTATTAGAGAGAACTGGTTGAAAATTTTTCATCTGAATTATTTTCTGACCAAAAATATCCCTTTTCACAAAAGCAAAATTTTCCGTGAGAATTTCAAATTTGCCCCAAAAAAATTCTCCACCAGGAAACTGAAATGACAGTTTTGCAGCTCCCCACCTGAACATTTTCCCATCAACATGATCTTCTGTCACTAAAAGTGACAAATGCTTTCCATCCATTCGTCCCAGTTCTGAGCAAGGAGAGACAGATCACATGGCCATTCAGCCTTCCAGTCAGCCTCCCTGCTGTACAGAGGAAGAGGTAGGGGGCAGGAGGGAGAAGGTGCTTTCAGGCAGGCAGCTGGGAAATGGAAAAAATTAGGTTCGGTTCTGCTGAAATAATTTTTTTTAAATCTCTTCCCATTGGGGAAAAAAAGATTGTTTTTTGGCATTTCATCCCAGTTAGGGGCAAAAAAACAAAATAAAAAATGCAAAATTTTTCATGGGAAGAGATTTTTGTCTTCAAGCCTACTCTAATTATAGGGTCTGGGACACCGAGTTAAATATGAATATTGGTTAAACAAGGAGTGAAGGTTTGAATCCACAATTTAGGAATGCTTAGTTTATGGTAATTTAGATATTTTGTTCTGTCTGTCTCTACAGTGGTCCACAGCAAAAAACATATCGTGTTAAGTGGTAGCAGTTCCTCATTTTTACTGAAAATGTGTCCAATCCAGCTCACTCCATTGCGAAATCAAAAAGGGATAAAAGTCAATCAATTCTGTCCTGCTACCACCTCCAACTATCACTGCACTTTCAGAACACTATGACTGTGGGACAGATAGACAATGTTGTAAGCAGATCAGAAACTGGCTCTCCCTGTCTCACTCATAGCAGTGGACACCAAAGGAAATAAACACGGCTAAAACTTCCTAGAAGTCATGGTAGTGGACTGAGGACCAGACAACTGAAGTGACTAATCTGAGTAGATCTGCCCCAGAAAAGCATTTGTTATGTGTCTATTGACTATTAAATTTACATTGCAATAAACTCTAATTCTAGTGTATCCACAGTTATTTCAATTATGTTATCGGAAAGATGAGTTGGGCCCCCCAAAAAATTAAAAAATTAGCTGGGGTTAGCTATTCAGGAAAGCACACCATGGCAGCAGGGCCTTCTTGCACTAACTCATCTAAAGGGGGCAAAGGAAGAGCTGTTACATTTCCATTTTAAAAGCAAGATTTGCAAAGATTTACCCTGACATATAGAACTTGACTTTCAAAAAAGCATTTCTGCAAAAGCCTGACAAGTACAGCTTTTAGTGTGCATGCTATTGCCGCAATTACTTGGGCAAACAGTTCTGCATCTAAGTGGACAATGCCCAATTTGTGTAGGATATCATGAGAACTGCACTGCTGGCACCAGAACTAACAGGTGGGTGGAGCCATGCCATGCCCCAATCCTAAATGCACGCACACTTTTCAACAAAAAGGAAGAAAAATGCAGAATTCATATCACCCATAGATTTTTTTCCCCACGTAATAGATTCTGCTGGAGAGGCACTGCAATTACACCTTTCCCCCAGCAGGGGCTGCTGTAGAATCAGAACAGAGGGCATCTGGTTCGTCCAGAGTAGCCAGCTGTGGAGTGGGACAGGCCACTTTGGTCTTGCTCCACCTCCCACTTCTACAAAGGTTCCAGTGCCCTTGACCTGAACACACACTTCAGGCATACAATTGAGATCATGCAACTTTCAAAATTCAGGCTCTCTATGGCCCAAAACAAAGAACCGAAAGCTCTCATTGACTCAGTTAACTTTGGCTTAGGTCCTAAATCTCCCTCCAAGCATAAATTTTATATTTAAATTGGTCCAGTCATTCTACATTAATTTAAGTGGAAAATATATAGTAGCTTTGTGCACAACAAGATTCTGGGCGTACTTTTGACTGTACACAGATGTACCCAATTCACCGAGGCATATTAGGCAGTAGATTTAAAATACACAAAAGGAAGTCGTTTGTTCAACTAACCTGTAGAAGTCATTGCCATTGGATGTTGTGTAAAACATGGTTCTATAAAGAATTAGATATGTTCATGGAGGATGGGTCCATCAATGGCTATTAACTGAAATGGTCAGGGTTGCAACTGTATGTTCTCAGTTTCCCTAAACTTCTCACTAGCAGAAGCTGGGTTGGGCAACAAAGAATGGATCACTCAATAATTAACCTGTTCTGTTCATTCCCTCTGAATCCTCTGACACCAGCCACCGTTACATGCAGGGTAGTGGGCTAGATGGACAATTCGTCTAACCCAGTATGACCATTCTTATATTATTGTACCATATTGTTTAATTATATTGGCCATAGTCTGGAAACCTGCAATGAGTAAATCCTGCTCTAATGTTAAAAATATGGGGCCACACCCAGAGCTGTTTAATTCCACATAACTCCATAGATTTAAATTGAGATATGTTGATTTACAGCAGCTGAGGATGTGGCTGCTTGTTCTTGTATGGAATGTTGAAGCAAAATGGGATTTTTGAATATTTATTTGTATGTCTTTACTCAGAATGTTCTAGTTAGAACTATTTTCATTCTCATGCCATTATCTAGGCTCTGGACAAAATCCTACTGTATATTATATTAGCCTGTGAAACTTTCCCATTGCTGAATTACTTTCCCAAATCTTTATTCTATTTAAAACTTTCTTCTTTTACAATGTAATCTCCTTTTGATCTTGAACATATGAGATAGTAACAAATATCTCGGAGCATTAATTCTTTCTTTGTATAGAGTTTTTGCTGTTTAGCATTTAAAATGATTAGTATAAATGAGATAGGAAAGGAGAAGAGAAAGTAAATTTAAGCAAAGTTATTTTGACCAAACTGGAGAAACATGCAATTTCATTTGTTTTATTTCATGAATGGTATATAAAAGGTGATGATGAAAGAAAAAGCACCTGTTTGATTATTGCTTATATAAAATGATACACCATTTGAGAGATCAGCAGCTAACACTGAAA
This sequence comes from Pelochelys cantorii, assembly GCA_032595735.1. NCBI lineage: Eukaryota > Metazoa > Chordata > Testudines > Trionychidae > Pelochelys > Pelochelys cantorii. Next base: position 67,084,021 of record CM064330.1, read on the forward strand.
AATGGTAATTAAATGTGCAACAATGCACATCAACTCTGGAGAGCATTGCATGGCAAAAAGGAGTGCACCTCATTCAAATCTACTATAGAATAGTCTGAGAGTCCTTGATGCAAAGAGTCTGCAAGTATCAAGACAGATTATATAGAAAACTTGCTTCATGAAGATAAATTCTTAGAGTAATCCTTTTTGCATAATCCTAATCTAAAAAAGATGGAAGTGATGGGAAGGGAAAACTATTAGGAACTGAAAGGTTTAAGGGGGTTTTTAGTCTGTGGTTCCCAGTCATAGAATCGCATAGGGAGTTATCATTGTTCCTAAGCTCCCATTACTTGTGTTCCAGGAAACAGCAGTGTCGCTTGCAAGCCACAGACAGCACTGAACACAAAGCAGTAGATGAGAAAGAAAATCCAAATAAGCAAACCATCTCATTGAGAACAGAGGAGTAGAATGCTTCAGCATAGGCCAGAAGATTTAAAAAATACCCAACAGTTTACTCTTGTAGTTTAATAATTAAAAAAAAGAAATAATTGAATGCAGTTACACAAGACCGCCTAGGCATTTATTTTATATCCTTACCGTCTCTCCACTCTACTATATTATCATCTGCTTTTTGCAGGCTTATACTACAGAACCCATCAATAATACATATCGGTTCTCAAATCTTGGATGACTCCCATTTTTCCATGTAGTTGATGTTTTTGAAGAAAATACAAGTTCACACAGCTGCCAGATACAGCTTACAGATACTGTTTACTGGATCCAGTGAACTCTCTCTCCACTGCTAACCAAAGAAGGCAGGAAACTATTAGCTTTCTTAGCCAATTTCACCATCTGTCACCTATAGTACAAAAATGCAAGTACCTAGCGAGTAGCAAATAAACAACCTGATTTTCTGGTATGGATTTTGTACATTTTTTTCCTTTTTCTAAAAACCCTCTTATTTTTTTTCCAAAGACTATCTTTAGTTGCTATCTGAAGGATTTAAGGATCATATGCACCAACTGAGTATCTGCAAATTATTTAGTGGGCTGCTCAAGAAGTATCTATGCTTTTGGTTGTTATTTAGAAAGGGACATTGAAAGCCTTTGATATGACTGTTTTGCACAATAATGTCATTTTCAGAAATGCATGTAAATGACAGCTTAACCCCTTTAAAAGTTTTAGCATTCCCAAGAAGCATGTGAATTTCACTGCAATAGGAGGTAGAATGTTTTCAGTATGTTTCTGGATACCAAAGTGTAATTCCTTAGTTCTTTTTGCAAAATTTTCTAATGTGCTTATCCACCACAAGTGATCTATGAATAAAAATTTTAAAATCCTCCATCACTTCAGTGCCTTAGAATATGTCATATATTTGGCTTAATATTAGCAATGATAACATGCATCCTGTAATTCCAAACACAAGGAGGAAGAGATATGGATAAATTACATATAAGAGGTCAGTTCACTTCCCTGATCCTGAAGAGACATCTCTTCATGGCTATTTGGCTCTAGTAACCTTCACAGAACTTATATTAGAAACTGCTTAGAGGTTCCACAAATGTAGGAAGAACAGACATCTCTGGGGGGTAGCTGTGTTAGTCTGTAACTTTAAAAACAACTTTTTAAAAAATGAATAGTCTTGTGGCATCTGAGGCTATGTCTAGACTATGGAGTTTTTCCAGGATATCGGAGGCATGCCGGAAGACTCCGCCGCATCCAGGGAACGCATCTGCTCTTCCGACATTTTTTGCAGAAGAACAGACGCGCTCTTTCAGAAGCCCTGTATTCCTCATTTTATGAGAAATAAAAGCTCTTCTGAAAGAGGATGTTTTTCCTAAATTTGGCCCCATGTAGATGGGCCAAATTTCGGGAAAGCCGCTTCCAAAGAAACGATCAGAAAAAATTGCAGAGCAAAATTTGTGTACCTTTTTCCAAAAAAAAAAAAAAAAGAACACCCCACCGGCAGTCTAAACGTAGCCTCTGAGACTAACAAAAATATATGTATATTATCATGAGCTTTCATGGGCAAACCCCACTTCTTCAGATGAGATGCTCTTCAGTGGAAAAAAGGGGGGGGCTCGGAATAAGAAGGGCGATAAGAAAAAAAATAGCTGTCAATTATAGTCCTGATGCTAATGAGGCTAATTAACTAAGTGGGCTGGAAGTGTTCCATATTTAGCTTTTGACAGTAATAGGAAGAACAGAGTAGCCATGAATTTATCAGCCATTTAGCCACAAATCTTTCAAGGCTTATAAAGTATCTGCTCTCTTCACTGGAATAAACCAACCAAAACTGCCCTGTATAACTTGGGGCTCCACCTCAAGATAGACAACCCTCATGCTGAAGGAGGCTAAAGAAAAAGTCTTATCAGCGAGTTAATTGTTCACCACAACTTACTGAATCCAATTCTTCAGCAAAGGGCTCAGATGAGTATCACACTCCCCTTGTTCTGAGATTAAATTAAAGGATAGATTGTGCTATTTAGCTATTAGCCTAAATTGGATTTCCTGGTCAGCCGTTTGTAGAGGTGTGCAAACATAAGTGAGCTCACACACTGCGCTAGTCTAAGAGGAATCAATATGCTTCTCTATTCACTTCTAGCCAGTTCTGCCAATGAAGAAATGGTGGAATATTCACATTACTGCCTTGGCTACTTTCTTCTGAAGACATCCCCGAGAAATAGTCCCTGTGTCCCAGGAAGCATAAGGAATCTGATAGTTCCTGCCCTTTCTGCAGGAGAGAGATAGACAGAGAAGCTTGAAAGTTCCCTTAAGCACCAATAAAAGGCAATGGACAATATAATGATGTATAATTAGGTTTCCTAGAGTCTCTGACATAAAATATGTTAAAATGCAAAAATACTAAACTAATGTATATGTATGGAAAGAAAAGGACAGCGTGTGTGTGGGGGGGGAGGGGGATTCCTTTTTTAAAGCACTCCATTCTCAGCTCTATCGACATTTCTAAAAGAATAGTATCACCTCTTCATTCAGCTCATTTATTTTCTGGCCTTTAGAGGCTCTGCCACGTTACAATTTTTCTTCTGTACATCCTTAACTTTGTAATCTCACTGCCAGTGCCAGCAGTGCTTTGTAGAAACAACAGGCATTTCTATAGGTCAGTGCTGGTGAAGTAATTTGCAGTTACTGCTGCATTTAACAGGTGTTAATAAATGACATTTACACAGAAAAAGGATGTCTAGGCAATAGCTCATTGTTCACCATTTGGTTTCTGTGCTTTAAACAGCATGCAGTGCTGCATATGTTGTGTATTAATAAGCAGAGACATGTAGAAAGATATTTGAATGAACAAAGTGCATAATTAAGTGTAATTATTATTGCCATTATTAATAATCATTTATTTTTCTAAATTTACTACCATGCACGTGTTGACATTACACCACACTGTGTTGACAGATGTTAGTATATTTAAAGCTTCTCCATAAAGAATATGATGTGATTGTAATGCTATCACAGCACTCATCCTATAGATTGGATCTCCTTGGTCTGGCACCCTCAGGACCTGAGCTGTCCCGGACCAGGGAGTTTGCTGGACCAGGGAAGGTCAGTGCTCCCTTGCTGGCTGCCCCGCTCCCAGGCTCCTCATTTTTTGAGGAGTACAGGATCTTTCAAAAAAGGGTTTTATTTTTGAAAGATCCCCATCTAAACTGCCGTTTTTCTATTGAAAAGCCCCGTGTTGAAAAAAACCGCGGCCGCCACTATGTAAATGAAGCACGGGAAATTTAAATCCCGGCTTCATTTGCAATTTCAAAGTGTCTAATTTACATCCCTTTTTCGAGAAAAGAGGTGTAGTCTAGACACACCCGTAGACACAAAAACATGGGGGTAAAATTTCCCTCCTGGTATTTTTGCACCTGCAAACAATTATCAGTACAGGTCAAAAACCTAGGCTATAGCACAATTAGGAATAGAACCTATAACCCAGTTCCCTCTTTCCTACTATAAATAACCATTTTTGTTACTAAACTATCGGAACAAACCCGCACAAAATTCCAAGTGAAATTGTAACAAGGCACAGTGTAGTTCTTTCACCTCTCTAATTTTTAGGCATTCCCAACCCCTCACACCATATTTTTGGGGTAATAGCTTTGAGTTTTATGACAGTCTTGAACCATATATGTTTTGCAATTTACCAGTTCCTGTAGGTTTTTCTTATATTCTGTGCTTGTTACCCAGCTTATGTCTGTACTATTTGTTCCCTTTCCCTAGATGTCTGACTTTATGTCTCAGCATGAACCTCCTCTTTGTGCATGCAGCCCAATTTCCTAATATCTCCCAGTTAATTTACAGTTTGAGTCAATCCTCTAGTGTGCCTGTGCCCCTCTGATTTTGCTGCCAGAAAATTTGATCCAATTTAACTTTACACACTCGCTAGATTGTTACTTAAAATATTACACTAACATATGTAATCCTTCTCTCAGGTGCCACAGCAGCAGCAAGGGCCAGCTTTAATCTGCCAGGGGTTCTTTTCTAAAATAAATTAAACTATGAGTTGAATCTAGATCCAGAGCTATACACCAATTTCTGGCTTTGGGAAATTAATTAGATCTTCCATGGTTTCCTCTGCAAGCAGTTTCTCTCTGCTCCCAAAACTCAACTCCTCTGGGTTCGTGGAACACAAATATTTTTTATTGGGGGGGGGGGGGAAAGAGTCAAAAGGTCCGTGAAAACTCAAAATCTATGTTTGTATCTAAGAAACTGGGCAGCACAAATCAATTAATCAGGAGTTTAGTCAACTCCCCAGTCCTAATTAATAAAAGTCCAACTTGTGATCCAGAACTCTGTTTCAGGACAAACCCCACCAAACTAAAACCCCACTCACTAATCATGTTAGTCTCAATGGTAGCTAAGGGCATACAGGGGTGGCGTTCCTCTTCTGATTTGGTCACGCCACAGACAATTGTTATACAAGGCTCTGATATGACATACAGCAGACAAGTCCAGTTCTGTGATTTCAGATCTGCTTCTAGCTGGTAGGCCAGGCCGCTGTGACATGAGCTCAGCTTTGCCACAACCACTAGTCCATTTGGCCCTTGTTGCAGAGTCAGCTCTGTTCTGGCACTGGTTCAGAAGGGTGAGGATGTAACCAATTTCTTTAGTGAATTAAGCTTAGTTTGCATGCTTTGTTTTATTTTCTTAGTAATTTGTTTTGTTCTGTTTGCTACCTCTTTGACCACTTAAAATCCACCTTTTGCAGTTAAAAACTTATTTCTTGTTTATAATATAACCTAGCCTAACAAGATCAGGTAAAAAGCTGGCAGAAAAAGCTTACATCAGGTGGCAACCAAGAGGTGCAAACCATCCTAAACAGCTCCTTGCCCCACGGTCTTCCAGTCTTAGGACCCATACATGTATAGTGTACTACCCACACCACCAAAGATAAAGGAAGGATAAATGTGGCCTAGTATATGCTGTGTCAGAAAATAGTGAGATTTTTACAGAGAACTCCTTTTATCCTCCATATCTCTTTTTATCCTACATATCTACATATCCCATGGACTACAGCCAGAGATTATGCCACACTCTCACAAAAAAACCTTAGGAATCATCTTATCAGCATTCTACACCAACAGAAAAAAATCAAGGAGGAACTCTCAACATTAGAAACTATCATAAAAAACCAAGTAGCCACACACACTTCATCTTTTCCAGACTTTACTACAATTCAGTAAACCACCTACAAGGATCACTTCATCTCCCTGAAGAAGAAAAGGACAATAAACTGTCCAAACTGCTACATACCTCAGGATCTCTCATTCTAGATACTTTCAATTCACCCAGCAACATTGTCAACCTATCTAACCACTCTTTTAGCCTACCAGAGGAATTTGTCCTATCTCAAGGACTCGCCTTTTGCCCCATTATCCCTACAAATATGATTAAGTTCTGTGGAGATCTGGAATCCTATTTTTGCCGCCTCTGTCTGAAGGAATATTTCCAACACACCAATGTACAACACACTGACCTTGCTGCTCCCCCCCACAAATCTCACAGGCAGAAGGCTTCTATGCGGACCCCTACTAACGGTCGCAATGAGACCCTTGATTTCTACATTGACTGCTTCTGCAAACATGCTCGAGCTGACATTGTCAGCAAACAACATATAACATATAACCTAAGTCATGCAGAACGCAATGCTATACACATCCTCAAAAACAATCCTAACATCATAATCAAAGAGGCTGACAAAGGGGGTGCTGTAGTCATCATGAACAGAACAGATTACGAACAGAAGGCAACCAGACAACTCATCAACAACAGATTCTACAAGCCTCTGTTCTGTGATCCCACTAAAGAATACCAAAAAACCCTGAAACAACTGCTCATGAATCTCCCTGTTGCTGCTCAGGACCAAATTCATACTAACACAGCCCCCTAATCCCTGACCAGGAGTTTTCTATCTGCTACCCAAGATACACAAACCTGGAAATCCTGGACAACCCATCACCTCAAGCATTGGCACACTTACAATAATATTATCTGGCTATATCAACTCCCTCCTCAGACCCTATGCTACCAGCACTACTAGCTACCTCCACAACACCACTGACTTCCTGAGGAAACTTCAAAACATCAGTAATCTACCTGAAAATATCATCCTGGCCACCATGGACGTAGAAGCCCTTTACATCAACATTCCACATGAAGATGGATTACAGGCCATCAGGAACATCATCCCTGATGACAGCACTGCACACCTGATTACAGAACTCTGCAGCTTTGTCCTCACCCACAACTACTTCTGATTCGGAGACAATTTGTATCTTCAAGTCAGCAGCACAGCCATGGGCACCCACATCATACCACAATATGCCAACATCTTTATGGCTGACCTTGAATAACGTTTCCTCAGCTCTCGCCCCTTAACCTCCTTACTCTACTTATGCTACATAGATGACATGTTCATCATATGGACCCACAGAAAAGAGACTCTTGACAAATTTCACAAGGATTTCAACAACTTCCACCCTACCATCAACCTCAGCCTGGACCAGTCCATATGAGAAATCCACTTCCTTGACACCACAGTACAATTAAATGATGGACAAATTTCTACCACCCTATACTGGAAACCTACCAACTGCTACACTTACCTTCATGACTCTAGCTTCCACCCCAGACACATTTCTCAATCTATTGTATACAGCCAAGCTCTAAGATACAACTAGATTTGCTCCGATCCCACAGACAGAGACAAATACCTACAGGATCTATATAGAGCATTCCTAAAACTGAAATACCCACCTGGAGAAGTACAAAAACAGATTGACTGGGCCAAAAAAGTACCCAGACATGAACTACTTTAAGAAGACCCAAAAGAGAAAACAACAGAATTCCACTTGTCCTTACCTACAGCCCACAACTTAAACCCTTCCAACGCATTATCCACATTCTACAACCTATCTTGGAAAATGATCCCTCACTCTCAGAGGCCTTGAGGGAAAGACCTATTCTCGCTTACAGACAACCCCCTACCTGAAACAAATTATTTCCGGTAACCGTGCCACACAGCTACATCATCAGCATCCAGGAACCCAGCCCTGCAATCAGCCCAGGTGCCAACTCTGCCCACATATCTATGCAAGTGAATTCATCACTGGAGTCAACCACATATGCACCAAATCAGAGGCTCATTAACTACACATCCAGTAATGTGACCTATGCCATCAAATGCCAGCAATGCCCCACTACAATATATATCGGACAAACTGGACAGTCCCTATGGGAAAGAATCAATAGACACAAATCAGATATCCGTAAAGGGAACATACAGAAACCTGTTGGTGAACACTTTAATCTGTCTGTCACTCATTAAGAGATCTTCAAGTTGCTGTTTTGTTACAGACCAGTTCCACAAGCCAAAAACACAGGGAAGGGTTGGAACTACAATTCATTCACAAGTTTAATTCTCATGTCAATGGTCTGAATCGAGATACCAGATGGCTGGGACATTATAAACCAAACAAACAATGAAGGTGACAATGGTTCTTTGTCTGTGTAGAATCTGGTGTTAGTACTCTTCCTCTCTAATTGCTAACTAATGGTTCTTATCTGCTTCTTTTAACTATCCAGTCTTTAGGTGCTTATAGACTATCAATTTTACCTGTTACATACTGTTAGGATTTCCCTTTGATATTTATATACCTACTGCCTCATTTCCCTTCCCCCCTCCATTTTTCCTCCTCTCCTCCACCCCCCTTATTTATTTTAGGTTCTGGACATCCAACACTCCGGTCATCTGAAGAAGTGGGACGTGCCCACAAAAGCTCATGATACCATCTACATGTTTTGTTAGTCTTTAAAGTGCTACCAGACTATTTGTTGTTTTTTAAGTTTATCCTGTACAGACTAACTCAGCTACCCCTCTGATCCTTTTATCCTGTAATATAAAAATAACCTGTAACAGGTTGGCAGATTTTAGGATCCTCCATAGAGATCCCCGGTCTGCACCACTGAATATTCCATTATCAGCTGCTTCCATTCTACTTGAAAAGTGCAGTATACATTACTGCTGAGCGTTACCTGTACAAAGAGTCAGTTATCACCTACCAGGATATAATACCCATTAGAGACTCCTACAGGAGCAATAGGGAAACTGGGGTCTGAGGGGAAAGAAGTGCAAAAGGGTATAACATTTGGTAGAACTGTGGAACGAAATTTAGGCTGAAATTGTTATTCAAGTTACCAACCAAGCCTAAGTGTGGCATTGGTCAGTATGAGTAAATCCTGGCCCCTTGAAGTCAATGGAAATTCTGGCATTGATTTTACTGGAGCCAGGATTTCACACTATATATTGTGTTTATACTCTGTTCAATGTAAGATGAAGACTGCGTCAGATCACAGAGAGCTTACATCTGATTTAAAGGATGTGCACTAAAAATGTATATAGGATCAGTCATCTGATCCTGAAACCATACACAAGTTATTCAAATAAAGGACCAGTTTTGCCATTAAACACAGATTTGTTAAAGGTAACAGCCTCAATAAGCTCTTCCATTTATAAATTATTCCAGAGAACAATCTTGTTTTTCAACAAAGAGTAACAGAATAATATTGCACTCTGTCCACATGAGAGAAGAGGGAATTGCACTAAGTGACAGCTGGACTGTTGTTCTACATTGAGATTCACAAAGGGAAGAGGAAGACGATTCCAGTTTATTAAAGAAAACCAAATTACATTCTACAACTGGCCAGATGGACAACAAAGCAAACCCTGATTGGCCAATGAAAATCCTATCACTTGGCCTTGCCAAAATGCCTGTCATTCAGAATACACTTGAAGCATTCATTATGCTAATTTGTATAAATGGATGAAGGGATACATCCCTAATGCATTTCTTTTTGCAGACAGGTGTGACAATGGGAAACCTGATCAAGCGAGTGGTGTGGTTTTAGAGGACAATTTTCTGAAGAGAAAAGCATTAAGATGGGCAAGAGGGTAATTTGAGAGGTAATTTGATTTTGTGAACTCCATATGACTTTTGAGACTCCACATGCAATTCTGATGAGTAGCCCCAGCTAGACAGGGAAAATAGGAAGTCAGACTTGGAGCCTCCTACATGTTTTTGTCCCTTTGTCCTTTCCTCTTGCAAACTCAAGATGCATTTAATCAGGGAGGGGGAAAAGCTCTCACTGAAATGTAACATAATACCCAAAATAATGTTCCACTTTTGTCTTTGTGTTAACATTTGTCAGCCTTAATATGTCAACCACTTACATGCAGCAGACACGAGAGAGCTCTATGGGTAGAATCAATTTTCCCATTTCTTTCTGAAACATGATTTCTTTCTAAAACATGATTTTATTCTTATGAAGTTAGAGGAGGTTTCATTTTGGGGAAAGATGTATGGAATAAAGTTGAAAATTACAACCTACATGGAAAAAGAAGCATGACTGAAAAATGTAATGCAAGGAATGAGAGTAATGTAACTATGCGGGTTAGTGCATTTGTAACCCACACACCTACTGGGTGTGGTTAACTGTCCCATGTAGCGGCATTTAGGAGAGAGAGACAGAGAGAAGTGAGCCAGGTGGTTTTATAGCTCAAGCTCATGCACTAAACACCAGAGGTTCCGGGCTTGATTCTGCCTGCAGGACCTCTGGAGCTTAGGGTACGTCTAGACTGCGTTGCTCTTTAGGGTTACCGGAAATATGCTGAAATAGCAACGCCACATCATTAAAAGCACCCATTATTTCCTGAAATAGCTTCTTCTCATTCATGCATTCTTCCTTCTCTATAAGTGGTCTAAGTGCCGCGACATGGGACAGTGAACCATACCCAATAGGTGTGTGGGCTACAAATGCGCTAACCAAATAGAGAAAAGATAGAATATAGACTGGAGAAGGAAAGGAATTAGTTCTTCAAAGTCAACCAAGAATGTCTCTTTAGTGCAATTAAGATATAAGTGACAAGGATAGTCTCCCTGAATAAGCCTTTGACAAGATGACAGCATTGTTTAGTCGATATGTTTTGTTAGTCTATAAAGTGCTACCAGTCCAGTTTTTGTTTTTTAAGTTTATCCTGTACAGACTAACTCGGCTCCCCCCTGATTCTTGTTTAGTTATATTTGTTAGCACCTAATGTCTCTGTGGTTATATTTTCTTAACTGTAATTAATAAATAAAGTGTCCATATAAAATACATGCTGACAAGACAATAGAATAACAACTTGTAAATCAATTAATCCATGAAAACTACATTGTTCTTTAACATTTAAATTCTTTTTTTCAAGTGGTAAAACTGTTACATATACCTAGGGGCAAGATATGGACTCTAAATGTCACATATACAGTACAATATCTATTCACTAAGACCTTTATCCAGCAAAGGATACTTAAACATCGGTTTAACTTTAAATACATATATAGTCATGCAGATCCCCAAGGAACTATTCATATGATTATAGCTTAAACACTTGCCTAAGTGATTTGCTGTATTGTGGCATACAACAATATCCACATTGCATCAGAATACACAATGGGTTTTTTAATTTATTTTTTAAGTTTTCTTGCCATTTCAACATTTAATACCACTCCACAGGAACTGAGCCCCCAAAATGGAGGGCTCTCTTGCAGAGCACTGCAATTTCGCCATAAAAAACAGTAATTTGGGTCCCAAAGACACATTTCCCTCTCCACAGGTCTCACAGCCTTCCAGACTTCCCCCTACAGATCTGAAAACCCCAAACACATCTCCACCATCAGTGATTCTAGCAGTCCTCAGAGCCACTTAAGAGGCTCATTGCAATTATGCACATTCTGGGAAAGACTTCAGCAAGGGCTGAAAAAAATAGTGAATCCTGTTTCAAATCTATCCACATTTTCTCACCACTAATTTTATATGCTACTTGGTGAGCTTTGATAAAAGGTTATTTTCTGTGTGCTGGGCTAAACATTGCTCCATAAAACAATGACTCCTTCCTAAATGAACATCTAATGTTTAAAGAATGTCCTTGTTAGGGAAATTGCCATTTTCTATCAATAGGACTACGCACTTAAGAGGTTACTACTTTATCATTAGTCAGAATATCTAGAGGCTCTACTCTTTAATTTAATGTATAAATTGATTCTACTCTGTCTTTCCACACAACTAATGAGCATATTTGGTTCTCTCTCAGTAAAAGCTAATGATTAAATTAAGAAGGTTAACAAGGTTTAAATAAAGATAAGAGGGACATTTTGTCAGACTAGAATGCAGCAGAGGTGCTGCACCTATTTTCAGAAAACTCTGGAAGCAGCTTGTTGCATTGTTTTTGATATGAACATTACTAGGTAACCAATCCAGGTAAATATTATTGCCAGTAAACGTGTTGTGAAATCACACTCAAGTATCTGCTACTCAACATGCAGGCTGGGACTGTGGATTTGGGGAAAACAATCTCACCCTGACAAGGTGCACAGGCGAACTGTTTCCCCAGTGAACCTCTCTGCCCTGAAGACCAGTATGAGGCAGAACAGGGCTAGGGCCCCACGTCGTTGCCTCCCTGTGTCTTATGGAACAGGATGCACCTTCAGGGCCATGCAGAGGGAGCAGTCCCCACATTAACATGAGCTCAGAGACAGACCTTTACATGGAATATATTAATGGGGGGAACCCAGGGAAGTCTCCTTCCATGCTACTTTCCCTCCTTGTTTCCCCCCACTCATTCAACCCATTAGACTCCCAGGACTGCACTTACCAGTGGCAAGTATAAGAAGTTCTTCAAATGTCATTAAAAATGTCATTAGAAAAAAACTGCATTTGAGTGAACCGTCCATTTGGTTGGCATATGAAGAAAAAGGGTGGAAAGTTTAGACAACGTCTCCCTGGGGAAAAGTCTCAGAGGGATAACTGTGTTAGTCTGTAACTTTAGAAACAATGAATAGTCTGTGGCACCTTAAAGACTAATAACAGGATATAGATTTATGAGCTTTCATGGGTAAGACCTGCTTCATTGGATGAGTTAGAGTAGAAAAGTAAGCAAACTAAAGGAAAGCAACTGTAAGAGTCATTACTTTTATCTCTTTCAGTGAATTAAAAAGTGAGCACTAGATACTCGAATGTGGACCATATTGATAACCAATGAAAACTGTAATTACCCCATAGTTCAACATTTTGTATACATGATGGAGCACACTTTGATTCAATATTTCTTAATTAAAAACAAAGATACAAAGATATATACATTAACTAAAAGTGATCTTAAGATAGAGGAGTATCTGCATGCATTGTAAAAGAGACAAGGAAGAATTTCCTTTCTTATATTTTAGCACTCTGTTTTCTACACATAAACCATTTATAATAACAAAAATTTCATTTGAAGAAAGAAAGAAAGAAAGAAAGAAAGAACTGTATAGTAATGAACCTCTGGATTTTGTTCCCCTTTATTTCAGAAATAAATAATTACTGTAGCCTTTTTCTTATTTACCCATAATAAGAAAAGTCAGTTGAATATATAAAGGCTTAAATTGTACATTTCATTAACAGAAAGATATCTGAAGTATATGCATGCAAAAATAGCATTATTTTCTCAGATAACTTTCTGTTAAAAATGTACAATAGAAATATATCTGAGGAAAGATATGCATGCAAAAATAGCATTAATCAACGTTGCAACTTCGAGGTTACTTTAAACAAGAATGAATGTCATTTCTTTTGGATTGCGTATGATGAAAATAATGTAAGTTGACTAACTATAAAAATTAATTTTGGGGGTTGGAACAGATCCCATATGAAGAGCGATTAAAAAGACTGGGACTTTTCAGCTTAGAAAAGAGGGGACTAAGGAGGGATATGATAGAGGTCTATAAAATCATGACTGGTGGGAAAAAGCGAATAAGGAAGTAATAAGTAAAAGTAAATAAGTTATTTACTTGTTCTCATAACATAACAACTAGGGGTTACCAAATGAAATTAATGGGTAGCAGGTTTAAAACAAACAAAAGGAAGTTTTTCTTCACACAGAACACAGTTCGCCTGTGGAACTCCTTGACAAAGGAGATTTTGAAGAGCGGGACTTTAACATGGTTCAAGAAAGAACTAGATAAATTGATGGAAGTTAGGTCCATCAATGGCTATTAGCCAGCATGGGAAGGAATAGTGTCTCTAACCTTTGTCAGAGTCTGGGAATAGGTGATGGGAGATGGATTGCTTGAAGATTCCCTGTTCTGCTCACTCCCTCTGGAGTATCTGGCATTAACGATTGTCAGAAGACAGGATACTGAGCTAGATGGACCTCTGGTCTGACCCAGTATGTCCTTTCTTTTATTCTTATGTTCTTATGTACCTTTTCCTTTATAATTCACAGTATCTATGCTAACTGTAGGGGGGAGGGGAAGAAATATTGTGGGAAACTGAGCCCAAAGAAATAATTTTACTGAAATGCAATGTTCTTGAGATGCTCTGAATTACTGTGAATCTTACCTTTAGCCTAGCTAATAGAATAACAAGGTATTGGAACAAAGAATGGAAAACATACCAAAAGGGGAATAACAGACAAATATCTAGTACACTCTACAGTAGGGGCCTGATCTCAACTTACTTGTGTAAAAGTAACTCTGTTGAAGTCAATGCAATTCTAACTGTGTAAAATTGAGGAGAGATTGGAATTGGGCTCTAGGAGAAGAAAGCAAAGTGAGCTGTAGTTTCAGCATTTACAGCTGAAGCATGATGTTACTAGTTATCCATATCACACCTTCCCTAATTATTACCTGTATTGACAAATTAATTAGAAAATAAATATGAAAAAACAAAAATACTGAAATAAAGATTTAACCTATAACTCTGAAATAAAAGCACAAATAAGGGCAGAAGAAAAAAGCGACTCTTGTCCAATTGAGGAAAAGAAAAGCTGCAGTTAACAACGTAAAACATACATGGGCCATAGTTAGAAACAACACTGCAGAGACAAACCATAGCACAATATGTAAGGTCCTCTTTCCAATAATGAGATAACTTAGAACCACAATGTCCAAAACCTCTCATTTGAAGAAAAAACAACTTTAGTACAATCAATATACATATATATATATATATATATATATATATATATATATATGTATATATTTAAAAAAAATTCAAGAATTTATGTTAAAAAGAGCTCTGAGAGCTAAGAAGTCAGTGGACTTCTGTCCTAGGATTCACCTGGGTCTTTGTTTCTGAATTTGGCTCTGCCTTGGACTTCCAGGTGTATATTTTTGCCAAATCTGCTTTCCTCAAACTTGTTCTCCCCCTAAGCACCAGGCTCAAATATGAGTTAGTAAATATTATATTGTGAATGTAAATCTGGATCAAATGTCACAATGTATAACTGTTTGTGTAAACCAGGACTGTTCAGCTTTGAAAGCCCTGGGGTCCACAATGATACTCACAGCATGTGTCGAAGGTGGCAACTTGAGTGTGGTTGCATATACATGCAAATATATATGCAAATATATGCAAATAGCTTTTCACACTGACGGGCACGAATACAAAGCACTTCCCCACAATGCCCTGGAGCTCCTGACTCCTCCTCCCTGGGGGCTAGAAATGCCGACACCCTGTACCCGTCTGTTCCAGCCAGCCCGTCCTGCTTGTGCCTTTCAATACTCACCCCACCTTGGAGATGCCTCACTGTTTTAGAGCATGTTCCTAGTGGAGGCCATGTTCAAAGGATCCCACCTGTGGGCCGCTTGTTGAGCCCCATGTAAACCCAGACCATACTGCGGGCCACAAACAAATGGGCCGCGGGCCACATGCGGCCCATGGACTGCATGTTGAGTAGTGCTGGTGTAAACCTTCAATTGCCAAAATAGCTAAGAACCGACAACTGCCAAAACACCAGAAAGAGCTGGACCAGACATTTGGAGGTGCAGCAGTTTTTGAAGATGAAGTAATATAACTTAATATTTGTTGGTGCTATTTATGCCTACAATACATTTTTGTACTCCAAAAAAATCGCAGGTGCATATCTGAGTTCTAGTAATACTTATTACCTGATTTGCAAACCATGACACCAACTAGTGAATTCCATTGAATTCAACTCACTCTCCTTTTTTTAAAGGTATATTTTCACTTCCAAAAGTGTCATCCACATTTCTGTTCTCCCCCTAAGTTGCAGGCTGACATCTGAATTTGTAATCACTGCATTATAACCAGAAGTCTGTGGATTAGCTCAGAGGCATCTTCAGATTTCTAGCACATTATGTTCCTGTAGATCTGACAGTTCAACATCTGGCCCCCTCGAACCAATCAACTCATGGTTGTGTTATATAAAATACAGCATGCCAAGATTAAATCATATACTTTTCAGATCTATGCAGTATTGTTCCATCTAGTCCACTGAGATGCCACATTTTCAGGATGCCAAAGTTTTTTTTCAGTGATCTGTTGGATGGATGTAGCACATTATAATTTTCCCCTTGGGGGATATTGGGATAACAGGAGTAACCAAACCCTGAAGTGATAAGCATAGCACCAACAACATAATGATATTTCTTATAGTAGGTATCATCCCCAGTGGTAGCTCAGATGATGATAATGATGATAAATAATGTAATTATACCTTATACTTGCCAAGTAGTGAGCCATGCCTCAGCAATCAGTTTCCAAACTTAACTGCTAGCCCTTACCTTCTGAGAACGGGAGAGTCATTGCATGGGTACTCTGTGACTATATCTGTGCCATTATTCTGCGTATTTATTGAACTGAAACCTTTTTCTGTTGTTGATGCCCACTACCACATTCACAGAGAATGCCCAATGAGCAAATATGAGTATTGTCAATAGTTGTTTGGTCAGGTAGGACATGATGTTTTGAGATACTGATTGTCTTGGGGTGATCCATGAAAATGCTAACCATACTTGTGGTCTTGTGCTGAGGTAATCAAAGTGTTGATCCCTCTTTATTCTCTTAGGGTATGTCTGCACTACAGTGTTATTTCAAAATATCTTATTTTACAATAGTTATTTTGAAATAATGCGTCTACACACAAAATGCATTTTGAAATAGCATTTTCCTATTTCAAAATAGCGCATCCACACTGAGTGGACTCTGAATAGCATTTAAGGCTGGCCGGAACCAGTTCCGGCAGGGCACCAGGTCAGGACTTACTGTGTGGGGCAGCTGTCTGAGGCTATCTGAGGTCTGTGCTTAAAGGGACCCCCCCCAGACAGCCAGTTCTCAGGTTTCCCTGCTTGCTTGTCGACCTTGATGAGGGACAGCAAAGCATTTTGTCTCTGCGTGCTCTGGTTGCCCTCACTCAGGACACCACAGCACTCTGCAACATGGAGCCAGAGCTGTCCCTGGGCACTCTGGTGCTTCTCGTGGACACGTTGCTGTGAGCCTGGCTGCACTTTCTGCAGGCTGCCATCCGGGAGGTCCATCGGGGGGCTGTCAGTATCCAGGAGGCCCTGCGGGAGAGCTGCCACCCTGAGGAGCACTAAGAGCCTCCCTGGTCTGCCGCACTGGGGGCTTGTGCCTCGTTCCTCCCTCACGTCCTTCCACTTACCCCTCACTAACCTCCCTTCCTGATGTCAAATAAAATACACATATTTTCATGAACACAAACTCTCTTTATTTAACAAAACTGGGGGGGAGGGAATGAAACTCTGGTGAGACTGGGAAAAGGAGGCGGGAGAGGGGAGGGGGAAACCTGGGAGAAGGGAGCTGGAAGGGGGAAGCAAGGGGAAGAAGGGGGAGGGGAAGCTTAGGGCTCGGGGTTCGCATGTGGCCTTTGGTGGCCAGGCTGGCAGCTATCCTGCCATAGACGGCTGTGTTCCTCCGTCTAGTGCGGAGATCATGGACATTGGAGACATCCCCCCCAAATCTGAATAAGGTCCATGATCTCCACCCTGGACCAGGAAGGCGCCCGCCTTCTCCGGGCCCTGGCAGGCTCCTGGGAGCTGGCAGACTGCTCCTGGGGAGCGATGTATGGATGGCTGCCAGTGGCTTGCTGGCTAATGTTTTGGGGCCACTGGGTCAGGGGCAGTGATTGCTGGCTCTGGGCTGGCACGCTTGGAGCTGGCACAGGCACTGTGGCCATAATCTACCCCTTTAAGGGCTCTGGGGAGGGGGGAGGGAGAGAAGTGTTCTTGGCTGAGGCTAGAGTGGCCACCAGGGCATCCTGGGAAGGCTGGAGGCCCCCTATTTTGAAATAAATGTCTACGCAGCACTTATTTCAAAATAGCTATTTCAAATTTGGCATTATTCCTCATAGAATGAGGTTTACCAAATTCGAAATAAGCACTCCACTATTTTGAATTTATTTCGAAATAGCGGTTTGGCTGTGTAGATGCTAGGAAAGTTATTTCGAAATAAGGGCTGTTATTTCAAAATAACTTTTCTGTGTGGACATACCCTTAGGGATATATAATGCACCTAAGTGGGCAGGACATAGAAACCATGGCTTCTCTACCATCACCCTTCTTACACTATGTGGTCAAATGAGCCACTATGTAGTCAAATTTGGGAGAGAAGTAATCTGAACCCCACAAATGGGTGTAGAAGGGAAGGGGGTGCAGTGGGCGCAGTTGGTGTCCACTGTATTTTCTTCCTTTTACTAATCTCCAAATTTATCTCCATTTATTTCTGGAAATAAATTAGCTATGTTATCAGTAAAATATTGGTGATGTTTTAATATTTTTAT
Organism: Pelochelys cantorii; assembly: GCA_032595735.1. Classification (NCBI taxonomy): domain Eukaryota; kingdom Metazoa; phylum Chordata; order Testudines; family Trionychidae; genus Pelochelys; species Pelochelys cantorii. The sequence goes on from CM064330.1 coordinate 67,102,127, forward strand.
AATTAGCAAAGCTGCAATATTGATAAGTCCAGCCACATTGCATGGTAACCTCTATAGGGCTCTTATGTTTGCTAAGAATTCAATTAGTCTTCTAATAGCATAGATCAGAATTAAATCATTTGTTATTCATGTGGATTTCACATTTCCATAAAAGTTCCACAGCATTTTATCATTAGTTAATGGGCACTTAAAATGAAGGTAACATTTAGGTCAATCCTTCTCTAGATCATTCTTCATTTCATTCACATACAGCATGAGTGGTGTTGCCATGATCAATATATGCTAGCTACTATATTACAGATGTCATCGTTTAACTTAGAATTCAGATCATTTTAAGATCTTCAAGTGATTTAGCTCCTGCGTACCAGAACAGTAGCTAACCACAGTACGAGTTCATTTTAATTGTCTGTCTAATATAAGGGAATAAGAAAAACTAAAAACTTTCTTAAACACAATATTAATAACGTTGAAAGAGGAGAAAGAAAATCTTCGGACTGGAATAATTTTATAGTAGCAAAGTACAAACCACTCTTCTAAAGTTGAATAGTGGCATTAACTTTATCACAAATGATTAACCTGTATTGCTGAGTAGTTTCCAATGATTCACCAGCCATTTTTAATAACCACCAGTATCAGAAAACGTAGAGGGGAAAAGATCACCATTTTGTTTAATATAAAAGTTTTTCAATAAACATTTTCTAACAAATTCTGCCCAACATAAATTTAGTTCATCTAATAAATTATGGTATCATTTAAATTTATCATTGTCTACTTCAGTTTCAGAATAGTGTATTTCAGGATGCTCATGAGATACATAAATATTTTATGTTAAGCATTTATTTCTCTGAATTAAGTACATAAACAACAAAAAACTCCTGGGTAGAATGAATTTCACATAAATGATCATGTCTCAGCATATTAACACATATGTTGGATGACTTCAATATTACTAGACCAAGGTTCATCTGATAAGACTACATGGAATAAGTATGGTTCATGCTGGCTTGTTGTCAAAACCCCCCCACATGAACTCGTATTCAACTGGGAAACTAGTTTTTCCCCACTCTCAAACTGATAATCTGCTGGAGACAAATGTAGAGAATGATGGATTTTTTAAAAAATAGATGCAAGTGCACACAGGTTAAATTTAACTAGCTAAGAGATACTAAAAAATAATGTGTGGTTTCATTCCACATTTTCACATATTATTAACCAATTAATTCATTAAAAATATAAAGGGATATCTTAAAGCAAATGAAGTAAGCAACATTTGAAATCAACGTTTTTTGTATGTATGTGTGAGAGAGGATTTATATAGCTATATACACATGAACAAAATATTTTAATACGCCTGATGTGGCCATATAGATTAGTGGCAGTCAAGATACAGAAAGTCCTGCAAATACAAACTAAATTTTAAAGCTGAGTTTCCAAGGAATTACATTCTAGGATAAAATAGACAAAGAATGATTGAGCAATTGGGGGAAAATTCATATCTACTATATTTTCACTGAACTCATTTGAATTACAATGGGTCAGGGTCTGTCCTAGAATGTCGACAAACCCACATAATATCATAACCCACAATCTGAAAGGAGAAATTGCTAATAATCCATGACTCTGGAACTGTGACAGCAAAGACAGCACAAAATAATCCAAAAATCTAACTGGGAGACAGAATTCAACTGAGTATGGTTGGTAATCATGTGAAATAATGCATTATGTCAACAAATCTTAACACCCAAAATAAGCATTTGAGTCTGGCATCAACTTGGGACTGAAGCAACAGGCTTTTTTTTTTTTTTTTTTTGTGATATACCCAATCCAATCTCTCAATCGATTAAAAAAATAAAACTCAAAAGGATTGACAGAGACAAGCAAGAAGTGGTCAGAGAGATTAGAACAGAATCAATCACAGGACATATCTCTAAGCTAGAAGGTATACTCCAGCAGACACACCAATACTCCAAGATATATTAGTAGATAAGAGAATATACCAAGCTCCTCCATTCCTAAAATGTTTCCAGCATTAGGAACTATGGTAACATACATTGCTTTTTGACATTTTTAATAATATATAAAATCTCAGAAAGTACTGTAGAAAGTCTATCTTTTATTGTGTGCACAGAGGTTTGTGGAAGCTAGTATGTATCTAACAAGGGATTGCAAAGGTCAGTGAAAGGACTTCAAACAATATTGGTTTTATATTTTTGCTTTTTCTGCTGACTTTTTGCCATTGTCTAATATCTTAATGATATTGCATAAGTAGCTATTTTCAATTTATCACTTAGGTTAACTATGCAATTATTCAGATATCATGCTTAAAACATTTCATTCTTCCCAACTTCCCATTAATATTTAAAAGACAAAATATAAATATTGATTTTTGTAAATAATGCTGTGAACAGGAACATTACTTTTATTTCGGAGCATTTTTAGCTATTTTGTCTCATATTAATAAGTGTTTCATATTAATTGTGATGTAGTCACCTTGACTCTGATTCAGCATTTCTTGTAAGCACCTGCTGAATTGTATTGGGTGCTGAAGATATCTCTGTTGAGCAAAGCATTTAAAGCATGTGTTTATATCCCATTGCCATTTGCTGAATAGTGAGGAACTGAGCAAGTACTTAAGTGCTTTGCTGAATTGGGGTCCCTTTCACCAACTGTTTCTAAGGATTCAATTTGTTACACGATCAGAGTCATAGATATACAAAAAAGAAAAAATACTACACATCTACATCTGGGTGCTATGAATTCAGGATGTGGCACCTGTAAAGTATTTAAATAACCTGTTAAAATGTAAATATCTATTTGATAATTTTGATAAGTGAACTTTCCTTCATTTCTAATGGAGTTAACACCATTCAAACTTGCTGTCAGAAGTGCAGATTGCTATTTTGGAGTTTAGCAAGGTTTGTGATAATTGACGAACAAACAGAAATCATAGTATTAGAATTGGGGGTGAGATGGGAAAGCAAAAACTCCCCTGGCGACCTTTAAAATTAGGAATTAGAGAAACTGTCAGACGATCAATGTAACCAGGATTAACATTAGCAAACAATTGTTTTGAGTTGCCATTTCCTTCCCTGATGACATTGAAACATTAATTAAGTTTAGCAGTTGACTGGCATTTTCTGTACAAGCTGATGTCATTATACTAGCCTTCTTGATGAGCATCAAGGCCTAGTTCTTAAAAAGATGTTCTAACCACTGCAGCTTCACTTCAGTTCATAAAAAAGAGTCAGTATCAGAAAAAATAGTTGAGTGTTCATATCATGAAAAAGCTTGGTGCTTGTAAAAAGTTGTCAAAAATGGGCAAAAAATGAACAAGCAAGGAATTGAACTAAATCACTGAGTCAAGTTTCTTCCCAGCAATAAAAAATAATGAATCCATTCATTCAATCAAGTTCCAGAAATAAAAGATGTAAGAAAGTGATCTGATACTTCAGGATTCAAAGCTGCTACATCAGAACCTGGAATGACCCAATTTACTTTTGTCCTAAACATCTTGCCTGAGGTTAAAACTTTCAGTGAAGCCATCATTTATCAAGCAGAATTCACTGGTTATATAACACCACTCACACATTTTTCAGGGACAAATTCAGTTCTGATGTACACAGCTGAAAGTCCATTGGTTTTAATGGCATCTGCATAAATCAAGACAGCCCATAATCTTCAAAGCATTTTACAAACATTAACTAATGAATCTTTACAGTATTGCTCTGATATAATATGTAATATTGATTCTATTTAAAGGATCACTTTGTACTGTCTGGTCTATATGCTCCCAGGCATGCACTCTAGACTGTTTTTATATCTTCACTTTTAAGATATGCAAACTTTAGAAAATGAGTCTGTGTTTCTGCTAAGAGAATTATTTGTTTCTTATTCTGTAGACTTAAATTGGATTTAATCATCAACACTTCATATATAACACATCCCTTACCTCCTCCCCCCACCACACACATGCTCTAAATTTAATTAAAATAACTGAAATGAAACTAGAGATAATTTGTTTTTTAAATAGACTGCCACATGCTCCATTTACATAAAACCCATTAGTTTGCATTAAATACAAATTAGCCACTGATATGAATTAAATCACGTATAAATAGTTCAGAATGGCCTCAAAGCCACGCATTTTAATTAATATAACAGTTAACCAGATTTATTTGTAAGGTAATCAAGACTCTCTCTCATTCTTCAGCACAATAGGCCAAACAATGAAGGGCTGTCCTGCAACACTCCACAGTTTTAACTGCAAAACAAAGCCACAAGGGAAGGCGGGAGCATTGATTGGATTCAGTAACTTGCAAGAAAGCATATTGTTTAAAAACGATTCCTCAGCTGCCAATCTAGTAGGACTGTGAAAAAGATCTAAATTATTGTGAGAAGCTGAAGTTGCAGGAATTCTTTTAAAACTCTGGTGACATGGGAGGTTGTGAAGCACAGAAAGGAGCCCTGAAGTTTCTCTTCTCTTTGTCTTCCATAATGGAGAACTCAGAATAAAACAATGTAGGAAAGAAATGATACTAAAACCATCTCTTTCCAGTAAGCGTCATTAGCTGGTGAACGTAAGCTGGCCAGAATCAGGACTCCTGGATTCTTTTCCTGGTTGCACAACTTTGAGAAATTAATTTAATTTTTTCTGTGCCTCATTTTACCCACCTGCAGACCGGGTACATTACTTTCCTCACATAGGCCATCTGCACTAAATTAAAGCATCCATGTTTTTCAGATAGTTTAAGAGGCTCGAATTAAATGGTTCTATATAAGAGCAAAGTATTTTCTATTACTCTTTAGTGAAGTGAATACATTTAAAACATATTTTGGTTCATATCTGAGACAAATATCTGGCATAACCTGCCTTACTATGCTGCCAATATTATATTGTTTCTAGGAGCACTTCGATCCAAATAATTGATGATAACAAAGCACCCTGAAGCCCTAAGCTCTGCATGACAACACCTACCACTGTAGGTGGTAAGGCTGCCAAAACGGCATCAGTTACTACAGGAAAAAAATGATCTTGCAATGTGTTGAGCCCTTCAATTCTGGTTCATTCACTGGAAGATGAAGTGGCTCAGCATCTTGCCTCCCTAATCTGGATCCATAGTTTGGCTACTCTGTATCAGTTAAGATACTAAAAGTGGTTTAAATTATGTATCACCTCATAAAGATGATGGCAGATCTGAGAAAAAGGACTCTTTGGAAGGTAACACATAATTAACTCAAATCCCACTGGTGCCAGGGGAAGAGGTAAAATCAAAAGCCACGAGGAAATTAGTCCAGTTGTATGAAACCTTTGGCAGTAGAGACAGCAAATGAAGTGCTAGTAATGTAAAAATCCTATAACTGCTACAGGTTTTGAACACATAAGAACATCATTCCAGATGTTCCAAATGATTCACATATTTTGCAACAACCACCAGAGCTATTGGGGATAATATACCTAGGTTGCTAATACCTTAATTCAGTGTATGGATTTAGTGAGATGCTGAATATCACCTGGAAGATGCTGAGCCATTTCACCTCCTTACAAATAACTCAGAATTGAATGGGGTCAGCACCCTTGCAAGATCAAGGTCTTATCTGGGGCCCAAACTTGCTTGACCCAGCTCCCATTCAATTCAATTATCATTGATTTGACAGGTGTAGGAGTGAGCCCACTATGTAGCTACCTTGATGAGTAACTTCACTGCAGTAAATGATATTATTCAAAGTAATGAGCAAACTAGATATGAAATATTTGCAGAATCTGGACCTCAGTTAAGAATAGTTTTTAGAAGTTTTACTAATACAAGAATTAAGATAAATCCTGCTCTTAATTTCTCCATTGTAAGTAAGCAAACAGAATTCAACAAGCTTAGGATCAGGCCCCATATCTAAAATATCTTCAGTGTTATCAGAATTTATTATGGTATATCTGACCGCAGAATTTGGCCGAAAATTTCTGTAACACAGATCCAGGCTCTGTGGCAAATTTGGCATGGGTGCACATCCTGAGATATTTTACTATCTTCAGTGAGCAGAGCAGGACATGTTGTTATCCTATTCAATGATGTCATAAATATTCATGAAGCATTACATCACAATATATATTACATTGTGTGGTATCTTTGTGGCTATTAGACATGACCCCACAGACTGAACAAGAATTGGTACACCTTTTAAGGCATGATTCATTCAAATTATTATAAATGTGATGGCTCCAGAGCTCTCACAATAACAACTGTAAAGCAAGCTTGGTGAAACTAGGCTAAAAAAATTCTACTTCCCTCCATCCTTCCACAAATAGGTAGTCCTATGGAGCAATACTGTCCTTCAAAAGAGTGGCAAAATCTTGATGTGGAGGGATTGGATGGACAGGGAAATTATGACTGTGCACAGATAATTGACAATAATAAATTTAAGCCATCTGTGGATCTTCAGCAACTAGAAACATTGCAAGGTAAAGTACTTACTTGTGAATGTATTTGGACTGGATGAATTGGGATCTCCATAAAAAATGGGGAGGGGGATTCGGGGATTTACTCAGTGATTTAGAATTTTCTGGCCCCAAATCTCTGCCAAAGATTGATAATTGGAATAGAAATTTGGATATTCAACCATCACCAACCCAAAGGAACACAATTATATCTAATGTTAAAAAAGCAATTACAGACCTGATACTATGGCTTATTCACCAAATATACTTTTTCAAATATCCTATTCCCTACGTAAGCCTCATAAAAACTAACTCCCTTGGCTTAGACAATACATGCCTCCCCATACTGGGGGGCACAATCTAAAGGAGAGGACATGAGACCGCCCTATGTCTCCTCTGGCCCCTCACCCTTCACTATCACATTCTGCCTAGCCCTTGCAGGAGGAGGCTGCCCATTGCTATCCCAGTTGCCAGGGAGAGGGGCCAAGTGAGCCAGAACCCCCACCCCCAGCATCCTTAGCTCCTGTCTCCCTGGTAGCTGAGCCCAGCCAGGGGGCAGGGCATTGCTACCTCCCAGCCAGGCTCTCTCTCCACCTGACTTTCAGGGAGAATGGTGAAAAAAATGCTGGGAAGGCCCAGGGAGAAAAGGACAGAGACCTTCTCCCTCCCTTTCCCCAGCAGGCCAATGGGGTGGGGGAAGAACTACTTGCTTCCATGTATGTTGCCTGTGTCACTTGGTGCTACATTAGGTCACAAGATTTGGGAATGTCCCCGTATTAAGAATTTCTGGTATGAGGTGAGTCAAAAGAGCCATCTGATATTGGAAGTGAACATGATGTTTTCTCCTCGGACCTATCCCTAAACCCTGGAGTCTGTCTGGGAACAAGGCAGCATTGTTCTAACCTGCAGTTTTTATTGCTAAAAATATTAATCCTGAAAAAAATGTAGAAATTGATCCCCATTAAATACTGATGACTGATGATATGGCTGACCTCACAGATAACAAATGACTGACACCACACAAAAAGGAAATACCTGAAAAATTCCAAGCAATTTAGACTGACTTTTTAGTGGTGCATGATTAAAGTAGATCCTAAAGATTGATATCTCACTTCCCCACTGCTCCCTTTATCCTAAGCTTCTTTATTTACTCTGTATATTATTTTGAATCTGATATTTTGAAATATTTGTATTTGGAGAAAATAATATAAAATATAAATATGAAAGAAATGATGGAAACGTTGAATGCATCAGAATGTTCTTTATGCAATCCAATTACAATTAATCTTATGGGGAAATTACTCTATACACATTGTACAGGTATTAATATAATCATAACATGAATTACACTGGCATCTTTGAAAAGAAGAAACAAAGTAAAATTAAGTCTTCTCATTGAATTAAAATATTTTATCATGTTTAAATTAGCATTAGTTCCATGCTAGAAATATTCCTAAACCCATTTACCCATAAACTATCAGTGAAGTGAGCAGTGGGAAAACTGCCACTTTGCTTCTAGGAAACCAGGACTCTCAGAAAATGATGTTTTTGAAGTGTCCTGGGTAATGTTTTGCAGTAAGATACATCATGTTGGGCTATGTCAGTTAGATCAATGTCATGTTACATTATGATCTAGCCCAGAATATGACTGACAGATTGAAGCTGATATGATGCATCACAGCAAAGGAGAGACATGAATGGAAGAAATAGAAAAAAGAAAGACATCCCACTTCCCCCACCCAAAACATCTTTAAAATTACAAACAAAAGGAATGAAGGGAAAGCATATGATTTTCATGATGAGCACCCACTACTCCCAACAACCTCAATGGGACTTCTCGGTGCAGTGTGCTTCTCAGGATTTGGTCCAAAGTTATTAAAAATAATGCTTTTAGAATGATAGCTTGCTTCTCCCAGTCAGCTTATCAGTTATTGGGCATTCCCTTATATTGTATAAATGTTTTCATTTGGTTCTGCACTCTCATTTTCAAGAGTTTCCAGCTGATATTCCTTCACTGTGCTGTATACTAACTTGAATTATGAGCATCAGAATGTAGCAAACACAAGGAGTCTGGTGTCTCTTGAAAGACTAATAGATTTATTAGGGTAAATTTGTTAGTCTTTCAAGTGACACCAGACTCCTTATTTTTATGCTGAAACAGACTAAGGGTACGTCTAGACAGGCTTTTGTCGACAGAGGCTTTGTTGACAAATACTGTTGACAAAGCTTCTGTCGACAAAGAGCGTCTAGACTACATCCAGTTCTGTCGACAAAGCAAGCCACTTTGTCGACATGAGAGTGTAGACGCAAAGGACAGTGTAGATGCAATAACGCCTTCTGCTGACAGAATTCTGTCGACAAAAGGCATTATTCCTCATAGAATGAGGTTTATCGCCGTCGACAAAACTGCCGAGTTCTGTCGACGGTATGTCGACAGAACTCGGCGGTAGTGTAGATGCAGGTATAGTTTTGTCGACAAAAGTCCACTTTTGTTGACAAAATCCTGTAGTCTAGACACATCCTAACACTGCTACCTCTCAAGAATGTAGCAAGACACATGTAATTTCCCTTAAAGTTAAAAAAGTGCTAAATGATTATTTATACTAAATACAAAGATTCTGAAGTTTTAAAAATAAGATTGGAGTCTTAACTGACTGAAACCCTCTATCCACAGAAGAGCAGCAAGACAGGCAGCAACAGTGCTAACTCCTACACGGTTAACAACAAATGGATCTTATCCCTGACCTGGATTTACCACTTCTTAGAGAGATAAGAGCATTACAGTCTCCATAGTCATTCAGACTTTGACCTCTCTATTGGGACATCCAACAAGGATGCAAATTAGTGATGATTCTGTTAATGTTTTTGTGGTATGTGAACATGTGGTCACCTGTCCACTAAAAACAAAATTAAGACCATTAACCACTTCACAATGACCAACCAAAAGTTCTCCTCTGGTGACTACTGCATCATGCTAACAACCTGTACTAAGAAACAAAATGCTTTATGTCCCATTCCAATCCCTCTTATCAGATTTTAAAGTTAGACAATTATTAATAACAACACTATTAATCTTTATTACAACTTGTTTTATGGTAGCACCTAAAATCTCCAATCATAATCTAGACTGCATTCATACAGGCACCGTATAATACATAACAAGAAACAGCCCCTGATCCAAATTGCCTAAACTTTATATTGACAGTTCATAGAAAACTGTAAGGGGGTGAAGAAGCACAGAGAAGTGAAGTGACTTGCACAAGGTCACAAAGCAGATTAGTGGCAGAGCTGAAAGCAGAATCTAGAATCTTCTAAATTACTGTCCAGTGCAGTCGCCACTAGATAATGCTACTTCCATGTTGTTCTATAGCCATATTCCTTTCACCAAGGATAACGTAATTCTTTACAGTCAAATGATGTTTTCTTTCATAATTTAATAGACACAAGGACAGAGATTATAACTCAGTGTTCTATGAAGATAACTGCACTACCCCTATAATTTGCTAGGGAGAGAAATAGATATTATGAAGACAGAAAAAAATTAATACTTTCTGTAACTGAGTGTGTCAGGGCCAAATCTTCAATTACAGTCTCTGCACTGAATTGGCAATTGGCCAGAGGTTCTGACATGGGGGTCAGGGAGAAATGGGTGTCTTGTCCTCTGACTGGGCTCTGGAGGGGAGGGACCAGAGAAACAGGAACAGGAACTAGTTTACAAGCTCACTGCCCTTCAGGCACTATGGTCTTCTGTCAAGATTATTTTGCCTCTTGAGCTTGACACACCCAGAAAAATAATGTGATCAGTTCAGTCTTTGTAGACGAGGCTGCAGCTAACATCACTGAGTGGTCTGGTCTGGTCCTGTGCTGAAAGTTTAATTGGAGTGAAAAGATGAGAATTCAGCTTGGAAAGAACTGGTTAGCAACTTGTGCTTATTTTGTTGGGATTCATTGATTTATTTGGGGGGTGGATGAATTTTAGTTTTTAACTTTTCATATAAATTACTTCTGTTTCCTAAGGTAAAAGAAGTCCTGCATTGGGAGTGGAAATATGTAGCTGCGAGGCAAAACAGAAAATATTTTTATATGTATGCGTGTGTAGATAGAGATCAGATACTAGCAGATTTACCTGGCACTGCTTGGGTCTATGACTCAATTACGGTTGTTTTTTTTTAAATAAAAGAAAAATATATTAGGTTTCCAATAACATTGTCTTCTAGTTTTCAAACCTTAAGCATTGATTTATCTGTGCCAAAACGGAACACTACTCCACATTTCTCCATTTTAGCTCTTTTCTGTAAGGTTTATTGAAAAACAATACTATTGTAGTTTCATCCTATTTTTCTGGCTCATCTTGGTTCTGTCTCTTTCAACTTTTGCTCAGTTATATCACTTTTGAGGACTGCAATCCCTTTCCAGGCACATCCTGTTTTCCTGGCACAATCAAACCCTTACTTTGCTTTAAGTTATGATAAGAGGAAACTGTATACCGAATCTGGTGATCCTAGTTCTTTCCATTTAGGGGAGTTCTTGAACAAACAGAAAAACTCTCTAAAATATACATATAGATATAGATACACACACACACATACACTAATTTCAGAATCTAGTTGTGCAAGAAATAGAGTGGAACTAAGTGTCCTGTGCACAGGCCTACATCACAGAACTCCTGAGTCATTATCTTGACTCCGACACTCACCCTCTTTTATGGCTAGGAACTGCATGATACTTATGTTAACCTCTGCTTCCTTTTTACCATCTGTGAAACAGAGACAATAATACTTACGTGCTTCATGGTCTATGGTAAAAAATTAATTAACTAATGCACAGATGTTCTTAACAGTCTTTACCCCATTAGCTCCTTTCCTCTCGCCCATTTCTCGATACCAGAGAAAACTCAGCAATCAGTAAGCAAGGAAGGCAGGAGTTTTTTGGGTTTTTTTAAACCTTTATCCTGATCCTACAAGGCTCAGCATCTTGCAATCACTGGCAGGTTTGGCATGTGACTGTTCTTGGTTATATGTCTCCAGAATGGAACACCAGAAAAGGTTCAACAGAAAAGAAGAACCAAATGACACAAGCAAATTTTGCACCATTTAGATTTACTATGCTGCCTAGAAGCAAGTTTAATGACAAAAGCAAATCTCATGTCCCTTTCCCTTGAACGCAAAAGGCTCAGATAAGAATGTAAAATGAGGTGTATTGAGGCAGTGATTGTTAAACAGGCATCAGAGAGAAGCCTTTTTTTAAGAAATCTAGTGTCAGAATCTGTGATGGGATTATCAGGCCTACTGATCAAAGCCAGGGGTCAGAGACAGATTCCAGAGTAGTTGGAGCGAGATTAGACCAGAACTAGGAACAGGGCTGAATAGTAGCAATGCTGGAGCAGGCTAAGACTTGTCACTAACAGGCAGGAAAAAGTTCCAAACCCTGGAGTGACATCAAGCGGACTGAGCTGCTGTTCCTCTTGGTAGACTTATATAGAATCACCTCAGGAGCCATCAAGTCTAGCGCCCTGCCCAAGGCAGGACCAATCCCAGCTAAATCAACCCAGCCAGGGCTTTGTCAAGCCAAGACTTAAAAACCTTTAGGGATGGTGATTCCACCATCTCCCTAGGTAACCCAGTCCAGTACTTCACCACCCTCCTAGTGAAATAGTTTTCCTAATATCCAACCTAGACCTCCCACACTGTAACTTGAGACCATTGCTCTTTGTTCTGCCATCCGTCGCTACTGAGAACAGCCTTTCTCCGTCCTCTTTGGAACCTCCCTTCAGGAAATTGAAGGCTGCTATCAAATCCCCCCTCACTCTTCTCTTCTGCAGACTAAACAAACCCAAATCCCTCAGTCTCTTCTCATAGGTCATGTGCTCCAGCCCCCTAATCATTTTGGTTGCCCTCCACTGGACCCTCTCCAATGCATCCATATCCTTTCTATAGTGGGGGGCCCAGAACTGGACACAATACTCCAGATGTGGCCTCACCAGAGCCGAATAAAGAGGAATAATCACTTCTCTAGATCTGCTGGCAATGCTCCTCCTAATGTAAGGGCACACTGTTGACTCATATGCAGCTTCTCTCCTTTTCTGCAGAACTGCTACTTAGCCAGTTGGTTCCCAGCCTGTAACAATGCTTGGGATTCTTCCGTCCCAAGTGTAGGACTCTGCACTTGTCCTTGTTCAATCTCATCAGATTTCTTTTGGCCCAATCCTCTAATCTGTCCAGGTCACTCTGGACCCTATCCCTGCCCTCCAACGTATCTACCTCTCCCCCTCACTTAGTGTCATCTGCAAACTTGCTGAGGGTGCAATCCATCCCCTCATCCAGGTCATTAATAAAGTAGGGTTTTTTTGAGGAGTACAGGATCTGCTGAAAAAGCTCCCCGCTGTCAGCAGAACCATGGCTACACTTTAGTGTCACTTTTGACACCAAGCCTGATCAGCACAGCATCGGAACGTGAGTATGCAAATGAAGCCCAGGATATTTAAATACCGGGCTCATTTGCACTTCCGAAGTGCTTGATTTGCATCCCTCTGTCAGCAGAGGGATGCTGTCTAGACATAGCCCTGGACTCCTTTCCCCTTCATGTAAGCATCCCAGGGAATCTTGCCCATCAGTTTTCTGAGGGAGTCAAAGTCTGCTTTTCTGAAGTCCACGGTGTGTATTTTGCTACTCTCCTTTCTTCCTTTGGTCAGATTCCTGAAATCTGCCATCTCATGATCACTGCTTCCAAGGTTGTCACCCACCTCTACTTCCCCTACTAGTTCCTCCCTGTTTGTGAGCAGCAGGTCAAGCTGCGCATGGCCCCTGGTCGGTTCCTTCAGCACTTGTACCAAGAAATTATCCCCAGCATTCTCAAAAAGCTTCCTGGATTGTGTGTGTACTGCTGTATTGGTCTCCAACAGATGTCAGGGGGATTAAAGTCCCCCATGAGAACCAGGGCCTGTGATCAGGAAGCTTCTCTCAGTTGTCCGAAGAAAGCCTCATCTACCTCATCCACCTGATCCTCTGGTCTATAGCAGACACCAACCACAACATCATCCCTGTTGCTTCCACTTCTAAATTTAACCAATAGACTCTCAACAGGCTTTTCTCCCTCTATATACTGGAGCTCTGAGAAATCATACTGCTCTCTTACATACAATGCAACTCCTTCTCCTTTTCTCTGCCACCGATTCTTCCTGAACAGTTTATACCCTTCCATGACAGTGCTCCAGTCATGCGAGTCATCGCACCAAGTCTCCATTATTCCATTCAAATCATAGTTCTTTGACTGTACTAGGGCTTCTAATTCTTCCTGTTTGTTTCCCAGGCTTCTTGCATTCATGTACAAACACCTTAAATAACCAGTTGATTGTCCTACCTTCTTCATTCAAATCAGGGGTTTTCCTTTGTTGCTCGTTCCTTCTTGTTTTTCTTCGCAGTATCCAACTTCTCCACTTACCTCAGGGCTTTGGTCATCATCCCCCAATGAACCTAGTTTAAAGTCCTACTCACTAGGTTTGCAAGCCTGCCCGCAAAGATGCTCTTTCCTCTCTACATGCCCTGAGAGCTACCAGACGAGCTCCTGGTTTGTGGAGCACTGAATCCTAATACAGGAATGACTCATCTTACATCCAGTTTGGGTCACCCTCACAAAATCCTTGCTCGTGTCAGGCCAGATGTTCAGATAAGATGTGATGAAGTAGGTTTCTGAGGATGGAAGAGGCAGCACTAGTAATGGTGTCCCATCCATTTGGAAAAGTTGGCAACCCCAAGGAGAACAAAATTAATGGTGTCAAACCCTTTTGCATTTACAGCTGCATCTGGATGTGAATGCTGTAGATGCAGAAGGCTTTGACAGCATTAGCCATCATGATTATTTTTGTTCTTCCTCTCCCATCCTCAGTTAATCATTTTAAAATTAGACCATTTCCATTTCAACATCAGAGCTTCAGCCTCTTCAATCAGCATGGAAACAGAAGTGGGTATATTAGTAAGTACCTCAAAGCCCTACTAGTTACTTTGCTCCAAGATAGCACTGAAGTCACCCTTTAAGCAATTCTGCCTACTTAAAATGACATTGTAGATACATTTGCTTGGTTGTTGAACAGCAGTTACAGTGTAATTAGTGCCACTTAATGGAAAGCATTACTGAGGTGCATATTGTTATTAATCAAACTCTAGTATAAACCTTGCTGCTGTAATAATGAGTGCAATTATAGACTGATGAACTGTTCAGCCTGAACACTGACCCCAACCAAAATTCTCTTTAAAGAGACAAAACTCAGAGGACTTAAAATTGCTTTATTTCTCACACTTCTGTGACATAAATCTAGCCTCAGTGATGTAAGATTTAATACATGAATTTATCAAATTAAGACTAAAAGAAAATTAGTGTGTCAGAAAAGGTGACCCATCAAACTGGGCCTGCTTTCACCTAAACCTGACAATATTTAACTCTCTCATATGCACCACTGGGGAATTCTTAATCCAGCAATATTGGAAATTTTTCACTGAAACTCTAGATTAAGCATAAATAACATCCAAATAATTGTAAACATCTATCAGTTTAAATGAATTAAAAATCTGTAGATTTCTTCAGTCTTGTAGTGACTTTCAGGCCAACAGATGGCTTGCAATAGCTAGTCATTGCTGGACACTGCAATTCTCCTGTGACTGGATTCGATGTTGGTGCTTCTCAATGTTGGTCACTGGAAAAAAAAGTCCCTTGTACACCTGTGTTTCCTGGCAGATTGTCTGTAAACATGTTCACTGGCTAGCTCTGAATAACTTTGCCTTTTTCTGGATTCATCTTGTGCTGGCAGCTTCCTCTCAATTTCTATTATGGCTTTTAACTTGGGCTCAGATAGAGAATCTAAGAATGTTGGCTAATTTATGTTAATATTCTGGTGCTAACTGGACTTCAGTCATCCAGCAAGTGCTCAAAGTTTATGCAGCAGACTAGAAATAATATTGGAACTCCAGATACATTCACACAGGGAGGATTTTGTTACATTTAAAAATAAAATGAATAATACAATCAGTACAGTTTCCCCTGTAGTATTTATTATCGTTATTAAATATAATTTATTTCATGCTGTCCCACCATTTTCAGTTTGCCCCAAATTTTGTATTGAAGTTACTTAATACTCCAAAACCAGCAATCTCTGGACCAGTGACATCTGTGATCTGGCAGGACCACTGATGTTCCTGGACCATCGAGTCCTGAGAGCTTAGCGGCAGCAAGGCTGGGGCCAGAGCTGGTGGCATGGCAGCCCGGCTGGGAGCCAGAGCCCATAACAGTGGGGCCAGAACTAAAACCCCCAGCAGCCTGTGACAATGCAGGACTAGGGCCAGAGCCCCTGGCAGTATTGGGGCTAGGGCCAGGGCCAGAGCCCACAGCAGCCCAGCCGGGGTCAGGGGCTGCTGGAAGCCCAGCAGACAGTCCTCCCAGAGCCAGGGGGCAGCAGTAGCATTCCCGGCAATCCAGCAGGCAACCCAGTTGGGGTCAGAAGCCAGCAGATGGGTCTGACAGTAGTGGGGGGAGAGACAGGGGGAGAGTTGTGGCAATAGAGCCAGCAGCATTCAAGGACAGGGGGGCCAGTAGCTAGGGACCTTCCTTGGTCTAGTAAATTTCCTCATTCAAGATTAGTCAGGTCCCCAAGGTGCTGGACCAGAGAGGTCATAGAATCATAGGGCTGGAAGAGATCTTATGACATCATCAAGTCTAACCCCCTGCCCAAAGCAGGACCAATCCCAACTAAATCATCCCAGCCAGGGCTTTGTCAAGCCAAGACTTAAAAACCTCTAGGGATGGAGATTCTATCACCTCCCTAGGAAACCCATTCTAGTACTTCACACCACCCTCCTAGTAAAATAGTTTTTCCTAATAGCCAACCTAGACCTCCCGCACTGTAACTTAAGGTCATTGCTCCTCGTTCTGCCATCCATCACTACTGAGAACAGACGCTCTCCATCCTCTTTGGAACCTCCCTTCAGGTAGCTAAAGACTGCTATCAAATCCCCCCTCTTCTTTTCTGTAGACTAAACAAGCCCAAATCCCTCAAGCTCTCCTCATAGGCCATGTGCTCCAGCCCCCTAATCATTTTTGTTGCCCTCCGCTAGACTTTCTCCAATGCGTCCACATCCTTTCTGTAGTGGGAGGGACCAGAATTGGACGCAATACTCCAGATGTGGCCTCACCAGAGCAGAATAAAGAGGAATAATCACTTCTCTAAATCTGCTGGCAATGCTCCTCCTAATGCAACCTAAATATGCCATTCGCCTTCTTGGCTACAAGAGCACGCAGTTGACTCACACCCAGCTTCTCATCCACTGTAATCCCCAAGTCCTTTTCTGCCAAACTGCTGCTTAGCCAATCAGTCTAGCCTGTAACAGCGCTTGGGATTCTTCTGTCCCAAGAGTCCTGCAATTGTCCTTGTTGAACCACATCAGATTTCTCTTGGCCTAATCCTCCAATTTGTCTAGGTCACTCTGGACCCTATTCCTGTCCTCGAACATATCTACGTCTCCCCCTAACTTAGTGTCATCTGCACACTTGCTTAGGGTTCAATCCACACCTTCACCCAGGTCATTTAAAAAGATGTTGAACAAAAACAGCTCTAGAACTGACCCTTGGGGCACTCCACTTGATACCAACCGCCAACCAGACTAATGTAAGGTCCAACCTGTACATTACATAAGTAATAATTAGTGAGCAGGAAAATAGACATTTTAGCAGCTAGTAGGGGATTTGGGCCCCTGCAAAAAGTAGAGGAAGCTTTTGGGCATAAGCACATTATTAGACAAGAAAATGGTTACTTCAGTGAACAACTGGAAACAGTGCTTGAGTAGATTCTCACAGCAAGGTTTACTACTGCCTGTACAGCGCAAATGTAATCTGCTGTTACACACAACACAAGCAGCAAAAAAGGAAGAGAAGGATGATTATTATTAAAAGCTAGATAGTACTGTCAATTTTATTTCCTATCATATGATTCTAATAATGGAGATATAAATCCAAATATTAGGAGCACACTTGGGAAGCAAGTAAATAGGGTTGAATCCTGTGGAACATTGGGACATTAAATGATAATGGGGAAGGTTAAGAACTTGCTGTAAGATACACAGTCTGAATATGGTGGTACTTGTTTTTTTCCACAAAGACATGCACAATTACATAGAATTTGCTAAATGGTCATACCATAAACAAGTATGGTTATTTTATTAATAGTAAAAGGCATAGCCAGCCACTGTTGGATGTTATGCCAAGTGAGACAGTGATCATGAACTATTTAAGGGAAAGATTAAGGACGTGTTTACATTTAAAATGCCACAGTGGCACAGCTGTACTCCTCTTGTGCTTCAGTGAAGATACTATCTATGCTGGCAAGAGAGCTTTTCCTGCCAACATAGGTAATTCACCTCCAGACTAGGCACTAGCTATGCCAATGGGACATTTCTCTCCTTGAATTAGTGCTGTCTACACTGGGCATTAGGTCAGTTTAACTGTCACTCAGCGTTGTGGTATTTTGTCATATTTCCAGACCAATGTAGTTATACTCATCTAATTTCCTAGTGTAGACCAGGCCTGAGAATAACTTACAGTCCAAGAAAAAGATTGAAGCAATTGAAATTAAATGTGATCTTGATAAGTTAATGGAGAGGTTTTTGAGGCAGAACTACAAAGTGATGCTGGGAGAGTGTTTCAGGCCATTAATTTGTGATGAGGAAAAAATCTCACTAGAGACCAGATGGGAAGTATTCAAGGAAGTGATTCAAAACAGAGGGAAGGCAATTATTGGAAGGCATAAACAAACAAGGTAAAGTACAAACAAGCAACAAAATTAGAACATTACTGGAAAATATATACAAGCCAGGACTGAGCAAAGTGGTGAAGAAACCACAAATATTGGACAAGCAAAAGTTTTGGAAAGAAGATGTTCAGCAAAATAGAGGAAACTTCAAGAAAACAAGATATGAAAAGAATGTAGAAGGTTAAGCCATAGAGAAGCATGATCAGGCCAACAATACAAGCAGTACAAAATGTTATCAGTGAATTGACAAATGCCAAAAAGGTGCTGTAAGTATAGAAAGAGCATTTTGACAAAGTGATGAGCTGTGTAGTTCATCCACATACAAGCATTCTGGACATGCTAGATGAACAGGACAACTTGCATGATACAATGGATATCTGCCCTAAACCATCATCTGACAAAGCAATAGAAAGAACAGTGATGAAGTTAAAAATGAGACTACTGAAATAATAGAAAATATAACAACTAAGCTGCTAAAAGCTGCAGTATTAAGTCTAAGTGAAGCATTAGAAAAAATATGCATGACAGTATAGGAGCAAGAGAAGGTACCAGATGGCTATCAAGAATAGTTTTCCAATCTTGAAGATACTAGATCCTGAAGAACTGAATAACCTTGTCAGTACAAGGAAAAATCTTAATGAAAGTAATCATCAACAGATGAAGGCCAGTTTTAGAGGATGTAGTAGGAGACAAAAAGTGTGACTTCAAACAAGTCCAAAGTTGCATTGGTCAGATATTGACACTCTGACAGTTGATGGGGAGGAAAGCGAGAATAGGGATTAAAATGTTTGCTGTTTTCATCAGCTTCATGAAGGCATTTGATTCAGTTTGGAGAGAAGCATTGTGGAAACTAAAAAAATCGCAGTGTGTTCCAGAGAAATCATCTGCAATTACAAGATCTATGTATGAAGACTCTTGCAATGCCAGAAGCATTATTGGAGAATTAAGCAATTCGTTCAAGTCAAACTTTGACATAAGACATGGGTGTATAGGACCACTACCACTTTCCTTCATGTTTTTAAACTGAATGTGAAAAATTATTAGATAAGTTGGAATGTGTGACATTGGGTGATCTAGATTTAAAATCCTTAGTTTATGCAAATAACACAGTAAAACTGGCAGTTATGTTCGAATCAATGATGATGCTCTTCACGACCTTGGAAAATTGGTATAGTCACCTTGGAAAATTCGTGTAGATGGTATCACGGGCTTTCGTGGGCACAACCCACTTCTTCAGATGAAGAAGTGAGTTCTGCCCACAAAAGCTCATGATACCATCTACATGTTTTGTTAGTCTTTAAAGGTGCTACTATACTCTTTGTTGTTTTTTAAGTTTTTTCTTATTAAATGGAGAGTAGGATATGAAATCGGGGTACAGGATTGGCTTTAATAAAAAATACTGCAATGGTGGGGACACTTCAGAAGACAGGCAGATGATAAGATGCCAAAGAAAATGATGCAAATACAACCAGTGGCCAGCCGCTGGCTAGGCATCATCACAACAGGTGTTGGAACATGACCAGGGTGGACTTACTGGAAGAAAAAGCCCTGTCCAGGAAGGAATGGTGATGCTGTTCTGCTCCCTGTGTCTGCATAGATCTTTCAGGATGAAAACAAAAAGAAAGAATATTAGTTGGATGTTTCTTCTAAAATGGTCAGCAGTGGAATAGTTAACATTGGCCTTTAAAATGTTATTATTAGGTATCAGTTCTGACATGCCATCTATACTGAAGTCAAGGAATTCAGCTTGAGTAGATACCTTTAATCTAGCTAGCTCAGGTATTTAGCCTATTTTTTCTTCTTAGATCTCGCTCACTTCTTCCTTAAAACTTCTGCCTGATTCTTATTTCTAGTTCCATACAACTGCCCCATGCCTCCCTGCAAGCCACAGTGTATGGATCTTGCAGAGCCTCAACTTGATCCTGCTTTTGCATGTATGTTCACATGCATGTGTTCAACCCTGCTACGGAAGAAATCTGACCTTCTCCACTGTATCACTATAACATAACCATATGTTGCCACTGAACACCCCAAAATTCCCAAGATAGGAGACTTTATAGATCTGGTGGTCAACATTGAAGTAAAGGCCCACCTTAACGTCTAGATAAATTAAATGATAGTTTATTTTCCACTTTAGCTACATACCACAACACCTAACCTTAAGTCAGCTGTGAAACCAGTGATTTATTTGTAACTATTTTTCACCAGAATTGTATATATAAAACAGCTTATAGCAGTTCACTAAAATACTTTAATTTAAAAAATAACAGTCAAATAACTCCTACATACCACAAAAAATATTTGACCATTTTTTTCATTGTATCTTATCTTCTTTTATTAAAATAAAATGTTTTATGGCCATAATCAAAAGTGTTGCAGGTCATAATTAATATTATGGGGCAAAATCCTGAACAACTACTGAATAGAAACCTCAGCACTTTTCCTATATTTTTTTAAGCCATTCCTGCAGAATATTGGTGGAGGGAGGTGGGTTGAGTATTTGTTTGTGTTATAAGGAACTATTGATGTTGACAAACAGACATCACATTTTAGGATTGTTTTATGTAAATATGAAAACAAACCCTGGAGTGTCCTCCAGACATTCAAAGGAAAAATGTTCAGGTAATGAATTTTCCTGGCTCTATGTGGCATCAGTTAAAAATATGAAATGTTATAACTTTCAGATATGTAATCTACTGAAATCTCTCTTCCTCTGATTATATATTCTGTACCCACATTATAACTGCATCAAGAAAAAGACCCTCTAGGCTGGATTGACAAAAGTTGTACATTTACTGTGATTCACCAATTAGACAAACTAAACCTGAAAGCTGTCAGTTTAGATATTTACATTTACAGATGTGGTTGTTTTATTATGATATAGTCAGTGGAAGAAAGCGGGAGAGGTCAGGTTAGAAAGAGTGTGCCTTTTGGTTCTGGAAACTGTTTCATTCCTTCTACAAATTCCTTCAATTGCTTCAATTAAGCTCTCTATGTTCTCAAGCTTGAACAGTTTTAAAAAGGAGCCTTATTTAGACAGTATTTTGCTTGGAACATGGACTATTCTTTTGAGTCTTGTACAGTCGAAGTAGATCGTCATCCATTTACAAACAATATAATCATAATGATTAGTTTAAAAAAAGGGGGTGGGAGAAAACGCTGAACAGGTGGGATTTCCCACATCCCTAAATTCAAAGATCTATGATGGAGAAATTTTACAAGCTGATATTGAAGGATGTTAATAACACTAACACACAAAAGAGATGGAGGTGGGGAAAATCTGCCTAGCTTTATCTCTTTAGCAAAGATATTGGCATGAAATCCTGAATCCATTTCAGTCAGTGGCTAAACTCCCACTGACTTCAGCGGAGTCAGAATCTCAACCTCTCTCACTCTCTCTCTCTCTCAAACACACACACACCCATGTCTTCATGTGTTTGGAACAGCACCTAGGACAAGGAGGCCTCAATCCTGATTATGTGCTCCACGTGTTATCATAAACAATATATAGTAATGAGAATATTAATTCAAGCCTCAGTTTTCATACAGCCACCGTAGTGAGGGTGGGAGGAAAAGGAAATAGTAGGAGGCGTAGAACTGCACTGCCCTTGTGTCAGCCGGTGGTCAGGGCAGTGAGTGGTGTGTGTGTATTATACACCCGAGACTTCAACTGCTAGGACTGGGGTCCTTTAGCAGCGGGCAACCTGGAGGAGGTTGACGGGCGCCCCAAAGAGTTACAGGGAGAGCTTATTACACCTCAGATTTTGACTGCTAGGATACACGATCCCTTCGCAGCGGGCAGCCTGGGGAGGCTGAGAGATGCCCCAACGGATCTGTCCCCTGGAAGCGACACGATCCAACGCTCAAGCTCTCCCTATATCTGTCCCTTATGACCGTCTGGAGTTCTTTTAAAATTGTGTTTGGTTCTGTTACAGCAACTGAAGGAGTCAGGTCACAGCTTAAACAGTTACTATTTTATTGTTACAGGGTAAACTTAGCTGTTAAATGCTACTACTGTGTTACAGATAACACGGCCACTACAAAGGACAGGACAGAAATTACACTAATAAGTCACTTACAGGTACCATGAAACCCTTTTGGTTCTCTGAGCTCTTATTAAATGCATGCAAAATAGACACTTAGCAGGTATATATTCTCTCTCCTGCGTTCCAGACTTGGCGTGGCCAGCGTCTTTCTCTCAATCCCTTGGGAAGAAGTAGGGCGAGGCTGGGCGTCCCACAGACCTCGGGAGACCACCAATACCTGCCAGCAGGTATAGATGATTGGAGCTCAAATGGGGTGGGCTACTAAACCCCTCTTTATACCCCTTGGGTCACGTAGGCTTCTTCCTGGTCTCAAGTGGCCAATTAGGAAAAATGGCTTTGAATGCCAAGTTTCCCACGAAGGGTGCAAAGCATAATTCACACCTGGGAAAATGCAGACAATGGGCACTTCTAGTATGTGATGGGCGAAGATTCCTCTCCTGGGACAGTGCAGGCATGTCAATTACTGGTGCTAGCCATCAGGGCGGCAGGAGGTCCCCTGGTCGTCAGCTAGCCCATTTACTGTCTGGTTTCTGTTTATTAGAGTCAGGGACAAGCAGCACCCCTGCGTTCCCAGGACATCAAAGGCTGACTGCCTTTCTCTTGCTCTCTGGGGGGGGGGGGGGAACAAGATGGGGTTCATGTCTGGCTACACCTTGCCAGAACTCCAGGGCTGAAGCCAGCGAAGAACCACACAAAGCTCTAG
Source organism: Pelochelys cantorii (assembly GCA_032595735.1). Classification (NCBI taxonomy): domain Eukaryota; kingdom Metazoa; phylum Chordata; order Testudines; family Trionychidae; genus Pelochelys; species Pelochelys cantorii. Next base: position 67,125,100 of record CM064330.1, read on the forward strand.
AGAGCTAACACAAAAAACAGATGTTCTACCACCCTTGGAAAAATCCCAGCAGCAGCACTTATCCTTTGTAGTCCTTGTTCATAGCTGGGGAGGAGAGAGGGAGAGAAGTAGAAATTCTTAGATGGAAATCCTGACCCTAAGATAATGACAAACTTCCTATTAACTTCAATGGCACTAGAATTTTTACCCTGGGTTTTCTCTCTCACACACTCACACGTAGGAGATGGACACATGCTGAATCAGCATGCTTCCTGTCACATACTTACAATGCTGTATTTGGTTCTTTAGGTCTCTAAGCAGGAAGGAGCTCTGCACTATGGTATGTTGTTAACAACATGAACTGGGAAAACGGAGGAGAGGATAATAGATGAAGGAGTTCCAACCAAAAGCCTAAGGGAAAAGAAGCAGAGATCCTGATGAGACAAGAGAATTAGCAACAGGGGAAAGCAGATAAGGGAATTGTGGCAGTTCAGTAGTTAAAGAATATGGAAAATGGTAATCAGTGGCTGAGGAATACAATTTAAAAATCAAGAGCATTAAAGAAATTGGGAGTGACATATTTAATAGGGCCATTCAGAGCTTCAGAATGCCTTGCAGCTCCCCCCTCCTTCACTAGCCTAACCTGTCACAAAGTAATGCAGCTCTGAACAGAGACTGTTTTATGAGCTTACTTCTTCCATTTTTGCTTCATGGTAAAATATTATATTAACCAGACACATGATGTGTACTATTGAGGGTAACAGGAGCCTTTATGTGAAAGTTACACATTCAGTCACAGGGAGGTATCCTTTAAATGACCCTACTTTCAAATGATATTTCACAGTGTAAAAGCAGAAGGGTTTAGTTAAACATGCCTATTATTTTTTACTTTTGTTTCAATGCTATTTAGAGATCATGATCACATTTTCTGTTATACCAGATAAATAAGTGTACCACAGATACCTGACTAGACTCTCTCCATACAACTCCTTAGAATCAAAATGCAGTCAGTGCTCTGAAGAGAATTTTTAATCAGTATTGTACATTTTTAGATGACCTCTGACACAACAGATACAGATACAAAAGGATTCTAGATGACAGTTAATTAGAAACATGTCTCATTAATTATAACTAGAATTCCGTTTTCAATAAATTCCTTGGAGGAAGACTTTTATATTTAACCAAAGATTTCTGAAAGCCCTATGTTTCTTTTTTTAGAATTTTTACCTGGATTTGATTAAGGTAAAAATTTCAAATTTAAATTTAGATTTTAGTTAAGAGCTGGTCTTATTGACAAATGTTTTGTTTTATTTGGAGTTGCAGATTTCTATGGACTTCAATTTCTATGGAGAAAGAAAATACAGTAGAACTTCAAAGATATGAACAGCACAGTAACGGGGTTGCTCATCAACAGGACTCCATGTGGAACTGGAAATAATCAACCAGACAGCAGTGGAGAAAAAGAACAACAGTACTGTACTGCCTAAGGGCTTCAGCCCTGGGGCTCAGGGCTTCAGACAAAGTAGGGCTGGAGTTAGGGCTGATGGATCAGGTCCCCAGGACTTCTGACCATCAAGAGCACCAGGACCCAGGGCTTTAGACCTGGGGGTACCACTGGGGTTTGAGGGTTCAGCCCCATGGTTCCATTTCCAGCTTCAGCCTCTTGGGGGTGCCAAGGCTCTGTGCTTTAGTTATGAAGGGAGCACCAGTTTCAGACCCATTCCTCCTCTGCTCATAACTAAAGCCCCAATCCCTGGTATCACTCCCCACATGAGCCTGAACCAGGAGAGGAGCAGCAGAGTTGAAGCCATAGGCTTAGTGCTGCTACCACGTGTAAAGTCCTGATGGTCATGTAGGAAAGAAGCCTTGCGGCATGCAGGCTGTTGCATGTTTTGATTTTAGTTGCTGTTCCTATAACATGACCACAATATGTGAGGTTACTATCCAACATGATAGACAAATGTGAATCTTTACTGACTGACTATTGAGAACTATTCAGCTCTCCTCCCACATTTGCATGATGTAAGTGGAAAATACTTGACACAATCTTACTTCCACTTGGTATCAGGCACCATAAACAGCCATAGCTGCCATGGATGCATTCAAAACATTCTCAAGTATATCAAAAGTGTGTATCAAGGCATACATCATATGTATAAACAAACTTAAGAGACCCAGTATATGGCATGTAATTTAAATATAAATTAAATAACATTGGAGATAATACTGATCCTTGTAGGAGGCTGCTCTCTCTGGTGTCTCCCAACACTTGTTCTATCGCCAGTATGTGCATGGAAATGGCAATTTCTCAAAAATAGAGCCATTGCACATACAAACCAACTCAGCATAGTTCTAGACAATTTCACTAAAAGCCAAGGTGCCAAACCATATTGTATGGTGCTGTCAGGTCACAGACAACTGAACCAGTCTTAGCTTATGTTGGAATCCACTTTCAATGAAAGTTGTGCCAGCAGCTGATCACATGTACTCCAACTGTAGCTAAAGCCTGCTTGCTCTAGCACCAGCATGCCTCTGTAAAATCACACACTCAAGCTTCTTAAAGCAGTCACTTAGAAGACAAATTATTCTGTGGCTTGAAGGCAAGTATAGAACTTTCCCCGGTTTTAGCAAGGCAATGACTTTCCCTTGAAGCCAGATTCTAGGCAGTCTGGATTCGCACAGAACTATGTTGAAAAACCAAACAAGCCATTCCCAAGTTTGCAGACCTGGATGGTTCATGAATTCAGGTGCAATTCTATCTAGGAGTGGTACCATTTCGAGCAATTTATCCAATTCCAGACTAATGAATGGCTCAATCTTACTTTCGGCTGGATTACTCCTTAGTAAATACAGCCCCTCATCATTTGGTAGTTTTGACAACAAGAGCTTTGGCAACCCTCAACAGATAGCTGGCAATTGGATTTAGGTGCTGATGTACTATAATCCAGTTACCTCTTAATCTTCTCTTTGTTAAGCTAACTAGATGGTGCTCCTTGAATCTAGCACTCTAAGGTATGTGTGTTCTTATCTTTTAATAAAGCTTGTGACTCTTCTCTGAACCCTCTTCAATTTATCAACATCCTTCCTGAATTGTGGGCACTGTAATTAGTCACAATATTCTAGCAGCAGTCACACCAGCATCAAATACAGTTGTAAAATAACCTGCCTACTCAAGATCTCCTTGTTTAAGCATCTCAATCTCTTTTGGACACAGCATCATAATCATGGAGATCATGGTTAGCTGATTATCCACCAAGACTCCCAAATCTTTTTCAGAGTAACTGCTGTTCAGTCTAAAGTCCCCCATCAAGTAAGTATAGCCTGCATTTCAATAGTTATGCGTAGACTGCAGGCTTCTTGCGCAAGAAGCTTTTTGCAGAAGAGATCTTCCGCAAAAACTTCCTGTACAAGAGCGTATCCACATTGCAAAAGCGCATCAGAAAAGCTATACGCTTTTGTGCAAGAGAGTGTCCAGACTGCATGGATGCTCTCTCGCAAGAAAACTCTGATTGCCATTAACAGAATGGCCACCAGGGCACCTGTGCTGCTTCCAATAGGCTGTTTTTGCGCAAAAAAACCCATTTCCCATCCACACACACCTTTTTGCACAAGAGCTCTTGTGCAAAGAGGAGTTATTCCTCATAGAAAGAGGAATACCTATACTGCAAAGAAACCCCTGTTCTGTCAATTCACTGTAAATTTTCTTGCACAAAAACATGCTTGAGGAGTGGATGCTCCATGGGTTTTTGCGCAAAAACAGCCATTTTTGCACAAAAACCCTGTAGAGTAGACGTAGCCATTGTTCCTAGAGATATATATTTACATTTAGCCATATTAAAAACACACATTGTTTGCTAGCATCCCATTTACCAAGCAATCCAGATTGCTCCTCATTATTTATCACTCCCCCAAATGTATGCAAAATGCAGACTTTATCAGTGATGATTTTATGTTTTCTTCCAGGTCATTGATAACAAATTTAAATAGCATAGAGTCAAGAACCCATCCCTGTGGGACCCAGGTGGAAACAAACACAATTAATGACATCACATTTTGAGACGTATCAGGTAGTCACTTTTTAATTCATGTCATGTATACCATGTAATTTCATATTATCCTAATTTTTTAATCAAAATGTCATGCAGTACCAAGTCAAGTGCCTTAGAGAAGTCTAAATATATTGTATCAACACTCTTATTTTTATAAATGAAACCTGTGATCTCATGAAAAAAAAAAAAGATTTCAAGATAGTTTGACAGGATCTGTTTTTGTGTGAGACTTCCATGTGAGATTTCCTTTCCCAGAGTGCATAAATATAGCTACTTCAGAAGACAGGCATAAACATGTGTGTGTATAACAAAATGAAAGGTTTCAGCACCTCCTTAATGGGAATAGTGATTTAAAGGTTCATTCAAATCAAGAATTTAAATTAGTGATGGGCCATCTAAGCTAGTAAGTGGTCCACATGAATGGCCCTCCATCTCAATGACCACAAGATCGTCATAACTAAGACGGTCTCCTGGAATAGGGTCATTTTGCTAGCTGTGTTGCATACTTAGAATTTGCAGGATGTGCCAATTTAACCAAAGCAGCACTTTGATTGGATGTTGAGGTGGTGCACAGGTCTCTCAGTCAATGCTATGTGCAATCAGCACACACTTCACTTCACGTGTCCTTGCTTTAGTAATACTAGTAAGAAATAAAACAGTGTGGACAGAAACCTGCTTATGGTCAACAGTTAACAAAATGTCTTGCGGGACACAAACAGAACCTTGATGGGTCACGTGCAGCCTTCAGGCAGCAGGTTGCTAACTACTGATTTAAATTAAGCATTTGCAATACAATATATGCCTGCCTGATGCACAACAATTCTACAATATCTAGAACCAGTGTTTCTTAATCCTTTCTAAATCATAAATTTCTCTGGGGAAAAATATGTTCAAAAACAAGTCCTATTTAAAGCCCAAAGGACAAATTGTGCTTTCTGCTAAACCCATGAAAATCCTTGAATTCTACATGCCATTACAAATGTCTAAATAATTATCTATTGTAAGTGCTGTAACAAGAGAGAAAAACGCTTAAGTGAAATCCTGGCAGCAGTGGAAGTTTAGCCATCAACTTCAATGGAGCTGGGATTACAATGTGTACTTTCAGATCTGCAGCTAAATGTTATATAATTTTCCAATGTGCTAGCAGAATTTTATTTTTAATACAGTAATTCCTAATTTAACATGATAGATGCGTTTCTGAAAATGTTTGTGCTAAGCGAAAATGTGCTATGCGGGGTCAATTTTCCCATTAAAAATAATGGAAAAGGTGGGGGCTGCATTTCAGGTGGTGGTGGCAAAATCTATTTTTTGTTGGTGCTGGGTTGTCAACATCAACATTAGATGATGTAAATGGAACAGGGCTATCTTGTTCATCAGCTAATGGTTTTTTTAGGTTGAACACACAAAAAAACTTGATAGAGAGCTGCTTTGCTGCTTTTTGTTGTCCAATTGCTTGTAGCAAGATATGGCACTTTCTAAGCTTTTTGCTACTTTTGAGCTCCGTTCACGATCAGGATCACTCTCATAAAAAATGTTTATTACATCACTTATAAACACAAATTGCCGCAGTTTGTTAAAACACAAAAATAAACACGTGAGTAAACGGAGGAGTGCTGTGACCACGTGTATTCATCCGCTCATGCTTATTACCACTGTTTTCACCAACTTATACCACTGCACAAAGTAGTCTGCTACTTGATTATTTTCGTGTTATTTCGGGGACGGTCATGTTATTCAAAAAACATTCTCTAAAAAAAGCGTGTTGTTGCAAAAATGTGTTAAGCGGATATGTGTTAAACAAGTAATTACTGTATTTTATAATTTTATAAACCATGGCTTTTACATGCTTTTTACCAGTATCGTCATGCTGTAGTCTAGACATTAAAAAATCCCCACAGTTTCTTTTCCCCCCATGAAACTGTGGTATTTCCCCCCCATGAAACTGTGGTATTTACCCCCTTCCAAAACTGTAAAATATTTATACTGTGTATCACAAATCATTAATACAAGCTCCAAGCTCTTCATTAATCATTATTCATGATGAATAAGTTAATTCCACATGATTTAAAGATCCAAGCACAGTTGTTTTTCTTGAGTTCCCTATCTTGTGCCCTGTCTCTGATTTTTGTCCTCCTATAGTAGATATTTATCCACCACAAAATCTTTCTATACATAAGAGAAGTGTAAATTCTGCTTAAGACTTTTCCTTCACATAATGCCTCTTCTGTTTCAGGATCAGAATCACATGAATGTCTGACTGTATTTTTTCATTTCAAACACTTTGAAGACAAGAGAACCAGAAGAGCAGATATAGCATGCAGGTGGGATAGATTCACAAAACCTATACCCTTTGAAAATGTCTTTAGGTTTTTACAAGACATTTCCAGATTTTTTCAGGCCATGTTCTAGCCTGTTAGTCATACTTAGCTACATGAATTATTCATTAAAATAAGAGCAATTCAAATTAATTGCTTTTAAATCTTATTCTTATATAACACAACAAAAACCACGTACAATCTCTGTTTGATTTAAGCAGTGCTATTTATTCTTTCTGTTATAATTAATGGAAATATCCATATGTGATCTTCCAAAACCATTGGTTTTAGCAAGATTGATTCCTGTTTATATATCTTCACCTAAAAAAGATCTTCTATATTTCATGCTACAAATAGGCCAACTGGTTTCTTCAGTTTTATTTTACTGAATAATTGCTTGAGATTTATAATTTATACTTGATAGTTAAGTTTGCAGGTTGTCTTTGATCAATGCAAGCTCTTTTGAGCTGTAAATATTGAGTAGCACTAAACATTTAATTTAAAAAATGGTATCTTTGTCTTTTTCAACATTCACATCAGTTCAGAATGATATTGTCTTCAATCTAAACAGATATGATTTTCTTAAATGGAAATATCCTGGAAATATTTCACTATATACAATAAAGATAGTGACTTTGTGTCCTTTTTGCTATATCTATTTCAATTTTAAAAAGTAAGGATTAATCTCTTACCTTCTCTCTGTCATATTGCAGTGGGTTTTCCATAAAATACACTTAATATATGCACGTGTGCAGAAGTACCACCTCAGTGGTCTTGCAAGTACAATCCTGGACAGAACATAGACAGGGATTCGCCACCTCCCAGGGTGCTGAAAGAAATAGTGTTGAAAATTCAGTCAGGTGCACACTTCCCTATGCATCAGTACTAACACATGGTTTGGATGGTCACCAAGCAGCTGAATTTTTAGATGAGCTATAAAATCAAGACCCTAACCACTTGTAACGGTTCAGTGTGCTTCGACATTTTCATAGTGTTAGTGGGGCTAATCCCTAGTGGCCTGGCCTAATTTCCAATTTTGGTTTTACGTAACAGCTGATTAAATCCCATTTTCATTATTCATTCGATTGGCCAGTTGAGATTTGCAAAGCAATGCAGGGGATTTACTATTAATTAATGGAAGATGTGTAGCTAAATCCCCTGCACTGCTTTGAAAATCTCAATTAGTCAATTGACTCCCTGTCCAAAACTATTTTATTTTGTCATCATGCACTACTTGCCTCCTTCCAGTCATATCGGGCTTTTCTCCAAATATTCATTGATAGAGGAACTGTGTGTACCACAACTGTGTGTGTATAGGATATTTTAGTTTCCCAAGAGGTCTCTCCAGATATCTACATAATGTATATACATAAAGGGACATTTTGTTTTAATTAGTGAAAGATATGCTTATTATGTAGCATCTGTAAAAGGTTAAAATAATCCATTTTTGTAGCCAAGTATAATATAATGTACATTCATTTGGAGTATGTATACATTTTTGACCAACATTTTGCTTGATCAGAGATTGAATTATTTTCTCTCTCTCTCTCTCTCTCACACACACACACACACACACACACACACTTACTTTTTCTTTAAAGTTGCAGCTAAATGTAGAGCTCATAGCAGTGGGGAACTGTTATAACACTGACTGAAGTCAAGCAGATTATAGGTTGCTGGTAGACTCTCTTCTTCATTTAGCTGTGGCAAGACATCCCAGTTCTACCTTCCATTATCCCTACACTCGCCTTATCTAAAGCCCTCAGAAGTCAATGGAAGTCTTTCAAATGGTATCAGTGGGGTTTGGATTAGGCCGATGATCCCTGGTCTCTCTTGACTGGTCATTTGGTACATATATAAAGTGTAAAGCAGTTTTAGGAGGGAGCTAAATTGTGACCATAATGTGATTATTCGATTATTTTCTTGTATGATTTCACTCTGTGAGAAGCTCCTCTCAGTTAAACTCCTCGTCCCTACTGGATTCAGATGTATTGCCTATTATCACAGCACACATGCAGTCCTAATCATTTGCCCTTAAATGAGGGAAGGTTGAAAAAGAGAAGTTATTTGGGATACAAAACAAGATATCTTATATTTGCACATTTAATTACTATATTTCCGTGACTGTTGATCTTTTCACAATAACCATCCCAGATCTTTTCCTGAAAATTGTCATTTTTGGAACACTGTCATCATGGAGTAGAATACTTGGCTCAGAGTAAGATGTGAAAGACCAGTTGTCCTACAGAAGACTTCGGCACTTGTTAAGTGTCAGATCAAAAAGGCTATTGGATCAAGACTGTAGAAAGGGCAAAAGTGTTTTGCTCTTGTGTATTTCAAATACTTCCCACAGCTGAAAAGACAAATTAAGTCTTTGCAAATATTTTTTGAAAAGACCCCTCTAAGGATCTTGCTGTTCTCCTGCACAATTTTAATTTCTCCACTTTTCCAAAGGACTAATATTGAATAAAAATTTGAAAAATAATATTAATAGCAGCCCATGGGAAATCAATTTGTAGTCCCATTATGATATTGCAAACACAATCTGAGGGTGAGGAAAGAAACATGGTATGAGATGAAAAGGTTGAGTTTCTCTCTCATGCAGAGACTTTTTGCATTTAAGAAAAAGATTCCTCTGTAAAGGAGCATTATCTATCAAACAAGAAGGTCTTAAGCTAAAGTACTTTGTACCCTATACTTTTGGCAACTGAAGATGCAATTTTCAATATACACACTATCCTTATTACAGCTTTCTTTCCACTAAAATGTGAAAATTGGGTAAGCGTGGCCTTTAGAAAAAGAAACTACCTAGCCCCCTTACTTATTCTGCCAATTATTTTTGTGCATTCTTATAATTAAAGTCATTCTGGGCCTCATGCTAATCTTGACTTTAAGTGATCAATACCAGAGTTTCACACACAAAAAGGAGTTAATCTCTGTTTCTAGATTTTGCCAGTGTACTTGTACAAATAAGACTAGAAGCAGCATATATAGTGAGTTGTGAGTACATGACATTTTCCCAATAAGTGTTTTTCATTATTCTGAAGTGTGCATAAAACTCCTGCCACATTGAATCTTCCCACTTGGCACCATTTGTCATTTAGGATTTGAGTTCTGCTAGTACCCAAATTATCAAACAAGAAATGCAGCAATTATTAGAAATTATCACTGTATCTGCATACTGACATGTTTTATTAGCCAAATAGCAATGTTTTTGACATACTGTTCAGAGCCAAATTCTTCAGGCTCTGAAGATAAAACACCCAATGACTTGGTGACATTACCTTAGGAGTTTTGCCTAAATCTTGAGTAAGGATCAGAACATTTGATTCTTGCCTTCTTTCATTCAAATAACAGTTAAACCATTATAAATGTACTGGACCTAATTTAGCTCCAAGCTCTGTATTGTTGGACTAAAAGGGTAAAATCCTGTCCCAATTTACATCAACAGAGCCAGAATTTCACTCATGGTAATTAAGAGCTTGTCTACAAAGGGAAATTTACCCATCTAATTATACTGCTATAGTTAGATGGAAATTTACCCATCTAATTATAGTGCTATAGTTCTACTAATATAACTCTCCATGTGGATACTTTTATTCCATGGAGCCATATTACTATGACTATTGGTATAATTATGAATTAAAGATATACACCTACAGGCCTTATGCCAACCAATAACTACTGGTGTTGATAAAGTAACTTCCCCTGAGCAGCTCATTCCATGATTGTCCATTTCGAGGGTTCTTGAAATTTCCCCTAGTACTGGTCACAGTGAAAAACAAGATGCTTCACTGCATGGCAACTGGCACGATCTGTTTAGCAATTCCTATATTTCTTCATTTCCATATAAGGAATATAACTAGCCAATACAACATATTCTGTTTCTTCCTCAATTGTTAAAGCAAGCTAGCAAGTGACCTTCAGACACAAAAGAAATATATCCTGCAGAAATCTTTGGCCTATTGATACATAATTTAAAACAAGGAGCTTCTGTACTTTGTCAAATTATCTATCCACTTGATTTTAACTGCATACAGCTATTCGGCATTTGTTATGCTGAACCTTAAACTCACTCAGCAGTTTTCCAGGATGATGTAACCATGCTTTGCTCATTTGAAGAAATGAAAAACAACCGCAAAACAATTTAATTAACTTTTTTTCTGTTAAATGGAAACTTAAAAACACCTTCTGTTTTGCTTTGTTCTCTCATACACTGACAGAAGAATATAATATAATTTCATTTTGCAGTGGACCCAGCACTTTCTTTTTCTAATAAACCTTCTTAGACTTCAAGGATCATTGGAATGACTGCAAAACAGGAATGTCTCCCATAATATTTGAAGTGGCTTCAGTGTACATCATAACACACACATAAATAAGTGACAGTTCCTATAAACAAGAAAATCATGGATCACCACACTTACCTTCACAGGTTTGGTTACCACCACAAAAACACCAAGAGCTCTCTTATCTACTGCCAGGCACTGAGATACCAGAAAATATGCTGTGAGGATAAAGTCTCAGATGTACATCCTAGCACACTTAAAACGACCCTCACCAGTACCTAATAACTTTGTCAGCCAATCAAAGCTCAGGGATACTGTTCAGTAACCAGCTTATAACTGAATGTTTATTTCCCAGCTATTTAACTTTCTGCATGTTGATTAGTTAATAATGACCCTCAACCAATCAGAAGATAATGATCACTCTTAACAGTAATCATTACACAGTAATTATATAAATCTCTCTACTCTAAATTCTAAATATTATAAATTCTTCTATTCTATTCTGACTGACTACTGCCCTGTGAACAACTTTTCTATATTCCTACAACAATATGGGCTTCCTCAACTCCTAAAACAAAACATTAGTTAACCCCAAGTCATTATAATTCAGTTTTTAAAGGAATTAGTATTAAGGAGGAGGGAAAAGGAGGTGAGAACTAATTTATCCTGCAAAGGGGACAGAGATATTTAAGAGGCTCACTTAAAAGGGATATGATGCAGAAGGTGTCAAAAGTTGAGGTAGCTGTATTTTTTGTGAACTCCTTGATAGGTTGGTTTGATAGTTGAGGACACCCATAATTCATGGGAGAGGGCTGTACATTATCTAGAGCAGTGGTGCACAACCAGTGGGTCGCAACCCCCCAAGGTGGTCATGGATGTCTTCCTGGGGGACCGCCAACAGCTGGGTCCAGCTCCCGGCCGGATCTAAGCACTGCGCCGTGGGGCCACCAATGGCCGGGCCCAGCCCCCAGATGCCCATATCTAAGCACCGTGCCGTGCTGCTCAAATTATCTTGGGGTCGCAACATGAGTATATTGGGGTCGTGGTTGAAAAAAGGTTACGCACCACTGATCTAGAGTGAAAGGATGTAAAGATACAGAATATATTTGAGTGTCTGGGCTCATCCTAGGGGATTAATATACATGTACTCCCATAGATTGGAATTAAATATTAGAGAGACATAAACATCAATATTTAAAACTGCTAGAGCATTTTCATCCTTATTCCTTCATTCATACGGGCCTAGTTTGTAAATACAGCATGCTGCCATCCAGTTATTCACAGTTTAGAAGTCATCATCAGTGTACCAGTGTACAGTATTAAGCAGTTTCAGGCTGCTCTAGTCTATGCTAGAGCTAGCCCCAGTTTCAGAGAGTCACAACTGGCTATATTTTGCTCTCTTTCGCAAATGCATTCAAAAGTTGCAATGGGACTATTTGAATGCATACCTTTCAGCGTCAGAACTTCAACCCCCCACAAGACCAACTGTTCTATTACATTTGTTATGTGAGAATTATATTTTTAAGTTGATTGTTAAGACCTCTTTGAACAAATGTAAACTGATTTCATCAGAAGTTTGGCACTGCAAGAAACTTTGAAGTTGAATCCTGCCCAAATAACTAAGACCAAACATACTTCCTGTAAAACATTAAGTTTAGCATAAAAGAACTTGTTAAAATTTTGAGGCTTTGGCTTAGATCAAATATGATATCAATTTAATACCATATTCATCCTCTTGTCTATGAGCTAGTAGAAAGGAAGAGAAACTATTGCTCTGTTTCTATATTGTCATTCTTCACTTTTTGTGTATTTAGGGTATAGAAGCAGGAACTTTGACTGGTTAGCTATGGCCCTGAAAAATGTTGCTTTTTACTTTGTAAATGTGTTTCTGTGAACAATTTCTTGACTATTTTATTAAATAATTTTACTTGTGTATCAATCACAGCATGATAGAGACATTTTGAGAAACAGCTTCAAAGTAAATTCCTCTTGAGCTAATGAGAAGCCACGGTTTCACCTTTTCAGAGAAAAATCAATATGAGGATGATGAGAAAAAATAATAATTCAATTGACACCGGAAAGCATGAATGGAGACATTTTGCTAATTTCTTCAAAGAATAAATATTTAATGTTAAATGTTTTGCCTTGTCAATGCACAAAATGTTACCTTACCTAAGTTGCTATGATTACATGGCAGCGGATAACGTTAGAACTGGTTTCTGAAAAGCTTCATTTCCATTTTTCAGAACATTATAGAAAGTATTAAATATGTTTTCTGACCTTTTAGATAATATATTATAGTTCATAATCAAATGCAGCACAAGAAGCAATAACTTGCTTTAGTATTATTTTTTGAGTTTTCACATTTATTTTTCTGTTTCTGCTTCTCTTGACAGTTCCTTACAAAAATGAAGATGTTGCAAAACAGAGTGCAGTGTAATGAATATCCTTCTCATGCAATCCAAAATGATTCTGTCATATATCAGTGCCTTGATATGTTCAGTATGTTGTAGTTGTGTGCTATTATTGGCAACTCAGATGAACACAAGGAACCTACTAAATGATGGAGATGCTTATCTCTCATCAGCTGCTTTCTCAAAGTATCTTACAGCACTGGATCTGGAAGGAGGTGATTTGTCAGTACAGTATGTGACATTGGATCCCCAAAGCCACGCTAGGAAACAAATTATATTTGTAGCTTGCACCATATAAAGACAGGAAATGAGCAAATGTTCTTCCATATTTGTATCTACCACTGGCAGGATACCTTGTACAGTTTATATAAAAATCCTACTGAAATAAATTTGTTACTTATAAAAGCAGGAGAGAACAAAGAGTGCACAGGGAGACCTATTTGCCTTGGAATGCATTTAGCATATACTTATTCACTGGAACAAACTATTAATACAAAACAAACCTTATTGTTTACAAATATTTTTCATTTGCAGACTGCTGCAGTCAAATGATACCAAATGATTAGTGAATCCAAAGTCTGTGATTCAAAGCTTTGTGGGAATGTTGGCCACTAGAGCACTAAATGGCTGGCGGATGCTCAAGACTAATTATATGATCCCCACTACAATTAAATTCTTAACATTCTCAAAACTAAAAATGAGTACAAATTATGTTTTAATGGGTGCCAAGCACAAAAATAACTCAAATAGGTTGACAGATGCAAAATGGTTTGTATGTTCATGGTTTATAAATTTAAAATACTGTAGTCCTATTGGACTGGAGATTGTGATTTGCAGTTTTTTATTTAGGCACAAGTAGCAATCCAGGGCTTTGTTTGATCAAAATGGTTTTCCTGGGACTCATATGATCTACCACATGGATATTTCTTCAATGCAGGATGTATAAAGAATTCTCTTTCCGAAAAACAAAACGCAAGACCATATAAAAAAGAATATGCATGTGTTCATAAATAGAGATAATTTTATAACCTTTTAAAAATTATTTTAAAGAGAGACTTTGCACTCTTTGCTCTCACAGTATGCACAACCCAGAACATGTGGACAGCGTTGGAGCTACACCACAGGGAAGACAATGCAATCTCCATGGCATCCAATGGCAGTGCTCCCTATTAAAAAAGCTGGTTTTGGTCAGTCTCAGTCCCTGCAGGAGGCACATGTCAATTCCACAGCAGATGGAAAATGTTGTCCCTAAGAAGATACGTAGGGCAGAGGTAATCGTCCACCCTGACCAGTGCAAATATCCTATTTTCCCCACTTTACGGGTTTATTATCATGTTCAATTGTTGTTCTGTTGTTTTTTATATGGGGTTTTGTGCTGTGCATCAAATAACATTGTGTTTTTATACAGTGTGAGAGTCTGAAGGCTTCAAAGTGCTTGTGCAGGTTGTATTCTGTGAGCATGAACTTCTTTGCCCAAATGTGAAGGTCACAGCTACATTAAATTACAATTAGTTTCTTTCACAGGAATGCAATGTTGGGTAGTTTGGCCCAGCAGCAGAGGTTAGATTTCCCTAGGTGAGGTTAGAATTATCCAATGCAAGCAGATCTTCCATTCCTGCAAAGTTTGGGAAATGGCAAAATACCTTTTTCTGGGAAATAGGTAAACAATTCAACTTCTATGCCAAAGGCGGATTAGGCATGTACAATTATAAGGAGGCCTGAGCTCCTATGGCAGAGCATGAGAAATCCTCATGCGGAAGGTCACAGACCATGCCTGTGGGATTTTGAGGTTGTTCTTGCCTAGTTGGAACATGGAATGCTCCTAGACTGATTGCTTTGGACAGGCGTATTGCATGGAGGGGAAGCTGGTAAGAACTTGAGGTGTCTGATCAGGGCTGTCTCGAGCCATTCCAGCGCCCCAGGCTCTGCCCCCAGGCACACGGCGCATGTGTGGCACCCGCCCCATGGCACATGGTGCCCCTTAGAGCTGTCATCAGGTGCTGTGCGCCCAGGGCCGGGGGCCGCGCAGCGCCTGATGGCAGCTCTAAGGGGTGCCACGTGACCCCCAGCCCGGGTGCGCGGCACCTGATTGCAGCTCTAAGAGGCACCGCATGGCTGGGGGCACAGCGCCCCTTACAGCTGCCATCAGGCACCCCCGCATAGGTTGGCGCCCCGGGTAGTTGCCCAGCTAGCCCCCCCCCTTTAATCCGGCCCTGTGTCTGATGCCTCCCTTTTTCTAGTGTTACCTGAAAAGGTTGCCATTGGCTAATGTTTTGTTCTATTACATTTTAATTAATAAAACTTTTAGCCACTGAGCTGAATATAAATGTCTGTTCAGATTGGGCCCTTCTTATCACAAAAATACGATCCTTCCTATCACAAAAATACCATTACTATCCAAAATGGATGACCACAGATCATTATCTTCAGAGGGGAAGCCAAGTTAGTCTGTAACTAGAAAAACTTTAAAAACAACGAATAGTCTAGCAGCACCTTAAAGACTAACAAAACATGTAGATGGTATCATGAGCTTCTGTGGGTACAACTCACTTCCTCAGATGAGTATTAGAAGTCCAGATCCAAGAATAAATAAGGGACGGTGTGTGTGTGGGGGGGGGGGGGGGAATGAGGAGAGAAAAAGAAAAAAAGAGAAAAAGAAGAGAAAAAAATAGTGAATTGGATTGTTCAAGTTACAAGAGGCTGGTAAGAACAATTTATATCTCTATAGTACCCATTGTTCGGTTGGCTGGCTTAGTCATTAGGATGTGGAAGGTAGTGTGTGAGCCAGCTGATATCTTTATTCATTCCTCTCTGATAAAAATCAAACTTGTAAATAAAGTTAAGTTCCAACCTTTCCCTGTGTATTTGGCTTGTGGAATTGGCCTGAAACAACATTGTGACTTTGAGATTCATTAATGAGTGCCTGGGCAGGTTAAAGTGTTCTCCAACAGGTTTCTGTGTGTTGCCTTTTCGGATATCTGATTGGATTTCTAATACTCCAGTCATCTGAAGAAGTGGGCTGTACCCACAAAAGCTCATGATACCATCTACATGGATCATTATGTCACTTAAGGTGATTTCATTTGTCCATTATACTAATTTACTATATGTGATATTCTTAATTTTGCATGTTAAAGATATTAGGTCCTATGTCCAATTGTGAGTTTGAATATCGTACGTGCACATGCTATATGCCACCAACTACAGCCATTAGTTTTATGACTATCCTAAGGCTATGTCTAGACTACACGGAAGAGTCAAAAGAAGATATGTAAATCCCGTGGGAATTTGCATATCTTCTTCCAATCTCACTTTTGAAAGTAGAGCTTTCGAAAGTGAAAGTAGTTGGAATGTGGCTTTTTCACCAAATCCCCCCCACCCCTTTTCGAAAAGCTGCTCTTCCTCAAAAAATGAGGTTTACACGGCTTTTCGAAAACAGCAGGGAGTGTCCGAAAAAAATGCATCCTGACTACTTTCACTTTCGAAAGCTCTGCTTTCGAAAGTGAGATCAGAAGAAGATATGCAAATTCCTGAGGAATTTGCATATTCTCTTTCGAATCTTCCGCATAGTCTAGACAAGCCCTAAGTCTCATATATTCCATTTTTCAAAAGGTAGTCAGAAATTCGTGACAGATTTTACGTTTGAGAATCAGATCCCTGTAGCAACATCTGTAATATAATTTGATCATTCTGACCTTTCTAAGTTTTGAATCTCAATACCTCCTAGATTACTAAGAATTTACCTTTTTTAATGGTCAGTGGAAAGGTATTTCACCTAGCTCTGCACTCAGGTGTCTGATCTAATCTATTGCTTCTCAGATCAGACCTGTGACCTCAGACAAAAGTTATTAGTTTGTGCTAGTTACATGAAAAAAATCTCCAATATGTAATTTTAATTCAAACTACAACACTTAATGGCACAAAACTGTAGCCAATCTGAATGAATGCTGGTTAGTTTATAAATCTATCTACTAGGAGATCTGCCAGGATTGCCAAGCCCCCAGAAAATGTTGGGGAAGGTGGCTCCCTGCTCCTGGAAATGGGAGGAGCAGGGACAGCCATCCCCCTAGTGCTGCCTGAACAGCCCTGCTTTTCTCCACACACACACTGCCCGTATTTAAAGCTGGCCAGAGTGCATGGCGTGGAGCTCTGGAGGGTTCCACATGGTGCTCCAGCAGCAATTCTAAAGGTCTATCACCACTGTCACCGTAGCCATGGTCAGGAGCCCTGGACACTTTAGAATCACCAGGCCTTGGAGCAATTGTGCCCTTTGTCCTCTCCTGCCTCCACCCCCTCATCAGCGAGCCTGCTATCTGTACTCTAAATCATTAAAAAGCAACACATCTAAGGAAACTACAAAATTCATGTGTCATTACAGAGCTAATTTGTCCTGGATTTCTAATAGGATCAAAGATTTCATGTGTGATCTCAATACCTAAAAAACTTGTATGTTATTCCTATACCCATTCCTTGAGTCAGTCATAATATATAAAGTGTGATTTAGTTATATATATTTTTCTTATTTTGTACAGAAACATTTGTAAGACATCCAAGTAAGAAGCATAACCACATATGCCATGTTGTTTCTAAAGAAAATGTATATCTAGAAGCAAATAAGCATGCAACTTATGTTCATTTTTCACACATTTACCACTATTCAAAAATAGACTATATTAAATTTCTGTGGAAATAGGATATTTTGATTATTTTGTTTTAAGAACTGAGAATCTACAGTAGTGTCATATGAGCTGTAAATGATGCTATCCATATTAATACCAATTAAGTATGTCAAAGAGCAATGCTATGAATGCAAAGAAAACTATATGTAGAAAAACCTTCTCTCATTCAAATAATTGAAGGACAGAATATTGTCATCTGTCCAACCAAATGCAATGTATTAATGGCATATGAAATTCAATGAGTCCAAAAAATTTTGTACGGTTTAGAAAGGGTGCTTCTGTGTCCTTAACTTTTTACACACACACACACACAACTTGTACAGTCCAATGGAACAGATGGAGGAGGGGTGAAGAGATTTACCATTCTCTTGCACAGTCCAACCAAGTGTCAATTACAATAGCATGTTCTGCGAACAAGTACTAGTCAGCCTATATTCCTACTGGGAAAAAATAATCAAGAATTTGGAGAGAAAGAGGAAGGCCTACACAGGCCCATAGAGCAGGACTCACATGCCAGAGAGAGCAATTTATGACATCCAGATGGACAAGGCAGAATGCACACAAGTCCATATTTATACTGGCCTGATCAAGTAAACATAGTTAGACCTCCTGATGTTCAGTCTCTCCTGATGCTCCCATAGGATGGAGTGACTTTGTGCCATTCTCTACACAGAGATGCAGGAAAACAGGATAATGCAATCCATGATATGCATAATGCAGATAGGAGTGAAAATGTTTATTGTACATATGTGAGAAATGCAGCACAAGTTGTGTTGTGCTAAATGCAAAAGATTACAATCTAAGTTGGCTACAGCATACCCACATCTGTACTAAACAACAAATTATACTGGATGTGTCGTGCCATCTAAATACTGTTATCTTGAAAAACACCTAAAGAAAACATGTTATTAAAGAGTATGATTAACATTAATGTGAGTGTCAAGGCTTTTCTGAGAAAGCATATATAAAGTATAAAATGAAGGCTCCCAGGAACCTTATTGTATTCACTTTTAAAATAATGCTCAGTAAGGCAGAACATTGTGAATTTGAATTAGTCAGGTAATTTGAATCACAGCAGTAACAGTATGAGATCATTAAAGCACTGCAATACAGTTTGTTGAAATTCATATTTCAATAAGCCACATCAATTGAAAATATTTTTGACAGCACCATTCTGAACATGGCCTGACCTCTTAAAACATTATCAATAAACAAGTATGTTAAAGTTTAAAATGCATATAAAAATTTAGTCAGACTATCTAGGTGAGGACATGAACCAATGAAATGAGATTTTGAAATAAACAATTTCTTTATGATTTGAAGTGAGAATACCTATGCATTCTGTTTAACCAAAAACAGTGCAAATGTTTGTAAAAAGCAATACCTTGTCCTTGGGGCTTGTATAAATGTAATGATTTTTTCCACTTAATTTTCTCTTTGTGCATTTTTCTTTTCATGTAGATAGGCTTATGAAGACAATATGCGTACCCTTATGTTTTTGATTGTGGCAGGCTCATTTCCTATTCATCAGTGATACAAACAGGTGAGCTGGCATATAGCATTACCCTGGCCGTAAGCAAAAGGCATCCTGAACTAGCTATTATGCGCCTCCTTTGAGCAAGCCCATTATATTCTGATGTCCTGTAAACATCATTGCACAAGGGCTAAGGAACATTTCAGAATAGCACCTTATTTTGAAATAACATCAAAATAAGCTACGTAATTAACGTAGTGCGAATTGTGTAGCTTATTTCAAGGTAAGGGTGCTGTGTAGATACACCCTTATAGATTAGCCTGTTGTTCATGTGCAAATAGCAATTTGCAATTATTGTTATAGCCTTTAGACTAAGTCTGAAAGGTTTCCATTAACACATCAGAGCTCTGATATCATTCTTCCACTCTACTCTGCTCTGATTAGGCCTCAGTTGGAATATTGTGTCCAGTTCTGGGCATCATATTTCAAGAAAGATGTGGAGAAATTGGAGAAGGTCCAGAGAAGAGCAACAAGAATGACTAAAGGTCAAGAGAAAATTACCTATGAAGGGAGACTGAAAGAATTGGGTTTGTTTAGTTTGGAAAGGAGAAGACCGAGAGGAAACATGATAGCAGTTTTCAGGTATCTAAAAGGGTATCACAAGGAAGAGGGAGAAAAATTGTTCTGCTTGGCCTCTGAGAACAGGACAAGAAGCAATGGGCTTAAACTACAGCAAGGGAGGTTTAGGTTGGATATTAGGAAAAACTTCCTGACTGTCAGGGTGGTTAAACACTGGAATAAGTTGCCTCGGGAGGTTGTGGAATCTCTATCTCTGGAGATATTTAAGAGCAGGTTAGATAGACATCTATCAAGGATGGTCTAGATGATATTGGGTTCTGCCCTGAGGGCAGGGGACTGGATTCAATGACCTCTCAAGGTCCCTTCCAGTTCTAGTGTTCTATGATTCTATATCAGTCTTTGCTATCTACATCCAGAAAGGCAAAGGAACACTATCTTAGTGGGAGAACAAGTCTCTTGGGGCTAGATCCACAAAAATGTAGGTGCCAAAGTGCCTCTTTAGGGTCTTATATCCATTATTTAGATCCTCAAAACCCGTATTCACCTGCTGTCCCACTCTCCAAGGGTCCAACCTTCTACAAATAAAATCCCGTAAGTGCTTAAAAATCTGCCAGTGGACAGGTGCAGATATATGCCTACTTTTCAGGGGAATACTCAAACTAGGCATTCTCCTGCTAACTTGCCTGTGAGGCTCAATTTAGTAGGAATTTGTTGGGATTCAAGCTTGTGGATTCATCTGCATTGTAAACCTGGGCTTACAATTCCTAGACAGAGATCCCACAGCCATGCTAATATGTCCACACTGAAAAACACAGACCTTCTGATTCTGGTCTGTGGCTTGACCTGCAATCATGCTGCAAAATGACAAAACTTAACCACACCCCATCCCACCTCATCTCCATAGCAGAATTCAAAGACCTGGGTCCTGAAGGCTTGCTGACCTGAGTCACACTGATTCATTTGTGGTCAGGAGAGGGCTTCAGCTCAAACTGAAACCCAAATCCAGGGTTTAGAGTGCAGCCTGCACATATCCTTAAAGGGGCTGGGGGTGGGGGTATAAAAATATGTGCTAACTCTGCTTCAACTAGTATGCTAAAAATAGCTAAGTGGCCATGGAACTATAGGCAGCTGCTAGGACTAGGCACCCAAATACATACTTAAATGGTGTGGGCAGGACTATACATGAACAGCTAACATCTTGGGATGCTGTTCATGCTGCTGCAGGCTCACTATGTGGCTATCTATCCTGGGAAGCACCCTCTCAGCTGCTTTGTAGATGTATCTTAGTAGCACGTCAGCCAAATCAGGCCCCAAACAAAACACAGCAATCTCAATATTTTTTCAATTTAGCTTTCTATGTGTTTTATTTTATATATATATATGTCAAGTTATTTAATTAAGGTAACTACAATTGTAGAAATACATCTCAGCCTGCCTGTGTCTTTTACCAACACATAGCTTGTGTCATATGCCCTGAGAGCACTGAGCTTCAAATATGTACTACAAACCAGCTGTCATGAATAGATGTGATAATAATAATATGGCCATTTGTATTCAAACTCTAGCTACCTCACCTTTAGGGACCCTATGTCTCTGAGATTTGATTCATTATTAGTCTAGCTAACAAGATTCCAGCTTCTGAATATCAGTCTACTATTTAGTTCTAATTTGTAACATCACAACCTTGCTTAACCTCAGCCTCAGAGACATCTTCCTGATTCTGTTCTAGACAGTAAAGATTCATTAATTCTTCAGTGCTGATTTAGATGTTTAAAAAGTCCACTGCTAAAAGTGCTTTTTACCCCAGAAATTTGAAAAGTTCTTAATGGTCCCACCTCAGTATATTCCATAGTTATAAAAATCTTGGCTGTTAATTTTTTGTTACAGATGAGAAGAGGCTCAGTCCTCAAGGAATTAATAGGGAGATCTATGAAATATATCCAGATCACCCAGATGTCTTTACAAGAAGCAAATAGCTCAGAAGTTGTTTCAAGGCATAAAGGCAGTTCATAGTGAGGGAGATTCAAACATACAACTTGGACTATGTTTTTGGTACAAAACAAAACAAAATACACCTTCCTCACTCAGGGCATGTCAACACTAGGAAATTATTTCCAAATACCTATATTAAAATAACAACTCCCAAAATAACAAAATTGAAATAGCATGTCCACACTATGGGGGAGCCTAGAAATTAGTCCGAAGCAGGCTCCGTTATTGTGGATGCGCTACTTTGATTTAGAATCCCAGGAAGCCCTGGGGAGTACTTACTTTGAATTACTCTGGGGAATAGTTATTTCAAAATAGCAACAGCAGAATGTCCACACTAATGTTATTTCAAAATAAGTATTATTGCCCAAAGAAAGCAGGAAAACAGATTTTAAAATAGCAGGCTTGTTAGTATGGACACTTCACTTATTATTCTGAAATTACTCCCTAATGTAGACCAGGTAAAATGTAGCTAATTATAGCCAATGCAATTATTTTGTTAAACAAATTATGAAGGGATATAAACTTCAGATAATACATCATTTGTGCAATCATTCAAGGAGGTAATATAAATATTGAGTTATTTCTCTACTAGTCAACTCTCTTAAAAAAAAGCAAGGTGGTGCGAAGATTCCATGCATGCCGTAAGATCAGATAGGAGTATTGTGTAAGAGTGCTTTAGATGTGGTAGACTAGACAGCCGTAAATATATTTATGTCACAAATGGAGAACTCTTCCAAATAGTAATGTATTTTCTCAATGTTTCTCATTCTTACATTTCACACGGTGAGGTTCTATGTGCATACTCTGATCATAGCCACTACGAAGTGGTGGGCATAGTGCTTTGTGAATTTATAACCTCATTAATAGAACACAGTGGACTGGATCCTCAGCTAGTATAAATTAGCATAGGTTAATAATGAACTGCGGAATTCATATTTGGTGAAATCTAGTACATCTACATAAAGTGCACGTATTCAGGCTCCTGACTGGTAGAGTGAGGAGCATTTGTGGAGGTAAAATTCATCCTCCAACCTAGATTATGATGCCCTGGCATTCACAATACCAGCCTAAAGGGTACAACAGAGGATGCAGCCTGTCCACAATAGTTGTGAATGGTGCTGAGACTACAGTTCCCATGAAGGAAAGCTCTAACCCACCTTTCCTGATCTCTTGCTCTGCATCTGGCCCAGTCCCAACATAATCTTCCATGTTGACCAATGGGACACCTGTGTAGGGAATTTTTGCACAGTGTGTTGGGATGTACAAATTCCCCCCCTCTATAAACTTAGGCAGTCAACTTCCAGTCAGATATTATCCTGGGCATTAGCTTGGACTATGGTAGGCCTTCACACTCAGGGCAATTTCATTCATAGGTACTCATATTCTTGACCTTAGACATCATTTTTTCATGCAACTAGCACAACCATCTATCCTAAGAAAAACATTAGCATGATTAGTATTGAAATCCATTGCAACAAATATCAGTATTGTTAAAATCCATACAAAATGTCAGGAAGAACGTCCACCTAAATATTGCTATGGCAAGTATCACCAGATGGCACTCTTATACATAATTGGCTAGCTTCTTTTTCATAGTGTACAAGCAACTCTTCAAACTTAGCAAATAGTGCTGCTAGGTTTTGAGATGCAAATTTCTGTCTCAGTCTGTAATTGGAGACAATTCTTGAGAAAATGCAATTCCCTGGAAACCGGGGTATTGGACTGAGGTTCCTGAAAGAAACAATCCCTCTGCATGCCATCTGACCCTCTTTGTTCCTAATCACTGTGTGAATGTGAATGTGTGAAAGAGGGAGAGAGAAAATGAAACAGTTTACATTTATAATTTACAGAGATTCCTATATTGGGAAGCAGACTTTCTAAGCCCCAGATATCTACTACCTTTTGTCACAGGGTCAACAATATTATCCTATCCTGGCTGACTACATCAGAGCACATATTATCCCTTTCATAAAATGCCTATGATCCATGTAAGTACAATATAGCTTCTCCAAATGATTCAGCTGTGCTTCCACCACTGATTTAGCATACCCTTTTCTAGGGAACTTTATCAATTAGGCTACTCCACAAAGAGATTACAGTTTCTGAGAATTTACTGAAAAACACAATGGCATTGGTGTAGCATCCAGACTTCTCTTCTGTTCTTAATACATGTAGCAACTCACAGCCAATGCAAATGTGGCTTTAAGAAGAGTACCATTCTGCTGAAAGCAAAGTTAGTGTCTTTCAGTATAAAAGCATTATTTTTAGTGAAACTGTGGCTTAAAAAAAGTTAGACTCAGGTTGGAAAAGCAGAAATGAGGATGCCAAACTCCTCAAAATTACTCAAACCTCTTGAATTTGCACAATTGGAATGGTCATTTCAACTCATATTTCTGGTACTTTCTGTAGCATGGTAATACAATTAAGGCAACATTTCTTCCAATATTTGGAACTTCTGGTTATGGCTGAACAAGGAAATGCAGAGGCAGATAAAATTGAAGAAGGAAAAAACTTTCAAACACTTTGTTTCAAATTTGGTTAAATCTTGAGTGAAAATTCAGGTTTTTTAAAATTTTATCTTAACTCATAATACATCCAGTAATATTGATAGTTGAAATAAAGATTTGGGATGGATGAAAACAGTAAAGAAAAAGTAACAACCACCCCTTTTGCAATCCCTTTGATTCTGTCTATCTTTTTCTAATGATATGCAGTTTATTTGCATCATCCATTACACAGGAAAAAAAAGACATGCATTTTTAAACAGTGAGAGTAATTATCCTTTGGAGTTGTGATGGATTCTCTTATCACTTGGAATTCTAAAATCAATATGGGATGTTTATATAAAAGATCTGCCCTAGTTTAAACAGGAATTATTTTGGGTAAATTCTATGGCCAGTATTATGCAGCAGGTCAGACGGGATGATCACAGTATCACTTCTGCCTAAAAACCTATAAAAGCTATGCATTATTATGTACCAGATTATCTTACTTTTGTGCAAAAATACATCTTTGTTATTTCACATAATGATCCCTTCATTATTTTACTGTCCATGACTTCTTGTTTAACTATTAAGAGCTTATTGCCATTTTTATCAAATTTCCAGACAAATCCATGCCACCGCTTAAAGTATGTGTCTGGGACTTACTATAGTCCATTCTAACTGATCATACTGAGTTGCAAATTATTTTTCCAACATCTTTCTGCCTACCATTGAACCCCTGCATGAAACTCTATTTCACATTATTTCACACTGACATGAGGTGTAAGGAAGGCAGAGAAAGATACACCTCTAACTTTTCAAAATATTGCACATGGTTAGGCACACAAATCCCATTAAAGTGAAATGAAAGAAACACAACTAAACCCCTCAGCAATTCTGTGTGATTGTAGATGTCATTTTCCTCCCACTGAAACCCTTCTGTGTCCAGGTTTTCAACATCCTGCCCATGCACTATGGACATTTTTATATTATCCAGGTTGCCTAGCACGAAAGGTTAACTTTCACCCACTTAACTCTAAAAGTTCACATTGTTTCAAATAATTCTTTGAAGCTCAAAACACTTCCCAGGTTTTACATTAGTCAAGACTTCTCTCTAGAGAGGTTACATACAATTCCACAATAATACAAAGATTCACTGAAACGTAGGGATGGATGGAATGTCAAGAAGTCATAAACATTTACATTTTTTATTACAATGAACTCAGAGTTTTACGTCAGAAAGGACCACTAAATCATCTGATCACCACCTCTTTAGCACAAGACACCAATACCACCCAGTGCCCACACATTAAACTCAGAACTTAAATGACATTAAACTGAGATGCAGAATTTGTGAATGACACAAAATTATTCAGGATAGAGGCACTGAAAGGAATGAGAAAGGAAAGTGAAGTCTGCTCTACAGCATTAGCTAGGAGCAAGTTGGCTTTTAGCTCGTGCTGTAGAGGCACATGGCTTTAGCCCCTAAGATCTCAAGTTCAATCCCACCTGCTAATGATCTGGGTTCAGCAGTTCTACACATGTAATGTCCAAGAATTGGAAGTGAAATAAGACAATAGAAGAGGCGCTGCCACATGAACTTTCTACCTGATGAGAAGCCTACAATCCAAGTTGTTCTTCCTTTGAATTGTGTGTGCAATGTGTACACCTGCTTTGTCTATGAGAATAGTACAGTAACTTCTCACTTAACTTTATGGTTATGTTCCAGAAAAAATGCTACTTTAAGTGAAATGATGTTAAGCGAATCCAATTTCCCCAATAGCAAGGTTTAGGTTCCAGGAAATGTTTTTGTCAGACAAAAGTCATTATATACATATAGGCTGTGTCTAGACTGGCAAGTTTTTCCGCAAAAGCAGCCGCTTTTGTGCAAAAACTTGACAGCTGTCTACACTGGTCGCTTGATTTTGCGCAAAAGCACTGACGTTCTAATGTAAGAAATCAGTGCTTCTTGCGCAAATACTTTGACGCTCCCGTTCGGGCAAAAGTCCTTTTGCGCAAAAGCTTTTGCGGAAAAGGGCCAGCGTAGACAGCTCAGATTTGTTTTGCGCAAAAAAGCCCCAATGGCTAAAATGGCGATTGGGGCTTTCTTGCGCAAAACCACGTCTAGATTGGCACGGATGCTTTTCCTCAAAAAGTGCTTTTGTGGAAAAGTGTCCGTGCCAATCTAGATGCTCTTAAAAGCATTTGCGGAAAATCATGCCAGTCTAGACGTAGTCATATAGTATACATTTTAAATAATTTAAAACAAACAATTTAATACTGTATTCACCCATGATGATTGGTTGAGGCCGGGGCATTATGGGGTTGGGGTGCAGAAGCTTGCCCCTTTTTGCCTGCCCAGTGCTCCTGCCAGGAGGGAGTCGGAGGTTTGCCCACTCCCTGGCTGGAAAACTAGGCAAGCGGGCAGAGGGGACAAGCCAAACATTTTATAACAGAACATTGCACAGTTTTAAATGAAAAATTGTCCTTAAAGTTCTACCAGACTATTTGTTGTTTTTTCAGTTTTTCCTGTTACAGACTAACTTGGCAACCCCTCTGAAAATTTTAAATTAGTATGTTCTCTACAGGACTGCCAACAGGAGGGGCAAAGGGAGTAATTTCCCAGGGCCCAGTGATGTAAAAGGGCCATACTCTGGGCTATTACCATGGAAGCAGTAGTGGCCAGAACTCTGGGTCCTTTAAATTGCCACCCGGCAGTGCCAAAGGCTTGCTGCGAGCAGGGTTTGTGAAGCAGTCTGGGCAGTGCTGAGGGCTGGCTGCTCCTAGCCCCACCCCTTTCACCAATAATTCCAGGAGGCCCAGAGCTGCACACGCACCCAGACACATCTTGCCCACGGCCCGGTGAAGTCTGTCTCCAGCCCTGATTCTCTAACAGATCAGTAACCAAATAATGAAACGTTAACTGAGATGATTTTAAGTGAAGAGTTTATATATATCAAAGTCAGTTGCTAGCAATACTCTACCGCTGCCAAATCATGGCTGTAACTCCAGGTTCCTCAATATTTCTCTAGTCGTAAAAAGAAAAAAGGCAATGCTTTGGAGGAAAAGTTAGCATAGTATGTGCATGGTTTTTTCTCAGATACGGTCAATCTATTTAAATAAGCAATGCTTTTATCTCCTCACAGCATTCTGATTTTCCCATCAAGGTAACAGAACTCACGGTTTCCCTGGATGTTTTCAAAAGATGTCAGTAATGATCTTCAAAAGAATTTTAGGAAGGGGTCCTTTAATGAAAAAATAATAAGTATGTACATAATTTTCTTTTTTAAACACATCTATTATTATAAACTGAGAGATTCCAGTGAATGAGGAACACATGCTGAAAGTTTCAATTAAAGTGGTTTTGTTACATATGTTCAGTCCATTAAGTTGTTCAATTTTGTTTTAAAGTCATTAGTATCTTAAATGTAGCCAGAAAGATACTTGGCAAGAGGTGGTAGGTATAGATTTACATCCAGGGTAAATATAGATACATTTTTCTTTACCTAAAACACTAATATCCTTGACTGTGAGAATATATATGTGTGTGTGTATAATCAGTGCATCTTCTAGCCTTATCTTTCTTCTTTTCACCCTTCTTAACTTGGACAAAAATTCCATAAAGGTTAAAGGGGTTGGGCTTTTTTATAAAGTATAGTGATATGAGAAAATTCTATAACTCGGTATTTAAATATAATTAGTTATACAGTATGCTATAGTACATTAAGCTTGGGTTTCATCTCAATTGTTATGGGTTTCATTTTCAGATTAATTTAAAATTAATTATATAAAAGTCACTTATGCCTAGTGTTTCATGACACTATTTTAATAAGTTTCTATCACAGTCTTAATCATTGGATACAAATAAATCTAAATATGAATTACTTGATGGTTCATTCACATGTTAATATTATTTGTATTGCAGTAGGAACCTAGTCATGCACCAGGTACCACTGTGATACATGCAAACACAGAACAGAAATATAGTCCTGATCCCAAAGAGCTTAGTTATTAGTCATTTCTGTGTATTTGAGTGCCTTAAGAATATATCTTATAATAGGTGCTGACTCCATGACTGAAGCACCCTCCAAAGAAAAGTGGATGTCCAGCACCCACCAGCAGCCCTGCAGATCAGTAATTCCCACTTCTTCTAAGGACCTCCCATCCATCACAACCAGCTGTTCAGCAGCATGCAGGTGGTGTTGAGGGAGGGAGGAGGATCAAGGATAGAGGCTTGGGCAAAGGGATGGAGTAGTGGCACAGTCTGGGGGTGAGATTTTTTTGTATATGCCTATTATAACATGCATACAATGCACATATGTTGTTTGCAGTGTTGTCTCACTATAGTGAATAAGAATGGAAATACTTCATACCTACAATAAAACCATCTAAAATTTGGTAGTTTAAATTCCATTTTACTGAAAAGTTTTTGTAATAACATAGTTCATGAATCATTCTCCTCTGAATTTCCTGAACTCATTGACCAGTCACACATATAGTTAAGTAGCAAGCAATTGATTTTTACATTCATTTTGTCAATCAAGACCTATTGAGAATTACCAAGAAAATGTGTCAGATTCTCTGTTCCCTGACCTGTTAAGTTCCATGAACTTGTCTTAAACAAACCTAAAACTTATGTAACTGAGTAGCCAGTCAAGGCCTAGGTAAATTTTTGTGAACTAATATTGACTATATTATGAAAGTTTTAATTTATATTATATTTCTTTAGACATGAATGTGGAGCTTAGTTCTTCAATCAATTATTTGCACAGACCATCAGCTCAGTTTTGCCCTGAGATATAAATACACAACTTTGACACCAAACCAGGTGCTACTCTCTTTGCTCATGCAAGACTGCTACTGTGATCATATGACTTTTATCTAAGTAAGGAGTTGAGACTGAAGCCTTCTGTGGGATTATTTAGCAGAAAAGCAGCATTTAGTCCTATGATACAAACAGAGGAACCAACAGGATTACCAGACCCCAGGTCAATGTGTGTGTGTGGGGGGGGAGCGTTCCAGCTCCACACTCCTTGATGGGGCATGGCCTGAGGTGGCACGGAAGGGGCCCGAGCAGCCAGCCCTAGTGCTGCTTAGATAGCTTTGCACCCCTTCCCACTGGCCCTGAGTGCTGGCCAGAGCGTACGCTACAGGGCTCCGGAGCACACAGTGCGGCACTCAGGGGCAATTCTAAAGGGCACAGGGCTCCTACAGCTGCTGCTGACATAGTTTCAATTAAATCATCCTTTAGAATCACCGGGCCGCAGAGCAATTGCCCCCTCCAACTCCCACCCTCCTGTTGGCAGGGTTAGATACAAAGTATACATTTCCTCAAAAATAAAGGGATGCATTTTGCGATCTTTACACAGGAAAACTATCACTGAAGTTGCATGAGATACTTCACTACCTGAAATCAGCATAACTGGATATTAAATATTTAAATATGGCATTAATATTGACTTTGAAATCAATGGGGCTCTGTCCATGTGCAAGAGTGCCAGGCAGACTGTGAAAACCTACAAAAGGATCCCTCAAAACTGGATGACTGGACAACAAAATGGCAGATGAAATTCAGTGTGGATAAATGCAAAATAATGCACATCAGAAAACATAATCCCAACTATACTTATAAAATGATGGGGTCTAAATTAGCTGTTACCACTCTAGAAAGATCTTGGAGTCATTCTCTGAAAACATCCACTCAGTGTGCAGCAGTGAGCATAATATTGGGAATTGTTAAGAAAGGAATAAATAATAAGACAGAAAATATCATATTGCCTCTATACAAATCCATGATGTGCTCACATCTTGAATACTGTGTGCAGATGTGATCATGCCTTCTCAAAAAAGATATATTAGAATTGGAAAAGGTTCAGAAAAGGGCAACAAAAATTATTAAAGATATAGAATGGCTTCTATAGGAGGAGAGATTAATAAATCTTGGACTTTTCAGCTTAGAAAAGGAACAACTGATCACATGACTGAGGAATATAAAATCATGACTGGTAGAGAGAGAGTGGATAAGATAGTGCTATTTAACAAAAGAACTAGAGGTCAGCAAATTCAATTAATGGGTAGTATGTTTAAAAACAAACAAAAGGAAGTATTTTTTCACACAACGCACAGTCAACCCGTGGAACGTCTTGGCAGAGGATGTTGGGAAGGCCAAGAATATAACAGGCATACTTACATATGTATGGTTAGTATGTCAAAAATTAATTCCTCTTTGAAGAGGAATGTCAGAGCAGTACAGCAGTCTCTCCAGCCCTCCCCCTGCAGCAGCAGTCTTCCTGCTGCTGTGTTCTTATCAGGGCAGAACAGGAGCATCCCAGTGATTTTTTCTTTGTTCCCCAAACGGAGCAGCTTATTCAGCTGTCAGGTGCTTCCTGGAGCTTTGAAAGGGGAGGGACGTATGCCTGCAGGGCAGCAGAGATCACAAATCACTGAAGACAGGCATCAGGGCAGGCATTGTGGGATACTGGCATAAGCCAGTTCTCTTGACAAAATGAACAGCAGAGTCCACACTAGCTCTTTGTTGTCAACAAAGTGGGGGGGAGACAAAAGTCTCTCACAGGGGTTCAAGTTTTTTGTTGCCAAAACTAGGGTTGCCAGATGTCCGGTTTTTCCCCAGACAGTCCATTATTTCTGGCCCCCGTCCAGTAAAAAAAACCAGAAAACGCCTGATATGTAAAATGTCCAGTATTTTCTGTTTTTCTTGGATGGATGGCCAGCAAGAACATTGTTCCCCTGCCACGTTTGGCATGGGCAGGGGGAAGTGAGGAGCGCAGGGATTCTTAAAGGTGCAACAACCTTTTTTGTTGTTGTTGTTGTTCTCCTGGTTTTTTGCTCAACCAAGTTTTTTTCCTGTCATGTTTGGGATTTTTGGGGAAAGCATCTAGCAAGCCTGGCCAAAACTGGGTGTTTTTCCTGACAAAAGTCACATTGCAGTGTAAATGCTCTCACTGTTTTGCCTCCAAAAGGCATTTTTGGGTGACAAAACATGCCAATATTAATAGGAATTCAGCAAACATGTTGTGGCCTTTAAAATGCAAGAGGAGTTGTGAAGGGCAGTGCTCGGGGGATGCATACTCAGGGCTACTAGCCTCTCCCACTGCTTATGCCATTGTGCCCACAATCTATTCAGGGTTAGTATATCTTCTCGAGATGGAAATTATACTCCCAGCTCGAAGTGTAGTCTGTAGAAAGCATGCTAGCTGGGAAAAAAAATCTATTATTATGAACAGACACTATATATAGGAATATGGTAACCAAGTTCCTAACACTCTGAGTAACTTCAGCCTGCAGCTGCCTGGTATTGGGTTTCTTTATTTCCATTCCACAGAAGGAAGTGTGTCACAGGAAGCCAAAGACTATATGAACACTCTGTGCTTCCTAGAGGCCTTTATAGCTCATGCGCCATGATAACTAAACAGTCACACACAAACTCAGAGCCCACAACACAAACAGTGAACATAAGTTCTATGTTTTGGAAGCATGTTATAAACAGGGGATCAAGATTACAATGGCTTATAACAACTGGACATGACAGTAGGCAGACAACTAGTTAAACAACTTAATTTTCTGCCAGTTCTTCACTATAGCAGTACTGTCACCAGTACCTCTTTTAAACTTGAAATTTTGCAGGATTACCTTATAGTGCAAGTCTTCTGGAAAGAAATCTTCAAGCACATCTCTAAGAATGGACATACTGGGTCAGACCAAAGGTCCATCCAGCCCGGTATCCTGTCCGCTGACAGTGGCCAATGCTAGATGCCCCAGAGATAGTGAACACAACATGGTAATCATCACATGATTCCTCTCTTGTCATCCATTTCCAATACTGAATACTGTTCAGTTGCACTACTGCTCTTGTTGAGAACAACACGCCTTCCTGCAATTTCATCACCACTAAAGAAACAATCACATTGCCTATTTTTCACTGTCAGAAAGATTAGTTTGCAGAACTGAAAAACCAGTTCTCCTATTGAGATCACTCTGTGATATAAAAATGCCTCTGACTTGAGTAACATTACAAATAAGAGTCATTTTGTAACAAAATGCCACCTAAGAGAGCAGACGATAGAGTAAATGGTTTTAATAATTTTAAATTTGACTGATTTATGTTGGTTTGCTCTACATTCTCAAGGCAGGTGCTAAAGCATCCAAGGTACTTTTATGCATTTGCCTGCTTGAATTTTGTAAACTGTTGACTAATTTAAAATACAGGTACTTTGTTGTTTTTATGATGAGATAGTGACATATGTAACCTAGGAACTTCTCATGTGAAATGTGTTCTAATCCTTCTTAGATTTTTTTCATAAAATAAAGTACAGATCTTCCACTGGCTTATGATTACAATACTTTACATTTATATGCTGCACTGTGGCTCTTCATCACAGAGTACTTTTACAGGGTCTACATAGAAGAATCACATCAGCCAGTTTTACTGTGCAGGCTCTCGGGTGGAATGCAGTAAATGCTCTTACCTGGGAAAACTAGACAATTGTTTTTAAAAGAAGAGCTAGTGGAAAAGAACTTATCCTGCAGAAACTACAGGTACAATTTAGGTGCAAAAAGAATAATCACAGACTGGAACCTGGCCAGCATATGTGGGTTAGTATACCATGGTGTCATAGAAACTCAGTCAGATCTTACAGAGTGGTTCTAGTGTGAAGAGTGACTATGTCAAATGAGATTTGAGAAGTACACAACAAATCTGCTCCTGTTGTGTATTCCGAGTCATATTTACTTACTTTATTGAAAAATACAAGTTTTTATTATTCTTTTTTCATTTTAGCACTGTAGAGTCAGTACATCTGAGAAAGTCTGTTCTTTATGCACATAGAACAGAATTATTTAGTCAGTTCTAATAATCTCCTCCTCTTCCAATCTTCATTGAGCATAGTTAAGTTGTACACATGTAACTCAGGACATAATTTGGCCTGCTGAACTTTTAGTTTCCATGATGTGAGAAGAAAAGAACTCAGCATGACTTTCAGATCCCAGGCAGAGTTTGCTAGCTAGTAGAAAATATATCTTTTTAATGGACATATGAGAACATTGATATTAAGATGATTGAAACAGTATATATAGAGCCAGATCCTCACCTAGTGTAAATGGAGCATATTATTTTTAAGAGAGCTATGCTAATTTATGGCAACTGAGGCATCATGATGTATGCCTCTGATTTATAGGATTCCCATTATGGCATTTTTACATAATCACTTATTCGAGTGGAACCATACTTTACATTTTACACTTAGTTCAGTTGAGGACTATTCCAGAATCACATTGCTCTTTCTGTGGCGTGCCACCTAGACCAGCTGCCAGTTTATCTGGGTTCTAGGTGGAGCACCACTGTAGTGTTTTATCATTAGTAACCCTTAAGTTGGTCCTTAGCTTAAAGGTGCAGCCCAATGGCCAGAGGATAGTACAGAGGAGAGTACAGAATCATTGGAAGATAAGATCATAACATGGAGTTTGATCTTGCTCCCACTGCCAAGCAAATGTGAACATTTTCCTGCTGTGGTGGGAAAAGTGAGGAAGCAGGGTACCTAAACGAACTTCTGAAGTCTATACTTATATTTTAACAATGAAGGCTTAATATTTTGAAGTACCCAAACATGTTGATCATTATGGTTTCCATCCTACCAAGTATCTCTAATTATTTTCCGCTTAATTTGTGGCAGTTTTAGCCACAATCATGGTAATCTTTCAAGCCTTTTTATCTCGCTCTATCATTCTTATGTCTCTCTTGTCCTGAGGGGCTGAAGTGTGCTATTATTAGCTCATTAGTCCTTCTAGCTTCTGGCTCAGAGAAGACTGATTCACTATATTTCTCAGCAGTCGACAGTTTCAATTCCTTAGCCTCTATATTTGACTTGATATATAATGTCTTACCCTTCTTATTTTATTTTAGCCTTCCAAACTATCCTATGGATCCACATTCTGAAATCAGCCCCCTCAAATCAGCAATACCATGTAGATTTTAATTTTCTTCTGTCAGACAAACATTTAATTCCAACAATTTGATGCTAATTTATTATAATTATACTAACAGCCAATTTTATTTATTTCCATATCCAATATTTTAGATTTCCTCTTTCTCCACTCTACTGTGATTTTATTTTCACTCATTTTTCATCTTGTTTTAAAAAAAACAAACACATACACTGTAACAGAATGCTAACATTCCTACAAGGAAATCTCTCCTAAGTGCTTTAAACATTAGGAAATGGAGATTGTCCTTTCTGTGAAAGCCAAATAACTTGAGGAGTATACCATTATAAGATTGAAAGCCCAGATCCAATTCCTACTGAAGTCAACAGAACTCAGAGGAAAATCTCTAACTGATCGTAATGCACTTTGGATCAGGGCTCAATTAATCTGACATTTTTGCAACTGCTTGAGCTGAATTATTGGAGACTATAGGCTTGAACAATTTTGTGTGTGGCTATTTAGAGAGTTTGGGCCCATTGGCTTCATCCACCAGGATACATTTCTGCACATTGAGACCAATTCACCAAAAGCCTGTTGTTCTCATACAAATCAGTATTTGCATATGCATATCTGTTAGTTGCATATGCAATTGCTATTTATTTGCAGACAGTCTTTGTCTGCTCATGTATTGATGTACAGACAGTCCTGGTGTCCACAACTGAAAACCTAGTTCGTGAAGTCTGGCTACCCTACTGAAAAAAAACCAAAGCAATGTTTAAAAGTATGGGGTTACCTATGCTGGTGCAGAAGTATAATCTCAATCAACATATTTGACAATTAAGGTTAATGCTTTCAAACTGTGGTGTCTGAAGCCAGGTTTCTAAATCCAAATGGAGATCAGTGGGTGCTTTTCATGCTCAGCTCTTAAAAACACCTTTATTTAGATGCCTATATTTTGAACTAGGTGTTCAGATTTCATATATGAGGTTGATAACATTGGCCTAATTCTCTAACCATCATCTTATGCTATGTGATTTTATTTAGAATCACCCCATCATGGATGCTCTCAGAGGCCTCTTCACTAATGTGCTTGTTTTTCATTTACTCAGTCTGTAACACTGTCCCAATTTGATGCTTTGAGGAACTTTTAGTAAATACAGTTTACCACTTTCACTATACAATGTCACAGAAGAAAGTTTACAGGAGAAGATTTTAGACACCCTTGAGAACCTTTTAACTTAGAAAAACAGTGACTGAAATCTAGGGCGCTAATAATTAAAGCAATTAAAGCAGCACTTAAGTTGCCATGCATCCCAACAAAATGATGTTACAGAGGGACTGGAATGCTTTTAATTCCAGTTAAGAGTTTTTGCTTAATCCTTTTTTGCTTTCTAATGGAAATAAGTTGTTTAGGATTTGTGGTGCATGCATGCACACAAGACCTCTCCTTGGAGGAGATTTAGTGATTCTCAGCCACTCTTGAAACTTTAATTGAAAATTTACAGAAGGAAATTGTTAGTTTAGTCAAACTCTGGTTTTGGAGTGGAAATTATGTGGGATCAGAGGTTAAAATGGGGTAAGTGCAAGTTAAAATTTACTTAGACTTATTGTTACTTAGACTTTTACTTACTTTCATCAGACCCTGATTAAATGCATCCTAGAATACTTAAAGAGCTAACTGAAGAGATACCTGAGCCATTAGCTATTATCTTTGAAAAGTCATGGAAGTGAGAAGAGATTGCAGATGACTATCTATAAAAAGGGAAATAAGGACAACCTAGGAAATTCCAAACCAGTCAGCTTAACTTCAGTACCCAGAAAGATAACGAAGCAAATAATTAAGCTGTTTGAAAACACCTTGATGATAATAAGGTGATAAATAGTATGATGCATTGCATCGAATGTAGCCAATAACTTATCTTTGACAGGGTAACAAGCCCTGTGGATAGGGAGGACGCAATAGCAATACCTTGATATTAGTAAGGCTTTTGATATTGTCTCGTATGACCGTCTCATAAACTACAATTGAAATACAACCTAAATGGAAACACTGTACGATGGGTTCATAACTGGTTGGAAAATCATTTCCAGAGAGTACTTGTCAGTGGCTCATAGTCAATTGGTGAAGGGTATTCAAGTTAGAAGGGTATATCAAGTAGGTCCCACAAAGATTAGTTCTTTGTCCTGTTCTTTTAAATAACTTCATCATTGTTTTAGGAAATGGCATAGCAAGTACTCTTACAAAGTTTGCTGGGAGGGTTTGCAAGTGCAAAATTTGCACTAGTAAAGAATAAAATTGTGAGGCATGTAGAAGAACATAATTGGTTGGACAAAAGTCAACATGGTTTCTGTAAAGGGAAATCATGTCTCACTAATCTATTACAGTTCTTTAAAGGGGTTAACAAATATGCAGACAAGGGGGATCCAGTAGATATAGTATACTTAGATTTTCAGAAAGCCTTTGACAAGGTCCCTCACCAAAGGCTCTTGTGTAAATTACATTGTCATGGGATAAGAGGGAAGGTCCTTTCATGGATTGAGAACTGGTTAAAAGACAGGAAACAAAGGGTAGGAATAAATGGTAAATTTTCAGAATGGAGAGGGGTAACTAGTGGTGTCCCCCAAGGGTCAGTCCTGGGACCTATCCTGTTCAACTTATTCATAAATGATCTGGAGAAAGGGGTAAGCAGTGAGGTGGTAAAGTTTGCGGATGATACCAAACTGTTTAGGATAGTCAAGACAGAAGCAGACTGTGAGGGACTCCAAAAAGATCTCACCAAACTGAGTGATTGGGCAACAAAATGGCAAATGAAATTTAAATGTGGATAAGTGTAAAGTAATGCACATTGGGAAAAATAACCCTAACTATACATACAGTATGATGGGGGCTAATTTGGTTATGACAAATCAGGAAAGAGATCTTGGAGTTATCGTGGATAGTTCCCTGAAAACTTCCACACAGTGTGCAGCGGCGGTCAAAAAGGCAAATAGGATGCTAGGAATTATTAAGAAAGGGATAGAAAATAAGACACAGAATATCTTATTGCCCCTATAGAAAACTATGGTATGCCCACATCTTAAATACTGTGTACAGATGTGGTCTCCTCACCTCAAAAAAGATATTTTGGCCTTGGAAAGGGGTCAGAAAAGGGCAACTAAAATGATTAGGGGTTTGGAACGGGTCCCATATGAAGAGAGGCTAAAATGACTGGGACTTTTCAGTTTAGAAAAGAGGAGACTGAGGGGGGATATGATAGAGGTCTATAAAATCATGAGTGGTGTGGAGAGGGAGAATAAAGAAAAGTTATTTATTAGTTCCCATAATAGAAGAACACGAGGACACCAAATGAAGTTAATGGGTAGCAGGTTTAAAACTAATAAAAGAAAGTTCTTCTTCACACAGCATGTAGTCAACCTGTGGAACTCCTTGCCAGAGGAGGCTGTGAAGGCTAGGACTATAACAGAGTTTAAAGAGAAGCTAGATAATTTCATGGAGGTTAGGTCCATAAAAGGCTATTCGCCAGGGGATAGAAATGGTGTCCCTGGCCTCTGTTTGTCAGAGGCTGGAGAAGGATGGCAGGAGACAAATCGCTTGATCATTGTCTTCGGTCCACTCTCTCTGGAGCACCTGGTGCTGGCCAATGTCGGCAGACAGGCTACTGGGCTAGATGGACCTTTGGTCTGACCCAGTACGGCCGTTCTTATGTTCTTATTTAAAATACAAGTTACTAGGAAGCTGAAACTTGGACATATGACAAGGGAGAAGTAGAAAAATATTGCAATTACAATCGTAGTTGCAGCTATCAAGGGATGTAAAGGGCAACAAAAGGGGTTTCTAAAGATATGTTAATAACAAGAAGGTGCTCGAGGAAAGTGTAGGACCCTTACTGAATGGGGAAGCAACCTCGTGATGAATGATGTGAGAAAAGCTAAAATACTCAATGCTTTTTTTGCCTCAGTTTTCACAGACAAAGTGAGCGACCAAACTGCTGTACTGGGCAGCATAGTGCTTGGGGACAAGATGAGCAGCCCTCAGCAGTGAAAGAACAGGTTAAGGACTATTTAGAAAAATTGGACATGAATTGGTCCATGAGACCAGATGCACTGCATCTGCAAGTGCTGAGGGAGTTGGCTGATGTAATTGCAGAGCCATTGGCCATTATCTCTGAAAACCATGGTGATTGAGGAAGGTGCTAGATGATTGGGAAAAGGCAAACATAGTCCCCATCTTTAAAAAGGAGAAGGAGGAGA
This sequence comes from Pelochelys cantorii, assembly GCA_032595735.1. Lineage (NCBI taxonomy): Eukaryota > Metazoa > Chordata > Testudines > Trionychidae > Pelochelys > Pelochelys cantorii. Next base: position 67,163,543 of record CM064330.1, read on the forward strand.
ATCCAGAGAACTGCAGATAGGTCAGCCCCCCCTCATTCCCTGGAAAAATCTTGGAGAGGATCCTCAAGGAATCCATTTTGAATCCATTGGAGAGGAAGGTGATTGGGAATAATCCACATGGATTCACTGAGGGGCAAGTCATGCCTGACCAACCTGATTGCTTTCTATGATGAGATAATAGGCTCTGTGGATGGGGAAAGCAGTGTACATGATATAACTTGATTTTAGCAAACCTTTTGACACGGTCTCCCACCATTTTCATGCCAGCAAATTAAAGAAGTATGGATTGTATGAATAGATTATAAGGTGGTGTGATGGGGTGTACCAGCCCCACACTTAACTAACAGAGTTTATCCAGATTACCCTGGCTGAAGGAGTCCTGCCCCCGCAGCTCTACTGGGCATGCTCAGAGTGTAGCCCAGGTATAAAAGCCTGGGGAGCGGCTCAATCTGGGCTGACTTCCAGAGGAGAAGGATATCAAGCTAGAGCTCCAGACCAGCAGCAGCCAGCCACCCAAGGGGAGAACAGCGAAGGCTCCAATGCTGCTTGGGACATAACCACTGCAGACTACCAGGGAGGAACAGCCCTCAAGGAGCCAGAGGACCCTGCGACCACATGGGAAGACAGCCCATTGGAGCAGGTAGGAAGTGGCCCTGGGAGGGTGCAGGAGCGACCTCTCCCACCCAGAGATCCTCTGTGTGTTTTAGTTGGATTCCCCACCGGAGAGCAGTGGACCATTCTGCCACTCACAGGGCCCTAGGCCAGGACCCGGTGGAGTAGGATGGGCCTGCGAGTTGGCTCATTGGGCCATCCAGCCCTTCCTTAAAAGGCTAGCATTAGACTGTGGTTTACAGACTCTGGCTTGTAGACCAGCCAGCTCTCCCTTAAAGGACTGGTGATTGACTTTGTGTTACTGGCCCTGTCTTTGACTTTCTGTTGCTGCCTCTGGCCAGTGGGCCATCCTGGTCAGCCCTTCAAGGGCTCGCATTAGACTGGGATATTGACTCTGGCATTTGGGCTGTAAAGTCCCTCCTTAAAAGGACCAGTGACCAACTTGGACTTGCTGACTTTGGTCATTGGGCTGTCCAACCCTGCTTCACAGGGCCTATACGTGACTTCCCCTTACTGACTCAACAGCTCTGCCTTAAAGGGCCATTGAGTAACTTTATTGTACTGCCTCTGATCAGGCCATCCAGCCCCGAGGAGATGGGCCAGACTACAGATCATTTACTGAGTATGTGAGGCGGGCTGCAGGCTCAGATAGCCCTGGGACACAGGACCCTACCCCCTGAGGAGGGGAAAGGAAGGACCGCCCCGTGACAGGTGAATAGAAAGCTGTCTAGATTGATGTCTAAGTGGAGTGCCTCAGGGGTTGGTCCTGGGGCTAGTTTTGTTCAACATCTTTATTAATGAACTGGATGATGGCTGCTACTTCTTTCCCATGTGGGGGAAAAAAGGAGATATGAAGTCTTTGTGGAGTGAAGTCTTCCCTAGCGTAACCTGTGCCCCATCCATACAGGCGAGGTGGAAAGGATTCAGAAGCAAGTTGAGTACTAGGGTAGGCCCAGACATGTCCACTCCAAATTATCGTTTTTAAGGTGGGTGTTCTGAACACCACACTGGACACAGTTAAATTCATGGAATGAGAAAGCAAGGTTCATAATTCCCTTCCCAATGTTAAAGTTGCAGCCTGCCACTTGGATCCATCCCATGTGCTTCCAGATCTTTGTGCCCAGGCATTTTACCTTCTTTTTTTAGTTAATTTAAACTAGCTCTAAAATTATATATGAATGAGCAATTCTGGTCACCCCCCGTCAAAAAAAATTAAAATTGGGAAAAATGTTTAGAGGTATAGAACAACTCCCCTATTAGGAGACATTGATTCAGGATTGTTCATCTACAGAAGGGGAGACATGTTAGAAGCCTATAAAATCATGAATGGTGTTGAGAAGCACAATAAGGAAGTGTTAATTTACTCCTTCACAAGAACCTGATGACACTCTATGAACTTAATAGGCAGCAGGTTTAAATCAAACAAAAGGAAATACTTTACACAACAGTCAGTCAACCTGTGGAACTCATTGCCAGAAGATGTGAGTATAACAGAGGATATGAGTATAACAGAGTTCAAAAAAGAATTGGCTAAGTTCCTGGAGGATAGGTCCATCGATGGCTATTAGCCAAGATAGTCACCTATGCTCAAGGTGTCCCTAAACCTCCAATGGCAAGAAACAAGAATTGGATGATAGGGATGTATCACTTGATAATTAACCTCTTCTGTTGTTTCTCTCTGATGAATGTGATATTGGCAAGACAGAAGGCTGGTCTGATCCATTATGACCATTCTTACGATGTACTAGTTTATGACTACATTTCAGCTTCTGGTTGCAGTACTATAAAGTAGATTTCATATGGTCAACAATACATGGGGTACCTGTGCTGGTTTTATTGTCATATACTCTATATATTCCAGTGACAACATACAATAGGATATAGTGACCTAGATATCAAAGGGAGGAGGAGTTGAACCATTCCAACTGAGAACCTCAGTTCCATGTAAAATACAGTAAAACAAAACTGAGCACACATTTCTGATTTTTTTTTTTTGTAAGTTGTATAGACATGAGAGAGACAGAAACAGAGAGAGACTGACCAACTCCTCATTCTTTACAAAATACACTATGGAGTCTTTCCCAAAATAAAGATCTTTCAATATTAGTATACGAGGACAGACAGACAAGCATCAGTAACTGAAAAGACTGTGTAGGGGGAAAAGTCCAAAAACAATAAAGCAGAGATCAGTAATTTGCTCACTCAATACCCCAACCCAAACAAGTCTGAGTTGTCTGGTGGCATTGCTACACTGTATTTCAACAATAATCAGGACATGTGAAGAAAGAAAAGAGGGTTTGATTTTCTTGTTTTAAATGTTAGTTTTTATGAACCTTAGATAATGATGCTGCCCATCTCCCCAAAAGACATTGAATGTCCTTTGCTGTGGCAGCGAAATAGAAAAACCAGCGTGGGTACTAAAACAGAAGCTAGGATTCAAGCCTACTGAACAAAGAAGAGCTCAGAGGAAAAAAAAAAACCTTCCTAAAGCCACAGTAAGCATCATAGGGCAGCATAATGCCTTAGAGTTAGTGCTTATAGAATTGAAATGCAAGAGAGTATTACTATCACAAAAATTTTGTGAACACAGATGAACCAAAGAGGCTTTTAGCCCATTTCCTGAGTCATAAACAAAAAGCTTCATACACAGCTACTGCAGGAAATGTAAAGGGCACGGTATTATATGATCCTTATTGGATTATTCAGCAGCTTTAGCAAAGCTCCCATCAGAAGCTATATAAATCAAAGATAACTGCTTCCATAGAAAAGCAATCAACTTTTTAAAGGGAATATCTTTGTTCCCCAAAGTTGCCAAGTAAGATTTAGACGCTTCTATTAGGACTTTGCTGTAGAGCATACTTAAGCAATTATCGAAATCCAGGTCATAACACAACCTGGATGGATTCCCAGAGGAAGTAGTCGGTTCCCTTTCCTTTGAGTGTTTGAGACCATGTGTCATTAAGTTTACTTCCTGCTTATGCTGTCTGTATCTCATTGATAAATCAGATCTCAGAAGTCCAGACTTAGTGGACTGCCCAGCCTTCTTACTTTTTCAAAACACACGCTACAAAGCTTGCAGACAAAATACATCTTTCCTTTACATACTGTACCTTGGTTAATTATAACTAGCTGTTTAGATCTGTCCTTGGGAGCCAAGAGCTCAGTTATGAAAAGATGTCTCCAAAGAGGAATGTATTGTAGTCCTGAGAATCAACTAGAATACAGGTCTCTTGTAGTATTCTTCAATATATCTTTTATATATATAAATATATGTACTCAAGTCATTTCCAAGTACTTCAGAAAATATACCAGTAGCAAAATGACTATACAAATGGATAAGCCATTATGTAACCAACAATAGCCTTGAACATTAGAACCTGTTTAGCTGAGAAGGAAATATGGAGCAGAACATGAAGGTTATCTTATATACTTTTCAGGTGGCTGTCCAGATGGAAGATAAACATTCCTACTATATACATCATCAGCTTAAGGTTACTGTGAAGTTTAACTGATGCTTTCGAAGTACTTTGAGATCCTCAAATGACAAGTGCTTATTGAAGTGCAAGTGAGACTTCCATTTACACTGCATATAAAAGGCAGGAACTTTAACAATATAGCTCTGCTTACTATTATATGGCCACCATTAGCTAGGAACCTAAATTTTGCTATAGAAATTAATCCTACAGCTTTTTGAACCAGCAAAGAAAAGCTACCAGCTCAATACTAGTGTAATTATTGATGCTGCTTAGTAAGGGTTTGTCTAGACTACAGGGTTGTTGGTTTTTTAAGTGGACTTTTTTTCAAAAAAACTTCCCCTGCATCTAGACTGCTCCCATGTTCTTTCAAAAGTAAATCGAAAGAACACGGCAGTTTTTTCGACCACCGAAAACCTCATTTTATGAGGCAGAACACATTTTTCTGAAAGTGCTCTTTTGAAAAAAGGTGCTATGTAATGCAAACTGTACTTTTTCGAAAGTACTGTTTGTAGTCTAGATGCTCTTTTTCGAAAGAGGCTTGCAGTTTAAACACAGCCTAACTGAATAAACTAAACCCCTAAGCCCTAGTCTACACTAGGGAGTTATTTCAACATAACTCCCCTTATTTCGAAATAACAAGTGGAGCGTCCACACTACCAAGCCAATTATTTCAAAATAATGGGCTGGTTATTTCAAAATAATCTCTCCTGCTTTCCACGAGGAATAACACTTATTTCAAAATAGCAGCAGTGTGGACTCTCCATTGCTGCTATTTAGAAATAATTACTCCCCAGAGTCCTTCAGAGTAATTACTCCCCAGTGCTTCCTGGGGCGCTAAGGGTATGTCTACACTACAGAGTCTCTTCGGAAAAATGTTTTTTTTCCTCGAAAAAACTTCAATTATGTCCACACTGCAATCGCGTTCTTTTGAAAAAAATTGAAAGAACTGAGGGGTTTTTCCAACATTGGTAAACCTCTTCTATGAGAAAGAAGCCTTTTTCCGAAAGACCTCTTTCAGAAAATGGGATGTGTGGATGGGGAAGAGGGAGTTATTTCGCAAGAAGAGGAAAGAGGAAAACACACAGGTGCCCTGGTGGCCATTCTACCCATAGTAATCACAGCTTACATGCGAAATAGCGTCCATTCTGTGTGGACACTATCTGTCGAAAAAACAGATCGCTTTTTTGATGCGCTTTGGCAGTGTGGATGCTGTCTTTCGGAAGAAGTTTTTTCGGAAGATCTCTTCCGGAAAAGCTTCTTCCGAAAGAAGCCTGCAGTCTAGATGTAGCCTAAGTCCAAGTAGCACATCCATATTAAGGGAACCTGCCTTGGACTAATTTTGAGGCTTCGCTGCAGTATGGACATGTTATTTTGAAATAGTTGTTTTGGGAGTTATTTTGAAATAATGTCCTAGTGTAGACATGCCCTAAGATACCAGCAGCATGTTAAGCAACTGGGGTATGTCTATGTTGCAATTAGACACTAGTCATTGGCCCATGTCTGCTGTCTTGGGCTCACCAGGCTTGAGCTCTGGAGCTGTTTAAATGTATGGGATCCCAGAACCGGGGTTCCAGAATGACTACACATCAACCAAACAGCCCCCCCATAGACCAAGCTCCACAAATCCTAGTCAGCTGACAGGTCCAAGTATTTAACTGCAGAGTACATGCAACTTCAGCAGCAAGCACTATAGGTGCTTCAACTGTGAGGACTTGTAGCTGCTAGCCCTGGTCCCAATAGCTGTTCTCCAGTGCGTGGGTGGCAGAAAAAGAAAGCTCACAGATACCTAAATGCCTTTGTTTTCAATTCTTATTTAATTTTTCCTAGGATTTTATCAGTGTTTCTGATCACAACAACAGAAACAGGTGAAAATCAGTGCAAAAGCCCATTAATAATTTTTTCTGGGTAAATATCAAGGTTTATTTAGGTGGATGGAAACGAGGAGGAAAGTATCTAACATACCAATGCTTTGCGTTCAGCTCATCAATGTGGTTTCCTGAAGAACTAAAAAAGAACTCAAAACAAAATGCCACCTCTGAATTTAGCAATACAATATATCATTATCCACCAATAAAACTTTTCATTTAAATAAACTATTTACTGGTGTAGACTTAGAACTATTAGCCTATAAAGATTTTCATTTAATAATTGGGCCACACTCAACTTCTTCTTTTCTCTTTGTTTTTTAAACTTTCAAATACTTCCTTGTGTTTTGAAATATACTGGGATAAAGATTTTCATTTTCTTCCCATTTTAGCGTATCAAATCTTTAAACCATTATTGGCTAACAGCATGAAATGAGTACATGGTGGGTGGGCATGCGATTCATCAGTACATTCAGATGGACACGGTGATGCTGGAACCCTTTTAATAGTGGAGTTACTGAAAGCCAGCTCCCTTACCAGTGACAGCTGGAAGGGGTGCAGAGGGCAGAAGCAGTGCCAAATCTCCAGGAGGCAAGGACCCGGATAGGAGGCTAAGGTTCAGGGGTGGGCATAGGGCCAGGAGCAGAGCCCCAGCTGCAGGATCCAACAATGGGGCCTGGGGCCAGGACTGGGGTTAAGGGTGCCAGGCTTGGGACCTCAGGCCGACAGCCAGGAAGCAGGGCCGGTAGCCAGTACCCAAGGCCTGGCATGGCATCAGAGAACAACGCCCTAGGCAACGGCCTAAGCATAGAGCAGTAGTGTAACAAGGGCAGGGCTAGCGGGGTGCTCACCCTGGGTGCATCATAATCAGGAGCACAAAGACACAATAAGTAAAAATAATAAGCTGCAAAATAAAGAGAGCAACACGTGCTAACCTAAGTCCCAGTTTACACCAGCCTGTACCGAGGCCTGACACAAAATGGAAATAGGCATGCTGAAAAGGCTCGTAAAGTCTCTGTTTACACGTTTTCTTGAAAGGTGTTAGGCTTTGGCTTGCTTTGCTTTAAGCTGAATTTACATGGAGCATTGGGTGTTTAGAATAAAGTTCTCCAGCACATAGAATTTATTAATTTAGCTCTCCAAAAGAAAGATAAGACCTTTTGTCAAGCTGTTAAATTAATTGCTGGTTTAAAAAACACAATTCAAGAGATCAGAAATTGTACTATTAAAGATAATAGAAACAGAAGCACCCGAACTAGCCAATAAATTCCAAATTTTACCTGAGATACCAACAAAAGAAGAGTTAAAAGATTAGATCCAAGTGATTCAGATGACGAAAATATTAATTTGATCTCAAATCAAGCTTACATAATGGAGATAAACCAAATATTTGATGCCCTGATTACCCTCTTAAATTGGAGATATAGTGCATTAAATGAAATCACTGATGATTCTTCATTTTTAACTGGATCCAAGAAATGGATGTTTCTGAACTGAAAAAAACATGCTATTAATTTGGCAATGAAAGATGAAAATGATTTTAATAGTAATGAATTCTGTATTGAAATTGAAAGAATCAAACATATTGCACCCTCAATTTCAAACAATATATCATTAGTCTCACCTTTTAATATACTATAATTATTATATGAATGCTTACTTGTAGAGTCATATCCAAATTTATCAATTGCTCTTAGGATATTCCTCACGTTGCCAGTAACTACGACTAGCAATGAATGAAGCTTCAGGAAGCTAAAGCTTATAAAAATTACTTACCTTCTAGTACTGGGCAGCAGGGGTTATCGGGACTGTCAGTTCTCTCCACTGAGCATAAAATATCCCATGAGGAGTAACGTTAGTTCAAACCAAGGGGTTTGATTCGAACTAACACAGTCCGGAGCACACTTCCTGGTTCCAATCAGCTGGCAATCAGAATAGCACATGGGTGAGATCATGCTAATGAAGCGCGGCATATTTAAAGCCTCTTGTAAATCTGGGGGCACTGTAGCACCCCCTTACCCTAGTTCCCACACTAATGGATGAACATGCACTTCAGAGCTTGAATGTATGCCTGTTTGTTGTGTGCTTCATCTAGACTAACACATAGCCTTATTTCAACAGGCAGCTTTGCGTGTACACACAGACTAACATATTGTCATATGACACAGATCTCAGACAATGTTTTCTATCTTCCTAATACAGCAAGATATTTTTATATATTTGAATGACACAAAAGGAGGTGAAAAATCAGAAAAAAACTTGACACTTTTACTAAAACCCAAGTATTTTTTGTAAAAAGTTGATTTAAGCTGAACACGAAGGAGCTTAGAAATAGTTTGGTACACAGGGTTAAACAGTTAGGGTATGTCTACACTACAAAGTTAATTCGAACTAACAGCTGTTAGTTCGAATTAACTTTCATAGGCGCTACACACGCAAACCGCTAGTTCAAACTTAATTCGAACTAGCGGAGCGCTTAATTCGAACTAGGTAAACCTCATTCTACGAGGACTAACGCCTAGTTCGAATTAAGTAGTTCGAATTAAGGGCTGTGTAGCCACTTAATTCGAACTAGTGGGAGGCTAGCCCTTCCCAGGTTGCCCTGGTGGCCACTCTGGGCCAAACCAGGGAAACTCGTCTGCCCCCCTGCCGGCCCCGGAGCCCTTAAAGGGGCACGGTCTGGCAACGGTGCCCGTGCCAGGTACAAGCCTGCCAGTACCCAGCCAGCAGACGCTGCACCTGGCACAGGATGAGCCAGCCACCTGCTGCCACCCAGCCCTCCCCCTCTACCCAGGACTAGGCTGGCGGTTCCCAGGAGCCTGCCCGAGGCCGCAAGAGGTGGATGCCCGCCTGGTCTAGTGTGGAGATCGTGGACCTCATCGAGGTTTGGGGGGAGACCTCCAACGTCCACAATCTCCGCACTAGGCACAGGAAAGCGGCCGTCTAGGGCAGGATAGCTGCCAGCCTGGCCACCAAAGGCCACATGCGAACCCAGGAGCAGGTTTGCATGAAAATCAAGTTGGTCCAGTGAGACCCCCAACCCTGAGCTTAGAACATAAGAATGGCTGTACTGGGTCAGACCAAAGGTCCATCTCGCCCAGTAGCCTGTCTGCCAACAGCGGCCAACACCAGGTACCCCGGAGGGGATGGACCGAAGACAATGACCAAGCCATTTGTCTCATGCCATCCATCTCCAGCCTTCCACAAACAGAGGCCAGGGACACCATTCCTACCCCCTGGCTAATAGCACTCCATGGACCCAACCTCCATGACTTTATCTAACTTCTCTTTAAACTCTGTTCTAGTTCTCACCTTCACAGCCTCCTGTGGCAAGGAGTTCCACAGGTTGACTATGTGCTTTGTGAAGAAGAACGTTCTTTTATTAGTTTGAAGCCTGCTACCCATTCATTTCATTTGGTGTCCTCTAGTCCTTCTATTATGGGAACTAATGAAGAACTTTTCTTTATGCACCCTCTCCACACCACTCATGATTTTATAGACCTCTATCATATCCCCCCCTCAGTCTCCTTTTTTCTAAGCTGAAAAGTCCCAGTCTCTTTAGCCTCTCTTCATATGGGACCAGTTCCAAACCCCTAATCATTTTAGTTGCCCTTTTCTGAACCCTTTCCAAGGCCAAAATATCTTTTTGAGGTGAGGAGACCCCATCTGAACACAGTACTGAAGATATGGCGTACCATAGTTTTATACTTCCCTTCCTCCTTCTTCCCCTGGCTTCCCCCTTCCAGCTCCCTCCTCCCAGGTTTCCACCTCCCCTCTCCCACCTCCTTTTTCCAGTCTCCCCAGAGGTTAATCCCCCCCCCTCAGTTTTGTTAAATAAAGAGAGTTTCTATTTTTGAACATGTGTCCTTTATTTTTTACATCAGGAAGGGGGGCTAGGGAAGGGTAAGTGGAAGGAGGTGAGGGAGGAATGGGGCATGAGCCCCCGATGGGGAGGACTGGGGTGGCTCTGCGGGCTCCTTGGGGTGGAAGTTCTCCTGCAGGGCCTCCTGGATCCTGACAGCCCCCCGAATGACCCCCCCGGATGGCAGCCTGCGGCAAGTGCAGCCGGGCTGATGGCCGAGTGCTGTGATGTGCCGAGTGTGGGCACTCAGGGCACTCCAAGACAGGACTGCTTTGCTGTCCCTCATCGAGGTAGACAAGCAAGCGGGGAACCCTGAGAACTGTCTGTCCGGGGTGGGGGTCGGGTCCCTTTAAGCACAGCCCTCGGCTAGCCTGAGGCAGCAGCTCCACGCTCTAAGTCCTATGCCCTGCTGGCACTGGTTCCGGCCAGCCTTAACTTCGGTTCAGGGTCCACTCAATGTGGACATGCTAGTTCGAATTAGCAAAACGCTAATTCAAATTAGTTTTTAGGTCTAGATGCGCTAATTCGAATTAGCTTAGTTCGAATTAACTAATTCAAACTAAGTTAGTTCGAATTAGTGCTGTAGTGTAGACATACCCTTATAGTTAATAGTAAGAAACAGTGGTTCCTGTGTGGATCACTCAGGCAGTTAAATCAAAAGTCAGGGTTCTTCAGGCCTCTTACCTCAGGTGCCCTTTCCATATCAGTCTTTGGTCAAATAGGAGCTTCTGGGTTTTCAAGTTAGTAGACCAGGCTCAGTTACTGTCTCTCATTGAGACTCCAATGCACTGGCTCTCTGCCCAGCTGCTCTGCTCCTGCATAAATCTTGTCCTGATCTATACCTGATAGTAACATCTGGCAGTCACAGCCTTTTCCACACACAACTCTCTATACAGGCCCTGCGGGTTGCTCCCTGCATCCCAGATTTTCTGCAGCTCCTGGCTCACCCTGCAGCTGCTGCTTCTTAACGTGTCAAACCATTTCCACCAACTTGCCAAGAGAAAATGGGAGAGAGCTGATGGAAACTGTGGCCTTACTGAGCAAGGAGGAAAGGGAAGTGCAGTAAATAGAAGGCTGATGGGACTTGCCTGCAAACCCCTGCTTGCCAGATCCACCACATTACTGAATGTGTAACTTCGTAACAAACCCTTCTGAATGCTGCTTAACAATGAGGTCTTAAAATACTCCTAAAACAGGATTGCAGTTTACATGCTAGAATAAAGCCTTTCGAGAGACTGAAATGATGGCATATCTATCTCCAACACTGGACAAGGCCTCAATAAGGAATTTAGTTGTAAATAGTTTCAGATAGCAAGGAAGTGCTTGGGTTAACCAACAGAAACTCATGCATTCTACACCTTTGCACCAGCTGAGGATAAGGCTGATATCCCTTTATCAGCCTTTTCATTCAATAATGAAATATGAAGGCCCTAAGGCAGTGTCGGACTTAAGCTCATGCTTAAAGTTAAGTTCACATGACACTTACACTGTTGGATCCCTTTCATGGCTGGCTAAATTCTCTTGTTTGTCTGGGGCTTTGGCCTCACCTACTTGTCCTTTTGAGGTGACTAGCATTGGCTAGCTTGCATTCAAGGGAACGCAGCGACTAACTAGCCAACGCATATATGGGAGCACAAGAAAGGGCCGGGTCCATATGTCCTCTCCCCTCCTTGCATGTTTGTGCACAGGCCACCAAGATCTAGTCTTTATACAGCACAAATAGCATATCTAAAAATTTCTTGCAAATTCTCAAAAATATAGCATCACTTTATGCCAGCGGTTCTCAAAGTGCCGCCTCCCAGGTGGTCCACGGCTCACACTCAGCCCCCCTGTAGTGGGTTGGAGTGGCCACCCACTGACCCTGAGGGGGAAACGCCCCTTCCTGAGCCATGGTGGGCTCACCTGAATGACTCACCTGGGAGGAAGCCAGCGTGCGGGGTCCAGGGATATAAAAGGACTGTCTGCAAGGCCAATCGGGGGCCTGCCAGACAGGGAGCCAGAAGCCTTCTCTCCCCAGCCAGCAAGGGAGCCAGAGGCCTTCACGTCCCAGCTGGCCAGGGAGCCAGAAACCTTCCCAACCTCACCTGCTGAGGAGCCAGAGCTGAAGGGGGAACCGGAGCAGGAGGAAGGATACAACTGGCCTGGGCCCCCAGGCCCACTGCTGGAGGACTACCAAGCGGGCCTGCTGTTCTGGCCAGAGGTTCCCATCCCGTGCAGCGTGGAGGACCTGCCATGGAGCCGGGCTACAGGTACAGAGGGGAGAATTGGAGCCGGCCCAGGTATAGCCGACCTCGGTCTGGTCAAGGGTCAGTGGGCTGCGGTGAGGACCCCCCACTGACCCTGAAATAACAGGTCAGTGAGTTTTGGACTGGATCCCTGCTGACCTACCAGCTGACTAACGGCTGCTATTAGGGCCCTGGGCTGGGGCACAGGGGTGTAGGGAGGGCCCCCATCCCCCCACCACCCCTTGATTGGGTGGCAGTCTCCCCTCCTGCGGTTTGCAGCCACAGGCAAAGTGCCTGAATCCTTCCTGAACAAGGAGACAGACTACACCGGGACTTACTGGTTGTGAACCGGTCAGCTTGCATTGTGTGAAGCCCTTGCCCTGCCCTGCCCTAGGGCTGGGCCTCTAGCTGTTCAATTACTGACTGTTTAACTGTGCTAGGCTCCCCTGCATTTGGGGCTGGCTCCCTAACTGTTTAGTGACTGCAGCCCCTGCCCTGCGCTAAGGGCTGGGCTCTTACTTGTTTAACTGTGTTTACCTCCCCTGCGTTAGGGCCAGGCTACTGACTGGTTGATTACTGCAGCCCTTGCCCTGTTTTACGGCAGGGCTACTAACTGCTTAGTGATTGCAGCCTGTAGTGGGTTGGAGTGGCCACCCACTGACCCCAAGGGGGACACCCCTCATTCCCTGGGGTGCACCCCAACAGGCTACCCCCCCCCCTTCCTTCCCCACGCATCAGGGAGCCCACACTCCTGCTTGAGCCTCAAGGTCACGGCACGGCTACAAGACTGCAGTAACAGCTCTGGCTTCCAGCTCACAGGGCGCAGCGGGGTCGGGGGGGGAGGGGTGAAGAAAGCCCCGACCTTCTCCACCAGTCCGAGCTGGCGGAGAGAGGCAGATCTAGCAGCTCAGCTGCCCGCTGTGCCGGTGGCCGCTGTGCAAACCAGTGACCCTGCACTGCAGCCACACCCACTGCCACTGCTGTGCAGAGCCAGGGACTGGCTGCTGCAACTGGCCCTGTTGTGCCACCACCAACATGCCCTGCCCCGCTAGCTCCTGGATCAACATGGTGCTCGGCAAGCTACTGGAGCTCACAAGGCTCGAGTGGCAGTGCAGGCTCCCTGCTGTGAGGGCGGGGGGCTGAACTACCCCCCCCCCACCCGCTGGGGGAACAGCAGCACAATGAAGCACTGTCCAGAGGCTTTCCCCACTATTCCCACTGACACGTCAATGGGAGTGGCGGGGCGGGGGGCAGTGCTTGGGAGCAAGGGGGGCACGAAGCCACATAAGCACCCCCCCTCAGACCTAGACCCATGCGCCACAATCCCCCTCATACACTGCCTCTCCCTCTGCCAAGACCCCGCACCACCAGCTTGCTCCTACACCCTCCCTTGCCCTGCACCCTCCCCCCTGGCCAGACACCCTACCTCCACCCTACTTCTGCACCCTAACTCCCACCCAGACCTTGCACCATCACCTCCTCCTGCACCCCACCTCTTGCCCAGATCCTGCACCCCCTTTCCTAAGCCACTCACTGGCAACTCTGTCCCACACACTGAACTCTTCATTTTTGTCCCCACCCCAAAGTTTAAGGGGGTTCACAAAATCCACTAACTCCAGAACAATAAATCTGGCCTATCAGAAGCCCTGAACCTCATTCTCCCTGCCCCTTCCCTTCACCCCATGGGGCTGGCGTGCCAGAGAACTGAGTTGTCTCCGTTGGGGGCCATATCCGAGGGGGTTGAGAGGTTTTGGAGGAGTTTTTTTGCTTCTCACTTGTGTGTGGGTCAGTGGCCCCTGATCCAAAAAATGTTTCCCACCCCTACCATAAATAAAGAAAACATTGAAACCTTTTGTGTTGGACATAAATTAATATTTTACTTTATTTAAAATGAACTTTGATAAAACTAACATGAGAGAGTTAAAGTGCTTATAATCTGTTTAATAATTCACATTAAACCATTCTCCCCAGCTGCAGCACTAGCAAAATGGCTTGGGCATAATTATGTAATTCACAGTGAGTTTCCATTAATAACTGGTGCTCCATGGAAAGGTTTGCATTAAGCCAGGTGGTCCACAGGTCAAAAAGTTTGAGAACCACTGCTTTATGGCGATTATTATTTTTCACTTTTCATTGTAAATTTAAGTTCTCCTTTCCTTAATTGCTTCATCATATGGCATTTAGATGATATTTTAGAAATAAAAATATATGCATTCAAAGTCATTAATATTAAAAATATGGAATACGTGAACAAACAACCACAGAATGAAGATGTATGTGAAAGTTATATCATTCTATTTGCAACTCCTTTCCTTAAACTAGTTGTTGTCCAATTGATTTCTTCATCAGAAAGCCTTATTCACACCGATTTAAATGATGAAAGTCCTCAAGTAAGTAAAATTATAGGAGAGAGCATTCAGATTGTAAGCTCCATGGGGTAGGGAAAAAGTCTTTTAAGTCTGAATGTGACACGCCTATTTCATTATATTAAAAACAGTAACTTCATATAAAGACTAGGACCAAATGGAAGAGCTGGTTGTTGACAGGAATTGAAATTAAGTATGTCATTTAAAGACCTTTCTTCATCCAAGTGACCTGTGTCTTTCAGTGAGCACAGGAAGCTCTGGATCTGACATTTGTTCCAGGTAGACCTCTGATCTATTTTTATTTGAAGTGGTGGTCAGAAAATTGGAAATGCTTTTCTGGCAGCCCTCTAACATCCTTACCTGTGACAAAATGAATTTTGGAAAACTAGCATTAAGTCCCTACAGCAAAAGCCAAATACATTCAGAAATAACCAGTTATGTTACAATCCTCTCCTGACTAGACACTGTTTGGTTTTTGGTTAAAAAAGGTATTTCTCAGCGACTTTCTTCAAAGTACACTGGTACATGCATACATATTTTGCAGCTGTATAAACAATATTTCACGTCTCCAAAATGCAGTAAAATGTGAAATGATCTAGGCAACACCCTCTAAAGTACAAATCCCTTTATAGCATTTTATCTCTTTAAAGGACAACATAATCAGCCCATACAATACCCTGCGAGGTACTATCTGTACAATTATCCCCATTTTGTCAACTGGGAAACAGAGATACAAGCAAAGATTTCTAGACTCGTGCACACATTCCCATACTAGCTTGTGCCACAAACGAACAACAAATGTCAACAAAATACCTGCAAAAACAAGTTCAAGTTCAGTGCAGTTTTGTGAACAAATATCACACTGGTATGAACACGTGCTGTAGCCATGCACAGTCACTTTGTTTGCGCATACTGATGGTCAATAAGACATCTACTTATCACTTGTACAACTCTTATTGATTTCAAAGTGAACAGGATTGTACCCATAGAAATACCCTGTATACATATGCATTCTTAAGTGAAGCTGGAATACAAAGAGATGGATCTCAGCTTCACTGTAATTTAATTTAGGAACTAATTCTATTTTTACATTTTAAAAAATAAATATTGTTTCAGAGTCTGTTGCAGAAGTTTTCATCTTCATTCCATTCAGACAGAGAAGTATTACACTGAATAAATGACCCAAAAGCAACCAATGGGGCATTTGTTAGGAGTGTTGTTCCTTTTCCTGTCTAATTTGCAGAACTGGCATCAAAGTGACAGAATGCTGTACAGATGATTTCCAAAAACCTATAAAATAACTGGAGCTGCAGAGCGCCCATTAGCAGAATCACACATTCTGCAGAACAAGTCAGTCAAGTATTGTTATAAAAATCCTGCTTTTATTCCTCCATTCATCCATCAAACTTGCAATTGCACTTGTGGGACTATGAGAGTTATTGGAAGCCATTTCCTCCCATACACCTAATACGGTTCTGCCAATGGATACAGCTGCAAGTGAGCTCAACAAGGTAAAGCATAAAATAGTGCCCTTCTCACAGAAAATTAGGAGGAGCTCTGCAGTTCAAGACAAAACAGCAAGTGGTCTGAAAGAACAGCTGTGGGCAGGAGACTGAAGTCAGGGAAGCATGAGGGCTAGAGGAAAATGCACAGGTTAGGACAATGAAAGTGCTGCCACTGCAAGAAGCCAGCACTTAATGCCCAGCAGGAGATCAGTGAAGACTGCTCCAAGTTGAACAGCCAGAAAGGATAGAAGAAATAACTTGGTCCTGTGAGGAGGCTTATAAGCTTTGTCAGCTTACTAAGCTTTTTAAGGAGAAGAAAAGAGAGAAGAAGAAGAAGAAAATGATTCCCTACTGCATACATTTTCCCGAAGCACCCACATTTTTGCTCCTAACACTTCACTGAGCTTCTTTGATGCTCTGTTTTAAAGGACTAAGAACTGGAAATGACAAAGGGGCACACAATCCCATTATAATATATAATTCTCAAAATAGAAAACAGGAAATGAACAATGCTTATTTCATTTTTCATGTCCATTTGAACAAAATACTGTAAAATATCCCATGACATAGAACCAAATATCACCTGGAATTACTGATTGTGTAAACAGTGATGCATAGAACCAGAGTTCAGAAATACGTGGATGGCTGGCAAATTAGCGATCTAGAATCAGATCAGATTTTAAACTTCCCAGCATTCATGGAAGTCTGAATTTTAGGTTTAGGTTCAAGTGTATTTCTATAAGAACAGGCTTATTTGTGGATATATTGAGCAGCTTTAAAAATAACTCGCAGTCTGTTTTAAGGAAGAATGGTATAGCTGAATAAATATTTGTCCAATATACTGTGATCAGTGAAGAAATCCACATTCCACATGATTGCTTTGCGGAGCTGTTTTTTGAGCTGAAAGTAAAGCTTTAAAAGGACTCATTAACAGCTGCTACACTTACACTTGCTACAGGGAGGAAGGAAGGAAGACACAAGTGACACACATACAGAATTGTCATTCTGACAGTCGAGTGAATGGCAGTCACCAACTCTAAGACTTCGCATACCTAGAGAGCTTAAAAATTATAACTTTTTGCCTCTGCTGTGAGTGTCCATGTTCTATTGTTCAGGTTTCCAAAACTGACCTGAATGGCCTACTAATGCCATTCGGACTGCCAATAAAACACATTTAAACCACCACCAGACAGACAGCTTGTCAATTTGTAACAAATGTATTCCTTAACTATTAGCCCTTTTAAAAAAACAAACATTCTCAGGTCTTGTGAAAGTATCTGATATATCCTTACAAATACTTATTTTTGAGGGTAAAATGGGGTTAAAAAAACCTTTTCGTGTTGTTAAAAAATAACAATCAAAAAGGCTTTTTCAAAGATACTTATACATAAAATTGTGTCTTATGGTAACTTGGAGACTCAGTGCAATAGTTGGAGAGGCACAAGTTTCTTTTTATTATGAAATATGTTTGTGTGAAGAACAAAACAGACAAGAGATAGTATTACTACAGAGTACTTGATGGGCACTTTAATCTTCTATTAATATGCAAATTTTGTTCTTTAGAACTTTGATAAGAGACTTTTTTTTTCCAATCAGGCTATTTGAAAATAGTCCTATTCTCCCAAAGGTCCATCTTGCATGATTCTCAGTGAAACACTTTTTTATGCTAATTCCCAAGACACTCTTGTATGCATCATTTTCTTCAGAAATTATTTGGAGTTTATTGAACCACATTTGTAAAACATTCCACAGTTGATTTCATTCTGAAGATCTCCTTTAATAGAGCTGATTCCCCAGCTGATGTGTGTCATATAAACATGTGAAAGAAAATCATCTTCAACAAGAAAAGAAATGAGAAAGCACATAAGGAAATTTGTGTATGAACTTGTGACAAAACCAGGATGATTTTATCATCATAATCAATTTCCGTTTGATATAGTTCATACTTCTGACAAATGCCCAGAAAATATTCCAACTGGTAATATTTCTTCTCAAACGCCAAACCCAAGACTAAAGGCAGCTATACCTAGGAATAATGTGTTTACTGGCATCCATTCAAAAATGTATTTCCTTTCAGCAATAAACCTGTCCATAAGTACCACCCTTGGTGTAAAACAAACAGCAGGAATTAACTTGCTGCTGTAAAAAAGTGAAAATAAGAATTATCTTGTAGTTTGATGAATATTAGTAATCTTGGTAAAGCCAATCTTCTCACCCTATTCAGCAAAGAGTGAGTTATTTTCATTAGTTCTCTGTCCATATTAAATTTACAAAGCAAAGCTACGGACCATTTCAGTTTGCTTATATGAGTTGTCTCCAGGGCTTCTATGGGACAATTCTTATGAAGATAAAAAGCAGGATTTTGTTCTAACAAGCTTTTTGCAGTGCTTGCCAACATTAATAGCTAGTTTGCTTCCTTTCCCCTTTCTTGCCCCCATTTTACAGAGCATAATGATCTACTTTTTTCTGTGAGAGTCTTACCTATAACTTGTTACACACACAAACACGATTATTTTTGTATATAGTATAAACTAGGAATAACTCCATTAATATCTATAGAGTTATACTAGTAAAAAGTAGTGAGAGGGGACAAACCCTGGACCTCTATCAAAATTCCTCCATTACTAATATGCACAATATTATCCATTAACTTCAGTGCACAATCTTGGAAACTTAAGCAGGGTTCTAGTAATATTGCTTGACACTGCAGAGCAAAACATTTTGTCCCATGAATATAAAATACGCTCTAAGTGTTAGAAATTCACTTATCTACCTCATAATATCTTTTGTGATTTTACAGGAGAAGTATCACATACTTTAAAATAAAAAAAGAGTATGTATGTATATTAGAATTGTTAAAATCCATATGCTGAACAATTAGTGTGTATATTTTTTAAAAAATCCAGTTGCTACCAAATAATTATAGAATAGACAGTTTTTTATCCCATTCCCTCCAACATCTGTTCTTTGCTTCTGCAGCAGAGGGTACACAAACCAACCATATTCCCTTAGTTGTTCTAGCATCATTGATGTCATCATTAAATATGACAGCAAACAAGGAATTAAAATAAAAAATCCACATTGGCTTTTTTCTCTGTATGAAGAGTGCCTGTTTCTATCACATAGGATTAGTGATAATCAGGTTTTCAAGATTCTACAAATGTAGGGTAAACAAGTAAGGCAAGAATGCCAATATAAAAGTATTAGAGAAAATAATGCATTATTTCCATGGAAATTTCAGCAGTGCAGCCAGGATGCCTAAGGCCAGGGGAGGGCAACTTTCAACAGCTGCCAAAGCTCCATAGAATTCCCTCTGGCTGCCTAGTGATGTACTTGACACAGAGTGATAATACAGAAAGAAAAGGGGGCAGACTTGGAGCAGAGGGTCAGGACTCAGGAAGGGTTTATGTAGGCGTGACTGAGTTGGAAACTGCAGGGAGATTGTGATAGTGATTGTTCAGACTTGTTTTGTCTAAAGGCATGCCTGAGCCAATGGAATTAAAACAGGGTCACAAGTAAATAGTTTAGTTGATATTAATGTTGTGAATCAATTTCATGTGACCAGACAGTAGCAAAGTCACATAGGGATAGTCACAGCTTTTATGGCAGAGCTTAGAAGGGAGGGAGGGAAAGAACAAGAGACACACTGAATTATTGCATCCAGCAGGGGTTCAGGTCGCCAACTTTCCATAGCCACTTGCTTTTCAGCCTGCATTAGTGGAAACCAGCACCTCTGAAGATTACAAGGCTTTGGGTGTCTTGCACCCTGTTTTTTTCACTTTGGCCAGACTTTTCACTCCAGAGGGCTCTGCAGCTCCATTTGTGCTGGCAAGTCAAGAATTAAACCAGCCTGACTTGTGTTTAGGATAGTTCCAGGCGTGAGATTCTGTGATGAGCCTTGAAGGGTTTGTATTTTCAAATTGCTAACGCTCGTTAGCTCAAGTCTGTTTGGGAGGCCCATTCCAATGGGCAGTGTAGATGTACCCAAAGAGGCCTGAACTCACAGCCCAGGAAGAAAAGTGCTAGGGTAGCTTTAAAACACCTTTGTACCTTGCAGGTCCTCGTTCCTCCAGGACCTGGAGCAGTCCCCAGCCTACAGACAGCCTCTTAATACTCTCCAAGTCATGGCAGCATGTCCTTGGTCTACCATATGGGCAACAGTGCCACCAGAATCTCTGCAGTGATACATTCTGCAGCCATAACCCTGACGTAACCCTTGCACCTGCACTCTCCCCTTTCAGCACACCTTTTATACCAGGGCTTCTGAGGGGCTCTCAGCTGTAGCCTGAGGCTATCTTCTACGACTCTTGTACCAGAGGAAGCCTTCCATGGACAAAACTAGAGTTTCTAAAAACTCTTTATGGTGCGCCATTATAAAGAGAAACAAACAAGGATGAGGATCTTGCCTCAAAGTGGTTCTGCAGTTTACAGTCTTACATTATAATACAGAAGGATTTCCACATGATTCGTCATCTCTACTTCCCTAATGTACTCAATCCAAATAATAGTTGAATAGCAGTTAGGCAGGGCTTGTGATGAGTAGAGGTAATCCATATAGGAGAGAATAGAGTGATTTTTATTTTATGTTGGGAAGAGGGGGAAAATTGAGATTGGCTGTGTTTAAAATATATTAATTTGATACAGATCAGATAAACAGCTAAAATTTCTAAAGAGTATTATTCCAAGCAGCCCCTTTGCCAAGGCCCCTTTTCTTGACCCTGTATTCCTAAACTGCAGCAAGGGAGGTTTAGGTTGGACATTAGGAAAAAGTTCCTAACTGTCAGGGACAGAAGCCCAGCAGCAGAGTGGGGGCTATCCTGTTTATTGCGTCGAGTGTAACATGTATGATTACCTGCCCTGTGGGCGGGTGGCATATGTGTGCACCCGTTGCAAGGAGCTCCTGACCCTCAGAGACCGGGTTCAGGGTTTGGAGGCCAGGGTGGCTGAACTGGAGGAGCTAAGGGACGTAGAGAGATATGTTGATGAGACTTTCTGGGACACTGTAGTACTGTCCCACCTCCAGTCTGAGAGCCCCAGTGCTCTTAAGGAGGATGAAAGTCTCAAGAGAACACAGCATTCAATGGGAGCAGAGGGAAACCATCCCGTAGTTGGGACCCTCCTCCCAGAGGACGTTGCGGTATCCTCTCGCACTGAGGATACCTCTGAGGGGGAGGGAATGTCAGTTAGGAAGAGGCAGGTGTTAGTAGTGGGTGATTCGATTGTTAGAAACATAGATAGTTGGGTTTGTGATGACCGGGAGAACCGTATGGTCACTTGCCTGCCTGGTGCGAAGGTTGCGGATCTCTCGAGGCATCTAGATAGACTTATGTGTAGTGCTGAGGAGGAGCCGGTGGTCGTGGTACATGTAGGTACCAATGACGTAGGGAAGGATAGGAGAAATGTCCTGGAGGCCAAATTTAGGCTGCTAGGAAAGAGACTGAAATCCAGGACCTCTATGGTGGCATTCTCAGAAATGCTTCCAGTTCCACGCGCAGGGCCAGGTAGGCAGGCAGAGCTTCAGAATCTCAATGTGTGGATGAGACGATGGTGTAGGGAAGAGGGGTTTGGATTTATTAGGAACTGGAGACACTTTTGGGAGAGGGGGAGCCTATACAGGAAGGATGGGCTCCACCTAAACCAGGGTGGAACCAGACTGCTGGCACTAAACATTAAAAAGGCCGTAGAGCAGTTTTTAAACTAAGAGATGGGGGAAAGCCGATTGGTGCGGAGCTGCACGTAAATCGGAGGGAGACTTCTCTTAGAGGACAATCCATTGATAGAGATTCTCTAAGCTGTAGTCAGAAAGAGAGGAGGGGAGAGGGCAAACCATGGGCCAGAGCAGACAAACAACTGCATACAAAGGAATCTAATGCACCAGGGAAGGGCAGACAAATAAGCAGTGGCAAATTTTTAAAGTGCTTCGACACAAATGCTAGGAGTCTCACTAATAAGATGGGTGAACTAGAGTACCTAGTATTAAATGAGGAGATTGACATAATAGGCATCACTGAAACCTGGTGGAATGAGGAAAATCTGTGGGACACAATCATACCGGGATATAACATATATCGAAAGGATAGAGCAGGCTGGGTGGGTGGCGGAGTGGAACTGTATGTGAAAGATAATGTAGAATCAAATGAAATAAAAATATTAAGTGAATCAACATGTTCAATAGAATCGCTATGGATAGTAATTACATGCTCCAATAATAAGAAATTAGCAGTAGGGATATATTATCGACCACCTGACCAGGACAGCGATACTGACATTGAAATGCTGAGGGAGATTAGAGAGGCTACCAAAATAAAGAACTCTATAATAATGGGGGATTTTAATTATCCCCATATTGATTGGGTACATGTCACCTCAGGAAGAGAAGCAGAGATAAAATTTCTCAATGGCCTAAATGACTGCTTCTTGGAGCAGCTGGTGCAGGAACCCACAAGGAGAGAGGCAATTCTCGATTTAGTCCTGAGTGGAGCGCAGGATCAGGTCCAGGAAATAACCGTTACAGGACCGCTTGGGAATAGTGACCATAATATAATAACATTCAACATTCCTGTGGTGGGTAGAACACCTCAGCAGTCCAGCATCCTGGCATTTAATTTCAAAAAGGGGAATTACACAAAAATGAGGAGGCTAGCTAAACACAAATTAAAAGGCACAGTGACTAGAGCCAAATCCCTGCAAGCTGCATGGAAACTTTTTAAAGACACCATAATAGAGGCCCAACTTAAATGTATACCCCAAATTAAAAAACATAGCAAGAGACCTAAAAAAGAGTCACCGTGGCTTAACCACCATGTAAAAGAAGCAGTGAGGGACAAAAAGGCATCTTTTAAGAAGTGGAAGTCCAATCCTAGTGAGAAAATAGAAAGGAACACAAACACTGTCAAATCAAGTGTAAAAATGTAATAAGAAAAGCAAAAAAAGATTTTGAGGAACAGCTAGCCAAAAACTCAAAAAGAAATAACAAAATGTTTTTTAAGTACATTAGAATCAGGAAGCCTGCTAAAAAACCTGTGGGTCCCCTAGACGATCGAACTATAAAAGGCGCAATCAAGGACGATAAAGCCATTGCGGAGAAACGAAATGATTTCTTTGCTTCAGTCTTCACGGCTGAGGATGTTGGGGAAATTCCCAAATCTGCACCGTCCTTTCTGGGTGATGAATCTGAGGAACTGTCCCGGATTGAAGTGTCATTAGAGGAGGTTTTGGAACAAATAGAAAAACTTAATGTTAACAAATCTCCGGGACCGGATGGCATTCATCCAAGGGTTCTAAAAGAACTCAAATGGGAAATTGCTGAACTATTATCTGTGGTTTGTAACCTATCCCTTAAATCGGCTTCCGTACCTAATGACTGGAAGGTAGCCAATGTGACACCAATATTTAAAAAGGGCTCTAGAGGCGATCCTGGCAATTACAGACCAGTAAGTCTAACTTCAGTACCGGGCAAATTAGTCGAAACAATAGTAAAGAATAAAATTGTGAAGCATGTAGAAGAACATAATTTGTTGGACAAAAGTCAACATGGTTTCTGTAAAGGGAAATCCTGTCTCACTAATCTATTAGAGTTCTTTGAAGGGGTTAACAAACATGCGGACAAGGGGGATCCAATAGATATAGTATACTTAGATTTTCAGAAAGCCTTTGACAAGGTCCCTCACCAAAGGCTCTTGTGTAAATTACATGGCCATGGGATAAGAGGGAAGGTTCTTTCTTGGACTGAGAACTGGTTAAAAGACAGGAAACAAAGGGTAGGAATAAATGGTAAATTTTCAGAATGGAGAGGGGTAACTAGTGGTGTCCCCCAAGGGTCGGTCCTAGGACCAATCCTGTTCAACCTATTCATAAATGATCTGGAGAAAGGGGTAAGCAGTGAGGTGGTAAAGTTTGTAGATGATACCAAACTGTTTAGGATAGTCAAGACAGAAGCAGACTGTGAGGGACTCCAAGAAGATCTCACCAAACTGAGTGATTGGGCAACAAAATGGCAAATGAAATTTAAATGTGGATAAGTGTAAAGTAATGCACATCGGGAAAAATAACCCCAACTATACGTACAGTATGATGGGGGCTAATTTGGCTACAACAAATCAGGAAAGAGATCTTGGAGTTATCGTGGACAGTTCTCTGAAAACTTCCACGCAGTGTGCAGCGGCGGTCAAAAAGGCAAATAGGATGCTAGGAATTATTAAGAAAGGGATAGAAAATAAGACCCAGAATATCTTACTGCCCCTGTATAAAACTATGGTACGCCCACATCTTGAATACTGTGTACAGATGTGGTCTCCTCACCTCAAAAAAGATATTTTGGCCTTGGAAAGGGGTCAGAAAAGGGCAACTAAAATGATTAGGGGTTTGGAACGGGTCCCATATGAGGAGAGGTTAAAGCAACTGGGACTTTTCAGTTTAGAAAAGAGGAGACTGAGGGGGGATATGATAGAGGTATATAAAATCATGAGTGGTGTGGAGAGGGCCGATAAAGAAAAGTTATTTATGAGTTCCCTAAATAGAAGAACTAGAGGACACCAAATGAAATTAATGGGTAGCAGGTTTAAAACTAATAAAAGAAAGTTCTTCTTCACACAGCGTGTAGTCAGCCTGTGGAACTCCTTGCCAGAGGAGGCTGTGAAGTCTAGGACTATAATAGAGTTTAAAGAGAAGCTAGATAATTTCATGGAGGTTAGGTCCATAAAAGGCTATTCGCCAGGGGATAAAACGGTGTCCCTGGCCTCTGTTTGTCAGAGGCTGGAGAGGGATGGCAGGAGACAAATCGCTTGATCATTGTCTTCGGTCCACCCTCTCTGGGGCACCTGGTGCTGGCCACTGTTGACAGACAGGCTACTGGGCTAGATGGACCTTTGGTCTGACCCAGTACGGCCATTCTTATGTTCTTAGGGTAGTAAAACACTGGAATAAATTGCCCAGGGAGGTTGTGGAATCTCCATCTCTGGAGATATTTAAGAGTAGGTTAGATAAATGTCTATCAGGGATGGTCTAGACAGTATTTGGTCCTGCCATGAAGGCAGGGCACTGGACTTGATGACCTCTCGAGGTCCCTTCCAGTCCTAGTATTCTATGATTCCATGCATTTTCCATGAAGTCCAGAGACCTTGTCCTCTTTTTTCAAAGAAATGATATTACACTTGTAACAACATGCAAGTAAAGAAAAGTTGGTAAGGTCTTCATTAGGACCACTCTTAGGCAAACAAACAATTATTCATGTTTCTAAGTATGTGTAGTAATACCATTCACTTCAACGGGGGTTATCCCATGATGAAAGTTAAGCATGTGCCTAAATTATTGCAGGACCAAACAAATGCCTTACTGAGCATTTCACTTGGACAGCATATCAGGGGAAAGGCTACCTAACCCTACTGGTTTGAATGACATTTTTGAGTAGTTTTCTATTCAACAGCAATCTTTGCTACTGTAACTCCATAGTAGTTATATATGGGTGATATATTAAATCAAACCCTTTAATATTTAGGGGGGGAGGGGGATAGAAAGCTTAAAAGCTGAAGAAATCAGTAAGATGTCAAGGAAGATCCTAAATTTGGAAGATGGTTTTTCAGCTCAAATCTGAAATAGCCTTCACATCGAGTTTTATGGCAATAGTGCATGTATGCAGAGTTTCTATGTAGTATCTAAAGCAATGATGTGAAAGACAGTACACATGTTTTTAAATGAAAACAAAAATCCATTAACTTTATGGCCTAAATGTTGTGGCAAAGACTGAATGACCTTCAAGTTTACAAAAAAATCAGTTCTGCAAAGTCAGTACCTTAAAAGCAACAAAAAAAAATTATACTATACAGCTAAACAGCTGGCAGATACAATTATCAAGAATTTTGAATCAGAGGTACTTGGTTACAACCTTTCCACCCACCCCAAAAAAAGTTCATAGAAATCACTAACTTGATTTATATTGAATTGAAAATAATTCTGACTGCATTCCTTTGTCTTTCTCCCCACAAAGTCCATGTGGCTAGACCAAGAAGGGAGTAAAAGCTCACTGGCAGCTATGAAGCAATACATTTATGATCTTATTACCTTTGTACTTTAATAAGGACATTTCTAAGAGATTTTAAAACTAGTATTTCACACAAACACACAAGCTCTGCAAGTAAAAATGTAAGGGCTGAGCCACAAAATAACGCAATATTTTCTCAGTTCCAAAGAGAGGAAAGTAATATAATTGAAAACAAGTGTATAAACAGAAAACAAATTGCTGAAAGTGTAAGAATCCCTTCATATTAGAGCCAAATTTAGGTTTACAGGAGGAAAACTCATTTGAGGAAAAATTTATCCCCCTTTTTATAAGTGTGCTCGGTGCCTCCCAATAAAAACATGAAGATATCATCTTCGCCTGATGGAAGTTACAACGAAATTTACACAAAAGGAGATAATCAGACATTTGGGAGATGCACTGGGGAGGAAACAATGATTTTACATAATTTTAAGGATTTCACAAATGTATATTCATACACTTAACTATAAGTAGGTGAGTAGTACCATTAAATCAGTGGGATTATTCTTCTGGTTATAACACACACTGGCCAATGTGTATTGCACTTTCCTTCAGTGCCTAACTAACAGAGGATGCCAGCCTATCGTATATGCAGTTACAGAGCATAAGGCTTCAGCTCACACTGTAGAGACTCGTACATTTGAGTTGGGGGTGGAGAAGAGGGCTTCCATTTTATCATAGAATACTAGAACTGGAAGGGATATTAAGAGCTCATTAAGTCTAGTCCCCTGCCCTCGTGGCTGGACCAAGCACCATCTAGACCATCCTGATAGATGTCTATCTAACCTGTTCTTAAATATCTCCAGAGATGGAGATTCCACAATCCCCCTAGGCAATTATTACAGTGTTTTACCACCCTGACAGTTAGGAAGTTTTTCCTAATGTCCAACCTAAACCTCCCTTGCTGCAGTTTAAGCCCATTGCTTCTTGTCTTATCCTCAGAGGCCAAGGAGAACTCTCAGGCTTCTCCTTTCCAAACTAAATAAGCCCTGTTCTTTTAGTCTTCCTTCATAGCTCATGTTCTCTTGACCTTTAATCATTCTTGTTGGTCTTCTCTGGACCATCTCCAATTTCTCCACATTTTTCTTGAAATGTGGTGCCCAGAACTGGACACAATACTCCAATTGAAGCCTAATCAGTGCAGAATAGAGCGGAAGAATGACTTCACATGTTTTGCTCACAACACTCCTCCTGTTAACGTATCCCAGAATCATGTCTGCTTTTTTTGCACACTGTTGACTCATATTTAGCTTGTGGTCCACTATGACCTCTAGATCCCTTTCTGCAGTACTCCTTCCTAGATAGTTGTTTCTCATTCTGTATGTGTGAGACTGATTGTTCCTTCCTAAGTATTTTAATTAATTTGTGTTCCCAAAACATCTGGCATCACACTAAAATAGGCACGTGTGTCTGCAGGATTGGGGCCTCTCAATTTTATTTTATTCTATCAAAGAAATTTATTTAATTAATTTTATCTGTCACAGCAGAAGTAAGTCTTGAGGAGGGAAGTGTTGAAGGAGAGGGTATTGCTATACTATGACTGAGCTATATAGTGGGTACAAGAAAAAAGCAAAGAACAGAGAACTGGGGCACAGACCTATATCCCAGTTCCCCCATTGTTCCTGGCAAGCATAACATAATTGCAAGATATTTAAATTAGCCATTTAAAATATTGCCTGACAGGAACTGATTCTTCATTCCCGAAGTAAGTAAAACTCCCATTGAAGACCCAGGGATTTTTGCATATTGAAGAGTTGTATGAGCAAACCCTTATTTCACAATGTGGCATTGTGTCCCACACAATGTAACATCAAAGGAAAAACCTTTGCACACCATGAAATTACAGTATATTGTTATGAGAAAGGATACTACCCCTTTTACTTCAGCTACCTTATTGCTGGTGGAGATACTTTATGCCAAGTCACCTAGTTCTCACCTGAATTTTAAGGATGGATTCAGTTGCTGGCATCTGTTCCACTTCCCTCCCTCTATTAATGCATGATTTTAGGGAAAGGGCTTGCTCTTCCCTTTTCTTAGACTAGTACTATCTTCTAACCAAGATCTGTTGAATTTGTATTACAGAGGAAGGATTCAACAATGATCATAAATCTCTCCTGTCCACCCAACTCCTCTCTCCCAAAAGAAGAGACCCAGTTTGAAAAATAAAGATATGGGTCAGTTGTGGCCTCAAACATTTCAAAACAAAATGAGCAGACTAGAAGAAAGTTTGTCACTTCAAAATTCACACCTGATTTCTTCCTCTCACCCCACACCCATACTTTTATCTTTCTTGATTTGTGTGAGGATGGGGATAGATGAAAACACATATAATGCCTGATTTACCCTGTTTTGTACTTGTATAAATATTTTGGGTAGGAATGTTTTTTAACTGACATAGTTGTACTGGTACAAATACCAATGCAGCTTTCCCCTCTTCTTTTATAGGAATAAGCTATCGAGGTAGAAGCATACTAATATGAGTATAACTCACACTAAAGGTTGTGCCACATGAACTATGCTGATCTGATTCCTGATTTAGTTCTGCTTGAAAGTATCAACATGCACCTCCCAGGTAAGGCAAAGATTTTAGAAATGCCTCATTCACTAAAAAGGACCTTTCTCTTCTTTTACATCTATCGGCTTCAATGATAGTTGCACCTATGGAAAATAAAAGCTGAATTTGGCCTAAGTATCTTTTTAAAAAACTACTATTGCAATTGAAGCAAGAACACACATATACATAATGCTTTCCTTTTGTTTTACATAACATATCTGTATCTAAATGAGAGTTGCACTATATACAGAATTCCAAGAGGATACCAAAAACATATGGCAAGGTTAGGTCTAAGATATTTACCAGTATTTTAACATAGATTTGATTTCCAGCCCCTGTTCCTACTTTTCTTTCAAAATGATTTAAGTTCTGCACTGTATTTGCTGAGACTTGATCTATTCTAAAGTCTATAAGAAGGTTTACTCTGATCAGTTAGAACCCTTTGTGGTCCTACTAGGTTCACCTACACCTTTGGGAGAGCTTTTATGGACAGCTTTAACAATAGTGAAGGATTTTCAAAAGTGCTCATTCTTGGCTTAACTCTAATGGGAGCAGATTTAGGCCAATGTTGAGTATTTCTCAAATTCTTAGCCATGTTTATGTTTTTGTGCATCTGTGTGTTGTCCCCTAGTGCCTGGCGCATGGAAAGGAAAAGAGATTTTCCAAAATCATCTATGGACATTCTTTAGTTTGAATGAGAGAAAGACTGATGTTTTGTCTTTGAATGATCAAGGTTCTAGTATGGCAAATTTCTCTGTGGTCAACAGCACATGGATTTCCTGCACAGATACTAAACAATAATGGCACCAATCCTAAAAAGGGTTAGGAAATAACATATGGATCAAGACAAAGTAAATGGGAAGCATCCCCTGGAAAGCAGAGGTTGTACTAACCTCAGAATGTTCCATTCTTTTTTCTATTTACTTTTTAAGAGGATGTTTTTATTTTAATGGTTCAAATTTAATAAAACCAGAAAGAGCAGAGTAGACCACAGAAATGTAGACTAAAATTTTTCCCATGGATTCGTACTAAAAATTTATTTTTCTGCATTATTCAAAGCTGTATGCCCAATTAATCATCTCTGTACTATTCTACAGTTTCTATTGCTCTTATCAAAACTGATCAAGTGACTCTCAGACTCTGGTGTTAAGAGTGGTTCTAGCAGCAAAACATGGAGGGAAGTCAGCAGCTACAGGAGCCAAAATAATAGAGTATTGCACTGAGTGGAGCTGAAATGTTTTTCTCTTGACTCCAATGTGCTGCCTTAGGTGAAATTCCACAATGCTGATGCTCCAGTGATCATCACCCGACTATTTACAGCCTCAAAGTTCAGAGAAAAATGACACGCTAGACTGAATATCTAAATTGTGACATTCAATAGTTGACATTCTAAGTTTCAGTACAAACACTGTTATAGTAAAGAGATAGGGAAGGAAGATGAAATGTAGGTTTCCTGCCCAAACTGAGTAAAAGGGTTTTGAACAAGGAAAGTCACAGGTGTTCCTGATGGATCCTAGTCTTCTTCTTTGCCCTACCCCCCCCCCCCAGACCATTTCAGAGCAAAAGCATGGAGCCCACGGGCTGTAGTATGAGGCATAGCAAGCCACAGCCTTGATCTATGGTAGTATTCCTATGGATTCACATAGCTGGTAACTGCACTTGCTATAAACACACTTGATATATTCCCTGCTCAGCTCCAGCTTAGAAGACCACAATTAGGTTACAGAAAGGGACTCCATCAGCTTCAGAGACCCTACATTCAACTATATATGCAGCATAGTTTTTCCACTGCATTTTTTGGCCTTCCCTGCACAGTCCCTGAACTCACTGATTTGATTCTTGAGGCCTATACACCACTCCACAACAAAGTTATTAAACTACCTTTTTCCATTTTATCTAAATATGACCAGCATTTTCACCATGGTACAAAGTGATTTATCTTCCCCTCAGAGTGAAGTTTCAAATAAATGTGAGATCACTTTCTTATCAAATGACAGAATCAAATAAATGTGAGATCTTTCCAAAATCTGTCAAAAGCAGGGGATTTCAATTTACAGATTTTTAGAAAACAAACTTCCCTTCCACCAGCCACCTCTAGCTACTACTGAATACTAACAAGCTGACAGAAGATGTCAAGTCTTTTCCATAGGATAAAGCCTAAGGTTATTCATCGGGGTGTGAAGGTTCACATGTGTAACTTCAGCTAGTAGTGATGGGAGTTACATAAATGAATGCCTCTCTGAATGACAAAATAAATTCATACCTTGAAGACATAGGACCCAAACCAAGTTCACACTTAGGTCACAATCTTGCAATCACTTAAATGTGGGGAGCTGTATTTTACATGAGTAGTCTCATTGATTGGGAATGATCAATATGACTGGACTTGTGTGACGTTCACAATGTGCATATCATAGTCTTAGTCAAGATTCTGATTAATTTCAAAAGGGAGTTTTGCATGAGTAATCACTGCAGGACTGGACCCTTAAGAATCTGCACGAAAGTTAGACTTTCAGTTTTAAATACAATTTATTTTAAAAAGTTCTGAGTTGGGATGTTTTAACAAGTATACTAAATTCATACTCCATCATTCCTTTTCCTTGCAGCTGCTACAGGCCCCTTTGGCTTCCTCCTTTCCCTGATCTCAACTACAGTAGGAAAGAAGCATCAGCAAATGCCAGAAATAGAGTAGAGCTGAGAAACTTCCTCTAAGGATAATTTGTATATGATTATCCTGCTTTAACAGGGAAGCTGAGAATTTACCTGACTGGCAGGGTCTGGGGCCCAGGACATAAACATCAAGTTTCTAATCTGCCAGGGGGTGCTCCCTTAGGCTCTGGCCAGGTCCTGCCCTCAATCCACCCCTTCCCCTAAGGCCCTAGTCATACTCCATCAGTTCCTGCCTCCACCCCACCCAGTTCCACCCCCTCCCTCAAGCAAGCTGCTCCTTTCCCTTCCTCCTCTTCAGCACCTCCTGATACTGTGAAACGTCGGATCCATGGGAGGCAGTAGGCTATGAGAATACGATTGTTGGGAAGCACTGGCAGGGTAGTTGCTGGTGGCTGCCAGTGGGTACTCCAGCCCTGGAATATGGGGCCCTCCAAAGTCTGGGACCCGCAGTGGTTGCCCTGATGTGCCAAACCATAGGGAAGGCTCTGCTGGCATTTACCCAGCCCTGAGAGAATTTGTATTTGCAAAAACTTTTAGGAAATGATGATTCCTCCTGTCTACACTTCCCTCCCTCACCACCAGGGAATCAAGAGGAGTCCATAGAACATGGCAGCATGGTTGAGTCAAGATGTTCTAGCCAGCAATTCACCCATAGTAAAGTACACCTGTAACAGCTTGCAAAGATAAGAAATTTGCAACTAAATTTCCAATGAGCTTCTAAGCTTTATACAAAAGATCAAATGGCAGAGCCAGACAAGTATATTGAACAAGACATCCAGAGAGTGAAATACTCAATAATTTACTCTAAATTAGAGAACGACACTGTTCCCAGGACATGCCCAGGCTAGCACAATACATTCGTTTCACAAAAGAAGCAGAGATTGGCGTGGAGACAGCATGCTCAGCTCTAAGAGCAGGGAAAGTCTTGTATCACTCAAGGGCAAATATATGTCAATAATTCTTAGTTTGGAGTTAGATAGGATACCTATTCAGTGCCTACTAAACAAAGCCTTAATGTGGGATGTTGGGTCAGGACCGAAGGGTGATTCAGAGAGACCAAATCAACCCAAGGGGAAAAAAACAAAACCTAAGAAATATATTGCAAAGAACACAGTCACAATTGTCACTCTGGGTACCTAAATCACTAGGAATACTTTTAAAATAAAATGTAGTATAATATAGTCCTTCTCCTACTCCCTCCCCATACACACCCATTTTTTTCTCATTAAATGGGCTGATCACATATGAATGATGATATGCAGATATCTGGCACTGCTGTTAGCTGTCATAACTACACCACAAAACCTGAAAGCAACTGTTAAAGGTCAGCAGCTCTGAATCTTTCCAGACCACTGTACTGCTTTCAGGAGTATTTGTCTCACATGCCCCTAAGTTTCATCTCACTTTAACTTAAAAACTACTTGTTTACAAAATCAGACATAAAAATACCAAGGTATCGCAGCCACACTATCACTGAAAAATTGCTGGCTCTCTCATTTTTGCCATATAATTATAAAATAAATGAATTAGAATATAAATACTGTAGTTACTATATAGTGTCCAGTATATAGCGTGTTATAAACAAGTCATAGCCTGTATGAAATTTTAGCTGGTACTGACATTACTAATGCTTTTTATGTAGCCCATTGTAAAACTAGTAGAGTTGCAGTAGCCCAAGGGTGGGAAACCTGTTTTGGGTCGGGGGCCCAGGGTAGTAG
The DNA here is from genome assembly GCA_032595735.1 of Pelochelys cantorii. Lineage (NCBI taxonomy): Eukaryota > Metazoa > Chordata > Testudines > Trionychidae > Pelochelys > Pelochelys cantorii. The sequence goes on from CM064330.1 coordinate 67,196,432, forward strand.
ATTTTTGTACTCTAGCCCCGGGGTGGGTTGGTGAGGGGTAAGGGCTGGAGCGCCACTGTGGGCTTCCCAATATTGGGAGTAGCCCTGAGTCTTGGGGCCAGATCCAGGTAAGCCAGGGGCCACATTTGACCCCCGGGTCTGAGGTTCCCCAATCTTGCTGTAATCTTTGGAAGACCACTATGTACCCTCAAGGGTATGTGAACCTCTGGTTGAGAACCACTGCTATAGGTCCTTCACCTAATATGGCCAGACGAGTATCTAGTATAAGGTAAGTTCCCCAAGAATGGCACCTATGCAAGAGACATATAATAAAAAGGAAGTTCTATCAGTCTCGTAGAGAGAAACACCAGATTTAAAAGAATGTAGAGTTGTTTATTCAAGCAGTTACCCTAAATATCAAGCAACAGTAAACACTATGATACAACACAATAACTAGCTGCCTATATTTACCATTTTTTCTAGTCAAGTTCTCATCTCTATGCCTAATATAGTTTCCCAGAGGGTTCTTGCCTTCTGATTATAAATCCTTCTCAGAGAGCCAGATACTGAGATAATCCCTTTGATTTAGGGCTTGTCTATGTTTAAAAGGCTACAGCTGCACTGCTATGCTGGTACAACTGCACCACTATCGGACTTTGGTGTGGACACGGCCTACATCAACAGGAGGGATTCTCCCTTCATTTTAGATAATCCACATCCCTAGATTCTTTCATCATCATAGCGCTGTCCTCATAGTGCTGTCTACTAGGTCACCTTAACTATGCTGCTCAGAGAGGTGGGTATGTTTTTCCACAGAATTATGCCAATTTACACTAGCTGGGACTCAAGTCCAGGGATTTTTAAGTCCTTAGGGTTTATTGATGCTGGGCAGTTGCCTCTCCAGTTTCATCATTGCCCAGATGAGCTTTACCTTGTTGGTGACTCAAGCAGTTCTGTAGGCTGGAATTCCAGAGCAGTGTCTGTTGCAATACTGGGCTGATGCTTCTTTACTGGATCCACCAAGACTTCATAAGCCCTAACCTTGCTTCCTGTCTGCCTCTGGCCCTTTACTGAATTTCTCAGAGTTCGTTTCAGATTGCTTCTTCTGGGCACTTTCTAACCAAGCCTCCTTTTCAAGCTAAAGACCACCTTGGATCTTGCCTTACCGAAGCAGGGAATAAGAGACTCAGCTGCCCACCAAAACCATTTATGCCCAGGCCCTGAAGTTGTAAAAAGACTGTAATAATGACAATAAATATTTATGCTGCAGTCATCTAAAAATCTGGACTAAGCAGCTCATCCTTCACGAGGCAGCCCACTTCACACAAGTTAAACTGGTGGATTGGTCCAATAAGAGAAGATATCATATTGCCTACTTTGCCTACCCATGCGACCAGCATAATAAATGTGTAGATAAATTAGGTTAGTAGTGCTTCATCTACTGTAAAGCTTCTGCTCTAACACAGTATCAACCTCAAACTGGAAATTAATTTTCATATTAAAGAGCACGCACGCGTGTGTGTGTTTGTTTCAATTTTACAATGAGGAAATTATTCTCTAATCAGCCTGAGCTCTCTTCTTTAAAAAGCCTTGCCACAGAGATAGAATTAATTATGATAAAGTTCCCAGGAAACACCTCAAGGAGGTCACTGTCAAGTACACTTGAGAAATGATTGAAAACCCCTCTCTGCACAGAGAATAAGCTATGTAAACCTTCCAAACAGGAAGTAGCCTCAAGATCAGTCTTCTGAGTGTTAAAACCTATAGAATCATTATAATGTTTTGTAGGTGGTGAAAAGCTAGCATCTCTTTCGTTTTGTATTTTATTGACCTTCTCTCAGATGTAAGAATGACTTTTCCTGGGAATTTATATAATAGTTTCCATTTTAACAACCGGACTCTGTATGTTTGTACTACTGCCATGTGGCACAATGTCAAAGCAGTCTCGGCTTAAAAATCTTGCAAACAGGGTGTTTGTTTAATGACAGGACTGACAACATGTTACAAATTTAAACTACAAAAAAGGTAAAAAGAAACATCAACCCCAAAGAGAGCAGGAAACAATTCACTACTACTACTTCAAGGTCTATTCACAGCAGGTATGCAGTGTGATGGATGGGAAAAATCAGCCAAATTCCAATTATCAAGAAGACTGAAATGGCAAGCTTAAACGAGTTTTATATTTTTCCATACCTGCCTTTCTTCCTTTTCCAATCAGCTGTAGCATAGCTTAACTGATTTATCCAAATCTCTTTAGGTCTAAGTGTGATTATATACAGCATGTGCCAAGAGAGCAAAAGCATCATGTAAAAGTGCTTCATATGTTAGACCTGATATGTTCCTACAACATGGGGTCCTGTTAGCTACATACTCACACATAATATTAAAGATCTTTGCTAGGGCTGGTGAGAAGGGGAAGGTACAAGATAGAGATGGGAAAAAATTGCTGCAGGTGTCATTTTCAAGAGTGCTTAAGACATATTAAAGGATAGCGAGATCTAGGGGGGAAAGAGCACTGCATCCACCAAGAGATTATATTTAAGCAACTTTCTTAGACATTTTAGACATCCAAGGGTAAAAAAGTCCTCAGAACTCCTACCCAACTGCAGCACCGACATTTCTGCCAATGCGCAAAGCTCCTAAGTCCTGACACTGCTAAGCTGCTCAGGGCCTAGCTCATGCTTAAATCCTGATGAAATCCTCAGACTATAGACAAGCCCACCTATCTTACCTGTGAGGCCTGATCCAGGAAGTGTTATCTGAGCATGCCTATCCCTTGCAAGAGGAAACAGTACCCCTGCATGCCCAGTAACCCAGTGGTTAGTGTAGAATACTTACCAAGGATGTGAGACACAAGTTCAAATCCCCACTCTACCTGATCCAGTGCAGGCACTAGATCCACATAAGTGCCCTCAACACTTGAGCTGTATGGTATTCTAAGCTAGGCCTCTCAATTTCCCTTGTTGCAGCTCTTCCACTTTGCATAAATATTCATTGGAGCAGGGACTGGAATGTAGGTCTCCCAAGTGAGTGCACTGACCACAGAGTCATTCAGGAGCTACAGACTTCAGTCTGCATTCATTTCTGTTGTGAATGACTATTAGGGCTCCACTGCTTCCTCCTCAAAATTACACATCCCAAGATTGCTGCCCAAGCTCACAAAAGGTTTGATAATTCAAAAGATACCAGATCCCAGCTAAGAACTTTTCACAACAAGTATTTGGACCAGCTAGAATGCAAGTGTTTTAGGAATTGTAGCAGCAGGGACTTACCTGGTCTGGCTCCATTCTGGCCATGGTTTCATTTCCCCCTCACATACATTGGTTTTCTCAGTCTTAAGATGAGTTAGGCTGCTGAGGTGACTTCTGGAGAAGTTACAGGTTCAACCCCTTCTAAAGTAGAAAGTCTAAAAGTCCAAACCGAAAGAGTTTTCTCCCCTCTCCCCCATCCTTCCCAAGGGGGTCTCCTGTTCATAAACAAATTCTTCTACCCTGTTCCTGATTCTATTCTAGACTTACTCCTCAGCTTAATATCAGGGACCACTTCTTCACCCCACTAGTTGGAAGTATTAGGAAAACCCATGTTCACCCTCTTCAATAGGTTGCCAACCCCAGGAGCTAATTCCCAACACACTCTTTTCTTCTCCAAAGGCCTCTTCATACGCTGTTAACCTCCCAAACTTTATAGTGTGCCAACTCACAACCCTCTCCCTGCTGGGCTCCCAGCTCTTTGTACCTGAAGTCTCTCTATCAGGTCCATCCTCCTATCCCCAAGCAAGCTGGTCCTTAATACTCTGACTGTTGGTCATATGTCATCATGCATTCACTGCCTCTCAAGCTGGTCCACAAGGCCAACGCTCACCATTCATTCCTTCAGTCCCACATCAGCAGCAATAGCTACACCAAATTGGCATGCTAAGACACACACTTACTCTGAACTCTTTTATATATAAACTTTTTTAACCTCTCATGTTTATACCATAGACCTTAATGAGGTATCTTATGGATGTTACTCCATATCATTCTTCCCAAAATGTAAATTAAATTGCAAGCTCCTCAGCGTTAGAATCATGTCTTTTGGCTTTAGTAGGGACATGGCACATCTTTGCACATTGTTAGAAATAAAAATATTACTAATGCCTGAGATGCCCCTTCCTTTTCCTTGAATCCCTCCTTCAGTCTGGTTTTTAAGCCCCAGTCAAGGGTGTCTTCTTCAGATTCATTTGCTTTGCTATCCTTAGCAGCAGCACTTATGGTTCAACAGATTCATACTAAAGTGCTTATACCTGTAAGCTAATAATTATTTTTTGGCCTTGTACTTTAATGGCCTGTAGCTCAAACTATGGGCCGGGTACTTGCTCTGAACTCCTCATTTTATAAAGTACAGACCAAAACCAAGGCCCAGTTTAAGAACAGATTGGAGATTTATTGCCAGTCTGTCAGCCCCTTTTACTGTAGCCATTTATTTTCCACAGTGCTGTTTTAGATGTTGCTATGACGACATTTTGTAGTTCTCTGGACCCCTTATGGACACCTGGCCTGCCTGATTTTTCACTCATTTTCAAGACTCTAATAACCTTGAAGGTTGCTGTGAAACTTCAGCCCATATTCTTCATAATTGTATGGTTATGAAATAATTATGAAATAATTATGATGTATTTTGTAGAAGACTGTGAAAAAAAATTCTGTCAGTGGTTAAGCACTGAAATAAATTGTCAAGGGAGGTTGTGGAATCTCCATCACTGGAGATTTTTAAGAGCATCTTAGAAAACCCCTTTCAAGGGTGGTCTAGATGGTGCTTGGTCCTGCCGCAAGTTAAGGGAAATGGACTTGATGACCTCTGAAGGTTCCTTCCAGTTCTACGATTTTATGTAAGGTGTCACTGGAAAAGTTATTATATGCTGAATATAGTTATCCTGTTCGCATGCATGTATCATTTTTTGTATCTGAAGTTATGAATATTGACTATGAATCTGTATTTCAAATGTGCTTACTGTGGAAGCCACATAAAACTAGCCTTTCAGCTACAACAATGGTGAAACTAGATGATGCTACTGGCTCATCTACAAAAGACAATATAGATGGGAGTGTAGGATTGAGAGTAGTCTACATCTTATCACAGCAACACAGTGAGGTGAGGTGCCAAGCTGGAGAGTCAGAGGACTTGGTCGTTCCCCAGTTTCAGATGCCTTTGGAAGGGATTTAGATGAAGAAGAATTCCTTATTTTATTCGTTCTGTTCCCCTAGACTTCTCCTCATATCTTAGACCACCTTTGTCCCTGAGCTGGCTCTCAGCTCTGCAGCCACTGAGCTGCTATTCTTAATCATATCATTTTGACTTGCATCTCTCACAAGCTTTAGTCTACATCCTATACATGCTACCTGCCCTCTTGGTCTACTGCAGCCTGCCATGGCCAGTTTCCACAGCCTTAGTGGAGACTTCAAACCGTGAACAGGCTTTCTGGTATGCTAGAAGGGAAGGGGTTATCATACTTGCACCTTGCCTGAGTTTCCATAGAAAGTTTTCCTACTGGGTCAGCCCTTTTAAAAGGTCTTAGTAGGAGCCCACCTAGTCTCACTGACCAAATTCAAAGCCTTGTTTATTCACCTCTCCCTATCCCTGGTTGACATAATGAATTACAGGTGAACCTCAATGGTTTGGCATCCTTGGGGATCTCCTCACAGGTCCCAGATGACGGATTTTTCTGGACTAGGAGAGATCATTTCTGGCCCCCTGTTGCCACTCCACCCCCCCTCCTGCTATGCCCTGCCATGCCACTGGGCTTCCCGCCTCCCCCAGCAGCCCAGCTGGGTCACACGCCAGGCTTCCTGGTTCCCTACCCCCAGCCCAGCAGACCCACAGCTCAGCTGGGTTACAGCGCAGGACTCTGCCTCCCCCATGTATTGTCCTGGGCTCCTGCTCCCCCTGCATCATGCCAGGCTCTGAGCCCCACCCCAACTCCTACCCCCTCCAGTGTACTAGGACTCTCTGGCCCTGCATCATCTGTGGTCCTGCCGGACCACAGATGTTGTTGGACAAGAGAATTCTGGTTTATAGAGGTGTCAGGTTTATAGAGAATCTTGAGAGGTGTGCTGCTTACTGGGAGTTTGAATTCAGGATGTGACTGAGAGGCTTACAAAACTGATCGATCCTTCGGATCGCTACCCCTTCCTGCTTCTCCACGTGGGAGCTAACGATACAGCCAAGAATGACCTTGAGCGGGTTACTGCGGATTATATCGTGCTGGGAAGAAGGATCAAAGAATTCGGAGCACAAGTGGTGTACTCCTCCATCCTCCCTGTTGAAGGGAGGAAGTAAATGCGTGGTTGCGCAGGTGGTGTCAGAGAGAGGGCTTTGGTTTCTTCGACCATGGGACTTTGTTCTGGGCACAAGGATTGTTAGGAGGAGATGGGATACACCTAACAAAGAGAGGAAGGAGTATCTTCGCGGGCAGGCTTGCAAACCTAGTAAGGAGGGCTTTAAACTAGGTTCGTTGGGGGACGGTGACCAAAACCCTGAGGGGAGTGGGAAAGTCAGATACTGGGAAGAAATGCAAAGAGGAACAAGCAAGAAAAGAGGACCCCTGATTCGAATGGAGAAGATAGGGCGATCAACTGGTTATCTGAGGTGTTTGTACACTAATGTGAGAAGCCTGGGAAACAAACAGGAAGAACTGGAGGCCCTGGCCCAGTCCAAGAAATATGATTTAATTGGGATAACAGAGACTTGGTGGGTTGACTCGCATGACTGGAGCGCTGTCATGGAAGGGTATAGACTGTTCAGGAAGAACAGGCAGGGGAGAAAAGGAGGAGGAGTTCCACTATACGTAAGAGAGCACTATGACTGCTCAGAACTCCAGTATGTAGAGGGAGAAAAACCTGTTGAGAGTCTATGGGTTAAGTTTTGAGGTGCAAACAACAGCAGTGATGTTCTGGTTGGTGTCTACTATAGGCCACCGAATCAGGTGGATGAGGTAGATGAGGCTTTCTTCGGACAACTGAGAGAAGCTTCCAGATTGCAGGTCCTGGTTCTCGTAGGGGACTTTAATCACCCTGACATCTATTGGGAGACCAATACGGCAGTACACAGGCAATCCAGGAAGTTTTTGGAGAATGTTGGGGATAACTTCTTGGTACAAGTGATGAAGGATCCGACCAGGGGCCGTGCGCAGCTTGACCTTCTGCTCACAAACAGGGAGGAACTAATAGGGGAAGTAGAGGTGGGTGACAACCTTGGAAGCAGTGATCATGAGATGGTAGATTTCAGGATCCTGACCAAAGGAAGAAAAGAGAGTAGCAAAATACACAGCTTTGACTTTAGAAAAGCAGATTTTGACTCCCTCAGAGACCTGATGGGCAGAATCCCCTGGGATGCTAACATGAAGGGGAAAGGAGTCCAGGAGAGCTGGCAATATTTTAAAGAAGCTTTATTGAAGGCACAGAAAGAAACCATCCCGATACGTAGCAAGAGAGGCAAACATGGTAGGAGACCGGATTGGCTTACAGGGGAAATCCCTGGTGAACTTAAGCACAAAAAGGAAGCTTACAAAAAGTGGAAACTTGGACAAATGACCAGGGAGGAGTATAAATGTATAGCTCGAGAATGCCGGGGGGTTATCAGGAAGGCGAAAGCGCAATTGGAATTGCGACTGGCAAAGGATGTGAAGGATAACAAGAAAGGTTTCTACAGGCATGTTAACAAGAAGGTGATCAGAAAGGGTGTGGGGCCCCTACTGGATGAAGGAGGTAACCTAGTGACAGATGATGTGGGGAAAGCTGAAGTACTCAATGCTTTCTTTGCCTCTCTCTTCACGGACAAGGTCGGCTCCCGGACTAATGCACTAAGTGAAGCAAGATGGGATGAAGCCCTTGGTGGGTAAAGAACAGGTTAGGAACTATTTAGAAAAGCTAAACGTACACAAATCCATGGGTCCGGACTTAATGCATCCGAGGGTACTGAGGGAGTTGGTAAATGTCATTGAGGAGCCTTTGTCCATTATCTTTGAAAAGTCGTGGAGATCGGGAGAGATCCTGGATGACTGGAAAAAGGCAAATGTAGTGCCCCTTCAAAAAAGGGAAGAAAGACAATTCAGGGAACTATAGGCCGTCAGTCTTACCTCGGTCCCTGGAAAAATCATGGAAGGGATCCTTAAGGAATCCATTTTGAGGCACTTGGAAGAGAGGAAAGTGATCAGGAATAGTCAGCATGGATTCACAAAGGGAAGTCGTGCCTGGACAATCCGATTATCTTCTATGATGAGGTAACTGGCTCTGTGGACATAGGAAAGTCAGTGGATGTGATATACCTTGACTTTAGCAAGGCTTTTGATACGGTCTCACAAAATATTCTTGCCAGAAAGTTAAGGGAATGTGGATTGGCTAAATGGATGGTAAGATGGATAGAAAGCTGGCGAGAAGGCCGGGCCCAGCGGGTAGTGATCAACGGCTCGATGTCAGGATGGCGGTCGGTTTCTAGCGGACTGCCCCAAGGTTCGGTTCTAGGACCAGTTTTGTTCAATATCTTTATTAATGACCTGGATGAGGGGATGGATTGCACCCCCATCAAGTTTGCAGATGACACTAAGCTAGGGGGAGAGGTAGATATGCTTGAGGGCAGAGATAGAGTCCAGAGTGACTTAGACAAATTGGAGGATTGGGCCACAAGAAATATGATGAGGTTCAACAAGGACAAGTGCAGAGTCCTGAACTCGGGACGGAAGAATCCCAAGCATTGTTACAGGCTGGGGACCAACCAGCTAAGTAGTAGTTCTGCAGAAAAGGACCTGGGGGTTACAGTGGATGAGAAGCTGGATATGAGTCAACCGTGTGCCCTTGGAGCCAAGAAGGTTAATGGCATATTAGGTTGCATTAAGAGGAGCATTGCCAGCAGATCCAGAGATGTGATTATTCCCCTTTATTTGGCTCTGGTGAGGCCACATCTGGAGTACTGTGTCCAGTTCTGGGGCCCCCCACTACAACAAGGATGTGGATGCATTGGAGAGGGTCCAGCGGAGGGCAATGAAAATGATTAGGGAGCTGGAACATATGACCTACGAGGAGAGGCTGAGGGAGTTGGGTCTGTTTAGTCTGCAGTAGCCAAGAGTGTGGGGGGATTTGATAGCAACCTTCAACTTCCTGAAGGGAGGTTCCACAGAGGATGGAGAAAGGTTGTTCTCAGTAGTGACAGATGGCAGAACAAGGAGCAATGGTCTCAAGCTGTGGTGGGAGAGGTGCAGGTTGGATATTAGGAAAAACTATTTCACTGGAATGGGTTGCCTCGGGAGGTAGTGGAGTCTCCATCCCTAGAGGTGTTTAAGTCTCGGCTTCACAAAGCCCTGGCTGGGTTGATTTAGTTGGGATGGGTCCTGCCTAGAGCAGGGGGCTGGACTTGATGACCTTCTGAGGTCTCTTCCAGCTCTATGGTTCTATGAATCTATGATTCTATGATAGAGGTGCAACCGGTAGATCTTCAGCTGGTGTAAATAATCATATTTCTGCTTATTTTAATTGAGTTACCTGATTTACACCAGCTGTGGATCTGCTCTACATTTTCCAAAGTTATTGGGATGGAGCAATGAATCAAATTCACTATAACAGAAAATAGAAATCCTCAGACCACCCACTGTTCTGTGTGCCTTGTCTTTTTCTCCCCCCAAACAAAAATCAACAGGAGTACAAGACACACTTTTTGCCCAGATTTTCAACTCAGTATTTGCTTTCACTAACACTTCAAACATACTTCAAATTTCTATCATAACTTCCCAACTGATATGCGCAAGCTCTAAATAAGAGTATTTGTGGAGGACAGCAGGACACACTTTTTAAAATCCCAGTGACCCTGAAGAATAATGTTTGCCACAGCTAGAATTTCAGAGATTCTGCTGTGTGTGGCAGTAATCATAATTCCGATTACACTGCCATTTTTCTATTTGTATTAAGCCTTCGTGGTATCCTCCAGACCCCATCAAAAACCTATCAGACTAAATCAAAGTGTTCACAGAGAGTCACTGTAACATTACAGAATCTGAAACTTGTAAGATAGAAAATTAGACTAAAAATGTAAGAGGTTTCAAACACATTGCATAGGCAAGATTCACACAAAATGAAGGGTTGTGTATTGTAGGAAAATATTGTGACTGCTTGAAAGTAGGATAGGATCCTGAGAGCAGCATGGCAGATGGAAAGTATAAACAAGATCTTAATGGCTGGAGGGGAAAGGAGGCAACTATTCTGACAGCAAGAAGGGAAAGCAGACAGGATCCAGAGAAATCATGAAAGGGGTAACAACAAGCTCAGAGAAGATAATATTCTACTATACTGATGACAAATTAACAATCATTTAAATTGTTATTGTGAATCTGTGATTTAGAAAAGTGAGAGTGATGGGGAGAAGGGATCCTTTCTATCATATTTTTTTCAATCCATGACTTCATTTCCTGGTGGGATTATTATGTCACTACTGAAAAATAAAACAACACTGGATAACTGTTCTAACAAGTTTATCTGTAGTTTAAGTGCACTTAGCAGCTAAGTGCTTGAAAAATCCAAGAGATTGTACAGAAGCCATACCAGCTAATTAGGAACAGAATTTCTTCCTGATGGTTACAGAAATAATTTTTTTTCCTGAAAGAAAGAAGTGAAAGAAGAGGGAGTGTCAGAGAGAAAGAACAGAAAAGGGTCTTGAAGAAGAGAAAAGAGGGGTTTTTTTAAGGGGGAGGGCAACCTTATAACTTGGAGCCCAGTAGCTACAGCCCTCAAGGGGAGTAGGGGTGACGGAGGTTCAGATCTTCCCTCACACGGGGAGAAAAACACCAGTGCAAATCCTACCTCTCAGGAGAGCACTCGGATTGCTGAGCTATGGCTATACTGATGTGGAGTTCCCTTAGTCTCTCCTTTTGAAGCTGTTCCCATTTGGATAATAGCACTGAACCATAAAAAATGAGTGAGAATGATTTTACAGGCTGGTGGTCAGGGCGCCCACTTGGGAGATGGGGAATTCAAGGCACAGCTTCAGGAGAAGAGACTAACAGAGCCTAATATCAGCCTTTCCCATAACTCAGTGGTTAAGAACACTCCTGAGAGAGGTGGGAGAGCCCTACCCTATTCTAATCTTTTCTCCCCCTCAGACAAAGGGGAAAGTTGAAACTGGGTCTCCCCCCAGCCCAGCTGAGTGCTAAACCACTGGGTACCACCTCGTCTTCCAGACAGAGTCTGAATAGGACCTGATTCAATCGGTGGCATCCAATCCTGTTCTACCATTTTTGACCCTACAGGTGAGAAGTGTGGATGTGCCTATTTTCTTCTAGTTTATGGATTGCTCTGTAGCTTAGGTGAGAGATAAGCACTGAGATGCTTACAAGAGGCAACATTGAACTAGGCTAAAAGCAGAAATAGAGATACCTAAGGAATTTATGGCGCAAAAATTTAGGTGACGAGTGAGTTTAGGCTCCTACAGGATTGGGAGGCAGCTGAGCAGGAGTTTTGTAGATAGCAACAACTGGGACTGCCATGCCTATGGGCTTGTCTGCATGAATAATTAGTGCCTGGCAAGCTAGAGTGTACCTCGCACTAGCCTGCCAGGCACTAACTGTCCATATGGATCATCCTGCCAAGCATTAGAACTTCTGTAGTGTGCTTTGATCTATTTCTTGTTCAAAATGGAGTAAATCAAAGCACACAATGGAAATTCTAGTGCATGGCAGCAGGGTCACATGAGCAGTTTGCGCATGGCAGGCTACAGCAAGGTATATTTACACCCCCATTTACCACACATTAGCAGATCATATAGACAAGCTCTAAGTCTGGAATTCAGATGCTTAAAGTACCTTTAGATTGGCCCAGATCCACAGTCTTCAATAAAAGTAATTGGCACAAAGCATCAAAAAAAGGAGTCAAATCCTGCTTTCTTCATCCTATTCTAATTAAGTCCTATTAAAATCATTGAGATCACTCAGGTGGGTAAGGCAAGTAGGATTTGGCCTGAAATAAAGGATTTTGCAACAAAAGAGGTCATGGAAACAGGATTAGGATTAAATATTTCCAGGAAATCTTATTTGCTGGTACTGTTCCAAGATTCTAAAGTCTTCATTAGAGCCATCACCGTACAGTTTAATTCACTTAGCTGACTATACTATCTGAACTTCAGCAATAGCACTTTTCAGTACGAACTGCAATGAGAAAATAAAGCTATTACCTCAGTTTCCTTTTGTGGCTGCCCTAATTTTTGTCACTGCTGATTGGCATAACTCTCAGTCATCCAAAATGGAGAATATAGACTAATACAGTCTGGGAAATAAGAAAATATAATTCACGTCAGACACTAACAGTGTTTACTCACATTTGTTGCCTCTCTTCATCAACTATATATTACAGGTAAAGGATGGAATAGAACAATTTTACTGAGTGGTTGCTGATTCTTTTCTCCAGCCGTTGATACCAAACACAGCAACAGATTGTGGAATCACTAACAAAAAAGTTGTTCTCAAAAGTGAGGGTCTGTACAACTTTGCCTCTTATTTAAAGCTCTTATGTCTGTATCTATAACCTGTATTTGATTCACCACATGCAATTGTGGATATTAAAGTCTATACAATTGTTTTTATTTTCCACACTATCTACTTTAACCAAACTATATACCACACACACGAACTAGTAACAATATGAGAAACTGTACAGCCATCTGATACATTTCAGAGCATGTACCTTTGACCATCTTAGCTGCCCTCTGTTCACTAATCCATTTCCCTCAGGACTTATTCCAGCATTCCAAACTTCTGAGAAGCTTCAAGCAACTGCTGTTATATGTATCCTCTAATATGATCTGTCTGTGGTACAGGGAGGCCAGCTGGGGAAAGCCACAAGAGGAACTTGGTGTTCTACTGGGGGTTAAGAACCAAATGCTGGTTATAAACCTAAACAAGATTGGACATATTGTGCAAAGCACATCTTTTCCCTTTTGTTTGTGGATTGGCTAAACTAGTTTTTAAAAGGTAAGTTCAAATGTCAATTTCATTCACAGTACAGGCATTCTCCGAATAACAAACCTCCAATGTACAAGCATCCACACATACAGACTAAAGCTCACCTGCAGCCTCAGGGGAGCAGGCAAGAGGCATATGTGGTAGTGAGCAGCACAAGTGCTAGCCAGAGGACTCTAGAGGAGCTGGGAGTGGTTGCACAGCCAATGGAGTGAAGTGGTGCTTTGAAGGGGAAATTGCCACTTCTCTCCAGCCACTGGCTGCACAGCTGCCCCATGCTCCACTAGAGTCCTCTGACCCATGCTTGCACCACTCATGACTGCGGGGAAGGGGGCGTGGCTGGCCACAGATACCAGTGCAGAGACCACAGAGAGATGGAGACTGGGGGGTGCCCAGAAGTCCCCTTCAGAATCTCCATCTACCTCTTCATCCTCCTCTAATTAAAGCTGCCTTTCCTCAAGTACCAGCATTCAAGATTAAATAAAAACATTATTTCTACTATTTTTCAGTGCAAGTATACAGTATTTCAGCTACATTGTGGGTTAAATAGGTTTTTTGTGAGCTAGCCTGGAAACCTACCTACCGTTTATAACATTGTTTCTATGGGGAAAATGTGTTCTGAGTTCCAAGCTACTGACTTACAAACTTTTGGAACACAACCCTTTCGTAAGTTGGGAACTTCCGATATAGGTATATATTCAGTGCAACACACACACACGCACACACAATGTAATAACCATCTCATCCCACCCTAAAAATGATTGGATATCGTTAATTATATTCCTGGAGAAGCAAATCATCTGGATACAAGCAACTGAGTCTCACCTCCTCTAAACAAATGTTCTGAAGCTATACTAAAAATTAACAGCTCTGCTAGCACCAGCCTGCACAGATTATGTTCTGTTTGATTCTCAGCTCTTTTTGGTGCAAATTATATTGTGCTGTGTTGCCATTTCAAAGATACATGAAATATGAAATAGTGCAAAATTAGTTGTTACCATAGATACTGGCTATTTTGACATTATTCACAAGTAAAAGTAACTATGTCAAGGGGCATCTCTCTCTCTCTCTCTCATTACAGTGTGCCTGCAAGTACCACATGTATATAATTCTACAAAAAAGACAAACAGATCTGTATGCGGTATGTCCTGCAGCACAGAGTATTCATCCAAATTCATCTGAAGTATTGTAATTGCAGAGAAGAATTGATATGGCTGTTCATGAATATTGAAATGGAAGTTACGTTTTACAATAAGTGGGTAGTTCAGCATACTTACCATGCCCATGAACTTACTCAGCTGTCACTATCAAGAATCTACAAGTTTTTAAAAAAGGAATCTAGTATTATGTTAAAGTACTTCATTTCTTTCCCAAATTAGGTCTCCTTCTGGAAGATAATGCTGGATAGTTATCCATGTAATACTTTCATTATTACAGAATGGAGAATAACTACATTAGGCTCAAAAGAGATATGAACTGTAAAGGTCACTTTTGTGATAATAGAATTCATACAGGAAACTAAAAAGGCACTGGGCAAGATTCATAAAGAACATCAGGTTTTTTTCTCCACTTCAACAATTTTTGGGGCTAGAGAAAAAAAGTCAGATTCACAAATTCACAAAAGGGTTTTCAAATGGCAAAGTGATTTTAGTCCATCACCAGGTGAACAGGCTATTTTGTATGTCTGAACAACAGAAGGTCATCATCAAGGTCTCAATGATACAAAATTCAGCAGAGAAAATGTTCCAGCTCTTTTGGTCTGTACTAGTATATATTCAACTAATTATTTTTCAGAAACAAATGAGTTCCCCTCTTCTTTATATGAAATCACTTTCCATTCAAAGCAGAGTTATACTAATTTTTCACAATATCATTTAGAGAGCACTTTTTATCTGAGAATCTCAAGGTGCTTTAAAATACAATTTGCATTTCACTCATGCAAAATTCCAATATCGACAGGTTAAAGGCCAAATTCTGGAGCTCTGTAAAGAGCCATAGGTTTAGAATGTTTACTTTGTGCACTAATCCACTCTAGGGTCCCTGCAGACAAGCACTACCTCCCAAAGAAGCTTGCAGAGTGAGTTAAAGTATTTTCTTTGAAGCATGGTCTCTCCCAAATTGTCCATGGTACAAGACAATATAGTGGGAGTAATATTAGGCCTGCCTGTTCTCTCTGGGGCAATGTGTACTCCAAAGGGTGAATGAAGGGAACAATTCATGCCCTCTTCCAAAAAAGGAATTAACCAAAGTAATTAGCTCTTGCTCAGGACATGCAGAGGTGCTCCTTGCTCTCTCTTTCCTCCTCACATCCCTTGTAAGTATGTACAAAGCCCAGTCAGTATCTGATTCCAAATAAACATTCACAGGCAGGGATAATTTATGTGAGATGAAGACAGAATTCCAGGGGTTGTGTTCTCCTCACATAGGGTACGTCTACACTAGCCCCCTAGCTCGAACTAGGGAGGCTAATGAGGGTGACCGAAATTGCTAATGAAGCGTGGGATTTAAATATCCCATGCTTGATTAGCATATTCCCAGCCGGTCACCATTTTGGAAAGCTGACTAGCCCGAAGTAACTGCCCGTGTCTCTGCCACGTGTAGATGCGGGCAGTTACTTCAGGCTAGTCAGTTTCCAAAATGGCGACCAGCCGGGACTATGCTAATCAAGCGTGGGATATTTAAATCCCGCGCTTCATTAGCAATTTCGGTCGCCCTCATTAGCCTCCCTAGTTCGAACTAGGGGGCTAGTGTAGACGTACCCATAGAGAATTTTCAGCACTTGATCCATGCAAGTTGGCAACCACTGACCACAGTCTCATACCTTCTTTAGTTGGCCCTGCTCCCAGGTCCCCATCCTGTACTGTTACAGAACCACCTCCTCACTCTGCAGTATGCAAGATTACAAAGTCACATTGCATGGATCTCTTGTGTCATGCCCCTTCCCCAGGCCCCAGATCCTTGACAGGTCTTCATGTGAAGTGTTCTGCTGTGCTCAAGGGATATAAATATCATATCCAAAGTGACTTGGCCAGGGTCACATAGCAAGTCAGTGTCACAGTTCAGGAGCAAAGCCAGCTCTTCTCGCTTACTTACATAGTATCACAAGTAAAACATGGTAACTTCTGACATGTTTATGGTGGGGGAGAGGCCAGTCTTCCAGGAAAATAAGGCATTTCCTCATATCAGACTCTCCTCTCCACTTCCAAATGGAAGCAAATGTTATAACTGTTTAGTCCAAACATTCAATTTATCTTGCATGTGTCAGAGCAACACAGCTTGTCAATGCACAAACTTCTGCCATGTAGGTGTCCATTTTCAGATGAGTGGACTTAAGCAAGCTGAAACTTAGTCCAAAATAGTTAATGTCAGATTATTGAATTGTTAACATCAGAGGCCGGTAGGCACTCAGATTTTGAAAAGAGTTTCAATGTGCCATGCAACTAATACTGCACTTCTCTCGAAGCTGCAGCTGCAAATGGCAGTTCCACATCTTTATGCTAGCATTAGTAGGCATGTTGTTAGTAGGTTCTGGGCTGGCAGTAACTGGGTCAGGGGGTCTGACAGAATTGCTGGGCCTATGGGCAAGGTAGGGGAGCCCGCCTATGCGTTCCCAGAAGGGACTAGTCTTCAGGTGTAAGGGATGGGGCTAGGGGGAGCTAGCCCTCAGTGATGCCCAGAATATACCACATCTCCCCCTGCAAGCCCTTCAGTGCCATCTGGAGTGCACAGCCCGGTTCTCTGTCAGTGATTTAAAGGCCTCAGGGTTCCAGCTGCCACTACTTCCCCAATATCAGCAGTGGTGGCTGGGAGCCTCAGGCCTTCTGAATCTCTGGGTCCTGCAGCACCTTTCCCCTTTGCCCCCCAGACAGTGGGCCTGAACTGGGTACATGTGGAAAAACCAGAAGGATGGATATGAGATACTTCTAGGCAACTGTATGCTCCAACACTGGGAAATGATGCATGTACTGTAATATGCAAGAGCTAAACAAATGGCAGTGGCAGAAGCTTGCTTTTTAAAATGCCTGTTCCCGCCCTCCCCGGGATACTTTCTCAAATATGTAAGAGCCATAGCACCATAGCACAGGACAGGATCATCAAAACATGGTAGATATTCTGTTTAACTGAGTGGCTGAAGATCCCATCAAGCAAATTAGATAAATTTATTGGATGTCCACATGGTTGTGCACTGAGAAGGCTTAGGGGCCATCTGCCACCAAAAAACTCCTCAGCTGGGCACATCTGCCAGGTTTCCAGCTGCTTTCAGCTATCACAACTGAAAGTACCAAGAGCTTGGCCTTTATAGCAATTGCTGCAGTGTACCATAACAAATCTCCCCAGAGCTTCTTATTTATGCTCATCCACTACTCAGTTAACGCTTCCCTACTAATTGCTGGAATTCTCAACCCCCACTGTACCTACTTATACTTCAACACATTCCAAGCAGTCACCTTGAATGTGTTCCAGAGATTCTACACACAAAGTTGTTTTGTTTTTATAATATTTTTAAGTCAGATACTTAACATACGTTAGGCTAACTCACAATACAGTGCTACTGTCTAGCTGACAACAGTTTTGCAACTCTATATTTCTGATTAGCATTAACAGAGTTAAACTCTTGTAACATCCCAGTCAGAAAAAAAACTATTTTATAGTTACACTTTGATTACAATATGGTATTGGCACAGGATATTCACTAATTCTTTCCTTTGTTGATACTGGGCTTGGAGGACTCACTCCAGATTAATTTCCTGCTAGGTATTATTTAATGCAATATTTTAATGCTTAGGTGTGCTCAGAATAGTCTTGTTACTTACATAAATCCATTTGGATTCTTCTTGAAATGGATAGTCAACTTAGTGGATTAACTGATAAGGTGATGAAAATCTTATAAATCAGGAGACTATCAAATGAATCAGAAAAGGCTTTTGGAACCATCTCTAACTCATTGAAGCTGCTGTAAATCCCACTGAATTATTTTACAACACTCTATGTAAAGCTTTTGTGAATTAAAGAAGTTTAACAAAAGGTTCCTAGGAAGAGATATATATCAAATATTAATGTATCCTAGTTTTCTCTTCTTACAGAAATGACAAGAGATGCGAGAAAGGGAAAAACACCTCTTTATCTTAGTTAAACATTACAGTGAGTACAAATATGATCAATTAACATGAAAAATAATGCTTAAAAAGATAGTAATTAGGCTTTGATTTACAAGTAACTCCTATACCAAACACCTATATTGTTTGTATATAGGGTGACTACCACATACTTCATCGGGCCTGATCCAAGGGATATTGAAAACAAATAAAAGATTCCCATTGAGTTCAGTGGCCATTTCAACAGACACACTGAAAGGGAGCTTTGCCTACATAAGCAGCCCTAATAGTTGGTGATCTTTTTTCCACTTTCCTTTTTGTATAAATATTTTTAAACAAAACACGCTGAATTTAAAACTCATTGTACGTATAAAAGTTTATGCAACACTGGATACCCAGAGTGTCACCTTTCCAACACCTGATGAGGAGCTTGGTGCAGCTCAAAAGCTTGTCTCTCTCATTAATAGAAGGTGGTCCAATAAAAGATAAAACCTCACCCATCTTGTCTGTCTAATATCATGGGATCAACACAGCTACAGTTTCACGGCAAACCATATATGCAACACTGTCATTAGGGTCTGCTGGCCTTAATGGATTTTTTTATATACATACATACTTCCATGTGGCTTCAAGAGCACTTTGTAGATTTGCTCCTCTGGGAAGCAAATGTGGCAGTTAATCTTGATACTGCCACACTATGGAAGGTATGGTAAACTAGAAACAGGTGCTAAATCTTAAGTGTAACCAGTGTGGTAAAAGGTCAAACTTAGAAATGAAGTAAAAATGTACTGACAGAAGTAATCTTTTTTGCATTTATGGAATTGGAATTCTTCCCCTTGTTTCTGTGCCACAGAAATATAACACACTATGCTCACTATTTAATAGAGGGTTTTTTTTTGTGTGTGTGAACGCACTGGGAGATTTTGTTAAGTGTCATTTGTTGCATCTATTTCAGAATCAAAATGGCTAACTGGCTATATTAATTCTCAAGACTAGCATTGCAGCATTCCCTCATCCTTGTCAACAGCATACAAAAATTAACTGAAAAACAAATATTTATAACACTGAATGCAATTCCGCACATCACAGGTAATTAAAATAATTGACAACTCTATACATAAGAAAAATCTGGAGTTTTTTTAATTTGTTTGTTACTTGCATATGTTATACAATTATGCATGGAAATATTAAGCTTATGCAACAATATATTTATTAGACAATATACCTGGATACATTCTCTACCTTAATAGATAGCAAATGAAACACAATAACTAAGTGTTAATCTATGATTAGCAAATTGTCATTAGCTCCTAAATTACATAGATAGGAAATATTGAGAAGTTAGCATGAATCTTCAGAACTATGACATTAGGAGACTTCTGTGAATGGTTTTAGCCATCACTTTAGTTATCATAGTCCATTTAAAATATGTTTAGCACTCTTTCTCCAAAAGAAGTGCAGCATTTAACATATCTGAAAATGGTCAGTGGAGTAGATGATAAAGTTGAACAAAAATAAATTTTAAATTACAGGGGGATATTAGGTGACTGGTAACTGAGTAGCAGTAAGTCCCTGAGCAGAATGACAAAAATCACATTAGCTGGTAATATATAATAGTTAGCCCTATGCTGATGCCCTTTCTACTGCCCAACTTGCAAGCCATAACATAGAGAAATTATTATACATGCCACTATGACCATTCTGACTTGTGCCACAACCCAGAAGTAACCCTAGGGATGCCTAAATTGTGCTAGTTCAGCTCCAAAGCCGCCCATATTAGGGAGGATTGTTTAACCCAAATTTGTCCTGCAACACCCTGGGCTGTACCTTCTGAGCTGCACCTCCAGGGAAGCTGAAAAATTGAGGGGATGAAATACAAAATAAAGAAAATCTGACAAGACAAGACATGGCAAATGCAAGCCAGGAACAATGAAATCCACGAGGGGGGGGGGGAAATCATCATTATTAAAAATAAAAATAAATAAATAAAAACATGGTAGAATAGAATACATTACAAATCAGAGGTTGTGTGGCAGACATTACAGAGAGAAGTTCAGGAAATTCTGGCTTGATTGCGGGGCAAAAGCTGGGAGAAATGTAGTTTTGTCATAGTAAAAGGTATAAGTATACATTTTGTCGTGAAGTAGTTAAAATGCTAATAGAGCCAAAAGAAACTGGGAAGGTTCCACCATATTTTATCACCTGCAAATCATATAGTCTATTATTGGGTATATTTTAAAAAGGAGTGGAGGGATAACAGGAAGGTTGCTTTAAAAAGCAGATTGTGCACAGCAGTTCCTGGGATTGTTATGAACACAAGTTTTTGCAGAATGCTCAGGACAGGTTCTCTGTGCTGCTCTAACCTCTTTGTATGGAACAAAGATTATGGAAAGCCACTGGAGCTTCCCAGGTACAGTTTTCACTCAGCTCCTGCAAAACCAGCTAGTCAGCTCATGCTACGTCCCATTTAGGGGCAAGATGTACCCATGGCATGTTGAATCCCAGCAATCCATGGCTAATGGAGTGGCCTTTGGATCCACAGCCTCCTGGTGTAGATTAGAGAAGCTTCAAGGCTGAGCCCATCTGGCATGAGTAAGTGACTAGTTTATATCTGACCAGAGACCCAAGAAGCTATGACTGGTTCTCCTGGTCCTGTCTAATGTTCTCTCTAATTTTTTTCCATCCATGTGCAAAATAAATGTTATGTGCATCGAGGCATTTGCAGATGGGCAGCACCAGTAGAAACAAATGCTGCCAACTGTTGGCACTGTGTTAATTGGTTGGGCAGCATTTGACTCTCTCCTGGGTGGCCTCCCAATTACTCAGCTTACTGGGAGCACTGGTCCCGTCACCAGTGCACCTAGCAGGTACTAGTCATGACACAATTTAGCTTTTTATCTACATTCTTGTCTTTCTTCCCATTGATTGAGTAGTTGAGGTTTAGTAACTTTCTGTATCAGAATTATACCTGCACTCTTAAAGCACGTCATGGATGACTGAGACCTATGACTCATACTTAGGGGCCAAATTCATCCATAGTGTAACTTCTCTGAGTTCTCTTATGATATTAAAATCATACAGATAATAAATTAATATAACAGAATTCCAGTCAAGGCAGTGCTGCCATTTCAGATTCTGTAAAAGGCATGAAAGATAAACAGATGAAAGAAATGTATGAGCAGTAGCAGTAAAATACTTTTTAGACAGACCTGGTTAATCCAAATGTATTTGTAAAGATAATTTTCGTGGCAGAAAATTGTAGTTCACATTTGCTGGTTGCTTATTATTAACATCTTTTGGCTATCCAGATATATATAAAAATCTGCTATGGAGTAACAAAGTCAGGTCCCAAGAGTGCCAGACTCGAGAGAGTCAATCTGTAATCTTTAAAGTGCCACATGTTGTTTTTAAAGAAATTATTATTATTCACATTGTATTTGATAAAGTATGTGACTTATCATGCATGTATATGGAATATACAGAAAAAGCCTTATACTGTTGCTTTTGGGCTATTAGAAAAAGGGCCAGAAAGGTTAATCCAATTCTGCAGTATAGCTTTCCCCCAGGACACCAAAAGAAAAACTTAAAATGTATAATCTGGCCTCCTGTGTCGGTTAATCTTTTGCATCAATGATTAGTTCCCGTTTAGGTTAGCAAATAAAAAAAGATTTAATGTAGGTTAAAAGTTCTCTAAGATTGTTTCCTCTTAAAAAATAAAAATAAAAAAATCAATATGCCAGGGAAACTTAAGTAGGCTTTTAGAGCAGCAACGGGACATCTCCGACTCATAATGAAGAAATGTTGTGTTCCTTGGTTACATAAAATGCATTAGGCACAGTCTCAAATAAAATCAAAGCGAGCAGGTTACAAGGGTCAAACAAATTAAGCTTTCCTTTAGATTTGCATCAGCATCTGAGCCCAATAACATGCTTCTTAATTGAATATTAAGCACTGTCAGTCAACCCCAGCCAAAACAACTCTGGTTATGTAATGACTTTCACTTGTGATTATTTCAGTTCAGCATATGGAATATTTCACATTACACTTCTCTAGTTTTGCTACTGCTGACATCTTAATCTGAAGTGGAAGCTGTTCAAAGTCCTATGATCTCTCAAGTGTCCTAAAATATGAGCTATTTAAATATGTATTTGCTAGCAGTGAATGCCTATCAGTAACAATGACCAAATGTTTCATGTACAGTCTCATTGTGAAAAGTAGTTGTTGTTGAAGATGTGCAAAAGAAACTGCTAAGCTGCATTTCTTTCTCTTCCCTTACTTTCGCATGCACTGTTATAAAACTGTGTAAATGAACAGCTTTTGCATTAACCAAGTATTTGTTTTAAACTTGTGAAGATACAGGCTAGAAAAATATTAATGAAATCCAAAATATTAATGAAATTCAAGTAAGTCAAAATATTTTACTGAAAGGTATGGGATCCATTGAAGTAAGTAGGCATAACTCTATTGCAGTCAATAGTCTCTGTCAATTATGCCAGTCCCAATACACATTTTCTGCTTCTCCGATATTTCTATGCGAGTCTGTGATGACATCCCTATGTATAAAGCATACCTTCCTGAGCTGGTCCATAAGGACACTATGTTCTCATTCAGATTCCTCATGTGGGCCCACCACTACTGTGATACCTAAGTATATAGCGGCATGCATTGAGGAAGTTTGGGGCTATCTATATATCCCAGTCTTGGTAGATACGTAAGTACCTACACACACATACTTACATACAAACCTGGATTTAAAATGAGGCCATTAAAATTGTGTAATAGGAGGTAGTGAATCACAACCTTGCCCCTTTGTCTTGATACTCCCCTTTGCTCCCACCATTTGTTTCTCTGTCTGTTCTGTCCTTTATTGCAAAAAATGTATGTCAAGGAACAAGAATTATGCCTCTTTATGTTTGTACAGCACCTAAAATATTGTGGGCAACACCAGAAACAAGTAATACAATATGATGATTGGGTTTATATAATGGACGCTACTGGAAAAGAGAATAGCAAGCCGGCGGTGTACTACTCAGCAAAGGGAAGAAAGACTAATTAAATACTCAAGAAAGGGAAAAGAACGTTGCCATGAGGCAAGGTCTTTTTAAATTTGATACTCTGGTATCATTTGACAAGCATCTGGAATGCTGCTGGAAATCATGCATGAAGTGGGAATTCCATAAATGCATTTTTAATTATAAAAAAAATATACAGAGCAAAGCGTTTGCCACTCTGCATAAAGGATTGCTGAGTAGATATTCAACAGTAGCTTATTTCTTTCTTCACTTTCTTGAGCCACTGAAACCCTTCAAGCACTTTTCCCATGTGTTTTTGCCATTTTACTGTTCTGTGTCTTCCATATTACCACCATCATTTTCTGTTGAGATATCCCAGGGAGATGGATGCGCTGGAGATGTTCAGGTGCACCTGCCTAGGTGACCCTTTTTATGGCAGGGTGCAGAACTGTAAGCATTGGTTGCTGTTATTACCTTCAGGCCTGGCAGTGCTAGAACTGGCACTGCTAGTTCTTGCTCACAGGGAGCAGATGAGACCATAGGGTCTCCATGAGAATGGCAGTGGATGGTACCTGTGCATCACCCAGGGTTTCAGGCTGGATCCACACAAGGATCCTCACTGATATTTTTTGCCTTGTAATGCCTCTCGTGGGATTTCCTAGGCAAGAAGTTATCTGTTATGGCATCAAAATCCTGGACTGGACAAAAGAGAGATCCTACTCACACTGGACCTATTGAATTACACTGGCAATTTGCCATTGACGTCAAAGGGAGCAATATTTGAGCCACAGATCACAGAATGTTTATCTAGCTAAAATTCTTAGGACCAGTGTTCCCTGTAATCTGTATACTTTGGTGGCCACCTAGGAGAGATTCAGATGCTGCCCAACTGATTGGCAGAGTGCCCACAGCCAGCAGTATGTGTTCCAAATGGTGGTGTACATCCGCACATGCCTTGGTGCTGATAAACTTTATTCCACACACGGATGGAAAAATTAAAGGGAATATTGCTTAGGACATTCCATCTCGCTATAAAAAAGTGTTGTGCCCAGCAGGGATAAAATCTGTGTAAGAGGAAATAAAGGAAGTACACTACAATCATCCTATATTTCAAGCAAAATTGTTTGCTGTACATTGTTGAAAATTATGCCATTCTTTCTTTACATGCATACAAAAGCAAGATGAGAACAATGACTTAAAAGCCACTGCTATTTCTTTTTGAAGACATCCTGCTTCAGTTACTAATCAAAATCTTTTCCTTGCTTAAACTACTAATGAAAAACAAAATGTCTTAACTGCTATCAAACACTAATGTGAAGCATAACTGAGTTGTTCTTGATCTCCTGCTTGCTGAATGTGCCCAGCCTCATAATTTCCTGTTTAACACAGTAACTGTGGTATGCACAAATACAGAGCAATGGTGCACTTATGCAAATACATTTAACTAAAACTTCTGATTAACCAAAAGTCCATTATATCCTCTGAGGTTGAAAACTCAATAGGAATAAAGCTGCATCTTTCCATCTTTCTACTTTTGGGTGCTCCCCAGGAATCATGTTTCAGACCTATGAAACTTAGGCTTTTCTAGAGGTGTTTCGTGTCATGAGATCTTAGTAAAATTGTGTTTCTACAATGACCATGTGCATTATTATGTATGCCCATACTAATAATGTGCCAGCTTTGCAAAGTTTTTCCTGCTCTTACTTCAGCAAGTTACTTTCTTTGATGAGTGAGTAAACTATTGGGTGGACTTTTTGGTTTTGCATTGTTTATCATCATGGATGGTAAAGGATAACAAGGAGATTTTGTTCCAGGGGCAATAAATTTTAATTATTTTGCAAGATTGGTATTTGTTCTCTCTCTCACACACACACACACACACACACACACACACACACACACACACACACACACACACACACACACACACACACACACACACACACACACAAATAGAAAACAAAAAACAGGACTATGTAGCACTTTAAAGACTAACAAGATGGTTTATTAGGTGATGAGCTTTCATGGGCCAGACCCACTTCCTCAGATCAAATTGTGGAAGAAAATAGGCATGACCATATATACCAAAGGGATACAATCAAAAAAAGTGAACACATGTAAAAAGGACAAATCAAATTTCAGAACAGAGGGGGGATAAGGACGGGGGGGAGGTAAATGTCTGTGAGCTAATGATAGAGGTGATAATTGGGGAAGCTATCTTTGTAATGGGTAAGGTAAATTGGTAAATGGGTACTGAAATTTGATTTGTCCTTTTTACATGTGTTCACTTTTTTTGATTGTATCCCTTTGGTATATATGGTCATGCCTATTTTCTTCCACAATTTGATCTGAGGAAGTGGGTCTGGCCCACAAAAGCTCATCACCTAATAAACCATCTTGTTAGTCCTGTTTTTTGTTTCAGCTAGACTAGACTAACACAGCTACATCTCTGTTACTATTCTACAAATAGAAAATGTATGTGGGATACTTTGGTCTTATCAAAAGTAATTCTGCAATTCGACTAATCTGTCTTTTATATATTATTTTCTTTCAGTTTACAACCATCCAAAAGCACTTCTATACAAAATCTTTCCCAGTTATTTAAAATCACAAAAATTCCATGGAAATCTGTCAGTTCATCCCTCATACCAAACCAACAGTTCTAAAAGCAAACAATAGTGCAGCACAGTTACTTTCAACCTCCGCTGATTCCTTCCAAGGTTGGGTGTAATAAATGGACCCTGCAGTCTACCCTAAAAGTAAACAACACAGTTCAGGGAAAGGAGGGCATTCTGGGACTTGAGGCAGTTATGGAGCCCTGCCAGACTGGATCTAGCATCAATACCACCACTCACTGCAACTGTTCCACCATCTCACAAGAGGGGCAGTGAAAAAAACAACACCTTAAAATCCATCACAGGGAATCAATGCAAACCCAACTGTTATGTGTTCTCTATAGAATTCCTTACTTACCACATGGACTGCTGCCTTTTATATCAGCTAAGAACATAAGAACAGCCATACTGAGTCAGATCAAAGGTCCAAAGAGCCCAGTATCCTGTTTCTGACAGTGGCCAATGCCAGAGGTAATGAACAAAACAGGCAATCATCAAATGTTCCATTCCCTGTCAGTCATTCCAAGCTTCTGGCAAACAGAAGCTAAGGACACCATATCTGCCCATCCTAGCTAATAGCCTTTGATAGACCTATTCTCCATTGATTTATCTATTTCTTTTTTTAACCCTGTTATAGTCTTGGCCTTCACAACATCTTCTGGCAAGGAGTTCCACAGGTTGACATTGTGTCAAGAAATACTTCCCTTTGTTTTAAACCTGCTGCCTATTAATTTCATTTGGTGACCCCCTAGTTCTTGTGTTATGAGTAAATAGTACTTCCTTATCACTTTCTCTACACCAGACATGATTTTATAGACCTGTCATATCCTCCCTCAGTCTCTTTTCCAAGCTGAAAAGTTCAAAACTTCTTAATCTTCCTCATACAGAAACCATTCCATACCCCCTAATAATCTTTGCTGCACTTTTCTGAAACGTATTCAATTCCAATACATCTTTTTGAAATAAGGTGACCACATCTGCATACAATATTCATGATGTGAGCATAACATGGAATTATATAGAGACACTATATTTTCTGTCTTATTATCTATCCCTTTTTTAATGATTCCCAACATGATGTTGACCTCCGCACATTGAGTGGATGTTTCCAGAGAACTATCCACATGACTCCAAGATCTCTCTCTTGAGTAGTATCAGCCGATTTAGACCCCATCATTTTATATGTATAGTTGGGATCAGTGCTTTTTTTGTAAGAAAAAAGGTTCCAGGCCATACCATCACAAAAAAAGCACTGGTTGGGATTATGTTTTCCAAGGTACATTACTTTGCATTTATCCACATAACATGTAATCTGCCATTTTGTGGCCCAGTCATTCAGTCTTGTGAGATCCTTTCGTAGCCATATGCAGTCTGCTTGGTACTTAACTATCTTGAGTAGTTTTGTACCATCTGCAAATTTTGCCACTGCACTGTTTGCCCCTTTTGCCGTATCATTTATGAATATGTTGAATAGGATTGGTCCCAGAGCAGACCCCTGAGGGACATCACTATTTATCTTTTGCTATTCTCAAAAATAACCATTTATATGTACCCTTTGTTTCCTATCTTTTTAACCAGTTTCCAGTTGCTCTTATCTATTCTAACAGTCCAACTGAAAGTCCAACTTCCAAGTCAATTTAAGATGATTGCATAGAGCTCGCCATGCAATCTGGCAACAACTGGCTCTTTTGGGATTTGAGAGATAAATTAATATCTACCGTACATAAGAAAAAAAGTTTGGGGTTGTGTTGGAAGGCACTTAAAGTAAGTCTCACTACCTGAAAATATTGCTACATCGTATGTATCACTTACAGCTATTGCTACTAGAGCGCTTTCTTTTTTTGCAACTACACTTAGCTCCCTGTGCCTTTGGTCCAGACTATACAGACCAACACATTTTCATTTTTGGACGAAGAAAACAATTGTAGCTAGGTCTCCAGGGTGAATAAGATTTCTAGGCTACCTTTGGCAGTGTAAAAATAATATTATGTATTTAAAGATCAGAGAATACCCTCCAGAGCTTGCATTTTTCTTAAATCTCCCATTTTGTAGATATGAAGTTAAAAATTGACAGCCTCCCACTGTTTACATAAGTTCTTATGTTATATTGTAACACCAATAAATATCTTCAAAGCCATGCAGCAGAGGGGAGCTCACATTAGCAAATCCAATTCTCTGATCTGTGGGTAATACTGCGGTGTTCAGTCAGGGAGGGTGGCAGTTCACAACATTTACTAGGCATATGGTAGCTGACTAAGGTTTCCTGATTGCAGCATGGCTTTACAGACCGCTCTACTGCACTCAGTCAAAAACAAAGCTGGATGAAGTCTTTTGAATGACTTTTTCACTGAAAAATTACCCTCTTTCAAAATCTTTTTTTCCAGTTGTCAGTATTTTCAACCAAATAGGAGAGTGAAAAAATGTCCTTTTTATTCAGTTTATTATTTCCCCTTTTCTCCTCTCCTTTATTTAATTTCCACCTTCAAGTGGCAAAATAGGAAAGAAAGAACAAAAAGGAGAAAGGACAGAAGGGGCAAAAAAAGAGGATGAAAAAAACAAGTTAAAAATCAAAAAAATTCAATGCAAATTTCAGAAAAAAAAAAAGTTCTTCCCAATCAGAAAAACTGAACAGCAGTGGATTCAATGTCTGTGAAATAAGAAAATAAACATCTTTAATAATCACCTGGATGGGGTACGGAGAGCATACTGATCAAGTATGCAGATGACACAAAGCAAGGGGGACAACTTGCCAAGACTAGATCTAAAACTCAGAAAGATCTTGATAAATTGGAAAACTGAGCTATAGCAACAAAATGAAATTCAGCAAAGACAAAGGCAAGGTGCTACCCTCAGGGAAGAAAAAACAAATGCACACAAATACAGACTGAGGGGAAACTGGCTAGTCAGCAGCACTACTGAGAAGGATCCAGGAGTTGTGGAGGATCACAACCTCAGACAGAGCCGGCCCAAGGTACAGGCCAACCGGGTTACTGCCCGGGGCGCCCCATTGTAGGGGGCACTGTGTGGGGCCGCGCACGCGCCGGACGCCCGGGGGGCGGGGCCGCACATGCACCGGACACCCTGGGGGCGGGGCCACACATGCACCGGACACCCTGGGGGTGGCCCTGACCTCAACATGAGTCAGCAATATGACGCTGCTGAAAAAAAAATGCCATTTTAGGCTGCATTAAGAGGGGTAAATTATTTAAGGCGTGGGAGGTAATATTACGACTCTACTCGGCAGTTGGTAGGACTCAGCTGAAGTACTGTGTCCAATTTTGCTCACAAATGTGTAGAAAGAATGTAGAGAAATTTGAAAGATCTATAGGCAAGCAACCAAGATGATTAGAGGGATGGAATGCAAGCTATATGAGCACAAACTAAAGGAATGGAATATGTTTAATTTGGAAAAGAGGAGATTAAGGAAGCCTTTGACTTCCTGAAGGGAGGCTCCACAGTTTGTTCTCAGTAGTGATGGATGGCAGAACAAGGAGCAATGGTCTCAGATTATAGTGGGGGAGGTCTAGGTTGGATATTAGGAAAAACTATTTCACTAGGAGGTTGGTGAAGCACTGGAATGGGTTACCTAGGGAGGTGATGGAATCTCCATCCCTAGAGGTTTTTGACAAAGCCCTGGCTGGGATGATTTAGTTAGGATTGTTCCTGCTTTGGGCTGGGGGCTGTACTCGATGACCTCCTGAGGTCTCTTCCAGCTCTATGATTCTATGAAGGGTTAATATATTGGCCTTTAAATACCTGAAAGGTTGCCACAAAAATCATGGAGAAAAGTTACTGTCTTGTGCCACAAAAGGCAAGACAAGAGACAATAGGTTCAAACTACAGCAGGGTTTTTCACATGTTTGGGTTATGGCTTGTAAAGTAAGCCATTGGCGGGCCACAAAACACTTTGCTTACCTGAGCATCTGAAGGCATGGCTATTTGCAGTGCCTTGTGGCTGCATTTAAAATATCGTTGCCCCGCAGCTGAGTGGTAATAGAAGTCTTATAAGACATTTGTCCAGTGGAAAAGAAATCAGTGACATGTGCTCAGGGTATATTTTAATGCAACTGAGATAGGTATGTTACACACACACGCACATACAAACACACACTCCCGACACCTCCCATTGGCCAGGAACAGTGAACCTCAGCCACTAGGAGCT
Organism: Pelochelys cantorii; assembly: GCA_032595735.1. Classification (NCBI taxonomy): domain Eukaryota; kingdom Metazoa; phylum Chordata; order Testudines; family Trionychidae; genus Pelochelys; species Pelochelys cantorii. The sequence goes on from CM064330.1 coordinate 67,226,272, forward strand.
GCGAACAGCCATGCCTGGGAATGCTCAGGTAAACAAAGTGTCTCGTGGCCTACTAGCTGCTAACCCTTTGAGACCCAAAGTTTGAAAATTGGGAACTATGGCATAGAAGATTTAGATTAAATCTCAGAAAAACTTCCTAACTATAAGAACAGTAGGACAATGGAACAGACTGCTTAGGGAGGCTTTGAAATATTCTTCACGGGAGGTTTTCAAAAGAAAGCTGGAAAGCCATCTGTCTTGAATTGTTTAGACACAACAAGTCCTGCATTTTGGCAGAGGATTAGACTAGATGACCCTTACAGTCCCTTTTAACCCTATGGTTCTGTGGGTTATTTTTAAACTTCTGAGAGTGTATTGTAAATAAATATAAACACTTTTTAAAAAAAACTACATTAAGTTCCTGAATGTAATCTTTTTAAGGGAATGTAATTTTCAGCAGTCAACAGAGGACTATTCAAAGCTACCAAAAAGACACTTTGTCAACAGTGTGCTGGAAAGCAAGTTTTGTACACAACAAAAGAGAGGGAGAAGAAGTTACCTACATCCCCTACTGCACAGCAACAGAAGCCCTGCCCTTGTATAGAATTTTGATTACAGGCAAGTGAGTAGATTTGATTAGTGTTTGATGAGCTTATCCTATCAAGCTCATTACCTAATGAACATCCTGATAGGAAGATTGTTTTCAGTGTTGTTGTAGCTGTATTGGTCCCAAGATATTAGAGTGACAACGTGAGCAAGGTAATTTATTGGACCAAATTCTGTTGGTAACAGAGTAAGCTTTGGAACGACACTGAACACTTCAGATCTGGGAAAGGGAAGCAGAGCATCATAGATAAATACAAGGTGGAGCAGATTGTTAACACACACTGTATGAGACCATTTTAGATTAAATGGTCCATTAACACCTCTGCAGTAATAGGACAAAAAGGGGAGTTACTGGGTTAAAGGTTTTTGTAATCAGCCATAAATCCCTCTGACAAAGTGGGTTCCAACCCAGAAAGTGTATGCCTAAATAAATGTGTTAGTCTTTAAGATGCCTCGGGACTTCTGGTTGTTTTTCCTGATACAGACTAACACTGGCTAATCTCTGAAACATAAATCCAGTGTTGATTATCTTTGGCTATGTCTAGATTGCAGAGCTTTTCATCCCGGAAAACTGCATCTGCTTTTTCGGAACAATATCTGAAAAAGCGGACGCGTTCTTTCACCATCCCTGTAATCTTCATTGTATGAGGAAGAAGGGATGTGTCGAAAGAGGAGTTTTTTTCTGAAATTTGGTCCCATGTAGACGTGCCAAATTTCGGAAAAGCCTCTTTCTAAAGAAAAGTGGAAAAAGATTCACAATTTGCGGTTTGCAAATTGTGTATCTTTTTCCGACTTTTCTTTGTCGTGTAGACCTAGCCTGAATCATCACAGATCAGGATATAGCAGTTCAAAGCAGCACCAGTTCACACCATAACAACAAATGCAAAACCTGTAGATGTGTCTTTACTCACTGCTACGACGATCAATATTTCCCACAATATACCTTTCAAGATCTATGGGTCCTACACATGCCTATCACAACATGTGGTATACTTCATCCAGTGTACTAAGTGTCACAGCAACAACTATGTGGGTGAAACCAGACACTCTTTACATTTTTGAATGAACTCACACAGGGTAAGACTAAAATATCATATCACCGAAGGGTGAACTTTCACAAATGAGCAGTCCATATCTGACTTCACAGTCCATATCCCCAAAGGACACCTGCCCAGCACCTTCATAAGACAAGGCAGGGGACAGTCCCTGAGCCCAAGTTGTAGCACAAGCATCTGCAATGCAATTTTTAGCCCTGCAAGTTCAGGTTACTTGATCAGAGCCAGCCATGGCCATGCTGAGGAACTTTAATTCCAATGTAGATGTATCCTCTGAGTACCTTTCCTAGACCTAAGGAAGAGCTTTGTGTGATTCAAAAGTTTGCCTCTTTCAGCAACACAAGTTGGTCCAATAAAAGATAGTGCCTCACCTGCCTTACAATCTTTTCATCAACCGAGGTATCTAAAATTAGAGAGAACAGGTGAGTGCAGAATTACACATTTCATTATAAAATAGAATCAGTTCAGTGTAATTCATCATTTGTCTCATTCAGTCTCAGAGAACTTTTTCCCTATAACCATGTCCCAGACACCTGAATAGCTTTTTATCTTTCGATTCATGTGCGTATGGATACTTACATTTAGTTCATTTGTACCAGAAGTCCCATATGTAACAGAGGGTGCCCATTGTTTAAGAAAAAAATCCCTGTCCAGGTCTTAAGTCCATTTTTTCCCCCAACAGTTTACCAATGTTGTTATCAGAAGTTCAAAATTGTAAAAATAAGGTTATGAGCATCTTTATACATATTGTAATGAATCCATGGCCAACTAAGGCCTCATGGTTATGATGATGGACAGTTGTCACAATGGCCAGAACTTGGTATTAGTGAGGATAAAACCTATCCTTCTGTTCTAAAAGTGTGAGCCTGTTAAGAACATAAGAATGGCCATACTGGGTCAGACCAAAGGTCCATCCAGCTCAGTACCCTGTCTGCCAACAGTGGCCAATGCCAGGTGTCCCAGAGGGACTGAACTGAACAGGTAATGATCAAGCAATCTCTCTCCTGCCATCCATCTCCACCCTCTGACAAACAGAGGCGAGGGACACCATTCCTTACTCATACTGGCTAATAGCCATTCATAGACTCATAGACTTTAAGGTCAGAAGGGACCATTATGATCATCTAGTCTGACCCCCTGCACAATGCAGGCCACAGAATCTCACCCACCCACTCCTAGAATAATCCTCTCACCTATATCTCAGATATTGAACCTTCAAATAGTTTGAAGACCCCAAGATGCAGAGAATCCTCCAGCTGTGATCTATACCCCATGCTACAGAGGAAGGTGAAAAACCTCCAGGGCCTCTGCCAATCTACCCTGGAGGAAAATTCCTTCCCGACCCCAAATATGGCGATCAGCTAAACCCTGAGCATGTGGGCAAGACTCACCAGCCAGACACCCAGAAAGTTCTCTACAGTAACTCCTATCATCCCTCCATTGACCTATTTACCACTGATAATGAATGGTCAATTAGTTACCAAGATCATGTTATCTCATCAAACCATCCCCTTCATAAACCCATCTAGTTTAATCTTGAAGCCAGATAGATCTTTTGCCCCCACTACTTCCCTTGGAAGGCCATTCCAGAACTTCACTCCTCTAATGGTTAGAAACCTTCGTCTAATCTCAAGTCTAAACTTCCTACTTGCCAGCTTATATCCATTTGTTCTTGTGTCCACATTGGTATTAAGCTTAAATAATTCCTCTCCCTCCCTGGTATTTATCCCTCTAATATATTTAAAGAGTGCAATCATGTCCCCCCTCAGCCTTCTTTTGGTTAAGGTAAACAAGCCAAGCTCCTTGAGTCTCCCTTCATAAGACAGGTTTTCCATTCCTCGGATCATCCTAGTGGCCCTTCTTTGTACCTGTTCCACTTGGAATTCATCCTTCTTAAACATGGGAGACCAGAACTGTACACGGTATTCCAAATGGGGTCTCACCAATGCCTTGTATAATGGCACTAACACCTCCTTATCCCTACTGGAAATACCTCGCCTAATGCATCCCAAGACCGTATTAGCCTTTTTCACGGCCATGTCACAATGGTGGCTCATAGTCATCCTATAATCAACCAGGACTCCGAGGTCCTTTTCCTCCTCCGTTACTTCCAACCGATGTGTCCCCAGCTTATAACTAAAATTCTTGTTATTAATCCCTAAATGCAGAACCTTACACTTCTCACTATTAAATTTCATCCTATTGCTATCACTCCAATTTACAAGGTCATCCAGATCTTCCTGTATGATATCCCGATCCTTTTCTGAATTGGCAATACCTCTCAACTTTGTGTCATCTGCAAATTTTATCAGAACACTTCCACTTTTGGTGCCAAGGTCAGCAATAAAAAGATTAAATAAAATTGGCCCTAAAACTGATCCCTGAGGAACTCCGCTAGTAACCTTCCTCCAACCTAACAGTTCACCTTTCAATATGACGCGCTGTAGTCTCCCCTTTAACCAGTTGCTTATCCACCTCTCAACTTTCATATTAATCCCTATTTTTTTCCAATTTAACCAATAATTCCCCATGTGGTACTGTATCAAATGCCTTACTAAAGTCGAGTTAGATTAGATCCACTGCATTTCCTTTATCTAAAAAATCTGTTACTTTCTCAAAAAAGGAGATCAGGTTGGTTTGGCACGATCTACCTTTTGTAAAACCATGTTGTAATTTGTCCCAATTGCCATTAGCCTCAATGTCTCTAACTACTTTCTCCTTCAAAATTTTTTCCAAGATCTTGCATACTACAGATGTCAAACTAACAGGCCTATAGTTACCCGGGTCGCTTTTTTTTCCTTTCTTAAAAATAGGAACTATATTAGCAATTCTCCAGTCAAATGGTACAACCCCTGAGTTTAGAGATTCATTAAAAATTTTTGCTAATGGACTTGCAATTTCATGTGCCAGTTCCTTTAATATTCTTGGATGAAGATTATCTGGGCCCCCGATTTACTCCCATTAAGCTGTTCAAGTTTGGATTTTACCTCAGATATGGTAATATCTACCTCCATATCCTTAGTCCCATTTGTTATGTTACCATTATCCCTAAACTCTTCAATAGCTTCATTCAAGACTGAAGCAAAGTATTTGTTTAGATATTGGGCCATTCCTAGATTATCCTTAACCTCCACTCCATCCTTAATAATTAGCAGTCCTACTTCTTCTTTTTTTGTTTTTTTCCTATTTATATGGCTATAAAACCTTTTACTATTAGTTTTAATTCCCTTTGCAAGGTCCAACTCTACCTGACTTTTAGCCTCTTTCACTTTGTCCCTACATGCTCTAACCTCAATAAGGTAGCTTTCTTTACTGATCCCTCCCATCTTCCACTCCTTATATGCTTTCTGCTTTTTCTTAATCACCTCTCTGAGATGCTTGCTCATCCAGCTTGGTCTAACACACCTGCCTATAATTTTTTCCCCTTTTCTTGGGATACAGGCTTCTGACAGCTTCTGCAACTTTAACTTAAAATAATCCCAGGCCTCCTTCACCTCAAGATCCATAATTTCTTTAGTCCAATCAACTTCTCTAACTAATTTCCTTAATTTATTAAAGTTAGCCCTTTTGAAATCAAAAACCCTAGTCTCAGATTTATTTTTGTTTATCCTTCCATTTAATTTGAACTGTATTAGCTCATGATCACTCAAGCCAAGATTGTCCCCTACAACCATTTCATCTATGAGGTCTTCGCTACTCACCAAAACCAAATCTAAAATAGCATCCGCCCTTGTTGGTTCAGCAACTACTTGATGAAGGAATTCATCAGCTATCACATCTAGGAAAATCTGAGCCCTATTATTATTACTAGCACTTGTTCTCCAGTCTATATCTGGAAAGTTGAAATCTCCCATGATTACGCAGTTTCCATGAGTATTTACTTCATTAAAAACATTAAAGAGGTCTCTATCCATATCCAAATTGGATCCTGGTGGTCTATAACACACCCCAAGCACTATCCCAGGGGAGGATCTAATAGTTTTCTTCCCCAATGTGATTTTTGCCCAAACAGACTCTGTCTTCTCCATTCCATCACTTTTTATTTCTTTACAATCTACCTCATCTTTGATATACAATGTGACTCCACCACCTTTACCCTTATTTCTGTCTTTCCTAAACAGCACATACCCTTCAATACCTGTACTCCAATCATGCCTCGTATTCTACCATGTGTCTGTTATTCCTATAATATCTGGTTTCACTTCCTGGACCAATAGCTCTAGTTCCTCCATTTTGTTACCTAGGCTCCTCGCATTGGTGTACAAACATCTTAATTTTTGCTGTTTGGCCTCACTCACATTCTTTACCCAATTTGGCACGGACATTGTACCTCCAATATGACCTATTAGACTAGTATCCACCCTACCCTTCCTCATGTACATTCTCCTACCCGCAGCTATATCCTCTCTTACTTCGTTTTCCTCCCTCTCAGTGTTAAAATCTAGTGTAGAGATTACCTGGACATCTCCCAACATCTCCCCCAAATTCCTAGTTTAAAGCTCTCTTAATCAGTTGAGCCAACCTCCATCCTAGAAGTCTATTTCCCTCCCTACTTAGGTGAAGTCCATCCCGAGAGAACAGTCCTCTGTCCATAAATGCCTCCCAGTGTCCATACATCCCAAAGCCCTCCTTATAGCACCACTGCCTAAGCCATCTATTGATCATCATAATTCTGTCACATGTTAGTTGCCCTTCTCTAAGAACAGGCAGAATGCCACTAAAGATCACCTGAGCCTCAATTTCCTTGAGTGTCCTCCCCAGCCTAGCACAGTCTCCCTTAATTCATTCCAGCGAGAATCTAGCCATATCATTTGTTCCTACATGAAGGATGATCAATTGATTCCTTCCTGCTCCCTTAATAATCCTCTTCAATCTCAGTTCCACATCCCGTATCTTAGCACCTGGCAGACAGCACACCTTTCTATTCTCTGGATCAGCTCTGGTTACAGGCCTATCTATTCTTCTCAATAAGGAGTCCCCAATCACGTAGACCTGCCTTTTCCTAGTGACAGTGCGATTCTCTGGTCTATTTCTTGCTTCCTCTGGCTGCAAGTCCTTGCCATTCCTGTTTTCCCTTGTAATCCTCTTTAACCCATCCTGTATCCTCCTGATGCTCATTATTGGTATTGTCTCCATTAACTCTTCCCCTTTATCTATGGGACTAGCCACTCTTCTCTTCTTCCTTACCCTTCCATCTTCATTATCTACCTGCTGTACCCCTTCTTCATTCTCCAACTCCACATACCTGTTCTTGAGCTCTATTTTTCCTTCACTGACCCATCTTTTCCTCTGCCTGGTTCTCTTAGTCACATGCTTCCACTGTCCATTTTCTTCGCCCAGCATTCCCCCCTCTGAGGCCCTTGATCCTGCTTCCATCTGCATATCTAAACTTTCCCCTTCAGCCACGTCATGCCTTTGCTGCATCATCTGCTCAAACCCCCTTCTAAACTCGACCAGAGTTTCCACCTGCATCTCCAATCCTCGGATCTTTTTTTCCATCAGCTCTATCAGGCGGCACTTCATGCAAACAAAACTCCTTTCAGGTAACCCCTCCAGAATCATGTACATACCGCAGCTACCACATCCAATCATCCTCCTTGTGTTCTCTACTACTTGGGCCACGGCCACTACTGCCTCTATGTTTTATCTACTTTCTCACCAAAATCCTATTAGTCCGGTGAACACAAAAACAAACCAAAACACCCCCTCCACAGCAAAAACAAACCCCAAACAAGTCCCAATATCCGAACTCCCTTTACAAACTCCCCTGTTTACAGCTCTGTGTGCTGGCTCCTGTGCCGCTGCAGCTATCTATGCCACTGCCTGACTAGAAGGCTACCTTTATAGGACCCCTAATCAGTAAAGCCCCGCCCCCTAATCAGGGCTCAGCTTCTCTCCCAGCACACTACCCCTACAAGCCTCTACACATCCAAACAATACAAATACAAAACCAAATACAAACTTCTCCTCCAACAGAACTCCCACTCAAACTCCATTTATGGACTTAACCTCCATGAATTTATCTAGTTCTCTTTTAAACCCTGTTATAGTCCTAGCCTTCACAACCTCCTCCTCCTGTTGAATTTGACACACAGTGGAGCAGCTCTGAATGTACCCTACAGAAGGGAGAGGTACACATATATGTGCACATAAAACTTTTAATTACAATATAAGAAATGACTTTCCCTGTATTTTATTATTTCTCTTTGTGGGGAGGAGAACAGAAGGCAATGTCTTCATCCGACATTTAAAGTCACCTGCTTTGTTGGCACAAAAGACCTGAAATGCAGATTTATGAGCTCATTCACTACACAATCATATTACATGCCACATTGTAATAGGGTGCAGCCTGGACTGTGGGATTGCTGAGCCCTCCAAACCCACCAGCTTTGGCTGCCCCTCATACAGTGATGTTGATGTCAAACCACAAGCTTCTGACAGACACTGCACATACAGGGTACATCTACACAGCAGTATTATTTCGGAATAGTGTCTGTTATTCTGAAATAACTATGCGAGTATCTACACAGCTAGCTCTTATTCTGAAATAATTTCAAAACAACAGGTGGCTTATTTCAGCATTTGTAAACCTCATTCTACAAGGAATAACACCTCTTCTGAAATAGCTATTTCGGAATAGCAGTAGTGTAGATGCTCCACTGCTGCTATTCCAAAATAGCTTCTCCCCCAGCCCATTCAAAGTAATTATCCCCAGTGCTTCCTGGGGCTCTAAATCAAGGTAACATGTCCACATTAGGGGAGCCTGCCTCAAACTAATTTCCAGGCTTCCCTGTAATGTAGACGTGCTTTTTCAAAATAAGCTATCTTAGAGTGTTTCTTCCAAATAGCTTATTCTGAAATAATCATGCTGGAGTAGATATATTCACACAGACATGCACAGGCAGGAACACACCCAACTGAGTTACATGAATAATCTCCCTGCCCTAAGGAACCATGAATAGAGAGACTCCAACTCTCCAACTTTTCCCCATCTCTCCAGCTTTGCACCCCAGAAATATACCATCTTGCATTGCTCAAGGCTCCCTTGGGTGGTGCTTCATAGGATAGTTGACATGTACCAGCCTATGTCATCTGAGCTGAGATTCCCCAAGCACTTCAATTAGAAATACACTGCTTTAATTAAAATATAAAAACAGGCTTATTAACTACAAAAAGATAGATTTTTTTAAGTGTTTATAAGGTGCAGACATGGAGATCAGAGTTGGTTACCTAGGAAATAGAATTTAGACTGAAAATTTATTTTTATCTTAAACAGACTAAACAAGATTTTAATCAGTCTCTCACCTTCACAGACAGTATGGACTGTTCACGGTTACTCAATACGTAGGCTAAACCCCCTTCCAGGCTAGGACCAATCTCCCTAAGGTTTTGTCTTCCTCAGGATCATAGGTGTTGAGGGCAGGGAAGAGAAAAAGTCAAAGTGATGTCACTTTTCTTCAAGCTACTAAAAAGATCCTGCTGTGATGTGGGTTAGTCTACCTTTATGGCTTACGTGCTCTCAGACGACTGTCTGGACTAGTGGATTCTTTTCTTGATAGGCCATCAACATTTGTCTGGACCACCTTTGCTGCCACTGAAAAGCTGGCTGTGGATGTTTACCATACTTCAGCAGCACATACAGCAATACTTCATAACTTCCCATTCAGTGATTCCATATACAATCCAATAGGATATTGAGGTTCAGCAGATCAAGCCTTTTAAAATGATAACTCACAAGACATACATTGTACAATACATCATATTCAGATGAGAGGGTCAAATATGGGAGTTCCAGCATGCTCCTTTCACATACAGAGTGTCACGTGCATCACAATTTTAAAAACAACGAATAGTCCTGCAGCACTTTAGAGACTAAAAAAATTTAGATGATATCATAAGCTTTTGTGGGCACAACCCACTTTGGACCCCTTGCTCCATTCATCTGAAAAAGTTACAGATAAATAGTAGAAAAAGAGGGGAGATGGGAATATAGGGAGGGAAAGGGAAAAAAATCTTGTCAGTTAGGGTGTGTCTAAGACTACAGGGTTTTTTTGAAAAAAGTGGCCTTTTTTCGAAAAAACTTCACCTGCATCTAGACTGCTGCCACATTCTTTCAAAATGAAATTGAAAGAATGCGGCCGTTTTTTCGACTGCAGAAAACCTCATTTTACAAGGAATAACGCCTTTTTTCAAAAGTGCTCTTTCGAAAAAAGGTTTTTATTGAACGCAAACAGGGCTTTTTTTGAAAGAGAGCATCCAGACTGCCTAGGTGCTCTCTTTCGAAAAAGCGGCTTGCTTTTTTTGAAGTAAGTGGTTGCAGTCTAGACGCTCTCTATCAAAAGAGGCTTTTTCGAAAGATTCTTTTGTAAAAGCCTCTTTCGAAAGAGGCTTGTAGTCTAGACGTACCCTTAGCGTGTCCGTGCTAAATTAAGCTAATGGAGTGGGCTGAAAGTGCCCAAAACTTAGTTTTTTGTCATTTGGGTATTGAATATAGCAGCCCAACCAGTTCACGTCTTTGTTCAAATCTTGGTTAAATGTGTCAAATTTGCATGTGAAGGCAAGTTTTTAAAGTTGCTTTGTAAGAGTATAGTTACTTTTAGATCCATTAGTGAGTGTCCAAGCAAGTTAAAAATGTTCCCCAACAAGTATGTGTGTTACCATTTCGAATATCTGATTTGTGTCCATTAATCCTTTTCATCATGATGTGTTATTCATTGCATTTTAATGAAAAATCTTTTTGAATACACACCAGAGTTGAAAATCAGCATGTCATTAGGAAAACACCCTGTATTAACCACCCATCACTACTTTCAAAGCTATAGCACTATTGCACTTAACCATATAGTCTTTCATGGGTTTATATAAGTTGGAAGGATCAGCAGTACCAGGGAAGCCTGCAGAGATATCTGGGAAGCAGCTCTTTGTGATTTTTACCAGACAAATAAAGAGCAAATATTATTTGGATGTACAATGTTGTAGTTTAATTGTCAATTTTAGGTCGCCTGCACATTACTCAGGAGCACTGGTCACTGATGGAAACAGGATAATGAGGTAGCTCACAGACCTCAGCTGAAAATTCCTGTGTTAAATGCACACAATTTTAAGAAGCATGTGTGTTAATATGGAGAAAGGGTTCGATTCACTCCCATAAGAGGAAGATGAAGAGATGTGAATTGCACTGCCTCTCATCTATGGCAGCCATGGTCACTACATCCAGTGGCGTCACCCATATACATGGAATTATCATCCATAGTAACCCAACCTGAGATAAAAAACATTCAAGCAGTATCAGTCCCTCATGCTTCAGGATATAAACAAACCACTAACTGCCTGGTTTCAGTAAGAAGCTTCCTCTCTAGGTATGCTATTCCATAATTATCCATTACAAGAGTTTTATAGCTTCCGCTGAAGCATGTGGTACTGTCAGTGACCGCATACCAGACTCGATGGAACATTGGTCAGATGCAGCATGGCAAGTAGCATCTTCCTAGCTTCCTATGTTATTTAATTCAGTTTGGCTGTAAACTCAAAGATTTTATTCATAGATTTATATATGGTACAAGTCCAATATTTGTCTCTAGTTAATAGTACTGCCAACAATTATCAGCAAGTTGAAGGAGGGTGAGGGTCCCTTGTATTTTCCATGTATCATAAGTTTATTAAAATGCTCCACCACAGAAAGAAAAATCAGTGTATGGATTAAAATCAATTAGCTCTACCCATGTACTCCTTTTGACACTGCATTTATTTATTAAGATGATGTCTTGTAAAAAATCACGACAGTAATTTATTTTATACAGTTGGGTGTGTGCGTGTACATTGCTTTTGCATTTTCCCTGAATGAGAAAAGACGATACAATGACAGCATGACAGCGGTAGCCTGAAGCAATGGGTAGTTGAGACTATCAAGTCAAAATAATCAGCCAAAATATTTAAAAATGTGTTTGATTCAGAGGTTCTGATATTTAATTTCTACTGCCTCAGGCACCCAGTGGGTGTTTAAATAGTATCCCACCCTCCCCCGCTGTCTAGCAACAATACCTAACATACCCTAGCAAGCATGCTTTAAAAAGGATTTAAAATAATAATCTCCATATACAATTATTTTTATTACTTTACCTACTTCCACAACTGTTGTTTCCCATAAAAGTCCCTGGGGCCTGAGTTAAAGGTCCTAGTACACTACAATATTTTTACAAAAAAATGTATTTTTTCCAGTAACAAAATAAATGAAGCTTAAAATAAAGAGAATGGCTCCCTGTCTCTCTAGATCATTTTGAAGAGTTTTGCCCTCTTGTATATAAGGTTAGATTATTTTCTAACACCATGGAAACATACTTCCTTTCTTACAAAGGAAGAAATCTACCCAGTGAAGAGAACCAGCACAAGGTCTATGCACTGTTTAAGTCTCTTAAGTAGCCATGCAGATCACAGGGGCATCAATAGCTGAAATTGAGAAGAGATTTATTGTCATTTAAAATGCATTCAAATTTAGTCCACAAGAGAAGAAACCAAGCATCCTTTAACAACAATAAAGGATATAAGTTATTTTCCATGTTATGATGAAAATTAAACTTACAACATTTTGGCCAAGTATTGTACACCTAGAATATTAGTTCTTTTGGGATATTACCATCCAGACATTCATTAATTTATAGAGAGTAGACCAATGGAGGAAAAAAATCTATATTCTATGAGGAAAGCAGATACATATGGTAACTCCTATCATTTTATTTATCACAATATAGATAGTATACTATACTGAAGGCCATAAAGACATTCATCACTTAAAGCATTCAAATGGTCATTCTTATTACAGTGAAAGAAATGAAACTCGGTCAATAAAGGTTTTGGTAAAAATACTGTTTGCCTCTCTGCTAAGTGGTAATAAATGTCAGAGCTTTATAGGACAGTTTCCCAGGGAAGAGAAATCGGTGACATGTGACATGGTCTCAGGATATATTTTTAATGCAACTTAGATAGTTACACACACACACACACACACACACACACACACACACACACACACCATTTTTACACTATATACACATCAATTATTGTAAAAAGAGTATCGTATAGCATGCAGGCAATTCTTCTTCTGAAGCCAATGCACAGTTACCACAAAGTATCTGCCTCAGTATTTGATTCTAGTTAGAGAGAGATTAAGGTTTAGAGCAAATTCATGCGTTGCTTGTCATGCCCCACAAAAAGGAACTGTATCACCCCCCAAAAAAATCATGGAACAATAAAAGCATTTCTGCAAAGAAATAATTGTATTCACATACTAAGAAAACCAATGTTTAAGACACAATGAATATGTCTAGACTACATAGCTCCATTGACGGAGCCATGTAAACTAGTTTACCCGACAGAGTCAATGAAGTGGGGATTTACATAATCCCCACTTCATTAAAATAAAAATGGCTGCTGCGCTGTGCCGACAATCAGCTGATCCGGCACAACGCGGCAGTCTAGACGCGGCTCGGTCGACAAGGGGAGCCTTTGTCGACCGCTCCCTTATGCCTTGTGAAAGGCTTCCCTTGTCGACCGATCCGCGTCTAGACTGCTGTGCTGTGCCGGATCAGCTGATTGTCGGCACAGCGCAGCAGCCATTTTTATTTTAATAAAGCAGGGATTATTTAAATCCCCGCTTCATTGACTATGTCAGGTAAACTAGTTTACATGGCTCCATCAATGGAACCATGTAGTCTAGACATACCCAATATGTAGTATAACTGGGGACTTTAACCACAACAATAAATTTCTCTAGTCATTACTGAAGAAAGTGTATAGCTCAAATATTACACAGCTGAATTTTGAATCTTTCACTTTATTCAGTTGGAGACTGAGACCAAGGTACACAATTCAAATCTACAGGAGACATGCATTTTCTTTAAATAATAATAATAATAATTATGAATGGACATGCCTATCTCCTAGAACTGGAAGGGACCTTGAAAGGTCATTGAGTCCAGTCCCCTGCCTTCACAGCAGGACTATGTACCATCCCTGACAGATTTTGCCCCTGATTCCTAAATGGCCTCCTCAGGGATTGAATTCACAACCCTGGGTGAATTCAGCAGGCCAATGCTCAAACCACTGAGCTATCCCTCCCCCCATTGTGGAATAGGCACAATCATGATTTTTGGATTTCCTAGGATTACGGTGGATGGTGTGGTTTCAGAATTACTTCTAGCCCTAATCAAGCAGCAGGAAAGGCGATACCATAATTTCAGTTCCAATACTAGACTGACACAAAGACATCATATATATCTGACTTGCTTGAAATTAGAGCTACCGCGACATTTTTTGACAAAACAGTTTTCTGCAAGAAAGTGCAGATTTGACAGAATCAGAAGCTGTGCAGGAAAAAGTTGATTCTATCAAGACTTTCAACAAAAACCAGACAAGCAGGCTGGCTGGACCTGACTGTCTAGTTCCTGCCAGCCAATCCACCAGCCAACCAGCAATCAGGCAGACTGGCAGGCAGGGAACGAGCTACACAGGGGAACTGTCTGACCAGCTGGCTACATTGTCTACTAACCAAACTCCCCAGCTAGCTACCTGGCTGGCAGGACGGCAGGTTGCCCAGCCAATCCCTCTCTGGAAGCTCAGCTCTTTGGCTGACCAGCCAGCTTGCCTGGCTTGATCCCTGGATGCCCAGCTGCCCCACCAGCAGGAGGGTGCCAAAACAGATTGGTCCATTTTCCTGGAAATTCCATAATGTCATTGTGATGTAGAATTAAACAAAATGTTGACAACCCAGAATAGTCCACAAAATGGAAATTCCCTTTTCCAACTGCTCTATTTAAAATCTCTAATAATGCTTCAGAGGGAAAAGTGAGGAGCTAAATTGTTTTCATTGCATTAGTAATATATCCTAAGATATCTTGCACCATAAAAATAGACAAAAGGAAAAATTATGAAACAAAAATGTTGAAATATTGTTTATTTTTAAATCCTGTCATACAAATGCTACATACAAATCCTGTCATATAAAAACACATGCAGACTCATTTTAGTTTTTTTAGTCACACCATAAAAAGAACACTAATGCAAAAAAAGAGATGACTCCAACCCCAAGGAATTGAGGAGTTAAATAAAGTAATAATACTAAAATTAAAGGAATTCACAGCTAAGGCCATGTACACAGTATAACAATTTTGCCCTCACTTTTATTCCAGCTGTGTTTTTTGACAAGACTATTGAAAAGCTTTATCTATATTACTAAAGGCTGTACAATTAGAACTTCTTTGCTTAACATACACGCTAAATTTTTAGATATTCTTGTACATATTCTTGCTAGAGTTAGCTATTGAGACCAATAACTCCATCATATTTACAGAAAGCAGTTGAAAGTATAATCGGAAGAAAAATGTTTCCATTCAGGCTTTCACAAATCAAGATAGGAAATCAATTTCTCTAGTCTGCTGCTGTGGTTTTGTGTTGTACTTGTCAATAAGCTGTGTGAATATTAAATGGATACATTTGCTCTATTTCAGTTCCTGAACCAGGTTGCTCAGTCAAAGTGACAGGAACTGGACATGTAGACCCTGATCTTCATTTAACTGAAAGTCAACATTTCTAGCTAATTAGGTGAAATACTGATGGTTTCTAAGGGAATTCCCATCTGGTCTTCCTTGAATGGAAGGATAGCCGCTGCAAAAATGAGGGAAGGCAAAGAAATTAGTAATTACTTGCCTTAATATTAAATATATATTGGTCTGTCTATAATGGGCCAATCCTTTGTCCAATATGTGACAACTAAGCAGCAATGTAAGTTGGAATTAAACTGTTTGACAATGACCAATGGAGAATTTCCCCTAGGTAGAACTCCCCTGACCGAAGAAACCTGTTGAAGGCAGCTCCTTCACCAGCTGCCTTCCTTACCTGTATTTTAAGGAAGAGAGGGTGCATGCTGAGGGAGTGCCAGGAACACGGGTCCACCACACCCAATTTAAAGTTATTGATTTATGGTCATTATAGATAATGAAGTTAAGTAGTAGGGCAGGGGTGGCCAACCCACGGCTCTTCCCTCGTTAAAGTGCGGCTCACGAAGCCTCCCCCACAGCTTGCAAAGCCACCCCTGCACCCCTAGAAATGGTCACCGGCCCCCTGTGCTCACTGGGGCAGGGGAGACATCCAGTGCGGTGATTCAAAATGGCGTCACCAAGATGGTGGCCGCTGATAGGTGCCTGATGTGGCCAAAAAGCTTTAAGGGGCAGTGTCCTTTATTTCTTTATTTGCTCAAGAACTCTGAGGGGCTGCTCTTCCTCCCCCTCCCCCTCCCCAACAAAAATTTCTCAAAAAAAATTCTGGCGTGGCTCTTTGCATTTTTTCCACCACTGTTTTGGCTCTCTTCGTTAAATGGATTGGCCACCCCGGTAGCAGAGGATCAAGTAATTATAACCAGCTCTTCGCAGTCCTCTCTACTGCCCTGGTAAGGTGAAGAACTGGAGCCAATACTTTAATAAAACCCGTCAACTTTAGCTACCTAGGCTATGTCTACACTGGCGGGTTATTGCGCAAGCATATCTCGTGCAAGTATACTTGCGCAAGATCCCTTGCGCAAGAAAACATCCACACTGGTCAGAACCACATCGTAAGAACGCTGAGCTCTTGCGCCAGAAAGCGTCCACGCTGGCGGGAAGCCCTTGTGCAAGAACGTGTCTCCGGAAGAAATTCGGCCATGTCAAGAGGTCACCAGCAGCATCTGTGGGCATGCGCTGGACCCCCACTGGGAAACGTGGTTAAAGGGACTCCTGGATGGCTGTTTCCCTGTGGCTGCGTACTCAGGCACCCCTTTCGAGGGAGCGAGAGCCACAGCAGCGCCTGTCACCTCTGTTCCTGGCAAGTGCCCCTGGGCACCCTCGCTGCCACCTTTACAGCCATGGAGCCAGAGGAGGACCCCAGCCAGCAACGTCCCCTCATGGCCATTATAGAGGCTGTGGAGCTCCTCCACCAGGGAGTCACAGTGCTCCAGCAGGAGCTGGTGACTGGGCAGCATGTGCAGGACCTCGCCACAGCTGCAGCTGGGCTCAGACACCCGCATCCCACCACAGACAGGTGCCTCTGGAGCTACGACACCAGTGGGGCCTGTTGGGAGCGCCTGGTGCTGGGACAACAGGGCGACCAGCAATGGGTGCAGAACTTCCAGATGTGCAGGGGGACATTCCATGAGCTCTGCACCTGGCTCACCCCTGCACTCCGGAGGCAGGACACCCGCTTGCACCCCGCCATCCCCATGGAGAAGAGGGTCGCGATTGCCGGATGGAAACTGGCCACCCCGGACAGCTACCACTCCGTGGGGAACCAGTTCGGGGTGGGCAGGTCCACCGTTGGCACGGTCATCCGGCAGGTAAGACCACCATGGGACCACAGGCTTGCCCCGGGGGCGGGCGGAGAAGGGGCCAGACCTGGGAAGGGAGGCTGTAGCGGTAGGGAGAAGCCCCACACCTGGGGGGGGGTCACGCTGTTTCTCCCACACCCAGCTCTGCTGGTGGGAGAAACCCCCAGGAGCAGAGGTCCTTGGCCTGCATGGGGGGAGGAGCCATCAAGGGGGGGCCAGCACATCCCAAGGGCCCATGTACCTACTGTGTCTGATTCCTTGCATCCCCTGTGCTCCCATGTGCCCCTCTGCAGGTTGTCCATGCCATCAATGATGTACTGCTCCAGAGGGTCATCCACCCTTGTGACCTGGACGCCACCATCGCCGGCTTCACCAGCCTGGGGTTCCTGAACTGCAGGGGAGCCATGGACGGGACCCACATACCCATCCGGGCACCGGAGCACCAAGTGGCCCGGTTCATTAACCGGAAGGGCTATTGCTCGGTGGTGCTCCAGGCGCTTGTGGACCACCAGGGTCAGTTCATGGACATATATGTGGTGTGGTCCAGCCGGGCCCATGACGCCCGAATCTTCTGGCACTCAGGCCTGTGTCACAGGCTGGAGGCGGGCACCTACTTCTCCCAGCAGGACTTCAGCATTGGGGCAGTCAGGATGTCAGTCTGCATCATGGCGGATGTGGCCTACCCCCTGATGGCCTGGCTGATGCGGCCATACACGGGCCAATTGGACCATAGCCAGGCCACCTTCAACACCCACCTGGACCGGGCCCGCAGTCCCATTGAGTGCGCCTTCGGGCGTCTGCAGGCATGCTTCAGGTGCCTCCTGACCCGCCTGGACATGAGGGTGCAGCATGTCCCGGAGATCATCTCAGCGTGCTGTGTGCTGCATAACATTATTGAGGGGAAGGGGGAGACCTTCCTCCCAGGGTGGATGGCTGTGATGGCCAGACCTACCAGCAGCCCCAGATGGCTGCCACCTGACAGGCGAACTGCGACAGGGTGCAGGTCTGGGAAGCCCTTTGGGTGATGCTGGACCGGGCCCCACAGTAGGCTGCACCTATTCCTCCAAGTGCAGGGCTCTCTCCATGCCTCCACCTCCCACTCCTATCATCACCCCTTCTTGCTACTCTTCCCTCACCTCCCAGTAAATAGAATGTACTTAGTTAGGAAAAGGCACTTTTATTTACAAAGGGAAGGGGGTGGACTGTGGGGAGGAGGGGGGTCTGAACTGGGAGCAGGGAGGTCTGAACTGGGAGGGCCTCATGGGTGGGAAGGGAGGCTTCTCCCTCCCCCAGGGGTGCGCCGGTGCCCCTCGTGCCGGGTTGGGGCAGGCTGCACCAGGAGGTGCCGAGGTGCGGGACCTCAGGAGGGGGCATGGGCAAGGCAGGGGGAGAAGCAGGGGGAGTGCTGGGGATGGCAGAGGGGGGCCTGGCAGCATTGGGCTGCTGCACAGGGCCCATTCGCTCTGCGATGGTGCCCAGGATACTGCACACACGGTAGCAGCACTCCAGGTACTGGCCCCACACCCGCTCCCGCCACTCCGCATCTGCGTGGATCTTCTTGGTAAAAGCACGCTCCATGCGCTCGATCGTGCAGACGTGGCAGCGGAGCAGGTGGTGGCGGTCCCGGAAGCGCTGCGATGGGCCCTGGATCCTTGGCGCCGGCGGGATGGGGCTGGAAGGTCCCTCGCTGGCAGGGGGTTCCACTGCAGGAGAAGCAGAGGAGAGCAACATGGTCAGTGAGCCCTGCCCCATGGTGTTCCAGGCGCCCCGTGCCCTCCTCCCAGCATGTCACGATGCCCGGGGACAGGTGTAGCTGGTGAGGGGGAATTCCCCTGGGGCAGTGGGAGGGGGGGGTCCCAAGGTGGCCCAGGAGCCCCCAGTGGGGCCGCATGTGCTTGGGGGGCCTGTTGTGCCTTCCCCGGGGGAAGCTACAGTGTCCCATAGGTGACCATGGATGTATGCTGTGTGTAGCACCCTTTAGGCTGTGTGGGATCAGGCCTGCAACCTTGGGGCTGGCCTACTCCTGGCCAGACCCGCCCCCCCCCGGTCTGGTCGAGCAGAATCCCTGGGGTCCCAGGCGTGTGCTGGGGCTAGCTGCCGCTTCTCTGTGCCACTTGGTCTGGCTGCATGTAGGGTTGCCAGATGGTTTCAACAAAAATACCGGACACACTTGACATTACATGACAATCTACATTACATCTTAGTTAGAAAATACCGGACATTTATATATCCTCAATTTGTTTCCCGAACAGAAAGCTCAAATACTGGACTCTCTGGTTCAAAACTAGACACCTGGCAACCATAGCTGCACGAGGTTGCACGTGCTGCATGCCTCGGCACAGCATGTGGCCAGGCTGTGCCATGTGCCGCTACCTCTCCCCCACCCTGTGGCATCCCTCCCTGCCCCCAGCACACTTGCGAATGGTAGCTACTGCACTCAGCAGACAATCCCTGGCCAGCTTTTGAGGATGCCCGGGACACGTCCTGATTGCTGCTGGGCCAGGATGGTGGGGTCTGGCTGCTGTCCTCTGCTGCCTCCTTCTCCTCCTCCTCATCCGTGGACCGGTCTCCCTCCTCCTCCTCCTCCGGTTCCCTGGGTCAGACCACTGGGGTGGCCACTGCTGTGTCCACCTGGGCCAGCAGGGGACTGGCCCCTGTGTCCCCCAGGATGTGTTGCAGGCGGTGGTAATGGGGACAGGCAGCGGCTCCGCCTCCCCCACGCTCGCTTGCCCACACATAGGTGAGGCGCAGGTCCTTCACCTTGGCCCGGACCTGTTCCAGGGTCCGGGCCGGGTGTCCTTGTGCAGCCAGTGCCTGGGCCATCCAGGAGAAGATCTGGGCATTTCTCCTCCTGGACTTGGGGTCCTGGAGGGCCTCCTCCTTTCCCCAGAGGTCTAGGAGGGCATTCACCTCAGCAGTGCTCCAGCATGGAGCCCGCCATTTGGTGCCCCTGTGGGCCTGCTGGCTGCTCTGGGGTGGCTCCTCGGTGGGGTCTGAGGGACCTGGCTGAGGCTGGGCAGCTCCCCCTGGCTGCTACCTGGGCTGCACATGGCAAATGGTTGTGCTGCGTGCCTGTGCCTTTAAGGGGGGGGAAGCAACTAGGGGGAACCAACGAGAGGTGATTGCCCGTATGGAGTGTTGGAGAGGCCACCTGTGTTTTTGACTGGAGGCCAATTCTTGCGCAAGTATGCGTTTGCCGAACATCCACACTGCCCTCTTGCGCAAGAGTGTCTGCGCAAGAGAGCTTACACCTAATAGAAAACAGCATAGCTCTTGCACAAGGAGCTGTCTCTTATCACGCCATACTGTAAATTTCCTTGCGCAAGAGCGGGTGGGCAGTATAGACACTCTGCGGATTCTTGCGCAAGAACGGCCGTACTTGCGCAATAACCCACCAGTGTAGACATAGCCCTATTGTTTTACCTCATTCATCAGATTACATAACTATACCAATCACCCCACAAGTGTTTCACAGTGGGTCATCCCAGTTTGGAAAGTGTTAAATCATCCCCAGTTCAGTCGAAAAACAAAAGGCTTATGAGCCACTCTGGTGCCATTTTTAAGACTTAAGTGGTGATTCTGACATTTGGCTGGTCTTATACACTAGAGCTGTGTATAATTTTTCAGCCACAATTGTCTCACTTAAAAAAAAAATGAAATTTTGAAAAAAAAATGAATTTTGAAAATTCATGTTTAGGTTCAAACTGTTTCAGTCAGGAAAGAAACCTAAAAATGTTAAATGTTTCATTTCAACATGCTGAAAATGAAACATTTTGATTTTTAATTTTATTTTATTTATAAGAATTAAAAACATTTTAAATCATTTAACCTAAAATAAAATATTTTGTTTTGTGTTTGAACTAAACACTTTATTCAGCCCCTGAACAGTCAGCAAACCAAGAACTCAGTTACTCATATAGTTTTACTCTGTATAGAGGTTGGTTTTGCTATCACTTCTTGAAAGGACAAATAAAAACTGGAATGACAATATTTATATACCTTCAAAAATTCATTTTATTATTATCATCATCATCATCATGCAGCAGCAGCAGCAGCAGCAGCACCTATGAAGTACTAATCATGATAACTTCTGGATACCCTCCAGAATTTCTGGATGCCTGGTGGTTTAACAAAGTATAGTCTATTAAATATTTTGCTCTATTCATCTGGCTGTCATAGTTCAAACTCAAATAATCATTTGCATTACCACATTTGCAAGCATATCTCCACAGATTCATATCATTCCTCATTCTTGTGTAACTTATTAAAGTCTACCTTTTCCTATAAAGACAGACCTGGTTTAATGGAAAAGTTATATAAAAACCCAGCACCTTATAAGAATTCCTTTCTGGATTTAGAAGGGTGGTACATATATTAATGTTCCACTAGATTTATCTGGACAGCTCATTTTGTCAGATTCCAAAAGTTCTTTCAGTAACTGATATTTTGAGTGTAACTAATTTATTTCTGTAGCAGACTGAAGCCTCAGGAGGGGAATCCAAACCAAATTTTTAGAAGGAAGACCACTGCCATCTAGAAACATGATTTTTCCCCTTTATATAAAAAAAGTAAAACAATACTAATGGAGACAGACCTAAACTATAGACTTCATTTTTAGATCCTGGGTCAAACTTTCCCTAAGTGAGGTTCTTCAGACTTGAGATTTTGTTTTGACCCATCTATGCGTAGTACAGAAGAATATTTGGAGAACTCACCCAAAAGTCAAATATGCCATTTTTCAAAAGCTGTGTATTGCTATAGCAGATTGTCTTAAAATGAATGAATCATGACATGATCCTGGGTACTTAGCTATGACATCTGTTATGTAGTATATTGCATTGCATGCTACATGCATAATGAAGGGGAAAGACTGTTTCATTTCTAAAGCACGCTTCATTATGTGATGAACATGAATGCAGCCAGTGACACCCAGGACAGATGGAAAAAGACTGCAATGCCATAAAATTTAAAAATAACGTTTTGCTGGTATCTCTCAGAAAATGAATACATTGATTAGTACTCCTGTGAAAAAAAACTGTATATAGTCTTCAATGCATTCATAGATTACAGACAAGCTAATGACTGAGGTCTCTCTCTAAAGTTCCTTGAAAGAAACCTACTGCAAAGAGCTCAACCATTCCTCATAGGGCATACTTTGAGTCAAAGAAACAAAATCCTTTTTCAATTATTTGCATTTTAAAAAAATCCACACAGACACACATTATGAAGATCATAATGTACAAATAATTAAAACCTCAATGCAACTCTATGATAGCTTAGAATCTGAGGCATATTCTTCAGACATGCAAATACTTTGCTAATATTATTAAGTTGATTAGATTAATTACATACAGGTTAAATCACATGTAGGCATATTTGTTGATGAAATATACAATCCATCTTCCACTATACTGTTGGAATGCAAAATACTGTTTAGAATATTATTCCAGGGTTCTCTTTTGCATGACCGACCAGTTAGGTAAGATGAAAACAGTAATGCAACATTTCAGAAATTCAAACTAAAACTTATTACTATGTTTAGCAATTAAATTAGCTTATTCAGGCACTTAAACATGAAGCTAGATGCATAACTTCAGGCTTCCAACTTTGAAAGCTCCAAGGTATATTATGTAAAAGAAGAGTTAAAATGGTTTTCAAAGCACTACTAGAAGCAATCAAGTAGAAGAGACAGCTAAGGAAATGTTTGGCTAAGGTTAGGAATGTTTAAGTACACTGATTTTTATTGTTGAGGGATCAAAACTGATAGAACGGGAGTAGGATATTTACAGAATTCCAAGAATGGAAACAAGTAAAAGAAAATTATTAATTTAACATAGACTGGAAAATGCAGTACTGCTAGAGTTCAGCAGAAAACATAAGCCAGTTTAGGGAAGTGGTTAAAACACAAATATGGACCATAATACAAACTCAAATTATTTTCAGTTCTTGTAATAAATCATTGATGTCATGATTACTGAGAATGGAAAAAAAGAATTCTTTAGGGCAATTTTTTAAATTTGTAATTCTAGTAATGAGAATAGAGGGAATTATTTCCTTCTCCTTTATCCAAGAAAATGATTCCTGTAATGATAGACATGGTCTGTTAATCACACATAACTGCCTCTCTCCTGGACAAAAGCAGATTTCCCACAGTAACAGAGTTTTGGCTTTTCTTGATTTGGGCATCGTTTTTAACTTTATGCTACTAGAAACATTTTAGAAAATTAGTAATTTCCAGATCTGAAAAATGCAAAGATACTGCTAAAGCCCACTTCATTGCTGAGTTTGACATGAGAATGTTGTCAGTAAAGCTTCTTTGAAGGAATGGAATTAAAAATGAATTGACAGATGAATTCTATTTTTTGTATTTAACATACTGAAGAAAAGATCGATGGGGGATTAAAGTGGTCCTCAGCCAAATGGTCCAGTTTTCTACCGAAGCATTACATTGGTAGGCATTTATTGCTGCTACGTTAACAGTATACTTAAACTATTGTTTAAAACTACACAAGCAAGATGTGATTCTCCCTTTACTTATGCTATGGTGAATCACTAACCATAAAAGAGGAGAGAGTCAGGTATGCAAGAAGAAGTATAGCAACTGGAAGCCACTCCCAATACAACACCTCAACAGAGGAAGGGAGGACATAGCAGGGCAAAGATGGCATAAAGAGAACTATGCTCCAGCTGTTCATGCTCGATTAGCTTCTTATGATGTGGGCAAGTAAGAGATCCTCAGGTATAAAGAGGAATGTAAAAGTGACTTTCAGCCATCTTTTCTATTCTGTCTCTCACACCCCCCAAATCATTCCTGAACAAATCAGAGCTCAGTTTGAACAGAGAATACCCACAGTACCAGAAAACAGATAGAAATTACCCTTTTGGGATGAGCAAAATGAAGTTTTAAATCATTATACCAAATGACTTGACCAAAACAGTTCTCAGTAGATTCATGTATAAAGGAACTTTTTAACCAGCACAAAATGGCCACACATTTCCATTACAGAAAAATATAATAATGGATTAAAATGGTATACAGTCCATTTTCATAAACTAAATAACAATGTAATTTAATGAGGGTCACAATCTATAGACTGATCCTGAAAACCAGTTTCATGGTTGTGGGTTTTTTTTGTTGTTGTAATTAGGATTTTGGGGGGGGGGGTTTGTTTGGTTTTTTGACAGGCTTACAAACGTGTACACTCACAGCTCATTAGTAACTACATGACTGCAGATAATGAAGATCACAAGTTGTCTGAGCTATGGCCCCTCCATATAAGCCACTTACGTAGTATTTTTTGTGCTGACTTCACCCACTTGTGGTCAAATCCCATTGGGGTCTTCCTTTACAAACTTGGAAGACAGTGAATCTGAAGCTCTCCTTCTGGGGATAATACAGATAAAAGCATACCAGCAGCTACTACAGTTGATCCCTGAATTCATGTCATCATTATACTTTAGGGTCACCTGTATAGTAACTTGCATGGAATTTGGAGAAAGGAGCACAGGTTGCACAAGGGAAGAGTCTGGAGGAGGCAACAAAATTAATCTGTTTGTACTGGCTAGCATAGGCACCAACTTTCAGATTTCCCATTGGGAGCTCAACTCCCCGCTCCATCCTAAACCCCACCACTTCCACAATGCCCCTTCCAACCTCTTCCCACCCCTGCTCTGCTCCCTCCCCTCCAAGGGTTCTCCATATTCAACTGCTGCCTTCCCATGGTGTGGGGAGCACAATCTAAAGGGCAAGTCAGATGTCCAACCCCTGCACTCTTCCCACCCTATGGCAAGGGCAATGCGTGGGGGGCAAGGGAATCATGTGACAAGAGAGGTCCATCCAGCCCTTCCCAAGGTGGGGATAATTACGTGGCCAATTGCCCTCCAGTTTCCCTCTCATCAGTCATCTCTGCCCCATGGTACCTGCAGGGAGGGCACTTTGTCCTTCTACTTTACCTGCCCCCTAGCATGTTCTGCCACTCTCCCTGGAGGGCAGGAACCCATGCAGGGAGCAAGAGGGAGCCATTTTTAACACTCATCCCCTCCCAGCCAGGTTCTCTGAAGCAGCCACCACACAGGGCTGTAGTGTAGCATCTCAGCATTTGGGAGGGAGTGGTCCCATCCCTTCCACTGCCAGCACCACTCAGGCCCACTCCTGTACCACCTCTGTCCATCCACTGCATCTCCCCCAATGCTTCCGACATGCAAACAAACAGCTGATTGCAATGAACAGGAGGCACTGGGGAGGGGCTTGAGGACTAGCTAATTGGCAGGGTCCACTGCTGACAGGAGGAGCTGAGGGGTAGATGCCTGGCAGTGGGTGCTCAGTGCCCACTATTTGGAGCACCCAAGGAGTTGGCACCTATGCTTGCTAGACGCAGTAGCAGAACTTCTCTACATATTCTTAGTAAAGAAACAGTTTTATAAGTACTGATTTTTTCCCCATTTATTACATAGCACACAGCACTTAAAACGTGCTTTGTTGGCACTACTTTGTTTAGTGAGACCCCGAGCAAGAAAGAGAATGTGATTAACAGGAAAATGAGGAAGAACCTGGAAACAGAGCAAACTGGCACCATGGGGAACTCAGAAAACCAGGAAAGCTGGGTTTCCAGACAAAGAAAACCTTGCAAAAAAACCTGTATATAGAGCTAACCATGGGAGATAAAGATGAGAAAATGAAGGTAAAGCTTTATTATCTCATTAGGGAAAAAGAACAGAAAGAATCCTTACAGTACTGGAAGAGCTGATAAAGGTACGTGATTAGTACTGTGATCCCAGACAGAATTACCAGTTATAAGACAGAATCATTTGGGAACATATGATTCTAGCTTACGGAATAGACTATTGAGAGAAACCTCTGACTGCCAGAAGCTGAGACTGGATGACAGGGGATGGATCAGTTGCTCTGTTCTTGGAATCATCTGACATTGGCCACTCTTGGAGGACAGGATGGGCCACTGTTCTGAGCCAGTATGGCCATTCTTATGTTCTTAAATAGAGGTAACCCTAGAGAAATCCATCCAATGAGCAAAGGTAGCTTAACTGTCCAGCAAAAGGATCAAAACAATGACAGCCACTAGTGCAGAAAAAGTATACAGGGTCAGGCCAAAAGAACAGGGGGAAACAGGAGAGAGACCAACAAACTGAGAAGGTAAGCATCTTGGATGCACTGTACATACTGTGGAAGCAACACAAAAGATGGAAAGGGGTATATGTGAAGGGATAAATGAAACAGAACCACTTTATGTACCAGTACCACTGTACCTCAGGAAGCGGGGGAACACAGTAATACATGCAGCAACTGAGGACAACCTGAAGATGGGGAGAACTAAAATTCCCTACACCAGACATCTGTTGACTCCGTCAGACACTGAGAAACTGAGAGGCACTAAGAGAATCCCCAGACCAAATGATGTGAAGAGAGTCCAGCACCACAGACTTAGAGAGGGGATATGATTAGCTAGAAAAGGAGCTGCTGGACTTTGGATGGAATTATTTCAATAGTCACCCAGCCTCTAGAAAACATCATGAAGACACCACTGCCAGGAGAACCCAAGTAATAATAATTCCAGTTATTGAGATTCTAGTGCTATGAAGGGAGCATAAGGATACTACTGCCGAGGAAAGATACCACTGTTGGCAGATAAAATGAGCAAGCCCTGCCTTCTGGAATGCCACATGGATGAATCTGTGGAAAGGATAAAGACTCTATTCAACATGCTTCAATGCCTTCATATCTCAAATGAGAGGCAGCAGGCAATCCAACAAAGTACTCAGCAGTACAGGAGTACCACAGTCAAACAATCATATTTCAGGTTTTGCAGATCATAAGAAGCAATTGCCACAGTAGATAATGCCCTACAACTAGGCGAGAGATACATAGTGTGCTTCCAAGGGGTCAGGCAATAATCTCAGCAGATTTAAAATCTGACCTTGTGAGAAGGATACATGCTTCATACCTGGGAATAGAAGCCTTTTTGAGACAAGCCAAAGAGTATATGTATTGGCCAGGCACAAAAGCCCAACTGAGAACATGCATGAATAGTGGAAAGAATATAGGTATTGACAACAGATAGAAACTCTGCATCTTCAGTAAATTCCAACCACACTGTGGGAAAAGATCATCCCAGACCTGTTCATTTTCAATTACAGGTAGTCCCCAACTTATGAACACATCGACTTACGACCATCCATACTTACGACCAGCACGGGCAGTGTGGTATGAGAACTACAGCTCAGTCATGGCGGCAACCAACATGTTCTCCCCCCCCCCGGCTTTGTTTTGTGTTTGTTCTCAGTAGCATGTTGTGTTCGCGTGTCTGCGGTTGGGCGGTGTGTTCACGTGTCATTCCCTCATACTGTATACAGTATTTTGCCCTTACAGTATTTTCTGTGTTTGCTTGTGGCTATCATGGTAAGTAACAGGAAAAGTGCTAGTGTTAAGGGTGGTGAGAAAAGAAAGAGAAAAGCTATTGATTTAGAACAGAAAATAGCGATAGTGAGGCAATATGAAGGGGGTCAAACTGTGTTGTTCATCGCGTGTAATTTAGGCCTATCAAAATCCACCATAAGCGCCATTATAAAGGATAGTGATTGCATTCATGAAGCAGTGAAAGGGTCTGCACCTATGAAATCAACAATTATAACAAAGAAAAAGAACAGGTCCCATCTATGACATGGAAAAACTCTTAGGGTAGGTCTACACTACCACCCTAGTTCGAACTAGGGTGGTTAATGTAGGCATTCGAAGTTGCAAATGAAGCCCGGGATTTAAATATCCCGGGCTTCATTTGCATCTTGCCGGGCGGGCGCCATTTTTAAATCCCCTTAGGTCGAACTCCGTGCCCGCGGCTACACGCGGCACAGAGTAGGTAGTTCGAATTAGGATCTCTAATTCAAACTACCTACTCCATGCCACGTGTAGCCGTGGGCACGGAGTTCGACCTAAGGGGGTTTAAAAATGGCGCCCCCCTGGCAAGATGCAAATGAAGCCCGGGATATTTAAATCCCGGGCTTCATTTGCAACTTCGAATGCCTACATTAACCACCCTAGTTCAAACTAGGGTGGTAGTGTAGACATACCCTTAGTGCTTTGGATGAAAGACCAAATTCAAAAACGCATACCATTAAGCTTCCAGACGATACAGGCTAAGGCTCATAGTCTTTTTGAAGACAAAGAAAAAGGAGGGGCATGACTACGACCAAACTTTCAGTGCCAGTCACAGTTGGTTCAACTGTTTTAAGAATTGTGCAGACTTTCACAATGTAAAAGTAAATGGGGAGGCAGCCAGTGCTGATTCGAAAGCAGCAGAAACTTTCATAGAAGAATTGGATAAGCTGATAAAAGAGGAAAAGTATTTGCCAGAACACAGAACAGATCTTTAATGTCGATGAGACAGGTCTCTTTTGGAAGAAAATGCCCGACCATACCTACATACATAAGGAGGAAAAAACTATGCCTGGTTTTAAGGCTTTCAAAGACCGTCTAACACTCTTGTTAGGAGGGAATGTTTTTGGGTATAAAGTGAAACCCTTATCAATCTGAAAACCCTAGAGCCTTCAAGAATATCAGCAAGGCTACTTTACCAGTCCATTATCGCGCTAATAAGAAAGCATAGATGACGCTCGCACTTCTTGAAGATTGGTTCATGAACTGTTTTATCCCTGAAGTCAAGGAGAAAAGAATTCCTTTCAAAATTTTGCTTATTTTGGATAATGCTCCAGGTCACCCTCAATACCTAAATGACTTACATCCCAACGTGAAAGTGGTGTTTCTGCCTCCCAACACCACAGCTATTCTCCAACCCATGGACCAGGGGGCCCATAGCTTCTTTCATAGCATATTATCTTCGCAACACATTTGCAAAGGCAATAGCTGCCACAGAATGCAAAAATGCCAAAACATTACATGAATTTTGGAAGGACTACAGCATTTGGCATGGCATAAGAAACATTGTTGCTGCGTGGGAGGAAGTCACTCAACAATGTACAATGTATGAATGGCATATGGAAGAGAATCCTAGAAAGATATGTCACCAGTTTAACAGGCTTTGAAAAAGAAAAAGGCACTAGAAGAAATTTCCAATAACATTGTAGTGCTGGCAAAAGAAGTGGATCTGGAAATGCATAATGAAGACATACACCAACTGGTTGAGGCTGTTGGGGAGGAGCTGAGCAATGAAGATTCGATGGAGCTGGAGGCGGAGAGGGTAGCAGAGGAAGAGAGACTAAAAGCCCAAGAAGCAGCAGCCCCCCCAAAAATTTGTGATGAAAGATATGGCTGCAGCCTTCAGCAAAATAAATGAAGGAATGCAAATGTTTGAAAAAATGGACCTTAATGTTGCAAGATTCTTAAAAGTGGATTGTTTAATTTAGGATGCCCTGGCTTTCTATAAAGAAATTGATAAGGAGAAGAAAAAACAAACTGTCCAGTCCAAAATGGATTTTTTTTTAAGAAACCAAAGCCTTCTACGAGCAAAGGCACTGCTAAAGTAGAAGATGAATCTGCTGTTGATGTTGTTCCTGTAGTA
Organism: Pelochelys cantorii; assembly: GCA_032595735.1. Classification (NCBI taxonomy): domain Eukaryota; kingdom Metazoa; phylum Chordata; order Testudines; family Trionychidae; genus Pelochelys; species Pelochelys cantorii. The sequence goes on from CM064330.1 coordinate 67,255,791, forward strand.
CTGTCACCTACCTCCTCCAATTCCTCATCCAATTAATTCAATTCATTCACCTTCATAATTATCAATCCAAGTGTGCACAATACCCAGAATAAAGGAAAAGTTCATGTACAATATTTACATTTTATTTACAATATTTACATCACGTTACAGTATTTACATTATTGCATTGTGTTTTATACAGTATTTCATGATCATGTCTGTCAATTTGAGTTTGCTATCGCCGCAGTTGTGTTTTATGTGTTTCTTTTTTTCGTTGTTGATTGTTGTTTTGTAGGTGCTTTGTTACGTTTGAAGTGCTAGTGAATTAATATTACAGTACTATATAAAGATAACCGGTAGTGGGTAGTCGATAGCTACCTGTATAAGGGTATTTCCGACTTACGAACAAATCGAGTTATGACCAGGTGTTCAGAACGTAACCCATTCGTAAGTCAGGGACTATCTGTATAGGAACTGTGTAATCACAATATATTACTATAGTTTTTAGGAACTGGACCTGCTGAAGGATACCTGACACATTATTGTGGCTGATTGCCTGAGCATATTGTGTAGTAGAATTCAAGCAATTCAGTGACAAATAGGAATTTGAACACGAGACATCTTCCCTTGGGTATTCAGAAAAATAACCAAAAAGGATAAGGTATGCCATACACTGGTTTTCCATAGAATTTCTAAGTAAGTTCAAGGTTTTATTCTTTATTTTTCAAATGCTCAATCATCCTGGCATGAGATTTCTAAAATTCAACAAAAATTTTAAGATGAAGACTATGGTAAAGAACTATACTCCCCTGATGCAATGGAACATTCTACAATAGGGGTAACGTTCATCTGTGTAGGAGACCGAAGTGACTCATGGAATAAACTCTCCCAGGAACTCCCACTTTCCTCTCCAAGAGCAATGTGTATTTATTTGATATTTCCTTCTCCAACATACATACAAACCAGCATGTATGTTTAAAAAAATCCCTAAAACTCTACCCATACAAGTTGCTCCACTGTGCATGCTTCTCCACTCCTAGGGAAGAAACACCAAGTGACAGATATGTAGTCAGATTGCTTAATAAAATTACTGTAAGGTGCTGAGATACTATAATGAAGAGCATGATACAAGAACCTATCTAGAAAAGGCAGAGTCAACAGCTGACAGCCAAGAGGCTGCTGGCAAAGTAATGTTGGACCATCACAATATACCTTCATAGGGACCAGATAGTATCCCAGCACAGGAAACCTATGAGACATTTCCCATGCGAGTTCCCAGCCCAATGGAAGAACAACAAATAGTACACAGAAGAGTTAAGAGAATCCCAAGCTAAGCATGCAACTCACTATTACAAAGGAGGTAAGGAGCTAAGACCACTACACCCAGGGGCACATCTGGGTCCAACCATGAGATAGCCATACAAAGAAATTGCAAAGAGCAACAGTCCCACTCGCAGCAATGCAAAGCTCATGTGAGATAGCTATAAAACTGAAGACAATTGCGGAATGAAGTAGAAGACCAAGATAGATGGGACTAAGATGGGGACCAGAATTGCTTAGAACAAAGCTTCAGTCATAAGCTGGCCTGACAAAGGAAGGTCAGAAATGATGTATACAAGCAATACAAATGACTAACAGGATATCGCCCAAAAGAATGAAGGCAACAATAGGATGGCAACAAGTTCCCACTTAAAGCAGTAAATGCAGGCAAGAAACAGGAGAGTGGTCCAAAAAACCAGCACATTTGGAGGATTAGGCTACAATGGGCTGCAGGTGAAGGTCATGTCTCTTCTGTTAGTAGTTATACTACTAACCTGTGGCCCCAAGCAAGCAAGCAAGCAAGCAAACATACATTTGCACAAAAAATACAACATAAATTGTTGAAATGAAATATGTAGCAACTTGCTTAGAACTTGAAGGGAAGAGCAGAGATTTCAGGAGAGAGAATTTGGAGGAAACATAAGGAAGTTAGTGTGTATGCACATTACTGATGGCCTGCAACTGCAGCAGTCTAGCCAATAGTTCTCTTAATAAAGTACATAAGAACATAAGAATGGCCATACTGGGTAAGACCAAAGGTCCATCCAGCCCAGTATCCTGTCTGCTGACAGTGGCCAATGCCAGGTTTCCCAAAGCGAGTGAACTGAACAGGTAATGATCAAGCACTCTCTCTCCTGCCATCCATCTCCAGCCTCTGACAAACAGAGGCTAGGGACACCATTCCTTACCCATCCTGGCTAATAGCCATTAATGGACTTAATCTCCATGAATTTATCTAGTTCTTTTTTAAACCCTGTTACAGTCCTAGCCTTCACAACCTCCTCAGGCAAGGAGTTCCACAGGTTGACTGTGCATTGTGTGAAGAACTTCCTTTTATTTGGTTTAAACCTGCTGCCCATTAATTTCATTTGGTGGCCCCCAGTTCTTATATTATGGGAACAAGTAAAATAACTTTTCCTTGTTCACTTTCTCCACACCACTCATGATTTTATATACTTCTATCATATCCCCCCTTAGTCTCCTCTTTTCTAAGCTGAAAAGTCCTAGTCTCTTTCATCTCTCTTCATATGGAACCCATTCCAAACCCCTAATCATTTTAGCTGCCCTTCTCTGAACCTTTTCTTATGCCAGTATATCTTTTTTGAGATAAGGAGACCACATCTCTACGCAGTATTCAAAATGTGGGTATACTATGGATTTATATAAGGGCAAAAAGATATTCTCCGTCTTATTCTCTATCCCTTTTTTAATGATTCCTAACATCCTGTTTGCTTTTTTGACTGCCGCTGCATACTGCGTGGACATCTTCAGAGAACGATCCATGATGACTCCAAGATCTCTTCCCTGATTAGCTATAGCTAAATTAGCCCCCCATCATATTTTATGTATAATTGGGGTTATTTTTTCCAATGTGCATTACTTTACATTTATCCACATTAAATTTCATTTACCATTTTGTTGCCCAATCACTTAGTTCTGTGAGATTTTTTGAAGTTCTTCACAGTCTGCTTTGGTCTTAACTATCTTGAGCAGTTTAGTATTGTCTGCAAACTTTGCCACCTCACTGGTTTACCCCTTTCTCCAGATCATTTATGAATAAGTTGAATAGGATTGGTCCTAGGACTGGTCCTTGGGGAATACCACTAATTTCCCCTCTCCATTCTGAAAATTTAACATTTATTCCTATCCTTTGTTTCCTGTCTTTTAACCAGTTCTCAATCCAGGAAAGGATCTTCCCTCTTATCCCATGACAACCTAATTTCCACAAGAGCCTTTGGTGAGGGACTTTGTTAAAGGTGTTCTGGAAATCTAAGTACACTATATCTATTGGATCCCCCTTGTCCACATGTTTGTTGACCCCTTCAAAGAACTCTAATAGATTAGTAAGACATGATTTCTCTTTACAGAAACCATGTTGACTTTTGCCCAACAAATTATGTTCTTCTAAGTGTCTGACAATTTTATTCTTTACTATTGCTTCAATTAATTTGCCCAGTACTGATGTTAGACTTACTGGTCTGTAATTGCTGGTCTGTAATTGCTGGGATTTCCCCTTTTTAAATATTGGCATTGTGTTAGCTGTCTTCCAGTCCTTGGGTTCAGAAGCTGTTTTAAAGGATAGGTTACAATCCATAGTTAATAGTTCCACAATTTCACATTTGAGTTCCTTCAGAACTCTTGGGTGAATGCCATCTGGTCCTGGTGACTTGTTACTGTTAAGTTTATCAATTAATTCCAAAACCACCTCTAATGACACCTCACTCTGGGACAGTTCCTCAGATTTGTCACCTACAAAGGACAGCTCAGGTTTGGGAGTGTCCCTAATTTCCTCAGCCGTGAAGACTGAAGCAAAGAATTCATTTAGTTTCTCCACAATGACTTTATTGTCTTTAAATGCTCCTTTTGTATCTTGATCATCCAGGGGCCCCACTGGTTGTTTAGCAGGCTTCCTGCTTCTGATGTACTTAAACATTTTGTTATTACCTTTTGAGTTTTTGGCTAGCTGTTCTTCAAACTCCTTTTTGGCTTTTCTTATTAGATTTTTACACTTAATTTGGCAGCTCCTTTCTATTTTCCTCACTAGGATTTGACTTCCACTTTTTAAAAGATGCCTTTTTACCTCTCACTGCTTCTTTTACTTGGTTGTTAAGCCACGGTGGCTCTTTTTTAGTTCTTTTACTGTGTTTTTTAATTTGGGGTATACATTTAAGTTGGGCCTCTATTATGGTGTCTTTGAAAAGTTTCCATGCAGCTTGCAGGGTAAGTTCAGTTTCACAGGGATGGATTCATCTCACGTTATTACCCATGGGTGTGGAACCACCAGTATAACATATTGACCATTAATTTTTTAATTATTTCAAACTGAATTGCAAAATACAGCAGGGAAGGGGTTCTCAAACACATGCCAGAAACACTTTTAAGGTGGCTACTATGTGTAGGAGATGTGGTATTTTTGTCCAGCTCCTCCACCTTTAAAGATAGGAAGGACCAAAGGCTGTGACAGGATTCAAAGAAGATGAATCATTGAGCAAGACACTTGGCTTTCTCAAAGATCTTTATAGTTTTATTTGCTTTTCTCCTGTATTTAAAACAAACTAATCTAGAAAGAACATTTTTTTCTTCTGAGTATATGGAAAACAATGAGGAGCACAGATTTCTTTGCATCAGTTCAGTAACTCCTGAGTGAAAAGCCAGACTGAATTATGTTGTTTTAAATCCATAAAAGTGATGTACATCATGTAAGATGACAGCCTACTAGCAAAACATTATTTTTAACATGCTAACTAATATATGAAATAATTTTAAGATTTTTTAGCAACTCCTCTGTTTTATTTCCTCTTAGCCCCCAGATATTTCATTGGAACTTACCTGTTCCCCAGTCCTTTTTATATGCAGTACGTGTGGTATCACCATCACATTGCCATTTGTATCAATCAGTATACTACAAAGAAAATGTTGCACAAACTTTCCAAGCAGCCTTTTCTCTTGGATAAATTCAGTACTATCTGTAAGTTCAATTGTTTAACCAAATGCATACTATGTACTCAGTAGACCAGAGCATCTCCATCAGCGTCATTCTCTTCAAGTAGATGAACACATATTTAAGGAATCATTTATTCAACAGATATCGACTGCTTAGCACCTGCTCTGAAAATATGTCTTTAGGTATGTGCTGAAAATTGTTATGAAATTTGTTTGAAAAAACATGCTCACTTTACAGTTTTATTATTGGAGTGGATTTGAAATTGAGATTTTAAAAAGAAATATTTCAGAGCCAAGACCTCAGACATGAAAATTACATCTCACAATTGTAATATTAATCCTAATGTCATTACTGTATCCTATGCCTTTACATAAGCTGGCACAAGGTAAACAAGTAAAAGGAAAATGGAACTGTCATTTTTAGGACATGCCTGGTTTTCAGCTGTATAGGAATCAAGAAACCCAATATGGCATCAGAACCAATCTGCAGCTCAGTGTGACCCAAGCAAATCAGTGTAAATTGTGAAAAAATTCAGTTATGGTGCAGAAGGTTTCCAGGCAACATATACACTGGAGGGGACTTTGAAAGTGTCATCCAGATTCAGAAGACACCAAAGGCCAGTGGCCATCTCTCAAAAGATAAGTAGAGTTGGATGAAGTTTTTCAGACCAAAAGAAGAAACTTTTTTACATGGAAATTTCATTTGTTGTAATTTAAAATTATTATTCATTCCATTTTTAACTTCTTTTTTTTTTAGGAAAGGGTTAAAATGAGGGCCAAAACGCAAACCAGGATGGTTTGTGGGGTTTGGAACACAAATACAGGGATAAGAAAGATTTTCCAAAACTTAAGCTAGACCACCTCAGCACATTTCTAGTTTAGACTTTAAAGAAAAATCCTTTCTGAGAGACTACTGCACTTCACAACTAATTTCATGTAGAAATCTCTTATGGATTGTTTATATTTATTCAAAGGCTTTCCATTAGTTTTCCTTGAACCGTGTCAGTTGCCTAACTTTAGAGCAAATGAAATCCATTTCAGAGGGTTTCCGATGAAAGAGTACCATGGAATTAGTCTGGCATTTCTTGGGTTCAGTTGCATTGCTGCTCAGTTCATGACCTTTACTAATTGGTGCAGAAAAGTGAACAGGTAGTGGCTTAGAAATCAGAAAGAACAATAAAGAACTAAGAAAGAGCAGTGGGGGAGTGAAAATGAAGCTGTCCTCCCAAAAGGTTGTGAGAAACTGCCCACTGATTCTTCAAGAAGACAAAGAATAAAGAAAAGACTCAAACTATTAAAGAACAGTTTATTCTCATGAAAATATGAGCCTAGGAATATTGCTGAAGGCATTCTCTGTAATCGGTCACCTAAGCACCAGTTAGAAATGTACACCTGCCCAGAAGCAGGTTTAATTTGCTCATTTGAATTTTGTTGGAAGTAAGGTGGGGAGAAGGACGTTTTCATTTACAGATCTACATGTTTGACTTGTTTGGTGCCACAATGTTTTTCTTCTGTTTTCCTTCCTTCTTCATCTCATGTTCTAGAAAAAGCACTCAGCAAAGAAATATAAATTAGGCAACTGACTTTAAATTGAAGCTTAATCTTCTATTTTAATTAAATAGGCCAACTAAGATGTTTAAAGGAAAATCACAACAGCTCTGATTACCATGATCTTCAGGGTTTCCAAAAAATATGCATTGAGCAGGTGGGTAGGAATAAATGGCATCTAGACAGTGTGTACACAAAGCATAAGAATAGCTTTTAATGGCAATTTTAAAAATCACACAGAATCTAGCTACCATATGTCATAATGGGGTAGCTAATAGTAAGTCATTTCAGTAAATCAAAGGTACTCTTGCATAAAGTATCATGATATATCAAAAAAATTATGTCAAAACTGAAGTGATAACATACTCCTCTCTAACCAATTAAAGTGAGAAACTCTTGCACAGCAAATCAATTCTGATTTACTGCATCGTGATCACTTGCCCAGTATAATAATCCAATTTAAAGCAATTGATCCAAGCAGATCAGATCAGATTCAGTATCAAGGGATCTTAATTCAGGTTAGAACCAAAAATCTTTATTGAAGTTTAGTCAGCATTCAATACTAACCTCTTAATAACATGTTTCTTCAAAGAAGAAACCATCTGCTGTAAACACTGAATTATCCAGCAGATTTCAAAGGCTTTAAGATGGCAGCCTCATAAGCAGAAAGATAAAATTGTTAAAAAACACACTAATACAGAATACTATCTTGAAGAGGTCTTTGACTCACACTCAGATTCAAAATTAGCCTTGGCTGAAGATTACCCTCTGTTATCTCAATTTTAGTCTAAGACTGAGTATAAACTTTTAAATCTTATTTTGATTCCTGCAAATATTTCAGAGATTATTTTTTGTTGGTAGACTTGGAGGTTGTGCTATATTCACTAGGAAAGGCCACATGGGACAATATAGTTTAAAAAAAAAATCAAACTATTTCCATTTCTGGTGAACAATTAATTGAACACCTATGACTCCACCAAGTCTTAACCAGTATATTCAACCTTGGAAAAAACTTGGTTCATTTGATCTACATTTCTTTTTAACTTCAGGGGATGAAAACCAATTCTGGCACACATAAATGTAAAACACATTGTCAGCTAACTTTGGAAAAGGTTCACACTAGAGATAGGCCAGAAGAAGAATTCCACACAGAGGCACTGGAACAATGTATACAGTGAAGATGCTGAGATCCATTGAACCAAACTATAAATCCAGTATATGATGGAAACCATTTCAAGACAGAGAATGTGGCAGCACTCCCTGAACCCTTGTTCCAGCACTTATGACTCCACATGGGGATTTGGATCCATACTTTATTTCTTTACTAGGCATAATCAAAGATAAATACTCTGAATTCTTGATACAGATATCCCTATGTTTTAGTTATCCCAGACTTTTATACAGATTCAGCTTATGAGGCTTGAAGTTGGGTACAAAATCAAATCCAGTTCCAGGGACCAGATTTTGGCTCTCCGCCAATCTGGTGCTTGATATTTTATGTACATATCACTCTAAATCACTTCAGGGAGATTTTTTTTCTTATGCAACTATGACAGAACATAGCCAATCAGATTTGACACAAATATGAGCTAAAACCATTGGCCTGTCAATACTGGTATCCTGCCTCTAGCAGTGGCCTAAAAAATGATGATTTATGAGAAGGACAAAGCACAGCAAACAAGTTTATGAGCTTTCTCCCTGAAATGTGAAATTTCATTACTCTCATCATTATCTTAATGTACATAGCTATAAATGTTATTAGTAGCAATGAAATTATCCACCCATTTTTAAAATCCAGCCAGAGTACCATATTTGTTTTGATGAAAATAAATGAATACCAGTTTGAGTATATAATGCATATAAAGCCTTTTATCAGTTCCACCTCTAAGTGAGAGCAATATACCTCAGAGATACAGGACAGTGTGATTTCTGTATTAACTTGTATCTTACCCTTAAGCTGATGACACAAAGGTGAACTTCCACACAGGGTAGAAAAGTTAATTGAAATCATGGTGATGAGAGGAAGGTTTGGCTTACAGGTGATGCTCTGCTCTTCTCTGCAGTTTCATTCAGGTGATCTCTATATCATTTATAAATTGGCTCACCAAAATGGGCTCAATGCAGGATTCAAATAGGTTCAAAGGGAAGGTGGTTTCACATTAGATTTGCAGTCCCTCAGTTCTGGAGCTTGTCGTGAGCTGGTTTGGCCCATATCATGGGTTAGAGCCAGGCCCACCAGCACAGCAGGATGGAATTCCATAAGGGGCAATTTCCCTGGGGCCTGGTAATTTTAAAGGGCCGAGGGCTCTGGCAATTCCCACTACTTCGGCAGGGGCAGCACCCTGTCCCCAGACCCTTTAAATTGCTGCCAGAGAACTGCAGCATCACTCCGGGGAGATTTAAGGGTTGTGGGGAGGTTCATCATGCTCTGGGGGGGCACTAAGGATTGTGGGGAGGGAATGGCAAGGTGCACACACTGTCCTAGTAGAGCAACTTATTAACCAGCTGGGGACCACTGGAGCATAGCAATGGTCCTGTTCCTCTCCTAACCAGCCTCCAGGCACTATGGGAGAGAACATTACACAGCCTACCATGCCAGCACCCTAGCTGTGCAAATTCTTAGTGGCCCAGATAAGGCAGCTTCCTCAGTCATTTGTCTTACAAAGAAATGAGGCCTACAACTGGGCCAATATTTTAGTCTCCGTGCTATCAGGGGTTATTAATACTGTGGAGAAAATATGAAGCTCTTGGCAAGAGGCAGTGACTTGCATAATAGGACATTATTATTTCTTATTTGTATTACATTAGCATCTACAGGCCCTAGCAATGGACCAGGATCTCACTGGATAACCATAGAACAAAGGCAAAGTCCCTGGCAACTGAGCCAGGATGCTCTTTTGAGGTACAGTGTCACACCATAATGAAAATAAGTTCTGTTTTGCAGTAATGTTAAGTATATATTCTTAATATAAAATCAAAAATACCAATGACGCTCAATTTTTGTTAAAAAATGGCATTGCAAAAAATAGCACTGTGAGAGGAAATCGTGGTTCTAGTTCAGTACCATTTTAGAAGGCTGTAATAGTAATCACACACTAAATAACTAAATCTGAGATACTTTCACTAGAAAATGTTACAGAAAACATAGCAGGCTACAATTTTCAGCAGCCTATACATAATATGTCTGATACAAGCCCATTGAAGACAATGAGAGACTCCCATTTTCTTCCGAAGCATTTGGATCAGGCCTTAAATACAGTGTCCTGTTAGTCATAGTATCTGTTATTGTTTTAAACGCTGATACACTTTATATGATGCTTCATAGCTAGCAATACAGAAATGCCTACCTACCCCATTCCCCTCCACCATTGACAGGGCTCCTAAATATGGATTAATTTCATGAAGTCAATAGGACTATATGCATAAAAAAATAGTAAGGCAGCATTTGGCTCTATCTATGTAAATTAAAAGGAAAACATGCAACAGTGTAATGGTATATTAAACAGGAAACTGTAAATATGTAACAGGCATCTGGAAAATAAATATTTTGGAATATCAAAAAAAATATTTCTTGTGTCTCTCTCCCCCTGTTAGCTTGTAAAGCACAAATAAGTTCTGAGCTTCATTACTATGCAGTACGTGTATATTGGTGCTAATTCACGGTCAGCTTTCAGACATAATTATATTAATTGCTTTAAACAAGATACAATATAAATTCTTCATATGCTGTTTAGCTCATCTGTGAAACTAGCCCAATTTGGAATACTGCAATTTGCAATGCAATTCAGGCAACCAACAAGTGTAATGATATATTTTACATATATTAACACTGGGAGGTCATTTTTACTTCAGGTGAAATTTATGTTTTAAGAAGGGCAGATAATCTAATTCAACCTCACTGAAAAAGCTTGAAAGCTATGGGTCCCCCACAGAGCCAATAGATGATTAGTTAATAATAGAAAAGCTACCAGCTACTGAGATGAATGATAATTAGAATTACAGTGAAGTACTATAATGGAATTCAAGTAAGTGGCACATTCTTGGCTAAAATAATGTTGGGAACTAGTGATGGACAGATCTCAAAAGGTTCAGAGATTTCATTCAAATAAGAACTTTTTTTAAAATGGAAGCTTTAAGATTTACCCTCCTTACCAATTCCTCAGCACAAATCACAGGCCTTGCCAACCATTGTCCCCCAGAATCTCTTCTGCCCTCAAAAGGCTCCACCAGCCACGGCTCCTTTGACTTCTTGTGTTGAGTTCTTGTGGATGACAACAGCAGGTACAGCTGCCTGCTACTATACTGCTTTTTAACATCTGGTCTCCTGCTAAGATGGAAGTAAGAAGATCCACTTTCCCTTGTCCAACGCTGAAATGTTTTCTGAAGATGGCCCACATATCTATTACCTTTGCTATGACACAGCACTAACTCTTCTGTTACACAACTCAAACATATCTATTTGGAGAGGAAAAGTGGGCCTCCAAAAGTATTTTGGGGGTTCCTGAACAAGGCCCTCCCCAGAAATATCAGGGTTTCACAGTTTACTCTGACTTTTGGGTTCCCCAACTTAATTATTTCTCCAGACATTTACAGAGGATAAGTGCTTCAGGCCAGACTGTCTCCTAACTCCCCTCATCCCCCACATCTATGACTTTCCTAAGAGCAACCCCTCATATATTTGGGGGGGGGGAATGGCAGCAGCCCAGGCTCAGAAATCATGCTCCATATAGATCCTCTCAGGCTGTTTACTTGCCAAAACCCACACATTTTGGGGGGGAAAAAGTAAAATGTAGGGAAGATTATTCATGCACAGGGATTCCAAATATGCACCAAAGACAGAAGTTTCTATTTACAGTACCTCTTTAAACAAGATTGGAATATTTTTAGTTGAAAGTCATGCATTCAAACACTGCATGTACTGGACAATATTAATATTTTAGAGACTAATATAATTATGTCGTAAGACCATCTGGAAAATCGACAAATGTTACATCACGCTTGAATTATAATATTTAAACTTTCATTTTGGATAGCAGGTTCAAGCAAGTCTTTCATTCTCATTAGTTTTCATCGATCTGAGTGAAGATTCTTTGGCTCGTCAGCACAGGCTGTCCGTACAGAAAGTGGTTCATTGCCTTCCCTCCAAGAGGCCTGAGGTCCCCATCTCCTCAGCCTTTAATGGCCTAGAACCCAATCTTAAACTCACAGCATGTCTTCAGTGTGTCATATTCCATCAGGAGCCGGTGTGCAAATAACACATTTCCATTTGAAAGATGTCACAAAAAGCTTTTGGCATTTACATGACTCAGACAATCACACTTACACCCTCTAATTCTCTCTGCAGCTAATTTCTTATGTTCAATATGTATCCACAGCAGGAAATCAGCAATATCTATTAAAGAAAAAGCTAAAATTCTGCAGCATACTCATTAGTGTACACCAGCTACAGAAAGGAAGTATTTAAAATGACACTATCGACAGTTATTTATTATATAAAAAAAATCTTGAAAATAAAAATGGAGTGCTTTTAAACAGCAAATTATCTTTATACATTCAGGGCCTGCTTTAAAAAAAAGAGTCAGGCACGCAATTAATGCAACCACTTATATAAATCAAGAATTTGCACCTATTTCTTTATAGAACATAGTAATGAAAGTTAAAATATTGGGGATAGGAGAGAAAGAAACCTTAATATGATAGATCATAGGGTACTGTGATAACAGCCTGTGGGAGACTCTTATTCCTCTTCCAAATTTTACCTAACTATCCAAATTCAGAAAAGGTATGGTACATACAGTCTTTTTATAGCTCCTTACATGAAAAAAATTAGTAAAATATGTTCAGATACCACAGAGAGAGACTGACGGACAGTGCACATACCATTGGCATGCCTAACATTTTCAAAATCAGACCCCAGTAACAAACTACCAATCCTCTACAAAAGGGATGCAGAATGAGACCCTAACAGCACAGAGCCTGTCTAGGGGGGAAAAGAATGAGAGGGAAGGAGCCATCATCAGTTGAAAGGAGATCTTTACTGGCATGAACGGGATCAATTTTTGTGCTATAGTAAGAGCAAATCCACTGAAAATGGTCAGCCATACTATTTTGTTCTGAAAAAAGTGTCTGAGAGAAAAGAGAAATCAAATGTTTTGCTAAGAAATGGGAAGTTGCAAATGTGGGGGAGGGGGATGAAGTAGACAGAGTAGAGCAGGATGAAGGGAAAAAAATCTTTAATGGGATGGACTGTGGAAAGACAGGCACTTATACATTGGGGCTGCATTTTTTATAAGAGCTATGGACACTACAAGGCTTTATAATTTTTCCCCATAAGAAATAATGGGTTGGGGGAGATGCATTCACCAGACTCCCCTATGATAATATCTTTTCACCTGAGCACTGTACCTTTTTACAATTACAGGTTACATAGCACACATTTTACACATCAAACATTTAATAAAATAATGTAGAATGCCACTAACCCTGTTCAAACAGAATATTTTAATACAGTAAATAACAGTGGCAATTATGCTAAACTTAGGAAGGGGTGATGGCTGGGTTTTCTTGGGCTGGCTTTTCAGTTGCAGTCTTAAAGGATTTTATCAACCTCTGCTCTTCTGTATGAATCTTTGAACAATAGATCTCCCCGTAGCAAGCCACTGTATCTCAGAGCTCTGGAGACTTTGGCAGACTATTCATGGAAAAGGATAATTGCTCTGTGTGATTTCCATCATCTCATCCAGCAGTCTAAAGAAAGAGGAGAGATGCTTTGTCAGACGCTTGTCTTCCTGCCCTACATCATAATCATCATTATCATCATCATCCTTGCTTCTTCAGATATCCATTGTTGGTCCAGCTGAATCAGTTCCTCATTTGTCAGTTGCTCAGAGTGAGACTCCAACAATGCTTGTACATCATCTTCCTCCACCTCCTCAAAGCAGACATCCTTCACCAACTTTAAATTTCTTTGAGACCAGGAATGGCATCAAATCCCACAAAGTTTTGGACAGTATCTGACCATGTCACCAAATGCCATTCATACATAGTGAAGTGACCTCTTCCCATGATGTGTCAATGTTTTCCACGCTGTTCAAGACATTGTAGGACTTCCAGAACTCCTTTACACTGGGCTTTCCTTCACCAGCTAGCTCCTTAATCAGCATAGAAAATGTCCTCTGTAAGTAATAAGCCATGAACATGGCAGACGCAAGACCAATACTGTACCATACAAGAGGGGAACGTGTTCTAATTCATGTTAGTCCCAATTAATGCATATGATAGATACGTGGATCAGGACCAAGTAAATAGGAACATGTTCCCCTATTGATGAGCGACAGATATTCAAAACAATAGATAAAGGGGGAAGATTTATACTAGGAATACCTTGTATAGCACAGAAGCAATATAGCCAGCTGTCTTCCCTCAATGAGCCTCATCCATAAGCAGGAAGGCCCAGCTCTAATGTTCAAAGAAAGCATATTTCCATTTCCATCGTCAGTCAGTCTGGACTTCTTTTCTTAAATATCCTTCAGAGGTGTTAACAAATGCCTGTTGTGGTGGTATTTTCTTGTGGGTATCTGTCCAACTGAAACACTAGTAAATCTAAGTGGATTGGAATGAATTAAGTTTGGCAAAAGAGAAATGCTAGACCATTAACCCGCCTTGCCATTCATTGCAGCTTGCCAGTACTGTACCATAATCATTATTTGTCCATATCAAATGCATATTCATTTTTCTGAGCCCACCTGCTGGGAAACTTGACCTATGTAGTGTCAAACATTTACATGTGATTTGTGAAAGAATAGTGTTTGATTTTTCTGCTGTGGTTGCGTAAAATGTTTCTCTTGTCATATTTTTGCAGAGAAAAATAGCGTAAAGTCTATAAATTATGAGACTATTAAATAGTGTTCTCAATGTTTATGTGAGGAATTAATGAGCTTGTATTACCTATAAAAGAGAAGTGAGACTTGGAGTTTTGAGAGGTTAGAGTTCAGCCTAGTGGTCCATGCAGTCAGAGAAACTGCTAATCTCTGAAAAGGGACTGTTTGGAATTTTGCTATGAACAAGAACTGAATTTATATAATTCTGGCTGAATTTATACAAAAAAGTGTTATTATTTAGGTATGCAAGAGAAACAAAAAACAATTAGCACATGTGCATAACTTAACTGTACAAAAGTTGACAGATATGTGGAGTGTAATAGATGCATCAGAACAACAGACTAACTTGGCTACGTCTACACTGGCATGATTTTGCGCAAATACTTTTAACGCAAGAATTTTTCCGTTAAAAGTATTTGGCAAGAGAGCATCTACACTGGCATGTGCTTTTGCGCAAGAGATGTGCTTTTGCGCAAAAGCATCTATGCCAGTGTAGACGCTCTCTTGCGCAAGAAAGGTTCGATGGCTATTTTAGCCATTGGGCTTTCTTGCGCAAGAAATTAACGTTGCCTGTCTACACTGGCCTCTTGCGCAAGAATACTTGCACAAGAGGGCTTATCCCTGAGTGGGAGCGTCAGAGTATTTGCACAAGAAGCACTGACTTCGTACATTAGAACGTCAGTGTTCTTGCGCAAATACTCACGGCCAGTGTAGACAGGTGGCAAGATTTTGCGCAAAAGCAGATGCTTTTGCGCAAAATCTTGCCAATGTAGACACAGCCACTTCAGTTTACAGACCTGTTTAAAAAAAAAAATAAAAGTCTTGGCCTACAGCTCCCATAACTGGCAAAAGTGAATATTCCTAAATATAAGTTGGATAAAATATATTTGGCCGCTGGGTATTTCTGAGAATGTGTACCACCATCACCAGCAAAAAAAGTTAGTAAGAAATAGAAGGTTATTTGATAGAAAAATTCCAAGTATATAAAAAAAGAGCATTTAGCCAGTAAGTACCACATTTAGATTCTTAATCACCAACCATGTGGCAGCCATTTTATTGTCATTCAGATGTTTTACTTCAGTGCTGGAAGTACAGGCAGTTCCCGACTTACAAATGGGTTACGTTCAGAACACGTGGTCGTAACTCGATTTGGTCGTAAGTCGGAAATACCCTTAAACGCGCTGCCCACGCTGTTTGAAAAACTTGATGTACATGGTTCTCAACTTGAAAATATTATAATGGGGTTAATGGGAGGTTGGTTGTAAGTATGGATGGTCATAAGTTGGTGTGTTCGTAAGTCGGGGAGTGGCTGTACCGTGTTGTTTCACTTACAGTCTTTCTAGAAGGGGACCAGAAGAGAAAAACCCATTCCAAATAAGACAGATTAAATTTGAAAAAAGAATAAGAGTATTACAAAGGTATTATGTTGTTCTTCTTTCTGCCCACAATATTCTAACATTATTTTCAATAGAACGGGGATAAGGAGAAGTACAAGGAGAGGAGAAGGAAGGAACAACTAGGAATACAAACTCCAAAATAACGCACATTATTTATTAATTATAGAATGAAGTAGGCATACCACAGCACTTCACAAGGACAGAAAAAGTAGACTAAGATCTAGGGTTCACAACCTTTGTGTTGCAGTCAATATTAGTGCTGCTTCTAACAGCTAGCTCATAAAACTCATTTCAAAAGATATGCTGGTCTTTGTGTTGCAGTTTTCTAATTTTTTACATGGAAGACAACAAAAGGAGCTGTTATTTATTTTGGCCCAGAGAGACTTACATTTTTAATTTTCATTTTACATTTTGAAGAGTCAGATTGTACACACAAAGCACTCCAGCATGGCAGACAGCTAAATCCAGCACGGTTCCTCTACATGTGCTCTTTTGAGAGACAGCTCAGACAGTACAGCTCTGGATTAAAGAGACTCCCTCAGTACCATGACATCAGGTACAGGACAGAAACCAAGAACTCCCTGGATATCTAAGGAGAGCATTACTAATTACACCATCCCTTACACAGAGGTAACTCAAGGTAGCCTTTCTCTTTGCAATCTCTTGTGAAAATTAAAGTTGACTACCAATAAACTTTAAAAAGAAAAAAAAAAGATTAAAACCCAGACTGAAAAGCAGCAGATATCAGACCCTCAGTAAATAATAATGGACTTCAGAGCACCAGCTTATTCTTAGAGAAAATTGCCACCTAAATATTCACCAGAGACTGAACGAAGGGACTTTGGCTTAATGTTGCATTCAAATAACAGCACCTACGTGATTTAGAATCCAAAGGTCACTTTTCAAAAGTGAATTAGGAACTTGGTCACTCCACCCCCCACCATAAGAAAATATCCCTTCCCTAAATTACTTCTGAAAAGAGGTAACACGTGAAATGAAAATTTTACCTTGCATCTCTAACAGTGCACTTAACCTAGTATTACAGTGTTCAGTTTAGGCATGCAACCAAGTCATAAACTGGAACTTGAAATCATGACTTTCTGGCCTGGGAATCCACCATCTGAAGTATCAGAAGGGTAGCCGTATTAGTCTGTAACTTTAAAAAACAACAAGTAGTCCTAAAGTACCACAGGACATGTCTACACTAGGAAATTACTTCAAAAACAACTTATTTTGAAATACTTCCCCAAAAAATAATTTCAAAACAGCATGTCCACACTATAGGGAAGCTTTGAAATTAGTCTGAGGTAGGCTCCCATAATGTGGATGTGCTACCTTGACTTAGAGCCCCAGGAACCACAGGGAAGTAATTACTCTGAATGACTCTGGGGAGTAGTTATTTCAAAACAGCAGCAGTGAAGAGTCCACACTACCGCTATTTCTAAGTAACTATTTCAAAATAAATATTATTCCTTGCGGAAAGCAGGAGTTATTTTGAAATAACCAGTTCTTTATTTCAAAATAATGGGCTTGGTAGCATGGATGCTCTGCTGGTTATTTCGAAAGAAGATGTAGACCAGGGCTTAGAGACTAATAAATTCTTTACTCAAGATCATCTCATCTGAAGAAGTGGGTTTGCCCATGAAAGCTCACAATACTATATAGATATATTTTTTTTTTGTTAGCCTCTAAGGGTACATCTACACAGCAAGGCTAAAGACAAATTAAGCTACACAACTTCAGCTATGTCACTTGCGTAGTTTAAGTCGTCTTTTGGTGCTATCTACATAGCAGAAAGTTGAAGGAAAGACAATCTTTTCTTACTTCCCTTACTCCTCGTGAAATGAGAATTACCACGAGTTAGAGTACGAAGTCCTCCAGCTCAACATTATTTCAAAATAAAAGCTTGTAGTATAGACAATGCTCTGTGTTATTTTGGAATACCCTAAGGTGCCACATTACTACTAGTTGCATCTGAAGTATGTACTTGGGAGCATGGAATTGTATGAGACAGAAAGGAATATGTCATAAGAGGGAGAATGAAAAAGAAAAAGGCTGTATTAAAAACTGTGATGCATGTACATTCTGGTGTGTCAGAGAAGGTATTAATAAAAACAGATTAGATTCAAGGAGGGCACAAAACACACAGATTAATGCAATTCAAGAAAAAAATTGTAAAGATATTCAGAGGTGTTCTCAGGATACCAAAGAAAGGGGGGAGAACAATTCTGCATATATAAGGATTGAGGTATAATCGTAGTGAACAGTGTGCATTTGTGGGGGAGAATTCATGAGTTCAGAAAGTAAGAACATTTGTAAATTCACCACTATCAATTTAGGACTG
This sequence comes from Pelochelys cantorii, assembly GCA_032595735.1. Lineage (NCBI taxonomy): Eukaryota > Metazoa > Chordata > Testudines > Trionychidae > Pelochelys > Pelochelys cantorii. The sequence goes on from CM064330.1 coordinate 67,273,922, forward strand.
AATAAGAACCTGAACCAGTTAGTGCATTACAAAGGCAGTTTTCCCTCTGTGATCATTCATATCTCCACACCAAATGTTGTGAATGACCCAGTTCTATCCTGATTTGATTAGCTTCATTAACACGAGCAACTTCTTCCTTATATATACACACCCCTGCTTCTGTAACTTCCACGCCAATTCATCTGCTGAAGTGTTTTTTACCCATGTAAGCTTATGCCCTAATAAATCTGTTGGGGTGTGTCTACACAGCACGCTGAAGTTGAAATAAGATACGCAATTTGCACTATGCAAATTTTGTATCTTATTTCAATTGTATTTTAAAATAGCTTATTTTGAAATTTGGCATGTCTACACAGTGCCAAATTTTGAAACACCCTATTTCTAGACATCCCTTAACCCTCATGGAATGAGTGTTAGGGGGATGCTGAAATAGCAAGCCCGTTATTTCAAAAAATATTTCAAAATAACAGGCAGCTTGTTAAGACGCGGGTCAGCTATTTCGGGATACTATGAGGAATAACACCTATTCCGAAATAGCTAAATCGGAATAGCAGTAGTGTGGATACTCCACTGATGGTATTTCAAAATAGCTCCTGCCCAGAGCCATTCAAAGTAATTACTCCCCTGTGCCTCCTGGGGCTCTAATTCGAGGTAGCATGTCCACACTAGGGAAGCCTGCCTCAGACTAATTTTGAGGCTTCCCTGTAGTGTAAACATACTATTTCGAAATAAGCTATTTTGGAGTATTTCTTCCAGAATAGCTTATTCCAAAATAAGTGTGCAGTGTAGACGTACCCTAAGGTGCCACGGGACTCCTCGTTGTTTCTGTAGATACAGACTAATGAGACTAACTCTCTGAGAACTTTGTAGGGGATCATCTGTTGTGTTTCTTTATTATGTGACATCTGTTACAGATGCTTCTACTGCATTTTTTATTGCTAGCGCTTTCACACAAGTAAATTCAGAACATACACTCAGATAAAAAGATATATAAACATTAAGTTAGTTGTGATGAGCAACAATTAAATGAATTCAACTTCACATGTAAGTGAATGCTCTGCCAGTGAAAGAACAAAAGCTGAGCTTGAGATTAAGTCACAGACACAAAAATGAAATACTTTATTGCCAGTGGCAAATTCTGGGAACAGTTTTGTTCATATAGGATAAGCATTTAATTATAAGTAAACTATTACTCAAGATGCAGGATCCTGAAAGTACTGCTCTAGGACATGAAACTTTAAACTGATCAATCACATAAAATTATTTCTAGCAATGTCTGGGTATAGACGTAAAGGGCATCTCTACACTAGGACATTATTTTAATAACTTATTTTGAAATAACTCCTGAAATAACCATTTCAAAATAGTGTGTCCACAGCACCGGGAAGGCTTGAAATAAGTCTGAGGCAGGTTCCCTTAATGTGGATGCACTACCTTGACTTAGATCCCCAGGAAGTACTGATGAATAATTACTTAAATGATTCTGGGGAGGAGTTATTTTGAAATGGCAGCAGTGGAGAGTCCATACTACCACTATTTCAAAATAACTACAGCCACTCCCTGACTTATGAACACACCGACTTATGACCATCCGTACTTACGACCAACCTCCCATTAATTCCATTATAATATTTTCGAATTGAAAACCATGTACATCAAGGTTTTTGAACAGCGTGGGCAGCACGGGCAGCGTTGGTCGACTTACGACCAAATCGAGTTACGACCAGATGTTCAGAACGTAACCCATTCATAAGTCGGGGACTGCCTGTATTTCAAAATAAGCATTATTCCCTGTGGAAAGCACAAGTTATTATTTCTTAATAACCAGCCTGTTATATAAAAATAATGGTCTTGGTAGTTTGGATGCTCTGCTTGTTATTTCAAAATAAGGGAAGCCATTTCAAAATAATTTCCTAGAGTAGACCAGGGCTAAGAGAGTGAAATCAGTCAAATGGACTCACAATATATCAGAATGAAAAATCCCAGAAGGGTTCAAAAGACCAAGAATTCAAAGGCTGAAGGAACAGTTACAACATCTAAATCTTTCCTATTTAAAGCCCTGACCTGCTAACACTTAGGCATGTGCATATTTTTTTACATTTGAGTAGTTCCTCTGAATGCTGTAAAATGAAGCTACAGGTCAAATAAGTTCAGTGCCAAATAAGCTCCAACCTGGGTAGGCCAACAGTCAGCAGAACGTTAAGGGCAGCCTGCCATTGAGGTTTGGGCATATCAGGGGCTAGGTAAGACCAGCCAGAGAGATTATAGTACCTAGGTGTTGCAACACACATATCATCTTAACATTTAAACTCTCTCAGACTTCAATCCAAATTATTCAGATTCTTTCCTCCAGACTGAGCTTGATAAACTAAATAGATTACAGTCATCAGTATCAGGAGTTTTATACTAAAGTACCAGTGGCACAGTCGGGGCTAGGAAAAATGAATCATGAGAAATGAAATCCATTGGAGCCCCGTTATTTTTTTTAATATGTAACTGAGTCATTGACTTGAAATTTTAAGATATGCCTTGTAAACAGAAAACAAAAAAGCCCATTCACCCCACAATTTGTAATGTTCTGACATTTTGTATGGGGAGCAGGGTGTGGGGGTAAATTAGCTGCACCCAATTTTTACATCGGTCGTATTACCAATTTTAGTTGTTGTGTGCATGCAGTTGGTCTTCCCTTTGTACATTCAGTGAATGATACATTTTAAATTAATAGCAACTTTATATTATTATACATAAAAGAAAAAACCAGACAAGCATAGTGCTAGCTAAGGAGTTGCCCATTGCACATTGCCATTCAAAAAGAGAAATACATGACCTTTGTGCCATATATATGGCCCATTCATATCGAGAGATGGTGGTAAGCAGCGGCAGTGACAATCTATGACTTGTACCTGGATCTGCAACTTCTTTCATGGCTTATGCGTCCAATATTGGATTTGCACAGTCGATTACAATAGTTACATGCCAGTCTACTTCCGTTTTCATGAGTCTGAGAATTTTTCCTTCTGAGGAGGAGTTCTTTTGCATGACTTACACAGGTCCTATCAAAAAATGATGTGTCCTGTTGTAATAATTGTCGCCAGGTGTTGCGATCTGATGACGTAGATTCCCAAGAGCTTGGATTGATGTTAAACCTTCTCATAGAGGAAGGCCAAAGTTAAGATTCAAGGATATATGTAAAAACACTATGAGAAGGTTTAACTACTCAATTTTTTCTCTTGGCACGAGTAGGTAGTCCAGGTCTCGGATCCATAAAGCAAGACACTTAACACGCACACTTGATATATCAGTATCTTTGTTTTCAATGTCAGTTTGGGATTGTTCCATGCTCGTTTTGTAAGTCTGCCAAATGTTGTGGCTGCCTTCCCAATTCTGATGTTCAGTTCTTCATCCACGGAGAGATCTGTGGTGACAGTAGACCTAAGGTAACAGAATTGTTGAACCACCTCTAATGGACTGTCATTCAAAATGACCTTGGGTGGTTGAGATACACCTTGAGCAAACACAACAGTTTTCTTCATACTTATGTCGAGAGAACACTTTTTCCTAACTCTGGACAGAGAATCCATCAGTGCCTGTAGCGTGTCTTCATTATGTGCAACAAGCGCTGCATCATCTGCGAATAGGAGTTCTCTAATGAGAACTTTCTTGACCTTAGTTTTAGCCTTGAGTCATGTTAGGTTGTAAAGAGAATCATCTAACCTTGTGTGGAGAAATACATTAACATGTGAGTTTAGAAATGCACAATTCAAATAGGACTGAGAAGAATATACCAAAGAGAGTAGGAGCAAGGACACATCCCTGTTTGACTCCACTTTTCACCACAAAGGGTTCAGATGTAGATCCATCATAGTACACTGTTGCTTTCATATCTTCATGAAAAGATAGCATGAGCTTGAGTAGACCTGGTGGACAACCAATCTTAGTTAACACTTTGTAAGTCCTGATCTACTGACTGTATCAAATGCCTTTGCTAAGTCCACAAATGCTATAAACAGCGGCTTTCCTTGCTCTCTTCATTTTTCTTGTAGTTGTCGAAGAGAAAAAATAATGTCCATTGTTGACTTGCCAGCCCTGAAGCCACATTGTGTTTCTGGATAGACTCAATCTGTGAGTTTTTGCAGGCAATTAAAAATGACACGGTCAAATGCTTTACCTGTAATGCATAGTAAAGAGATGCCTCTGTAGTTGTTACAGTCCCCCTTATCGCCTTTGTTTTTATAGAGAGTAATGATGTTTGCATCCCTCATATCATGAGGGACCTCTCCCACTCGCAAACATTTTATAAGTCATAGAGGAAGGGGATGAGGACAGCCTTGTTAGCCTTCAGGACTTCAGCTGGAATCCCATCGTGACCTGGTGCTTTCCAACTGGAGAGAGCATCAAGTACTTGGGAAAGCTCTTCCACTGTAGGCTCTACATCTAGCTCTAACATTTCTGGAAGAGTTGGAATGAGGTTATCAAGTTCAGGATGTATTGTACACTCATGGGAGTAAAGACTTGAGTAGTGTTCCACCCATCGGGACATCTGTTGGTTTTTATCTGTGATCACCTGTCCATTTAGATGTTTCAATGGAGCAACTTTGGTAAAGTTTGGTCCAAGTGCTTTCTTCAGTCCATCATAAATGGTTTTCGATATGGTCGCCCATATCGAATGCTTTTTGAATTCTAGAACACAGATCGGCCCAATTCTTGTTTGCACACTGCCTGGATTCTCTGAAGAACAGATCTTGTATGGCGGAGCTGATCTCTTGAACTGTGCAATGGATTCTTTATGTTGTTCAGATAAGCCTTGTTTTTTTCTTCAAGAAGAGGCCTGAGAATGTCAACATTTTCATCAATCCAGTCTTTGTTGGAAAATTTCTGTGTTCCAAAGGCAGATGTGGCACATTCATATATTACAGCACTCAGCATGGACCATGTCTCATCAAAAGACTGCTGAACAGGTTTGTCTTCCATTTTGCGAGTTGAATTCCATTTGAATTCTTCCACAAAGACAGAGCATTTCAGTGCATCTCTAGTACTGAGGGTGTTAACCTTTGGTTTTCTGCAATCCTTTGATGTATAGAGTTTCTTTGGAGCAATTTTCACTCTACTGATAAACAATGAGTGATCAGTGTCACAATCTGCACTGTGATACGCAGCGGTAAATTTAACAGAGTTGAGATGTTTTCTGTGGACCAGTACAAGGTCGAGTTGATGCCAGTGACTGGATGTGGGGTGGCGCCATGAGACCTTGTGGCAGTCTTAAGTTGAAAAAAGTATTAGGGATGGAGAGATGATTCTGAGAGCTGAATTCAAGAAGCCTTTGACCATTTTCATTCATTTTCCCAATGCCATGATGACCTAGGCAAATGGGACAGGACTGGTGATTGCGTCCCACTCTTCCATTAAAATCACCAAGGATGTACAGTTGTTCACTGGATGAACAGAAATCGACAACTTTCTGAAGGTTACCATAGAAGCGGTCCTTGTCATCAGTGCACGATGTTATTGTGGGTGCATAAGTACTTATGATGTTAACATATCCTGATTTGGTGCTGAGCTTTAGGGATATAACGTGTTCTGATTCAGCTATGGGTGTATTGATAAAGTATATGAGATTGTTTTGAACAGCATAGCCAACTCCGTAAAGACGGTGTTTCTCTGAACTCAAATCCTTCCAGAAGAAGATGTAGTTGGTTTCTTTTACTAATCCAGCATCTGCCAGTCTGGTCTCCTGGAGAGCAGCAATGTCAACATTCAATTTATGTAACTGTTCGTCTGTGACTGCAGTTTTACGTATTGAATCTGTGTTTGTAAGATCATGATCAAGTTCAAGTCCAGAACACATTGTCCGCACATTCCAGCTACCAAGCCAGAGGCAAGTTGGTTTATTGTATCAACTGCAGTAGCTGTGTATAGCTGTGTGTGGGTAAGTGTCTCCTCCTGTGCGCTGCATTGCCTGGGCTAGTGTTTGAGGAAAGTGAGTTGCCCAAGCGACACTATCCCCCTCTCGGTCGCCCCAGTTAGATCCAAAGGAAAGACAAGAGCCAGTATGTTAGGAACTCAGGTGACTGCAGGAGATGCCAGAAAAGCAGATTGGATGAAACCTCAGTGTTAACCACCTTAGGGTCTCCACTCCGGATTATGTCTGGATTTACTCCCATAGCCTTTGGATCTCCCGAACCTACCCACAAGGCAGTGGGGAATTTTCTGCCAGGGTTCTCTTCCCTGGGGTGACGTAAGGAGTCACTATCCCTTGGATGCCGGTGACCAATCATGGTTCATACGCCAATCGGATTATCCAAAGTAATCCAGGGACCCAAGTATCCCAAGCCCTCCACCAACAGAGTGAGGGGGTAGGGCAGCCTTATTTGATGGCGGGCTGCACTTGCCATGTCACAACATCATCATCAGGCACTTGTGACTTTTAGTCAGAGCATTGGATACCACCCAATGTCCCATCACACTCTGGTAATGTTGCCACTACTGGTCCGCGGCTGCATATTCGCACGACAAAGCGCACTTATTTTGCGGCAAACCTCTGAAAAGAGGCCCCCCTCCTATCCGCCATTTGGAGACATGCTGGGTAGCATGCAGCTCTGCCAACCGGTCAGCATGCAGCCCTTGTGCCATAAGGGCCTCAAGAAATATGTCATTTCTCACTTCAAGACTGAGCAGCTATAACTCACAGCTTAAGGCAGACACTCACAGGGTTTTGCACCTAATCTTTGCCACAGCGTTCTAGAATACTGGTTTTGTCTATTTTTACCATCAACTAGCTGAAATTCTTCTTAGAGCACAAAAATTTAAGGGTGACAGTGTTTGGGGTTTGTTTGTTTGTTTGTTTGGCTGTAGGTTTGATGGCTTCAGCTTCTGACAGTCACTTTGATTTATTAGAACTACTACAAGGGGCTAAAGTTTAGCATCAAGTGCTGCAAGTCAGCTCCCAACTAACAAGCTTGCCAACTCTAATTCATTAGGAGCAAGGTGCAATTTTTTTTCCATTTTTGGCTCAGTGTGAAGATTCACTATCCTTTAAACCAAAATAATTCTAATGAGATTTTCAGAATTTGTTTTGAAACTCAATGAAATGTGGTGGACAAGTATTTATTTAGAAGTGTGTGGACAAGGGTATGGGCAGTGGGTGAGCCTAGGGCTGGGGGAAGCAAGGCCTCCAGCCCTGCTCCTTCCACCCAAGCCCCAACCCCTGCCAGCCAGGGCCTCATGGGAGCCAAGTGTCCCCCCCCCCCCCCACTGTAGGAGTAGGCCACCCATCCCCTAGAAGACAGTGCACAGCTCCAGCCTTCCCTTCCCAGCCAAAGAGTATGGGGATGAGGATAGGCAGTGCACTGCTCTAGCCTTCCCTGGCCCTGGCCCGAGCATAGGTGGTGGGAAGGGAAAGGGATAGTTTGTGTAGCACTCAGCTCCATGCTCCCCAGTCCCCAGAGAGCTAGCAGCACAGCCCCAGCAGGACTGAATCCCAGACAGCTTGGGTGAGACACATTGACTTGAGGTGGACACTGGAGACAGAAAGGTGGCAGAACCAGGCTGGCAGCTTGGGAAGGCATTGACTTCCTCTGCTTATTATGCCCACCACCCAAGGATAAGGACCAGAGTCAAGGGGCACTGCTTCCGTACCCGAAGAGCATTAGATTTCTCAGCAACAAGGACCAAGGCCACAAATCTAGACAAATACAGCATGCTAGAATCAGTGTGTGGTAAAGAAAATTTACAACCATGGGCCAAGAAGAAGAAAAGGAAATTTAATGCAAAATGAAATCCAAGTTAAATTATTTGAACTCCATACCAGATACATAAGACACTTGGCAAAGATATCACTCTGTGTGTAAGTAAAGGCTAAAATCCTGGAAAACTCAAAATGTTTTTCTGCTCATCAGGACAACAAAGTGAGATAGAGAAGCTTCAGAAAAATCCATGATGCACTGGAACTATCTTTTGGAAGGACACACCTTGGCTACTTGAAAATTATAAAGTGTGTGATTCTCACTCTTATATTCCCCGTGTTGGCAGCCATGTTCTGCCCAAAGGGGGGAGAGAAGTACTTTCCATCAGCTAACGTTAATTAAGAAATGACACTGATAGGATCCTAGAGGAATTTCATTCAGCCTTTTTTGGTAAGAAGGATGTTGCCTTCAGAACATGACCATTGTGAAGGTACAAAAGGATACCACAACAGCTGTAAGCAGCCCAGGTACTCGAGGTGACAGATGTTCTGGTTTACACAAGAGAATGTGACTGCTAGTATCTTCTCAGTAAGTATACTTTGACTCAGGGATACATTTCCTTCTTTTTGGTTGTTCAGAGCTCAAATTTGATGACTGTCACGACATTCTGCAACCGCTATGTTTTTTCCGAGCATTTTCTGAGAAGATTGTAGGTGCTCAGTAGGATTTAGGGTGAATGTTCAACAGAGTTGTTTTGGTTTAGGAATTGTCAGAATCCTACTCCCCTTTAAGGCAATTTACCACTAACTTAGTACCTAAGAGTAAGGCCTCCATTGCCATTATTACTTTGTTGCTTTACCAGTGGCTACCTCTGAAACATCCAATAAAATTAATAACATCAATCGGTCTTCTAAAGGAGATTGAACCAGAAATCTTTCTCTCTAAAACACAGACTTTTACCACATAAATTAAAGAAGCAACACCATTAGCTGAACTGTCTCTATGGATGGATTACCCAATTGACAGGAATAGAGCCTACTTAGCCGGTGAGAGTCGCATCATTTTATGTGTGTTTCCATGAAAAATTCTGATGATTGGGCTTATTGGAAACAATGTCCTTGGAAACAATTTATTTTCCAAAGCAAATATTGAAATATATTAATAAAAAGATAACTGGACATTCACACCCACAACTTGATTCTAAAAATTACACTTGTGCTTCAGCCTCCATCCAGACCCAAGCATGCTCTGACATAGAAGCCAAGAATAGGGCAATTGGCCCATAACTCACCTTACCCATCTCACCTCTTATGCCAATGAAAACTTTACCCATCTCACCTCTTTAAATAGACATTTTCAGACTAATTCTGATCCTTTTGTGCTGGTCAGGCAGGGCAAAGGGCCAGAATCCAGAAAAGAAACCTTGGCCAAAGCACGATTTGGCAACATAATCATTCTGCAGATCAAATTATGAATAAATCTTTATTCATAATTATGGTTTAAAGATTAATCTTTATTATGAATAAATCTAAAAAACAAAAAATGCTTGAACAATTTGCAAACAGAAAATTTGTCACAAATAGTTCTTTTCTCAATTGTTTCATACCTTTACAGTATGAGATGTTCTTGTAAGATTCCCTCCTCTCCCCATTTCTAAACCAAGTGAGTTCATATAAACTGTGATGGTGGGACAAAAATCAAACTTTTGAGTCTTTCTCAGACTTTCCCATCCTTAAATGTACATTGTTTTATGAATCATCCAATTGCCAAATCCTTTCCTCCAGCTTTTTTGCATTTCTGAATCCTGACAATTCCATATTAGGCTATACATGGGACAAATTGTGACCTCTTCTTCCTCTCATAGCCCCATCACCCTCACTATGTAGAGAGCAAGATCCAGAGCACTCATCTTGTGTTTTTTAGACCCCACAAGCTCCTGCTATGAATTGTGTGAATCAATATTTCACAAAGCTATCTTCTTAATAAACAGAAATAATGATGCATTTCTATTCCATTTTCATGTGAGCAGAACCTCTGGCATCAAGACTAAAGCATTTAATTAAAGAACAGTGCAACAACCTCAGGCTTCAGTAAAAAATTGGGTGGTGACATTTTTTATTTCATTTTGCCTGGCAGTTCAACAAACAGTCTTTCACTCTTAAATTTATCCAAACTAGTTTATACCAGTCACTACTATTATCTTCACTTGTAATTATTGCTCAAAATTTAGTCAATGACTCCTACTGAAAGTATACCAAGCTTATACATCCATTTCTATTATTTTACAAAGAACCATTTTGTTGGCAGTTGCCTTAAGCACTTGTGACAACTTGTTAGAAAATGAAATTTGCCCAACTTCACAGTGGAGAGTGAATCTCCAATGGAAATTCAAACCAACTCATCATAGTTCCTTCTATGTTTGGTATTAAGTTGAAAATGTCAGAGTATATGCACCAGGTCCTTGGTTATATCTAGGAGCACACATATGGATGGAGGGGATGATGCAGAGGTGAAGTTTGCCATTGTATCTCCCTGACCCTAGATATATCAATGGCCCCAAAGGGCTGAAATGGCAGACAGGGATCAGTAAGACACAGGGAATGACTCATGAGGCCTCTTTTCCTGGTAGTAAAGAGAGGGCTAGCCCTACTTTTCCCCTATACTTAGGCAACCATATTATAATTGCTGTCTCGCTCTGGTAAGGCTCCACATACATATGGGGGGGCATGTACAGTTGAATTTATAGCTTTACATTTCCCTTCCTCACCTCAATTCTCAGGGTCAAACTGGCCCCCAGTGTAATCTAGCAGCCCTGTGGATGTTCTAGCTTTTCCCACTGCAGCTGCAAAGGGAATTCAAATGACTTTTAGGTCTGGCCTCTTAAGACCAGATTACATCATCTGTTCTCCACACAGAAGCAAGTTCTTCCTAAGAATGTTAAAATATTTTTATATTTCTCTGGGGGGGGGGGGAAGGGAGAGAAAGAGAACACAAATGTGCAAACCATTGACAATGGCAAACAAACGTCCAGAGGTTCTGAGCACTGAGATCAGGAAGAACAGTGGGTCCTCATCACTTCTCAGAAAGTAGTCCATACTTGTTTATACTTTTATACATTTTGGGGAAATGTGAGCTTTTATGTTCACTCCTTTATTCCTGCAAAAGCTGTTTAAAAAGTGTTAAGCTCCCAAGGTCTTTTCTAACTGGAATTAATGTAAAAACGCCCAGTGACTTGAATTGGCAGTAGATCAGGTCCTATCACACCTTAGCCTCATATGTGATCAGAGTTTAAAAGATATTATAAAAAGTACTTAATATAAAATATTGTTTTCATAAAACAGAGAAAATGCAGAAACTGAATGTACATAAGGGATATCTACAAATGCTGGGATTGCAGTGACATGACAACTCACCTAGCTTCACTTTCATGTTTACTTTGATGTCATACAAAGAGCCACTTGATGTGTTTATTTACCCTTACACATGCTTTGGATACCTATATCATATTCTCTATGTATTACAGTGGTCTCTATCTAGAAAGCTTTAATATTACACAAATCTGTCCTGGCAGAACCACGAAGGCTAATGGAAAACTATAGTCTACTTCTATGATGACAAATCAATCCAGATATCATGTTATAATGTCATATCAAAAAATATAGATTTTTCTGAAACCACTCAGATTATAGTATGCACATGAATGGAAATAAATTGTACTGATGTCACACTCTTACTAATCACGTATACTACTCTACAACTGTCTTGAAATCAAAGTGTTTTGATCACATCTGCCTGTTTGAAAGTCTCTGTTCAAGAGGAACCTACACACTGACTAGCTGAGATATTTCAAAGCAGGATTGAAATGCATTGCAAAGGTGAGTACAGTAGCGTGTCTAGTGCCTGTCTTGTACTATGCCTGAATCAAGTCAGTTCTATTAGTCCCTCTCTTTTATGAGCATTACATTTGTTCATAAATATAAAAAGAAATGAAGGTCTTAGATTTAAAACTGTTAGATCACCATTACTGAAATGAAAGATTAAAACAAGCAGCAGCACTTTTAACACCAGACAGAAAGTAAGATATATTCATTCTACAATGACAATGTCAAGCAATACCAGATGAAAGACAAGAGTATATTCAAATTTTGTCTGAAACAGGAAATCCTTAAAACATCACACAAAAATTGTGCAACCCAGTGAGACAAGATAAAAAAAGATTAAGCAATGAATACCTAACATCGTGTATCACCACTAAGCAAAAATATTTTGAGCATCTACATTAGATATAATTAAATGTTGACTAGCTGATTTTTATTTTACCCATGTTGTATATCAACATTTTCCATGGATTGTGCTATCACTTAAAATGTGTACATACACTGTCTGGTCCTCCACCTGCCATATCAGTCTATTCTTCATTCTGCAGACTTGACTTTACACACAGCTTGATTATAGACACAGCAGGCAGGAAAAAGGATATAGCAATGTGTTATTAAAATCTGATGAATAAAAATAGCCAACCTAGTCACCAAATGAAACAGTGCCCCCAAGTAAGTTAAGTTATACAGCATGATCTGACTTAGATGGCATATGCCTGCCCACTCCCATGAAACACAGTTACATTTTTCAGGGGCTGTTTTACCCAAAATCCAAATTCTAATAAACAATGTGCAATTTTTCAAGAGATGGGATAGAGCAAGGGACCACACATCTGAGCATAAAATGTGTCCCAGAGTATTTGCTTACTAGTGTGATTCATATTTCTTCCATTTTAAGTGTGCTATCAGTAAGACATACTTTGACTTGATCTCAGATAATGAATGCAAGTACTGTAAGGTATTACCCCAGGGCATTATTTAGCTTCAGTAGTAAAATACACCCAGAATTTAAAAAACTTCCTCAATGGTACTTTTAGGAACAAGAAAACTCTTACAGAAATTTTCTATGATTCTAAGTTATATGAGTATAATAGGAATCAGAGCAGTGGGTATGTATAATCATTGAAGATCAGCATAGAGACCAGTGCCCCCAGAATTCTGATGATTCAAAAATGCAGTATATGTTTAACAATTCGCAAAACAAGAAGCAGTGGTTAAATAAATTGAAATACAAAACAGTAAAAAACAAAAGCATGGCAATAATAAAGAATCCCACCAGGAGAAATTAAGTGGTAAAAACCACCATTAGTATTTTAATTGATTCTGTATGAATATTACTGCAAGTGAGTAAAACAAAAAACAATCTGCAAAGCTATGTAGTATGTAATATCAATAAAACAGGGTAGGGCCTTTCACCCTTTTCATTCAACCAGTCAGCATAAAAAGAGACCAAAATAAGATGATTGTTATTTCAAGAACAACAACAAGAACCATTTTTAGCATTATGTGTAAAACATTAATTACTTCAAGTCCCAGATGTAATGTGTTTCATGGCAGATTTCTTGTGTATCAGTAAAAATGGGTTTATATAATCATGGAAATGTTAATGGGAAAAGATCAAGAGGAGGCACTGAAAGAAGAGTTGCCAACTCTTCAGGATTGCCATGGAGTCTCCCCGAATCTGCACTGATCTCCCAATGACTATTGAAAACAATCGGGAGATTTTAAGAATATTTTTTTTTTAAATGACATGGGGCGGGGGAATTTCCTGGAATAGCTTCTGTCAGACTTGGCAGCCTTAATTTACAGGGTTGAATCTTACACATTAGAAATGTGAGCTGAAGTGCAGATGCCCAGATTCAGAAGTAGAAGTAGAACAGGTTAGAAAGTCAGTTGTCTTACTACAGGCTTCCAAAAGACATTTGCAGATTTCAAGGAATCTTTTCAAACCATCCCTGATATTTTTGTTTAGGTTAAAATCATACACATCATGTCAGGTGCCCCTACTATCACCACAGATGTGAGAACAGTAAGGCAATTCATTTGTTTTAAACCAGCAACATCAAAATGAAATTATTTTTAAATAAAAACTTAGTGTAGAAAATTTATCAGTGATTTTCTACAACTTGCTTTCTGGGGGAAGAGCTAGCTAAACCTGTCGTCACTGTACTGAGATTAACATTAAAATATTAAGAATCAGATGGGTAGTTGTGCTGGTCTGTATCCGCAAAAATAATGAGGAGTCTTGTGGCACCTTTAAGACTAATACATTTATTTGGACATAAGCTTTTGGGGGTAAAACTCCACTTCATCAGATGTAACTGACAAAGTCATCTTTTGCCAATGAAAACTTATGCCTAAATAAATCTGTTAATTTTTAAAGTCCCGCAGGACTGCTTGCTGTTTTTATTAAAATATTAAGATTTTCAATTCCTCAGAATAAACAAGAAAATCTCTTTCCTTTTCTGCAAGCCTATAATCAAGCTGCTGATTTTCTGTAAGTAACATAGACAGGAATGCATGTGCCGCTTAGATTAATCAATTCTGCTGAAGGATTAAACCTCATAGAGATGATTTTCCTGACATGCACTGGTCACCTATCACTTAGTCATGCAGAGACTGTCCTATCTCAGGAGATTCATAATATACACTGCTTAGTCTGGATAAAAGGTATGGATTAAGACATTAGGGTAGAGTGAGCTCTGGGATAGTTTCATTTGCATCTAGCTTATTGAATCATCAGGAAATCACCACCACCATCACTATGATAATGCAGTACATGGGGATGGGGAGGAGCTGATGTTGCTGGATTCAAATAAGGGATTTCACAGAAATAAAAGGGGCAATTGGGCCAGAACATTACGGATAGCTGTCGGTATTTTCTAAAGGCTAAGAATAGCATTAAAATGCTTTGTTCATTGAGTCCTTAAGGGCCTACTAAATAAAATACAACTGGGAACATAGCAAAAGTAATTTGTGAAGTTTTAATTATGCATTTAGGGCTGTTGGGAGCAGAAAAGGAATTTTTTCTACTTCTTTAAAATACTTAAGCCCCCTAGAATCTGTACAGCGTAGTGAAAAGAGAAGGCGTAGAACCTCTCCAGTTCAGCTCTTCAGCACTTTCAAGATTATTTGGCAGATGTAGGCCTTAAGGAGCCTCTAAAAAGCAAACAATCAAAACCAGAATGGGTCCAATGGGGTAACTGACTATTCAGTCAATTTAGGTCAAATTCATTCTCATGCAGAGGGCCAGTGGAAGTCCCCACCTACTCATTGATGATAGGACTGAAATATAATTCACGACGGACCTCTGCACCAGAGAGAATTGAACTCTGTATGAAAGTCAGAGGGAAACTGGCATGAAATTAAGTAGCTGGCCTAAATAAACTGTAGAAAATACCTACTCCATTATTGTCCCTAAAAACAGCAACTCCTTTTGAACTACTGTGAACTTCAGTAATACACTATTTTGAACTACTGTGAACTTCAGTAATAGCACTTATACAACATATTAGGCCATTAAAGCAGCAAATATTGGATCTGATTGCTCAGCCCTTATTTAAGCAGAACTCCTACAGTTGTACCAGTAACTAATCAGTTTCACAATGTAACTGTGCAACACATACATTATATTACTTTTTTTCACTAAGCAAGGCAGTTGAAGCAGAGAGGTAAAGTGTTAATATCGTTAATCTTTTTTTCCTTCAATATTAAAAAGGACCAGACATCTTGAAAATAAAATGATTTGTTTGAAAAAAACTCACACCTGACTAAAGAAACATTACCTACTATTGTTACAAATAATACCTGATAATATTGGAACTGAAACTGATCACATCAAAAAAATTGTTCACTTTGTTGTTTTGTGCGCTTACAGCATTTTATGTAACATCGCTGTCACCATATTTAGACAATTTCCCCTGCTTATGACTCTCAGCTAGTGGAGAAAGAAGAAACATACTAGAAAAAGTATATTTGTAGAACCACAAACATTGTCTTGGAGACTCAGGAACAAATATTACTGCCTGAAAAATCTTCAACTTGCCTTTTAAAACTGACTAAATACCAGGTTGACAGTTGTACTTCCTGAGAATTATTTAAAAGGGAATATCTCTGGAAGGCACAAATTCCAGGGAATTTTTTTAACAAAGTGAATTTGTAACCAGAGAACTCTAATATTGTGATACCTGGGAACACTACTTTAGAGCAGTTTTAGGGTTTTGGTCGACATTAGTGGTTCTCAGACTGTGGTTTGGGACCTCATAGTGGGTCATGAAGGAGTCATCAGGATTGGCATTTGATTTGCTGGGGCCTGGGCCCAAGGTTGAAGCCTGAGGACAGGGCCATAACAAGGGTGGGGCAAGCAAGGCACTCGTCCTGGGTGCATAATAAATTCGGGCGCAAAGATGCAGTAAGTAAAAATAATAAGCTGCAAAAGTAAAAAGTGCAATGGGTGCTAACTTAAGGAGAGGGAGCGCATTATTAATATTTTGCCCCACGCGCAAAAATACCTAGTTACAGCACTGCCTGACGGCTTCAGCTCTAGGTGGTGGGCTCAGGTTTGACCCACACAAACACACACACCCCACCTGGGCATCTTGGTTCTGCCTCTGGAGTCATGTTGTAATTTTTTGTTGTCAGAAGGGGGTCGCTGTGCAATGAAGTTTGAGAAGTGCCTCTCTACTTAGGAAACATCTTATATTAAAGTGACCTACCACAGCACTCATTTGCTTTTAGATAATTTCTTGATGCATTATGATAAACTACAGGTTGGACCTCCCTGGTCTGGCACCCTCGGTTCCTGACTGGTCCCAAATGATTGATTTTTTCCAGTCCAGGAGCAGTCATTTCTGGGCCCCCCTTCTGTTGGCCCCCTGGGCTTCCTGGCTCCCCTGCAGCCCAGCTGAGCTGCTGCCCACCCCCACAGCCCAACTCAGCCTTGCGATGGCTCCAAACCCATCCCCCTACAGCCCAGCTGAGTCGCACACCAGCTCCCAGCCCCACCTCTCAAAGTCCAGCTGAGCTGCACTCTAGGCTTCCTGGTTCCCCCCCACATAGTGCCAGGGTCCTGTCCTCTTCACCCCCTGCAATGCACCAAGACTCTGATCCTGGAACATCCATTGTACTTCTGGACCACAGATGCTGCTAGACCAGACATTTCCAGTTTATAGAGTTGCAACCTGTACAATACTATTAGAGTATTTGCAAAGTCCAGGAATTTAGCTTGTTCTATAAAATACACTTGAATTTGCAAGCTTAATATAGCATATTTGAACAATGTTGCCTGTTCAAATGTTGCGTGTTAAGAATACGGTAATTGGTATGGGTATGGATCGCCGAATTGGACTAGAAGATTCTAGTTTTATCCTCCTACCCTGGTTACAGAGGTTGAGAACTATGTGGCTGTATTTCTGGAGGCACATCTGGGAAGCCACAGCAATCATGGTTACACTGAAAATAGTGCCAAATTAAAATAATTTTTATTATGATTGGTATTAAGATTGCAAGCAATACAAAAACACAGCGAGAATCTTTTGCCAATCCCTTACGGTCAAAAACAGGTTTCCGCCTCCTGAGAGTTTGTGGGTATACATATTTGATTGGATGCTTAAATTGGGGTATCCTTTTGGATATGCATGAGAATGTCACCTTACTTCCTCTTGGACACATTCCCTGACGTGAAAGAAATGGGGACTTGCCATCACGTACCAATGCCTTCTGTTTCCTTGATCAGGATGTCAGTTTGGCTGGGTCATTACATTTTGGACCCTTTTAGATCTCACAAGACACTGACTCACATATTACCACCCAGTCTGGCTGTTCTGAGTGTCCAGACCCAACAGAAGATTTTACCACAAACCCTTTCACAACTTCTAAAATCTATAGACAGGGTTTAAAATATTAACCCTTACTTAGAACACTGCTGCTAAAGCTAACTTCTTACAGGGTAAAATTCCTACAAGCCCTTGCATTGCTGTTAGAATATAGTGAAAAGCTATAGATATATAGAAAAATATTGCATTTTCACAGGCTACAACAAAAATAGTAACGTATCATTGGATGATTGTTTAAATAAATCCAGTAATTCTTTGCTGTAACGTATGCAGCTTAGTGTTTACCATTTGCCTAGTACTATAGTAATATGCAAAACTGACTAACGGGATGTTTTCACGGGGCTTAATCCTCCATCCTTCATTTACCATTACCAATATAAAACACTAAAAGAAGTTTAAAAATGTTTGTACTTATATTTGCATATTTTCATAGCATGTGTGTGAAAAGTTTTAAACCATTCTATTAATACAGACAAATATTAAAGGATTCTTAAAGATTTATAATATACTATCATGCTAGTGGATTAAATCATAATAACTTAACAGAATGTGTACTAGGCATTTCAAGCTTATTTTACTGGCATGTTCTAGTGAGCTGCATTGCCGCTGAGAACCACTGTCTCATTAGTTTTCTTTCCCTCATTGCCTGCTTTTTTTTCCTGACACCCACCTGTAGCAATGTATTTGCCAAACTATGTCTTCCTGTACGCTCATACAATACCTAGGAGACTAGGGTCCAATTGAAATGTAGACTTCTGGGCATTTATATAACAATAAGAATAAGCACACATTTCCTGTTCTGATCATTCTCTCCATCAGGTTTACATGCAAATTCTGCTTTCCAGAAGTTTAGAACCAAGTTCATTTAACTATGAAACATGTCTGGAGCCTTATTCACTTTCTACAAGACACAAGGAAGAC
This sequence comes from Pelochelys cantorii, assembly GCA_032595735.1. Lineage (NCBI taxonomy): Eukaryota > Metazoa > Chordata > Testudines > Trionychidae > Pelochelys > Pelochelys cantorii. The sequence goes on from CM064330.1 coordinate 67,292,237, forward strand.
TGTTGGATAGTGACACTTACGTTAAAATATAAGTACCTTCCTACTTGGTCAATAATGCTTTTTTCACATGGGGGATGCCTTCTTCTGTGTTCTTTTCTGTTACTGTCACTGTCACCCCTGACATTCCTACCCATTCAGTTGCCTGGGCATTTTATTTCTTTCAGGTTAATGTCATGATCATTATTAAAGAAAAGCAAACATTCTAAAAACAACCTGTTCTCACAAACCTTAATGGACTGAAAGATCACAAATTTTACTATTTTAGCCAGATGGCTGCCACCAAGAATGCCTCTTTCTCCCAGCCCTATTCCTTCCATCTCTGCCCCATTAATCCCCAGTCCCAGACAAGAGCTACAACTGATTTAAGTGAAAGTGAGCAAGCAATACAGCTGCAGTGGCTCATCCTATTTTCACACCCCAGCAAATATCCCAAATGTTTTAGCATCACATGCAGAGACATGCTTCTTTTTTTTCTCCTCAAAACTTCAAACAACCAGCAGACCAAAATAGGTCATTTATAAAACCACAAAAAGTACAGTATTCATATAATAAACCAACACAAAGCATATAAAACTCCTAATTCAAATAACCTCAACACTAAAAATATGGCCATAAAGTAGTATATACGGCCTAATACTTCTCTCACACTTGTGTAAACTGGAGCTAATTACTTTGAAGTCAATGCAATTTCACTGCTGTAAAAATGGTGAGAGAAGAATCAGTCCAGTAAGATTTTTAAGCTTTTTATTAGTCTAGGTAGCATTCTGCAGAATGCTTGGAATCAGATCTAAAGTGAATCACATCATTAAGTGAATAGTTTTGGTCAAAAGGAAAATTAAAGGCATTTTTTGAGTTCACATCCAACCCACAGTTGCTCCTCATTTGTCATGGCCTTTTGTTTAGCTTAGACATTAACTCACCTTTAAATAGATTCCTTGTTTTAGAGTCATATTGTTTTACATAGTGACATACCAAAGGGTGAGCATTTATTAAGGACTACAACATACCTTACATTGATTTTCCTGGGCAGCCCCATTGCGTGAAGTTGACAGGAAAAATTCTCCCATCAACTTCTTGCAATGGGGGCACCCTCAGCATTCGATTTAGCTAGTCTTTACTAGACCTGCTAAATTGAACCCTGTAAGATTGATCACCAGAGCGTCTATCCTCCAGTAAGAATAGATAAGTCCTAAGTCTAAGTTCAAAGTATCATTATAATATTTCTGATCCACAGAGACTTACTACGCATTAGATATTCAGCACTTGCTACTATATCTCTTGTGGTGTCTCATCCATTAATCTATGGTAGATAATGGTTTTCAGACATGATGAGTCCCCACTGCACTGTGCAGGCTTATACATGAGTGCAAAGAAGAGTTCTTTAGGTTTAAAGAGAAGTAAAGTTAAAACATCCTTACAATAATCCAGAATACTACACTTTAGAAATCTCACTTTACTTTTGGAAAATGGTAATTGTAATAATGTATGTTTGTTAAAATTTTACCCCTCTGTCACAAAATGATCGGATGCTAATTTTTTTGCACCTGAATACTATCACAACTGATGGAAATTAGAAAGAAGCTTCCATTATGGGCAGACCATTCCCTAATTGTGTACCATAGTGATTCTTGCCTCTGCTTTTCTGGCTACTACCAAAGATAGGATACTGGTATAGATAGATCACTTTGGCAAGTCTTATGTTCTTGTTTGCAACAGTAAAAGATTGAATTTTAAATCATTACTAGCTCATTAGGCATATACAGTGTCCTTCCTTCAAGTCTGCTCTTGAACCCCTTACATAGTCCTGATTACCTCAGTAGTGTAAGGGCTACAAGACTGTTTCCTTTTTAAATTTCTCTCTCACACTCTCAAACATTCCCCAAAATATCATTATGCTTGCTGTCTGATTTTCCTAGAATTTTTCCTCTGAAGCTTCTTCTTGGTCCTCCTCCTTTACTGTAAGTTTTAACATATCCATCTTCACTTTAATACCATCTTTCTTTTCATCATATCTAACTCAATAACTTCCTTTCATGCCCTTGAATTCTTTACTTCATTTTTTTCCTCTTTTATGGTTAGATATTTTCATTCTTTGTTTATTGTTTTTGAGCAAGATACAGTTGCTTTAAATAAAGCTGGGCTAGTGTGACCAGCATGGTAGAAAACACAATTAAGTGAAAGACATACTTCAATTAATTGAATGCTGACAAGCTCCTTCTGCCCTTCTGTCATATGCACAAAACAGACTATGTGAATAGCCTCTGCTTTATTACAGTATTTCATAGTAAATTTACTTCAAGTATTTGAGTTCAGTAGGCTATTATACTGAAAAATCTTCAAGTCAAATTTGCATTTTTCAAGTTAATATGTAAACTCCAGTAAACAGTATAAATGTTCTGCTATGGTTGTATTAGTGAAATAATAGGTTCTTTGACAGGAAGGATTCAGATTCTTAAAAATTAATACCTGGCCCTTCGTATTGTAAATCCAGCAAGTTAGAATATCAATACAACTAATGCCCAATCTTGAGAATATTTTATTCCTTTAAAGCCCAGAACTTATATCAGTAGAATTGAGATTAGGAAGATAAACAAAATCTTAATATGCTAATGATTGAACCTTCAGTCTGTACCCATCCTTCATATGCCAGCTAGCAACAGAACACTATCCTCTAGACCCCTGTTCTATTGACTCCTATTAGTGTAACCTTTTTATAATATGTTAATTGCTTGACCGTCAAGGACATCCCTGTGAGAGGATACCCTACATATAGTATATTTCAGATTATGATAGATTTTGCTAGGAGAGAATAAAGACAGATTTGAGCCTTGCTTGTATCATATCATGCTTCAGATGCATAATAAGCAGTATGTACTTTTCATTTCTGAGCATCACATAGGAATCTGCAAAAAATGGTTACAGATGAGCCAACTCTTAGATTTCTTCATCTAGTCCTTACATTGCTTCTCAGTACAGTCTAAGTTGTTTAGAGCCAAAGATAATACTTACGTAATAAAAAAAAAAAATCACAAAAAATAAACACATCACTCATACTAGAATACAAGCAACTATGACATGTTACACAAGTTGATTTGATCTTTTAGAAATGGCTTGGTATATAAAACTATGTCGTATAAGAAGAAATAGTGCCAGCAGGATACTGAAAACCACAGAGAACTCTATAGGAAATATTAGAAAGAACAGGACAACAAAAATGAACACCGAGGGAAAACAGATACTATAAAATTGGATCCCTGCTGCATCAACCTCCTTGGATGATATTGTTGATTTTGGAAACTAGTAAATTTGAAGGGTAATAGTAGCCAGGAGTCTTATGAAATTTTTCTAAAGTCTATTTTTGCATTGGAAACTATAGCAGTTTTTAGTATAATAGAAATCATTTAATCTAGAAGCAGATAAAGTAGTTATCTAAAACTGGATTATCCATTCAGAGACAGAGTAAAATAGTTTTAAAGTAAAACAGTATATCAAGCCATTTGTCAGCTAAGACACAGTAGATTAGCCACTGTTCATAATTATAGTATTTAGCACTTATCTGATGTAATAAAATACTGTAACTTATTTCTCTACAGAATGAAAATAGGGGAGAAAGACACACACAAATACACATTAGACATTATCAATATGGGCAAAAATAATTAGTGATTTTGAGTGCTTCTATTTGTGTGTACATTAACATACCTAAAGGGGCCCAATTTTCAGAAAGTCCCACCCTTTTACAGACAGTTCCCTTTAAAATATTTAAACCGGGCTCCCAAAATTGGAGGCAACCAAAATCAATAGTCATTTCTGAAACCCAAGTTTATTAGCCTTTCTGAAGGAAGTCTATGTGAAAATGGACTTCTGCAAATGACAACTCAAGCACATTTTCAGTTAAAAAAAATTGTTTCCTGGCCATAAATATTTTAAATCATTGTGAGTTGCTATAGCAAGTGAAAATTAAAATTATGCATAAAAATACCAGTTTGGGAGGTGCACAAGCTCATATAAGACTCTGTTTTAAAAATATACGATTATATGGACATAATATTGTAAAAACGGAGTATAGATATATTATTTTAATATGGCCTCTTTCTGCAGAGAAAGCTTTTATTATGACACATTAATCCATTGAATAAATTCTTTTTGAACACATTTCCTTAATCCAAAATGTCTAGTTGCACCTCTGTTTTTCTACAGGGACCTTAGGCCTGGCCTGAGAAGCCAATGCATCTTGAAGGATGTTGATTTCAGAAGTCTGCTATACAGTGCTGATGGATTAGCACTTAAACCGAAACGTGCTGAAAAGTCATAAATCTCTGACTTTGCTGAGGCATAGATGGGACTGATTGCAAGAATGTGAATCCAAGACACAAAGCAGCCCAGAACCCCAACATGCACATTGAAAGAGGCATCATTTACCAAAATGTAAACAGCTGGAACATATATACCTGAAAAATCTTGGGCACTAATCAACTTGGATTAATGATACACAAATGATGAGTTGCACATAAATCAACTATGTTGTCAAAACATTGCTCTTTTAATCCCTGATAAAAGATGAGGTTTAAAAAAAAAGCAGATTTTTGTGGATCATGGGAGATTGCTTTTCATGTAGCTTTTAAACAATTTAAGTGCTAATCCACTGCCATTTAAGTAAACTACATTATCTGTCATCAGTCTATGCTACATGAAGTTGCCTAATCATTTCATAAATCCACAGTTAGTCTTTGTTGGAATCCAGCTTTGTGTTGTGCTTATAAATTTCACACTACAATACACCATATGTAAACTCAGTCTCAGGATCCTTTTAGTGTATCAGTTCAGCACACATTTGGTTTTAAAACAATAAAAATGACTTGCAGTTTGCCATTCCCCTCACCCCACTCTGAACACTGGGAGATACAGGAATGAATATGCCACAGGCTGATTCTATTAGGTGTTTTGTAAATGAGATTTTATTTTTATTGAAAGCCGAGTCGTACATCTGCTTTGCTTTACTAACAAAAAAATGCAAATATCCTGATGGTTCCAAAAATCTATTTGCAGGCTAGAAGGAAATACAGAAACTTCAGTTAATTGCTAAAGGAAAATCCATATGTGCTATTTGTTTTAATAGGTTCTGTTGCTATTTAATTGTAAAGCAAAACTTTATCAATGCCAATAGTAATTCTGTGCTAAGATGCTTTGCAAGTACCATAAATGTTACTTTGACAAATATTACAATATGCTATTTCCCGTTTTGACGGATTCTTATCCTTCTCCCTCCTTCCCATGAATATTCCCTCAGAAATTATTGAACAAAATTATTCATGATAGGCCAGACCTGAAGTTTAGCAGTTCTTTGCTCCATGAATTTTCCCACTGAAGTCAACGAGATGACTTGTGGAATAAGGTAGCACTCACTGCTAGTAAGAGTATAGCAATATGCATTGTATTGGGTATATCCTACATTTCAGTCCTCTGTGAGCAAAGAAACCCAGTGGAACTAATATGTTTCTGCTGCACAGAGGGAACAGGATGTGCTGAAATGCTCAGAGCCTCCACAAATCAGATGTGTGGATATGATGCTGTGTTGTATAACTGGAGAAAAAAGTAACTGAGCAACTATATGCTGCAATTCCTGGACAGAGCTTGCCAACAACTCCCAGCAAAACACTGTTGCTCTTCCCTAAATTGTCAACCACCCCCACCAGTGTTAAGAAAAGTCAAGAGAAGAGAACGTAGAGCCTTCAATTAGAGAGGACTACAAATCCCATAAAACAACAGTTACTACATGGTGAAAGTAATGGAGCATTGAGTAATGAAATAATTCAGTTGGGCAGCTATAGGCAGTGATAAAGCAGCAATTTTAGATGTAAGTATTGTTTATAAAAAGGTAACATTTGGGATTTTGGTCAGCCAACACCCAATGAAAATAGCTATTTGCTTCAATAATGCTACTTAACATATCTTTTCTCCTGCCAATAGATCCCTGCCAACACTGAAGAATATACAGACAAATTAACTTTCTATAACTTCACCAGAAATCATTATTTTTGCTGCAAGCTCTGAAACAAAGATGCTGACCTTTAAAAGTAACATCTTCTGTTCTTGGTTCTTCTCCCTGTCAGCACCATGGACTGCCAACTGTGTGCTAAGGCTCCACCCACTGCTGCTTCCATGATCAGATCAGTACAATATAAAATCTACTCTTGGCCAGCCAATGGAAAGGAATTTATGTGAAGAGACTTGTGCCAGCTAGTCAGAGGCTATGGCAGCAGTGTGAGTAATGTGAGAATGGCAGCTGGCTGTCTCTTGCCTTTTTAGGATAAGGAGAACAAGAAAAGGCCAGGGGGGAGATATTTTGGTTTTTAGAATGCAGACTTTGTACAGCGAATTGACCAAAAGTTTTCCAGATACAGCTGCCTTGGAATCAGTTACAGTAAAGCATGGTATAGGAAACACTACAATTCAAAAAGTTTCCAAGCATAACCAGCATTACAAATGCCAGAAGGGGTGAGTGTCACCTGTTAATGGTTTCTATACTGACTACCCACAGTTATCCCCATTTAGCTAAAAGTAAAGTAACTTCCATGTGTAATCTTTAAAAAAAAAAAACAGAAAATGTAATAAAATAAATAGTTGCTTGTATTTCAGACAACAGCTGCTGCATATTCCCTCTGGGAAGAAAAGTTACATTGATTCATTGATTTTGGAATATGATAAAATATTTTGTTTCGAGCATCATCTCCTATATTATTTTCTAACTCTGATGCAATAATGTTTCACCTGTTGTTTTTAACATCAGTTTATTGACAGAGAAAGAAAGAGACAACACCTGTCAAAATAACCTCAATTTATACACATGCTCAGCGGAACTGTCTAAATAGGTTTACTCTATATATGGCATAAATCTTTTTAGACCTCTATAACCCATGTGAAAATCTGCATGCATCTCTTTGCATATTCAAACAGTCATTTGCATGCACAAATCTGATAATTAGATCTGCAGTTACCAGATCTGAGTGAATACCTTAAAAATATATATCTGCTCACATTCACCCAAATGAAAATAAATTAAGTCTCTGACTGGGTTTGCACTGCCTTTTTGTTTACTTTTCATGACTATTCCAGCTAATGAACTTATTATCATGGAAGTTTAGAAAAACAAATCTGAGAGAGAGTTTAGGAGCAACAGAGGCGGCAGCATCAGGTGCATCTCCTCCTCCCTCCCCAAATCCATTAGGGCGTGGTCCACACCTATGTTTTGCTGGTATTACTATTTTGGTGAGGGGTGTGCTTTTTAACAAAATAGCTATGCCAGTAAAAGCCCCGTTGTGGATGCAGTTATATCAATACAATATAGTTACTCCCCTTCCTGTACACATATAGATATGCTGGTACAGACAGCTTTAAACTGGTGTAATTGTGCCTACATTAGGACACTTCTTATATTGCTTTACCAATACCTTAAAGCAGGACCCCATTTTCTAGCACAGGCAGAGTCCGTCTCTCACTTAAACTTCCCACTAGAAACCTAATGATCAGATTTATGCTAATTCTAGTCTAGAAAAATCTTAGCGGTACAATTTTTACTGGCATACCCCTGCCAACATTGCTATATTGCTAAAACATGTTCACATGTTGCTGCCTTTGCCAGTACAGCAAGTACTCACAGCCACAGATTACATCAGTAAAAGACATGCAGTACTATGAGAAGACATCCTAGTGTCACCTGTACCACCTTCTAGCATGCAAATTTCTGGGCAGATTTTGCCATGCCTTGTGGGATACCAGTGCCCCTTTCAGGGGACTGTGGGAGTTTAGGGTCAAATTTATATAATTCTCTCCATTTCAGCCCACAATCTGCTCCTCCTCATGCAATTTCTCAATCTCTCTGCCATCTTGCTTGCAAAAGCATGGGTGCTGAACAGACCAGCAGAGCTCTCTCATCCATTTTAGAGAAAAAATGGATGGATTCTTCTTACCTTGCAGAATTTCCAACTACTGCCGTAGAAATGAGAAAGCTGAGAAGCAGTGGACGATACAAGACAGTGAATGAAAGTTGCCAACCAGTGTAAGTGTTGACTGACCAGCTCCCAGGGGAGAAGAGCAGCTCTGAATCCTGGTAATGAGTACTGAGTAAGGGGATCAGGTCATGCTGCAAATCTGGAACTATCAGAAATGGCTGTAGAACTTTTGGATGCAGAAGATCACATTCCTGGCTGTGTGTGCTGAGTCTGCCCCACTCCTCCAGACAGTCTAATGAGAGATGTTGTAACAGAGAAGAAATGGGTGAAAATCCTAGTTATTGGCCTCTACCCTATCCTCATACCTTGTTTCCAAGTATTTTTCCTTGGTTATGCAAGCATTGGTAGTTCACTTGGGACATTTCACTGATGTTAACATTGGGAGAGCTTGGAAGATGCATGATATTCTCATTTGTCAGGACCACAGAACTGTTTAAAAAATTGTATTCGGGGACATTTTTCCTGGATCGGCACATTCACATTGGTGGCAATCAACATCAGCAAAGAAACTATCACCTGGCTAGGAGCAGGATGACCATGGACTATGGCAGACTAAAGGGACATTGGAGAGTAAAGGGACTGTTTTACCATTAGACCAGCTCTCAGTGAACCAAATATTCATATTGTTATTGCTGCATTTTGTGTATTAGCTAATATTTTCAAGATCAAGAGGGAAAAATCTTACCAGCAGGGATGAAGGGGAAGCAGAAAGCTCTGCAGCAAATCAGATCTACTGCAATCAAGACCTTTGTTGGTGTTTAATACTTAGGAGCATCTGTGGGCATTTCTGAGTAGCCGCAAGATGTCTTGGTGTCCCTACCGGAGGCTCCTCTTGGTCCTTCTGCCTTTCCTCCGGCATACATTCCCTCCATCCTCTTGTCTCTCAGGGTATGTCTACACTACAGGTTAAGCTCAAATTAAGCTACACAACTTCAGCTACATTAATTGTGTAGCTGAAGTCGAAGACCTTAACTCAACTTTTGGCACTGTCCACGCTGCAGAAAGTCAAAGGGAGAATACTCTCCTTTTGACTTCCCTTACTCCTCATAGAAGCAGGACTACCGCCATCAACCAGAGTGCCCCTCTCAGTTCAAATTAGCGTGTCTTCACTAGACCCTCTAATTCAAACCCTGGAAGATTGACAGCAGTAGATGTATCTTCTCTGTAGTGTAGACGTACCTCAGGCTCTGCTTTCCAGACTCTGGAACAGCTTCAAGCACACGTCCTCCCTCATCCAGTTCTTTATTCTCCTTGCCATGGTCAGTCTTTCAGAAGATGTGGAGATGTCTCCACTGAGGACGCCAACAAATAACCAGCCAGCCAGAGTTCAAATCGAAAGGCTAACAGACATCAAAAGGTAAAATATAAACTCCCTAAAATTTTCCCCATATAGAACTACATAAAAATATGGACAAGGTTGTGTGCCTTCACTTGTTTTAGAGCAGTGCAACAGCACACACTATGGTGAACATATCAAGCAATTTTTACACCCTCTAGCCATGAGGGGTTGAGAGGGTCTTGGATCCTTGAAGGACTGGTCTAGTACACACTGCTGAACTTATTGCCTGCAGTGCTGATCCTGGTGGATCTATAGCTCAGAACAATTCCAGAGGCCTAGAGAAAGCAGCTGTTCAAGACAGCTCAAAGCTGCCCAATATTGTATGTTGCCAGCCTCTTCACAGTGCTGATAATCCAGAGAGTTTATTGCCTAATTGCATAGGAAGGTGTTCTACCACAGTGGGGAAAATAAAGCAGCCATTCCTAGCAATATGTGGTCAAAGATCAAACCCCACTTGCTTGAAAATTTCAGCACAGTTGTACCAGAAGATACCTAGGCCAAGAAAAAGGAGAAGCTATGAAAGAAGAGTGGAGTTGTGGTCACCAGCTAGTACAATAAACCTGTTCATGACAAGCCGCCTGAGCCAGTAACAGTTTCTACTTCTTCACTGACTCTAAGCACAGTATGCAAATAACTTGATCAGTTGAGGTTCAGGGGTTTGTCAAGGCACAGCACTGAGTGTGGGTATACGTGAGACTGAAAAAAAATACAAGTTTACTCATAGAGCTTTGTAGTGTAAATGAGGCCTTACATTCACCTAATCAGACAGCAGAAGCAATATTAATATTACCTTCCACAATGCATCCAATTAACACTAACCAACGTATGTCCAGTTCACTCAAGTCTAGTAGTTACCCAATTTGCCCTCATAAATCTTAATAAAAAATAGAAGTGTAGGACAGGAAGGAATCTCAATAGATCATCTAATCAAGTCCCTTTTACTTAGGCAGGACTAAATATTATCTAGATTTTTCTTGACAGGCATTTGTTTAACCTGTTTTTTTACAAAACATCTAATGAGGGAGATTCCACAACTTCCCCATGTAATGAAGTTTGTGAAAGAACATTCAGGCAAATTTTGTACCTACTAAAAAGTGTGGCCCTTTAAAAAATTGGTCATATATTTTAACCTTAAATATTGCTGCTTGCCCTCTCCTTGCCTTTTTCATTTTCCCCTTTTTCGCTTTCCCTTGCCTGCCAAAAAACACATCTCCCTTCTCTTTTCACAGCCTGAGTCAGGAAGGGCAGCTTCTGAGGGTACAAATTAACACAGCACTTTTCTGGCAGAGTCAGCAGTAGTATCTCCAGTGATTTAAATTCACTTTTTAAAATAAGTCATATTTCAGGCTGATAACATAACCAGAAGGTCAAATCCTTTGATTTAAAAAATGCACTGTTCTGTGGGTCAAAGCTTAAGTGATCATAAACATGCATGACTGAAATGCAGAGGGGAGTTTGGTGTTCTGAAAGCAGGTTCACTTCACTTTTTTTGTTTGTTTTTGGTAACTTACAAAAGGTATCTACAGCCTTACCTAGTCAGGGTCAGCCCTTTAAATTTTATGCATAAAATGAATACAATAGGCAATTCCTAATTCCTCCTACAGTGTTAATGTATACATTTCACAATGATATCAATCAGTGTGTCATTAATTTTCAATAAAGACTTCACTCTATACCCTTGTATATGTAGTAATATTGTATGCAATCATTTGTTTCAGTGCTTGTCACATTTGAGGTTCAGCTCCTCCAACTCCTTCCAACTCCGCCACCTCTTTAAAAGCCAGTAAAAACGATTTGAAAAATAAAACCCAGACGAGTCTTCTTTCTTTTGCTGGGTGTAGACACCATGCTGTCTACACTTGTTTAGGTGAGGTTTGCCTTTCACCCTTTGTTAACTTGATGGGTCTGATCACTGGTTATATTGTAAACACACGTTCCTTTGTTTAGGAAAGGCCTATTTAACAATTCCCCCTGCCATACCTAGTTTACACAGACGCTTGAATTATGAATAAAGTATGAACTCATAACTCAAGACCCATTGTGTACATATATCATGCAAGGATACTAATGATTGTTAGCTGTCAAATGATAACACTCAAGGCTTATGTTGTACAAAGATTATTACAATAACATGTAGGGTGTGAACACTGGGGTGCTTAGTGTCACACACACAGTCAAAAAAAGTCACTGAGTTTCAGCAGATTTCAGTCAAAAGAAAGTGTATCCCAATACTCAAATACTCTCAACTAAGCTCCAAATCTGAAATTTGTTGTGGGTCCTCGACTGTACAAAATGACAAACCAAAACTCTGTATTTGAACACACCTCGACTTTAGAAAAGCTCAATATCTGGGCTTTATGGTGAACATTTAATAATGCTCTAGTCCACTTTCACAGGCTTGTATTGGTAAAGCCACTCTTTTTACCCATGTTTTTATTGGTGTTTGAGTTGTATGTGTCCCTCTTCTCGAGGTAGGCTTTATCCCCACCCCCACTCCTTGGGGTATTGTATTTTTACTTTTTTATATATATTTATATTGTACTTTTAAAATTTTGTAAGCTGCCTAGAATATTTTAAATAAATAGAGAGGCAGGGTAAAAATATTTTAAATAAACAAACCAATAAACCCATGTAGAAAAGCTTAAATGTATCTAACCTGGCTTCTGATGAGGGCTCTCCCATTAATAAGTAGTCCTGTCTCATGCTCCAGACCAGATAAAACTTCAGGCAATTTTCAACATTTATAAAAATAAATTCTCAGGAAAAAAACAAAACAAAGGATTGGGGCATCTTTTGGCAGTACTTGAAAAATAAGCAAGCATGCATTCCCATAACATCATTACATTGTTTGCATTACCGTCATGTCCACCAGTTCTAGTCTAAATTTTTCTAGTCTAAATAAAAAGCTAAGATTTCACCGTTGTTTTTAATTTCTGCTAATTCATTGAAGAGAAGAAAAAAACAAATACATGTAAAGGAGCAATATGGATGAAGCAAACAATTTCAGCATCAAGTTACTTTTTAAAAAACATGTTTACATTTTTAAATGGAGATGGACCCAATCCAAAACGTTGCATTGGAACACCACCAAACATTAGGAGGCTTGAAATTTCGAACAAATGCTGCATGGCTCTGTTCCTTCTCTGAACCAGATCTTCCACTGCTATAAAGCACCGTGCCTACACTGGAATTCACACTTCAATTAATTTATACCAGTGGTCACCAACCAGTCAATCGGGATCTACTGGTAGATCTTGGAGCCTCTGACAAGTGATCCTGACTGGTTTGGCCACGAGGCTATCAAGTGCCAGCACTTCAGCTGCCCCTCCCAACACTGCTGTGTACCTCCTGCCCTTTCCCTTGGAGCTGCGCCCCCACCCCCCAGCCTCCTGCTTGCAGTACAGAGCAGGGAAGGGGGAGGAGGGGGGGGCTGATGTCAGGGTGCCCCCTCTTCAACCCTGTATTCTATCTCTAGAGAATGGAGGGGGGAAACAATAAGACTTGGGATGGAGGGAGTTTGCTGGCTGCTTTTGAGAGTGGTGCAGAGCCAGGGCAGGGGTGAGCCTGCCTTAGCCCCACTGCACTATGACTCAGGAGCCACCTGACGTAAGCAGTGTCCAGCTGGAGCCAGCTCCAAACCCCTGCTCCAGTCGTGACCCCCAAGCCCCTGTCCCAGCCCTGAGCCCCCTGAACCCAAACTCCCTCACAAAGCCTGCACCATGAACCCCCTCCTGCACCCCAACTCCCTGCCCCAGGTGAAGCTCAGAGTCCCTCTCACACTCCAAGACCTTATCCCAAGACTCCAACCCTCTGCCCCTGCCTGGTGAAGGGGAGGGAGAATAGGAGAGGGAGGGAGGATGGAATGAGCAGGGGCAAGGCCTCAGAGAAGGGGCACAAAATGAGGTGGGACAAGTTGTTGAGGAAAAAAAACCAACAGCATGGCCCCTTTAAGAAACCCTTTGCTTTTGAGGCTTTTGGCCCTAACAGGCTGCCGGCGGCCGCCCGCCTTCTTTCCTTCCTGTGCTGGGCCAGACAGCTCCCCTGCAGAACCCAGTAAGCACCCAGGATTTTCGCCTCCTGGCCGGGAAAAAAAAAAAATCAGAAAGTACCAGACATTTTAGGTGTCCGATATTTTCTGAATTTTTTTTTTACTGAACAGGAGGCGAAAATACCAGACTTTCCGGTTCAATACCAGACATTGGCAACCCTATTTGAGGTAGATCTTACATTGCACTTAAATTCAGAAAGTGATCTTGTGCTTAAAAAGGTTGGAGACCACTGATTTACACCAACTGAGGATCTGTTCTTCAATGTTGAAAGGAATCCAACATTTATCCTCGCCCCAAAGACCATGAAAGCAGCATTTTTTACACTAGATCTTATAGGGATTTTAGTTTGCCCTTGAACCTCACAGAATCATTTAACATTTTTCTTCTTCTTGAGTGGATGCAATTACATCACAATAATTACAAAGTGGTTACACAGAGCTCGGAAAATTACAGTGAGTTTACTGACAGTCTGATTCCTTTTTATGCTAAAGTTGAAAAGATGCATCAAGGACACTATTATTCTCTTTCTTGCACATTAAAAAAATCTGGTTGCATTGAAAAATTCCACAAGTTAACCTTATACGTGGAAAGAGTTCCTTTAGATGAGCAAACTGATAGTATTTGATACATTTCTAAATTAAGAATAAAACTATACCACTGGTGTCTAGACAACAGCAGGAATCAAGACTGGAATATAGTCTTGATCTCAGGACATGCTGTGAACATGTCCATATTCAGTCCCTTAACATTCTCAAGTATCCTCGGAATAAAGAGTGACGAGGAGTCCTGTGGTACCTTATGTGGACTCCTTGTCACTTTTGCAGATTCAGACTAACACGGCTACCCCTCTGACACTTGAATAAAGAGCGTAATATTTATTACAACATTCAGAAAAACAGCTGTGGAATACTGAGTGCTTGGTTCTGTTCTCACTTACGCTGGTGAAAATCAGGAGTAAAACCAGCATAAGAAGATCAAACTCAGTCACTAAAATGTTAAAGGCTGAATTGTGTATTTTTAGTCAAAATTCTGGAACTGTGCACACACCCAATAGTTCAGTGCCAGTGACATACATTGGGTGCCCTTTTCTATACATTATAAATATGTATAGAGAAAGGACATTAAATTAGGTAAGATATTAAAGGTATAATAAGCAGATACTCCTGAATAAAATTCAACCATGTACTGCAAGTTAATAGAAGGCCTTATGCAGCACTGCCAGCTCTCACTGTTGGTTTCTATTAATTAATGAATGATAAAAAGGTAAAAGGTAACTTTGAGAGTGCCCTTTATATCTGATCATTTTTGTGCCTGTGCACATGCATTCACAGTAATTGTGCATACAAGTTAAGTTAGGGAAGCAATGTTGTGTTCGCTTACAGCTATGAAAAATCTGGTCCACAATCTGAATTTTGCTTTAACAGCAGCAAGGTTATCTATGTGGGAACCCCAGGACTGGCTACTTAGGAGAAAAAATATTTCTGTGTCCATTTAAAGTTAGAGTCAAATCCTAATTCCCTGTGTTTGAACCCCACAGTGTGGCATCCTCCAATTTTGTAGCCAAAGAGTGCAGGACATCTCCTGACTAGAGGCAGTTTGTGTTAACACCCAGTTCACACAACCACTCACCCAAGCAAAAATACTTGACTGCATGCCTCTGATTACCATATATGGCAGTCACAGTGGTGGGCGGGATATCTGAGAAAGCAATGCCTTCCTGACATCAAGGAAAGGGAAAGTCCCTCCATGGATTGACCAACTGTTTAGAGAGGCAAAATAAATCACCATTTGTTCCCTAAGAGAAAAAAACTGGTGTGGTGTATAAATCACATTTACTGTTATAGTCTGACAATTTTTATATCTACGTTTGTATTAACAAAGAGCATGTGTGCTAGCTATGGTAGTTACATTCTAGCATATGGATATTATGTAATGCTTTTGTGGTTGATGCTAAGGTATGCACTCTTATGTAAACAAAAATCGAAGGAAAAACTGAATGCCTGCCAAATTGAAAAGCAAATAAATGCTCAGGGAATGAAGGTGCTTTCAGACTTAAGAAAGTATTACAAGTCAGGCCAGGTCAGGGGTCTACATCGCTCAGGGGTGTGAAAAATCTATACCCAATACAGTTATACTGTCCTAAACTAGAGTTTTGACAGCACTATGTCCCACCAACATAGCTATCACCTCTCTCAAAGGTGAATTAAGAAACTTTTCCATTGGCATAGTAGCATCGTCACAGAAGTACTACTGTGGCTCCTTAGGACTTAATCATATTAGACAATCTGTTCTGGTTTACCCAACTTTTGATTAGTATTGTTAATTCATAGATATTTAAGGTCAAAAGGGATCATCCAATCATGACCTTCCAGATTACACAGGCCATACAACCTCACCCAGTAATTTCTATTTGAAGACATAATATCTGGTTGGGCTGGAGCATATCTTCTAGGAAAACAACCAGTCTAGATTTAAAGACTTCAAGTGTCCATCACATGACAAGATTAATTGTACCAATGGATACATACTAACACACATTTATCAACAGCACCCTATTTTGCACATAATGGGTTAAATTCACTGCTGTACAGAAGGCCTTGTTTCCAAAGTAGGACTTTAGTAAAGAATAGATTTTGGTCTAGCTCCCTTCACGTGAACTTTATGCACTGTGCATGCGTATTTTACACACTGTGAGTTGCTTGTTCACCATTCAGCAGCATAATTCAGAGCCATCTAGCTGAAGGGAGTGAGAGACTTTCTATTGACTTTCAGTGGGTTTGGAAGAGGATCTAAATGAATACTTAACAAGAAGGACAACAGTGTTAATCAGAGAAAAATTAAGTTTAATAGTCACTTCTGCCTTTGACAAACTATTTTCCCTTTGACCACCAAGAAGCTGTGCTCAGAGTTCCTTGGGTTAATTCCTGTTTTCTGGATGCTCCATTCAGTCCTTGTTCACCATCCCTCTCACACATGTTCAGGAAATTTAAGCAGCTAGTTAACATGCTCCCTTACTGGTGCTCAACTGTGCTGTACCATGTATGCTAAGTACATGCATATGATTAAATCATAATAAGAATAGAATAAAAATCCTTACAAAAAGGAGTAATTGGCAAACCTCAAAGATTAAGCCTTTGAATTAGTTTGGATAAACAATAAGCCCCAACATGTCCTTGTTTATCTGAACTCTAGAACTCTTCTTGCTGGGCATTAGAACCTCTTTAACCTGCCCTAATACTGAGAACCATTACCCTGTAGCAATTTAGTATGGATGAGTAAGACCCAGGCCTGGTTGATATGACTGGAGACTAATGAATGAACTAGGATAGAAATTTAATTACTGGACTGGGAGATCAGATGAGGCTTGAATAACATCTGTGGAAGGCTACATGGCATCCCTTCATCCAGGCTGTGGTTTGGTGGTAGGAATTCTACTTTTCCAAACACTTTGCATTCCACCCACATAGATCCTAATGGCATTCTCTGTGGAATGCATTTCACCTGGCAGAAGTGACCAGTCTATGATTGGTCTTTCTACATATATATTATAATCCAATTTTACCTCTCAACTGAGGACAGATATTATATTTGCCCATTGTGTTCCAAAGTAGAATGACAGAGAAAAAAAGTAGCAGAAAGTGACAAGAAACCCCAATGATTTTCACCTAAATTGTGAAGCTTATTCTATCACCTTTGCAAATAGGATACATTTTTTTGCTAGCCTACTGCTTAGCAGTCAGTATTCTGTATGATTCACACGAGGGTTTTAAATATCCACTACTATATTTCTGAAATGTTTTGAATTATATGAATACATTCACTGAAAAGCTTGTCTACAAACTGAGCTGCTACTATTCTAACCTTCCAAAGTTCAAAATGGAAAAACTTCAAAAGGTATTTCTATTTAAAAAAAAAAAAAAAAAAAAGGAAAAAACCCACAAATCCAGACCCTAAATGACTTTGTTCTAAGGCGTTTTTTAATGTTTTATTATTTTTTCTTTCCCTTCAGTGTTCAAAAGTTTTTCTTCAAATATTTTTTAGAGAGCACCTACTTTAATTTCTCACCCATAAAAGCTTATCAGGAATGCACCAAATTCAGAGTAAGGGAGGCTAAGAATATAAAATAAAAATCCTTTCCCTACACACACTTCCTTCCTCCTCTCCCTTCCCCACAAAAAAGCTTTGTTCTCCATATAAAACTAAAGCAACTTTTCTTATTAAAAATGAAGAGGGAGTTAAATAATGCTTCTCTACATTGCTGGGGCACAATGAGAATTAATACACGTGCATAATGTGCTTTGAGATACTTGGATGAAAGGTACTACTAGGTATGAATGCAAATTATTATTATGGTTTATTCAAGTATTGGAGGAAGAGCACATAGTAAAATTTTCCATGTGGGTAGCCAGAGTGCAATAGCTTGTCTTTTACATTTAACCCTTAAAGTGCCAACATGGTAAATGTCTTTTGCAATGCAATGCTAAGGCTCTTGTGTGCCTTAACGACTATTATAACTATGCCTCTCTGTGGTATAGGCAAAATCCCACAGTTTTCAAGGAATTTTTAATAGAACAGATAAATGGGAGCAAATCACAATTAAGTGTAGATCTCAGCAGCTCCAGTAGGAGCCTCCTAATTTTAAAGGCCGGTGTTTTCAAAGGCTTCTTTAATTATGCTCACAGTATCTGTGAGTGCATCAGTCTGTACCTGCAGAAGTCTTGTTAAGCCCTAAAAATTTGTGTCGCTGAAGGGGGGTGATGTATAGTTGACGTGGGTTTGTGGCCATTATTTTAGAGTACATCTACCCAGTGTGCAGCCAGTGGGAAGGGGTGAGCTTAAAAGTCTGAGCTTCAGTGTGAGCTGCAGCTTAAAATGGGGTTGAGCCAGACATGGAAGCTCACTTCAGCTGACCATCACTTCCCCTTATAAAAAATGCTTTGTTGTGCTGGTTCAGACCTAGGACTGACACATTCATTTATTCACCAAACAAACGCAGCATTAGCAGCAGCAATGAATACTCCACACATGGCTTTGCTAAATGTTTATAGAGTCCACCTGCAAGGGAGCTCGGAGAAGAATTCAATTAAGATCTTGCTATTTCTGAAATCAGGATGTATCCTTTAAAGTCTAGAAGTATATATATATATATATATATATATATATATAAGAGAGAGAGAGAGAGAGAGAGAGAGAGAGAGAGAGAGAGAGAGAGAGAGAGAGAAGAACAGTGAAACACCTAAGTGCTGACTCTGTGGGTGTCCTGGGGCTGAAGCACCCATAGGGAAGAATTAGTTCGAAGCTCCCCCCCCCACCTCCTTCTCCACAACCTTCATCTCATGCTTCTCACCCGCCAGAAGCCCCAAGGACCAAATTCTGCCTTGCCCTTCCAGTACTTTCAGAGCGCCAAGAACAGCTGATTCATGGCATTCAGGAAGTACAAGGAGGGAGGGGAAGGAGTGGGAATGGGGCATGCTCAGGGAAGCAGGTGAGAAAGGCAGGGCAGGGGCACAGCAGGGGTGATAGGGAATGCTGAGCACACCATGGAGGAAGGGGAAGTTGGCACCTACATTGAAATGTTATGGTAAGTTAATATATCAGTATAAGTCACACCTAGCACTATGGAGACCAACCTGCCCTACGGACACTATACAATATAAATATTAATAAATCCTGCTTAAAAAGACTGAAACAAAGACTACTATGAGAAAAGGTAAAATCAAAACAGGCTAAGAAGCAAAAGGAAAATAGAGCATATACTTTAGCTATGAAGTTTTAGATTTTCATTTTTGACAGAGTACCTCTATATTTTATCTCAGTACATGTAGGTGGACATATGATCCCAGTGCTCAAATTAGTGCACTAAAACTAACAGTGTGGCAGAAAGAAGCATGGGCAGCAGCTTGAAATAGCCAGCCCAGTACATAAGCAGTGCAAACTTGACCGATCTCAGATGGCTAACTTAGTTACCACGTAAGCTACCCACAGACGCATTACTATATTTAGCATATTAGCTGCAGCAGAGCTGTGTCTGGCTAATTCCACTAGGAAGCACATCTCAGGTGCAGTGTATACACTCTTGTTATTTCAGAAGGAGATGCTAAATAAATAAAATTCTTGATGTATAAAAATGTAAAAGCTTTAAAAAGTATGTGAAGAGCACTATAAAAGTGTATTTTGTATTATTCTCCACAGGGTTATTTAGGAAGGTACAGCAGCTTACACAAAATTGTGTATTCTTCAGTGAACACCTGTGAACTATTGAGTTTAATTGGGCAACATCTGGAGCTGATTGTGGGTTTTCTTGCTGTATCTCATTACTGTTTCCCCTGGTCTTTCCTAATTTGGCATTGCTAGTGTGCACTGTTCAAAAGGTCCTAACAGAAGATTGTCAAGAATAATTGTTGAAGTCATTTCAGTGTATACCTGTGTACTGCTGATTTTACCCAGACTACAGCTGATTGGAGTGTATGAGTGAGGTGGCAGTGATCCATGAGTATTAGGCATTGACTAGCTGTCTTTCATTGACATTATTCTCAGTTTAGATGTCAAGTATTTTTGTAGAGGTTACGATCAACTGTGGATTGCAGCTGTTTAGGAACTAAAATGCAAAGAACTCTTGTCATTTCTGAGTTGTGCTAGATGTTTCTGGTGTTGAAAAATATATGGAGAAAC
The DNA here is from genome assembly GCA_032595735.1 of Pelochelys cantorii. NCBI lineage: Eukaryota > Metazoa > Chordata > Testudines > Trionychidae > Pelochelys > Pelochelys cantorii. The sequence goes on from CM064330.1 coordinate 67,312,309, forward strand.
TTTTGTTTAACTACAGTTGTAGTACCTTGCTAAGTATTCCCAGAACAAAGCTGCTGATATTCAGAATCAAATGTTGTTCCTTTGCTACATTCAGGAGAATTAAGAGTTCAGAGAAATGTTGAGTTCTGATCTTGCCAAGAATAGAAGAGCATGGAGTTCATAGTGTACGAAAGTACATGGTAAATGAAAACTGAGTTATTCCAGAGAAAGGCCAAGGACAGGGCGAGGGGGTGGGGAGGAAATGCCAGGCAGTGCAATTATCAAATATATGCCTACTATCAAATAAAAGTCTAGTTCTGAGAAAACTGCATATGATAAAGCAGGAGGCAGGAACATACTAATCTGTCCCATTAGGCTTGGGGCTTCCCTCCCACCACAGTGGGGCAAGCTGGTGCTAGCACTCCAGCCATGCAAGAGGGCACCCCCCACATGGCTGGAGAACCAGCGCTGGTCAATGGGCTTGGTCTGGCAGGGGATGAGGGGGAAGCAGCCCAGGCCAGATCTGTCCCCTGTGCTGTTTGCAGGCTCCGCCTCTTCTTGCTCTGCATGGTGACACGAAGCCACCTGTGCCACCGCCAGCTATGCCAAGTAGGCATCCCAATCAGACCCCCACTCTGATCTTGCTCCCCCTCACCCAGACCCTGCACCTCTAGCCTGCTCCTGTACCCACAGCCCAATCTTGCACCATAGAGGGGCCCACAAAATCTATTAGCCCAAGCCCCCAGAAAAGTGCATCTGGCCTTCGGAGGGAAGCCCTGAGTCTTGGCCCCCGCCGCCCCCATAGGGCTGGAATCTGAGAGGAACCCTGGAGCTGCATTAGTGAGATGAGCAGAGGTGAAAGTAAGCAGGTGCGCCCTCGCATGCTGCTCCAGCAAGAGCTGGCTGAGCTGCGGCAAAAGCCAGCAGGGAGCTATTTAAAAAGCTGTCATGGACCCGGGTTGCAATAGGACAGTACCTGTAAGAAATTTTAAGTTACTTTCACTGCTAGAGGTCAGTGTCTCTTTTTTCGATATAACAGTCAGGGGCCACATGCATGAGAGATTTGTTTGTTTGTTTATTTGTATTTCAGGACAATACCTCTGATTTGAGCTGACAGGTAAGCAGATATGCAAGGATGGTCAAAGTTAATTATCAAATTAAAGGAAATATCTATTCTCTGAATATCACAAGACTAAGTAAAGCACCCAATGGTAATGGTCAATAATGCTAAAAAATAGTAAGTCTTGTGCTTAGTGTTTAACAGACATAAACCACACAGAGAGAGAGAGAGAGAGAGAATAAACAGCAAGTTTGAATATGTCAGTTACGTTCATTATGTCACTGTAAAAACGTCATTATTTAATAGGCCAAGTTTTAATATGGTATTGATTTTCACAAACAGGATGACTTAAGCAGTGGAGCAAGCTACGGCTCTTATAAATGTAAACAACCCCATATAATCCATACCAATCTGATCTCCAGTAATATCACAGGAATCAATTCAATATTTTTTTCTAACACCATTTTGTTTGCCAGTCTCTTCGTGGTTTAATGTTTACCTGTTAGGAAAGCTCTACAAAATAGGAAATATGAGAAATGTAGGTATCAAATAAACTCACATTAATACTGTGTCTCACAATCAGGGCCATCCTTCAGATTTAAGGGGTCCTACGCAGGATTCTAAAATGGTGCCCCACTGACCCCAATGTGTTGAGGGAGCACAGCCCCTGGACAAAACCTGAGTGGGGGGCAGATTGCTCACACCACCCTGACCACTTGCTCAACCACCCACAGGCAGAGCCCCTCGGCCTGGCCAAAGCAAGTTCCCCACAGCCTGTGCTGAGAGAGTGAGGCCAGGTGAGCAGAGCAAACCCCTCCTACCTGGCTCAGCTCTGCTCTTCCACCCACCATCTAACTGCTGCCAGCTGATTTTTGCAAGTTGCTGGTCACACCTGGTCTGGGCCAGCAGGAAGCAGGGAAGGGACAGGCAGCATTCACACATACAGGCCTGTTCCCTCTCTGCACCCCTAATCCCTGCACTCCTTCATTGCTAACGCCTGCATCCTCCTGCTGCACCCACATAGGGAAACTGTGACCTGGATGCACAAGCAACTGGCGTTGCTGTTCACTCCCCCCACCCCCACCCCGTGGTACTGCTAGTCTTCTGCCCCACACACTCCTAGAGGGCTGTGAGGGGGTGGGGGGAGAGGAGCAACATTAGGACTCCCTGCATTCTGGTCACTTTCTCTGCCTGGACTGCATAGAGAGAGGGCATAAGAGCAGCAACTCCTGATGCCTCACAGTACACCCCAGATGTGGAAAGTGATCTGAATGTAGACAGCCCACGTGTGTGTGTTGGGGTGGGGGTGTAATGGGACTGTGTGAGGCTAACAAAATCCAAAGCTGGCCAAAACCAGCCATATGCTGCCCCCACTAAAAGGGAACCATCACACTCTCTCGTCCTTCACATTTCTCATAGGTGCTATCAAATCAAATATTACACATTGGAATTAAATGTTTGTATGAAATTGGGGCAAATGTAAAAACTGTTTAAAACATTTTAAAAATAAAAATATGAAAAAAACTTGTGTACATTTTATTTGCAGTGTCTTTATTTATACTAGTCTTGCTAGTCCTTCCCGCCCCTCCAAGCAGCAAGGCACAGAGACTAGGATCAGGACCCACTGTACCCCCAAAAGACCAGGCCATCCCTCCAAATTGGGCCTGACCCTCATCACTCAGACCAAGGGCACTGGTTATGGTGATGGCATGGGACAGGGTCAATTGGGACAGATCCATTCCCTCCCCTGGGTGCTGCTGAGGGGGAGAATGGGGCAGGGGGAACTGGGGACCGCCCCCCAGGAATGCTGCTGATGGGGGAGGGATGGGGCAGAGGGAACTCAGAGCCTCTCCCGGCGTACTGGTGGGGATGGGGCAGGGGGCACTGGGTCTCCAGTTGCTATGTGGGATCCAGGCTGAGAGGGCTTACCCGGAGCAAGGTGCACCCACTGGTTGGGGTGTCCATCAATATGCTTCTGATGCCACTTCCTGCCCCGCATGGTCTGGGACCCCCAGACTCCCCAGCCTCCACATTCAAATACTGGCAGGGCCGACTGCTGGGATGGGCTCATGGGGTGGGGGAGGGAGCTACATTGCAGCACCCTCCACCAGCCCTACCCCAGGCCCAGCTGGGGCCCCAGAGAGCAGGAAGGCCACACCATCGAGGAATCCTGCTGTTTGAGGTGCACAGCAGCCAGGTCTGCCACTGAGCTTCATCTCTGTCCCTTCCCCCCCGCCCCACTCCCCTTCCCCCCCCACACACACATATCATCAAGTGGTATGAGACTCTTTGTGGGGAGGAAGTGAGGCCAGAGCAGGGCTCCTCTCCATCCTGCTCTAGCTGAGAGGACCTGGGGCAAGGGCAGAAGAGGGAGGGGGTAGAAATGGTAGCCCAGTCCTGCCCAGGCTGCCTCCCTCCCAGAGCCTTCTGAGGTGCACACCGCACATGGCTATGTGGAGCACCTGGAAATTTGGTGCTCCAAAATTTTGGGTGCCTCACACAGCCGCATATGCATATAGATGGCCCTGGCAGCAAGTAAAAATAAATAAATTATCTCTAACCATCACAATGCACAAATACTTTGGAGTATATTCTTCAGTTAATCAATAATGGGAGTGACATGACTTAATCCTTACCCACTGAATAGATTTAATATCCCTCTTTGTGGTATGGGATATACAACAGAATAGGATTTATTCTGAACATACACATTTTATATTTAAGTATGTTCTGAAAGTACATATGAGAATAAAAGACAACATAAATATTTATAAACCTGGATTGCAAGTAGCTGGCCTTGCATTAATTTGCATTATTGTTGGTAGAGTTGGGGTTTGGATTTACCTATTAGTGTTCTTATAAATCTCATTAATAGATGTAATAGAGGTCCCCTTAGCAATGTGCCCTTGCTAATTCTGCAACCATAGCAATAGAAAGAATTAAAGCATCTTGAGACAATTTTCAGTTCAAATATGGTCCATGTCTACCAATATATATTTATTGCAACATTTTATTTTGTGTCTTTATCATTATCAATGCAGTATTAGCATTAATGTTAGCCTCGGAAGGGAATTAACTATGCCCAGAGAGTACCTAAATAGTGAGGAAAGAAGAACAAGTAAAAAAAAAAAAAAAAATCAAAGGCAAGAAGCATATTTGTAATGACTTGGCAGAATAAACACTTTCTGACTAAGATCGTGATCTTGAGTTGAATTAGGTAAACATTAATGTCAAGATTACAATCAGTGCCATGTTTCTGCTAACTCTGCAATTTGTTCCTAATTTATATGAGAATATTATTAGAATTTAAATTGTGTCTTTGGCCATTTGAATTTTAAATCACAGCGTGAGGTGGCACTTAGGCTATGTGTTAGGAAAACAAAAATTCTGAGAAACGCAGAACACATTAGGTGGACTGCTTCCAAGAAAACCCACATACATATGAGTTTTATCTCTGCCAGAAGCACCCATTCAAAGTCAGAAAATGACAGAACTAGGTGAACTTCCTTTTGGTCTTGGCCAGGTTTTGCCAACTGGATTTCTAACAGAGAATATAAGAGGCATACTGAAAGGTATGTTTGATCCACCAAGAGAATCAAAAGGTCACTGGGGTTAGAATAGAGGTGGAAAGAACAGTCACAAGTTGTCAGAAAGAATTTTTTTTCTAAAACAGTAAATGTGGAATTCCAAGAGCACGTAGCAAGAAGAGAGGTATCCAGATATTGCAGTTTTTGAATTTCAAGCACAATGAAATTAGTATATTTAGGTGTTCTTGATTAGGACTATAAGACGATTCTCTTCCAAGTAGTTCCATATTTCTTCCATATGTCTTCAGGCTATTGATATTTACATCAAAGATCTTATTTTTGGCAGAAATAACTAACCATTTAGAGGAATAATGCCACAAATACAGAAATACTACTTATTCGAGAGGAGGGGAAAAAATAACTGACAGCTGAAATTGCCAAAATCTTGACAAACCCCACCACCCCATAAGATTTCTAATAGTCAGCCTTGTTTGCATGTTTCTGATATGATGTGAAATGTTTGCTTAAGGTCTTAGACACGTTACAGGGATCAGACTATTCAATCTTGACACTGTTCATATGTCAAAACCAGTTATATGTAGGTCAAGCAAAGACTTTGGGCCAAAAGTCCAATGCTGAGCATGTTAAGTCAATGGGAGCCCTGTACATGCATCTGAGATCAAAATTTAGTCCTAATTTTAGTGAAAACTGTAAAAGGCAGTTAACTCAGAAATATGATTCTTTTTGTTTTCAAAAAGGGACACGAGAATAGTAAGGGCAGACAAGCCAAGATTGAGAAGTTACTCTTAAACCTAATTAGTTTTACTTCTGGTCACACAAAGGTGATCCATGGGGACAGTTTAATATAACTCTTCGTTCTTCACATATTATAATTAAGCCAGAGCAGAGTTGAGACTGGGCAGTGAGTTTGGATACAGTCCCCAGATACACAGATGGGAGAATGGGACACTGAAAATGGCGGTTAATAGGGTGTATGTCATGTGGGTGTTTGCATGATAAGAAGAGGGGTGTATGCTGGAAGGCAAGCAAGTAGTCAAAAGTGAAAAAAATGTAAGTGATAACACAATTAAGGTGGGTGGATAGATTTATGCAGAGATGCTTTCATGTCTGAATGTATATACTGCTTATGCAGTACTATTAAGTTATCAGTCAAACCTGACCGAGAGATAGATAAACCATAGATTTTCATGGGACACCAGCAGAAAGTTAGGGTGTGGGCAATAATACTATCCAAGTGGTAGGATTTTTTTCCTATTCCACCACAGAAAGGCCACTAGAGCAGACCAGACAAATCTTATGAGAAAGGAAAATGACTGGGCATGCTATGCGTAAAGGAAACCCTTCAACTCCATCTAAGTTATGACAGTTTCATTATTCAGATATTTTCAACTATTCTTCAAATTACCTAGATAATTGGGATGTCTATTGTTGTCATTTAAAACTGGAGCAAGAGGAGTAATTTTCTATATGCTTTCCTCTTAAAGTTCTTAAAATACTGTCCACTACAGAAGTGGTTGAGTACCTCATAAGAAGAAATGACCAAATTCACAAAAAGGCCAGTACACTTGTTCTCCTCTCTACTGACCTGGCAGTCAAGACTACATTTTGTTTCTTTTTAAGTTTTTCCTTCTCTCTCTCACCTGCTATTTCTTCCCTTTGCCTCTTTTTTCTCCTCTTCTAGTTGGCTGTTTTTAATACTACCAATTGAAAAGTTAAGTTGAAGAAGGGAGCTTTAGGCTTTGCTCTGAAAGCAGCAAGATTTGTGGTCATTCTTATCTCCTCTAGTAATGAGTTCCAAAGCCTTTGGCTTGTTGTCAAGCAAGCCCTATCTCCTGCTTTCATCAGCTTCACCCTTGAGATTGACAGGCTCTCAATTTCTGAGAAGCATGGCTGTCAAGGGAGGTCATCATCACAAAGACAGAGGCACTCTCAAGAATCTTGGACCATTTCCTCAGGGGTCTCGAAAATTAAGACAGAGACCTTGAATTTGATCCAATATATTTATAAGTGGAAATTTGTAAATGGAAGATGTACAGCTAAAGAAGAAGAAGAAAAATAACCAAAATATGGGGTGGCAAAGCCTAGATAATGCTGATTCCAGAGCTGGTGATTAATTGTGCCTTCTCTTCAACGAGGACACATCTTTTCCAGCATCTTTCATTTTAACTGGTGGCACCCCCATAAAGAAGGAGGTAAAAATCTCTGGACATCTGACAAATGTCACAAAGCAGCCTCAGAACAAGCACAGAAAAACTGTGCTCTTCATACCCATGCTGAAAAGTTCCATTTTTGAGCTAAGAAATAGCAGATAATTTAGTTTCTACAAAAATCATGTTTTCCCTCACACAGTTTTATAAAGCCCAGCTACTTTGAGTGCTCTAGCCTCCAACATCTGCAGGAGTTTCCATTCCTTAAAACACTGCCAACATCTGCTATAAATGTTGATATCTTCACAGTCACATGGAGATTTAGCTTAATCTTTCTATCATTTTAAAGCCCAGATTCTGAACTTTCAGCTGCTGTTCCAAGCAGATGTAGAAGTCTTGCATTGGTATTTCAACAGCTGTCATTTTCATCATTTTGTACTGTGGCAGACATCTTGGATTTTTGACCCACTGTTAGATTAGAATGTCTTCCTAACTGACAAACACATTTATCAAAAATTTGATTAATTGATTTTTCATAAAGAAAACTAAAATAGACAGGAATATTAACTAAGTTTAGTCTTTTTATTGATGAAACTAACATGTATCAATGAAAAAGTGAAGGCTACAAACTAGTCTCCTATATATTTGAGAGAGTTTGTGCGTGAGCAAGCAAGTCTATCTGTCCATTTGTTCAAGAACTCTTCCTAAAGTAAAAGCTAGAACACTAATTTAGTATGCAGCTTCCTCTTGTAATTTAAAGCAAGGTAAGGATTCAGTTGTTCCAGGAGAATGGGATATGCCTGGAAAGTGATTGTTTTCCTTAACATAGAAAGGAATGGGGCTGCTATCAGGGAAAGTTATACTGTGAAATGACCACAGGGGGGCAGCAAGGGGCCAGAGAAGGGGACCAGGACAGAAATAGCTCTATTTGGGCAGCAGGGGGTAGGGGTGGAGAAAAGCTTCCCACCTTCCTCCCAGGCAGCATGGCCCCTACCACAGCCAGCCTCAGAGAGCTGACATCTGGACAGCATAGCCCCCACGGGCTCCTGCACCCCAGCAATCCCCCTAGTCCCCTGCCCTGAGCCTCTCAGGCAGCAGTGCCAGGTAAATCTTCCAGTAAGTTATATAAGATTTTACTTTATCATAAGGGAGGTATGTCACATTAAAAGGGGCTTGGGACTTTTTTCCAGTTAATGCTTTTATTGTTCTGTTGCACTCATCTCATAGCTGTATTCCTGATGTAGCACTCTTCCCTTCAAACGAAGATGTGAAGATTTTTAAAGATTTTCCATCTTCTAAGCAATGGAACACAGTCTCCACCTAAAGGGCCTGATTTAAGTTATATGGGAGTTAAAAGAAAGGCTCCTGTTGTCTTCTGTGACTGTTGGGTACCACACAAGGATGGGTTGGTTATCAGAAACCATTTTAGGGCTTCTCCAAGGGCTAGTAATGGTGCAGATTAACGTGGTGGCAGTGTTTGCTGCCTAGTAAACATTTTAGGGATTCCAAGATGTAGTAGAGGGCAAGATGACAGGTCGAGGGAGTGTTACTTATACACTTGCTGGTGCCAGTTTTATGATTTCTTTTAACTCAACCATTTCCTGCCTGTGAAGCTGTCAGCATTGTGATTTATTTGCTATTTGGCAGCTTTTATGTTTTTAGCATTATGAAGCCAACAAGTCAATGCTCCAAAAAGTAAAACTTCACCTTCAACAAGAGCCTGTACCAACTTGATCAGCTCTTACTTTCACACTGCAAATTCAGAAGTGACGTATAAAGTAGCATCAGAGATTGCAGGAGATTCTAAGATGGTGGAGAAAAAAAACAAAAACCACCACCAACTTTTCTAGACTCTCCAAGCTTCATCAGGCCCCACAACCCATACCCCCCACACATGAATTTCTCCAGGTGCAGAAAGGCTGACACCACCTCCAATCCCCAAACCTTATGAAAGACACTCAGCAATTCAGGAATCTGAGTGGAGGAAGCAACAAAAGCTGGGGGGAGCAGTTGATCCTATGCAGGGTGGCAGGAGGCCATGTGGATGCACATCATCTCATCCCATTGGCCCCATGGTAATTTCAGAAAGCTAATACATTCAGGTGCTGTATTACCTTTCCTATACAGCCCTTACACAGGGGAGAAACCTTATTTAAAGGGAGGGTTTATTTCAGAGGTGTGAAAGAAACACACTGGGCGTTCCATTGAAGCTATTCTACCAAGGATTCAGAAATCCAGAGCCTAATGTGAACATGGGAAAGAGCCCTTGAATCCTTCTGAAGGAATACAGACCCCTTCAACAGAATGATCAGTGAAAAACCCTACAAGGGGTTTTCACAGTCGAGATTTCTTCTCTCTCAACCCCCAGTAGGTAAGTTTTACTGAGGCAAGGGATTACCTACTCTTCAGTGTGGAAGTTACAACTCAGTAGACTTCCTAAAATCGTTTATTGACATAACTTCACCTTTACATATTAGCTCTTAATCTGAGCCATAGGCTCTAAGCTCCACATATAGCAAGCATGGTTGATAGTGAAGTTCTTTATCACCAATATTACATATAGAAAGATCTAATGGACCTGGGAGTACACATAATGTAAGCGAAGGGAAGGCTCACCTGCCAATTTTATGTAACTCACCAGTGAAGATGGAGAAAACATTATTAGAAAATAGACAGATTAAAGGGATGATTTGATAAAATGGCCCCTGAGGTTGAATTTATAGAAAAATCAATAACTGGATATGGGGAGATTGTGGAATCTCCTATTCTAGAATATTGACAAGCAGTTGTACACGCAACTGAAAACCTCCCAAGAAGGAGAAAAAGTAAAATTTAGGCTATGTGCACTGTAGCCTATGTTGGCATAATTTATAACACTCGTGGGCTACGTGTACACTGCAGGCTTCTTGCGCAAAAACTTGAGGAGCATCCACACTACAAGCCCGTTCTTGCGCAAGAAAGTTTACAGTAGATCATCAGAAGAGAGGGCTTTTTGTTCAAGAGTTATTCCTCTTATGAGGCTGACACCACCTCCAATCCCCAAACTCTTTGTTCAAGAGTTATTCCTCTTATTCCATGAGGAATAAGCCTTTTTGCACGAGCTCTTGCGCAAAAAGGCTAGTTTGGCCGGGAACAGGTGTATCTTGCGCAAGAAACCCCTATGGCTAAAATGGCCATCAGAGCTTTCTTGCACAAGAGTGCATCCACACTGCCATGGACGCTTTTGCGCAAAAGCACATGGCAGTGTGGACACACTCTTTTTCAGCAAAAAGTTCTTGCGCAAGAAGCCTGCAGTGTAGACATAGCCATGGTGTGTGTGGTTTATTCACACCTCTAAGTTCCACTGACATAAGTGGTCACATGCAGAGTGCTATGTCAGTAAGAGAACTTCTCCCACCAACATAGCTTCTGTCATCGGAGGAGGTGGTTTCATTATGCCAGTAGGAGAGCTCGCTCCCATCGGCCTACAGCATCTTCAGATGCACTGCAGCTACATTGGTACAGCTGCACCATGACAGAGCAGTGCATGTAGTCATGCCAGTAAGAGTATGTTTTAAATACATGTGCTTTTAAAACTCCCTGTGTCAGGTGAACAGTCTGAGGACATCTTTGATAAACATTTGGAAGCAAAACTGGGAATCACTGACAGTACAACGTTCCTTTCTAGAAAAGATTTGTTTTCTTCCCTTTACCTAATACATAGATTTTGAAATAGTGGCATAGAAGTCTAATATAATTTGGGTTCCTGAGTAGAAGCAGATTTCCTGCTGTTGTCCTCCAAAGAATCTTAGTGTTTTCTTGTCATCCCTAAAAACACTTCCAGGGTTTCAGAAAGAGACACAGTTGACATATGTGGAAAAAATGATCACAGAAACCAGGACAGTCCGTCAACAGAAGATGTGATTATTCCTAAATATTTTTCAGGTAGTGAAGCTGGTGTTTAACACAAGCAAAATAAGTTAAGCTTTAGCAGGAAACTGATGCCTAAGCCTATGAAACCCAGAGTGACGGAGCACACTGCTCACTGCTAAATGGCACCTCCTGTTCGCAGTTCTGGAGATTAGTTCTGCAAAACAAGCACCCCTTCCTGCTATTGCACTCTAGCTCCCTCTGTCTGTGCCCTTTCCTTGCTCCAAGAACTGCTAGTAAGGCCACTCAGCAGTTTCCCCTTCCAGGGTGGTCTTCAAAGTCTCTCTCCACAAACAGTATCAGGTAGTCCTCACACCCACTGCCCTGACTATGTCACTCTCACAATGACTTCAGCAGTCACAGCTCTTAGCTTTGTCACTCTGCAATGCTTAGGAGAGGAATCCAGGCCCAGTCTCTACCCTGGGTTCCAGCCCAGGACCCTGCAGTGAACAGTCAAAGCCTGCATCCACACCACCTTACTGCTCTCACTACTGGACTCCTTACTGTACCTCTTCAGCCTTTCCTTCACCTCCAGAAGGTCTTCAGAATTCCTCCTTGCTGCTCCTCCTACACTATTTCCAGCCTCCTGGCTTTATAGAAGCCCTGTCTGGTCCCCCACAGCTGAGCATCTTTCTAATCAAGGCCCTCCACACAACCTAAAAGCCCCCCATTTGCAGCCTAATTGGCTGCTTGGGCCCTCCTGGCTTAATTCAGCTCTTACAGGGCCAGTGCAGTGTGTATACATCATCACAACCAGCATTTCCAGCTGCCTCCTAAATTACTATAGCCCCCCCCCACAAAAAATAAACTAACAAAAAAGATTATTTGTAAAGCCAACAAGTTATTGAGTTATTCACTTGATGGGCTCTCAACTGTTGTCTGAAATCAGATCTGGGAGATACACAGGCAAACAAGGGCTGGCTGTAGGAATACATGTTTGTCAGGGCTAAGTGATGAAGGGTCTATGCTGAGTTGCGTGAGACCTGCACAAATTACACATTCAACAAGATTCACAGTGGTTTAACTGCAGTGCTATTTTTCAGCTTCTGATTGGCAAGGTCAGTAGAATTAATTCATTGATAGGAATTGCTGAACACTCCACAGAAGCAAAAAGCAGATATTTTTATTTTTAAGGAAAGGGTTTATTAATAATCTTTTCATATCTCCACATTGGTTCACCACACAAAAAGAGAATGTTACAATATTTTGTAGGTAAGTTAGGATGTGTACAGAGACTACATGGCATAGCTATGTTGGCATAATTTTGCTGACATAATCCCATATCATAGCCACAGACTACAATAACAGCAGGGTTTTTTTTTTTTCCCTATAAACATAAGAAGAATACCACCTCCCCAAACAAAGGACCTGTTTACGCTAGAAATCCTAAAGTGGCCCAGCAGCAATTGCTCCACTTTAGTGTTTTAATGAAGATACTACCTGCATGGACAGAAGGAATTCTCCCTCAGGGACAGTAGCGAGGGCAACAGAATTCTGCTGTTGACCTAGTGCTATCTACCTTGGCGATTAGATCCACTTAACTTTGCTGCTCAGGGGTGTGGAGTTTTCACACCCCGATATAGCTGGATCAGCCTAACTTTTTAGACTAAGCCCAAGTTAGTTATGTGGATGGAAGAACTCTTCTATCAACATAATCCTCAGTGTAAACTCAACTGAACTCACATAGTTACATCAGTCCAGGGTGATTTTTTTCCACATAGCTATGCCACCATACCATCTCTGTGCAGACCAGTCCTTAGCTGGAAAGGGTGTGTGTTCCCCTCCCCTCTCCCCCACGGGAAGAAGCCCAGACTCAGGCCATGTGTGTATGGCAGTGGCCCAGCTATAGTACAGAGGCTGTGCTGCTGTAGAATAAACACTTCCTATATTGATGGGGAAAGGTTTCTGTTGATATAAATAATCCTACAGGCAGAAAGTATGTTGATTAAAGAATTCTTCCAACAGTGTCTACAGTGGGGGCTAAATCACACTGAGCATGAAATTTGTCACAGCCCTGAGCAATGTAGCTAGGTTAGTTTTTAGGGGTAGACAAGGAACGTACCATTAGGAAAAAGTGGCAAGGTATATTCACCGGGCAAGAGAGAGCTGACACTGGAGCCCTAAGGCAAGTCTCACAATCTCAGAAAGGCTGTAAAACTGACATCCCTCAGAAATTGAGGTGCATTAGCAGAGCTCATCCAAGGAGTGGCCGCACACCTAACTGTACCAGGCTCTTTCACAAATATAATAGTCACCTAAAATTGACCAAGCTAAATTAAGATTTCTGTTTTAACAAGATGATGTGGAACCTATCATATTTTTTCTCCAAAGTTCATTTATAATGATAGAAGGAGGCATGAGATGTTTGGAAAAAGCAGGACAAAAAGGTTAACTAACTTACTTAAGGTCACATAGGAAGTGAGGGCAGAGCTGGAAAAAACAAAAGTCTTCCAACTGTTTTTGCTTGTCTACCAGTAGCACCAATGGGCACCAATCAAAGATCAGAGAGCCCCACTGCATGCAAACATTTAACACAACCTAATAAAATGATGGCCCTGCCCTGAAGAGTTTACAGCCTGAGTGTCAGACAAGAGGTAATTTACAGATGCAACAAACAGATGGACACAACAGTTATGATGTGTATTAAGCAGCAATCATAGCATGCCTGCCACCTTGTGATGCACTGTTCCAGCCTCTATCTGCTGCCTGCTTTCCCTGGCTGACACTTGGATAGTGATCTATCCAACATGGTTTTCCCTACATTCACAAGGACAGTATTACAGCCCTAGCTGTATTTGGACATGTAGCCTCTCCAGATATGTAATGTAATGTTTGAATGGAGGAGGATATTCAGTGGAACTAAAAAGACTTTTTAAAGCAATTCTGAAGGGGGTTCTATTTATATGAGCTTTGCAATCTAAGGGCACACAAGAACCATTTGGAAGGAAATTTAATTTTGCAAGTTGCTGTCTTGTAGCAGTAATCAAAATGACACCACTGCTGAGATTTATTCATTTCATGCAGACTGGTTAATTTGTGACTATGGTAGCGATATACTTTTAAAACCCTCAATAAAGCAGTAGTTATTTTTTTTCCTTCCTTGAATCTGTTAAATTAACATGGCAGGGATTTTTTCCCCTCTTAAAAAACCCCAACAAATCTTCAATTGCTAGCCAACTGCCCTGTGCAATTAAATTTCAGTGACTCAAGCTGAGTGTTTGTGTAAAAGCCATTGATTAATGGTGTTCACATTTAAATGGTCACAGCTAGGCTTTGAAGTCATTAACACCCCATTAAGATGAATAGAATAATTTCACACCTTTTATTTCAGTCTGCTTGGCAAAAGAACCAACAAAGCCGCATAGTATTGATTTACAGAGTGAAGACTATCTCTGCAACAAATCCAGAAAAATATACAGAGGAGGGGAGGCCACCACATTTGTTGACCAATCCTGACTAATCCATGTCCTGAAGTTTCAGCAGCTGGAGATGACCCTATCCCTCGGATAACAAAGAAACATACTTACAGCAGTAATCAGTCTAGAATTTCCACTCTGATGCAGCTAATTGTCAATGTGCACTTTCCATGTAGCATCATTTTAGAGCAGGGGTGGCGAACCTGTTTTGGGTCAAGGACTGCTGACCCACGGAAAAATCAGTAAGGGGCCAAACAAGTGAGAAGCCAAAAAAAACCCTCCAAACCCTCAGTGACATGGCCCCTGACTGAGAAGAAGAAAGACACTCCCCACATTCCCCTTGCATACTAGAGCCTAGCGAGGCCCAGGCTAGTAGAGTTTGTGTGCTCTAGTCCCTTAGTAGGTGCGAGCTCCCCAACGCTAGGAGGGGAGCCCTGAGCCTCAGGGGCTAGAACCAGGCAAGCCTGGCCTGAAGTTCCCCATCCTTGTTTTAGAGAAAATAGGGAAGTTACAATGATGGAACATACCCCATTCCCCTGGTGGAAAGGCTAAAGAACACTACTGCATTCAGGGAGTGCCAATTAGATGCACTAGTAGAACATGCTGGAGAAGTGCAGCTTAAAAAAGGTGAGATGGAAAGGCTGAGTGTTTCCCAGTACCAGGGAAGTTACCAGGGACTGCTAGAGAACACTAGTAGCAAGGAGAGCTCAGTCAGACACTTGCTAACCTCTTTCTTCAACACCTTGTTTGGGCAAATTGAAACTATAATTTAATTATGAGCAACACTAAGAGAATTCAGACGTTTGTCAATAAATGCCTTAGATGCATTCTCCAGTTAAAGTGGTACGATGGCGTGCCAAATGAAACCTTGTGGACTAAAACAAATCAGAAACCAATGGAGGTCCAGATAAAGAAAAGAAAGTGGCGATGGGCAGGCCACATCCTGCGTAAGGACTGTGAGGAATGTATCATGAGGCAACCGTTAGAATGGAATCCAAAGGGAAAGAGGAAAAGGGGACGTCCCAAACAAACATAGCAACAAAGCCGCCTGGACAAAGTAAAAGCAGCTGGCTTAACATGGGATCAAATCAAGACTATTGCTAAGGATCGCAAGAGATGGAGAATGACTGTGGAGGACCTACGCTCCATTAGGAGCCCAAAGGACTAATAGATATAGATAGAAACTCCTTGCAGGGCCTCCTGCTTTACCAAAAACCTGTGGTAGATAATGGGAAGTGCTACCAGGGGCTGAAGATAAGGAGGCTGTAAATTGGGTTCTAAAAAGAACTTAGGGAAAAGCTGAACTCTTGCCAGGAACAGTAAGATTGCCCAGGAATAGGGAACGCAGGGACAAGATACCCAACAATACTACAGTGGAGCTCAAGCTGAGAGGCAGCCAGTGATAGCATATGCAGTATCTAGCTTCTCTGTCAGAAAAACAGCTGCTGCCTGCTTATTCTTTTAAACAAAATAATCTAATCCTTATCTCCATCTCCCTCTTCAGAGCACAGTAATGACAGGAAATTCTCATTTGAATTAAATGTTTTCTTCCTGACGAATACTATAAAGGAATATATATTGGGTGGGACCCATGAAGGAAATTAAGCATTGCAATGCTGAGTAATAGTGCTGAACTTTTAGGTGTCTATCTCTGGCTAGCAAGGGTCTCTCTCTCTCTCTCTCTCTCTCTCTCTCTCTCTCTCTCTCTCTCAGCAGGAACCAGACACTTAGGGTCACGTGGCTTAGGTGCCTAGGACATTTCTTACAGGAACAAGTTGGGCACTGGCCTCAGCCCATACAAAAGGTATGGGTGCACTTGGATCTGAAGAGGGTGGCCAGGTATTCAACCTAAAAGCCCCCCATTTGCAGCCTAATTGGCTGCTTGGGCCCTCCTGGCTTAATTCAGCTCTTGCAGGGCCAGTGCAGTGTGTATACATCATCACAACCAGCATTTCCAGCTGCCTCCTAAATTACTATAGCCCCCCCCCCCCACACACACACACAAAAAATAAACTAACAAAAAAGATTATTTGTGAAGCCAACAAGTTATCGAGTTATTCACTTGATGGGCTCTCAACTGCTGTCTGAAATCAGATCTGGGAGATACACAGGCAAATCAAATTAGACCCGCTAAATCAAATGCCAGAAGATCAACCTCCAGCGTGTCAATGCACGGATAAGTATAGATGCCGCCTAAGTGACTGGATGAGGTGGCAACTGGTGTTGCTTATTTCATTTTAGGAGAATTTTTCACCCAGTGATTAAAGTGCTCAGGTAGGAGGGGGAGACATAGGGTTTGAACAGGGCACCTCTCATCAGGGTACTCTAACCAGAGCAATATGAGATACTCTCATGTGGAACCCCCTCAGTCTCTCCTATTGAAGGGGATCCACTGTGGACAAATAATGAATGAATGCTTGGAACAGGGGGACTGAATCCTGGGTCTCCCCTACCCAGGTGAGTGCTTTAATCACTGGGGGTGAGTGGAGCACCACCACTATCTCCTCTGACCAGATCTGAAGAGGCCCTGTCCAGCAGGCATGCTCAGAGATCACCCACTGGGCAGGTCCTGCACATGACTAGCTCTAGAGGGCTTAGGCAGGAGGTAGGCATCCAGATGCCTAGAGTGCAGCAGCAACGTGCACACCTAGAGGTAAAAACAAAAACTCCTAGAGAACTTTTACTCTGATAACTTAGGAGCCAAGCAAGTTTAGGCACCTAATGTGTTTGGCAGGAATTTTGTGCATTTTTGTGGAGCAAAAACTGAAACTTGGGTGCCTAAGCTAGAGACTTTGAGAAGTCCACCCTTTACGTGTAAGGAAATGTGCTTTGTCTTTGGAAGTGGTATGAAGCCCATCCATCAATTGGCACTAAAAATAGACAGAGTAGAATGGTACCAAATGAGTAATATGTAGCAATCCCAGGACTAACCCAATAGATATTTTCCATTCCATAGATCTGCCAAGCACTACCCTATGGACATCCAAGTAGAAACCAGAATAGGAATGAATGCAGCCCCTAGCAATATTAACTACACAGGGGTTCTGCTGATTGGCAATAGCGGGTTCAACCATATAGTCAGTGTGAAGAGGGAATGGAAATGGGAAACACCTACCTCCAAAGAGATGGAGTACTTCTTGCCACATATCCACTGGGCAGCAAATCTTCCCTCTTTAAAAGGCGGCTCTAAAGGAATAGCACAGAGTTTTCCCATTTTCTGTCACCCTTCCGTGGTGTTCTTACAGGAGACTTTCTTTCCCTATAATACAAACACCTCTCCTGCATTCTTAAATAAATTTATAGAGTCCCAGGAACCAGACATTATGTAAGCACTGTCACAGTGTCTGAAGTGAATCAACTGTGAGCAGCATCCTTGGGGCTGACTGTCAGAAACAAGGCAGATACCCCAGCCAGTAACCTAGTGATCTAGGAGTTCACATTTACCTATCTTGCCATGGAGTCACAGCCAATCCCCTTGGAATCTCCATTCTATCTTGCCACATAGACAAATTGGACTTTGCGATAAAAGGACAATTAATTAAACCCCAAATCACACCACATCAGGTTTTTCCCAGTCCCAAGAGACCAATCACATTCCTGAAATCAATTGGCATGCCAGATCTTACACCACAACAACACTGACAACAATTCTATAGTAAGCTAACTAAAGTTTTATTAGCTAAGAAAAAGATTATTACTAGGGGGCTGCATCCCGTGCTCACTGTGCTTCCAACCCCACGTCTCGACGGGGAAGGGCCTCTGCCCTTCCCCCCCAGTGCCAGTAGGGTCCGAGCCAAGGACACGCTCTCCCCACAGCCACTGGGAAGGGCCGGACCGAGGTTCTTCCCCTCCCTGCCCACCACCAGGGAGGCTCTTCCCTGTCCTGGCTCTTCCCTGTCTGTCCTGGCTCTTCCCACTGCCCCCAGTCCCTGATGAAGGCCTCATCTCAAGGCCACCCTGGATCTTGCCCCTGTGACCCATTGCCCTCCCACCCTGGATCTTTATATTCCCCACCCCCACCCCACAGATGAGGAGGTGGGCAGTGGTGAGGTGGGACCTGGCTTTCCCAGCTGCCGAGGAATAGGGGGTGAGCTGAAGCTGCACCAGGCCCGGCTTTCCCCCAACCCGTTGGGAAGGGCTGGGCCCAAGCTGTACCAGGCTCAGCTTTCCCCCCAGTTTGCCAGGAGAGGCCAAACCTGAGCCACATTGCTCCCACATTGCAGGGGCCGAGCCCGAGCCACGTTGGGCTGGTCTTTCTCCCCAGCCGCTGGGAAGGGGCCTCCATGTGGGCCCTGGGAAGAGACAGGCTGGGGTGGGTGGGGCTTGTTCCTGTGGGATGCAGAGTGACATGATGATGTCACTCTGTAGTCCCACAGGAATTTTTTTATATATATAAAAAAGGTTAAAGCAGCTAACATATATGCATAGGTGAGTCACAGTTTGTAACAGTGATGTAATAAACTGTCAGTTTCTCAAAAGTCCTTCAGGATATCCATATTGTCTTTTGGGAATCTCTGCTTTGCATTCAGTACACTTCCCCACCAGAGCCCAACCAGTTAAGAGATAAAGGATCTTTGTTTGACTCATTCTTCCCACAGAAGACAAGCTGGCAGTCTGTCTGCCACATGGGCTTTTCCTTTGATCCTGATGAGTGAGGAATGCACAGAGCTGTCCTTAGGATTTATGGGGCGGACCCTATGCAGTACTATTAAACTGGTGCCCCTGTGCTCAGCAGCAGCATGAGGGGGTGGGAGGAACGGGATGATTTGTAAAGATATGATTTTATAATCTTCAGCATACTAAAAGGTTTAAAGCAAATTTTAAACTAAGGTCCTATAGAGCAGTGGTCACCAACCAGTAGATCGGGATCTACTGGTAGATCTTGGAGCCTCTGACAGATGATCCTGATAGGTTTAGCCAAAAGGTTATCAAGTGCCAGCACTTCAGCCGCCTCCTCCTCCCCCCCACAACTGCTCATCTCCTGCTCTTTGCCTTGGAGCTGCCCCTCCCCCTGGGGAGCCTCCTGATTGCTGCACAGGGCAGGGGAGGAAGAGGAGGTGCTGATGTCAAGGTGCCCCCTCCCACTCTGTATCCTATCTCCACAGAGCAGAAAGGGGGCACATCAGGACTTGGGAGGGAGTTTGCTGGCAACTTTAAGGAGTGGTCCAGGGCCAGGGCAGGGGTGAGCCTACCTTAGTCCCACTGTACCACCAACAAGGAGCCACCAGCAGCGGCCAGCTGGAGTCCATATCCCAAACTCCTACTGCAGTCATGAACCCCCTCCTGGACCCCAAATCCCTGCCCTAGCTCCAAGCAGCCCTGTATCTAAATGCCATCCTAGACCCTGCATCTAGAACCCCCTCCTATATCCCAAATGCCTGCCCCAAGCTCAGCTCAGAGCCCCTCTCACACTCCAAATCCCTTAATCCAAGACCAGAGCCTGCACCCCAACCCTCTGCCCCAGCCTGATGAAAGTGAATGAGGATGGGCAAGAGAGGGAGGATGGAGTGAGTAGGGGCGGGGCCTTGGAGAAGGGGCAGGAAGAAGGCAGGCAAGGGTATTATATTTCAGGTAGATCTTGGATTGCACTTAAATTAAAAAAGTGATCTCATGCACAAAAAGGTTGGAGACCACCTCTATAGACTAACACAGTACATTCAGAAACTGATGGTATATACCTGCTAATTGGTTTTATTATCACTTGAATGACTCCTTCCTTATTATAGTATAGTAAGTAGTGCTCATCTTGAGTGAGGGTGGCAGATTAAGACATTATTTAACAAATCTTTTCCACACTGCTGTGAAGCAGGGGGGTATTATCTCCATTTTGGAGACAAGAAATGGAAGCAGAAGTTAAGGATACCCAAGGTCATGGAACAAGTTATGGATTAACTAAAGGAATTAGATCTAAAGACTTCCTGATTCCCCATGCTTACACCACATTTTTCTTTTATTAGATTGTTCCATATTTTTGTTTCGTTCCCAGTCCCTTTTGTGTTGAGGTTTTTTTTTTTTTTCCTAGCTACAGTAGCGGGAAACCCAGATCACATTTATCAGAGAGTGAAGAATTTAAAATGCAATGGAATTAAGGTTAATTACCTGGTTAAAGGGAACCTCAATTTTACTTTTAATAAGAATGATTTTACTTGTTGTACAATATTGACAATAGAATAGTTGCTTTGATTTTCTCAGTATTAAGAGAGCTCTCTTGCTTAAATGAACTGTTCTGCTATAGACTGGTAGTTAATCCATGTGGGAACTGGATTATTCCCTCGTAAAGCAGAGGATTCCTCCTATTAGCCCTTAAATACCTCCACAGTTTTTCACTGTAAATCAGTAAATGAAACCCCCCCACCACCATACATCACACTCTGTGATCATTTCACAATGATCCTCACAGAAAATGTAATTTAAAATTATTAATGAAACCTTCTGAAAATGTCATTCAGAGAAAGATGTCTGTTTCAATTTATCTGGTTTGGAGTTTGCTGAATTGGAGTTTTGTTATTCTGGTTCATAGTAATTTATTATAACTAGTTTCAGTCAAATGTTTTCATGGTTCTATTTAATGTATTTAATTATTTAAGCTATTGGTCATATAGAAAGGGAGAAATACCACCAGATGTCAATTTTGGGAGAGCAAGGATTTTAATGTCATTACCTACAATTGATTTTACATTTAAATGGAAATGATGCTAAACCAAGACTCCTCTTTTCTTCCAATTTTTTACCTTCCCCCCCCATAAAAAAAATCTAGGGAATCAATATTTCACAGCAAGGCGATATGCAAAATGCAAAAGGTCAGAAGGCATGTGAATGATCATTCCATATAGTCTGGAATTTTGGCATTATTTAGACTTAGAAATCTGTAGTATTTCATCTTGATTCTGAAACCTCAAAGAATGCTCTGGGTGTCTCACCACATGGGAGAAGACATGGGAGACAACTGGCAAAAGTCCTCTTTTCCCATCCAGCTTAACTGACTCAGACAGGGCAATTTTGTAGGAAGAGTCTGCTGGCAATCAGTATGTTGCAGCTTACTCCTATATGCCTTGCTGAGAGAGAATGGGCTGTTGGAATAGAAGAGAATCAAGACCTGGAACTTTTCCTCCTCTAATTTAAAGCTTATGAAAGTAAATGATCTCCAGGGCACTAATCCTTTCACCTTGGTAAACATGCAACAAATCTAAATGAAAGACAAATGGAAGGGCTCCTCCTGCAGCACTGAAACCTACAGTTTTTTAGACTGATACAGGTCTCAGCAGTGTCTGTTAGAGATATCCTATAAAACTCAAAGGCGAGAGAGATGAATTTCCCATAAAGAAAGCAAAACTCATTGTTTTCAGAAAAAACCCTGTTTGGTTCCTCCCACCCCCTCAATGCCCCCCACCACTTTGCCCTGCAACAGAAGTACATTTTGACAAGGATGAATCAGGTCTGCTGGACACCTTGTTACATTGATTGAAACAGGAGAGCACATGCTTTACTGATGCTGACCATTTTTACTGGCACCCACTCTAGGACTATGTAAAACAGATTGACTTTCAAAAGCAAAACCACAGTACATTCCAGCCATCGTTTCTGAAGAGCTATTTAGCATTGTTAAGTTATTGACTGAATATTATTAGCACAAATTAAAAGTAAACCCTGTTTATTGAGGCTCATTAGACATTATGCACAATCTTTTTTTTTTTTGCTTGTCAAGCACTTATTTATTTAATAATATTGTTATTAACTGTAAGTATATTTAGGGAAAGTCAGCTATTCAGATGAAAGCTTTCACCTCTGGAAATCTACTATCAGGTCAAACAAGAAAATAAATTAATTCCCTTAAGCAACAAGCAGTAGCCAAAAAATATACACACTATGATTTATAGTCTCCTAAGGTTCAAAGTGAAGCAAACTAGCAATGAATTTTACAAAAGTGCCAATAAGCATGTTATACTTGGACTTTAATCAATACTATTGTATCTTCTCCACTGGGGGCAGATCAGTTAGTGAACTGTCCCAGCATGTTTAGGAAACACTTTTCTAAGAAACGATACTGACAGTTCACTCTGCCCTGCCCATATCTAACCCACACTGATTTCTTTGG
The DNA here is from genome assembly GCA_032595735.1 of Pelochelys cantorii. NCBI lineage: Eukaryota > Metazoa > Chordata > Testudines > Trionychidae > Pelochelys > Pelochelys cantorii. The sequence continues at coordinate 67,334,463 of CM064330.1, forward strand.
AAGCTGAATTAAGCATTGGTCTAGCTGACTGGAGGGGGTAGCTCTTAGGGCAAGCGTTAATCAGCATAGTTCTACTAAAGCCAAGGGGAACATGCTGATTTACAGTAGCTGAGGCCCAAAATTCAGTGTACCCTATTTTTCCATGGCAGAGAATGAAGGGTAAGAAGTAGGATTTTGATTGACAGGGGAGAACAAGTTATCTTCCACTCAGTGTGGAAGCTAAACACTAAAGTCTTTCTATTTTGTCTTCCCTAGTGTTGGTCCAGCTACCCTATCCATGTCCCCTTTCCATTGCTCAATATCTGATCTAATTTCTCTAGCACCCACCACCATGGTATTTGGGGCATTAGTACAAAAAAATAAAATAGATTTTTTTTTTGCAGACCCCACCAATGTTGCAGCTATGCCAATCCCTCATAGCTTTCCTCTAACTCAAAAGCTAATTTGAATGCATTGAACTGCCACAACCTGATCTCTCAGTGGAGTTTCCATGAGCGGCAATTTCCTGTGCAGGGAATCTAGTCTGAACAAGTTATGCTGCGTAAAGCTACTCAGAGACACATTCACCTTAATATGAAGAGTTGGTAGAAAGTCCTCCATACCATTGAAGACATTTAATGAAGACAAAAAGAGACAATAAGATGGGGTTTCCTCTTTGGCCTGCATTGCCAATTTGGGGATGTGTCATATTGAATCATATGACTAGGCCAGCACGGAAAGGAGTTTACATATGAGCTAGGAGGCAGGGATTCTGGAACCAAAACAATCCAGCTTCAGTGTCTAGGAGCCTCTTTTTAGAGACTGCTAAGTATCTTGGGCCCCTACTGCAAGTCTTCATCTCCCCTAAGCTGCATGCACCACAGCCATGTAAAAAACTCTGTTCTAAAATTACTGGTATTCCCTCATCATTGTCACCTATAACAAATATGGTCTGGAAAACTATACAAAACTCATAATAGCTTGAGCTGGTAAAATATGTTTATGGGTGAAACAATCAAAACAAGCCATGCACTCTATTTCAATAAATGCCTTCAATATGTTCTTTGCAATTCAGAGGCATGAAAGCATAACAAAAGCACTTAATTCTATGTAATACTACTCCACCCATACACAAGTCTGAAACAGTTCATCGAGTCTGAAGTTTTGGAAATGATGCTGGATATCTCGCACATGCTGCAACAACAAGACATGATGAGGCAAGTAAAGAATGCCATTTAGGAATGGCAAAATGTCCTCGCTTTCCTGAGTTGTCAAACATTTCATACAAAACTAACACTAACCCCAAATAAACTGCAAAATAGGTCAACAAGAAAGCAAATCTGGCTTAGTGTTGCTGTAGAAAACCTGACTAGGTCCACAAGCCATTTGTACATGCCACATAGCTAATCATCGGCTTTCTTTTTATTATATACTCAAAGAATCAAAGCTGAAAAAAGGATAGAAACTTGTCTACATGTTCATCATATGACCGTACAACTTTCATCTCTGTTACTGTTCTTAATTATCTGTGTTATAATATTTTTCCAAACATCTTTGTATTAAAAATGACAAATGTGATTTGAGGGGGATGGGTAAAAAAAATACTATTCAAAGAAGCATATGAAAAATAGTTTATAAACATATGCTTCTTTTGTAGAGTTTATGGTTGACCATAAAATCAAACTTTACCTATGAACGCTACAGTCAGATTGCTTTATGTTTAGACAATTCAATTTTCACCCAGTTTGCGATAGGAAGATAGGATTTACATTCTTGATATCTGTATAAATGTCCCATCTCTCTTAGAATCTCATTAAATTCTGGGCCTCGGTGTGTGTCTTCCTATGGCCACAAGTTCCATAGTCTAACCATAGATTGTGTGAAAAATATGTTTTTATGTGATGAATTTTCTCACTTTCTATTTCACTGAATAACCCTTTATTCTTGTGTCTTGGCTAGACCGTCCCAGGTCTCTTGATTGACTGGGGAAATCAGGAATTTCCCCAGGTGTAAGTGCTATACATAACTATATATCTCTGCACCTAGTGGGCAGGGAGAACATAAGAACATAAGAATGGCCATACTGGGTCAGACCAAAGGTCCATTTAGCCCAGTACCCTGTCTGCCAACAGTGGCCAGTGCCAGGTGCCCTAGAGGGGGTGTACTGAAGACAACGATCAAGTGATTTGTCTCCTGCCATCCATCTCCAGACTTTGACAAACAGAGGCCAAGGACACCATTCCTTACCCCCTGGCTAATAGTCTTTTATGGACCTAACCTCAATGGATTTATCTAGCTCTTTTTTAAACTCTGTTATAGTCCTAGCCGTCACAGCCTCCACTGTCAAGGAGTTCCACAGGTTGACTGTGCGCTGTGTGAAGAACTTTCTTTTATTAGGTTTAAACCTGCTACCCATTAAATTCATTTGGTGTTCTCTAGTTCTTATATTATGGGAACAAGTAAATAACTTTTCTTTATTCACCCTCTCCACACCACTCATGATTATATATACAGTACCTCTATCATAACCCCCTTCAGTCTCCTCTTTTCTAAACTGAAAAGTCCCAGTCTCTTTAGCCTTTCCTCATATGGGACCCGTTCCAAACCCTTAATCATTTTAGTTGCCCTTTTCTGAACCTTTTCTAATGCCAAAATATCTTTTTTGAGGTGAGGAGACCACATCTGTACGCAGTATTCAAGATGTGGGCGTACCAGTTTTATATAGCGGCAGTAAGATATTCTTCGTCTTATTTTCTATCCCTTTTTTTAAATGATTCCTAACATCCTGTTTGCTTTTTTGACTGCTGCTGCACACTGTGTGAACTATCCATGATGACTCCAAGATGTCTTTCCTGATTAGTTGTAGCTAAATTAGCCCCCATCATATTGTATGTATAGTTGGGGTTATTTTTTCCAATATGTATTACTTCACATTTATCCATATTAAATTTCATTTGCCATTTTGTTGCCCAATCACTTAGTTTTGTGAGATCTTTTTAAAGTTCTTCACAGTCTGCTTTGGTCTTGACTATCTTGAAAAGTTTAGTATCGTCTGCAAACTTTTCCACCTCACTGCTTACCCCTCTCTCTAGATCATTTATGAATAAGTTGAATAGGATTGGTCCTAGGACTGACCCTTGGGGAACACCACTAGTTACCCCTCTCCATTCTGAAAATTTACCATTTATTTCTACCCTTTGTTTCCTGTCTTTTAACCAGTTCTCAATCCAGGAAAGGATCTTCCCTCTTATCTCACAACATCCTAATTTACACAAGAGCCTTTGGTGACGGACCTTGTCAAAGGCTTTCTGGAAATCTAAGTATACTGTATCTACTGGCTCCCTCTTGTCTGTATGTTTGTTAACCCCTTCAAAATACTCTAATAGATTAGTAAGCCATGATTTCCCTTTACAGAAACCATGTTGACTTTTGCCCAACAAATTATGTTCTTCTAAGTGTCTGACAATTTTATTCTTTACTATTGTTTCAACTAATTTGCCTGGTACTGATGTTAGACTTACCATTCTGTAATTGCCAGGGTCACCTTTAGAGCCTTTTTTAAATATTGGTGTTATGTTAGCTGTCTTCCAGTCCTTGGGTACAGAAGCTGATTTAAAAGATACAAACCACAGTTAATAGTTCCGCAATTTCACATTTGAGTTCTTTCAGAACCCTTGGGTGAATGCCATCTGGTCCCGGTGATTTGTTACTGTTAAGTTTTTCAATTTGTTCCAAAACCTCCTCTAATGACTCGTCAATCCGGGACAGTTCCTCAGATTCATCACCCACAAAGGACGGTGCAGGTTTGGGAATCTCCCTAACATCCTCAGCCATGAAGACTGAAGCAAAGAAATCATTTAGTCTCTCCACAATGGTTTTATCGTCCTTGATTGCTCCTTTTGTATCTTGATCGTCCAGGGGCCCCACTGGTTTTTTAGCAGGCTTTCTGCTTCTTATGTACTTAAAAACATTTTGCTATTACTGTTTGAGTTTTTGGCTAGCTGTTCCTCAAAATCTTTTTTGGCTTTTCTTATTACATATTTACACTTAATTTGTCAGTGTTTATGTTCCTTTCTACTTACCTCACTAGGACTGGACTTCCACTTTTTAAAAGATGCCTTTTTATCTCAGTGTTTCTTTTACTTGGTTGTTAAACCACAGTGGCTCTTTTTTAGGTCTCTTACTATGTTTTTTAATTTGGGGTATACATTTAAGTTGGGCATCTATTATGGTGTCTTTGAAAAGTTTCCATGCAGCTTGCAGGGATTTTACTCTAGTCACCATACTTTTTAATTTTTATTTAACTAACCTCCTCATTTTTGCGTAATTCCCCTTTTTGAAATTAAATACCAGAGTGTTGGACTGCTGAGGTGTTCTTCCCCCCACAGGAATGTTAAATGTTATTATATTATGGTCACTATTCCCAAGTGGTCCTGTAATAGTTACCTCTTGGACCAGATCCTGCACTCCACTCAGTAGTAAATCGAGAATTGCCTCTCCCCTTGTGGGTTCGTGTACCAGCTGCTCCAAGAAACAGTCATTTAAGGCATCGAGAAATTTTATCTCTGCATCTCGTCCTGAGGTGACATGTACCCAGTTAACATGGGGATAATCGAAATCCCCTATTATTGTTGAGTTTTTTATTTTGATAGCCTCTCTAATCTCCCTTAGCATTTCAATGTCACTATTAGTGTCCTGGTCAGCTCGTCTATAACATATCCCTACTGCTATATTCTTATTAGAGCATGGAATTACTATCCATAGTGATTCTATGGAACATTTACATTCATTTAAGATTTTTACTTCATTTGATTCTACATTATCTTTCACATATAGTGCCACTCCGCCACCCGCATGACCTATTCTGTCCTTCCGATATATTTTATATCCCAGTATGATTGTGTCCCACTGATTATCCTCATTCCATCACGTTCCTGTGATGCCTATTATGTCAATCTCCTCCTGTAATATAAAGTACTCTAGTTCACCCATCTTATTAGCTAGACTTCTAGCATTTGTGTAGAAGCACTTTAAAAAATTGCCACTGTTTATTTGTCTGCCCTTCCCTGATGTATTAGATTATTTTATATGTGATTGTTTCTTGTCTGATCTGGCCCATACTTTATCATCTCCCCTCCTCTCTTTCTGACTAAAACCTAGAGAATCTCCATTAATGGACTATCCTCTAAGAGAAGTCTCCGTCCAATCCACGTGCTCCTCCTCACTAATTGGCTTTCCCTCATCTCTTAGTTTAAAAACTGCTCTACAACCTTTTTAATGTTTAGTGCCAGCAGTCTGGATCCACCTTGGTTTAGGTGGAGCCCATCCTTCCTGTATAGGCTCCCCCTCTCCCAAAAGTGTCCCCAGTTCCTAATAAATCTAAACCCCTCCTCCCTACATCATCGTCTCATCCACGCATTGATTAGAGAAAACTCTAATCAATAAACAGATCATTGTGGGACTCCTAATGGAAGTCATACACTGTTATAATAATACAGTGCCCCTAACACTTGAACAACAAAATAATCCTAATTTACCTGACATAGTGCAAATAGACATCCACTCAGTCCCTAGCATTCCCCTGGCAGTGGGCACTAATGCTTGGGTGCAGTATGAACTCCGTTTGATGAATCCTAGTCTTCACAAGGTCTCCAGATGTCTTCTCCTGCACTCACTGTGCCAGTGTAAGCTCTCTCCCCTCTGAACTGTTCTTCAGCCTGGCTGTAGCTTTGCACCTGGACTCACCGCAGGTTCATATGTTCTCTTCCCAAGACATGCACTTTCTCCCAGCACTGTCTTTGTTACAACTAATTGACCCAAGAGGCCCCCAAACAATCCCAGCCTCACTTGGCAGGTTAAACTCCAACTCAGCATTCACCTCCTGTAATGGGCAGTAGGCTGGTGATGGCAGCGAGTCAGCAGTAGGATCTTCTTCCTGTCTTCTAACCTGTCAGGCCCCCTCTACAGAGCACATAGGGTTTAGAGATGGCTCTTTCCTTTTACTGACATATGGCAAAGGAGTTCTAAGAAAGAATAAGATTTCCATGAATGTGTGATTAAAATTAGGCTGCATCTGGGCTTTTCAATGGGACTTGTGCTTCTAAGTCACTTTGGGCTAGATTTTTATAGTTGTTTAGGCACCTACAGATTCTGCCCAGTGAAATTAACAACCTTGAGTTAAGTGCCCAAGTTCTCTGTAGAGTGAATGGGGAAAAAAAAATCAGACACTCGAGAAATGACATTCACAAAAGTCAGCAAGCTGAGCAGGAAGCTTCCTCAGCTAGCCAATAGGAAATGTTGAGGAAGAGAGTGATCTAAAGGCCATCCTTCAGAGTAAGCTAGGTGTTTAAATCCATCCCAAAGGGAGGTACTAACTCCACATGGAGCAGGGGGGAATAGAAGCTGGATTTCCAACCTCTCAGGGGATTGCTCTAACCAGCAGGCTACAAAGTCACTCTCTCTCTCATGGGCACAAAGTATTGTTAAATTATTTTAACACAGTGGAACACCATCAACAGGAGATATTGGAAGACATCGACCACAGAATCTCTGATAGCCTGTGGTTAGAGCAGTCTCCTGAAAGTTGAGACACCTAAATTAAAATCCCTTCTCCACATCAGGCAATGGGAGGAGTAAATCTAGGTCTTGTAGATCCTGGGTCAGTAGCCTCATCATTCAATTGAAGTTTATAAGTCTGCACCTCCTCTAGCTATTGTGTGTGGAGTTGCCAACTATCTGATCATAGGAAACTGAACACTCTTGCCTCAGCCATTCCCCAAAGCTCCTCGCTCCACTGCTCGCTCTCCCCCACCCTCACTCACTTGTTTTCACTGGGCGGGGATGGACAATTGGGTTGTGGGATGGGGTGAACAAGGGGCTCTGTGCTGGGGCAGGGAGCTGACATGCAGAAGGGGATGAGGGCTGGGAGTATAGGCTCTGAGGTGGGAACAGGAGTTACGATGCAGGAGGTGTTGCAGGGTGCAGCTCCAGGTAGCAGTTATCTCGGGCAGCTACTAGGAAGTGGCAATATGTCCCTCTGACTCCTAGACATATGTGCAGTCAGGAGGTTCTGGGTGCTGCCCCTGCCCACAGGAAGATCCCCCACAGCTCCCATTGGCCGAGGTTCCCGACCAGTGAGATTCAGGATGGTGATTGAGGTGGGGGCAGTGCACAGAACTCCCCTGGCTGCCCTTATGTGTAGGAGCTAGAAGGACATGCCAGCTCCTTCCAGGGTGCTTCAGAGAGCCGAGTATGAGCCTACCAACCCTGCGCCAACTGGAATTTTAACAGTGCTGTCAGGGTCCCTTTTTGACTAGGTGTTCCAGTTGAAAACCACACCTATCAGATCAAGCTTCAAGGCAAGATAGACAGGGGAATGCCTATTTTATTTTATTTATCCTACTGGGCTTTAGACATGAATTAGGTATCAAGCTGCCTGGTAGCATCAGGACTGATGTGGTGGTGCATGAGCACATGCTCTGCTTCTGATATTTAGGCACAATGAAAACTTTAACTGCAGAAACATAGGAATGTAAGTGGTTTAGGTGCCAACAAGGTTAGCTAAAAAAGGGGAAGGGTTCTGAATGCCAATGGCACTTAAATGTTAGGTACCTAAGGCCCTTTCACCCACTAATACATGAAATCCTGGCCTTAATGAGCCAATGAAAATGATCTCATTGACTCCAGTAGGGCCAGGATCAGGCACCTAAAAAGGAGGCCTGATTTTTAAATAGAAATGAGTACTTATCAGTTCCCATTGACTTCAAGTCACCTATATAAGTATGAAAACATAAATATAGAAGGTTAACTTTAGGCACCCATTTTAGAGAGAGTCTTGGCTTTGGTGTACATGTATAGAAAATAGTTCACTGCTAACTTAGCCATTTAAATAAAATACCAAAATGTCCACCTAAGAGAGATGAGCCAAAGCTACACAGTTTATACACATCCACCCATCCTTTAATTTGGATATTGCAAGCATAAGGGGAGTAAATGATGCAGTGAAACCATTTCTGAAGATGTTTTTTATATCTCATTTTAGGGTTTCATGAGTGAAAATGAGCTGGCTGTACAGTGTATTGGGGGAGGGAGAGAAATCAGCAGGCTGATTTCTAATGTGCATAATCAGCATGGCCATCTTGATGCAAGTCAGACTTTCAGTGCACTGACAGACTTGTATGTGAAAACGTGGTCAACACTTGCCTTTCCTTTTCTTGGCTCATGTTCCCCACCAATACAGGATCTTAACACACTCTCAAAATTTTAAAAAATAAAATACCCAAAACATTTAAAACACTTAAACCTCACTATAATGGTTGACTTTTTTAAATGGTTGCTTTTTTAAAAACCATTAGTTATAAAAATTGCTCTTGGACTGAAGCCTTTGTACAAGTTTTTGTCTAAATCGATTTTTACTGCTGAAATCGCCCCTGAAATACAGTACTTATAAGGGGAACAGTGACAGACCCTAAACAACAGCCAGGCTAGAAGGCACCACAATAAAATAATAAAACCCCTAGGGTTACAGCATTTTTCCTTGCTTGTCCCTCGTAGTGTGTGTATCCATACACACATGCCTCTAAAGATAAATGCACCCCAGTTGCTCTCTTCCTGCAGAACATTAATACAGTTTAGAAATGAAATTGTTTTATTAATTTGATTAAGTCAAAGAAAAATCCAAGGATCCCATGAATAATTCTGATTCCCATCATACCCTCAAAAGTCATATGTAAAACATTGTTATACCTCTAAGGTCCCTTACAGTCTAACATACATTTAATTTTCAATAATGTTGATTTATAGTTTTATAAAGTAAAATAATATAATAAATTGCCCCTGTATTTCCTGATCTCAGTCACTATAAAATAACTGCTGTAGTTTTATATTTCCAGTGTGAAATATTAAATACATAAATCACAACAAGATAATTTTTCATCTGGAGATGGAGACTGGTTCCCAAGACTGACAAATTCATTTTAGTTAAAATGAATGTTTAAAAAAAGATCTCTACTGAGTCCCTTCCAGCTCTAAGAAAAATAAGATTTTTGCATTCCAATATCCTGCCTTGTTGGTTTCTCTCTGAACGGTATTTGTGTTTCGCAAGAATAGTTTAAAGGAATCCCAAAACTTCACAGGAGTGAAGATACATGTTTCTAAATTTTCTTTTCCCATGTTTCTTGTTCTTTGCTATCTTTTTTCTTTTAATCTTCATCCCCCTCCCAAAGATAGCTTTTCCCCACAATATCCAGCTGCAGTCTCACCAGGGTGGCATTCTTATTACTTGGATATTGTAATTGTGGGGCTTTGGTTTTTTTACATCCATAAAAATCATTGTACACTGAGAAGAACATTATGGAATAATAAGAACAATTCAAGAGAGGTGCAGAGTTTCTAATGTGCACAAGCAGATTCATTTATTGTTACATATCCTCTGTCTGAGGCAGAAGCATCATTGGGAGCAAGAAACACTATTTTGCATACTTGATTAAAAAGAGTAAATCTAATTATAAGATTCATTACACCATTTAAATACCTTTCAGCTCTCAGAGTACTTCAACTTTCAACCACAAGCAGCTTTCAGAAGGAGGGATGGTGGCTGAATACTAAAGAATTTCAAGACATATGAAGGAATGGATAGCACCACATTAATGACCTGGAAAGAAAAATAGAATCCACCTGAAGTTCATGATACTGGAAATCTGAGCCCATCAGTTAAGGACTCTCTCCAAGGCTTTGCTTAAAACCCGAGAAATATTACATTTTGGCAACTTTTTTGCATGGAATTTTGTGCATGGTTCTATGTACATGGCTTTTATTTTTAAGCATTCACATTTTAGCAGTCATGTAGACAGAGATAGCACACACTGTTGATGCATCTGATGACCAGTGTGTGAAAGCCGCCAGCCTATCAATTAGGGTGCATGCTTAAATTGCTTAGCATGCAGAAAACAAGGTGGCAGATGTTGAATCTCCATCTGATTTTTGGAAAGGTTGAGGAGGAGTCTCTCTCTCTCTCATGAAGAAAAAGAAAAAGAAAGGATCAGTTACTGACTGATTTTTTTTAAAAGGTTAGTGAATTGATGCATTACCCAAAGATGCAAAGTGGAGTCTCCCCTGGCAGGCACTTGGCCCTGTGAAAAACAGGGCAGCAGCTCAAGAGGCCATTTTGCTCTCTCACTTACTTTGGCTCAGAATTTGTACACACTTATCTATGTGTTGAAGTGAAGGAATTATAGGGGGAATAAGAGAAGTTGTTATTTATACCAGCTATGTATGCACTGATATAGTCACTTGCACCAAACTTTTTCATGTTTTCTTTCTTTACAGTGACATTGGTTTTGTTATTGTTATGTACTTCCTGAGCCATTGCTTTGCAGTGACATTTTAATGGCTTTACTCTTAACTGTATCCAGATTCTCAATTCTGTGGGGAAGGGGGTTTCAGTTGTGAACAGATCTTACAGAAAGCAGTTTGTATATGCAGCCTTTATGGTGATAGGGAAAGAATTATTCTCCAGTTTGAGTCTGTGGGAGGTGGAGAAGTCTTGATATCACAGAAATACCATGAGATTCCTTAATGGTAACTAACTCTCTTTGCTGACTTGGAGCCAAATCTTCATTTGGTCCTCATTGAGGCAGAATTACCATTAATGTCAATAGGAATTTTGCCTGAACAAGGCCTAAGTAAGAGATTCAGTATCTGACTCACTATAGTTCCAGTCAGATTGCCTATCCAGATTACTCTGGTCTGGCTAGGCAATGAAGTTGATATCTTTGGGGTCTGCTCAATTTGCTTTGTAATGTGTAAATGGAGAAAAATATGCCAAAAATAGATGCTAGCTACTGACTCTGGAAAACTCATTTGAAATTCATAATGCTAGAAGCAGCCATGAACTTCCATTATTGCAGTTTTAAAATCCTGTCAGCTACCTCAAGGGAACCAATAGCATTTCAATGACTGAGCCACTCAAGGGACCAGTGCTAGTTGGGACATACAGTCAAAAACACAGCATGTAAATGCTCAAGAGCTACCATGTTTGGACCTACTTTTTCAGAAATATTTGACCTCCTTATATCCATCAGGTAATATTCCCTGCTAATCCCACACCACTGACACCACCCTACAAAGGAAGTAGGCTGCCGAACTTAATGAGGACAGAACCCACAGCCAGGGGTACTTCAGAGAAAGTCATTTTTGTATAAAAAGAGAATTCATCCTAGATTGTTGTCATTCACAGGGAGTAAATGTATTGACAAAGAGTAACAGAGCTATAACAGCGTTAGCATCCCAAAACAAGTTTTGGCACTTTTACTGCTAACCTTCACTGGAACTCTGATCTCATGCATCTTTATATAAATATTTCCCAAATTAACATTTGTACTCTTATTATAAAGAGTTCAGCAAACAAAATAATTGATATATATTGCTGAGAAATAGCTATCGAATGTTGACCTCAGACCAGTTACTGTTTAATATTTTATGATTGCATAATGAATACTATTTTTGTTTATACATATATTACACACAGGTACAGATGCTGATAATAAGCAGACGTAAGAAGTATAAAATTGCAACATCTGTTCCCTCATCCAGCATTTTGAGCAGCCCTAAGTAGTTCTCCATCTCCTTTTTTTTTTTTTTCCCCAACTAATATCTTCCGCTGACTCTAATGGAAAGGGATAAGAGCAGAAAACTGAAAGCAGATCCTTTTCTCCATATCTACTTAACAGCTGTTTAGGCATTAGACCATCCATACAACATGTTTTCTTTATCACTGTTATGTTGGAACTGCCTTTTTTTTTTTTTTTTTTTACATAAGACTATTATACTGTACTTCAAAGCATTCCCTCCCCCCCCAAAAAATTATTCTTCTTTTTTCTTTTTCACTCTTTACAGCTGCTGCTTCATCTATTTAAAGAGATTGGGTTTCCAACAAGACACATGATTAACATTTGAGAATTAATGTCCTCCTGTCATTTAGGAATTGCATATTAAAAGTATAATAAAACAGAAAAAAAGAAAACTCAAGGAAAAACAATATTAATTGTGACTTGAACAGGGAATCTTTTTCAGTGTTACACAAATCAAAGTTAGATTCAGTCTCTCAAGCACAGAGGACTTAAAATGCTCTTAGGATGTGTTCTACAAAAAGGAAAGGGGGAAACTATAACAAAGAAAATTAGAAAGCCTGGAAAAGTTAGCCACATTCATATGCTGAAATATTGAAAATGTAGTAGCGCTACAATATTTTCTTTATTATTCTATGTCTCTGTTCAAGTACCCATGGTGAGGAAGAGGGTAATGCATTGTACTAAAGAGAACAGTTGTGATAAATTAAATGTGAGAAAGGGAATGAAGATAAGAACAATGGGGAAGGAGCATTACATTAGAAACTATAATTAAATGTTGATCTTTCATCAGAACAAGTAAAAGTGAAAACTTGAACTGACTCCACACAACAGTTCCAGGCCGGGGGGGGGGGGGGGGGGAGGCAGAGGAGGGAATCCAGATGGAACTACTCCAGAAGATGTAAACCTGTCCAGATGGGATGACTGCCAAAGTAGGCCATTTTGGAGCCTTAACCCTTCCAACCACAGCTTTCAGAGCCTCCTGTGTTTCTTCAATAACCATATTATATATATAGTAAAGTTAGTCACAAAGCTAATCCCCCCTTCTACACTGTCAGGGATCAAATACAACTGACATACATAACCACTATATACCAGTAGAAAAACTTCCCATAAGTCTCTAGTTTGTGTATTTGGGTAATGCAAGTTACACTTCAGTAACATAAGTGTACCTTATAATAAATCTTTGAGCGGATTCTTTCTGTGTGCATGGCTCATCTAGTGAATAACCTGCTATAAACATAAATCCATAACCATTTCCATCTTTGTAATTTTTACACCCCCATCACAGGTCTTGCTAGATCATTTAGGGGCAGGATATGCTCTGCAGATGATTCCCAGCATTCAAGTATAGCCATATTTTTACTTCAAGAATTACTACTTATGCAATGCATTTTTATGTAGAGCTTTGCCACTTTGGAAGCACAACCAAGTACTCTGAGAATGAAGTAAAAAAAAAAAAAAAGTGACCATAACTAAAGTATACAGTAAGCTTAAAATCAAGGGTCCAACCCTGTACCCTGAAATCATTCATCAGAATCCAAGGGGAGTTTTGACTCTACAAGGGCTCCAAATATTCGACTATGCTCATCCAACCTGGGAAATGTAGCTTCCATGAGCATCATGGAAACACATCAAATTAGCTTTTAAGGACTGTGACAAACACAAACATTCCTTAGCAAGACAGGTCAGGGCAATATAATATAAGTCAGTTAAGGAGGAATCAGTCTCAAAAGAAAACAAAATATATTGAAAATGAATGAAATGCACAGAAATGAAAAATGTGAAGAGATGGATTAGAGTTCAGAGGTAACCTGATCTAAGGCATTACTTTTCAGTATGGGTCAATATAATTTGATTGTGACATATCTTAATATGTTTTGGTTCTTATACATGCCCATCAGATGAGATGCTTTTGACAGAATGAGGAGCTAACATGGTAGTAAACAGGTCATAGAGGCATGGAAGTTTGAAATTAGAAGAACATGGTAGAAAGGCTGACCAATCTATTTCCACCTATCACCCCTGAGAGAACTACAGATGAAAGCCTATAGCACTAGATGACTATAACGCAGAAACAAAAGACAGGACTATGCAGCACTATTACTATAAAGCAGAGTGATTCATTCCTCTTGTAGAATGTGACACAACATCTTTTTCTAATCTTCCTGGCACAGCAAGAACCATTTTGCTCACCAAGGGTGACTGAAGTTCCACAGTGATGCTCAAACTACATTGACATGCCCAGATCCTTAATGAACTGGAGCACTTCAGGCACTTAAAAGGTAGTTCTAAAAGGCTGTGAAGGTTTTAAAATAGCAAATTAGCCTCATACAGGTCTAACCCACATAATGAGTCATAATGAATCACTTGGCTACAGCTAAACTTCAAAGATAAAATAATGTTTTGGAAACTTCAGATGGAGGTAACTACAAAATGATAAACATCAGCTGTTGCATATAAGAAACTCATTAGAAATCTCACCATAAGACCTCACTTCAAATCTCCAGGATCTTCTGACAGTAAATAGGGACTTTTCACTTTACTGGGTTTTTTTTTTCCCCATTCTCTCTTCACTTTAACTTCACAGGTAAACATACTATGATATTATACAAGAGAGTTTCTTTTCTCAAGCATCCTGAAGCAGGTATTTCCACAAGCAGCCCACTGAAGTACACACTCTGAAATCACATTATTGACCTTCTCTGGAGTCTGTTTCTCCCACTGCTCTTGATCAATGCTCACTGCACTCCAGTGTCTGCTTTTCTGTGATTCTTTTCTCAGTCACACATATATAAACTGTAAATAATAATTGAGTTGAAGTCAATAGAGTTACTCTATCACCCAGGAGTCAGGTAGGTCACAGGGTAGACAGAGGTCACAGTTCACAAAAGGGGTCCTGTCACCAGGAGAGACAATTGCAGGGGAAGGTACTGTAAGACAGCTTGTGGGCTTAAGTAGGGCAGCAAGGGCAAGTTCTGGGGTGTGGAGAAACAAGACAAGGCCAGGTTGCCACAATGAACAGCCAATGACATGTTGTCCTAACAAGGCCAGATTAGCAGCAGCATGTTTATATATAGTCACCAGCCAATCAGGGTCAAGATCAGGTGGCCAATCAGGAAGTGGGTCACAGAAGTCTGGAAGTTGCCCCCACCCAAATCTGTAAATTTGTTAGCACTCTTATGTATTAGTGTGGTGCTTCAGCCAAGTCTGTCTCATGAAAACCCTGTGGGCCTGTGTTTGAGAGTAGTGTTCTAAGAGTTACTTGGCACAGAACAGGTATGAGTGAAGCATTTCCTATAAACATGAATTCATCCTTCTCTTGCAGTCCCACATCCAATGACCAGTTAGAAAACTGTAAAGGAGCAAGTCAATGGATTTTAAAATATTTTTCCTAAATATGAAAGATACCCAGATTCTTATTCATACTCTGGCTTTCCCTAGCTTGCAGGAGTGTAAAGGAGTCATAAAGTGAATGTAAATGACAAGTACAACCACTTTGCAATGCTAATATGGTGTAAAGGAGCCATATAATTAGGAATCAGGCCCGAGATGTTTCAATAATCTTGTACAATCCAGCTAAATACATATCTGCAAAAAGTAAGATTCAATTAAAAGTGAAACTGACCTAAGAAGAAGATAAGGAACCACTTAAAGCCAATATAAAAATAGAAACTAAAATAAATCAGCTTGCCTACCTTAAAAGGTAGAGGGCTCACAGTCCACAAAGGAGAAACAGCCAAGCTACTGCCATCCTCCCTTTAGCAAATAAAGGAGGACATGTGTGAGGAATCCTCCCCTCCATTTCCACAGTGCACCAAGAGCAGGATTCCAGCTCTTAAAAAATACATTAATCATATTTTGTTCTTTGTACAGGAAAAAAATCACTATATGGAAGATAAATATAACTGAGAAAAACACCTACCTTTGGGATCTGATTTCATGCTTAAAGATATAAAAGCTTTTTTATTTCTTGATTAAATATAACCAGCCTTCTGCCATAAAAAAAGCTTCTAAATCCCTAAATGTATGTAAGTGGGAAACATGCTGTAGATCTGTATTCCACATGGTAGTGAGAAATAAATCAAAGAGAGACCTCCATTACATTCCCTAACTCTTGATACCCCACGGATATGAAGAACACATACAAACAGCTCACAGCCTCAGTCTTTTCTATAGCTATCACTTCAGCCACTCTAGAAATTTATAGCTCCTGTGGTCAGCCCTGCTGTCCTGGCCACATTCTAAGCTGGGTTATTAGATCTCTCATGTGTTGAAAGGCCTGTGTCGTAGTTTCAATTGACTATGATTTATACTCTTCACTTCCTGTCTCAAACTATTTTGTTGTGTTAGTGTGCACAGTTAAGCAATTGACACCTCAAGGAAGCTGAACTTCAAGCAGTGAGTGAAGTGATTCATGTATATTATGTCAGTAAAAAGACTCTGGGTTTCTACAGGATAAAAGACACTTATAAATGCAAGTCATCATTATCATCAATAAACTAGATGTTGGAGACACAATAGCTGAATTCAGAGGCATGAATATTTTTGTGGTTCATTTCTAGCTAAAAATATGGGAGCGGTATGTCACAGAGCTCATGAACTTCTTTTAACTGATGTTAATAACAGTCATTATGTTAAAAAATTAAACTTCTCCTGGTGACAGAGATGAACTGGGAAGAAACAAAGAAAGAGAGGTAACTAGTGCAGCACCCCTGTGCCCTTCCAGAATTGCTGCTCATCATTCTTTCTTTCTTCAGTTAGCTTGCTCCTTTTGTGAAAAAGGTACCACCGTCTAATGAAACAATTAAGGCTTGACAGTTTAAATATGCTATTCTGTTCTTTTCAAGCATAAGTGCCAGCCATCAAGACAAACTATACCCAGTGCTTCACTATCAGCAGAGTCATTGTTATCCCAGATAGAGTGCCCTAAAAATAAAAAGCCATTCAGTATGTGTAGCTTCATCAAGTCAGGTCATGTCAGCCCCGCAAGGCAGATTGAACTGCACTAATTTTATTATGCTATTTTTAAACATGGCCTCCTTAGATCTGTAGTTTTGTCCTACATAACAATACAAAATCATCAGTCAGATTTTAATACTAATCACCCCAACTCCTTAATACCCCACACAGCCTGTATGAACATAAGAATAGCCATACTAAGTCAGATTAATGGGGTATCTAGTACATGATCCTCTTTCTGATAGTAGGCAATGCCACGTTCTCCAGCAGGAATGAACAGAACAGGGCAATTTAAAGTGATCTATCCCTGACCTTCATGTCTCAGCTTTCTGGCAATTCGAGGTTTAGGGACACCAGAGCATGGGGATTTATCCCTCACCATCATGGTCAATAGCCACTGATGACCCCTGCCTTCCATGAAATGATCTATTTCATTTTTGAACCCACGTATAATTTTGGCCTTCACAATATACTATGGTGACGACTTCTACAGGTTTACTATGCATTGTGCGAAGAAATACTATCTTTTGTTTGTTTTAAACCAGCAACCTATTACTTTCATTGTGTTATGTGTAGGAGGAAATAACACATCTTTATCTCTTTATCCACACCATTCATGATTTTGTAAATTTCTATCATCCCACCCGCCTCCTTACTCAACTCTTTTCTAGACTGAACAGTCCCAGTCTTTTAATTTCTCCTCTTATGGAAGCTGTTCCACATGCCTAATCATTTTTATAGCCCTTCCCTGTATTTTTTCCGGTTCTAATATATCTTTAATGAGATGGGGCACCAGAACTGCATGCAGTGTTCAAGGTGTGGGCATACCATGGATTAATATAGCGGCATTATGATATTTTTGCCTTATCCTGTTCCCAACATTTTTACTTCCGTTGCACGCTGAGTGAAGGCTTATTTAAAATTAGCTCCCCTCCAGTCATCTTCTACAGAGGCTGATTTAAGTGCTGGGTTACATATCACAGTTAGTTATTGTGCAATTTCATATTTGATTTCCTTCTGAACTTTTAGCGAATATCATCTGGTACTGGTGACTTATTACTGTTTATTTTATTGATTAGTTCCTAAACTTCCTCTATTGACAACTTAATCTGAGACACTTCCTTCATATTTATCACCTAAAAAAGAATGGCTAAGGTGTGGTTTTCTTTACCTTTTTTTTTTTTTTTTTTTTGTAATGAAGAGCAATGCAAAATACTCATTTAGCTTCTCTGCAATGGCCTTCTCTTCCTTGAGTGCTTTGTTAGCACTTCTTTTCCAGTGACCTCACTGACTATTTGGCAGATTGCCTGCTTCTGATGTACTTTTTAAAATGCTGTCATTTTGGTGTCCTTAGTTCAGTACTGGATTTACACACAAGCTAAGTAAGCTACAGTTCAGGGCCTCAATTATGAGGGGCCTCTAAATACAAAAAATATTATGAAATTTCATTTGCTGGTAATGTTACGGGGTCTGTTAAACTTGACATAGCTTAGGGCCTCAGCATGTCTTAATCCAGCCCTGCCTTAGCTTGTTGCCTTTCAAATTCTGTCTGAGTCTGCCTTATTATACCTTTATACTTGTCTGGCCAGTGTTTATTCTCCTTTCTATTTTCGTCAGTAGGACCTTCTCTTCCAGTTTTTAAAGGATGCCTTTTGCCCCAATCACTTCTTTTACTCTGCTGTTTAGCAACATTTTGCTAACATTTTTTGTCCTCTGGGTTTTTATTTTTTATTGGGGGTATACCTTCAGTTTGAGGCTCTATGATAGTGTTTTTAAATAACGTCCATGCAGCTTATAGGCACTTCACCCATGAATGTTTATTTTAATTTCTCTTTAACTACAGGTTGAACCTCTCTAGTTTGCACCTTTGGGACTTGATCAGGACTGAATCAGAGAATTTGCCAAACCATGGATGGTCAATATTGTCTAGCGGCATTACTAACACTTTCACTACTTACTGGTCTCTTAGAAGACATTTAAGGGTAAATTAGAGCTAAACAACAGCACAGAACACTGAGAGCCAGGAGTGGTGACTGTAAACAAACTTTATGGGACCATGGGAAACTTGGTCACAACCATGATAAATGGACATAGGGCTAGCCAAAATCATGCCGGACCACAGATGTTGCCAAACCAGAGAGTGACGGACAAGAGAGTTTCAAACTATAGTTTCTTTGTTTTTGTGTGGTTTCTCTTTTTGACATTAAATGTTACTGTAGTTGGTTTCTTTGGCATTTTCCTCCTACTCAAGTGTTAAAAGCAATTACATTGTTGTAGCTATTATTGAGCAATTCAACTATATTCAATTCTTGGACCAGAGCCTCTGCTCCACTTAGAATTAAATCAAGGATTGCCTTCCCATTGTGGATTCAACAACAGGTTACTCCAAGAAGCAATCATTTATGGTGCCTGGAAATTTTATTTCTACAACCCTGCCAACCCTGCCAATATGAAGACGGTGGATCCCTTATTGTTACCAGTTCTACCTTTGTAGCCTCTTTAAGCTCTGTGAGCATTTCATAATCACCATCGCCATGCTGGTCAGGTAGTCAGTATGATTATTCTACTGCTTGCTGCTCAAGCATAACATAGAAGTCCATAGATATTCTATGGTGATTTTTACTATATTTGACTCTGTGCTTTCTTTCACATAGTGCCAGCTATAATAATGGTGTGGTCACACCTGGCTTGATGTCACCTCTTGTGCACTGCTTATAGGTCACAAGATCAAATCAGAATTAGTATCTATAAGATTAGTGTTAACGTTTCTAGAACTGCAGGCAACATTTCAGAAGGCATCTCCAAAAACTGAATTGAATTTTACAAGCTTTTGAACAGAGGGTCAGTGGGAGGATTTTCATCCAGAATTACTTCAGTTACACTAATGGCAAGGAGTCACTCTAGCAGGTCTTTCAGATAGGAAATGTAAATTCTCGTGTTATCTTGGTATCTTTGAGGAATTTTGACTGTAAGCACTACATCACTGCATCCCAGTTCTGAGTCACATTTTACAAGAGGTCATCAATGTTGCTCAGAGAAATTAAAATGCTAGGCAGAAAACACACCATATATGTGAGCTGAGTCATTTCTAGTCTCCTTCACTCCTGGTGTAAACAAGGGTAGTTCCAGTGGCTTTAGCTGAGGTTCAGTGATTTACACCAGCAAATGTCTTTAAGTTTGCATGCTAACATGTGCATCTGTTCTGACCAGGTTTTAACTTACATTCTTTGGATAGAGACTAAATGTAGACGTTCCTAAAGGATATAACATCCAAGCCAGTTGACAAGAGATTTGAAGCAACTTCATTCAGATGAAAGCTGCAGCTTGAAAATGTTTCTGCATGTGAGACACAGTTATTAAAGAAATAAGATGCTGGTCAGTACTTGGTGTGGAGTTGTGAAGAAATTACACAACATGCGCTAAAGACAATCAAAGAAGGGGACTAGGTTTGTTTTCACTAGCGTGGATGAAAAAGCTTCTTGGCCAGTAATTCTTTATGTTTAAACTTATGTTTTCATTTCCTCATATGATTATTCTAACCATGGATTGACATGGTGAGTTTCTTGAGCATTTTGGTGTGATGCAAAATTGCTTAGCAGTTCTCATAGCAGCTTTCAACATCTTGCAATAACAAGCTCTAAGATGGTCTTACATTCCCCATGTGATCCTGTGTGCTAAGATTAGAATCTTCTGAGCAGGCTTTGCAGAGCATGGTGACATCACTGAGGATGCTGGTTTCTGAAGGAGATTTGGAGATGGTTTTGTTATAGTCTTATTATATTTGGTTATGTTGTCCTTTGCTGGACTTTTTCTAGAATGGAAAATCAGTAGTAGGGCCTGTTCATTGCCCTTGATGAATAGAATGTGTGCTGATACTTGTAACCTGTTGTGTGTTTTACTTACATAAGTTTTGGCCCCTGTTGTGATGTTGGTCCACTATTTTTATTGTAAATTACCAGCTGTAGTTATTACTTAATATAATCTTTCCTCTACACCCTGCAGAATCAGGACAGATATAGGACGTTATCTCTGTCCATGGTTGATAATGCCTGTCTTAATAAAAACACAATACCATGTTATCTATACCTGTCTTTCTATAGATGATGATAATTATGATGATGTGAAGTAGGGAGATACCATTGGTTTCCTAGTGGTATGATTCACTCAAACACTTTCTGCTGCAATAAAACTAATAGGACAGTTCCAGGTACTATAAAATCAAGCTGTCAACCAAGGAGGACATGAAATATCAATGTCAGTAAGACAAATAAATCCTGAAATGCTATTCTACTCAGAAACCATATTGGACTCATACTTGCCAAAAACTCTCTATTCCAATTATCTATCACCATTTTTTTTCTGTTTCCTGACTGTTTCCATTCTACCCACTTACAAATCAAAGCAATGATGAATGAGAGATCACTAGAGAGACCTCATTTTGCTATGAGATATAGTCTAAAGGTTTTCCTTTTTATTAGCTAGTACAACTACATATGTAGGAAGAAACCCCAGTGCATGTTGGATCAACCTGCCATTTTAACAGACATATTATTAAAAATTCTCCCTCAGACTCCATTTTTCCAAAGTACATGTATACAATAAAGGGAACACCATGAACTTTTTGAGAAGTGTGAGTATTATCTCTCCTTAAAGACATCATGCAAATAGCCAGCAATTTAGCACAGAAGAACATTATGTCACTGACATGGTAGTAATTCATTGTTGTTGAACATATGTAAAAATATGTGTTAATGATGAGCATACAGGATCAATGAATGCTTGGCACCAGCTGATCCAGTTAAAACTTGTTTAAACCTTGCTCAGCAGGGGGGCTAGTAGGAATGCATGCTTCTGTTGATGCAGTGATAAGATGAGACTGCTCCATCAGATTGTTTATGCAATGTGAAGCCTCCACAGCCTCTGATAATTTTGTTTAGGCAATCTTCAATCCAGCACAGTCTCAGCCAATGTAAGATTCAAACCTGTTGCAAAGTAGCAATTCCACTGTAAGGCAAAAAGACGTATCTGGGCCATTAGAGCTTAAAGCACTGAAAAAAATACAATGCTATAAAATGACCTTATATCTAGTTTGCTCCATTGGTGCAGTCTCCTAATACAGTGATTTTCAGGCCTGGTTTCTGACTTTTTTTGTAGGATATCACCATTTGCTTCCTAGTTCTTTTTGACAAATATGGAAATGTCAAAGAGCATCGTGTTGTTTTAACAGATCTCCTGTTGGTCTTAGTTCAAAATGTAATACGTGTGCATAGTTCATTCCTATCTGTCATTTCAAATGGTGTTGCTTTGTTAAATGGGGAAAACAAGAGCAGTGATAAGAGAAGCAACTTCTAATTTAACGGGGCTAGAATTATCATATCATACAGTATTCTAAGCATATAACATTACAATGTCTATTCATCTAGCATGCTCTTCTGGAACAAATAATATATGACTTAAACACAATTTTCATACAAATCACATACCCCAGTAAAAAACAAGCTTGATTGTTTCAAAATGGCTATAAATCCAACCAGTGAATTATAACAATAAAATATATTATGCAAATTATAACTAATTTTAAAATAGCCCAAGTTGACTGCTTACAGTGCAGGAGAAGTATTATAGCATTGTTCAAATTGTCTGCTTATTTCTTATCCCCTCAAAAAAATCCCATGTCTTGTGACTTTTTAGGCTTAGCAAGCACTGAAAAACGATTTGCAGTACCACATTCAAAAAATGGGCAGATCTGTGAAGGATTGTGTGTTAGAAAATTTATCTAATTAACGTGTCTTATGTACACTAGCTGGCAAGGCAGAAAAAGGTTCCCTTCATACACAGAGAGTTTCTAGTTTGTTTACCATGTTAGAAGGAAAGATTTACAAAGATGCAGTTTGGCAGAATATTTTTAAAAGATTTGTTTTAAGATGAGTGTTTCTGGAGTGCGAGGCATCACAAGTAGTTTTCGCCTCCCAGCTGTGTTCTGCAGTAGATGGAACTGGCAAAGGCTACATGTGATGTGACAGCACAGAATTAAGTTTGAACAACACTTAAAGAAAAGGTTTGAAGAAGAAAATAAGGTCTCTATCCATCTGATAGAAATCACATTGGATAAATATTTTTAGTGAGAGGTCAAAGACTTCTGCTTAAAAAAACCCCCTAAACCCAAAACATTTGGACTGGCAAGAGAAAGTGCCTGGAAGCCATTTAAAGAGAACATTCTACTTTCCACTGTCTTTTCTTGCTGAGTCTGTCTTCCACACTGTGCAACATATTCTTATAAGGAGAGTTGTCAGAGCTGGGGGAATAATCTGTCTGCCAGGAAAAAAGTTTCATTTCCTCCTAACCCCACAGTTCCTCCCCCCTTTGAAAAAAAAGCTAGCCAAGTTTGAGAGCCAAGAGAGCGTTAAATTATAATAAATAGCATGTTTCAAAGGAGAAGATGATGGGATGGGGGAGAAGAACAAAGACACTGAAATTATATATTAAAACCCCTTTGAAAAACAACCAAAAGTAATTCAGTCTCTGAAAGATGATATCCATTACTCACTGGGGTCTTATCTGCACTCTTGCTCTGTGTGTGAGGGGAGAGGTGTCAGATAGGGTGTATTCGAGAAAGGAATGGGTCATTGAAAGAAAGCTGTGCCAGCTCAGTAGCATGATCCTCCCACCCCACACACACACACACACACACACACACACACACATCCTCCCACCCTCCCCCCCCCCACACACACACACAAAGAGAGAGCAGGACTCTGGGAGGTCAGGAGTTTGGGTTAATTTGTGGCCTTGAGCAAGCCTGGAGTTGACATGGCCCCGGGTAGTAGAGTAGTATTCACTTATGCTCCACGCCTATATCGCCCTCAGAGAGAGGTTTTATGATGGTTCAGGATAATTGATAAATGCAAGATCCAGCCAGCCAAGGGGTAGAAGGGCCAGCGTGGCATTGTGGGACTGGAGATTCTTCTGCCTCTGGAGATGAACAGCCTGGGAGGTTGCCTCTCCCACTTCTCAGCAGACCTCCTTTCCCCCTTGGGAAGTCAGAAACTCAATAAGTATCACAGAATTTTTGGGGCCCTCTGAGCTCATCCTGCAGGCATTTTCATGGGCAAGTACAATATGACCTCTGAGATTGGGCATGAATGCATCCTTCTTTTAAAATAACTGTAAGAAACACTTCAGGCCTAATAAAGCAGGGCCTAATAGGGATATGTCTACGCAGTGAAGAAAATCCTTAAGCTGGTCCATGCCAGTTGACTTGAGCTCGAGCTACAGGGCTCTTTCACTGCTATGAAGGTTCCCAGGCTCAGGCTGGAGTCCAAGCTCTGTACCATCCCACCCTGCCAAGTCCTAGCAGTCAAGCTGCAGCCTAAGCCTGAAAGTCTACACAGAAATGAAATAGACCCTGCAAGCCCTAGTCAGCTGGCACAGGTCAGCTGTGGATTTTACTTTGCTTACAATATTCCCTGTAAGCTGAGCATTAGGGTGGTGTCATGTTATTGGATTTTAAAGATCATTGCTGCACCCATGGGGGGGGGGTGTTTGTCCCCAAAGTCTGTACAAAGGGGGGCCATGTGAGGTGTCAAATGAAAGCTTATGTTCGACTAATTCTATATATGCTATTCATGTACTGGTATGATATCTGTATGTGGATTTATGAATATGTACTCTGAGCTTATGCTGGAAGATTCTCTGTCTGAGACAGAGCAATGGAAAAAGAATGTTCAGCCAGTGACTATGCTAATTAGCAAGGCTCCAGGGACAATGGCTCTCTAAGTGCCAAATACACACTTGAGGAATGTGTATGGGACATGCAAACCAGCCAGTATCTGATGACCGCTGACATGGGACGCAGGGATAGGTCACTGGGCCATGTGACCTGCTCTGGCCAGGAAGATGCCAGGCGAGGTATATAAATGCCATAAGGTGAACTCCATCTTGTCTGCAATTCTGCTCTTGATCCCAGATGCAGCCTTGCAAGGGACAGAGAGCCGGGAAGAATCGTGGACCCATCCTGACATAGGATGTACACCAGAAACTTTTAAGATAGCAGTTTGTAACATCTCTGCTAAGAGCCTGCTTCGAGAACTTGGTGATTCGATGCATGTAATGTATTTTCCTTAACAACCTTACTCTCATGCTTTTCTTTCTTTTATTAATAAACCTTTAGATTTTAGATTCTAAAGGATTGGCTCAGCGTGATCTTGTGGCTAAGAGCCAAAGTGTAAATTGACTGGGGATTTGTGGCTGGTTCTTTGAGACCAGAAAGACCCGTTCGGGGTAGGTGAGATTGGGTTCTATAATCTCTCACCTGTGTGTTAGGCCCGGGGCTGATTGGGGCACAGGGAGAGCTGGAGTGTCTGAGGAGTTTTGCTCGGTGTGACTGGTTTGTGACCTGTTTGGGAAGGTCTCCCGTCAGGGGCTGTAAGGAGCCCTGAGTTTGAGCAATTCGCCCTGAGCGGACGCCCTCAGCGGTGCCCAGACCCAGCTCGGTCTGTCACAGGTGGCCACCCAGAAGAGATTTAAAGCCACCCAGCTAATTAGCAGAGTGCCCACAACCTCCCACAGCCAGCACCATGGCTACGTCTACACTGCAGGCTTTTCGCGCAAGAACTGTTTTGCGCAAAAGTTCTTGTGCAAAAGGTCTTGCGCAAGAGCGCATCCACACTGCCATGTGCTTTTGTGCAACACCATCCATGGCAGTGTGGATGCTCTCTTGCGCAAGAAAGCTCTTTTAGCCATGCGGGTTTCTTGTGCAAGAAACCCCTGTTGCCCATCCACACTGCCTTCTTGCACAAGAGCTCTTGCGCAAGAGGGCTTATTCCTTGTGGGAAGAGGAATAACTCTTGCACAAGAAACCCTCTATTCCGATGCTTTACTGTAAAATTTACTTGCACAAGAACGTGTGTGCAGTGTAGACGCTCCGCAAGTTTTTGAGCAAGAACATTTGTTCTTGCACAAAAAGCCTGCAGTGTAGACGTAGCCCATGTGTTTCCACTGCTGATACATGCCTGCACATACCTTGGTGCACATAACAAAATGTATTCTGCATGGGGATGGAAAAAATTAGAGGGAACATTGGTGTGGACATATCCATAGAATCTGCCCAGAAATTAGCAACTGAGAATTGACAGAACGTAGAGAAGCAAAAAGTAAGAAAGTCAAGCAGTAGTCTATAAGCAGTATCCTATTAATTTAGTGCAGTATAATTATCTGAAGAAGGGTAACTAGTGGTGCCACACAGCGGTCCATACTGGGACCAATCCTATTCAACATGTTCATAAATGGTCTGATGAAAGGGGTAAACAGTAAGGTCGCAAAATTTGCAGATGTTAATAAATTGCTCAAGATAGCAAAGCAGACTGGGAACAGCTTCAAATGGATCTCACAAAACTAGGTGACTGGGCAACAAAATGGCAAATGGATTTTAATGTTGATAAATGCAAAGTAATGCACATCCCAACTATATATATGAAATGATGGGAACTAAATTAGCTGTTAACACTCGAGAGAGATGTTGACATCATTGTGGATAGTTCTCTGAAAACATACACTCAATGTGCAGCAGCAGTTAAAAAAGCAAATAGAAGGTTAGGAGTCATTAAAAAAGGGGTTCGAGAATAAGACAGATAATATCTTATTTGTTCTGTATACATCTATGGTACACCCACATCTTGAATACTAAGATATCTTAGCATTGGAAAAAGTTCAGAAAAGAGCAACAAAAATGATTAGGGATTTGGAATGGCTGTCATATGAAGAGAGATTAAAAAGACTGAGTTTTCAGCTTAGAAAAGAGGAGGCTAACCGGAGATATGATAGAGATCTACAAAATCCTGACTGGTGTGGAGAAAGTATATAAGGAAAAGTCATTTACTTGTTCCCATAACATAAGAACTAGCAGTCACCAAATGAAATTAATAGGTAGCAGGTTTAAAACAAAACAAAAAAAGGAAATTTTTCTTCACACAACAAACAGGAAACTGTGGAACTCCTTGCCAGAGGATATTGTGAAGACCAGGACTTTAACTGGGTTCAAAAAATAACTAGATAGATTCATGGAGAATAGGTCCATCAATGCTTATTAGCCAGGATGGTAGGAATGGTTCCCCTAGCTTCTGTTTGTCAGAGACTGGGAATGGATGACAGAGGAGGGATCATTTGTTGATTACATGTTCTGTTCATTCCCTCTGGGGCATCTGGCATTGGCCAGTGTCAGAAGACAGGATACTAAGCTAGATGGACCTTTGGTCTGGCCATTCTTATGTTCTTATCTATTTAGAATATTCTTCATCACTAATGACCTGACAGACATTAAAGCTTTTTAACTGCAAATTTGTAACTGATGACAGTCATGGTTACCTTAACCTGTTACATATGACGTGGTGCATGATTCAGTTTGTGGCCACACAGCAGTTTTTCTGCCAAGTGTGTTTGTGCATCCACATAGCAACCTGCTTAAACATTTCCCTAGCAGTGCATGCCTTCTAGGCACTCACCACATATTATTATACTATCCCAGTGGCACTGATGAAGGAGCTCCTCCTCTCAGTGGAAAGACATTCATTCTCCTGCAGCATGTGACTCGCTGTTGTCCATGAGATACCGTTGTCTAACCTCAAAGAGTGGTGGGGATCCAGTGTAATGCATAGAAATTGTTTGAGTTCTTCCTGAAGAGATGCACTCAAAATATAGCTCTAGGAAACTTCAGCACCAGCCCCTTCACTTGTCCCACAAGGAGAGGTTCTCTCTCTAGTCCTTTTCAACCTCTATATGCACCGCTAACCAAATAGGTCAGACAAAAGGGAGTCCAGTGCCAGCTTTATGCAGATGAGTCCCAGCTCTGCCTATCCTTCACTACATATGACCACTCTCCTACCATCAAGCTGGCCAAGTGATTAGGTGTGATCAGTTCATGGATGAAGAACTAGCTCAAGTTGAACCTGCTCAAAAGAGAGCTGATGCTGATAGGTGGACAAAAGCCTTTTGAAGTATTCACTGTTGTGCTGTAACTTCTTTTGGTTGAAGATACACATCCATAACTGGTCAATTCAGTCCATAGTCTAGGAGTACTCTTGGATTCCTCCCTGGTGCTAAGTACTAAGCATCTGTGTTTAGCCACAAGATAATACGCCCAGAGCCTGGAGCCCTTTAAATCACTGCTGTGCACTCCAGGCAGCTCTGAGAGTTGCCTAGGAGGTGGGAGGCCCTGGGTGGTGCTGAGGGATGGCTGCTTCTGTCCTACACCTGCTGCCCACGGACTCACCCCTTCCAGGAGTGCAGCGCTCCCCCCCCATCTCCTTGCCCAGGGGC
Organism: Pelochelys cantorii; assembly: GCA_032595735.1. Taxonomy (NCBI): domain Eukaryota; kingdom Metazoa; phylum Chordata; order Testudines; family Trionychidae; genus Pelochelys; species Pelochelys cantorii. The sequence continues at coordinate 67,362,344 of CM064330.1, forward strand.
CTGGTGAGACTGTCAGCTCCCCTGTGCCTTGGCATTAACCTTTAGCAGTTAGGAAACTTCTAGTTTTGAACTCTGCGGAGCAGAGCATCTCTTCAGCAACACAGGCTGTCATGAGTACATCAAACATCCTTTCTTTACAGTGTCTTCCCATATCAAGTTTAAGATTTCAGTCCTCAGCCCTGAGCCCAAGGTATCTAAAAGACCTTGTACTCAGGTACCTAAGCATCTAGTGCTCCAGAATGAAGACCACAGCAGCCCACTCTTCTCTTTAGGCACAAAGGAACTCATTACAATAAAGTTCATCTGGGCCATAGATCCCCTGAGACTGTGGAATGAACCATCACAACCCTCATAACATTCCACACCATGTGCAAGGCACATTTCTTGCCTACACAAATAAATAGGAACAACCCCCCAAAATAATATTAAACCCTTCTCAAATAAGAAGGTTTCTCAGATACTCCACTGCACATACTCCTCACCCTGGGGAAACTATGAGAAAATAACACCGGCCAGTTATTAGTCACATTGCTTAATGCATGGCTGGAAGGTGCTCAGAAATGATGGTGATGAGTGCTGTATGATAACTTGTGTAGAATACAATAGAATGGAAATATTTTAAGGGCTACTTTGTCTGGGACCTTAGTTATTTTCAAAGTACATTCAACCACACTGCAGGAAGCATAATAAAGTGAGGAAATAGAACTCCCAAAGAGGCAATAAAAGAGTACTAAGAGAAACCAAAGTACTTTTCTTAATTGTACTACAGATTTGCTCATGGCTTCTGCTCCAAATCCACCAAACGGCCCTGCAGCCTATATCTAATCTATCTGCGTAGGATTTTATGCCACACTTGTCATACTAGTATTTGAACTGCTGTGTGAAAATGACCAAGAGGTGGACAAATTTTACAGCTATATATTGATAGAGTAGCTATATGGCACAGTGGCATTTGACTATGTTTGTTAACAACGTAGCCAGTTGGAGCTGGACTAAAAGCATAACTCACACCATAAAACTAAGTTGTTTAATTCATAACAGAATTGCAATGCGCTTTAGGTTTTATTTCTAGGTCTGAGACATCACCTTTGTCATCACACAGGTTCGCAAACTGTGGGGGTCATGCCTCCTTAGGATGCCACAGAGTTATAATGGAAGAAGAGAGATGTGAGCTGTCATCCTTCACACCCAAATCCTGCTTCACCTTCAGCATTTATACATGATATACATAAGATTCGTGCATCTGTCTGTGAGTCCATTTATTCAAGAACTCCTCCTAAACAGTAACAACTAGGACCACCAAATTCAGTATGCAACTTCCTCTTCTCCAAGCTCCTTAAAACAAGGTCAGGATCTGGTTATGCCAGGACAATGGAAGTGCTGGGAAAGGGACTGTTCTTTGTACCATGGAAAAGTAGAGGCTGGTCTGTTTGGAGGGATGTGATACTGAGAGTGACCACTGGGGGGCAATGACTGCAGGGGGGAGCTATCATGCAGAATGTCCACTAGGGGCAACCATAACACCAAAGGAATGGCCAGCAGATCTGGAGCTCCACCATCTTGCCTGCCAGCACACGGGGTAAGTAGCTTCTCTGCCCCAAACCTTTTCCCCTTGGCCACAGTGCTGGAGGAGGGAGGAGAGAAAAGGCCTCCAGTGGCTGGGAGGGTGCTAGGGGAGAGGAAAAGCCCCGGTGGGGGCTCCAGTGGGGAGAGAAAAGGCCTGTGCTGGATGGGACCCTCCACCACCCCCATTGTCAGTCTCCTTCACTGCCCCTCCCACATCCCCTAAGGCTCTGCCCTGGCTCCTGCACACACACACCCTACTGCCAGTTCCCTGCTCTGAGGGACCCCGGCATTGCTGAGTAAGTCTTCTAGCATTAAATATAGAAAAGGAGGTTTTAATTTGTAATGGGGGGGAGCTGGCACTCAAAGGCTTGCTGTGTAAAGGGGGTTACCAATACAAACATTTGAGAACCAGTGTCTTTTCATATTGACTGGAGAGGGGGGGGCGGGAAATACATGTGTTATTGGTCACCCTGAGTGTAGATGCACCATCATGATTTCCAAGTGTCCCATAGTTCACTAGATAAATGCTACAAATAGCCTTGGCTAGACCAGTTGTGCTGATATGGAGAACTCCCAAATGTTGTCTATTAATGGCTTTGGGGTTACTTTTTCCACCCAGCGGAAGCTGCCTGTGTAATGGAATGACAGCATCATTAACTTGTTTTCTCTCTCACCTTTGGCTAGTTTCTTCTAATTGCTATCACGCCATTCTACTCTTCAGTGCGAATGGCTTTGTTTTCCACTGGCCAACCCTTTTGTTTGTTTGTTTGTACTTCTTTGCAAGACCAAGTATATCATTTCTTCTCTTCTGCTAGCATCAACTCTGCCTTAACTGCAGAGTTCGCATTTGGGATAGATATACTGCAGCCAAAATCTGAGCTGCATCTTATCACTGTTGCTACAGCTTCACACAGCCATAGAATATGCTTTAGTTCTTATCTCCGTAGCAGGAACTCTGAGATCTTCACACTTTACGAAGATGAGAAAAGGGTGGTAGAGTTTCATACGGCAACTAGTTTTCTATAGCAAAGGCAGTTGACTGTCAGTATTACCCTTTGCAAAAATGTTTTGCTGTTCTTCAGTGTTCATAAACTAGACAGCTTTCCCTATGGTACTTAGACATTCCCATGCCTTTCTAACTGAGCTTTCCTTGGGCTCCTGATGCCTGGACAGTTTGGGAGTGCAGGATCTAACTCGTCATGTCGGAGATTCAAACCAGGTAGCCTTTAATAGTGGGCAGGGGAGACAACTTTTCACCAAACTACAGAAAAAGAAAATGTCTGCAAAATCACAGTAACAAGGCTGTTTTAGGAGCCTGAGAGAGAATTCAAGGGCATTCCTGCATATGGCACTTATACAACATAGACAGAGTTTGCCATGCTGTACGGGTACTGTATGCTTTGTAAGAAAACATAACTGTGACAGCTCATTACCAGTCACATTTGTTTTATGCACCCAGTTTGCTTCCTGTTTAAAAAATTATGGAACCATTTGCATTTAAGCAATCCAAGATTTTTTGCTCCCCTTAGCTGGTGTCAGGTATATTACAAAATAAAATTCCATGTGGCTCAGGCATCATGTTACTTCATTTTAATCCTGGGCTCCAAATCAAAAGTCTCTCCTTTTTTATTGCCCTGACTGCTACCTGTATAAATTAAAAGCTCTTTTTTTTAGAAGACACCCTGCCACATCCTTTTTCAATTCACTTCATGTTCACCGTTTTGTTTTTACACTGTCTTCCCTGTTTTTTTTATGGGGGGAGGGTGGAATGGTCTCATAACATAACAAACTTGCCCTAGATCTTTTTGCCTTGCCTACATTTTGTCCACAAGCCTCTCCGCTCTGTTATAAAAAGTAATCTCTTTATCTGCAGCTCTTCTAGCACTTGCTTTGCTAGAGAAGCTGTTCTCAGAGTCAGGGATGCAATTTCAGGCCCACTCTTCATTGCATGCCTAACGAGCTATGTCAGGCAGGCTCATAATGAAAGCAGGACTGAATGTCAGCTTAGAAGGAGATTTGACCAAAAGGTGAAAATTCAGGCAAACAGTTTGTCACATTTCCAAGTAGATTTATGAACTGGATCAATCACTAATAAATTGAGAAATAATGGTCCCAGTTCATCCCTAGTATTCCCCCATTGTCTACAAGAGAATTAACCAGGGATGAATTTGGCCTACTATAGCTCACTACGCTTACAAATGTTTTAAAACTGAGTATTTTTGGTGTGTTACTTGAGGTTCCTTAAAGTAAAATCATGTTGCCCAACTGCTTCCACATAGTCACGTCAGCATGACAGGCAGGACTGATACAATAAACACAATCCTGATTCTAAAACCTCTCTTGAAAATAAAACAGAGTATTTCTCCACAGTACGGCATTAATGTAGTCTTGGAGCAGCTTTCGTAATACTAGAGATCTCAGCCCTTTGTACAGTGAGCGTTGGAGTCTTCAGGAGAATGTCTATGCTGCACCTGGAAGCGAACCCCCTAACCTGGGTCAGCAGATTTGCAGTAGTAAGACTTGAGTGAGTGCATTCATGCTTAAATTTGACACTTTACGCGGGGGTCTCAACAAAGACTCTAATTATCTTACCCATTACAAAGATAGCTTCCCCAATTATCACCTCTAATATCATTAGCTCACAGACATTTACCTCCCCCCTCCCTTATCCCCCCTCTGTTCTGAAATTTGATTTGTCCTTTTTTATGTGTGTTCACTTTTTTTGATTGTATCCCTTTGGTATATATGGTCATGCCTATTTTCTTCCACAATTTGATCTGAGGAAGTGGGTCTGGCCCACGAAAGCTCATCATCTAATAAACCATCTTGTTAGTCTTTAAAGTTCTACATAGTCCTGTTTTTTGTTTCAGCTAGACTAGACTAACACGGCTACATCTCTATTACTATTTTGCATTAAAAATAGCAGTGCAGCCATTGCTTTTGACATTGTGGCTCCATCTGGCTTTGATGCCTGGAGGAGTGGGCTTGAGAGCCCAGGCTCCAGTCCAAACTGCAATGTCTATACATCTATATTTATGCCCTAATTCAAGCCCCTCTAGAACAAGTCTGTTGACCCAGGCAGGGTCATTCCCAGCTGCAGTGTAGCTATACCCCAGTGGTTTCCTTATAATAAACTATAAGGAGATCTTATACAAGACTGCTTTTTTACAGGTTGTAGAACTAAGAAGGGGAGCACTGCTGTGCCCCCAAGAGAAAAAGGTCCAACATTCCTCTGCTTATGTGTTCCTCATTTAGCATGACTTGTCTGGGGAAAGCCTTCCACTCTGTCACCATATGACAATTGGTTTGCTTTGACTTTAGTTATCTACTCCACTATCCTGCATCCTCAGCCTCTTGTAGACACTTTTCAGTTAGTTGCTCTTAGAAATGAATGCAAAGGCAGCAGGCTCTGTGGCTGTACTCAAGATGCAAATGTCACTCTGAGAATATTCGTTCAAAAGTTGACGGTCCCTTTATTGTTGAAAACCTTGAACTTCCTCAAACGAAGCATGCAGGAGCTGACTACTATGGCATAAAGAACAGATAAAGCGCCTACTTTCTATGAAGCTGTTTAAAAATCTGTGTTCCCCTTCTTAGTAGTTTTGGTTTGGGTAGGAGAGGAAGGGGGAGGGCTGAAAAGCTGAATAGCCCCTGCTGCTCTCAGTGGGGTCTCCGCACCAAGAGGCTCTTGTGTTAACCACTTCACTGTTTTGTACTGATCTTGTTATCTGTTCTTGTTAAAAATCTTTATTATTCATGGATGCAAAAATCCCATCATTAAACCATCATAAATATTCATAACACTTTGCAACTGTGCACATTTCATTTAGCCACTTGGCAAAACTTCTCTGCAGCACAAGAGTTTGTAGGAAAGCTGGCTAATGAGACCAGAGGACCGGAAATGGGTTCAAGTTTTCCTTTTTACCTGAAAACAAATGCAGAATAAATGTTTTGTTTTTTTACATAATTAACCAAACCCCACCAGAAAGCACATTCACTGGTGATGAAGATTCATGCATTCACTTGCTCACTCATTTTTGCCTCTGCATCAAAGAGAAGCAACACCACAAACCACTTTGCACTACAAGGGTATGATAGGGACCAGAAAGGCATAAGGGACATCAGTTCTACAAAGCCAGATCGACATCACTGCACTAGTTTACAGGGGACTGCTTCTCACTTGATGTATAATTATTGACATCATACATGAGTCAAGATCAACACCCCCCACAGCATTTTACTGTATAGCTTCCATCCTGTTCTTTGTAGTGTTCTGTGCTGGAACTTCAGCAGTTGCCTGCCTCCTTTAAGTCAGTTTATCTATGCTCTGCACTCCTGCCTCAGCACTGGGGTTTCTTATGGCAAAACAGTTTTTTTTTTTTTAAGATTAAACCTACTACATTTGCTGAGTAGAGTGCTCAGCAGCCAGGGGAACTAATAAGATCCTAAAAAGATGCTGAGGACACCCAGTGCCTGAAATTCCAGCTGCAGCCTGAAGGAGCTGCTCAACGCCTTGTAGTTACTGAGATTTAGCAGACGAGTGGTTCAGATTTTGCAGAAGATGCCTCGCTAGAAAATATCATTCCATAGTGTACCCCCACCCTCATGCAAATCCTTGATAAAACCTAGTTCTTCAAGATATGACCTGCCCTTTTTAACAAAGAGTGGGGTGGAGTGAAATGGAATATCTTTCAGTAACTGATGCCGAGGGGATCCTGGCCTCTCATTACCCCTATGCCTTATTGTTTGCAACTCCTCACCATGCATTATGTTTTATATTAGCGGTAAATCATGTCTCTTTATTTGCCTTCCTAAGCACCTGGCATATTTGGGGCTCTTGTATAACTAATAACAATGTGATCCTCACATTTCTAAATGCTTTTAGAGTGGGATTTTCAAAATTGCTTAGGGCTGGCCTAACACTGCTCCCCATAACACAAATAATAAAAACCTTCTTGACTGGAAGAGGAATAGAGTTAAGCCAATGATGAGCAATTTCAGAAATACCAGCTCAGTGACTTTCTGGCTTCTTAGCTTATTATGCATCTTCACAATTGAAGGAGGACATTTTTTACAGGGATACACTTGAAAGAGAATACTTTTACCAAGAATAATTTCCTTTGTCTGGAGTCTATCCTGCCTTGCTCTTACTGAAGACATTCCTGACTGAATGAAATTTGTCTTATAACAGTTACTCATCATGGTGGAAAAGTGCTACACTGCCCCCATTTCACGCAAAAAATATGCAAATGAGGCAAAGCGTGGAATATCACTGAGCCTGATTTGCATAATTAATGAGGCTCCATTTGCACAAGAGACATTCCTCCTGAAAAAAATGTGGAAGAACAGCTCTTGCACAAGAGGGGGGTTTTGCATAAAAAGGAGCTGTGTAGATGGCTCCTTTTTGCGCAAAAGCCTCTTGAGCAAAAATGGAGCTTCATTAATTATGCAAATGAGGTGCAGCCATATTCTACGCTTTGCTTCATTTGTATATTTTTGGCGCAAAACGGGGGTAGTGTAGACATAGTCACAGTGATCCAAGTTTCCCTTCAGATGCAGGGCCTGAGCCCGCTGACCTTCCTCAGTTGAAAGGTAAAAGCTCACAGCCATCATTATGTTTATTCCCAATCACCAAACATTAAAGGGAACAGCCAACCATGAAAGTAACTTAAAAGTTCTTACAGGTACTGTCCTATTGCAACCTGGGTCCCTGCCAGCTCTTTACATAGCTCCCTGCTGGCTTTTGCTGCAGCTCAGCCAGCTCTTGCTGGAGCTGCGTACCAGGGCGCACCTGTTTACTTTCACCTCTGGGAACAGCTCAACAATATCACATCTGGTCTGCTAATCAGAGTAACACATATGTTAATCACATTCTTTCATTTGATTTTTGGTCATTTTTCTGCTCAGGCTTCTCTTTGCTGTTGAAGTGAAAGTGCTTAATTATTTGGACTAAGAGGTGGGTATTAGTTGATCCCTCTGTGGAACCTTTAGTTAAAGTGCTTGCAAGGTACAATACCTGAGAACAAAGACACTACTAGTTCTCTGCAATAGGAGTAACAGAGAGATGCTTATAGCTACAGTATGCTATTGATTTCTTTGACCTTTCCTTCTACAGATCCCATACAGACAAAAACTGAAGTTTTGCCCCCAATACTTTTATCTCAAGTATGTATGTGGGTGCATGTTTCAATGTTAAAATGAGTATAGATAAATTCAAGTCACTGAGGGGGCATATGCGCGCCACAAGACAGAACTTGGAACAGATAGAGTAAATTTTGAACATGAGAATTGAAAAGCAGGAAGAAAACTCTTGAGAGAGTTGTGCTTTCCTTTAGAAAATTATAAAATGTTTGAAGGAACTAATTTTGTCTTAAATACTATATACAGTCTAGCAAAACATGGAAGCATTTCCTTTCTTTTCTCTAGTGTATGTATCTAGTTTATTTCTTGTTTTTCTTTAGTTTTCTTTTCCAGATTGACAAGTATCCTTATGTAACTAAGTGACATCAGCAATTCCTGGAATAATCATCACAGGAAAATCCAGCTATTTCAAAGCACGTTATTGATTGTACAAGTTCACCCCATAGTCTGAATTTTTCTCAATTAACTATGACTGACAATATCAGGTGATTAACCTGAAAAAAATCTGGGTCTGTGCTTTTGTATTTCTGCAATACAGCTATGTAAAGATATTTAATTGGATTTTAAGTATCCTAACTGGCCTTCTTTCATCTAGGAGATACTTCACGTGGTTTTTGTAGGTCCCTAGCTTTTCTAAAATAGTATTTTAATTATAGTATTACCTCAGTTTGTCCCTGTTCACTCTGGACAGTCACAATCATGTCAAAAACAAACCTAGATTATGAACTCTCTAGAGCAGGAACAGTGTTCTTACATGGCTGTACAAGCCCTAGATTACAGGAGCCTTATTCCTGATTGTGGCTCCTGTGCACCATCGTAATATGATGTCTATTAGGACCTATGTTTAAACTGAGTTTCCTAACAAAGGCAAAATTTAATGAAAATGGGACTCAAAAAGCAGGGGGTAATTTAGATTTCTACACAAAATCTGTAGAAAAACCAACCATCCTATTTGGTTGCTGTGTCTCCAAATGAAATAAAATCACCCATCTTTTGCATAATGTGCAGCAAACTGCACCACCACTTTGCTGTATCAGAGTGATGTGAGGCATGTCAGAATATTCTCAGTAATGCCTCCTGTGGTATTCTGGGAATAAAATGATTCTTGGGGAAAACAACATGGAGCCATGTTGTGTACACCAGGGCCTAGAAATGAATTCAAAGGCCATTCCCAGCAAAGGCAGTGATTTTTGAGCCAAGACTATTAGCTGTGTCAAACAGCAGGGTAATTTTGGGATATGGTTATTATGTTAAGACATACTGAACATGTGTCACTTATAATCCTGCCCTGATTGTAAGATTACGTTTCCACATGCAAACATCCAGTATACCAATTCATTGGAGTAAGCACTCACACCCACCAATCCTCTTCCCGGGAAGGTGTCACTCCTCATTTGCATCAGAGGTTACAGTAAGTTACAATTAGTACTTGCTGCCCTGTCCACTAATTGCATGTAATAAAAAAGCTTTCAATGAGTTTCATGCTAACATGGTGTAATTAAAGCTGAATTTTGAAATGCACAGAGTGTGTATTTTAGAGGTTTCAGTGTGTATCCCCCACCTCCCACATGACTTAATTTCTTAGCTTAAACTGCTGTACCCTTCATGTGATTCCAGAATAAGTACCATGAAAAACAGTTTCAGACCTGAGTACAAATCTTAGCTAATCCAGTCTTACATATTTTTAAAGGCACTGCAAGAATGGCTGGAGGAAAAGCAACTTGTTTCACTCCCTCTCCCCACATCCCATGGGGACGCATCATTGTTCAAATTCTCCCCACTTTCCATGAGGCTCCCACAGCTCTCACTCCTTTCCTTTTTTAAACATTTATTTTAAAATGGTAGGCTCTGCTAACACCCCTTACCCCCGGTCTCTTTGTAAGTCAGGGAGCATAATGGGCAAAAGGGTGCCATGTGCGACTGCCCTGTTTGTATATCCCTTGCACCTGCTCTGATCGGCTGTAAACAAAATACTTGCCTTAGAACTTGTGAATTTCTTATCAAGGGCCTTAAAAAAGGCTTTTAAAATAGTGTAGCGTGGGGCAAAAGCAACAAAGCAGGTAAGAATAGTCCAACCCTTGGAGGACACAATTCCTTAGTTTCCCAAGTGCTCTGAAAGGCTATAAACACATACATCGGGGGTGCAGACTCTCACAGGTGCCCGAGTTCAGTACAGCAGCCAGGATGCTGCAGGGTACAGCTCCAGACAATTTGTCATTGCACACATGGCTTTCTTCACATTCCATAGCCTTTCCCTATTACATTCCTTATTGCCTTCCATTGCCCACAAATATGTAAGACGAAGTACAAATAGCCCCTGAAATAAAGGCATCATTCAGTGAACAAAAATGTAGCCTAAGAGAACCAATTAAAATGATGAAAATCTTTAATTTTTATTTAGGTATAACTGAACGGACACGTGTATATACAAATACAGATCTTATGGATTGGGTTTTTTTAAACATTTTCTTTTAAGTTCATATAATGTAAGCATTTCAAAAACAGCACTCAATGAATAAGTGCAAAGAAACTGCAAAGCAGGGCAGTATAAGCACAGGACCACACTGAGCTGGACTTTCATACCCAGATGCACACACAATGAGTGGCTTCAATGGGGTGTCAAGAGTAAGCATGGAAAGCGGATTTTGCAGACTCATGGGTAACCTCCAACATGCCAGCATCTATTAAACTGTACAGACAATGGCAGCAAGCTTATTGTAGGGAGATTTGTCTCACATCCGAGAAGCTTGGGGGCGAATGCATGGGAAAAACTCAGTGATGCCAAACCAGAAACAGATCTGCCCTTTCACTGCTCCAAATTAAAACATGGGGGAGGGGAGTAAAGTGAGGGGTTGTAAAGTAAAACTGGTGAGCACAAATCTGAGCATAATGAATAGAGGAGGAAAGTTAAATTATTTTCTGAAACTGACATAACAATTGCTATCATGAGGCAATAAATAAAGTTCAGTTTCTAGAAAAAATCAACAGGTACAAATGCAATCTCTTTCCTTCCACAATTATACAGGAAAGGAAACAATCCACATTTGACCCTCCCAACTCTGTTGCTTGTTGTTTTGGAATCAAGTCAATGCACATGTCATACATGATACTGGCAAGATCCCTTCTGGGGGAAAAAAATTATCCATGGGGGTGTGTGGGAGGTGGAAGGAAAGCACAGAAGGAAAACAGAAAACAAAGGATAAAAAAACCCCAAAGGAATAGAAGAGTTGTACAATCCCCAAAGCCTTTTAGAAAACAACATGTTAAAAAAACAAAACAGAACAAAAACCAAACACACAAAAAATCACATAACATCAGACCTTTAAACACTGAGGACAAAACATTGATAATCAAAAGTCATGTTGTTCTAGGTCTTGACATTGTGAAGTCTTGAGATCAGGTGAACAGTTTTCACAGATGAGTCCTGTATGATGCAGAGTCATGGCCCCTTATAACTCAGTTCTCAGCCATGATTACACTTGATGCTTCAAAGCTCTGTCTTATAATCAATGCAATTTTTTTAATATCCTGAAAGTCTATTGTTCTCACTTACAAAAGACATAAGAATCAAATTAATACTTTATTATCAAACACTATATACAACAGAGGTTGCTAAATACAGAATTTAAAGAACATAGCATTTTTTTTAAGTTTTACTTGTCTTTCCTTTGCCATTCAAGAAAGTACAGTACAAAACAATATTCTAAACTAACACGAAATGTTACCTTGTCTATTAAAGGATACATAGTATCCACTAAACAGACTGATCCTTATTTCCCTGCTTCATGTTGCAAAGCCCTTGGCAACCAGGAGTGCAGGTCACAGGGGTGAAGTGTCTGGGCAGAGAGATGGCTGTTGCAGAATTAGTCCTTCAGACTTCAGAGGGCGGGGTGTGCGCACGGAGTTGGGGGTGTTGTCAGCTGCTTAAACTTCCACCAACATCCTTCAAAGCTTCCGGAGTTATGTAACTCAACACAAGAAACACCAGAGATTCAATGGTTTACAGTGCTTGCTTACTTGATATGACAGGGATTGCCTAATGCCATCAAGTATCCAAGCTGATGTTCAGTAAGCTTGCAATTCACAGTTATATTATTCTGTGCAGTGTAGTAGTCTGTTAGCTGTGATAGTCTTGTTATGATTAATTAATTAAGCATTGGAAATCTGGTAAAATAAAGGATTGAATTTCACTATGGAAAACACTAGTAAAAACAGTTTGCTGTTGATAAGTGTGGCTTTTCAGCATGGGCATAGTTTGTAGGAGATGGGGGGCACTGTTCCCCCACCACACTCTCTGCAAGGGACACTCCAGTCAGACAGGCACAGAATCTGTCACCTCACAACCCCTCCCCCCATGCGTGGCCCCATTGAGCTGACTGGAGTGCCCTCCCCCCCCCAAATATAGAAATCAAACTACCCTCATGGTTTTGAAAGTCCAGTATCATTCATACACAAATGATAGGACACAATGAAATTCACTTCAAAAAGAAAATCAGAAGTATTATTGTGACTAATTGCAACCAATATGAATCTTTTAAAATATGCTTACCTTGCAATATTATCTATTCTCTGTCTATTATGGGGTTGGTTTTCATCCTTAAGCCTACCTCTCCCAAAGTTCTGGAATCATAGAATCACAGGGTTGGAAGAGACCTCAGGAGGTCATCGAGTCCAACCTCCTGCCCAAAAGCAGGACCAACCCTAACTAATTCTTAGCTGAAGAAAACATGCTGGAGAAAGAGAAATTTACTGACAATATTGTAATGAAATGGTGATTTTCTTCAGTGTACAGACTGTGTTTTTTCATTGTGTGTGTTTGAGAAATTTCCTTAATCCTGACTCAAGGTCAGCTTCTGCATCAATATCCATACTATGTGGCAGGGGTAGTCAGTAAATGGACTGTGGGCCAAATCTGGATGGCCAGACTCTTTTGAACAGACCATGAAGTATTTTTACTTATTAACATAATTAGTGGAGTTTTTTAAAAAAAAAATGATTTGCACTGGAATCTGGACCTTGATTATACCTTGACCAAGAAATATGGACTTTGACAAAAAATAATTGACTACCCCTGCTGCAGAGTATGAGGCAACCCCAGATTTTAGTTTAACACGTATACCACTTCGTTTTCTCTTTTTTGGATCATGGACTGTTTAAAATTCTAAGCAGCAGCTCTATAATTTCATAATCATATTCACAAAATCCAGCCCATTAACAACCCCTATTAATTTTAACTACTTTTTTTCCTGTGAAACTGATACATTAAATGGCTTGTTTTGTTGGAATGTGTTTCATTTTTTTCACATTCAAATAATCATAATAATCAGTTTTTGTTTGAAAGGCTTTGTTTTGATATTGGCCTGATACATTACCCTGACTATGCTTCAGAGTTCATAGACCATGGCAGCTTCACCAATAGAAACCCCATGGCTTGCATTTCCTGGTGAATGACTTCTCAAGTCCTTTCTTGGCCTGCTCAGATTTCTTAAACAGGGTCACCCCCAATTTTATCAATCCAAACAGTTCCCATTTTCTAATTGCATCAAGGGTTACCACTTTTCTCACACTTAAATAGGACAAGCATATATACTCACTTTCAGCATAAAGTATATCTAAATAATGTATTTTCTATTCTAGTGGATTTTTAAAAAAATATTTTGCTAAAGTCTTTGGGAGCCCATCTGGTTTATCTCCTGCCGATAAACATATTTCCTCTACTCTTCAAACCATGTTGGAAAGGGAAAAGATATAAAATCAACACTTTAATTTGTATTCCATACTTTCAAACACTCCCACCCCCCAAATGCCAATTGACTTTTCCAGCTTCTTTTGGCTTCTTTTTTTTTTTTTTTAATCCCATGGTGGTGGAATTTGCAGGGGAGACAAATCAAGAGAACACTGGACGCCCAGTGTTCCAAACATGTTTCCTCTGGCCACTGAAGTCCTCTCCTTAGAAGATATTGACACCCAGAGCTGCATACAAGGCTACCAGCTATTAAGTCAGCCCTGGGGAAGGTCACTTTATTCACAAAAAAAATGCCTCTTTGCATTTCAAGAAAAAAAATTGTAGCACCATGGTGATCTGTTTTGAAAGAAAATTATCTGGTGTGCACTACCCACTGAAATGGAAACAACAGAGGCACTCACACCCCCAGCAAAGTTTCTTAAATCTGAACTTGCTTACTGTGTATTAACATTCCTAAATATTAATTGTTTTCTAAACACAGAGCTTCTATTTCAGAACATAGGTTTTTACTGTCAATGATGTTTCAGGACAATCTTAAAAGATACAGTGTCTCTTCCTTTTAGAAGCCTGTTCATTTAGAAACTCCTAGAGGAAATAGTGTTATATCATATCAGTTCTTAATATCTTCCTTCCAGTCCTGACAGGGTGACATGATGCCTTGCATGATCATCTTACAGTACTGAACAAGAAGGCATAAATATTGTATTGGAGAGTAAAACCCTCCTGGGCTTCCACTCAGGTTCCTTATCATTCACTGACTGCATCTGCCACTATTCTTCCGTATCCACATACAGATGACACAGTGAGCTAGCGGAGGAGACTTCTTAAAGGAGAATGCAGAGGAATATAAGAATCACTAGTATCACTGTTATAATTTGGCATTTTCACTTTGAGTCCTTTGATTTTTGGAGCGGTGAAGGAAAGTCACTGGGAAAGGTTGGGGACTGAAACAAGTTATTCCCCTCAAATTCTTGCTCATAGTTCAGGCTGAAAGAAAAAACAACAACAAAAACCAACTAAAAACCCCAATTTGACATCTGCAAAACCAATATAAAGTCCCTTTCTTGGGAGGAGCAGTTAGGTGGATCTTTGATGTTCCAAGACCCTGATGTTTTCTGTGACAGGTTACCGGAATATACTGTGCTATAATGTCAAAAGCATCGCCAGGAGGAACAGTAGGGTTGCCAAAAGCCAACTGGATATCCTCGGTGTATGTGCTGCATTCTCACCGCGGGATGGCTCGGCAGACTCATGTACGGTATCATCTGTTTAAATAGAAAGCATAAATTCCAATAAGGGTTTGCATTCTTAGTAAGCTCTCTTTCAGTGGCTTGCCGCAAGTTTAGATTTCAGTACCCTCTGTAAAACAGGGCAGTGAACCTTGTGGCCACTGACTTTCACGAGCATGTAAACTCATTATGTAACAAACCTGAGCCAAATCTTGCAATCATTTCTCATTCCTTTTTCTGGCAAAACTCCCATTAAAGATAATGGGAGCAAAATGGAGGGTGTTTGTCACTTTGCCATAGTAAGGAATGCAGTATTAGGTCTGACGATAATGGTTCCTCCTGTAAAAACTCACTTATCTAATGTTAGTCCAATATTTAAACAGCTAAATAAAAGTGCCTGATTTTCAAAGATGCTTCAATGGGAGCTGCTGCTGCTTAGCACATTTGAAGATCAGTTCCCTTACTTAGGTATGTAACTATAGATTTAAGAGTCCTCCTTTAGGCTCCGAAATTTAAAATGTTGGCCTATGAGTCCATTCCATGTGCAAAACTTCCAGTATAGTCAACTGGAGTTTGGGGTCCACATGGAATGTGGCAAGAGGCTCTCTATTTTTTCCCCTGAAATATGAATGAAAGAAAAATTGCTAATAGTGATTCATTGATCTTAAAGAGAAAATATGCAAAACTTCAAAACTCTTCATAAATATTTACAGTCTATTGTATGTAACAGATAATGTAAAACAGATAATGCATCACTAGAAAATTTTTTTGCAAGGTGCACATATGTTAGCAGTAAAACATGAAGAACAAAACATTTTTTTCTCTGTTTATAAGCTTTCAAATATCTGACACAATGAAAATCTGTTCAGCTATTTTGTTTCAAAATGAATTTAAGTACTAACACAGTAAGACATTGTAAAGATACTATACACAGATGACATTACACTGTCTCTGATATAGTTGTGGATGATTTTACCATGTCCATTACACAATTCTATATATCAGAGGTTAAGTAATTGAACTTGGCTATTTTAATTTTCACCTCTCCTGAGTTGGAGATAAAAGCATTAGTCTTGGAGTGAATTTTCTTCCAAATAAACAGATTAAATCAGTGACACCTTTTAAAAGAAAAAATAAGAGTCGTCTAAAAAACGTTTTGATAAGTTGAGACTTTTTTCTGATCCGCTTTCATTATAAGAGCTTCACAGGAAAATCCAGTTACTTGTAACTCAATGTAAAAAACAACTGCTGCATTTCCGTGGTGAGTCAAGTAATTCCTACATTTACAAATTACATTGCTAGGATTGTGTAGGATGTAAGCTGCGCAATTCTCCTCTAATGACACTGGTGGAGGTAGTGAGAGTCATAATGCTAAAAATGCCACATTGCTCTGAAAGTGTACCTCTTACTGTTAGTTTAAAAGCAGCTTTTTAAAAAACCTTGTTTGGCTTGTAATGGCATCCAATATGCCAGTGCACAGAATATTAAAATACAAAATACAATTTTGGGTCGATTTCAGACCCAATCGGAAATCATTGGAATCCATATCATAACTTTGACTCACAAAAGTTTGATTTCAGGACAAATTGCCAATGGAACAGTCTCAGTTGTATCACAATATATTTCCAGGTATTACTTTGAAAAGCCAGTATTATGTGGGCAGGCAGAGTAACTGATATTCAAATATAAATACTTTATTGTATTATTTATGTTGCATGATAATGCAACACACACAATCTTTCATTCAAATGAAACTCCTGCTGAAGTCAACAGGAGGCACGTCAGAACAGTAACTTCAGTACTGAATTACCTTCAGTTTACACATGGGAAAACTTCTATTGACTTAAATGGTTCTGAATCAGGTCCACAGTATCTTTCATGCAACATCTTTCATTTCAAAGCACTTTACAAATTAGAGTTTGCAACAGCAACAGACAGTTATAGAACTGTGCTAGTAGTACCAGTTATAACAGAACTGGGTCACAAGGGCTTATGGACCACAAGTGATGTCTCCATTTTTACTTATGATTTAGCCATATAGGGCTGTCACACCATTAATTTATGAATGGCAGTTTTCTTAAGCGACCCTTGCATTGAGAAAATACCCTGGAAAGTTTCTGTGTAAGAATAGCCTCTTCCTAATCATCTGATCTGCTCCCGATGTATATTCAGAATCCCAATCCTTTCAATTTAGAGGAAAAGTTTACCCACTACGCTCAAACCAAAACTCTTGGGAGAATGAAATCGATTTATTTCTATCTCCTGTATCATCATAGAAATTGTAAACTAAGTTCAATTTCCTGGGCCACCCATAAATTCCTGTTCAACCTTACTGTCATGAAATTCTGGCTTCACTCACACCCCTGAAACACCACTTGAGGCCACAGGGCTGCCTTGGTGTAAATAAAGGCAGAATTTGTTTTGGGTGATTATGCAAATGGGAGGTTGAGTTACAGATCCTATGGTGAGTGCAGCACTGGCAATATGGTTAAAAAAACAAAACACAACAAAAACCTTTGAATTCGTAAATGAACAAATCTGGTTTGGAAATCACTGAGACTGAATAGATGAAGGACCCTATGATGCCATTTTTATCAAGCCACTTTTCAAAGTTGGAACTGCTTTTTCATGTAACATTAAGGGGTACTTTAAAAAAAAAAAAAGCATCTGGGCTTTTTGGCAAGATGATCCCAAGGTCTCTTTGCACTTGTACAGTGAAGCACATTCTTTATTTGTGATTTCCATATTGCTTAATAAATATTTGTATTAATTGCATTTGTGCAGTTAAAACCCCACACAATCCTTTATACTTAGAAGAAAGGATTTAGTATTTCTTAACAAAAAAAGAAAAACTAAACTAGGAGACTAGGAGCTCACTACCATCGTAGAAGGTAGAAAATTCAAATCGACCACAGCTTAGTACAACCCTCTTAAATATTTCTAGATACTATCATTTAAAATTATACCTTGAAGGCCTAATTCTGACCTGAAATGACCAGTTGCAAATTCATTTGAGGGTAGGATTTATTTTAATTTTGCCTTTTTTTAATCTGATTACCTTTTATGGCTTCTGAAATTTACAAACCTGAAGTCTAAAATTAAAGAAGTGTGACTTTTCCCTTGTCAGTTTTCTGCTATTTCCTGATTATGAACAAACACTGTTTGAACTCAGAAGGTCATCACATAAATGCCCAATTTTTACAGAAGTGATTACTAGATAGTACAATAGGGAGTTGAGCTATGTGCCCCTGACCTGCCCCAACCCTCATGTCCTTTTGTGACAGAATATGGTGGCAGAATGTAAGAAGACATGAAACAGACAAATGCATTCCAAGGACAAGTAAATTAGTACACAGTGCAGACAGCATGCTGCAAGATCAACTGTCTTACATCCTAATAATAAATATGCACGTCAGCAAACTGTCAGGTCCACGAATTGTTAATTGTCCAATGGAGAATGCTCAAATAATTTTGCGACTATGCAATGTTCTTTAGGGTGGAGGCTTTTTGGTAACTGATGTGTTCTAAATATAAACTTATTAAGCCCATCTTTCTTCTTTGATGGCACCACTCCACTTCATCTCTCTCTGATACCCTCTGTGTGGTTTAGTTTCCCCATTGCCTGCTGTCTTTGATTTGTTTCTATTACCCTGCTAAGTAGGCACCACAGTCAGTGGGAGCTGCAGGTGCTCAGCACCTTTGAAAATGAGACCTTCTATCTTTCCTGAAAGCACTTCTTTGTTATTGGGATCACCCAGACTACAGTCTTTGCTGCAAACCATTAATAAAGAGTGTATGTATTAATTAGCCAGTATTTACTATATTTCATACCAAGAAAAAACACTCAGGGCTTCTAGATTAGGAGTAGGTAGGCAGATATTGCTCTAATGGTCTCCTATAGAAGGAGTATGCTAAAATAAAAACTACTGATTTGTTGTAACAAAAATACATTGCTTGAAGTCAGCATGCATTTAAATTCTCATTTATTTAGAGAATCTAGGTGGTTCCCTAAATGAACACATTTTGGAGAGCCCTGAATATCCTCTGGAGTAAAAAATAATGAAAGATAGTTCATGTCCAGAGGCATATCATTCAGACTTGTAAACTTCTTAAAGTCTTATTTATTTTGCTCCCTGATACTTTCAGCTAAAATAAGTTATCAGCAAACATATTGCAGTACAAAACACAGCAAAGAAAAATTAATTTGTTTCTTCATATCAAAGGAAGTTTCTCATAGCATGCTCCCTAAAGTATGCATTAAAATTGTGTATGTGTAATTTTTTTGTATAGTGTGTTTAACTGCCCATTTTCAAATAGCAATGCCTTACTATGTGTGCATGTCTTTATGTAATATACATCTAGGCCCTGAATCTCCAGAGCCTCACACACATGCTTAATTTTAATCACACATAGCCCCATTGAAGTCAATGTGGTTAGTTATTTTCTTAAAGTTAAACATGTGCCTAAGTCTATGCGTGATCTGAGCTATATATAGAAACACACACATATATTTTCATGGCCAACATTAATTTGACTTATTGCTCTTGGGTGAGGTAGATGGGGAGGATGAGGGAAATATTCAGTGATATAAGCTAGGGATGTGAATAGTTACCTTACTGGTGGAAGCTGGAACAACTCCCCGCCCGCTGCAGGCAGGGGTTTGGTCAATTACTGAGGAGGCCTGTCACAGATGGGGAGAATTCCAGCCCATTCAGAGCAATCCCTGCCTGTGGTGGGCTTGGCCAGGATGTGCCACTGGCAGGAGCACTTCAATCTAGCCAGAGCAACCCCTGTCTGTATCAGGGGGTTGCTCAAGACCAGCCCAACCAGTTACATTTAACTGGTTAACCAGTTAAATGGGATTTTACATCCCTACTATAAGCATTCTCTCTGTTTTTAAGGCTATAACACATAGATGAAAGAGAGGCCACAAGATTTTAGAATATATTATATATTCCCATATTTGGACAGGAAAGTGACATGATTACAAATCTTTTATAACAAATAGATGGGAAAATTTATAACAATACACTTTACCTAGCCATGTGTACAAATGTATATTTTAGGGGAACACTAACTTTTATCAGTTACATGCCAGTGTCATGCATTAGTATTAAATAAGCAGTAACCCCATTCCTTTTAAATGTGCATATAAACCACATGAAACCACGGTATTTACAGTTCATACATGTGTTATCTTTCTAAAACTCTGGACCCAGTTAATACATAGAGTGGTTTGTCAGACGGCCAGGGACCTGGGATCATAGAGACAATAACTTTTGGACAGTTTTCTGGAGGTTTTAAATTTGGATACTGCATTTTATTAACTCATATGTCACAAAAAAGCAACATTTGGTCTCCCATGCATTTACAAAAGGATATTGTAGGAATGAGGTATACCATAAGCAATATTAGCACTGCTAGAAATGCGCCAAAGCAGAGCAATTATACCATGCAAAGCATGCAGAGAGAAAGAGAGGAAAAAAAGTATTGAAGCACCAGAGGGACAGACGCATTTGTTAAAAGAGATTCTCTAAGCATACTAACCTGCTGGTTCTAATGAATTTTCTACTTTGTCGTTAACATCGAAAACACGATCATGAACACCTATAGTTTTCATACAGCTGTCTATAACAAAAATAGAGATAACAGCCAAATATGTTAGTGAGACACCCTTAAACTCCCCACTTTCCTTTTTTTTTTCCTCTAGCTTTTCTCTCTCTATTTTTATATATGTATATATATTTATATTTTAAAGTCTGCGGCACTTGTCCAAATGCCAGTATAGTCCTCTGTTTGTAAAACAATTTAAGAAACAACAAGTTAGCAACTGCTAGGTAATAAAACAAAAAGCTTTATGAAGAATGATAAGAAAATATGATGAAAACTGAAACACAAATGCTGCTATACAGAACAAATACCACACAAGATTTAACAGTAAATAAAAAACAAAACAAAAAAAGTTTTTTTTGCTGTTTACCAGACCACACAGTAAAGCATGCGCTATAAAGCCACCCTTTAAAGCTTGATCTAAAGAACTTACTTGCTGGCCGCACAAAGACTTTAAGCTTTAGACAGGACCTCCTTCCATTATCTGGGATAGCAGAAGCTGTTGAAGAAGAGAAAGAGAGAAACAAAAAAACCCCAGTTATTCTTTATCTTAAGGGCAAATATCCCACATCTTCCAGTCTTCTGAAGGGAATATGTATTTCAGGCTCTACCACACAAAGAAATGAACAATGTAGACTAGTACATGGGCACCCTAGCTATGCAAGTGCAAGGAGAAAACTGCAGGCAAACTATGTGAGACAAACACCTGTCAGTAATAGTCTGGTTATGATTTAGTCCTCCCTCAAGTGCAGGGGAACAAAGCTACTTTGGTCCCCCAGTCCTACTCTTCTATGTTTCTATGTCTGTCTAAAATATGTGAGAAACAAAGCACAGGATATTCTAGAAAGTTTCAATCTCCTCCCTCCCCATTCCCAACCCTTGTTCTCAACAGCCTATTTAAGACTAATTTGTACTCCAGGTGCTTAAGATGGAAAACAACACACTACATTATTTCCCCCAGATTCACAATTAAATGGATCCTCTTGAGTTACGAAAGGAAAAGCCAGTCTTATCGGTGAGTTTTAGGGAACTAGAAAAGCGTAAAATGAAACGGTAAGGATTGACTTAAAAAAGTCATCAGAAGAAAATGAACATAACCTGCCTTTACTAAGATAACAGTGCTTCTTATGCTCCTAAAACTTGTCTGCGAGAGATACAAAGGTTCTAGACAAAACATGAAACCTCATCCTCTGCAACTAAACTAGCCACCTAGATTGTCATTATACGGGCAATATCCAAAGAGAAAAAGTATGAAATTAGTAATGAGGCCATAAAACTACATTTCATACTGTGCAAAAGATAATTTGGGGAAGACAATAGATAGTGTCTACTTGTTTACCCATGACAAATGCAGCTACACATTTCTGTCATTTAAGGGGCTAGTCTGTCCTTAAAAATGCATGGTGACTACTGAAAATTACACATCCACATAAGGAAAGCATAGATCTCTTAAGGTAAATTATCTCCTGGTTTCAAGACATCTTTGGAACCTGCATAAATGCTTGCAGGTACAAAAATGTAAGCACATCTGTCTGTACCTGTACATATAAACTGAGAATCAAGTCACATGCATTCAGCACGCAAATCCACACTCACAGAGGACATCCCTCATGTGCAAACACTTTTGGGCAATTTTTTACAGCCACAAAAATCAGAGGTTGTTGCAGAAGTGTAGCCTGTTGTGTTCCAAAGATTTTTTATTTCAATACACAGAATACACAAGAATTTAAAGAACTATGTACTGGCTGACAGCAAGTGGTTTTGTGTTTCAGAAAATGACAACTTGTTGGGAGCTGTCTTGTCTCACATAATGTTGAGAGGGGAGAAGGTGATTTTGTTCTCCCTCACACATGTCTTGCCTGTTTTTATTAATTGCGTCTTCTTCGGTGAGACAGATAACTAAAATGATTTACCCATACAAATATGAACTCACATGCTCTCTGTGAGGGACCACTGTGCTTGAAGCACTCTGAACTTAAAACTTCCTCTCCTCACTCCCCAGAATCCTTGCTTCCTGGAGAGGCATCAGTGCCAGCAAATTCACCAGCCAATCCAAAGAAAGAAATTAAACAGAACTGGTGCCTTGATTCCATACCAATGGAAAGTTCATGAGAGACTGTCTCCCTGTTTTAATCACAGGACAAAAAAAATTGAGAAAAATGACACTTTCCCCCTCTTGTGCACAATGACAAGCCGTTAAGAAACGCTAACAGCTGGCTTAGCTGTAGGCTCTCACTAAATCAAACTCAGAAAAACTCCCTCTGCTGACACTTACAGTAACTGGTGTGTTATTTAGGGCACAATATTTGCACTCTGTGGTTATATCCAGGAAATTATGTCCTTCCTGTGGCCCCATGATTGTGTGCATGCAACTACTGAATACTTTGCTTAGACAACATACATAATCTTGGATTATAGAAAAAGACTTTATATCTATTCCTGCATTACTAATGCTGAAGTGCTAGCACTATTCTACATCTACACCATTTCCATTGCTTGCATAAGCATAAAAGTGATCCATCAAGATACATGCACTTATTGAAGGGCAGAATATAGCTCTTACATTTTACGTCCGGAAACTGTAACTCAGTTTCATAGATGAGATTGTATAGGCTTATTGTTATTAGAGCAGTTTGCTAACTGTGATGAAAGTAGTCCTGTGATAAATAGGATTAATATTTTATCTGGGAAAATAGAAAAGCGATGCTTTGAGAACACATACTTCCAGTATTGACTATACCCTGTCCTGCCACAACTAGAAGCAAAAACTACAGAATTAATATTTGATGGTCGGCCTTCCTTTGAAGAACATTTTTTAAAAAGAAGTATCCTATCTAGCCCTCCTTCCTCACAAAAAGCTCACAAATGGTAACACCGCCGTGGTAAAAAATTTCCTGAGCCAACAGCTGACTGATATTTCCATGATAAAAATACAATGACTACAATGTAATAGTTACATTAAATTCTCCCTCCTAGGAACAGATGCACACTTTGATGACAGACATGAGGTAAAAGCTCCGCCTCCACCCCCAAAGGAGGTCATTTATTTTGCATGCTGACAGAAAAAAAATGCAAAACTCTCCTCATTCTCCATGTTTATTACCTTAGGAGGAAAAAATTTCAAGTGAATTATTATTGTTCAGTTCTCACTTCTGCCTGAACTACCAAGGTGATTAAGGGACACATTGTAATCTCTCTGCACTTCCTGAGAAATTAAGAATTGCCTGCCAAACTGGGCTACTGCTATCAATTTGTTCTAGTTCAAAATTAGTAAATTTCTAGTAATCTAGTAAAACTAACTAGCGCACACACACACACACACACACACACACACACACACACACACACACACACGTCCCAAAATCCATCCCTCCCAGTGACCAGTTAGTGTACACTTTAGATTCATATGTATTATTCACAGGATGGATTTTAAGTGACTCTATCATCTGTTCAGTTTACACGTACTACACCTACTGACAGTATCTCTACGTCTAGACTACATCTCTCTTTCAACAGAGGGATGTAAATTAGGCACTTTGAAATTGCAAATGAAGCCGGGATTTGAATTTCCCGCGCTTTATTTGCATAATCATGTAATGGCGCTCTTTCGAAAAAGCGCTCTTTCGAAATTAAAACCGCGGTCTAGACGCAGTTCTTTTGAAAAAGGAAGGCTTTTTCGAAAGATCCTGTAAACCTCATTTTAGATGTTTTCGAAAGAACCGTGTCTAGACTGCGGTTTTAATTTCGAAATAGCGCTTTTTCGAAAGAGCACCATTACGTGAATATGCAAATGAAGCACAGGAAATTCAAATCCCGGCTTCATTTGCAATATCGAAGTGCCTAATTTACAACCCTCTATCGAAAGAGGTACACCCTGTGATCGCATCTGTCTTCCAAGACCTTTTCCCTTCTTCTTACTCTGAAATAGTTTGCCCACTCATTCCATAAAACCAGCTACCAAATATTTTGGGGATTTTTTAAAATCATTTCATCAGGAGAAAGAGTCTGGGCCAGATGGTTACACACAATGTGAGCTGACCTTTAGGGGATGTTATTTTCTTGATTGGCTGCCTTTGGATTCTCTCTTTCTGAATGCTAAATAGTAGGCATGTCACAAACTTTGTCTTGACCAAGAAACACTGTCAGAATGTTTATTTCAGTCTGAGTTTAGTAAACACTTTCTAGCTGACCCAGACTTAACCTGCTTCCCAGTGCAAATGCATAGTACCACCCTGAAGATCAATTTAGCTTGTCAAATTGTAGCATAAGCCCCCATCCTGCTGTTTAAAAGTAGGGATGTAAAGCGTTAACTGGTTACCTGGTAAGTATCAGCCTTACCAGCATGTTTACCCAGTAACCTGTTAACTGATGGCTTGGCCTGGCCGGAGCAGCCTCCACCCATGTTTAACCAATTTAACATAGCATTTAACCAGTTAACTTTTTAACCAGGAATTTACATCCCTATTTAAAAGTAGCTTTCTTGAGAGTTTTAAGCCTCACCTAACTCAGGGTGACTTGGAAGTAAGTACTGCAAAACTCAGCTACAAAGAAACACTGCCAATATGATCAAAGAACTACAGCAGAGGAAGAGAAGATGTACAACACATGCTTCTGAGATCAAAATCTAAATATGCTCTGGGTAAATCCTTATGAAGAAAACTGCTATTCAGATTTTAGGATAACTTTCATGGCCAAGGGAGGAGGAATAGTAATTTCAAATAGGACCCCAATAAAATTAAAATCCCAGAGTGCCTCAATACACCCAAAAAGTTAACAATCCCTGAAACTTCCAGTGGGAAGCTCTGGGCACTGGTGATCAGGCTTAATCAAAGAACCTCATGGCACCAGGATGTTTGGAAGGATCTATTTATTGATTTCCAGAGGAAAATAGGATCGCCATGGTCATCAACGTGCTAGTGGCATGACACTGCCTGGTCTTTGTATATTTTCCTATCCATTTTTCCTTTCCTGGGGAGGGTGGAAAAACTGAAAGCAGACTTTGGAAAACTTCAAGGAGACTTGTATTTACTTGTGAATGACTCCAAGACAAGAAAAATCTATGTACTATATAGAAGGAGAGAGTGAATTAGCCCCCCTGGAAGGAGAAAACTATTCAGTTGGTATCTGTAGCATACCATCAGGATAAAATGCCATTTGCCCGTTGCTAGAATCTATTGAAATTAGACATGCTGCTACAAAAAGTCTCTTGTCTGGACAGTACTTGGGCAAATACCATTCTCCTCGACTACAGAGGACCTACAGAGTTCATCTCTCAGATCTTTCTTTAGGTCTTTCCTAATTGTAGATCAGATATGTACAAATAGAGGCCTGTCCCAAGAGCAATAAACCTCGGACACAAATGAAATCTATCCTCAAGCAATGCACTCCATTCCACATGGGAAATTTCCTGGGGATGGGGTTGCACAAAATGAAGAAAACCTTACTGCACAAGGAAAAGAATCCTTTGGGAAAGAATCCCATACAAAGAGCAGAAGAAGTTATATCTTCTCTTTTCCATGTTGGGTGAGAAAATGGTGAGAGTTTGGTCAAACATCAGTAAATGTTAGCAAGAAGAGTTCTGATTTTAAAAAAAGGAGGGACTTTGTAGTGTTACCAGCTCTTGTGCAATTCTCACAAAATTTGGTGTTTTTCTCTCAAGTAGCTGCATGAACATTTTATCCAGTCATCTGAAGAAGTGGGTGGCACCCACAAAAGCTCATGATACTATCTACATGTTTTGCTAGTCTGTAAGGTACTACTAGACTTAGATTTGTTGTTTTTTAAGTTTTTCCTGTTAGGGTATGTCTACACTACAGCATTATTTTGAAATATCTAATTTCAAAATAGTTATTTTGAAATATCTTATTTCGAAATAACGCATCTACACACAAAATGCATTTTGAAATAGATTTTTGCTATTTTGAAATAGCGCGTTCGCACTGGTTGGACGCTGAATTGCATTTAAGACCAGCCGGAACTTGTTCCGGCAGGGCATCAGGTCAGAAGTTACCCTGTGGCAAGGGTGGCCAGCAGGGCACCCTGGGAAGGGCTGGAGGCCCCCTATTTCAAAGTAAGCATCTACACAGCTCTAATTTTGAAATTGGTAAACCTCATTCCACAAGGAATAATGCCAATTTCGAAATAAGCCCTCTGCTATTTCAAATTAATTTCGAAATAGTGGTTGGCTTGTGTAGACGCTAGTAAAGTTATTTCAAAATAATGGCTGTTATTTCGAAATAACTTTGCTGTGTAGACATACCCTTATAGACTAACTTGGCTATCCCGCTGAAGATTTTATCTCCCACAGTCATAGCAAAAAGCTTGAAAATGTGAACCAAGTAGATGTTAAGGGCCCCAAAGCCAGGTTTATTTGTTAATTTCTAGGTTTCTAAAATAATCTCATGACTTTGGAGGGGGTCTGATTTTTTTACTCCGAATGCTTGAGGTTGGCAATACTAACTTGACCTCCTTTCAGCTACTCTAGACAAAAATATTCATGGCACAAGATCCACATGGGATATGAAATTACAGCCCAGAATGGGTGGGAAAATCTCTCATGTATATAATTTTGGCTGCCATATTTTATGCTTTATAGGTAAAAATTAAGAAAATGAGAAACAATACCACACTCTCAGCACCTAGAATCAAACCACAATATACTGCACGTATTTCCTGTTTGAGAGCTAGATATCCTTTTACACACACACACACACACACACACACACACACACACACACAAAACAGTAAAATGTTAGTCTGTTCGTTCTGTTGACAATGACTAAAAACATTGTCTCTGAATACTGTTAATACTACGCATGTGTGTGTGTATATACATGCATAAATATATATATACCCCTACCCATTTCTGTTCATACTGCCTAAAATAGAAAAACCAACAACTTTCATTCCCCATCTGAGAAATTCAATCAGATCATATTACACAATGGATACAATTTGCTGGATACAATCATGTAACAGATATAATACGACAGCTTAAATCCTCGTTGGCCAAGGTAATCTTATCAGAGTTACTTTAGACCTGCAGTAAAGTCACAGAACGACAATAAATAGGAACAGGCACCAAAACATTTCTTCTAATAGATTTGTGGTTGAATCAGTGCATTAAGCTCCCCAAATCCCTTATGTGAGTTGCAGCAAGTCAGAGAATGGTCTTAATTAAAAGCAATGGGAAAAGCTTTAAGCAAACAGACCTTAGAAACTTTAAAAATAACTCACAGTTACTGCCATAAGCTAAATATATAGCAAGAGCTGTGGCTAAGCTAAATTCTTTCTTTAGATAAGTAATGGCACTTTAGCTACTACCTATTTGAATTTCTGCTCTTAACTGAATTGTACACTATTTACGACCATTTAGTTTCTCTGTAGCTCTACCATCCAAAAGTATCTACAGTGTAATCAACAATGTATACTTCTTCCCCGCCTTCCCCCTCTATCTAATTATAACATTGCAACTTTTAGAAAAATGCAAGTCAGGGAACACTCTGATGTAAAAAAGAATGTGTGACAGCAATTTAAATCTGCATTTTGAATTACAAATATATTTAATATTCAATGCACAATCTACTGTGGGTCCTACTAGCCAGGCAATGCAAAAGAATACTGAAACTAATCAGTACACAGAATCTCATATTTTAGTCACCTGTTCAGAACAGGAAGGTAGGGACACTGAAGTATGATTTATTTAAATAGAATGACACACCTTCCATAAGTCTTCACAACACCGTTATGCCATGCTGATGAGCTACCAGGAACAATAAGATCTCTTACTACTTTGTAAGCTTCTATTACAAATCTACTTAAAATATTTCTTGAAGGTAGGTAATTATAAACTACTGTTTATGAAACACTGCCACCAGAGACATTTGTTCTCACTGCATTAAAAAAAAAACTTATTTAGTCTATTTCTCCCTGTTTTATGCTTTGCTAATGTAGCCTACCTGGGCTGTCAAAAATGCAAACTTCAATATAGTTTAATTTTAAATTCCACAGCCCAATTCATTATGGACATCACAAGAATAACCACATATACGTTAAGTAAACCACAGAGACTGAACTTTGCTTCTGGCCTATGGATACCTAACAGAAACATTAGATCAACCAAGAGGTCTCTCCTTGATGAGAGAGTGAAATCTAAACCTTGAAACATCTTTCAATTCTGAATGGAAAAGCTGTCCACGAGGAAGATGTAGCCATCCAGACCTCACTAAGCCCAGTCATAAGGGTTGTTACCAGTATCTTTTGTAACTACTTTAAAGACAGGAGAACATGCAGCAATTATGCAGAACATGGTAAATATGAAACTCAAGGTTAGGCAATCTTTCTGCTCTCTTAGTACTATAATATAACTTACAGATAATCTCTTTCGGGAAAAAGTACGTAGAGCTATGATTTTCCTTTAGCCCTTTCAGGCACACTACCCCTCCCATTAGTCAAAACCAATATCCACATAACCCTATATAACCCTCAAATCTTAATTCCCACAGCTAGAAGCATTTAATTTCCAATACCCTGTTCCACTCCAAGAGCTCTGGCAAGTTTTATTTTTTAAGAATAGTCATCTGCTTTCTTCTTTGTAAAGAAAAGAGTATGTGTGGGAGCATTAAAAATGCAGTTTTCCATTATGTTTGCCACAGGCAATATTTCTCAATTTGTGCTAGTCTAAAGAAAAGATAGCCTATTAGTTGTCAGCAGAGCTGAGCCTTTCCCCTGTAGGTTTTCATGTGATTTACTGTAGAATACAAACATATGTAAATTAGCCAGGTAAATGCAGAATTAGACATTAATATTCCTCTCACAATGCACATTGAAAAAAGTTTCAAATTTACATAAGTGGTACTACTGAAAAAGTCTGCTCGAATTTAATGAATCAATAAAAGTCCACTTTGTATATGTGCGTGTGTAGAGTGGAGGCTATGCTGCAAAAAGTAAGGGTTTTTATAAATCGATTAATTAAATTAACAGACTATTTAAAAGATTTTACAGATTTTTCTTTTCAGAATAAGCGTTGAAATCTACAAGAAAAAATAACTATGTTCTCTTCCTAGGGAAATCTCAGCCTCTACCAATCAGAGTTGATTCTTTGAAAAATATTTATGCAGGTCTGTTCTTTGACTCTATTTTCACTGCAAATGTGAAATGCTAAGTTCTGATTGCTCTGCTCATGAAAACAAAGTTTTGTCCATTCATGACTTGCTCATTCTTGGTACCTGATTTATCAAGCATGCATCCTGAATAAATTCTTTTGCTTTATAGCCATATGTGGTGATTAAACTTACTAGCACATTTGTTCTCACCAAGCCTACAGTATCTCTGTTCTCCACATTAATCAGCAATAGGATCAGGTCACACAGAAAAAGTGTAGCACAAGTTGAGGGCTTTGATGTCTCAGAGCATCAGACAGCAGGATTCCATTTGCTTTTATATTGCTGGGGGAACTAAAAAACCATATTGTGATGCCTTTGTGCCTAAGAAGGACCAATGAGAAGAGGGGAAAAGGTAAAAACTTCTAATAAAGCTTGCAGATGAGTATGGGAGAAGGTACTGTGGGTACTATTTTTTTTTCAGTGGGGAGAGGGGTCCTTTTAACCCAAAATATCAGAGAGCATCAAATCTAAACAGTGGGTCAGATTTTCCATTACTTTACACCCTTAGGCAGCCATTTATTACCTGTGCAACATGCAAAATGCAAATAAAGCATAATTCTTAACTCACATGAATGGTAGCAATTTGCACTCACTTTTCAAATATAAGTGTTTACATGCAATACAAAACAATGAAGAGACCTGCTCATTAAAATATATGTGCAAAATGGCACAGTGGACGTAAAATGCTGCTATCTGGATTTTTATACCCAGTTTGCACTCTCTTACACCAGTGTAACAAACTGAATTATCAGTCTGTACATTGTAAATGGCTATTTCCCCCATATGTACTAAAAAGAGTCTCCTAAATGGAAATGGCTTGCCAGACGTATGCAAGAATGAATTCTATTTTAGAGAGAATTCTTGGAAGAAATAGGCATTGATTGTTTGTGCATTAGCACGTAATGGTGAACCAACTATCTTATTTTGCATTGCTTGGCCAGGAAGGATATGATTTATCTGGCAGGTTCTAATCCACTACAGCCTCCAGATCTGGTTGAAAACTGCATGGATTGAATCAGGTTTCCTATAAAAAGTCCACGTCAATCTATATGAGGAGATGTAAACCGTGACTTTCTAATGTAATTAGCCCATTAGTCAATATTTCCTCTATTAGGGAGTTAGTGTGGTCTAGCCATAGATTTCACTCCAGAAGGCCTCATATTTGTTCTAGATTGGGGTCTCAAACTCCCAAACCAGGGGCCAACTGTGGGCCCAAGCACTTCCCCAATCCGGCCCACAAAATATTTTCAAAAAGTTATTTAATCAGGCCTGCACTACTGTTGGCCCAGGGGCAGCACGCAAGGACTCACCCGCACACATGGCTCCCAGCCGCACCAAGGCTTCTTTGTTGTCAGGTAACTGCCCTGCCAGAACATGGTCAGAGCTGGCTTTTTGTTTGTTTGTTTAATTTAATTTAATTTAATTTAATTTAATTGCAGGACAATTTAAAGTTATCAAAAAGCCCAATCCTCCAGGTTGCTGAGCACCTCCTGATGTCAGTTGGAGCTGAGAGCTTTCAGAAGGCACTCAGCACCAAACAGAATCGGATTATACTGCTATCTCTCCTCTTCCCACTCCAAGATACAGAGTTCACTTGAGCAGGAAAGACACAAAATTATTCCAAATCACTGCAGTCTGTTGACTTCCGACCTTCTTCAAGAGAACAATAAACGCAAACACATATAATCTATGAAACTAACCCCCTCTGAGCTGTTCTCCCAGACCCAACCTTGGCGACGGAAACCCAGTTCAGCTGTGCTTTGCAAAGCCTTCTGCACAAAAGTAAAATCTCTCTTGTCTGTTTGCAGGCTGTGGTAATTCCTTGGATATAAGTCCTTGATCCACGGCTTTATTTTGGCAGAGCAGCACATGCCAACCTGACCTTACCAGTGAATCTACCCTGTCTGGACCGGGCTTCCCCTCAAACTCAAAACCTAGTTAGAATTTAGATATACCCCATTCTGGATAGGCTTACAGCTGTATATAAGCTTGTGTAAAAGATATGAAGGCCTGGTACAGAAGAGGAAGGGGTCATGCGGCTGTTTCTATGAGAAATATACACAGGCAATTCACACAAACATTGGGTTCCCTCTTCAAAAACAGACACAAGCTACTTCATGCGTCGCAAAAACGAGAACCAATATTTCGACACTGGCACTCTTTTTTATTGCATGATACCAGCATTACTGTTAACTAGAATGAAATGAAAGCCACAAATCTCATTGCTGTTCCTGACAGTATTAACAGAAACAAAGTTATTGTATACCATTTAGCCTGTATTACAGTAAATTGCTAATAAAACAAGTTAATGCTATCAAACAGCACTTAGAGAAAATATATCTCCCTTCTCCTTTTCATAACCACTTTCATATTTGTTTTTCCCTTGGTATCACTAGAAATAACTTGTTTTTCTCCAAGTAGGCTATCCATTTGGCTAATTTCCATCTCTAAGAACTAGGCATAAGTACATCCTTTGAAAAGATGTTATAGTCTTGTTAGTAATACCATCTCTATTTTGATCTTTGCAGGGAATGTGTGGTGTACTGTATCATATTATTGTATCTCATATACATTAATGGACTTCACGTTACCTGTGTCTAGCATCATAGGTGACTCATGATACATTCAGGAAGTCCACTGCGTCCCTATTCCCCTCGCCAAAATTTTAACAGCTAAAGGGGGCACCCTTCCATCCCCCCTGGTTGTCCGTCCCTGCACCTCCTCCCACAGACACCAGTTGCCCCGGTCTAGCGATACCAGTACTGAAATGATAATTACAGCGCCTAGAAGGGCCCTTCTTTCTATTTGCCAGATGAGCCAGGGACTTTGCTTCAACTCTACGTTAAGGATTTACCCCCACTTGCAACATCTTTAGCCAACTTGTCTTCCCTTCCATGAAAACTAAGCTAAATACGCATCTAACTCCTAACTAATTCCCGTGAAATTCAGCAAGTGTAAGATTCTTTGGTACTTTCTTTCTGGCACTGTTTCTGGTTATCTACAGGTCATGCTGAATATTTAAAAAAAAAAAAAAAGCAGCAATCTCCATGAGTGTTAATTGTACTACTGCAGTATCTTCAAAAATAGTCTCATTCATACATTCATTTAACCCCCCCAAAAAGGGACTGTGTATTGTTACAACTGTAACTGTGGGAGAGTTTGGAATGCTTGTACTACAAAGGCTTTTTCATGTGACATAAATAATTTCCCTCAGTACTAACTTTTTAGTAGCATACACATACTCATCTGTCTTCAGAATGATTGACCTTAGCCTAGCTCAAAGTTAGATGTATTTGTGTGCACTCCCCACTCAAAAACATGGGTGACTTGCCAATCATTTCTTAAAGGCAATGAAAAACTCCAATTGCACTATTGAGACACACAAGTAACTCTGGCATTTGTCTTTTTATCAGATCCAGGATAAGGACTGCTACCATAATGACTCAGAAAAAAGGACTACTTCTTCATTATCTCCCCAGAACAGCTTTTCTTTGACACTTTGTTGTGGAATTGGGCCAAATTCAAATACCTTCTCTTTCAGCAGATTCTGATTCTATTATCCCACTCCCCAAACTCCAAAATCAGTAAGGAATCCCACCATGCCTAGGTAGCACTTTTTGGTCCCACCTGTTAAGTCTGTAATAATCTTTTAATTAGGGCTTGTATACCACCCATGTCTGGTTGATGACTGCTATGCTAGCTATACAGAAGACTACAAAAATCACTTAGCCTTGATAACCCTTTATTAATGATTCTTTAAAATTTGATGCAATTTTCATTTGAAAGGAGAGCACAACAATCTTTGTGAATTGATCGTTATTTGTCCATGGAATTAATCTTTACCTATGTATATTATACAGAACCCATCATTGTTATGTCCGAGTGCCTCTGACTTAACGTGTGATCTTTTTAAGCAGAAGGTTCCAAACCTATTTAGTGATTCATTCAGATTCAGAATCCCTGCCTCATATTCCATGGGAGTAAAAATCCTCTCAAGGGACCAGTTTGAATCTCTGGCAACAGTTATAGAAGCTGACAGATATAAGTAATATACTCAGTAATATAGTTCTGTTGGCGTCAAGGTGCTACATAGTGGATAAGTATAAATGTTTTTCCTTTATTTCCCAGGAAAATTCCAAACAGATTTAGGGTTCTTCCCTAAAGAGGAAGTGCTTCCCATATAAGTGAATGGCTCAACCTCCAACTATTTTAATTAAGCAGGGAGAGTTGCATGAGACGGTTGTGCTTTCATCAGCTGTTGCAGCACATACACAGAACTCCAAACTCTGGAGCTGGCCAAAGGATTTCAAATATTTTGTTTTCAAAATCAATTGATGTGTAATTTTAAAATACTATGATTTGGTTTTTTAAACATATATTTAATTTTAAAGCTTTGCACACTTAACAGTCACCTTCAAAGCATCACTGTATAATTTGTGCTCTAGCCAAGGAGCATTTTCTGCACACACCCAAATTTTTGGAAATTTTTTCCCTTTGTGAAATGTCCTGTGGAGCTAAAAATATTGTGTCTTAGGCAAAAATATTATGTCTTAGTCCAAGCTGAATATTTTTTTTTCTGTACGCCCATAAAGTGCGTTGGCTTTGGATCATCCTAATTCTAAGGCCCAGCAAGGAATTTATGAACACATTTTGTATACTTCACATTTGAAGTTCACAAAGTCAGGATATTTAACATCTTTAAAAAGTTTTGTTTAAAAAAGCTCTGAAGTGGGAGTATACCAGTTTTCATTTGTCTTTAGCACTAAGATCATATGACAAGGGAATCACTGCTCATGTCCATAAACCATGACTCCCCTTCTTGTTTAGGAAATAATGAAGTCCTAAACTTACTACAGGAAGAATACGGGGGGGGGGGGAGGGGAGGGCAGGGGATATTCTAAAAATTTCAGAAAAGGGTCTGTGCTAAAACTGAGCTGTAGGAAAAATAGCAGGTCTGGAGCGCTATTAGTACACACTGCTATCTGCAGAGTTGAAGTGACCGTGTTCAGATCCTTTCATTCTGTGGTGAAAAGATCATTACCATGCTATTCCAGGGAAGTCAGCCCTCCTGTAAGTGAGCTCCTTTGTTATGAATATGGAACAGATGGAGCCAAATCTATCTGCTCTGTAGGAACAAAAACACTTACAACCTAGTTCTCTCTATTAAAGACTCTACTTAACTCCTTTATACCACTGGCTTTCTGTGCACTGCTGGGAGGTTTTGACTTTTTCTATAAAGGCACTTCATAAAAGCAACAGTTCTTACTCTTAAACCAAAGTGGCCTAAGAACTGCAGAGGATGAATGAAGAGTTCAATGTGTATGGCTCCTTAGAGATATGCAAATATTCAATTACTATTTTTTCAAAGGCAGAAAGAGGAATTTTTGAGGAGGAGAAATATCCATATGTTGTATAGACTTTGTACCACCACTAGGAAAGCATGTGGGTGATAATACGCTACTCATTTTAATAAAAGTTGAATCTGACTACGCAGTTGCAAGGAGGAACAGGCATTTCATTTGTGTCCATGTCTGTATGTATCAAGATGACAGTCCTATACAGAAATCTATATAGAAGAGGAAAATGTAACTAGGAATTTATCATGAATACAAAGACCTAATGTATTGATTAATTTCCAAATACGGCAACTTGCAGTGCCTATCTGGAGAAATTACACTCAGTATTGTACCAATTAATGCTGCAAATTGAAAATATGAATATACTGTAGCTGAAACCAAGAGATGTTCTGACTGACTGTTCATCTAGTATGCTCATTTGCAGTGGAGTACATACAGAATATTTTAAAATGTGTGTTTCTATATGTACATGTACACATGTACACAGCTACACAGACACAGTGCACACGTCTTTCTAAGAAATGCACAAACTACAAAAACCAGTAGCTCCTTTACTCACTACATTTATTATGTTGATACGTTTACTGTCTGGGGGCCTTTTCAGAGGTAATTGAAAAAGGATTTCTGTGGCAGGATGCTTTGATTCTGACTAAATCAAGTCTTCGGGCAAATTTCCCCCTGCCAGCGAAGTCACAGCTTGCCTGAAGTCGTAACCTTTGCTGGCGGAAGGGAACTGGCCTTGAAACAGATCAGGAAGCAGATGTTTTATGCCAAAGCAGAGTCTAGGGATACACAGGCTACCATCCGCAAATAAAACTCTTGTCCTATCTGTTCAATCATTTCAATTCCCTGCAGTGTGAAATATGAACTCACCAACAAATGGCCAGTGTGCTATGCAGCACAGCAGGGAGAGTGAGTGCCACAGCTGTGCCAAGGACCAGAAAACATCAGACATTTTCATTAGGTCTCCCTATAGTCTGGACTCAAGCAATGACACACTGCAGTAGCCATCTCTAAGGACAGTGCTGGGGTTTGTAAAGGCAAGCTTCATTCACCTGATGAGTGCTAGGAAGCATTTAGAAAAATGTATTGACTTGGATCCATCTACTCTACAATTACATTCATTAGTAGGCCATGATGGGTATTGCTAACACAAAGCCAAAAAATTAACTTTGGCCAGCCCCTAACGAGGCTGAAAATAACATACCCACCTACTGAACTGCAAAGAACCACACCAGCTGAGTTTCATAGACATGAAAACACCACCATTAAAATAAAGAAAAAATACATATTAGTAGTGCAGTACAGCTAGGATCATCTTAATAGCACAGTGAAACTAGGGGTCTAGTGTGGGGTTTCAGACTATCTTGCACCAAGTTCTATACTGCAAGTATTATTCCATGTTTCTGGTCAAGTGATGAAAGCAGGCATTGTGTCCCAGACACAGAATAATACTTGCAGTGATAGAATAGGATGCAGGACACACTGATGCTCCCTCTCTTTCCTGCATTACTTTTAACTATCAACTAGGGTTTTTTAAAATTTCATTGAAGCATTACCTAACTGGAGCCACAAGTCTGCTTTTTAAGTGAACTATTCAAAACACTACTTAAATGTAGGTAAAACTCATATTTTGAAGCAGGAAGCAGCCCTGCTGACAGGGGAGAAATGGAAAGGAGGCAGCTGCCCTGGGGCCCAATCATTGAAAAGTGCCCTTGTATCCCAGCTGCCACCGCTACTACAGCAACAATGGCAGTAGCTAGAGCCTTGGGCCCTTTAAATCGCTGCTGCAGCCAGGGCTGGATTATGATAGGGGATTTTGGGACTGCATCCCAGGGCCCCAGTGTGCACCACCTGGGGCTGCAATCAGGGCCAGGGCCTTGGGATCCAACCCCTAAAGGCCCTGTTTGCTGCAGCTCTGCAGGGCAGTGGGAGGGAGAAGAGGCTCTACACGTTACTGTTCTCTTTCTTCCCCCCACTCCAGAAGGAGCCACGTGTCACCTCTCATGGCGCTTGCCTGCAGACTTCACCCCTGCCATTCTCATTGGTCGAGAATCACAACCAATTGGAGCAACAGGGGGCCAGTGCCTGCGACTACAGGGCTGCATGGAGCCATCTGTTTCTCCCCTGGGAGCTGTGCCAGATAAGCAGTCCAATATCCTGCCCCCTCCAGCACCTTCACCACCCAGACTCTGTACCCCCACCTCCACCCCACACCCTTCCTCCCAGCTCCCACATCCCGCAGATACCCCAGCCTCTCATGCACTCTCCTGCACCCAGACTCTACACTCCCACTCCACTCTTGCATCCTACCACCTGTCCAGACACCACACCTCCACCTCATTCCCTGGTAGCCCCTCCCACACACTGAACCCTTCATTTTTGGCCTCATCTCGGAGTCTAGGGGGCTCCACAAAATATACTAGCCTGGGGCCCCCAAAAGGGTTAATCCAACTCCAGCTTCAACCCCAGGTGGTGCACACCAGGTGGTCCTGAAGGGCTGGCTGGGGTAGACTTGCCCCAGTGCCTGCTCCTTCTGCCTGAGACCATGCTCCTTCTGATGGCTCTGGAGCAACCTCCCACCTTTCCTACTGCTCAGTGAAGTCTGTCACTGACCTGTTTTCAAGTCAATTTTGGTTCAATAAATAGGGTTGCCAGATGGTTTCAACACAAATACCAGACACACTTGACATTACATCACAATCTACATTACATCTTATTTAGAAATACTGGACATTTATATTTTCTCAATTTGTTTCCTGAACAAAAAGCTCAAATACTGGACTGTACGGTTCAAAACCGGACACCTGACAACCCTATCAATAAACTCAAATGGCACACTAGGCTAGATTAAAAAACACAGGCATGTCATTTTAGCAAATCTACATGACACGGAATCCATGGAATTACTATTCACATCAACCCTATTTACTAGCCCTTTTATATATTTCTAAACTTACTGTTGGACCTAGATACAAGGAAAGCAAATATAGCAATGCTAACCTCATGAACATCTCTGAACTAAACTTGGCCCTTCTTTACAGTGGAGCAGAGTTTGGTCTAGAAATGCTAAGCTAAGGACAATTTACTATTTTATTTGCTCTTCATTTTACAAGAATATTCAACAGCAACTAATCTATAAAATCTGTCAGACAGAGCCACATTTTCAAAAGAACTCCTGGACAAAAAGTTTTTAGCATCCACAACTTAGGGCCAAATTTTCAGAAAATATCCATACTCCGTGTGAATTTTGGACATCTGCAGTTCTTTGGATGCCTAAATTAGAGCTGTATACTTTTGAAAATTGGGCTCTAATTGTGGGTACTTTTGAAAGTCTGCACATAATGAACGACCCATCTAGTTTACAAGGCTTTTGAGATGGGGAAGTGGAGAAGGAGTTTAGAGGAGCATGTGGGTCTAACATGAGATGACCTTGATAGGTGGATAGATTAATTGAAGGAAAGTCTTTTTTGTTGTTGCTTTAGTCTATTTTGTTTTCCAGTGTAAGAAAAGAAATTACATACTTTACAGTCTTCATCCAGCGCTCACTGAAGACAATGCGAGTTGCAGCTTTTTACCCCAGAGCTTTGTTAATACTAGTTTTCATAAGCCAGTGATTAAGAAAAAGTTTTGAATCACATTGTGTTCATAATTGCATACACATACAAGGCTTCAATCATTCATCTTTCCAAATCTTCAAACAGAAGCACAAACTGGACTTTATTTTACAGTTACATAAAACACCTTGTTCCCCTCTGAAGAATGGAAAAGAATTACTTATTTCTAATTATGTTTGCTCTCACAGGATATTGTCTTCTGTTCCTTTTAAAAGTCCACCTTCTACTTCACACTACTGGAGTCACTTTATGAGGTAAAACTAGTTTAAAAGATTTCAGTTGTAATTTATTCATTTTTATAAAAGCTTTTGTTACTGAGTTTTACATTTGAACGTGTGTGGAAATATTTGCTGCTTAATTCTTTAGAGGGAGCAGCTTCAGAAGTTGTGCAGGTGTGCCTATGTATAGTTTCATCTGGTTTGGAAATATATCCTACACTTGGACAAATTATAGTTGGGAATGGCACACAACCTTGTGAAAATCTATGCCCCCATATTAAAATGCAACTTAACTCCAAGTTTTTAAAGTATAACCATCCTGTCCTTTATAGTCTGTATAGTTCAGAACGCTTTGTCTTCTTTTTCTCCTGATTTCTTAAGTAGTATGTTCTAGTGAAAAATTTTTTGGCTTGCACTATTTTTGACTTAAAATAATATTATGAAAATGAAAAATCTCGGCCAGCATCATATCTTTTTGGGGCAGGCTAGGGTGTTTGGAAAGTTTCCCACCAGTCATCAGTTTATGAGGACTTCAAGGATGTCAGTGCAGTTACTCTGAATTTACACCAACATAACCAAGTCTGCCCCCCCATCCTTAACTCCCATCTTACAGGAAGTGCTCAGCATCTCATAGGATTGGGTTCCAAATCAACTGAAAGGCTTCTGTAAGAGGGATTTTATTTCATTTAAAAAGGCAATTTTATATATTACATATTAGAAATGGTTGGAAAAATGTTTTTTCTCTCACAAATAATTAAAAAAAACCCCAAACAATTGCTTTTCTGAGAAAAATTAAAACCTAGATAACTTTGGCAGACACACTGAAATATTTCAATTCTGAATTGCCACCATGGTACCTCGAAGAAGGTTAAAGCTCAGTTGCTGGGCACATTCCACTAGTCAGACTCCCTGGTAGGAATACATCTCCGACCACGTCCCATGGTTTCCCCCCTCAGGGAGGGGAGGTAACACATGATGGAAGTTCCATGGTTGGGATACATCATGGCCCAGGGAGAAGCCGCCCAACTGGGCAGCCCAGTACAGCCCAAAGACGAAAAGAGACACTTGAACTACATGTCCCATAAGGCACCACAGTGGCATTTCTGTATTAAAGTAATTCAGTTTTCTGCTCAACAACCAAGAAAACTGGGGTGGAGAAAGGTTGAGTTTTCACTTTTTCAGTAATGAAATAAAATTTCACAGAAACCAGACACTTTTCACACATTTTTTTAAATAAAAAAAACTAATTTTACCTCAAGCACAATTTTGCCTGAAAACCATCACACACATTTATAGACACATTGATAGAATGATAGGTACAATTAAAATCATTAGCGATTAAAGTTTACAAATATTTTGTCATTTCTAAACATGACACGATGGCCTTTAAATTAAAATCTTTAACTAACCTCCTAAAGTAATGTTTCAAAATAAATTCCTCTGTGAAGATTTCACTTATATTTATGTTAGTGAGTCTAGCAGATCTCTTCAAACTGTCACACCTCGCCACAGCTAAATTCGTCAACTGTCCAATACCAATCAAGAGAAGTTGTTAAACCTCTTGCCACTAGAGTTTCAATTCTCTGTGAAACAGAAGCCTTTCTACCGAGGAGTCTAAATTTCATGCTGAACAGGTCTCCTCTTTTACAGTTCTAATATCAGACATAGTAGGTTTCTCTAAGGAATAACACCACCATTGCTGATTTTATCATGCCCTTTTCTTGGGAAATATTTCACTGAAAATAATTGGAACTTAATGATGCTTCAGAGGAGCTCCTGCCCGAGAAAAAGAAATAATAGGAAGGAATGTTATGTTTGAGACTAGACTTTCATTTCGCAGGGTCCTTAGATGTCCGATGGGAACTGTCAGAGCCACCAATCAATTAATTTTCTAATCTCTTTATAATGAGCTTCCTCCCCCTTCCTTGTTTGTCTCTTTTGTAGCGCAAGCAGTTGATTTTGTGTGTTTGTTTTGATTTCCGTCCTTTTCTACTGCCTTAAAATACAAGAGCATGGGGAAAGGAGGAGTTAACCCTAACAGAATAAGATACTGTATGTCTGTTCTTTAATTTGTTGGAACATGATAAGCCTCAAAAAGAAGTATGCTAGGAAATTGATTTTGCCCGTACAAGATACATACAGTGTGAAGGTCATATTGACAGTCTGCCCCGCACTGCTCTTAGACCCTGCATGATTTGTTCTATCCTCTTTCTTATCATTCTGGTCAGCTCCATATATTCATAGATAGTTCCAACCGTATTCTACAGAATTATTTGCAAATGTACGGAATATTACAGAATAATAGCCTCAGATATTTTTCCTGGAGCCATAAATTTGGAATATGAAGTATTCTTGACAAAAGAATCCATGGAGGAGGCGGGAGAAGAGGAGAGAAGAAAACGCATAAGCGTGAAGAGGAAATGATGCAGCAATAGCTAAAAGAGCACTTAAATAGACATCTCGCTTCTCTTATCTAAATGCTGGACTTAACAAAAAATTAAGAAATGTGGGTCTACTTTGATTTTATTGATTAACCTATTTCTGTTCTTAAAATGAATTACACCATCTTATGTAACCACTGCATAATTTTATCAAAGAGCTGTCAAATAATGCCAGCAGTGATGCCCCGCACTGAAGTGGAATGTATAGTGAAACATAGTTTTTCTCAGATGAATTGCTGAAACTGTTAATCTTTATCTAGGAGACCATAATAACTGGTTTGTTCTCAGTGGCAGTTGGGAGAAAAAATGTCTTCCAGAAAGCACTTTGGCAGCCAATCTGCTTGTTAATAAAACTCAGAGAAACATTTGTGATTAATACAAATTACTAATTCCACTTTTAATGCCTAAATGTGACAGAGACTAATTTATATAGTTTTGCTTGAGCTACCACTGAGTATTTCAAGTGGTAGCTCAAGCAAATGTGCACAATGTGCTATCACATCACTGCATATTTCTCAGGAAAACTCACACAGGTGTAAGGAATCCTATCAAGGGCAACACTTTCAAACCACATCTTCACTCTGCTTTGGCAGGAGGGGGAGGTCAGCATTCAAAACCACCCCCTAACTTCTCACCAGTAACACAGTGGCTTATATTGCACATGCAGAGGAGCCACTTAAAATACACCAGGCATTGGGGGTCAGAGAGCGTGCTGCCTCTGTTGCAGTTTCCTCAGCAGCATCTTTTCAGTTCTGTGACTATCAGATTAATATAGGCATCCACAGGCAACAGTTAAAACAAAGAGAAAGTTGGGTGTTTGCTTCAGTGTTGGAAAAAGACAGGTGAGAGTTCTTTAAAAGTTGTCAGTGGGCTGGAATGTATAAATTCCACAGGGTCATGGCATATAGTTGTCAAATAGTTGCTTGATTTCCCAATTAAATTTAGAATCCAAAG
Source organism: Pelochelys cantorii (assembly GCA_032595735.1). NCBI lineage: Eukaryota > Metazoa > Chordata > Testudines > Trionychidae > Pelochelys > Pelochelys cantorii. The sequence continues at coordinate 67,404,387 of CM064330.1, forward strand.
GAGACCATGTGGCCTCTAGTTTACTCCAGTAGTCCCCAGAGCTGAGTAAAAGGGGGATATCACCAGTGCTCAAGTAATCATTAGTATCCATGTCTCTAGAGATCAATGCAGACATCCAAGTTCAATATCTAACTTTTGCTCTACCATAAATGAACTTTAAAAGTATTCTTAAATAAACATTACTGATCTTAAGTTTTAATGGAATTATTTTTCCACATACCTACATTCCAATATGGTCCACTACTCAACTGCTAAAAGCAAGCAAGCAATGAGGAACTGAGAGTTAAGAAAAGTCATGAAAGGTATAAAAATTACAAGATATATTACACCAACATCCCACTGCATCAGGTATTCAGATCTGAGCCAGAACCTGCTGTCATTTTCCTCATTAGAAGTTATTTTAATTTCTCTCTAAGCTTACTTTTTCCCACTGCATTTTCACTTTCTCAAGTCTTCAGGAAACTCAGTCTGCTGCCATTTTTCTGGATGGAATATGCTCCCATGGATTTTTGGCAAAGCCATTCCTTTCTTTGCTAGAGCTATGAGCAAAGCCTAAAGAAGCTAAGCACCCAATTCCCAGTGACTTTCAATGGGAATTGGGCACTATCTCTTTTAGAAAACTGCTGCCCTTGTCCCTATACATTATATTTGGCCTACTCATTGTACAGGAGATCAGGCTGAGCCCAGCAGACACGTAAGCATGCAAGGGCACAGGAGACTTTTCTCCCCATTGTTCACATGTGCAGGGGCCACACACCCTGTATACAAGGAACGCAAAGAACTCTTGAGAACTATCGTTGCTAGTCACCACATGAGAGATGTAGGAGAAGGGTAAGGAGCCACGTCATAGTTTTACTCTCCTGTGTACTTAACTGCTGCACTGGCCAGTTGCAGAGAGAAGTAATTCTGCATTCTTTCCAAAGATGCAGCACCGGTCTCATTACTTCCATGCTCCCAGGATGTATTCTGTCTTGAGGCATGTCTCCTCTAGCTGCTATTGGAGCAGTTCACCTCAACAGTACTGCCAAAACAGAGCTGTAGTTATATGCCATAATCCAGCCCAGTCTTTAGTATTCCCATTCACACTTTAGTTGCCAGTGTAACTAAAATGTTTAGCATATGCTCCATTTTAAATTCTACAGTTTAAGGTCCAAGGGCCCAACCAACTGGGGGGCCTTGCTAAAATGGATGCCCTTGTGCCTTGACCTGCTCTGCCAGGCACTCCTTTCAGAGACCAGGATCAGAACATAGGGGCTCGCCTCACTTTGCCCAGCACTCCTGATGGGAGCAGGGGGAGACCATTTCCCCAACAGGAAGGCAGGGAGAGCAGTGGGGTGGGGGGGATAATTGCATGTGGAACAGATGAAGAGGGGAACCCACTTGCTCTGGCCCAAGCTTAATCTGTTTCTGATTCCACCAGATCTCTAGTAGAGTCATCTTAAGACAGCAGGTTAAAAAAGGAGGTGCTAGGGTGGAACCCACCACAAATGAAGCAGTCATATACAAAAAGTATATAAAAATCCTGCATGCTGAATCCCACAGGATGTGCCCCTACAAGTCTGTCCAAAGTGTTGCAAGGTAAGCAATTTCCCAATCTTTCCCCCAAGTATATTGCTGAAAATATCACAAGCTTGGGTCATGATACTTATGCTAAGAAAAGATTAGCCTAAACTCAGGCAGCTTGAGTGTTGTTGTGTGAACTTGCGTAAATGATGCTTACAGCTATGCAGGATGGAAATAATGTTTTGTATTGGTACTGAAGGAGAGAAATAAGAGGAAGCTAATCAGTACCCTCTTAATACACAAAATGTAATGCCAGATAGTCTCTGTATTGGGGGAAAAAGGGAAAGTCTTATACACAATAAGGTAAAACAACATTGCTTAATGATTGATTAGATGGTCATTATGTTGAAAGGTATAAATATGCTAGAATGTAAAGCATAGTTGAAGACATGTAGAAGAAATCCATCATAACCCGCCTATACCTTAGGAAAAGGTAACTGATCAAACCTTTGTTTATATATCTTTCATTCATTGCTTTTATAGTAATTGTAAAATGCAAGACTATGCTTTTAGTTCAAATAAAGGTCTGAATTAATAAACCTGAGTGTCTTGGCTCCAAGTTTGCAGTAATCCTCATGCAGCAGCACTTTACATTCCACTGCTACAATTAAATTGCCAGTGCTCTTTTAACTGATCACTATATTGCCATTTTGATTATTCTTTATATAATCAAGATCAAAGCACCCCATCAGATCAACAACAGTGATGGCACTCACCAGATCTACCACCAGCACCCATGGAGGCCTAGTTACCTCTGTAAGGGTATGTCTACACTACAGCGTTATTTCGAAATATCTTATTTCGAAATAGTTAATTCGAAATAACGCGTCTACATACAAAATGCATTACGAAATAGCATTTTGCTATTTCGAAATAGCGCGTCCACACTGAGTGGACGCTGAATTGCATTTAAGACTGGCTGGAACCAGGTCCAGCAGGGCATCAGGTCAGGAGTTACTTTGTGTGGCTGCTGCCTGAGGCTGAGGCCTGTGCTTAAAGGGACCCCACCTGGACAGCCGGTTCTCAGGTTTCCCTGCTTGCTTGCCTACCTACTTCGATGAGGGACAGCAACGCATTTTGTCTGTGCGCGCTCTGGTTGCCCTCACTCAGGACACCATGGCTATTTCGAATTTGGCATTATTCCTCGTGGAATGAGGTTTACCAAATTTGAAATAAGCGCTCCGCTATTTCGAATTAATTTCGAAACAGCGGTTTGGCTGTGTAGACGCTAGTAAAGTTATTTTGAAATAACGACTGTTATTTCGAAATAACTTTGCTGTGTAGACATATCCTAAATGAAGAGTGTAACAAGTGTGCTACACAGAGTTTTATAGCTTTTCAAACCATTCCTAATTCCGTAAAGAGGTACTGATGTCTAGCTGGTGACACGGTTTCATATTTAGCATTAATGATCAACACAGCAAAGAAAACCCTACAAATCTGTAGGAATAGGGAAAGCTCCTTGGGCAATAAATTGGAAGTTCTGAGGGTGTCTTACATCACACCTTCCCAAAAGGAAAGAAAGTGTGAGACTGCCTGCAGGCTTGAAGATATTATTTTCAGTAAGCAAGCAGTCTTTCAACAAATTTCTGAATACTTCTGTCTGTAAAAAGTCTAAATTTGGGTGATTTATTTTCCTTCACAAAGAATGTGAGAGATAATATAAACCTGCCATGTATGACAGCCCTATTTTAACCATGAATTATATGAGAAGCAAGGTGGATGAGGTAATATTATTTTATTCATTTTTGTTGGTGAGATAGAGAAGCTTTTGACATCCTCAGGGCCATACAGGTAGTACAGGATGCAGCCCACTATGGTAAATAGGTTGAGAACCAGTGTAATAAGACATAAATCCAGTGTGTCTGTTCAGTCCAGTAACATCTTGCTGAGTTACTAATTTAAGCTTTTGAGCTTCATAAGTGTTATAACACTAGGAGTGCTTTTCTCAGAGCTTCAGAAAATATTCTGTGTAGCTTGTCTTTCTCACCAACAGAAGCTGGTCCAATAGAAGATATTAGCTCACTCACCTTGTCTCTCTGGGACCAGCCTGGCTAATACTACACACAAAAGTTATGTGGTCATTGTGGATGTGTCTACACTGCACTATAGCTCAAAATAAGATATGCAATTTGATCTACACAAGTTGTGTATCTTACTTCAATCTTATTTTGAGTTACACAGCACCAAATTTTGAAATAACCCACTATTCCAAAACATCCCTTACTTCTCGTAGAATGAGGTTTATAGGGACACTGGAATAGTGAGCCCGTTATATTTTGAAATAACGTACTTCCTGTGAAGACGTGGGATAGCTATTTCGGAATACTCGGGTATCCCAAAATAGCATTTCAGTGTAGATATATCCTCTATGCAGTTCTGTGCATTAATGTTAAAAAAAAAAAAAGCCTAGAAGAATAGCCTCATTCTTTAAAGCACATTGTAGTATTTCATGATAGACAAGTCAGGCTCGGTTTAAACCACTTGTACCTTCAAATGAAAGAAATCCATATGTTCATATTTTTTAAAAAGTCCAACAGCCAATTGTTCAGAACATAGAAATGTTTGTTTATTGTTTAAGGATTATTTTGATATGGCCTTTCAATTGTAGGTGTGCATATATATAATCTCTAACAAGATACACCAACATCATCGACCTGGAATAAGCTGCCTCAGTAAATTAGTCTGAGGAACTGGGAGATGAACATGCTGCTGACATGGAGGCAATGGAATATAAACACTGTTATTCCAAATGTTACTGGTGTGTTATTTCCATTTCTCCTGGCATCTGCACCATATTACAAAATACAAACCTGCAATACAGAAGCTCATTAACTGTTTTCAGTTAGCTCAAAAATCAGATTACCACAGCATTACGGGTTTATAAATCTGAGAAACACAACTTCCTTGAGGTAATAATAAACAGTAGTCCCTGCTTTTATGACACCTTTCATCCAAGGACTGTGTTTTACATACTTTATTAATCTCCGTATATCTCTGAGAAATAGGCCAGAGCCAAATTATCACTACAAATAACTTTCCTTTCTACTGAAATGCAGCCACCTGAGAATTGAAAAGAGTTACCTGTTTAATACCACACAGCATCACCAAACCTTGTTTAGGCCATGAAGTGATAAATCATAGTACCAAAATAAAACTGCAAAAAGCATTTAGGTAGACGATGTAATTATGGATACAATTAATTGGTCAGAACACTAGAATCAACACACCTACTTTTAAGAAAATTATTATGGGATCTTTGATAACCACAAAAGATCTAAATAGAGTATGTGCCCTTTGCTCTATGTTAAGACCCTGGTCAGCACTTCCACTGAGACAATTATGTCACCTGTTGAATCACCGAGCTCCTCAGAGATCTTTCATCCCAGTACTAATCAGTCTATCCCTTCTTAAGCTATGAAATTTGATGGAATCAGAAATAGAACAAAGTTTAACATGTGCTTTTTTTCGCCTGTTTGACAGGTTGGCCCTCTTCCAACATTAGATGAAAAGAAAGAAAAAAGCTCCCTCTACATTCTCTTTTAATGTCCAGTATCAATGGAGCATATAGCAACATAATTCACATCCTCCTACTGGGGTCAAAACCTTCAACAATATGCTCATGAGACAGTTTTCAAAGTTGCAGATGTGTGATGTAGCTTCCTCCCGCCTTAAATATTTTAATGGCACTTGAATTTTTGAAGCGTATGTATCCATATAATCTTCTTTCGACTTATCTGACAGACATACTCTTTGAAAAAAACGCAAACAATACGAACCAAGACTTCTGTGGGTTCCCAATTTTCTTATATGGATTTCTCTTGAGTCTAAAATTATTAAACAGTTCCTAACACTCCCTTTGAGGATTTTAAGAACGCTACCAACATCAAAATCTATTAGTCTCTGATGACTGTTCCAGCTTGATTTAAAAAAACAAACAAACACCAGACCCAGCACTTAATTCTTGTGATGCTTTCTAATAGCAACTAGTCCTTTAATCTATATACCAGGCTAAGCATGAATTCCCTTTCAAAGGTCACCTTGCTCATCTGTCTAATGTTGTAACACCAAAATTTAAAAAATGTATTTTTTTAACACACACATTTATCAAACCCTTCCAATTGCTTTGATTTCACTCAGAACACCTCAAGTGATTTGAGTGAACCAGCAATCAAGGACAAGACTTGTACTAAAGTGGCATGTCTGAGCCCACTGCTATCAAAGTAGCATCAGTGTTTATGCTGATCAGATGTTGATTGAAAGGTTAATGGGTTTCCTAGTGTAAACCCCTTTTTCCTCCCCGGGTTACTCAGGAGCAGATCACACTCACAGGTGTGCCTGGACGCCTGATGGTTTTAAAATAAAAGGAGATCCTGAGTACCCCAGTGGTGATGTTGTTTAGCTGGGGAAACCCTATCCACCCCTTTACTGCTGTCCCTTGCTCATAAAGAACATATAATGGCGGTGCCTCCACCTGGCTGGCCCTGTACACACGTAATGGTGTGCCTTGAGAGCCTCCAGGAATAAAATTATTCCAGCAATAATTTGGATCTAGCTCCAGAAAAACAATTACAAATCATAAATAGTATACATCTGATAGATTACAGTAGAAAGAACAACCTTTACTTAACAACTTAAAGAAACAGAGTTTAACAGATTAACGATGAATAACAATTAACAAAATACACAGAAATAATAGGAACGTATCTATCTGGCACTTGTACTGCCCCAGTTTATCACACCCCAGAGTATGCACTCCTCAGGACTCTCAGTACCATATTCTTGCTTGCATGGGCGCGCTTGAAAATTTTGCAGCTGGAGTGGATGATTCTAGTCTCCTTCTGTGTGCTGGGTGCAGAGTAGTACTTCTAGCCACAGGTACAGCCAAAGGGCAATCAGAAGCAGCCTGCTAGATCCCAGTTCCAAAGGCTCTCTGTCCCAGTCTGTAACTGCAACATAACAGCTCCTGAACTGGATAAAAACTCCTCCACAGCAGCCTGGCTCCCTTTTGTTCCAAAAAACAAAGGGAAGAGTACATAGGCTGCTAAGTCTTCCTCCACACACATGGAGAGACTCAGATCTCCCAAAACAAAAGTCACTTCCTTCCTCTTTTCCTCCAGGACTCATGGGAATTGTAGTCTCTAGGGCTAGATTGCAGCACACAGGGTCTTCCCAGAAAATAAGCAGAGGCTTATTCCCTTTAGTAAGGGAACTACACTAGTAATAAATCGTTTCACAAAAAGAAAAGTACTATTAACAAATTTAAAATATTTTTAATTCTCTTAGTATCCATTCTTAATGTTCTTTTGCAAGCCTTAATTTCTTAGATTTTGGAACACATTCATTATTCTCAAAAGGACATCTCGGGAGAATTCCAAAAATTACTTTTCCGACCTGATAGCTTTAAAACAAAATTAAAAATCTCAAGAAGTATAGTCTTCCTGGCTTAACCAAAGGACCTTCAATGTGAAGCAAATAAAGCCAACGCCTTTTATTATAAAACTCTCATCAAATCACCAGATTAGGCTTCATTTCCAAAGTGAAATGGCTGCTTTTTCAGGCTATAAATTTTCAAACCAAATTTTACCAGATTTTAAAGCTCATGATTAATGGGCTTAGAAAAGAAACTATAGAAAAAAGTCTTATTTTAGATCTCTACAATACACTGAAAATTGACTGGAATTTGTATAGAAAAGTTAATTGTTTTTGTATAATACCCTCTCATGACTGTTGTATTTCCTCATCAGTGGAGGAAGACAGCTGATCAGTGTTCCCTGTAAGCTGAGTGCTTGGATGGCCGCCCAGGGGAGATTCAGGTGCCATTCAGCTAATTGGCAGAATGCCAACAGCTACCTGTAGCCAGCAGCATGTGTTTCTATTGGTGGTGCACATTAGGGATGTCAGTAGTTAGCCGATCAGACTCACCCATACCAGAGGAGGCTTTCTGGAGCAGCCCAGCCAAGCAAGAGTAGTCCCCTGCCACCCCAGTTTGTGCATCCCTAGTGTACATCAGCACATGCCTCAGTGCACATAACAAAATGTATTCCACACATGGGTGGAAAAATTAGGGAACATTGCAATCCATCCTCATGTATGAATGCTATTGGAGTCATAGGTAGGTCTGTGATTCACTTGGGAGTACTGCTGTAAAACATCACAATCTAGCATCTCAAGAAAGGGAGAAGCACTACAGAAGATGCAATGAAACTAAATAGCCTTTCAGTTCATTTCTTGCACTTCAAGACAAGGAAGAGAACAGCTACTGGAAAAAAACCCATTTAATTAACCAAAATTTCGACGTATCAGTGCCATGCTGGATTTTTGGTCCCCTGTCTTTTCCAACGTCTGGATACTGCTACTTCAGAAAAGTGGATTCTCAATATCAACACTCTTAAAAAGAGAACGACAATCATCAAAATCTCATGAAAAACCCACACATATGAATGTGCTGATCTCCATGGATAGACCTTCACTTACCCATATTTTATCCTCCTTTCTACTGTGTAAGCATCATTCTTCACAAGTGGAAAGGCCAGCCCTGATGGAGTGAATCCAGATTCCATTGGGACTAGCAACCCCTTAAATCTTCTGCCTCCTCCAACATAAGTCTTTAGCAATTTGGCAAGGATGACAAGGCCATAAACTTAACGTGTCTTTTTTGGGACTTGAAACGGAAAGATCTGGAAGATTTGTTACTTAACAAAATAAAAAGGAATGGCTCTGTCAACATTAAGATAATGTTAAAAAGTCCTTATAATATGAAAGAATTATAGAAACACTGATGAAATTAATTTGCCACTTAATGCTGTATTTGGACTCTAATTTGAGAAGTAGTGCCAGAAGACTGCAAAGTACCTCATAAAAAGTCATGCAGGTGTTGCTGAATGTTACAGCAGATAATGCTTAACAAGGTAATGGGTCTAGGACAGTTTAAGGGCAGAGAAACAGAGCCCAGTTGTGGGAAGTTTATATTTTTTCATAGCCATATTAAGGCTTCAGAGAAGAATTAATCATTATCTCACACAAGTTATAATGTGGTTGCATCTGTTAACATCCAGGGCCCAATTCTCATTTATCCTTAACCTATTTTATACCATTCTGGAAGTGCAAAAGAGCCTTAAGGTGGATGTAAATGTAGTTTATACCATCAGGTCCCTTTGCATTGCTAGAGTGGTGCAAAGAGAACTTTGTGTAAAAAGCCTCAATAGACCTCACTTTATCGGAATGAGAGATTATAGAGAAACCACATTTTCTAAGGGTGCGTCTACACAGCAGGGCTTGACTCAAAATAAGCTATGCAAATTGAGCTATGTCAATTGCGTAGCTTATTTCAAAATTGGGAGTGTCTACATGACACTTAATTCGAAATAGAGCACTCTTCCTCCGACTTCCCTTACTCTTAATACAATGAGAGTTACAGGTGTCGGAGTAAGAAGTCCTCCAGCTTGACAGTATTTCGACATTATTTCAAAATAACTACCTGCTGCATAGATGCGGACTAAGTTATTTTGAAATAATGTTGCTGTGTAGACGTACCAAAAGTGAAAAAATGTACTCTATGGATATTATTAGTTTGCTATTGCTGTGCCACTGCTGCAAGATTTTGAGAACATCTATCAACGGATTTCCTAAAAAAGACCTCTGCATTATGAAAAAGTGATCTGATCTTCAGGAACCCTGGTTGACTTCTCCAAGGTGTGCCCAAATAGTCACACTAGTTTTTTTTAAAAAACTTAAAAAACAATTAGTACTCTAGCAGCGCCTTAGACTAACAAAACATGGAGATGATATCATGAGCTTTCGTGGGTACAGCCCACTTCTTCAGATGATAGGTTGTACCCACAAAAGCTCATGATACAATCTACATGTTTTGTTAGTCTTTAAGAAGGTACTAGACTATTCCTTTTTTTTTTTAAACTTTTTCCAGTTACAGACTAACTAGGCTACCCCTATAGCTTCTCTTTAGTATCTCACTTTGCAACAGGATCTTGCTCATGCAATTCACCCTGGGAGGTAGAGCAATTCTGGGTTGAAATCGCCACCCAATTATTTCATAGTGAGCAGATTTATATGTAAGTGATATCAACAGCTGCCCTGGTGACTTTCAGACTAGCTCTGGAATCCTGGGACGTATCAGGGTAAAAAGGGCAACACTGAATTGGCCTGTCTTGATTGTTTTCGACAACTTGGTTTCTTGGATTGAAAGGACAGTGTGTTCTCATGGAGCACCACATCTTTTAGTTTTGATGTAAATATTCGCCAGATAATCTCTGAAAGGACAACACTGCAATCCCTAATCTTCCCTTCTCCCCTCATCACACAAATCCAACCTTGTTACAGAATCAGAGGAGGTTTCTATCTATAATCAAATAATCCTATTTAATTAAATTCTGTGCCTTATTAAGCAGAACATTTGACCAGATACAGGATTAGTCTATGCAGTGCATCTGTAAAAGTAAGAAACTCTATGAACTCTCTAACAGAGCTCTTAAAATTCATATACAGGTTGTACCTTCCCAAACCAGGATTCTCTGGTCCAGCAACATCCATGGTCCTTCCAGATCCCCGATGCTTCTACGCCAGGGATGTAAGCAACTATCCGATAAGCATAAGCTTATCAGATAGTCGACTAGTGATGCGACTAATCGCTTCCCTCCACCCTTGCAGTTTCTATCAGAGTCAGGCAGCAAGGAGGGGGAGTAGGAGCTGGTACTGGGGGGGGGGGGAGATCCAGCTTAAAAGCCGATTCCCCCCAGCACTGTCTCTGCAGGGAGCAGGGGAGGTAGAGCCATAGCAGGAAGTGGCACGAGTGGGGACTGAAGCAATCTCCATTTGCGCCGGTTCTGCTGTGATTCTGCTTTTGAAATGTACAAGAGCCCCAGCAACAGGAGCTGTACAGAGGTGTGACTGGGAGCCCCATGGCATGGGGCTCCAGCCAGAGCTAGGCTGGGGTGGGTGGTAACCTCCTCTGGTCCAGCAAGTCCCCTCAATCGGGACTCGTCAGGTCCTGAGGGTGCCAGATCAGGGAGGTCTAACCAGTACAATAGAATAGATCTAGAAATCCAGCTAATATGCTGTAGGTTATTCATCCTACATCCCTATTCTACAAAAGCAGAAGCCTACAGGGAGCGCAGGACTCCCCAGCTGGCCCCGCGCTTCCTGCAGGGCTTTCACTTTTCAAAGATGGAGGCGTCCTTATCGACTAATTGAATAGTCAACGGAAATCCCATTGACTATTCGATTAGTTAATTAATCTAAATTTAACATCCCTATTCTACATTAGAGTGCCCTAGAGCAAGGGAGGCTGCTGGCACAGCTAGGAGCCCCATAGCAGGTGCTGCACAGGTGTGTGGCCAGGAGCCCCACGGCACGGGGGTCCGGCCTGAGCCGGGTTGGGGAGGTGGTGACAGGGGACCTCCTCTGGTCCAGCAAATTCCCTCGGTCAGGACTCGTTGGCTCCTGAGGGTACCGGATCAGGGAGGTCTAACCAGTACAATAGAATAGATCCACAGATCCAGCTAATATGCTGTAGGTTATGTGGTTTCTTAATAAATTCTCTTGTATTGCTTTGCAAGTCAATATACCACCTGAACCTCTCTGCCCCTTCCAAAGGGCCAAAAAGTCCTGCAATAGCTAAAACAATCTTATGGAATAATGACCAAGACGACGGTTTGTGAAGCTTCGCCAGGTTCTTAGATATGGAAAATTGTTTTGCTTTTGTGACTTACCTCTCCATGAGAACAGGGCAATGCCCTTCTTGTTCTATTTGTTGGTCTGTGTTTGAACATGCTGAGCTCTGCTAACAAGCACATAACAGCCAGTTTTCTTGTTAGACTCTCGTGGACATTTCTAATGTCAACCTCATTCAGAGATATGGAGATACTTCTTGCTATGAAGGATAAATCTTTTCTAGTTTTATGTGTGACACGCCTAGGGATTGGATTCTTGGCATACTCTACAGCTTCACTGGGGTTGTACTAACTTACACTGAGACTGAATTTGGGAATCTTTCTTCCTGTTACATCTCTCATACCACCACCACCTTTACTGTCACTTCACATATTGCTGGTTTTGGTCCCTCCTGCATCTCATCACACATATGGAAAACATCTTAATAGCTACCATTTTCAGGCAAGTCAAAATTATTTAGGAGCCTACGTACCATTTTCAAAAATCATGTGGACACCCTAATCCCACTAACATTTAGTGATACTTTGATAATGGATTCTGGGAGGTTTTGAAAATGTTGCCCTACAAATCTAACTTCGCAGAGTTGTAGCAATCTCCTTTGCCTTAGGGCAATAAATAGACTGTCAGTCAAAAGAGGTATGTTCAAATCAATGGGAAGGAAGCTATTAATATCATGCTAAATAACTGACGGTTTCTACCAGAGTGGGAATGCCCATCAGTACAAACTAGTAATAACCAGCTCAGAGAGACTCATATTATGAGCTTTTTAAGGCCAGAAGCAACGATCATTTAGTAGGACCTCATGCATAAAACAGGCCACAGAAATCAACTTTGGAAAACATAATCCCAACTATCCATATAAAACGATGGGGTCTAAATTAGCTGTTACTACTCAAGAGAGAGATCTTGGAGTCATTGTGGATAGTTCTCTGAAAACAGCCACTCAGTGTGCAGCAGCAGTTGAAAAAGCAAACAATGTTAGGAATCATTAAGAAAGGGAACAATAATAAGACAGAAAAATATCATATTGTCTCTATATAAATCCATTGTACACCTGCATCTTGACTGCTGTGCGCAGATGTAGTCATCTCATCTCATCTCATCTCAAAAAAGATATATTTAAATTGGAAAAAGTTCAGAAGAGGGCAATAAATGAATGGGAGTATGGAACAGCTGCCATATGAGAAGAGATTAGTAAAACTGGGATTTTTCAGGTTGGAAAAGCTGTTGACTGAGGAGGTATATAACCTGAGGTTTATATAATCATGAGTGGTGTCAGGGGCGACTGGTGAGGGGTGCCATGGGGGAAGGACACTGGCCACGTGACCCCCCCACCCGTAAAAATTCCAGGACAATCCCCTCTGCCCCATATCTCCCTGCTCCTGCTCTGCCCTCTCACTGTCTCTTCCCCCAACCCCTTTTCCTGAGTGATGCAGCCCAGGGGACTTGCAAGGCTGGGGGGCTGGTGCCGGCACCGAAGTCTGCCCTCCCCTATACTCACCGGCAGTGGGAGGGGAAGCAGAGCAATGCAACCCCAGCTCGCTCTGCTCTCTTGGCCACATCAGTCTGCTTCCCACTGGAAAGTGCAGTGCAGTGGTGTGGCTGGAAGAGTAAAGTGAGCTGAGTTTCCCTGCTTCTCAAGCCACTGCCAGTGGGTGTGGGGGCATGGAACCCTGCTGTGGGCACCAGGAGCCCCTCTTAGTCCCTCAAGATACCCAGGGACTCTGACCCTGCTGGCCAGCTCTTTGCCCCTCCCGCCAATGGCATTTAGGATGCCCAATTGTGCCCCAATTGTATCTCCCTGCACATCACACCTGACTGGTGTAGAGAAAGTAGATAAGGAATTGCTATTTACTCCATCCCATAACAGAAGAACTAGGGACACTAAATGAGATTAATAGGCAGCAGGTTTAAAACAAACACAAGAAAGTTTCGCCACAAAGCACAGTCGGCCTGTTGAATTCCTTGCCAGAGGAAATTGTGAAGGCCAGGACCATAACGGAGTTCAAATAAGAACTAGATACATTCATGGAAGATAGGTTCCTCCATGATTATTAGCAGGGCTTGATGAACAGCGGCGAAAACTGCTCGCCAGCCCCGTACTGCGCATGCGCAAGAGCTGCAATGCGCATGCGCGCGCCGCGAATGAACGGGGCGCGCGGCTGAAATCTACTCACCGTGGGCGAGTAGATTGTATTGTTTGTGGAGCCCTGATTATTAGCCAGGAATGGTATCCCTTAGACTCTGTTTGTTAGAAGCTGGGAATGGGCACAGGGGGTGGATCACTTGATCTCCTGTTATGTTTGTTCCCTCTAGGGCACCTGACATTGGCCACTGTCAAAAGATAGGTTATTGGGCTAGATCAGGGTGGGCAAAAGGGTCTCCATGAGCCAGATCTGGCCCGCAGAGGCCCTGCTGCTCCCCCACCCCCAGGCCAATTAGGACCTAGAGGCGGGAAAACGCCCGAAGCCTTCTCCGCTCTGCCCCCGCCCTGCGAGCATCACATGGCGCTTCAAAGCGCCACATGCTCCTGGCAGGACAGGAGGAGGCTTCGTGCACTCCCCCTCTCCCTGGGGGCGGGGGAGCTGCATGAAGCTTCCTTTGCCCTGCCCTGGCCCTGTGAGGAGCCTGTGGCACTTCAAAGTGCCACATTCTCCTCGCACAGCAGGAGGAGGCTTCCCGCGCTGCCCCGCCCCCAGGCCCTGATTGGCCTGGAGGTGGGGGAGCATGCCAAGCCTCTTCCAGGGAATGGGTGCCTTGTGGGGAGGGGAGCTAAAGGGGCTCCCCCACCCCCAGACCAATCCTGGTCTGGGTGTGGAATAGCCCCGCCCCTTCCTGTATAGGCCCTGCCCCTTCCACGGTGGCCTGGGGCTACTTCAAAAATTTTGAAGTAGCCCCAGGGCAAAAATTATTGCCCATCCCTGGGACAGATGGACCTTTGGTCTGATCCAATATGTTCTTAACAATTATCACATAGTAAGTCCAGTAAATTCTGTCTGATTAAAAGCAAATCTTATAGAAAGTCATCTAGTACTGAGCTGAAGGCTTCAAAAGATGGAGAATCCACCACTTCCAAGAGTAATATGTTCTAATGAGTAATCAACTTTACTGTTAATAGGTATGCCTTATTTCTATTTTGAATTTGTCTGGCTTTAATATCCAGCCTTCGATTATGTCTTCCTCTTCTAGTAGTTAAAGACCCTTTAAATATCTAGTATTTTCTTCCCAGGGCAGTACTTATATGTTGTAATCTAATCACCTTCTAACTGAGCTCCTCATTCAACCTTCATATCATTTCTGGGACTCTTTCTTACACCTTCTCCAATTTTTCAGTATCTTTTTAAAATATGAAGATAGCAGAACTAGATACAGTAGTCCAGTGCAGGTTTCACCAATGCTATTTAAAGAGGTAAAATGACCTCCCCTACACCTACTCACTACTCCCCCATTTCTATATCCAAGGATCACATCTGAAATTCTTGCCACAAGATCCCCTGGAAAGTGTGGTCTGGTGTTTGTCTGTATCAGAGTCATTGCTTCAGCACCACTGTCCCCCATTCTATACCATGTGGCCTAGATGTAAAATCTCCATATGTTGTGCTGAAATGCATTATTACAGTTGAATGTGTTCTCTTTACTGACCAATCCGCATTATTCCTTATGACTTTCCAGATTTTCTGATTATTTGCCACTAGACCCATCTTTGTGTCCTGTATACATTTTATCAACAGTGATTTTATAGTTACCTCCACATCATCGATAAAAATTGTGAAATCTATTCAAGACAAACCTGTATTCTGAACCATACAAAACCCCAAATGTTACGGTCAATCTGAAACTTCCCTCTTCCTTATATTGTTTCCCCCACTGATATGCAAAACATACAAATTCTATGAAGCATTCAGGCTCTTTGGAAACATTCTCACTCTTTGGGTATGTTCCATCTTATTCTGTTTACTTTTGCTTCCGTAGTAACAATCATAATACAGGTCCAAATCCCATGATCTTTATTTGTTTTTTATTCAGACTAACAACTCTACCCTCAACTGATGGTAGCCAGAATATGGACTGAGCCTCATAATTGGATCCATTATTTGTTGCACTAAATTGCTTTAATAAAGGTTACCATAAGCAATTAAGTTTTTGGAGCTAAATTCCCTCTAATACAGTTAATAAGCTTTTTTCCCATTCCAAAAGTAAACCTGCTTAACAGGTATTTTGCTGATATGCAAGTCATATTATTGAATTCATCTCTCAAATGGAAATAGAAATGATCTAATACAAAATATATAATAATCTAACTTTTATAGCTAAAGGGAAATAAAGAGCAACGGATCTGATCCATTTCAGTGACACATTTAGGGTTCCAAATGCTAATGAGGACATGGAGCAATAAAAGGGAGTGAAATTTCATAGAAAAGATCATTCAAGAAAGAAAATATGAAGAAAATGATTGGTTTAAGAAGGTTATTACATTTCCTGAAACTGGTGGAAGCAGGGGGAACAAAAATTGTCCTTAAAATGTAGAGCAGAAAGATAAATAATGGCTCTTCTTTAAAAATCTTTGTAAATAAACACTAGAGATAGTGACATTTAGCCTAACATCACACTATCCCAGGCAACAATTCAATTCCCCCTAATTTTCCAGGCTAACCAGTCACTGGACAATTTGAATCCAGTTTCCCAGAATACACCAAGCTGAAAAATACTAGCCTTCCATCCTTTAACAGCATGTTTATAAAGGTCAGGTTTTTTGGATCTGATGACTAGATGAAAAATCCTCCTGCTGAGCAATGAGCATATTAACTATTCAGACAGTAAGGCAGCAATGCTTTTTTTCTGAGGCCTGCATTGCAGGGCATGCTGATAACTTCAAGGAAGGAACAAGGAATTGTTCACCATCTTGTTCATTCAGCGCATATTCAATTGAAAAAAAATACCATGGCAGACAACAGTCCCTTGAGAATTTATCATGTTTAATTGTTACCACCGCAGTACATAAAGTGATCTCTGGGATCACTGTATTAGCTACTCTGTACTACTGCCCACAGTGAGTGAAAGAATGAAGAGGAAGTAATACTCCAACTGTGTGAAAAGGAAAGAGAATGCTTCTGTGTCTATGAAACATGGCTGAAAAATCTAATTTCAATCAATGTCAGGCCAATAAACTACTGATAAATGGACAACTCTGAGCTGCTAATTTTGAGCTGTATTACCTTTCATTAAAAACAGTAATTCTAGCTAAACTCAGTTGAACAGCATAAAACTCTTGATATTTTAAACCTCTTTGGAATAATTACTTTGATGGGAACCCTTGACAGTTAAATGACTCTGTTAAATGAATATTATAGAAGACACAATTATTTTTAGTGAAATATTGAATTTAACCCCAAATGAGGTAAACCAGTCATAAGCACCGTGGGTGCATTTTAATAATAAGGTCTTGCTTAGGAAGCTCAGTGGATTTTGTGTTTTCTGATAACCAGGCTATTAGCTAGTTAGACAAGTAGAGATTTCTCAACATTCTTGCTTGGCTTTTCACTTTTATTACTGTTTTTAATCTAAAAAGCAAATACAGAGGTTTGAACAATTCGTGTGGTATAGTACTTGTACAGCATTTTATTGCAAAGCAATCACATGGATGCAAATTACAATTCATTCCTCATCTTGTATCTCCCTGCTGGTTTTCTCAGCAGGATTTTTAAGAAGGAAAAAATTCATCCAAAGGACAAAGCTGATGCTTACTCTGGCATGCTTTTGTAATCTATAGTAAGAGAAAACTCCTTCTAAAGTTAATGGGCAGTTTTCATGAGTAAAGTGACCCAAACAACATATATAATTTATTCTATAACATTGTTCACATAGCTATGATTCTCTTTTTTCTTTACTTATAGGATGTGAAATGGCATCAGGTTTTTACATGTTTCCTCATGACTATCTCACGAAAACAGTACTGAAATAATAATACTGTTACAGTTCAACTTTTTTATTACAGTCCAGCATATGAGAGAGAAAAAGGTAGTATTCTTGTCATGCTGAAATCCCTCTTATTATAAAATTTTATTTGATGGGGAGCAAAGGAAGTTGAGAACAATTCAATGTGAATACATTTCCCTGTAGGTTTAGAAAGAAAAAAAATCTCAATGCTGAAGAAATGAGGCTGAAAAATAAAAATGTTATGTATTCAGTTTCTCTGGTGAAATGAGGTGGAATGACTGTTTCACAGTAGAAAGGCCGTCTACAGGCATGAAGGCAATATTTATTGGGAACAGCCTGTTTAAAGCTCTTAACTCCCTCATCTGATACGGAACACATGGGATAACACTGTAGTGGTAATACTGGAAGCTTGTTAGGAAACGGCAGACTTCAGGTACATAACGAATTGATGAAATGAGATTTTCGTTGGATATTAGTCAAACAAAGTAACTGACGGAGTGACAGCTATCCAGACTGGTTATGAGATCATGACATCCCAGTTAGCTCAACTGTCTAGTTTTAGCCTGCTGATATTTTCATTCCTTTATCCCTGACAGTTATCCTGTCTCATCGCTAGGTTTTCCCCCTTTCTCATCTCTTGTAGCTAAAGCAGTATTGATGCAGGTCTCCTTGGAACATAGCTTGCAGTACGCAGTGTTCACAATCACTTACTGATGCCAGGTATGAGAGCTCATTCATGCTAACTTGTTTGGAATTTACTTTCACTGCATTCCACAACCCCCACACTTAATGAAATAGTTACTCTGAATAAAGCTTTTTTTGGCTTTCCCCTGTGGCAAGTAGCGCACCCTAAGACATTGTTACTTCAAACAATGTTGGACTGTTGGCATGTGCAGCAACAGCATCTTCAGAGTACATAGAATTTCCCTGATGATGAGGGCCAGGGTATTTCAGTCACACAAATAAGAACATTTGAGTTATGTATAATTATTTTCCCTGGACATATTTTTAGTGTTTGAAAAAGTACAGTAGTATCTTTAGCATGAAAAGTCAGCAAGGGTTCACTGAACAGGCTGACATGCTGTTTCATGTGGGGAAAAGAAGCTGTGCTTTTAATCTAAATTTTACTCTAGATTCCCAGCTAATGAATCCAGGTATCCTGAAGTCTGCATTTACTGAAAGACATCTGCCACATGTTTACTTAGAGACATCTACCATATAGGCTGGTCTTTTGTATTTCCATAAAACACAGGTGAAAAAATTAGCATGATTTCTTACAGCTGTTATGCAACAATGACAAATCTCCATATACTCACAGATGTAGAAATATTCCCGGCCTGGTCTAAACTCAAATCCTAGTGAGAAGGGAGTGAAGAGCTGGAATTTTTCTGAGAACTTCAATGGACCATTCGGGGAGTGTGGCCGATTACATTCCCACCTCTTGAATCCTTTGGAGGTGTGATCACAGGAGCTGTAGCCATCAAAGTTAACCATGTAAAGAACGTAGCGTTCAGTCTTATCTTCTGGCACAGAATCCTCATAATGAGGGCAGAACACATCCAGATAATCATTGATGCAGACGTCAATGTGGTAGTCACCCCTCTGGAATCTAAAATTAAATGAAACATGAAGAATTAACTCACAATACGGAGCTACAGAGCTCTCCTTCTAGGATGATGTCATTACTGCCACTTCACTTCGGCCACATCATTCACTTTTCAAAGTAATTCTTGTCTGATTCTCTCTTGGTGTAAAGGGATGCTATTTTGTTAACATCGGCAGAGCAGCACCTGCTTATTCAGTGCTATGATCACTGACACTTAATGTACACTAAGTTAAAATCTATTTTCCCCTGTGGTTTTCTGAGGGGTTTTATTTTAAATTTACAATTAAGCAAAAAGAGGAAAAGAGAAAATTTACTAGCCTCGCTTTACACATCTAGGCAGAGAGACGCACACACAATCAATGATCTCCACCAACCCAGCAGTAATCACTTCTGTGTTACAAGCTGATTTGGTTAAAAGTACTTAAATTGACTACAGCAGCACAAATGCATTTACTTTTTCTTCATTACTGGCCACACTTTGTCAAGATGGGAAAAAAGCCTGGATTGCTTTTTAAAGGTATTTGAAAAGCAATGTTGCTCCACTGCCAAAGTACAGAGAGGAGATATTGATATGTTCAGATAAAAGGATTCTGGAATATGAATTATCAGCACTCAGACTAACCTGACAGTTCTGAATGAGAGCCAAATGAGAAGTGTAGTGTAAGGCATGGACCAGATGTACTCCTTCGTATTATTACTGAAGATTCTTCAGACAATTCAAAGGAGGAGGTTTAACAGATGTCACTTATTTTGTATCTCTAATGCCAGGTAAGTTTTGCGGATGAAATTATGAGAAGTAATTCAACTCCTCCACATGAACCCACCCTAATACATTTAAAGATTCCATAAACAAACATCTATAAGCCTGTCAATGGATGTCAAATTCTCCTTGACAACTAGCGCAACCAAATGCTGACCCATTCCACTTCAAGCTGACTGCTCATCACTACTTGTGGCTTCTTTCTTTGGCTGCTACCGTTGTCAAGTGCACCACAGAATGATAAAGGGATAATGACAGGTTTAACTATAATACTACTTTTCAGCTGAAGGGCATATTTTAAATACCTGATGGGCTTGAAACCTGCCATCTGGGTCCTTCCACCTAATTTCAGAGAAAAGCAATGATCTGCTGGTCCTCCAAGGAAATATTCAGAGTAAACTACACTTTTTCAAATCCCTACACTAATTTTGCTTCAACATAATAGATTTTTAAGGGGAAAAGCCTGATACAGTTGTATAATTCCAGCCGATGCACAGCTCCATGTAACATGGAAAAGTACTTTTCAACTACAGTCATTTCAGACAAAATCACATTTATCTAAATCAGTAGCTAGAACGATATTTTTGCACTCCGGTGCTTACAAAAATCGTCAGTCGAACAGCTACTGTCTTAAAACATTTGCAAAAAAAGTTTATTTCCTCTCTTCTCTCCATGTCAGTTAACAGTATGCTGTATCCTACAGGTTATGAACAGGGAGCTCTTGTAGGTTATGCATTTTTAAGCCAAATTTTCCCAACCATATCGTCATATATTTTTTCAAAATATTTGTAATAAAAGTTTTTTAATTAATAAAGAAAAGTGAATATGTGCCCTGCCTGGTTTTAACTGTGATGTATGCAGACACTGCAAACTTTCCTGAACTTTTATTCACCAGATTCCTTGGTACTAGACCTCTCCCAAATAAAGAGGGACAGTTATGGTTTAGGAAAGAACCAAGGCTATGGTAATGGGTATCATAGAAATAGACAGACTAATAAAATCTGTGATATAAATTTAATCTTTCCTGGGAATGAAAGAGCTACCCCACTTCATACTTTAAATGTTGAAATCGTCTAATCCCTTTCTAGGTGCCCTTCCATTTTATTCCTTTGGGGGGGGGGGAGGGGGGGAACACCTAGCTTTTCTCCCTGATCATTACTTTTTAACAGAGATGATCTCAATGTTTAATTTGTAATGAAGCAGGTGTTGGAGCTCAAGATGAGTGACCCAAAAGCATAGGCTGCACGGCCTTCAAAGCTGGGTAGCTGGAGAGCAGTGACTGCTGACTGGGAGCCCAAAAGGTGCCAGGGCAATGAACTGACAAGTCCAGAGTAGCTGGGGCTCAGCCCCAACACAATTACCTTACTTCTGTCTCTACAAGTCATGGACCATGTAGGCTTCTTCAAGCTCTTCAGTTTACTCCCAAGACACTAATATGGACAGCTGGAAATTGAAAGCCTTGAAGGAAACAGGAACTGCAATGCATATTTGCAGTTGAAGTGCATGGGTCACTCATTTTTCCCCTGGTATCTTTTTCTAATCACTTTTCCCTACAGTGTCTGTACTTTCATTCCATAATCATTTGCTATAGCCAAAAAGCTATTTAAATGTCTGAAAGGGAAGAAGATGATGCTTATTAAAAGTGGTGTAAATTGGTCTTTTGCTGATGTTGCTGCCACAGCAATGAACCTGCTCCAGGGAAAACATACACCTGATATTTTATCAAGGCAACTGAGTGAAGTCTCTTCCTTCCATAAATATAGTAACAGCAATACTGAAAGGAGACAAAATGGAATTACAGAGGAAGGAAACAAACAGGGTATTTATTCCCTCTCCTATAATATTCTGAGGAATCCAGTAATCAAAATGTGTCCAAGCTAAGTGGAATAGAGGCTCACTGGATTTTCAAAACTTATTTTACCAAAGAGGTTGCATAATTTCCAGTGTGCCGATCAGAGTTTAGGATGACTACATTCTCTCTTCTTCAATTGCCGTATTATGCTCAGAAAGGGAAAACAAAGAGAAAGGCCACTTCTTTTATTAAAAAGTTAAGAATGCTGATTAGTTAGTAACTAGCTAATTTATCATCTCAAAGGCCTCAGAACTAGATGATACAATCCCTCAAGAACCCTAAGCTGAATCCAAAGGGAGTATATTTGACATTTACCAGCTGCAAACCTACTACTATTAGTGTAAAGCCAGATACTTTTCAGCTCAGAACGTAAATCTTATGCTTTCCTAATGTCTCTCCCAAAACTAGAGCTATTCTTTTGCATTTATTTATTTATTCATTCATTCAAAATATTTTTACCCCGCCTCTCTATTTAAAACACATGAGGTGGCTTACAAAATGTTTAACACGCTATATATATATATATATATATAAATATATATATAAATAAAAGAATAAAATACAAAACCTCAAAGGGGGGACAGAAAACCTTTCCCTCACTTCAGACCTGATCCTGCACAGTGATGTGGACCTCTGTGCCCAATTAGAGACTGTAGGGAAGAGGTTCATATGGACAGACCCAAGACAGGAACAGGATATAGATTTAAGGAGAAAGCAGCTATGTGTGTGGGGGGGGGGGAGAGGGTGCGGGGGGAAGGAGACAACCGTACAGCCAGGAGAGTTCTGCAAATATTCCTCTTAGAATAAAAAGACAAATGGCACTATTGACTTCTCTTACACACAACAAAACATGTTATCCTTCAAAGAATTAGCCTTGCTTTTCTGTCAGGTGAGATTCATACAGTGCCATGGAAACTTGTATACTATTGAGCTGGCTAACAAGCTGTAAGGTGGTAAGAGGTATTAGAGAGAGAGAAAAAAAACCCAGTAGCTAAGCAGCTTCTAACCCCAAATGTCTCCATAACCTACATACACCAGTTAATTACACAAAAGTTATGCAGATACCACTAAAGGATAGTTGGGAGAAACAACAGATGCCTCCTGTTTATGTTTTTTTAATCCTGAGCACCATGAATTCAGTGAAAATATTGCCTGACAATTTAAATGACAGCAACATGATGCTGACAAAAGTGTTCTGAACCTAATTCTGCTGTTCTGTTTATTCATTAATGCAAATGCAAGCACACAGTCTTGCACGTGCGTTTTTTTCACAATTATAAATTCTAAAGCACAGGCAAGCCTCATCTTTGAATTTAATAACTTTGTTAGGTACTGAAATAAGAAATGATTTATTTAACTAGATATTTAGACTGAAATAGTATTTTGCTGCTCGATGTCACTTTCTGTTCTTTTCTTCCTTAAATAAACAAATCTAAAAACCTGATTTAAAAGAATAGCACAACTGACATTAATTGCCCATTATCATATAGATGGATAAAAACTGCATTAGCTTTTGCTTGTTGCTTCTCCCATACAAATCATATTAGTTATATTCTAATATTCTCAAAACATATTCTACTACCAGCTCCTCTATTTCAAACTACACAGGCAAAATTTCCTTTTACAGCATCATCCCTTCTCTCATTCAGAGTTTGTTTTATCAAATGGATAAAAGGTCTTTAATTTTAATAGGAATTTAGATCAAGTAATTGCTGTGACTATGAATGTTGAAAGTCTAGTCCTGCTTATACTCCCAGGAATAGTCAACTGCAGACAGTGGCCCTGATTCTGTGCTGCTTTGCACCTGTTGCTAACACACCTATGCAAAATGGATGCTACCAAAATTAGAACATCACACATTCATGTATCCTGGTATTACTGAGGACACAAAGTGCAGGGCAACAGTGAATCAGGCCCAATGTACCAACAAACTGTTAACATCAATTTAACAAAAGAGGGGAAAAGAAAGAACAAACAAATGAACTTGCTAAGTTTCCTCAGAAACAGCACAGTAGAGGGGTTTTGTTTTGAGCTGGAGTGTACTCTTGGATGTCTGTGCATGAAATAATACTGTAAAATCTTACATAAAACTAATACCTTTTTGGTAAGATACTGATATCTACAATCACAACATTTTGATGTCCCTTCAGATATATTAGATGTCTGTGTATCTACCCAAAGCAGCAATGATCCCTTTTACAGGTATGCTGTGTTATTTGTAATGATGCAATCAACCCATTACCAGTGGCTTAATCAACTCCTAAAGAACTGATTTATTCAAAACCTTTTAGTATCTAAAGTTAAAACACACACTTTGCTGGAAGCCTGGTAACTCGTGACAGGGAAGCCTATGTCTATTCTTTGTTCTTTTAAACACTCCCTACAAGACCCATATTTGATCTACCTTAAAATTTCTACAATGCAATGAGGAAAGTCTCCTGGATGTTAATAACCTTGGGGGTTATGGGGTTAAATACATAATTTTATTGCTGTGAATTTATTTTCGAGCTGCTATTTTCGTGGCACCCATTAATCCTTTTCTGCTCCCATTACTGGCTTTGTCACAACATTTAATAAACTCTGTTCACATAGCTGTGCTGACATCATCACTAATTCTGATGCAAAACAATGAAGTAATCAAAAAGCTATTTTAATTTCAGCTCCATTCAAACCAGAAGAATATTCAGCAATTTACTGATGCTAAGAAAAGTGTATAACGAAAGAAATGACATTATAGGGCATCTAAAAATGTATTACCAATCTCAGAAAGCAAAGAAACAAAAAAAAATTGAAAATAAAAAAGATTTGCCCTTTCAGTCCTATGTGTTACAATTTCACAAATTAGGAGAAATTCAAATATTATGACAAAAGAATACACAGGAGACAGCCTAGGGAAAATAATAATCAAGACTGTTCTTCAAGCAATGCAACAAAACTATGCCAAGACGAAGAGGCAACTTAAGTACATGAAGCCAAGTGAAACTGAAAGTTATTCTTTTGTCATTAAGTCCTCTATTAAATTACCGTTTATCAGAAGTAATTAAACAGTGGAAGGGATGCCAGACTAATGGTTAGATTATGATAATTGTAAGTCTTTGCTATGATACAGCTGATCAAAATAAGACATGGTCACATCCATTCAACTAAAACTACTGTGCAACTGTCAGGCTTTCATGAGAAGCCAAGCACCCAAAAGACTGTACCCAAGCCTCCGCCTCTCCTTGGCCCACTTCCATCACAATTACACAGCTGAGCAGAATCTAGTCCCTGCACTTGAGAGTTCATCAGACTTCAATTTAGATTTTTACAACAGAATGCAACAACCAATTGCCTTAAGAGTAGAAGCTGAGATGGTCTTTCTGCCTTTCACTTTCTTTGTACAAATGTGCCAGGGACCTAGCTTCACCTCTTATTCCTGCTGCCTTCCCACACTGGCAGCAAAATATGTCATATAAAATGGAATGGAGGAAAGGGGACAGAATCGATGACAAAACAGCACAGTGGGAAGAAACAGAACAGAACCCCATTACACTGGGCTTCAAGGGCACAGTGCCAGCTTATGTAGTTTGCCTTCCCCCTGGATATCATCTTTTCCCCCATGGTTACCAATTTCTCTGTTCATTGTAGACATTTTATTTTTTGTTATAAACTTTTGTTGTTGTTTCTTTCTGATAAACTGCCAACATATATGGCACATTATGCTACATGATCAAACCAACAGTCAGACAGTTTATTTAAAGAGAGGGGGAGCAAGAGAAAAAGGAGAGCAAAGCTAACTTGATCTTTGGTGTTTAGTCAAAGGAACAAGTTTAGAACTGAGCAGTCTTGAGGGCTGAAACTAGGGATGTTAAATATCAGTTAACTAAAGAGTCAATTAACCTCATGAATTCTTATTGGTTAGTCGACTATTCTATAGTCACGGGGGGGCGGAGCTGGCAGCCAGTGCACTCTGGCCTCACTCCCGAGGAGTAGCAAAGGAAGCTGGTCCATGAGGGGAGCTAGTTTAAAAGCCAGCTCCCCTCACAGACCAGCTGCCTTGTTGCCCTGTGCTGCTGCTTCTGTTAAAGGCAGCAGCGTGGAGTGGCAGCAGCCCCTGTCTGAGTGGGGTCTAAGCTTCCGGACCTGGCGCGAGCTGGAACTGAGCCGGGCTGCCTGCCCACCCGACTCCTAATACACTTTAAAAGCAGAGCCACAGTAGGGGTAGGTCCCAGACCAGGCATGAGCCAGGCTGCCGGCCAGCCTGCTAAAAAATTTACTGGCGGGGGATGGGGATGGGGGAAGTGTGTACAGTCTACTGCATTAACATATAAGCTTTTGCTTATCAGTTAATCGACTACACTATTACATCCCTAGTTGAAACTGACTCTCCACACTGAGAAAACTAGAGTTATCAAGGCAAAGTTTGTATTGGTGGCTTTACATCAGAGACACCACCAAATAAGAGAGAAAGGGGCGCATCTGAGCAGAAAAGTAAGATATCCTATTTTGTTTTCTCTTGTGCTTAAGTGTTGTGTCTTCAGATAGCACATTCTATCTAATTCCATTAAAAGCATCGAGCCACTCAAAAAACTTTCCCTGTCCCAGTGCTACATATGCCCCCACCCTGTCCCTTCTGATCAAGGCCCTGCACCTTCCATGGGCCTGGAGCTGCCTCCCACCCCAGTCAAGCCTGCTACATCAAAACAAAGACCAATGGCACATGCCTTAAAAAGATGGAGACCTAGTTTAAAAAAGCTGTTTATTAACTATGCAAAAACATGTCTGCTCCATTTACTATGAATATATCCTCTCAACTATGTTTATTTGTACAGCTGAGTCCTATATTTTTTTTATAGCCAGCACTCCAGAAAGATATATATACAATGATAATGCAAATCATAAAAAAAATGGAAACTAATTGCTCTTTCCTGAGAAAACGTAAGAGGAAGGGCAAAAGAAACAAATCAACATTATTTCCCACCTATAAATCTAAGCACTCTAGGGAGGCTTAAGTACTGCAACACCTTTACCCACTTAACTTCACAGACTTTCCACACTGCCTATTGATGATAGGGACATTTTTCATTCCTTTTAATAATACTGTCCTTTCTTAAAGACTGTGTTCTGTTACAGCACTTGTCTGATCTGTTGGGCTTCAGTGGCACAGTCATGCCAAGATACAAGGAGGCTAGAGTGATAAGGGACCCCTCATGCTGCGTGTGGCATGTCAGAGCATGGATCCCAAAGAGGTCAGACTCCTATCCTCAGCTTCTCCTAGCTCCGATAGATTTAATCCCTGCATCTGCAGCCTCTACCTGTTTATAGATTTGTTTCATTGCTGTGGGCATTTACTTTACTGAGGCAGATAGAGGGGGAAGAAGGGAAGGAGGACAGAGGAGGAGTTATGAGTCTGTCATAAGGTATTACTTAAATTTACAGACTAAACTTCAGTATTGATGACCTGAATCACAGAAACTGCAGGGTACTACACCCAAACAGACACTCGAGTCTGTCTGGGTTTGCACACAGAGGCTTTATCCAGATTGTGAAACCATAATGACAATGCCAGCCTCTTTGTGAGGTTGATTTATGGACATGCTCATGTGGATTTCCCAATTACTTTTGCTCATATTACTTCTATCCAGCAGCGATACTCATGGCATGACTCTCAGTATTTAGTTCAGTTTATCCAAGGAGTAATGAGGAAAGCTGATAATTAACACTCATGCATTTCTATACATTGCCATCAACATATTCTCCTCTCACGATAGTCCCACAGTCACACTCACTCCCTTGCAAATATTCACAGAAGCTGTTAAGTTTTTCCTTTTATTTTCTATGTAATACAAAGTTACTTGAAAACACAAGACCCACATCAATATTCATGCCCCAGCCTTGTCTGCCTTAAACTGGTTTGTTAACTGATAGATAATTTTTTTTAAATGAACAACAGGGTCTGCTTCTTAGTTTTCTGTCACACTAACACATATGCTTTAGGATCAGCAAAGGTTAGGGAGCAGAATTCCCCTCCTATCTAAAGTTAAAACTGAGTTTCTTAACAGTTAAACAGGTCAAATTATAGCATAGTAATAATTATAAGTTAGTGATAAACAATCCAGATTTGCAGTGCATAACAACGTATGTTGGCCATGTGTCTAACCTAGAAGCAGCAGTCTATCAGGCTTGATGGAATGTGACTCCATGATTGGTATTTGTTAATCCTGCCTGAGGCATGCACTGACATCTATTAATGGATATGGAGAACAATGCCCCATTTGCCGAAAGGTTCTGTTTTTCACACTCAAAACCAAAGAAAGAACACTTGCACGACAGGCATGTTGATATACAACGTGACTGATCGAGATAAAGTAGAGTCAATTTCCACCTTGAGGAGTACAAATAAATAGCTCACTGACACTAATGCAGGTCATTTTTGCAAACAAATTTTCCCACTAATATTTTCAAGTCAGACAAAATAATTAAGGCCAGCTGATGTAAATTGGTGCTCTATGGGAAAACAGCTAAGTCGATTTACACCAGCTGAAAACTTGGACAGTAAATGACAGTGAATTTATATTTAAGTAAATACCATATATATGTATATATAAAATGTTCCAACTGTTGCTTATACACCTGCTTATAATTAATCTCTCAAAAGATTTTATTTTAGTGTTTAGTTATCAATTTAGAATTTTTTTAAAAAGCTGATAGGATTGCTAAAAATTAACTGGATTACTTTAATTATTATTTCCTTATTGGCAAACAAAAGCTATATGTTGCTCACAAAATTCCCTTTATTGTCATGTTCAACTTTCACAGGTACTGCCATAATTTCACAATTTTTTTGCCTAAATTGTGTCAGTCATATCCTATGATACACTCAGATGAAAAACATTTTTAATAGTAACACTATTTTTAATAGTAACACCTACTAGTAACACACAAATGATCCAACTTGGTTCCATTTAAGCAGCATCAAGAACACACAAAAATCAATGGATAACATAAGCTCTATTCTTTATCTATCATTTAGAGTCTATGAGAGGCATGCTGCAAAATACAGAATACTTACATTACCCTTTGTAGGAAAATTAAGTATGTAGTTATATCGGTTATGGATAGTTTCCTTGCATTTTGTTAGTTTTGGGTATGCTACTTTCACTCTCGTGGCTGAAAATTTTTCAAGATAAACTGAAAATACTGTTACTATGAAAACAGTTGTTTCAAGACCTTATAATGCAATATGGGTAACTCTCTTACTGTTATTTGCAACATATTCTGTATGAATATTCTCAACAAATAAGTAGCATGTTTAAAGTAGTTCTCAATGGGACAAGTGCTGACAGTTAATGCAAATGATCAAGTGCTATCATAAATGCATATGATTTGTGAATGAGGATCTATAAAACTAAGGAGATCAAATTAGAGAATATAAGCTATGTAATGTGACAGAGAGTTAACTACAAAATCAGGGAAATCCTAATATCTAATAGTCAAAGAGGTTTTTGCTATGAACAAGTGATGAATAGCCCTGTAGATTCAAATATATCTGCAAAATCTATCTGAATCATTAAGAATAACTAACAAATGCATAAAAAGTCATTATCT
This sequence comes from Pelochelys cantorii, assembly GCA_032595735.1. NCBI lineage: Eukaryota > Metazoa > Chordata > Testudines > Trionychidae > Pelochelys > Pelochelys cantorii. The sequence goes on from CM064330.1 coordinate 67,433,382, forward strand.
ATTCAGAGACTATTTGATATCAGAAAAATGGGCCATAATCAATGAATAAATTGTTTGTAACAAATAGTTTGGCCACATTTAGTTATGAGACCATGAGAAGAAGATTGACCTTAATGACATCAAAAGAACAATTTTAGAGATGGTTACAGAGGGACATTAAATAATTTAAAACTTCTCTTTTTAACTTTCTATATTCAAGTCTTTTAAGAAGACACTCTTGCATTCCAAGCATACTGAAATTTAAAGAAAAAATTTACTTCTATATTAGAGATTACAGTAGCATCAAGTAAAGCTATTATTAAAGATGAAATATTATTCTTTCTAATAAAGTTGGTCTTTTTCTAAAGACTTACCGTATAGCTAGTCTATAAAAATTTCCATCAGACTGAATGTTGGTACATACTGTCTCACAACAAATGCACTTAAAACATTTTTTTCCAGGGAAATGTGCCTTTGTAAATTATGCAATGTAAATAAAACAGAAAAATACTAATTCCAGGGAGGGTTTTATGCTTATGAATATGATTCAAATAGCTCTGCTTTGCTTTTTTTAAAATGGCAATTAGTCTGATGCAGTCTGTGTTTTGGTATCTGGCATAAGTGAATGTGCTGATAAGTTGTATGCAGTGTTGTAGCCTTGTTGGTACCAGCATATTAGAGAGATACAGTGGGTGAGCTAAAATCTGTTTTGTGCCAAGCTTTTGAGCTTTCATAGATCCTTCACGTCTCCAAAACATATGCAAAGCATCACAGTTAAACACAAGGTGGAACAGATAGATTGTTTATCATAAATAGTTAACACATATTCTAAGTCCTATAAACAGATAAAACATTTAAAAGATTATATTCTGTTGGACAACAATTACAAGTTTTTAATTGAATAGATCTAGTAAATCATATAATTCTAAATAGTGGGTGCACACAGAACTTTTACCATTTTGAAAATGTTTACTGTTTCTAATTATATTTCTATTATGGGTTTAATTTAATTCTTATTCACAATCAACAGCACTTAACCCTCAAATGTATTCTTTCTATATGTATGACTTCCACACAACATGACTATTTTCTTTTTAGAGACTTCATAACTTTCAAAATGGTTAAAACTTCTAAAAAAGCACCCTCAAATCTTTTCATTGTTCTTTCATCCCAAAAGGCTTCAGCAAAATACATCCACCATTCTCATCTCCAACCTACAGAAATCACTTCCCCACAACTAAATTATGGCCACCCCTGTGGTAGGGCACCACAACTGTTTTAAGGTCAGAGAATGCCACACTAAACTTTAAGATAAGAACTAGACAAATTAAATTGAGGGTTTTGCTTGCTTTTCTTATCTCTACTGTCAGTGCAATAACAATAAGAATCGGAATCATGCACCTATAAGGCAGTATTTTCTATACATACACTACCTATTTATTATAGGCTGCAAAAGTTGCAATGATTGGAGGCATTACTGCCTATCAGTAAATTTACATCACTTTATTGATATTAATACTTATAAATGGATGTTTTCTCCTATTAAAAAAATTATTACTAAACAAATACTTACAGAGACCAAAAATTTAAATTATATTAAGAAGTGAAGCAGTTTGATAAAATAAGAACTGGCCTTATTGAAAAATGCCTTCAGGTACAGAAAATCCTATTCTGTTATCACCTAGCCCCCACCCTTCCCTGATCTGAAATGAAACACAAACCAAAGCCCAACTCTTCACTCCTTGCTCCATCTATTTATTCCTCCTGGTTTTCTTACACACTAATCTCGTGTTCTCATACCCCAGACAGGCTCCCTACTAGATATGGTAGGTTCTCATGCCTGCCCTTAGTCTGCTGTTCATTTCAAAGATCCCAAAATGGACTTCATAAGAGAAGTCTCTCTGAATCCCAGTCCAGAAGAATGATACGTGTTGAGCTTGTATTCATACTCTGGGATTACAAAGATGCCACAAATATCCTAGGACCCAACCCTAGTGGAAACCCCAAATACCAGGATGTTTGAAATGCTGGGCAATGATAGCCAGATGTGTTATTGCTCAATAGGTTTTGATGATAAGGGCGCTAAGGATGGAGGAATCTGTAACTTTAAATGAGACAGTTGTATGAAAAGAAAGGTGGGAGGGGGGAAGAGATGGGTAATTATAGGGAAGAGAGATAATATCTGCTTGGAATACAGTTCACTAGATGTCTCCACTCAAGTGTGCTGGGTCAAAAGGTTTGGTGAATACCTGAATGGAACCTGTGAACCTCTCAAGGTTTCCCCATCACTAATTAAAACCTACCCACAATTAAGGGTAACAGTTGATCTCTAATCAGCTCCAGGATGATGTGATTTTGCAGCACACCTGGCATCTAAAATTATTTTCTCTTGGGAGGAATATACAGTACATTTAGATTTGAGTTGCCATATTAACTGTGAATTTCTCAATTTGTGACATTTTAAGCCAGATTCATCATTTAAATTATGAAGTCTTTAGAACACTGGCTCCAAATGGAAGGATGTTTTCATATTTGCGTATAATGAGCTGTGCCTTCATCCTTAGCCCCACTGTCTTTGAAAACCTATGTAACAACAACAACAAAATCTGGTTATCGTTACTGGACATGTAAAAACATCCTGGTACTCTTGGGTTCCCTCTAGGGATGAGTACTAGGATATTTGTGACATCTTTGTAATCCCAGCTCAACAAATTTAATTCTTTTGATATAGGATTTCAGGGAGACTTCTCTTATGAAGTACACTCCCACTGACTACAAAGGGAATTTGGCCAGACAAGAACTGAATAAAAACAGAGTAAGTACTTCAGGTTTTGCCCCCTTTATTTGTAAGATGTTAATGGCATTTCATGGATAATGGAGATTATTATTCTGTTATTCTCTGTATAGAATACCCATAGATGTGTCTATCTTACAATCACTCAGTCAAACATTTTGGATTAATAGCACACTCCTCTTAGGCTCAATTCTGCAGATTCTCTCAATTTCTAAGGTTCCTGGGAGGTTATCTATGCCCCATAACACCTGTTGTGGGAATTTTTCCAGAACAGCACAGATAATCAAACCTGCTTTACATGTGCTCCCCACTACAAAACAACGACAGCTAGGAATGTCTGTGGAGCCCTCCTTTGAATGATAAATCTCCTCCTATTCCAAATGCTTTAGGAAGGAAATTGTGCCTTCCAAGCTCCCAAAAACAAATGGTGATTTAAGGCTTTGGCCTTCCACAAATTTGCAGACAGTATGTGAGCAGATGGAGGTTATTTTCTTTATTTCCCTAACTTTCATTTTTTTCTGTAAAGGGAAATATACTGAAAACCTCTTTGTTATTATGCACACTAGATACCTGCATGTCCCAGCAGTGAGACAACCAATGTACTCTAAATTATTACTTCACCAGAGATTTGGGCTTATGCTGATGAAAATTTAAGGAGAATTTTATATAGCTCTTAGTTTTTGTGTCAAGGGAACAACACTGATTACCATTTTAAAAAGTTTCTGTTCATTTTGACACCTGGGTGTCTATATTTTCTGATCCACTCCAGAGAAGAAAAACAGCTTCTTCTAAAACCTAAAAAAAGACCTTTGTAATTCACAGAAACACAGATGCATCTGCCAAATGGAAAATTGTTGCCATTAGTTAGAGCACTATATTGTTACTGAGCTGTAAGAACTGAGTTGTTCCATGACCCTATCATGGGATACCTCGTTTTTGTTTCCAAACTACTTATTCATTTATTAATAAGCACTTTTTGCTCTTTAGTTTTGTTATTTTCACATTCATTCATATATTACCATGTTCCAATAACACTCTAATGTACTTTGAAGCAATTTGTAGGACATTGACACTAGACGGAAGAATGATCTTGCTAACAGTAGAATGAAATATATTTCTATTTAAATTATAATTACAACTAATAAAGACTGACACATTGGTTCTAAGCTGTAGAGGATACAACTAACCACAGTTTTTAAAAGGGCTAAAGGTTAAGCTATGTATCTAACTAGCTATTAAGGCTCGAGTTCTGGAAAGTAGCCCTATTCAGGTCAGCCCTTATGCATGTTCTTAACTTTACACATATGCTTAAATCAATGAGACTCAAATTCATGTTTGAAGAGACAAGGGGGGGAGAGATGAGGTAGTTTCTTATTGTTTTGAACTTATATAGAGCTCTTCATGGGGTCTGGAAAAGGCACATGAAGTGTGACAGCTGATTACAAGAGTGGAACAGACAAGGAGTTAACACATATTGCAAAAAACTATTCAAGGTGAAGTGGGCAATTAGTATCTCCACAGTTATGGAATAAAGATAGGTTAGTAGTTTACAGACAGTTGTAATGAGCCATAAATCCGGTGTCATTTTTAAGTCCATGATTTTTAGCGTCTAGCAGAGTTATGAATTTAAGTTGCCAGACTTGTCTTCTGAAGGTGTTGCACAGGTTTCTTTTGAGGACAAGGACTGAGAGGTCAGAGTAATAATTTTGTGAAGAGTTTGCCCATGGATGATATTGTTTTTGTCTTTATTATTTCTCTGTGTGAGTTCATTCGAGAGCATAGAGGCTATCTCGTTTTCACCAACATAGCTGTTATTGAGGCTTATCTATACTTAGAATGTTGCAATGGCATAGCTGTGCCATTCTAGTGCTTCAGTAAAGACGCTAAGCCAGTGCAAGGGCTTAGATTCTCCACTTCCCTGAGACACAATAGGTAGGTTGACAGGAAAATTCTCCCATCCACCTAGCACTGTTTACACCAGGGATCAAGTCAATTTAACTGCATTGCTCAGGGGTGTGTATTTTTCATTATCCTTGAGCGATGTAGTTATACCAGGGGGTGAGCAATAAGAAAGTGGCTGCCGCCACTATGTTTACCAGCACTTTTGCAGGTATCAGACGATCGCAGCTCTCAATGGCTGCAGATCCCTGTTTGTGGCCAATGCAAGCGGCAGGAAGCAGCGCAGACTGGAACGCTGCTTCCTACAGCTTGCATTGGGCATGAACAGCCAATTGCGGCCAACAGGAACTGTGATCCTCCAATACCTGTATAAGCTCAGGTAAACATAGTGGTGGGGCCCGCCAGGGACTAACTCTGTGGACCAGATCCAGCCTGCGGGCTGGAATTTGCCCACTCCTGTGTTATACCGACCTAATTTCTAATGTAGCCCGGGATCAAATGATGTATATGTTGAGATAGGCATATGTAGGACCCAAGGACCTTGAAAGGTGTGTTGATCAGTATAGCCATGGAGATGTGTCTGCAAGTTTTGCATCTGTTATGGCAGGCACTGGTGCCACTTTGATTTTACATATTCTCATCTGTGGGGAGCTTGCCTCTGATGACAAGATTGGGTGCGTTGTTTAATGGCCAGAAAAGGGTCTTGGGGCAAGATTTCTTTCAGGTTGTGATCCCCATCAAGCATGAATTGTATGTGTTCAATCCCATATAGGTTCCAATATGGAACAGCAGGTAACAATTAGGTGTCTACAGTGAGACGCTTTCCTCCTCCCCCCCATAGTGTGAATCAAGTTCTTTAGTGGGTTTTGGGTGGCCTCTTCCACAAAACAGTCTACTTCTCTGGCACATTGTCCTTGTCTGATGTAGGTTTTTAAAGAATGTTAAGGTGATATCCCAGACTTTGACCTTGGAGCATATTTTGTGGTACCTCAGTGCCCCCTTGTAAATAAAAGATTTCTTGGTGTATTTGGAGTGGAGACCAGATATCTGAAGATAAATGTGGTCATTTGTGGGTTTCTTGTAATATATATATACACACATTTGCTTCACCCACCTTATCTCTCTAATATTGTTGAGAGCAATATGGTTACAACACTACTAAATGTTTAAATGCTTTCCTGAATTGGGGCCTAACTATACTGGTAACAATTCAACAAATTTATCCTTTATTTTCCACAGTACCAAATATTGAATTGCTTATTTTTTCCATCTGTATGCAATGTTTATTGTTGAGATCAGACAAACACCACTCAAGCTACAGAAGGCTACGTGAAAACAGCATTTTATGAGAAGTAACATCATAACAAATAACTTCAAAGTAAGAATCATCAATATTAATTAATTTCTCTTGTGACTTTTTTCCCTCCATATTCAGGATACTATTAAGCTATTGAGGACCCTGTATTCAACATTTTACTCTTAGTCCCAAAGGGGTAAGGTTAAAAAGCTTTCACTTTAATGAGCCAACACCTACCCTCTGGTACAAGGTAAAAAGAGATAAAAGATCTTGTCAAGATTAACATTTTAAATATGGTTCTTCAGCCCATTAAAAGTCATGACATCACCTCCAATCCTTACACTGAGCAAGATTTTAAAAAAAAAAAGATTTCAGGCTTCATCAGTCTACAGGTTGGACCTCACTGTCTGGCACCCTTGGGATCCAAGTAGTCCCGGATGAGGGAATTTGCCAGACCAGGGAAGGTGCCCTGCCACCAGCCCCTTCAGCCTGCTGCCCCTCAGTGCTGCTGGCCCTTCAGCCCTGCTGCCAGCTGGGCAACACGGCTGCCCTGGTCCCGCTGCCACAGCTGCTGCTCTAGCCCCACTGCCAACATGGCAACACGTGGCACCAGCCCCACTGCCAGGCAATATGCAGCCCCAATAAGGCTGCCGACCAGCCATCACCCCAGCTGGGTTGCCACGGCCCCGGCTCTGCTGCTGTGGCCCCAGACAGACTTCCCCTGCTGGGCTGCTGTGGCCTGGCCTTGCTGCCAGCCAGGCTGCTGTGGCTCTGTCCTCACTGCCAGGATGGCACACAGTCCCACTTGGGCTGCTGCGGCACAACCCTGATGCTGAGCCGGCACGCATGGGCTGCCCCGATCCCACGTGTTACTAGACGAGAGAATCCCGGTTTAGGGAGGTGCAACTGGTACCTCCATGGCTCTCTCCAGGACTCTTAATATAGGCAGTTGCACACAATACCTACGTGCTCAAATATCAAAGACTAATTTACATGTAATTTATTGCTGAGACAATACAATAATAATACCACACAGCAAGAGACTAAATCAACTTTACTGGTTAATATAAACGTTTGTGTCTGTGTGTTGCATAAAAAAACCACACAATGTTCACGTTTGTATACTCAACAATAGATAGGTGTTCCATAACCAATTTCCTTTAATCCACTGCAGATAGCTAGACTTACATTAAGACTAATTGAAACTTGCTCTTCCTTTCATGAAAAATAAATTATTTTAAACGTCTCAACCTTAAGCTTGGGGATCACAATGTATAAAACAAGTTTTTAGTATTTTGGGACTAACTGATCAAGCATTGTTACATTCATTTTTACATTTTAAAAAATAGATACAAAGTAACTAAATCTCTGCCTCCTAATATCGTTAGTTTGTATCATAAAATGAAACCGAGCCAGATCCTGTTCCCAAGATTTGCACTGATTTCAATGCATGCAAGATCCGGACTACTTTAGTTTAGCCAATTCACCTGCTAGTGAGGAGACAGGAACTAATGACAGAATAAACAGTCTCACCTCAGGATAGGATACTCTGAAAGTTTTGCAAATATGTTACATTTAATCTGAAGGCAATTCCAACATACAATAGCAATTGAAACAGTTCCTACCACTGAACAAACTCAACGCATATTCATAATTCATTACAAATTTTAATGTTAGAGACATACAATGGAGTTTACAATGATAATATGAAAATAAAAAAAAAATGACCAAACTTTCTAGCCTCTGGGGAAAAAAGTTACAGATCTTGTGACTTGGTGCAATTGTCTGTCACTTCTGGCTTTTTCTTTTACATACCTTAGCTACAGGGTTAATGACCATTTTTTCTTGTAATTTATATGTGTTTCATCTGTTTTCTCTATTTACTGTTTTACTTAAATACACTTAGAGTTGGTTGAATAGTTTGACAAATCAGGCTGGATTTCAGTTCAACCTTTGTATACTCCTTTTATTAGTTACCTTTTGCAAATATTTAAAGCTTGTTTACATGAATAGAATTCTGGACCCATATAAGCGTTTGTTTAATCAGGAAGCGAAATGGCTTTCATGTCAAAATTCATTTCAGGCAGAAACAGTTTATAAGGCTCTTAGGCTCTTCACCGAGCAAAGAGAATATTGTGTGTTTTAGTGACCAGTCAAACAGTTCCTGTAGCATATGCCAAATATTGGGTATCTGACTGAATACTTGCTGTGAACAATTCACTCACAATTTGTAGTTCAAATACATGTGTTGAAAAAAATTAAATAACGGGAAAAAATGTAAAATTATTATTATAAATAAATATGCCCCAAATCCAGCACTTTAAGGGTTGAAAAGAAGACCCCAATGACAGCAGGTGGAGCTGAACAAGTATTACAGAAATACTTGTTGCTATGATTCAAGAATGTTCAAAGCCATCTGATGCTAAGGGCCACAGAGAAATCAGCAGAGACATAACCTAGCTAATTGTCTCCCTTGATTATGACGGTTCTGATTAGAAGAATAATCAGCTCTCAGCAGCCTGTAGGCAAAAAATGCCAACTGAGGGCTTTTATGATGATGATGATGATGCACTGCAGAATGAATGCCAGATCACATCATTAGCCCTCTCTTCAAACATAAAGGGGTTCCTATTGAACAAAGCCAATAATTCCCTTCATAATTAGTTTGGACATTTTCCTTCTGTGACTCTGACATTGCTTTTATATAGACTAAAGCAAATACTGATTTCCAACTTTTCTTGGAAGTGGGGATCTAATCATACTGTGTCCCTGAAAAACAAGAGCTACAAAATCCCTGAACCTCTGCTGAATGATACATGTCGTTAAGAGTTAACTACATAAAACACAAATTACTTTGAAAAATTTTAGACAGCGTTATTCTCCAGGTTTATCTAAATGAACCCTACAAAACATACATTTTTCTTTTTTACAGTACTCATCTTTCCAGAATTTCCAGTACAACTGTGTTTTGCTGTGAATTAACATTATCGATCATTATAAAAACCTGATGTATTTATAATAAACATGATTTTGTGTCATGCCTTCTCTGTATTGCTATGCTGTGTTCTACCACTTTTACTTTCTGATGGTACTGAACTAATTTCCATTAATAGTTGTCTTCTGGAGAAAATGATATTTCTTTGAATGAGCAGTAATATGTAATGACAAATTCTATTTCTAGGCTGGTAATTTTAAAAAGCACATTGTGTCACTTTATTCTTCATGGTTGTAGAACTGTTTATATATCTGCAAAAGCTGTGAAGTTGATCACACACAAAAAGCTGAGAAGTAAAAGGACAGAAGCGCTAAAAATAGACCATTCCTTTCATAATCCATATTTCATGCATGCAGAGGAGGTTCTTTAAAGGCAACTTTTGGTGGTTTATTCCTATAATAATGTACAAAGATTTGTATTTCCTTTCACCTGGATGACAGAACATAATGGCATGTTTCTGATTAATGGCTTTTCAATGAGTTATCAAAACGGTAATGCCAGTAAGCCCACACTGTAACATCAAGTCTTTGAAGCCATTGTCCCTGGTTGCATACGTACAATCAGGTTAAAGAAATTAAACACGTTGCATAGCAAAATACTTCAAATTTACATGTCCAAATTGCAACAGGAATCAGAGAGATTCCCACCAAGTTTGCTTGTTGCTTGCAAATAGCTGCATTAATTAGATAAAATATTGGTTCCTGAGACTGAAGATGTTCCCCCCTTCCTCTGCTGTTGAGCATATTTATTTTGCAGGCAGTTCACTGAAAGAATGTCAAACTGTCTATTAGAGGGACAACCAAAATATGCATTAAACACATCCATATTTTAGCCTCTGATCCGCTAAAGCAGACACATTTTAAAAATTCTTGTCAGGATAAGTAAAAGCCAGCTAACTATGCTCCTCGGTGCCCAGATCCTTTCATGCTCCTAATTGGTCTGACCAGAAGGAGAACAGTGGGATCCGGTTGCATTCAAAGGTGTCAAGTTGCATTCAAAGGTGTCAAGTTAAACAAGGAAGAATGAGTAAATGTGTATGTGAAGGAAAATTAGTTAGCAGACCTCCTATATAGGCCTCTTACCTGTCAGAAGAACTTTGCCAAATGATTTTAAAACAAGAATTGCCCTCTTGCTTCAAAAAGCTGTTAGGTATGTGAATGGGGAAAAACCTGCTCTTTGCTATCCACCCACTCCACGAAGTAACCTATGAATTTAAGAAAATGAATGGTGCCTCTCCATCTATGCAGTCACAACTCATAGCAATCTGGCAAGGTAGAATTTTCTTCACCTGACTCAGTGCAAATTGCTATTTTTCAAAAGATTCCCAATGAACTGGAAAACCAATACGTTGGTCCAGTTAGCATCAGCATCCATTCAGAAGACCTATAATACATAACCATGCTGATTTGGTGAAGCAGAACCTCCAATTCAGAAAGGTTTCAGCATACAGGTTTCATCTAACAGAAAATATAATTCTGAGTACCTATATGTACATTTCACACTGCTATTTTATGTCCACTATTTATATACACAGATACAGATGTGCATATTCCTTGTGTAGGCATAATCATATTACAAAAGTTTAATTTTTCAACATGAAATGTAATATTGCACTCATAGTATAGTAACTAGAATCAGGATCCAAGTCGAACAGATTCTAATCGTATTGGCTCACATTTCACTGACTAATGTCATTGATGGATGTAGGTTTATACCTGATGGGGTATCTAAGGAGACATTCCTGTAAAAGATGCTTATAAATAGAGTCTGAAATAGGTCAAGATCTTCTGATTATTGTTTTCATTCTTGGGATGTTCACTGTGATAGATAAATTGGTGGGATCCTCACAGAAAAACCATCCGTAGCCTTTTCTGACATACCTAAGTTTCCCTCTGGGCTCAAGTATTAAGCAAAAATGTATTGATTCTTTGGGTAACGCCAGGATATTGCAGAATCTCAGACAGTTTAGAAACCAGCTGTTCACACACTGTAATCTAACCAAGCAGGGCTAGTTTGAACATACAAAGCACAAGGATGCAGTACTTTGAGTACAGTAATGGTGAAGATTGTTTCATGCAATGCCTGCTTCAGTCTGCGAACACATTCCAAATCCTTCACCATTTGTTAAACGTCCAGAGAACTCATACATCCCTTTTGAAGAATAAATATTGCAAATAAAAATGCAGACCAAGCAATGCAATATTGTGCCCATGTTTTGCGTATACCCGGATGTCATCAGCAGTTTGCTGAGCAGGTGCATACCTAGTCAGTAAATGGGAGTTCTCCTCTTCACTGATTCACTATAACTTCAGGCAAAATCAAAGGAACATTTGGATTTACACCACTGATTTGGGTGGTTTAGTACAATATGTGGTATTTTTGTTTGGATTGTGAATTGCTAGGAGGTAGGGGTGGAAACAATCATTTAGAGAATTTTCATTATTAAATTTTGAGTCCATTTCAAGTGTGCTCAAGGTCAGCACAATGCTCTGAGTAGGCCCTCTTCACCAGCCAAATGGCTGAAGGCACAGGCTGCCTATTTTATTTTCCTTTTGCAGAAAGGGAGCTGTTCAGATTCTAACTTCTAACCTTATAATGGAAACATTACTTTCATACATTTCTCTGTTTTGATCTTAAGCTTTGACATCACTCAAGAAAGAGATGTAGGAGCATTGTGGATAATTTTCTTAAAACATTCACTCAGTATGAAGTGGCAGTCAAAGTGAACAGAATGTTGGGAATCATTAAGAAAGGGATTGATAAGAAGACAGAAAATATGATATTGTCTCTATAAATCCATGGTACTCTCACATCTTGAATACTGTGTGAAGATGTGGTTGCCTCATCTCAAAAAAAAAAAAAAAAAGATCTATTGGAATTGGAAAAGGTTCAGGAAAGGACAACAATAATGATTAGGGGTATGGAATGGCTTCCATATGAGGAGAGATTAATAAGACTGGGACATTTCAGTTTGGAAAAGAGATGACTAACTGGGGATATGATAGAAGAGTATAAAATCATTACTGGTGTGGAGAAAGTAGATAAGAAAGTTTTCAAAAAACAGGAGTTACCAAATGAAATTAATTGGCAGCAAGTTTAAAACAAACACAAGTATTTTTTTCACACAAAGCAGTCAGCTTGTTGAACTCCTTGCCAGAGGATGCTGTGAAGGCCAAGATCATAACAGAGTTCAAAAAAGAGCCAGATACTTTCCTGGGGTATGGCTAGATTACATCCCTTTTCTCGAAAAAGGGATGTAAATTAGACACCTCAAAATTGCAAATTAAGCCGGGATTTTAATTTTCCGTGCATCATCTGCATGTTGGCCGCGGTTTTTTTCAACATGAGGCTTTTCTATAGAAAAACAGCAGTTTAGACAGGGATCTTTCAAAAATAAAACCCTTTGTCGAAAGATCCTGTACTCGAAATACGGGATCTTTCAAAAAAGGGTTTTATTTTTGAAAGATCCCCGTCTAAACTGCCATTTTTCTATCGAAAAGCCCTGCGTCAAAAAAAAACGCAGCCGCTGTTATGCAAATGAAGCACAGGAAATTTAAATCCCGGCTTCATTTGCAATTTTGAAGTGTCTAATTACATCCCTTTTTTGAGAAAAGTAATGTAGTCTAGACACACCCATGGAGGATAGGTCCATCCATGGCTATTAGCCAGGATGGGCAGGGATGATATCTCTACCTGTTTGACAGAAGCTGGGACTTGGATCACCTGATGATTACGTGTTCTGTTCATTCCCTCTGGCATACCTGGCAGTGGCTACGATTGGAAGACAAGAACTGGGCTAGATGTATCTTTATTCTGATGCAATATGAGCATTCTTATGTTCTTAAGCTTTCTGTCCAGATATCCTCCAGAGCAGAGCTCATTTAATTCAGAATACTGAGCTCCATGCACTGCAGAGAAAAGCCAGTGAAAGCTGAGGGGCATAAGTGTTAAATTAGCAGGGAGCGAAGAAGGCCACAGGGACTCGGCTGAGCCAGGGCTAGAGGTAAGGGATTTGTTGGAAGACTAGGAACTGGGCAGTCAGAAGAGAGGGCAAAAAGTCTGGGGCAATACTGGGCCCTCTTCTTATGACCATTACTCCCTACTGTCACTACCTGTTCTTTTTTTTTTTTTTTTATCTCCACTGCACCTGCTGCATGGCTTCCTCACCCTCTCAGATGTTTCCAGTGCTATCTCCTCCCCAGTGTTTTCCCAGATTGTTATCCATATCTCTTCCACCCCCGAGCCCTGAGTTTCTGCTTCATTTCATCTTCTTCTCTTCCCAGCTGCTTCCATTATGGTGGTTGGAGTCCAGCAGAAAGAATGGAGCCAACTAAGAGTGGTAACAGAAAGACAGGAGTGCTCCCTTCTCCACCAGACCCACAGTGGCCCTTGGTGGGAAGAATGAACCCCTGCCAGGGTAATTCCTGCTGCTTCCCTGCAAATCTCCTGGATACATGCCATCCCAGCAAGGCTGTGCAATGGAACTGCAAAATGAGTGTCACAAGGGATGCATGACAACTGGTAGTGGTGCTGGGCACCTTAGCTATGCACCCTTTAAATCTACTTTTGATTGCATTTTGACTGATTTTTTTTTAATATTAACATGCTGTTTTGTTTAGATGTTTTACAACCCGATTGAGGAAAAGTGGGTCTCAAGTGTGCACAATAATGAAATGACCCAAGGAGCTACTTTGTGGAGCCAGAGGACACAATAATTTATAATTTAATTCCCAATACACTTAGCACAATTGAGAATTAAAGATACAATCAAAGCAAGCTTCAGGCTGTGAAATGCAAGGGGAGAGGAAGAGGAAGAAAAGTGTTTCTACTGACAGAGATAGTGAAGCCCAGTCCTGTGAAGGAAGGCACCAGCTGTAAGGTGATCTATCAAGATGCAAAACAACTACTAAAACTGGATGACTCTACTGAAATTGATTTTCAAAGGTTACATTTATGTCATCAACTGCCGAAACCCAACAGGTACTACTGTTCTATACTAAAGCAAAAGCTCACTAGGGATAATATGGCAAAGGAATATAATTGGAACGTTTTGCATTCCTACTGTCGTTTTGATGTCCATCATCTTTTATTTCGTGTATTTGTCATCTCTGTTTAATTTTATTAAGTAGAATTTCTCATAGTCAAAAAACAAGACTTGTTAAGAGGAATGTGGCTGACGAAAAACATCAAGATACACAGTGTCAGAGTATATGTATTCTTAAATAATAATTAACATATATATATATAAATATATAACATATTCCTTTCCAGCAAATGATTTTTTGAGAAGTTCCTTGCCTTTTTACTTGTCAAGTGAAATGTGTAAGACCAGACAGTGCACAGTACTGTAACAACAATAAATGATACCGTCAGCTAGCCTTTTGGTTTACACTAGCCTAATTACTGGCAAGAATGGTGTACCAGTGTGTTTGAACAGAATTACATCCAATAAGCAATTACATTCAGGCATAGCCCTCTTCTGTCAATCAGACAATACCGAGACCTTTCTCTACCCTCATTTAACACTCTGCCTGTTACAATGTAAAAGGATTGATTCGTAAAGAGCTAGAGTGTATCTGCTTTTTGACTTAGCTGCCGCTTTGTACATATTGATGAGGCAAAAAAAACAACAAAAAAACTCCACTGAAAGCAGAGTATCACTCAGCAAAGGATTGTGGGCTACATCCATTTCTGCTCCATGTCTCCCATTATTGCCTGCTGACTATTTCTGATCATAAGGGAGCGTGAACTATCCATGAGTACAAAATGGATACAGCACAAATTGATTCAGTAACATCACACAGACATGTATGAATAATGAGGTTCAGTAGCAGCCTGTCACATAGCAAGCATATCAGTGTAACTGATTTATTGAAAACTTGACTGAGTAAAATCTAATTCATCAAGGAAAAATATAAAAAAATAATATTGGCTCTTGATATCTCTTTTCCCTTAGCTTTTAAGAACTTGTTTGCTAGAAAGAAAAATAATTTAAAGGAAAACATATACCCTATTTAATTTACAAATAACTTCAGCAGCTTCAGAAAAAAGGAAAGCTCAGATAATCATGCCCACTACCCCTGCTAAATACTCTTCTCTCATCCTATATTCCCAGATCCCACTGAACAGAGTGACCACCCATTTGTGGTACAGAATGTTTTCAGGGACTTTAGGGAAAGTAGTAGCTCTTTAAAAATCATCTAGTTTTGAAGACACCCTGCCAGTGATTTCAGACATCTATATTGGCCACATATTTTTAAGTTTCATCTAGACAACCAGTCATCATAGGATGGCTCATAATGTGATGAGGAAACAGACAAAAGCAAATTCCTTCCCAACTTCCCCATCTCATGACCAATAAACAGACCATCAGCCCTGGAGAGCAAAAGTTACCTCAGCCCAGATCCTCAAAAGGGTTTCTGACTCCCACTTCAGTTGCTCAGGTCCAAAATGCAGGCACCAGCAAAATCCTCAAACTCCTTGCAAAGCTGCTACTTAACCCTAGAATTGGCCTAAAAACCTCTCACCTCCTTAATTTTCACAATAAAAGTTCCTACGTGTCTCTTTTGGGGCACGTGCACTAGAGTCTCAGTCCTGACAGCTTGCCCCCATATCATGCCCCAGTGGGATTCTTAAACCAAGTGATCCTCAAACCAAGTTAAATCAGTGCCCTAACCAATGGATAACATGATATTTTGATTTGTCTCTCAGTCTCTCCAACTGAATCTGTCCCCCTGAATACATAATTAAATGGGCATTGGGCCACCAAGAAACTGAGAATGACTACTAACCAGTAGTTAAGGTGATGACTTGATACCGGAAACCCATGTTAAAATCCCTTCTCCATGTCAAGCAGGAGAAATTGAACCAGGGTCCCTCACAACCTGGATAAACTCCCTAGCCACTGGGCTAATGGTTATAGAGGAAGCCTTCTCCTTCTACACACTGTTCTGTGTGGCGTTTCCTATCAGAAACCTCTCAGATGCCTGACTCCAGAGATCCTAAGCTGAGCTAGCCATCTGCCTCCATCCCAGACTTAGGCACCAAACTCCCTGAGAGGGATGGGTCTTGGCACACAGCCCTCTCCTAGGTATCTGTTCCAGGCATTGTGCTAGATTTTATAGATCCCATTCTCATGCAGTTATCTCTCCCCATGTACTACACAGGGAAATGGGCCCCTAACTCAGAATTTGTGACTGCTAGTTGGTGGCTAGGCACCTAGAAGTTGTAAAGCTTACGTCTCTCTTTGTGGATTTGGGCCCTTTAGCCTGGCTTAAAAAATGAATTTATTTGATTTAAAAAGCAGGGTGAATTTCATATGTAGACCAAACACAGATACAGCACTAAATCCTTACAAATGCAAATTCCACTGAAGTCACTGCTGGCATGACCAAAGTGAAGGAAGTACTCAGGTGAATATGGAAAGAGTCAAACTTGAGTCACTTTAACCACAGGAATAATAGTCCCACTGATGCAGTGGGGCTACAATAGGGCTGGGCAAGATGTGGCCCGGGGACCGGATCTAGCCCGCTTAACACTTTGATCCAGGCCACAGGCTGTATCTGGCCACTTTCTATTTATATCCTGCAGCCACCAAATTTCCAGACGGTGGCTCAGGCAGCAGGATCCTATTTAAATAGTTCCTGGCTCCCAGTCATGGCTCTACAAGGCTACAGCCGTGAGCCCTATAAATAGCTGCAGCAACCCCGGGTGGCTTCCAGGCAACATGGTAGCAGTGAGGCCGGGAGCGGTATGCCCTTTGCTGTGTTTTTAATTCAAAGCCTCTGGCCCCAGACAACTCTGGGGGATGTTAGTCCCTAGGCCCCGCCCCTTCCGGAGTGGGCCCATGACCATGTACCAAAATTCATTAAGTGGCCTCCCTGTGAAAATTATGGCCCACCCTGGGCTACACGAATAAGAGATGTAGGATTTGACCAACCACTGATATAATATTTTTTCCTCAAAACTGTAACAGAAAAGGAATAGTGAAATTGTGCATCTCCTACGACACCTGCCTGTCGTTACCGCATCAAGCAACTGCTTTTTGTAAGAAGTTAAAATTAAAAGAAAAGAAGACTGATAAAGCTTACACCAGTATGTTCTCTTTAAGTATGATCAAAAGCTCTAAACAAGGGATCAAAAATATTTGATAAAAAGATCCAACTAATCAGCTATCGCTTTAACTAATCTGTGTGCAGCTCCATTTCAATGGAGGCAGAATGGAACCCATACTGCCTCTTTAAACAGTAGAGCAAAATTAGAAACACACAAAAGAAGTTAAGCAAATGCAGCAATAAGCTGATTAACCTATTTAATCATGTTCGTTTGCAAATTGCAATTATTTTATATAGGCAATACCTAATTCCGGAGCAGGGAAATGCAACTGTAATTTATTCACTGGCCCCTGGGAATCTTCAAAATCAAACGCAGCTTAACAGAGTTGTAAAGTTATCACCAAATTTTGTAGACATTTTCAAAAAGGAAACTTCTACTACAGGGTATATATTAACTTTATTCCAATGTGCCCTATATACAGTAACCTTTTGATCAATTATTTCCTAGAACTTTAAAAAAATGTTTAGATTCATCTGGATAGGTGTTGGGATATACACAAATTGTAGTTTATCATACTGAAAGCCTTACTTCATGCAATTATCTTTTGACGGAGGGGGCGATACAGATATATTTTACATGAACATAGTTCGCTATGGCCTGAACACCAGGATTTGTATTAAAAAATGTAGCAAACAAAAATTAGACATCTGCTTCACTGCAAACAGGGTGTTAGTATTTTCTTTAATTCAATGGCAAACTTTGTTTCAAGCAAACCACCCACACTGTTAAATAACTCAACGATAACACTCCAAACATGCTGTTCTTGTTAACCAGAAATAAGAAGTCAACACCTGTGTAGCTAGAATTCTGCTGGATAACTACTGGTCAATAGAATCATTCTCAATCCCTCGATGGCCCAATGCCCATTTAATTTTTATGTGTCTTTAAAGCTCACTTTCTTGAACACTGACCTCTAGTCCCACTTTGTTAGATGAAAAAATAACCCCAAAATCATAGAAAAAAGCAAATAAAAACAAACAAACCTGTGACCACTTAACTGACTTTAAACAGCTTATTCAAAATGTTGGATGTTGTTATAGTTTGCTTTCAAAACACATACAATTTTTTCCCCGAAAGATATGAGGAAATGCATACACTGGACACATCCCCTGAAAAATGTTCTTCTCTTTCTATATTTATGGAGATCAATTTTATTTTTAATTGTACTAACATGGCCTTCTTCCAAATGGTCACTGTGGCCTTTTGCTAGCCAAAACCATGAGTAATATAGTAAATGGTTATTGGATAATCATATAGAAAGGAAATAAGTTGGGGGGGGGGGAAATCACCTGTCCTTAAAAAGTGTTTAAGGCACCCTGTCAGAAACAAAACCAAACATGCAATATGCTCAAATCAGAAATGTGATGCTAAATTTTGTTATTTAATTTAGTAACACACTATTATTCAATGGAATGACAAAAGCTTCTGTAAAAACAATTTAAGAAAAACTATTGCCAGAACTAATTGTGGAATACTACAGCTAGATGTGCTTCCCTGCACAAACTGTAAATATATGCAGAGAGAGAGAGAGAGAGAGAGAATCATTTTCCACATATTATCTTCCCTTTCTTTTTCTTCTTGTGAGCAGAAAAGGACTCCTCCATCCTACATAGCCCTGATTTTACATGACTCATGATCAGCTTTAAAGTTACAAGGATGTCATTATGAGCTATATATCTGGTACTGAAATGTCTAGCTGGCAGGCCTCTCCTAAGCACAGCAGTAGTTTTCTTCCTCAGTGTATACTTGCAGAAAGTCTGGAAGCAGAAGGGATTTTAAGTGTGGAGGAAAGTTATTCAAAGCATCAGATAACATTTAAAAGAACATTTAAGTATCAGAAGCTTTTAAATATAATAAAAGTAATTACTTACGGATGCAGCATCAGTAGGAAATTTATTGCACACAAGTTCACTAAGGGCATGTCTACATTAGGAAAATATTTTGAAATAACTAAATTTGAAATTACTCTCGAAATAACAAAACTGAAATAGCGTGTCCCCACTACATGCGAGTCTCAAAATTAGTCCAAGGCAGGCTCTGTTATTGTGGACACGCTACCCCGACTTAGAGCCCCAGGAAGCACTGGGGAATAATTATTTCAAATTACTCTGGGGAGTAGTTATTGTGAAATAACAGCAGTGGAGCATCCACACTGATGCCATTTCAAAATAACTATTTTGAAATAAGTGTTATTCCCCAAGGAAAGCAGGAGTTATTTCGAAATAACGGGCTTGGTAGTGTGGACACTCCGCTTATTATTTTGAAATAACTCCCTAGTGTAGATCAGGGCTAAAAGACAAATACCAGGCACTCTTCCTCTGGATCCAGTTACCACAGTGTATTCTGGCCCCAGAACTCTCATTCTATATGGCACAGAGTTCCATCTTTGGACTGAGACTATTTCAGTGAGCTATAGTAACTCAGTTCCCTGCAACAATGACAGCTTTATTGAACCCCCAGAGAAAGATACCGCAAAGATCATCCCCTACATTAAATGAAGTCACAGGCTGAAACACAGTACCCAGCCCCAAGTCCCCAGTCTTCAGCTTAGTATAGGAAGAACTCTGAATAAAATAAAATATTGCATATGATAGAACTTAATCTCTGTGTGTCACACACACACACACACACACACACACAAGTTGGGGGAGGGATCAGGGTTTCCAGGTAAACAGATGGAAAATAAACATTTGGAACATGGTTCACTGCTTCCAGTTTCAAGCCCATAGTGTAGTAGAGAGAGCATTTGATGGCAGCCTGCATTTTTCTAACTAAAGACAAGAAATTTGTTTAGAATATAAAACTTTTTATTTTGTCCTCAGCCTCATTCATGGAGTCACTGAGAAAGCAATGCCTAAGGGTTCACACCTATGACAGGAGCTTTTACTACTTTTCCAGAAAAAATATTTATAGCATAATTTTAGAAACAGCTTTTTAATTGTTCCACTGTTGCTAACGTCTCAAAAAGAGCCTCTCTCTGAAATATACCCTTCAACATTACTAACCTATGTGTATTGCACATCCCAGCTTTAGTCTAACCCCAATTTTTCTCCAGCTAGTTAACGGATCTTCCTTCATCCTCAGAGCCCAAGCCAACTAGAGCGACCATATGCCCCTGAAATCTGGTCATGTCCTTGTCACAGTGACCCTGTAGATTTTGCTAAAATGTGTTTTCAAATCCAGTGTCCCTGGTTGGCTGAAAAAGATAAAAGGCAGGAATGAGCATCCTTTTTCTCTCTCTTTACCTCCTCTCTTATGGTAAAAACCATCTTGAGCAGCATTTCATCCTTCAGTACCGTACACTTTAAAAAAGACTCAAAGGCTTTAATGCATTCTATTTAAGAATCTTTGGCCAGGTCATTAAAAGGTTTGGAATAAAAGGGATTCTGGGAAAGGGAAACAACAGATGCAGAACACTGCATATATCAATGTGTTCTGCATCATAAATGTGGCTCATCTGGATTGCTAACCATCCTGTCATGGCAATTTAGCAAATGAAAAGTTTAGTCCAGTTCAATTTAAAGCAAATCAAACAGGTAACCAAAATAATTACTAGGCATCAGTGTTCCCTGTAAGCTGAGCACTTGGGCAGCCACCCAGGAGAGATTCAAATACAGCCCAGCTGATTAGAAGAGCAGCCACAGATGGCAGCATGTGTTTCTATTGGTGGCGCACATCCGCACATACCTTGGTGCACATAACAAAATGTATTCTGCACAAGGATGGAAAAAATTAGAGGGAACATTATTTCTTGTGGCATCCACCACAGGAGCCACAAGAAATGTCCTGCAAATTTACAAATATACAGTTTCCCATCAGCTGCCATGCCTATATTTCTAACAAAATGATTTTGGGCTGAATGCTGGAAACTGGCAGAGGTTGAGAAGGTCATGTAGAAATGGAGTTGTCAGATTCCAAGGGAGGGAGTGCCTGGCTTTGTTCTCTGCACTTCTTACCTCCTCTCCACCAGCCTCAGAAAACGCAGTCTCCAGGAGACTTCATTATTTGTCTCTTGGCTGTGAGACTTGTGCTCATGATAAAGTTGTGACAGAAGAAAATGGTATACAGTATTTTTAAACAATCCTAATAAGGGAAAACTGAGCAGTTCAAATGAAAAACCTGGTGGAAGAATATACTGACACCAATATTGTAACTGAAAGTCTATGTCTTAAGAGCAACACACACACAGTCCCTCTCTCTCACACATGTACAATCCCATGGCACATATTACAAGGCAGGCCTAGCAACAGGGAGGAAGGCATAGCAAGAATAAATCCCAGCTAGTGATGTAAAATCCCATTTAAAAAAGATAACTAGTTAAACATTGTGTTTAACTGGTTAACCAATTAAAGGAGAGCAGGCAGAGAGGGCTGGAACAGCCACTTCCTGCGGCAGTGCAGCTGTGGGCACTCCATCCCTAACGCCAACGCTCAGTTTGAATCCAGTGATCCAAATTTACAAAGTCAAAAACTTCACGTGATTAGGATTGCCAGATGGTTTCAACAAAAATACCAGACACAACTGACATTACATCACAATCTACATTACATCTTATTTAGAAAATACCGGACATTTATATTTTCTCAATTTGTTTCCCGAACAGAAAGCTCAAATATTGGATTGTCCAGTTCAAAACTGGACACCTGGCAACCCTACATGTAATCTGAGTTTGGCAAGGAGGGGTATTTTTTTTCCTGTTTGCAGTAGAAGAGGTTTGTATTGGTTTGGGTATTTTCCCCTTCCCCCAAATGTTTCATGAAAGTGGAGTGAATGGCTACGATTACAATCTGCAATATTATGAACTTCCTATAAAGCATAACAACATAGTATTTTGGCTGTCAGCAGCAGCGTTCACAAAACAAAGAAAATTAGAGGAAGGCAAATAACCTATTGCAGTGGTTCTTCCCTGAAATCAGCAATGGAATCCTTCAGCCTGTAACCAAATGACTAGAATAGGTTGAGTTCTCAAGCACTTGAACTTAAAAAACCTAGGGGATTTCTTACCATGCATGTGACTGACATGCCATATCTCAGATAGTATCTACTATTGTCTGTGTGTTTTGGGAGGATTAACTGTTTGTTTTTGGCCTCCTAGAACACCAAGTACCACGTCTTGCTGGAACTAGGAAGGCAGTATGCTAGCATGCCCCGATGGAACAAGTATATCTACATAAAATCTGTCCTGAACATTCATATGTAAAGTAGTATTAAAACAGATGCTTTTACAAAATCTAAAACAGAGCTACTCAAAGTCTTCTAATTTCTCAGAGCTTAGAAGGCTGAAAACAAGTTTATCACCAAATAAAAAGAAATTATACCACAGCTTTAAACAGGGAGGACTCATATCTTCAAAAATGAACACACATGGTTTGGAATAATCCTCCTAATGCAGAAAAACCAAAATTGCTTCTAATGACCACATTTTTTAGCTTGTACTTAAAAGGCAGGAGGAGGAGGAGGAGGGAGAGGAATGCATTTATGAGAAATAAAACTAATGAGTCACAGAGCAGAAGAAAATGAATCTTGTAGTTCCCTCACTTGTCAGCGCACAACTTGATAAGAAATCAACTCTCACATGAAGCAATCCTTCTACAGTCATTCCTGAACAATAATTGTGCCAGTTGGCATTATTTAGAGGAGGGGTCTCACTTTTTAGAGGTGTTTTTGAAATATTCCAGTATGAAGCAATCACACCCCTACAAAATAAGGAGCTCCCTGGGGTATTCCAATGGTACATTAAAACCTCTCTCTCTCGCACACATACTTTTTTTTTTTAAAACAGCCCTGCTTTTGAATCAGCAGCCCTGACAGTTCTTTTGTGATAAAAGTCTATTTTAAAATAAGTATGACTAAAAGGATTAACCATTTGAATGCCAACATAAGTGAACATAGCTGCAAAGGCTCTAGCTGGTCAATGAAAGTTAATCCAAGAGAACCTGTTAAGATTTAATTGCAGACTACTTTAACTGCTTGTATAGTATATTAACCGTGGAGAGCTGCATATGTACGAGTGGTCACAAGCAGTGTTCCCTGTAAGCCGTGCACTTGTGCAGCCAATCAGGAGAGATGGCAATGCTGCCTAGCTGATTAGCAGAGCTCCCACAGCTAGGTTTGTGTTTCTCCTGGTGGTGCACATTCACGCATGCCTGAGGGCATAGAACAAAATTTATTCTGCATATGGATGGAAAAAAACAGTAAGAGCATTGGTCACAAGATATTTGATAAAGTGAAACATTACACTGATGTCTAACACATCTCTCAGTGGGGGAGAATGAACATAAAAATAGTGGCAACTATTGGTGAAAATAATGGGTACCACAATTTTTATTCCTTTGTGCTCTGCTACTTCTCCTTGCCCAGTCTTTGGGGAATGCTGCTTTCCTTGTGTTCCTCTCTATCTTGCTTGATTTGTTAAGCAAGGACTCACCAGCACGATCAATTTAAAGAGGGAACAGGTGCAGGTGATATCTAGCTAGAGTTACTGGAGCTCCCATTCTTTCTTGCCAATTGATGGGGGAGCAGATTCACCTGGTGGGGAAAGAGGTGGTGTTCCAGCCAAGAATCTCCTATTCACCTACTTCCCTCTCACAGTGGAGTGGGGAAGAGCGAGAATCATCCCACTGCATCTCCTCTTCATTTCACATCCTCTCCAGCTCCCAGTGCTGCCTCTGATTTTCGTTGGAGGGAAAGATGGATAATTGATTCTGTATACAATTTGTTTGAAATATCTTAACTGCTGGCAAAATGAAAGAAATTTGGGAGAGAATCCCCCATTTTTATTCTGAATACAACTGCAATGGAGAAATCTGTAAACTCTAAGTGATGGAATTTGTAATGATAGTACAAGAGACAAGGAAAGTGCTCAGCCATCCCCACAAGCTGTTGTATTTAGAAACACATGCAAACATGTGCCATGCACACACACACACACACACTTTCCTACTGCAGATAAGGGATCTGTTTCAGATCGTATATTTAGGTATAATTTGTCTATTGTCCTTTTTTTTTTCCAATGCTGTGTCCCATATAGCAAGATGATACAAAACTGCATCACCACAAATGTCACTACAAATTGTGCTGACAGCTGCCAAAATTCATGAGCTCCCCTATTATACAGAACTGCATTAATCACTGGAGGTATCAAGGTCCTAACAAGCCTTAACAAAAATCAAATATTTTCTCCTTATGATAAATCTAGACAATGCAATGACCATTTTCTGTGTTTCTCCTAGAAGTCTTACTGTACCAGTATCTGACAGTACTACTAAGTGGATAATCCAGTCTCTGCGTAATGGCTGTTTTCACAAAGAAATTCAGTCAGGTGTAAAGGAATGAGTTACAGTCATCTAGATGTGGAAACTTGTAGATCACCATCATCTGGGCTGACCTTGTCACAGTGGTGTCTTTCTGTTTTTGCTAATGTATCTTTCAGCACTTGAACAGGATGTTGGCCATGAGAAAGTTACTGTCCTTTTCCTACAATGAACACAAGCATAGTTTTCATGCCACACAGGAATCCCTGTTTTTTTCTGATGAACTATTGCTCAGTGTAGTTTAACCTCTGAGAGGAAGCAGATGTGGAATACCTTAAAGAACAAAAGAAACATATATCAGGGAAAGAGAGATATGTATCTGAATTCTGTCTCTCGTGCTAGTGGTATACCAGATGCACTTCTTCCCTTATTCGTTGGATTCAAATTCTCTTCTTTTAATTTCACAGCCTTTTCTGGCAATGAAATATGAAGAAGTGATGATTTCTTCCAAATTAGGAGGACATTAACAATTAAGTGTTAATGTGAACACTGTTACAGTAATGCAATTATAACTGTATCCCACAAAAGGCAATAGGAAATAATTAATCTGATTCTCAAGTGACAGGTCTCTAAGAGAATGAGATTCTCAAACTGAAATTCAATAAGTGGCTTCTGGAATTCTGAATACAAGCCTAACACTAACTGGACACTCTTTTGGAAATCATATCTCCTGCCCCCTGACACTGAAGTGTGTGTGTCCTCCTTCACTTGGTCTGGTAATGGCTGATGGCTAGCCCAGATAAAATCTTGAGGCTATCCCCTTTTTCTGAGAACTGCCAAGATACCTTCTCTCTCACACTTTGAGACATCCCAAAATACAAAGTTCAGGATAAAGCCAGGCAATGTGATTGCCCCTAAAGCTCAGGACATTCTTCTGAGCTGTGTAGTGCAACTAGCCTACATAGGTGGATGAAAAATATCAGCATTGTGTAGTACAATTCATTTATTAGAACACTGACCCATGCCAACTTACACTCCAGTGCTGTGCCACTAATGATGTTTACACTAATGTTTAGCATAGAAGAAAGTAACCAGAACATAGTCCTTCCAGTAGATTGAGTTTACATAAATTAGCAGATACATCTCATTTAGAGACAAGGTGGGGAAGGGAATATCTTTTATTGGATCAACTTCTGTCAGTGAAAGAAAAGATTTTGACCTACACGGATGTCTGAGAATGCACTGAAGAAGAGTGCTGTGTAGCTTGAAAGCTTGTATCTTTCACCACCAGAAGATGGTCCAAATAAAAGGTAACTACTCACTAATATCCTGGGGCCAACATCTCATTAAGACCTTAAGAATAAAACAAAACCTAAACACTGTTTTTTGGTGTATTATACAAACAGAGCTCCATAAGATCTGACAGCAGACCTACTGGCATCTTTTATATTTATAAAGTTGAACTCCTTCTCAAGCCCTGCATTCTTTGTTGACTCTTAATAGCTATCACTCCACACTTGCCATATTAAACACACGGATACTGGATGGCTGTAATCACTAAGGAAGCTCACTAAAAGGATGTTAGCATAAGGAATATTCAGGTGACAGGGTAGTGCCTCCAAGGACGCTGGGACCTGTCAACCTGTGTAACTGTATCCTGTTTGCCTGTCACAGTAAAGTTAATTAGAAACATCTGTAGCATAGAGATCAAGCAGAGGGGGTGTAGCAGCTTATTTGCACTAGAAAGGTACAACTCGTCTGGGAGGAAAAGAGGTAGAATCACAATCAGATATAGATCAGTAATGTGAGGCTCATCAGTTCTTCAGTTTATCTAAATTATACCCACTTCTGAAATAAAGCTACTTGATTAACCAAACCAAATGTAAAGCTGATGTAAAGAGTAAAATATAAATGTTAGTGACTTCTTTGATATTCTTAACACTGTTAATAGAGTCTTGAGCCATCTGCTAATAAAAGTTGTTATGTAGGCTGCTCTACACATGCTTATGAGAAATGAAACATTCTCTTTCACACTAAATTTTTTACTAAGGGTCTTGAACCTCCTACATATGCTAAAGTCGCTTAACCGTATCTTCTTAAAATCTACACATCTCTTACAATAGCAGATTATAGTGAAGAGAATGTCTTCACATCAATTTGATAGACAAGTACCTGATACTTTGAGATTGCTTCCTAATAAGAGTAATAATCATATGTTGTACTAAAACTGTAAGGCTTATAGTTAAGGTGAGTACAGTTATGACTGTAATCACCATTACCAAATCCATGTGCTGCAAAAACCAGATACGGTTATTGGAAAAATCTCCAGAACATTAGTAGAGCTAGAAAAGGAATTTTTATTTCTCCAGATCTATTACCAAAGGCTTCTTCCACTAAAGCTAATGGAGTTCTTTCCTTTATCCTTCCTTATATCTATGCACCAGCCATCCATTAACAGTTGGCTAAGAATGCAAGCTAACTCACTGATGCCATCTGGAATGATAGGCCTGGGTCCTTTTAAAGTTCACAGGGCATCATCATCTCTCTCTTGGGTCCTGGACTGGCAGTTGATAAACACCTGCCAAAATCTTAGTTTAATGTAGTACCTTCCAGTCTGTCCAGTAGCAGAGTTCCACTTTTTGATAAGCCACATGATTTAATATTATACATTAAATTGAATTGCAAATACTGAAATTTAACAAGGAAAAATGTTTAAGTAAAAAATAAATCAGGAAAGGGGACAGATCTGAATAATAACAAATCAACAATATTTAAAGATCTCTACGTTCATACCACAGAACTGCTTTTCAATCATTCTATTACATCACTATTAGTATACAAGAACTGCCAGTGAATTAGCATTAGGCAGCTATTATAACTAATTATTCTTTTTGTCCATACAGTTCAGAAGGTCTGCAAGCACTCATCTGCTCCAAGGGAAATGGAGGCAACAAACAATTATATGTCTTGTAGAGAGGCAACAAATGCAAGTGATACAAAACAGTGATATAAACATGAAGGGTTCCATTTGTGCTTGAGTAAATCACATGATCAAAATATATGCCCATAACTAAGGCTATGTCTAAACTGGGAAGGTCACCAAGTGAAAAATCAGTCAAACTGTTTTTTCTGCTTCCCATTGTCGACATTTCATGGCCACATCACTAGCACCCTGTCAACAGAGGGAGCAAAGCAATGTGAGTAAGCATCCTACAGTGCAGTGTTGCAGGAAGGCAGAGAGTTGTGCTTCCTGAGATTCCCTCATAGCTCTGTGAGCTTTCCCTATTAAAGAATATCAAAGCAGCATGACAGTCTCTCCAGCCCTTTCCCTGCATGTGTTCCTAGCAGGGCAGAACAGGAGCATTCCAATGATTTGTTCTTTGTTTATTTCCCAAACAGAGCAGCAGAGATCACAAAACACTGAGCACAGCCATCAGGGCAGGCATTGTGGGATACTAGCGGAAGCCAATTCTCTTGACAAAACAAACTGAAGAGTCCACACTGGCTCTTTGTTGACAATAAAGGGAGGGAAAAAGAAGAAGTCTCTCATAGGGCTGGAAGTTTTATCATCACTAAAACTGGGTGTTTTTCCCAACAAAAGTCACATTGAACAGTTAATGATCTCTGTTTTGTTGCCAAAAGGCAGTTTTTGGTGACAAAATGTGCCCGTGTAGACAAGGCCTAACTTGTTGCAGAGATATGCTCTGGAGTACTCATTCTATTTAATTGTAATTGAGTACCATATAGTACTGCCTGTTCTCAGTTCTCCAACAGGATTTACATGCAGAACTCAGTCTTACTGCTTTTCATCTCTTGGGTCAAATCTCTTAGGTCCACCACATCCAAGTTTCTGTACCAAGGCTAAATACAACTGCAACTCTTGCTCTCCTCATTCTGTTTCTCAGATAGCCCCTTTTCTGTTTCAATCAACTGACTTCTTCCATTGTCAGAAGAAAGCTTACGTTATTTGCCCATCTTGTGTAACTGTGTCCTATCTCTGCAACTCTATCACACAGAAATGTAACCAGGATTATAATCACAGATAGACAGGAAGTACTCAATCTCTTTTATTACACTGAAAACACTAATTTTAATCTCAGATATTTAAAATATATCATTAAAAAAGTAACTGACAGAACGATTCTTAATGGCATGAAGAGAGAAGTAGATGAACAAAGAAGAGATAGCCTTATTAGTTAAGCAAGTGGTGAATTAGTGACAGAGATCAGAGGTCTTCATACTCTTGCTATGGAAAACTACTTTAGAACTGTGAATCAGCTACTCACTTTTAAATACTTAATTAGTTTTCTAGTTTAACATAGAGAGAAGTTGCCAAAGTAGCCTGTTGACCAATTGTGACTCTCAGAATTTTACAGTATGGCCTGGAGCAACATTCATCTTTAATATGGAGGGCAGTCTATTAAAATCCTGGCATTCAGTACTCCATTTTGATCCAAGCAATCACATTACTAGGCTGCATAGATAAAAGTGGTTGCAATCTGGTCAGTTGTATGGAAAATTATGAGGCATGGTCCTCAAGTTCCTGGCTATCAATCAATGCAGACCTTAGCAATTGGGCACAATTTGTATAATACATAATCTAATAATTTGGGGTTGAAATGGAATATATTTTCCCAAATCTGGAACAGCTATATAATATTCCAGTGCAGAGCACAGAAACCAGCAACTGTAACAGATGTTACATAATAAAGTACCTATTACAACCCCTAATAGGGAGATGAGTACTGACAACAATGCTACGTGAGAGCAGGAATGGACTTAAAGATTTTTTGCCCCTTTTTAGGACTAGATTACAGTCCCATATGGGACCAAAATGTCTTTTCCAAAATAACACCACAAGCAGCTGCTTGTTTCAAATGCTTTCAAGGCCAAGTGCTTGCATAAACATGGAAGATAATTTGTTTGTTAGTCTGGTTTTTTTTTTTTATACAAGGCTTTAAAATTATACATGTATGCAGGGGATTTTAAAAATATACATGGGCTACATGATATGTTCTTGACTCAAAGAGGAAGAAATGAAAAAGGCCTCCAGGTCTTCAATTACATACATTTCTACTTATGAGAAGATTAGCTAGGTATAGCCTTATTGCTTAACCCTCGCAAATCAATACTCCTTGTGTCAAGTTATGATTGTGTCTGTATGCTGTAAGTTGAGCTCCCCATGGCTTCCTAACTCAGTTTAACAAGCCATCAATCAAAGGTGGATATTTAGAGGAAGCAAAACTGATTGGTTGCAGTGGGATTTCTGGACATTTTAACTGATACCCATTGAAAATAGACAAGTAGGATTTCAACCTCTGAAAAAATTGCCTGACAAAAGCTCTGACAGATGCCACAATAGAAATACTACTCATTATGTCATATCTAATAACCCACTTATGCCATATTACGCAGCTGTTTTTGTTACAAAGTGGTACCAAATACAGTTCGCACTCTCTCTAAATTAATGAAGAAGAAAATTACACAAGCAGCACTACAGACCAAGTTTGTGCAGGACACAAGTTTTGACCCAAAGTCACAACAATAGAGGAAGTAAATCTCCTTAAAATTACATAGGAATTTTTAGTCGCTTTTCCAAACTCATTAAGAAAGGGCCGGATTCCCACAGGTTTACACGATGTAATTAGCAGCAACAAACACTGATAAAGATTGTAATGGGCAGGTCAGCCTATGGGATTACTTACAAAGGTTTTGTAAATTTCAGAAGATAGCTACACAGATGTCTGGGGAAAAAATATAGGCCATATAATAAATGAAGCTAGAACCATTAAGTAGTTTAGGATTTGTGAGACTCAGCCAGCCAATAAATTTTATGGGAAAAGTCATAAAAGTCAGATGGAAAAAAATATATAGCATAAAAGTTGCAAACTTCTAGACAGCTTGTGAAAAAATAGCAGTTATGCAAGAGGGAAATGGTAAACACACTAACAAGAGTTCATCAGTCTTAATAAATAGGACAGGGTCACAGGGGCTTACTTCTGGAACCTATAAAGGTCCCTTAGTATCTAATTATTTTTGAAAAAAAAGGACTGAGGTTTTATTCCTCCATTTACTTTTGTCAGTAGATTGGCTCATTTTTCATTAGTCAGCATTTTAAAATGAAGTTCCCCCATTTAAAAGGCTAAAGGTTTCTTCTTATTGACATGATACAATAGTATATACACCATATGTCCTTCTGGAAGCATATAACTAAGTGATACTAAGCATTACATTTTAATGTAACTAATGTGAATCTGTCAGTCAGATGGAGTATTTAACAAAGTTAGTAATGGCAAAGGGCCACATATTTCCATCAGAGTTTAAACAGAACACCTATTGAAATCAATTGCTGTCATGCCTACATTTCTATTTTAATATGAGCAGCAAAGGTGCATTTTGTCATAATAATAGTTATTATTATCGTTATTATTATTTAAACGGAGTGGGGAAGATATAGAACAGTCCGTTTACCAGGAGGAAATCATCTTACTCTATAGGCACTGATTTTTTTAGTTCATTGGGGTCTGACATAAAATTGACAAGTGCTGCTGCTCATGTCTGTGTGAATAGTGACTTAAAAGTATTGCTCAAGCTGTTTCCTTTCAAATCAGAAGTAAAAAATGCTACCTTTGTGGCCAACAAAAAATATGAATAAAACATCTGTGACCTCAGGGTACATATGTAAGCAAATACATTATAATGGGTAATAAAAATAGCACTAATAGTTCCGATTGTGGTGCTAATTAGAATCTGATTTGCCTACTTAAAAGTAATAATTGAGCAGTGCTCAGGCTACAATGGATTTCCAGGCTGGATTCACCTTTTAGGCACAAATGCACTGACCTCAATAGCAGTGAAAAAAATCAAGGTGGGGAAAGAAATAAAAATCTTTAAAATGTACAGCTGCACTCAGTTACTTAGGCCAAAATATGATTCACAGTCATTAAAGAGCTTTGATGTCAAGGATGCTACTGAAGAATGTTGGGTAGTTACTGTTGCTGATGAAACAGGACATTACTGGAGTGTTCTAGGATAGAGGAAGTGACAATTTAATTTGCTCTGAAAGATAATGCCGTCTTTTCTTTTTCGCCTCCATCCTCCCGCACCACCCCCCTTTTTTTTCTTTAAGTGTCAATACTCTACTGTATACCAGCATATTTCAACAACTCAAACAAATGCCCAGATTACCTCCTAAAACAAAGTTTGTAAAAAATTTGCTACATTAAATATACATCTGTTCACTAATAAAGCAAATATCAGTTAACTCACACATTTTGTACATGGTACATAAAATATAAAGTTGCGTATCTCAACATAAAGCAAAAGATTATTAGAAAACCTTGAGAAACATCTTAGCTCTTTCACCCCCTGCACAGAGCAACTAATTCAGCCTCAGTTAAACATATACTATATCCTTTATGTCTCATTTTTATAGTCAGTACCCTACAGGTATTACTTGAAAATCCATGAGCTGTTATTTAACTTGAAAATGTTCATTATATTAATATTTCAACACAATTAAGCAATGGGACCTTAAGTCAACATTGGATTTTCCCTCCTCATTTGTTTTAAACAAACTATTCTCGTATTTGTGCCTGCTCTACCCCTCCACCATGTTGTGCATGCATGTCTCCAACCCATATAAACTATTATACTGTATGGATATTTACCAAGAAATATTCAGAGAGTGGGTGGCGGAGGGAGGGAGAAAGAATTTAATTATACACTCTTTATTTTAAAAGTTTATTGATGCAATCCTGCCTCCATTGATGTCAACATTAGGGATGTTAAAATGCATGTAAATGGCTGTGTAACCCCTCAAAATGTCAGCGGTTATACACAGGGTGGCAGCCAGCTTGCACACCAGCTGCTGCCTTGTGCTGGTACAGAGACAGCATCACGGGGTGGCAGCTGGCTTCCCAGGAGCTGGACTGGGAGCCACAAGTAACCATTTGGGTAACCGATAAGCTCATGCTTATTGGTTACACATTTACAAGGCTACACTCTAGTCAACAAGAGCTTTGTCATTCACTTCTCTGGAACCTATAAATATGACAACATCATAATCATCTGATAAAGTTTGGAGATGTTTCAGGAGATGCAAACACGGATTTGGAGAATGCCTTGAACCTGTGCATTGGCTGGCATGTTATCTGATAAATGTGTCAACTTCAGGGAAGGGGAAAAAATAAACAAACCAAAAAGATGCCAAACACCTGCCCCCACTTCACTGTCATTGACTTCCTGACTCTCTTTCTCTCTGCAGAACATCATGATATTGGGGCAAACTAATTAATGATGTGTCAGCTCACTTGTGCTTAGTTTAGTTTGGAGCTGCCAAAGTGGCTCTGAGCAACAAGAGGAATTCCTCTGGGCCCTGTCATGACATCATTTGTGCAATGTAGCCTGTGATGGCAGAAAATGAAGCTGGTATTTATATGAGGATATCAGGAAAAGCCTGCATCAGGCTTAAGATGACAAAATGTCAGCTTCAATCATCTGACAGGCTTTGGTCTCCCTCCACAACCTCTTTCTTTTTTGGCTGCTCTTTTCTTTATATACATATGACGCTAACAGAAAAATAAATTGAAAAGAGCACTGAGGCAGAGTGTATTTCACGCACTGGTGCCAATGTTTCATATCTCATGAACCTCGGGAAAACAATTCGTCGAACTAATTAGTTTACAGTGTTTAAGCAGCTTGTTTCCCGTCTTTAATCTTCTTTATGTAATACTGTGAACAAAGCCATATTATCTTCAGATTTTTTATACAGTTTAACAAATATAATCTTTTTTCTTTCTGGTGATTATTTCATATAGACATCAAACTGTACGCCTCCCTTTTTTTCTTCTTTGGGAGGGGGATATAGTCAGGCAGGCATCAATTCACTTGTATTTCAATGGCCTCTCATATCTACCAAAACCAAATCTCTTATTGTTAAGGAATGCACCTCATTAAATTTAATTTACATTTCCCATTTTCAACCATCCCATTAGCATACAACCATATATATCTATCTTCCTAGGGAAACATGAACAAGAAGACTATTCTCCCCCCACCCACCCACTCGACAATCAGAGTAATCTCAGAGCATCCTTTCCTCTACACTTTTTTCTTCTTTTTTTTTTTTTTTTAAAAGAAAACTTTCAAGTTTAAATTATGTAGAAAACCAAATAGCTGGCTAGTACAAACTAAACAAAAAACCCCTCAAGATACATCTGTAATTACTAGTTTGAATTAGGAAAACTGAACCAGGGTTCCCTTTTTAATGTAAGATCCTCCCTAGCAACTATTTTTCTCCCTCCTCCCAGTTCATTTATAACTTTAACCTTCTTGTGGTGCTCTTAACCACTATTCAGGGAACGAGTTTGGCTCTCCAATGTTTACTACTACTACTACTACTACTCCTCATCTGATGAAGTGGATTTTACCCACAAAAGCTCATGATATAATATATTTGTTAGTCTTTAAGATGCCATAGGACTGCTTGCTGTTTTTAATCTTTACTGTAGTCATTTTCATAAGAGAGTGATGGATCTAAGTTTACTGACACCCTGTGAAAACCTAGACTAGACAAATCTATATGGTTGCATGAGTTTGTGACAGTGACCCAATCTGATACAAGCTTCAGTCCTACAATGATCACTTAGTATAGTTTAGACATTTATTAATGAGCTGCAATTCAGATAATTAAAATGAAGTCCACAGTGTCAGCAGTATTTTCTGTGCTGGCTCTTTACTTGCTTTAGAAGTATTTACTGTCCCACAGTGACTATCTACATTAAAGTTCATTCTGTCCTTAATTGTAAAATAGATTCATAGTAACTCTTAATTAGTACAGAACAGGTAACACAGCTGTGACTTTGTGACTCCAAACACCTACAGGAGCCATATCCTGCTATGCTCAAGGGACTACTCCATTCTCCCCCAAGGTTAATGTCTGTAACTCCTCTGAGAGCTAGTGAGCAGCAGGCTACTTAAATGAATTTACTTGAAATCATACAGTTACTCAGGGATTTAGTAGACGGCAGACAGCTTGCATAGTTCTGAATGCATGAAAGGTTACAGGAACAATTTTGTAAGGGAGTGAAAAGCGTGAAAAATATTGCTGCAGTATTAGCTTTCATTAACCTTCAATTTACCTGTTATACTGTAGAATTTAAAATTCTGGATAGCACAGAGATGGAAGTTAGCACAGAGGTCCATTGTTCAACAATACTTCACATATACTTTACCTAGTACCAAAGTTGTGGCGAACACATACATTTTTCTAGTCAACAACAACTATTACTATGTCATAATTTAGGGGGAAAGATGAAAGAAATAATGGGTTTTTAAAACAGAAGATTCATTAGTTATATTCCTATGGAAAGTACAGGATTTGAAGTAACCTTTCACTACTCTCTCTCCTCCCTGTGATGAAAGACAGAGAGCACTAATACATTTTTTTTAAATAGTCACATAATTTTTCCTAATAGTGTACCAGATGTAGCTTCTTGAGTGCAACCCCATGAGGTATGGCCATATATCACACAATGTTTCAACTTTCTTTGTTAACAGATAAAAATTCATTAAAAGGTATTCTAATTTGTAGTGCACAATATGTCCGTAATCAGATCAGTTTTCAAGAAAAAGTAGACAAGATAGATATGCTACCTTTTAATGGACCTTTTGTCTAGTCTAGTAAAAGATATCACAGTATCTACTTTTTCATCTTTAGAACGTGTCAATTCAATACTATCAATTTAGGATTGAATTAAAGAGCTCAACTGGTTAATGCATTACAGAGGCAATTTCCCCTCTCTGGATATTCACATCTCTGTACCAAATGCTGTGAATGATACATTTCCACCCTGACTTGATTAACTTCATTAACACAAGCAACTTCTTCCTTACATATACGCCTCTGCTTCGGTAACTTCCACTCCAATTCATCTCATGAAGTAGACTCACGAAAGCTTATGTCCTAATAAATCTGTTAGTCTCTAAGAGTCTGTCTAGACTACAAGCCTCTTTCGAAAAAGCCTCTTTCAAAAGAGATCGTCTAGACAGCCACAAGACTTAGCACTCAGGCAATCTGGACTCTCTCTTTCGAAAAAGCCCTGTTTGTATTCAAGAACGCCTTTTTTCAAAAGAGCTCTTTTGAAAAAAGGCGTTCTTCCTCGTAAAAGCAGGTTTACCACTGTTGAAAAAAAAAATCGCCGCATTCTTTCGATTTAATTTTGAAAGAACTCAACAGCAATCTAAACACAGGTGAAGTTTTTTTGAAAAAAGGCCACTTTCTTTGAAAAAACTCTGTAGTCTAGACATAGCCTAAAGTGCCACAGGACTTCTCATTGCTTTTGCAGATACAGATTAACACAGCTACCCCTCTGAGACAATTCTAAGAGTTGTAGAAACTCATTTAATCCCAATGGCCGGATGGCTAGCACCCTTTGTTGCTTATTTTAAGATCAGCCTTAAAAGCACAAGAATCAGTGGTCAAATGGGAGTTGATGAAATCTGCCTGGTTTGGGAATTTGCAGTGCATTTTCAGATAACGAATTTGGATTTAGATCAATCTGTTTCTTTTCCTAGTCACATGAAGAATTCATTTTATAGTACTATACTTATATAGTATATGTATACACTTATGTTTGGAGTTTAATTTTAAATTGGCTTGTTTTTCACTACACTCTCTCTTTATTCTTATTTTTGTTTGGGGAGATTGATCTAAGATTAGAAAAATGCCACATTTAATATATTCTATATTATTTCTGAATAGCATTGGTCAAATAATATTAATTAAGGGACAATTTCCATCACCTTTATAGAAGCTGAGTAGCACTTCACTCTGCAAATAGTCCTTATCATGTCAATGGGACTATTTGCAGCGTAAGGTACTACTCAGGCAATTTAATTTAATGGGATTACTTGCAAAATAATGCAGTATTATTCAATACTCAGTGTTAATAAGTGTGTGACTCCAATTAACTAAATAATTTTATTATATGTTAAAATAAAATAATACTCTTTTAAACATTCTTTGTCCATCCTAAAGAACTAGGAGATTTATATTCATGAATAGTCATATAAAAATTAAAACCCCTGAATATAAGACTTGTATTCCTCTGTCCTTTTTAAAATTCATTTATATTCCTTATCAGTCTCCTTTTAAAGATAAAGGAGCTGCAAAATTAACATTATGCAGGAAAACAAACTGGTGAAATATAATTTACCGATAGAATTTACCCCATAGAAAACAAATTCCAGTCACTGATCCACTGAAAGTTCAAATTAAATTTCGCTTTGTTGGTGCTTAATGGTTTTCAATCACAAAATCATAAATCAATCCTAAAATCCTTAATGATACAAAAATCTGTATAAGAAAACATGCTCTCTCTTCTCTCAGGTTGATAGCTATCCTGGTCCCCATCTCTGTCCCTTGTGGTCATTCTGCAGTCATTCTGTTCCTCCTGCCAGACCCCTCCCTTTCCATTTTATGAGAAACAATTGAATTCCATGCACATCCCATTGGCCTGGCACAACCAAACCCTTACCTTAAGTTATGGTAAGAGGAAGTTGCACAACACATTTGGTGGTCCTAGCACTTGCTGTTTAGGAGGAGTTCTTGAATAAATGGACACACAGATGGACAGACAGATGCATATTTCCAAAATATATACTAAGACTATTATCCAAAGCCATAATTACGTGTGATGGGGGAGGGGAGAAATATAACATAATTCAGGCCAGAGATACACTTGCACATGTGAGCACTTCCCCAGGGCAGCCTTCAGAGTCCCAGAAGATGTGTGAAGCTGCCCTTCCCCAATGGAGTGCATACACACATAGGCAAGGGACACAATGGTTCAAACATTGCTTGCTCTCCTGAAGAATATCACCTCCCCCAGAGGCACAGCAAGATCATTCCATCCTGTGAAGCAACAGGAGACACTTAGGCCTCATACTTTTGTTCTGAATAGTTTCTTTTTAAATGGAGGTTATATATGAATGTGAAATAGTTTCCCAGTCATGCAGGTAACTTACCCTAACAGACCCTCAGGTAAGATGAAAGTAAGTTAATTGAGAGAGATTGCAAGGAGCTGTAACATGTTCTCTCCTGTTAAAGCTGTATCTCAGAGCAATGCCATTGGGTTTTGAATTCTTTGTATTTATGGGCATCAGAATGTTAATTACTAGTTAAGTTGGCTCACAACACAGATAAGCATTCAACCAACACCTTTGACTAGTAAGAAACTAAAGTCTATTGCAGCTTTACCCAAAGAAAAAAAACACACAGTACACATTTTCCACTAAGATTAAGGAGATGGAAAAAATTCTGCAAGAACATTGAAATTAAAAAAAAATGTAAACTTTAATTTTGCTGAAAAAACAACAAATGGTCTTGTAGCACCTTATAAGCTAACAAAACATGTAGATTTTGCTGCCATTGTTTTCTTTCGCCCTCATGGTCTTAACTCAGCTTTTTATTTTATGACTGGTTCTGTATTAGCATTCCCACATTAAGGTGGCTCTCCTCTCAAGAATATTTTGATCTTTAAAAACATTTTTAAACCAATCCCGCCTGCACTTTCAAGAAAACATCTTGTTCTCTTTGTGACAGAGACCCATAAGCTTTCAAATCATCATCATCATCATGAAAAAAGTGCAAGATTTCCCATACAAGGATTTTTTTTTTAAGTGCTCATAGCCCACAAGATAATGAATGAGGCCTACTGTGTTAGGGCTAAAATGATGCTGTGAAATCTAGCTTGTCCACTATATAAGAAATGGCTGCTCTTTCTCATGTCTTTGTAAGTAGAAGAGCTTTCTATTCACATTGTCTATTAAAGTAGAGCTAATGTGTAACCTAATCAATAGCTATTACTGCAGCTGAGAAGATGCTGCGGATCTCACAAAAAAAAGGGAATATAATCTTAAATTGGTAAAGACACAGAAAGAACGATTAAAAACAAACACAAACAATTCACTATTAGCAGGTTTCCTCAGATGTGTACTTAGATGGCCTGAAAATCTTCAATTTCAATGTGAAGAAAACAGTAAAAGTGATGGTTTTCACAAAAATATCTAAGTTTATCAATTTTTTAAAATGTGTAGCAATAACCACGTGGAAAACATGGTGCTATAATGCTTTATTTATTTTGTAAATAAATCACATGGACAACCATGTGCTTGGATGCTAACTATATCGATTTGTTTATCAGATGTGGCTTTTGGTAAACAGTACCTCTGATCTGGCTAACATCTATAAATTAATAAACTACGAGTCAAAACTCAAACTGAAACAATTTTTCAGTATTGTTTTAAATAATCTCCCCCTCAAGCAAACATTCATGAGTAAATAAATCCAATACATTGGTCAGGCAAGGATGTTATGAATAGACATATATGAGCAGACATGCCCAAGTGAAAATGCATTGACGAAGCTGTCAATGCAGTATAAAAATATCTGAGTACAAAAACTGTGACATAATCATTTCAGGAAACTGAGATCTGATGAAGGTCTGTTATTCAAAATGGTAGACTTCCTAATTATTTTCTTGTTATCTTGAACAAAACTGTAAAAAAAAAAAAACCTCTCTCAGTCTTCATTAGGTTATCCATGATTTTATGGGATTTAGTGGATACTGTATTTCTATTTTGAAACTAACTTTTCCGGCTTCCTCATGTCATATTGTCAATTTTGGTGTGATGCACTTTCAATAAGCTCCAATATACTGAAAGACACAATATTCCTCCCAAGAAATGCTAAGGACGCAAACTTAAAATTCATTTTTTAGGTCTGGGAACTGTGCTTTAAAGTTTCATTATTCCACAGAATATTTTGAAAAAGCACAAATATACTTGAAACTTCCTAAAAACCACAACTTAGTATATGACATAACTTTCAAAGGGAAGAGGTGGCAGTCCATCATTTGGTGCGGTGATTTTCAAACTACAGGTCGTGACCAAGTACTGGGTGATGGAATGTCAGGCACTGGGTCTCACTGCTGCAGGGTGATCTGGTGAACAGTTGGGGTGCTTAGGCAGGCTGCGCTGCTCCAGAAGCAGCCAGAAATAGGCCCAGCTCCTAAGTATGCGGGGGGGAGGGGGCAGAGGGGGAGGAGAGTGCACAGGGCTCCATGCACTCCTTGAGTACTAGCCCTGCACTCCCATTGACTGGGAACCTGCTGCTGACTGCTTCTGGGGCACAGCATGGTGTGCGGAGCCAGGAGAGGCAGGAAGCCTGACTTAGCACTCCCACTGCACCACTGACCACTCAAAGTAAGCCTCTCCTATCACGGTACTGGGACCCCCAAAGCTGGAGCTGCCTCCCACAGCCCAAAGTTCTCATCCTCAGCCCCACTCTGGAGCCCACACTCCAGTCAAATTATATTTTCTTCATTTTCTTCCACTGGGTCATGAGAAAAAAAGTTGAAAAGCCCTTGGTTTGGTGGGACAAAAAACTAAAACAAACAAACAAACAAAAACCAAACTAGAAAGCAGCATACAAAAGAAACTTTCATATGTGAGAAGTTGGACTGGGCAAACAGGTCTCCTTGTTGCTAGAAATCTGTAATATTTTTGTAGACTCTACTGTGGTAAATTAATAAATTACCTAACTGCTTGTTAATTACATCCTTCCACCACTCATCATGCCAAGTACCCCTACACTTTTATAAGTATCATCTCATGGTGCGAAAAAGGAAGATTACATGATCACTATAATCATTATTTTCTAACAACAGCAACAAAAAAACCCTTGGTAAGTACTCTTCTTTGAAGCTATCAGCGTGCAGAGAATTGTAATTAATGTACAAGTAGTATTGCAGGTTTTCCTTGTCTATTATAAAGATCATCATAACCTCAGGTCCAAAATAGGAACCTCTTGGCTTCATTTAATGATTCTCTCATATGCTCTTCTCCCAAGACAAGACTTGAATCTCAGAGACATGAACAAAATGAAATGAATACAAATTAGAATGAGAGCAGGTCAAGTCCCCCTGACATGCTGTGAATAGAAAGAGGGGTTAACTGTAATTAGCATGTTCAGTGGACATGCTGGAAATGAAGATAATCATGAACTTGAGAAAAAAATTAGAGGCCCCCAGTGATCAGAGAAAGGCAAATATATTCTAGTGATTATTTGTCCTGGCTTTTAATTGTTACTTTTATTCATTACTTTTTTTACAGATAGAATAATTTAGTTTTAATCTTTTACAATCAAACCCTCTTTAGTAAACTGATAAAGGCCAATAAAACCTCTGTTTCCCTCCTTTTCCTTGAAGGCCTATTTTATCTATAGGATTGTTATCTGAAGTGAATTACTGATAAGAAAAATTAAAGCGCTTAGATGCAGAACCTGTGAGGTAATTGGAGTCCAGATTCCTACATCCCCTTTGTTCTTATGGAACCAAATCACTGTGAATATCACAGTCTAGACTGGCATCAACAGTTTTACAGAACAGGCTTGCAGCAATATAATTTCTACAACTCTCAAGCATAAACTCCTTCCCTAGCTGCTTCAATAAAGCTTAATGCAACACAATAATCCCCTACAATGCCCAGTTTATGCTTGTCATATTGTACTATTTTGGATTGACTCAAATGTGAGTGTTTGAGAATAACCTCTACAGTGGCAATCACACTGCCATGACAGAACCTGGATCTTAATCCAGGTTGCTTACAACACTAGGGAAATTTAAGCAGCAAAATTATGCCACAGCAGATCTACTGGTATAACTACCCAGGTGTACACCTTCATTCCAGAATAAGAGGCTTTTTCCAGTACAGCTTAGACTGCTTCCAAAAAATACAAGCTAAACCAGAAAAAAGTGCTATTATTCTGGAAGCAAAGTGCCACCCAGGAGTTACATCAGTAGAACTTCAACAGCATAAACTCATTTACTTTGTTCCACAATAACTTCTCATGTAGACAAGCCCTAACTGTATAGATCAGGAAAAACACAATGGTTTTTAATTCTCAATGGCCATACTAAGCCTTCTGAATAGGATATGCTACTGTCCACTGTTTTGAACTCTGAACCTTATCCTTATGAATACTCTAAAAGAGACCAAAAGGTTAAAGATGATGAGGGTTTGTTTTTTTAAAAACTGTCTCTTAAAGAGTCTGTTGACCTGGAAAAGCAACAAATACAGAATTGTTCCAAATTAGGACAGTTAATTTCTTATTAACTTTATACCTGATTTTAGATTGCACATTTTAATAATTTAAATTACTTATAATAATGTAGAAAACTATTAAACATTTATATATGTGCCTCAACTTAGAGACTTGGAGAAAAGGTCCCTGAATCCTTTTGTTTCTACTGCCTGGATAGTGCCACTATCCTGTCCATCACATATTGTTAAATGGAAAGTGGGTCTGGTATGGGTATGAGAATCACTATTTTGGTCCTCAAAATCAGCATTAATTCAAATGGTTATACTTGGGATTTATGAGTTCTTATCTGGCATGTACATGGATCAATACTTATAAAAAGGGAATTTCCCAAAAATAATTTCTAAAGCATATATTTTATAAAAACATATATTTTATAAAAACATCTAGTCATGATTTTAAAATTGTCTTTGTTGGAGAATCCAAGACCACCCTTGGCAAATTGTTCCAATGTTTAACTACTCTTAAAAATGTTTGCCTTATTGCCACTCAGAACTTGCCTAGCTTATTGTCCAATCACTGGATCATGTCATACTTTTCTCTGCTATAAGAGACCGTTATTAAATATTTGTTATCCACGTAGATACTTACAGACTGTGATCAACTCACCCTTAACCTTTTTTTCTGTGTTACACTAAATAGATTGATCTTTTTGGAGACTGTCTCTATAAGGAATGATTTCTAATCATTTAATCAATCTCCTTTCTCTTTTCCAAACCTTCTCCATTTTTCAACATCTTTCTTAAATTGTAGAACCCAAAACAACAGAAATTGCATCAGTAGCAAGTATAAAAGTAAAATAATCTCTATCAAGGTTCTCCTGCTTACATTTTTCAAGAGCACATTATCCATTTTGGCAACTGCTTCACAATGGGAGCTCATGTTCAGCTGTTTATCTATCATGACTCCCAAAACTTTTTCAGAGTCACTACTTTCTTGGATAGAGTCCCCCATCTTCTAAGTATGGCAACATTCTTTGTTCCTCATGTATACATTTGGATTTAATTGTTTTAAAATGTAAATTACTTACAAGGAATAAAAATCACTTTTCAAAAGCTGGATATGAGTCAACAGTGTGCCCTTGTAGCCAAGAAGGCTAATGGCATATTAGGTTGCATTAGGAGGAGCATTGCCAGCAGATCCAGAGATGTGATTATTCCCCTTTATTCGGCTCTTGTGAGGCCACATCTAGACTATTGTGTCCAGTTCTAGGCCCCCCACTACAAAAAAGGATGTGGACGCATTGGAGAGGGTCCAGAGGAGGGCAACAAAAATGATTCGGGGGCTAGAGCATATGACCTGTGAGGAGAGGCTTAGGGAGTTGGGTCTGTTTAGTTTGCAGAAGCGAAGTGTGAGGGGGGATTTGATTGCAGCCTTCAACTTCCTGAAGGGAGGTTCCAAAGAGGCTGGAGAAAGGCTGTTCTCAGTAGTGACGGATGGCAGAACAAGGAATAATGGTCTCAAGTTGCGGTGGGAGAGGTCCGGGTTGGATATTAGGAAAACTATTTCACTAGGAGAGTGGTGAAGCACTGGAATGGGTTACCTAGGGAAGTAGTGGAGTCTCCATCCCTAGAGATTTTTAAGTCTCGGCTTGACAAAGCCGTGGCTGGGTTAATTTAGTTGGGATTGGTCCTGCCTAGGGCAGGGGGCTGGACTTGATGACCTTCTAAGGTCTCTTCCAGCTCTATGGTTCTATGATTCTATGATTCACTGTGAATCAGTGACATGCTCTCTTCATTATTTACTACTCCTCCAATTTTTGTGTTATCTGCAAAATTTATCCATGATGATTTTATGTTTTCTTCCAGATCATCAATAAAAAATATTAAGCAGCATTGGGCCAAGAACTGATCCTCATGGGACCCCACTGGAGATATACCCACTCTGTGACAATTTCCAATTACATTTTGAGACCTACCAGTTAGCCAGTTTTTAATACATTTAATGCATGCCATGTTAATTTTATATTATAGTTTTTTAAATGAAATGTCATATTTTAAATCAAAATATCTTCCTTGTTGCATAGGTAAACAAAGCAGCTAATTCTAACTTCCTAGGGCTTGTCTACATGGGGAAGTTATTTCAGAAGAAGGGAGGGTGTAAATTTGAAGAATAGATATTCCAGAATAAGTGTCCACGTAGAGAACTATGCCAGGATACCTACTGCAGAATAGCTTAGTCCACAACAGCCATTCTGGTAAATTTTCCTTTATTGACAAGATCTCAGCTGAAGATGTGTGGGTGATGAAATTTTCCTTCACTGAAGGTTCATTTCTCACCAGCATGCCTACTATAAAAAAAACACTTCTATCTGATATTGTCATTTCCAATGGATGATATTTCCAGATGTGCATCAGACAAGCAAGGGCAGACACCAAATGTGGTCTCCCTGTATTCATTTTATGGTCACATGACAGATTTAGAAGTAGTGTCCACTACATGCCAAGAAACATGGCATTGATCTACTGGGTTAACTATCAGGAGCAAATTCTCTTAGCTTTACCCTCTGATCAGCAAATAGCTTAGCCCTGGTTTACATTAGGGAGTAATTTACAAATAACTCCCCTTAATTCAAAATAACAAGCAGAGAGCCCACTCTACCAAGCCCATTATGTCGAAACAAAGGGTGGTTATTTTTAAATAACGCCTGCTTTCCTTGGGGAATAAGCTTATTTTGAAATAGTTATTTCAGGAGTTATTTCTAAATAAGTTTTTTCAAAATTATTTCCTAGTGTAGACATGCCCTTAGTATTTTGTTTGCAGTTTTTGGAGGTGTAATTGTACCTATGCTTCCACTAGAAAAAATCAGACCTACGACTCAGACTTGTCAATTGCTCCATAGAAAATACCATGACCACTATCACCCTAAGAGCATCTCAGTGCTAACTAGTAAAGTGGTCGCTGTACTCTAACAGAAACTCCTATCAGCCTGACACTATAGCTATATATTACTTCCAGAGTCTTTATCCAGAAGAAATGCCATGTAAAATCTTAAACAAAAAACAGGATCATGCTGGTCACCACTATCATTATGTAATGTGTATACAGGTGATATTTTAAAATTTTACCTCTATGCTGGAA
Organism: Pelochelys cantorii; assembly: GCA_032595735.1. NCBI lineage: Eukaryota > Metazoa > Chordata > Testudines > Trionychidae > Pelochelys > Pelochelys cantorii. Next base: position 67,477,959 of record CM064330.1, read on the forward strand.
ATAAGTCTGCATAGCAGGGGCCACTGACCCACAGAAAAATCAGTTTGGGCCGCACACAAGTGAGAAGCAAAACAAAACAAAAAAATAATCTACCCACTACAGGGGACAGGCTAGCAGATGCTGTGTGCTCCAGTCCCCTGGAGGAAGCGAGGGGACTGGAGCTGGAGCATCAGCACAGGCTCCCCAATGCTAGCTAGGCCTTTGGTTCCTCACCCCTGCTTTATAGTTTATCAAAGTGTTACTTCCCAGCACAGGTGAAAACACTCTCAGTCCCTAAGTGTCAACTGGCAAAGGGATTATGAAACTAGATGATAAAATATAAGTTGAGCATTGTCTCATCACAATCATCAGTCTGAGCTACATGCAGATGGAGGATTATACGTTTCAACAGGAACAGAAGAAGAGCAGGAGGGAAAAGAGCTTTTTTTTGGGATAATACCACAAAAGACGGTAACTGGAGGACTGGGACAGCAACCACCCATCCATCACTGAGTGGACAAAGAGGACAGTCCCTTTGGCGTCCATGAACAGTGGATCCCTGCCACGTGGGTTGGTGACAATGGGAGATTGCTTTAGGAGAGAAACTACTTAGACAAGGATATATTGCCTGTTAAAGTTAAGTGTATACTCTAGGAGGCATGTTTTACTCTTCTTTTATATGGAACCATTTCTGTTTCTATTTTAAACATTATCTCTCAAACCTTAACCTTTGATAATAAACGAGTAGTTGTTTCACTATAAATATAGCTCCATCCTGTGATGTTATGAAGGATCTGATCCTGAGTTGTACCAGTTAACTGTGTATATAGTTTTACAGCGGGAGCAGTGAACCAGATAATACTTAAGAGTCCAGTGGCAGGCTAGATATTTTAGAGAAGGGCTACTCAACACATGGCCCATTTGTTTGTAACCTGCAATGTGGTCTGGGTTTATGCGGGGCTCAACACACAGCCCACGGGTGGGAGCCAAAACAAAAAAGTTGTCAATATAATGGTCTTCTGTTGATATGCGTTTTAGTAGTTAAGTTCCTGGACTGTCATTGCTCATTAAAAGTGTTGTCATATGGGTGGAAATCGGGTAAATATTGCATTTTATTACTATCAGCAGGGGATAAATTACTTAAATGGGGCCCATTTAACTGACTTAAATGGGGCCTGTGTGTTGTATAGTCTTGCCTTAATCTTTGTATTCATGCCCATCAGTGTGAAAGAAGCTATTTGCATATACATTTGCATGTATATACAACCACACTTAAGTTGCGGCCCTCGGCATGTGCTGTGAGTATCATTGTGGCCCCCAGGGCTTCCAAAGTTGAGTAACCCTGTTTTAGAGGACATTTTCACTTGGTATTGGGGCGCACCTCATGATAACCTGCAAAGCAAAAGAAGGGCAAGCAGAGCTCTACGCGTCAACTAAACAATCTCCTTAGATGGGGGGGGGGCGTGTTGGGGAGCTGGCATCAAGTTAAGCAAGAACATGTCTCTTGTTCTCCCTAGAAGCAAGGGAGTCTTTGATGCCCAGAGATAGTATCACAGACACCACTTTCAGCTTTTTAATCTTTTAACCAGCACATGTTTTCAGCTTAGGAGTCCTTCAATAACAGCTGGAAGTTCAGTTCTGCCTTTAATAAATAAATGTACAGGTTATACTTAAAAGAATTTTTGCTGACCTAAAGTAGCACACAGACAGCCATTGCTCTAGATCTCATGGCAGATCATATGCTTGGGGAACTAAAGAGCTGGGTTTACCCATCAACTGCCATTTACTCAAAAACTGATGAAGCTGTCCATTACGGAGGTCTTAATGACCAGTTGAACTTATTAAAATATAAACAAAACACTCCCTGTATCTGCAGCCAACAGCTGGAATTTTACAAGTAAATTTAAACCACCTTAATTACTTAATATCTATCAGCTCCCATTTATACTTCTTTTATTCTGAATAATTCTCTCCACATGTGTATAACACCCTGACTTTCTGCCATCTGACACACCAAAATCCTGATATATATTTTCACCGTACACTGTGATCGCCCTTTTTTAAAACTAACAGGCAAAGACAGTGAATAAAATATCATAAACCCCAGCACTGATGCCATGGCTGGACTAGATTTCTCCTGACCAAATTTTGGCCCAGATGTGTAATGAATATCCAGGTATCAGCTAATGACTAAACAGGAATAAAGCATTTTTCTTGTTTTTAATTAAAGCTGCCATAATTGCAAGTTTTATTTCTTTCATATTCTCTTCCTGCCAGTAAAGGCCTTTTTATTGTAATGCTTTATTGCAACACTGAGAAAACAAGATTTGAATGCCTTAAGGTGGAAATATTACCCACATAGATGCATCAATCTTCCTCCCAGAGAATGACATGCACATCATAGTGCCGGTAAACCAAACAGAATGTTTGGGGGAGGCTAAATAAACAAAACACGATCAGTGTCTCAGTTTTGCCATGCTTTGCAGTTATTTTGGTAGGAATAATTTGCTTGGTGAAATAACACTGATCAATAGCTCCAAGGCAGCTGTGACTTGGCACAGTGACAGTCTAATGACTAGGGCCTCATTTTTTATCCAACTTCTGCAGCCTAACCCATGCTGCAGGGCCTATCAGCAGATGCCGATTACGTCCTTCCTATTGTATCAGCTCATCACAAACAAGTATTCTGCTTTTTGAGCTCTATTTTGGTTTGGGTTCTTTGAAAAATGGCCACATACGCAACACATAGAGAAAAGGATGTTGATGCCCATATAAAAGCGACAAGGAGTCCTGTAGCATCTTATAGACTAATAGATGTATTGGAGCATAAGCTTTCGTGGGCAAAGACCCACTTCGTCACATGCATCTGATGAAGTGGGTCTTTGCCCACGAAAGCTTATGCTCCAATACATCTGTTAGTCTATAAGATGCTACAGGACTCCTTGTCGCTTTTGCGGATCCAGACTAACATGGCTACCCCTCTGATACTTGATGCCCATATAATCTCTCTCATTTTGATGAAAAAACAGTCTGTATTTTTTTACTTGACCAAGAGGCTTATGATCTAATGCAGTGTTTCTCAACCTTTTTTTATAAAGTATTCCTTTAAAAAAATTATAAGTACCCCCCGTACCTATAGTTTTCAGACACACACGTTTTTTTTCTACTGTTATAACACATTTATTTAAACAACATAATCATAGCCAGGCGGGCGATGAAATTTTTGGGTGTAAAAAGTACAAAAATGATAGAACACTGTAAAACTTAAAACAAAAATTCCGTTTTCTCCAAATTTCAGTTGTGTTGACATACCCCCAGATTTCTCTCAAGTACCCCTAAGGGTACTCATACCACTGGTTGAGAAACACTGATCTAATGTATAGTGCGACTTTGCATTAGAATGTGCAACATCAGAAAAGCCTAAAAACAAACTTTTAATTTTTTTAATGGTTTTTCTTTGTATCATTAAAAAGGACAATGTCAGCTGTAGAGCAGAAAGCTAATGCACTGCACCTATATGGGTGCCAGAGGTCATAGAGAGGAGACAATAACATATTTTTTTTTTTTTTTACAATAAGTTGAACAGTTAAGCACTTGAAGAGAACTTCCATCTTAGAACTATTTTGATCTTTGAATATGCCAAGATAAGGTGTATTGTACTCTACAACCTTGACATTATAATATAAAAAATAAGACTGAAAGCTGTTCCTCATGCATCACCAAACCAGATATACGGGAATGCAGTGCTTGTGAAGCTCCCCTATGAACAGCCAGCAGCCATGACCCGGAAAGACTGATTTCTTCAGATGCCATTCAAATACTATCTAGTGTATCGAGTTATTCGGGTAGTTTTATCAAGTAAATCATTGTCTACTGAACTCTCAGTAGACACTACCCAGCATGATTCCATGAGGACCATTACCTCAGTTTGAACTTAAATTCAAGAGTTAAAGCACATAATGGGCACAGTCCTGCTCCCCCTAAACTCAATGTAATTTTTTTTCACCGGTGAGATCAAAATTAGGTCCAACACATATGGAAGGGAAACCAGACATCACACACATGCACCCAATTTTTGTTTTGTGGTCAGCTCTGGTAGCAGCACAGTGAAAATCTGGTGCATACAGTGAATAAAGTAAAAGCTATGTCCCTGGATTTGGATTACGTGTCTGTTTTTCCAAGGTGCAGTCTGGCAACCCGACAGCATGACTTAGCCGCTAGACTGGGAGTCAGGAGACATGTCATGGCCATGCTGTGTGACCTTGCACAAATCACTTCACCTCCCTGTATTACACAATACACCCTCTCACAGTTTTCCTATTGTCTTAGGTTAGAAACACTTCAGAGCAAAGACTGTTTCTTAATATGTGGTTTGTATAGTGCCTACCATCTAGCTTTGGGCCTCCACAGGTGTTACTGTTACGCAATTAATACAAAATTATCCTAGTTGAAGTTCAGGATTTATTTTCTGAATCACTGGCTCCCAGAAGTTAAATTGAAAATTTGTCTAACAAATTATCAGCTCTAACCCATAAGGTAAACCCCCTTCCCAGCTTTACCTGCACTATGCCCATACATACACATTTTGATATATGGTTTTGAATGCAATTATAGTTTTCACTGATCCGCTACTGCTTTCACTGATTGCTGCACAATCAGAGCTCACATACAATACATTTACTGTATTGGCAAGTTAGTGTAAATATTATGGCAAATTAAATCAACCTCATATTCATTAACCTGCTTTGCAGTAAAAGCAGACTGCCCCAGGTTGGTCAGAAATTCCCAGTATTTTTGTTTTCCTTTTTCTTAAAAAATTAACACAGCTCTGTAATCTTCATTCCACTGCCTCATTCTAGCACACTGTATCTAACATGCAATCATTATATTTTGTTATAAAACTAAACTGAATGCACCATTAACCTAATTATGTGCTGAAATTACTACATCAAAATTCACAATCTTATAGCAGCACAAACTGTCACTTTTGTGATTCATTACTTTATGTTTCTCTGAACCAGGATAGATGGACCTTGGGATAAATTTAAGTGATAGGTGCATTACATGAAATTTTGATAGACACACAATTTCCTGCCTATCTATCTTCCTCACCTTTCCTGGCTCATTGAAGATGAGAAACTATGAAAGTACCTGTGCAAATTGTATGGCTGTCCAACAGAAAACACAGTTCCCTTGATGACTCCATAACAAACCTGTAATCTGAGTAGATTAACACTATCTGCATGGGTAAATTCTATTTTCAGACTAGCAAATTCAGGAGCAAACCTTAAGTGAGGCTGTACCAAATGGCATACTGCTATTTGAGTCAAGTGGGCTAATGTAACCACATACCACAAAAATTAATCCGTCATTTTACTTCACTGATCTTACTGATTTTTTAGGTTGCCAGAGTTGAAATGGACAACTCATTACCCAATCCGTCACCTTATCTGTCCATCTCTTACAATTTTTTCAAAACAAAGGATGAAGCAGTTTATACTATTTCAGAAATGTTCTCTTCTAAGACTGCCTGCAACAGGAAGCTGCTGCCTATGGTGAATTGAAAATATAGTACCAGCCTTAGTCATGACTTTAACAGCTATAATATATAAAAAAACAATCATTTAAACATGCCAAGGTCAAACTCTAAAATGCTCCCCTAAGATAGTGTACTGGCCTAGCATCTTTTGATTTGATATGAATAAACTGGCAGAGACTTGAGTAGTGGAAACAAAATAAAAAAAACAAAAAACAAAACGTGTCCTGTCTCTTTGGGGTTTACTCACCACATTACAAAAAGCAGCTGTATCCTGTTATTTCTAATATAAGTCTTTTGACAGTGAACTGTTGAAAAACATGCACATGTGTTCACGTACAAGATAGGGAAGAGCAAAGAAAAATCAGATCATGTTTTCTGTTCATGTACTAAACTATGCATTCATAATTCCTGTCCATCAAACACCAGTAGAAATACTTGATGAATGGGCCCTAAGAGAGCACTTCTCATTGCCGTAGGACAGCATGGCTTGCAGGCATACAACACTCCATCAATACAGGGAGATCTGGCAGATTGAAAGGCGGGAAGGATGCTGTATGATAGCATGCATCTGCTTACTAACAACATTGGTGCTCCAATACTTTTCCCATTCATTGGCTGCAGAAACCACTTCATGGAGACACACTGTCAACAGATGGTCCCCAGCTAAGGTGTAATCAGGAACAGCTTGATAAATCTACCCAAAACAAATAGAATTACTGGCTTTTGCCTGAATCTAAACTGAATTGAGAATCTAGGCGGTAGATAAGAGATACTAACTCAAAGTACACCACAGGATAGCTGTTCAAAAGGTTGTCATGTAAAACCATATCTGCGCTGAAGTTGCTTACTTATATACTTAGGTTGCTTACTGTCTAAGCATTCAAGAAACATACTTCTATTGAGTGCTTTTTTTTTTTTGTTTAAAAAAAAAAAAAAAAAAGGTACCGGTACTAAGGTTTTGTCAAGCAAAAAACATAAAGACAAAAAAACCAACCAAACAAAAACAAAAACCATGGCCAGGGAAAATTTGTCGGGAAAAAAAAATTGTCGCGTGTCCCAACTGGGCTTCCGTCTGGCGCAGCGTGAGTGCTTGATCCTAGGCTGGGGGCTGTGCTGGAAGAAAACGGCGAGTGCTCCCAAATAAAGGTGACAGTACGCCATACCAGTGCGTACCATCACAAAAAAAAACACTGCTTCTATTAAGTGAATTTTAAGGCACTTACTTCCTACTGGTGTTTTTCCCTCTCAGGAAATGAAACGCTTAATATAAAGCTTTGTCTCTACATGTTAAAGTGGTAAATCGTCGTAGCACTTTAACATGGCAGAGTGGTCAGCACAGGAGTGCAATAACCTCCCTGAGGGGAACAGCAAACAGTGCACAGCTCCCAGCACTGTAGCACTGTCCACACTGGTGCTTTACAGTGCTGTCTCTTGCTGTGCTTGGGGGAGCAGAAGGGGGTGAGGGGGAAGGAGGTGGAATGTGCTTCACATCCCTAAGCAGAAAAGTTATAGCACAGTAACTTGCCAATGTAGACAAGCACTTAAATAAACACTTATCACCTTTACTTCATGGCTGTTTAAGTGTGCTAGTATCTTGCACCATTAGGAATATAAAAAAAATCCCATTAAAATTGAACAGGCCTTTACAAGAATAGTAAGACATATTTGCAGTACTGGACTGGAAGTTCTATAGGTCTTAAAAGCATCATTACCTCAAAGTTATGTTTGTTTTGTTGAAAACAACATCTAAGTTTGGAATTGTGCCCTGCTACCATTTGCTAATAGCAATGCTAAGCAGAAGGTAGTAGAAGAAAAAGAGTCAAATTTCCAGGCAAAACAAGCTTTTCCCTAGTCAAGCCAATGGCACTTGAGTAAAACTGGCACCTTCTTCACTTTTATATCTGTTTTCTATGTGCATTCAGACATATTAACTTTTACTGCTTTCTACTCCTGTTAGCCCTCCAGAGCCAAAACAGTTGGAAAAATAATGAAAAGAAGATTCCATTTAATCATTTGCATCCACAGGGGTGCTGAGTAAATTGTACCTGTTAGAAGGGCAGGTATAGAGTGAGCTGAAGTGGTCTTACACAGGTATACTAGGCTTAATAAGAAGGTAAGTGTATTGCAAGAGTGATAACTGTGGCCTAATTTGGCCTGCAGAACCTTTATTGTTGTCAAGGATGGAGTAATCCTTTAATACCTGTTTGAGTCTCAGTGTTCAGGCAGAGCTTGCAAGGAAAAGAGTTACAAAACAAACAAAACCAATCATCATTTGAATTGTAAACTGAACACATTTGATATGGAAGTCACTGAGACACAAAGATGGAACCCTACCAAAATTATTGTTAACAGTCACTTCTCAAGATAGAGCTGCATTGTAAGACTACTACAAAACACTAAATTAGGCATCATTACCACACCTGTGCAATCCTCTGACCTTCAGATTAGGCTATCAGTGACACCTTGAAAAGCCCACTGAAAGCTAATTCCTTTAAACAGTTTTAAAATAAACCCTGTGAGATACTTATCTAGTTCCACTTAACATATAAAGTATTTACTTTATTTCACAGGATGCCAGGGGGTCCTCAAAACATCTCAGGAAATGTTCCATATCTTCCAGGATTGGGCCCAAAGTGATTAACATAATTAATTCCTTTGTATTTAGCATGCTCATTTGAGCAATCCCCTATTTAAGCACTTTTTAAACAAGTGAGTGCTTGCATTCCACAATTCCTTCAGACTGGCTATTGTTTTGGTCATGTAAATATGAAGGTCAAAAATTACTGCCCTGATGGACCGTGAATGCTCCTTTGGAGCAATTCCAATCTATTAAGCCATTTTGGTACCCATGTTTTTGCATTAAGCCTGCCTAATGCAAATAACTGTGAAGCAGTGGATTTAAAAATAAATAAATGCACACACTCATGGTTTTAAACCTGGTAGATCACTGCTGGGTTTTTCTATTTTGTTGTTGTTGTTGTTGTTATATTCCAAATGTGATAACTTATTAGGGCTTAGAGTAAGGCATTTGTCAATGTACATATTTGTTCTTAACGGCTTCACTCTTCTTTCTGTTTTTAATTCTGATGGTGGGTCAGTGTCGATATCACTTTTGCCTTGTAAGCTGCCCTATTCATCTAGCATGTCTAGAATGCTTGAATAAATTGCAGGGTTCAGCACTTTGTCAAAATATTCCTTCCATACTTCCAGCATGTCTTTTGCATTTTTTGTCTGTTTACTTTTAGCCTTTTTTACCACTTGTATTTTTAATCTGACTCTGTTTCCATACAGTTTGACCTTTTTGTATATTGTGTTCATATCTTGTTTTTGTAAAATCTTCTCTGTTGTTAAGCATCTTTTTTTCCCCAAAAAAATGTTCTTCTCCAAACTCAGTTATTTCTTCATCATTCTGTACAATGCTTTTATTTCTACTGCTTTCCCAGAAGCCTTGGCTTGTTTACAATTTTCTTATAATGTCCCTATTTTGTTGCTTGTCTTGGTTTTCCTTGTTTACACTATAATTACTATATTATCCTATTAGGGATGTTAAAAATCGTGTAGTAGGGTAACCGTGTAACCACTTCACAGTATAAGTCTTAGCTTAGCTTTGTACTGCAGAGCCCACAGCAAAGCCTCCCTGGGAGTGGGATCACCAGCACATGTTGGCCCCGTTCCTGGGATGGAGGCTTCACTGAATGTAAACAACACTGTTAACCAATACACATCCACTTATCGATTAAATGGTTAGTCATTTATTCTTGACCATCCCTAATGCATATATTTATATATTTTATTAATATATTTATATTAAGAGTACTACCCGATAGTCAGGAAACATCTACGTTATATGGAACAAATATCACAAGGCTGGAGGAAAAAGAGATTTCTTTGAAAGTTGACAGCCTTAAAGTGGAATGATATTTTAAGACTAAGGAGAGTCAGATGTGAAATCAGGGCATAGGATTGTCTAGTCACAAAGCAACACCAGAGACACTCCAGAAGAGAAACATATGACAGGACATCAAAGAAAATAATACAAACACAACCAATGTCATTCTGACCTAGAGGCTGATCACCAACTAGATATTATGAGATTGTATACAGCAGGGATATGATGAAGCTGGGCATAATGGAGGAACAAGCAGGAATAAATACATGGTAACACTGTATTGCTCCCCCTGCCTGTAAAGATTCTTGGGGATGAAAAAAAGAAAAATATATATTTTTCAATAAAATCAAAAAGAACAACCCATCAGGAAATTATGCATTTCCCTTCATTTTAAACAAAATATCTGCAGTTAAAAACCCTAAAAAAATCCAGCTATATCTCTTTTTAATCATGATAAAAGAAACTGCTCCTATACTAAGAACAATTTTTTTATGATGCAGTTAAAAATATCTTGAAAACGAGTTTATATTGAAACTTTGGCAAACTCTTACATATAGGCACACACAAGGTGTTGCTATAATATGTACAGTTACAGCTGTTTAAAAGAAAAAAATTATATCTTTAAACCAAATTACTAAGAGCTATCATGACATTAACAGTAAAACACAAACACAGCTATCAAAATGCAAAAGAACAAAGCTAGAAAACAGATCGCAATAGTCAAAAGTATTCCAAAGGGAATATTGGTGATGGGATGCCTAACAGAGAATGCTAGTGGAAATGGGGGAGGTTTAGAAGTTAAAAATTATTTAGAAAAGTTAGATGTCTGCAAGTCACCAGGGCCTGATGAAATGTGTCCTAGAATACTCAAGGAGCTGATAGAGGAGGTATCTCAGCCTTTAACTATCATCTCTGAAAAATCATGGAAGTCAGGTGAGATTCCAGAAGATTGGAACAGGGCAAATATAGTGCCCATCTATAAAAAGGGAAATAAAAGAATAACCCAGGAAACTACAGACCAGTCATTTTAATGGGAAGATAATGGAGCCAGGGAAGATAAGGGAGCCAGTAATTAAGGAATCCATCTGCAAACACCTAGAAGATAATAGGATGATAGGTAACAGCCAGAATGGATTTGTAAAGAAAAAATCATGTCAAAACAGTCTGACAGCTTTCTTTGATAGGATATCAAGCCTTGTGGATAAGGGAGAAGCAGTGGATGTGGTATACCTAGACTTTAGTAAGGCATTTGACATGGTCTTGCATGACATTCCTATCAATAAACTAGGGAAATGCAACCTAGAGGGGGCTTCTATAAAGTGGGTGCATAACTGGCTGGACAACTGTTCCCAGAGAGTAGTTATTAATGGTTCACAAACATGGTGGAAGGGCAGAACAAGTGAGGTTCCGCAGGTGTCTGTTTTGGGACAGGTTCTGTTCAATATTTTCATCAATGATTTCGACGGTGGCATAGAGAGTACGATTATTAAGTTTGCAGATGATACCAAGCTGGGAGGGGTTGCAAGTGCTTTGGGGAATAAGGTCAAAATTTAAAATGATCTGGACAAACTAGAGAAATGAGCTGAGGTAAACAGGATGAAGTTTAATAAGGACAAATGCAAAGTACTCCTTTTAGGAAGGAACAATCAGTTTCACACATACAGAATGGGAAGTGATTGTCTAGGAAGGAATACTGCTGAAAGGGATTTAGGGGTCATAGTGGAGGACAAGTTAAACATGAGTCAACATTGTGACACTTGCAAAAAAAGTAAACATGATTCTGAGATGCATTAACAGGAGTGTTGTGAGCAAGACATGAGAAGTCATTCTTACACTCTACTCTCCATGGACTAGACCTCAACTGGAGTATTGTGTCCAGTTCTAGGTACCACATTTCAAGAAAGATATGAAAAAATTGGAGAAGGTCCAGAGTACAGCAAAAAAAATTATTAAAGGCCTAGAAAACATGAGCTATGAAGGAAGACTGAAAGAACTGGGCTTGTTTAGTTTAGAAAAGAGAAGACTGAGAGGAGACATAATAGCAGTTTTCAAGTATCTAAAAGGGTGTTACTAGGAGGAGGGAGAAAAATTGTTCTCCTTGGCCTCTGAAGATAGGACAAGAAGCAATAGGCTTAAGTTGCAGCAAGGGAGGTTTAGGTTAGACATTAGGACAAACTTCCTGACTGTCAGGGTGGTTAAACACTGGAATAAATTGCCTAGGGAGGTTGTGGAATCTTCGTCTCTGGAGATATTTAAGAGCAGGGTGGAAAAACAATCTATCAGGGATGATCTAGAGAGTGCTTTGTCCTGCTGTAAGGGCAAGGGACTGGACTTGACGACCTCTCGAGTTCTATGATTCAGTAAATCTTTCAAGAGCAAAGTGAACTATCCTGGAATATATCCAGTACTCAACAAATACATTTGGAAATAGTATTCACTGTTTACTTTTAGGGGAAAACAGTTATCTAATGTGCAGAAAGGAAAATTTTTGAAATTGGAAAGCTAAAGTTAGAATAATTCCCAATCTTTCCACCTCTTATATGTATTACAGAGCAAATATATCCGTCCTACCCCAGATATGCATTTAGGCAGTAGACTGTGTATGCCATATGACGTTCACATGCAGATGATACCAAACTGGAAGGGGTTGCAATGTTTTGGGGAATAGGGTCAAAATTCAAAATGACCTGGACAAACTAGAGAAATGGTCTGTGGTAAACAGGACAAAAGCTTAATAGAAGGGAGTAAAAATGAGGGATGAAAGTGGAAGTGTTAACAAGAAAAAAAGAGTGTTAAAATGTTTAAGTCAAGTTTCACGACACGTATATTCCATACCCTAAAAAAATACTGGTCCAAATTCCAGATCAAGACCAAAATCCATGTTAATGTTGGTATGATTGTTAGGAAAACCCCAAACCTCTGCATCCATCCACTTGATGACAGAATCTAGACGGCAAAGTTATTTTCAACTTAAATTCTAGCTCTCTCTGACACAAAACAGTTTTTCATAATATCCTGTTTTACAAGTTCTTCGGTCAAAAAGACACTCAAAATGTCCCTTTCAATACTCACTGAGTTTGATTTTTGAGTAATCTCACCTCCCTTCTATCTTTATAAATCTACAAAGTTAGCAAGTGTATGTCACCTGACAACAGCAGCTTTGAAAATGTACACTACATGGAAGCCAAAAAAATGAAACCAGATTACTCAAAAGTCTTCTCTTCTCCTGTTCAGGGGTTAGCCATCCTAGCTACAGATACACCACCCCACAATTTCTCAACTATGCTCTTGGAAAGAAGGCACAAAAGCCTCTCTAAAGTAGATTTCTTGTTAGGAGAATACCACTGAAATTTAATCCTATTTCTGATATGTGGGTCTACCAACAAGGCTATTGGGGGCATGAGACAGGATCCCCATATAGGTGCTGTTTTTTCCTCAGCCAGACTAGATAAACTAGGTATTTAAAGAGGACCCATCCTTTTTTCTTGAGGAGTCTGAAATCTTCTTTTCCTTAGCTGTGGGATCAGAAAGACATTTCCTAGTGCTGTTGAGTTCTCTCTACTCTGTTCCATAGATAATCCTTATTGCAACTAGATCCATAGTGAAGTGTGTTAGAAGAGAACAATGTTTGCTCCTGGGGGGACAGAGACTTTCTTCTCCTTTCTCCGTAAGGTCCTTTCTTCTTCCAATATTTTAACAGAGGCTGTTTTCATTGAAACACACTGCAGGGCTTTAATGAACAGCTAGTTTTCTGACTCTCTCTTGCTGTGCTACCTGACAGAATTGTAATTCCTTTGTGAGGGGAATAAGGTAGCAGCCTACTTGCCCAGTAGGAGGAGCAAGAATGGGGCCTAGAAGATAAGGTTCCCTGTGTCAGTGGATGTTTGGTAGTTGCTCAACGGCACTAGGAAATGTCTTTCTGATCCCACAGCTAAGGAAAAGATTTCAGACTCCTTGAGAAAAAAGGATGGGTCCTCTTTAAATACCTAGTTATCTAGTCTGGCTGAGGAAAAACCAGCACCTATATGGGGATCCTCTTTTTATGGAGATGATAGTCTTCTCTAGATTCCATTTTAGATGTGTTTTGCATCTTTTAAAATTCCCAGTCACGTACAACTATGCAGCAGCCATCTTGCTTCCAGCTCTTAGCCTGGAACGGAGTGAGTTGCATATATAGCACAGTAAGTCCTTGAGCAGGAACTTTATTTTTATTATTTCTAGGTTCCTGCCTTGCCTCTAATTTAAAATATAGGTAATTTAAACTGGGTTTATGTTTTCATCTGCATGTATGAATATACCTGAGAAGAAGGATGTAGCAGCCTCCTGGCTTTGGACAGAGGCAATGGCACTGTGACAAAGAGCCATTCTATAGGCTGCCTAATATAAGCAGCACTGGCACATCAGGAACCTTAGGTACAAGATGCCTAGAGAAAGAAGGAGCTGCTCTAGGAAACTCTTTCTACCTGGGCCCCAGACATATTTACCATTGAAGGGATCTTCATAAAAGGTGGTTAATCTTACTATGGACCGTCACCAATTTTCCCCTCCAGTCTCTCAGTGCTCTGCCAAGTGCCTTCCCCTCCCCCTGATGGACCATGGGGAAAAAATCTGCTATGGTTACGGTGACCATATTTTCTAAACCAAAAATAGGGGCACATTAGCCATGTCCCCACCCCTTTCAGCCACGCCCACCTGCCACTGAAAGGGTTTCTGCAGAGTGCTGGCTCTGCCTTTTAAATTGAGTAAGAGCCACACGGCTTCCTAGATTTAAAGGGCAGATCCAGCGCTCTGCACAAACCGGGATCAGCCGATTTCAAGCTCTGGCTTTTAAATCTAAGAAGATCCGCATGGCACTTACTAAGTTTAAAGGGCAGAGCGGCAGCCGGACTGGGAATCAGCTGATTCCCAGCTCCTGCTGTCCTGCTATTCTGCATTTTATACCTAGTAAGAACCACATGGGTCTTCTTAGATTTAAAAGGCAAAGCCATGCTTGAAATCAGCTGATCCTGGTTTATGCAGAGCACTGGCTCTGCCTTTTAAATTGTGTACAGCTGGTCCCCAAGTTGCGAAGGGTCGTAAGTCGACCGTTCGCAGTTACAACTGAAGCTGTCATAAATGGCGGACTCCGAGTTACGAACGCGATCCACGCTTACGAACAGCGCGGTCGCATGTATCTCTATGGGGTCCGACTTACAAACAAACCGAGTTACGACCAATTGCTTGGTCCATAACCGGTTCATAAGTCGGGAAGAGGCTGTAAGAGCCATGTGGCTTCTTAGATTTAAAAGGCAGAGCCAGCGCTCTGCACAAATCAAGATCAGCTGATGCCATTCTGCACGGCTTTGCCTTTTAAATCTAAGATGACCTGTGTGGCTCTTACTAACTTTAAAGGGCAACAGGGTTTCGTGGAGGGTGCTGTGAGGGGAAGTGCTTACCTACTGCTTCTTTACTGTAGTGGCTCCCAAGAGAATTACCTGCCCACCAGAGCAGCAGAGAACCAGAGGTCAGGCACTGCCTCCCTCTACTTTTATTGGCAAGTTTCCAGAGCAGCGGGAAAAATCTGTAATAAGGTCCCTGCACATCTGTGTTCCCATGAAAGATGGAGAGGGAGGGGAAACAGCAGCGTGTAGCTGCACTGCCATTTCCAAGGCATTATCAGTGTTTTACAGGGTACCAGGACAGGAGATTGAAATTCGGGACTATCCCAGATTTTCTGGGCCGTATGGTCAGCCTAACTATGGTGATCTGCTGTGTATGAGAAAAGCATGTACTGGTTCTGGGAGTTCAGGTCTTGAAAGATTATAGGATCCTCACTTGGGTACTAGAGGGGCAACTGCACACTAGCTTATGGGGAAGAAATACTAGTAGGCCTCTGAGGTCTATTTATTTTTCTTCTTCATTCTGAATTCTCTTAAATCACAAATACACCGATGCATCTTCTAGTGTCAACAGAACCATTTAAACTTTGGAAGCCATCAAAGCAGATGACAACATTACCCAAAGGCTACTTCTCCATTGCCCAGCCTTGCGCAAGAACATATGCAAATGAGCTACCATTTTTGCACAAGAAGGAGCAGTCTACACTGCTGAAAGTAAGCGGCAGAACGGCTCTTGCACAAGAGGGGGATTTTGTGCAAGAAGGAGCAGTATAGACTGCTCCTTCTTGCGCAAAAGCCCCTTGCACAAAAATGGTGGCTCTTTAAGTATGCAAATGAGGCACAGCGATATTCATTGCCACGCCTCATTTGCATATGTTCTTACGTAAGACTGGGCAATGTAAACGTAGCCAAAGAGTTTTAATGTACCGTTCCATTTCCACCTTCTGATGGGTGGTGTGATGGGGCGCCGATGCCCTGCACTGACAGCGCCGGTGCCACCACCGCGGCTCTCTGGGGAGCGCACCAGCCAGCACGCCGCCTCTGCTGTGCATGCTCAGAGGAGGCTAGAAAGAACCCAAGGGTAGCTAGGGCTCCGGGGGGAAGCCAGATCCGGAATGCGAGTATGCCGGAGGCCCAGAATGGGGGCAGGTGGAGTGAGGGAAGCCCATACCGAAAGGGAGGGTATGAGACTGGGCGCACTCCCTGCACTGGCCCTTTAAGGGTGAAACCCAGGCCCGGAGCAGGGGCTGGAAGTAAAGACCCAGCTGAGGCTGTTCTGGCTAATGAGGGTCCAACTTGGGGCTATATAAAGGACAGTAGTCTGTCATCTGGGGGAGAGCAGTAAGGGGCTGGCAGCTGAGGAAGCAGGAGGCTCACAGGAGCTAGAGCAATGCTGGGGCAGCAAGGCAGGGCTAGGGGAGCCAAGCGAGCTCCCAGGCTGTAGGGCCTGGAGCAAGGCCTGGAGCTAGGAGGGCGGTAGCAAGGCAGTCCTGGTAAGTGGGTGTAGTAGGTCCACACCCCGTTGCCAGTGATGAGCGGCCCTTACAGACTGCAGTTTGCCCTAAGACGGGCTAGATGAAGACTGGCAGTGGGTCACTGAGGCAGGGTGTTGAGGCAGCCCCCCCGCAGGTGGAAACCTTATACCCTAAGCCTGGCTTGGAAAATTAAAGAGAGAACGATAATAATTTCCCCTCTGATTAAAATATGTATGACAAGTTTCAGCCTGAAGCAATTTTATATCAAAGTTATAAACCAGGATTTCATAATGAAACATGTTTTTTCATAATGAAAGTGAACACTATTTTAATAGCCGGCACCTTAACCTGATAAAAATCTTATCTCTGTTGCTCTTCCAAAACAGCCTAGAGAAACAGAAACGCATGTTCACCCTCGTAACTTGTTGGAAGACAGTGCTTGACAAAGGACAAAGGAAAGAGAGAAGAGGAGTAAACTGCAAATTGATCTGTGCAATAGAATAAAAGCAGGATGTGGCAAGGTAGACCTGGGTCAGTGTTGCACAGGTGCAGGCTTTGGAATTCGTTTCCTGAACATCTGCAGCAAACATAAAAACAACAGCTAATACCAAGCGAAGTGGAGGGGAGAGGATGTCAGGGGATACAAATATCACATTACACGAACAAAACCAAGTAAAAAAAAAAACCAACAAAAGTCTATTTCTGAGACCATCACACTCATTGGCCATTCTGTTCTTTATTTCCTGGTTTTAGCTGTGTGTTTTGCCACATCATTAAATAATAATAATTCACCTTCCTTCTTTTTCTGGCACTAAGTTTGGAAACATCCCCCTGTTGAAACCTAAAATGAGCTGGTTCTCCAGACCTAAACAAAAAAGCACCAAGGTATATGGCTCCTGTCACGAGATTATTCACCCCTCCCCAGTACTTCAGACTAAATACAGATTGGGATCTCTACCTGGGAATTCACAAAGATCCATCTTAATGGAATGTCTAAATACATGATAGGAAAGGAATCATTTGTATGTTTTTCTTTGCCTGTGAGAATGTCTGGAAGAAGAAAAAGTTACTGTTTTGTCCATAATTATTTCTCCCCTTTTCAGCCTTCCTATCCCCATGGCACGCAGACAAAATATCACACAATCACCACCCGTGCTATACTCATTTACAGAGCTCTATTTTTTCACTTAACAATATACAATACAAAGGTCATATTGAATGTCCAATTGCTTGTGAGGGATTTGATTTGTTTGCCTGCGTAAGCGGACACTTCCAGTGTGGTTGTAACAGAAGCAGCTTGCACAGTGGAGATTGGTTATCTTCATTTATTTAGTGAAAATAAATTGTCGGGGGGGGGGAACCCAAAACCTGCACATAATGAAAACATGGCGACGTGATTAAGAAACCTTATGTTTTTCAAGTATTTTATTGATCTTTAATTATCAGAGTATTTGTCTGAACTATTTGGGTTTAAAATACAATTTCATTTTTTATTATTTTTCTACACTTCCCTCCTTGGGAGTTTGCGATGAATGCAAAATTGTACATCAGCTGGAAACACTGAATAATCCACTATATATTTGAGAGAGTTTGTCTACGAGTCTTCTGTCTGCTTGTTCAAGAACTCCTGCCAAATGGTAAAAGCTAGGACCAACACATTTGCTGGGTAGCTTCCTCTTATCATAACTTAAAGCAAAGTCAGAGTTTGGCTGTCTCAGGCCAAATGGGATGGGCTGGAATAGGATTGCTTCTCAGAAAACCATACAAAAAAGAGAGACAGAATCACCAGGCAGGTGAAAGGGACTGGCTGGGGTTCCCCCACTCTGGTCTGATATTGCACAAGCCTCCCAGTCCCCAGGATCCCTTTAAGGAGGAAAAGGGTAGAGGGACTTAATCTCCCTCCCACAATTTGTATGGGGACATTGCTGGCTATTCCCCTTCGTCAGGGAGCAAGAAGAAAATGCACAGTTTCCTGCATTCCTCACTTTAGCTGGGGAACACAGGGGGCAGATGAATCTGGACCGCTGAAGCTGCAACGACTCTGGAGAGGAGTCCTCTCTTCCCGGGGCAAACTGCATACTAAACTCCGTATCCCTAGCCCCATCCCAGAGCAATGATTTAAATGAAGAAAAACAAAAATGAATCGACTTAAGGACATCGCTAAGGCCAGATCTTCTAGTAATAAATAACAATTTACCAAAATTTAAGGAAAAACAAACATACGAAAGGCTTTGTCTCTGGCTAAATGGATTCTACAACTCCATTTGCAAATGCAGATTGTTTAGCCTGCCAACCAAATTATTAAGATAACGAATAATTTACCACAAAACACGAAAGAGAAAAGGGATTATATTGGGAATAAAATAATTATACTCATTATAAATGGGAGGGACATCTGAAATCCATGAAGATCCTTTGTAGAGTTTTCATTGAGTTCCTGAAAACATCTTCAAGTCCCGGCTTGACAAAGCCCTGGCTGGGATGATTTAGTTAAGGTTGGTCCTGCTTTGGGCAGGGGGTTGAACTTGATGACCTCCTGAGGTCTCTTCCAGCCCTTGGGTTCTATGATTCTTTATTCCATTTTCATATATGGTGGGGGAGAGTAGAGAAAAGGGAAAGATATCAGGGTTCATACTTCTGTGGAAAACACAGATCATACCATACATCACCAAGACCAGTTTTTCCTCAAGTGTGAGAAGCATGAAGGACTAGGCCACGGGGAGAGGAAGACGCATTCATTGTGCAGATTCTCCAAATACATTTTTAAAGATTATCACTATCGCAGTTGTAAAAACACTCAAAATATGACCTTTGTGTAATTGATTCAGAGACCTCTGTAATTTGTGTGTATGTGTGTGTGTGCGCACACGTGTATAAGCATGTACATATGTACGTACAGAGGCTGAACCCCTTTAGTCCAGGACTCTCCAGTCCAGCAACATCCGTGGTCCAGCATTGTTGGGGATCCCATGGCCATGGGTTCTCCAACCCTGGAGCACACATGGGGGTTGGACTAGAGAGCCAGGACAGTGGCTGGGAATGGAGCCACAGGGCCTCCACAGCTGGGGCTGGAGCTCAGCAGCAGAGGCTGAGTCTGGCTGGGGGGCTGGATCTGGAGCCTGGTGGTCAGGCCCAACATCTAGGGTTGGGAGTTAGGGCCAGTGGCTGGAAGCAGATACTAGCAGCCAGGAGCATGCGGGGGCATGCACACAAAAATTTAAGGAAACCTGCTACATTCATTTTTGGTAGCTCTCTTATAGGACTTGAGGGCAATTGTGACACTGCACTCCATATTTTTCATAGTCATATTAAGATACTATTCTATCATACTTGTGATGTATTTTATGCAAGATGGATCATGAAAGGCGTCATTGGAAAAAATTACAATTTGCTGAATTTGATTATCAAGTTTGTATCCATGTATCATTTGTGCGTCTAAAGCTGGGCAACACAACCATGGTATGTGTACTCTCAGGGGAGCAGCTAAGGATCTGTCTAGTGGCACAAATCCAAGCATCAGCTAACACTGCAAGAGTTGCATAGCCCACGCCTACCACTTTTTCGTGGCTATTTTTAGCTGTGCTAGTGAGATGAAAGCTACCTAAGATTGCAATCAACACCTCCGATTGCAGTCTACACATAACTTATAAAGGTCTGGTCCTTGCAAATACATGTGAGTTTGCTGTGAGACAGGCTTGTCTTGTGACATCTCCTTCTTACTCTGCTGCAACAGATGCATCCTGCTTGAGCTGCAGCCTGACAATGCGAGATACTGATGAGAAAGGCAAAAGAAATTAGGAAAGAAGGCATCTGAGTCTGTGGAGGCTGCATTCCCTTCGTGCATTTAAGGCTCAACTCAATCCTGTTATTTATTTTTCATATATTTCTTAGTCTTCTCTCTCTTACTTTTCATAGTCTCCTCCCACTCTTCCACTAGTATAACAATAGCAGTTCAGATGAAGGCTCTGTTAATTTGGTTGTTCCAGCAGAGAGACAGCAAACAGCCTGCTAGAACTGGGAGATAACACTGGTCTACAATTTTTTAGAAGTCGTCTGCTTCAGAGATAAAATGTGCTATTTATTATGTATTTTGATGTGCTGAATTCAAATATGACAATTAAAACAACCGATTGGCTACTGTTTCCAAGATATTTAAGTTTTTACATTTTACATCTATGTATATTGTGTAGATAGTAGCGTATTAATCATAAATTGTAAACCTAGGTCTTTTCATGTGTTTAGGTTGCTTTGCATGATAATATTTCACCTGTCCTGTTTATGTAACACTTTAAAAATCAGCAAAAGGGTTATATAAATAAAATGTATTATGAAACAAAAGGCAAAAAACTATTACATACATAGTTTAGTCCTATTCAGTGTCTACTCGGCGCTTCTTGGCTTGTCTCTTGTATTCATTAAATGGAGCATCTCTTGTCACTGTCCAGCAATAGTCTGCAAGCATTGATGGGCCCCATTTGCCCTGATAGCGTTTCTCCATTGTTGCAATGTCCTGGTGAAATCGCTCGCCGTGCTCGTCGCTCACTGCTCCGCAGTTTGGCGGAAAAAAATCTAGATGAGAGTGCAAAAAAATGTTTCTTTAGTGACATGTTGCAACCCAGGCTTTTGTATGCCTTGAGGAGGTTTTCCACCAACAACCTGTAGTTGTCTGCCTCGTTGTTTCCGAGAAAATTTATTGCCACTAACTGGAAGGCTTTCCATGCCGTCTTTTTCTTGCCACGCAGTGCACGGTCAAATACATCATCTCGAAGAAGTTCACGAATCTGAGGACCGACAAAGACACCTTCCTTTATCTTAGCTTCACTTAACCTTGGAAATTTTCCACGGAGGTACTTGAAAGCTGCTTGTGTTTTTGTCCATGGCCTTGACAAAGTTCTTCATCAGACCCAGCTTGATGTGTAAGGGTGGTAACAAAATCTTCCTTGATTCAACAAGTGGTGGATGCTGAACACTTTTCCTCCCAGGCTCCAATGACTGTAGGAGTGGCCAATCTATCTTGATGTAGTGGGAATCTCTTGCACGACTATCCCAATCGCAGAGAAAACAGCAGTACTTTGTGTATCCAGTCTGCAGACCAAGCAAGAGAGCAACAACCTTCAAATCTACACAAAGCTGCCACTGATGTTGGTCATAGTTTATGCACCTCAAAAGTTGTTTCATGTTGTCATAGGTTTCCTTCAAATGGACTGGAATTGATGGCAAAACATTGCCATTATGCAGCAAAACAGCTTTAAGACTCGTCTTCGATGAATCAATGAACAGTCCCCACTCATCTTGATTGTGAACCATGTTGAGGGCTGCCATCACACCATCGATGTTGTTGCAGGCTACAAGATCACCTTCCATGAAGAAGAATGGGACAAGATCCTTTTGACGGTCATGGAACATGGAAACCCTAACATCACCTGCCAGGAGATTCCACTGCTGTAGTCTGGAGCCCAACAGCTCTGCCTTACTCTTGGGTAGTTCCAAATCCCTGACAAGGTCATTCAGTTCACCTTGTGTTATGAGGTGTGGTTCAGAGGAGGAGGATGGGAGAAAATGTGGGTCCTGTGACATTGATGGTTCAGGACCAGAAGCTTCATTCTCTTCCTCTTTCTCGTCTGACTCAAGTGAGAATGATTCTGGTGCATCAGGAACCGGCAGTCCTTCTCCGTGGGGTACTGGGCGTATAGCTGATGGAATGTTTGGATAATGCACGGTCCACTTTTTCTTCTTTGACACACCTTTCCCAACCGGAGGCACCATGCAGAAGTAACAATTGCTGGTATGATCTGTTGGCTCTCTCCAAATCATTGGCACTGAAAAAGGCATAGATTTCCTTTTCCTGTTCAACCACTGGCGAAGATTTGTTGCACAAGTGTTGCAGCATATGTGTGGGGCCCACCTCTTGTCCTGATCTCCAATTTTGCAGCCAAAATAAAGGTGATAGGCTTTCTTAACCATAGTGGTTATACTGCGCTTTTGTGATGCAAAAGTCACTTCACCACAAACATAGCAGAAGTTATCTGCACTGTTCACACAAGTACGAGGCATCTCTGCTCACTTTGGCCAAACAGAAATGTGTCCCTTTGCAAAATCAAACAGACAAATAAGAGAGCAGGACACTGTATGATTTCTAGAGCTGATATAGGGCAATTTGTTCAGCAGAGTGATGTAAGCTTCGTTATGATTGCATCATCCATGACTTCTAGGAATAACATGATGCAATTCATATCACGTATGACGCAATACCAGCTTCAGATTGCATCATTCATTGTTTGGCCTAAAAAGCAAGTACTGTCCAAACCCAGTCATAGATTTATTCATAGATCCAGTCAAAGATGTATTTTAGTCATTTCTGGTTTAAATTGAGATCCCTTCCCTTTATAACTCACTTATCCTCCGCCATTCCCAAGTCAAGGGTCGTATATACTGACCCAATAGCATATCTTGAATACTAGAGCCAATCAACAATTTTAAGCATCATTTTCGTTCTCAGTGACCCAGAATTAGTAAAGTTTGACTACATTTATTTCAGAAGCATTTTGGCTGTAGAGCAGTGTAATCTTTACAAAAGGTCTGGTGACTAAGAAATCTTCATCTCCTGCTTCTTGGCAGGTGGAACCAGGACAGTGTTGTACCAAAGACAAGTATGGAAAAGAGTTATCTACAATGTGGTTTTGTCTTCTCTTTTGGTTTTTTTTGTCTTGTTTTAGTTAAGGAGGATAGGGAATATAGGGGTGTTTTTGTTTAATAATATGTAACTAGCTGGAATGCAGAAAATATGTACAATACAGATAATGGGCTTTTTAATGAAGGCCCTGTAGAATGACATTTTTTTCTGCTTTAGAATACTGCAAAAGGCAAATTAGCATAGCTCAGAGAGTGGAATTTCTGCTACAGGAGTGATGAAAGGTTAACTGTCTAAAGGGTGAAGAATATGTTTAACGTCTATTTAGAAGAGAAAGAGTTTCCTAATAAAAGTAGAGGCCCCACTTGATGCTCCTAATGCTCCTTCAGTGTTTGCATACACTTCCAAATAATTAGAGAACCCCACTCCAAAAAAACCTGATTGAAAAATAAAAAGCCATTTCAAACCTCAGCGCCTTGTTTGCTGGGCTTGTTAGAGGCCCCTGGAGGTCACAGTGATTGACAAGCCTTTGGTGCATGTATAAGGGTTCATAATGCATACACATCTCAAGAGGCAAGCTCTGAGTACTGACCATGCTTAATAGGCGAAGGGCAGTCAGTAGGCTGAACAATGAAGCAGGCAAAGCCTGGAGAGTTAGGGGGTGGCTCAAACATTGCAAATTACATTCTTAGTCAATTAGTACCACCTAGAAAGGAGGATTCATCATGCAAATAAAAAAAAAATCCCTCCACTCTGAGATTGTCTTTTATAAAGCTACTTTTGTAACCACTTTTTAACAGTGCCTTGCTGCTGTATAAGTATGCCTGGGCTCCCCATGAAAGAACGTGCCATGCATGTTACTATAGCAGTAAAGTTCCTTAGAAAACTAAATTTAGCCAGGGTGTACAGGCTCCAGTTTCTATAACCTACAGTAATCTAAGTGATAGGATTGGGATTTTGGGAAATTGCAATAGAGACTGGAAACCACAGCCTCAAATCAGATGAAGACCTACTCAGCAGAAATTCCATGCTGAGTGCTCACTACAGTCATCATGTGAAATCTTTTTAGTGCATCACAGGACTATAAATATAATCCACACAGCTTCTGGGTGTGGTGCACTGTCCCACCTAGGAGCACTGAGACCACTTACAGAGAGAAACAATGAGTCTGCTCTACAGGCTTAGCTAATAGCCATCTGGCTTTTAGCTAAGGCTATAGAACAGACTCATTATTCTCTCTCAAAGTGGTCTTGGTGATACTAGATGGGACAGTGCACCACACCCAGAAGGTGTGTGGGTTACACAAGAAATTCATAACATATTTCAGTTTGGATTCTAGTCTTTGCTTCTGCATTCAATATAGCCTTAACTTAGACTCACCATCATGCAATTTCCCTTCCTTTCATCTTTACAAAGCAGTTTTCTTTGTTGGTTAATGCAGACAAATTGCTTTCATTGGCATGTGGTTTATGATGTAACTTGCCTCCTTTCATGTGTTAGCCATCTATTTTGGCTGTTACTTCCATTCCTCATCTCCAACTACTGCACTGAGGGCCTGGAGTTACTTCTGAGATCATATCTCAAGGAGCATCAATCTCGAGATCATATCTCAAATAGTATCTATCTCCAACCGGTATTGCAGAAAACAAACATTTTAATATCATTATTCATTGCTTAAATGTATACCTTCAGTGAACAAAATTAGAGACAAATTGTTGACTACACTTTTCATGCTCTACTGTATTTCTTCTCATAGGTTACAAAAGGAACATTTGAATCTATAAGTGTAATTAAAATTTCAACGAGTGATTATTAAAACACCGTATTTTTTAGCTTACTAAAGCCATATGGAATACCACAGTGCCACCGTGTAGCAATGATACATATCCACCGTGTAGCAATGATACATATTGCTTCTCATTGCTTCATTGCTTTACAAAGGAGGCCACTATCATCTTACCCATTTTACAGATACACATTAACAGTTTATCTCAGATGACAGTGCCAATTTCCTTACTCGTGCGTCTTTTACACATATGACTGTAACTATTTCCCCTCCGCCCCAAGAAAAGTATGATTCAAGCCATTCTGTCTTGGCATGAGAACTCAAAAAAATTGTATGGGATTCTTCCTTCTCCCACTGAAAAAGTCCACCTACATCAATAGGAGCAGGTCCTTATAATGGTGTATGTGGAAAATATTGGGGGCATAATCCAGTCTGTACCGTAGACAATAGGAATGTTACTGTTTTCCATGGGAACAGAATTAAGATATTGATCTATTTAATTCATCCTACTGTTTTGACAGCCTACCTCAAAATTTTAGTATGATACAGAAACATAAGAAATACAAAAGCAAAATTCTGAGGAAAAATAATATGCTCTAAAATAAACTGATGCTGAAGAATGCCTGCAAAATCTAGCTATTCAAAATAAAATATCTTCCAAAAGCTTGTCTGGATTATTTTTAACAAATCAGACATTCCTTAAAAATCTTGCAACACAGAGAAGCATAAAATATTCATATCTTTCTTTAAGAGTGAAAATAAAATCTTAAACAAGCACTACAGTTATTTCACAAACGTCCACAGAGCAGTTAGGGAGAAAGAAGAAACAGTATGATCTATAACAGCTTCATTTAGATATTTTCTTTAAAAAAATAAGGACACATTTTAGAAATATGTTTAAGTTCAACAGCCCTGAACTGAAACTAAATGATACAAGAGAAAGACCTGGTTTTCCCCTCTGAACTGTGAGTACTGTTCAGCTTGTGTCAGGTGTGATAAAGTGAGTGCAACTGTGACAAAGCACAGTGACTTACTTTCCCATTCTCTCCTGATTCCTCATTCATTAGTTTTGCGTCCTCTGTGTAGAAAGAAAAAAAGGGGCCCCCCCCGTTCATTTTCAGCAGGACCATGGAACTATTTTAGGAGCCCAAAGGGACAGTGTGTCACCAGGACAACAGGAATAAGCAGAAAAGACAGATGTAAAGAACGGATTTCTTCAAAGGAAAGCTGGTTTGATGGTTCATAAATCATAGTGTCACTTTGGTATAACAATAACTGTTCTCATGTACTGTACTCTAAGTTATCCCTCTTTATACAGACAAGTTGATATGGTTTGCAAGTAACACAGCTGGCTTGTCACTAAATTCTATAAATGAAGTAAACCACTATAAGCTGGAAGAGAAGCATTCTTCAGTTCTAGATATGCCACTCTGTTACAAGGAATCACCCACCACACATATATACACAGAATTATATTAAAATCCCCTAGACTGTCAGCTTCAAGATACAAGCCCAAGTACCAGTGTATTACTAGTTTTATAGTTTTGTCTCCCCAAGACTCTCTTGTATGTGTAGGTTTGTAAATTTTCCCCCAATAATTTTACTATACAATTTACTACTATCTAATCTGGCCAGTGTTGATACTGATGGGCAGGATATTTTTGCTATTTCTTGCAACAAAGATAAACGTTTATTGCAATGCCACAGTGTGTGATTAGAATAATTAATGGATAATGGTTATCAATACTGAGCTATGAATGCAGACAAAGATAGTGTGTTATCATGTAAAACAAGTCAGTGAACAAAGAATCTCTCTTACTCTTCCTTGAGCTTCCAAGTTTCTAGTCTCAAAGTGACACTTGTACACAAAAACGCATATTCAGCTATCCACATATTGAGGAGGCAAAAGGAATCTTCTCCATATTACCTGCCACACTACAACAAAGGGATATAGCTATTTGGGGATGTATATATCTATATTATTGCTCTTAATTACTTGTATTCCCACAGTGCCCTTCGCATGGACCAGAACACCATTCTGAAGGAAATCCACGAATCTGTGGCTCTCTCACCTTTCCAGTGAATCCACTACTCCCACCACATACCCCAAAAGCCTATTTGGACTGTTCAGTACTCCACTCCCTTCCCCCCATACACACATATGGTGGTCATGTCCACATAATAAATTGCATCCATCATGCCCTTTTGACCAGTTCTCTTTAGTCCTGCCCATTAATCCATACCCCCAGGACTTCCCCTAACTTCCCAAGTTTCTGAGCAACTTTAAACCACCAATACAAATATTTTTCAACCTATCACAAACGTTTCCTCCTCCTCATTCCCAAATTAATCTAGTGTGGGACTCAGCATTCAGATAATATACCATCTTGGACAAGTGGCAGATTTAAAGGTCTGATTTCTTGTAACTTTCACAGTTAGAAGCAGAAGTTATATAACATGAGAATTTCGCACGTTTATATACGATAAGATAAACAGACCCTATTTCTTTGCTTAGGAAGTTCAGACATACTGAACTTGAAAAAAAAATGTGACTTTTTGTACACAGAGGAGCTCAGATTAAATTTTTAGAAGTTTTACTAACCATGAGTCCAACTGTAGCAGAACTCAGAGGGGGTCATAAAAACTTCTAAAAATTATCTTTTTGATATAAAAAAAACCATGACTTAAAACTCCATTACCTGGACTCCTTCCAGGACTAGAAATCTCTTTAGTCCTACTGGGAACCATCTCCCTTTTGCAACAGGCTAGAGCTCCCCATTCCAGACTTACAGGGCCATGATTTTAAATTCATTACTTTTATGTTCACAAGAAATTTTACTGGCTAAGGACTAAATCTTGACATCTAGGCCTTTAAGCAGGGTACCAGAGAGTATAAACATTTTTCTGGAAAATAGATTTTTTTAAATAGTAGCAGTTTGCAATGTTGAAATAAGTCTCAGGAAGATGTGGTAGATAGCAGGTGAGGGAATCAAACTGATGATAAATCAATGTTTCACATCCTCCTACAATAATGAAAAGGCTCTCACCTGTAATATATGGTATATTCAATAACAGATAAATACTGAATAGGATTTGATAATCAGAAATAGGATATGAACACACACCACCTTAAAAAAAGTGATTGGGCAGGCATTACTCTTATGAAAAATAAACCACTATCAGATCATGTTATCCGGTCCAAATCACCTTACAAAGTGTTGGGCAACTGAAACTATTTTTAAAAAATCCTTCCGTTTTTGCCATCTTCTCAGCCAGACTGAAGAAATACAAGTACAGAGAAAGGTATGCATAAAAATATCTGTACAAACATAACAAACAAATGAACAAACAATGAAAGCTCTTTGGGATATCTCTGCGGTTTGCAAAAGGGGTGTTTTTAAACATTTTCTTTTAAGTCATAGAGATAAACCAATTCTTTAGTTTCTCATTTGTTTGTGCTAGATAGAGATTCAATCACTTTCTCAAATAAGCTATAAGTATACAGACTGAAAAATCAGAAGAAGTCCCTTCTGTATGCCTTTAAAATTTGATTCCAAAGTCACATGACTTTTTAAAATGTGTGTTAATCCATATAATAGCATGGAATTAATCATGTAGTCAGAGTCAAGCATAACAGGGTTTGCAGCTGTTTACACAGTGGGGTAAAGTGCTCTAAAGTGCACTAATGTGTTGCACAGTAATTGGTCCATGTAGATCAGTGGTTCCCAAACTTTTCGGCATCACGCCCCCTTTTTGATTTTTGAGAACCCCCCCTCCTCCCCAAAAAAAACTTGTTGAGAGAAAAAAAAAAAAGGAACTGACCAGGTCAGCAAAACTTGATGGGAGGGGGAGCTGGGTCGCCTCGCGCCCCCCACGATGTAGATCTTGGTGGTGATCACAAAAAAATGCTGTTTTGCTTTAACATTAAAACATACTACAGAGTACACTAAGGAATTTTTAGTGCACACCACCAAGGTCAACATGGACCGATTAGTTCAGAAAACATGAGTGCTTTAGAAACCACATTCCTTCAGTGCACATTTTCCAATTGTGTAGACATGGCCTCGCTCTAAAATTCTCTCTGATCTGCATTTGAGAATTGCCACAAATGTTTCTCTATCCGGTAATGGTTTTATTCTGTCACCTGTTTGTGGGGGGAAAGGGAAGATCAGGAAACTTTTCTCCAGATCTCACTGGACTTTCTAGAGTTGGGTCAATTTGGCATACAAGGTAACTAAAGCACCACTTCACTTTAAGTGAGTCTGAGGTAACCCTCTCAAACAACCTTTGTTCACAGTATTGGCTTTCCACTCAGAAAATAGCATCCATTTTGCCACTGCAAAATGTTAAAACTGTGACACTCTTTAATAGATGCAGCAATTGTTCATCCTGTACTAGCACAGGCAGGCCTTTTGGGGGAGTGTACTCTTCTTGGAGGCACTATGTTCTCCTCATTTTTGCAATGGACAAGCATTAGAAGTGTTCGTGACTCTGGGGCAGCATGTGCAATGCCCAGAAGTCTACAGAAAGGCTCCTTGTCCCCTTTCCTCCCCATCTGCACCACAGCTAGTTGTTGTGTGTATACTTTTTTGCCAAGGGCAATGAAACTTTACCTAAATTCTTAAACTAGGCCCATAACTACTTGTGAACAGAGTGAGATGTGGTGAGCAGAGGAGTAACCCTAATTGTTTTCATGAAGAATCAACTATCACACTTTTGAACAAAATACATGTAAGTACACACTCTGACAAAAATAATTTCTGCATCACCCCCAACTGAGAAACAGCGTATGAGATCCCAGAAGACCCTGCCACCCCACATGCACATATGTATGTTTACGTGTATGAATACACAGACAGACAAAACACACACACAAAAACATCACAGGGAATAACCTGCTCTTTCTACCAGCACTAAGCAGAGGAAAAAATCTGTTATGTGCACCTACCTGCACATACATAATTCTGCAAAGATTGATGCCTTCAGAGCAGCAAAGAGAGAGATTACAGTCCAAGCCACATTATTTTTTTCTACAAGACTCTATCATTAAGAAAGAATGCAAAGCTTATCATGTTTGGTGCCCACATTCTACAAGCTTGACTCTAAGGGTTCTACAAGCAACACTCTAAGGGTTTAAGTGTGCTTATCTGACATTCCTCTTCTTTTATTTCTTTATTGAAATAAATTCCTTTGCAATATCTAATGAGAGATTCCTACTCATCCTGTATGCAGATGAGGAAGGATATGGCTGCTTTTATATTTGGGTAGGCAAAAGACAAATCAATAAAGGTAGCTGGAGCTATTTGGAGATTACAACATGCAATTAGCACAAGTAGACCT
The DNA here is from genome assembly GCA_032595735.1 of Pelochelys cantorii. Classification (NCBI taxonomy): domain Eukaryota; kingdom Metazoa; phylum Chordata; order Testudines; family Trionychidae; genus Pelochelys; species Pelochelys cantorii. Next base: position 67,507,976 of record CM064330.1, read on the forward strand.
CTCTGTCCCTTATCCCCCTGCCCCCTCGCCTCCGAAGAGGCTTAAGCATCCTTAATGCAACAAAATAATTCAAATTAATAGGAATTTAAAGCAACAATATTGTATGCATCTTTTGGTGACTGTAATCTTACAATCCCTGTCATATTTTCTAGTTATTTATACAGAGTCAAATGCAGCATTTCTTCCTCGGACCCTACGGAGGCATCAAAGTAAACTACAAACTGCAAGACAGCCGCATGGCTCATCAGTTTAGAAATGCTTAAAAAATATACAAAGACCACCACTTGTGGGTGGAAATACAGACACTTGCAGGTAGCCAAAGAAAATAAGATCAAAGCTTATTCTAGGTGACAACTGTGCAAGAAATGGTTTCCCAGAAATATTTACCAGACAGCAATTTTTAAATTCTGAGTCTTTTGGAAAACACGTACAAACACAACTAGTGATATATACATATACACAGCTACAAATCTTTGAAAATATAAAAAAGAACCATGGATCAAGCTGAGGGCTTTTCCCCCGCTCAGGGGAAGAGATATTAACTTAAGTCTGTGAAATTTGTCAAGTGCAGCTTGAAGTCAATTGGGAACATTCAGATGAGTAAAGATGAAAAAGGGCCCCCAAAATGCTGCCTTCTCTCCTATAAAACAACTCAACCAATTTCCTTTATAATTTAAAAAGCCCTTGTGTTTTACACACCAACAACTCAAAATTAGTAACTCAAAAGCTGCACATGGTCTATAAAAGGCCACAATAAAATTATCTGTAATGTACAATACTTACTAAAAAAAACAAATGTCCTTATATTGCCTAGTGGTGCATGGTTGCAGCTCCTTCCCTTTCAAACAAACATTTGAAATATGTTTACAATTAATCACAAAGAACCTGACCTTGGGACACATTCCCCCCACATAACTCATATTGGGCAGGTCTACACAGCAGGGCAAAAGCTGAAATAAGCAACACAACTTGAGCTACGTCAATTGCATAGCTTTAGTCGAAATAGCTTATTTCGGCTTTTGGCGCTGTGTATACAGCAAGAAGTCCAAGAAAGAGGACTCTTCCACTGATTTCCCTTACTCCTCGTAAAATGAGGATTACAGGAGTCAGAGTAAGAAGTCCTCCAGCTCAACATTATTTCAACATTATGTCGAAATAACTGCTTGCTGTGTAGATGTGAACTATGTTTATTCCAAAATAATGCTGCTGTGTAGACATGGCCATTGAGAGTTATGTGTGAGGAATGTTGCTCCGTCATGCCAAAAGCATTTTTTTTTTAAATTTTCAGGATTTTGTAAGTTGACCAAAACAATATATTTAGCCAGCCTACGGAATTTGAAGACAAACCGTTTGTTTGTGTGATTTACTATAAGAGGTTTGAAATTTTTGCACTTTCTTCCAGCCATTTTCTTTAAAATTTCTTTAGGATTTATTTATTAAATCCTGTTTGTGTAATGTTGCAACATGGCATTCTTAACTAGTTCTCAGAGTTTACTAGCAGACTTGTCATTCTTAGTGCAGCTCCCAATGCAAAATCCACTGGAAAAGGAAAAGACACAGAAGATTTCAAGTGAAGCAAACATTTTTGAGTGGGTGTTCTAGTTTTATGTTAGGAGTGAAAAGTAGTTTAGTCTCCATGTCCAATCAGTCTTCCTTGCTCTTCTAGGAGTAGCTTTTAGATTATAGTGACTGTGATATGAATTCCTGACCACTAGGAACTGCCCAATTTGGAAAGGAATTTAATAGTATGGGTGAAGATTTTGGACATAAACCACTAGTTAACATATGCCTGCACATGCTAATTGCACACATTAGTATACACCAAAATTCACAGTTGAGTCTACAAAAATTAAACAAGATAATGGAGTTTTAAGATGCTCTTCTAGGTTTTCTATGATAATCCTGAAACTAAAACAGTTTCCTTTATTAAAGTCAAAGAGCATTTTTAGAGTTGATTAGCGCAAATTGTAAATTAATTGGTTTTGCTATCCTAATTTAAGAAACCTCAACAATTCAGTTTCAAGAAACAGATTATAACTTTTAAAAGTATATGCACAATAATGTCACATACAATCTTAGCAAAACAGATTTACTGGCACAAATCCAGCAGAAAGGCTTGTACTGACAGCATATATTCCTTTGTATTTACTGGACCATCTGTAATAGCTCTGAGGGGACTGTTAGAGATTTTCAAGTAACAGTCAAAGTAAATAAATGCCAATTTAAAAGTTCCTATATTATACGTTTTAAATTCTTATCACTTCACTGTATTTGAGAAGAAACCCACCAAAAACTGCTTTAAAAAAATGTTTGCATGATATATACAGCAAAGTTTAATCATATTTATAAAAAGTATGTTTTATGTAAAATTAAGGGTTTGATTTAATTTCATAGAGAAGAGAATTCACAGTTAAAGCTGAAAAAGTAGAGTCACTTTCCTGGATGATTTAACACATATGCTTTTTTAAACTTGTTATAATAACGTGAGTCAGTGTTCTTAACTGACAGCTGTTATGTCAGACTGGATTTTCAGTTTTAAAACAGTGAAATTCCTTCCTTTTGTGAGTTTCAGTGAAAATCTTATCATTACTTAAGCTTAATTTTTGATAGTGGATAGGGTAAGCTCTACACATCTGCTTCTTAGAACTGTATGCATTAAGACATACCCTGCCATATGGATGTCCTCCCTTCTGTACGTACCTCTGTGATTTGCAAACCTTCATCCCAATTGATCAGATTTGCATCTTCTTGGCTTAATATTTGCACTTGGAGAGTAAAATTAACCTTTTTGAACAGAGGGTCTGAAAGCCTTTGGAGGAGTATATTGTGACAATTTCCCCATATGATCAACATAAAAGATGCTGAAAAATATTAACACATCATCCCCACACAACATCTACCTCATCCCCCAAGCCTTTCACAACATTAAAAAAATCTATTAGCTCAATGAACATCATGTAAAGAAGTTTCTATGGCCTGATTCTTTATTTTTTATGACAATCAGAACTTTGACAGTGCAAGGGATGAAGGGACATACTCCTAATACAGGGGCGGGCAATAATTTTTGCAGGGTCTCACTTGATGATTTTGGTATGTGGTCACTGGCTGGCTTCAGGGTCCCCAGAAGGGGCAGGACTTTGGCGGAAGGGGTGGGGATGGGACTAGAGACAGAGAGAGGAAGCGTGTATGAGACACAGACTTAGTGACACAGATTGAGAATATGCGTGGCAGTGTGTGTATATGTGTGTGACAGTGACAGTTTGTGTGCGGATTGCTGCTGGGTAAGTCCTCTTTAAGACAGGGACAGCTGTTCTGCTCCGTTGTCTTCTCCCTCCCCAGCTCTGCGGAGATGATGTATGCAGTGTGGGGCGGGGGGGGGGTAGTGTGAGTGAGAGAGGGGCACTCTTCTGAGTCACTTACCATTCATGCTTCAGATTGGAGCAGCTTTGTCTCCCTCTTCCCAACCCCTGCTCTGCAGAGATGGGTATGGGACAGGGGATATCCTAACTTCAGTGATCCCCTCTCCTTCCCTTCACCCCCTGCTCTGCACAGCTAACAAGAGAATTCTGAGAGTAGCTCAGCTGCTATACGGAGCAAGGGGGAGGTAGGGGTAGCTGAACACAGGCTGCCAGCTGTAAGTATGCATGCTCTGCTAATCAACTGGGCAGACCAGAGGGAAATTCTAGGCAGGCCGGATCCAGTCCTCAGGCCTGATTTTGCCCATCCCTGTCTTAACATATGTACTCACATACAAAGAGAGTAACGACATCCAAAGTCATGCCACCACAAAATTTCTACCTATCTTCACAAGGGCAAAATACTACTTGTTGACCTATACCAGGGGTCGGCAACTTTTGGCTCACATCCCATCAGGGTAATCCGCTGGTGGACCGCAAGACAATTCGATTATGTCGAGCATTCACAGGTGTGGCCCCCTGCATCTACTAATGGCAGTGGCTCACCATTTCCAGCCAATGGAAGCTGCGGGAAGCAGCAAGTGCTGCAGAGACATGCTGGCCACCACTTCCCACAGCTCCCATTGACCGGGAATGGCCACTGGGAGATGCCGGGAGCCAAATCAGCAGATGCTCAATGTAAACAAACTGCCTTGTGGCTTGCCAGCAGATCACCCCCATAGACCACGAGGGTTCTCAACCCCTGACCTATATGTTTATCTCCTTGAAAACATGATTCAAGTATGCTAGGCTAAAATTACAATAAATCTGCTTCAAGAATTAATTTTGTTTGTCACTCAACAGATTCTGAAGCTTTGCATCTTTCTCCTAATGACTTTTTGAATAATTCGCTCAACTGTTCAGTCCCTGCAGTCTGCAGGGTGATAACTACCAGAGAAATGCAGATTGCAGTGAATCACCTCAATTGCAATCTTAGAGTACACAGATTTAGTAGCATGTATGAGAATTGGGCTCATTGTCTTTAATCAAACTCAGATTGTTCACACATTGTACGAATTCATATGTTTATACAGCAGGTGAATTATGCCACTGAATTGTGCTTGTAACTATTAGTGTCGGAGTTATAGACAGATCATTTTTATGCTAAAACGTGCACTTCTAAAGGTATGAGGCACTTATTTTCTACACTAGCACCATCTAATTAGAATTTGATATTTCAGACAGTTTGGGACAGTCCTAACATTTTTTATTTTTTTAAAGAATTTAGAAGTGTAAGTAATCAAGCTCCTATTGTCTTACAAATAGGAGCTCACACTGAAGATCATATCAGAACCTAAGCAATGGGGACACAAATAGCTGACGTGTTCTATAGTATGACCCTTAATCTACTTCTCTTGAGAAAAGAGGGGAGGAGAATAAATGTGGTCAGCAGGCTTCACAACATGAACGTGGCGCTAGGTTAAGGCAATCCAGGGCTTTATGTACATTCTGACACAGGATTTCACTCTCCATAGGAGAGCTTCATGCAAAAAAATTATAAATTCTATTCCTAATATTTTAAAATTCTACATATATTTATTTGTCAAAACAACAACAACAAAATAACAACATTATTTTCAATTATTTTGGTAATTTATTTCAAAATACTTGACCAAAAATATGTCCATAACAACCAAACAAAAAATTTTCCCCAGGAGTAGAGAGTTAAAGAAACCCCTATGACAACCCACTTCTTGCTTCTCTGTTATGCTTTTATTTGGAGCTTCAGTCTGGTGTGTCATGGTGTGCCAACTGGGCCCGTCCTGGGGGAAAACTCTGGCCCTCCAATCTCAGACACCTACACCCCGCCCCCCACTGGAGCCCAGCCACAGTGTGTCCCCTCCAGCCCGTATACTCAACACCCCTTCCTTCCAGAGATCAGCCATGGGATACCCCAGCCCAGACATCTGAACCTCCCACCCCAGAGCCCAGACATTGGGCACCCCCAAAACCTACATACCCTCACATCCTACCACCCACAGAGCCTAGGCATCCAGAGAGAGAGAGAGAGAGAGAGAGAGAGCGCCTTATGCTGCATCCTGGGTCTGTAAGAAGTTTCCAGCATGCCACCTCCAGGGGTAGCAACAAGTCAGCCTCTAGTACTTACGCCAGCATCTGTTTGGGTAGATTGACTAGACTCTCGGCACTCTTCTCTGGCTATCCAGAGTAATAGGTCCTGCAGTTAACATCTCATCATTAAGATGAATGGGCTAGTTTATACCTCTCTGCTATTATTTTGGCCTCTCTACAGATGTGACCAAGTCTACACTACAGACTTTTGGCAGTGTAACTATGTTGGTAATGGGTATGAAAATATGTGATCTCAGACTAGGGCTAAGTCTACACTAAAAGGGAACGTCAACTCAAGATGTGCAACTTCAGCTACGTTAATTACGTAGCTAGAGTCCATGTTCCTTGTTTTGAGTTTCCCCACCATCCCCATGGTGAGAAGCCAATGGGAACAAATGCTCCCATTGGCTTCCTTTACTCCTTGCAGGAACACGAGTACTATCCACTGGCAGGGACGCCCTCTGAGTCTTAACTAGATTCATTAAATTGAACTTTAGAAAATTGATCGCGGCAGCAGCGATCTTCTGTTTAGTGAAGACATGGCCTGACATAGTGGTTCTAGCAGAAGCCCCTAGTGTAAATACAGTGACTCCAGCAAAACTGCACTTTTCACCAGTATAGCTAATTTTGCTTCTGGGAGGAGATTTATTATATGGATACAAAGCTTAGTTCTTCCAATATAGCTATCTCTGCATTAGGAGACCATTGCTGATATAATTCATCAGGATTCCTACACCAGTAAAGCATAATGTAGACATGGCTTCAGACAGAAATTTCCTTTTAAAAATGAAAATTCAAATTCTGATGTAATCACGACGACTCCACTATCTGGTGTACTAGTTGACCCTAAGGTTGATCATGTCCCTATGCCTTGATCCAGCCCAGAATCTCTCATATAAAAGTTAACACAACATATACTTCCCAAAAGAAGAGATTTTTGCAGATAAGCTGGAGGAAGAGAAGGCTTGATGACCTATGAGAAAATCTAATTCCCCTTAATCCTGAGGCACTGGAGGGAAGAGCCAGATCTCCCACACTGCTTGAACTACAGTCCTTCTGGAGCCTCATTATCCATGTTGTTGATCTGGAGTTTCTAGGAATAACCTTTGGAAAAGTTATTAATCATTAGGACTGCCCCATGTATAGCAGGTATGTGCTTGTTGGATTCTAGAGGGAACAGATGTTTCTCTCCATCAGCATAGGTATCTCTTTCCTACCACAGTGTAAATCAGAGAGCCTCTCTCTCTGAAATGAGTGACATGAAGTAACCAAACAGCCTAGACTTCCTGATTTCTAAAGTCAGTCACTTTCCAAACACTAGATGTTAAGACTGACAGCAGTTCTACCATATTTACCATACAAATCCCTACATTTTGCAGCATATCAGAGCAGAATTTTACCACAAACCAAATATCTCCTGCATCTGAGGAACTGTCCCGGATTGAAGTGTCATTAGAGGAGGTTTTGGAACAAATAGAAAAACTTAATGTTAACAAATCTCCGGGACCGGATGGCATTCATCCAAGGGTTCTAAAAGAACTCAAATGGGAAATTGCTGAACTATTATCTGTGGTTTGTAACCTATCCCTTAAATCGGCTTCTGTACCTAATGACTGGAAGGTAGCTAACGTGACACCAATATTTAAAAAGGGCTCCAGAGGTGATCCGGGCAATTACAGACCGGTAAGTCTAACTTCAGTACCGGGCAAATTAGTCGAAACAATAGTAAAGAATAAAATTGTGAAGCATGTAGAAGAACATAATTTGTTGGACAAAAGTCAACACGGTTTCTGTAAAGGGAAATCCTGTCTTACTAATCTATTAGAGTTCTTTGAAGGGGTTAACAAATATGCAGACAAGGGGGATCCAGTAGATATAGTATACTTAGATTTTCAGAAAGCCTTTGACAAGGTCCCTCACCAAAGGCTCTTGTGTAAATTACATGGCCATGGGATAAGAGGGAATGTCCTTTCTTGGATTGAGAACTGGTTAAAAGACAGGAAACAAAGGGTAGGAATAAATGGTAAATTTTCAGAATGGAGAGGGGTAACTAGTGGTGTCCCCCAAGGGTTGGTCCTAGGACCAATCCTGTTCAACTTATTCATAAATGATCTGGAGAAAGGGGTAAGCAGTGAGGTGGTAAAGTTTGCAGATGATACCAAACTGTTTAGGATAGTCAAGACAGAAGCAGACTGTGAGGGACTCCAAGAAGATCTCACCAAACTGAGTGATTGGGCAACAAAATGGCAAATGAAATTTAATGTGGATAAGTGTAAAGTAATGCACATCGGGAAAAATAACCCCAACTATACATACAGTATGATGGGGGCTAATTTGGCTACGACAAATCAGGAAAGAGATCTTGGAGTTATCGTGGACAGTTCTCTGAAAACTTCCACGCAGTGTGCAGCGGCGGTCAAAAAGGCAAATAGGATGCTAGGAATTATTAAGAAAGGGATAGAAAATAAGACCCAGAATATCTTACTGCCCCTGTATAAAACTATGGTACGCCCACATCTTGAATACTGTGTACAGATGTGGTCTCCTCACCTCAAAAAAGATATTTTGGCCTTGGAAAGGGTTCAGAAAAGGGCACCTAAAATGATTAGGGGTTTGGAACGGGTCCCATATGAGGAGAGGTTAAAGCGACTGGGACTTTTCAGTTTAGAAAAGAGGAGACTGAGGGGGGATATGATAGAGGTCTATAAAATCATGAATGGTGTGGAGAGGGCCGATAAAGAAAAGTTATTTATTAGTTCCCTAAATAGAAGAACTAGAGGACACCAAATGAAATTAATGGGTAGCAGGTTTAAAACTAATAAAAGAAAGTTCTTCTTCACACAGCGTGTAGTCAGCCTGTGGAACTCCTTGCCAGAGGAGGCTGTGAAGGCTAGGACTATAATAGAGTTTAAAGAGAAGCTAGATAATTTCATGGAGGTTAGGTCCATAAAAGGCTATTAGCCAGGGGATAAAATGGCGTCCTTGGCCTCTGTTTGTCAGAGGCTGGAGAGGGATGGCAGGAGACAAATCGCTTGATCATTGTCTTTGGTCCACCCTCTCTGGGGCACCTGGTGCTGGCCACTGTCGGCAGACAGGATACTGGGTTAGATGGACCTTTGCTTTGATCCAGTACGGCCATTCTTATGTTCTTATCAAAATGAGAGTCCTAGAAAAAAAAAAATCAGGAAAATGAGAGGGCTTTACTAAATTATAATCAATAGCATTGACTGTGCTATGAAACTATTTCAGCCTGAGTGCAAGTATACTTGAGAAGTACTGACCCATGACAAAACATTTCTGTGGTTATGAAATCCCCTTCATTTTGATGAGCTACTATTGTCTGCGATGCACAATCACCATGCAACTACTTCTCAATAACCATGCTGCAAATGCACTTCTTCGGCTCCATTAGACCCTTCTACCAGGACAGCCCAAAGGCCCCATTTAGTTTCTCATTCCCTTCAGCTGAAGCAGACAAATGTCTGTGAATGAAGAAAAACTAAAAACACAAACAAGTGAAGAAACTGAGCCTGTGGAACTACTGAAACAAAAATAGTTTAAAGATAAAACAACTATTTTCTCTGCTTCAGACTTCTTAACTAGTTGAATTCAATGAGGTTTTTTTGCCACTGACTACAACAGAATTAACATCAGTCTTTCCTCTTGACATGCTTTCCTCCCCACAGGTAAGAAGTGCTTGTCTTCATAATAATTTGCATACTTTTGTATTGTCTTTGTTTGACTACATTGCCTACTTTATTTGTGTGTGGTCTCTCCCTTTTCAGTCCGCGCTGACACAAAAAATGTAAATGAAGATACACTGTACCCTGGAAAGAAGTGTTAACCTGTAGGATGAGGAGGGGTGATAAGAGAGAGGCAAGAAAGATGAAAGGAAAGATAACAAGGATAGAAGAAGAAGGAAGAGCTTACTCTTTAGTGATTTCACAGACCATTTTGCCTGTGCCCCCCCTTTCATTAAACATATTTAAACTGTTATTACTGTATATGAAAATGCTCTTTCTGGCTTTGCTCCTGCGCCAGTGAACCACATCCAGGTATACCTATTAACTTAACAATAACCACATCCTAGGTTAAGTTCCTGAGCTTTTCATCCGAGAACTTATTCCCTACAGACATCTGTACCTAAGAATTTAATCAGCCCAGGAAACAATTATTACCTTGAATAAAAACCCCTTCAAAACAGCATTACAGGGTGAGATTTTCAAAAGTGCTCAACATTACCCTAATTCTGCTTCCACTGACCTTTATGATAAAATCATCTTCTTGTTTAAATTAGACTGATTACTAATTTCTACTGAACCCTCTAGTGTATAATATGCCACAAAATCCACTGTAAACTGACCTCCATGCTCTTTGTGGCTTGGTTGCTGAATACAGTGTCAGTGAACCACATCCAGTTCTACTATTTACTGGGTTTGGATGGGAGTTTTCAACACCTGTTCTGTTTGCTGACAAAGAAGGAGAATAAGAGGGAGGATATTTCTACTTCACTACTCTCAATTAATGGGATGGGAAGCAGCTGTGAAAGAGATGGTGCTGGAATAAACCAATCCTGGATTTGAGGTATGAGTGAAATGTGGTAGCATGATGGTTCTGTTGGAAAGGGGTCCAGGGATGTGAAAGAAGAAGTTCGATAGAGAACACAGGAAAGAAAGCAATGGCTTTAAGATAAAAAGGATGCAGCACTAAAGATGGAAAGGGAAGAGGCAAACAGCAAGTGGATGTGGTCATCAATGACTTAGATGATGCCATAGAGACTATGATTATTAAATTTGCAGATGATACCAGGCTGGAAAGGATTGCAAGTGCTTTGGGGAACAGGGTCATAATTCAAAATGATCTGGACAAACTGGAGAAATGGTCTGAGGTAAATAGGATGAAGTTTAATAAGGACAAATGAAAAGTACTCCACACACAATGGGAAGCGATTGTCTAGGAAGGAGTACTGCAGAAAGCGATCTGGGGGTCACAAGCTAAACATGAGTCAACAGTGTAACACTGTTGCAAAAAAAGCAAACATGATTCTGGGATGCATTAACAGGAGTGTTGTGAGCAAGACACGAGAAGGCATTCTTCCACTCTGCTCTCTGTGGATTAGACCTCAACTGGAGCATCGTGTCCAGTTCTAGGCACCACATTTCAAGAAAGATCTGGAAAAAACTGGAGAAGGTCCTGAGTAGAGCAACTAAAATGATTAAAGGCCTAGAAAACATGAGCTATGAAGGAAGACTGAAAGAACTGGGCTTGTTTAGTTTAGAAAAGAGAAGACTGACAGGAGACATAATAGCAGTTTTCAAGTATCTAAAAGGGTGTTACAAGGAGGAGGGAGAAAAATTGTTCTTCTTGGTCTCTGAGGATAGGACAAGAAGCAGTGGGCTTAAATTGCAGCAAGGGAGGTTTAGGTTTAGGTTGGACATTAAGAAAAATTTCCTAACTGTCAGGGTGGTTAAACACTGGAATCAATTGCCTAAGGATGTTGTGGAATCTCCATCATTGGAGATATTTAAGAGCAGGTTAGCTAGACATCTATCAGGGATGGCCTAGATGGTACTGGGTCCTGCTGTGAGGGCAGCAGACTGAACTCGATGACCTCTTGAGGTCCCTTCCAGTTCTAGTGTTCTATTATGAGAACTCTGGATGTTTGAGACAAGAGTGAAAGTATGTACAAGGCAGCAGTGTATGGAAAGGACTTGGTACTTAAAGGTGAGACAGGGAGCAAATGAGAGGCATCAATAAGCAAAAGCTATTTTAAAAGGCATTCATGGTGGTGAAGAGAGACAACACTTAATACTTTATCCTCTGAGAGTGAGGGAAGTCACTAGCCTTCAGTATCCTAGTCAGAGAAGCCTCCCTGGGAAATCCTCTTCTTCCATGGTCCTCAGATTAGCAACTGCTGGTATCAGGAGTATGTGTATTGAAAACAGTTTCCTTTCAGGAGAATAAATGTAGCTAGCTACTAAGGCAGAAGGTGTCATGGTAAGCATACCTCCAAAACATCTACTGCTGGAGGAGGATTTATGAGATGGTCACTTCAAATGGTAAATTATGAAGCCAATGTCCTAGTTGTAGAATCATGTATTTTGCAAGGACAAATGTGATAACTGAACTGGCAATGTTGATTACCCTGAAGATAAAATAAGAAGCCTGTGTAATGGCTATAGCCTCTCTTATCCAGTGTCCAGGATATATGCCGTTAAGTCAAAAGCATTAATCAGAACACTTCTCAAGTCTAGCAATGCTAGTAGGTTTTTACCACTCACAAGGAGGAATGATTGAAGGAGAAAACAAAAATGTGTATAAAGACCTCCATACCCTGTATAATAAATATGTGATTTTTTTCTACCAATTCTTTTTGGCCATATGTAGGGCCCTACCAATTTCACAGCTGTGAAAAGCATGTCCCCATGAAAACTTCTTAGCTCTGACTGGGCGGGGAAGGACAGGGGCAAGAAGTGAGCATGAGGCAGGGGATGCAGAGCTGCCCAGAGAGAGAGCAAGTATTGTTCTTCCTAAGCTGGCCAGGACTAGTAGGCCCTCACTGGGGTGCTCCCAGCAGAACAGGGGAAATCAGAACCACCCCTACCTCTTGGAACCTCTTGCAGCTACAGGAAGCTCTGTTGTTGCTGCCTTCAGAATCTAGCTCTGAAGGCAGCACAGAAGTAAGAGTAGCAATACAAAGAGTCCCATACAACAGGTTTCTGACTCTCCCCCATCTCCTTTTGGCTCGGGACTCCACAGTTACAACACCATGAAATTTCAGGTTTAAAGAGCTGAAAACATGAAATTTACCAATTTTCTAATTCTATGGCTGTGAAATTGGCCATGATGCACTATGAATTTGGTAGGGCCCTACATATTTGTAACAGACTGTTTAAACATTTAGAGTGTGTCTACACAGCAGGACTTACCTCAAAATAAGCTATGACAATTGTGTAGCTTATTTCGAAATTTAGAGTATCTACACTTATTTTAAACTAGAGCACTCTTCCTCCGAATTCCCTTACTCTTCCCTTAGGGTACATCTACACAGCAAGACTATTTTGAAATAACTAGCATTATTTCAAAATAACTTAGTCCACGTCTACACAGCAGGCAGTTATTTTGAAATAATGTCAAAATACTGTCAAGCTGGAGGACTTCTTATTCCGATTCCTGCAACCCTCATTGTACGAGGAGTAAGGGAAGTTAGAGGAACAGTATTCTATTTTGAAATAAGTGCTGTGTAGACATTCCCTATTTTGAAATAAGCTATTCCAAAATAAGCTCCACAATTTACGTAGCTTATTTCAAGTTAAGCCCTGCTGTGTAGATGCACCCTTAAAGAATAAGTGTTTATAACAGCTCAAAGACTGTGTTCCTGACATTTACCTTTTATATTAGGGGTACTTGGTAATGCTTCTTGTCTTGGATGGGTTATATTTTAAACACCTATAGAGACCCTTTTCAGTTACTTTTTTAACAGCTGATATCACAGGGATGTCTATTACTCAAATGGACAGCACTTTCTATTGATCAGTGTTCCACTTAGCAACTCCATTTGTCAGCCTACTGGTCTCTAACCCCACCTACACTTCACAAAGCGGGGAGGGAATTAATCAGGCGATACAGTAGTTCATCTGTACACTAAGTGCAACTCAGCAATTAAAAGGTGTAATGAGCAGTGCTTCTACCACAAAATGCATATACTGGGTTTCTTTATATTTCCCCTATAGTGGCTAGATAGGGTCAAAAAACAATTAACTTTCAAAGGAACCAAAACCACACTATTAGAGTCTTTGAACTCTAGCAATGTCAGGTGCCCTCCACTGCTGTTTTGTGACATGCTTCTTTTTTTCCTCATATCAAGGAATGCAGCAGAAAGAAAGCCAAGCACCCAAACAAACAACAGAAAGTCTGCCCTAATCAGCCCTGTAAAATGCTTGGGGAAGTGCATAAGAAAAGCAATATTGAAACATTTAACGTTCTCTCCCATAGTACATGTCAGCATCCATGTCACGGAGACAGAAGCTTCTTTGTTCTTTCACCAACTGCAATAACAGAAATAATTAAACATCTTTCAGAGCTGAACTACATAGTCATTAGCCAATAGTCAATGATTAGAGCTGCCACTGAGCTTGAACTGCACTTTGCCCAGGCTTTTCTAACTATTTCTATTCTGAAAGGCTTCCATAACCAGATTTCCCCTGAGAACAGTTTTATGATGCTATAAAGACTGTCAACCAGAGATGGGAGCTCCTTGGCACCTGAGCTGCAGACAGAACTATCAAATAACATTTAATTGCTGGATGACACTGTGTGGCTGGGTTTGAATTCTGATCTCCAAATATTATCCATGCAACTGTCTGCAGAGATAAGACTGTTATGATAGCAGCAGATAAAACCAATTAAACCCAGGAACAATGAACACTTTAAGATCTTGACTTTCACCATAAATACAGTTTAAGGATGTGTAAACAGGGAGAGGTTTGATATTATCTCTACTACATGAATATGACCCAGGACCTAGCTCCTGCTTTACATGGGTGAAGGAAGAGGGTATGCATGTGTGTGTGAGAGTTTTAGAAAGAATGAGCATGCTACATATTCAGAGAACTACAAGAGCTGTTAATTACTTTTGAAAGAACTGCTGGATTGCAAATGCTGAGAAATACAAAACTAGTTTATTTTTACAGGCAATATGCTATTTATGGTTTAACTGTCAAACACAGATATTTCATCATAAATACAATACATATTTTTCCTTCACCTTTTCACATCTCAGTGACTCTTCTTCCTTAAGAAATTCCACTAGCATCACTGTCTGGTGTTGTTCCTACTCTAATCTACTTCATGATAAATTTTTCAGTGCTATTGCCAAAGCCCTGAGATAAGACTCCAAACTAAGTCCTGGGCTGGTTTTTTTTTCTTCCAAATGTACAGCTAAAGAATACTACGGAAATACAAAACATAAAAATGACAGTGAAAATAAATTCCTCAGAATTCTAATGGAAATTTCACCACTAAGAAGAATACAAGGAAGGAAAAGTGGAAAGAGACAGGTGGGAAGCTCCAGACCAAGTCTAACTAGTGGTCTCACAAGGCAAAATCATAACTGATAATCGGCAGACAGCCTTAAAAGTGAAAACAACAAGGAGTCCAGTGGCACTTTAAAGACTAACAAATTTATTAAGGTATTAGAGCATAAGATTTTGTGAGCCACATCTCACTTCCTCAGATGCTGAAGAGAAAAAACAAAGAAAGCCTTAAAAGTGGACACTACTGAACTAAACTGTGGACATTAAGAAATAAAAATTCAAATCAAACTGAAGACAGAAATTATGTTTTAGTTTTATTTGATCACAAAACATGCTACATGCAACTGTTTACAGAAAAAGGATGCTTAAAAGCTCCACATGTCACCTGAGTTAGTTAAGGAAACAAATTCTAAAATCTATCTAACAGAGGACTTTCACTCCCCTACCAATCTCTTTAGTATCAGAGCATCTGTCACATAAAAACAGACTGAATAGCAGAGTCTGTAGTGGAATACATAGTGTCTCCAGCTCTAATTCCAACTCACCCCTTCTTTTTATGTTTCATTGCAACACTTTGACAGCGTGATTGTCCTCTGAAAAATGATTCTGTAAAAATGGTATGTGGTTCAATTTTATAGTTTATTTGAATCAATTCCAGATCAAATTTGCTTAGATTAAAGGAAATGTCTTTTCTAACTGCCATCCTCGTAAACTCGACCTAGTATTTGAAAGTGAAGTTGTGTTCTGTCTTTCTTGTGTATATCAACTGGGGATGTGAAAGGTTAAGCAGGGCCTGCTGCAGATCGAGGATGTTCCAGAAGTCTGAGGCAGCCCCTGTCCTTGGCGGACGTGGGTACGTACAATTCCCCCCTCTTCCCTCCCGCATTTAATTCGTTAACTGGTTAAACATAACCAATTAAACAGGATTTTACATCACTAATATAATCTCACTAGCATTAAAGAATCTTCATGACAAACTCTGCCCACATTTTGCACTTGTGGAACCCTTCAAACCTTTGTGAAATTGCTTCAAATTCTGCCCTTCTCTCTCTAAAAAAAGAGAAAAATTGAGGGAGGGGGTGTCAGTTTAAGTTCTAAGAAACCAATAGTGATTGAGAGAATGTTAGGTTTTTTAGCTTTATATATAACAAAGGGGGGGCATTGTCTTTGGAATCAGATAGTATTACTCAGAGACAAGATCCTACTCTTGACCTCTTCAAATCTCTGCCATCTCTTCTAGCAAAGGCTTTACAAAGCCTTAGAGGAGCTGGGAATGCAAAAGTCCTTCATTCATATCATCCACTGAGCACAAAAAATGATTGACACATAAATGACAAACTGCATATTTCCTTAAAATCCAGTTATTTAATCATCTATTCTATTATTTTCTCATAAAGACTACATCTAGTTAACCTGTAAACATACATAAGGCTATCACACTCCTGTGTCATACAACAGATTTCAGAATATTTTGATATTTTCATTCCATCTTTATTCATTCCTAAAATTTTGTTCTTCCTTATGAATCTCCTATTTGATGTAGTGATTATCCCCATCCAAATATTAGTGTGTTTTCCCAGAGATCATCATGCCTTTCATTTTTTTAGTCTGTTTTGGCATTGTTTGCCAACTAGTTTGTCTGACTCTTATAATTATGGGGTCACTATTAGATCATCAGTGTGAGGTCCCAAGAGAAAGTTTGAACACCTAAGCATCCCCAAAGGATTAAAATTAAGTCTTTTTATTACAAAATATGCATATGGTGCATATTAGCGCATCACCCCTGGTACCAAGATATATATGGTGCAACATCCCTCCATTATCCAAATGCCCGCAGCATCTAAGCAGTGAGTAGTTCAGCATCTTAATGATTTACTCTTTTTCCTCTCTTCAGAGCCCAATAAATACTTCCTTCACAGAAAGATGTGTTTGAGAAATAGAGGAAGATTGGCCATTACTATTTCCATATCAGTTTCTCAGGGAAAAAAAGTCCAATCTTTCTGTACAGTGTTTTGCTCTCTGTGAACATATTTGTTTGGGTTTTTTGCACCTTTTTTATTTACCGTTCACTTTGAAGTTTCCAGGCTTTTCTCCCCTCTTATGTTCTCACTTGGTTTTGATATGGTTTGCACATTTCCTGCTATTACAATTAACAATGCACACACAGGAACAATAGCCACTGTCACAACATTCTCAGCTTCAAAGCTAGCTCCAACTTGCAAGGCATAATACACAGAGAGGACGCTAATAAAAAGGCTGAATTTAAAATCCCATTTATCCTGAAAAAGGTCATGCCACATTGAGATGTCCTTGGCAGATTGCTGGGAGACACTGGGCTCTTTGAATGTTGTCGTGATCATTTTCTCGGCAAGATAACTATGCTTTACATGTCTGGATTGTTTAAGGAAGCAACATGTGCTAATTTAATTTATGTTTTTAAGGGAGCTGAACCTTTTATAGAGGAAATGCAAAAGGCTACAGCTTACATTGCAAACACAAGGGATTTCACCCTCTTTTGAAGGGCTATAGTCAGAGCATGATAGACAGCAATAACAACTTGGTCAGATTCCTGGCAGCGTATTTAATTCAGAAACACTGCCTTGCAAAACTACCACCAGATAAGAATGAATTTTAAGAAAAAAATCCACTTGGGCTTTATAAAGATCTTGAAATTAGTTCAGACCACTAATACTCTAATTACACAAAATCATACAGAATTGGGGTAGACTTCTGAAGGCAGTGGCTACACTATTGATGTTTTGCAATTTGAAGAGATTCATGCCACAGAATAGCCTGTGAAATCTATTTTCGGACTTTATTTTCAGAAGATATGAACCACAGCTACTATTCAGTATTTCACACTAAAATGCTCATCAGCTTTCTTAGTTCCATGGACTATTTTTTTTCTAGACTACTTATTATAGGAGCACAAGGGAACTCTATGCACTGAGACAGATGACCTGTATAATACACTAAAAGAAAAAAGAAACAATGGGATTGAGGTTGTTTCAAAGAACTGAAAGTAAAAAAATCAATCTCAACCCCTTCTTAAGGCATGCACTATTATATATATTGAAATATAATACCTTTACATGTGCACATAGGTAGAATTATAACATCACATTACCAGGCAATTGATCTTTTAAATTATACCCCTTGGTTCCCAGGTGCAGTGAATATTTGAGGATAATAATTCTTTTCAAGCTGCAACTTTGCAAAAAAGCTTTTTTCTTGGGGCTGGAGGATTTTCTTGCACTCTTATTTATTTGCCTTAGTTACTTGTAAATTTAAAGCAAAATTATTGTGGTTTTTAGTAAAGTGAATATTAAAAAAATAAAAGCGACAAGTGGACTATTTATCCCACTCCCTCATTCAAAAATGAAGGCCATAAAACATTCAACATCTAAGTGCCATATGGTGTCCCCCTTCTCTACACTTTCTTATATATTTACAGCATAAATCATGTATGATTCAGGATTACACATGTAAAAGGGTTAAAACTAACGTATCACAATCAGGTCTATGTGTTGACTTTTCTTCACCCTAGACATGTTAAATCACTAATGCTTTGTCTTTCAACTCTTCTTTCTGCTCTCTTCATTCAGATAGTAATGGGCTCCTCCATCCCTTCTCACAATCTCAGCCCTGCCAGTGCAAAAACCTTCTACTTTTCAGCTCTTGCCATATCTAAACCTCCTGTATTTCTCTGTAACTCTATCTACAGCTACCTCCTCCTCTGTCTTTGGAACACCTAACATTTCACTAGTGCCTTCCCTCTGGTACATGCAAAATACAGCTGCTCAAGTCATCCTCCTCCTCTGTAATTCAACCGTGTCAACATATCCCTTTAACTCCATTTTCTACCACATTACATAAAGATTTCTTGTCTTCACCTTCAAGGTTATATCTATTTCTGCACATCCTTATATCTGCTTAAATGCCCTTCTCTCTTATTGAATCATGCCCCCTTGCCCTGTCCTCAGCTCTACTATAACAGCAGCTCATAAAATGGTCTTTATGCTTTCCTCTGTATCTCCCTCCATGCATGCAACACCCTTTCTGAATTAGTCTTTGAGATCATTACCCACTCCTCCTTCACAACCTTCTTCAAGGCCTACTTATTCAAGACATCTACAAGAAATTACCCAATTAGTGGTGGCTAAATAACCTGTAATGTGTTTATTCTCTCTCCCTTCACCAATTCTGCAACCATATACAAATCGTGAGTATGGGGGTCTTATGTCTACTCATGTGCCTAGAACATTTTGGGAGCTGCAGCAAATCAAATCATAATTAATAAGAAAAGAATTTGTATTTAAAGCAAAAACATCATGGGATACAGCCTTTAGAAAGTTTAAAGATTAAACTTGTATTTAAACAGATGAAAGTTGTATTGTAAATGTATTTTGAGAGACAGAAATTTCGTATCTGCATTTTTCTATCTTCCTGGCGCCCTTCCTGTTTTGGAGAAGATTTATTCTCTCTCAGCTTTTATTTTATGTCTTGCAAGTCCTTGTGGGAATGCAATGAGAAAACAGTGACAAAGGGCTCAAGGAAATAAGAAGAAATACCCCGACAGAAAAGAGCACTGACATCGGTGAAGAGAGAGGTATATAAAACATTCTTTTTAATCTGGTTTTACAGGCACAGTGAAAGCCTGCTCTGCAGAGGACAAGAAGTCTCCATGTCAAAAGGGGAAGGAAAAAAGGTGGTGCAGATTCCAGGAGCTGGTCCAATAAAGATGGGAATGATGAACTCTGGTATCTATGAGAAACCTGAAAGCTGAAGTCATTGTGCATCATCTACCACTAGGGGAGACACAAAGGGCATGCTTCTCCCAGCAAACAGCCTTAATGAAGTGTTCTGTCAAGGAGAAGACTCCAAATGCAGCATTCTCCTGGTTACAGACATTTAATACAAAAACATTTGACATTTTAACACAACAAAGATTCAGAGGCTTTGGGTGGTGTCTTGGTAAACTTCCTGCACTTCTCAATCAGTATGTAATTAATGTTTCTTTTGATCCACTTCATAATAAATATGGTTTTATTTTAAACAAAATATTTTCAGTCACAAAGATTATTTTTTATTTGAAATACAGTGCCTGATAAAATGTGTTAGCAAAAAAGAATTTCACAACAGACGAGCCATATTCAAAACTTGCTCACCATCTTGTAAACATGGCTGCTTAAAGCTTTACTCTTTTGAAGAATCCCATTGACTTCAATGAAATACCTTACAAAAATAAAAGTAATGCATGTGCAGACATATTTACAGGATTGAGGTTTTAGTTTAAGCAGCCACAAGTCATAAAACTGGTGGACAGATACTAGTTCCCATAAAAGTACCATACTGTTTGCCACAAGCCAACACAATGCAGCTAGCAGTCTCTGCTCAGGAAATGCCCAGGACTAAAAATGCTGCAAATCAGTACTAGAATGTACCGGCAGAGGTGTCTCACACAGGTGTTCTCAGTCTGCAACTTGCCTGAGTATTAAAGTACTTACACATTTAAAAATAGATTCAAGAGAAAAAGATCATCCTCACATATAGAAATGATTTTAATAGTAGTGTCAGCAACTTCAAAATTTATTTTAAGCTAACATTTGAATTTCAGTGCTCATTTTTTTTTGTTTAAAAATATACTTTCCTCCCTCACATAAAAAATGGGAGGGAGAGCTTAAAAGTAGTTACATAAAAGATTTTATTTGGAAGATTTAAAAAAAATACCCTTCAGATGAACCAAATTCTACTGAGGTTTTTTTTGCCCATTCTTTTAAGCTTAGGACCCTATGATAATGCTCCTGTGTCCAATGCAGGTAAACTAGTATTGAAAGTGACTACAAAGTGCCTATTAGTTAAATGGTGGCATAATACTCAAATGTGGCATAATGCTCAAATAACTACAGCAACAAGATCTACAGAATTCACATGCGTCAAAATTCAAGGAATCATACTACAGGTTGAACCTTTATAATCTGGGCCTCCCTTGTCTGGCAAAATCCATGGTCCAGCATCCATGGGTGCTCTGGGGCTGGAGCACATGGGAAAAAGACTGGCTCTGTGCTCGGCAACTCTTCTCCTGCCTTTCCAGAGCTTCTCTAGTGCTGCAAATAACTGGTTTGCAGCCTTCGAATTTAGGGAGGGAGAAATAGAGGGAAAAAGAGGAGGGACGGGAGGATTGCTCAGGGGAAAGAGGTGGGGTGGATCCTGCCTACCTCTTCTCCTGAGTACTCCACTGTTCCAGCTCCATGAATGTTGGCCCCTCTGCTGCTGGCAGAGGGGATCCCTGCAGCTGGCAGTAGCAGAAGGGCCAGCATTAACCTCTTCTGGTCTGGCAAATTCCTTGATTCGGAACCAGTGAGGTCCCAAGGGTGCTGGACCAGAGAGGTTCAACCTGCACCAGACATGTGGGTTCCAAATATCACAGAAATTACCATTAAAAATGAATACAGTATGCTAACTAATGCTATCCTAAGCTGCATTAAGAAGCAAAGTGATGAAAAATGCCACCACAAGTGAAGTCAAAGCATTCAGGTCCTCCTGTGTGATACACAACTTTCAGGGCAGTGAAACCAGCCTCTATGCTGGGAAGAAGGGAGGGTAAAACCAGCATGAGAGACCATGGGATCTTTTATGCATCTGTGATGTGGGATTTTCTCTGCACATCTCTATGTATTTGTGGAGATTTTCCGAAAACATCCATTGCTTACCACTACAGTTCTGGTACTGGTGCAGTGGTGAGATCGAACAGCATGATGCAGAGAAAATTGTGCTCTTCTTACCCTATATCTTTCAGCAGAAGCTTTTTATATTACTGGTGGTGCTATTATTGGTTGCCCTGCACTTCCCACCATACAACCTTGCTGCTGATTTATTACTTTGCCAAACTCTAATCCCTTAGGCTGAAATTTTCCGTGCTATGATCTAGCTCGGATGAATTTTTCTGGGAAATTGCAGCCAGAGTCTCAGCAAAAATGGAGCAAGCAGAAGCTTGAAATTGCCAGTAGGTACCTTTGCATCTGAGACATGCTTTTTACCATCCCAATGAAAATCCATAAAATTTGGTCAAATTAGAACCTTTGAGAAATCAATAATTTACACATGGTCAGTAGATTTCTTAGATGTTAGTAGCCAAATTCCTCAAAGATTCCAACATGCTCGAGTCCAAGGCTGAACAGAACTTTCACTGTGATTGCTGTTCTAGACCGATACAGGCTACGTCAAGGCTACGTCAAAGCCAAGTGTTAGGCATTGCAAATGAAGCCGGGATTTGAATTTCCCATGCTTCATTTGAATAATGGTGGCCGCGTGTTCTTTCGAAAAAAGGCTCTTCGAAAGTGAAACCGCTGTCTAGATACGCTTCTTTCAGGAAAAAAACCCTTTTTCAAAAGATCCTGTACTCCTCAAAAAATGAGTACAGGATCTTTCGAAAAAGGGTTTGTTTGGTTTTTTTCAAAAGAACCGTGTAGTCGAAGCCAGTAGTCAAGAGTTTCAGGGCTCAGGGGGCTCAAGAATTGGAGACAGGGCTAGAGCAAGGTGAGAGCAGGGCAAGGGCAGGGCTCATTTTTTGAGGAATACAGAATCTTTCGAAAAAGGGGTTTTTTTCAAAGGAACCGCATCTAGACGGTGGTTTCACTTTCGAAAAGCCCTTTTTCGGAAGAACATGTGGCCGCCATTATACAAATGAAGCGTGAGAAATTCAAATCCCGGCTTCATTTGCAATTTCCATCTGTCTAATTTACATCCCTCTTTCGAAAGAGGGATGTAGTCTAGACATGCCCTAAACCTCCCTTGCTGCACTCTCTGTTCGCTGATACACTGATTTTCCCAGCCTGCTCCCATTTTTAAAACTCTACTCTAAATACAGAACTATGAATGTCCTCATAGGCTTTTCTATGCCTTTCATCACAATAACCATGTGTGGTGAGACGGTGGCATGAAGTCTATTTGGCAGATGGAGAACTGAGGCAGAAAGAAATTAAGGTCATAAACAGCGACAGGCAACTTAGGCTAGCTAGTAGGCCACAACATTGTCGTAACCAAGACAGTCTCCTGGAACAGCCTAGTTTTTCTAACTGTGCTTGCATGCCTAAAATTGGCAGCAGAGGTGAAAGTAAGCAAGTGCGCCCTGGTGTGCAATTCCGGCAAGAGCTGGCTGAGCTCTGGCAAAAGCCAGTAGAGAACTATTTAAAGAGCTGGCTGGGATCCAGGGTGGAACAGGACAGCACCTATAAGAAATTTTAAGTTACAGTAGAGTCTCGATTATCCGACCTAAACGGGACCGAAGGATGGTCGGATAATCGAAATGTTGGATAATACGGAAAATACCTTGCGGGGTCCAGGGTATTTACCCCGTCAGCTGCCGCTCTGCAGATGCTCGGCTGCTTCATGGGGAGCTGCGTTGCCCCCAACCTCCTTGATCTCCCCCGGCCAGCCACGCTGCCCCCGACCTCCCCTACCTCCCCTGGCCAAATTGGCCAGGGGAGATAGGGGAGGTCGGGGGCAGCACGACTGGCCGGGGGAGATCAAGGAGGTTGGGGGCAGCGCAACTCGCCGGGGGAGATGGGGGAGGTCGGGGGCAGCGTGACTGGCCGGGGGAGATGGGGGAGGTCGGGGGCAGCGCGATTGGCCAGAGGGGATAAAGGAGATCGGGGTGCCCCGTGACCTTCAGGGCTCCGGCATCCTGCCGCATGGCCCTGCTCCCTCCTCCCTCTTCTCTCACTGCCTTTGTCTCCACAATGACCGGCACCTTCCCTTCTGCGCTCCGCTCTGCCGGCTCCGCCGCCCGCACAATTGCCTTGGGCGGCCACAGGCAGGTCGGATAACACGGAATGTCAGATAAAGGAAGGTCGGATAATCAAGACTCTACTGTACTTTCAACACTGATAGGCAGGGTCGGCCAATGGAACCAGAGCAGCACTTTGATTGGCTGCAGAGGGAGTGCACAGCTCTCAAAGTCAATGTTGTGTAGAATCAACATGTACCTCTCTTCACATGTCCTTGCTTCATATGTGTGTCACATTAGTAATAATCGGGAGAAAAACACACACATGTGGATGGAAACTAGCAGAATCTGACAACCCTTCATATGGACAACAGTAAACAAAATGTCTCGTGGGCCACGCAGAGAATCCTGGTGTGCTACATTTAGTCCACAGAGCAGAGATTGCCCACCACTGACCTAGAACCTAATTTTTCAGTGTATTCTGGGTAATGTAGCATTTTACATGTTCAAAGCACAGTACTCATTGCCTTCAGTATGCATTCATTACACTTGGCAAATCGGACTCCAGAATCTCAAGTCAGGAACCTAGAAAATGAGGAATGCACAACTAGTGGCCATCTGGGAGAAGTGTTAAGTGAATTGCCCAGCATCACAGAGGAATACTCCAACTTCTCCAGCACACCACTCCTTTTACAACTTCTGCAACATGTGCATCAGAGATCCTACATATATTATCTTCCATATGGTTGAGTCACATGAATTTTCACACTGCAGAAAAGTCACACAATATTTTCTTTTTTTTTTTTTTCCATTTTAGCTGAATAAGTAAATACTTGATATTTGGAAGTGAAAGAAGGGAGAGAAGGGGGAAACTGTGATACTGCCCTTCATCACAACAGCTGTGCTCCTCTAAGACAATGCAGATTACAAAATCCTGGACAAAACACGTGAGAACTTGAGACAAAGCAATTGTCCATTTCCAACCATGGAACAGCGGTGGGTTAGGCAAATTAAGAGTTTCACTTTCTATGGAAAATGCTGCAAAACCCACCTCTTTGAAAAGACCTTCCCACCCTAAGAATGATCCTCACTTCTATCCAATGAGACCCCACCAAATACTCTTTCAAAAGTAAAGTAATACAATCTAATAATAAATAACAGAAAAACTCTATCCCAAGCAGCATTTTTTACTATAAAAAGTAAAAACTCTGTTAAATCCATCAGGAACTTTGCTACTACCACTGATTTTACAGGAAAGGCACTCAGCTACTATAATGATGAGCAGCAGTATAAAATCCTAAAGTAGACAAGGCTGATAAAAGAAAAAAAAAATCGGACAGTGAAATTCTAACCAAGTTATACTGATTAACAAAAGGCAAAACCAGTGACAACAACAATCAGCATTCATACAGCACTTCACATTTGTAAACTATTTAAAAATTATCTAATTAAGCCTCAGAACTCCAACCCCACTTGTGAATTATATAACCTGCATTTTACCAACCACAAAACTAGGGCAGAGAGATTAACATTAAGATTTTCAAAAGTATCTCATTAGCCTGCTGTGTTAAAGAAAATCAGCAGGCATTATCAATGTTCCCCACCTCAGAAAACCAGGTTCCAGGGGGTTCAAAGTTGGGCATTCAGAAATGGAAGCATTCAATAAATCAGAGACCAATTTTTATAATCTGACTTGCCAAGGCCATATAATGATTCAGCAGTAGAGCTGGGCCTAGGGTCCATTTAAAATAGAACACCTCACTCTTTACATTTAACACCGTTATAGTTAGGAAAAGACAGCCCACTGTTAAAGAAAACTTTAGATTGTCATTAAAAAAAAAAAACAAAGGAAGGTGAGATTATAGAAGAGCATTAACTAGTGTTCAATTAGCACATTTCAGCCAAAGCAGATGAAATCTGTATTTACTGGATAAGAAAACAAGGGAAATGAAGAACCATGGTGCTTGTATTTTTACAAGATGCCTTTTTATCTCCTACAGGAGAAGCACACTAAGCAGTTCACAGCCCCTGAAACCTAGTGTCCACGGCAACCCTGGGCACCTGACAACCAGTCAGAACAAGGATGAGCTTTTCCTTGTGACTTCTGTAGGTACCAAATCACATCAACCCTCACTGACTGCGAACAAGTTTGCTCCTGAGAGACAGGCTCTCTCTTGTGTATACTTGCAAAGCTCTAGGTTTTAAAGTACACAAGAGCAGCAAATACTGGATTTTTAAACATTATAAAAACTGGTCAGCAGAACAAAACAGGGTGAAAAATCCTTTTGAGAAAACAAAACCTGCAACCTACAACTTTTGCTGAAATTTACACCCATTTTCCAGTACCTAATATTTACAATCTTCTTTAATTAGTGGAATCTTATTGTTGAATCTCTCTGGTCTAGGGCTTTCTGGTCCAACAACATCCGTGGCTTGGCAGGACCACGGGTATTGCTGGACCAGAAAGCCCCAGCGACAGAAGATGCCAATGGCCGGGAGCAAGCCAGTCCAGTAGTCAGCAGCCTGTGGGGCTGTTGGACAAGAATAGTGAGCCCCACAGGGGGCAAGGAGCCTGGCCAGCAGCTGGGAGTGAAGCCAGTCCTGCAGGCTAGCAGCCTGAAACAGGGATCCCAGCTGTTGGGCCAGCAGCCCACAGAGCTACAGCCAGGAGCGGAGCCAGTCTAGTGCCATCCTGTGGGGCCGGCATCCAGGAGCGGAGCCCCGCTGGCAGCCCGGGGGCCAGCATACCGGGGAGGGCAATGAAGTCCGGTGACTGGGGCCAGTGGCCAGAAGGGGAATCCAGCTGCGAGAGCCTAGAGGCCTGACTTCCCCTGGTGTCTTTGATAACTCCCTTGTTTGGGACTGGCCAGGTCCCAAGGGTGCGGGACCAGGGAGGTCCAACCTGTAGTTAAATTTCCACAGTTCCATCTCTGCAGCAATGAGCTTTTAAAAATACTGATGACTAGAATAACTGACAGCATGCAGTGGCTATGGCCTGAATGACAGCTTTGAAGTATATATTCTTCTGTGCCTTCTAAAAGCCCTACCTCAATCCCCACTAAATGGGAAAATAAAAGATACACGTAGTACCTCTCCCTTTCCTTAATGCATCAAAACCACATCTTTCACAAACATTACCTGCCTGTCAAGATATCAAGTCTTGGCAAGCAAAATACTAAGTTGATTTTGTGATCTCGGCTGCCAGCCATATGTACTTAATTCATCAGCTACTTTTTAAAAAGGCTTTGTATGTATATGATCTTAAGCATAAGATAAGAGTATGCTAACTCTTTTGCTTAATTAAAAAACATTATGAAATAATATACTCTATAGAAAAAGTTCCACTCAAAAACTATAAAGTTGTGTTCAGAACCTGCTTGCTAATGGGGGAAAAAAAAAACCCTATAGGCTCCAAGTAGGCATCTTGATTACATCAAATGTTTATATATCCTCATATTTGTACAGCTCTTACCATGACAGGCTAGCCAGCAGGACTCAGACCTTTGGGTGCTACTGCAATGCAAGGGGGAAAAAACAAATCCCATCCCCAAATCCCATGAGGGAAATTTATCCTTGTTTCCCATCTCTAAACCATAAAGAATCTCTGTTTTCATATCTTCCCATTTACCGAAGAAGGGTAGGTATTTATTCTTAGTGATTCTTGTAGAGCACTGCATCATTCCAGAGACTACTGTTAATTACTTATGGCTGGGGTCAGGAACCTGTGGTTTGAAAGCCACATGTAGCTCTTCAGCGGCATGTGTTTAGCTCTTCAAACCTCTGGCATCAGACCACAATTTTCAACAGTACACAAGTCGCAAAGGAACTTTTTTTTTTTTTTTTGGCAAGACCAACCTTTGAGGGCTGTATAATGAACCCAGTTCTAGCAGTCTTTTTTACACTAGCTAAAAGCAAATCAAACTTTTTAAAAGTCAGTCAGTTTTGTCAAATAACATGCTTTCTCTCACCTTCCCTCGAATGGTGATTTATATGGAAGACAGACAACAACAATTAAAATAACTCATCATGGGAACAGTTGATAACACAAAAAGTAATACTTGTGATTTGTTTTTAAATGACATGTGGCACTAAATGCTGCCTCTCTGACAGCACTGAAGAGTAGTTTGCAGCAAAGTGATTTCACTCTGGGTGCAGTCTTTGTCTGCCTTGTCCTTCTCATTCACTGTACTGAAGTGCCTGTCTCTGAACAAAACAAAAAAAGCATTCTCTTCTTCCTCTCCTTACAACTTAGAGGAGAACTAATGGAAAATAGCTTATGAAAAAGGGGAAAAAATAGGAAGGTAGCACAATTTGTAAGAGCCACCCTCCCAGCGCTGGTGCTGCTGTTCTGTTCATCCTCACTGATCAATTTGGTTGTCTTCAGCACATCTGCTCATGAGCTGACAAATGATAAATTCCATCTCTGAACTCATGAGCAGAAAAACAGCAGGCTGATAAACAGCTAAGAGAGGAAAATATATGCACCTTTCATAAGCAAGACAAATCACTCATTCTCACCGAATGCTTCCAACAGGAACACTAATTCTGTATTTATTTGCAAAGCATATGTGCTGTGTCCAAAGCAGTGCATTAAAAAAGATCTCAGGCAGCCAATTGCTTTGATTACATTTATTCTTCCCTGAGCTACAAAGGCTCAGAGTTACTACTCTGAAATAAGAAACCGTGCAGACAGAAAACAGTTTATTAATGGTTTCTTGGGGTTTGGGCCATTATTGTTTTGAACAAATCTCTCTGAGAAACAAGGAAGGAAAGGAATCTTTCCACAAAATACTGAGGTCAGACAACAGAAGCTTTCATGTGCTTTCCTTTCAACACCAAAATTATTTTTATTAATAACTCTGAGAACATACTGTGGGATTCTTTTTGTTATAGATCCGGCCATGTGACTTTTCTGACACCAGGGAACACTGGGTAAGCTATAATGTTCTACCAGGCCAATGAATGGTCTCTTTTAAAGCTAGTATGGTGATGAATTGTTATTTGCCAAGGCCTAAGCAAGCGCAGAGCACACTAAATGTATTCTTACTTCTGTGCTCTCTAGAATGATGGATCGAAGAATGAGACAAGAAAGAAGACAGCGACAAGCCCAAGCTGACAACCAAGCAGCTCCAAGCAATACTATTTTAATCAAGGTTGTTGTTTGTTTGTTTTATATAATTACTGCAAACTCATTCCCTTATTGTAACCATAGTCCATGGATATACTGCACTATGTTGCCCTATCTGAAAACTGCAATATAATAAAACTAACACAGTTGTCCCCAGGACTCCAGGGAAAGATTTTTTTCAGAATGTAAAGCTATGTCTACACTACAGGGAAGATTCGAAGATTCAGCAACCCCCCCCCCCTCGTCGAAAAGCCGCGTAAACTTCATTTTTTGAGGAAAAATGGCTTTTCGACAAGGGGGGAGGTCCTTCCCCGTAGTCTAGACTATCCCATAGTGTCATATAATTTTGGACATATGAGATGCACACCTCATCATGACCCCAGTGCTGAGACAGAATGATACGAGGGCACACCTCAAATGCACTTAGTCTGTTAAGACAAAGTAATTTCTGCCTTTTTAAACAGCTGAACTATCTGTGTACTAGCACTGAATTCTTAAACTCCATATATTCCACATTTTTGTTAAAAAAGCCAGGCAATAAGCAACAATTTACATTCACATAAATTTGTTTGTGTTACAAGAACTAGTTATTTAATCCCCAGGACAGAGGTTTTCAAACTGTGGTCCATGGACCACCAGTCAGGGCTATCCCTATGGAGAGTGCATGGTCCAAGGCAACCTTGCCCTTCCCTCATCCCCAGGCTCCGCCACCAGCCCACCCCTACTGATATTAAAATATGAGTTGTGTGCTTTTATTTGTAGAACAAAAAAGTGTTAATTGCTTTTAAAGGTTTTTTTTTTTTATATAGCTCATTTATCCAAAGCACTTTACAATAGTTAGCTAAAGGTACAAACAACATTTGAAAAGATCAATAAGTGGTTTGCCAAGATCCTTAGCAATTTTCAAGTAGTCGGTGAAAAAAAAAAAAGCTTGGCCTTGGAGATTCATTCCATTGTCCACTAACACTGTGCACCATTATAATGCAGCTGGGATTGGGACCACTGAGGCAAAAATACCTTTAGCAGCCCATTATTGAAGACAGGAATGTAGTATAGAACCACTATTTAGCACCTAGAAGCTTGTTAGTGTAGCAATATATTAAGGAAGGCTGTCAGCTCGCTTTGAGAAGAAGGGCCACTCCTGTGGCCCACTTACTAGCCTAGGTTACCCCTCACTGACCTAAGTCCCTTTGTGGACCCAGATCTTAGGACACGTGCACACCACATGGAAGACTGACACTGTACACATGTGCTACAATGCAGCTGCTGCACAGATGACATCCAAAAAGATGGAGTGCAGTAAGTTCCTGCTTCCTGACTCCATATGCTAAGTCAAGGGGGTAGGATCAATTTAGCCCCTCTCAGGTTAGGGCATAGTAAACTTCTGCTACAATTCAAAATCCCCTCCACCTTATATTCTCTCCAACAAGTACTCATGCAGCCTGGGTCTGAGGGAGAACATACCGCAAGTTCTGCACTATCAAACAGAATAAAAAGAGAAAATGAATTTCCTTATACAATTTAGGCACTATCATTGCAACACAGTACAGGAGTGATCTTCAGGGCATGCTGCAAGCCCCATCTCTACTGCCAAACTTTTCCAAGGGAGATGGTTGATACTGAGTGAGATTTTAGAACTGGCTATTGGGAAAGTCCTTTGTTGGCACTGAGCTAGTTTTCAAATATTTTTAATTACTGATTAAGTTTTGTATATGCACTGAGAATCATTAGCACATTTTAAAAGTCTAAACACATGTAGATAACATTCTTAGGCACATAAGACTCGTTCCCAATAAGAGGAAAAATATACTGTACAGAAACACAGTTAACAAGGAACTGGATGACTCAAAGATAGAAGTCTTTCACCTCCAGATAAATCTAAATGCAAACCAAATAGTTACTTAGTAACCAAACAGAATTAACCTCCAAATACTCTCTTGTGGTTAACACATCATGTGATGAGTTTACAAGTGGCTGACTGGCCTACAAAGAAAAGGGAGACATGGCTATATTTCTCTTCAACCCTCCGTGATGGAAAGATACTTCTTAGTATCTGAACATAAACTATATTTCCTTGCATGATCATATGAATTCTCTTCAAAAATTTCCCCTAAGACATGCAAATTCCTCAAAGTCTAGGAACTATGGGTGGGATAATATACTAAGCAAGCTGATTAAAAATTCCTGTGGTGATCTACAGAATAACACCCACCCAACTCCACCGCCCTTGTTTAAAATCCTCAAAAGTAGGTCAATTTGGAGGGTTTTTTCATACATGCATTTATAGGAATTTTTAACAAAAGAGCCGATTCTCCCAATTATGCTATTTATTATGTGTATGGAACAAAAAAAAATTAAATTATTTTGCTGTGATTCTGGACTGATCCTTGCCATTTTTTATTAGTACATTTCAGCATGGCATGACATTAAATTTCTGCGGCTCTGCACCACACAGGTGGCTGAAGGCATTACATATTCTGTTAACCATGAGGAACAAAGGCAAAAATGTTTTCACTTTACAGCCTTATACTGTCTGAGGGGGCAATAAGCAGTCTGTACTTTGATTCTGAACGTCAGGTAACCTTGTGAATAGAATTATGCTTAGCCCACTCTGCAACTTTTCCATGCACACCGAATTCCCATTGTCTTGTCAAAGAACGTTATGTACAAGGAACACCTACAGGGTAAGGCTGTTAGTGCCACAAGCCAAATCCTGCTTGTCTTACTGAGGCAAATAAGCCCACAGACTTCAGCAGAATTATTCATGTGAGCAAGGTGAAAAGAATTTGAATTTAAGAAACTAATTCAGGAAAAGTGCAGAATTCACCTTTTGCCCTCCAAACATACATTAAAGTTAGAAGAAACGCTCAAGAGAAACACAGTGCATTGTAGATAATAGGGATTTGAAAAGTTAACTGGTTAACCAGTTCCAGTTCACCGGTTCTAGTTAACGGTGGGGGCTGGAGCAGCTCCCTGCCCACCATTCGTAGAGAGCTGCTCTAGCTCCGCAGGGCCTGCTGAGGACAGACGCTGCTCCGGGCATCTGGAGCTTTTCCAGTCTGTGGCTGGTTAACCAATTAAACAGGATTTTACCTCCCTAGGAGGGATGTTAAAATGTGGGTAATTGTGTAAACGCTGAAAAAAAACTCAGCGATTACATGGTTACACACACACACACACACACACACACACACACACACACACACACACACAAAAGCCGGCTCCCCTATATCAGAGACAGCAGAATGGGGCAGCAGGCGGCTCCCAGGACAGCCAGTTCGTGCCAGGAGCCAGCTTTTAAGCTGGCTCCCAGCACGCACCAGCTCCCGCCTGCAGTCCCACTCTCAGAGAGCTGGCTGCCACCCCTGCCCTGCTGCCTTTGATGCAGAGACAGCAGTGTGGTGTGTCGGCCTGCTCCCCAGCAGGAGGATGGTAGCCTGTGTGTAACTGTGAATGTTAACCAATAAACCCACGCTTATTGGTTAACTGGTTGCATGGCTATACGCTCACATTCCTAAACTCTAGTATTGGGTTGAGAGCAGGAGTTCTGGTCTTCTCTCTTCCACTGACAGATATTAATATTGCTGTACAGTCACCTTTATAACTCTTGAAGGTTTCACTGTCACGTCCCAGAAGATAAGTAATTAACATCTCCTACAAATAAGGATACTAATGGTTTTCAGAAATTTACTTCAGGAACAGCTAAAAATATAGAACCAATAGACAGATTCAGATCTCAGTCACATTCACAGGGAAGATCTGTTTGCATGCCTGTGCTCTCAGTCTGATCCAACCACTAGTCTACATTCTCCTGTCACAGCCAGAGCAGAAACCAAGAATCCAAATACAGTAATATCCTGTTACAGTCTCACAAATAGTCACAAAACCTACTGGCAAAGTGTATGTCCCTCTAGAGGCTGCTCCACACAAAAGATAATCTACTTTTCTCACCGGTTCCTTCCTTTAGTTCGAGTAGTTTCCTGAGTCCTTGGTGATGGCTTTGATTAAATAATTTTACACTGCAAGATATTATATTTAGAAGGAAATTTTGACATCAATATTTGTTTTATTGCTATTGGATTAATGATTGCTGTCTCTTGACGAAACAAAAGGAAAAACTATGTATCACTTTAAAGACTAACAAGATGGTTTAATAGGTGATGAGCTTTCGTGGGCCAGACCCACTTCCTCATATCTGGCCCATGAAAGCTCATCACCTATTAAACCATCTTGTTAGTCTTTAAAGTGCTACATAGTTCTTCATTTTGTTTTAGCAAGATCAGACTAACACGGCTACCTCTCTATTACTCTTTAAGAAACAAGTAGGGGAGTAGATTGTAAAATATATTTCCCAGAGAACAAAAGTACTGTGTAGATAGTTTTGTTTGTATATACAACAAGTGGATAATCCTGACTTTGTGGGCTCCAAAAAGGTCAGAATTTGATTTAATAAACGTATCTGTCAAGAAAGCAAGCCTCATTCTCAAAGGTTTAACATTAGCACTTATTGGGTGGCTGGATGCCTCAAGGCATTGCTAATGAGTTACACACACTTTCATCTATAGGTCACCTGTTTGAATCTAGCCCAACTGAGCAGGGATTAAAGTCTGGTAATGAATGCTTAGCAGCCCCTCTACGAAGTGAGTTTCCATTCCAGCTGCTGAATTACAAATTCAATACTACAGTTTGCAGTTACGTTTTGTCTAAATTGGCAAGTTTTGTAGAGGAAAAGTGCCTTTTGTCAACAAAGTTGCACAAGCATTTGCACTGCAAAGCGATTTCTGTTCGGAAAAATGGCCATTTTCATTGACAAAATGCTTCCAGCTCTACGAGGGACTTCTTTTCTCTTCCCTGTGTTGTCGACAAACATGCAGTGTAGACACCTCCAGGCACTGTCACTGATTCTGACCTCCAGGTAGCGGCCCACAATTTCCAATCAGTCCTTCTAATGAGCAGTTTGAACTCACTGCCCTGCAGCCAGGTGATCAGCTATCTGCCCTGCCCCCTTGCAAGCCCCATGAAATTTAAAACCTGTTGCATGAGGACCTGGATGCCTCCCCCAACTCCCTTCCAGTGGTCTTATGGCGTCTTCCCAGGTACCCATGCCTAGCCATTGCACCAAATGCTCCCCTGATTCTAGGGATGTAAAGGGTTAAACAGTTAACCAGTTATCCAGTATGCATTCGCCTTACTGGCATGCTTACCAGTGTAACTGGCTAACCAGTGGCTGGCCTGGCCGGAGAAGCCCCCTGCCCATGCCACTGTGTGGTGGGCTCGGAGCAGCCCACAGTGCAGTGGGCCGGTTAACTGGTTAAACGATCTCAATCTTCAGAAGGTGCATTCAGCTATTATGCAGCACCTACTTGGCCTGTTGTGAAAATGCTCCTTACTGCTTTCGAAGTGCCCCATGTACAGTTTCATGAGCCAGGACTGTAATCAGTGAACCAGGTTTCCTAGGATCACAATGGGCATTTCCACATCCCCCACTGTAATCTTGTGGTCTGAAAAGGAAGTCCGTACCTGCAGCTTAGGCCAATGTTCCTGAAAACATGTGTGTCATGCATTTTTCCAGTTCACCCCACCTTAATTTCTTCAGTGACATTGAGAAGTATCCCTTGCTGTTGATGTATCAGTGGCAAGGTAGGCTGGCATCTATTGCCCCCCCAACACATACACACAGAGTTGGGAAATCCCATGTCCATATAGTCAGACACTATGTCATGCACATTTCCTAGAGTCACAGTCTTCCACAGCAGAATGCAATTTATTGCCCTGCACTTAAGCACATATGTAATTTCACTTGTGTGTGTTGTCTAATTTCCTTCAGTAAGACTAATCATGGGAATAAAACTGTATACCTGCTTAAGTATTTGCAAGGCTGTGTTCAAATTGTGCAATTCTAAAACAGACTGTCAAAATAATAATGTATAGTAATAGTACTGAATGTAAATTAAGGAAAATATACATTTTAAAATGTTCAAACTGGGAGAAAACGCATTTTACAAATATTTTAGAACACCGCTGCCCTTGTGGTGACACACCTGACAACTCCAACGCTCCCATTCTCCTGAAGACTTTAAAGCTGCAGGCAGAAGGCAAAGGGCTTGTGGTACAATGCAAGCCCTGCTAGCAGCCTGTCTGAGCTATGTCTGACCCCCAGCACAACCTCTGAGCCCCCCCACAGGTGCCAGCACGCCTGCAGCCATGTCGAAGCCTCTGGCCGGCAGCAAAAGAGAGCACCGGCCTCGACTGGTGCAGAGATCCTGGATCTCGTTGAGCTCTGGGGTGAGAAGACAAACCTCCAGGCTCTCCACACCAGATAGCACAGTGCTGATGTGTACAACCAGATGGCCGCCAGCCTGGCCCAGAAGGGGCACAGCCACAGCCTGGACTAGGCGCAGATGAAAATTAAAGAACTGTGGCAGTCCTACATGAAAGGCCAGGGAGCAAAGTTCCAGCACTGGGGTGGCACCACACACCTGCCGCTACTATGAGCAGCTGGATGCCATCCTGGGAAAGAGGCTGATCACACACACACCCTCCCCCAAGTCATAGATTCCGGCTAGGACACGCCCATTGGCAGCCTCCACAAGGGCAGGGTTGTGGAGGACGAGGAGGAGCAGGCCAGCCTGGACAGCATGCCTGCCGGCCAGGAGGTCATCATTAGCCTGGAACTGGTCCCCCCACACCCAGGATGTCTCCCAGGGCTCGGACAAACCTCAAGAAGGCAGTTCAGGTGAGTTCTATCACTTTCGCTATACACACGAAGGGCAGGCAGTGGGCAGAGGCTGCCAGCGCCTCACTCAGCCTTCTCGGTCTCGGGATTGCACAAAAGTCTGTGCACGTGGGTGCACATGGAGTGCCAGTCTGGAGCACTCAGCTCCATGATACTCTCACACAGGAACCCCTCGATCCTTCTCACAAGGTTCCTGCACAGGTCTACCTTGCTCCAGACTCTGTGGTGGGACACCATCCCATGAGGAGTCATCACTAAGGATTCTGAGGTCATGGAAACGCACAGCAGTGCCACACATGGCATAGGTTCATGCCCGCACTCTCGGGTAGCATCCACTCCTGGGCAAGCATGGTGATGCGGAGGACACCCATCTACTGCATGGAAATCTGCTGGGGGAAGGAAGTGGAGGGACCCCAGCAGCACTCTCTCTAGAAAGTGGCCTCTGCCCCTCTCACACACCTCCTCTAACACTGCCTCTTTTCCAGTGGGCAGGAATAGAAGTTCTCTCTCTGTAGGACTGCCAGACCCGATGCGTGCGGGACATGGAAGGAAGCAGAGACGTCCCATCCCTCTTCCCTCCCTCCTGCAGGTTCCTGGCCTTCCCATGCCTGCTTGTCCTTGGGATGTGGGGGTAGCAAGGCTCCCCTGGGACGTCTGTGCCCTGCAGCAAAGTGCCCATTGTGTAGGCAACAGAGGCCTTGCTCAAAGCACATTGCCATCATCTGGACTGAGACTTTCAGTGTCGGCTTAGAGATTAGGGCTAAGCTTCACACACAGCCTCTCTTGGTATGACTGCCCTTGTCACTTTTCCTCACAGCTGGACCAGCTGTGAGTATGGCACATCCACCAACTCCCCATGCCATATTCCCCGACTCTGCAAGAGCCACAGTCGGAGGCAACCCACAAGGACCTGGTGCAGGAACATCTTAACTGCCTCCTTTCCCTCAGCCACAACTTCAGTGAGGACTGCTAGCTGAGAAGGATGACGTGGGAGCAACTGACATGCCAGCATGAGGCTATGTGCTCATCCTTAACATCTGTCATGGAGCGCATGATCACAGTTCTGGAGTGGTCCAGCAGCCACCTCTCTGCACTTGCCCAATTACCTGCACCCCCCAACTCCTAGTACCCACCCCCACCCCCGGCTTCTCCTCCTATCCCCCCTAGGGACTACCAGGAACCATGAACACATGGTGGTGGGACCTCCTGGGCAGCCGAAGCCTTACGAGGTATGTGAGGCAGGCACCAATCCCAGCCCCATCCCTGAGCTCCTCTCCCCCCTCTTCACTCCTCCCAGATTCTTTTCACAGTCCCTCCCCTGTTGTATATTTCCCAAATAAAAATATCAGAGTTGTTTTTCCAAACAAAAAAAGTTTTATTTTTTGTTTGCAGGGGAGGGGGAGGAAAGGCACACCAGGACAATGCAGAGGCCCCTTGTGTGGAGGCCCGGGGTAGAGTCTCACAGGCGGCCTTAGCTGAAACTCTCCCTCAAGGCCTCCCGAATGAGCACAGCCCCCTGATGGGCTCACCGAATGGCAGCAGTGTCCGGCTGCTCAAAAGCCCTGGCCAGCCACTCTGCCTTTGCCCTCCTTCCCTGGCAGAAAAGTCTCCCCCTTGTTCTCACAAAGGTTGTGGAGCACACAGCAGGGTCCCACTGCCTGGGGGATGTTCCAGTCGCTGAGGTCCAGATGGGTGAGGGCACTCCAGAACTTCCCCTTGAGACAGCTGCAGGCACCTTCCACAACCATGCAGCACCTGCTGAGCCTCATGTTGAAGGTCTCTTTAGTGAAGTCCAGGCTGCCCGTGTAAAGCTTCATAAGCCCAGGGAGAAAGAGGTAGGCTGTGTCGCCCAGGATGAACATGGGCATGTCCACCTCTCTGACCCTGAGGGTGTGGTCAGGGAAAAAAGTGCAGGCATGCATCCTGTGGAAGAGGCTCAAGTTTCGGAATTATGCATCATGCACCTTCCCCAACGACCCAACGTAAATGTCTGTGCACCAGCGTTATGGTCCACGAGGCCTTGCAGCATGATGGAAAAGTACTCCTTCATATTTATATATTTCAGACGCACGGTGGTCAGGGGCCAGGATGGGAATGTGGGTGCAATCTGTGGCCCCCCCTGCATTTGGCGAAGGCAGTGGCGGCAAAGCCAGCAATTATGGGGTTGATGTGGCCCAGGGTGATGATGACACTGATGGCCTTGATCACTTATAGAATCATAGAAACATAGAATCATCGGGTTGCAAGAGCCCCCAAGAGGCCACTAAGTCCAACCCCGTTCCCAAAGCAGGACCAACCCTAACTAAACTATCTCAGCTAGGGCTTTGGCAAGCCTAGGGATGTGAACATGTAGTCAACTAGTCGATGAACCGAAAGGTCTAGGCTTATTGGTTAATCTAGTCAACTACTCACATTCCCCCCCACCCGTTGCCTCAGAAGCAATGGGGGGGAAGCAGGAGCCAGTGCTGGAGGGAGCCGGCTTAGTAGCTGATTCCCCCCAGCACTGGCTCCGTGGTGCCACCTGCCCCTCCTGCACTGCTTGGACCCCTCAGGGACAGGGTTGCTGCCACCCTGTGCTGCTGCCTCTGTAGCAGTTTTTAAACTGGCTCCCCTTGCAGACCGGCTCCCGCCTGGCACCCTGCACTGCTGCCTCTGATTCAAAAGCAGTAGTGCTGGGTGGCAGAGGGCTCCCCGGGAATGGGCTGGATTGTACTCGCTGCCAACCCTGTCCCCAGCGACTATAGAATAGTCGACTAACTGCTCAGAATTCATGCCATTAGTTGTCTATTCTATTACCTGCTATCTAACATCCCTAGTCAAGCCGGGACTGAAATACCTCTAGAGATGGAAATTCCACCACCTCCCTAGGGAACCCATTCCACTACTCCACCACCTTCCCAGTAAAATATTATACAAGTCAAACCTGCATGAGCATAGCCCCGACTGTCGATCTCCCCATGCTGAACTGGTTCCTGATGGAGCAGTAGCTGTCTGGCGGTGGCGAAGTGCTTCTGCAGGGGGATGGCAGGTTGCATCCAGGTGTCTCGTTACTGGAGGGCAGGGGTGAGCCACTCACAGAGCTCCAGGAATGTGGCCTTCGACATGCGGAAGTTCTGGAGCCATTGCTGGTTGTCCCACTGCTCCATGACGATCTGGTCCCTCCAGTTCGAACTTGTCTCCCGCCACCAGAAGCGGCAGTGCACGTTGTGCAGGGGAGGATGGAAGGGAGTGTAGTACAGGAGGAGAGCCCAGGCCTGGGTGAATAGGTCCCCCATTCCATGTTGGTCATCATCCTCCTGCAGCACCAGGTGGGCAATCTGCATGAACTGTGCCATGAGGCACAGCAGGAGGCCCAAGAGCTGGTGACTGCTTTGCAGCAGCTCCAGCTCCATGTTGAGAGTGCTGTGGCATCCACAAGGACAACTAGAGCACGCAGCATGAGTTTGCTGTGCCTTGGGGGGGTAGTCAGTGGAGAAGAAGAGCGTGAGACACGGCTGTAGAGAGGAGCCCCGCCCCTTTAAGCACAGTCTCAGCTAGCCTCAGGAAGCGACTGCTCTCCGGATGCCCTCCTCGGAGTGCTTCCAGGGGACTTTAAATGCGATTCAGGCTCCAATCAGTGAGGACATGCTATTTCAATATAATTCTGTGCCATTTCAATGACGCCCCATCGTATGGATGCGCTATTTCAAAACAGTTATTTCAGGAGTTATTTTGAAATAATTTCCCAGTGTAGACATAGCCTTAGAGACTAACAGATTTATTAGGGCATAAGCTTTCTCTAGGGTGCCACAGGACTCCTCATTGTTTTTGCACCTCCAAAGTTTATACTACCTTTAAACAATTCATCCTCAGAACATTCCTGTAAGGTAAGTAATTATTATTAAACCCCATTTTACAGGGTAAATGGAAAAATTTTCTGTGCAGATTGAAATTAATGGAGTTTATGGTAGGGACATAAAATCTCATTTAATTAGTTAACCCATTTAATATTATGTTTAACTTGTTAACCAATTAAATGGGGGCAAACAGGATGGTACTCCCACTCATCACAGCCAGGCTGGAGACGACCCCTCAGCTTGGATGCTTTATTTAACAAAATTTATGTGGAGGACTGAAAATAAAGCAAAACGGGGGGGGGGAGGTTACGTGTGTTATTACTCTGACCATTTGCTGTAATAATATTTCAGTTCCTATCATCATAATGACTCATCAAAAAAGGAAATAAAAACAGCCAAGTTACTCTTTTCTTTTGGGATATAGCCGCACAGTGTCATGTGTGTATTCTGTCATCACGATGCTGATGCACTGCTATGATAATCCACTGAGTATAAGACTTGTTTCAAGGCCTTTTTACAGTCCTTTACGTCCTACAAGCTTGGCTTACGACAGCCTTTGAGATTTTTAACATGAGACACTCCCTTTAAACTTATACTCCCTCTGTTGGTTAGCTTGGTCTTCAGTACCTGAGAAAAACATATTGTAAATCCAACATAAATAGGCCCTATGGGAGGGGGAATGTTTTAGTTTTTTCTTGAAAAAAGACAAAAAAAAAGAAAGGGAATTTACTTCCTCAGCAACTGAATATATATTACAAAAAAAAAAAAAAAAAAAAAAAAGAGAAATTAACTGCTCTCACAGTTCTGTGACTGCAATGAATTACAGACACATCTGGAAGCACTAAAAGTCATCTCATTACCAGACTTGTACCTGCAAACTACTATTTAGATAGTTAAGTACCATCAGTTGCACCTGAGCACAAAAATCTACACACAATTATTGGATGCCACAAAACTTTGTCTGCAAAACAAAAAAGCCAATGTTGAAAAATA
Source organism: Pelochelys cantorii (assembly GCA_032595735.1). Lineage (NCBI taxonomy): Eukaryota > Metazoa > Chordata > Testudines > Trionychidae > Pelochelys > Pelochelys cantorii. The sequence continues at coordinate 67,547,957 of CM064330.1, forward strand.
GTTTGAGCCCAAACTTCTTTATAGGATCAAAAAACAAACAGACCAACCAATATCGTTATACTGATCAGCAATTGCAACAATGGTTATTTAAATTTCAAAATCAGAACGAAAAGCATATTTTTCCCAGAGAGATATTTTTATATCCCAAGTAGACAGCTATTAAAGTCATCTGGCAGTTTGGTTTAATAACACAAAGCAAGCAGTCTCATTGCAATGATATTATATAAAATCTCAGCATGCAAACACTGCTCATAATATTACATCTAATTTTAGGGGAATCATTAACTTGTAAAGACTTTAAAAAAATCAGATTAACATAATCCAGTAACACTAGGAAACCTTTTATGGTAAAAATACAAAATACCACCACCACATCATACTGAACCTTCAAGTTGGCAAGTTCTGAACCATACAGAGCTCTGAGGGTACGGCTACACTAGCTCGTTAGTTCGAGCTAGGTAGGGTAATGAGGGCAAGCGGAGTTGCAAATGAAGCCCGGGATTTAAATATCCCGGGCTTCATTTGCATGTTCCCGGGCGCCGCCATTTTAAAATCCCCCTTAGTCCGAGCTCCGTGCCCGCGGCTACACGCGGCACGGACTAGGTAGTTCGAATTAAAGATCCTAATTCGAACTACCGTTACTCCTCATTCCACGAGGGAACATGCAAATGAAGCCCGGGATATTTAAATGCCGGGCTTCATTTGCAACTCCGCTTGCCCTCATTACCCTACCTAGCTCGAACTAACGAGCTAGTGTAGCCATACCCAGAAGTGGGGAAAGAGAATAAAATAGGTATTAACAATAGTGTAAACAGAGCATTCCTGCAAGGATCCAAGTTGTTAAACAAAAACATATTAGGTAATGACAAGTCTTAGGAAGCCACTGACTTATTAGTCAACACACTAGCTAATAGCTGACTGGAATTTTCAAAGCAGATTGTCTGTCACACAGTCCATTCCATTACCTTGCCCTGTTAAAACCTTCAAAACTCTAAGACAGCTATCCTCCCCCATGATCTGGTAGGACATCCAGCATACAGCTCTGTGTGGTCTCTGTGTGGAGCTGAGATTTATTTTCTGTTAGCTGTTGTTATTGTGGTTTGTTTCTTTAGTCATCTCTCACCACTACTCAAGTTGTACCTTAGACTGTATGGCTACTGGAGTTTACCATCTTGTCCTGCAAATAAAGTTGCAATTTGCAGTATTACTGTGACATTTTATTTAAAGCAAGTTTCCATATTAGCAGCTTAAAGACTTCTTACATCATTATTTCAGGCTCAGTGACCTCAAACTATTTTGACTGCAAGCTACTTCGTCAGTTCTAAAGGAAACTGGTCATAGCTTTTGTTTAGTTAGCCTGCTGTAGAAGGTGGTGCGTACAAAGAACTGCCAATAACAGAGGGCTAGATGTGAAATATATATAAAATATTTAATGAATATTTTTCTCTTGACAATGGAGAATACTGAAGAGGCCCTGTTCTCTACATTACAAATCTCAAGTCATTGCAGTCCCAGCCAAGGAAAATGTTTAGTAAAACTCATCTTTATGCTATAATCTGCTGTGAAAGAGTTCATGCCCGTGAAGCTACAAAGGTTAATACATTTTACATGCGTGAATTTTTTTTTTTTTTTTTTTTAAGTACCATCAACTGAATTACATCCCTGATTATTTTCAGGTTTATATGTGCATGTTGCCACCTGCTGTAGCATCTACACAGGGGATAGCTACATTGCTTTAGCTTGGGAAGTGCTGTTGAGCTTCCAAGCAGCAAGGGGATGCTCACCTCAAACAGACAGTTTCACTGTGAGTCCTGGAACAATCCCGGATTGAGAAGTCACAATGGTTAGCTTTAAGCCACCTTGTATCCCCAAGCTTTCCTGGACTGAGAGTTCTCACTCTTGCTTATTATTTGTATGACAATAGCACTAAGAACCCCAAGCACGATCAGGCCCTCTCCCATGTTAGGTGCTGCGCAAACACTGAGATAGACACAGGTACCACTATACAACCATTACAAACCAGGATTCAGCCCTTTCTTTGGAGTGGCAGCTCCTTTTTGAGGAGACAAGCGCCAAATCCCAGTGTAGACCAGGCCTTAGCGTGTGAATACTTCAAATCTTGCAAGCAATATTATTACACATGGTACCTCAGCTCTGCACACAGACAGTATTTAGCCTTGCTAAGTTTCATCTTCATTAAATTGTTATTAAAATGTTTTTAATATTATTTTGAAGAGCAGGTTAAGAGAGGGAGAAAGCATCAATTATATAATGATCTAATGTTTAGTACTTTAGTAGATAAGCTTCTTGTATATAGTTTTAACAACAAGAAGTAATTTCAAGAGATTTCTCAAGTCAAATAGAGGTAAATATTTATCTTCCTCATCATCTATTGCTTGTAGATCCACAATATAAAAGGCAGGAATGGGAGAATGTATGAAGCGGTGGGGGGGACAGAACAAGGACAGCACGTCTGGCGGCATTTTGTAATTCAGGGAGATTTGGTTCAGTGAATCCCCTTATTCTGAAAATCAACTTAAAATAATCTGTGGTACTGATCCATCTGTCTCTAAATGCAGTGACCCTCTTTCAAAGTCTATGTCAGCAAATTCATTGAGTTAAGCAATAACAAGGGGGGGAAATTTTTTTTTCCCCTCAAGAAGGAAAATCAATTCTTGGAAAGAAGTTCTTAAAACATCACTCATTGCCTCACTGGAGAGGAATTTTCAGTAGTCTTCTCAGTAGTATGAGTGAAATTATATAAAGAATGATAGATACATCATTATGCAAGGACAAATAAAGGTATTAATTGATTCCTGTGGAAAGACAACATACATGCTGACCGCATTTTGAAATAACGTTAATTGAAAAACTTTATTTTGGATTTTTTTCGAATTAGAAAATATAAATGTGCTTTGCAAATGCAGTGTCTGTAGCTGTTGTTTATCTCTATTATGTTTTGAAATTGACTAGATAAACAGATTAGCTATTGATAAAGACCAATATTCTTATTGGTTCTAGCCACTAACATTACAGTGAAGCACTCTGAGATATAAAGAACACAAAAGATGCTCTGTAAAACTGGAGTTACTCTAATCACTCAGATTCCTACCACTAAGGAGCCGGTTTTCTTATTCTTTAGATCTGCTACACAGACATCAGAAATATTTGCAAGTGTGCTGGACTGGCCATGCCACAGGCTGGGTAAAGCCCCAATCCTGCAATGTGATTGCCAAGTAGATGCTTTTAGAAATGCCCAGATTCCCATTGATTTCAGATATGTCAGTGAAAATCTGGATCCCACATCAGGACCCAAGTAATTCAAACTATAGAATCTGTTTAAAGTTTACTTTTTAAGAACATAGATACTAATCAATAGATGTCCAAAATATAAATCAATAATAAACCAACCAATCTGCATTTCACATTCTAGCAGATTTTCAAAATTGTATCAGTCCAAGAATAAAATCTATTTGCCTTCTCTTTACCATAGTAAGGCTATGTCTACACTGCCAAGAAAAGTCGGAAAAAATACGTAAATTGTGAACCGCAATTTGCATATTTTTTTCCCGCTTTTTTCTCCAAGAGACTTTTCCAAAATTTGGCCCATCTACATAGGGTCAAATTTCAGAAAAAACTCCTCTTTTGGAACATCCCTTATTCCTCTCACCAAGAGGAATACACAGATGCCGAAAGAACATGTCCGCTTTTTCAGATACTTCTGAAAAAGTGGACCCATTCCTTGGACGTGGCAGAGCTTATCTATCCCGGAAAAGCTCTGCAGTCTAGGCATAGCCTAACTGATTGTGATGGCGCATTCCATATTCTTTATGGTAATATGCTTGTGAATAAGAATATGATGTAACTGGAATATGCTTTAAGTGAGATAATTCATGTGTGATACTACTGGAAAATAGGGATGTGACAGTGTAAATGTTTAAACAGTTAACCGATGAGCCTGGGCTCATCAGTTAACTTTCACGATTACATACAAAGCGCCCACCCCCTGCACTGCTGCCTCTGTATAAGAGGCAGCAGCACAGGGGAGGGGAGGAGCAGGCAGGAGCCACATGCTTCCCCCTTCTGCGTTGTTCTGCAGTGTGGGGATTGGGGTGGGGCAGGCAGCTCTGCAGAAACCGGTACTCACAGGGAGCTGGCTTAAAAGGACTCCCACCTTAGACAAATCCTATTTATGTGTGGGCAGTGAGGTAATCCTGGTCACCCTCTCCCACTGCCCCCTCTCCCCCCACCTATCCCATCCAAGAGGACTGTTTGAAACAACTAAAGCTGTCAGGGGCAGCAGACTCAGTGATGTCTCAGCAAATTAAAAAGCTAATGGTATTTTATTTATCAAAAAAACAAACATAAAAAGCCCTGCACTTAAGGTGAATGAGCAAATTAAATTTTTCAAGACTGGATTAAGAGATTTGGAAAATGATGATTTTTCTCTACTTGCACTTTAGGACAATGCATTTCTGCTTCACACCACTTAACGTTAGAGATATAGATTTGAGATTTCCATCTCGACAAAAAGAAGACAGCTGGACTTTGTTGTATCACATATTATATTCTCTATGATCCACCTTAGGAAACTGAATGAAAAGGCAAGGCATATTTTGTTTGGGAGATTGTCACTGGTGAAACTCTCTCCCCAGTGGTATATTTAATGTACAGATATTGGAATTTTTTTTCATCTGATCAATACATTTTGTTGCCATTTTAACCTGGCAGATTTCTTAAGAGGCTGTACCTCCACAGTCAAAGCTTTGCCTCCCTCCTCCTGCTCTGTCTCCCCTTCTTCCCCAGTAGGCTACATGTTTTCTGGATTTGTCTCTTGGTTTACTTTTTTTCAAGGCACATGAATTAGTGTATATCAATATACAAATAATTTATGCTTTGGAGAAAAAAGCAGGGTTTTCCCTTTTTCTAGATACAGGGATTTTTTCAAAGCAGGAACTTCTATGTATGTACACTAATGATGGCCAAACCAGATCTGAATACACAGCTGGACTGGAAGTAAAGAGTGGGGAAGGAACTAAAGTGGTTCCTTCTCTATGGATGCTGTAAATCTGGCTACAACACTGAGAGCCATGATCCCAATGCAATTAGCTACTCCTCTCATGGAAGTGGTTTACCTATAGTGCTGGGAGTGCTTTCTCTCAGCACTCTTGCTGTGACTACTCTGCTGCATTAAAGCACTGCTATGGTGGCTTTGCTACAGCAGTGCTTTAAACTTTTAAGTGTAAGCCCCACTCTCAAGAGTTGAAGTGTTTTGTTTTTCCTGAAATAATCAGAAAGACAGCTTTTCAGTCTAAAAACTGATTCTCTAATTCCTATGCAAAAATAATCATTAAGAGTCTGATGATGAATCTGACTAGATTCTGAGATGTATTCATATTTGACAGAAATATGAAGCACAACAGTCCTACTTTGTTTCTTACATAGGAGCTGACCAAAATTCTCTTGAACTGCAGATGAGAAGTATACCTAACCAAAGCTTCCAACGAACATGTATGAGTAATGATCTGCTGAGTCCCAGAAAAATCCTCCTACTACTTCACTCCCTTCTCCAACTTCCTGAAGGATCCTTCTTGGATGTTGAGTTATAAATCTGATAGTGACAAAGACTAATGTGAGACAGCCATTTGTTTAACATGACTATGCTCAAACCGTTAGTGCTTTTACAAGCTGTTAAGCTCTATCATTATATTAGAGCCTCCCAGAGGCCAACCAGAGGAGGGTCAACTCTTTGAGAAACTGTACACCCTTACTTTGTTTGTTACCCTCTGAGGTTAGCAGTAGTGTGACCTTTGGCATGACTTGAGGCTGGAGGTTGGAAAAGTGTAGCTGCTCCAACAGATTTGAGGGCCAATAATGGTGCTATAGTGTTTCCAAGAGAAAGTCACAAAGAAAGTCCACGCTGGAACTAATTGGCACCGCACAGGAAGTGTGATACAATGCTCTTTTTTTCCATAGAAAGCTCTGAGCAGTTTCCATATGAGCAACAGAAGAATAGAGAAAAGTAAACATGACGTGGAATACAAAAACCACAGAAATAATTTAAAAAAATCCTGCAGCCAAACGACTACAAGTATGTTGAGACCAACTTTCAATTTAATTAGGATGTGTTCAGAAATTTTTAAAAAATATATGCACATTTGATACTTTTGTATTATAACCTTTATGTAAACGATACCATGTCATTTAATTTCTTTGGTAATGTAATTTTGAGTCTCTGACGGCAATGATTATGTTTGTTACAAAGTACAATTTTTCTACTATACAAGATTTTAAACATCTCAAGGTAAATATTTAAACACAAGACTAGGAAATGTGGTGTGTAATTCCAGTTATTTTATGGGAGCTGAACATTTACCTTTAGGTGCCATTTTATTTCAGTTCCATTTACACTATTACATGTTTAAACATAACAGAGAAAAAGAGGAGAGGCTTGAGTGTTTAATGCAGCGTATTTATAGATGATTTTAAGGAACACTCAAGTGCAAATGGGTAGGGGGGAAAAGGTTCACTATAAGTGACACTATATAATTTCCATCCAAGAGAATTGTGAGGTTTGCAAAAAGAAAGGTTAGTCTAAAGTCTATGGTGGAATGTTCTTTTCTTATGTATAGAAGGGTGCTATTATTGTTCTATGGCAGGCCAGGCATCTGGCACTACACTTTGACCTCCAACCCTGCCTCAGCAAGGAGCTTATTTATGACCTCAGTAGCATCAATCAATCAAAGAAAATCATTTAGAAGAAAACCTCACAGGCTGGTAGTCTTCTCACTCTGTACCTCCCCCACCCTATCCCAACCCCCACATGGTGGCATGCAGGTCCAGTCAAGCTGTTTAATTCCCTGGCCTTCATAAACTCACCATTTTTCATGTACATTTGATAGGTTCTTTCCCTCCAACTCAAAGCTGCTTTCAGAGACATGTAAGGGGGTGAGAGCTTTCTATTCTTGCCTTAGATGTGATTAATTTTTGGCATTCACGTGTCTAGCTCTGCACACACAATGGGAATGGACTGGCTCAGACTCCATCTACAAGCAATTCATGCCAGAGAAGTTCAAACCTAAAAAAAAAAAAAGTCTTTTGACAGTACCAAGTTTCCAACTTGTTCAGGGTGGCAACGAATGAACTGCAATCAAATACGGCTGTGAAAAGAAGACAGAACTATTACCATTACCACCAATTATTATTAAAACACAAAGACGGTGTTTTTTTTCTCATTGCCATATGGATCATAATGAAATACATCACCCAAGCACAAACCGGGATTCTTATGTTTCCTTTGGTAGCTCAGCAATCAATTCACACTAAGGGAGTGGAATGCAAAAAGCCTAATAGAAACATCTGTTGTAACTCAGAGACTTAGCTCTCCCTACTGTACTTACAATTACAGTCTCAAAAGTTTAAAGTTAATAGCAGAAGAAATATTTATTGAATTCATTTCTTGTGATATATTCCTCTGAATATGGCCCTGAATGACAGTCCTGCATAATTCCGTAATCAATCTTAGCATATCCCTGATGGACCATGATAGTAAAAATGCAAAGAGTATCAGCAATCATCTCCCCTGGGGAATACCAGCACTTTCTTCATTCCCGTTTTCTTTCTGTCACTACAGTTAAGTGCTAGTTAATGATCACTAGCAATCTTGCCACTTTCCAGGGAAAGACCACTTGTATCATTTGTATTTTATAAATATGCAAGGATGTGCATGTCTATGTATGCTTATGTGTATAATTATATACCTGTACACAGGTGCTTGAGTGTTTACACACAATTATATACATATTATAATGCATGTTATACACAGAGAATGTGATTAAACTGTACTGAAAAATAGCTTAGGAGGGGGATCCATTTTCAGAGTTTACAAAAGTAAATAATATTCCACATCCTCCATAGTAATATCACTCAATGCTCCTCACCTATTTGAGGTTTGTTTCCAAAACAAATACAAACCACTTTGGCAGAATATCACAAAATCCAGAAGTATGGAATCTGAAAAATAGGAAATGTAAATGATGCCAAACAGCAGATTGACATGTGTTTATAACTAACCAGACAACAGTGTAAAGAAGTAACCAATGCACTGTGTTGCTATTCTGAGATGTAATGTCTGTAAATAGAAGGTCCTCTAATTTCTAGTAATTACCCCAGTACCTTTAAAGTCAGTAATTACACGGAGAGGCATGCCCTGCACTGGCCTTGAGTTGGTTTCATAGCCAGTGCATATAATTAGTCTTGATTAATATCCTACATTGCAGATCAGCAGTAATAGCAAATCAAAATGATCTACATTCCTCCTGCCTTTGGGAGCCTTAGTGGTTTGATCTATGTCTTTATCAAAACACACTGCTCAAATGGGATCGAGAGCTGATTTGGCACCCACTCCCAGAGACTTATTAAGAGAGAAACTGCACTGCCTTCTATGTAATCATCTTAATCCCTTGTATCAACTAATTAATATACAGAGAAAGCTTTTACTTGTATGTGAGCAATTATAACAAGCTTCTGGTCAGTGTCCAAATGGATTCACAACATTAATTAGTGAACAATGAAGCTCTCTGTAACAAGGAGCTTTGACAGGTGACTTTACAAGCAAATGAAAATGTGTATACAGTGTGTAAACACAATAGGGACCAATAGGTGTTAACCCTAAATCTAAGCTATGACAAAAGTGGTGATGTTTACAATACCATTCCTAATGGGAAATAATTCAATCAAACAAACAAACCTAATTAAGTAAAATAACACTCCTCCACTCAAAAATTATCGATATACCTGAAAACCTCTAAAAAGTACTAATGAGTTTCTGGTTATTCATTTCAAATGATGATGTGTATACACATTTTCTTCCTGGAGAAAGTTCGTCTGTAGTGAGTGAAAATGAGTGACTAACAATAGACCTGGTATCAGTTGCTATCAGCTAAAGGTAAAGTGGCCAGTGTACCAGGCTTCATCAAAATCTATGCAGCATTCTGCCTTTGGCTTCTGTTCCTTCAGTTTTTCCTGGGAAGCACTCCAGTATCAGGAATGCATTTAATCCAACCTGGGGCATGGTGCATGGGAACCTACTGGGTCAGTCATTCAAGCCAAAGTGCTCAGTGATAAAGCACCACATTGTGATTACAATTTCCGACAATACAATCAGTGAACTTTTCACTGTGCAGATGGCTTGATGTCTGGATAGAGTGTAACAGGTCTATATCCAGTAAAAATTATGTGTCATCTGTACTTCATTAAAAACTTTACTCACATTACACTTGGATGATGTTACACAGTGCTATTCATCTGAAGAATAAGGAAGGAAATTATTGTTCATTAGAAATATCTACTTGTGTCATTATATCACTATCTATCTGAATGAACTACCATGGCACCCAGTAACCTGGATTTCATCCTTCAGGCTACAAGAGCCAGAAATCACTCAATGGAATTTTCCTGATCAAATTTCTAACACTTGCCCTAACGTCAAATCCACAGAAAGACAGTGAGCAGTACAAGTACTGACAAGGGAACACACAGCTCTCCACCTAGATAGCAAAATAGGTTTTCCTTATTCCAGAAGGATGAAAGATTTGACATTCTTTAGAAACTACATAATGTAACTTGGGAATATTACTGTCTGAAAACTTGTTCCTGCTCCCTAAAGATGATGTTTGCCCCCTTTACTGTCTCCGTAACTCTGTAGGGGAGGCTGACACAGAATTTTCCCTCTGAAAGATATTTTAAAGAGACAAGAAAGTCTGGGTGTTGTAAAGAATGCCCAACTCCCAGGCTGCATACTACACTGACTACAGCACCACCACATAGATGAAACAGGACAGCTATGTTTTTCTTCTTCTTTTGGATAGGAAAGGAAGGAAAAGAAGAAGGAATGGCATGAAAGTGATGGAAAGCAGATTCAAATTGACAGCCTGAATGCCCACACACTCCCCACCCCCACAGTATTGCACTCTTCCATGTTTGCCTTTAACTGGCAAGGGCACCCCCTGCTGGCCCCTACTCAGAACTTGCACAGTCTCTTGCTCCAGTCTAGAAACATCAGAAGTATTCAGATAATCAGGTCACAAAACAATGAGAGTTCAAGTACCTACTAAAGAACAGGGAACCAAAATGGGCGTGTAAAGCAATAATTCCCAGATCAGGATATTTTTGCAATCTCAGTTCTCTTGAGTCAGATTAATTCCAAGGAGGCTGTGGGGAGTGACTACTAGCCTGGGTGCTGTTCTGCAAGCCAGAGACTTGGAGGGAGGAGGGGAGAACTGTTACTCGTCAAACACAAAAATGCCTTTTGTCACTGGAGACTGAGAAGGCAAGCTCATTTTGCAATAATTTTAATACGCAAGCATTTAGCACAAGAAGCTTTCATGCAATAATTTGAAATCCCTAGTGTCCTATACTATGACTTAGCACTGAAAATTATTTTAATGCTAGAGCGGGATCTCTGTATAGCCCCTGAAAAGATAGAACAGTAAGATCAGTTTTATACTCCTATTTTACTATTGTGCCACAATATGTAATTCTATATTTTTCATTTAATTACATCTCCCCTTTTGCAATTTCATAGAATTACACTGATATTTTGTAGCAAGTTTTCTGTACCACACAACCACTAGACTAGTATCTCAGGGTTCTGATAGAAAATCCTATGCAACACAGGCAGTGAGCTTGCCTTTGAGCACATCCCCATCATCATCAATTGGAAATGCTTACTTAAGAAAAACTGCTGATATGTTCAACTCAGTTCCATACACTCAGATAACAAAGCCCCTGTTTACAGTACACATTACATAACCTGAGGACAAAACCTTTGATCATCCCTCCACAAGTCTCCTCTCTCTTTCTCCCCATTGCTGGATATGCCATCCCAAAACTTCCTGAGCAAATTTTCCTCCCTTTAATCACATGGCGGGGGGGGGAGGGGGGGAGGGAGAGGGAACAAACTGCCCTGACTAAGGCTGAACTGACTTCCCCTGGGACCTCAATCTTCCGCTTGTTCCCATCTCTCTACTTCAAACACAGGGACAGAAGAGGAATCTGAGCAGAGAAATATAATGAATAGAACAAACAACAGTCATAGCCTTTGGTTATCTGGTTATTTTATTGCTCTGGTTTAGACAAGGCATTAACAGGAAAAGAGGCACTAATGTATATTGATCCCCAGAGGCGGGGTTTCTGTTCATACATTACTATTTGATGACAATGCCAGTCTTTATACTTTATTTCTGGTCACTATAATCGCAGTGACCTTAGTAAGTTTGTGCAATGAAAGGACAGCTAGAGAGGAGAGAAAGGCGAAAAACTACCATGCAAGTCACTACCAAATCACAGTTTACATTTTGGCAACGTATTCTGAGTATGCAGAATTTGGCAGGAAAACAATATGGTGTTGTTTTATTGGCCATTATTTCCAGCATGTAACATTGAAAGCTGTCTGCTGGAATAACAAGACAGTGTGTTTCCTTGGTATAGTTTATGTTGTTCAGCCCTTCGCTATCAAAAGGTCTAAAAGCAAGTTCATGGTTTCTCTTTTATTTAGGAGAAGGGAAGAGGAATGAAAAGTTTCAAAAAAGAGGGGAAAAATCAATACACACTAACTTTGATAACAGCAGCTGTTGACAAGTGTTTCTTCTTCTTTGAATAAAGCTGTCAATATGTCCAAGAGCTATTTGGCCCAATTTCTAGCACTAGAGAATTAAAGATTTTAAACAATCATTGCTCTGTGTTGCTCCTTTTTTTTTTTTTTTTTTTTGGAGGGTAGGAAGATGATTTGTTGAGGTTATTGACACTGCCAAGATGCCAGCATTATATTACATTACAAGGAAGATACTCATGTGACACTAGAACCGTTCCCCATCCACACGTTCTCTGTTTAAATAGAAGAGAGAAAACACCATCCCCACAAGGCATAAGTCCAACAAGTGAAACAACATCTTAATTTGATTGAATTTGCTTAACATTCTATTGAGTCTCATCCCCACATAGCTTCCACATTGGATGCTAGCACTTTCCCAATTGTCTATAGTGCCAGGATTAAATATGGTGGCATATGATAGGCTCTCTCATTGCACAAAACAGTTGTCTGTAACTTCCTTTCAAGTTAATTACCTGCACAAGTCACTTGAGAAAACTCTCCAACTTAAGTGGATTTAATTTAAAGGCATCTAACAAATACCATCATGCACTAGCTAATGGAGGGAAGGAGAGGGAGAAGGGAAGGAACAAAATGTAGCAAGATTCGTATCCAAAAAACAGACAAGTTGCTATCAAAAAAATCAGTCAATAATATTAATAGGAAACAATCAAAGCAAAAAAAATCAATAAATTAGCTGTGGCTGATACCAACCTCATGGATTTAACTCAATATGCCATTAATATGAAAAGAATTTGACAGTTTACATAAGGGATGTGACCCAGTGCCAACAACCTCTGGCTTCTCCATTTTCCAGACTGCAAGAGATTAGCCTACAGCCTTTATTCTCATAAGAAGATTTTTTTCCCCCCATGGAAAAAGTATAAAGGACAATTCTGTTCCAAACTTCAAGTCTCCTTCACAAATGTCTACTTAATTCTGGGCCTTAACTAATGCCTATTAAAAGATGCCCTTGGGCTTGAAGCTGTGAAGAAGAAAAAAAAAGACTAAGACAAACTTAACTCTATTGCCTGCCTTTAAATGATCTATTGACGAAAGCAGTGGGGAGAGTTTGGACCAATGTTAACTTAAAGAAAAAGGTTGGTGCATTTCAATTGTGGAGGTGAATGCTGCTTGAGTCTGATCTTGATGGGATTAAGACAGAGGGAAAAAGTTAAGCCTACTTATATATTAAAACATGCAGTAATGTTAAAATACTATGTATCATTTTTCTCACTTTGATTTATACCCATCATTGACAAAGACTTAGAAGAACATTCCTTTGTATTATGGTAAAGAGCCACAGTGCTAGTTCTGCTTTGCAAACATTAGTATGAAAAATCATCCCTTGAGAAAGCATGACATTATTTCCCATTAATCCCTGAAATACAACAAAGAGGGAAACTGGAATTTTTCATTGCTTCCCATCCGGGAAAAGACACGGGTGGTTAATCAAAGTGGACCATAAGGGAAAGATACACCATGTGACATGTTTCTCTCCCAGACAAAAATTGTAACTGATTAATCAGATTAAACATGAATAAAAATTCGAAACATATTCTTCATCATCTAAAATATCAAGAATAGACATCTCCAGGAGTCACTCATTTCACTTTCCAAGCACCACAACCTATTACCTCATTACTTGCTTTACTGGCATCACCATGGTAACCTTTCCCCTGGAAAAAATATTCTCCAGGGGCCACTCCCTTTAGGCACATGCCTTCAACACTTCATGTGCTCTGCTACATAAATCAACTTGTTTCTAAAGATTCCTAGTAAGTTCACCCATTTAATGCACACCGGACTTCAGTCATTAAAGGATCATCTTCAAATGCTAGCCAAACAAATGCTCTAAACCCAAATGATTTTAACGTGGTCAACATTTTGGCTGTCTCTGATGTATAATAAAATGGAGCACTTGTTAATTTGATATCCTTTCAATTCCCACCCCTGCCTCAACACAACCACTGAGGTCATTTTTCATTCCCAAAAGAATAAACTGTAAAAGATATGTGTACAGTAGGTCCCTAGAAAGTAAATGTATTATCCAAAAACCAAATAACTGGCACAGTTATGACAATCAGGTAACAAGTTGAGCCAATTGATTTAGGAAGTGAGCTAGTAGTAGTATCTCACTGTACCATAGATTTGTTGATTTCTACAATATTTTTATTACACTATGCTTTTTTATAAACTGATCATATTCCAGGCTTTTTAAAAGGGATGAAATCTGCAGCTTCATTCATAAAATTAATTTGGGGATACACCAAATATTAGCAGTAAAAGCTGTGTTCAAGATTCTGAAAGTAATATTTACCATAAAGCATACTTGAATGGTAGAAAAAAAGCTTTCATACCAATGAATTATCCTAGTATGATCTAATACTAGGATTCTCCCTTTATGTCTGTTATGCAGGAGAAACTATAGGTTTGACACTGCCCTAATTTATAAGTTTCTGTTTTGTTTTATCAAAGGTTAAGAGTCTATAGCTGTTTTGTTTACATCCAGCAAGTGAACACAGTGAATCTTTTCCAAGATCCTCTGCTACCTGCTCTTCCCTCCTAAATTCTTCAACCACCATGGGCACCACTGTTCACAGCATACGAGTCTAAAGATTAGTTTCACAAAGGGACTTAAGAATGGCAACACCACAGTGCCTAATTTTCAGACCACTAGTCACTTGCTAGAAACCAAAAAAACGGAATTAGGTGTCCAGGCTCTCTATACAATCCATAAAGAGAGTTAGATATGTAAGAATGGAATCCTAAGCCAGAAAACTGAGCAGGAAACCACCTAAACTAGCCAAATCGGAAATTCTGAAAGGGGTGAGACTTAGACCTAAGCCCCACCCCCATCAAGGAGTTTCTGTCAACTAAATCAAGGCTGGATAGAGGTGCCAACTCCAACTGAGATTCATAGATGGGAGCCCTCCCTTGAATGTAGATGTCAGAATTCATAGGCTGCCTAACTTGACACAAAACGGGCAGTGAGGGGGTTGGAGCCATGAGAAAAGGAGAAGGGAGGTTTAGACTAGGGGACTCACCCAGAGTATGGGAAGTCCCAGATCAGCTTTCCCCTCTGCCTAATACAGAGAAAGGATTTGAACATGGGTTGTCAGCCCTCCCTCCATCCCAAGTAAATGCCCTAAGCACTGGAGAATGGGATATTCTAGTGTGGGTCTCTCTCATTATAACCTGCTGAAGCTGTTCCAATGCATATGAAATACTTAAATAATTAAATATGCACTTATCCAGAGCACAAGAAAGAATGGTTCATATCCCAATGGTTAGGTCAGCAACATTCAAGGATGGAAGGAAGCCTGTGTGCTATAGGTCTATCTGCCTTTTAACAAATATATTTGTGTTTGCAGCTCTTTTTTCTGCTTGAGGCAATTTGTAATAAATCTATAGCGTAAATTATTCTTGAGGAGGGAATTTTTTCCTAACTACCAGTCATACTTGATCGTAGATTAGCTTCAGTTGAATGCTCCATTTGCTTTGAACTTCTCCCCATCAAAGATTTGAACTACCACCTTTACATATATCTCTCTATTTACGTACTTCAGTTATGTCACTTTTCAGTCTGCTCTTTCCTAGACCACAAAACCATCTAATTTATTCTAATTCCTCTACAAATTATAACTTTGCAGACCACTTATCCCTTCTGGGCTATCACCACTTGACTTTTTTTTGTATAATTTTTATTTCCATAGCATCCATAAGATGAGAGGGGTTTTCCAAGCAGTAAGGGCACAATATCTGACTCCAAAGGACTGACTGATCTAAAAGCCAAACAGAATTAAGGAGAAGGGACATATACTCGAAACCAATGGTGCTTACATTTTTCCTGTCATGATCCCCCTCATACCAATAATGGAATCTGTCCGATCACTCCCCCTTCATTTCTGCATAGCCAACGTTTCTTCAGGAGGGAGTTTTGTCTTTCATTTACAACAAACTAATACTGCATTAGGGTTTAATTTAGAAGGTTCTTTTTTCAATCAGAAGGACTAGAAACTTAATTAAAAAAAGAAATTTAAATGCCAAAAAAGAAATGCTGCTATGGCACATTCTCACAAAGCAATTCAGCCTGACTTCAGTTTATCTGCAAGATTATAAATAATTCCAGTTCAGGATCTATCTCTCTTCTTCATTCTGTACAGCACCAAGCACTCCACTGGCACCCAATAAATAATAAATAAAATATCAACAGTAATGCTTGATCTCTCTTTACCAAGCTTGCAAAGTTCTAATAAATGAATAAGTGCTGCTTCACATGACTCCAAAACAAATAACTGCTTTATGTATCCAAAATTCTCAGACGAAACACCTTTAAAGAAAATAAAATATAGCAGGAGAATGATGTAATCTTCAGCGGCCAAAATTGCTGCACACTGGACTTGGGAGGTGTGAAATTTCAGGCCCTTCTCTAGTCCAGTGTTTCTTAAACTTTTTGAGACCACAGAAAACCAAACAATAATATTTTTTTCTGCAGAATACCAGTGAAAATTTTCTTTAAAAAAAAATTGTCAGACAAAAAAAGACAAAAACAAAGAAGAGGCCGTGGCACACCTGCGAGTTGTTCATGGAACACCAGTGTTCCTCGGAACATAGTTTAAGAAACACTGCTCTAGTCTAGACTGAAGTCCCCCCAAGAACAGCAGAAATGGAAGTGAACTTGGACAGCCATCTGCTCCCTCTCCATCAATGGGAAAACAATGGTACACTGAACTGTTCACAGATCAAAAAGACCACAGACCAGTCAAACAGATTTTCAGACTTCCCTGCTAGCCCTTCTTTTCAGTGCAAAATGTAAGCCAAAACCTCTTCACCTTCCATAGAATCAAACAGCATTCGTTCTACTTCCTCGGGTCCTCTGGAGTCCTTCTGAATCCATTATTCATTATTGGCTTATTGTCATCATGAACAAGTGAGTCCTGCATATACAAAAATCTACATATCTGGCATAAGAGCTTTTTTTTTCTATTTTATTTTTTCTCGGATACTGCTTGTATAAAAGTATTTTCAATACCTGTCTTTTTGTCTATAGGCATAGTGACCTATAAAACCATACGGGCTGTTACTGCCGGAATCCAAATTACAGTACGTCTAATGGGACTTTGAAATGAGAACAGCTCTTTGCAATACTAGGGCTTTTTTTTAAATGTACCTATTACTCCAGATGGATAATGTCCAAGAGACTCACCTGTCCAAAACAAAATTAGAAAAATGTAATTATAGAAAAAGGATATGATTCCTCTTTCCCTGCTTAGAAAAGAGTTGGCTTAGTGTTTTGCCAAGGCTTGCCATCCAAAAACTGAAAAAATCTCTTTGGACTGCTGGAGCGCAAAAGGACCTTAGGTCTCCTTCCCAAACCCCTGCATTATGCTTGTCAGTTTGCATTTGGCTGGAGAGGAAAGTGGGGGGAGAGAGGAGAGAAGAGGGCTTTAGTGTGACAGCAGACTTTACAAACTGTATTCAGATAGCAAAAAATGTTTTCTTTCTTATCGGAAGTTGAATTTTAAAAGAAAAAAAGCTTCTAGCAACTATAAAATTCTACACATTTGTTTGTATGCTAACTCAGTAGTTAGGATATTAATCGGGTCAGGCTCTGATAGGGTCTAACAAAGAATGGCGAGCTAGTTCATTCAAAATAATATCCAGACAAAATAATATCCAGCCCAAACTTTCAATTATAACTCAAGCAAAATATTCTGTCCAAGATCAGCTTATTTCAGCCCCCTCCTTCCCTAAATGAGTCAGTAGTTCCTCTCCTTTGCCTACTCTATTTAAAAATACCCCTGGGGTGAAGAGGAGCAGAAGTCTTTCAAATTTCACTGATATATTGCAAATCCACAATGCTTAGAAAACTAAATGGAGAAACAATAGGGCCCAACAAGCCATTTCACCCCACAACATTAGCTCAATATTAGCTGTCTGCTATCTGTTCAACTGAAGAATGTATTTTACTATTACACAATTGTATGAAAGATTGTATTCAACTGTACTTCTGGTGACTTCCGCACGGATTGGTAATGTCAATGGTCAGTCATTTGCACTCCTCCCTGTTTACTGACTCTGTAACATGAGGAACAGGTGGAATGTCTAATCAATTAAAAACACAGAATATTTACTATCAGAGTCTTGGTTAATAAATCTTTTACAAATGTATAGTAGCCACTAACTATATATAGGCCATAAAAAGTGATTTTGTGTGCTTTGGACAAAGACAGTAACAATAATACAGACCCTTCATAAAGGCTTTATATTAGCTAGCTATGAAATCGCACTCTTGAAATTGCTAGGAAAGCCTATTTAACTACATACAATTAACATGTATCAGTTACAGTTACACAGCAGCCAAAGTGTAAATGATGCTGCTTACAATTCAAAGTTAATGGTCCCCACTGGTGGGTCATGAAAAACTTTGAAAGGTATTCTTGTTAAGAAATTAATTTTGCTTATACAGTCTATCAGATACAGTCATGTATTTTTGTTTCTCTCTTCTTGTTAATAGTGAAATTTGCATGAAACTGGGGTTTTCACTTTATTTTATTAATGTCTGTTTTTTCCCCACCTGAAGACAGAAGCCTCTGTTAGTAGTACAACAGAATCTCAAGAGTTACAAACAGCTCGTGAATAACTCTGAAATGTTTGTGTATCTGAACAAAATGTTATTGCTCCTCTTTCAAAAATTTACAATTGATCAGACTTAATAGAGCTTTGAAAATTTACTCTGCAGAAGAAAAATGCTGCTTTTAAATGAAACAAGCAGTTTCCTTACTTTATCAAATCTTTTTTTTGAAACCTTCCCTTCATTTTTTTTTAGTAGTTTATGTTAACTCAGTACTGTATTTGCTTGCTTTCATTCTGTGTGTCTTGGTCTGTCTCTGCTGCTGCCTGATTGCATACTTCCAGTTTCAAACGAGGTGTGCAATTCACTGGTTAGTTTGTAACTCTTAAGTTCTACTGTATTATAATTATTTCCTTTAGACATCATGGTAGTGACATCACTGAGACAGATGATTCAAGCAAACAAAAAAATTCCCATCTCCATTAGAATGTTCCTTGAATTAAAATAAAAGGGAGAAAAATATGATTAATAGTTTCAAATACTATAGTACTTTTCAGCCATAGGTCTTTAAGTGCTTTGGCAAAATGGAAAAAAAAATCTTTTGACCCATTTTATAGATAGGAAAACTGAGGCACAACAAGGTACAAATGATTTACAAAAGTCAATGGGGTCCTTCAGTGGCACATTTGGGAATATAAAAGCCAGTTATGTGTCCCAGCTAAAAGCATGAATCTCAAAAAGTTTTGTTAACGCCTTCTAACCCTAATCCTTATCCAAACAATTATCCTACCTATTAGGGTTTGAAATCAATCTGGGAATTCAAATTAATAAAATTAAGGCTGTCAAACTATTTCTGGTATTTAAAAATTCCACAAGAATATGCTCATGCCACATGGAGATGAGACCACAGAGTTGTAACAAAAACTGTAACAAAGATAAATTGCTTCAAACATCAATCATCAGTTTTAAGAGGCAACTAAGTCAGCTCCCATTTTATCCAAACTAACTAATTTGTCCATCTCAAACAGATGGTAGAACATGTCTTCTTTTCTGTTGTTATAAATTTGAAAAACTCCATAGAAGTAGAGTGACAGTCCACTGTGTACAGAGCAAAATTAGCAACGGAACACTAAGAATGCAACTGCTACTAATTTTGCCTATCACTGATTAACTTGGAGAAATATGCTCCTTTGAACTCCTGCCAGATACCACAGTGATATCATGCAACTTAAAAATACACAGTACTGCTGAGTACTTAAATGGGAACTTACTCTCTGGCTTACTTCATCAGAGAAATTATTTACTATTGAATTGGAATTTTTATTGTTATGTGATAAACAGGCCTAGTTCTCAAACACGCATGGCAAATAAAGAGTAACACCAGGCATGAGTTGTAAAAAGCTTCACTTCTGAAAGCATATTTTCTGTAATACTTTTCTTTCTTCACATTACTACACAGAATTACTTTCTAGTCAGCCTACTGTGTTAAAAAAAAAGCACAACTCATTCCATTTCAAACAGATGAAGAGAACTTTGCCTTTTTTGAGGAAACAGCTGTAAATCACTCTAATCTAGTTATCTGAATTCCTTTATGGTTTAAAAGGTTATGACAACTGGAGTCCAAATTTCCCCAATGTAATGCCTCCATCTACCCCCCAGGAAGGAAACTACATGGTATACCCTAAAGTGCAAAGTAATCTCTTCCATATTAAAAAAAAACAACCAAGTAAGCATTCAAGGGCAGGTGGGGAAAAAATTTTCATGCTCAAAGTTTTACATTTTTTAGGTAAGTAAGTTGTAGCCCTGATATATATAAGGGTACCAACAGCTAAACGATAACCTCTCAGTTTACATACCAAAGTCTGAATGTGGGACAGTAGCTTTTTTTAAAAAGGGGGGAGGGAGGTAGATACTATACAAGGAGAATAAAGCTCACTGCATGCCTAATTATTTCAAAATAAACCTCCATTTCATGAACTGATGCAAGTTTTCTGATGTAAGTGTGAACATCGCACTCTGTGGGACTGGGGAAATTTAAGTCTAAAAAGAGGGAGAAGATGAAAGTTAAGATAGGAAGCAACCTTTTCTTTTTTAAATGAACTCAGATCTTTGACAAAACATGTATGCAAGTGTGGGGAAAATGGGAAGGATCTGGCACAAAATGCTCCCAATTAATGGAAGAGTGACACCCCAGAAAAAGATACTTTTCGGGGGGCAGGGGAGGAGTTTCATGTCAAGAGAAAAAATTGCCATTATGTCCACAATTGATCCTTAAAGGGACCTTTTGCTCAAATTAGCAAGAAATGAGACATGGAAACACAACTCTTTTGGAAGTGAAGTTATCTAACAGCATTTGTCAGGTAATAAATCAATACAAGATACCATATGGTACGAAATGGAATTACAATATTCTGAATGGGTTTTGGGCAGATTGATTCATTGTTATATTTTATATTCTCCAATAACAGACTAAGTTAAATTGCTGCAAGGTGGGACTACCAAATAAAACAGATCGACCAAAGTGTAAATATCAGATGGGTTTCAAACTCCTGACAGATATGCCACCTAGTTACTTACGTTTCTGAGCATGCCCCACCTCAGCCATCACTTTGAACAATGAATTCACAATGTGTGTATTTTTTCTTCTTTGTTATTTGATACGCAGGAGTCTTCAGATTTTAACAGCTTCATGTTCAGCCACATTTAACAGGCTGATTTACTATTTAAAACATTCACATCCTGAGCCAAAAGACCACCAATAGAAATACTGAACAATGTGCATACTGTACGTAACTCCAACACGTGACACTTATAGTAAATTACAATTTTAACCTGTTAGGTTGATCACAATAATTTAAGAGGAAGCAAAATATTCAGATATATTGGAATTATTTTCAGTTACAGAAAAGAGGTTCTGCTGAAACAGTGTCAAATAGTAAGCCCCAAAAGCAACCTACTTAATCACACAACGCATTCTGTGCTGTAATGATTGGAAAGCAAAGGGGCTGGTCACATATATGGCAAAGCATCCAAGAGTGTTAAACTTAAAAAACAACAAATAGTCTGGTAGCACTTTAAAGACTAACAAAACATGTAGATGGTATCATGAGCTTTCGTGGGCACAGCCCACTTCTTCAGATGACCAAAGTGTTGGATGTCCAGGACCAAAATAAACAGGGGAGGAGGAGGGTGGTGGAAGAAGGAAAAAATGGGGAGAGGGGACAAGAAGACGAAGTGGGTAAAAAATATCAAGGGGAAAGCCGGGCTGGAATGCAATAGGAAAAACTAAAAACTGAAAAAACTAAACTAGAGTGTTAAGTTGTCAATAGCTTCAGAAGGGTAGCCAAGTTACTCTGTAACTTGAAAAAACTTTAAAAACAAGGAATAGTCTAACAGCACCTTAAAGACTAACAAAACATGTACAGGCTGCCCCCAACTTGCAACGCGATCGGTTATTGGGATAGCATCACAAGTCGGGGGCGTCGTAACTCGAGCCCCCATTTACAAGAGGCCTTGTGCGCCATTGTAAATGCGGGGCCAAGGACGTAAGTCAGGGGATTTCGGCCACTTCCGCACTTACAGATAAAGTCATAAGTGAGGGACGTCGTAAATCGGGCCGTCGTAAAGCGTGGGCCTCCTGTAGATGGTATCATGAGCTTTCATGGGTACAACCCACTTCTTCAGATGAATGGAGCATTAAAAGTCCAGATTCAAGAATAAATAAGGGGAAGGGGGAGGTAAAGGAAGGGAGACAAAAGTTACAGGAAGATGAGAAGAACAATTTGTACCTTCTCTAACTGCCCATTGTTTAGTTGGTTAAGTCATTAGGATGTGGAAGGTAGTGTGCTAGCCAGCCAATGTCTTTATTCATGCCTCTATGATAGACTGGGTCCTTCACTTCTTTTTACCCATCTTAACCTTTGGTCCCCTCCTCCCCACCCGGCACACTCTCCTGCCTCTACCAACCTGTGATTCATGGGGCTGTGGTAAATATACACTTAACACATCCTTTGTGAGACTCTATAGACTTCTCAGGACATTCTTACAACTGGGAAACCAAGGGGTGGAACTGAAGTGTGACTTTCCAAGTGGAGATTGGGTTAAGAGGAAAGAGCAATTCAAGACTAGCATCTACTGTCACCAGAGTCAAAAGAGGCTTCCAGTCAGAGTAATAAAGAATGGTAGACTCTATAGATGTGAACCACAGTGTGGGATCCCAGAGACAACCCAGATTTAAAAGACTCTGCTATTTGTGCAACTGTATGACTGCTATTTAAATGTCTAAGATTCAGTTTCAGGTAGAGCAGCATACCCATAAGTGTATACTGCTCTACTTAAACCTGAATCTTAGACATTTAAATAGCAACGATACAAGAAACTGCAGGCCTTCTATTAATTTAGCCAGGAAACACAGTGGTGGTAGAATCCTGGCAACAGCACACATGAGCTGAAAGCAACAGCTGATTAGTCAGCAATAGTTCTCTGCCAGAACTGTGGTTCTACTGCTGTGTTTGGGGGTCTGGCATTTGGGGGTTGTTTGTTCTGTTTTATGCTGCCTGCAGTTTTGAGAAGTAACAAGTAGTCTCCCTCTCTCCCTTTCTCTCTGAGGCTGGCCATCCTGCCTGCTAGGAAAATAAACAAGGCAGAGAAGGAAGCTGAGGGAGAAATGGGTCAGCTCCCAGAGTCTAAACTAGCGGGGACAGGCCTCATGAAGCCAGTCACCAGTAGGCAAACCACTGAGCACAAGAAAAGTTAATTAAATCCAGACAAAATGGGAGGCCTAAACAATTTAACATGTGTGGTGATGAAGCTGAAAACTCATAGTGACCCACTACTTTGGCTTGGACACAGACTCATTAAAAAGTATGGTTTGGCAAGAAATTAGACAAGCAAACCAAAGCATGCCCTGGGATGAATGTTAGGAAAATGTTTGCTGCTTACGTAGGTCTGTGGTATCATTGAGCAGAGCAATGCAATCTGCAGACCAGTATCATGTGCAGAATGTGCAGCAAGGTAGACGTTCTTCTGTACATCAGTTTAAGCTTAAAGCATGAATTGAGAGACAGGACACAGTCAACCCAAAATATTTTGTGCCATCCATCCATCAATAAATAAATGTGATCTCATGCAGATTTTTTGCTCCTTAACTGATGTTCCTGTTATCCTTATATTCATACTTCCTTATCCTGTTTTCATTGTACAGACACTAATCTGCCTTGAAATTGGCTGATTCTGCTCCAGCCATGTTTACAGGGAAGCAAGTTTCATCTGGTTGTCCTCGTTCTGAGGCCAGTTTATGCTCTATGGCAGGAGAGATTATTAAAAACTATATATTACGTGCACATGCTTTAAAGTAACTCAGCTTGGAAAGATAACTGCATTATATCTGCTTTCCATTCCCTAAGTCGCAGAAAGGGAGAGGCAGCAGTTAAAATATCAAATGGAAATTGCTTCCTAAATAGATTATCCTCCATAAAAAACATTTAGCAACTGTTAGTACCCACAAGACAAAGGAAAAGAATACAAAGTATGTGTGATGGGATAGGACAGGGAGGGGGAGTTGAGGACTCATTTACATTATCATGCTAAGCATTAACCACAAGGAGAGAAAAACAAATGTTCCCTGTTTTGCACAAACATCAATTACATCTAGTAATTTCGCTGATTCCTCTCTCAGAGCAGGTGCTTTGGCTCTAATGCAAAGTGGGAATGTGTACACCATTCTGGCTCCTAAGGCACAGGCAGCATTTGACCAGCCTGCTCTGCCTCAGTGTTTCTCTCCCTGTTCAGGGGAAACAACAACAACAAAAAACCCTCTTTTTATTCCTGCAACACAGCTAAATAAATAAGTGGCCTGATAATAGGGCCCTCAGGCCAGACACTACACTTAAACTTGCAGGACTAAAATTGACAAATATTTCCAAATTATGTCCCCATACACAGATAAAAATATATCGATACAGGCAGCCATACATACTCCCACCTCATCCCCCTCCCACACGCACACCTATGAGTAATCTTGTGGTGCTGAAACATTTTCCACTATCCATTTCTGCAGCCCACATAAGACAACTCAGGCAAAACAAGGAAGGGTCATTTCCTTCACTCCTTTCCATTCATGGATAGGGGTTTTTTTGTTGTTGTTTGGGGGGGGGGGGGTTATCACCATGGTTCTAAAAAGGTTGGAAACAAGACCAGCCCTTAACTCATGTACTGTCTGCTAATTAAACCAAAAAGTATTTTTTGTCCAAAATTGCTAATTTCCAAATTATTGAGCCATGCCAGAAATAGATCCTTAGTGCCTCACTCCTCCTCCTTTCTCCTTACACACAGAAAAGACGTGACCATCCAGCCAAGTTAAACTACCACAAGATAGTATTAATCATAAACTTTCTCATACTTGCATAAGGATGGTGATTGGGGTTTTTTTCCTTTTCTTTAAACAGGCCTACCTTCTCTAGCATGACCCAGAAAGACAAACAGAATCCAAATGAAAACGTGATTCACTTCTACATTTCCTCACTCCCTGGAGTCAACAAAGCAAACCTTCTGAACTCTGAGGCAAATAATTCTGACCCAAAATGTTAGACCAAATATACCAATATATATGAGTCACTCGAAAGAAATTTCAAAACAGCAAAAAAAGCTAGGTTGCTTCACGTGCCTAACCAAGCCATTATGCTGACAGGCTAGCTCACTTCAAGGAAATGCACAAGGCAGATTCTCACCAAATACAGAAACAGCTACCATAAACTGCAGGTGGAAACTGACCAACACAGAGCACAGCTAAAGCCAGGAGAAGAGCAACTCTACAATCAATGCAACAGAAGAGAGTCTGAGGCAGACACATTTTCTTCTCCAGTACCCAAAGACGAGGGAGACATTGCCTCAAAATTATTATGAACCACAGAAGACTTCAATAATGGAGCAAAATTGTGCCTAATCCTAGAAAAAATGTAAGAACATAAAAACAGCCATACTGGGTCAGACCAATGGTCCATCCAGCCCACTATCCTGTCTGCTGACAGTGGCCAGTACCAGATGCCCCAGAGGGAGGAGACACAACAGGTAATCCTCACATGATCCCTCCCCTGTCACCCATCTCCGGAGAAACAGAGGCTCGGGACACCATTCCTACCCATCCTGGCTAATAGCCATTGATGGACCTAACCTCAGTGAATCTATCTAGCTCTTTTTTGAACCCTGTTAAAGTCCTAGCCTTCACTGCATCCTTTGGCATAAAAGGTGGCAGAGATGGCATTGTATGTAGCAACCTGCCACGAGTTCAGCATTGAATACTATAGACTAATAGACTCAGGGGATCAGACTCCAAACACATTAGGAATGTGAAGGTTTAACCCAGAGGTCAACAACCTTTCTGAAGTGGCGTGCCAAGATTTAACCCTCCTGACTTGGGACGTGCCTCTCTCCCAGGAGGAAGGGAGGGGATCTCTGCACCATGAGCCCCATGGACCACCTGGGTCAATGCAAACCTTTCTGCAGACTATGAATTGCTAAAGGAAACTGTTAATTACAAAATTATGCCCAAGCCATTTTGCTAGTGCTGCAGCAGGGGAGCACAGTTTAATTTAAATTATTAAACAGATTAAGCGTTTTAACTGTCTTATGTTAGTTTATCAAAATTAATTTTAAATAAAGTAAAAAATGTCCAACACAAAAGGTTTCAATGTTTTCTTTATTTATGGCAGGGGTGGGGAACCTTTTTTGGGTTGGGTGTCACTGACACGCAGAAAAATCAGTTGGAGACCATACAAGGGAGAAGCAAAAAAAACTCCTTCCAAAACCCCCAGCCTTCACTGATGTGGCCCTCAACTGAGACACCTCATTCTTGTGGCACTCCAGCCGCCACGGGGTGAGGGGAAGGGACAGGGAGGACTGAGGTTCAAGGCTTCCCATAGGCCAGATTTACTTTTCTGCGGTTCCAGAATTAGTGGATTTTGTGAACCCCCTTAGGTTCTGGGGAAGGAACAAAAATGAGGGGTTCACTGTGCAGGACAGGGCTGCCAGTGAGTGGGTAGGGATGCAGGGTCTGGAAGGGAGTTTGACAACACGAGAGGATTTAGGGTGGGGATACAAGAGGAAGTTTGAGGGCGGGAGGGAGTAACACAGAAAAGTTGAGAGGGTGACAATGCAACCAAATAGCTAGTTGAAGAGGGAGGCAAAGAAGTGGGGAGTAAAGGAAAGTGCAGCTTCTGCAAAGTAAAATTGTATCCCTCCCCCTCACATTTTCCCTCTGCTCCATCCTCAGTCCCCTCAGTCCCACGATGCCCCCGAACCTGATCCGCTGCATCGTCCCATGCCTCTCAGGGCAACTCCTGGCACCCTCCTATTTCCAGCCCCTATGCACTCACCAGCAGGTCAGCAGCGCTGGGGCGAGGAAAGCCTGGGCAGGCAGAGCCCAGAGCTGCCCAGGGCTGGCTCCAGTCCGGCCAGGCGCAGAGGGGCACTGGGGAAGGGGCTCCCCGACCCCGCGCACAGCCCCTGGGGAGCAACTCCACCGGCTGCCCAGCCCCAGCTCTGCAGAGCAGACCCAGACGCAGACCCGCCCCCTCCCAAAGCAAGAAGACTGTAGCCAGGAAGGGGGGTTAATCCTTTAGTTCCTGGGAGTTTCATGCCCACGCTGGGCAGGACCAGCCCCAAGGTCACTGCATGCTTCTCCTGCCACACCCTCCCAGCAGGAAGCCGGAGCTAGTGCTCCAGCCTGCAGTTACGCGGCTGAGGCTGGAGCGGCAAAATGAGCTTCCGGCTGCACAGGGGGAGGGGCAGGGCTGAGCTCCTGTCCCATATGTCATTGGAAATCGGCTTGTAGCACACGTGCCGGGGATTGTCGATCTCTGGTTTAACCAGTTAACCTAATGGGTGAAGCTTACCGGTTCAGGTTAACCTGTGGGCTGGAAAAGCTCTCTGCCTGCCATGGACATGGACAGCTCTCTGCCAGCCCTGCCATGGACATGGACAGCTCTCTGCCAGCACAGAGGCTTCTTCGTGGTAGCCGCCCCTCCTTCGCCCCACTCTGCTGCCTCTGATAGAGGCAGCAGCACAAGTGGGAGGGGAGGCAGTACCATGGAGCCAGTGCTAGGAAGAACCAGTTTTTAAGCCAGCTCCCCTCAGCACTGGCTCCTGCTCCCTCACGCACCTGGGGGGCGGGGGGGGGAATTGTGTAGTCAACAAGATTAACCGATAAGCCTAGGCTTATCAGTTAATCATAGTTGATTACACATTAACATCCTTACCGCTCACTTGTCCCCCTTTAATTGGTTAACCGGTTAAACAATATATATAACTGGTTAGCCAATTAAATGGGATTTTACATCTTAATGTCCATATGGTAGTCAAATCTCAGCTATCCCAACAGATAAGTGAGAGGCCTGTCTTTAAAACATATTTTAGCAACACTCATATAGCTTGTCAAGTTGAAAAAGGCACATGAACTGTGTTGTCCTATTAATACTTACATGCATGTTTCAGCTTCACAACCTAAACACAGTTGTGACCTCTGTCCTGGGATGTATTTCTTTCCCTACATCCTGAACTTTTCTAAGGGCAGCACTGAGAAGGATGGAATTCTTGAAATGCCTGAGAAAACATGCAAGGTCTGGTGGGCAAAGAATTTGTAGCCTGTGTCAAATATCCTTGTCACAGAGCTCTAGACACAAGTGTGATGTTATCTTGACTACAATTTATACTATGCAAACTAACCTACTAAAGAGACACCCACAGCCCCTTTACCATGAGCAATACCCACTGAAATCTGTCACCAGTAGCAAAAATTAAAAGCAACTTTTTTTAATCTCCCATAAGAGCATAGCTACTCATAGTGTCTTTCTGAAGTAGGCCTCTATATGAAATTACACTGCCTGCTTATCCTCCCTCAGCCACAGCAAGAATTAAATAGTAACTGCAAAACCATTCTCTATACTGGTGCCTTTTTCTTGAACAGACTGTTACTTCAGATGTTCAAACTGGTTTAGACAGTGCATCAGTGTGCGTATGGATAACAATTACATGGTTTTTTTTAAACAAAAGACAGAACTATGTAGCACTTTAAAGACTAACAAGATGGTTTATTCATCACCTAATAATGTCTTTTGTTTCAGCTAGACCAGACTAACACGGCTGCATCTCTATCACTATTCTAAATGGTTTTTTTTAAGTCAGTCTTTGTCAGCAACATGCTAGACTCCACAGTAGGACAGCTTACTAGGTGTAAAAGACAATGATACATTTAGGATAACGAATTTGTAAATGTTTTGTGAGAGTCATAAAAATGTAAATAGCACCTTTCATCCCAACAGATCCTCAAACTATTCTTAAATTATATACATATAGCACTGGTAAACAAGAACATAGTGCACTGTGCAACAGCACAGGATGTGGAAGAAGAGGCAATTTTGGGCAAGAACACTGAGGGATCTCCTCCTCCTTTCAGGAAGTTACATGGAATCATTGGTGCCCACAAAGACCAAACAAGACCTCTGTTTATAAAGATTACATGCAATATCACAGTGAATGTGTTCTGCCTTCAGTGAGACAATCAGGCACTTCTGAAAGCTATAATGAAGAGTAATCCAAAGTAGGGATGTAAGCAACTAATTGACTAGTTGAATATCTATCTGATAAGCAAAACTTATTGGATAGTTGACATACTAGTAGACTAGTCGCTTCCCCCCGCCCCCACTTGCTGCCTCCATCAGAAAGAGGCAGCAAGGGGGGGGAAGAAAGTGGACGGGATGCTGAGGGAAGCCAGCTTAAAAGCCAGTTTCCCCCCCCCTCCCCCACCAGCTCCATCTCCATGGGAGGGGGCAGGGGCACAGCGGGGGCATTCCATCTTTGAAATGTACAAGAGCCCCAGCAGGGGCTCTTGTACATTTCAAAGTGGAAGCACCCTTATCGACTAATCGAATAGTCAATGTAAATTCCATTAACTATTCTATTAGTTGATTAATCTAATTTTAACATCCCTAATCCAAAAGTGTCTTCAATTTCTCCCCCCTTCCTGTGCAGATTACCTCCATTCAGAAAAAGTAAATCTAGGCTAGGAGAACAGATGATAAATTACTACTCCATATGCCAAATACACCCTGAACTAGGACACAGGATGAAAAAGTTGGAAGAGGGAAGTATAGTATAGTTTGAGAAACAGAATAGAAATTAACCCTGTATTAAATGCTGCAATTTCAATACTTTTCTGTAGCCTTATGTCTTACTCCTAAGGTAATGTGCATTAGATCATTTTTCCAGCTTTTTTACAACAACATCCCTTCATTTATAGATTTATTTAGATACATATTCAGGGCTGCCTCTCCTCGTCCCCTTCATACTCTGACCCATATGTGCTATAACTAAGGGTATTGCTGCCCCTCTTGACTAAAAGTGGTTTCCATTATCTACAAAGGTTTAGGTTCATCAGCTCACCGCACACACACGCCTTATAAAAATTGTTCCAGCGCCATCTTGATGCAACTCCATCCCTGACTGAAAACTTGCATATTCTATAGAATATATATTCTTAAGCATTCCATTTGTAATAACCAAAGATACTAAGAACTATAACTATGGGAGGCTAGGCCTTAGAAAAGATTTTCATCCAAGCTACACACATTTCCTCATTATGCATTTTATGTTAAATGGCCTAGTTTATATGATTTGTACTAGACTACAGAAATATTTCTCTTTGCAGTGTGCCATGTTTCTAAGCAGAGGCAATGGAAAAAGAATAGGCAGAACCCTTGTACACCCTACCATTAACTGCAGACAAGTACACTGGATAAAGCATAATGGAGAATCTTGGCTTTAAAATTATTGTTGAAGTTCTCTTACACAGCTGGGTGGTTTTATGAATATGGTAATAACTATAACCTTTAGAATTCAAGACAGGAACAGCAGATGGAACCTAATTAAGAGGGAAAAAATTAATAATTTGTCTTCATAAGGAGTTGGAAAGGCAGTGGCACTTTGCAAAGGGAGGCCCGTTGTGTCACTTCATAAATGAGGAAACCAACTAACTAGACTATGAGGGGCTCATTAAGAAATAGATACATCTAACATAGGAGACAAGGATCTACAAGTTGTGGATATAGAAATCAAATGTTCAGAATTCCAGAAGCAAAGACAACCACAACAAAGAAAGCTTTTTTTAAAAACGGATACTTAAAATGAGGCCCAAGTTGTCCTCATAGGCCCCAAATGAAAAAGGGGAAGGATCCCATGGATGAGAAAAGTGCAAACTCTTCAACATCATTCCCCCCCATTATGTGAGTTCCTTGGAGAGGAGGAAATGCATCATTTCTGCCCCCTACCCAAATCCAGTAAAACATTTTAGACAGTCAGCATTAACTTTCACACATACTTCCTGCACAATATACCCTCTTATGGAAACACCAGAGGAAATATTAGCTGAAGAGTCCTTGGCAGAGGTATACATGAGGTACAGGAGGAGCAGTAGAGACAGTAGAGAAGGAAACAGCTTTCACACACAAGGCCCTGTCCTTGCTCTTTGTGGTCTTTTTTATTTGATTTTGTGGTCAATGGTACAAACACCCTCCTTCAATGAAGAGAAATGAGGGGAATCTTGCTAAGTCTTTTCACACTGCTGAGCAAGAAAGGAGTAGTGCAGTCTTTAGCTAAAATATAGACATTATTTATAAATATATTAAGATAATTAATGAACAGGATCATTAAAAGCTCTATGTGGATACAAAATTGGTATCTGCAGATATCCACATCAGTGGATGTGGATACCCAGTGTCTATAAAGTGGATAGCCACAAATTTGCAGGGTTCTTGATACAAAATTCGTATCCGCATCCACAAAAATGAGCCACGGATATCTGAATCCACATCCACAGATGTGGATATAAAGTAAACAGTTGTGGACTTGCAGGGCTCTAAAGATCACAAAGAAGAAAATTGCATTCTTAATAGATCCTTTATGCTCAACATCCTGAAAGTCAGTTTTCATATTTGTACCTACTCTCTCTTTCCCATACTTTAGATTTAATTAGCAAATCACCATGGAGACACAGGAGGTTGGTGCATCTCCTTTCTTCCTGAACAGCACTTAATTTGGCTTTAGGACAACCTGACAATCAACTCCTGCCCTCTCTTGCAGAGAATGTAATGATGCTGCTGAAGTGAGGGCATGCAAAAATAGGTCAGAGATTACAGCTCATACACATGACCACCCTTCTTTCTAAACTTCCAAGAGAAAGTATTAACTTTCTACTAATTGCTGTTTCACAAGAATGAGAGATGGGGCTGGCTATAATCAACAGTGAAACTAAAGATGCACATCAATAGCAATGTCTGTTTCTGTTTGTGCATTTTTCAATTAACAAGCATTCCCTACAACTCCAACTTGTTATTTGAAGCTGTTCTGCAAAGTTTGCGATTTGCAAGAGACTGGCTTCTGATACTGACACACTATAGGGAAAACTTAGTTCCAGCTACTTCAGCAATAAAGCTCCCATAGTCTGTCTTGTCAATATTTACTTCACACAGACTCCTATAATGTAGTGGTTCTGAACTATGGTATATGGACGACTCCTTGCAGGTACTGCATGGCTCAAGGCTCAGTCCCCCACCCCCTCTGTAGTGAGGAGCCCGTGTTGGCAGTCCAGCCCTGTCCCCCACCGAGTTGGAGTCCCAGTGCCGCCTTCCTGATGGGGGAGGGAGAAAGCCCCAAGCCTCGCTGCAGGATCCAACTGTCAAGGTTAAAGCGCTTTATCTGTTTAATTATTCTGATTAATATTTCCTTTCTTACCGGTTATATATGCCCCCTTATGTTACAGCTCCAGTAGCCTAATATGAATAATTTAGTATTTAAGGTAGAGATAAATGAAGGCATTTTGTCATCATGGATGGTTGGCATGGAAAGGTTTGCGGTGAACGGGGTGGGCCGCAAGCCAAAAAGTTTGAGAACCACCACTATAATAGTATATACACACACACATGTATATATTTTTGTTTGTGTGTGATGTAAATATCAAGAATATAAAATACAAACATTTTCTCTCAAAGGATTGTGGGAGTGTCTGGAAGTGAGGATGACAGTGGGATGTGCTCTGCTGTTCTGTGGAGAAATGGGGTTTTGGTTTTTCATGTTTGTTTAGTTTTGAGGGACTTGTGGGTTTAATTTCAGGATTTCTTTTTCTCTTTGCAAGCTTTGTCTGCCCACTGGCTCAGTTTGTTATGCATCCTGAGGGCTTAACCTATAGCCGTGGGTTGCAGATTTTGCCTTCAAAACGGGGGGAGGGGAGGGAATAATTTTTGATCAGGGGCCACTTCAGAAATTTTTGAAGTAGCTCTGGGCTGCCCCAAAAGGGGCGGGGCCTCAGGTGGAAGTGGGGGTCAGGACACTTCTGTGCTTCCTTGCCTACAGACCCTGATTGGCCTGGGGGTGGGGAAGTATGTGAAGGCTTTGCTGCTGCCAGAGAGAACCACCAGCTGTTCTGAACAGCTGGCGATTCCTCTAGGTGCCCGTCCCCATGGCAGTGCGAGGAGATTTCGCACACACTGACTTCCCTGCCCCCAGGCCAATCAGGGTTTGGGGGTGGGGAGAAAGCAGGCAAAGTCTCCTCCCGCCCTGCAAGGAGCAGGGAGGGAGGAGACTTCACACGCCCCGCACCCTCAAGCCCTGATTGGCAAGGGAGCGGGGGGAGCGTGCAAAATTTCTCACTCCTTGCCCTCGAGCGCGTGGTGCTTAGAGTCAACTGCCAGGTTGACTAAGCGCTGCACACTCCCTGGCCCCTAGACCCTGATTGGCCTGGGGGCATGGGAGTGGCAGGGCCTCTTCAGGCCAGATCAAACTGCTTGGTGGGCCAGATGCGGCCCACGGAGACACTTTTGCCCACCCCTGCTCTAAACTCTGGTCCAAACTTGTCAAGAATGTTGTTCTAAGTGTGCAGAAGGTTACTGAGTATAAAAACAAGGTGTGCCTCCCACATGAGCAAGGCTGTTGTGTTCATTGCCCTGCTGAGCAAACAGTTATGGAGGGGATTGTTGTACAAGATGTTTTTATCTCTACAGTGCCTCCCTCAACATATGCTATTGCTATCACTATCACTACACTAAGGTGCTTCCTTTTTTAAGAAATAAGCAGTTGGCTGGAAACCTAGCGAGTTACGGTAAGATCACAAGCCCTATTAAGCAGATTCCTTTGGGTTGTAATGGCCAAAAGATTTGGCACGTCTTGTCCTTTTGAAGGCAGATTTATATGATAGTTAAACATGATTTCAAAATTTAAGTTTCTCTGAGGCAAGGATTGGGGAGTGTAACTACCCTGTGTTTGTTGCCAGTGAGGACATAGTCTGCTTTCATTGCAGGAGTCTGACACGTTTGTTTGATTAGTGGCCTAAGCAGCAGCCAGGTGCCCCTGACAATGGCGACCTAGTGCACCTGAGCAAATGGAGGTTTCTGAGAGTTAAGCACGTGGTAGGATGCTCACTACCGGGAAAAAGGGAGTTCCTGAGGGAATAGAGAATTTTGATCCTCAACCTAGTCCCAGCACTCCCCTTCCCCCCGTCTATGAAATTTCCCTCCTCAGGATCAGTAGTGACTGTGAATGAGAATGTGGGGGTTGACAAATTCCCTGAAGTCACTAAGATATACTCCACGTGGTATTGGTAGGTTTTTGGATGAGATATGGGGAAAATATGGAGTAGAGGTAGCAGATTGGTTTCTGGACCATAATTTGCTGCTGTTATCTGCTCAGTATACTGCGAGGTATCTGAGTTAGACAAACAGAAATAGTACAGACTGACAAAACTGATGACAAAGTGCTCATCTCCTTAGACAATGGACATGTGGGGATTAACAGATGAAGGAAATTTGGTGGTTTTATTTGAGGTTGCAAGGGGAAGGGTTTCCTGGATTTCTTATTTTTTTCTGATGAGTATTAGTCTGACAGCTAATTTTATATGCAACTATGTGACTGTGACTGGGTACAGGGAAATTGAAAAATGTATAGCTCTTTTTAAGTATCTATCACAAAAAAAGGTGGACATTTTATTTTTGCAAGAGACAAACAGATGCAGGCAAACAAACTGGCTGGCTTGTAATTGGAGAAAAAAATTTCTGAATCACGGTTCCACTGCAAATGCAGGGGTTGCGATTCTCTTTGAGGACAGGGTGAAGCCTGCGTATGTGGTTGCACAGAAGTTGTTCCTGACTATTTATTGACAGTTCAAGATACTTTTGAGGAATAAGATGTTTTTGATTATTGTCTATATTCCCATTACAGGGGAAGACAGAGTGTGTTTTTTTTCAGTGCTTGGGTGCTCTTTTGACAAATTGTTTGACAAGTGATATTTTAATTTTGCAGAGTAATTTTAATCGTGCTCCTAATGAGAGAATGAATAGGACTCATCTGGAACAGTATCCACTGTTTGCTTAGGGACTTCCAACTCTTTTATAGACTTCTGACCCGAATGATGCGTGGTGGCATTTTCAACCTTATGTGCAGCATTAGATTTGATTGAGTGCTAGTGCCACCTCTTTCTCTGTGGCCCATTTGGGCTGTTTTCACTCATCATTTGTCTCTTGTTTTCTAACTATACTGTCCCTACTGGCATTTCAGCTCATGGTTCAGGGTCTCACTTGTTTTGTCTCTCCTGTTACGCAGGCTAAGAGAAGATCACATTCAAAATGGAGTCTGCTGGCCATTCTACCTCAGCAGTTTTTCCCGCCAAAACCACACTGAGGGATCACCTCAGAAGGCTTTGCACTCCACTCCCCTAGCCTGTGCACACAGCCCTAGACCTGTGCACCCCTCTCTAATATGGTGCATGCGCATCCAAGTTGTGCACCCAACCCTTTTTCCATGTGCACACCACCCTATTCTGCTGCACCCCTCACACTAATCCAGTTTTCCCGCCTTAGCATCTTTATAAGCTCTATCCTGAGGAGAGCTCGGGTTGGTTCTCCTTCATCCGTCTATGAGTGTGCGTTGTCGTCAACCCTGAGGAGTCCATCCATGCGTGATCTGACTGGGACTGCCCAGGTCCAGTAGTGCTGTGTTCTCTGAGGTGTGAAGGAAGCCTCCCCTTCAAGATACTGGAATCAGTGCTGTGAGATTTTGGGACTGTTGCTGTGTGTCCTGCTTATGAGTCGTGTATCCAGCCGGTGGACTGGTGTCAACGGATTCTAAGGTGTCAGCTCACGTGGAGGCGAGGATCCAGCTCGAGGACTGCTCCGGAATCTGAGCCGATCCATCCTCGAGGGATCTCCCTGCTGATCCTCCCCTACGGCTTCAAATTAGCCACAGAGTAGCAGGTCGTAGGCACCCATCGCCGCCTTCAAGTTTTTTTGTAAAGTATAATCCTTTTGTATACAGGAATCTTTCTATCTCTCTTTTCTTATGGGATAGGGTGGGATATTTACAGTTGTGTTGTTGTTTGTTGATGCATGTTCCTATTTCCAAAATATATGGTTTGGCCCTAAATTTTGTTTCTGGCCTGATTTGTGGCTCCAGTCCAACGGTGATTAGATACGTACCATCAGGTCGAATCTATCTTCTGTGGGGGGACAGCCTTAGGCTTTAATTAATTGCTTAGGCTCCACAAGCAATTGTTTACCTAAGTCTCCCAGGTAACACTCCCTTGTAATTCAAGACTCCAATACTGGCATTTTAACCCTCACCCTTTACATACGGTCATTTTGGGGGAGTCTAGGTTGTCTCAAAGGATGGTTTTCTCTCCTCAAGGCAATGGTGAAAGGTGGGTAAAATACAGTATTAAATGTTTTTGTCAGCAATACATGCAGCAGAAAATCATGGGTCTTTGCCAGAGAATGGAGAAGTTAAGAGTAGGGAATTGTGGAACTTTAAGTCTTTCGTGGCAGCAATGATGCTGGGTTGCATGAGGGCTTGAAATATATATTTTTAAAAAACACGGTTTTTGAAGGACCTGTTGGATAGCAAAATTCAGAGTACACTCAATAGGGCCCCATTTAATAGCTTTTCTCAGAATGGTGAAACTACTCAGCTTTTCTTTAGAAAAGAAAAATGTGAATCTGAAGATAATTGGCTGCTTCAAAGTATCACTGGGCCAAGCGCTGCCAGATTGTCTAAGTATTTTAGCACAGACTTATATGCCGCAGAGCCAGTATGTCCACCTTTGGGGATTTTCCTAGATCTCAATGTTGGATGTAGACCAGGTATGAGCAATAATTTTTGACCAGGGGCCACCTCAGAAAATTTTTATTGGCCGCAGGACCACCCTGGAAGGGGTGGGGCCTCAGGCGGAAGGGAGGGGCTAAGACACATTCTTGCTTCCCAATCCACAGACCCTGATTGGTTTGGGGGTGGGAAGCATCTTTCCCCCCCCACCCTGCCAGAGAGAACCGCCAGCTGTTCTGAACAGCTGGCAATTCCTCTAGGTGCCTGTGCCCCTGGAGTTGGGAGGAGACTATGCACACACATACACCCTGCCCCTTGTCAATCAGGGCTTGGGGGCAGAGGGAGCACGCAAAGTCTCCTCCCGCCCTGCTCCTTGCAGGATGGGGGCAGGGCAGGAGGAGACTCTGCATGCTTCCCCATCCCCAAGCCCTGATTGGTCTAGGAACAGGGGGACTGCATGAAGTCTCTCGCTTCCTGCCCTTGGGCGCATGGTGCTTAGAGTCAACAGCGACAGAGCCTCCGCAAGCCGATGCAGCTCCGCAGGCTGATGCAACCTACTTGGTGGGCCGGATGCAGCCCGCAGAGGCCCTCTTGCCCACCCCTGATGTAGATAAACTGAACAGAATTTGACAACTTCAGAAACTGACTTCTACTCCAAATGGACTTCTACTCCAAACGGGTTTTATGAGGTCTTCTGGACCCTTTTTGGGCTTCGCTGCTTGGAGATTTTTCAGGAAAGAGAGAGAAGATGTTGCCTTTCAGTTGTTGAATGGCTCTTATCCTGTGCCTAAAAAGGGAGGACCCGGGAAGGTGAAGAATTGGAGCATGTCCCTGCTCTTCTCCAGCTAGAAAAGCTTTTTTCAAAGGCCTTGACAAATAGACTGAAAACTGTGATTGGTTTGGTCATGTGCCCCAACTTGTCTATTTTCTTATTGTGACATGTAATTTCAGCCTCAGAAACATGTGATTTGCATGTTGGGTTAATTTCCCTTGATCAAGAGAATGCTTTTGAACATGTAGATCAAGGATATTTGTTTTGCACACTTTGTGCTTTTGGTTTGGGGCCCAGATTTGTCTCCTACTTTCAATCACCATATAATTATATTTATAGTCTACTTAAGGTGATTGGTGTTTTAAGACCCCCCATTTCCAGTCTACAGGGGAATCAGATCAGGTTGCTCCCTTTCTTGGTTACAGTAAGCTCTAGCTGTTATGCACGTTGCAAAAGAACTGTTTGCCCTGTCTCTCCCTGTTCTAACTTGTAGTCTGGTGAAAATTTCTGCACATGCTGATGGTGCAAATGTTACTCATTTCTGTGATGGGCAGGTTTTGATTGTCTGCACTTTCAGGGAGGCATGCTCAGCTCATATAACTTGAGAGAAGAGTGGCAGATTCCTGTTGGAACCTTGAGTGATCTCCTGCTCCCGACTCTGCCAGCGGGGGCTACTGAGGAGTTGAAATGGCTATAAGGCACTAGGAATTATGCTGAGACCAGATGGTATTTTAGGTCAGAATTGGGAGGGAATTATGGAGACGTTAAAGTGGAGGTTACAAAGTTGGAAGTGGTTTGTCTCAATTCTCCTTTCTAAGGGCACGTGTTAGTCATTAATCATAGTTTCCTTTATGTTGAGGCATAATTCCATTATTTTGGATCTTCCTTCACACCTTGGAAAGAGGTCAGAAGTTCTTTTGGACTTTTCTCAGAGACGGCTATTGAGACAGTGGCACACCAGATCCCTTGACCTCAACTGACCACAAACAAATGCATAGGCACAAGCAGTGTGGCTCATCTGTGTGTTAGTGTTGTTAAAACAGGTATTAAAAGTTATAAAACGTAGTGTTTAAACTCTCATTTTGAAAGCTTGTTGTTTATCACTATACAGCGTGAAAAAGACAGCTTCTGGTGATGAACTCCAGCCAGCCAGCCTGGGGGACTCTATGCAAAAGTCTCCAATTGCAGAGAAATGGGGGATCTTGTGTTTCTGCACTTATTTTATTCAAAGCATTTTAAAAATAAAAATCTTATATGTATGTGTGTGCATGCACATGCACACAGACTTTTCCTCTGGCAACTCTTGTTCAGAATCCACCAGGCAAAACTACTAAGCACCTGATGGTGAAAAGTTGCTTGTATGTAACAAAGATAAAACAATATGCCATGTTATATTTCAAAGAAAGCTTGTAAAATACTATTTTCTGAAAATGAAAAAAAAAAGGCAGTACAAGAAGGAAAAAGAAGATTGCAACTCCTTTAAGTAACAGTGGCACAGCAAAGGAATGGAAACAAAAGACAGGCTGAGCAAGTCTGTGCCTCATGCTCTGTTGTTGCTCCCGCCAGATGAATATCAGATGTAACAAGCTTTATTTCAACAGATGCTTAACCAGAGATTTTGTATGGGATAAAAGGAAACCGATATATGGATTCCATTTTTACAAGTACTGAGTGAGCAGAAAAGTGGAGCTTCCTCAGTTGCTGATAAGGTGCTGATGGAGTGCATACCTCACCGGAATTTTTAATGCAATGCCTTCAAAAAAGCTAAAACAGTACACATGTAGACACACAATACGCTACAACACATAACTGCACTGCCATTTATTTTTCTTTCCTTTTAAATTATAATTCTGGAAAGAAAAGAGAGAAAGGGCCCAATATATAGGAGCACTTGGAAAAGAATATAACATTTCTAACTTAGAAGACAATCTTTTACAAAGATGCCAGGCCAATGACCTGGGGGAAAATATTCTCATTACAAAGGCTATGTATTAAATTCATTTAGCCCTTCTAGATCTACTGACAAGAAAAAACACACCCCAAGCTCACCTCTTAGCAGAAAAATTCTAGGGTAACAGTGAGCTAGGAATTTAAGCGACTACTCGACTACCTGATAAGTCTAGGCTTATCAGGCAGTGGAGTCACAACTTAATTATTCGCTTCCCGCCCCCGCGTTTGCTGTCTCTGTATCAGAGGCAGGGCCGGCTTTAGGAAGTGCAGGGCTCGATTCGCGCGCCCGGGGCACCACGCATTCGCCGCACGCCCGGGAGCGGGGCCCTCTTAGGCGCGAGGCCCCCCTCTTAGATGCGGGGCCCCCGTCTTAGGCGCGGGGCCCGATTCAGGGGAATCGGCCTAAAGCCGGCCCTGATCAGAGGCAGCAAGGGTGGTGGGGGAAGCAGGAGCTGGTGCTGGAGGGGAGCCGGCTTAAAAGCTGGTTCCCCACAGCATCTGCTCCATGGTGCATGAGGGTTGAGGCACAGCTGCAGTAGGGGAGGCAGAGCTGGCTCCGGACCACTGTGGCTCTGCATTTTAAATGTAGTAATAGCCACCTGGCTCTTACTACATTTAAAATTCAGATCTTACTACATTTAAAACCAGCAGTCCTGGAGCTGGCACAAGCTGGGACTGCCAGCTCCGGGAGGTACCAGAACTGTGGCTCTGCATTTTAAATGTAGTAAGAGTTCAGCAACTGTTACTACATATAAAATGCAGAGCTGAAGCAGTCCCAGAGCCAACGCACACTGGGACTCCTCAGTCCCAGCTCATGCCGGCTCCAGGAGCTACACCCGCTGTGGCTCTGCGGAGCCTCCCATAACTGACTAATCGTGTAGTCAATACAAATTGTATCGACTACGCAATTAGCCACTTACCCGCTGCTTAACATCCTTACAGTGAGCACTGTGTATTCAGCATAAACATTAGGTTCACTGGATGGCACTATCCCAAGAGTGACTACACAAAATCTCTCAGCTGTCCCCACTCTGGAAGATGTTTGAGAGTTCTCAGACTCAGCCACTTGCTGCTGTTCTAACAGCATTCTCCACATCCATGATCTGCAGGTTTCTCTAGCATTTCACCACACAGCTCTGCAGTGTCATAAAAAAGCTACATATGAAACACCTTATGTTACCTGCAAGCTCTACTGCTTCCTTTCTTCTAAACTCAGCATCCAGTGAAGTGCTCCTCCTTACTTCTGCCCAAGGTCACTGCTCTCATTCAAGCTAACTCCCCCCCCCCTAAAAATTTTCCGAGTCCTTTCCTGTTCCCAGCTTACCCCCACTTTCCTGTTCTCTCACAATCCTCCTGCCAGCTCCCACAGAGTCTCTCTCTGCCTTTCAGACTTCTCAGTTTCCCAGATCTCCCACTGCTTCCTGTGAAGCTAACCCTCTGCTTGTCCCAGATCTTCTTCAACTAGGTCCTATTCATTATACTGTATGCCTGGTCTACTCCGGGGGTGCATCTATGCTGCACCCGGAGCTCAAAACAAGCTATGCAATTTAAGCTATGCAAATTGCGTAGCTTATTTTGAGTCCATTTCAAAATAGCTTATTTTGAAATTTGGAGCTGTCTATACCCATTATTCTAAAACGTCCCTTATTCCTCGTAGAACAAGGTTTACAGGGACATCAGAATAGCAAGCCTGATATATTTCGAAATAACTGGTGAATTCAAAAGATGCAGAATAGCTATTTTGGGATACTGGTATTCCGAAATAGCGCTGCAGTGCAGAAGTAGCCTCAGAATTTAGGTTGAAAGTAGCTGCATTAGGTCAGTTTTCTAAACAATGAGTCCACATTACCACGCTCATTCCACTGACTTTAAGGACCACTAAAGTCAAGTTCCATACTTCTGCTTTTCATGAAGAGTAATGCTAAATTTGACTTAGCATGATCGACTTAACAGTAGTGCAGATGCAGTGCTGTGAAAGTCAAACTTCTTGGCCTCCAAAAGGTGTCCCACAGTGCCCTGTGGTGACCTATCTGACCAGGACTTTCAACTTGACTACCTACTGCTCTCCAGGTGCACAGGAAAAGCCCCAAGAAAATCTGAAGTTCATTTCCTGTTTGCCCACCATGGGGAGCAGACCTCGCAGCCTAAGCAGCACACCTGACCATGAATGTCCAGGCTCACAAACGAGCTCCAGCATGGAGCAACCATGACATCCTAGACATTACTGCTGCAGGGAGAGAGGAATCTGTATGGACAAAATTACGAAGCAGCAAAAGAAACGTAGATATGTATGCCAAGCATGGTGGAAAAGGATATGCCACAGGATCTTGTGGGAAGGGAAAGTTGCACTCTCCTGGCAAACAGGGGGGTGAAAAAACACACAGTGACCGTGTGAGCCCCTGCCCATCCCTGCCACCACACCCAGACCCCCCTTCTGCCTGTAGGCTCCTGTGAAGGGAAAACTGCACTCTCCCAGCAAATGGGAGTGGGGGATGTCAAACACACGCTTACCGCATTATCTCCTGACCGGCCCTTTCGCCATGCCATTATGGCACCCTTTATAAATGCCTACCTGTGGGAGCTGCTGTTTGCAGACACTGTGTCACACATGCTTTCAAAATGAAAACAAAAGAGTGAGCCCTGACCTGTCCCTTACCATGCCTGCCACCAAATCAAGTCCAGCTGCTCCCTTAAGATCTCTGTGGTGTTCCTGTTGCATAATGCCTTGTACATAACATATGCCCATTGTCTTGGACAAATGTTCTTTTGGGCTAAGAGATATATCGTGGAGATACGATGCACAATGTATCTCCTGCCCTTCACCTTTTTTTGTTACAGCAGGTGCAACAGCGAGCCTATTGCCCAGTTCCCTAGCACAGATCCAAAGGTGAAAACGTAATTGGAATGACACATTCAATGAGCAAATACAATCTGCCCACATGGACAGATTAAATGAGTGGAAGAGAATGCTGCTACAGAAGATGTGAGCGGAGCCTGAGGAGAGGAGAACATGCAGGGAAGATACAGGAAAATGTCTTGAGGCTCCTGGGAGAGCTGATGATGCATCTGGTAGATTCATGGAACAGTCAGATGCATACAGAGATTCCCTTTGGCCCACGTCGAACTACATTCCCTCCTCACCAAGTTCCACAGCCTTCTCTCCCAAGCACCCTAGAACATGGGAGTGGAGGAAAGGAGTTAAGGGCAGCCTCACATTCAACCCCCTTGTAATTGTTGAACAGGGGATTGTAATATGCCACTTTACAATGGGGAAGCCAGCTCCATTCCTGGGGCAACTTTACCGACCCGCTCAAAGAACTCAGCCTGACCTCCTTTTCTGTCCCTTCTTCCTTGTGTTTCCTAAATAAAAATGCATTTTTTCCTCAACAACAGTCTCTTTATTGCTTCTGTTGCATAGGGGTGGATGGTTTACACACAAGCACACTTAACACAAGGGCACCTTTGTTAAGAGCAACATGCATGATTGTCATAATGCTGTCTTGGCCATTCACAAAGCTGTTTTTCAAAGCCTCTATGATTTGTAGTGCCCCTCAACGTGCTCTCTTTATTACCCTGGTGTCTGGATGCTCATAATTAGTGGATAGATGCTGTGCCTCAGCCCCCAACTCTAACATAAAACCTTCCCCTCTACTGTCACAGATATTATGGAGCACACAGCAGGCAGTCATAAGAATGGGAATGTTGCTTTCAGAGCTCTAACCTAGTGAATATACTGAGAAACGTTCCCTTTAAATGCTCACTTTCTACACTTGCTCATACTGTAGATGAGCTGCTCCCTACTGCAGTTTGTGTGTCCTGTGTGCAGCTTCATGAGCCATGGGAGCAAGGGATAGGCTGGGTCTTCAAGGATCATGATGGGCATTTCAATGCCTCTGATATTAATTTTCCTGTTTGGAATAAAGTTCCAGGTTTCAGCTTTCTGAAGAGACAGGAGTTCCTAAAGATGTGCACATCATGAACCTTCCCCAATCATCCCACGTGGATGTCTGTGAAACAGCCTTTGTGATCCACCAGCATCCGCAGCACCATTGAGAAGTACCCCTTGTGGTTTATGTACTCTTTGGCAAAGTGGTTGGGTGCCACGATAGAGATGTGCATTCCATCTATCACTCCTCCATAGTTAGGAACCCTATCACAGCAAATCCCTCCACTAAGTCCTCCACATTTCAGAAGGGTATTGGCTGCCTTTGCTACTTAGATTACAGAAGCACCCATTGTAGATTTCCCCACTACAAACTGATTCCCAACTGACTAGCAGCTGTCTGGCATTGTGAACTTGCAAAGAGCTATTGCCATGCACTTCTCCACTGTTGGAGCAGGTCTCATTCTGTTATTCCTGCACTTCAGGGAGAGCAAAAGCAATTTGCAAATTTCCATGAAAGTGGCCTTATGCATGCAAAAGTTTTGCAGTCTCTGCTGATTGTTCCATACCTCTGTAACTATGCTATCCCCCCAGTCTGTGTTTCTCTGATGCACCAGAACCGGCATTCCAGTGTGTTGAGAGGATCAACTTCCGCAAGCCTCTGCCAATTGCTCCACTCAAATGCTTCACACAAGTGGCCTTCTTTGCATTCTTCCTCACTCTGGCAGGCCCTGGCAAGACTCTGGACATACTGCAGCATAAGGTGCAAGATGTTTGTTATGATTGCCATAGCACCTTTACTGCTGAACGGGGTCCATGCTTACCCTGCTATGATATCTGCACCGATAACCAGGGGAAAAAGGTGTGAAAAGATTGTTTGCGATTGCTTTCAAGCAAGGAGGGAAAGAGGAGATGAGTGCATGATGGGATGCTGATGACATGTACCCAGAACCACCCCTGCATTGTTTTCATTTCATCAGGCACTGGGAACCTAACCCAGAATGTAAAGGGGTGGCAGGAACTATGGGATAGCTATCCACAGTGCATTTCTGTCGAAGTCTATGGTAGCAATCCTACTGGGGATGCATTACATCAAACTCTTGCACACAGTGAGAACATACACCTTTGACTTTACAAAATTGGGTGCTAAATAATTGACATAAATGAATTCAACCTTACCCTGTAGCGTAGACAAAGCCATACTGAAAGAAACTGACTCAGCATTGAGGAGCCTGAGCCTCAGTAGAATAGTCCCACTAAAGTCTGTTACCTGCTTTGGAAATCAGCCAAGGAATAAGCCCAGACAAAGGGTGAACTAGAGCAGCACTGAGGCTTGTTGAGTTGTACAG
Organism: Pelochelys cantorii; assembly: GCA_032595735.1. Classification (NCBI taxonomy): domain Eukaryota; kingdom Metazoa; phylum Chordata; order Testudines; family Trionychidae; genus Pelochelys; species Pelochelys cantorii. The sequence goes on from CM064330.1 coordinate 67,592,273, forward strand.
ATTCTTCATGGTGCGGCAATACTCACACTCACACACACACATATCGGATTCATGCTGGCAGTTTGGAGTCAGGCTGAAAGTGCGGCGAGAGTTAGTTTCGATTTCGCAAGTGGCTGAGGCTGGCCAAGCAACAGCTTCCCAAAGATCGGACATGAGGTGACAAGAGTCCCCGGAGTCCCTTTGGATCCATGGGAGGGCTCTACTGCTTCCAGCCAGGTCCCAATCTTGGCATGCTATTACATCTTTCCAAGGAGAAAGACACACACCTGGCCGCCTGTCACCATAAAAGGTAACACATGCTATACTGCTTTATGATTGGGAGTTTCTCACTCACATTTCCTCATGCATGCCATACATATCCATAAGCAAGAATACAATTGATTCAATAAACCAATTACTTTTAGCAAGCATCTAACATTATGGGGATTTTCTACTATTTGCATAACAGGAAGCTGTTCAGACTGCAGCTACTGAGCATAACAAGACCAACTGCAGCTGAAAGAGCAAATGGTGGGGGGGCACCTCTGACTACAGAGCCAACTGAACTAGCTGTTTGAGAAAGAATTGCATGTTCAGAGGCAATGTTATTTTGTATGACTTGCTCATTACCTGTTTCAGCATTTCTGAAATGTAAGTGAACTTGAGAACAACGGATCTATTTCTTTTTTAATGGGTTATTTTTTTGAGAAGCAGAATCATCATAATGCAGGTCTTACCACTGGGTAAATCAGATGATAAATGCAACACTACCAGGAGTAGCTCACCACCATAAGACCCACACCTTCAACAAAATCCTTCCCACAGAAACTAAAGACTGGGGGGAGAAGGGGAATAGGTTTTTCAGAAAAGCCCTAACGCCTGAGAGAGAAAAGGAATATAGCCCACTTGGACATATCTAAGAAAAATTTCAGCACTGTTTACGCTTAGTTAATATAGGGATAGGCTCTCGTGAAATAAGCTTATCCAGCTAGCTTGATAAATGGGGTTTGTTGTAATATTATACATCAGAGCCAGTAATGATCTACACCAAGTAGCTGCAATGTTATTTATTTTGCAATACAAAATAGCAAGTATATTCCTCTTGTTTTTTGAGGAAATGTCACAAAAATCCTTCAAATCCTTCTTTTACACAAACACCAAGAGTTTTCAAGTGACATGATAAATTGCTTTCTTGAGTTCACAGGGTTTGATAAGCAATTCATACTTAGCAGAGATTAACAGGACTGTACTGCAGTAAAACACTAGTCTCACTACTCTAGATATGTCTGATCTTAGAGTGAAGGTGTTTTTTTACCTCCTGATAGCTATTTTCGTACTCAACATTTGTATCTTATAAAAAAATCTCATATTAAATACCAGCAAATAAATGTGCAACTGACACCAAATTTAGCAGCAATGTTTGCATGTTTATTCCTATCTCTGGGAAATGAGCCTGCAAATCTCATCAATTACCAGAAATGCACTAGACTGTTTTCTCTTCAAGAGTAGCCTACTCAGAGTGACCATACATTTCCCCCAAGTGAAAATAGTGCACATGGGGCTGCTGGAGGCTGCTAACCTGAGCCCCCTCCCTCCTCCACCACGCTCAGGGCCAGCCAAAGGCACCCCACCACCAACCCAGCCCATGTCTCCCCACTGCCTGTCCAACGGATCAGCTTTGTGTGTGAGCTCCACTCCCTCACTGCTAACAACTGTCTAAGCTGCCCCCCCCCAGCTCAAGTCTCTCTCCCTAGTCCTCCCTCCAGTGCAGGGCTGATGTTGCTGTTCTTACCCACACATGCTCCTCTGCACCCCACAATGGGTCCCATGTGTTGAATCGCTGCCAGTAGAGCCCCTCGAACCAGGGCCGAGCAGGGAGACCCACAGGCTGCCCCAAGCGCTGGGCAAGAAACATAGCAGGTGCATGGGGGATGCATGCGCAACCCCAGCTACTCACCCATGCAAAACAAGAGGTGATGGTGGTGTAGCAAGGATGCTTCCCATACAGCAGAGCAGGAGGAGGAACAGCAGCAGGTGCAATGGCGGAGCTCTCACTGTCCATCCCCACACTGTTGCCAATGCTGCTACCGCTGGAGGAGACATCAAGGGAGACTCCGGCAAGAGGATGTAGTGGGACAAACAAAGGGAGAGGGATACAGCCACTGGCTCAGTGCTGTGATCCCAGAAAATATGGGACAATTTGCCCATATTTAACAAAAAGTCGGGACACCTGAAAAGAAGGCTTGCATACAGTACTATCAAGTCACCTTAGCTCTTTACTATATACCACCACATATGTATCTTTAATTTACTGACATCCTACTATGAAAGGAACAACAAAAGCAAGCCAACAGGTCTGAAATTTCTCTCCAGGACAAATGGCGACCTCACTGTCTTAAGTAGACTTGACCTGGAGATTCTCTTCTGTTCTATAAACGCATCAGACTTCAGTCCCCATTTCCCTCCTTACCCCCAAAATAATGTGCCCTCCTCTTCATGTCCATGATACCTGAAAGCTGATGGTCCACTGACAGCTGCCTGAAATGGTTTATTCTTCATTAACTGTTTGCTTTGGATCAAATGAAAGAAGCAGGGAAACGGACAACAGCCCCGTTGGGAGAAGAATCATGTGGGACAAATTAGGAGCTGCTGTAAGATTTAAGAGCCGGGGGAAAAACAGGGCTAACTGGAGGCAGCTGTCAGGATGTGGGTTTTGTGTTTATATTCCTCTCTTTCCCTCCCTAAACCCCTTATGGATATTATGAGAGAAAGTGTGTGAGACCCATAAGGGGATCAATTCCCTCCGTCATACAGAAGGCATGAGAACATAACCTACCCTATCTGAGAATTATGCTTAGCCAGAAGCATAGAGAAAATGGAGGGAGACATTTATTTAACAAAACATTCACCCTCTTATCTAAATGCCATAATGGGCATTAAATTGTAAGTTTTAGCAGATATCAGTAATGATAACTGAGTGAGCCTCCACCCAAGCACCAAAGTCAAGAGAACTGGAGATATGAGTCTTAACTTTCTTTTTCTGTGAATGACAGATATTGTTTCTGACTTGACCTTCTCCCCACCTCTATCGTGCTTCAAAATCTCAAACACAACATTTTAACATGGCACACTGCCAGCACCTTTTTCTTTTTGGGTGTGGAACAGGTTTTGTTTATTCAAATATATTCCAAATGGTTTACAGTTTCAGCTTTAATTTAGAAGAGATATTGAAAATAATTTAACACAAAAACTAGAGTAGGCATTTTTCTTGCTAGAGGTTTCTCTCCAGTTGTATTTCCCTCTGAATTCCCACACGCATGCACTTACCAACATGGCCTCTCCCTCTTCTTAGGACTCCCAAGGCAGAGGAACAACTTTGATACTGTTCTTCCTTTCTATTATGATGGAGGAAGTTAACTCCCTTGGGGATGCCCGTCCTGACCCTTTTCATCACAGCCCTCGGCTCATGTAATATCAATTGAAGTCATTTTGGAGCAGGAAGGATATCAAAGACATGGATAATAAAAGAGGAGACAACATGGATGAATGAGACACAGCACAGTCTGCTTGTTCCAATTCACTGAACATCTGATCCCTCCCATTCCAAGTCTCCCCACAAGAAAATCCCTGCTCCCCACCTCCACCCAAGACGCCAACTGAACATCTGGATTTCCTGCCTTCCTGGACAATACCATGAAGATCAGAGATGCAAGGAAATTGGATTGTTCCAGAGCCAAGAAGTTTCCCTTAACACTAACTGGCTCTCTAATGAATTAGTATGGAAAATACATGAAGACGCATCAGGAGTGCTGATTTTATTCTAAGCAAGATGGTCAGCTATGGAAACAAGAGAACATGAAAATTTGAGTAAAAACAAAACATAATTGCTTAACCAAAGCTAAAGGATGAAATCAAGAGCAGTTTTTCTTTAACAGTTTGGCTTTTCCTGCTGAGTGACTGAACAAGTACATGAAAGGAAGATGCTTAGCAGCAGGAACATGCCTTTCACAGTTCCCTATAAACAAGTTCTGCTCTGCAACGATTTTCTATAGCCTTAGGGCATGCCTACACTTGCAATTTAAAGCAGAGAAAGTCTGCCCATCCCCCACAGAGTCAGAACTTTGAAAATCGCTTTCCAGTTTTCCTGGCAAGTGCTCATTCCAAGGAGCAGAGGATTCCCTGCTTGCAGCAATGCTGAGCTACTGGATCAGTGTTTGGAGAGAGAGAGGGGCCTGAGCAGTGACTCAGGATGCCCCAGGATCAACCTCCCCTCTTCCCACAAGACCTACCATCAAAATGGAGACAGCTGCATTGTGGAATAGCTGCCCTCAGGGAGCTGTTCTCATCAGTGATGGAAGTGCTGCAAATGTAAACACACTAAAGCCTGCAGAAGTAAGCGAGTATACAAATCAGTGCTTTTCTTTTACCAGTTCACTATCAGCGGTGAAACTGCCAGCACAAAAACTCTGCAAGTGTAAACATAGCCTTACTTTCTAACTATAAGCTGCAGGGGGTAGCTAAGTTAGTCTGTAACAGGAAAAACTTAAAAAACAATAAATAGTCTGGTACCACTTTAAAGACTAACGAAAACATGTAGATGGTATCACAAGCTTTTATACTATTGCCTCCCCTCCACACCCTTTAGTAAAGCCAATACAATGAAAATCCAGGTTCTCGGTACGGTAACAAAAGCTTCAGTTACAGACTAACTTGGCTACCCCTTGGAAAAACTTGAAATACAAACAACGAATAGTCTTGCAGCACCTTCAAAGGCTGACAAAACATGTAGATGGCATCATGAGCTTTCGTGGTCACATCTGAAGAAGTGGGTTGTGCCCACGAAAGCTCATGATGCGATTTACATGTTTTGTTAGTCTTTAAGGTGCTGAAGGCTATTGTTGGTTTTAGTTTTTCTAGTGCTGTAACAGTCATTTCAAAACAGATCCCTGAACTCATTAGAGCCTTTTTAAGACTTATCAAAAAGACGATATTTGGGCCTTTGCAGACACAGACAAAAAAATTCTAATTCCAATTTTCCCAGTGATAGGTCTGCTGTTAATGTCTTTAGTATGCTTTTTTATTAATAAAGAAGGCATCTTATAAACAAAAAAATCTCATTCACCTTTATTTTAATCCTCATCTCTAAAAAAAAAAGTATTAAAAAGATAGTCTCCTACCTTTCCCTAACTTATGAAAGTTTCTCATGCAATTTCATAATTAATATTAAATTGGTATAAATAAATAGAAAAGGGAAGATTTTCAAAAGCTTCACTTTACATCGTGCTCCTGAATCCCTTGAATGTCCTTGAAAACCACCCCCAGAATGAATGTGCACTTTTTTCATATTACTTCAATTTTGGGAGGGATAATTAAACCCACAGTCTTAATACTGTTCCCTCAGGGATCTGTGTGGGAAACGCACAAGGAGAAATATGTAACACAAAAGTGTGTTTCCACAACAAATTAAGGGTTTGATTGTTACTACCCTGCATATTGTTAAGCCCATGAAGCAGGAGGCATTTTACAATTCTAATGTGTTTTTGAACTAACAATCTAAAGTCAAGAAAATGTTTCAGGTCTATTCCAAAGAGAAGGGAGATCTCTGGGGAAAAAAAGCTTCAGATAGTGGTTTTCATATAAATATGCAAAGAAAACATCACACAAACACCTATCAAACTGAGGTATTTATATGGTGCCAATCACCGTAGTATCTAGGTTTTACAAAGCACTTCACTGTGTGTTTAATTAAATACTCCTTGACTGACTGAGAGAAGACAACAAGAGCTACCTGCGAAGCTACACCACAAGCTCACAAAATCTTAGTGGTTTACAGATAACATCTATGCCATATTTATTTATTCACCCAAATATTCATGGGGGAGCTGGGATCCTAGACATCAATGCCTGCAAAACCATGTCTCAAGGCAAACTGAATTTGTATTTTTCTAGTCAATAATGCCTATTTCTTTTTAAAGGACCAATAATTTACTTCACCATGTAAAAAAGTCAGAGAATTTAAGTTTTACCAGCTTATTTTACCAAAACTGGAAATTGGGAGAGTGGGGTGAGGGAAAGAAATAAAACTTGTGTGTTAAATGATGCCACCTTTATAAGTGCGAAAATGAAAGCTTTTACCTGATAGCAACCTAAATCAGGCTACCCTGTTACATATAGCCTGCCAAAAAAAAAAAAAAAAAAGCAGATTAATTGCCAGCCCTAGCAGTCCCAGTAATCCATCTTCCTCCGATTTTTAAGCAGCATTGTTGTTGGTTTTTTGGATGGAGGGGCTATATTTAAATAAAATGGGCATACAAAGAAGCATAACATTAGTGAGCCAAAAATTATCCCAATACTGTTCTTTTTAAAAACTTAAAAAATGAATAGTCTAGTAGCACCTTACAGACTAACAAAACATGTAGATGGTATCATGAGCTTTCCTGGGCAAAACCCACATTATGTCACTGCTGCTGCTGTTACTTTTTGGAATGAGCTACACTTGTAAGGTACATGCAGGCACACAGCAGTGCAAGACTCAAAATTAAATTACTAACAAACAGTAAAGCTGTATTACACATGTGGCATACACTAAATCTGGCTGGCTGGTTACTGAAAACTAATTTGGCAGGGATCCAAGGCTCAAGAAGTAAAGATGGCTTGCTCCATTTAGATCTGGTCTGAGCACACACTAAATCTCTCTCATGAACACAGAACCATAGCATTGTTAGAAGGGTGATCTAGTATAACCCTCTGTCAAGATGCAGGATTTGTTGTGTCTGAACCATCCTAGGCAGATGGCTATCCAGCCTCCTTTGAAAATCTCCAGTGAAGGAGTTTCAACAACTTCCCAAGGCAGTCTTGTTCCATTGTCTTAATGTTCTTAGAATTAGGAAAATTTTACTGAGATTTAATTTACATATGCTTTCCTTTCAGATTTCAGAGCCATTACTAAATTCATTGTGTGCCAGATTCTCAACCTTTGGCCTCCAAATGCTGTATGAAGTGTTGCCTCAAATATGTGTTTGTCAAAACCTGGAACTTTTCTATCTCAGCCAGGCATACTTTCAAATGTGGTGTATGTAGTCTGGTCTCATCTGCCCAGTTAATTCAAAAGAATGCATTTTTATCACAATGAATTTATGTGGTATTGATTTACCAGGGTACAACAAGGGCAGGGGTGCATGGCTTGGGGGAAGAGTAAGACATTGATTCCCGCTCCAGATGTGAAAATCGGGGGGGAGGGAAGAGGAGAGCTGTTCACTAGCTGCTTATTTTTAGCAGGCAAAAACGCAAATCTAGGTTCTAAGTGGAATACAGCAGCATCATTTTGCTTTACTACCATGCTGTGAAAAATGTAGTAAAGCTTCTGAAATCTGGCTTCTTTCTCCACAGTGTGGCAGTACAGAGAAGCAGTACAATTATGTGCAACTTGTAACCAACAACAGGGACTCACAATGATTGGACAACGCGGTCTAGTTTTATGGCTTTGTAAAAGAAACTTTTTAGTTTTCAAGGGAACTAGCTATGTCTTCTTGGCACTTACTGAAGATGAGGAAGGGTGAGGTCAGATCTGTCTGCACTGCAAGAAACAGGCACTGACACACTTATTCTTCCAGAGGTGCAATTTTGCTCTGTCTACTTGTGCTCTTAGCACCTTCTCTTTGTGTTTGGCTCTGATCAAATAGTTCCCTCTATCTAGTGTATGGTTCCCACAATTATATACTAACAAAAATAATGACTTTCATACTCTAACCAACACACTAAAATTGTGAAGGAAAAAAGAAATGAACATTAGTGTCAGCTAGAATTGTATGTGCTGATTCCCCCAACCATGGTTTCCTATTCAAAATTTATTAAGACATGTTCCATATAATTACAGATTGAACACTCTCATAGATAGTGCCTATGGACTCAGTTCTGCAATGCTTACGAGGAGAACAGTGTGTATTAGCATGACTTTTCCTACTGACTTGGATGAGAAAGCTATTGGTGGTAAAATTACATTCAGAAGTGTCTTTAGTGTCAGTTTGTAACTCTGCACACAATCTAAAACACAAATTTTGTTAAAAACCAAAATAATTGAACATTGAGAATATTTGCTCATTTAAAGCGATAACTAAAAACGTCCATTATTAAAGCTGCATCATAAAAGAACCCAATAATTAAAACTAATTGTCTGCTAGGCCACCCCACTTCCCTCTTCCTGGGGCTTTACCTCCTTTGATCTGTCCGTCTGCGTTATTAACATGAACTGCAGGAGTAGCAGGTTCAAGTTGAAATGAGGTAAATAATTCCTGAGTGGAATGAAGCTGAACTGAGCAAGCAGCCAGAGATACTAAACCATCCCCCACCCCCCAAAAAAAACCACACATACCAAATATTCCTAACACAGAGTGTGACTGAATGCATTGGGCTGAATCACTGGAGGAACAGCTATCTGTCAGCATGTAGGTGACTGCGGCTAACCTTGAGCAGTCACAAGTATCATTTTGAATAGTTTTTGGTCACACTTCTTCTTTGCCCAGCACTTTACTCAAGGCTGTGGAAAACTTGTAAGTATGAAGCTTGTCTACGGTCCACCTTTTTTTCATTCCCCCACCAGTTAATTAACATGTGACTGAACTGAACACCTTGGAAGGGCACAACAACAAATTTAATTTATTAATTCCAAAAAGGTGGAAGAATTTGAGTAAGTAAAAAATTGTATTAGCTTTTCATTTTATTCATCAACAAATAACCTCTCATGTAAGGAGCAACGATTCCCAACATGATGGGAATAATAATAAATAAGACAAGTCTGCTCTTCAAAATATAACCCTGAGTTAAATTCTAGTCTATTATTTCCAGACGATGAACAGACTGATAGCTGTTCCAATCACCACAAAACATGATGGTATTGTTTATAAAAAGACAGAGCACAGTATGGGCAAGCTCCTCTGACAGAAATCACACCACTTTTTGTGAATCTTACAAAGCCATCAGAGCTTTTCTATTTTATTAACAATACTGTTACTATATTCTGCAATTTTCAGGCACCTCAACAAAACACAATTTATTATGAATCTCTGCAGAGCATTATGCCTTGGGGTAGTGTTTCCTTTGCTCGTCATGATGATCTTAGGGTGCAGTTGTCAATTTAGAGATGTTAATAAATGTTTTACCGTGGCATGTCATGAATGACGTATTTTAAAGCTAGTCCCTTAAGTTGTTGGGCTATTGAGGTTACCTCTCCTGTCTTACCACGAACGATGCCACAATGCTTTATTATTTTGAGAGTGGGTTTGTTTTTTCCTGGCATAATTTTTTTTTTTTTTGGAGGAAGGGCACAAGGAAAATATGAGCCACTATCCAGTAGTTAGATTCATACTGAAAACTTTACACACATGCACTCACAACCGTATCATTTTCAAGGCACTTCAGAAAAAAATCAAAGACCGTTGTGAAAGCAAAAAACAATTAACACAGATACGTGACAAACTGTTTGCGTGAGATTCACATTTTATTGCCGCACTGTCTTCTACAGCAATACTGCTGCTTCTAAACTGATGGCAGAGCGGGTGGGGTATTTTCAGCAATGAAGTTTGGGGGGGTGTATGAGGAGCAAGGAATTTTCTGGAAGTGCAGATTTTGATCCGTGCTCTCTCAATCTCATTCCCTCTGTGCATTGCGTGCCAAGAATACCAGAGGAGTTCTTCAGAGACACTCATGATGATGCAATGCACGGTCACAAGACCTGGGCACTTATCCATTCGCCCACTCCAACAATATTCTGTCTGAAATCATTTCCATACTCACAGAAGCATGAAAGAGGGGCAGTGACAGACACGAAACCTAGCACGAAATACCAAGGAAGAACTCCTGTCTCGTATTCACCGGAAATTAACTCTTTACCGACTTGATCGACTTCTAGACAAAGCAAAATGAGGAGAAGGGAGGAAAGACCGGGGAAAAACAATCAAAACTGAAAACCCTTTGGTATTGAAGTCACGGGGTGGGAATGGATATTGGCATGCATAAAAATATGAGGAAAATGGTATCTTGCTTTATTGATTTGACATAGAAATAAAATTATCTCCACTTGACGTCTCACTCCTTTGTTCAGGATTCCATTTTGTTTCCAGCAAAGTAACAAACGACACAATAACAATAAATCCATATTGCAAAACCTGCTTCATCAGTAAGCGCTTCTTTTCTTAATTAAAGCAAAAAACCCTCTTTCAATTTTTCCCTTTCACTCAGGGTCTGCTTTCAGTTCTGGGTATGAGGAAGAGCAATCAAATGAGGGACATTCTATGACTCTGAAAAATTACTCTCTGTAAATGTTTCTGCCATTTTTTAATCATCCGAATTGAATGCAGAAGTTTATAACATTTTTAGTAGTAAAAAAAAAAAAGCTTCCCCCCCTCATTCCTATGAAAATCCACTAGTAGTTTCATATCACTTAAATACTTCGTTGCATATGTGCATTTTTAGATCAAAAACTCAAATGGGTTTTATTACACTGACTTTTGCACTGTTCATTTTCATTAACTCATTCACCTTTTCATCTTGTCTGATATTTACTAACAGCTAAGTGTCACAGAGTTATATTAAGAATCAATTAATGAATGCAAATTACAATGTAACTTGAAAGTGAAAAAAAATTCAACCTGGAACAAGGCAATATATCCAATGGCAAAATAAGGAGACAAAGTTACATCAATACATGGAGGTACAACATGTGAGTTATGGCTGAACAGCTATTAGACAGTCTTTCCAAATTATTTGGTCTATTCCCAGACCGTTTGTTGAGATTAGGAGAAGGCTTTTTGTCATTAGAAAGTGCACATTATAGGGCAATGGTCTAAATAGAAGGAAGGAAGGCATATGGTAAGGTAAAGTAAACCTTTGTTAGATAAATGATCTACGTTATTTTAAAAATCTGCACCAGTGTTTCCGCTTGGCAAGGACCTTTCACCTCTTCAGCATAGGTCAAGTCTGAACAAATCTCCTCTGCACAGATAGATAGGTATTTGGGTAGGTGGGAGGGGGGGGAAGAAGGAGAGATCAGCGATGAAAAGAGAAGGAGACTTGTTTAAAAAAATTGTGCAGCTGCACAAGACAAAAGTAAACCAACAGCATGGCAAAGGAGTGAATAGGCACCTTATATGAAGGCACAACTTCTGATGTTCCTATCAGTCACTGTATTAATACACTGAAACCTACTTAATGAATAGCTGCTAAAGGAACAGAGCTGCTAAAAGAATACATTTTCTGTTTACCAGACTGTAAAATCTGCACTAAGATCCCAGAATCCTCTTAGAGAAATAACTGCTAGAGGATTGAACCTTCAAGCAAACTCTAAGAAGCAACATGCAATGATGAGCCCAACAGTTACTCGTCCGAAACCAGTAAAAGAACATGCTTCCTTGTTCATAAGCTGCAAAACAAGACTCATTTTCTTCAACAAGTCATAAGAGAGCATAAAATAGGAAAAGGAATTTTTCATAATGCCTTTGACTATATAAACCTAACAATTTTCTTGTGCAATAAAAGAAATTAAATAGTAATAATGGAAAACCTTGGGAAATGTTGAGATTTTATTAGTTTTATTAACTCAACAATATAAACTTGAATTATCTCAGTTTATTTGCTATCTGCTCATTTCAAAGTGCCTCTCAGTGCTAATGAAAATAAAATCTCAAGTGCTTTATAAAAGCGATGAGGCTGGCTGAAATTACAATAGATTTTTATTTTTATGTATATTTATGTTAAAATGTTCTCTCTCCATTTAGTAACTAAGTTGTTAATTTAGGATGCGGTAGTTACATTTTTATATCTCCAGAATTCATAATGTGATCTGTATAATCAAAGCCACAAACAGAAATATTATTTTAACTATAGCGTATTGTGTATTATCGTTGGGTATTTATTCGTGCAAATGTGCTAGAAAGTCGGAAGGGGAAAATGAACCTTCCCCCTCCTAAGTTTTGTGGCTGCATGGCACAGTGTGATATTTTATACTTCTATACTTTATTTCCTGGCAGTTTGTGCTCCCAGCCTGACTAAATTAAACAACTATTTTCTACCAATTCGGCACTATTTAAACGTATTATTCCTTCAAGGATATTTTTATTTGAAGCACTTCAGGAGTTAAATTGCTAACTTATAATCAAAGTAATGACCCCAAGTCGATATATCCAAGTTGTAGAGTAAATGCATATAAATAAAACTGGAATAAAAGGCATTTCCCCCGAATGATACCATCTTGATTACATTTTTTTTTTTGGCACTAAGAATGCCTTGTGGTTCGATCAGTCCACCACTTGCATTAAGACTACCACAAAGAGAATGATTACCATACAAACGCAATCAGAAGTTTGCCCTCTTGGCTGTGAAAGCCTCTCATTTCTTAAGCTTTCCAGATGACTTGTCTGACTGTCTCATAAAACATAAGGATAATTAAACTGACATGAAACAACTGCCCTGTTTAAATTCTAGGGGCAGTTTGTCTAACCTCCTGATCCCTGGGGACCCGACAGCCGTTCCAACACCTGTCCATGGTCACTATCAGATAACCTTCATAAAAAGATTAACTCAAATCTCAGATTAACTCAGTACTGTGCATACACAATCTATATGCACACACATACACATTCCATATTTTCCTCTCTTTTTAACACTCCACCATGGCATAAACTTTACCCAAGTGCTCACATGTGAAAAAGCTGTAGATGCTCTATGATGAATATTCCTAAGGTCATTCAACCAAGAGAAAAATACATATTTGTTTTTAACAGGTAGAAATATTTTCATTTATCAAGACAGAAACCATCTTAATCACAAACAGAAAGAAAATTAAAATTGCCTACTCTTTACAATTTGACCATGTTTATTTTTCCTTCACATGTTCTCTTCAGCATACTTAAACATATTTGCCACTCCTATGCATTTATTTTTAGTTATGTTTCACTATTCTTGTTTTCAAAAGGGTCAAAAATCATTGAAGACAATGGCAATTTTGTCATTGACTTCAATGGGACTATGATCTGACTCCACAATAATAAATTTAAGCTTCTCATTTATTTTAGTTATCTGCAACGACTGTCATCTTCTTTCATGTCTTAAAAAAATAAAATACTTCACAGTTATGCCTTTTAGATACTTGTCACTTTGCCAGCTCCACTTTTATATGAAATTAACAATTCCAAATTAGGATTTCATTTGCACAATCATGTTGTAAAAAAGCCGATTTCTCTTTCTTGTTTTGGATGTCCACACAAACCACACACAATAATGTCAGAACTAGAAGCACTTGATATTTTATAAAATTTGTAGGAGAAGTAAGAAATGGGCTATTGTTAACTATTTAAACTACAAAGAGCTTTCTGTAGTAAAAACCGCAGTATATGAATGTATTATGTGCATTAAAAGGCAGGGGGAAGTAGCAAGTCAGATGTCTGGACCACAGGAAAAGAAAACAATTTTGCAATACTCATGGAAAGGAGATATACAGGTAGCATAACTCTTCTGTTTGTTTTAAGGTTTCTTTCTTCTCTTGGATTTATTTTTTATCGGACCAAAACCAACTTTAGTTAGCTTTTCAGTTTCCTCAGCAATTCTGCAAGCAGTTGTTGGAATATACGATCTTAAGAAATTTGGGACTGATCCCACATGCTTATTTTCATGAATCTCTCATTGTGGAGAAAGGGACTATTTCTTTGACTACAAAATATTTATATGAGAAATGTTTCGGCCAAATTGGGACCTGCGTTTGCTTCCAATATAAATAATGCCTACAGACAGTCACATTTTTGTTATCAGGAATTCCCTAGTTGATTTTTTTGGGGAGGGGAGGTGACCTCAAAATGCTACTGTAATCATCCTGAGGGGCTTTAAAGGGAATCTGATTCTCCTGTCAGAATAGAGTAGAAGGTTAACAATATATAGAATGGCACTAAAGAACTTGGTTTTATCATGTTGGTATACTTTTTGATACACTCCGAGTTTCATTTTCTTCCTCAGAGCTCAATCACGGGTCTCTTGTGCTCTGTTCCTGCCCAAAGACAGAACAGTTTACTTTTCTTATTCTTTTCTTTAAACTATATTTTCAGTGGGGTATCAAGCACTGATTGAGAACACATTCCATGATGATCACTATTTTCAGTTAAAATATGTACTTGCAGTTTTAGATTTAACACTCTGCCTTTTCAGTTAGAGTCATTTAGCTGTAGCCAATCAAGTGCATGATTAGAAATAACTCACAAGCAATGAATTCAGAGATTAGATCTTCGCTGAACTTCACAAGTCTACATTTTTTCCTCTCAGATTTCTAAAGGCGTGTCAACTTCCCTTCCTCCTGCCAGCTATAAAGTTCTTAGACTTTAAATGCTGTTCTTATGTTAAATTTGACTAATTTACATTAAATTTGATCTCAGCCCATCCTTCAAAACCTTGATTTCCTTAAGATGCAATCTACAGAAGTGCATTGTGTGGTTTATCTTTGCTGCATTATTCCTAGGTGTGGCAAGAGCTGTAAGTTCCACTTCTAGACAAAGTCAAAAATAAAAATGGGCAGGGGAGTATTTATTTGTTTTTTAAAGTAAACTCTCCACTGTTTTGACATAATTGAAAACAACCTGACATCTGCTTTCAAACAAACAATGTTCCACACTTCCTCAGAAATCTACTACATATTTGAGAGAGTCTGTCTGTTTGTCCAAGAACTCCTCCTAAATGGTAAGAGCTAAGACCGCTAAATTCAGTAAACGGCTTCCTCTTATCGCAACTTAAAGCAAGGTCAGGGTTTAGTTGTGCCAGGAAAATGGATTGTTTCTGGAATGGGATTGCTTCTCATATAACCATACAGAAAAAAGAAAAAAAAAAAAAAAAAAACAATCATCAGGCAGGTGAAAGGGACTAGCTGGGGACAAACTTCATCCCCATCTAGGATGGTCCCAACCCCAAGTCTTCCACCCCCTAGGAGCCTTTTAGGGAGGAGGGGCTGAAACCTCCCCCCCACTCTTCCAATACATACGGGAACATTGCCAACTGTTCCCCTTCATCAGTGAGTGAGGGGAAAGTGCAAATTTGCTACATTCCTTACTCTAGCTGGGGAGCACTGGGGACAAATGAACCTGAACCTGCCTAGCTGGAGAACATGCACCCCTCCTTGGCTGTGCCCACTGGAGCTACAGAGGCCATGGAGAGGAGATTCCCCAGCCCTTTCCCAATGCAGCATCTTGAGTAGTCCTCTCTCCTCAAGACAGCCTGCATACTGAACCAGCCCCACCCCAAATCAATGATTTAAATGAAGCATGTACATTTTCATTTTATTTAAAAAAAAATGTAATTGAGTTAAGGACCCAAGCAATATTGGGTAAATCCTCCAGTAATTTAATAAAGCTGAATGAGAGCTTAATCTTTAACAGTAACTTTTTCATGGTGTCTGACAGTTAGCAAGTAGAGTTGCTGAAAATTACAGCGTCAAATTTCAAAAAATGGTATGTTCACAGAGCAAGAATGATAAAAAGATAGGTATACACCAGATATCAAATTCAGTGAAGCCCAACCTCTCTTCATCCTTACCAAACTATTATAAGTGTCCAACACCAGCATTTTTGGTTTACTGATCATGCCAAATCAGGGGCCAAATTTGACACAGCAAACTTTTGGGACTTGTGCTGCAGATTTCAGGAGAAAATAATGGGTGATCTTCTGGCATCAGCAGTCTACAGAGAGTATTCTGATTTGGCCACAATCTAATCTACTCTACTCAACTGAATCTGGATTTCAGTTTTCATCATACTCTCCCACATAAGACATGCGGGATGGGAGATGGTGGTTTTTTCCCCTCAGACCAATAGTCTTACAAAATTAAACAAAAGAAGTAACTCTCAGTTTGCGTAAACTCTGAAATATACCTGAAAGTGCAACTGGTATCATCTTTAGAAGTATCAATTTTTGGGGAAGACTAATATGGATACAATATTCCTGTTAAGATTTTAGAATTTACAGCTCAGCATACACAATTGCTAAACTGTCTAATCTCAAAGAAGGGGTTGCTGCATTTTTTAATATGTACCATACACCAATAAAACGAATGGCATGTCACAAAGCTGCTTCAACAGTGACATCCAATCTGTGCAGTTCCTTAATTAACTGTGGTATTACCCAGCCCAAATCTGGGACTCTGGTCCGGCAACATCCACGGTTCAGCAAGGCCACTGATATTGCTGGACCAAAGGGCCCCAGGAGTGGGAGCCAGCCTGGAATCCTGGCTGAGCCAGCAGTGGCAAGGAAGGGGAACCCCGGCATCAGCAGGGCCAGGTGGCATCAGGCAGCCTCTGCCCCAGCCGGGAAACCCCCAGTGTCAGTGGGGTCACGTGAGTCAAGAGCCCCTAGCAGCAGGGCAAGCTCTGGCTAGAGAACTTTGGACACCTCTCTGTGGCAGGGCTGGGAAACCCCCAGCAGCAGCAGGGCCTGGCAGCAGACTGGGAGCTCTGGCTGGGGAACCCCAGCAGCAGGGCCAGGTGGCTGCCCGGGAGTCCTGGCTCTGTGGTAGCAGGGCAGGTGTAACAGCCTTGGCCAGGGAACCCCGGGAAACCCCCAGAGGCAGCGGGCCCAGGCCACCGCAGTGTGGCCACTAGCAGCCGGGTGGTCTGGGGCTAAAGTAACTTGAGGAACCCCTGGAGGTAGCAGGGTTGCTGCAGTCAGGTAGCCCCAGAGGTAGAAGGGCTGTTGATGGCTGGGTGGCCTGGGGATGGGGAACCACAAGGAGCCCCAGAGAGAGCGGGGCCGGCAGCAGACAGATAGGGGCAGATGGGCAGCTCCAGCCGGGAACACCCAGTGCAGTGGGCGGGCAGCAGTGCAGGCAGCCTCAGTCGGGCCAGCTTTAGCGGGGCAGCAGCAGAGCAGGGAGCCCCAGCCCAGACCGATGAGCTGACTGGTGCATCAAACTCCCTGGTCTGGGACGACTTAGGCCCTAAGGGTGCCGGACCATGGACGTCCAACGTGTAGCATAAAACACACAGAAGCAAGTCAATGACATGGCCTTTGCATAATTAAAATATATTCAAGCCATTATAAAATTCCTAATTTTTTTTGGGGGGGGGGGGGAGGGAATTTTCATTTCAAAGGGACTAGAAATATAGTATGGTACAGATCAGTAACTATACTATGTTAAACATTAACTCCTGCTCCAAATCCTCTACTAATATTATCTGATAAATAATCTATTATCAGGAATAAACTTATTTGATATATATTGTATTTCCAAAAGTTTACATCATGTCTGTGATTCCATATCAGCTGCCCTGGGAAGTACATACCATTTTTTAATCCAAAAGCTCTGATATACACCAGAGCTAAGAAATGAAAATGAAGTTAAAAACCATTCACACATTTTTAAATGTAGTTCCATATGATGCATAAATGATGAGGGTTGAAGAGCAACTGGTGCAACATTATGAGTATGCAAAAGAAGAGTTTCAAATGGTATTCTTAGATCTCTGAAAAGAAAGAGGTCATCCCAAAAGCATCTCATTGTGGTAAATTTCAGAAGAAATTGTACTTTGAAAATCACAACAATCTTCTACAGCATAAGCTGATTTTGCAAATATCTCTGCAATTATATACCACAGTGGTTTCAATGGCTTTCAGCTGCGATCTATAGCAATAAAGAAGGCTTATAAAATCATTGTTACCGGGTGGTCTTCAAATTATTAATGCACATAAATACAGGAGCATGTTCTTACTACTCCTTAATTAAAATGCCCAGCCACAGTTTTCATCCAATACAAATTTGCTAGCAACCCATTTACAAAACCTTTACTGGTTATTAGAAAAGTGGAAAGAAAAAGGATCTTTTGTGAGGCAAGTGTGGAGAACAAAAACAGCAGAGGTGGTAAAGATAACTTAAGAGACCAGATCCTTATCTGACATGCAGTATAGCTCATCTGAAATCGAAGGGTATAAATCAGGAAATTATTACCAAGATATTTTTAATGGACAATTTGGAGCCTAAATTAAATCAATGCATATTTTTACCTACTTTCATCTTCTACCCAAATTATCTGCACTCTCTCAACTCTCTTTTACATTTGGAAAAAGAGACACCTCCGTTCCAAAAGATACAATAGACCACATTTTACCAGAAATTGACTTCAACAACCCCAGCTGCAACCACTTTTTCAATTATAAGTGTCTGGGCCCAACACTGCAAACTCTTATTCATGCAAGCAACCCTTTCTCACCTGAGCAGTGAAGTCCCTGAATAGGGAAAATACGATTAAGTAGATATTTTTGCAGGATTGAGCCCTTAGTTTGCGTTAGTTAATACTGTTATTTATTTAGGAGAAACAGTAAATAATTGTTGAGGAAAAAGAAGAGTTATGGCCTCCATTTATGTCAGTGATAAATTATTTTTATTCTTGGTTACAGGAATAAACCAACGTCCAAACTTTTTGTCAAGGTCAAATTTCTTGGTCAAGGTATAGTAAATATCCAGACTTTAGAAAATAATTAAAAAAACAACATTAAGTAAATAAAAAGATTTTTTAGGTCCACTCAAAAGCATCTGGTGCTCTGGATTTGACCTGTAGCACCCTTCTTGATTATCCCTAAGTACTGTTAATTACAGAAATGATAGTTACTCTGATTTGCTTGTTGGTAACTATTTTGATAATGTTTTTAAATGCTTCCTCAGAAAAATCCACCGAAATAAAAAGCTCATGCCAAAAAATTCACCCAAAAAAGTGCAACTTATGCTTTAGCACATAAACAGGAGTCACCACAGATGAGTGATAAATCCTCTCTGTTCATTTGTGGACTTCCATTTCTGGGAGAAGAAGCTTCCAGTTTAAGTAAATCAGTGAAATATATAGCAATGCACTCTGTCTGTTCCTGCTAATCTTTTTGGTAATTTATAGCTGCAGGACATTTGTAAATTTAACAGCCCATCAAAGCATTTGAGAGCACCCAGTCCTAAGTATTCATTAAGTGACATTAAACATAACTTTCCATAAAGTACTATGCAGCATGAATGGGTGGGCAAGCAGGTGAGCAACGACCACTATAATAATTTATAGTTTGTAATCCTGCCTTATTACTTCCAAAAACATAAAAAAGGAGCACTTGGCAGCTACGAAAAATACTTAGTCAATACTATAAATTACTCTGGCAGAAAAATCCTTTATGCCCCTGAAGGATGAACTAATTCTTCCTTCTCCATCAGAAAAAGATAAGCTAAATACTGTAAAGCACCACCTCCATGAATTTGCAATGTAGTGTTCCCCAGATAATGAGGATATGTATTTATATTACATATATTTTGGTATCCAGCTATCTCTGCTCCTTTTCAATGGCAACACATGCATAAAAGAAAACCAATAAGGATTCAGGAAAATGTCATGAAGTTTTTCTAACATGCAGATGTCCGATTCCCTAGAAATCCTTTGCATGGCTTCAGTTTTTAAACTGCTCTGTCTCTCTCTCTCAAACACTTCCACCTAGACAGAATTAAGCACAGAACTACAGTTGAACACATAGGGACAAAAATAGGTCAAGTAAACAAATGTAATATGATAAAATATGCCCGGTTATCTCTGCAAATACATTTCTGAGGTATGTGCTTTTACATGGCTTTTATGATACACACGGCAGAGTAAAAATAAAGGCAACAAAGCAAGTGGCTGGCAAATTGTTTATAAATTCAAACCTATACCTAGAAACATCATTCCCTAACTTCTTTTTGTTTGAAAAGTGAAGCCTCTTTTGGACATTTATGGCATGGTGTACATAATAAATAGTATGTACACTGAAACACCTGATTAAATCAAACAGTACAAATGATAGCATTCAGTAAAAAACATGAGACCTGCTATAACTTTGAAGATGAAAAGAAAATAATTGAAATTTCTGAACAAAATGAAGAGAACCATCATTCTTGAAACATCTTATCTCCTGCTCTGGGAGATGGCTAATTTCAGGACGGAGAATGCCGGGTTAAATTTTTTTCCATGAGAGCAGTGTTCTCTTTTTGCACTCATAGCGTGCAGAGGGCAAATCCTGTGATCACGGAAAGATTTGATGCTCGAGTGATTCAGAAGAGTTGAAATGGCAATCGGGAGGTGGAGACACCATCTCAGAAATATAGTTTAAGTCCCTTCTAATTTGTTATGATAGATGAGTGGTTTGGGCTTCCTGTTGCAGGACCATATGGGCACAGCACCACAAGGTTTCATGTACTTGACTGTCATCCATTAGACAGTACGTTCATTAGCTACCTACCAATGTCTCCAGAGCTTTTCTTCTCAAAAAATGAAAATTAAAAAAAATTCTCCCCCAACACATGCCTCCAAGACAAGCTCTTCTGCAGAGCAAGATGTCTGATCCACAGATAGTAGATTTCACAATGTTCAATCCCATTAATGCTTTTCATATTCAGCCACTAAACATTAAATACAACAAACTTTCTGATTTGGCACCAATGAAAGATCTAGTTCTAGAAAAAGTCCACTGTAATTCAGCATTACTTAACACTTAGCTACTCCCAAGTATTTCAGGATTATTGCCATCCTTCCATATGCAACACTGCCATTGAAATAAGCAATACATGAACGGAAGGGCTTCCAAAAACGGAGTTTTAATTAGCATTGCTATTCCTGCTCTTTAATGAGCAATAGCTTTAATTTCAAAGATTAATAACAACTATGTAAATTAATGAGAAATAGATAGCAAAAAAAATGAGACACTCATTCAATAAAATTGTTTGCTTAAATCAACACCTTTTGAAAATGATCATGCTAAGCACACTTCAGTATCGATACAGCCTGACAGATCTTTTTTTCCCTTCGTTAATTATAAATCAATAATACTTTACACTTCTATGAAGCAACTTCCATCTGCCTATGTGAAAGCACTTTATAAACATTAGTGAATTAAAGACTCAGCACCCTTGTGAGTTAGGAAGTCAAATTATCTCAATTTTATATTTAAAAAAATGAAACACTGTTACAGATAGCTTGTGTGTCTTACCCAAGGTCACACACAGCAAGTGACATAGGTACGAATATAGGCTTGATTTCTGAACTTTCAATCCTATGCTTTAGTCATTAAACATGGGCCCCCTTCTTCAACATAAGAATGGTAGATTTTGACATAACAGGCATCACAGGAATATAGTTTCTTGTGGTTTTAACACAACGTTAAGTGCTGTGACTTTAAATCCCACAGAAGCAAGGGGGGAGGGAGGGGAAAAAACAGTGCTCAGGTCAAAAATTCAATTCTTCTCTCACTCTGTTGAAGTATAGCAACACAAAAAATAATTTCCTGCCTGGAGAGGAATGAAAAATTTAAGCATGGTGAAGCAAGCATCAAACAAAGTTTTGGTCATTAATTTAATACATAATTGGTTTCGTAGGTTTCAGTCAAAGACTGCCCAGGTTCTGTGGTGCAACTTTAGTGACTTTTTTCATATATCTATAAACAGAAAGAATAAAGTTAAATGTGTAGCTGAAATTCATATTTCCAAAAGAGACCCACATTCTTGTACATGCATACTGCCATTGAACTTCATGGGATCTTTACCTGGACAAAATCAGATGCAACAGTTTGTTATTTTTTGCTTTCTTAAGGAGGAATCCACCTTTCCTCCATTTAACTCAGAGAAGCTTCATACACTCCTGTTACACTGGTAGGTTAACCACGCCACTGAGAAACTGAGGGTGGCCTACCGTGGGAGCTTTCATTGGTATAGCTAGATCTCTCAAGGGTGTGAAAAATCCACATCCATGGGAGACTGAGCTGAGCTAACCTCGTGTATGTGGACAGGGGAGCAGAAGAATTATGTTCTCTTCCTAGGTATGGCCTCTCAGGGAGGTGGATTACCTAGGGCCTAGGTCATTGGGAGAACGTTGTGCTGCTATAGTGGTTTAAACGCAAATATATCCTGAGTAACTTGCTCAAAATTGGAAAAGAGATGACAGGAGGGGTAATATGATAGAGATCTATAAAATCATGACTGATGTAGAGGAAGTAGATAAGGAAGTGTGATTTACTCCTTCTCAAAACACAAGAACAAATGGTCACAAAATAAAATGATTAGGCAGCAGGTTTAAAACAAATAAGAGTAAGTATTTGTTCATACAACACACAGTCAATCTGTGGAACTCTGTCAGAGCATGTCATAAAGGCCAAGATAATAAAAGGGTTTAAAAAAAAAAAAACTAGATAAATGTATGGAGGATAAGTTCATCAATGGCTTTTAGCCAGATCATGTCCCTAGCCCAGGGATGGGCAATACTTTTTGCAGGGCGGGGGGGGGGGGGGCAGCAGCGAAGAAACTCCAAGAATGTTCTAAATGGTCCTGCATCACACTTTTCCGTATTGTATTAATGAAAAGGGTGTGGGGTCTGGGAAGGAGTTTGGGTATAAGAAGGACCTCCAAGTGAAGTGGAACAACCCAGCTGGGAGCCAGCGGAGCAGAGCGAGCTGGGGCTCATTTGCTCTGCTTCATGCCACTGCTGGTAAGTGTGGGGGCAGGTGCTCCCCTACTGCCAGCGCCAGGCCCCGCCAGTGTCCCAAGCCGCCCTGGTGCAGCTGCCCTGAACCATCCAAAGTAGTGGCCAGCAGAACTGTCCCATGTCAGCAGATAAGATACTGGGCTAGATGGACTTTTGGTATGTCTGTTCTTATGTCCCAAAGTTACCTGGTGAATTAGCGGTCAAGAAAGAGGAAAAGAACCTAGAAGTCCTGAAGTCCTCCATTCTTATCCATACACTACACTAAAACCTTGGACACATAGGGCACGTCCACACAGCAGGACTAAAGCCGAAATAAACTATGCAACTTCAGCTATGTCAATTACGTAGCTTAAATCAAAATAGCTTATTTTGGCTTTGTCTACACGGCAGAAGTTGAATGAAGCGAACTTTTCCTTTGACTTCTCTTACTCCTTGTAAAATGAGGGTTACAGGCATCGGAGTCACGCTGAAGAACTTCTTATATTATTTCAAAGTAACTGTTTGCAGTGTAGATGTGGACTATATTATTTCAATATATTGTCAGTTATTCCGAAATAACGCTGTTGTGTAGACATACCCATAGAAACCTAAAATTAATATTTTAGTAGGTAATATCTTAAAGTGTTACATGATAAATTACAGAACTCTAGTTTCACAATTCTTTATTGTGTATGGATCTGTACTAATATTATGGCATTCAAAATATTATGATTCAATAGGGTAGAGTGCATAGGACACTGTAAAAAGCATTGAATCAGAATTTATTTAGACAAATAATGCCTAAATAGCAAAACACCTCTGAATTGAGTTTTAAACCTAAGACTGACATTCCATGCTGCATTAAACCTTGAATCATTTGCACCTGTGTAAAGTGGGTACAAATAACAAAATGTTTTTTTTTAATTGTAACAGAATTTCACAAGGCATAAGACAGTAGAGAATTAGTCCCCTGACCTTAATACATACCAGTGAACCTTTTAGTCTTATTTTCTACTGCAACACTCTGAGTTAAGTCTAGGCCTAACCACTGAAATTCTTAGGTTTCTTCTGTTTGTATTTTAAGACAACATGTAACATATACATTTTCTGTTTAAGTTTTTAGATAATGGTTCTCTCATTGTAAGAGACAAAAATAGGGGGGAAAATAAGTACATGTGTAGGGTTTTCTTTTTAAATCCAACCTTCATAAATGTATGGGGTTATTTTACAAAAAATCTGTTAAGCAGCGCTTCCACAGACAGCCTGATAGCTGTAGCACAGGAAAAAAAAAAAGGTGTTTTAAGTTTTCTTCCTCCAATATCTCCTTTCTTCTCTGTTTTGGACTTCTTAACATTGTGATATAGAACTCTGCAACAGTCATTATTTTCAACAGGACATAGGTTCCTTTCTTTATAGCTTATTGGGCTATTTTATAGCACCAGCACCAAAGAAGTGGTAAGGATTTGTGTTCCTTCATTAAACTTTACAATACTGCCTTTTCTCTGAGATATCATTTCATGCCTTTCTTGTCATTTTTATTGTCATAATAATCTTTGTATGGTTTCCTTCATTTTTTTCTTTTCTTGCTATTTGTTTGCTTTTTTCATTGGCAAAATTAATATAAGAAATGTTAATGAGGCAGTGTTATTAAAGCAAGGATATGAATTGATTTGGGACCTCTGTACTATTTTTCCCAATGAATAGGAATGAAACATTCATTTTCTTCTGCATAGAAATAATAATAAAAGTTATTAGCCACTTTATCACCTGAAGAATTGTCACAGAGGGAGTGTTCAGCATACAAATGCCTGCATTAGCACTATCTTTGTATGAAGCTAATACAAGCAGAGATTTAGTTAACTAGTGTGTGGTCATTTACAGCACGCACACAAGCAATACCCGGTGTTTGTTAGAATAAGAACACATAATTAGTTAAAGTGCATTAAACCATTTTGTTTCTATCCAGACACTCCAGTTTGTAGAAATGAATCTGTTTCTACTAGAAGCCAAAAATAAACATTGAATATTTCATTGTGTGTTCCACATTACAGCACCTCCATTCCAATTACATCAGTAGTGTTTGCAAATGCTGCAACCCTTGTTTTCACAAGAATTGAGAAAGTCCTATTCATTAGCACCATTCACTGTCAATTATGAAGGAGATTTACCTTCAGCACTGTACATAGCCAAATACTCATTTGTTTTGACGACAACTATTGCTATTGAAGTAGTAAGAATTCTAAAACCTAGAGACTGAAAATAATCATCCACATCACATTTCCTCAGCTGATCAACCTCCTCTTACCATTTTTGGCCAGCTCTAAAGGAACAAGGAGAAAAAAGTTAGATACACACGATTGTTTCAGCACTTCATTTTTCTCCAGGTTTTCAACCTGCCAACAGGTACTGCTAGTTTTCTGTCTTATAGGACATTCTTGTGTAAGAACTGGTAACAAAGCACCTGCTCTTACACCATTTTATTAGTAAAAAGATTTCCATGGACTTCAATAGATGCAGGTCAGGCTCAAAATGACATGTAAAAAAAAAGAAAAGCAAAAGCCTATTTCAGTTCTTATTGGAAAAAGCAACCCTATTTCCTAACCTGGTGCTATTAGGATGTGAGTTGCATTATCATACAAGACTAACAGGCAGCCTATATAAAGTAGGCAGCAAAATAAAGTGGTTGATTCTTTTTAATCAATCAAAAAAATTACTTCTATCCATCTAAATGGGATCCATTCTTTAGGAAAGACTCCTGGGTTACTTTCCAATTAGGGCATGATGAGTATTTTACATTATGTACAAAAATGACATTTTCTGAAACCCATGCAAGATCATTCTAAATACCACTGCATGTAATAATTCCAGCTAATGTACTTATTCTTTGATGTGTTCTATACTGTATTTTCATCAAAGATGTCAAAAATGTTACAAATGATGCTCCTAAAATTTTAGGAATTTAAATTTTATTGTGACAAAATTCTTGTGTAACATGAAATTGGCAAAAAGGATTTTAACCCATTTTTAAGTGTCTTTATAAAATGTTTCTGTTATTGGATTCTCTGCAATAAAAGTACTACGGGATTAAAATCTCTTTTTTCATAAACTGCCTTATTACCAGCCATCAACCCATCCCAAAAGCTTGCAAAGTCTCACTATAAAATGGCCCTGTCTGGGAATACTGGTCCCCAATTCCTTTGAAAGCTTCATCAAGGTGTTTTGTGACAATCCTTTATGACTTTTTCATTTTATGCTAATCACATGAGTTGCTGTAGAAATCTGAAGTGCTGACTTCTTTCCCCACTCAACTCCTAAATAAAACTCCCGACAACATGACAAGTCAAGACCTGTTACTTCTGATGTCTTCTCCTTGGTGGGCGTGTGCACGCCATCCTGTTCTCCTCAGACTGCTCAGTCCCGATAGGCAGTGCCAGCTGGAACTGCCTCATTGCACTTTCGCATCACATTACTTCCGCTTTTCTAACTTTTCCACTTCTGAGCACCATCAATTATGCACTAGAATAACAGAGCCTGGCTCGGCAATATAACATAAAGGCCTATTATGAGTGTAAATAATTTAAACACCTGCGTGCCATGTTCCTTTTACTAGTGATATGAGGCTGGCAAAATGTAACGTGCTGTTAGAGAAGGCTCAGCTTCTTAATGTACTAACAACTCCCCAGTTTGCTGATGGGTACGGCTGCTGCATAATTTAGCTTTTAAGGCTCTTGCCACTGCATGACTTGAAAAAATATAAAAGGGGGGGGGGGCGGTCTTTAAAAAAAAGCCTAATTAGAAAAAGAGATTGGTTTCACAAATGCACAAATAGTTTGCAAGTTTCAAAGATCTATACTCCAGAGGAAGCTGGAAGGCTCTTCTGAACTCTGAACTTCTTGGGCTTCCTCCTCTCCTGCTCATTCAAAGGAAAGGGAAAAGGAGTCTTCTGGAAGAAAATGAGATGCTGAAGTTTTAAAAGACAGACATAAAAAAGCATTCCCTTACTCCTTAATGTAGGACCAAAAGTTATTTCTTTAAAGAACAACATGCTAGAGAAAAAAGGATTTGGCGTTCATTTCCTTCTTCCCCACTGCAGACCTTTCAGTACATTTCTGCTGCCACTTAGACATTGATGTAAAATGTGACATTTTCCAATCTCTGCTCCAAACAGTTTTCATTTTGGTTTTAATATGCAATTCAAACCTGCCAAGGATCAAACATGTGAAAACAACCTTTTCAAATGTATGACAAAGACTTAAAATGAAGGCTTTGCCCAGACAAAAAACAGCAGAGGAACAAGTTCAAAACAGCATTGAATTACTTTAAGTATACATAAAGTTTTCTCTAACCTTAGTTTCATGATTCAACATTTCTCACATCAGCAGTGTATAGTTTAAAAAAAAATGGGATAATTCCAGCTCACATTTATCTAAACCTAAGGGATCTTCAAAATGTGGTTTAGTAGACACAAATGAATCTAAATTACATGTTTTGTTTGCTTTGAAAATCTACTAATAATTTGACAATAATAGAAGATACATGGAATACTTGATAATACACGCTTCAGGAGATTAGTTTTGAACAAGCAGTGCACAACTATTTCTAGCCAGATGAGGCTGCCACACAGAGAAATATGCCAATATTACAAGGGGACAGGATTAAGAAATAAGGAAACATTCCATTTGTAAATGTAAATTTTTAAGTTTGAAAAAAATTACATTTTCAGAATATGGTTTCTGAAACATGTTGAGACTTATCTTCTTTAATTTGAGATGGCTATGGGAAAGAAGGGGAAGTAGCTGCTTAAAACAGCAAACCTACTTAATAGCATCCATATGATTTAGCAAATGGATGTGGCCAAAGTCAATAACTAATCATCCAGTTATTCTCTGAAACTATTTCATTATTTGCTTTGAGCTAACTGTTTCTAATTGAGTAAAAGAGTTTCAGTATTTCTTCACGTTAGGTGCATCTGTCCTAAGGTCCATTCAAATAAAAGGATAATTTGCACCTTCATTGTTAAATGCACGTCAGTGCAACTTCTTTGGCAGGTTAGTAGGGTCTTTCTGTGTATTTTTCTAGTACTGATCTACTGAGAACAGCCTTGGTTAACCCCATGTGAACAGTGTTCCTCCAGAGCCATAGCTTTTATTGCACTGGGTCCCACAGACCTTTGTAAGTGCCACTTTGCCCTTCATTAGTGCATCTTGGGTGATGAGCAGCACATGCTTTAAGTCACTGCCCAGCCAAAGCCGGAGAACTTGGAAATATCTTTTACTATATTGTGCCATCTCCACAAAGCAGTTCTCTGAAGCCAAGCATTTTATGAGCAGCATTTTATAGACAGGCTTTTAAGGCTAGGGTAACAGACAGGCTCAGAGTGAGAGGGTTCACTATGTTTAAGACAAAGTTTCTCACTAAGTAATATAGATGCATTTCCATTCAGTTCCACATAGACAGACTGATGGATAAGGCCAAACTTGTAAAACCAACCATCCATGGGATGAAAATTCTTCACAGTGAGCCAATGTGCAAGGTAATTTTAATCAAGGATTGCTCTGGACAAAATCTCTACAGGACAATTACCACTTCTGCATTATTATATAATATTAAAAGGATTAGCCAAAGCTGCAAAAATTCTCTTCTTCCCATCATCCTTTATATGAGATTTTAGCTATGTATATTATACTTTATGCACACACTCTGTAAACTTTATCCTGTTTTTTCTATCTACTGGATATGTAGAATTTATTACATTTTTCTGAAGGCTGTTCAGGAGCTGCAGTCAATCAAAACCTTAACAAATGTAGGTGGCTAAGTACACTTAAAATGATAATGTACAATGTGTGCCTTTGGTATTAATCACTTCCTTCCCTTCCAAAAAGCACAAAGGGAAATATTACCACCCAATATGAACAAATTGCCTATGCAAGTCTCATTGCTTATGGTCGTCTCGACCTCGTTTTCTTTTCCCCCCTCTCCATGTGCGTGCGAAAGTTCGCTTGCCCTAGTCATCTGTGAGATCGCAAACAACCTTTAATATTTCATTCAGCCCAAAGGACAGAGTGTGCTCAAATTTAATACAAGGAAATGCTTTATCTTTTCCTTCACAGACTAATAATCCATCACAAACAGAAGCACCAGGGAGTCATAGCAAGTTTTTAGAAAATGACAAGCAGATGCTTTTGAACGCTTTTATTGGTGTTTACTGACTAGGACATGGAGTAAATAAAACACTGATTAAGAGTCAACTGTTCACACATTCTGAGAGAGAGAGAGGTGTACTCTGGCGCTATGAAATAGGAAGGCTGTCCAATGAAGCCTCTTACCAAATCTAGCTCTGCAGCCCTACACATGTCATTTGATGATCCATGCCTCAGTTTCTCATCTCATAACATCACTCATTTAACAGTACCTAATCCTCACACCTTGCCTGCTTGTAGAGAACTCTGAATGCAAGTCTGACTTGATTGCTATCCTATAATGCATTTTTATCTTTTCTATGGATTTCCATATTTACAGAAGTGGACATGTCACCTCATCTCACTGAAAGGCATCCTAGTGGGTCTGATATCTATGAATTTCCAGAGTGCCACATCACAATGTATGATCCTATGGTGATGAGCCTGGAAGAGGGATGGACAAATGGGAGATAGGCAGGTACCAGCAACATACAATTGTGTTAGCAGAAGACTAAACACTTAATCCAAGTAAGGATAGTCTCAAAGGGGAAGTACAAATATTTTAAAAGTTCTGAAGTAAATCTCTAAAATTAAATAGTTCTTATATTATTTTAGTACTTATACAATATACTACTACAATTAGTAGAGCATTAGTTGAAGGAATTACATGTTACTCACATAAATTATATTTAAATACAAGAACATTAGTTCCACTAGAGCGAACTCAAAATTGCTGGTTCAGTTTTATAAGCATGTTCTACTAAATGCCACCTACAGATTACAGGAATATCTGTGTGCCACTTTATATATTTTTATTTTACCTTGCTGACCTTAAAACTATTGCAAATTTTCCATGGCTGATTTATGCAGCTATGTAATAGTGCAGACAATATAGGTTTTTGTTAACACTCCAACTACAGCAAATGAGCTCATCATTTTTC
The DNA here is from genome assembly GCA_032595735.1 of Pelochelys cantorii. Taxonomy (NCBI): domain Eukaryota; kingdom Metazoa; phylum Chordata; order Testudines; family Trionychidae; genus Pelochelys; species Pelochelys cantorii. The sequence goes on from CM064330.1 coordinate 67,621,850, forward strand.
CTCTCCATTCTAGCACTGCAACATTTGTAACCAACAATGTAAAAAGTAAGTAATGAAAACCACTAGTAATAACTAGGAAACTGTAAGTATAGTATCTTGGAACTGTGTCTTTAAAAAAAAAAAAAAAAAAAAGCAGCTAAGAGTCTAATCAGGTTACAGAAGTCCTCTCAATTCAAGACATCTAAAATGACACACACTGTAGTGCTGTTCCATGACTCCATCAGCCTTCTAGCACCTGACAGCCGTAGACAGCATCAGGCAAATCACAGCTCATGCTCAGCTCACTGACGCAGAAATAAAAAAAATGTGAAAAGACTAAAATCAGTTGCATCCTGTGCGGGGAAATAAGGAATAAAAACTTCAGTGCCATACATTTAAAATGCTTTTTTTAAACAAGTTAACATCCAATAGCATGGTTTATTTCTCAGGTCTCATGTATTAATGAAGAATGCCACAGGCTCAGACATGGACTAACAATTGTTGGCAGTGGACAGTGTGGGGAAAGATTCCCTATGTTAAGTCAATGTAGTTAAAATCGGATTTCCCTCAGAAGTGAGAGGGAACTGTGGAAAAATCCCATAATTATGTGGCAAGACCTGGAACACTGGGGAGTAGTCCCTCTCTGCAACGTAAGCCACAGGTGCCATTTAGGGGTAAAGGTTGTGATGCTACGCTCAAGTACTCTCTGATATGCACCTCTATTGTGCACCTCTTCTTTAGCAGCAATGGTGATGATATGGTCTGAATGTCTACAGAAACAGCACAGAAATCTCCTTGTGAAGACACCATCCTTAATATAAATTGGAATCTTTCACAGGTACGAGAAAGCAGAATCACCCTCAAGAGATCCATCACAGTGATGAGAAAGGACTGCCTCTCTCACAAAAACAAATATGTAATTATACACACACAAATCATACCCTTATGTATGACCTACAAATAATGGCCTGATTCGCCTTATTACTGCATTAGCTAAGTTTTATGCTAAAATAGCTCTACTGAAATTAATGGAGTTCATGAGAGGGGAACTGTATAATTTTCATTATCTATAACATTAAATGTATATACTACCTACATATTTGTGGTATTCTCTCCCATTTAACTTGAAAACAGACAAGAATTAAGTTTCCTTTTTTCTTAAAATATTTGTTTCAAAATATTAAATCTCCTGAGAGCTGACCTTGGAGATTGAGAGAGAAGACAAGACATAAGGATACTATTTTTATACACTGGGCCAAATGCCATTCACCTTTTTTACATAAATCATCCCATTGACTTTAGCGAGTCAACTCATACAAACGAGGCAAACTGGATTTGGCCGAATACTGACAAACATTTAGAAACTACCAAAAGATTTACATTGCCTGCCCATTTTACAATTCATACCAAGGTCAGTCAGCAAAATGTGAACTGACACCCTTACTAGGTCAGGTCCTTCCTGATTTACAAGATTTATTTATCTGTTTATAACTTACTTCCCTGATAAAGCCAAAGGGGCAGGATTCTTGTGGAAAATAATCTGTGAAAGGAATGCAAAAGAGAAACAAACCTGATCTTTCACCTTCCCAAGGGGAGCATATTCAAGCAGCTACACTTGTCAGTTTCAAAGAGGCTACTGATACATTATCCTTCAGGTGAACCAACTGTCTTGATGTACTACTGTTCATATTACAAATGGTTTCTTAATCTTATAAGTATTCTCAATACAGGTAGTTTAAGAGGCAAATGAAGGGCCAGGTGATATTGAATACTGAGGGCCTATCTTCACAATTTAGTTTTCTCCATACATTCAAGAGTCAAAATAAAAAAATGGTACCATTCTTACCTGTTTGTATCCACTGTTTAAAATGATCACTTGGGACGTATACTTGTTAAACATACCTTGTTTACTCTGCCAAATTCTGTCACCAATTTTTATTTATTTATTTCCCATGACACTAACCATATAAAAATTATATATTTTGTAAATGTTGCATTTAACTGTTCCAGTATCCAACAAATTAACTTGCCACAACTTATTGGGGGAAAGGAGCACAACCCTCAAAAAAAAAATCAATATCTACAGAATTACCCTTGCCCATCTAGACTATTCAACCAGCTGTGTACTTTTTATTAAGGCAAGTTCATGCTCATGATGTAATGATGCATTTTATTTATTTTAATTATTTATTCTTGTATAGCAAATTTAATTATAAAAATAAAGAACACATTGTAAAAATCAAAAGAAAGTGGCCTGCAAATGGTATATCTGAGCTCAGTTCCACAAATATTAACCTTAATCGGAAGAGGCACAAATGGGCTTTTCTGCCATGTGGGGATCCAAGGATTAAAAAATGAATGTCTGTCCATATACATGGCAAACAGCTGTTGAGCTAAAAAACCCTTTTCCCCCACCCATTGCATGGATCAGTAAAACTGAGCTGATTTGGTTGTAGCAAATGAAACCCTTCATTGCTCAGAGGGTTTTGGTCGTCCAAACAAATGCCAAAATTTCTACCATCCCCCACATTTCATATCAACCCAGGGGCTAAAAATAGATTTTCTCTGCAAAATACCTATTTGACAGGATTCTGAGATAGACAATCATTTCTCTCCCATGGGCTCTGAATTATCCTTTGAAAGCCATGCAGTCTGTTAGATAAATGCAGACTAAAATAGTCATGTCTTCCTGAATGGAGATTTGCCCTATGTAGGAAAAACTGCATTTTCCAGACTTTTCTCTCCAAACACTCATAACTAAAAATCTGTTATCACCTTTTGCCACCCATTCTCAGTACTTGAGTATTAAGAGAAATCACCTCGTTATTGGCCTTTGGAGGTTCTTTCCCTTCTGTGATGGCACCTAACAAAAGGAATACTTAGCAATCCTTTTTCACCAGGAGTACTGTACCTTTAAACTATGAAATGCAGCTGCCTTACAGTTTTCAGTGTCCTGTGCAAGTCAACCATAGGACAGTGTAAACTAAAATTGCTACTCTTATGAGGTTATAGCTTTAAATCCAGTTACATACAGAAGGATGAGTAAATTCCGCTTTGATTAGTTGTAAGGTGAGAAAAACCCGTATTCCTCCTTCCCTTTCTCCCATTCCCTGTTTCAACCAACAAAAAAACAAAAACCTCTTTGCTCCAGTGATCTGTTGTTCTTGGAATGCTATCTCCTTATGCACAGAACCCTGGCCATCTGGGCCGCTGAAGGGTCCTCAATCCCCAGCCCTGAATGGTAATTGTCTCAGAGAGCACCCTTACAGGCATTTCAGGCATTGGGGCTTATTAAAATCCTGAAGGGCAGTAATCCCTGAATGCCACTAAAAAGACCTCCAGCTGCTACCGTTTATGAAGTGGGCTTGACAAGAGAGAGAAAGGAGAAGGGGGAGGGGTGCAGAAAGGGAGCAGAAGAATTTAGAAGAGGGCAAGTTATCCAAACAGGGCCTCCATCAGAAAAAAGTCATGTTTTATCAGCTTAGGCTTTCTTGCCTCAGTTCCCAAAGGTATTTCCACCCATTCCCTCTCCCCAATTGCACCCGTCTCCGCCCCCCCCCCCCTTGCTAAGTTTTCCTTTTAGTTGTCTTAAGAAAAAAAACACTCATCAACATATACAAAAAGTCTAAAATGAGGTAAAAAGAGAGAGAGAGAGAGAGCAAGGCCAGATGAAGGAGCAGCGAACAGAAATGAAACCTGTCTTTCCCAAACCTCTAAGAAGGAAACTCCTACATGTTGTTTATGTAAAAGCATTTGAGAACAGTTTATGTATGTATGTATGTATGTATGTATGTCTCTCCCCATTCTTCTGAAAAGGTCTTTTCATCTCATTAGGTTAAGCTGATTAATAAAAATTCAGCAGTTTGCCCATAGCTTCTTCAGAAGTGGTGAAGCAAGTTGAAAGATGCAGGCGGAAGGTTTTTGTGTTGGAGACAATAAGTGGGATGACTTCTTAAATCCTTCGTTGTCATCCTCCATTAGAGATAAATAGACACCTTGGCTCAAATTCCTCAAGCAAACACTACATTGCTACACTTCTTTATTTTCTATTAACCTTCATGAAAAGCTTTAACCCTTCCAAAGTGCAGGGATTTGTGTGTGTGTGTTTTATAATTCACCAAGTATGTAAATTCTCTCTCTCATTTCAACAATTATTTAGACAAGCTGTTGAAAAGACACTATTGGACACCTATTAGGAAAGAAGATACTGAGAAAACTAATCTCTTTCAGCTATGAAATGTCACCTTTCGGAGTCAAACAAAATATACCCTAAAAATTGAAACTAAAGATATCCTCATAGTAATAGTTCAGTATCTTAAAAATGTGTGTACACCAGTGTGCAAAAACATTTCTTGGGCATAAAGAGATGTCAATAATTCTTCAGTAATAAAATAAAAAAGACACTATGCTCCTTTTTAAAGTTAAGAGGCTTTCAATGCTTCAAAGATAAACCCACTTACGTTAACTGGACCCTTAACTTTAATTAGACCCTAAAAATCTACCTCGGGATAAAATGATATGTACCAGCCTGGCTCTCGGGTCTTAATTTTTGTCAATCTTTGATAAAAAATAATCATTTTACTTTTTAAATGTCAAGGAAGGATAAAATGTATATACCAACAATTTCACAGGAAGGGTGTGAAGTTAGGCATTTAAGTAAAATGCCAGATGATTTTTACTGGATTCCTAAATTCAAGCACCCAAACACAAAAATTTTGACATCTCAAATTATAAATATTAGAAGTATGATCACTAAAAAGTATTCTAAGCATGTACATAGTAATCCCCTAACACATATAAAGCCAACCCAGTCACCTCTATCCTTTTCAGGCTTTGTACAATATTACTCCTTCACTCACCTCTCTCTCTCTGTGGAGATAGATAAATATATAGATATATTTACTCTCTCTCTCTGGCGTGTGGGGAGGGGATGTGGGGTAAAATATCTGGAAGAGTGTGTGACAGACCTGATAGAAAGAAGTTTTTTAGAAGGGTATATTGGCTAATTCAAATTATTAGACGAACAGGACTAGGTTTACTTTTTTGGCCAATAAGAGTAACTCACATATATGGAGCACACTCTCTCTGCTTATTATGTTCGTTAAAGCAGACTCCTATGCCTGATCAGAACCCCACTCCTTTCATCTACATTGACTTATACAGAGAACTGTGTGGGTAGAAGTGCTTATCCACATGGATCTTATTTTAGAATTTGGCCTGATATTTGGTATACAAGAGAGAGGTGTAACTGAGTTTACTAATTTTATGTCAGATAACAGACTGCTGTGCACTCAGTGCAACTATTTTGCTTTCTAGCACTCAGTTGGACTTTTCATTATAAAGGGATCCTTTATAAAATCCATTGACTTCCACAGGAAGTTTCACATTCTGATTGCAGGCATTCCATAATGTATTATGTTTGGTATCTGTAGTTCACCCCCAATACTACAGTCTATAAGAGATCCTTCTGAACCAACATAATCTATTGAGTTAAACCCCACTAATTAGAGGCACCTTAAGAATATATAAAAACACAATTCATCAAAAAATATGCATGATAAGGATTCCACAGCACAGACAGATAAATAGTTTCAATTAAAATATATTCCAGTAGTTTAAAGAAAATCTTATTATAATGTATCAAAACAAAGATCCATGACCAGGTTGTTTTAAGAGCCACCAGATTTCCAAAACCATGGGAAATTATGTAACAGTCACTGCAATACAGAGGCATAAAGGGTTGACTTAAGGACACGTTCCTTATCATTGCTTTGCTTTTGTTAGTGTGCATCCCAATCACCTTTAAAAAAAAGGTAATAGGCTCATACATACGCATTTTATGTGCTCATATATACATGTGCCAAGTGTAACACAAATTACAGTAATATTAGCCAAGAATCAAACATATACATTCTGGGACTTACAATTGTATTACACAACTATGTATTACATTACACTTGCTATTCCTAGATTTAATTACCCATTCTTTATATCTAAGTAATAATGTTTGATCATTTGCACGGGTATATAAAATCCATTCTTGGTCATTCAAAATTATCTACCTGTATGTTTGAATTCAAAAAACTGGAAAGCATATAAATAGACAGAAGAAACAAAAAATGTGATGTAATTGGAAAACTAAAGCAAGTAATAGAGTGAAAGTGTCTCTAAACCATCACATGACACGTAAACAAGGAATAGGGAAAGGTATAAAAACATGTTCAACAAATTTCTGAATGCAAACACACTGACAAACACATATATGTTTGCAATGGTTAGGCTGGTGAGCTCCCTCATCAACCAACTTGAAGCCATGGCTGTTTGAAAACAAACCCTAACCCCTAGGAGAACCATTCTTCATTGTGCTCTGTGATTTCGATCAGTTCATTAAAAACCCACAGTGCGACAGGAAATGTGTTGAATCAGTTCCAATCAACCAGGAAACTGATTAAGATGAATCTGAATTGGGAACAGCTAAGGGAAATGGATGCTGAAATGAGGTTTGGGGTCAGTAAATAAATGAGATTTTTTTTCCTTCCTCCTTAAGCAGGCCAGTTTCACTGTGAAGCATGAATAGATGGTTAACAGGTGCATTAGGCTATGTAATGCAACACTATTGTAACCTGCCTGTGCATACATTAGCACAATCTTCACGCAAACAAGTGCTTAGATTATTTCATTTCTTTTTTTTCCTTGACTCTCAGTCCACAATAAAGCTTCATTTAAAACAAGTTTTCTTTGATAGATTCAGCTCATCTGACATTTCAGTTCTTGTTGTGAAGTTCTTTCAAGCTACTGAATCCAGTAAAATAAGGAATCACTGAAATATTCTTTAAAGTTTATGGTAAACCCATTCACCTTTGTAATACTGCTTACAACATTCTACTATTTAAAAAGTGAGGAAAAATAATGTTGACAATAAGATGGGTGACAACATCTAAGAAAAAAAGCAAATATAATCAATTATACAAAAACAGTTTAAATTTACATTTCCCCTGTACTAATTTAAGCATCAGATAAAATTAATTACATACATAAGTGTTTGCAGGACTTCAGTGTTGGAGTGGAAACTGAAAGAAACATGTATTATTGTAAATAGTAACAACAGAAATCCGTTTTCTAAACTGAGGACTGCTTAAAAGTGGGGAGCGTGAGAGGCTGATTAGTGCAGCAAAGGAGAAGGATGTGTTCATCTGTCAGACAAAAAAAAAGTGATGTAACTGGAGAATTTTTCATTATATGATTTTTTTTAAAACCTTTACCACCTATCTAAGGAAGTTACTTTTTCAACTGAAATTTCTCAGTCAGAGGAGTGCAACTTGTTTTTCTTGGTGGTTGTGTTTTTAAAATGGAGCTACAGGGTATACTAATTTATTAAAAGGCCAGGTATACTAATTTATTAAAAGTCCATTTGCTCACTTCTGAGTAACTCAGCTGTCAGAAAGGTGCACTTATAGTTTAAGGTACTTTTCCAACACTTTTTTAAAAAAAGAGAACAGAGATTGGTCAACCCAAAAACGGTTTCATTTTGAATCTTCAAATTTGACAAATCTGTAGTCCTTAATTAGGAATGTGCCTTTACTAAGTCTGAACTGTAGACAATTTAAAAAAAAAATCAGTACTTAAGTGAAAATAATATATTATGTATGCCAATATATTGGGGAGTTCGCCACACGTTTGAGGGCCCAATCCTGCTCTTATACATTCAGCAACAAGTGCACACTTTATTTTGATCACGTACGCACCAAAACCTTGTTCTTGATCCCACTGAAATTAGCCTCACCATTCACACTGATTTGCATGGTACAGGATAAGGCTCCAAAGTGCTGTTATTACAATATTAACATGGGTGAGTTGTGTCTATAGCAGTAAATAAATAAAGTTCCATTTCGTTCAAGGCTTACATACATAAAGATAAGAGTGTTTCTGCACATGATGGCAGATAGATATGAGAATGCTGAAATAAATGTGCCACAATCACCACTTTTAACAAAAAACCCAGCCTTCCAAAATCAAACTATTCCTGTGGAAAAAATATGTTTGAGATTTTGCTGACACAAAAGTCAGGACATTCTAAGGTTTGGATTTCATAGCAGCTGTAACTTGGCTGCACTTGCACACTGCATATTAGGAAGAAAAATTACCTCCAAGACCCACATGTTATATGGAAACAGAAAACATTACTTATAGTATTTGCAAGAGGGCCAAATGCCAGTTGCTATTAGAACAATAACTCTGAATTTTCTGACTTTTCTGCATATAAAATATCAACCATAACATTATAGTCACTGTATCCAGCAAAAAGCCATGAGTTTGGGCATTCAGACTAAGACTGATACTGAAAAAAGAAAGCTGGTGTGGATCCAATCCAATTATTTGGTTTCCTTATACCGTATTTATTGAAAGTCACTTTGCATCTGAAGCACATGAGAAATTATTCTAAGGATGTTTACTTTTATAAGTCAATATATGAGTTTTTCACTAAAAGATAAAATTTTCCAGCTGTTGGTAAAAATAAAAGCGATATTCACTGTGTATGGAACCAAAACAAAATGTGAAATTAGATTACTTGTTTAAAAGAGGAACATATACATTATGGACAAAAACAAATCTGCCCCTTTTTATCTCATTTCTAAATTTACAGATACCTTGATTATTCTCGTATTTGTGAGCACGGAACACTAAAGGTACTAGACACAGGTTCGGCACAGTGCTTGAGACTATTCTTACACTATCACAGTCAATATGAGTTTTGCATAACTCTCTCTGCTTGCTAGGATAAACACTTATCTGAAAGCCATCACAGTCAATCTTTTTAAAAAGCCATTAATCTATATTCTATATGAATAACTTTACAATCCTATTTAACCAACACTCCTGGTTAACAGAAGGTTGGCCAAGTCTCCCAACAGCAATGCACATCTTGTGTTATTTTTCCACACTTATCTAAAACCCATGTATGCCATATACTTGGAAATACTATATTGCACAACATGGATTTAGAAAACTATTTTCAACACCTATAACCAACTGTGCATATTGACTACACTTGTGAGTGCATAACATTGAACGCTTGCAGATCAGACAATTTTCACAGGATAAATGCTTACTCCCATTCATCATACATACACCTCGAAAACATTAGGCTTCCACTTGCCATAGTCCTGTAAGAGACAAGTAAAGTAGGCTACAAAAATAATTTTTTGGAGCAGGCAAAGTAATATACACTGTCACTTCCTAAAGGAAGGGCCAATGCAATAAGTGTAGACAACGGCTCTCTCAGAAAAGAAATTTTAAAATGGGCTTATACACAGTGCCTTTCATACTTAAAAGTAACCCATTATGCTTTGCAATAAAGAGATAAAAACTTTTTGGGCACAGTTGAGCAATCAAAAATAATTAACACGTTGCATTTGTTATCAGAACCTAGTGAGAAAAGACTGTTAGCCAACAATCCAGGCTCATTGACTCATTCTTCCAAGAAGTATTAGGCAAATCTTTAACTACCACATGGTGGGCTGCAACCAATGACTGACAGAAGGGATCAATTTTATGATTTCACTCAAGAACCTTCCCTGATTCTACTCACATATTGCTAACTGCTAGCCAAGGTAATCAGCTATATGTATCTAACTTCTCTCACACAGAGAGAGCAGCCAACGTTTGTCACTCCATTTCGGCAAAGTTTACTGCAACACTGAGTAATCTCTTGCTCTCTTTATTGTAGGTTTCCCTTTCCTCCACACTGAGCAGTTAGGAGTTCAGCAGTGTTTCATGTTTAATATCCCCCCACTGCCCTTCTTTTTCTAACACGTGCATACTTTAGCCTTGGCTATGGAGTGCTTACTAAGGATCAACAATAGAAGCTTTTCAAGTCATCAGAGCAGGCTTTGAGAAGGGCTCAGCTCAGAGATCCAGTCAATATTTGCTACAGTTTGGAACCACTGTTTTAGGGCTCCTTCCACGTGGAACTTACCAGTAGAGAACCCTGAAAGGTTTTATAATAACATGGAAGAAATGAGGAGGTAAACAGATCATAACCAAAACTACTTTTTCCATTAAAATAATCATGGTGAGAAGGAATGGACAAGGATAAAAAGAACTGGATGAAGACCATAAAGGTGCACAAAATTTTTAACAATGAAACAATTTAGGTTTCAAGACTAATTAGCAATTTAGAGTTAGGAAAATTATCTTCCCCAAACTTGATAAAAAATTTTGAAAAAAAAAAAAAAAAAAAATCAGAGCTACAGCATGCAAATCCTCTTAACCTGGTTAACCACATATGCAAGGACGCTGACCATGTCAGCTATCTGAATGCCTTGCTTCCTTTTATGCAATGGCAACACGTAGGCTATAGAATGACTCAAGATAAATTTCCATCAATGTATCATTTTCTATTAACCTGACTAAACATATTGTTTGATATTTTGAAATCATCATTAAAATACACCTGAAACTTGTCAACAATACAAAACTAGAAACAGGACAAAGAATATTTTTCCCACAATAGGACATTAAGCACCTAAATTGTGTGCATAGAAGTAATTGTGATCACAACTTGTTTTACATGCACAAGTAGATAATTACAGCTAAGCATTTTCAGCTAAGCATTTTCCACAAATATTTCCTAATTACAATTTAGAGACCAATTTAAAAAAATGACATTCAATTTTTTTTCTTAGTACAGTACCTTAACGAATAGCATTCATTAAAACAAAAAACCAAATAAAATAGACCTGTCTTCTGCTTAAGTAAAAAAAAAAAAAAGAATGTTAAGTGCAGCCAGATCCATAATGACCACCATTTATTTACCTGTTCAAGCTGATAGGGAGCTGTATTTTTTTAAATGCTTACAGATTTGTTCAAACGTAACTTTCACGTTTTCCAACTTACTTATAGTTTTCAACCAAAGACTCTGACAAGCTGCAGTTCAGAACAGGAACAATTGCCGCTTAAACTTTAGATGTCAGGACACTGAAAACCATAGTTTATGATAGCAGTTCACTACTATTTTTGTTTTTAATGATGGGAGGTTTGTTTTGTTTCAATTTCCCTCTCACCTCACTCGCACTTACTTGATTTTTTTAAAATGGAGAATAGAAAGGATTCAAAGCTACTTTTCTTTTTTTCCATTTTACAGGTAAAATAGAAATGCTTATAAGTATAAAATAATAGCTACAAAGGATTAGTGCAATCAGATTACAGACTAAAGACGAGCATGCTATGACAGAGAGGGATTTCAGAGTGAAATAACTACGTTGCAAGAGTATTGCTTTTTCCAAAGCAATGTCTGCAAGGAACAGGAGTAAAAGTTTTAAAGAACGAAATCTGGAGACATTTATCCAGAAATCACTTCACAGCCAGTTTCTCTTCCCCAATCCTTTCATATTACACTCTTCCATTTCCAAATCTAAACGGAGTTTTAAGGCAGTGTTACATCACTCTTTAAACAATTTCTACAACCCAAAACAAAGGAGGAAAACATTTGAAAAGGGCAAAACATGTAGTGAAAACCAATGAAACAGGAAAAGAAAATGGACTTAAGACACCAGAACTGCAATATTCAGCATAAGAGTGATTCATGGGATATCTCTTTAAGAGCTCTTTTAATCATGCTCTAACTTCTGAAATATTTTGACAGTACTAATATTAGTTGAACTACTAGTCACTGTATTTAGGATTGAACTTTATAAATAAAATTACAATAAAATTCAAGTCCTTCTGTGTTAAATCTGCACTGGCAGGATGCAAGCACATCTGCAAGAATGCAACCTCTTCAGACTTTTACAATCAGTTTTTCAGATAAATAATACTATAGGTACTTACAGTAGATATCCAATATTAATTTTATTAGCATACCCTCAACAATTAAATATGGATATACTCCCAGGGCACAGTGAGGTTCATCTTCATGATCATGATAATAACGTGGAAGTATAGATTTCTCACGCCACTCAGGTGCCTTTTGAATTGGCAGACTATATCTGCATTTGTATCATTTGCCTAATTTCCCACACACACACACACACACACACACACACACACACACACTTGTCCCTCACTGAGAAATACTTAATAAATATTAACAGCTGTAATGTGGATCTTAAAGACATTCTCCTTTAAATTAATAATTCTGATTTCGTAACCAGATCTTTTTCAAAATTAGTAGCTTGCTTGGTACAACCCAAGAATCTGACCCTAATTTTGATCTTTTGTTCCCTGGTTGCTAACATACTAATGTTGCTCATGCAACTCATTTAAGTGTAATGTCATTAATAGTAATCACCAGAGGAAAAAATACAGATCTCTAGCATCGTTATCAGATATTAATTGCATTTTAAAACTGCTCCATCAAGGTACTCTACCTTGCTCTAAGCCTATTTAATGCTTGAGACCATCCCAAATGTAGCTTTGTCCCTGGGCATTTTGATTAAAGGCATAGAATATAGAGGACATTTTTGACTGAAGACCATAACTTTTCTGATATGCAGGAAAACTCACTGTTCAAAGATCTTAACCTACCTCATACAGATTCTAATCTAAAAATCAACACTTTTGCAGGAACCTAAAAGGACCTGCTTTATAGGAAACACAGACACACATACAGTAGATTCTGTCTTTCTTCCTTTCTATGGGAACACAAAGTCCTAATTGGATACTGCCTCAATGTCACTGCAAAGGAGCACAGTGGGCTAATTTACCCAGAGAAGTTATAGTCAACAGGCAAACACACTTTGATCAATAAAATTCTATTAGTTCCAAACTCTGCACCTAAAATAAAGTGCTTACGGGACTTTCCAAATGTTTTATTCTAAAGAAAGCCATTTTATCAGCAGTAAATCAAGATGGCGAATATGAAAATGAAAGGGTAGAACTGCATTTTATACTAAACTATAAAATGCAGTTCACTCAGTGATATGGTCTGCCAAAGTAAAACAGAAGAGACACTGTAAAACACAAAACTGTTAAAAATAAAAACCTAACCTGCATGGGACTAGAAACTAGTACAAAGAATCGTTAGCATTTTTAGCAAATATATTTTATAAGCTTGATTAGGACACTTTGCTGATGGCTATCAAGTAGTAGGTAGCCATTAAATAATAATGGGAAGGAAAAGAACAAACCCCCTTTCTAATTATTTTCCTCCCCTTTCTTCTATGCTGTCACGTGTTACCTGCTGCCATGCCAGTGGTTTTCAAACTTTTGTATTGGTGACCCCCTTTCACACAGCAAGTCTCTGAATGCTATCCCCTTTATAAAATTAAAAACATTTTTTATATTTAATACTATTATAAATGCTGGGGATGAAATGGGGTTTAGTGGTAGCTTACAGCTTGTGACCCCTCCATGTAATAACCTCTGGACCCCCGAGGAGTCATGATCCCAAGTTTAAGAACCTCTGTGTTATGCTAATATATATCAGAACCATATTCTAGGACATTTGTGGATTTTACAGCACCTGGGTTACACTAAGAATATTTTACATAGTGCTACTTGGTGGGTTTTTTTTAATTGAAGATTCTGATGATGGCTCTCAAAGAAATGCTCAGTCTGCTGATGGCACATTTGTTAATAAACGCAAAAAAAATAACGTTTGCAAGACAACGTCTGTGCTAAGTTTATACTCGATGGATTTAAGTGAGAATTATGCTACTGAATGCACTACAAAATGATGCTCTGTGCAAGAAGTGTTCCTAGCATTTTTGTTTGGAGACAGCTTCAGAAATTAAATTCTTAATAAATCTATAACAGGATCCTTTAAAAGAGGGTCTGTGGAATAATCAAAATCATTTCACTGGACATTGGTGGGATATTTTGCCAAAATCAAAGAAATTCACTTGAAAAACATACGGTTATAAACATTTTTTTTCAAAAATATGTTGGATTTTTCTAATACAAATTCAGTATGAATAGAGCTGAAAACAACGAGACCACAGACCTCTTACCCCACTGAAGTAAACAGGACTCCACATAAGTAAACAGCTGAATCAAGTTACAGGATCAGATACTTAGTTTTCAAATTATTTTTATCTTACAGAATACTTACAAGTAAAATGGACTTATTTCACCAAGTCTTATCTTTTAAATTAAGTCAGCTTCTCAATTTCCTGAGATTTCAATCTCCTCTACATTTGTCCCATTACATCACACCTCACAAGGGATCATCCAGTCCACCTACATTCAACAATACAGACAAATATATGATAGTACCTTAAATGACTAAGTCTTCAAAGTTTCCACTCTCCTACCTCCCACAGCCCTAGTTTAGTTAACCTTACAGTGCATGACACAGTGCTTAGCTTTCTAGGCAATGGAAGAAGAAGGACTGAATGCTGAATCAAAAATCTATTGATTAGAGGGGCTTATATTGCAAGGAGCATTAATGGCTAGAACTATACTGCAGAAATAGAAACCCTCTTAAAGGAACAAAAAAAAACCCTGGTCACTAATTTAGGACACCACACAACCTTACTCACAGAAGAAATTGTTCACAAGTTCCAGGTGGTCTTGAAATCATATCCTATATGTGATGCCTCAAAATCATTATACTGTGATTGTATCTGCTTTTTTTACTTTTTGCATTCCTATGTCTGGTGAATGATAGTCTTAGTCTTTTTAAACTTCTGATTTGATTCACTATAAATCTTATGTCCTATACTGGTCTGTGTTGTATAAGGCAGTGGTTCTCAACCAAAGGTACAGGTACCCCGGCCCTGGGAGTACACCGAAGCCTTCCAGAAAGAACATCAACTTGTCTACAGATTTGCCTAGTTTTTCCAACATAAAAAGCTACATAAGAAGCACTAGAGAAGCCAGTACAAACTAAAATTTCATACAATTTCTTTATACTTCCCTATGTACTATACACTGAAATGTAAGTACAGTATTTCTATTTTAGTTGATTTTATAATTATATGATAAAAATGAGACCATAAGAAATTTTTCAGTGATAATGTGCTGTGACACTTTTGAATTTTTATATCTGATTTTGTAAGCAAGCAGTTTATACATGAGGTGAAACTTGGGAGTATACAAAACAAACAAGAGTTCTAAAAGCGGTACAGCAGTCTGAAAAGATTGCAAGCCACTGATGTAAAGTATCCAAAACATATCGTAATTAGAATTCTCCCTCTTTTCTTTACCAACTCAAAGATTATACTGCAGAATTCATTCTTGAGGTTAAACACAGAGCAATAACTGCTCAAAACCACCTTCTTCCATTCCCTCAAACAAGGGAGTTCCAGTTCTGTAAAAAAAACAAACAGTTTAAAAATTATTTGTACCCACTTCTACAAACATAAGTAAATCTACACTGGAGTAGCCAAATTAACCACATGACTCAAAATGTATCTTGCAGATATACAAGGCCTCACATTTAAGCCCACACATAACAAATGAAGTCTAGTGGACTATGTCCATAAATAGTTATGCACATAGACCCTAATCCAACTTCAACTAAAGTCACCTGAAAGACTCCCATTTTAACAGGAACTGGCTATGGCCTGGGGTTACATGGCTGTGGGACTTGGGTGTCAAACAATCATTTTGTTTTTTTAAAAAGTGCCTATAATTAGGCTCCTACACATCATTATTTATACGCATATTGTAAACAAGTGCCCCAGTTTCTGAGACTAACACCTAGCAGCTCCCACTGCCTTCAGCAGTTACATAAAAAACCAAAACATTTATTTACAGTAGGCACCCTTACTTAGGGACCAGATTTTAAATAATATTTAAGCACCTACATAGACAGATATACACCACATTAGAATTTAGGTATCTAGGTGCTATGAAAATCTATATATTTAGGAGTATAGGTGCTTCTAAAACTCTCACTTGGCATCTACTGCATATCTGTGTGCCTAAATACCTCTAAAAATGTGGCCCTAAGGATCTAACTTCATTTTTTTAAATTCTTGAGTTTAGTCCGTCAGTAAAGGATAGTATACATTTTGGTGGCCATACAAGTAATAGTAATGATAAAAATGTGGCACACTGTGCTGTCTGTGTCTTTGACTTTACTGACTGCATGAAATGTTGATAAAATTGATAAAGTTTGTGTTTATATACATCTGTTTGACACGGTGTAGGGATAGAGGGCTTTCGGATGTTTAACACTGGTTTTGTCAAACGTTTGCCTAGTTCTGTTTAATGTTAAAATTTATTTCAATTTCATTGCATATGGCTAAAGTCCTTCTTTCCGTTTTTAACCAAACAATTCCAGAGTTTTACAAAAGCTATTATTGGAGTTTTTACCAATTTTCAATGACATTTTGGACCATTCAAGTATATTAAAAACTGATTATGTTAAAAAAATCCCATACATTACATTTAGTATGTGTGTTGATGTTATTAAAAATTAGTATAAGTGTGAAGTTCTCTGTTACAGCAAGGCAATGTAACAACAGATACAAATGCACACATGCATGTGCATATGCGTACATTAAGGATGGAAGCGAGTAGTCCAGTACTCAACTACCCAATAAGCCTAAGCTTATCGGGGAGTTGAGTACTTGACCACTTGCTTCCCCCCCTCCCCCCCCACCTTTGCTGCAGCAGAGCAAGGGGGAGCAGCGGGGGTTGGAGGGTGCCAGCTTAAAAGCCGGTTCCTCCGAGCACCATCTCCATGGTGCCACCTCCCTCCCCCCACTACTGCCTCTAATAGAAGCAGCAGCGGGGTAGGGATGGAGCTCTAATAGAGGCAGGGGAGGGGGGAGAGTGGAGGGGAAGGGGAGGCTGCCATGAATCAGTCATTGTCCATGGTGGCGTGGGCTGGCCACAGCAGCAGCCCCTATCCGCAGCTAGTCCCGGCATCAGCGAATAGGGGCTGCTTCCAGAGCTCGCGGCCAGCTCTGCTCTGCGAGCTCTGCTCGCGGCCAGCCATTGCTGCTGCGAACAGGGGCTGCTGGACTTAGCGCGAGCTGGGACAGAGCAGTCCCATCTCATGCTGGTCCGGGACCACTGTGCCTCTGCATTTTAACTGTAGCAAGAGCTGCTCGGCTCTCACTACATTTAAAATACAAAGCCGCAGCAGTCCCAAACCAGCATGAGCCAGGACTGCTCAGCCCCAGCTGGCAGGGCTTGCCAGCAGGCCACCTGCAGAAACTGCTCCAGCAGAGGCTACTGAATCTCAACTCGTACTGGGTCCACCTGCTATCCCCGCTGCGGCTCTGCACTTTAAACATAGTAAGAGCTGGGCTGCCTGCACTCCCAGCTCTTACTACATTTAAACTCCAGAGCCGCAGCGGGGGTAGCTCCTGGACCAGCTCCGAGCCCCTTCCTTTATCAACTAATCATGTAATCAATACAAATTGTATCAACTACACAATTAGTCAGTTACCCACCTCTTAACATCCCTAGAATACATGCTATTAATGAACAGTTCATTAATAAAATAGCATTAAATTGTTTTTGTTAACTCTTTTCTCAATTTGTTGCTTCCAATTCCTACAAAGTTAACCCTGATATTTATCCAGAAATCTCTGAATCTAATTTCTGCCTTAAATTTTTACCCATTCTGTTAATAATTGTAATGACCATCAAAGCATTTTTGGAAAGTTTTAAGAACAAAATAAAGATAGAAAAAAGAAGACTTTCCACATGGATAATATCTCCAAATGACAAGCAGAAAATAGACAGCTGTACAGAGTAATCTGTAAGTAACTGTCTGAATTTATTCAAGTTTACTATTCAACTTACAATCTAAAATCTACAACAGGACAGAAGACTTGCACCCTTCATTAAACGCAGGCAAACAGCAGCTTTTATCCCCACATTTTTATTGGAAACACTTTTTTCTTTCTCGCTTTCTTTCTGCAAACTGAGAGTGAACTGAAGAAATTAACATACAAGTAAATTGCACTTCAACTGAGTTTCCAATAATGTTATATTGATGTGTGCACATTAAATATAATGTATGCATTTACAATTGTGTGTACACACACACACACACACACACACACACACACACAGAGATAGATACACCATTATATTTATCAATAGTGTTTATAGTGTCCATATATATTATACACTCACACCCTATTGATAAATACAGCTATGTATATCTATACACACAATTATATATAAATACACAAACTATGGTAGGTAAACTCAGTTACACTGATAACTGTGTATAAATACACATGTGTACACACATGCACAAGCATTATATATTACACACACTTTCCACATATTCTTTCCCCCTAAAAGCAGTGCTGACAATGGTGACAGTAGTGTGTGTAATTAGTTTTTATTGTTCCCCTGACAGTCATAGCACTGCAAGGACCCCTTGCCTTTTCCATTGTAAATGTTATGGAAAAATACTCTAATGACAGGCGTTTAATTATAGGCGCAGCAGCCATGTTGGGAGCTGTGCCAGAAACAATTGGCAGCTCTGGATACTAGATATTGACAAAAATAGGTCTTTCTTCCCTGTTCTATTGCCCAAATTACTGAAAATGTGGGCTTTTAAAATATTTTCCCTCTGACTGTTTGCTGACAATTTAAACTAATAATATACTGTATTATCACTTGCTCTAGTAGCGCTACGCAATTTCAAATGGCCCTCACCTTAAAATTATTAGGGATTGCTCAAAAGGTAAAACAATGTGTTCATGAAAAACAAGTGTCATGCTATTTGAAAAAGCTCAGTCTATTGACAACAGCAACCTCAAAAAGATTCCACCAACACAAATTTATAATTTACATTTTAAAAAACTGTGCTAAGAAAATATTGTGAGAGCAGTTGAAGAGGCAATCCATCCCCTTTAAAGGGAAAAACATCCCCTTAAATTTCTTTAAAATAGCTTTATTCAATCTTTATAGAACATTGTCCCAATCTCAACTATGACAGCCTCTAAATTCTGTCACTCAGAGATTGTTTATTCTTTTTTTCCTAATTGATTAGCAATTGGCAGCTTTCATATCCCTATTATTTCCTTTGATCTGACACAAAAACTCTCTAATGGGAACACCACAATTTGTACTGTACCCCTCTTAGTGATGGCTCACTAATTTTTATAAACTAAGCCCTAAGAGAACTATGAAAAGATATAAAAGTGTATTGAAGAAATAACAGTAAATGAACACAAAAGGGAAAAAAAAGGGCAGCATGTAAAATATTAGGTCTTTTCCAGACTACACATGCAGGAGCCATCAGGAGATCACATGTAATCTGAAGAGGGAGGTCTGAATTGGTTCTTAGCTACTTGTTCCCATTAGTGCCTTCATTTTAAAAAAGGCTGTAGTGACTAAATAATGCAGATGAGGATTTTCCCTTGCAGAACAATCAGGATACAACCCTCCCTTCACTGTTTCTCATTCTTCCCTACCACTAGATGAACAAAATTACTCTGTGAATCAGATCTCTAGGAAGAATGACCACAGAATCCTGGACCAAATCATAGTAAGTTCATGTAGCCGTCACAAATTCCCAGCTAAACTGAACAAAGCAACGTTATTCCTAAATGATAAGTTTTAGAATTTAACAGTGAAGCTGTCTTGTACTAAAATGAAAATTTGCTAATTTGCTGTGGAGTGGATGGCAGACTCTCCATCCCCCATTCAGCTGGCTCTTATATCAGTGACTTCAAAAAACAGTTTGCCATTATGGTGGCTTAAGGCACTTTATGTGCCAGTGCAATGACCATGCTGTGTGTGAGTGTCAGAAGGTCACTACTTTGAAATTCCAGCATCTCTCTTTATTCCCTTCTTTCCTGAAACCCTAGGAGGGAGAGTAGGATTGAAAGCTCCTGCTTGATCAATTCCAACTTGCTAAACACAGGAGAATACATTTTCCCTCTATAGGAACATATTTACTAGTCCTTTCAGTTGAATTTGTTTTTGTTCAACAGCAACAACATTACAGTACAACTCAAAGTAAAGGCAATACTAATAAAACTGAAAGGCAAGGCAACCTTCTAATGCTATCAAGAGCTGGTAAATAATAAATCTCCAAATTACCCAACCCATCTAACTCATGACATCAGCTAAGGCACTACATATTTCTGTTGTCATGAGGGAAAAAATTGCTTTTTATATACTTTCTCTTTCTTTTGTATTTCTATATAAGGAGCATAATAGTAGCTACAATTACACATTTGACAAACACTAATAAGTTGAAGGAATGTTAAAAATTGAAACCTCAAAAGCTTGAAAAAGCAAAAAAACTACATAAAGATATTGTATCTTTATCACACAACTAATCAGAGGGAAAAATATGTCGGCAATACTGGCTTTAGAGCCCTTCGTTGGTCAGTTACGGAACAAGGTATCTCAGCAAAATTGAGGATATCTGTTCATTATGAAAGCTTGTCATTTCTCCATTTCTTTTCCTTTCCCCCATTCTTTATTTACTGTCATGAAACATTTGTCACAAACCTGTAGAGTAAATATAAACAGAGAATGTCTATTTAGTGTTTAAGGCTCTTTGGAGCCATTTTATTTTTCAAAGAAAGACAATGGTAGATCTGGTAAAAGCTGTTACCAGCCCATATCCAACTGCTAACCAATATTGCCAGTCCAATACAGTGGAATGACACAGTTAAGATTGTCACTGTATCACTGGATAGTTAAAATTATGCCAATTTTTAAATGTAATCTCACAAAAATCTGTTTGGTTATGCAGCACCACAGTAACATCAGAAACAGATGTGGTGCTGGTGCTCATCAGAAGCAGAACAGTTTTGTTTTTACTAAGTGATTTAGAATGTACTGAACTCCAGTTCCATGGTAAAGATAACGACTTGATATTCAAAAAACACTCTCAGCAAGGAAATTACACTTTAAGCAAAACAAAAACCTAAACCACTCAATATAATAATGTGCATTATCAAAAAATCATTTCCCTGAATAGTTCCCAAAGAGATCATATAATAGGTGTTTGGGGGCTGAGTAATATGTATGTATGTGGGAGGCAAGATGGTTCTTCATAACAAAAAATCTGAATATGTGGACTCTTACTTTAAAATGCACAAAAAGAAAAAATGCAATGTTTAATTACTAGCCATGAGAGAAGTGCCAAGTTTCGCAGCTTGAGTTGGTGAACCGCTCAAGTGCGATGTGGATTTGCCAGCAACTGGCAAGTGATCACCCAACAGCAAAGAAATGAAAAAACATAGGGAAGAAAATATGTCCTTCTAGTGAACAACCAATGTCTATGATGCAAAGTACATGATACAGAAATGTGTGTCTTTTTAAAAAAGAAGCAGGCCAAATATTTGCAAAATATAAAACAGCATTTAGCAACATTTTAGCAAACTAAAGGGAGATGAAGTAGAAACCTCTTCCAGTTCATTTTTTACCTCACCAAATGACTCTTAAATAGTTTAATCCTTGTCTACTCTCCATTTCACTGCTCTCTTCAAGAGCTGAATAGGTTCAACTCAATCAAAAATGACTCTTTGGAAAGCACTTGATTTAACTGAAATGAAAGTAAAAGCGTCGGACGGGTAGCCATGTTAGTCTGTAACTGAAAAAACTTAAACGAACAGTTCTGCAGCACCTTAGAGACTAACAAAAATGTAGATGGTATCATGAGCTTTAGTGGACCATGAAAGCTCATGATATCATCTACATTTTTGTTAGTCTCTAAGGTGCTGCAGAATTATTTGTTGTTAAGTTTTTTTAAGTAAAAAGTTAGTCAAGCAACTACCAACAATAATGTAGCACAGTATTTTTATTACTCGGTTGTCTCCCAGACAAGTATATTCACTTAATGATGGGAAGAGACATTTTTAAAAGTAAAAGACACTTTTGCTGTTAATACTGCATTTATAGATTTCACCTTATTGAAAGTTTTTGATCATGCCACATGCCAGAGTCATTGCCCATTCGTGCTAACTGAGTACAAAAGAGATGCAACAGAAATTAAAAAACAGTCTTGAAAATTATAAATGAAGACTGCCAATCATGGAGAACTTGCTAACAAACACTGGTATTAGCAACTCAAGTATACCTTGTCAGTTAGCAGAACGTTCACATACTTAGTTACTAGATGATCTTTCACTGGAATGCATTTTATTGCTCCTTCATTTAACTGGAACAAATCATGGAAAAACTCTAGCATACCAGATAGCCAAACATGGGTATCAATTACTATCGTTTCTCTACATTTTGCAGCAAGTTTTGAAGAAAAATAGAATAGTCAAATCCATTTTTATTTCCTACGTGAATGAAAAATAAAGATTGCCTGTTCATTTTCAGCAACCTGTCAGATGGCAAATATATAAGGGATATTCCTTCGAACAAAGGTTTATTTTATTGAAAACTAAAGAACTCTACATGAGTGAAATCCAATCTCATGATCACCGTAAAACAGAATTCTCTCCTTTCTTTTCAAATGGTTGATTTCAATTTTTTATTTTTTTAAATGGTGCTACCACCAGAATGTATGGTTCTCCGAATTTTGCAGTTAATCTCAGGATCCTTAAAAAACAGGGTTTCAACTATATAGAGGCTTGTATTCTAGAGAATACTATTCCATTTTAAATGGTTTCAACTATTGTATAATCTATCCTGTAAAGTGTGCAATTAATGGAGACAATGCAAAACTACTAGGAAGAGTTCTGAGACAGGAATATTTTTAATTTTTTATTAAACTATGCTGAAGTACATTACAGTAGGGCTTACTCACATTAGTTGTAATAATCACTAGAAAGCAGTTTTCAATAATATGTCTGTTTCAAACTAAACAAGTCCATTTAATTATGTTAGTATGCTGCTGACTGACTACATCTTTAAGCATAAGTGTTTAGAAAGATTTAAAACACCAGAATCCTATCTTCTCGATAATGAATACATCTTTCAGAAATAGTAGATCTGATTAATCATGAGACCAAAGACATTTTTTCAAAGCAGTGCTCAGAACTGGAGAGAGGGGCATAGAGTGATTAGAAGAAAAAATTCTTGAGCTTCTCTGCATTTCAATTTTAAGATGTTTCTTCTTATGTAAAAGCCTTAACCTGTCAACCAAAACAAAAAGTATATATATTGCTAACCAAAGAGGAACTACACTCAACTAAAGTTTCTGAAACTTCAAGAAGAGTTATTTCTTCTCAGTAGCGTTTTCTCCAACGTGAACTACTCCTTCACAGCAACGTGAACTCCCCGTAACCATCATATGCTTTATCTAATGTATAATATTTAAGCAGTACAATGAATGGACTTCCTAATGTGGGATTTTTTTTTTAAATCAGTAACGCTGTATTTAATAAATGCAGAGAATTCTCAGTGGTTTGTTTTCTGAAGCGGAGACTTAATTTCATACGTTTCATATTACATCTGTTTATATACATCACTACTTCACTATCAATGTAGGAAGGAAATGGGATAGTGATGAGGAGGGCAGAGACCAAGAACGAAAAGGTACACCTTAAAATTGTTTTAATCAATAAGAAATTGGATATTTTTTAACTGGAAGCAAATGGCTAGGAAATCATTTGTACAACAATTGTGAATTTAGCCATCTTTATTAATTTAAAAAACGGTTTCTTTTCTTTGTTTGGTAGCAGTTACATTTATGCTATTTTCTCCCAAGCCACCACCTTTTAAAGACATGTCTGTGGGTCTAAATACATGTATGCATATGAACGTATATCCCTCCCTACAACTGCCAAGGCCAGGACTCCTGAAGGACTAATTGTATTCATTCATTTTCTCAGCCCAGCATGGCACTGGTAAATTGCTGGGCTCATAGCAACAGGGGAGAGAAAAAAAAAAAAAAAAAAAAAGGCTCATCTTTATCTGTCCTTCTATAACAGGAAATAGGGCCGGAGGTAGAATGCAATGAAATGCCTTCACTATGGTCATTTGCAACAAAATTGGATGTGAAGAATTTCAGGAGAGAAAATTTACCCCTTAACTAAATTTCCTCCCTGCAAATGTAAAGGCCTGTAAAACTATTGTCTGTTGTGCAGGTTTCATGTAGGGACGCTATGACTGATTCAACCAAAAGGTATTCTTTCAGAGTCACAAGGGTTACAGTAACATTATTAAAATCTGCCAAGTTAGGTGAAATGAATTCCTGACGGCTCTAATGCTTCACATTTAATCACAAGAAATGTACTGGGCCAGAGATTTTTGTGTGTCTTGGTTTTGAGGTACCAGATAAAACTATCCCTCTAAATACAAGACATATTGTATCCAAAGAAAGACAGACTGAATACTACTGGTACTTAAAGTAATATGTCCTTTTTGAAGTGTAACAAATTCTGAAATCTCAATTCTCCCAAAGCTTTGCTTCCCCCCACTTTGCTTCCCAACACTGATTCAAAATGATCAGTCGAAAACCATACTTCCTGAGCTCCAACAATTTCCACATCATTTCTCTCATTTCTACAAGAATAATTCCTGATTTAAAAAAAAACAAACACCTACATGACTTGTGCATTTGTAATCAACTTATTATGGGCACATTTTCAAACGCAAGTGCATAAAGACATACTGAGGTACTTCAATGTATTGCACAGCTTTAAAAAGTCATCAGAGGCTGTGGGTGCTCATATATCAGTGAAAAAAAAACCAGTTCATTTCTTTCAGGCTCTGATACAGGAAAACACTTCAGTGTACATTTTCTGTTAGCATATATAAAAGTCCTGTGTATTACTATAGGACTTAAACAGGTGTCTAAGTGCTTTTGTGAACACAGTCCTTGATTCAGGGAATTAAGTGCCTAACTATGGATTCATCTTCCTAACTTTAAACACCTGCATTGGAAATTTTGAATTTACAGGAACACACTCTTTGTCTACTTAAGCAATTATCCTAATGATAATCTGAATACAGATGAGTGAAATTATTGCATCACTTATTATGAAATTAAAATTATTATGACTATATAATTTCCAGTAGTCTCTTATTTATAAACACATCTAAACTAGAATGATCAATCTGTGAATGGAGTTTTACATTACAATATATTTTAACATAGTTATTTATTAGTCAACTGTCCACATCCTTCTCATAAAATACCACTGACTTTTACAGAACACAGTTAGTTCCCTGACTGATACAAGCAAGATTTGTCCTTTTGTATTAGTAATAAGAAATTTGATCAGACAAGAAACACAAAACTATTAAATTCTTTGAAGCCAGAATCAATTTATAAATTCTATGTAACTTGCAAATCTTGAAAAACATAGTTAGTTAAAAAGAAATTGCAGTCTGGAAATGCAATCCTACAAAGAGTACAGCGCTTAGCACTTACTACGGCAAGCAAACCAATTTGACTTCAGTAACGCAACACACAGTGGCAAGCGCTTAGGAGCTAGCAATTACAGGATCAGGCCCTAAAAGGGAAAAATTTCAATGACTGAATCATCTTCAGGATACCGATGAGTCAGATGAAATAAGCATGCTGCATTCTGAATGAACTCTCAAAACGATGCTAAGTGTTACACACAGGAACTTTGTCGCTATAACAAGAATCTTACTATTTCTCTATAGTGAGGTAGTACATCTGCAATCACAGATGTGAGACTAATGCATTTTAAGGTGAAGATTACAATTCACAAGCACTTTAACAAAAATATATATAAAAAGAACTAGCATACATTTGCAATAATACCTATTGTAAAAAATTCTATCCACAAGTTTTTACACAGTTTCACATGTAATAAAGCAATCTTATTTTATTATATTTTAGAAAGCCTCATGTTTAATAGAAGAGGAACACACTTTTTTATTTGGAATCAGATTTTAGAATTTATGAGTCATATATGTTGTTAAAGTGACATACTAGTAATGATACTTCTGATTTTTCTGAAAACATTTTATTTAAAAATAAATGACTTTGTTATATTACTTTTTCATATACTAACAGTATAACAGAAGACATTTTTAATTGATCTTCCAGGATTTTGGCATCTATTCAAAAAAAATCCAATACAAACCTTTATAATATACGCATGGAGTTTTATTTAAGAAAAGTGTGATTCATTCTGGAGGCACTAATCTATTTGCATCACTCATCAAATTGTTTATGACTTTTAATAATAATAGGAATTATTTCTGTTTTCATAAGTTGTATAGTTAGGTTAGCAACTGTAAAAACAAGATTCAGCTGTACTTGCTAGAAGTACATGAAAAATCTCTTCATTCAAAGGTTTGAAGAAACTGTATTGTAGTGCATTTTTCTATTTTCTTGTGCCTGAATTGAAATCTGAATTTTTAACTGAATAATTAGTTCACAGTAGATTGGTAACTTTGGATAAACATTATAAAAAAGTAAGCTAACCTACTATGACTACCTCAGAGGTCAACAAAATATAACATCATTTCACCTGCCAATTCAGACTTTTTCCATTCAATTAAGTACCATTTTGGATTGCCACATGTTAGTAAAAACAAAATGTGGTCAATCTTTTGACTCAGAAAGAAAAGTTACTGACAAATTATTACTACTGAACAACTGACTTGTTTTAAAATGTTGATAACCAGACTGAACTTTACCTTCTAAGCTTAAATCCTGAAAAAGGCAATATAAAATGCAAAGCAATTTTTCCTCCCAGCCTCTTAGGTTTATCCAAACAGATGTTACCTGTTTTTATAGCATCTATTGTGAAATTTGATAGCATGAACAAAATACAGATTATTACTGCTACTACTCTATAAAACAGAAGAGTAGCATATTTGAGCTCTTTGTAACACTACCATACCATTAACATTATTTAATTCTTGAACATGTCATTTCTACACAGACCCTTTTTTAAAAAGGCTGATTCCTATTTTAAGATATCAATCAACTGGTTTTGTTTAGTTTTACTTTGTTTAAGAAGAGAAGGCTTAAAGTAATTTGTAATTAATTCCTCCTCCTATCTTTAGAAGACTAAGAAAACCAAGTTTTCTCTGAATATGTTGAAAGTTTAAGTTAGAGAAGTTTGTCATTTACAGTGATGTAATTTTACAACCAACCTTTTTAATACATAATACTGGAAAGGAGATATAGCATTTAATGTGATAATAAGTATTTCAACTATTTACAATTATTTCAACTATTTACAATTCAGGCACAATAGCCACACAGAGAGGGAGAAAAGGGTTTTTTTTTTTTAATTATCTTTGTTTTTTAAAAAAATGCCATATTAGCAATATTTGGTCAAATTTAGTCCCTCAAAGATTTCTCTCTCTTTACAGTGACACACATCAGTATTGTCTGTGTGAGTGTTGGGGTTTTTTTAAAATATGTTTCATTTCAACTTTATTTTAAGAAAGCTTTGTTTGAGGACATATACAATTTTCTTAAGAGGCATATGTTTTCTAATATATCTAAGTGTGATGGGAGGTAAGACCTTAATTCCATTTTAGTGGGCTTTATTACCTTGATATGCTTGTGATGACAGCTTTAAAAAAAAAAAAAAAAAAAAAAAAAAAGTAAAGTGACCCAACACAACTAAATAATTATCTGAATAAATCATTATTTTTGGTCACCCTTCTTTTGCATCAGTTTAACCTAACTGAAAAGCTGCCACCACCAGCATAATATTGAAGTACTAAGCCAACTAGCAAACTCTAAGGCACTTGTAAATTCTGCCAGTTAACTTTGGCAGAATTTCCTATTTCAAAGCCAATGAAATAGAGTACAAGAGTATGCTGCAAGTAATGCAGATGTATTAAAAAACATGACCTGTAACAAAAATCAATGTGCTAATCTCAAACCAAACAGTAGTATCAAAAACATAAAACAGAGATAACCTCAGGTAAAATGTCCTCAAATTTACTTTGACTAACTTGAAAGATTTAAAAAAAAAATCTGCTCACTCACTTTACCAAGGTGACTTTTTACCTAAACATACAGATACCATTTGGAGCAAGACGGAAATATCATCATACTGAAGTAATGGGGAAATAGCAGGAAAACTGTTCAATCCTAAATAAGACCTCTTATCAAGTTTTGAAATAAAAATTCTTATATTTAATGTATAGCTACACTATCCAAAAACATGCGAAGGAAACAAAAAAAGAAATATTTTAGCACAGTCCTCACTGGAAAGCTAGGGCTTTATTTGTTTTGTCAACTATAACTGAAGAACAGTTTGAGGTTCCCTAAGTTACTCAATGATTAACTGGTCCCCCCTCCCCCCCCGCCGCCCCGTATTTATAAATGTATTTCTAAATCATAAGATGCTACTTGTATTGTGAGGGCATCACTAACTATTGCATTTGAATTTGCTGTAACAGCTTGGGCAAGAGAATCTGCCCTTTTCCATGAGGAAACC
This sequence comes from Pelochelys cantorii, assembly GCA_032595735.1. Classification (NCBI taxonomy): domain Eukaryota; kingdom Metazoa; phylum Chordata; order Testudines; family Trionychidae; genus Pelochelys; species Pelochelys cantorii. Next base: position 67,650,046 of record CM064330.1, read on the forward strand.
TTCAGTCCAGGACTCATCTACAAAGTACTGAAGTTTTAGAAGTCAGAGGCTTCTTTGCACAGTTAATGTGACTTAACCAGCTTACATAAACTCATGCAAAGGAAAGCTACTCCTTTACTTCATCTCTGAAGCCCTGACGTGGAACAGCTGCCACATGTGGCTGCCAAGACGCCAGCTCCAGGCTCCTCTACAATCTCAAGCAAAACGTTTTCATCCTCTTTTTTTACAGAAAAGTCATGCCCGCCCCCAACAAATCCACTATAAACAAAAACAACAAGGAGACTGATGGTACTTTAAAATGTAACATATTTATTAGGGCATAAGCTTCTGTGAGATACAACTCACTTCCTCAGATGTTGAAGAGTTCACCATAACCTAGGCTGAAATAGTCCAGGACTTTCATTTCACATCAATATAAAGAGTTTCCCTGCACCAGAGCTCAGTATAAATGGGTTCCATTACCTATGATCTAAAATGAATAGGAAACTAGATTTAAAAATGTTTCTAACCCCAAATGCTTACACCTATAGGTACAGACACACATATAGGTGATGCACCTACACTTTGATACAAAAGTACCACTATTTGGCACTCTAAGGAAAGCTCAGAGTGCCAAGAATTGGGGGGTCAGTTAGTGCAATAGCGTTTGCTCTGGCTAACCGGGAAGATCCAAACTCAGAGTTCCCTTAACGCACCCCGAGTAAGAAAGTTTTTGCCCCCTCTTGCAAACGAGATTTCCCAAGGTCCCGGTCGAGAACTTCACACTGCAGCCCCGGAGAAGCGCTGCCCAGAAGCCCCCTCTCTGAAGGCTCCGTGAAGTGGTGGGGGGCGCCCCTTCCTCCCCTGCCCAGTTCCTCCTCCTCCCCCCCCCCTCAGGCTCTGAGCACGTGTGCAGCCAGGAGAGCACCCGGATCTCCCCAGCACCTAGCGCTGCTCACTCCCATGCCTGCTGGTAAAAGCCCCCTCCGCACCGACTCCGTTGGGGAACCCAGCCCAGCGGGTGCTGAAGGATCGGCTCCCACGCTTGCCCCTGGCTCAGGCCCTCGCCCTCTTACCTGGGGTTGGTGCTGTTCCAGTAGACTGCATAGCGATCGGCCACCGCCTTGGAGCCGGGATCCTGGCTGAACACACACATCCAGAGCACCAGCAACACCAGCGTCAACATCTCCACGTGCAACATCACGAAGTCCCGGCCCACGCCGCCACCGGGGGGAATCAGTCAGTCAGTCGAGTCACAGGCGCACACAGGGAAGGGGCGGCCAGGAAGCTGCCCTGACGAGCCGCAGCGAGACGCCCCCCCAAGAGCGTGGGGTCCTGGGGTCCCTTCAGGAGCGGCTGGAGCTTAGTCACCCCGGCAGGGGGAGGTGGGAGCCGAGCCAGGCGGCGGCAGCAGCAGCAGCAGCAGCAGGCGGCGGGCGGGGAACATTCACCGGGAGTGCAGTGTGGAGCCCACGGGGAGACATACACCGGCGCCGGAAGGCGGCTAGCAGGGGCTTCTCTCAAGGCACCGCTCTCCGGCCTCTCGCAAAGTTACTTGGTGGCCGGCGGCACATGCGGGGAGGGGTCCACTGGGCGGCCTGGCTTCGCAGCCCTCCGGCGCGGCAGGCAGCTGCAGCCGGGTCAGGTAAGCGCGGGAGGATGGAGCAGCAGCAGCAGCAGCAAATCTTCCCCCGGCGGCGCGGCCGGGCGCGAGGCGAATCCGCGCTGCAAGTACAAACTTTGCCGCTCTCCCCCCGGGCGGAAGGGCGGCGCGCGAGCCCCGAGGAGTCCGGGCGCCTGCTCGGCAGCGGAGAGCGCGTCTTGGAGGAGACTTCGTGGGGTGGGTTTCTCGTCTTTCCTGTTCCTGGGCGGCGGATGCGCTACGGACCGAGCCACAGCGAAGAGAGAGGGGAAAAAAAAAAAAAAAAAAAAAAAAAAAAGAACAAGCGGCCAATCCAAGCGGTGCTGCGGCGCGGCCCCCGAGCCGAGGGCGGTCGGTGTTTCAGGAGAGGTTGTAAAGCCAGCCGGACCCCGCACAAGGGGAAACCGAAAGCCCACAAACTCCTCAGGCGATGCTGGTGGCAAGCCGCCGCCTCTGCCCGGCGATCGAGACGGAGCCGCCGCAGGAGAAACTGCAGAGATCGCCTCCGTCAGCTTCCCAAAGTGTCTGTGTTAGAATAAAGCAGGGGCCATCCCTGCCCCATCCACTTGGGAGGAAGGGCGGAACAGTTTGAAAGAGCGAGGAAAGGCGGAGGAAAGAAAGCGCCCCACCGAGGGGGGCATCAGAAACCAACGCCAACCTTCGGCTTGGTCTTCCCCAGCAGTTTTTCCCGCTGAAGAAAAAATGTACCGCCTCGGCAAGCACATAAACTTAAATGCAGCAAAAGGGGGGAGCAAAGAGCGGCGAGGACAGGGAGGCAAAAGTCAGTTTTGAAAAAAATAAAATGTTTTATGGGTGAAAAAATATTTAAACTGTCACGCCCCCTTTTGCAATGCCGGTCCCTTGCCTGCCTGTAAATCCGACAACAGCAGCCTAGGAAAATCTAGGAGCCTAGCGCGCTGAGTGTCTGCGTGCATGTGCGTGTGCAACAGACAACTGCATAGCTATATACACGGTATATATATATATATATATACACAGGCACATACATACACATGCGTGCGCGTCAGAAGAGCGATCTGGAAGCTGATGCGTGCGAGGAGTGCATGCACGGAGAAGGCGCAGACAGCTAGCTCGGAGCACAGGCGCTGCTGGCTGATCATGTGGGATTTTTGCATGCAGTTTACTCAGGGGTGGGGGGGGTTGCCGGCGCAGCCAGTCAGGGCACAGCCTGCTGTTTGCTTACAGACTGCTTTTTTCCCTTTTTTTTTTTACTCCACCCGGATTGGTTTACAACGCGAGAAAAGGGGCGTGTCCTTATCGCCTCTCCTGTCTGCCAAAAAAATACCCAGCCCTATCTTCCTGAAACCTGACTAATTGAATTACAAGGAGATCCGAGTGGTTCGTGTATGGCCTTTTTGCAAAATGTTACCATTTCAAGGGATCCTCGGTATAGGGATCCTCTCGTGCACTCGCACGCCCATAAACTCATCCTTAAAAGTGGACGGCTGTCGCTGAAAAGAGTATAGAAAATAATTCAATCGTACAAGAAAGCTCTTCCATCACTTAGTTTAGCTTTAAATACATGATTTATACGCCACCGGGGATCTGACATCAGCTGTTACTGTGACAGCATGAGTCGAATTGGTTTGCAAATTGAAACTCTAATCATAAATATTATATAATCAAATTAAAACCGGGCAGTTGTTGAGCCGTCTGTAAAACAGATTCTCCTCTGCTTTGTTTTGCCTTTAATCCCCTTCTTCCAGCAATTGCATTTTGCCTTGGAAACGCCTGTGCGTGTCTTTAAAGTAGTGTATTCAAGCGGGATGTTATAATAGGGAGTGTCCTGCAAATATCTCCTTTGACAACGATCAGATGCAAATGTAACCCCGCATCAGTGGAGCTGGTGTTAATGCGGCAAAATGAACCGCCAGAAAACACTGCAAGTTCTACATGTTAACTATGAGGATGAGCTTATAATAATGGAACCACTCGGCTCTATTTCATTAACATCTCTCAAAGGGCAGAAATGCCATCATTATGCACCAGCGGTATGTGTTATGCTGCACTGGCAGGGAGATAAATCAGGTGAGCTTTTCCATCTGTAACTAAAGGGTTGCGTTGTGTCTGTACTCACAACGTCCTCAGACCTTCCACTGCCCCAACCCCAGCTAGAAATACATTTAGCTCCAAACTTTACAAACGCCTCTGGAAGAGATTGTCTGAATGGGACAATAGTTATGAACAAGAGCTTTGCTCTTCTTCTAGGGACAGGCTGAAGCATTGACTGCAAGGGTCACATTACTCAGGCTACAGTTATCAAAGGGAATTCCCTTCTCAGCTATTCCTGTCTCTTCTGATCCAAGCACCTTTAGTTTTGGAATGAGATCTTGCCTGTCTCCGTGTATTTGTTGCTTCAATAAAAACCTCTCTCACCATATCCTTCTCTCCCTTGTCCACCCAGTCTCTCTATGTGGCTCGCTGTTTTCTCTGGGCTTTGGAGCTGTTTGAAAGCGCCCAGACTCCCTCCAGTGGTAGATTATCATGCCGCATTTCATGTTCCTATTTCTTAAACAGACTAGGAGAAAACTGAGACCTATAAAAGTCCACACACTGGACTAGTCTATGGGTCTACTCTAGTCAGAACGACCAAATAAAAAGAACAGGTCAAATACCAATTTAATTTATCTGCTTTGTTGTGTGTTTCTCTTTTAAGAGCCAAAATCCCTCTCTTAAGAATAGTATTAAGATAATCGTATGTATTTTTCTTCAGTTTAGATGAGCTTATGTATTTTTCTATATCTAATATGTATTTACATAAATTGGTTTCTAGTTATATATACTCTACTATATACTAATATTTTTGAAGTTGTGGATGGATATTCAGTTTTGTGACATTTTAAAAAAAGAATGTCTTTCAATTTCAACCCAAGGACTGATAGCATTTGAACTAAAACAATCTATCTAAACAACTTAGGGCTTTGGATCTCCTTAACTACAGCTGTTGAGGAGGGAAGCACAGTAGTTGGCTTTTGCTCTTTTATTTTTCTCTTGGTTTTGTGGAAGAAGTGTTGTAGCAAAGCATTGACTATTTTATTTAAACCGTTTTGTTTGTTTACGGTATATTTCTACTGAAGTTCAATCCTGCACACCCAGTACTTTGCAAGATATACAGGAGCAGAAGACCCTTTGTACACTGCCTGCAATAGAGAGGTACAGAACACCAGTAAAGTAAGTAAAATTAATACTGTTTATAACTGTAAAAATATGAAAATACTGGTTGTAGTAGAAAGACATAGCTGTCATGGTACTGCCTCCTCTCCAACTATTTTTGTTTAATAAACTTTTTTTTAAAGGGCTGTATTTTATTAGTTTCTAGACAATGCAGAAAAACAAGCACTTCCTACCAAAACAAAAACAGTATTTTAAAAATCATTCTTTAGTGACTGAAAAGTGTATTGCTCTTTGCAGATGTCACAACATGAACAATTTATATCAGCACACTGAATATCCAACAGTCAGAAAAACATTATCCTACTGTCTAATGCCCCCTTCTGTAGTGACATGATTAAGCAATTATTGATGTAAGTTGTAAACTGCTACTGCATTCCAATAAACATCTCTGACCTTGAATGCATTTAGTAGAATCATAAGGATTGTTAGAAGTTCAGTATTAATTTCAGTTAAGCTATTTTGAATTAAGTATTTCCAAGTTTATAAACAGTAAATCTGAATTGACTGATGATTGGCTTCCATAGCTGCCAATTTATCCCTTGCTTGACAATCTTAAAAATGTATAAATGTTAATTATGTAATATGTGTTTTCCGGCAGTTATTACATAGCATTTTTACTGCCTTGGGTATACTTGTGGTGCTCTTAAGAATTAGGCTGATTAGATACCAGGAAATATTTTTTGTACATAATTAATAGTAGCTTTAGACTTACACTTATATTGGGTTTTCCTTTAATGTATCTGAGAAAGCTGCAGAGAAATATTTGGCTTTCATGGACATTTAAAAGTAATTGCAGAGTATTTTAATTGTTTTGAACCATTAATCAAGAGCAATAGCAGGTATTTAAACAGATGTGAATTACATATTGAGCCACATCCTGCCTGTCTTATTCATGCAAGCAGTTCTGTTAAAACAACTTGTATATTTCATAAGTGATGAACTAGAATTAAAACTAAAGATAGTTTAGTGTTAGCTAATTGCACAAATCTAAACAATAGGACCGACCATCTTAAAACTTTTCCTTCAGCATAGGTGTAGCATTTTGGGTTTTCAGAGTTTATTTTTGAGGTACAAATTTTGGATCCTATTTTAACAATAAACAACCGGGGCCCAATCCTCCTCCTACTGAAACTGATGATTTCATTGGGGAAAGGACTGACCACTAGGATTTTATCTATAATTAAAAATTGAGAGAGTGAAGAGACCAGCTTTAAGAACCACTGCCCCTCCCCTGCAGAAAAAGTTTAAAACTGGCAATAGCATAACTTTCAAGAATTTTCTGTATATGTTTGGTAGAAAGAGGGAGGGAGTTTATTTCAATCTTATTTTATTGTATTAAGTTAAATACAAGATCCTGTTTATATAGCTGACTCTTTTAGTGGATTTTGTGTGACTTACATGATGTTCTTTCTGAGGAACAAAATATATTAAAAGTACAGCTTTTGTTTATCTGTTGCATACATTGAAATATCTGTTTCAGGACTTCCAAACATAACATTTTCTTACATTTTTTAAATCCCTTCCTGTTTCCATAAAACTACTACTGACATATCACTTATAGATGAAACTATTTTTAAAATTAGTAAGCGAACATAATGATTAATAGTAATAAACTATCTCCTATTTTACTGTAACTCTCGATTATGATAGGCTGTCAAAGAGTACTACAGAACAAAATCTTGAACATCATTTTCATACAACATGTGTAGTACCAAAGGCATATATAATAACATTAGAGAGAATCATTCAGGTCTTTACAGAGAAGTGTATTCATTATTTGATTCCAGCATAGGCAAATATTCATGAGCCAGATAAAAGCCTTTCTTGCTGAGTGATTTTCTGACTTAAGGATTTGTTTTCTTTTTTCTTTCCTCTCTCAGAGATGCATTTACCTAAGTGAGACAGCATGTGGGTAATGTATACATGGATTTTTTTTATTGTGTAATTTTGTGGAAAAGTGGAGAATCAAATGATCACAGATAAACTGGACTCAAATATTTAATTACATTTTTTACTAGTTAGAACAGAGGATGAACCGAATTGTTTCAATTCTATTCGCAATTCTTTCAGTGACCCTGTTTGGCCATGGCCCTGTACTTAAACTCTCTCAGCCTCTGTATTGCCATGTATAAAACGATACATATGTGTATATATATATTCTTTCAGTGACCCTGTTTGGCCATGGCCCTGTACTTAAACTCTCTCAGCCTCTGTATTGCCATGTATAAAACGATACATATGTGTATATATATATATATACATACATACACACACCAACTTCAGCAGAATGTGCTGAGACTTAATTCATTAATGTTCATAGATTTTCAGATTCTGTTGAGATCTTCAGTTTGAAGAAGCTGTGTAAATGCAAACTGATAATGATATTTTTGCAAACTTTCATCTGTGTTTTCACCAGGTACTGTTCTCAACAGCTGTTGGACACCACCAAAACCCTGCCTATTCTTTTACAAAATTGTTCTTGGAATTTCTTTATACCTTTAATGAAAGTTATCAATAATCCTTAGCACTCTTTATTTCAACTTCTTGGTACAAAATCTATGCATATGTCTGAGTTTAACTCACCAACTGGAAAAAGAGAATGGAACTCTTGATAGACATCTTCTGCACATCTGACTGCTATTCTGGAAACATTAAATTTAAAATATATCAAGAAAGACCTTTGAGAAGAAGAAAGCAGAGGATTTCCTTGAGCTTTAAACTAACACTTAAGCGTTCTTTTCAACAAAACTTGATATATAAAGAATTACGGGGGGGGAAGAGTTTCAAAGCCATAAATGAGAGTTGAGCACCTGATTGCTCTTTGGAAAATCTTCCCATACACGTGAAATTACATCATCACAGCGTAGATGTAAAATTGAACATATTTGTTAAATAAAATGTGAAATTCTTTTCAGTATCATGGTTTTTACTGATAACTGCCCATGTCAGTCAGTTTCTTAATTTTGATTAATAGAATATTGATACATTTTTAAGGTAAACATTTGAATTAAAAATGCTATTAAGTTACGATATTTTGTATCCTAGAATACTGAAAATGTTATACTAACAGTTTGCTTCTCCATCTAGTCAAAATGTTCAGTTTAGTCTCTGGCTACCCAGAAAAGCTATGTTGGGCTGTTTTGCCATTAAAGATGAATGGACGAGAGTAACTGTTGGTAAAACAGTTCAGCTGATGCAGTTCAGGCTATTGTGGCAAACTAATTCTTGCCGGCAAGAGTAAGTCTCAGGTCCGACACTGGGTTCTCTAAGTACAAAAACACACTGCACAAGTATCTATCAAACACAAGCAGTTTATTTCCTGACAGTTCTCAGCTGTGCCCCCTTAACTAAAAGAACAACATGATAGGAGAAGTGGTGTCTTATGTCCTTTCTGCAAGCTGGGAACCCCGTTTCAGCTGCGGACAAGGCGGGAGGTCATCTAGGCTTCCGAGGCACCAGTACCAGAGTCCAGCAGTGAGGTCCAAATTGTTATACTGTGGTACAGCTTTAAATAGAGGGTCTCTACCACATTTTGCAGTTTGGAAATTTCCAGGGGTTATGTATTACTTGATAATGTATGGCTCAGCTTTTAACTATCGATCTGGTACTACTTGTCCTTTGACCTTGTTTACATGATCAGTACATCTGGGTAAACAAGATTGTTATGTGTTCCTGTTCTTTCTCCTACCCTTATCTATAACTTGTTCTTGCTACAGTGGCACTACCGCTTATCTTAAATGGTGTGTGTTCCTGGAGGCCGTATTCTGGTTCATCAGATGTAGGAGGAGGGGGGAATGCATGCCTCACCACCCCTATGCTTTTGCATGTACAAAGTTCTTCCGCAATTAACCCCTACACTAATCTACATCGTTTTTAGAGAGTTGTCAATAAGGTGTTGAATGTAAGGAAAGCTGGCGTTCTAATATGTTAACCAGTTCAAGTCTGTTCAAGCTAAGGGAGATGGTTCCTCACTCTCACAGTCCTTGCCTACAGACAATCCCCTAACCTGAAGCAAATTCTTTTCAATAGCCACACATCATACCTCAAGCACACTCACCCAGGAACCTACCCCTGCAATAAAACCCATTGCCAGCTCTGTCCACACATCTATACTAGCGACCCCCATCACAGGACCTAACCACAAAAGGCACCACATGAGAGGCTCATCACATTATAGGATGTGCAATTGTATATGTGCCAGCAATGACCCTGTGCCCTGTATGTTGGCCAAACTGGACGGTTTCTATGACAAAGGATTAATGAACACAAATCAGATATTCAAAGTGGTAACACACAGAAACCTATAGGGGAACATTTTAACCTGCCTGCGCACTCATTAATAGACTTAGAAGAATGGCTACTTTTAGAAAGGAATTTCACAAGCCAACTAGTGCAGAGAGAGAATGCAGAATTGACCTTCATATGCAAATTTGACACAGTGTCCCTTGGCTTGAACAAAGATTTGAACTGGTTAACATATTAGAACACCAGTTTTCCTTACATTCAACACCCTATTGACATAAAAAGCTAAGTATGGGACACTTCCAGCTCACTCAATTAGCCTTATTAGCATTGGAACTACAACTGACAGGTATTTTTTTTCCTCCCTCTCCCTTCGTAGTCGGCAGGTCCCCCTCTTTTTTTCTCTACTCGAGATCATCTCATCTGAAGAAGTGGGCTTTGACCACTATTTACACACACACTGTCAGAACCTTTTTCTCCATAACAGATTTTTCCATTTCTGTCAAAGCTCAACTGACATCACTTATCAATAGTCTTATACAACCTCTACATGCCTTCTGCTGAGCTGGGTTGTCTCTTCTGAGCACTTAGGGTAGGCTCAGCCAAATACTTGCCCCATCTTATCTATGCCAACAAAATAGGCTTAAACTTGAAATATGCCACAAATAGGAAGCTATTAAAGTTCATAGAAATGCAGCTGGGGAAAGGAAACTTTCAGGGGAAAGAAGCCAGTGATCAGGCATGCACCGCTGCCTTGCAGGGACTTCTCCCACAGCTCCCATTAGCCACAATGGAGTCAAGGCCAATGGAAGCTGTAGAATTGACACTTGGGGTGAGGGCAGCATGAGGAGCGCAGGGATGTGCTGGCTGCTTCTGGGAGCAGCACAGAGCGAGGGCAGGTAGAAAGCCACCTTAGCTCTGGTACATTGCTTGTGGTGTGGGCAACAGCTGGGGGCCCCTGGGTCCTTTTAAATTGTCTGGGTCAGGAGATGCTCCAGGAAAGGTGGCAGGTGGGACTGGGGGAGAGATTCAGTGCCAAATATTGGTGGAGGCAGACTCCTGGAACCTGCATATTTCTGGAGCATAGGCACCACATGCCCATATAATTCATTGCACCTGACCAAATGTCAGGGCTTGGCCACAAACTGGACCTTATTCTCAATCCAGGGGCTACCCCCAGCAGAAGCAGACTTGGATCCACAAGAGAGTTGCCAGACACACTTTGGCTACGTCTATACTGCAGTGCTATTTCAGGATAACAGAGGTATCCCAAAATAGCTGTTCCATGTCTTTTGAGCACACCCATTATTTTGAAATATAACAGGCTTGCTATTCCGATGTCCCTGTAAACCTCATTCCACAAGGAGTTAGGGATGTTTCGGAATAGCGATTTATTTTTAAATACGTGCTGTGTAGACAGCGCCAAGTTTTGAAATAAGCTATTTCGAAATTGACTACAAATAAGCTAAGCAATTTGCGTAACTCAAATTGCATAGCTTATTTCGAGCTACAGGTGCAGTATAGATGCACCCTCTGAGAGCAGGTGAATTAGGGTTCCATGGTTCTTTGTTGATTTCCAGCTGGTATTTGTGCCTAGGTTTTTTGAAAGGTAAAATGGTGCCCAGCATACCTGGTGGACAATGTTAGACTGAATTGCCATGGTATGAACATTCTTTGAGCCGTCTGAGATACAATAGATCATGTCCAAACCAGTCTTTGGAAAGGCTGCAAAGTTAGTGAGATTCCAGCAGTATGCATGCCACAGTCTGCTTGTGCCATTTCCAAATGAATATTGCTACCCTGACCACCTATAGTGGTATAAACCACAAAGTGCTTGAAAGGTCCAAATGGATTCATACTTAGAATTTTATCTTACTAATCCTATAACTTTCATGTACATAGGATCACCAGATTGTATATGTGCATTGGGATAAGACTGGAGGTGCTTCCTTTTGAAAAGTTAGCTCATAATTACTCTCTCAAATATTTCATCATGAATTATTCTATACATATTAGACCCTATTTTAGCTTTTATATACACAAATCTAGTATGATATCAATTTTTGTTTATTGTAAATTGACATAAGAAAATGCTGGTTCTTGAAAATGAAGTTATCAAAATCTTCATACATATTTAATAAAGAAATCCCATACCTTTTCAATGTTTACTTTGATGTTTTTTGCTGTCCTTCATCTTTTATCTTTGTCATAAATATTTGAAAGGCACGTGTCATCTATATGAATTTTGAAAGGTGGTTTTGAAATCAAAATATATCAAGCTTTAATTTTTAGGTGAAGAAGTCACCAGAGATTATACAATTTAGCTATAGAGGATATGTGTGAAATATATTAATACCTTACAATTGAAGAGTTGAAAGTACAGAAGTCAATAACTGAGTAAGTATTGTTAAGTCAGAAAGGAGGATCCTGAAGAGAATTCCTAAGATCTCTTAATGAAATGCAATTATTAATGTCTAATAAAATCCATTGTGCATTCTATTTGTATAACAGCATTTAGCATTTTTGCATAAACAAAAGAAAACAAACTCTAATTGTTTTACACTTCTAAAATCCTATGTCAACAGGGATATAGAGAAGGTGCTTTGTGTAGAAAATCATGTCACTGTAGAGGTTGCCAATGAAATCAACTAATCTGGTATCTCTTATGACAGTATAAAGGTTTTCATTTTGAGTGACAACCGATGTTATCTACTGTGCAAACATTGCCACCTTTCCCTGAACAATGAAACAGAAATATAACAATTTATTTTACCCTATTACTAGACCAAACTTCTGAAAAAATCAGGATGTGATGCTAGAGGGCAAAAACACATTTAAAATAAGAGTATTTTTCAGTGCAGTAAACTGACTTAAGTTTGACCCGTTCAGTATTTCTCTAATGTATTAGAATATGATTTGTAGTTGAGTTTCATCACAAGAGATTTACATGGTATATATTATATTAGCATCTCTTCACACTTGGTATATTCACATACTTGTTATATGATGCATGTTAAATTCTGTCCATGTCTACACAGTTTCATAAGCCCCAAAATGGATGTACATTTTCATATTTATATTCCAAAAAATAAAGGGGAGGAGACACATATTGATAAAAAAAAAGTAAAGGAATGGGACTCGAGGGAAAAGAATGGAAGTGGAGTCAGAAGAATGACAGCTCATTTTCCATCAAGTAGGAATTAATCAAAAGTTTCAGAAATGTTTGTCCAAATCTTCCCAATTTGTCTGAAATTCCTCTTCTCTGAAAATGTCACCTGTTCTTTAGCTGCCAGGTCAGCCAAGCTTCTATCCCTGCTCTTCCATCTAAGTAATATTAGTCACTAGCAGACTTACCCAGTGTTGCTCGAGTTCTTCAGGACAGGAGGCTGACAGTGTGGGGGATGCAGGAGTCAGGACAGGGGCTTGAGGATATAGGGGCTCAGAGCAGGAGGCTGGAGGCGTGGGGTAGAGAGAGGGCTCAGGGCATGGTGTGGGGGTGCTGGAGTCAAGAGAAGGGGTTGAAAGGAGGGGGAGTCAGAGTAGGCGGTGGGGGTGGGAGTGGCTACCCCTTTCTCCCTGGAGCCTGTGTGGCGTGGGATGCTACACTCCCTGCCTGCCAGCTTCTCCTCCAGGGTGCGGAGGGGTGCACCCTGCATACTGGCTTCTCCTTGGGGTGGAGCCATCCCAGGGTGGGGGCATGCACCCTGACCACTTGCTTCTTCCCAGGGCCAGCACAGGAGGAGGGACACACATCTCACTTACCAGCTTCACCCCGATCTGGCCCGGGGCAGTGGAGGTCCACGCGCACCGACCACTAGTGCTCCCCAGGGCCGGCCCAAGATGGTGGGGGGGTCACACAGTGGCCGGCAGCTGCTCCCAGGGTGGCAGCTGCTGCTGGTTCTGCTGGCCTGCAACTGATCACTGGGGCACTTTCTGCCTCCCTGCGGTCATTCCTGTATATGTGCTTGCTGCCCCCCTGCAGTCATATGTGAGTATAACTGTCCCTGCCATCATGCCCCTCCCTTTCTGTTTGAAACAACGCAATTGCATTATTGTGGCACAACCAAACCCTAGCCTTACTTTAAATTATGATAAGAGAAAGCAGCATATCAAATTTGGTAGTCCTACCTCCTGTCATTTAAGAGGAGTTCTTGAACAGACTCCTGGATGGACAGATGCACATTTCTGAAATATATAGTAAGATTTGGTTACAAGCACTTGTCTAAAGAACCAAGCTTTCCACGAGCTGGAGGGTTCCCAATATCCTTAAACACAGGATATTTTAAGGATATATCTATTATCATATAAATTCTCCTTTCTAAATAGTGTACTTTATCCAAATATAGTGCACAAGCAGCATCGCACGTAGTGTTGAGGGGTAAATATGATATTCTACCACAAAACACAACATTCTGTAAAATGCTGAATGTGTCCAGTAAGTTGGACACAAAGATAGAAAAGTATAAAATTGTATGTGCAACCATGCTATAAACCTGTGCAAGATCCCAACAAAACATTATGCAAGTCACTCATGACAGAAGCCATGGTGACAGCTATAAGGTAGCAAATAGAGCCATATTAGCAAATGTCATGCTAGCCAGCCACAGACTGATTTTTGTTATACTTCATAATATATGGTCATTTTCTGTTGCACCGGCTTTAGGGCTTACTGCGAAAGATGGTGTTACTGTATGTGTATTGTAAATTTACATATGTGATAAATGAGAAACATTATTGATAAAAAGCATCATAAATGGCCATTAACAATGTAAAGAACTATGTGAAAAACCAAACTTTCCCTGTAAAATTATACTTGCCAACAAACATTTTATATGTTATAAATCAAGAGAATATCATTCATAATTTAATGTAACTGGGCAGAGGCGCAAATAGATAGCCTTACAACACAAAACCTGATACGAACGTTTATTGGTAGGATAAATATGGCACTTTGAAGCCTTTTTTCAGTAAAGCCTCTTTTTTATATCTGGAAGAAAACATATTTTTCCTGAAAAACTTGAAAGGTTATAATAGTGGTTTAAAATAAGTAACTCTCAATTTTTCCTGTGTGGTCATCAATTCCACTTCTCCAAAGAACCTCATAAACACAATAGGCACAACGCCAGAACAAAAATTAAATGCTTGTGTGATCCCCAAGGGAAGACATACTTTAACTATGAAGTATTCACACTCGAAACCCTGCAAACCTTACATGAAAGTGAATGATCTAGAGTTTGTGGCATTCACGTTTGCTGTTTTGACAGCACTGTTTATCAAAATAACTACAATTTTCGAAAAAGACTACTTAATTTTGACTATATTGCTTTTCTGTCTAGTAGCTACCATAAATAATAAGTTCAGTAAGTTCTTGGTTTTGTTGCAGTTGATCTAGTTTGTTCCGCAGCAGTCAGTTAATCCCTTCAAAGTATCATCCACTATTCAGTTCATTATTTTCTCTAAGCATAGTTGGATGGAGGGAATATATTAAAGCTACTTGTAAGTATTTAAAAAAAGTTTAGAATACAATAGAACCCCTGCAGACAATCCTTTTAGAGAATCAAAAGACAGATGCCTTGTATTGTTTTCTCAAGAACCTTCCACTTTCCTTTCTCTCTACCCTTGTCTCTTGTATTTATCCTTGTGACTTATATGCATTTAAGTAACTGCTCTAATAGCAAATCAGGTTACACATGAGAGATATTCTGATCCTTCTTAGCTTCTTTTTGGTATTGTCACTGATTTATGATAAAGGCCGCCTGGCTGTAATTTGGTAGCATGTGTTGAAAATGAGCTTAACTTCAAAAGTTGCAGAACTAGTACAATCATAGCATTGTACGCAGTTTCTACATATACAGTAAGCTATTGATTCTACTGCATCTATATAAGTGTTGTTTTAAAGTGTTTAGTCCTTTGTCATATGTATGACTTTAGTCTTTTCATTATGAATATTTCATTTGGTCTGAAAATGTGAAATTTTAGCCCCATTAACATAAGAACATAAGAATGGTCATACTGGGTCAGACTAACGGTCCATCCAACCCAGTATCTTGTCTGCTGACAGTGGCCAATTCCAGATGCCCCAGAGGGACGGGATACAACAGGTAATCCTCACATCTTCCCTCATCTGTCACCTACCTCCAGAGAGGCTAGGGACACCATTCCTACCCATCGTGGCTAATAGCCATTGATGGACCTAACCTCCATGAATCTATCTTGCTCTTTTTTGAGCCCTGTTAAAGTCCTAGCCTTCACCATATCCTCTGGCAAGGAGTTCCATAGGTTGACCGTGCCCGAGTTAAGAATAACTTCCTTTTGTTTGTTTTAAACCTGCTGCCTATTAATTTCATTTGGTGACCCCTAGTTCTTATATTGTGGGAATAAGTAAATAACTTTTCCTTATTCATTTTTTCCACACCAGTCATGATTTTATAGACCTCTGTCATATGCCCCCTTAGTCTCCTCTTTTCTAAGCTGAAAAGTCCAAGTCTTTTTAATCTCTCTTCATATGGGACCCGTTCCAAACCCCTAATCATTTTTGTTGCCCTTTTCTGAACCTTTTCCAATGTCGATGTATCTTTTTTGAGATGAGGCCACCACATATGTACACAGTATTCAAGATGTGTGCGTATCATGGTTTTATATAGAGGCAATAAGATATTTTCTGTTTTATTCTCTATCCCTTTTTTAATGATTCCTAACATTCTATTTGCTTTTTTGACTGCCGCCTCACACTGAGTGGGTGTTTTCAGAGAACTCTCCACAATGACTCCAAGATCTCTCTCTTGAGTAGTTGTAGCCAAATTAGTCCCCATCATATTGTATATATAGTTGGGATTATGTTTTCCAATGTGCATTACTTTACATTTATCAACATTAAATTTCATTTGCCATTTTGTTGCCCAATCATTTAGTTTGGTGAGATCTTTCTGAAGCTCTTCACAGTCTGCTTTGGTCTTAACTATCTTGAGCAGTTTGGCATCATCTGCAAATTTCGCCACCTCTGTGTTTACCTTTTTCTCTAGATCATTTATAAATAAGTTGTATAGGATTGGTCCCAGGGCAGACCTTTAGGGGACCCCACTAATTACCTCTCTCCATTTGGAAAACTTAACATTTATTCCTACCCTTTGTTTCCTGTCTTTTAACCAGTTATCAATCCATGAAAGGACCTTTTTATGTTTTTATGTTACAAGTAAGTAGCATTAGAACCTTAGTGTTAAAATCAAGGACTTACATTCACCAAAGTAAACACATTTTATTTGCAACAAACACACACAAATATTTTAATGGGTTTATGGAGCCTGCAAATTTTATTCCAGCATATAAAAGACATGTGGTTTGACCAATAATAGAGTCTAGTTTGTCAGGATGCATGGTGCAGAATATGGAAAATATAGTTAGTCATGGACAAGAAAAATAATATGTGCAACTGGTAATGAGCTGGGATGCATTAGAGCATTATTCAAAGTCCTGTATTATCAATTTTATTTTACATATGCAAATATGAGATAATTCAAACAGAAAATTCAAACATACATTTATCTAAGAACAAAGAATGTGGGTCATACTTACAAGATGGGGGGATGGGATCTCCATCATCAGAAGCAATGACTTTGCAAAAAAATTGGGGATGAGGGTGGATAATAAACTGAACACAAACTCTTAGTGTGATGCTGTGGCCAAAAGAATTATTGTGATCCTGGGACACCTGAACAGGAGAATTTCCATCAGGAATTAGGTTATTTTACCACCTTACTTGACACTGGTGTGATCTCTTCTGGAAGAGATCACACTGTATCTAGTTTTGGGGTCCACAAATCAAGAAAGATGGGCCCACTGGAGTCAACTGGAGAAATTTCAGAGAAACAAGAATCATTAAAGGATTAAAACATGCCTTTTAGTGCTAGATTCAAAGAGTTCAATCTATTTAGCTTACTATAGAGAAGGTTAATGAATTATTTGATTACAGTCTCTTAAGTATGTACATGGAGAGCGAATATTTAATAGTGGACTCTTCCATCTAGCAGAGAAAAATGTAATACTGGCTGGAAGTTGAAGCTAGATAAATTCAGACTGGAAATAAGATGTAAATTTTTAATGGTGAGGATAATTTATTGAAACAATTTACCAAGCATCGTGATGCATTCTTTATCACTGATAATTCTTAAACCAAGATTGGATTTTTTTTTCTAAAAGAGATGCTCTCAGAACTATTTTGGAGTTTTGTGACCTATATGATATAGGAGGTCATTCTGGCCTTGGAGTATATGAACTAGCCCATGGTTAGTCAATCAGTAATGAGAAGCAACTGGATATTGATGATGCACCCTAAGCCAACTTGTCAGATTTTAGATACTCAAACATTTTAAATATGTTTTAAAAACTAAAGATCATGAAGGATGTTTTCTGATGGATAGAAGCAAGTCTGAGGCATTTTGGTTTTTGTAACTTCTCTATTTACAGTAGTCTCACATAGCTGTCCATCCTTTGTAACTCCATGAGCTTTGGAGATGGTGACAGAGATGGGACATTGTTCTCTGTATCCAATGAGGTTTCTGCACAGGAACTGGGCTTGTCATTAATAGAAATTATCCTTGGGCATCAATTTCTCAACTGCTGTTCATCAGCAGGAGGAGAACTCAGTCAATACCAGAATGTAGGAGCCATCACACCAGTAAACATCAGCAGGAGGAGAACTCAGTCAATACCAGAATGTAGGAGCCATCACACCAGTAAACATCAGCAGGAGGAGAACTCAGTCAATACCAGAATGTAGGAGCCATCACACCAGTAAACAGGTGCCATTCATGTACATCTATTTCCTCTCCACAGATTCCCAGGATCTCCTTATGCTGCAAACTCTATAGTGTCCAAATGCCTCTCTTTGGTAGATATGCTTATCAGGAAGCATCACAAGGAGAAAATGACAGAGTTCCTCCTGCTGTCACAGGTATCTTCACAGGAATGTAAACACAACAGTTGAAAGAGAAGCTTTGGGGGGAAAGCACATGGGGAAAAATAAAACTCGATAAACAGAGAAAACAATAGTCTGGACAGTTTTTAAACTCATATCACATTTTTAAAAAATGAAAGCCCAGCCCCAATGAAGTACAAAAAGAGTTTTGCCACTGATTTCAATGAACTAAGGATTTCACCTGCATATTTTAAATGTAGCATAAACCATGATTGATTAATCTTGTCCAGGTTTTATGGAGACCTTGAATAATGATATTAGAGTGCCCTGAAACTGTGTTTAGTTAGGCTGGGATCTGGAGAGCCAGAGCTATCTTGTCATTCTGCACCCAATGACTTCAGTAATCCCCTCTGTGTTCATTGTAAGTGAATCCTATCTCTTCTCTACAATAAGAAACACAGCACCCCTCAAACTAACAATATTAATACTATGCACTGTATTATTAAATGTACTCCATGTCATTGCTGAAATGCTTTATGAATCTCTGTCCTTCATGGATAATATTACATCTCTCAATTTCTGAAAATAATTCATGATTGGTATCTTGGAAACATTAATGTCCTTCACCATTGTGAATACCTTCCAATTTCTGTCATTGTTCCACCAAGAAATGAAAGGGTGAAAGTTGTTCTATATAAGAGGAAGCATTGTCAGCCATTGTAACTGTAACAGGGCATTAGGAAACAGAACTTCCCTCAATTCAGTTACTAGTTCTGCTATCCGGGTGCTGTATGACCTTGGACATGTCATTTAACCTCTCTGAGCTGCAGTTTATATTGATGCAAAAGTAGGTTTCTCAATGATTTACTTTGCACAGGCAGTGTGCAGATTAATTGATGTGTGTTCAGCTCTTGAAATCTTTTGGACAAAGGGCACTATATTACAGCAAAGTGTTACTATTAGATTCATAATTGTTAAGACCAGAAAGTACTATTATGACTAGCTAGTCAGGGATCGTACTTGGTCCCGCTGTGAAGGCAGGGGACTGGACTCAATGACCTTTCAAGGTCCCTTCCAGTTCTATGAGATAGGTATATCGCCATATGTTTTAGTTCAGGTGTAGGCAATAAGCTGGAGGCAGTTCACCAGGCTTAGCACCTGGTGGGCTGCTGGTGCTTTATTTACCTGTATGTCTGTAGGTACAGCCACTTATAGCTCCCATTGGCTGCAGATTGCATTCACCACTTCCCACCGTTACCATTGGCCAGGCCAAGTGATCAATGGCTAACAGGAGCTACAAGGAGTCATACCTGCAGACATGTAGGTAAATAAAGTGCTGGTGGTCCACCAGGGTTTAATTCCAGGGAACCACATTGGGTCGCTATTGCCGAGTGCTTATCTAGTCTGACCTCCAGCATAATAAAGGTTATAGATCTTAATCTAGTAATTCCCACACCAAGTCAGATAATGTGTGGCTGAACTATAGTGTATCTTTTAAAATTATGTACAGTCTTAATTTAAGGATTTCAAGTGATGGAGATTCCACCTCTTGGTAAGTTGTGGCAATGTTTGACTTATGTTGTCAAAAGTGTGAACATTTTCAGTTTAAATTTATCAAATTTCAACTTCCATCCAGTCAATTTTTATTATACCTTTTTCTGCTGGATTAAAGAGCCATGTTTAGCTGTTAGAAAGCCATTTCCTATTTAGATAGTTATAGACAGTGATCAAGTCACCATTTTATCTGCTCTTTAATAATCAAAATAGATTGCAGTCCCTAAGTATCTCAATGTAAGGCATGTTTTCCAATTCTATGTATTCATATACCATGGATTTAATATTAGACTCCAAAAACAAATCTTATTAATCTTGCACTCTGCAGGAGTTGCCCTGGAACAACAGCATATTGGAATCTTTTCCCGGTGAATGGCTTTAGAATTGAGGTGGGGAAAATCAAAGTTGATTCTTAAGCTTCCCTTCCCACCTCCACCTTCAGCCAGAAAGAAAAAAATCAGACTCTGTGTTTAAATTAAATTGACTGCTTTGGGATATTGAGAACTCTAAGGGTGAGTCTACACTGCAGGGCTTAACTAGAAATAAGCTATGCAAATTGAGCTACATCAATTGCGTAGCTTATTTCAAAATAGTTTATTTCAAAATTGGGAGCATCTACACAGCACTTATTTTAAAATAGAGCGCCTTTCCTCCAACTTCCCTTACTCCTCGTACAATGAGGGTTACAGAAGTTGGAGTAAGAAATCCTCAAGCTAGACAGTATTTTGACATTATTTTGAAATAATTGCCTTCTGTATAGACGCGGACTAAGTTATTTCAGAATAACTCTAGTTATTTTGAAATAATGTTGCTGTGTAGATGTACCCTAAGATAGATTAGTTTTGAGAGCTTCCATCCCAGCAGAATCCTCATCACGTTACTCCCTCTTCCTACCCACAGAGGCATAGCGAGAGTGTTTTGCCTGGGGGCAAAGGCAAAATTTGTGCCCCTCCCCCAATCATTTGTTACTGTGGATGTTATTTATTTCTAAGTCAGTAAAAAATAAGAACGTAAATTAAAAAAAGAACAAATACTACCAAAATCCACTGATACTTGGATCAGTTAGTAGATCATAATTACAGACAAATATATAGTTTTTGTGGTTTACATTCTGTTAAATAATTTTTTCTCTTTAATTTGTTTGTATCCCGTTCTCATTAGGTTCATGCCTTTACATAAAAATTTAAAATGCTTAAAATATGTAAGTTCTATAAAACACAAGAGAAATAAATGCCATACAACCTAAATATGAATTTGATCACTATATTTCAATCAAGCATTTAAAACCACTGTTACAGTAAATGAGTAATTTGTTGCTTTAATGAATAAAAGTTAAAAATATTTTTAGCGTATAAAATTTATTGTAAGCAATCTGTAATACTTCCTAACTGCCTAGTTACTTACCTAGTTAACCTAGTTGTTTTTCATACTATCACACAACAATAAACTACATCATAGTTATGAATGTAAGAGATCAACTTACCTGTTAAAATAACACTCAGAAAAACTTTTAAATAAAACTAACACACAACACAAGAATCGCCCTCACTTTCTTGAAGGCACTTGAAGCAATAAGTAGCCTAAGGTGGAGATTACACTGCAAGCGTGGATTTCTGTCTGCCACTTGGACTTTTTCCTTCAGGCTGCTGTGAGAGTCTATCCTTAAGTAAAGGAGAGAGGTCTCTCTCTGAGCTGCTCTTCCAAATTTCACACAAGCCATTCAACTGAAGCCATAGATGTCAAGATTCAAGGACAGCCTTGCCTTTGGCAGACTGCCAGGTGTTCACAATCACAACATCTGAACACGAATAAGACTTTTAGTTGAGAAAGCCATGTTAATTCCAAGTCTCTGCTATGACTGGGAGATGTGGGTGACCTGTAGAAAATACCAGCATTTTCTTTGGAAAATCCGCAACAAAACGTGGGGGTATCAATCACCTCAGTAATGCCAACTCCTTAGAATGGAAGCCCTGATTATCCAGCACCAGCTGAGATACAGCGGGCACTGTGTGCACATGTCTGATATATTTTTATCAAAACTGCTACCTGCCCAATTCGCCAAAGGAGAAAGGAAACAGGGAGGCCAAAAGGAATGGTTTAGAGCAGTGTTTCACAACCTTTTTTTAATAAAGTACCCTTTTTAAACATATAAAGTACCCCCAATGCACCCACCCCTGACCCAGAGCCAGGCACCCCCAGCCCCGCCCCCAACCCAATGCACCCATCCCTCCTCCAGGGCCAGGCATCTCTAGCCCACAGCTCTAACCCAATGCACCCACCTCTCCCACAGAGCCAGGAACCAGAGGTATGGGTAACCCTACCTTTGAAGTGGCCGCTCCCACCGCCCAGCCCTGCCTCGGAGGCTTGATTGCACAGGAAGCATGTGGCCCCACCAGTGCCGGGCTTGCTGCAATGCGTGGGGCTGTGTGCTCTGCTCCCACCCCAGCCTGGTGTCTCTCTAATGTGGAGCCCGGGGGCAACTGCCCCCCTCGCCCTTCCCTCACTTCGCCTCTGCCTACCCACCCTCCTTTCTCTCTCCAACTTCTTCCCAATATTCAACTTCTTCCCTTTTGATTTTCACAGCACCATCTTACCTCACATTTCTATCTCATCTCCCAAGGACACTGTTTCTCTTTCTTTCACTCTCCTCCCTTGCTCCAGGTCCTCCCTCTCCTGACTTACTCAAATGATGAATAAACACTGTTTTGTCTGCCTATTTATTGTTATGCACTATTCTCAATGCTGCATTTGTCAGAACACTGTAGCCTAATTCTTCCAGCTGGAAAAAAATTCTAATAAAAAAAGACTAATGAAATGCATATTGGGAGCTAAGATTTTACTTGTTTTTAAGATAATGGTATCAGTGACAGGGAAAGAGTAGAATCTTACAGGGATAAAGCAGCATTGTACCAGCAAAAACAATAGTTTGAAATGAATTGCACAGAACTATGGAAAATGGAGGTGGAAATACTCCCTACAGTATATTCTCCAATTATTTGGCCAGTGGAGTTTTAAATGCTTCAGATGATGAATCTTCCACTTTTCTTTGGAGAATATTCTGCAGTCTAAAAGACTTCAGCTATAAAGGTTTTTATTCTGATATCTGAACTACATTTTTTTAAAGCCCTAAACAATTCTTCTTCCACCATGGTGACTACAACCTTTGCATGGTTGTATTAGAATTTAATTAGAAGATGTTCCAAAGCAGAATGATCAAAACCGATTTTGACTCCATCGTATTAGACTAGGCTGATGTGACTTGACCTTTTGTGATTATGCAGTTATGTCCACAAAGAAGAAGAAACAATTATGTTAAGATCCATGCACTTCAGCTAATGCACTGGTGAGGTCATCAAGAAAACTGTATAAATGACACAGGCAGTTAGATCCATCCACACCACACTTAAGAAGCAAATAGCATAATGAAATACATTTGATACATGCACTAGGGCCAGTCCTTCTAATATTGAATTCAGCAAACATTTTCCCATCTACTTCAGTAGGAACAGGATTGGGCCCATTAATTGAAATAAAGGGAAGAAGATTTCAACATCTTTTTAAAATAATGACATTTATAGAAGGGTTATGGATTCTTTAATTACTATAAATAGGGCTGGGTAATGCTTAAGGTTGGATATGCTTAAGGGCCTGCTAAGATGTAATATAGCTCCTCTCATCCAAGCATCTCAAAGACTTTTACAGAGATCAGTTAGCTTTCAGAACATCTCTGGGCAGTACTATTGGTTATGTAAGCATTGTTCTAATCATCTGACAAAATACAGTAATCAGTTACATTAATTACTCTAAGCCACCATGCCATATTAACATTATTATTTATAATATAGTATAATAGTTCACAGAGGCACCAGTAAGAAATGGTGCCCTATTGCGCTGGATGTTGTATGAACACAGAGGTAGGCACAATTCCTCCCTCAAAGAGATAACAATCTTATAACGAGAAACACATGGTATGTATGAGAACAAAATTGTCTTATATACAAAATGAATGAGAGCAGATTGAATTTTCAGAAGCTGCAAGGCTCCCTATCAAGAAAGAGCACCCACAGGAATCCCACACCTTAAAATGTTCCTTTGTACCTGCAAATAGTGGAAAAACAGATATGCTGTAATGGAGTCTTCCTGACAGCTGTTGGATCAGCTGCATTTAGGAGCACTGAAATTCCTCACACATGGACCCCATTGAGAAGTTTACTGGTTGCTGAAAGAGTGCTGAAGCAATTGATTGTTACCATGCTTACCTGGGGCCCAATTAAGGCCAGATTAATTCTCAAGCACTAGCCCAGATTCTGGAGTCACATAATTAGGTGAACATTGCATGGGAAAAGGTTATTTATTTTATTTTTCTAGGGTCTAGGAATGCAGAGAAAAGATTAAAAACATGTCCTAAGTATAATTGTTGCCTACCTAATTTTTCAAACAGCCTAAAAAATAACTCTTGGAATTGTGAACTGCCCAATTCATTGTAGTTCTGAAATGTGCTGCCCGCCCTGTGAAGAGTAGTCATATCACAAGGCTGGGCCTTGTGTTTTGGGTGGGCAGAGTGCTTTAATTTTGCCTAGGAGACTTGAGACTGATATCACCTAAGATGGTAGAGGCCATGTTGGTGAGTAATAATCAGAAGCGAAGGGCCCATCTATTCTTAACCTGCTTCCAAAGTTCTGTGCTGAAAGCTTCCAAGTTATTATTCATGAGAGAAATAAGGAAAGAGAAAGGTCAATATACAGAAAAAAAAAAAGAGGGAAATATGTGCAGACCACACACATCCAAATCCCTTCCAAGGAAAAAGCTTAGCTATGTCCCAAGAAGAGCTGAGAGATAGGCAAAATAGTGGGGAAACAGGAGTCTCAGCTCTCTATAATGAGAGATCTTAGATTTCAGAAGTTTCTATCAGAACTTTCTCCATATGTTGCTGTTGGCATGGCTGACCCATCAAATGTCAAGTCTCCTTCAGATTAATACATTCCGCACATGGGAATAGCTTAATCCACAGATAATTATTCTATTACCTCTACAGAAAAGAAAAGAAAAGAAAAGAAAAGAAAAATTCTGCACCATAATTAACCATTCCATATACAATTGCATAAGCTGTTTGTACCATCAGGGTGCACATGCAAATTATGCCTGCAGTTGCACAGACATGTCATAAGCCTATCTATTTTTAAAAGCAATCTTTTTTAATATAGCTGCTGGGGGAGCAGGCAGTAGATTCACTCCATCGGTACACCTTGCTGATTACACCCTGAAGTGATTACATTCTGTCTGAAGATGACTGTAAATCTAGTTTATGGAGGTAGAGTGCTCTAGGAAATAGCACAGGTTTGCCTGATATCCAGATATCATTTTGGATTTGGATTTTTGATTTAGCTGAAAGACATGTAAAAAATACCTATTCATCAGCTAGGGAGAGAGCTCCATATTACCTACATATCTGAAGAGCACGGTTTATTGTTTATGCCTCTCAGAATCAGTCCCCATAGGTCTGAAAGAAATCACACTGTCACGATAAATGGATTTCCACTACCCTTAATTCCAAAGGTAGCACATGAGTTTATACATTCTGCTAAATCTACCGTTTTTTAGCCAAACCACAGCCTTTTGGGGAATCTGCCATCACAAATGTGGAGCGTCCTGCTTTTTTGGATGACAGCCACAGACTAGCAGATCAACAGTCTAGCAAAGAAGCTGCTGGCAGCTCCTCTGACAGATAAATTACACCAAATTTCAGAGAGCTTCAGTGAGCATCTGTCAGTAGGACTGGGCACTAAATAAAGGAAAACTTTGCAATAAATTTTGAGGAGACTAAGGAATAAACCAGAACCAGAAAGCAATCCCCACACTGTAGGGCAGATTTCCACAATGCTCCCACATAGTTAAAAAGGGAACGAAGAAGAAAGAGAGTGATCCTTACTGAGTAATGTGAACAGCCAGAGGAAGAGAATTAAATACAAAGTATTTCAAGGTTATGGAAGAAATCAAATTAGCTTATAATTAACTAAAGGACAAATCCAGGCAATGGAGCCGCTGGGTGCAAAGGCTTTAGCAGATCATGGGATGTGACAGATCCTCTCCAGGCTGTCCAGATAGCTCCCAAGTGTCCCCTCCGTCCTTTTCCTGATGGCCATCTATGGCAACCAGAGGTCAGAAGAAGATTTTATTTCCTCGTTAATGTCCAAATGGTGGTGGGCGTGCTACCCTGCACTTCATTGCCAGGGAGAATAAATTGCTCATCATAGCCCAGAGATAGGAGTCCTAGCTGACAGTCCTGAAATAGAACTATTGGCTGAGAGAAAACAGGCAGATAGGGTGAGTAATGAGAGATCGGACAATTCTGGCAACCCCCAATGGTTTGAATTTGTTTGGTTAATCCCTTTTAGGGATCTTGGATTCTGACCTACTACAGCAGGTCTATGCAAGTTACTGCTGCTTTGAAGTGAAAAACAAAGGTACAATCAAGGTAGGGGGATCAGGATCTGTCAAGTGTCATTCAAGGGGTAATTATTTCATTTATTAGGTCTCTGTCTCTTAAGGAGCATCAGTTGAGGAACAGGTGCAGGTCCCATTTGCATCCCTTCATTACTGACCTAATCACTCTCAGGATTGGTTGTACTGGGAAGATTTGTAGGAGTAAAGGTCTAACCTACTCCTTAGTTCTTCTTTATCATATTACTGTAGGTCAGGGACCTGAGCCATAGAAATTATGAAGAAAGTTAGGTTTGGTTAATGGCAGTCTGGCAGCTGTAAATTTAATTGGGAATGATAGCAGAATATCTAATATTAAGAATTGGGCATGCTGATAGTGTTGGAAGAACAGAAGGACAAGCAGGAATCACTTGAAATTTTCTATGATGGATCTAAAACTGGAAACAAATTATATTAATGGATAATATGGTCCAATGACAGATTGTAGTCTGAGCTTCATAAAACAAGGGACTAAAATCAGAGCAGTGATGCAAGCCACACACATGATCGATTTGTTTTATAATGAACTTTCAAACAAATGACCCATCAGCAAGGCTGGCAAAGGCACTTTTGAGCTAAGAGACAGTAGCATTTGGTCAACATGGAACATCCCTGGCTCTCAGACAAAACAGAATGATGATCAATAAATGTAGTTGCTCTGTGTAACAGGATGGGAATGGTAAGAGAGCTTGCAGAAATGCTCATCGGGTCATTAATAACGCTAAGAAGTATATAAAGGTAAAGTAATGGGTAACAAAAGACATAATAAACATTGGGATTTATCTGAGGTTTCCCCCATTTAGGAGATGGGTAGTATATGCAGCGCTTTCCGTTTTTGCACAAGTTGATCCAGTGCTCCAGGCATTGCTATATTAAATATTGATGGGGATTCACTGTACAGTAGATTTTCTTTCCAAGGAATTGATAAATAGTTAATGAGGAATTAGGAGGCAGAGTCCACCCTGACTGGGCAATTCCATCAGTAACAAGTTTGCTTTTTTTTATATGCTTCAAATAATAAAATATAATTTAGCTTGAGTTATAACCAGAAATATATATGCATTGATTGCCAAGTTCTGAATACCTTTGGAAATCGTGCATTCCTCATAAATAAACAATGGGTAACTAATCAGCATCTGTCTGATGAATCACTGTTCTTGAAGCACCACAGTCAGAGTCATCTAGGCAATAACAGACAGCAGCAAAGTAGAAGCCTATCATGCACTAAATGAGCCTCTCTCTAACTTTTACTGGTTCCTGCCCACCCAATGTGAACAATATACTCTCTAACATTCTAAACCAATGCTATTACCTCTCTATAGTAAGACACTCAATAGTGTGATCCAGCTGTTTGCCCACCATGTATTTATCTGCTAGGAATTGGCTAAGGATGCTCGGCAGATGCTGCTTTGTTTAAGAAAATGCATTTTCTTTCATGAGGATTTAGTGCTCATAGAAGGTGCCAGCTGGAGACTGAACTCCGCTTTTTATCCACAAGAGAAGAGAAAAGCAGTTCAAACTACTCCCCACAACCCCGACCAATGTACCTCAATGCTGACAGGGAGATAGAGAGGCGAGAGTAGCTCTCCGGAGAGAACCTAACATGTGGACTGAGCAATCATCAGGGAGAAATCCAAGGAGAAGCAAAGCCTGGGGGAAAAGATACATTGTTTGGTTCTGAGTTCCTATTGTGAACAAAGGCACACCTAAAGTAAGTTTTAGGACACCTAAAGTAAGCAAACAATTCAGTTTCTGGAGCAGGGTTAACAAGCCATGTAGCTAACAAATGCAGGGGTTCAAATCTAGTCTATGTTCATGTTTGATTCTGATGGCTGCTCACTGATATAGGTGAAGGGAGTTTAATGCTCTAGTTCCTAGAAGACAGCTGAAATGAGAGGAACAAGGATAACAATGGCATGGAGATTGAGTGGCCGTATTGGTCCTCGGTAAGAGAGTTGTGGTATATGAGTGAGGCAGTATCATCAAGGTGCATAAGGTGTTATCAGTTCAGAGCATGTTGTCCAGAGCTCCTAATATGGAACCTTGCAAACCCTTCTTACAGGTATTATAAGCAAAGCATACCAAGGCATTTAATACAATACAATTCAATAATATAAAACATTGCTATAAAAAAACAGCCCTGAGCCCAGCGCAAAAGTTTAGTAACTAGGCTTTCAGTGGGGTGATCCAAGGATGCTGAAGAAGACATGTATCTTCCCAGCCCTGTATTATAGTCTACCATGTATCTGAGAGAGTTTGTGTGTGTGTGTCTGTCTGTCTGTCTGTTCAAGAACTCCTAAATGGTAAGAGCTAGGGCTACCAAATATGATATGCAGCTTCCTCTTCTCATAACTTAAAGCTGCCCCCCATGCTCTGATCCCCTCCACATCTCCCAGCCCCCTGCCCTGAGCCCCCATGACTCTCAGCCCCCTCCCCTGACCCCTGCCACCCCTGCCTCCCCCCACACCTCCAGCTTTCTGCCCTGAAGGACCTGAGCAGCACTGGGTACATCTTCTAGGTGTCAGGACTGGGGAAAAGGCTGAACTGTAGGGACTAGGCCAGAGGGCCATATTACCCCGAAGAAGGGGCACTGAACTGTAGAGACTAGGCTGGAGGGCCGTATTACCCCTAAGTAAGCGACACTGAACATTGGGGCCAGGCCAGAGAGATTCTGTTTTCCCAGAGCCAAGGTGAATCCGCTCCGGGACTGGGGCCTACCCCCTCACAAGGAGGAAATTAGTATGAAATTAAATGAGGATTCAGAGCAATTTGTCATATGTTACAAATAGTCCTCCATTATGTACACATATATTTGGCTGCTAGAAAAAAATCACTCATTACATTTTATGTGATCAATTATCCGCAGAACGGTAGGGCCACAAACGGGAATAGAGAACCCATTTCAGCCCAAACTGGCATAAAGAAATATACACCACACCTTCCTCTGACTGGCGCTGTGTCCTCTAAGGGAGGTTACTCTGAGGGAAGATAGCTGGGGATAAATGTTAGCTTGTAGATAGCATTCCATAGCAGTGTTGCTAGTTGTGCTAGCTGAAGGGATTGAAATGTTCTGTCAGCCACCCTGATGGTTTCACTTTCCTAGCAACCACTAATATTCACGATATGCTAGCCTACACAAAACCTCCCAGTGGAAGAAAACCAAGGTGATTTTCTGCAGCTGCAGCTCCTTTCCCCTACCAGGCTCTTGGCAGTTTTCCTCTCATTGAGGCCCCCTGCTGGGGTCTATGCCATCTTTAAATGGCAGAGATCCTGGGACAAATCAGGTCTGTGGTGCATGGAAATAAAATATTTTGCTATAGTACCTCATAAAACAACATAGTTATATAGAGTTGCATGTGATTAGCCCCAGGATCATAATTTCCTTCCAGCAGAGGAGGTTGCAAGCAGCTACTTACAACAAGAGAGAGCAGTTGTAATAGAATAGCCGTTTCTAGGACCCAGCACTGTGATGTAAGGCTGCTTTCTTGGGCGACCTAAGGCTAAGTACTAGAAGCACAAAAAGAAGCAGTATAATTACTACTGGGTCATGTTGGTAGATTGAATTTATTAGGATGTGAGAGAGATAGGAACTTCCCAGGAGGACAGAGTTGGAACTTCTGGAAAAGATCTAGGAAATGCCACATTGAGGGGTGGAGTGTGGGAATGGGAAACATAAAATAAAACTTGTGTGATTAGTTCAGTTACCACTAAGGTAATTTACTGTAGCAGAAGGGTAAGATTAACTGATATATAAACATAAGAAGGGCCATACATGACCAGATCAAAGGTCCATATAGCTCAGTATGCTGTCTTCCGACAATGGCTAATGCCAAGTATTTCAGAGGGAATGAACAGAAGAGGTAATCATCAAGTGATCCATTCCCTGTCACCCACTCTGGCAAAAAGCTATCTGTTACCTTTGTTTCAGAGCAGAGAGACACAAGTAGAAACCAAGTTCCTGAATAAAGATACAACTGCAGAGGGAAAGGCTGGAAACCGGCAATTTTAAATTGCTTGGTGAGGGAAACTATTGGTGGAGGTTGTGTTCTTTTACCAGGTTCTTAGTGGGCCAGATGACTTGTTGGCTCTAGTCGGGCATGTGGATGTTAGAGGAATTAATAGTCGGAATAAAAATGGAGCAGATCTTAGAAAGTTTGTCCAGGAGAGTGCAGACTAGTGCAACACCACTGGTTGTATCCCTGAAAGAGATTGTACAATAATGGAGGGAAAACTGGAGTCTGAACCTCTAGAGAGAAAGCATGGCCATAACTGAACACTAGAACTAAGCCCCTGTCACTAGGACAAGCAGAAAAAATGTGGAGAAAAATGGGACTGTGTTGGAATTTGAAGTGTGTGGCCTTGACAGATAAGTACTAAAATAACATACCGATGGGCATGCCAGTGAGGGCAATGGTAGGCAGAATTCAAATAATTCAATGATAGTAAAGCACTAGGCTCCAATAAGACTTGTACAAGAGTTCAAAGGGAAATGAAGTATGAAATCGCAGGCACACCAATGAGGAGCTCTAATAAGCCAGTAAGCTTAGTTCTTTCCTTTCATTTGCTCTATTTCACATGATGTCTAGTTAACTGTCATGAGGATTACTGAATAAAATACTATTGCAATATAAAAAGGGCTGATTAATTTTGTGACTTTTGATAACACGGTTACTCAAGCTGCTGTTAATACAGTCTCATGGTTTAGGGGCAGAGCGATCCACAAGAATGGAGAGAAGAAATAAAGCCTGCCCACCCATCCCTCAGCAACGTGTAATATTACACAATTACATTATAGGGTTTTGACTTTCTCTTAATGATCAAGGCTGGCCACTGCCAGAGACGAGTAAACATTTTAGATAGACCAGGTTGGTCTGGTGTAATAGACCAGGTTGGTCTGGTGTTGGTCTGCTATTTCTCTAACAAAAGCCACTAGTCCTTGGTCATCTTTTTGAATAATAATCTTCCACAGCTGTGTTGCAAACTGCATATCTTTATGAGATAGGCTCCATTGGCCAATGAATTGATACTACCTCAAGGTCAGATAGATGATCGACTATGCTGTCTTTGGTCCTCTTAGATACCATAATATTTTGATTTCCATTGAATTAAAATGGGTTTATTAGAGAGTAAGTTAATTTTTTTTTACACATACTTTGTTTAAAAAGAAAAGAATGTTTTTCCAGAGACCACTGACACATGTTTGCTGGAGAGCTATGTTTTTCTAACCTGACAAAAGACCCTTACCCCAGAATGAGACCTATTTTTACAGTTGTTTGTCCCACTCCACCTCTTCTATGAGAACAGTGCACATTTTGCTGTACAGTGTAGCTTCATTTGAGAGGATAGCCTTGAGTTAATAGCAATAGTGAAGGTCAGCAGATTAAAGAGGAAATCTAATTTTATGCTGTACACAAACATTTGCATCAAGGATTTTATCAACCCTAGCTTTATCAGAAATCAATCCATTCCTTCACAGTGCACTTGTTTATCAGGTAAAAAATTGGAATTTGCAATGGTAAATATGGAAAACAAAATAAGTATCACTCATCCCATTTTGTTTTATCACTGATAAGCCTGCATTATTCACAACAGAAACCCATCTATTTCGCATTTTACCAGAGAATGTGACATTTATTTCTATGCAGCGTTCATAGAGAGTTGAGTATACGATCATACCCCAGGTGACTTCCAAGAATGGGTGCATTCAGCATGCTTTGCTGATCAATTATAGCTGGCAGGTGCTGGCTGATCCTCCTCTAGTTAAGAAATAAAACTTAAACTAGCCTCAGATGTTTTCTCTTTTTAGGATTTATAGCCCTGTCAACATTAGTGCTCTATTCTGTCCAAATCCACATAGTAGGAAGCTCACACACATAGAAGAATACTGTTAGCAATTTTTGGTTTACTACTTTAGGGTACGTCTACGCTACAGGACAAAGTCGAATTAAGATACACAACTTCACTTATGTTAATTGCATAGCTGAAGTCGAAGTCACTTAACTCAGCTTCTGGCGCTGTCTACACTGCAGGAAGTTAGAGAAAGAACACTCTTTCAATTAGCTGTCTTAACTAGACTGCTAATTCGAACCCTAGAAGATTGATAGCAGCAACTTTGATCTTCCTCTGTAGTGTAGACATACCCTTAGTCATTTTAGCTGAAGCAGTGACTGTGGGAGGGGAAAGATGTGATGAATAACAGAAAGAGGATTCATTCCTTCGTCATTCAACCACACTACACAAAAGGGGATTTCACCAGAAGCTGATGAGAAAAGGGGTATCTCGTGTATAGGGAAGCAAACTGGGGCTTAAAATGGGGAGAACATAAGAACAGCCATACTGGATCAGGTCCATCTAGCCTAGTATCTGTTTTCCAACAGTGGCCAATGCCAGATGCCACAGAGGGAGTAAACACAACAGGTAATCATCATGTGATCCCTCTCTTGGCATCCATTTCCAGACAAACAGAGGCTAGGGACACCATATCCACCTGTCCTGGCTAATAGCCAGGGATGGATCTAGTTTCCATGAATTTATCTAGCTCTTTTTTGAACCCTGTTAAAATCCTAGTTTTCACAACATCCTCTGGCAATGAGTTCCACAGATTGAGTGTGAACTGCATGAAGAAAAAGAAAGAAGAGGGAAGCCATTTTCCACATGGCTGTGATGAACTAGCAGAGACTGAACAAAGGAATGAGTAAGATAATGGGGGAATAACACAAGAACAAAAAAAGAGAGAACACTGAAAAATGAGGGGCGCAGGAGGGAATGAATATAATATGGAAAAGAGACAAGAAGAGGAAGGACCAGCAAGAGGGACAAAGACTAAAGAGCCAAATTCTTTGTTGGATCAAGATCTGCACCAAGAGGAGCAATATACATGCATCTGGAAGCTAGTTGTATGTACTAGATATGTGTAGGCAAGTTTGGTCTGAGTTTGAGTTCACTCTAACATTCCAGCTAAGTATTGCCTCTTATGGAACCATACACCAAATGAAATTCAGCAGTAAGTGTGACAGTGCTCTACCTTCTCTCCAATCCTCCATGCCCACAACTTGCTGTGAATGTAGAGGAAGTTGGGGTTTGCACAGGAGCTAGTTCCACTGCCTTTATGCCAGCTGAAAGCTCCACTTTCCCATGATCAGAATCCCCACCTTAAGCCCTGTGGTCAGATACAGCTGAGATATAGAAGATGTACTGAAAAGCCCACCATCAGAACCATAGTGCATGGTGCAAGCCATGCATATGTTCTGTTTAGTTTTGTTAGAATGAGGAAGGGGAAGAATGTGTCTTGATTGTCTCTGCTTTTCTATTATTCATCTTTTCCTCTGTCTGTCTCCTGCTACCACTTTTTCTGATGCTTCTTTCTGTCTCATTTAACTCTTGCATCTTCTTTTTTTCTTTTTTTACCTTCTGCCTTTATTTTTCATTTGTATTTGGGTCTGATTAAAAGCGGTCCTTTCTTTAAGCTTCTTTGGCCTGCAGGGAAAGATCAGGTTTGCTTACCCAAATCAGAGGTTGCCTGCCTTCTCTGCACCTTGTGCAACTTGATTAGGTGCCACCTAGTAGCTCTCATGTTAGAAACTTCTGTCTATGACACTGGTGGAATAATGCATTTATTCTTGATATAATTTCTTTCTAAGGGCCTTGGCCCCTTGCAGTGATAATTTAATAGGTGCTTAAGAGCTTTAAATAATTATTATTTGGGTATGGTTTTAGCAGGGGAAAAACTAAGCCCTAACTTCGTCAATGTGTTGCTTGTGGTAGAATTAGTATATATTTGCAAACCAGTAAAGCACATATGATACCTTGCCTTCTGTGTCCTGCTTGTTGTCCGTGTCTTTTGACAACAACACACAGATAATGCTGCAGCTGCTAATTCTTCGCTTGTTGTGCTTAATGTTCTTGCCAGTGCACTCATTACTAGAGAGAGACTGAAGATCAAACTCATCCCCAGAGTAATCCAGTGCATTTCTCACTGAAGTCGATAAGAGTTGTGCCTGCCAATATCAGGACTGTATTTCTCCCAGAGACCATCTCCAACCTGTGGATGCTTGTTCTGTTTATTTTGTCCCCCATATTCTGTTCTAATGGGAGACAAAGAGACAAGGAAAGTTTACATTATTGTTTTAACGTGCTGATACAAAGGCTAAAATTCACAGCATCTCCGTCTGTTTCAGAGATGTGCTAAACAGCTTTACAAAGCACTCCATCTTAACATTACATCCAAATATTCATTATAAGAGATCTGTAGCATACTCTGCCGGGATGTATTAGGGAGTTAGTGATATGAACCTTGACTTATTTGCTGACTGGCTAAAAAAAAAGAAAATTATATACATTTCTCATACAACTATTTTGTGGAATTTTTCCACACCATTAAATAAAATGCAGTACCTCTGGTTTACTAGTATTTCCCAAGAGAAAACATTTCTTAACTTAAACCAACTGAGCTACCAAAGGCATGCTGCTTGTATACAAAATATATTTTTTCCCCAATATCTATAACTTTACCCTCATTGTACCAGAAATTTATTTAAAGTAGAAAATGTTGGGCCTCTGTTTCTCACCAGTGTAAATACAAAGTAACTCCACTGCAGTCGATGAAATTAGATCAGCATAACTGAAGGGAGAACCAGATCCTTTCTGACTTGTCCTTAATAAAACAAACCACAAATCTTTTATTTTGAACATGACAGTCCTGAAAATGGACTTTAAAAAAAACTTCTGCACATTAAGAGGGTGACAAGTTGAGGAACACAATCTGGTAAGTGAAATTTCAGGAATAATTAAGAAAAATGTATGCGACATGAATCTTTTGCAAGTAACGTTCATAAAAAGAATTCTTTGAAACAAAAAAGGGGTCTTTTTTTGTTCATGCATAATGCACACCCAAGTGTGTTTGTGTGTTTGGTAGGGCAAAGGACATTGTAGTGAAACTGCGATAGACAGAAAGAAGCAAATACTACGGAAGGATAGAAAGGTCAGATACTGGCAGATAGAAAAGTCTAGGGTTAGCCATTACAGCTACTGGAATGGATGCCATGAAGTAGCGTTTCTTACTACTAAGACTTCTTCCTTCTCCTTCCTGAAAAACTTATTACTTAAACCTGGTTATTGGTTTAGACTCTTTATAATCCAGCCTTTTGTCACCTATTAAACTAACAGATGTAGATCCACAGCTGGATAAATAACTACCAGCTTCAAAGACATACGATTCATAAACAGAACTTGAAGTGTCATGCAATATTTGGGATTTTTTTCCATTGACATATCCACATGAGATATACTTTGCAAGATGCGATTTCTCTTGGCCTTTTTGTCGCAGTCAGAAATTGTCTATTAAAAATAAAAAATGATCCTAACAGGAAGATTCCAAAGATCCATCTTTTTAATCTTTGGGGCCCTTTGGTCAATTTGAAAGTCAATATCAGGAGAGGTAATTTTTGTTTGGTTCAGTCTGATCTCCCACAGTTGTTTAAATCAGACCAGCAAACAAGAGTTTTAAACTAAGTGAAGAGTGAAATGAAACTGCTGCAAATAGGTTTTATAAGGTTGGAAAGGAAGAAGAGTGCAATGTAAAAAAGCAGAGATGTAGATAATTTATGTTTACACACTCACATACACACAGCTGTATATATCACAGGAACATCTTGTGACAGATAATCCAGTCAGAAAAACAATATGTAGGCCTGGCACCCCCACACTAAACTAGCCTGGACCTGCCTTGGGTGAAACTCAGGGACTTCACCACTGAAATTAAAAGAGTATGTTCTGCTGCTAATAAAGCACACCCTCCCTTCAGAAATGCCCCTAATAAAAGTTATAATCACCAAGGGTTGTAAAGACACACGGGCACTGGGAATTTTTAAAAAGAATACAAGAAAACTCAAAAAGAAATGGTAGGAAATAAAATGAGCTCTGACTAGCAAATTTATGCTGACCATCTGCACAAACAAAAGAAGTCATAAATAAGGTACAATTGGGGGGGAGGGAATACAAAAAACTTGGGAAAAAAAGAAAAACAATCATAGGTGCCAGTGCATAATTAGTTACATTTGTTACCAAAGCATGTTGAACACTATAATATGTTTAAAATGTAACCACCAGTTTTGCCTTTATAATATAATCAAAGATAAAAGATTTTTGGAAATCAACTCTGGACTGCAGTGCAAAAACAAGAGACATCAGACCCCCTGCACAACCAAGACATGTAAGGGCTTAGAACCCACAAACATGTGGATTCTGACTGGCCAGAATTTTAATCCATTTGGATTAAAATAAGGCTATTTTAAAAGTGGCAAGTAAAATAGCTTTGCTTAGCGTATGTATTTGGTGTGTGTTGCTAATAAATACATGTTTAAAGCACAGCTGGGTAAGGCATTTTCATTGAAAAAAATGGACTCATAAAGCCCTGAGTCCCAAGGAAAAGGGGTAAAGTTGGGTACTTAAATTGGCCAGATTTCGCTCTGAGCACGAAACGGATAAGGCGAAAGTGCCTCACAACCCAAGCCCAGGAAAAGGAAAGGGTGAGGGTGACTAAATTAACTGGGTCATGCCTTGAGCCCTCCATAAGCTAAAGTCAGGGTGCCTTAGATTGTGTGGGTAACATGTTCTTGAGGATCCTGATCAAATTATTGCTTTGCTGACTGTGTTACTGCTATTTAGTTCCGGCTCTGAAAGCCAAGCATTGCCCTGTGACAGGAGTATAACTGCACAGTTCCCTTTCAGTTGCAAAAAGTACCAAACTGCTATATGATACATCAGGGCCAGAAAGAAGCAGGAGAGTGATATGCTGATTCAGCTTGCTGGCTAGGGGATGGTAACATGTTTTGAGGTGGGTTAAGGATTTGAATGGCTGCCCTGGCAGACCCAAAAGATTGCCCTAAACCAAAGAGAAGCATTAGATTGTTATTATGATAGAGGGAATGGCAACATGGAATAAAAAGACATTCCAGCAGAGCAAGGTTCATAGTATATTTGTGTAACCTTTCTGCCAGGTGGAGTCTGCAACAGCTAGGGCTGGATTCAACATCTAGACGTTCCTTTTCAACAATACAACGTAGAACTGTCTCAAGCCCCCAGCAGTAACCTGAGAAAATTACACACTAACTCTGGGTGCCTCTGAGAGGCAATACTTCCCCACTTGCAAGCACAGAGTCTGAGTGTAGAAAAGAAACTTTTAATGAGAGGGAAGTCACCTGGCATTAATTAGGGAAGATGCCACAAGCAGGGTACATAATCTTAAAATGGTGAGG
This sequence comes from Pelochelys cantorii, assembly GCA_032595735.1. Taxonomy (NCBI): domain Eukaryota; kingdom Metazoa; phylum Chordata; order Testudines; family Trionychidae; genus Pelochelys; species Pelochelys cantorii. Next base: position 67,687,307 of record CM064330.1, read on the forward strand.
AGGACACCCTCCCCAGAGCGGATGGGGCACTGTCTTATGCCACATGTTCTTGAGTTCTACAACCAAAAGTTCCTTGACTGTGCCCCCCCCCCTTCTTCCTTACCACACCCCATCCACAGCGGTTGTCCTCGATAAGTAAGGACCCAGGGTTCAGAGGTGTGTCTGTGTGAGTTCAGCTCCCAGCTAGGGAAGAAGGCATCTTGCTTGCTCTGTCATCTGAGCACCTGTTCTGGCTGGCTGCCCTGCCAGCCTCTGTTCCTATGCCACCACAAGTGTTTTCAGCTCTAATGAGCACTTTACACAAAATTTCTAACAGTGTGGGGAGGAACAGGTTAACAGGTTAGGCATACACATGGGCTGCATCTAGACTGGCATGATTTTCCGGAAATACTTTTAACGGAAAAGTTTTCCTTTAAACGTATTTCCGCAAAAGAGCGTCTAGATTGGTCCTGGAGTTATCGTTAGAATGATGCGCTTTTGCGCAAAAGCGCGTCTAGATTGGTGGCGCGCTTTTCTGCAGAAGCCCGGAACCATTTTGAAGAGGGCAAAAGGGCACCAGCCCTTTCCAGGGGCGGGGCTGGAGCTCCGTTCAGACACGTGCTTGAAGGGGTCTCGCCGGACAGCTGTTTGTCTCCTGCTCCGTGCGTTAGGACCTCTGGCAGGGACTGACAGCCATAGCAGGTTTGGTTGCCCTCTGCCTTTTGGACACCACCCTTTTGCCCCCTAGTGCTTTTTCCTGGTTTTGGTTTCTTGTGCCTTGCTTTGTGTGCCATGGAGCCACGGGTGGCCATGTGCCTGCTCTGGCCCCTGTCGGCCATTTTCGAGTGCCTGGAAATGGCCTCGTGTTCCAGGACCAGGAGGCGCAGATTGCCTTGGACTCCCTCACCAGGGAGGCCATGGAGTCCCTGTGGCATCCCCACCCCACCGTGGAGAGGCCACTCTGGAGACTGGACACCAGTACAGACTGGTGGGACCAGCTGGTCCTTGGGCAATGGGATGACCAGCAATGGCTCTGGAATTTCCACATGCAAAAGCGGATGTTCCTGGAGCTGTGTGCCTGGCTCACCCCCGCGCTCCAGAGAGCCACCACCCGGCTGCGTACACCCATCCCCGTGAACAAGAGGGTCGCCATCGCGCTATGGAAGCTGGCCACCCTGGACAGCTACCAATCGGTGGCACACCAATTCGAGGTGGGAAGATCCACCGTCTGTGTGATCATCATGGAGGTAAGTCCCAGGGGGAGTGGGGTGGGGGGAGGGTGCTGCACTCCATGCCCAGGGGCAGCCAAGACTCCAGGCTGGGTCACCCAGGGATTTGGGCCTGCTGTGGGGGGGGGGCCGTGGGGCGAGGGGGCCCTGGTGTGTGTGTATGTGTGTGTGTGTGCGTGAGTGAGGAGAGAGGGAATCATGGGGTGGGGGCCCCAAGGGAGCGCACACTCACCCCTGCCTTATGTGATGTGTTCCCTTGTGTTTCTCTGTACCCTTCTGCAGGTTGTCCATGCCATCAATGATGTCCTGCTCCCGAGAGTGATCCGCCTGCGCACCGTGGATGCTACGCTGGCCGGCTTCGCTGCCCTCGGGTTCCCCAACTGCGGGGGAGCCCTGGATGCAACCCACATCCCCATCCGGGCCCCGGAGCATCAAGCAGCCCATTTCATGAACAGGAAGGAGTACTGCTCTATTGTTCTCCAGGCACTCGTGGACCACTGGGGCCGCTTCCTGGATGTCTACACGGGCTGGTCTGGCAGGGCACACGACACCCGCATCCTCCGCAACTCCGGAGTGTTTCGCAGGCTGGAGGCAGGCATCTACTTCCCCCGGCGGGAGTTGACTGTCGGGGATGTGCCTATGCCCATCTGCATAATCGGGGACGCGGCCTACCCCCTGCTGCCCTGGCTAATGCGGCCCTACACGGGGCAGCCGGACCAGACCCGGGCCCGGTTCAACGACCGCCTCAACCAGGCCCGAAATCAGGTGGAGTGCGCCTTCGGCCGCTTAAAAGCCCTCTTCCGTTGTTTGCTCACCCGTCTCGAGACGGGTGAGCGGAATGCAACAGAGGTACTGGCCGCGTGCTGCGTGCTCCACAACATTGTGGAGCGGAGTGGGGAGGCCTTCCTCCCCGCATGGATGGCAGCCGAGGCACAGACGTTTGAACAGCCCCACACAGCTGCCATCCGCCAGGCACACCAGGATGGGGTGCGCATCCGAGAGGCCCTGACGGGCATGTTTGCACAAGCCCCATAGTAGGGTCGCCTCGGTCTCCCCATACAACTCCCTCCCATCCCCTGCCCTTCCCCCTCCCCTCCCCTTACCTCTCCCCAATTGTAAAACGTCGGTTCCAAGCACATCAGCCGTCATCGTGAATGTTCGTCGGGTGGATCGGACGTAGCTAGGGTTTTTCTTTTAGTTTAGGCTAGGGTTTAGGCCACCATCGCCTGTCCGAGCTGTCTCGAAGAACAGGAAGAGGATTCGTGGTTCATGCGGAAGGCTTGAGTCAGCATACCCGATTCCAGTTGTCTTCGAGGGATCTCCTGGCTGTTCCTCTCCCGAGGCCCGGAAGGACCAAAGGATTGAGGTTGCCAGCAACACTACAATCGTCCCTGCATCTATACTATGTACATATTCTTTTGTGTACGTCTTTTAACCTTTCTTGCTTGTTTGTTATCTATGTTAATATAGTTGTGGTTTAAATTTTACTTAAAAGTGTCAGTATTTATTTATGTGCCACAAACCAATGACCACTTAAAGGAACGACCGGTGATAGATACAGAATTTGGTGTCCGCATTTTGTAATCCTCTTAAATTTAGTTGGCTAATTGGCATCTCAAATCATTTATTACAGTTACCTCAAGTAACATAATAACCAACACAGTTTTGTTTTCAACTGAAAAACTTGTATGTTTTTATTTACAAGGGGGAGAGGGGGAGGAGACCTTCAACTGGGAGGGGGAGGAGACCTTCAACTGGGAGGGGGAGAGGGAAGGGGAGGGGGAGGAGACCTTCAACTGGGAGGGGGAGGGGCTACTCCTGGGAGGGGTGGCCCCTGCGAGCGCTCCTGCGGGGGCGGACATGGACATGGGGGGCAGGCCGCATCGGGGCAGGCTGCACGGGGAGATGGACAGGAGGGGCTATTGCAGGAGCGGCAGGAGAGGGCATTGCAGGAAGGGGCATTGCAGGAGGGGGGATTGCAGGAGTGGCAGGAGGAGGCATTGCAGGGACAGGAGGGGGCATTGCAGGGGCAGCAGGAGGAGGCATTGCAGGAGGGGGCATTTCAGGGGCAGGAGGGGGCATGGGCAGTGCTAGAGGAGGGATGGCGGGGGCATGGGGTAAGGCCATGCCATAATGGATGGCATGGGCTATGTGGGCAGTCAGGATGGAGTCAGCCATCCTGGTGCACTGGGCCTGGAAGGCGGCCCAGGCCTCCTGGCACCACTGCAGGTCCCCCTCGACGCGTTGCCTAATTGCAGCCTCAATGTGCTCGATGGCCTGCACATGGCGCCGAAGGAGCTGGTCCCGGTGGCGGAGCCTCTGCCTCCGTGGTTGGGCAGCTGGGGGTGCTGCTGCTGCCGGACTGGAGGGTCCCCGGCTTGTGCTTGGTCCCGCTGCAGGGAAGAGAAGAAAGGATGGGTCAGTCAGGCAGGCCGGCCACTGTCCCCACACCTCATGCCCTCCACCCCTGAGCCCAGGTGACACCACGGTAGTGTGGCTTGGGCCCACTCGGTTCCCCCCCCCCCCGCCCCCCGTGTTGTATGTTTGCAAGGAGGACCACCCCTGGAGTAGGGTCCTCCTCCATGTATTGTAACCACCGGTCTGTGTCCTGGCCCATTGGAGGGCGGGAGAGCGCTTGTGTTGCGTTAACCTGTGGAACTCCCTGCCAGTGGAGGCTGTGAGGCTTTGGGCTAATCACTGGTGTTTGACAGGGAGCAAGATGCATCCCCACACAATGCCTGGGAGCACATCTGGCAGAGGTGGTCTGGGCTCTCAGATCCCCATCGTGTGGGATATCTCCTGGACGGAACCAGGAGAGTGACTGGGGAGGGGGGGTGTTCCATCCTTGCAGCAAAACTCAGGCGGCCCTAGGGGTGGCCCGAGCACTTCCCCCCCCCCTTCTCCCTCCCACTATCCCTCACACATGTAGCCCAGGGACATGTGTGGCCGCAGCGGGAACTTCCCTCGGGGAGCCAGCCAAGGCACCGGGAGCAGGCGAGGGGCTCAGTGGGGGCCACGTTCACAGGGCTGTGACACTGCGGTTTACCCAGGAGCAGCTGGCTGTGCCTCACAGTCAGGCATGGGACAGCGTGCCGTTCTGCGTACTGCACCCTTGCGGAGGTGCGGGCTCTGGCCTGAGTCCCTGGGGCCCTGGCTGGTTCCAGCCAGCATCCACCCTTCCCCCTGGTCCCACCGAATGTGTGTGAGCAGCACGGTCCCAGAGGTGCCCTGGAGCTGCCTGCCGTGGCCACGTGCTGCTCGGTCACCAGGCTGCACATGGTTGCACGTGCTGCTTCCTGACTAATGCTACACAGTGTGCAGCTCACGTGGCCTGAGTGACATGCTCTCCCCTGCCCCCCTCCAGGTGCCTGGCTCCTCCCCCCCGCCCCCCGCCCCTGTGAGTGCAAAGTGCAAGACTCACCGGTGGATCCTTCCCCGGCCTTGGAGGATGCGCGGGAGACTGCTGGGTGGCAGTGCTAGCCTCATCCTCTGATGCACTGCTGTCATCTCCTTCCCCCACCTCGGTGGTCCTGGTGACGGGGGGGTGCACATTGCTGTCGACGGGCACGTCCAGGGCTTGCGGGGCTGGCTGGCCCAGGATGGCGTGCAGCCGGTCATAGTGGGGGCAGGTGTCTGGTCCTGCCCCCCGGCCCTCGCTGGCCCACACATAGCCCAGGCGAAGTTGTTTGACTTTAGCCCGGACCTGTTGCAGGTTCCGGGCTGGATGGCCCTGCTGGGCTAGCGCCTGGGCCATGCGGCCAAAGATGTCGGTGTTGCGGCACCGGGACCGGGTGTCGTGGAGGCCCTCCTCCTCCTGCCACAGGTCCAGGAAGGTCTCCAGCTCCCCCGAGGACCACGATGGGGCTCTTCTTCTCTGGCCCCTGGGGGCCTTCTGCGCTGGGGGTGCAGGTGGCTGAGCACCCGGAGCTGCCATGCTGGGCTGCGAGGTGGCTGCTGGGCACGGCAGGGGCACCGTGGCAGACCTCAGGCCAGAAGTCTGAGGCACGCTACTGCCACATGCGCTCAGCAGCCTGCAGCTACTTTAAGAGTTCGGGTTACCAGGAAGTCCAGGGCTACTACGGGGTCTCCCAGCGTCCAAACAGCTTTTTTCCGTTTAGCCTGCTTTTGTGCAAAAGTCTTAGCTAGCTGTTTACACTGGCCCTTTTGCGCAACAGTTTTTCGCAAAAAGGACTTTTGCTCGAACGGGAGCATCAAAGCTTTTCCGGAAGAAGCACTGATTTCATACATGAGAACATCAGTGCTTTTGTGGAAAATCAAGCGGCCAGTGTAGACAGCTGGCAAGTTTTTCCGAAAAAGCGGCTGATTTTCCAGAAAAAGTGGCCAGTCTAGACAAAGCCATGTTGCATGAACGTATTCCAGAGCTTTTTTCTCTCAGCAGTTCCTGGTGCACCTCCACCCTTTCAGGCAGGAACACCACTGGAGGATGTCCCTTTGCCAGGTTGCCCCCCACCCTCCACTAGTGATCTATCAGTGTCCTTATGTGGGCTCTGCCTGACCTCTGATGCTGGGGGCCTCAGCAGGGGAGTAGCAGATGGGATACCCCTGGAGTATGTTGCCACTGAACTGTGCCTCAAAGTGACTAGGGCCTTGGGCCTGATGAGAGGCCAATGGAGTCCAGAAGGGTCACTGGACCTGCGGCTGCCATTGTGGAGGCCATGATTTCTGCATTAAAGTGCTTCAGCACCTTGAGCAGTGCCAGGAGTGGGACCCACACCAAGAAGTCGATCTGATTGATGAGGCTCTAGAATGCACTGAGTCCACCTCTGATTTGGACAAATAGTCCAACACTGACCATGGGGATGCCAAGGACAGCGCCAGTGAATGGTGCCATGGCTGGTACCATGCCATAACTTCTGGCTTTCCCATGTGGATCGGTACTGGTGGGGCCATGGCTTGCACCCATAGTCCTTGTGCCAGGATAGCCGGCTCTGATGGCCCTGGTGCCATAGGCGTTGGAACCGCTAACACCACTAAGTGGGAGGTCAGTGCTGTTGGTGCCGGTCTTGACAGCAGTGGACACAGGGTAGGATCTGGTGCCAGGGCATTGCTGGACTGCATGGCATCAAAGACTGGCGTGGGACCTAGTGACTATGTCAGCTGTATGAGTTCTTGAGCTTTGTCAAATATGTCTGGAGTCAACAGTGGACAGACATCATCAGTTACCATGTCCTGCACCAGATTCGCAACCCGCTCTGAGCTCAACTGGTGCCTGAATGGCCTGCCTCTTCCAAGTGCCCTTCTGGGTGCCACCCTCTTTGGCCATGCTTAGAGGGGGACTTTCCTCCATGTTGCTTCCTCCTCTTTGGTACTGGGGTTCCGAGGTCTTCATCGGTGCTGCTGAGGCCACTGCTAGGGATGTAAGTGATAAGCATATGCTTACTGGGTAGTTGAGTAGTAACTCAACTAGTCACTCCCCCCCCCCCCCGCCCCGCCGCTGCCTCTATCAGAGAGAGGCAGCAACGGTGGGAGAGCAGGAGCTGATGCTGGGGGGGGCCAGCTTAAAAGTCGTTTTCCCCCAACACCACCACCTCTGGGGGGGGGGTAGGGGAGGCAGAGGTGCAGCAGGGAAATGGCACAAGTGGAGACTGCTTCAGTCCCCATTTGTGCCAGTCCTGATACTCTCGGCTCAACCCTGCTCTGTACATTTCAAAGGAAGAGGTGCAATGGGGAACCCATGTGAGCAGGGACTACTTCGTTCCCCACTCATGTGGGTTCCCTGCTATGTCTCCTCCATTGAAATGTACAAGAGCCACAGGCAGCTCTTGTACATTTCAAAGGGAGAGGCGCAGCAGTCAGGACCCCACATGAACAGGGACTGCTTTAGTCCCCCCTTGCGTGGGTTCCCCACTGGGCCTCTGGCTTTAAAATGTACAAGAGCTGTGGGCGGCTCTTGTACATTTCAAAGGCAGAGGTGCAGCGGGATAGCGAACACTCTCCTTATCGATTAATTGAGTAATCGATGGAATTTCCATCGACTACTCAACTAGTTGATTAATCAAAATTTAACATTACTAGCCGCTGCTAGTGCTGGCTGGAGAGCGGACTCCATTAAGATAAGTTTCAAGTGGGAATCATGCTCCCGCTTTGTTCTTGGCTTGCAGCTTCTACAGATTTTACAGTGATCTGTTAATGGGCCTCCCCCAGACACTTTAAACAAGAGTTATGAGGGTCACTCCAGGCCACGGGCTTCGAGTAGTTAGCACACAGCTTGAATCTGTGCAGCCCGGGCATCCCCTCCCCAAGATGGAAGAGAGAATTGGGAACCCCTCTAACAACTAATTAACTACAACCCGCTTCTTCAGATGAATGGAGTATTAAAAGTCCAGTTCCAAAATAAAGAGGGGATGGGGGGGGGGGTATGGAAAGGAAGGGAAAAAATTAGTAGTGAATTAGAGTGTTCATGTTACATGAAGCTGAGAGAGAAGGTGCAAATTGAACTTAAGTACCCGTTGTTTGGTTGGTTAAGTCATTGAGATGTGGAAGGTAGCATGTTAGCCAGGTGATGTCTTTATTCATGCCTTTGTGATGGGTCCCAAACTTGAAATGTGATCTATGCCATCAAGTGCTAGCAATGCCTCTCTGCCATGTATATTGACCAAACTGGACAGTCTTTAACAGGAAAGAATTAATGGACACAAATCAGATATCCAAAAAGGCCACACACACAAACATGTTGGAGAACACTTTAATCTGCCCAGGCACTCATTAATGGATCTCAGAGTCACTGTGTTGTTTCAGGCCAATTCCACAAGCCAAATACACAGGGAAACACTGGGATTTAACTTCATTGACAAATTTGGGACCCATCACAAAGGTATGAATAAAGACATCCCCAAAAAGATGTTGAAAATATGGTGTATTTAGAAATTCTATGTTAAACATATGGGATGGGACAGAACATTTTTCTCTTTTGCTGTGTCATTTCCATTTTCAACAGAAAAAATTAGGAGACATTTATTGAGTATTAATTATTCATACTCAATAAATAAGGGGGGGAAAAGAAAATAGGAAAAGCTTTTCTTTCCTGTTTTGCCCTGGATTGTTGAGTCTCCCCTGTCAAAGGTGTAAGCCTTCACAGAGAACTCAGTCCTAGAGTATAAGAAATGCTAAGTGATGGGTTAGGTTTTGTGCTGGACACTTTTTCCCTGGGAGTTATTGTGAAGAGAATTAATTTGGAGTTTTATGAGAGGAAGCTCGGAGACAAGGTAAGTGAGGTACTATCTTCTATTATATTGGATCAACTTCTACTGGTGGACGAGATAAGCTTTTGAGCATCACAGAATTCATTTTCAAGTCTTGGGAAGGCAACTAGAGTGTCTGGCAAGTTAAAGATGCTCTGGAAGTAGATAACAGCAGACCAGGCTAGTTCTTGTTGCTCCATCAGTTTCTGCAGACTTTAAGGTTTTATTTAATAAAATGCAGTTCCTATCCCTAATGATTGCAAAGAAGTGCCTCTGAATGTGACCTGGTGTAGAATAAAGGCTGCGGACATGGCAGCACAGTGTCAGTTCATATTCAAAACAAGTGAAATTCTGCTCCAGCTCAAATGCGCTCTCAACCAGAATAATATATTTAGCAAACAAGCAAGTACCTATGAAAGCAGGGAAGAGGGAGAAACAGTGGAGAGCTGTCAATACATTTGTAGGATGCTCAGCTGTCAAGCTGATGGCTGTGGGATAAGAATTTTGATTGGTTGGCCATTGGAGGCCTTAAACCCAGGCAGTTTGAGTTGGGGGGGGATCCTTTCCCTTCATTTACTCATGCGCTGCAGGCAGAGGGCAAGCTCTCAAGCCTAATGATAACAATTTACACGGTAAGACTGTTACTATTGCACCGCTCAATACTTCAGCACAATCATCCACCTACAAAGCCTTAGTAGAATATCACTTCTTTTTATCCCCAACTAACCTTTGGCGGTGGAGGATAAATGATAGCATGGGGGAGGGGAAGGTTTCTTGGAGTCTGAATGCTAGTCAAATTTTGGGCCTAAAATACTGTATGTGGCAATATCCTTTAAAACATCCCACTCCTCTCCCCCCCCCCCAAAAAACCCTACAACCACCCAACATACCAATTCTGTAACATTATTTCTTCTTTTTTACAATTTTGTATGATCATGTCATTCTGATTCATTTAATGCAGTAGGGAGGGACAAAATCACATTCTAAACTCCTCTGCAGTAGAGTTTACTATAGCATTGTTGGTGGTGGATTTTTGTTTTTCTTATTTTTTTTTAACTGTCTAATTTGGCAGACAGTTTAAGGGTACTGAAACTGGGGGAAAATCCAGCAACTGGGAAAATATAATTCATGACTTTTACTGATATGCACCTCCATTGTGTTTTGAAGCTGTTAGCAGGAAGCTTCAGACATGCCTTTTTGATTAAAAAAAAAGAAGAAGAGGAGGAAGAAATACCATGGCTAGAAAAAAGCAATCATGTGAGAGAAACTCCTTAGCTTCACATTTTGAAGTAGGAGATGCAAAAAGACCAAGCCTGGTAGGACTCTAAATGTCAACAGTTTAAGGACGAGAGACATTAAACAGAAGCAGAACATTCCAGGCATTGTGATAGAAATCAATCTTGGAAGACGCTGTTTAAGAAATAATTTCATATTTCTTAAATCTGTAAGAATTATTAAAATAGTCCTTTGTCCATTTCAGGCCCAGACCACTCGCTAATGGTGAGAATAGAAAGAGTTTTCCTGAGGCAAACTCCTCACTATGGGGAAAGGGGTTGGCTTAAAGCTACACAATTCCAGCTATGTAAAAAATGTGGCTGGAGTGGATGTACCTGAAGCCGAGCTTTGGAGCCATCCCTACAGGGGGAGGTTGATGGGAGAAATGTTCGTGAGGAGTAGAAATACCGGTGCCAGTGGAGATGCCCTCAGCATTCGATTTAGCGGATCTTTACTAGACCCACTAAATTGAATGCCGGAAGTTCATCCACCGCAGCACTGATTTTCATGCAAGTATAAACATGCCTTGAGTCTCTAGGCAGGAAAACCCTTTCTAAATCCACCATTAGCTGAGTGGTCTGGGGCTGAAGTAGACTGAGGACTTCCGAACTGGAAACTCCAAATTACACAGAGATCAGTTCACTTCATCTTTCCCCCAGCTTTGAATAGGAATCGGGGCAAGCTGAGATTTTGGTACCTAAATCTAACTCATAGAGACCATAACAAGTTTCTAATTAATTGATATTGCTTCTGTGATACTCTGCTCTTCAGTATAATATCAAGGGAGCATATCAAGGGAGCACAGTAGAAGAAAAAATATTATTTGCTAAGTAAAATTTCCACAAAATAGAGCCCAATGATGCAGGCTCTTGGAACTTTGTATAAATATATAGAGACAAATTTTCAAAGATCAGTGCACTTGACCCTCCTGAAATGTGGGCATGTAAAAAACAAAAAATGTGTAGTCATTGTCAAAGTGGGTAATTGTGACTGTAAATAGAATAGGTAAATGCACAAACCCAAGCAAACTATGCATGCTTGAGCTTATGTTGGTGCACCTGTTAAGGCTCCTCTTTGAAAATATAACTGGCACGGTTACAGATGAGCAATTATGTACCAAATATGTATCCACAGCGACAAGTGATGTGTACAAGTATGTGTACAAGTGTGTGTACAAGTACTTGTACAAACTAGGTGCTTGCACAGAATAATGTTTTGATACAGGAATTGTTGAAATAGTATTTGTAAAAGAGGCTGTTTGAAATCTGGGGGTTGCAAAACATTACAGATACCTTTGGGCACAGTTACATAAATGCTTGAAGTTACATGCCTAACTTTTGTAAGAGTTAGGCCCTTAATATTTATTAAGGCTGAAGAACAAATGGTATATGGAAGGTGTCATATACTACATCTCCTTCCTAACTAGATTCTTATTGTTAGAAAAATGAATGAAGATATTCCATTAGCCAACAAGGTGACTAGGTAGCCATCAGGGACTAGCAGCAAGGTAGGACCCTAGGATATCAGACATCAGGACCCAGATGTATTATTTGTAAAAGTGCTATTCAAACTCCGTTTTGTATAGTATTTCCTGATAGGAAAAATTATGCTCTTCTCAAGTACAAATGCTGTTTTATTAGCATAGAAATTTGAGACCAAATGGTAAAAGTGTCGCATCCAAAGCAAAATGTGCAACAACTTCAGTCTGCTGTGAATACTGAAATTATTTCAGAAAGTAAATGAAATGGAAATGGTGGATTTCCTTACCAGAAACATTACTATCTATAGAAGATTCCTGTAAAGGCTGGAGATAACTAACCAATCTGCCCTCACAATCCCTTCAGGTGCCTGGCATGTGGGAATTATGACATTCTAACCTGTAAATACTTTCTCACAGGAAACTGTTGATCTCTCTGAACAAAATCAGCAACTGCACAGTATAATGTACTCCTAAAATAGCATATGAAGAAAAAAAATCAGTGATGAGAATGATCACTATTAATAAAAATGACATTCAAATAAAATGTATTTGGACTGTGTGATGGAAGATATGTAGTGTTTTGATACAGGAATTGTTGAAATAGTATTTGTAAAAGAGGCCATTTGAAATCTGAGGGTTGCAAAACATTCAGAAGTGATTATCTCTAATTTGGTGAGAAGTTTGCCTTTCAGACATGCAAAAGGCCAAAGGGCAGTAAGAACAACTCTGATCCCTTGTACCATACTTGAGATATTTAGTGTTGTGGGTTAAAGGTCGGGATCTATCAAGATTATTCACTTGTTGTTGCTTAAGAAAAGGAAGACTTATCCGAATACTAAGAAATCACTTTAAAGCCCTGATTTATCAACATAGGGGTTGATAAATATACTGGATCAGAACACTTCATGCAACAGCCAATGCCAGATGCTTCAGAGAAAGGTGGGAGAAGTAGAGAGAAGAGACATTTGATAATACATCCAGTTAACTGGGCAACACAAACAAAAGATTCAGTCCTGATCCACCAAAACATCATGATTGTTACTATCCTAATTTGCAAGGCTGCAAATATAAGTCATCATAAAATTAGACAGCATATTTAACTCAATGACCTGCCATAGTAGAGATTTCACCAATGGAATATACACTGCATAAGGCAATCTTTCTTTAATTTTGTTCTGAATGTACCACATTTTAATTTCACTGCATAGTTTTATATTATAGGACACACTACAAATGGAAAGCGATCAATGCTGCTTGCACCTTGTGTAGGTACTTTGCAATTATTTGAATATTTCCTTCAAGTTGCCTCTAATTTTTTTTCCTGTCCCGTTAAACAATCCTACTTTATGCAATCTCTTATCATTTCCCATACCTCTAACTATCTTTGTTGCTCTTCTCTAGATCTTTTTAACTTCTGCTATATCTTTACTAAGGTAAGATCACCACGGGTTTGATCCTTACTCATCAATAGGGTGGCTAGATTCACCAGTAAATCGAAGTAGCACCAGTGAAGGGTGCTTTTTTTCCAGAAGCAGAATCAGCTCTGCTGGCTACAGAAGCCTTTAGCTCAGGGGGCATGCCAAAGGCAGAGCAAGGTTGAGCCAAGAGCAAGAGGAGGTATAGGCAGGGCAGCCCTGAACTTCAACAATTCTCAACTTCCACAAGTGGTAGCAGTATGGAATGTAAGACAGGAAAACCCATATGGTTGCTAATCTCTGGGATTGCTTAAGCTATTCAGAGTCTCAAAACAAGGCTGGCACAAACTGATTCCTCTTAGTCCCTCTATTAACTCTGTTTCCAGCAGACATATAAATACCTTCTGATTAGGCCTCACCTGGAGTAGCTTGTCCAGATCTGATCACCACATTTCAGGAAAGCTGTGGACAAATTGGAGAAAGACCAGAGAAGAGCAACAAAAATGATTAAACAAAACAGACCTATGAGGGAAGATTGAAAAAAAAATGGAGTTGTTTTAATCTGGAAAAGAAAAAAACTGCAGGCTTCTTTTGAAAGATGCTTTTCTGGAAGAGATCTTCCGGAAAAACTTCTTTCGAAAGAGAGCATCCACACAGCAAAAGCGCATCGAAAAAGCGATCTGCTTTTTTGAAAGATAGCGTCCACCTTGATTGGACGCTATCTCACATTTAAGTTGTGATTACTATGTACAGAGTGGCCAAAAAAAATCCCTCTTCCCCATCCACACACGCCTTTTTCCGAAAGAACTCTTCCTTGTAGAAAGAGGTTTACCCCTGCCGGAAAAACCCCTGCATTCTTTTGACTTTGTCAAAAAAACGCAATTGCAGTGTGGATATAAGTGCAGTTTTTCTGTAAAAACTCAGCAGAGTAGACATAGGGGACATGATACCAGTTTTCAAGTACCTAAAAGGCTATTACAAGGAGGAGGGAGAAAAAATTATTCTCTTAAACCTCTGAGCATAGGCCAAGAAGTAACTCCCTGTCAGGGGTTAAACACTGGAATAAATTGCCTATGAAGGGGTGGAATCCCCATCACTGGAGATTTTTAAGAACAAGTTAGACTGCGTGGTCTAGATCACACTTAGTTCTGTCATAAGCAAGAAACTGGATTAGATGATGTCTCAAGGTCCCTTTCAGTTTTATGATTCTGGGAACCTTGCCTAAGTAAGTAACATAAGAGTGTTCTCAAACTGCATACGATACTCTAGATGACAGAGCATCCTTTTTTTATATAATGCCATACATTTTTCCATATTTTCTATCCCTTTTAAATGCATGAGTCTCTTGATTTTTAACTGCTGCCATTTATAAATTCAGGCTCAGGACAGCTCTTCTGAGGTAGGTAATATCATTTTACTGATAAGGAAACTGAGGCAGATAGTGAGTTCAGGTGATATACACAGGTTCACACAGTAAGCCAATGGAATTCTAGGAATAAAATCCAGAACATGTAGCGTTTTACTCTAACTACTATACATCACCTATCTTGACATACTGGAGAACGTCTACTTATTCGTAATGCCCATTGATCTACAAAAACACCCCTTACACTCCATTATATTTTAAACTTCATTTACACTATGAATTATGTAAATTTTGTTTTTATTCACCACCTGATCTGTGGAAGCTATAGTAACATTTCTAACAAGCTTTCAGTTTATCAGACCATCCCTTGCCTTCTGTCTTAAGATCACTCGCATGATGACAATCAATAGCAGCAAGGATTTTTATGACAGTGCCTAAGATCAAGTTTTTGGCTTTTAAAATTCTCACTATATGCTTACAGATCATATTACCACTGGGAAAGCTCTTATTAATCTCAGTGTCAGAGCTGTTTCAACAAATCTACTGTAATAATGAGAAGTCATCTTATCACATTGTGCTCTCTGTGAATTTACTATTCTTTGATAAGGTTGCAAACAACTGGGAAGTAATTGATCTGTAATTAGTGTGGCAACTGCATAAGACAGACTGCACTGGGATTTCATCATTTATCTGCCCAGTGCTGAGTGTCTTAGTCCATAATATTAAATTATTTAGCTTCTCTTTCAAACACAAATGGTATCATGTACCCTCTATTATTTTAACAACTCTCTGAAGATGAGAGTAACATTCAAACTTTTGATTATCTGTCACCAGTGGAATTTTTCACACATGACTCGCCATATACTTATTTAGCATGCCATTGCCTGCCCATGTCTATGAATGGAGAGGAAGAGAGGCCCTTTCATCTGCATGCAGCTTGTCCCATTTATCACTTAGCTGCACTAAGTCTCTTGGTACAAGTCATTTCTACAACTGAATTCTTCAAAAACGAGACTGACTAAAGAGCACAGTTTAATTCAGCAGGGTATATCATCCTCATCACATTTTCCAAAAGTCTGTCAGAAACTCTAGAAGAATAGGCTATAAAGTCATTCTCACTATTTCTCCAGGCCATTTCATATTTAGTTATTTCATTCAAGCGGAACAACTTCAATGGGCAAAATTGAGAGTAACTCATATCAGCATATGCCATAGCCCAGTGATTAAAACACCCATCTGACAAGTGGAAGAACCCTGTTTGAATCCCTTTGGAGCTGCTGGTCTTCCAAAAATTTAGAAGAAAGGTAATCCTCTCTTTCTACCAGTGCTCCTTAACTACAGCAATGGAGATTTAAAAAGTATGAGAGATGTTTGTACCTTTGGTGTAGTCCAAAAGAATAGGGGTATCTGTTTTCCATAATCAATTATAAATTTTCTTCAACAAATGAGGAAGACAAAAAGTGTGCTGTCTTTGTGACATTCATTTTCATTTTGTTTTAATTTAGTATAAGGGTACAGTTGATAAATTAGGAGGCAAGTTCACTGTGAAGACAAAGGAGAATCAGCCACCTTTAGTGGATATTCTTACATTGAAAGATCTCAGAAATTCAGTCCAGTACTTGTTCTCTTTAGGCCAGGCCCAATACAGGAATCCCTTTTAACTTCTGCTATAGCTTTTTAAATAGAGGAGTAACCAGTAACTCAGCAGGGTGTACCATCAGTTTATATAATGGCTTCATTATTAATACACAAACATTTTCCATCCCATTCTTTATACATCCTGACACTAGGCTGTTTTGATCACAGCAGTACATCAAACAGTTTTTCACTGAGCTGTCCAAAATGATGTGCAGGTCTCTCTTCCTGAGTAGCTACAGTTAATTTAGAACCTAACCATTTACATGAGTCGTTCAAATTAATCCTTCCAATGCACATTATTTTATAATTGTCATCAATACATTTAATTTGCTATTGTGCTGCCCATTGCTCTAGCATTGATAAGTCTCTGAATTTCCTCACAGTCTTCTCTGCTTGTGTAACCTAATCATTTTATGTTGTCATGTCACGGTTTACCTCTTTTTTTAGACAATTAAGAAATATAATAAACAACCCCAGACAAACCAAAGAGTCTTGCCTCCGCCCGATGTTTGGCCATATTAAAAACTAATTATTTATCCCTACTCTATTTCCTGCATCTAATCATTTTTTAATATATGACTATTTTACCTCTCACCCTAGGAGTTCTTTGGAGTCTTTTAGTCACTTGTGAAGGACTTTGTCAAGAAAATACCCATAACTTCACTTTGATATTTTCCTGTTTTTTTTTTGTAATGTATTTGGGGAAGAGTCCAGGCAGCCACCTATGTGCACAAATATTGGGTCTTGGATCAACCTGTCCATTGCAGAACACTTCCAAAGTTTTCCTACAGCTTGTTTTTTTCATCACAAAACCTGAATTTATACATTGAATAAAAAAGCAGACTTTCAAAATTTACATTGGCTACATCCAAATCTCTATAGTCCAGAGTTTTCCAGAAGGTAACTAGCTTGGTGGCTGGCTCTCAGTAAATGTACATGAATAAGTGAATTTCTGAGTGCAAAGGGACTGTAAAATACTAGTCTAAACATAACATCCTGCCGCGTTAAAATATATTCCCCAGGTATTTGCACCAGTTGAGGATCTGTTCCAGAGTATTTTAAAAGCACATTGTACTTGTAAACATTTTCAGCGAGCTGGAATGCTTAAAGATCCAAGAACAAGTACTCCAGCTTCCTGAAAATATGTTTAGTTTCTAATAACGTAAAATGAACTTGTAAAATACTTTGTAACAGAGCTTTAGCTGTTGTGAATCTCTGTAGCTCCACTGATTTCAATTTATATCATCTGGGAATGCTCTATTTACCTACTCCCATATTTGTCACTATTTACATGATCCTGAAAGATAACTAAATACAAAAAACAATAAAAACAATAAAATAGCTAGAGAAGGGCTGAGTCAGGAAAAAACACATTCCAAGTTGTGAAGAGCCTTTTGAGATCATGGATCTTCATTGTGCAGGAATCCAGACTATCCAGCAGCAGCTCATTAAAAGCAAACAAACAAACAAACAAAATCTCTTAGGTGTCATTTAGAATGGAGTGAAGATACCCAGGTAGGAGAAAGTTCATGTTTCCCACACTACAGACTTCTTCTGAAAATGTAAAGAGCACTTCTCCTTTGAAAAGTGACTGAGTAAAACTGAATAATGGTTTGTTGTTTATTGCATCTTATGATTTGCCATCAACTGCATTCCATTTACAAATAAAATATTTTCCCCCCTATCTGCAAGCTCTGCCTACTCAGCCTGGGACCTGAAAGTCAACATCCTGCAGTTGTTGGATCTTATTTTCATAGTTCTGTGGATGACACACAAGTGGGAATGAAATCCAGCTTACTCTCTGAGTTGGGTTGAGAAAGATTTTGATATTGATATACTTGGCAAATGCTAAATTAAATAAAACCAACAAAATTATAAATTCTGTAATGCTCTTTCCCTGTATTTTTTGCTATCGGTAATATTTATCATGTCCTCTTCCTGTAATACCCATAAATTTCTCCCTCACTGATCCTTTTCCTCTTCTCCCTTTTTAATCTTGCAGCTAAGTAGGAATCACTAGTTGTGAATTCATACAGCAGCTTATTCAATTGCACTATGATATAAAACAAGACGATTTTTAAATTGCAAAATTCCTTCTTTAAGAACTACCACAAAAAGGGTAAGAATTGTAGCCCTGTTACTAGGATGTATTGTATTTCCCAAAATGTAGTCTTCAAAGTCATCAGTGCTGTTGTATTTCCTGGAGAGCAGTATTCCAGTGGATTCTCCCCCACACACACACCGCCCCGAACTCACTCTGAAATGGAAAAGTGAAAACTTAGCATTTTCACATAATCTCAGTGCACCATATAGCACAACTGTACAAAAGGGGGATGCAATTTGGGAGCCTCAGAATTAGTGAGATTTAAATTAAAATGAGGAAATGAGGGAATGAGGAAAAAAGGAAATGAAAAGAAGCTCTAATGACATCTGCTGTATATCTATTCCTGGGCCCAAGATGCTTAGAAAGTGGAATTAGAGGCAAAGGGAGGAAAGCCTTTGAGTCTGAGCAGTTGAGCAATTCAAGCTGCTTTTCTGTTTTCTGGCCCATCTAGTTTTTTGGGGGAAGAGAGGGGGGCTAACGCAGCCATATTTCAAATCAGGTTGCACAAAATATCTGCCTTTATCTGACTGTCTTGGAACCTCCTATGCAGAATTAATTGTAAAAATGAAACTACAATTGAACCTTATTAATCTACACTTATGGGGGAATAGCAAGGAGTCCTCATGTAGTCTGCCAGATATTAAGGTGAGGCCCACTGGAGAACATGGCATGCAAGCCATAGACGTTCTGAGCACTCCTAAGCTAGTGATGAGATTTCTCCAGTAACTATAGGTGATCCTTATTTCTTCTCCTAGCCTGAGGGATAATAAGACAGAGTTAACACCACTGCAGTGGAGGTTTTTTTGAAGCCACTGTGCAAGGGACATGGTTGGTGGCATCAAGCATTGCACCAAGCTTTTGCTACTAACCTGTTCTACTTGACTTCA
Organism: Pelochelys cantorii; assembly: GCA_032595735.1. Taxonomy (NCBI): domain Eukaryota; kingdom Metazoa; phylum Chordata; order Testudines; family Trionychidae; genus Pelochelys; species Pelochelys cantorii. The sequence continues at coordinate 67,705,882 of CM064330.1, forward strand.
GCACAGCAGGTGTTCTTCAGAGATGTATTTCCTTCTTTGTGCTAGGTATACTGACCTCAGCTGAGAGTGAAGACAATTTGCCTGTAACATAACTTCAAATGTAGTTTCAAAAGAGCTGTTGGTGCCAATTACCTCTGACAATCAGGACACTTGGTTTTGGTACTTAATTTTAGGAACCCAAGTTTGAAAAATGTTTGCCCATGTCAGCGAGTACATTTCAGACTTTCAGGGCATTAATCTTGGATGCAAGAGACAGGTGATGGTTCAGAAAAGAAGCATACAGTAAATGTGTTATAAATATGAATGCATGTGAGTAAGGTAAATTAGGTACATAAATATATAAGGAAGACTGGCTAGCTCAGGAGGATGAGGATTGGAGTCTTTCATCTCTAGCCTGCTGATTTAAATTCAGCATAAAAGTCCCCATGATCACTACTGGGGACTGTGTGAAAGGAGCTTGGTACTCTCAGGCTAACAGCAGTATGGCACCTCTACCCCAGATCACCACCTTATTGCTTGGAAGTCTCAGCAGGAAGACTGTGGCCTGCTTAAGCATAGAAACTGGGTTATGGGTGCCTCCCAGGTACATGGGGGAGCTTGAACAGCCCTTCCTGGGCTGTACCTGCTGTATGTGAACACAGAGCGGACTTGAGTTTTCAGGACTGTCGATCCATAATCTTTCACTAACAGTGAATTTGATGAAAGAGTAAAAATATAGATAAATAAAAGTTATTTCCACTCACAAAAGAGTGGAAGTTTATTAAGCTGTATTAGAAGGGCTGTGTCTTCCTCTGAGGTTTTTGTTGTTGGTTTTTGTTTTTTGTGTACTCTTAATCCCAGCGGGGTCACACAATAATTATGTAATAGAACTGAAATAAATAAAAGCCCATCAGATATACATAAAGCCTGCAAAACCATGCAGGGATCACAGAAAAAAAAAGCAGCAGCAAACATATGGACAAGTTTTTAGTGAGCGAGAAATGAAGCCAAGTTCACAGACTTATTTTAATTTTCTTTAATTCAGCCTTGTGAGGAGCCCAGGAAATGGAATGTACTAATCCCAGCCAGCTCTGAGAAAGGTGCAAAATCTCCCCAAACTACAGAAAATTGAATGCATCCAGAATTCTGTTTAATTTCCCCTACAGCTCCCCTTCCAAATAAAGCTCTCCTGTTATTCTGTCAGGGGCCACCAAAGGAGTTGACAAGGAACTGGCAATGCAGCAAATATCTTGTTTTTTAAATACATAAATGCAGCTCAAAGAAAACATAAAATCCATCAACTGAAATTTTATTTGAAACACTGAGGGATTCTTTTTCATATAAGAATGAGGAGCTCTTTATTTATTTATTTTGCTTTATTGCAAGCTTCTTGGTTTATTCTCACATCCTTCAGTATCACCCAGCAAAGCAACAGGGGAATATTATTGGAAAATACAAGGGATAGAGGATTTAACAGAGTCCTGGCAGAACTATGTTTAGTTTGTATTTTATGAGGTTTTCATCTTGTTGCTGATTAATATGAACAAGCACTCTGAAACGGTCACATGAATGCTACTTTACATTAATATATCACCGTTCATCGGAGGATCTCAAAGCATAAATTAATCCTCACACATACTTTGTCTATTTAATGCACAATATAAAAATGATTTAAAAATTCTGCAAGCATTCAAGGTTTTGCACATTTTTAGCATGCAAAGTAATCTTTTTCTTTCTATAATATTATTAGCTGCATGGAAACTGAAAGCAAGGTAGCATAAACTGAAAAATGCAGGCTTCTCTGAGCAAAATAAGAGGTTGGGGGAGGGGTATTTTTTAAAAAAACACAGAGCTCAATGATGTTTTTCTGATCAAACTTTTTCTGCAAAAAATGGTGTTTTGTCAAAAATTAATTTTTATTTGATAACATTTAACAATTTTCTCATGCATAATATCCATGGGTAATATCAAATCAAAATGAAGCGGATCATTTTTAGTTTCAATTTGAAAGTTGTGTGCTGTTTTAATTTTCACAAGTCAATTCTTTTAAAATTTAAAATTTAAATTTTTCTCTATTTTCCTCTAGTGAGTGCAAAACATGAAAAATATTAAAAGCCTGAGCTTTTCACTCCCCCATCCCCACTTGTTACTCTGTAACTTTTCAAAACATATCTGTAGTTTTCAAAGCTGAAGTAGATTTGAAAAGTTACAGAGATGGGGAAAGGCGATAAAAAAGGAGCCAGGGTGAGGGGAGAAAAATGTTTGATTTAACTGGTTAACAAATCAGTGGGATGGGGAGGGGAATTGCTCCAGCCCAGCTAGAACAGCCACAGCCCATGGGGCTGCTACTGCCCCCTCCGGTTCCCCGTGGGGGCTGCTGCTGCTGGCTCCCTCAGCTCCAGCTGCCACCTCCCTTAGAAACTGCACAACTATCTGATCTGCACTCAGAAATGTGGCCATTTAACATACTAATGGGTGAATGATTTCCCCAAACAGAGGTCCTTTGAAAATGTGACTGGGAAGGATGTGATGTTTCCTTATCCACAGAGTAAATTGTATTTAGCTATTTTAATATCTTCACGATTCTTTTGCATTAAAATAATCATATTATTATTTTCTTTGCTTAAGACATTGAGAACACAAAAATATATCATACAGATTGCATTTACTACAAATACTGAAGCTTTAAACATCAAAGAGGAAAACAAATTTGAACATGAACCCAAGGATTTATATGTCAGGGTTTGATGGTTTTCCTGGCAATTTTCCTGGCGACAAGCAATCTTTTAGGCATGTCTCACAGGTCTAACAAGGTCCCATTAACTCAGAGATTCTTAAGCTTTTTCATTCTGGTGCCCTCAACAAGCTGTAAAAACTCCATGACCAACTTGTGCCACAACTGGTTTTCTGGATATAAAACCCGTGGCTAGCATTAGGAAAGCAAGCAGGGAATTGCCTGGGTCTCCACGCCACAGGGACTCCTGCAAAGCTACATTGCTCAGCCTTCACCTTCAGCCCAGCTGGCAAGGCTCCGGGACCTTGATTTCAGCCCTATTCAGAGGGGCTTCAGCTTTCCGAGCCTCAGGGTACGCCTACACTGCAGAGCTATTTCAGTATACTTCTGGTATCCTGAAATAGCTATTCTGTGTCTATTGAAGCAGCCCATTATTTGGAAATAGATTTCAAAATAACATGTGACTTATTCCGACATCCTGTAACCCTCTTTCCACGAGTTATTTCAAACTTTGGTGCTGTGTAGACAGCACCAAATTTTGAAATAAGCTATTTCGAAATAGCATCAAAATAAAGTACGCAATTTGCATAACACAAATTGTGAAGCTTATTTCGAGCTAAGGGTGCTGTGTAGATGCACCCTCAATGAATCTAATGCTGGCCTTGCTTAGCAGCTGAAATCTGCTCAGAGCCCCTTAGTGTGACCTGGTCTTCTGGCTGAGAACCACTGATTTAAGTGTTCTAAAATAGATTGGTCCTCTTTAATGTTTTCCCTTTGTATATTTCAGTTTTGTTACCCAGAATCATTCTCTCTGAGCAGGAACAAAAATGCATTTTTGGGCATAAGTCTGAAAATTTTGTTGGGGAAACTCAAAAAATCCTTTTTGTATAGGAACATTCTTTCTGACCATTTTCTACCAGGATATCACTCCTGACTTTATCCTGGAAATTCCTCAATCACACAGCTGATATCTATCCACTCAGATTTGGGGCTGGTGTCTCCTGCTGTCTGCAAACTTTCCAGGTAAAATTCACTCCTGTGCAGTGGGAACCAGCAAAAAGCTTACACACCATTAAGTGTTAAGTCCCACCTAAGCCCTCAAAATAGGACAAAAGTGTCCATAGATCTTCAGCTGCCCTGTACATGGCAGAATTTACTTTTCTGGATGCAGAAACTCATCATCTGTGCTGATCCTAATCCATCAGCAGTTATTTTTCAGAGTTGTGGCACTTTGTCACACCCTGCTAGTCCCTCTGGGTCTGATATTTGTGAATATTCTGAGACTTGATTTGTCCTTTTTTCCAAGCAATTCATCTCTCAAATCTACTATTTTATGTCGTCTCATTAATGAGTTTTACAGCTCAAATGTTTGCTTAACCTTCTCCTCGCATGCTTTTAAATCCATGCTGTTTTAATAGCTGTAAGTTCACAACATCAGATCTATACTCAAGAATATTTATCTGTTCAGTAAGATTATCCAGTTTGCCAACAAATGAGGTTACAGTACCTTATAAGTCATTCCCTCTGATATTTATTTCCGCTGGAATTTCTCCCAGGTGGTAGCTCCTCATTTTTGTCATCAGGCTTTGCCAGCCCTCTCCACCAGCTGTTCTATCTGCATTGGTGAAGGGTTCCTGGCCTGAAATAAATTCAGTTATCTTGGAGTTTTAAATATTATTTTCACCAGTTCACCATTATTTTCAATAGGATTGGAATCTAGCCCATTATTTTAAGTAAATGGGATTGGAAGAATGATAGGAGGGATGGGCAGAATTGGAGCAATTTAATTTGCCTGTTTCCCCACTTCAGCTTTTCACATTATGCATTAGCAGCTCAGTATATTTGCAGTGGGGGGGCAGGGGATTTCTGGTGTGGGATTTCCATCACCTTGTTGGTCTGAACCTGAATCTGAGCCAGATTATTCAGTATAAAACCCCATGGAAGAGTTACAGGGTTTTCAGTAACACCATGTTATTCTAATAAGGTGTATTCTTTGTTCTTCTCCTCCTCTCTTTGGAGCTAGCCAATCCTATTTTGAATTGTGACTCATACTTCCATGCTCCAATCAAGTAGGTAAACACAATTTCTAAAATTCCTCCAAATCTCAGGTTCCTTTAGGATTAAGCAAAGGACAATCATCTGAGCCACTAGATCTGTTAGCTAAGCTGACCTGGCTACTTGTGCTGCAGATGCATGGTTCTGTTGAGTCCTCTATATAATTTGGACCAACTCCTGAGAGGCTAATTCAGTCCTTACTCAGGCAGAGCTCTCATCAAGGTCAATGTGAGACGAAGTAAGGATGTCAGGATCTGGCCCTTTGCAAGTTGAGTGCTACTTCATGAAATTATGAGAGCTCAATTACAGGGCCTTTGTACACATCTCTCTTTTTCTTTAAGGCCTTCTGCTAATCAAAACAGAAGTTGCACAGCATGCATGTCTTGATAACTTAATAGGTTTTCAATTCTACCAGGACACCCTAGAATCTTGAAAGTTTAAAGCTGATATACAACGTAATACTAAAAATTTAATTATTATTAAGGGTTAACCAAGGACCTGAGTGGTAGAAACCAATCCAGCTGTGTATAATTAGACAGTAGCTACCTTGTAATATTGAGGCTGTAAATAGCCCCAGAGGGGGCACTGACAGAAGGCTAAGGTGTTTACAAGGCACAAGAGATGTTTGCACCAAGTACATAATTCTTGTTGCCATAACTATTGCTGATATAATGGATGTGTTCATTAAAACCAGAAAATTATTTGTTTATCCATCTTTTTGCTATCCTGAGCAGTTCCTGGGAAGAGGCAGACAGTATGCTTTTAATATAGGCTTATTTGTGTTCCAGTATTTTGCCAGGTAAGAGAAACTGAAGGGCAGATTTAGAAATTGTTAACCACATTTCTGTTCTCAGTTGGGAAAACTCACTTCTCAGAATCGCACCCATGCAACTAATAACACACATCAACTGATAGAGAGGAAAATACACATGGTACATTCATTTGTTTCCCATTTGGTTCATGTATGCTTAGCTGACTCCTATAAAATCTAGGCACAGTAGTGTGGTTCTATTGTACTTTCTGTATATTTGTATGGCTGTCTGTCTGTCATATTATGTTCTCAAGTGGTCTGGAAGGTCAAGCAGCATATAAAATACATGCCTGGATAATGCAAACTGGCATTAGATTGGAGGTAAGAATGACGCTCAGAGAATGGAAGCAATTTTTACATTTTCTAAAGTCTTTTTATTAAGCCAGTATTTTAAAGTGCTATAGCATTTGAATAAAAAGTCAGCAGTGACCTTGATAGAAATAGAGCAGGAATCAAGAGGTACTGGAACAGCTAAAAGGAACATAATCCAACCAGAGACATAATCCACCCAAAATAGAACAGGTGCTCATTTGTGCAGAAACTGATATCACCCACACAGAGTAAAGAGCTTTGTACAAGAGATCTGTGCATCTATTCCCCATCAAACTTGCACAGCTCTGTTGCAGCCACTCTATAGCCTACTATGTTTCCCTTATGTGAGGTTTTTAGCCAGGGGATCCACTACTCACAGCTCTGCTGTCTCCTGGCCTGCCCACAGTCCCTCCCTCTGCACTGCTCTATGGCAAGCATGCAGTGAACTATAGCCTGACAATGTCCAAGCTTGTGATGAGCTGTGATTGCTACTGTACTTCTGACTGGCTAAGTATTGTGCAAATCCTATTTTTTTTCCTCCCACACGTCTCCATCCCAGCCTGATCCATATGTTTGTCTGTTGTCTTGTTTTTTAGATTGTACGCAGGTAGGGCAGGGAATTCAATTTATTTATTGCATGTGTACAGCTCTGAATAGTGTGGGTTCCAGCTTGGTGGAAGCCTTTGTTGCTACCCCAAGGACTGAATAATTATAATTGTTTGGGGTCTGGCTTTAGAGGGTGCAATAGATTAAATGTTGGGTGACTGATGTGGTCCCTTTATCTCAGCAGCTGCATTCAGAGCCATCAAGCTCATCCATCCACTCTAGAAGTGGTGAAGATGACAGACCACAGCTAGACTGCACGCTGTTTGCCCTTGAGCTCCACAGGGCAGGATGGAGCACTCAGGAAGCCCCAGTGGTTCAGAATAGGGCTGTTAAAATGCAGTTATTTTACTAATCGAGTAGTTGATAGAATTTTTATTGAATACTTGATTTGTTGATAGGGGAAGGCAGCCTGGCTCAGTCTTGGCTTGCATTAGGACCAAACCCTGCTGCGGCTCTGCAATTTAAAATGCAGTAGGATCTCGGGGGCAGGCTGCCCAGCTCCTACAGTTTTTTAAATTATCAAGCTGCAGTGGGGTTTGGTCCCCTTGCGAACCAGAACTGAGCCAGGCTGTTGCCCAGCCAGCAGCAGCTCCTGTCTGTGGGGGGTTCCAGTGGGGATCTGGGCCCCCCCCCCTCCGTGGACAGGGGCTGCTTTGTGAAGCAGCCCCTGTCCACAGCAGCTGACCGCGGACAGGGGTTGCTGCCCAAGCAATCTCCCCTGCTGCTCCCCTCCCCCGCACTGCTGTCTCTGCAGCAGCATTGGGGCAGGGGGCACAGCAGAACTGCAGACATGGTGCTAGGGAGAACCAGCTTTTAAGCTGGTTCCCCCAGGCACCAGCTCCTGATTCCCATCCCCTTGCTGCCTCTGATACAGAGGCAGCAAGGGGAAGGGGAAATGTGAGTAGTTGACTTGTTGACTACTCGCTTGCATCCATAATACAGATGGAAGTAAAACCACTTGTGATCATAGAATATCCTGCTGGATCATATGCTTGCACTGAGGGGCATGCAGGAGTTGACCTGAGTTGTCCATCTGCCAAGAAATGAGCTGTTGATTCAAAATGTAGCCCCACTCAGTTGCTGCTGTTTCTTAGACAAGTCATGGTGACTGCACCACCTGAGAGACTCAACTAGTACAGAAAAGGAGCGTAGTGACTCTATCTGGCATTTCTGATGTGGCACTGAGATGGAATTGCTGTCTTGATGACCGTCCATGTGCAGTCATGTGGCCAGGGGAGCAGTGCCAGCCAGGTCAGGAAGGTTGGGCAAAGGTATTGTCTGGGGCACACGATGATACAAAAGGCAGAGTTGATACCTAACTTGCCACAGGGATGACTGCAGTCCTACAGAATATTCAACAGGTAAAATAATTAGGACACTGGATGAGAAGTGTGATTCTCAACTGGACATTGGCATGTATTGTCTCAATGTATTGTTGAAAGGGCAGAGAGCAAATAAGTAGGGAACAGTTCAATAATGATTGATTGATTGTTCAGCAAGAATTGCAAGGTCAAGGTGTCAAGGTCAGAGGGCAGGAGGACCCCAGCTTCTCAAAGCTTCTTCTCATTCGTGCCAGATGGATGTCATCAATGTACACAAACTTATTTACCAAGCTGAGTTGTATATATTTAAGAGCATCAGACTGAGTACAGATCCCTGAGGCAGGACGCTATTATAATGACACTAATGAAATAAAGGGCATGATGTATTCTTCCAGAACTTCTTGATAGTATGTCTCAACTTGTGCAAAAGCACCACAGTTGTCCTGCTGTATTTTGTGTGTCCATAAGAGGGATGCAGGATTTCTCCTTTGCTATGTTAGTCTATTGACACTGAACAGGGACTGACTGGGGTCTGAGATGGAGTTACGTGGAGTAATTACCACGCAGAGCAGGGACAGTGATGTGCTCCTGTGCAGACAGGAGGGTTGTGCTAAGTGGAAGATCAATGTCCATTCACTACTGTGCATATCAGAGAAAGAGGAGGTGTTGGCAGCTTTCTGTTCCTCTGATCGCAAATGAGAGCCTCAGCACCAAGCAGTGTGCTTGGCCTTGGTACAGGATGCAGGATTTGACCTTCTGCATGTAATTTCTATAGATGAGTTGCGAGGCCACCTTGCTTCATGCCTTTCCATAGTTCGTGGATGGGCTGTAGCTTTTAGGGTAATCTTAGCATCCACCATCCTTAAGCTTTCCTACTTTACACAGCTTTAGCAAATATTTTGTGCATTTAAATGATAGGGAAGCTTAAAGTTTTGCATAGAGAAATCTTTAAGCCTGTCATTTAAAGTTTTAGGAAGCAAGGCTGTTTGCCTGTTATGTTGGGTTGCTAGTGGACTATGCCTAAAGGTTTCATCACTGCTGTGTGTAACAGGGAAACCAGTAAATGCCTGTTTTTCATAATACTGATATTCCTGCATGAGCTGTTCTGCAGACTGGGTATCTACAACATCTACATCTTATTTTCCTTAATTTCTTGTGAGTTGCGGGAGCAGGGCTTGGATGAAAACCATATTGTGCCACTAGCTCTAAAGGATGCTGCTCCGGGGTATCAGTGCCTTCGTGCTGGCATTCTAGTGGTGCTGGCTGACGGTGATCACTTTCTACTTTTTGAAGTAGGAATCTGAAAAACAGCTTTGGCTTCCTGGAGGTGGCTCCATCAGAAAACTAGTACGAACTGCAAATACTTTTTATGAAGAGAGAGGCAGAATTATCCATTCTGCCTGTGATTTATACTTGAAAAATGGCCCTTGGTGAGCTTCAGCTCAGGAAAATAGTATGTCCCCAACAGGCATTCATAAGAGATCTATAAACTGTCTGGTATCAAAGTTTCCATCTAGAACTTTATCTGAGAAAAGATTAACTCAGTAAAAGGAGCTGTCTTCACTACTGCTTTGCTTATAGGGGATAACGGTGGGTTTTTTCAGATAAGAGATTCTGTGAGGTAGTTTAAATCTTTTGCTTATCACTGCAGATATTCTCACTTGCCGTGTCTTATACCATACTTCACACACCACTCCTGCCCCTGGCATGGAGCTTTTATCCCCTAATACACACACATCTATCTTAATCTAATCTTATTTTATTATGTGAGGTTTTCAAGGTGCCCACTGCATTCATGCCCACGCATGGAACAAAACGGTGACAAAGGTTACACAGGAACTCTCTACTCCCCCTGTGCAATGAGAGCTTTACCTTCCCCACACTCATGATTATAGACATGGTCAGGGAAAACCTTGCTCCAATATGACATGCTGTGTGTCACAGCAGTACAAAACATTACAATCCTGAACTCAAGTGAGCTAGACACCACTACAGACAAAGGCAGCTGCAGAGCTCACAGATGTGTTGAGGTTTGAACAGGAACAAATAGAAAATCTTGTACATACTTTTGGGGACACTGAATTCTTTACTCTACAGATTTTACACAAATGCATAAAGGGAAAACGGGTCATAAGCTTTGGCTAATAAGGCAGCAAGACAATGTTTAGATGAAAATTAGCCTACCTGGACTCCTGTCTTGAACAGAATCAAATCACAAAAGTCAATCATCAACCGACCATCAACAGACTCAAAGGTCTAGTCAACACTAGGGAAATTTCTAATCTGTTTTAAAATTGATTCAGCTGACCATATTTTAAAGCAGGATGGAGATATAGCACTGGCTCTAAGGTAAATTGAGTTTGAAAGCCCTGGTCTGCAGCCTCTGCTCATTTCTTTCAGCATGAATTCAAATAAATAAAGCTGTTCTTCAGCCAGATATGCCAAATAGCTTTATAGAGACAAATGTGCCTCCCACTGCCTCATTTGGTTCTTCAGCACCTGCTTCATCAGAGCCTGGTTCAATCCCTGCTGTTTTTCAGTCCTTTCCACAGGGGCGGTGACTCTGGGATCCAGGTTAAAGGGTAAGTGCTCTTTGCAAAAAAGATACCCATATATTGCCCACTCTATTGTCTCATCCTTTTTTCTCTGCTAAGGCCTTTCATGGTCCCCTTGTATCTGGGTCACTGTCTGCCACAATCTCTTACACTCCCTTTTTATCAAGGGTAATTTCTCACACACATTCTCCACCAAATTGTCATGGGGTGCTCGGGGGAGCTGACAAACACACCAGGCCCCTGGGCAAGGGGGGCGGGCAGCTCTGTGCTCTCAGAAGGGCTGGATGGGAGGGGCAAAGCCCGGTCAGCCAGCCCTTAGTACCACCCAAACTGTGGCGCCCCCTCCCCCCACCCAGCTCCCATAGTTGTCCAGAGCATGCTGTGTTGCATTCCAACAGCAATTTAAAGGGTCCAGGGCTCCAGCTGCTGCCAAAGTAGTGGTGGCGATAGCGAGAAACCCTGGGCACTTTTAAATAACCAGGCCCGGTGGCAGTTGCCCCCTTTATCCCCTCCTCCATTGGTGGGTATAGAGGTGCTCTGCTTACCAACAGAGAACCTCACTATGATTATGTACTGGTATTCATTCTTCTAGGTTGATGCGCCTTCCTGCAATTGCATTCCATCACACTCTCATTCTACAGTGAAGGTAAATAGGTTAAGTAGGAACTTCTCAGGTTAAAATACTGTTCAGGCAATTACCAGTTAAAGTGCAATACCAACAAAACTGTTAAAGCATAAAAAAATTCATATTATCCCAATATTAAGAGGGGTTGTAATTTGGGAAAGTTTAGTATATTTTTCTGTGTTTAAGACATAGCACAACCATTTTAGGTACTCGCCAAATCTCCTGTAATATTTTTTAAAGATGGGAGCAACAGGACACAAATCTTAATGAAACTCACCCTGGGATACATTTTCAAAGCTGATTCTGAAGTTTAGCTGCCACAACTCTTGTTAATTTTAATAGGAGCTGTGGTACTGAAACCTAGCACAGCACTGTCAACTTCAACCCCTAAGCCCAAATTACAAATTGACCAAAAAACTCATTAGAGCTCCATTACATTTGCACTGCTACAGTAATCAGAAACCAACATCAGAAACTCGTTTATAAATCATCCAGTAAAAATCTTGTGCAGCTAGAAACTTGTAATGCAAGAGTTCATCCTGAGAGTGAAAGTAAAAAACAAATCGAATTGGGCCATTTTGCATAGTATTTTTCCATAAAAATATATGAATACATGGTTATAATAATGATTATATAATTTTATAGGATGGAACATCTACACATAAATCATTAGTAAATTCTGTGAGGCTAGAAAACATTGGAAACCACTTGCTCATGAAACTTGCTGCTACAACTCAGGACTAAATCTACACAAACCGCTCCTCTCTCCCCTCCTCCTCCCCCCGCCCATTCCCCAAATCCTCGACCAGGAGTTTTTTATCTGCTACCCAAGATCCACAAACCTAGAAATCCCAGACAACCCATCATCTCAAGCACTGGCACTCGTACAGCAGGATTATCTGGTTATATTGGCTCTCTCCTCAGACCCTATGCTACCAACACTCTCAGCTATCTTTGAGACACACCGACTTCCTGAGGAAACTACAGAACATCAGTAATCTTCCTGAAAACACCATCCTGGCCACCATGGACGTAGATGCTCTTTACACCTACATTCCATACTATAATGGATTACTGGCCACCAGGAACACTATCCCTGATGACGCCACTGCACATCTGGTTACAGAGCTCTGTGACTTTATCCTCACCCACAACTATTTCCAATGTGGGGACAATTTATATCTTCAAGTCAGCAGAACAGCTATGAGCATCCATATGGCCCTACAATATGCCAACATCTTTATGGCTGACCTTGAACAACATTTCCTCAGCTCTCGGCTCCTAACACCTTTACTCTATTTATGCTACATTGATGACATTTTCACCATATGGACCCATGGGAAGGAGACCCTTGAAGAATTCCACAGAGATTTCAGCAACTTCACCACATCACTTTCAGCCCGGACCAGTCCACACAAGAAATCCACTTCCTTGACACCGCAGTACAATTACACAATGGTCACATTTCCACCACCGATTAACGGAAACCTAACGACTGTTACACTGACCTATATGCCTCTAGCTTCCATCCAAGACACATTTTACAGCCAATTGTTTACAGACAGGCCCTAAGATACAACCAGATTTTCTCCAATCCCACAGATAGACACAAACACCTACAGGATCTATATAGAGCATTCTTAAAACTTTAATACCCACCCAGAGACATGAAAAAACAGATTGACAGAGCCAGATGAGTATCCAGGCATCAGCTTCTTCAAGATAGGCCCAACCAAGAAAACAACAGAACACCACTAGTCATCACCTACAGCCCCCCAACTTAAACCCCTCCAGTGCACTGTTAACAATCTACAACCTATCCTGGAAAATGATCCCTCACTTTTACAGACCTTGTTGGATAGGCCAATCCTCACCTACAAACAACCCCCTAGCCTCAAATTCTTTCCAGCAACCACGCAGCACACCTCCATCATACTCATCCAGAAAGCCATGCCTGCAATCAACCCTGGTGCCAACTCTGTCCACACATCTATACAAGCGACATCATCACAGGACCACATAAGCCACCACATCAGAGCCTCATATAACTGCACATCTCTTTCTTTGCTATTCATTTGCAGCCTGGACCTCTTTACTCCATTCATCTGAAGAAGTTGGTTGTGCCCACAAAAGCTCATGATGCCATCCACATTTTTTGTTAGTCTCTAAGGTGTTGAAGGACTATTTATTGTGATCCCTGTTCAGATTGGGAAAGAGGCACCAAAGGGTAAGTAACTTGCTATGGTTACCCAGTGTAGTAGTGACAGGAAAAGAATCCAGTTCTCTTCAGTCCCAGATCTGCGTATCAGTTTGACCCCCCTGAAAAGGCTAACTCCCCTCATCTAGCTACTGATAGTCTATTGCTCAGACAGGTATGTCTAGATGATAATTGAGTAAGGTAAGAAAAAAGGAACAAGAGCAGAAAAAAGAGCCTCAGTTTAGCCTTTGAGTGTTCTAAAGTGCATACAACAAAAGGAAGCGTTTACAAGTTTCGGAATTTTTTTTTCATGCTCAACGTCAAAAACATCTTGCCACTAAAAAATTAAATGTGACAAGAAATTAATCCATATTGTGATCTAATTAGTGTTGGAATTATGGGGAAAATGTAAGATGTCTGAGATATTTAACTCTGAGAAGTGTCTATTAAACTAACTTTGCCATGGCTACTTCTCATAGGAATTTTAAATATATTCTTAATGTGCTGAAATATCAGTGAGATTGTGTCTTTCCCTGTGTGGATGTACAAACAGCCTGGGACAAGCCATTAGACACCTTCCCCTCTGCTTGAGGCCCTGCGTAGAAGTCTGCCACAATCACTGCTCCTAGTGAGTATTGCCAGCAAGGCGGCCTTTTGAAAGGGCGTGGTAAGGTGAATGTTGCTGGGAGGGCAGGACCATTGTGTCTACCTTACTCACCTGCAATGGTCAGCATTGCCAGTCCTCTGGGACAGGGGACTATATTCAAGTGTGGTAGAGTAACTACACCCCAAAATGTCAGGTGTTTCTTCTGTAGCTGCCATTGCAGCATGTTCCCTTGCTATCCCTCACTCAGTGGAGATTGTGACTTGAAAGCAGCAATCTGACCCTATACATTTCTGCAATAAAAAATACATGAGGAAACGATTACTGTCTACCATCTCAATACAGTGCATTTTAATATTCACTAGCTCTGTATTCTATGACAGAGCATGGTCAGAGCCATCATTATGACTTGTCATGCTCATGATCTAGGATTTAAAAGACTGTGAATATATATTGTGACAGACTTAGACCAGCTGGCTGCTGCACACTTATGGAGGGAAGATATGCTTAGACCTGGGTGAACAGTTTTCTTTTCACTGAGCAAACAGGGCTGAACCTAGTACAGCATAATCAGGCAGGCACCTGGGGGCTAATCAGCCACCTGCAGCCAATTGCAGCCTGTGGAGCTGCTTTAAAAGGTCCCCCCCCCATAAGGGTGGGGGAAGGAAAAGAGTGAAGGACTGATAGGAGGAAGTGCATTGCTGGAGAACGGTGTGTTTGAGCTGATCATTGTCTTGCTCAGGTATCAGAAGAAAAGTACTGGGAGGGATTGTTTGGGGAAGTAGCCCAGAGAAAAGGCTCCTAGACAAGGAGTAAAAGTATTGCTATCTGTTGCAACTGCCTTAGGGTCCCTGGGCTGTAACCCAGAGTAGTGGGCAGACCCGGGTTCACCCCAACTCTCCCCCACACCATCACAGAGTCTGCACCTGAGAAGGGACACCAGAACTATTGAGGGGTTTTCACCCCAAACTGTGGACTAGTCAATGATGAGTATGACTCAATAGGCTGTGACCCCTTGTCTCTTAAAAAAAAAAAAAGAGGTTACGTGGAGGGTCATAGTGAATCTCTGCAGCAAACATTGTCCATCAGAGCACTATTGGAGCTTTGCCACAATATGTACATTACTCTGTTGAAATAGTGTGCAACTGTGTACTTACATGCAAAGTCATGACAGTCAAACAAGCCAGTTCAGCTGTGATCCATTCAGAAATCAGCAAATAAAAAACATTAACCGAATTCATATACAGAGGTGGCATTGAGGTTGTGACACAAAGGATACATGGGCACTTCAAATTGGAGGTGTAGTTCCCAACTCAAACAGACATACTCAAGCCAATGTTCATCTAGCTAGCGCATTAAAAAACCAGAATGGTGCTGTGACAGTGTGAGCTACACGATGGGCTAGTTGTTCCAGATGCACAACAAGGGTTTGGGATGGGTAAAAGTGCCTGGCTGACACTCTGTGCCTTATACTGACCCCCAATGGAACTTTGGGAAATGCTGAATGACCCAAACTCCATGGCAGTGAAATTCTGGATTCCCAGTGGCTTTAGTTTGATAATTCTAAAAAGAAGGGAAGAAAAGTCAGTTGAGAAAAATGTTTCCATTCAATGTCCCTCTCAGCTGTTGCTATATTTAGCACATGGTCTTTGGGAAATAACTCACTAAAATTACCAACCAATTTACCCTTCTGAATCAATTTTAACTGATTACATCATAGGTCTGGTACTGTACAGGTCAGAGGCTAAAATGAGGAACATTTTAAACATTTTCTTATGCTGAGGAAAGTGCTCTGTTATTTTTATTGTCCACAAAGGAATAAAAAGCTAACGTTTGATATTCAAAAATCACATTACACAGGTTTAAAGGAAAGGCAGTGTACCTCTGGAGTCAAATTTGGGTTATTCAAAATTACATCAAAAGTTTACAAGATACATACAGTAAATAACAAGCATTTATCCATTTATCCGTGAAAGGCTGGGGGTCCTTGTCTCGAAAGGCACTATGACGTCCACCATGACGACTCTCCTCAGCTCTTTGCTGGTTATGATGATGTTCAGGATTGCCTGGCTGGTTACCTCAAAGAGCTTGTCCTGGTCCAGTTTCTGCTTCAGGTTGTCAGTGTAGTGGTAGCAGATGGCCTCTTTCAAGGTCCTGTCCAGCACCACTCTGGCTATCGGGATGATGATGGTGTGATCAGAATTCTTTACATGCAGCATCACAACTCCCTGATCCCCACATTCCTCACACTATGTCCAGTGGCAGCTGATTCTCTTCTCCAGCCATTGAGTAGCATTGTGGGTGCGGGATCAGAGTGATGACAGATCTCCCCACTCTCTGCCAAATTCGGCCACCACAGAGCAGCTCAGCTAGGAGGCAACACCCTGCTTCAGAGGAGATCCTGGCGATGCGCTTCTTGACTGCGTTCCTCATGGCATTCTCAGCAATGTTCCTCACCACTGATCAGCTGTGGGTGATTATTGTGACGTCGCACAGGTCACACATCTGAGGGCCATTGATGCCGCCATGCCTGTGCAAGATGTAAATGATGTTGTTGCTGGCCCTCTGCAGAAGGAACAGCCATTTATTTACTGTTGGACTCGTTCCTGGACATAAAAAAAGTGGGAGTCTTGCGGTTAGGTACCAGGAAGTCTTTTTGCTCCTATTTCCTTAATCCAAGATGTCAGTTAGCTGGGTATTGCAGTTGCAAGGTCTATTGAGATCCTTAAGAGGTACTGAGTCACAAACTCATTTATGTACTGACTCTACTGAAAATTTCACCATGGGGTCTTTCATAATTTCTAAAAAGACATAAAGAACATTTAATTTTCCAGAAAGTAATTTTAACCCTTAATTATCACACTACAGTACTGCTGAAGCCAACTCATGCAGGATAAATCAGATCATGCAGGCCTTGCATTACTGGCATTACTATTAAAATGGATAGGAAAAGATATAGCTTAGCAGGCTACAACATGAGACAACTTGCAAGGTACCAGAGGACAATTACCATAGCATTGACAGCATCCTTTTAGCCAATCCCCAAATTCTCTTTCCCTTTGAACTATAACAACTTCACTTGTGGTAATGGCAGTGTGGATTGAAACTAACAGGATTTTGATTGCAAAAGCTTCACTTTAAATGAAATAAAAAAGTTTTACAGAAAACGTTTTTTAGAAATATGAAAAATATTTCAAAAATAAGATGGCGATAACCAAACTGACTGGTAACACTTCACAGCACTATTTTATTTTATTAAATTAGATTCAAGCATATCAAATTCCAGAATAACAACACTAGGCCTGATTCTCATTCACACGAAGGCCATTTTATACTGTCCTGGCAATATAAATGAGCCCTAAAGAGGGCATAACACGACACCTTTATATTGCTAGTGCAATGTAAACTAGGTTAGGGTAAATAAGAATCAGGTCCATTGGCCTGTACCTTAAGTAGATATTTACACCAGTAGGATGCGTATGTAAAATACTCCCATTATGATTTGGTGGTGTTTTACACCTACTTTGCACATGTGTAAATGACTACACAGGATGTAGAACAAAGATTCAGATCCCTTGGGTCTCAGATTCCTCAGAGTCTGATTCAACTGTCATCCAAATAAATGGCAGTCTTTCCACTGACTTTAATGGAAGCTGGATCAGGGCCTAGCTCAGATGTTAATCAGAAGGCACTCCGTTGAGGTGTGTGGAATTTCACTAGTGTACACCCATGTGAGAATAGAATTGGGGCATACAAACGTAAGGACAAATTCTGCTCTTGATTATATTGGTGTAAATCACTCTATTGTCACTTATGGCATTACTTCAGAACGTTTTTAGCAGCATTTGGCCACTAAAAAGCATATTCTCCCTTTATACCATGCATGTAATTACTCTTAATACTAACAGAAGGGGAAAACAGTCACTGAAATGTAAATAGACATTAATATGCTTTCTTGTGACCTTACAGTGGGTACCATTTTTTCTGACTCTTCATGATGCTGGAAATTGCAAAGGAAAATACAGCTTCTGTCATATGGCTTCTGTCTACTTCTTTCATCATAAAACAATACTTCATAAATGAGATACAGACAATTGCCTTGAGTAAATTGTGTTTATAATTATTAAACATTTATCTAAAATGCTACATCATCTCGGAAAAAAGAGGAGTGTGCAAGTGGGTGGGTAAGAATTTTTTTAAAAAGAAAGAGTTTGTTGAGTACAATGTGCTGCAGGGTAAACAGAGAGTTCCATTTCTGGAGCCTCCTCTCTTGATTGCCACTCAGAGATAAAAATCATTCCTCACACTTTGAGACAAAAGTAAATGGCAGTTTGCAATGTTAAGAACCCCTGTGGAAATAAGATGAAATGAGACGAGGCTTCTAGACCTGTGAGAAAAATCAATCTGATGGAAAATTGACAAACTTGTTTAACATGTCTGCACAGGATCTGAGAGTTGACCCGTAGAGACCTCCACTTAGACACACCATGAAGTTACTGTCAGTTCTCTTAATCTATTCAATTGCACAACAGGATCTCAAAGGGGATTTTTTTCCAAACATCACTTTAAATTAACTTTTCTCCTTTGTGTTTTAAACTTCCAGTCTCCTCCCCCCCCCCCCCCCAGCTCTCCAGCAACAGGGATACATTATTAAAAAGCCTATTTACATATCAATGAAAATGTTATAGGAAGTACAATTTAAAATGTTGATTGGGTATAACTCCACTAGGGTTTGGCCTATTGCTTTTCTAGTCAGGAATGGTAGGAAATATTATTAAAATCAGAAAAAATCAAAACCAATGTCCCAGCCTCACCTTTAAATCCACCAAGTGAAATCAGAGAAGATTTTGTGATGGAAGATAAACCTACTGCATTAAGCTCATTCTAAATATCCCATTTTTCTCACCATGTGTGTCTCCTCAATGAAGTAGACCAGTAAAAGTTATGAAGTGAGGAAAACCAAATGCCAGTGGATCCAACTGATTCAACAAAATAAATTTAGGTAGGGCATTGAAAAGAAATGGATTGGCTTTTAGAGAGGCAGACTTAACTCCAGCAGGTATGTGAGGAGACTACTGCATAAACATTACTTTTACAGTGTTCATTTCCCTCAAAACTACCTTTTGTGCTCAAACTCTATAGCAATGGGTGCTGGCACAAAGACATGGGATAGAGATCTACAAGAACATCTTATCAGTTAACTTAAACACCAAGGGTCATTTAGAAAGTTGAAGTAAACTTCCATAGTCATGCAACACCCAGTAACATTTAGTAGGTTCATTCTCATTAAGCTCCTGTGATCTTGTCTTCTTGGGCCAGCAGGGTTACTTATGCCAGTTCTCTTCAACCAGCAAGTCTCACAGGGTAAGGCTACACTAGCTCGTTAGTTCGAGCTAGGTAGTCTAATGAGGGCAACCAGAGTTGCAAATGAAGCCCGGGATTTAAATATCCCGGGCTTCATTTGCATCTTCCTGGGCGCCGCCATTTTTAAATCCCCCTTACTCCGAACTCCGTGCCCGTGGCTATACGTGGCACGGACTAGGTAGTTCAAATTAAAGAGCCTAATTCGAACTACCGTTACCCCTCCTGCAATGAGGGGTAACGGTAGTTCGAATTAGGATCTTTAGACTACCTAGCTCGAACTAACGAGCTAGTGTAGCCTTACCCACAGAGAATTTCCAAGCTAGTAGAGAAGGAAATGTATTTCTACTTATGCTGCTTTTGTAGATCACATGATAGACCCTGTAGAGAAACCCTGATCCTACTGACAGTAGGGCCAGGATTACAGCCAGAGTATCTTTTTTTCCTTCTCTCTTTTGGAAGTATTAAAATTGAGGTGAGTGAAATCTGCCAGTAAAAATAAAGGAAAGAAAGGATGAACTAACTAACTAATTAATGAGGGAGATAAGATCTCTGCTAGTGAGATTTTGGAAGAATTTGTTGACGAATCATGAACACTATACAAAAGGTTAGACTACAAAGAAGCTAGAGGAAAGTAGGTATTTTTCCTTCATAAAGAATAAATGGTTTAATTTAGCACCTGTTAAAACTAGAGTTTGAAAAAAAAAGCCTTACTTATATAATCACTTAGTATACTGCATAGGGCCATATTTAGAAGTACCCTTGTTAGTCTTACATTACAGGTAGAAATATTAATGCTATTATATCATAGACAGCTCTTGTCAAACAGAACGGAATCGACTGCCTAAAGGTACAGTGTCTTTAAATATTTCTCTTTTGGTTAGCATTAAGTTATTGGTCTGAAAATATAAGTTAATCTAACTATAGTTTATAACATGCCTACTTTATTACTAAAACCTGTGTTATTTTAAGTGGGGAATATTACACTTTTCCAAGTGTTAGCTCAGCCATAGGCCCCTGCAAAATCTCAAAGGAAATCTGTGATGGTATGCCAAAAGAATATAGAAAATAATGCAGCCTTTGATAAAGATCCTGAACACATCCTGAATGATCCTACTATCCATTGCAGGTTCAGATTGATGTCTTTTGCAGAGCCAGCAACCTGATGCAAAGTACATTACAAGTAAGTGGGGCTCATATCCAGCATAATTTCACACCTGCTCCCTGATCACAAAAATAGAGGTTACTTACATGTGACTGAAGTTCTTTGAGATGGACTCTGCATATTCACACTCCTGGATATACTCCAACTGGTGCAGCCTGAGCCATAATATTATTTTAACAGTAGCCACTGGAGCATCCACACTTCTTCATGGCCTTCAATCACTGCATTCCACACATTCTGGAGCAAGAGTTTAAAAGAAAAGTAGCAGTCCAGTGCCTCAGTTCCTTCTCCATGAAACCCCAAGCCTCTGAGGCAGTGGGCAGATTGAGTGTGAATATGCAGCATCCCATTCAAAGAACCTCAGTTTTAAGACAACTACCTTCATTTCTTCCTTCAAGTGTCCTCTGCATATTCCATGGGCTTGAGCAGGTGTTTTCAAACTTCTTTGCACTGTGACCCCCTTCTGACAACAACATGGATCCGGAGGGAAGGGATATGGAGCCCAAGCCCCAGGTGGTGGGGTTGAAAGGGCCAGAGTCTGAGTCCCACTGCCTTGCATGGTGGGGAAAAGGAGCTGGAGTCCAAATACTGCTGTCCCACGTGAGGGGTAGACCTCAGGTTCCAGCTTCAGCCCCGGATCCCATTCAAATGGGGTCGTGACCCATAGTTTGAGAATTGCCGGGCTAGATTACTGAGCAGTACTCTGGCTCAGGATGGTAGGACTGGGTGCTCTAGTTAAACAAGGAAGGCAGGACTGCTCTGCCAAACATTGCATCCAATGAGATTCTAAGTCTAAAGAATCAGGTTTAGTGAAAGTGTGAACAGAACTCCAGTTGCTGCACTACATATCTCTGTATGCCTTGAGGAATGGATAAACTACCTAACCTTACCCATCTGAGGAGATTCTATACAGAAATAGTTTTCCCCACATATTTTGGTCTATAAGCTATAAACAGCCTTGAAGACTATCTAAATTGTTTAGTCTTGTGTAAATAAAAAGATAATACTTTCTTCAGATCTAACGTGTAATTTAGCTTCCCAATCAGGTATGGAGTTTTGGGGAAATTTAGTAAAATTATAGATTGATTGATGTAAAACGTGGAGACATAGTTTTGGTAAATGCTTAGGGTGAAGGTAAAGAACCAGTTTATCCTTATGAAATACAGCGGATGGTGGAGCAATTATCTCTGATCCTCAATCCATTGTTCAGATTGGCTTCCCGTCTTACAGTAGATGCATCTGTGGTCATCTGAAGAAGTGGGCTGTGCCCACGAAAGCTCATGATACCATCTACATGTTTTGTTAGTCTATAAAATGCTACCAGACCTTTTGTTGTTTTTTAAATTTATTTTGTGGTCAGCATTAGTGATGCTGAGGAGGGATTGAAAAGTGTACGCTTCATTGCATTTTGATTGCCTGTCCACCATATTAATGACATTAACTCTTGTTGTGGAATAATTGTTTTTTTATTTCAAACCATCTAAGCCTGGTTTGCAAATATTTGCTAATGAGTCTGAAGGTCTCTCATCTGAAGATGAGCATAAGGAGCCACTGCTGTGTTTGACACAAGTAGACCCAGCAACTGAAAGAAGAAAAGACTGGATTCTCTTGACAACTGGCAGAGGAGATACTTTTTTTTTTTTTTTAAGTTTGGTCTCCTCACAGTTGTATCCAATATGGCTACTACAAAAAGAATCCTTAGAATAGGATTTTTATATTACTTTCCCCAAATTTATCCCAGACTGACAAATAGTGATCTACATGAAATAAGTTTGCTTCCTTATATGAGATTTTTAATAACCTGTCATGTGAGTATGAGTATACATGCATCTGCTGTCACAATAGACAGGCATTTTACAAATATTCTGGGTGCTGTAAACAGCCCAAAAGAGAGGACCTTGTTTTGAAAACAGTCCTTTCCAACAATGAAATTCAGGAACTTCCTATAACATGTGTTTATAGAAATTCAGAAATATGAATCTTAATCCTAGAGCTGTAAACCTTTCCTGGAGGGAAAAAGAAGATATTTGCAGAAGTGACAGACAACAGGTGGAAGTAAAATTTATTTATATAAAAGTGTTTAATTTCCTCACATCCAGAAGAGGGTGAAGGTCCCTATCTTTTTGGAGGATTAGAAAATAAAGTAAATAAAATCACTTCTCTCTGTGATTTATATAGAATTTGGCATTATTCCTTGTAGAATGAGGTTTAACTAATTCGAATTAAGCGCCCCGTTATTTCGATTTTATTTCGAAATAGCGGTTTGCCTGTATAGACGTTATTAAAGTTGATTCAAAATAACGGCTGTGATTTCGAATTAACTTTGATGTGTAGACATACCCGTAGAGATTAAACCTCTTTTTTCAACAAATTGAGATGACTTTGATCTCTGCTTAGATATAAAGTAGATGTCTGATTGGGCGGGGGAGATTTTGGAATGAATTGTGCAACCTCAGGACAATTTCTAAATCCCTTTTGTCCAATATTTTTAAATCCCATTGGTATAAAAATGGGACAACTGGTCAAAAATCTGTGGATAAACAATGTGCAAGAGGATTGGCTTTAAGCTCTATGTCCTTGTGTCAAATGCAATGTCTTGCAGAAACTGTAGAGGATGAGGAAGACAGAACTTTCCCTTTATTATTACAAACTTTAAATATCTTCCCCTGTGGTAGCTGCTGTTGGGAGGTATAATGATAAGATTGGAAATGATAATTCCAATGATAACCCTTCTCTGATAATTGTAATGAAGTATGTTTAATGCTGCTGAAGAAAGTATTTTTTTCCTAACTCACCTCGCCTCTTATCTTCTTTTATTTGTTGGATTTGAGTTAGTTTGAGCAGCTATAGCTCTCAATAATTTGACCACCAATAATTTAGAAAGAGGATGAGTATGAATCATTGCAAGTTCTTCTTGTCAGGTTTCTTCCCGAGAGAGTGAATAGATGAAGGAGTTATCCAGATTGCCTTTGCTGGTTGAAGCAATCCCTCTAAGAAAAGAAGTGTAACTCATTGATGAACCACTGCCCCCAAATACTGAAGATGATTCCTCCAAAGAAACAGATGGAATATCAACCATCTTTGACATTCAAGACACTGACTCATGAAAGGCTACTGCATCTTCTGATGATGAAAATATTGAGATGCCCCCCACATTTCCTTTGAAGAAGGCATATTCTTTAATTCAGAACCAGTTTCACCAGCTCCAGTTCCTCCTTATCAGATAATATTAGCCCTGTTTCCATAGGTGACTTGTTTTGAGTAAGCAGCATTGGGTGGGATTTACTACTTGGAGTTGACAATTGAATTGTCCTCCGGATGCTGTCTTGCTGAAGCTCTGTCCCTAATTATTGGTACGTCTTGATAAGATGCCAGAAATGGCCAGTGAGACCACCTTACCTAAGGAGGTACATGCCACTCAGGCTAAAACCCCATTGATGGATCTCGGTGGAAATATTTCTTTGCTTGCGGGCACAGTGGGGCTTCAGTGAACTGATTGTAACATATTTTCCCTGGTTCTAATCTGTGATCTGCATCTCTCTTCTCACCTCAATCCATTTACAGATCAGGTGGGAACATAAATAATAACCTTCTTAAAAAGGAACAGAGAGAGAAGTTTTTCTCCAGTGCTCCAAAAACTGCCAGCGGAGGAGGCAGCAGCTGAGAGCTCCTGACCTCTTCTTGGTCTTTTCTCACTCCTGGAGTATCAGTCAGCCTATTTGTAGTAACACACCAGATGTGCGCTGATCAATGGAGTCATAGTCTGATCTGCCTGATGAACTACTGCTTTAACTGGAATACTATATGCAGGGCCATGTTAACAAAACCTTTTTGGCTCTCTTAATTAGATCTCACCCTAAGGAAAGACTCCTCTGGATCTGATATAGTCAGATCCATAAAGGAATGGCTCCTAACTCTGTGAGAGTTTGAATCGGGACCTGGCTCAATACTGTGATTCTGCTCCTGAAGTCCCTTTTTTCTCATATTGTGTTATTGTAATGAGGCCAACACTGAAGAGGGCAGCAACATTTTCTTTAGTACCACAGCCAACTCTCTAAACTAGGACAGCTCTGGAAACACTTTTCTCCTTTTCTGGATCCTTAGCTCTCTCTGATCCTGCACCTGACACAAACGCTGAATCTCACTTCTTCCCTGCTAAATTGGCTGGAGGAGACACCAAAACCTCTTTGTCTCTTTCTTTGCCCTTGTGGTAAATATTAAGCAGATTGGACAGTTAGAAGGAGAACACCTTTCCTCCAGACGTATGACACATGCATCTGATGCTAGGAATGCTGCCAGGTATGAGACATCTTTTGAATCCAGGTTTCATAGCCTGCTGATCCGTCGTATACTTCTTTAACTACCACTAAATAAAACTATGTAACCAAGATACCTATGTAACAACTAGCCTCTACAAGTGATCAATTGACTAGCTAACTCAAAGGATCATACCGCAACAATGTAACCATACAGCTGGTAGCAATTGAAGGAACTGAGGCAGTGGAGCGCCATGCTTCTTTTAAGCCTTTGCTCAGAGTTGGGGGTTGGGAGGTAATGAGGTGCATGTGGATGCTCCAATTCCACGAGGTGTAACAGTTAATTTGAACTAAGGACTTAGTTCGAATTAACTTTTAACTGCCGCGTGTAGCCGCGGGCAGTTAGTTCAGACTAGGGGGATTTAAAAATGGTGCCCGCCCAGGAACATTCAAATAAAGCCCGGGATATTTAAATCCCGGGCTTCATTTGCAAGTTTGAATGCCTACATTAGCCTCCCTAGTTCGAACTAGGGGGCTAGTGTAGACATACCCTATGATAGTGCTATATTCTGATAATTTGATGAGTCATCTCTGTGTTGTTTTCTTTGATTGGCTTGTAAGCACCTTACACTCTGTTCTGTATAGCACCAAACACACTACGAGTGTTCAGTAACCAGCAGCTATGTTTGTCAATGAGTAAATATTATTCCTTTCCAATCACACTGCCTTTTCATGGCCCTTCCAAAAACTGCACTTATCTGTGTATAGTTCTCTACTCAGTTTTGGATGTAGTACTCCCCTTCTTCTAGCCTCCTCAACAGGTAAGTTTAGGCTCAGTAATTACCCTGCAAGTACTATGGCACACACCATTCTATTAATGGTAATTCATGTGTCCTGTATACCCCTGTAGTACACCAATTTGGGCTCCTTTAGATTGAGAAGGACAAATTCAAATTGGCAGGGTGCGTGAGTAATATGTTGGTAATTAAGTGAGATTCTAGGACATTTCAGTAGAGTCTAGAGAAGTCCAAGATGATGACATCCTCAGATACCTTCCGAGTTTAACCCATTGTTGGTAATTGCGGGTGCGTCTGCACTGCGGTGCTTAACTTGAAATAAGCTACACAAATTGAGCTACATCAATTGTGTATCTTATTTCAAAATAGCTTATTTCAAAATAGGGAGCATCTACACAGCACTTATTCCAACTTCCCTTATTCCCCGTACAGTCAGGGTTACAGGAGTCAGAGTAAGAAGTCCTCCAGTTTGACAGGATTTTGACACTATTTCAAAATAACTGCCTGCTCTGTAGATGCAGACTAAGTTATTTCGGAGTAGTGCTAGTTATTTCAAAATAGTGTTGCAGTGTAGACATGCCCTGGGTTGTAGCTCATTGTTGTTTAAGGTTTCTCTTAATGGCTCTCTCTTCCAGTGTCCTAGGTAGGCCCTGTTTTGGTAATTATAACAAATACACCTTACCCATCTTTGGAGACAGTTGCTGTATAGCCAAAGCAGCTTTTCCTTTAAAACAATGTTAGCTAAACCATGCTCAACATTATCACTATCAGGAAAGCAACTGTTCAATCATTTCCTTTTATAAAGTTTTTTGACATAGTTTAAGGATTTGTTATTTCACCCACAAAGAAGACTCTGAATACTAAATACTAACCAGGAAGACAATAGAAAATGACAAGAAAAACAAATTAACTAAAAAAGGACCTCATTATGAAATTAAGGATCACAACTTAATATAGTAGCTGAACATGGAATCATAGACCATGTGGTTGGAAGGGATATCAAGGGCAAAAATGGGGGATATGTTGTGTCTAAACCACTCAAGACAGATGGCTATCCAGCCTCTTTTTGAAAACCTCCAATGAAGGAGCTTCTATGACTTCACTAGGCAGTTTGTGCTATTGCCATAAAGAACATAACAACAATAAAGTATCCTTCACCTTGTGTTATGCTATTGTAGTTGATAAATGATACACAAACGCTAGCATATTAGTAATAGTTTTCTCAGGAAGAGAGCTTAAGTGAAACTTAATTAATAAGCCTTGTGATAACAAAAAGAATAGTTTTAGGTGTGGCCAAGGGCAAGTAAAAAAAATTAAAAAGCAAGACAATTGTTTTGGTTAGCTGCCAGCAAGTAAGATTATTTTGCAGAAATTCTACATAGGATTTGCTCTATATTTATTTTAATAAGAATGAAGGTGGTTAGCAGTTGTGAAGCAAGAGGAAGGAGGAAAAAGTCAGAGGTACATATTTCTGCATAATTGTTGGCTAGGTCATCTTTGTTTTAATTAGTGTTGATTCAGACTTCTCCTGGATGAATAGAGAGCAAAAGAGAGAAATTTCTATGGCACCTATTGCCATTGTATATGGTAGGCCTGGGCAAAATACAGCCTGGGGGCCGAATCTGGCCTGCCAAGCCACTGGACCTGGCCCACAGACAGAGCGGGGAGCCCCAGCCAGACTCCTCCCGCTTGCCCCACAGACCTCTCAGAAAAGCGGTTGAGAGGCCATTTCTCACTCAAAATTGTGAGCCCAGAGGAGAGGGGGGAAGGCTTCATGAGCTCCCCCTGCTCCCAACACAATTCCATTGGCCAGCTTCTGGCCAGAAACCGGCCAATGGGAGCTGCCTGTTTGAATAACAGGCAGCACACAAAGCACTATGCCCCCTCTCCTCTCCAGCTGTTATTCACACAAGCAAATGGCTGGGCAGGCAGGGGGCAGGCAGTCAGAGAAATGTTTTAAGGTCTGCAAGCATTTAGCTCTGCAGGCTGGTTGGGCTGCTGGCTGGTCAGTCGCCTGGCCACAGCCTGCCTCTGGCACCCAAGCCCCTCCCTTCCCCAACCCTCTGCCCCCCTACTCAATGTACCCAAACCCTCTTCCCCCCGCTTGCACCTATACCCCCTCCCAGATCTGGCATCTCAATCCCCTGCCCCAGATCACAATCCCCTCTTATCCTAGGTTACAACCAAATAAACCTAACCCTATCCCTAATCCCCTAGGCCACGTCGGAACCCACCCTACCACCTTACTTTCAGGGCGCCCTTTATTTTGCCCCTCTCTGGGTGGGCGGGACTAGAACCCACCGCCCTCCCCTCCCCAACCAAATCCCTGCACCCCAGTTCCCTGTCCTAGGTCACAAGCCCCTCCTGCCCTAGGTCACATTCCAAACCCCTTTACCCCAGTCCCCTGCCCTAGGTCACAACTTTCTCCTTCACCCCAACTCCCTCCCAGACCCCGCTCTCCCTCCTGCACCCCAATCCTTCACCCCAAGCTCCCTTCTGCACCAAACTTCAATCCCAGACCCTGCATCTCCTCCATTAATATCATGGAAGAATTCAGCCCTCGACCACTTTCCACTATCTTGGAGTGACCCCCCCCCCATCAACAATTATTGCCCACCCCTCATATCTGGGCATCTTGGCTAAAATTTTCAAATGGCCCATGTGACTTAAGTTATGTAGGTGCTTTTGAAAACGTTACTCTTAATTTAATGGCAATGATAGTTTATGTTTCCTAGATTCTAGCCTCTCAGAATGCTAAGAATTTCAGGATATAAGCATTGTAACATGAAAGTTTGGGAAAGAATAGCTCATTTCTGTTCTTAACGCCTCTTGATTTCCTTTGATTAATATAGTTCCCTCCTCCCCCCCTCACTCCTCTTCCCCAACTATAGGGGGCACGTTCCCAGAATGGCAAAGAAAAGCCATTTCTGATCTAGAAAAGTAGGCAACCTTATTTAGAGAATTATAGCTACTGTAGCCAAATATTTTCCTTTAGATTTGCCCTTGGCCACTGCCTAAATGTATTCATTTTTGTTAAAAACGTTTGTGTTGCAATTCAGATAAGCTCTTTTATTCAGAAAACTGGTTGGTAGGTAAGTGTTTTTTCCTGTAAGTACAAGCTCTTTTCTGCCATGCTATAAAATAGAACATATAACACACTTGTTTTATTTAAAAAAAAGTTACATGGCACTAATTTGTTTTTATAATGGATTATGATTCCACATTTTGCACTCAAATTTCAGGACTCTCAATAGAAATTAATTAAAAGGCTCTTTCAGTTTAGAAATCAGATTGACTCACAGAGGTACACACATAACACTCTGAAAAAAGAGGGTTTCTGAGGGGCACACAACCCTTTCCATGCTAAATTGCTGAACTACCAGCTTTTCTCATCTTCTTTTCTCATCTTCTGTGATAAAAGGGCTCACCCTCTCTAGAGCGCCCACTTCTGGCTGAGAACATATGTCCACAAGCTCCCACTCCCGTAACTGGCTCTGGGGTATCCCAGATGCCCTTTCTTCTGGGTTGCCTAGGACCAGACTTCTTTCCTCCCCCCTTGAGTAGTTACTGAGAGGTTGTGGAGATGCAGGCCCACCTACTTTTCTGGGTCCCAGCCCAGGGACCCTGTAAGTAGCAGTTGTCCGCCAAGTCTCTGTCCTTACTGTTCTACTGCTACTCACTCTTTGGGCCACTTCCCCAAGGATCTTCTCCATCTTTGCCTTCTCTCAGGGCTTTGTCTCAAAGTCCCAACAGTATCCTGGACAGGGTTCTGCAATTCTCCCTACCCACCATGCCTGGTCTGCCACCGTGGGACCTGGGTTTCAGTTGGGTCTGCAATCTACCCAAGACACTGCTGTTTTCCCAGTCAGTCCATCCCTGGGTCTGTCTGCCTTGAGCCCAAAGAGGAACTAACAGGCCCTAGTCCAGCAGCTTCTTTATGCTGGCTTGTTGAGTCCTGATTGGCTGCAGCAGAAGCAGCCACTCTAGCTTGCCTGAAGGACTTCTTTGCTCTTTTCCATGGGGACAGAGTGAGGCAAGGCCACAAGCCTCCAGTAGGGGGCTTCGAACCTAGTGCACTCCTCACAGAGCCTCACAAAGGGAAGGATTTAATATAGCGCCTACATTTCTCTGATACTATTCTACAGAACAGGTATTTTTCTGAAGCAAATTTATTGAGTTTAATTTACTGCACAGCCTTGCTGGAGGAGCTAGTGCCTGGAGCCTTCAGAGATGCCTAGTCAATAGGGAATTGCATGGCTACATGTCATTTTACTTGTCTCTCAGCTAGCTCAGAGACGCAATGGCTAAATCTAGCACTCAGAGATAGCCTGGGGATATGTGACACTCCCTGAAGGACTTTGGGACCATAACCAATGAATGGATTTCATTGATCCATTCATGCATTTTGCTTCTATCTTTGGCTGATCTAATGCAAATATTCTTCATGCACTTAACTGTTCCTGTGAACATATGCAGGAGACTACAAATGGAAATTACTTTTATTGAAATATGAAGGGGGTTGCAGCATTTATTCTTTATTGCAATTGCTATTGAAAAGCCTGACTATATGCAGCATTTTGAATGTTGTAAGAACATAGAGTTCTATAATTTATGTGATACAGAAATGCTTGCTAAAAAAAGCAATAATTCAGCTAGACTGCATGGTGGAATCATTGACAAGCTGTGTGTGTAACACTCTAGACTAAGGAAAATGAAAAGAAACAGCATTAACATTCAGTTAATCTGAGGCTGGTCATGTTAACTCTTTGATTGCAGGAATTTGGATTTTCTGTTTTCAAAGGCAATAGGCAGCCAGGATGGAAAATTTCATCTGGCCTTATTGAAACCTAGAACAAAACACCTTGATGCATTGCTTTGGAAGGTAATGCTCTTTTTTTATAGTAATTATTAATAACTAGCCAATTAGGCCGTCATAAGATGGGATTTTCAGGTCTCTCCTCCACATCGGTCTTCTCTCCTGAGCCTCCGGTCTCTTGCTCCGTGTCTCTCTCTTTCCTCCTCCTACTGTCTCCCCCCCCCCTCAGCTCTCCTCCGCCTCCTGCCTCTCTCTCTGTCTCTCTCTTTCTCTTCTCCTCCCCCTCCTGCCTCTCACTCGGGGGAATGCAGAGCCCAAACGGCTGTTTGGGCACCACGCTCCCCGTGCTGCATGGGGAGCGTGGAGCTGAAACAGTCGCTTGCGCCACTTGCTCCCATGTGGCAGCCTGGCTGAGCGGCGCAGAAGTCAGCCGAGCCCCACTGTGGGAGGCGAAGGGGGGCGGGGCGGTGACGTTCATGGCTAGGGGGTGGGGCCTGGAGCTGCTGTCATGCCGCACGTCACCGCCCCGCCCCCCTTCGCCTCCCGCCATGGCACTCGGCTGATTTCTGCGCCGCTCAGCCGGGCCACCGCAAGGGAGCCCAAATGGCCACTTGCTCCGCTTGCTCCCCCATGGCGGCCTGGCTGAGCGGCGCAGAAGTCAGCTGAGCACCACGGCGGGAGGCGAAGGACGTGACTCAGGCAACAGTGCAGCCCAGAGGGAACAGCCAGGGAGGCAACAGCGCCACCCAGAGGGAACAGCCAGCATTTCAGTGTCACAGACATTGGGCTACTATATATATGATAACCCATAACACTTTGGGTATCTGTTCAATCAGAAGAGATCAAAGCACTTCGGAAATATAAATGGATATAGGCAAATGAGAGGTACACAAAGTTTTGCCTCCCTAGTTAGTAACTGGGAGAAATGAGGCACCGAGGGCTAACAGTCACTTCCCTATGTAGTCAGAGGCAGAACCAGTAAGTGAACACCTGTCTCCTGGCTCTGAGTCTTGTGCCCTATTCTCCCAATTATTTCTTAATATGCAGCTTAAATTTACATTCAGCTAAACTGGCCAGTATTTATATTAATTTATGTAGTTTTATAGTTTTAAGGATATTTTGTTGATTCCATTTTATTTTTTGCAGTTAAAGGGCATTCTAATTTTAACTCAGAATGAAAAAACTCTACTTTCATGGCTTAGTCTCCCTTTCCCAACCCTGGACAAACTTTATCCTTACTGTAGAAAGTTCCAAGGTGCCCAAGGGGTGAAGTTGACAGTCACAGTTTTCATCCTGGAGCTTTAGTCCATCTTTTAGATATCTGGGGCCACGGATCACTTGGAAGAGAAGGACCAAGTCCTTGAACTTGCCTCAGTATTCTATGGGAAGCCAATGTAGAGAGTGGGAGACAGGCGTGATGTGTTTATGATAGCTCATGTTGCTGAGATGTGCTGCAGCATTATGTACTACTTGCAGTTTCTGATGTGTAGAAGGCATCATGCTGAGGTATATTGCTCTGCAGTAGTCTAGCAACAAAGATGTAAGTATGAAATGGCAACATCCTCTGCCCAAAGCTAAGTCAAAGCTTCTGCTAATTTTTTGACTATTACATATTTATATCAATTTGTATGCCCAAGTAATCAAGTAGCAAGCCAGTTTTCATTCTAATGCTTGTTTGCATACACTTGCTTCTCTGAAATATTAGCCAACTGGGTTGAAATGACCCATGGCTGATATCTGAGGGTATGTCTACACTGCATTCCTCTTTCGAGAGAGGAATGCAAATGCAGCCGAGTGAAATTGCAAATGAAGCGTGGATTTGAATTTCCTGCGCGTCATTTGCATAATTGTGTCTGGGCACTTTTTCAAAATACCCTATTTCAAAAGAAACACAGTCTAAACAGGATTATTTTGAAAAAAAAACAAAACCTTCTTTCAAAATAACCCTTACTCCTTAAAAAATGAGGTTTAAGGGTTATTTTGAAAGTAGGGTTTTTTTCAAAATAACCCCATCTAGACTGCATTTTTTTCTTTTGAAATAGGGTATTTTGAAAAAGCGCCCAGACGCTATTATGCAAATGATGCACAGGAAATTCAAATCCACACTTCATTTGCAATTTCACTCGGCTGCATTTGCATTCCTCTCTTGAAAGAGGAATGCAGTGTGGACATACCCTGAATGAACATGAGAGGCGGGGGTTGTTTGGAGTGTGGACAGAAATGTGAGCAAAATCCCTTCAGGTATTTGGAATTGTAGAAACTTTTTTTTAACAGTGGAAAAAACATAACACATGCACAGCCAAAATAGCTAATGGTTAAATCTTGAAAGCTGACATCAGAGATATGTAAGGACTTTGGGGAGAAGGGGAAATTAAAAAATGACAAGTGCTTGACATATCACTTCTGAGCATGCTAAGTGGGCAGCGACTACATTTATTGCAGAGTTTAATTAAAGTCTACCCACGTTAAAAAAGGGACTGCTGGGACACTGTGTGATGGGGATTATAAAGAGCTCGTTGAAACTTATATACAAAAGAATAACCCCTGCCTGAACAGGAGGAACAGGAAAAATATGCAACTCTCCTAACTGTAGAGCCTGTCCCCACTGCTCACTTACATTTTACTTATCTACATTACTTATTCACCATTCAGTTTTCATATTACAGTAAAAGTAAATGAAAGGCCAGTCTCTAAGAAAAGGGAGGCCTAAATTTAGGCTCTTTAATAACTAGAATTAATTATCAAATGTGTTCCATACTTTGTGACTTCCACTAAATTTAATTCACCTGTTTTTCCCTAAGTTTCCATATCAAACTTTTTTGCCAAAGCAGCTGTTACAATGCAACCAAATGAGCTGCTGCTCTCTTATTTTAGCCATACAGAAATTTCTCCAGCCAGGCAACATCAGCAGCAAGGGTGTGTCTAGACTACGAGGTTTTTTTGAAAAAAGTGGCCTTTTTTCAAAAAACTTCCCCTGCATCTAGACTGCCGCCGAGTTCTTTTGAAATTAAATCGAAAGAACATGGTGGTTTTTTTGACTGTGATAAACCTCATTTTATGAGAAAGAAACCTTTTTTTGAAAAAAGGTGTTCTTGAATGCAAACAGAGCTTTTTCGAAAGAAGTGGTTGCAGTCTAGACGCTCTTGTTCGAAAGAGGCTTGTAGTCTAGACATAGCCCAAAGGTGGAAATTCACCTCATGCATTCAAAAGTGTGGAATGAATGAGGCAGGTGGTCCAGAAAGAACGGTTACTTACCTCGTAACTGTGATTCTTCGAGATGTGTTGCTCATATCCATTCCAATATAGGTGTGTGCGTGCAGCGTGCACGTGCTGTTGGAGACTTACCCCTCAGCGGTACCCTTAGGGTCAACAGGGAGTCCCCTGGACTGGCGCCGATATATCGGCTCATATATACCCCTGCTGGCCCCCTCACCCACTCAGTTCCTTCTTACTGGCATATTCTGGCTAAAGGGCAGTGGGCGGGGATTTGGAATGGACAGGAGCAACACATCTTGAAGAATCACAGTTATGAGGTAAGTAACTGTTCTTTCTTCTTTGAGTGATTGCTCATGTGCATTCCAATATAGGTGACTCCAAAGCAGAACCTAACTAGGCGGAAGGCCAGATGTCGAAACCACGGAGGAATAAGGACCGCCCTACCTAGGGCAGCATCCTCTCTGCCCTGAGGGGACAACGCATAATGGTTGGCAAATATGTGGACTGAGGACCATGTGGCAGCCCTACAGATGTCCAGGATGGGAACCTGCACTGCGAAAGCAGTGGAAGCTGCCACAGCTCTTGTGGAGTGTGCTCTAAGGGTCAGGGCTGAAATGCCCGCTAGAGAGTAGCACTCCCTGATACAGGCGGTTATCCATGAGGCGATCTGCAGAGTGGATACAGGTTGGCCTCTCATGCGTTCCGCGATAGCTAAGAAAAGTTGTGGTGATTTTCGGAATGGTTTGGTCCTGTCTAAATAAAAGGCTAGTGCCCTACGGACATCTAACATGTGTAAAGCTTGCTCTTTCCTCGATGCATGCAGTTTCGGGTAAAAAACTGGTAGAAAAATATCCTTGGAAGTGTGGAATGCAGAAACGACCTTTGGCAAAAAAGCTGGGTGAGGGTGGAGCCAGACCTTGTCTTTTAAAAATACTGTGTAGGGGGATCTGACATTGACGCCCTAAGCTCAGACACCAGCCTTGCAGATGTGATTGCCACTAGGAGGGACACCTTATATGATAGGTGAAGGAGGGAGCATGTGGCTAGCAGTTTGAATGGGGGCCCCATAAGTTTGGATAGTACCAGGTTTAGGTCCCATTGGGGAACGGGTTGCCGGACATGTGGATCGAGTCTGTCCATTCATTTTAGGAACCTGTTGACCATAGGGTTGGCAAATAGCATTTTCCCCCATTCTCCTGGGTGGAAGGCCGAAATGGCTGCTAGGTGGACCTTAATAGAAGAGGAAGAGAGATGCTGGAGCCTAAGGTACAACAAGTAATCCAGGATCAAAGGGACTGGTACCCACCTTGGGTGTAGCCCCTTCTGAGAAGCCTAACAGCCAAACTGCTTCCACTTAGCGAGGTATGTAGTTCTAATGGAAGGATTTCTGCCACCCAGGACTTCTTGGACTCATTGAGAGCACTGGAGCTCCTCTGCTGTTAACCATGGAGCTTCCATGCTGTCAAATGGAGGGACTGTAGGTCCGGGTGGTGAAGCCTGCCCGAGTCCTGGGATATCAGGTCCTGGACTAGTGGGAGGGTTATGGGCCTCTCATATGAGAGGCTGAGGAGGGTCGAAAACCAATGATGTCCTGCCCTACTTGTTTATATAGGTGTTGTCTGACAGGATGAGGACAGTCTTGTCCCTCAGGTGAGGAAGGAAAACCTCACAAGCCAGTCGGACGGTCCTGAGTTCCCTGACGTTGATAAGCAGGGAAGTTTCGCGGGGGGACCACGTACCTTGAGTGTGCAGCTCTCCCAGGTGGGCTCTCTAACCCATGTCTGATGCGTCTGTGACCAGTCAGATGGACGAGACTGGCTGGGAGAATGGGAGCCCTGCGCAGACTTCTGCTTGATGGGTCCACCACTCCAGCGCAAGGAGGACGGGGATGGTTAACATTCTGTCCCAGGAGTGGACGGCCGGGTTGTGGACTTGTGATAGCCACATCTGAAGCAGGCACATGCACAGTCTGGCGTGTTGTACTACATAAGTTCAGGTGGCCATGAGGCCCAATAGATGCATGCAAGCCCAGGCGGTGGTCCCTGGAAAGTTCTGGAGTGACCTGACCACCGACTGTAGCATGAGAAAGAGGGAGCTGGGTAAAGAGGCTCTCTGAGACTGGGAATCCATGGTTGCACCCATGAATTCTATTGTCTGGGTAGGAGTTAAGGTGGATTTGTTCAGGTTTAAAAGAAGACCTAGTTCTTGAAAAAGTTCATGGACTATGGCGATGTGATCTCTCACCTGGGTTTCTGATTCCCCTCAGAGGAGCCAATTGTCCAAATTAGGGAACACTTGGACTCCCCTTTTTCTGAGCTTGTTTGTCACAAGGCCCAAGGCAGCCACCACTACCATACATTTGGTGAAGACACGGGGGGCCATGAATTGGTAGTGGTCCTGGCCCACAGTGAATCGCAGGAACCTTCGGTGGAAGGGGGAGATTGAAACATGAAAATAAGCTTCTTTTAAGTTGAGGGCAGCGTACCAGTCTCCGGGGGCTAGGGAAGGAATGATGGACGCCAGAGTCACCATTTTGAATTTTGTCTTGACGATGAAGAGATTTAGAGCTCTGAGGTCCAGGATTGGGTGAAGGCCCCCTTTTGCTTTTGGAACCAGAAAATAGCGGGAATAAAATCCTCTGTTTAGAAAATCAAGGGGAACTCGTTCTACCGCCCTCAAGGTGAGAAGGTGGTGAGCCTCCTCCTGTAACAGAGGCTCATGAGAGGGGTCCCTGAAAAGGGACGGAGTAGGAGGTTATTACATAACCTGTTTCCATTATCCCCAGAACCCATTGTTCCGAAGTGACAGACCACCAGGCCTGGAGGAAATGGGATAAACAGTCCCGGAAGGGTAACGGGGAGACTGGTAAGAAGCCCTTGGGGGTCCCGTCAAAAGCCCTGTCGGGATCTGGGGGGCTTATTGGGGGGCTCCTGGTTAGAATCCGGGGCTGGGCAAGGGCAGTGCCTATTGTTCCTGCCATAGTTACCCCTGCCCCTATGACAGGTAAAATCGGGGTGTAGGCCCTGTGGAGGCATTCTAGGGGCGTTCCTATTCGTATATGAATGCCTCTGGGTGGCAAGTGTGTGAAGGCCCAAGGACTTTAATGTGGCTCTGGTGTCCTTCAGGTCCTGCTGGTCAGTTTGCTCAGAGGAGAGTGACGTGCCTTCGAAAGGGAGGTACTGCAAGGTGTTTTGGACTGCTGGCGGCACTCCGGAGCCCTGGAGCCAAGAACTGCGACGCAGGACCACTCCGGTGGCCATGACTTGAGAAGCTGCATCAGCCACATTGAGTGCTGCTTGTAGCACTGTTCAAGAAATGACTCTCCCCTCCTCCTGAAGGGCCTTATACTCCGCATGGGAGTCTCTGGGGAGCAAGTCTGTAAACTTGTCCATTGACGCCCAGGTTTTGTAGGCATATCTGGACAGAAAAACTTGTTGGTTGGCAATTTGGTATTGGATGCCCCCGGATGCACAGACTTTTCTGCCCAGTAAGTCGGTCTTTTTAGCCTCCCTGTTCTTAGGGGCGGCTGCGGGCTGTCCCTGCTTCTCCCTTTGGTTGACTGCCTGACCTACTAAAGAACCCGGGGGGAGGGTGGGAGAAGAGGTGTTCATTACCCTCTTGAAGGACAAAATACCTCCGTTCTGCATGCTTATCGGTGGGCGGCATGGACGCCGGGGTTTGTCACAAGGCTGCCAAGATCTTGGCTGCCGTCTTGTTGATCGGCAACGCCACTCTGGAGGGAGTGTCTGTATGCAAGTTGTCGATGGTTGGGTCTGAGTCCCCAGAGACCATGTCCACCTGGACTCTGAGACTTTGGGCCAGGTGGCGGAGGAGGTCTTGGTGGGCCCTGGCATCCATGGAGGGCATGGAGAGTGCAGAGTCAGCCAGAGCCTCGTCTGGGGAGGAAGACGATGGCCCCTTTGCCATATCGCCCATGGGGGCATCTGTATGGCCTGGATTGTCCGAAGTGGCCACAGAGGGAGGGAGGAGAGGTTGGCTTACCAGAGTCGCGCTCTCCCCTGGGCCCAGGGATGACTGGCCCGGAGGTAGCGAGTGGGCCGACATGTGGGACCAGACCAAAGGAGTCACCTATAGAGGGACTCCTGGACCTGACGTGACAGAAGCCGGTCTAAGAGGGTTCACGCCCTGGCCCTGATGGTAGGCCCAAGGGGCCCAAAAAGGCCACTGTCCAAGTGGTTGGGGTGGCCACATCTACTGGACCATTGGTACGGAGATCGGCTGAGCCCACTGTTGTTGGTACCGATGTGGAGAAGTACGATGCTGGGAGTGGGAACAGTGTCGTGAACAGGACCGAGAGCCTCATGAAGACCATGCAAAGTCTACATCGGAGGAGTACTCCGAGGCGGACCATGGTGGTGCCGATGCCGATGTTGACTGTCCTGTGGCATGCCGAGACATGGCTTCAGGCTCACCACCGTGCCGGGGGGAGGAGGAGGCATGGCCGAGATGGGGTCCCTGACGATAGGTGTTGCAGAGCCGGGGGCCGGTAACAGTGCCGGGTGGGTAATCCGTGTCACGTCCAGTGCCAGATCTGTTGCCGGTGCTGGTGCCAACAGCACAAGTGTGACAGTAGCTGGTGCTGGGGGAGGTGCCACATGTGCCACATGGCTCTGCCGCACCTCGTGCACCGTTTCGCCAGGCATCCTGCGGGGGAGAGGTACCAGGCATCCCTGTGCCGTTTAGAGGGTGCCAGAGTGGAGGGAGAAGGGTCTATAAGGATCCTTGCTGCTTCCAAAGCCTCCGGGGTGGATGGGTCCGGGAGATCCTCTGAAGGACTCACACCCTCTGGTGGGAGGAGTAGTCACCCGACATAGAAGGCCCGGGCTCTGGACTGGCTGGCACCGCGTGCCCCACTGCAGAGCACATGGAGGGCATGTGCCTGGGCAGGGACCGACCGCTATGAGGCCTCCTCTTCTGTATTGGTACCGGCAACTGGGAGTGACGTCTGGTCCCGTGCAGTACCGGGGAGGCACTGTGCACGGAGCTGTCATGCACCGAGGGCGGTGTGCTGTTGGAGCTCAGTTCCAAGTCCGCTGCCAGTGCCGGAGCTGGTGCCGGCCAGAGTGCCGCCTCCATCAGGAGCGCCTTGAGCCGTGACTCGCGCTCTTGTTCGGTCCTGGGCTTAAATGCCTTACAAATCTTGCACACCTCTGTAATGTGCGATTCTCCCAGGCACTTCAAACATGATGAGTGTGGGTAACCACACGGCATAGACTTGTTGCACTT
Source organism: Pelochelys cantorii (assembly GCA_032595735.1). Taxonomy (NCBI): domain Eukaryota; kingdom Metazoa; phylum Chordata; order Testudines; family Trionychidae; genus Pelochelys; species Pelochelys cantorii. The sequence continues at coordinate 67,744,540 of CM064330.1, forward strand.
CTTTCAGGCGTAAAGCCTTGAGGGCCGGGCATGCCCTGCTGCAGGCGCACGGCGTGCCGTGGCGGGGTAAAAAGAAAACTACAAATGAAAGTCTTTAACTAAATTAATAGGTACTTAACAGAAGATTGCTAAGAAAGAAGAAGAACAGTGAAAAGAATGACTTGAAGCCGAGCTGAGGGTTGTTCCAACGACCGTCATGGTGGTAAGAAGGAACTGAGTGGGTGAGGGTGCCAGCAGAGGTATATATGGGCTGATATATCGGTGCCAGTCCAGGGGGCTCCCTGCTGGCCCTAAGGATACTACTGAGGGAAAAGCCTCCGACAGTGCATGCACGCTGCGTGCACACACCTAAACTGGAGTGCACATGAGCAATCACTTGAAGAAGAATCAAGGCTTCTCTGTGGGAAATGCCCTACCACCACTCTTTGAAACTTGGGGACTGACAGCTATCACACCTCCAATGAATGCAGTTATGATAGTACAACACATGGAGATGAGCAGTATCTCAAGTAGGCAAGTCTCAAAACATTTAGAGTTTTATACTGAATGTTACACAAAATACCTGAAACGCCATCCAAAAATGCATGGGCACTCGCAGCAATGTACAAGACATAGGGTAAGAATACAGCTCTGGCCTGCAAAGGATACCCTGGGTTTCTCCAGCTTAAAGTGTTGCAGAAGTTGTGAATGTAAGTAAACAAACTAGGGCTTTGTTACACGGTGCATTTTGTCCCTTTTGTCCTTCCTTATTTTTTCTGTTCTGAGCTGAACAACAGAACAGGGGCGAATGATCAAAAACAGTTTGGGTAGTAGATGAGAATAGGATGTTGTGTTTAAATTCCTGAAAGAAAGGAGGCAAGAGAAGAGCTGCATCTCACAGCAATGTAATAGCAAGGAATCCTCTCACTTAAGGCTTTTGTTTGAAGTCTGAATGTTTGAAGAATATTTATGTTTCTTACCTTGAGGTTACCGATGTCTGTATTTTAATTGAAGACAGGAAACTAATCAGTCTGGCCCAGCTGTGGAATAAACAACCTCAGAAATGCAATTCGAAAAACTGTTCTTGTTACCTTATTCACCCCGGCCCTGGGTTATGCTACAACAGTATTTTCTCTCTTCTTGGTCTGAACCCATAAAGAGCGAAATATATAACGTTCCTTGTTTGACACCTTCACAGAGCAAAACAAATCATTTTCCTCAATGCAAGCATAATTCTAAAGGATACTTAATGAAACTAGTGTTCTTTTGCCTTGGACTAGTTCAGCATTAAATATTTTCTGCATATTTTGTCACCAAAAAAGAAAGGAAATTGTGTGTGTAATTTACTGATCAATAAATTCCTGTCTGTGAAGCTGAATATTTTGCTACACACACACCCAGTCATCAGCCCCATGCAACTTCCCAGTGTGACAATGACTAGAAACAGGAAAAAAAATGATACAATACCTGGAGCATAATCAGTGGCAGGAGCTATTACAGGGATTTGGGGGTTTAAACAAATATTTACCAGTAAGTCCTTAGCTTAATTTTGTCAGGCTTTTACAGTTAAAGCCCAAGAGAAGCACTACTTACAGTTTCTTATACAAAGCTGTGCAAAACGTTCTGAGCAAGACTCAAAAAGAAGCACACTTCAACCAATCCAAGTTTTGTTACAGACTTGGAAGTGGGCCTCAGTTTCTGTAGGTGTCTGAATCTGGCCTAGGTTTTGGACAAACATATTTTTAGGCAATTCCTCTCTCCCATGAAGTCCAGGGAATAACATTTTCCCCTGATTACCTAGTTGAATCTAAGTTAAACCAATTGGAAATGAACTTACATAAACCAAGAGTAAAGAGGAAAAAATGGAACCTTCCCTGCAGATAGCCCCCTTTTTTACTCCCCTCTTCCTATCTCTCTCTCTGTCTAATCTGTCTGTCATCAGCTTGCTGAAGCATGTTGTTACCCCAGAGTCTCAGTAACAAGCAGAATCTTTTGAGTTAATTTAGAATTTAGGATAAGGGATCTGATTGATGATATTAAATGTTCTGGTTACCAGAAGGGAGGCCCCTGACACCATATCTGATCACCGGTGATTTCTCCCCAAAAGAAACACGCTTGGAGTCCAGATTAAAGTTCACTAATATATTGTAAGAATTTAAATTCTTACAAGTGCATAAATAAGAACAAGAACACCCACCCCAAAACAGAAGAGAAGAAAGACAGAAAGACAGAAAGATCCGTTACAAAAGTCTCTGTGTCGCCGATGGTGGTACTGATGTCTGCAACCTTCTACCTTTGGGCTCAGGTTAGCACTCAGGGGGGAACTGCAAGTGAACCCTCGCAGATGGGTCAATTGCCCTCGGTGGAATCCTTGGCTGTTGCCACAGGAGCCAAGGCTGATGATGAGTGGTGGTACAGTTCTGGTACGATTCTTGTTGGACCTTCACCACAACGGAGTGTTTCAGGTACGATGACAATGTCATGGTCCGAGGCGGGTAGAGATCAAACACCTCTGCTTGGTGTATCCCAGATCACCAGTGCTGAGCCTTCACCGTGGTGTGGGAACCCACTGCAGTTGTGAATGATCCCTATGCCTTTTCCCTCTGTGGTGTAGTCAGGCTGGAATGCTACTCTTGAAGGGTAACCGTCATTGGATCCTGACCCTTCGATACAGGGAAGTGGGCCCTCAATGGCGTAGACGCGCCCTCTCTGACACACAGTGTCCTCACAGACACAGATGGAACACTGACCACACCCTCCCTTGGGGTGCAGTGCTTTTGTAGAACCTTTGGTGGGAAAACTTGTGTAGGGTGGTGTGCACAATTTCGGGCTGGGTGCTAAGGATCTGCACGTCGTGGGCACAGTTCTAGTGTGCCATGTGCAATTTTAGTAACAAGTGCAAACATTTAAGGCGGGAAAAGTCCAAAGTTCAACTGTCCACAAACTCCATTTTGTTTTCCAGTCACTGATGACAATCGCCATTTTAAGTGTGCACCTTACCCAAATTCTGTACACAACAATTGCACTATAAACATTATGAACAGATCAACATTATAACATTAGAGTCCCTCTAACAATGTCATCCAACCAAATATTTTAAATGTTGATTTACAGAAAATGGAATATTCAAGGCTGGAGTGAGAATGTTGTAGACCAGTCCCAAACCCAAATTCATCAGTAACAATAAACAATCCTCTGCCCCTGGGCAACGTTCCCTCTAATTTTTTCCATCCATGTGCGGAATAATATATTTGCACTGAGGCATGTGCAGCACCACCTGCTGTCAGCTGTAGGTGCTCTGCACCTGCCTCTCTCCTCGGTGGCCACCCAAGCACTCAGCTTACAGGGAACATTGCCCCACAGTGTTATGCTGCCAGAAGAGTGGGTAGGAGACATCAATAAAGGCATGAGAGAAATAGCACATAAAGACTAGGGACGGGAACAATTAACCAGTTACCTGGTAAGCATCACCCTTACTGGGTGATGCTTACTGGTAACCAATTCCCCAGCACCTGGGAGCAGGCCCCCGCCTGTGATGCTTCATGGGCAGGGGGACTGCTCCAGCCCGTCTGGGACCACCATGCTTTGGGCTGGGGCTGGCAGCCCCGCAGGACTGGGCGCCACCAGCCCTGTGGACTGGTGGCTGCTCTAGCCGGGTCGGGCCCACTATTCTGTGGGCAGATAATGCTTAATTGGTTTACTGATTAAACAGGATTTTACATCCCTAATACAGGCATAGCATAAATTTCACATGGGCTATCTTGATTACCTTTCAAGTAACTTTTTTCTTAAGATGAGGCATTTCTGAAGAGACAACGGGTATAACTTCTGACTCCATTTGAAAAAGAGACTGTTCCCAATTATTTTGGTTGCATCTATGACCTGTCATTGGAGGTCTAAAGTTACCTTTAATAATTGCTGATGAATGTATGTTCGGTTGCTTGTTTTATTTTTTTCCTGTTAGGCTCTTTTGTGACCAGTTATTTTATAAGATTGTGGTGCTGAAGAATTTATAGGAAGCTGAGCCCCCTTTTCCTTTTGTAGATGACAGATATCAGTTCAAGAATGTTGCCATGTGGCTGAGACACTGACATCTTCCTCAAACGTAACCTTGTGCCTCTTTTATTTTTTATATTTTTGGGTGTTATGGACACATAGTGCACATGGTATGAAATATGAAATTTTTTGGAATTGATGGCTTAAATGTGACTCTTTCGAACTGATAGCCTCCACTCCAGTTTGACTGGACCACCATATAGTTGGTATCTAAGGATCCATCTGGTCTGATTTGCCCAATGGCATGGGAGACAGGTGCTGAAAATGGAGTAAGCAAGAACTGGCAATAAAAAAATTGCAGTAAAGGAAGAAGGCCCGTGTGCCTTGCTAGTCAACAAGCCATAAAAGAGAAGCCAGAGTTCAATCCCTTAGGCAGTCACAACATCAACAACAGACCATGCCAATTTTGATCAATCTCCTTGCACCTGGAAAAGCCTGCATGAAGTACGTCTCCAATGTCATAAGAACATAAGAACATAAGAATGGCCATACTGGGTCAGACCAAAGGTCCATCGAGCCCAGCATCCCATCTGCCGACGGTGGCCAATGCCAGGTGCCCCAGAGAAGGAGAACAGAAGACAATGATCAAGTGATTTATCTCCTGCCATCCATCTCCTGCCCTTGTTATGAAGGCTAGGGCACCATACCTTATCCCTGGCTAATAGCCATTTATGGACCTAACCTGCAAAAATTTATCAAGCTCTTTTTAACCAGATGTCATCATCTGGTTCCTTGACTGCTACTCCTCGACGTACTCCACGTGACCCAAAGACTGTGGTGCTGAAGAGTTTAATCCTGTGTTAGCTTGAGCATTTTGTGTTTCCTTTTTCTAATTCTGGCGTTTGTTTTTATTAACTGGAAGACATCCCAGACCTTAATCGTTTTTGGGCAGGGGTTGGCATTCTTTGGCTCTCGGCTCATCAGGGTAATCTGCTGGCAGGCCATAAGACATTTGTTTGGTCTCCTGTAGCTCCCAGTGGCCACGGGGTTCACTGTTCCTGGCCAAAGGGAGCTGCGGGAAATGGCAGCTGCCTGCATCACTTTCCACAGCTCCTGTTGGCCAGGAATGGTGAACTGAAGCCACTGGGAGATGCAGGGCAAGGCCTTTGGACAGTCAACATCAGCAAAATGTCTTGCGGTCCACCAGCAGATTATCCTGATGGGCAAGAGCTAAAGATTGTTGACCCCTTTTTTAGGGTATGAAAGTGGGATTGTGTGCATGCATGTGTGTACAAACACCTGTAAGTTTGCATATGGAAGGTATTGGAGAGAGAATCCCTTATAAAATCTTGAGGACGTGTCCTAAGGAGCCTTTTAAAACTATCAGCAACAAAATATAGTGGTAAATTGTAAAGTGAAGGTTCCGTTGATTAAAGCATCTTAGTAATGTCTGTATCCGCATCTGGGGAGAAGATAAGGTTAGCCATCACATGTAATCAGGGGTGCTGGAATAATTTGTGTAATGGGGATGTTGAGAGTCATTGAACTAAACTATTAGCTCTGTATATAGTGGAATCCACTTCAAGCCAGAGGTGCAGCTGTTCCCCCAACAACCTTAGTTTGGGCACCTCTATATGTGATAATAAAATCCAAGGGGGAAGCTTTAATCAGAAAGCTTTGAATTTGTAATTTAAGACATAAAAACAGTAATCGGATTGCAATATTAATATATACAATCAGATAAGTTGTGGTTGCACACCTCTGGGAAAGTTCTTTAGTTGGAGTCTGTAACCAAACTGACAGCCATCTCCTTGGTTTCTTTCTAGAATTTGAAAGGATTGATTATTTGCTGCATTAATCTGATTGTTTGACTAAATTGGTCCTAACTGAAATCCAATATGATTGTTTACTTGTTCACTTAAACTTAATATGATTTTGATTTGATGGCTTTCTTGCTTATTTTGACAGCCTTTATTTCATTTAGTTACAATGCTGTCTTAATTTTATTTTTAATAATTTTAATAAAATATATAAAGAGGATACTGAGTCACATTTTTAAAATCAGCAACATGGGCCAGAAACTTTGAAAATCTAGGTGAACATCAGCCAGTCCACCTAGGAATCTATTGAATTCCCTTCTCTTATAAACCCTGTTCTCAAAAGGTTAATTTCCCCATTTTTCAGGGATTCCCCTCTAATATGGCCATTTAAAAAGAAAATCAGCTGGACATTATATATAATATTTCCTTAATATAGCTATGAGTCAGTCAACAAAGCATCTACATCGATACTGGAATTTCAGGAGCAAGGTGTGTTCTCTTTCAGTTCTGCTGTCATGGATGGCAGTTACATGGACTAGACAGAGAAAGTTGCTGCATCGTGGAAGGGACAGAATGTCTGTGGGTGATGGTTCTTTGAATATTGAAAGAACATGTTTACTTTTTCTTAGAGAATTTACATTAGCTGTCAAACCCAGGAAGTTCACAGAACTTCTCTAAATGGGGAAGGCAAAAAGGCATGTGCATGCGCACGTGCACACACTTTCTTTCTTTCCCCAGGGTGGTGGGGGTGCTGAGAAGAGAAATGGTTATACAACCCTTGCAAAAGTGAGTGATTCAAAGGAGATTACAGAAGAATTAAATTCTGGAATTAGTGAGTGATTTAAAATAAAGCTGGTTCCCTAGGATTCGTGTGCCTAGGGTTCTCTGTTGAAAAACTCTCTATTGACTATCAATTCTTCAGGGTTAAGGTCTATATTTGTAATATGTACTTTGAGAGTTAATCACAGCAGGGCCCTGATCCTTGACAGGAGTCTCTAGTTGCTTTCATAATAGAGAAAAATAAACTCTGTGTATGTTTGTGGGTGAATAGCTTTGGGCAGTGAGTCATTGTAGATAATGAGATGGTGGAGTTAAGGCAGGTTAAAGGTCTCGGACTCGTATAAATTGGTTAAAGGTCTCAGACTATATATAAATTGTGAGCAGTAAATAAAGATTTTGAAAGAGTTAGGAAAGGGAGAGAATAAAGTGTCTTCATGACAGGTGCCAGCAAGTTACTAGGCTGTCTTGAAGAAATAAAAAAATACAGGATATAGAATGGGATTGAAGAAACCAAGACAATTCGGCTTGAAAGTTGTCTGGATTTCACTGCAAGCAATTTTGCATTTTGAAGACATGGGAAGGAATAGCAGGAGGGATAAAGAAGCAGTGAAAGCTTTTTTCTAGAGTGTGTTTAGAATAGGGTAGCAAAGAACGAGGTCATGTGTCTTTCAAATCATACCCCTATCATTGTAGTATCTAGGTACTACTGATTTACTGAGGGGGAATTAAAAGAGCTAAATGAGTATAATTTGGCCACACAGTGAATACTGAGACATGATAATACGATAACAGTCTGCAAACATCTGAAAGTTGTAAATACCAAAGATGAAGAGGAATTATTTAAGTAGCTACATGTAGGTATGATTAATGGAATAAGAAAGGTAAAATATAACTTGGCTATCTTCACAGTGAGATCAAGTAGATGGTGCAATAATCTTCCAATGGTGAATGCCTCATTGCTTGGGATATTTAAAACTAGACTGGAAAATACATTAACAAATGTACAAATGAAAAATCCTACATCGCAGGGACTTAAATACTTAAATAGAGTTAGTATCTATATAACCACACGTAAGACACAATATTTTGCTTCTCTCTTTTATTGCAACTCATCGCAAGGTCAAACCTTTCACGGAAAAATAGAAACTTACAAACTGTGTGAATTGTCTTGTTGCACTCATAAAAAGACATTAAAGAGAAATGATTAAAGTTCTACACTAGATCTGCAATATCATTCACTGACTTTATTCTTAAAATATTGTTGCCATTTTGGAGTAGATAAAAAGCCCAGCTTAATACACATTCACATGTATTTATCACATTCCAAGCAAAACTCTACTTTATAATTTTTCCAGATAAATGTTTTCAGCCTCATTTTGAAATGTCTAATAAGAAAATATTTAACAACTGTCACTGGAATTACTTTTTCCCGTTGTTTTCAAAAATTAATGCTGTGAGGCTAGAATACAGTTTTGGCAGAATTGCATGGACATATTAAAAATGTTCTCCGGGTTATGTTGTATCAGTTCATCTGGATTAGCAAAACACTTTGACAATAATGGCAACTCATCATCCAAAACGTGAGCAGTTGATATTTTGGATTAAAACAGCATAACCTTTAAAGAGCAAATATGCAGTGCTATATACCTCAAAGAATCATCCTTTAACCAAATTGCAACATTCTAAAGGTTAATGCAACTTCAAACTGAAGTTGCAATGTTCGCTTGTCAACACTTGTCAAATTTAACTCTTGTGACACATATAGAAAATTAAATTTTTATGTATTCACTAAAGCTATTTTCTGCATGTATTGCCTTATAAATCAGTTCTGGATTAAAAAACAGGTATACAATTGCCAACGAAAGTAATCATCTGTAGTTGGAGGAAAAATATGAAAAGCATTGGCGTAAAATGCTTAAAATATATAATTTAGAGGATGCCAGAAGAATTTTTCCCCCAGAGCAATTATTCTCTTCTAGAGTAAGGCCTTGATCCTGCAGAGTAATGCATGTAGTTGTACCCTTGCACCCACATGGAGTACCACTGAGCTATGGCACAGCCTTGGCTTGCAAGTACAGGGCCCACATTAGCAACCACAAACTACAATGGGGAAAATCAGTATTGTGACTTTTATGTATTAGATTTTCCCTTTTTTTTTTTTTGGAAATTTCAGAATTTGTTAACATGACAGCACCACGAAAGGAAACAGGTTCATTCAGAAAGCTTAATTTTAAAAAAATGAAATAATATCACTGTTTTACATAAACATGGCCTTATATCTTATTTCCCTTATAGCTGGTGTCTTCTATGCAGTATTTGACCTCATTAGTTACTTATGGTAAAATAAAGAGCTGTTAGCTCACCTATTACAAAAATGGCAAGGTGCAAAAATTGAGAAATCTATACATCTACATGACTAAGGAAAAATCACTGCTGCTGTTCTACAACATAAAACAAGTAAGATTGTCTAGTTAAATAACCATTCAATAGTTACCATCATTTATTAAGGTTTCCATTCAAAAATGAATTTCAAAATAATGATTTTTTGTAATTAGCAAAATGTTTAGAAGAAAATCACAACTATTTGTGGATTCTTATACTACCGTGCATCCTAAAACATATGGGTGGTGTCAGTCTAGGTAATCATATGGATTAAGATTAGCTCCCAGTTTCAGCAGAGACCTATGCTGATCAGTTACACTGATACTAGCACTGAGTTACCACTTACAAATTAAAGGAAACACGCATGACTGAGGCAAAGGGAATAGAACAAAAGAAAACAGGCTTAATATCAAGTATAACTCAAGCCATCCACAGAATTAGTAGGAATCCATTTCAGGAAATCAGCCAGAGGACTTTACATTGTGTTTATGCATACAAAAAGATACAATGCATTTCTAAAGATTTGTTTTCAACATTCGTACATAGTTTTACAGTACATCAAAGTCAGTGTATAGTTAACTCCATTTTACTGTAACTAGTGTAAACTCACAATTATATTGCATCATGAAAGGTTATGAGCCCTCTTCTATGTCTTTGGGGATTTGCAGATTTTTAGGACAACAATTAATATTCAGAACAGTTACATGAGTCTAGCTACAATTAGAGAGTCCAGTTTCTGTTCCAAAATTTCCAGGAGGGACACAAGACCCCTTTAAAAACATTAATTTTAAAACTTAAAAATAAAATAAAAGCTATTTAGAATGGACTCTTAAACATATATTTCACAGAAAGCAAAATGAGATTTAAAAACATAAAAGGTTTAAAATATTCCTGCCACACAGTAGAGCCACAATCTGCTGTCCCCATTAGACCTGCTGAATGCATCAGTTGAACTGTAATATCATATAGGATGTTAGGAGGCAGTAGACATACTGGGTGTCCAGCCCATTTGATAAGCCCGTTCCAAGGTCCTCTTGCAATCTTGCAGTACAGTACTGAAGGTTATGTGTGGATATTGCTGCACTAGCTGTTCCACTGTTGCTTCATTCACCTACAAGCAAAGAAAAGACACTAACTCACATGAAGCAAATAAAACATGCACCCTAATATGGACGACAAGAAACATATCAATGTTTGGATTCCTGAATAGGAAGCTACATGACTCATCCTGCAAGTCTTCTTTATGAGGAAAAGGCTTTCAGCACTGGACCCTAGGTTTATAATTTGAATTACATGAATATAATGAAGTATAGTTTTTTATGACAAAAATCCTTCTAAGATCCCATGTGCCACTAGCTTGGACACTCAGGGGAGGCAAAACAGTAAAGAATCAAAGACTAGTTCTCGAGTACCCTGCCTAGAGTGACAAACACCTTAATTAAGAGTCTTTTCACAGACGAGTATCCATTCAAATTCTACCAGAAAGACAGAAAGCTTACCAAGTGCAAGATTTTCCTTGTGACAGAAAAATGAAAAATGGGCAATAAGTGTTCTGAAGAGAAATAAAAACAACTTTGGGCATGATTCTGGTACCCTTACAAGTAGTAACTCCTCAACTAGCACTATTGAAATGGATTACCTCATAGGGAGATAATGTGAATAAGAGTAAGGGAATCTGTTAATGAAGAGCATACGAATCATCTGATTACATAAGGAGCAAACTATTTTTATTGAACATGAACATCATCTTGTAATACGGGTCAGCACTTCCAAAGGTTAAAGAGTCCTCCAAAATATAAGCCCTCAGAGCTCTACATATATCTCTGATGGCAGCTTCTGTTTTTTGCCTTTCAGTGTGAAGGTAACACAGAACTAAGGTCCATGGTGAGGCAGGCTGAAATGGTATGAATCAATAATTAAAATGTACAAGACTGGCAGGTCAGGGATGTCCCCGCTAGACCTTAACCATCAAAGATACCACTTTTATTCTTGATTAGACAAGGCAATCAGACAGGCCTAATTAAACCTAACACCTTTACAATTGCAGTGCTGTGAGGGGATTAATTTGTCAATTATTTTTAAGCTGATTGCAGTTCATATCACAGAAGTAGACAGCTTCCTTCATCCTTTAGATAAATAAAAGATTAACCTAAGAACCACAACTTTTAGGTAGCTTTCTCTGAAATCTTTATTGAACACTTTGGCATTTTTAAATGCATCAATATTTCATTTAAATATGGAGCAGCCTACACTGTCAGGATATACCAGTTATACAATTCCCCACTTTTCTTTTCTAGTGTCCAACACTCTAGGCAAAAATGATGTTTATCATCATCACTGAAATCCTTCTACGAATATTTAAAGCATAATGACTACAGCATCTAATCATATTCCCCCCCAAAATCCAAAGAACTATACCGGGGACGGTAGAGACCGAACAGGGATTGCACACTCTGTCAGGGATAAATGAAGAGTTTCATCTCCAGTTTTTCTGCTTTGATAATAGAAACACTCAATCTTCATTGGAAGATTCATCTATCGGAGGCTGACTTGGATAGAAAAGTGGTTTAACTTCTCTTCCATGAACACAGAGAAAATGCAAGCCCTGTACTCTTTTGGTAAACTATCATGTTAAAGTAATACCTGTGGGTGCTGAAAAACAAGAAGCATCTTTTAATAAATCCCAATTAAATTAAAGGTAGCACAAGACCTCCAAAATATTCAGTGCTCACAGGTGAATACAAACTTTTAAACTAACAGCAACATTCAGCAGAAATGCTTCTTGGAAGTAGAGTCCATATAAGTGTGTGTGTTAAGATTTTGTTCTTTTTAGAACAGTCAACAGAGCCTTTTACTTCCGCTAATACCTTTCAGATTTTCTGCAGAGAGCCAAGGTAAAGTTACAGAATCTATCATGTTATCATCTCTCACCTCCCTCTCTGGAATACTAAACTCACATGACTAGATTAAAACCCCCAAATTATATTACAGTTAATAGCCGGAATGAAGAAGATCAGAAAGGCAAGTCAGCCATTTTGATGTTCCTAGATGGGAACCAAGGAAGCAGAGTTTACATTCATCCATTAAACTATCTTTAAAATGTGTGGATCTTATTGTGCTCACTCACAAGGTTATTGGGGTTTCTTAATAGATGTCATTGTTAAGGTTTAAATGGCAATGCATATAATAGTGCAAATAGATTTCCATGTGATAGAAAACAGATACATTCAAATTAGACAATTGGAATATGTAACCACAAACTGGAGGGGTATCCATCTTTTTAGGTCTTCCTATCAATGCTTTTCTGGAAAACATGCTTTGTCAAAAACAAATTATTGGGCTAATTACAGGCGTAACTCGGTGAAAGATAATGTTTATGATACACAGATCAGATTAGATGATGTAATTGTTTCTTCTGGCATTAAAAATCTATGAATCTATAAAAAAACACTTAGCTCTTAAGCCATTAATGCCATATGTATCTTTATAGGCAGTTATGCTTGCTGGCTTTTTTGTGCCACAATATAGGAATCTACTCTACAGTTGAGAGAGTTTGTGAGCAAGTGTGCGAGTCTGTCTGTCCATCTGTTTGTTCAAGAATTCTTCCTAAATGGTAAGAGCTAGGGCCACCACATTTAGTATGCAGCTTCCTCTTATCATAACTTAAAGCAAGGTCAGGGTTTGATCATGTGTGTGCACCTCTTATCAGAACTTAAAGCAAGGTTAGGGTTTGATTTTGTGTGTGTGTGTGTGTGTGCGCGCTCCACCCCTTTTGGGACCGCCCCAGCTTTGAGCCTCCCACCCCAGGTACTCTTTAGGGAGAGTGGGGATTTGTATGGGAACATTGCTGGCTGTTCCTCTTTGTCAGGGAGCAAGAGTAAAGTGCACAGTTTGCTCCATTCCTCACTCTGTCTGGCGAGCGCAGGGGGCAGACGAACCTAGACCAGGGGACATGCACCCTTCCCCTGGCTGTGCCCACGAGAGCTGCAGTCGCTGTGGAGCGATGCTTCTTATCTGGCCCCAAGCTGCTGCAGCAACAGAGTAAGGATAGTCCCCTCTCACTGGGCAAGCCTGCATACTGAACCCCTCATCCCTGCCCTACCTCAGAGCAATGATTTAAATGAAGAAAAACAAAATTTAATTGAGTTAAGGACCTTGGCAATGGTGGGTAAATCTAGTATCTTATAAGCAAAAGAAAGACACACAATCTTGTTAGCATCTGTGGTTGCCAAATGGGCAGAGGACACCTGAACAGGACCACTTGGGAGGGAGTGAAATTGAAGGCTAAACAAATGTACAGTCTACGGAACAGACAGTTGTTGAAGATAGTGGAGTCAAGGGGCATGCTGAAGCACAAACAGGTCTCTGCATGTAGTTGGCCTACAAGATAAAGCTGAGCATGTAGGGGATAGACAAAAATACTATGAAAGAAAGAGCAAGAAGTAAATAACCAATCTTCCCATAAAATATGCATAAAAAATTGTTAGACACACTAGTTTCCAGGGCTGTCAAGAGGATTTCTAGACATTTGTTTTAAGGTCATTTGAAAATCTTAATTTTATTACTCAGATTCTAGATATTACTCGGACTTAGTTGCTGCAGTTAAGTTTTATCTTATGTTCATATTTGGAATCTTTAGAAGTCTTGTAAGAAACCACTTTGTGCTTGAAAACTGGCACACTTACTCTTATGCCAGAGGAGAATTTTTCCCCAGGTTTCATGATAAATTATGATTGTTTATGTACATAAGAACATAAGAACATAAGAATGGCCATACTGGGTCAGACCAAAGGTCCATCGAGCCCAGCATCCCATCTGCCGACGGTGGCCAATGCCAGGTGCCCCAGAGAAGGAGAACAGAAGACAATGATCAAGTGATTTATCTCCTGCCATCCATCTCCTGCCCTTGTTATGAAGGCTAGGGCACCATACTTTATCCCTGGCTAATAGCCATTTATGGACCTAACCTGCAAAAATTTATCAAGCTCTTTTTTAAACCCTATTAGAGTCCTGGCCTTCACAGCCTCCTCGGGCAAGGAGTTCCACAGGTTGACTGTGCGCTGTGTGAAGAAAAATTTCCTTTTATTAGTTTTGAACCTACTACCCATCAATTTCATTTGGTGTCCCCTAGTTCTTGTATTATGGGAAAAGGTAAATAATTTTTCTATAATCACTTTCTCCACACCATTCATGATTTTATATACCTCTATCATATTGCCCCTCAATCGCCTTTTTTCCAAACTGAAAAGTCCCAGTCTCTCTAGCCTCTCCCCATATGGGACCCTTTCCAAGCCCCTAATCATCTTAGTCGCCCTTTTCTGAACCTTTTCTAATGCCAATATATCTTTTTTGAGGTGAGGAGACCACATCTGCACGCAGTACTCGAGATGTGGGCGTACCATAGTTTTATATAGGGGAAGTATGATATCTTTTGTCTTATTATCTATCCCTTTTTTAATAATTCCTAACATCCTATTTGCCTTACTAACTGCCGCTGCACACTGCGTGGATGTCTTCATAGAACTATCCACTATAACTCCAAGATCCCTTTCCTGATCTGTCGTAGCTAAATTTGACCCCATCATGTAGTACGTGTAATTTGGGTTATTTTTTCCAACATGCATTACCTTACACTTACCCACATTAAATTTCATTTGCCATTTTGCTGCCCAATCACTCAGTTTGCTGAGATCTTTTTGTAGTTCTTCACAATCCCTTTTGCTTTTGACTGTCCTGAACAACTTTGTGTCATCTGCAAACTTGGCCACCTCACTGCTTACCTCATTTTCTAGATCATTGATGAACAAGTTGAACAGGATTGGTCCCAGTACTGACCCCTGGGGAACACCACTAGTTACCCTCCTCCATTGTGAAAATTTACCATTTATTCCCACCCTTTGTTTTCTGTCTTTTAACCAATTCTTGATCCATGAAAGGACCTTTCCTCCTATCCCATGACCACCTAATTTACGTAAAAGCCTTTGGTGTGGGACCGTGTCAAAGGCTTTCTGGAAATCTAGGTATATTATATCCACTGGGTGCCCCTTGTCCGCATGTTTATTAACCCCTTCAAAGAATTCTAACAGATTAGTTAGACACGACTTCCCTCTGCAGAAACCATGCTGACTTTTGCCCAACAATTCGTGCTCTTCTATGTGCCTTGCAATTTTACTCTTTACTAGTGTTTCTACTAATTTGCCTGGTACTGATGTTAAACTTATCGGTCTATAATTGCCAGGATCTCCTCTAGAGCCTTTTTTAAATATTGGTGTTATATTGGCCATCTTCCAGTCATTTGGTACCAAAGTGGATTTAAAGGATAGGTTACAAACCACTGTTAATAACTCCGCAATTTCACATTTGAGTTCTTTCAGAACCCTTGGGTGAATGCCGTCTGGTCCCGGAGACTTGTTACTATTCAGCTTATCAATTAATTCCATAACCTCCTCTAATGTCACTTCAATCTGAGTGAGTTCCTCAGATTTGTCACCTAAAAAGGCTGGCTCAGATTTAGGAACCTCTGTAACATCCTCAGCCGTGAAGACTGAAGCAAAGAAATCATTTAATCGCTCCGCAATGGCACTGTCCTTCTTGATCGCTCCTTTTATATCTTTATCATCCAAGGGCCCCACTGCTTTTTTAGCGGGCTTCCTGCTTCTAATGTATTTAAAAAACATTTTACTATCATTTTTTGAATTTTTGGCTAGCTGTTCCTCAAACTCTTTTTTGGCTTTTCTTACTACATTAGTAGTAGTTAAATGTAGTTAAATGTTTGGCTGTTAAACACTTTTCAAATTCATGTTAATAAAAATAATCATAAACATTTCAAATTTATATTACACAAATCAATCTAATTAACATTGCAGTAAAAATGGTAAAGAAAATTCCACATATTATAAAAACCTATGTAAGTTCTAGGATGAGAAAAAACTATTTGAAAAATAAGGCCTTAGACTATTCCCTCTGAAACCAAATGGAAATCTTGCTATTTCTCACCAGAAAAACTCAGACCAAATCAGATACTAAATCATCAGCAGTTGTAAAGGTTCAGTGTCATACTCAAAGAACATTATCCAAAAGGAGGTAATAGCTAAATCAGAAAGATATCAATAATTTGGTCCTTGTTATCAGGTCCTCTAATGTAAAGATTAAGATACCAACAAGCATTTTCATCACTAAAATCATAAAAAAATAAGCTTCTGTATCTTTTATAAGATGCAGTTTGTTTGGAAATAGAAACCCCCTTCCAGCCTGCATGATACTAGACACTGAGGGAAAAACAGGAATGTTGACATCTTCATGTTAAATGAAATATTTTTTTCTCCAACCAATTTTCATTAATCTCCATCAATTGAAATGTCAAAAGAAAGGCTACTAGCTGAAGCTAAATCAATTAGATTATCTAATACATTATCATTTATTTGTATTTCATTAGCATATACAATGTAAGAGGTGCGATCTACACGTAAGGAAAACACAGTCTTTGCTCCTAAAAGCAAGATCAGTGATTTGATAGGCCATTAACAGCAGAAAATGAGGGTTAAAAGCACAAAAGAACTAAAGAAATGAATAGTAAATTCAGGCAGATCCTCCCCATACAGGTCTCAAAGAAAATCCAAAAGGTGCACATTGTTAGATTTTCAGTAATTCTCAAAAGTGTCTCAGTTTTGGGGTTTTTTTTTGTATGCTTCAGGCAGTGTTCTATACTGGACTCCAGAGAGAGTTTTAATACTATATTCTTTAACTTCTATATCAGGGAATTGTTTCTATTTTTTTATCCCCCGCTGTCTCCATATTGCCCTCAAGAAAAAGTGAGTCAAATAGATCATATTTATATCCAAGAGAATCAATTTTGATTTAAGCCCCTTCTCCAGTGAAATGAGGAGCTGCAGTTGAAATATAATCAACTGAATCAAAAAGATTTTCAGTGAGACAGTGAGCAACATTTGCCAAGAGTGAACTGTAGTGGGGATAGTGACGAGACCATCTATACCATGTTAGTGTCAAACCTGTAACCTCTGTGCAGGGATAAGCCCTGGGATGATTTGTGATGCTTTGTGGGGGACCCTAGGGAAAGTGGTGCAGGGAGGTGTGGGGGTGAGCAGGAAGCCCCGTCTTCGGGGGGTTGTGCTGTCCCGCCCTCATACACCCCTGCTGTTGGGGGGTGGTGGTCTCATAGGGGGTGGCTCCTGGGGTGTTTGAGAGGGGAGAGAAGCGGGCACCTCTCAAGGGCTCAAGCGCTCCTTCTCATTCTCTGTTTTGTGTGTTTCTTTGTCTCCTTCTGCAGGTGGTAAGGGCCATCAACTCCATCCTGGGTCATCCGCCTGGAAGACCTGGACCGGATCGTTACAGGATTTGCCACCCTGGGGTTCCCCAACTGCAGGGGAGCAATTGATGGAACCCACATCCCAATCCATGCACCACATCATCGAGCAGCCCAATACATCAACCACAAGGGCTATTTCTCGATGGTGCTGCAGGCCCTGGTCGACCACCATAGACAGTTTACTGACATTTTCATCGAGTGGTTGGGCAGGGTGCATGACGCCCATGTATTTAGAAAACTCCAGCCTCTACCAGAAGCTGGAGGCGGGCACATTCTTCCCTCAGTGCAACTTTGCGGTTGAGGACATGCAGATGCCACTGTGCATCGTGGGGTATGTGGCCTACCCCCTCATACCGTGGCTTATGAAGCTGTACACCCGTCACCTGGACCCCAGTAGGGACCAATTCAATGCCCACCTCAGCCAGGACTGCATCCAGGCGAGGTTCAGGGACGTCCTGACCTGCCTCGATGTGGGGGAGCACAACATTCCTGAGGTGGTCTCCATGAGTTGTGTCCTCCACAACACTGTGGAGAGGAAGGGGGAGGCCTTCCTACCAGGGTGGGGGGCAGAGGCTGGCCAGGAACAGAGGGTCTTTGAGCAGCTGTGCACAGCTGCCATCCGCCAGGCCCATCAGTTGAGGGTGCGCATCTGGGAGGCCCTGATGGAGAGTATCTCTCAATGACCCCAGTAACTCTTCCCAGAGCTTCCGCACTAGGGGCCTGTGCCTTGCTCCACTATCCCTTTCCCACTACAACCCCTCCCTTCCCTGAACTCTCAATAAACACACCTGTTTTGATTTGAACAAAATAAACTTTGTATTTTTTTTTTAATAAAATAAACTGGGGAGGAAGGGGGCTGAGAACCTGGATGCAGGAGGGAGGAGGGTGGCTCAGGGATGGGATTGGCGCACGGTGCGGCTGGAAGTGCCATCTGGGGTATGGGGACCTCGTCGAACTTGGGGTTAGGTGGGGCCTGGGATAACAGGGAGGTGGGCAGGAGGGGGGGCTGGAGTGGGGTCAGGAATGGCGGGGGGGCAGGGGGCATAGACAGTGCTGGGGGCAGGAGGAGGAGGCATGGGCATAGCAGGGGGAGCAAGGGGTGGGGGAATGGGCATAGCAGGGGGGCAGGGTATGAGGGCATGGGCATAGCAGGGGGCAGAAGCAGGGACAAGAGTCGGGTATGCCATAATTTCACGGATGATGGCACACGTTTTCGCCCTGCCACACAAGCTGGTCCTACATGTGGTTTCGCCACTCGGCATCCTCCTGGACCCTCTGGGTTTGTTGTATGTCGTGTAGGACGGCCATGTGCTGCCTCTTGAGGTCCTCCTGGACTCT
Organism: Pelochelys cantorii; assembly: GCA_032595735.1. NCBI lineage: Eukaryota > Metazoa > Chordata > Testudines > Trionychidae > Pelochelys > Pelochelys cantorii. Next base: position 67,763,161 of record CM064330.1, read on the forward strand.
CATGCGCTTGCAACTCCCCTGGGGTCGGGCGGCTGCCTTGGCTGGTGGTGATTGCCCATCTGTGACGGCTGGTCCGGCTGTGGAGAATAAAGAGGGAGAGGCGGTCAGTTATCCATGCACACACTGTCCTTGAGGCCATGCCCTCCTCTGTGAGCTGCAACCAACAGTCCTCAGGCCACAGGATGGGGAGGTCCCAGAAGCAAGGCCATGTGTAGCCTGCACAGCGGGCCCTGCCTCACAGGGGCCGTGAGGTGCCCAGGGGACCACACTTCCCGCTTCCCTTCCCTCGTCTCATGGACAAACAGGGAAGTATCCAGCCACAGTGGGATCCCATGGGTGAGAGAGGGGCCTGGAGCAGCCTGGCCTTCCCTGGGGCCCGCACACACATCTGCGCCTAGCAGTGCTGTCCATGGGAGAGGGTGGTGCCTCACATGGGCAGGCATGCCTGTGTGTCGTGTGCGGCACTCCTCAGTCTGTATGGGGTCATGGGTGCGCTCTTGTGCACAGCCTGCTTCCAGTGTTGGCGGGTGGTGGGAGGGCATTCTACCCGGGGTCGAGTGACGATCTCACCCAAACCCCTCTGCACCCGCCTCCCCCGCCCTGTGTGTGTGTAAAACTGAGAGCACTCGCCTGATAGTCCTTCCCTGCCCTCAGAGGATGTCTGCAACATGTCCAGGCCCTGGGGTACCGGCTCGAGGGTGATGGTGACCGTACTGGCCATGTCTTACTCCTCCTGCAGCTGCTTGCTGTTCCTCCTCCTCCAGGGAATTCTGGGCGGGCGACAATGGGCGTCTCAAGCCCCAAGTCCACCACCATGGGTGGGGAAAGGGCTTTACCACCTCCCAGGATTTGGTGGAGCTGCTGGAAATAGGAGCAGGAGTGGGGTTCTGCCCCAGAGTGACAGCTATGCTTTCTGGCCCTGGTGTAGCCCTGGTGGAGCTCCTTCATCATACTCCAGACCTGTTCCAATGACCAGGGGAGGTGTCCCCTCTTGGCCAGAACCTCGACCATCTGGCCATATAAGTCCATATTTCTTCACTCGGGGCAGAGATCCTGCAGGGTCTCCTCCTCCCCCCACAACTCGAGGAGGGACAGGATCTGCGCTCTGGACCAGGAGGGTGCATGGCATTTGCTGCCCCTGGCTGGGTCCTGGGAGCCCTGGTGGTGCTCCCTGTGAGAGTCAGGAGGGTCTTGGAGGGCTTGGGGCTGGGCCATAGCTCAGAATTTGTGTGGCAGGGAGAGCCGCATGATCAGGTGCAGCTCCCAGGGCTGGCTTCCTCCCACAAAGCTTGTCCTGGGTGCCTGCAGGTTAAGAGCTGCCAGCAGACAGGAACTATAGAGTTCTGATTACTTTGGATGGAGTTGCCACCAGGGCACCTGTGTTATTTCCTGGAGGCCTCTTCTTTCGAAAAAACACCCTCTTCTGCTTCCACACACGTCTTTTTCTGAAAAAGCATTTTGAGAAAAAGGCTTCTTCCTCATAGAAAGAAGTGTACCACTGTCGGAAAATCCCCTCTGTTTTTTTGACTTTCTGTCAAAAGAACGCATTAGCGGTATGGATGTAAGTATAGTTTTCCTGGAAAAACAGCCGTTTTCCCGGAAAAACGCTGCAGTGTAGACATACCCACAGTGGGGGAGCACTGATGTTAGGAACTCTTCCCCTTCAGGTTTCATCTCCCATTGGCTCCAGTGTCAGGGCACTAGCAGATTAGACATATTTACAGTCATCTAATTCTACTGAATACCTATTTTTCCAAAGTAGTATTTACCTACCAAAATTTTATGATGTTCTTAAGCTCTATTTAATACCTAGTGCCTAGGAAAACAGAGAGTATTTACACTATAAATATCCAGTGGATCAATTCTTTTACAATATTTCTTTTTTGTAAGTAATTTTGAGCTATTTTAACAGGTGAGGATTAACATCAAACAATAAAATATCATGAAAAAGCAAACGTATTTTTTTTAGAGATCACTACTGTATGCATTGCAAATGGATTGGGTCCAAAAAGGTCCTGCTACATACTGTAAAGTTTTGGTTACTTTAGAGGCTTGTTTTTGTTTTGGGACCATCAGGGTACATGGAAATTGTAAATGCAGCTTTCTCTCTGCATGCTCAATAGTATAGTATGGAAACCCATTTTTCCATGTTGTGACTTAGAGGGAAGTTTGTCTTTATACCAGGGGTAGATATATGCCATAAATCCACACTAAAAGTATAGAAAAAGCTTTGATTATTGAATCATGAACTAGCTTTTGTTAGACATATTTCACAAACCCACAACCTCTCCCATGTATTAAAGATGGAATCCAAAATTCAGAGCAAATGGAGTTATGGAGTAGTCAAGTTTATTCACTCATTTTCTCTCTTTTCCAGCTTTAGTTTATTGTTTCCTCAATTCAATGTTTTTTTAAAGTATATTTAATAACAAATGTTTGATTTTTTTCCCCTAGCTAATAGTCGAATGACTAACATTCTCAAGTGGCTCAATTATAACTGTTGCCTATAGCCACAACAAAATGAAAGATTTCTGGAATCGTTTTGTGTGAAGTGCTATGCATTTGATCAGTTAAGGCAGATATGTTCCACAGAGTTTAAAATACTGCCCTAATGCCCAAAAGCAGAACCTTTGCTTAGGACTACTTTAATAATAAAATAACAGCATTAACTATATTAGTACAACATTCTACAGTCTGAAAAAATTCCCTTATGGTTTAGACAAAGAATGAATTTTGGTTAAATGATGTATTTCTTTTTCAAAGTCAATATGGTAGTAGATGGATGATTGATGCAATTGACAAATTCTGTCTCCTCTAAAATACTGATGTAACATGACTACCATGACAATTAGACCACTTAATTTTGTAGTGCAAAGACCATAGCAATTTATTTCCCAGTTATGTTTGGATAGGAAAAGGAGAGAGGGATAGAAACTATGTATAAACATGTCTGATATTTTTGTGCTCTAAAATGAAACAAATGAAATACACAAATCCCATAATAATTAGCTCAAGCACATTTTGAGGCTTCAGAAAATGAATTGACATCATGAAACTCCTACCGAGAAGCTGTAGCAAATTTACTTTTGGAATATGTGTCTCCTTTTTCCTGTTTTTTTCAGCTCAGACAGAGATGCACAACCCTTCAGGGACAAAGGCTTTGTTGAGAAGTTGCTCATGCATGTGGATGCTATTGCCTCAAACAATCACTGTGGTCTCTTGGAGAGGAGAATGGTTATTGCGAATTAACAAAATAATCAATTTCAGTTTTCTGTAGTGTACATAGTTCTTGAACAGCCCACATCCCAAAGCTCACTGTGCTAACCATTATCTCCTATATCTCCTGCCATATCAAGTATAATATTCCCATAAATTATAAAGATGTTTCATTCTCAAGTCTTGAGGAACATTAGGAGCCCTTTCCTTTTGTCATTTTGTAAGAGAAGTCTTTGGTTGTTCGGTTTTGTATATTTAAAACATAGTAACTAATTGCTTCTAGACATAGATTGTACCGCACTTGAGAGTAAAAAATCTTGAAAATATTATACAAAGTACCCATAGACTGTTTTGTTCTTATTTAGAAAAGTCTCAGAGGGATAACTGTGTTAGTCTGTATCTGCAAAAAAAAAGAGAAGTCCTGTGGCACCTCAGAGACTAACAGATTTATTGGGCATAAGCTTTTGTGGATAAAACCCACTTCATCAGATGAACTGGAATTATTTAGAAAACTATTGCATAAGAGATGACTGTCCAGTAAAACAATAGTATTTATTTATAAATAAAAGATCTTCTTTCAACCTCCTTGAAATTTTCATACTGATAATAATAGTGGTGGCCACTTTGCTTTATGAAAAACTATGGATTATCAAAGGTATCGCCTCTGTTTCGTCAGCACATTACTATAACATTTAATACATTGGGAGACATTTTAAAGTAAGTGGAAACATCATTTAAAAACTTCACAGTTAACATACACAATTGAAAAGTTACTGGGACAATACTTTTAGGAAGTATTCTCTCACTTTTTGTGTTCCATACATAATATTGGTTAGATTATATTGAATTTTCCCTCCTCCGTGGCTTGATCCTGCAAACACTTAGGCTACATCTAGACTGCAAGCTTCTTTCGGAAGAAGCTTTTCCAGAAGAGATCTCCAATAAAAACTTTTTTCGAAAGAGAGCATCTACACAGCAAAAGCGATATGCCTTTTCAAAAGATAAGTGTCCACGTTGATTGGACGCTATCTTGCATTTCAGTTGGATGGAGTGGCCACCAGGGCACGTGTGCTTTTTCCTGGAGGCCTCTTCTTTCGAAAAAACACTCTCTTCCGTGTCCACACAAGCCTTTTTCCGAAAAAGCTTTATCGGAAAAATGCATCTTCCTCGTAAAAAGAGGTTTACTGCTGTCGGAAACCCCCGTTTTCTTTCGACTTTCTGTCAAAAGAATGCAATAGCAGTGTGGATGTAAGTGTAGTTTTTCTGGAAAAATGGCTGTTTTTTCAGAAAAACTCGCAATGTAGACATACTCTTACCAATGGGCTTTAGTCCTGATCACATTGACATGAATGAACTTTCTGATGGCTGCAATGAAAACTGGATCAGGCCCTTGGTTTTTACTAACATAAGTAGATGAGTGACTTGTGCATGCCCCTGTAGTAAGTGTTTGAAGGACTGAGTCCTTACTGTATCCCATTGTTGAACTTTACTGTCTACAATCTGACCACTTTTTGGAGATGAAACAGTTAAACTAAAGACACAATAGCATACAGTTAGCTTAAATTCTCTTTCCTCGCATTTTAGCAGACACTTTCACTCATGCATTTAATGGGTAAGCTATTCCAGTTAGCTAACAAAAAAAAAAAAAAAAAAAAAACACACACCACCACGAACCATGTATTGCTCTGTCTTTTAAAATGCTCATATTGAAAATCAAAAGGCAAAATGAATACTTAAAAAGACAGTGGAGTCTTTATCAAGGGAGGGAGGATTGCTGTAATTTCATTCTAATAGGGCTCATTGGTCTTATGCATCTGATATCTTCATTATTCATATTACCTCACCCACCTTGTCTTTCTCATTATTCATAAACAGATGTATCAATGAAAGCTCCTACATTTTATGTTACTTCAAAAATAGAGAATCTTCTTAAATATGCAGTAATGTCATTTGAACAAATTACAGTGATTTAGGGGGAGAATAAGTGCTACAGACTTTTTTTTAAATGTGGGGAAAAAAACAGATTTTGCAGTTTTCAAGATCAAACCATAATTTCAATTCTCAAAATGATTTTTATAAAGTGGAAGTAATTTATCAGGGATTTTGATCTCTTTCAAGTTAGCTTCTATTACCTTTTTTAAATGGCAGGCCAATTGCCATGCTAATTGTATTAAACTAAGCCATGGCCTTATATTCTTGTAGTTGCTATTGTAGATTAATATATGGTTTGGCTGGGATAAACATCTAGCACCTGAGATCCTATCTTCCTTCCACTCAGTTCATTTTCAAGCAACCTGGATAAATAGCAACAAACCATGCATAAAAGACTGAAAAATGTTGTGCCCACCAGGCTTAATCATATATACAAAAGCAGGAAATTTTTTATGCATTGAGGCATCAACCTTGTTCACAAGCTATTTCTTTACAAATCACATTCTTTATGAAAAACACACAGGTGGTGCACTCTCATCACATAAAGGATTTTCAGTTCAAATGTAACTTATCACCTATATGTTAAAAAAACCCACTGTCTTAGCAAACTTTTTCACTTTTAGCGCTCATCTTGATCTTTTTTGCTTCTTGTAATTTCAGAAAAAGTTTTTCTTCTGTCATTTGTTCTGATTGGCACTTTATATACCCTAAAAGTATTGATGGAAAATATATTTTGCAGAAGATCTAAGAAAGTCTCTGGGATAAGTTTTATGGTCTCAGAAATATTCTTGTTGCAAAGCAACTTAAATTTCTTAAAAAAAAAAGCTTGGAAGGAGCCAAGGCTATGGGGAATTTAATGAATGAAATTGGTGCACTCTGTCCATTTAATTTCACTTCAGTGTCAGACTGAAGGTACTAAGTCGGGGTGCACAAGACATCCTCTATGGGCTGGATCCAACTCACCACGCCAGTGGATCCAGCCTGTGGCATCCCTGCCACTCCCCTACCCCCAGGTCAATCAGGGCCTGGGGGCAGGGATAGTGCACAAAGTCTCCTCTCCCCACCAGGGGCACATGGTTCTCTCTAACTGCTGTGCATCCCTGGCAGGGTGGGGACAAGGGCAGGAGGCAAAGACTTCATGTGCTCCCCCACCCCAGGCCCTGATTGGCCTGGGGGCAGAGGGAGCACATGAAGTCTCCTCACGCTGTGGCAACTAGAGGGAACTGCCAGCTGTTTTAAAACAGCTAGTGATTCTCTCTAGGCATTGGGGGTGGGGGGAAAAGACTTCATGCACTCCCCCACCCCCAGGCCAGTCAGGGTCTGTAGGTGGGGGAGCATGAGAACTCTCCTGCCCCCACCCCTCCCACTGAAGGCCTCGCCCTTTCTGGGGTGGCCTGGGGCCACTTCAGAAATCTGTGAAGTGGCTCCCTTTTAAAAATTACTGCCCGCCCCTGAACTAAGCCCTGTCACTATTATTGGAGGCAGGTTTTCAAATGCCAATTCTGTATTTTTTCAATAAATGTTTGCTGCATTTTAACACTAGCATTTCTGACATAAGAACATAAGAATGGCTGTACGGGGTCAGACCAAAGGTCCATCTAGCCCAGTAGCCTGTCTGCCAACAGTGGCCAGCACCAGGTGCCCCAGAGAGGGTGGACCGAAGATAATGATCAAGCGATTTGTCTCCTGCCATCCTTCTCCAGCCTCTGACTAATAGAGGCCAGGGACACCATTTCTATCCCCTGGCTAATAGCCTTTTATGGACCTAACTTCCATGAAATTATCTAGCTTCTCTTTAAACTCTGTTATAGTCCTAGTCTTCACAGCCTCCTCTGGCAAGGAGTTCCACAGGTTGACGACACGCTGCGTGAAGAAGAACTTTCTTTTATTAGTTTTAAACCTGCTACCCATTAACTTCATTTGGTTTCCTCTAGTTCTTCTATTATGGGAACTAATAAATAACTTTTCTTTATTTGCCCTCTCCACACCACTCATGATTTTATATACCTCTATCAAATCCCCCCTCGGTCTCCTCTTTTCTAAACTGAAAAGTCCCAGTCGTTTTAACCTCTCTTCATATACGACCCGTTCCAAACCCCTAATCATTTTAGTTGCCCTTTTCTGACCCCTTTCCAAGGCCAAAATATCTTTTTTGAGGTGAGGAGACCACATCTGTACACAGTATTCAAGATGTGGGCGTACCATAGTTTTATACAGGGCAGTAAAATATTCTGTGTCTTATTTTCTATCCCTTTCTTAATAATTCCTAGCATCCTATTTGCCTTTTTGACCGCCGCTGCACACTGTGTGGAAGTTTTCAGGGAACTATCCACGATAACTCCAAGATCTCTTTCCTGATTTGTCGTAGCCAAATTAGCCCCCATCATACTGTACGTATAGTTGGGGTTATTTTTCCCAATGTGCATTACTTTACACTTATCCACATTAAATTTCATTTGCCATTTTGTTGCCCAATCACTCAGTTTGGTGAGATCTTTTTGGAGTCCCTCACAGTCTGCTTCTGTCTTGACTATCCTAAACAGTTTGGTATCATCCACAAACTTTACCACCTCACTGCTTATCCCCTTCACCAGATCATTTATGAATAGGTTGAACAGGATTGGTCCCAGGACTGACCCTTGGGGGACACCACTAGTTACCCCTCTCCATTCTGAAAATTTACCATTTATTCCTACCCTTTGTTTCCTGTCTTTCAACCAGTTCTTAATTCATGAAAGGACCTTCCCTCTTATTCCATGACAATGTAATTTACACAAGAGCCTTTGGTGAGGGACCTTGTCAAAGGCTTTCTGAAAATCTAAGTATACTATATCTACTGGATCCCCCTTGTCCGCATGTTTGTTAACCCCTTCAAAGAACTCTAATAGGTTACTAAGCCATGATTTCCCTTCACAGAAACCATGTTGACTTTTGTCCAACAAATTATGTTCTTCTATGTGCCTCACAATTTTATTTTTTACTATTGTTTCGACTAATTTGCCCGGTACTGAAGTTAGACTTACTGGTCTGTAATTGCCAGGATAGCCTCTAGAGCCCTTTTAAAATATTGGTGTAACGTTAGCTACCTTCCAGACATTAGGTACGGAAGCCGATTTAAAGGATAGGTTACAAACCACAGATAATAGTTCAGCAATTTCCCATTTGAGTTCTTTTAGAACCCTTGGATGAATGCCATCTGGTCCCGGAGATTTGTTAATATTAAGTTTTTCTATTTGTTCCAAAACCTCCTCTAATGATACTTCAATCCGGGACAGTTTCTCAGATTCATCACCCACAAAGGACGGTGCAGATTTGGGAATCTCTCTAATGTCCTCAGCCGTGAAGACCGAAGCAAAGAAATCATTTAGTTTCTCCACAATGGCTTTATCGTCCTTGATTGCTCCTTTTATATCTCGATCGTCTAGGGGACCCACAGGTTTTTTAGCAGGCTTCCTACTTCTAATGTACTTAAAAAACATTTTGTTATTTCTTTTTGGGTTTTTGGCTAGCTGTTCCTCAAAATCTTTTTTTGCTTTTCTTATTACATTTTTACACTTGATTTGACAGTGTTTATGTTCCTTTCTATTTATCTCACTAGGATTGGACTTCCACTTCTTAAAAGATGCCTTTTTGTCCCTCACTGCTTCTTTTACATGATGGTTAAGCCACGGTGACACTTTATTAGGTCTCTTGCTATGTTTTTTAATTTGGGGTATACATTTAAGTTGGGCCTCCATCATGGTGTCTTTAAAAAGTTTCCATGCAGCTTGCAGGGATTTGGCTCTTGTCACTGTGCCTTTTAATTTCTGTTTAACTAGCCTCCTCATTTTTGTGTAATTCCCCTTTTTGAAATTAAATGCCAGGGTGCTGGACTGCTGAGGTGTTCTTCCCACCACAGAAATGTTACATGTTATTATATTATGGTCACTATTCCCAAGCGGTCCTGTAACGGTTATCTCCTGGACCTGATCCTGCACTCCACTCAGGACTAAATCGAGAATTGCCTCTCCCCTTGTGGGTTCCTGCACCAGCTGCTCCAAGAAGCAGTCATTTAAGCCACTGAGAAATTTTATCTCTGCTTCTGTTCCTGAGGTGACATGTATCCAGTCAATATGGGGATAATTAAAATCCCCCATTATTATAGAGTTCTTTATTTTGGTAGCCTCTCTAATCTCCCTCAGCATTTCAATGTCAGTATCGCTGTCCTGGTCAGGTGGTCGATAATATATCTCTACTGCTAATTTCTTATTATTGGAGCATGGAATTACTATCCATAGCGAGTCTATTGAACATGTTGATTCGTTTAATATTTTTATTTCATTTGATTCTACATTATCTTTCACATACAGTGCCACTCCGCCACCCACACGGCCTGCTCTATCCTTTCGATATATTTTATATCCCGGTATGATTGTGTCCCACAGATTTTCCTCATTCCACCAGGTTTCAGTGATGCCTATTATGTCAATCTCCTCCTTTAATACGAGGTATTCTAGTTCACCCATCTTATTAGTCAGACTCCTAGCATTTGTGTAGAAGCACTTCAAAAATTTGCCACTGCTTATTTGTCTGCCCTTCCCTGATGCATTGGATTCCTTTATATGCGGTTGTTTGTCTGCTGTGGCCCATGGTTTGTCCTCTCCCCTCCTCTCTTTCTGACTCCAGCTTAGAGAATCTCTATCAATGGATTCTCCTCTAAGAGAAGTCTCCATCCGATTTATGTGCATCTCCGCACCAGTCGGCTTTCCCCCATCTTAGTTTAAAAACTGCTCTATGGCCTTTTTAATGTTTTGTGCTAGCAGTCTGGTTCCACCCTGGTTTAGGTGGAGCCCATCCTTCCTGTATAGGCTCCCCCTCTCCCAAAAGTGTCCCCAGTTCCTAATATAACTAAACCCCTCTTCCCTACACCATCGTCTCATCCACGCATTGAGACTCTGAAGCTCTGCCTGCCTACCTGGCCCTGCACGTGGAACTGGAAGCATTTCCGAGAATGCCACCATAGAGGTCCTGGATTTCAGTCTCTTTCCTAGCAACCTAAATTTGGCCTCCAGAACATCTCTCCTACCCTTCCCTACGTCATTGTACCACGACCACCGGCTCCTCCCCAGCACTACACATAAGTCTATCTAGATGCCTCGAGAGATCCACAACCTTCGCACCAGGCAGGCAAGTGACCATACAGTTCTCCCGGTCATCACAAACCCAACTATCTATGTTCCTAATGATAGAATCACCCACTACTAACACCTGCCTCTTCCGAACAACTGGCGTTCCCTCCCCCTCAGAGGTATCCTCAGTGTGAGAGGATACTGCAACATCCTCTGGAAGGAGGGTCCCAACTACGGGATGGTTTCCCTCTGTTCCCATTGAATGCTCTGTTCCCTTGAGACTTTCATCCTCTTGAAGAGCACTGGGGCTCTCAGACTGGAGGTGGGACAATACTACAGTGTCCCGGAAAGTCTCATCAACATAGCTCTCTACCTCCCTTAGCTCCTCCAGTTCAGCCACCCTGGCCTCCAAAGCCCGAACTCGGTCTCTGAGGGTCAGGAACTCCTTGCAACGGGTGCACACATACGCCACCCGCCCACAGGGCAGGTAATCATACATGTTACACTCGATGCAATAAACAGGATAGCCCCCAGTCTGCTGCTGGGCTTTTGTCTCCATTTTTCTTACGAATAAGTTTAAGTATAAACTGGGCTTCTTATTAAATGTCTGGAAAATAGATTATAAAAGTTATGTTTAAAGAAGGTCAGAAATCACTAGCACCCTCTAAACTCCTTCTCCAAACTCCCTGTTAGCTGCTCCTGGTCGCAAGCTCCCTGGTCGTTGACTCACAGCTTATAAAGCCCTGGTAGCCCCTCCCCCTGACTGAGGCTCAGCCAACTAACAGAGGCTTCTAGATTTCAAAACTTTAGAAACTCCTTCCAAACAAACAAACAAACAAACCAAACAGACAAACACAAGCTCAGCACACAGCAAGTAAACCCCCCCCCCACACACACACAACACACACTACAGACAGCCACTTACCACAAGGGTCCCATATTTACTCCTCCTTTACCTGGAGAACTCCCTCTCCAAACTCCCTGTTAGCTGCTCCTGGAGAGCTATTTCAAATAACACCATAAATCTGCACAAAGAATCCCGAGTTGTGAAAAGCTGTGGTAGGAAACTCACAGCTGTGGTAGGAAACTCAGCCTTCTGAGTGAAGGTTATTATGACCGATAGTCCAACTAACCAAACTGTCAATCAGGAAAATTAATGACATTTTCATTTAATATTTCCTAGCTATCATTCAAGAGCTTTTCAGGAAACGTAAGGATTCAGACTGCCATAATACAAACCATGATAAGGGTGTTAGAAGAAAATTATTAAAAAATGAGTCCCATCACTAAATGGGTTAATTTAATGATACCCAGTTTGTGAGATTTATCTTAGTTTGAATCCTGTTGGTGTTTTTTTTTTTTTTAAAGAAGTGGAATAACTACTTTGTAGGGAACCTACTGTGTCAGCTCATACGACAATTTAGGGGTACAAATTTAAAAAATCATGTTTGCAAAAAGTAAACTAGAAAGCTGAAGACTTTCATTCATCCCTGACATAGTTATATGCTGCTGGAAATTGCAAGTAAGGAGTGCCAATCTAAAGGTTAATGTCTGGCTCAAATCCTAAACAGTGAGTGTTGATGTCTGAAAACCTTGTTTGTTACAATGTGCCAGAAAATATATTTGGGAATCACGTGACTGAAATGCCAAAGCAGCATATAGCTGCTAGGATAGCATTACAAACAACTGGATATCAAGTCCCTAAAACTGAGACACTGTCAAAATGCACTCATCAAAGGAGACTTTCTAATGAAGTTTCTTTGTAATGATTCACAAACAAAACTGGACTTTGAATGAAAAAAACATGTTCAAAGAGGATACGTAATGCTGACACTAAAGAATTATCATAGTTTCCCATCCCCTCTCTAACAGATTAAGAAGAGCACAAAATAACATGGACTGACTTACAATATTGAAATATACAATGAAGGACTGTTAATGGTAAGATTAAGGCAGGACTGGGCAGAAAGTGATCTGTGGACTGGATCAATTCATCAAGGTTACCCCTGGCTATCCACCAGATACTTTGTTTACTTGAGTGTCCGCAGGTACAGCTACTCACAGCTTCCAGTGGCTACAATTTGCCATTCCCAGTCAATGGGAGCTGTAGGAAGCGGTGGCCTGGCCTGCGCTGCTACCTGCAGCTCCCATTGGCTGTGAACAGCGAACCATGGCCGTTGGGAGCTGAGACCAGCTGTACCTGCAGATACTCAGGTAAACAAAGCTCTGGTGGCTCACTCGAGGCTAATCCTGATGAACCGTGTCTGGCCACTTATTGCCCACCCCTGGACTGAGAGTTTGGATGGCTATATTTTTAATAATTTGTCTTTTTGTATAGTGAATGAGTGGATGAAATAACTCTCGTACCAAGTTTTTGCTGGCATAAGTATGGCTCTTCCAATACAGCCTCTTCACAACTTACGAACCGGTTACGGACTAAGCAATTGGTCGTAACTCGGTTTGTTCGTAAGTCGGACCCCATAGAGTTACACGCAACCGCGCTGTTAGTAAGCGTGGATCGCATTCGTAACTCGGGGTCCGCCATTTACGACAGCTTCAGTCGTAACTGCGAACGGTTGTAAGTTGACCGTTTGCAACTTGGGGACCAGCTGTACTTCTTTTACATAGAAATTGTTCATCTGTTTAATATGTTATTGTTGACACAAAAATAATGTATTGGAAGCTGTATTTTGTAATGATAAATCTAAAAACTCACATTTTTATGGGTAGGTCCAGGGCAGAGTAACAACAACAACAACATCATGTTGTATGCATGTTCTTCAGGGGAACTCCACAGAGGTGGAGGGAATGGAATTCACTACTAGATAACACAGGTGTGCTGGGGACTTTAACTAAGGAGGTTAAAAACTAATTGACTCTCCCCTTGCTGCCTCTATCAGATAGAGGCAGCAAAGGGGAGGGGAAAGGGGGTACTTCAAAGGGTCAGCGCCGCACAGCCTAGGCTCAGCACAGTGCTGCTGTGGAGCCCGGGGTCAGCTGGGGACTCCCCAGCTGATTGCAGGCTCTGTGGCATGTCCGCGGAACCTGAGATTAGCTGGAGAGTCACCAGCTAACCCCGAGTTCTGGGAAAATATTGCGTGGAACCTGGGGTCAGCGGGGGAGTCCCCAGCTGACCCCGGCTCCACGCAGCATTTCAAATCAGCAGTGGCAGCATGGAGCCCGGGGTCAGTGAGGGACTCTGAGTCCCCTGCTGATCCCTGGCTCCATGCTGCACTGCGGCTTTGAAATGTACAAGAGCCCACGGTGGCCCTGGGCTGCATGCGGAGTTCTGCATTCCTCCTTTGAAATGTACATTTCAAAGGAGGAATGAGGAGGGAAATGCCTATCGACTAGTCGATGGAAATGCCATCGACTACTCGACTAGTTAATTAACCGATATTTAACATGCTTGTTATGCGTACCACTGCTGCCTTGGGCTGGAATTGTGGCCACAGCTCAATTCTATCTCCTAGGTGTGTGTTTATATGGGGGAGGGGGATAAATCACTGGAAGCTCCTAAATGTTGCCCCTAAAATCCACATGTTGACCCTCCCTGTTCCCTCTCTGGGACTGGCACAGAGCTCTTCTTAATGGCATGCAGGAGGTGCAGATCTCTCTGCCCTCTCATAGCCACTCTGCCCACAGAAGGGCTATGGGGAGCTGAAGTTGTCCTTGTGTGAATCCCTTTACACCTGGGAGAACTCCATCTTATTTCTGTCTTGAATTTATTACTCTCTAAAACTTTTATATTGTTAAATAATGAAACAACATGTGGGGAATGACTTAGGAGCCTAAATTACATTTTCAATAGATATTTAAACACTGAGCTTTCTTCAGGTTTTTAGTAGTGGTGGTGAGGGAGGGGAGTGAGGCATTTCTTCAGGTGTTTAAGTGTCTAACACTCAAAGGCATTAAGGTGATCAACTTCTGTGGGAGTTTGGTGCCTAAATATCTTTAAAAATGCAGCTATTAGGAGCTTTTTTCTCACTGAAAGTCAATGAGAGTTAGGTATCAAGCTGCACAGATCACGTTTGAAAATGAGATTTTTGTACTTAAGTAATTTAGGTGCTTTTAAAATCTTTACTTTCATCTTTCAACTGTACAAGCCAATTAGATGTAAACATCATAGTTTGTCAGGAATGCCCTACCTTCCTCCCTCACCACCACTGGTAAAAACTTGAAGAAATTCCTATTTCCAATATCTACTAATATATCTACAGTTATCTGTATCAGGTTGTAATGGGTAACAACAGTTCCCTTAATAAAATGATCTTTCTAGAGACATGTTTGTCTGCTGAATATTTTTATATTACATTGAACATCTTTTTTGTAAAACCAAGCAAAAACCAAGAACTGTACAGCAAAAATTACTGGTATTTTTAAAAGGACTTAAGTTTTATCTTCGTGGCATTGGGCCTTATTCTTTAATTGTCTGATTAATTAAGAAGCTGGTGTTTAGAAGATTGGGTTTAAAATGTTACAATATGTTACCAAAAAAACAACCTAAATAGCCTTCCTCATTACAAGGATATAATGTCAAGATTGATATTTCTCATGAGCACTGTGAAAATAATGACATTTATTTTAAAGCAGTGAATATTTTGCTCCTGAGCTGTGCATGTTGGAGGCAGGCACTCAGGAACAAAAAGGTCATGGCATTGGCAGTTTGATGAGAAATGAATTAATTTGATTATTTTCATGGTGCGGATCAATAACACTCTGGCTGAGACCCATTGCCCAAAGGCAGTTAGATAATCAATGGAATCAGACACAGCATGCCTTTACCCAGCCCTGCAGCCTCTCTGATCTTTTCTGGGAGAATGCTTGAGGCCTGTGTAATTCTAATTCATGTCAATTGCATATCAAAGAAATTCCAAGAAGATTTGGTCAGAGGGTATTTTAGTGGTAACCATTTACAATCTATTTTTATATGTTCCTTATTCAACTTTATGTTTAAGTGCCTCGTTGTTGAATGCATAGAATTTCCAAGAAAACCATAACATACAGTAGCTACCTGGTATTAATGTAACATTAATTGATTTGGGAGTTGGAAGGCTGGGCAGAAGGGGCACATTTTCTCACCTCCCCAAGACTGAAAGCTCATATTATGTAAAGACACAGATTCCAATCAGACAGACATACAAATAAATACTTCTCCACGTGCCAAGAATTTGCTTTAATGATGTCCCAGATTCCCGGATGTTGGCATTTTCAACCTAAATGAGCAGTCACTGGAAAAAATTAGTTCTGCACAAAGCTGGAGAAAAAGTGAAGCAAATTTTGTTCTGTAATGTCTCTATTCAATTGCTGTGGGAAAGGGGTTGTCATCTTATACTGGCTAATTTCACATTGCCTTTCAATATGTGAAATTCAGAGATAATGCTTCTAATATTCTTAGTTCACTCCTGAAGCTGCTACTTTTCTTTCCACTAAGGCTCCATAAGAAAGTAAAATGGTCCACAGTGGTACTCTAGGACTCTAGCATACACAATGTATGCCGTACAGAATTAATTCATTTCCCAGAAAGATCTGGTTACCCAATATTTTTAATTCATCCTGAATACTGTTTTTCCATCTGTCCTGCAGCTTTCTCAGACAAGATTTGTATTCCTTGCAGCTCAGCTGCCTTCCCAAATGTTTCACAATCTTTTTGAAATAAACTAAGAAAATATAAGCCGTCAGTTACAGAAATACAGACTATGAAGTATATGTGATTTAACTGATGTTTGTTGTAGTAAACTTGTTTTCCACATCAAGGTCATTGATTGACTATAGTGGTTGAAGACCGGATAAGCATATTGCTCTTAATAGATCCCTGTTGATTGTACAAGCAGTTTTAACTAATCCACAAAATAAATATATGTAAAATTGATCAGGTGGTTCAGGGTCAGCTCTAATTCCCAAGGTCAAGAAATCCTTTGAACAGTTTCTAAGTACATAATCTTAGCCCAATTCATCAAAGGCAACTCACACACAGTTTTCTTCTATTGGCTCTAACAAAACACTAAAGTTTAGGAGATTAAGTAGAGTCAACTTCAAAAACCAGAGCAATTCTTCTAACATGCTTATCCTCCCCTCAATCTGAAAAACTACAAAAGCTGAGGCTGTGTGATGCTATTTCAAACTTTACAGTTGAGCTGGAATTTTGTAATCATTGCTGGTTGAAATACTTTCCCTCATTGCTTTCCAGTGAATTCATAGCATAGATGTCATGCACAGATTGTTTCATGATAAAAATGTGGTACTACCCAAAGGGTACTACCCAAACCCAAAGGGCTGTGCTTGTTTCATGAGAGGATTCACAAGCTGAACTTTGATTTACAGGGGGCTGAAAGAGAAACAGTCCCTGGCTGTTCACTATGAGATTTGAAATCAGAGGTCTCAAACTTCCAAGAACTCATGGTTATCTCCTCCCTGGTTCCATGGCCTCTAGGAAACTATACTCTTAACTGAAACTTCTTTGAGAACGGGATGAAAAGGATTATGTGAGGGAAAGGAAATGAGGAAAGGAGGGTGGCTGTTGGTGGGAGGTTCACTGGTTTAACAGATATGCAAACAACCTCTGCCCATATTCACCAAACTTTTTTGAGTGTGAAAAGAGCAGACTGTGCTTAAGCCAGCCTGATGGGTACCACTGAGGCAACAAGTTCTCCAACAATTGTGCTTAAGATGCATACGCCAGTAACAGAATGGACATGTGCAATCAATCGAAGAAGAAAGATATCTTTATAGAAAAAAGGAGTCCCTCTCTCACATTCCAAACATATATACTCATGAGCCTATACCCGTTTTACACCAAAGCTGCTTACCTTATCGCATCTCATCAGCCCTAAATATCTGAGAGACTTGCTGCTTTGTGCAATTTGGGTAGCTCCCTGGTCTGTAATTTCTTTACACCATCCAACATCCACTGTCTCTATTGTCATGCTGTATCGTCCAATAGCTATCAGAGCTGTAAAAATATGAAAGATAAAGTAAGAACATAAGAACATAAGAATGGCCATACTGGGTCAGACCAAAGGTCCATCCAGCCCAGTACCCTGTCTGCTGACAATGGCCAATGCCAGGTGTCCCAGAGGGAGTGAATCGAACAGGTGATCTCTCTCCTGCCATCAAGTGATCTCTCTCCTGCCATCCATCTCCACCCTCTGACAAACAGAGGCTAGGGACACCATTCCTTATCCATACTGGCTAATAGCCATTTATGGACTTAACCTCCATGGATTTATCTAGTTCTCTTTTAAACCCTGTTATAGTCCTAGCCTTCACAACCTCCTCAGGCAAGGAGTTCCACAGATTGATTATGTGCTGTGTGAAGAAGAACTTCCTTTTATTTGTTTTAAACCTGCTGCCCATTAGTTTCATTTGGTGGCCCCTGGTTCTTTTACTATGGGAACAAGTAAATAACTTTTCCTTATTCACTTTCTCCACACCACTCATGATTTTATATACCTCTATCATATCCCCCCTTAGTCTCCTCTTTTCCACATTGAAAAGTCCCAGTCTCTTTAATCTCTCTTTAATCTCTCCTCAAAGTATGGACGTTAATAGCAGAGATGGAGCAACTAAGCTAAATACACACATGCACAAACTTGAAATAATGCAATTGGAACTAAACTTCTCCTAGAGCATTTTTCATAATTTTTCCTGGGAGCTAAGCTTAAAATAGAAGTACACTGTTTAGCACATAGCTTTCTCTACTCATTTGCATAATGTTTTCCTTTTGATAAACATCCTGTACATTGTCAAGGGATATAACATTATCGACATTAGTATTTCACAACTACATAACAACCCGAATATTTCCAAATTAGGAATTAAAAACATGAATTTAATACTTAAAAGTGTAGTCTAGTAAAAGAAAGAAAAAAGTGTTATGATGAATTATGTACAATTAATTAGAACTCTTTACCTGATTTACAGAAAACAAGTAATGCAATGTTAAAATGATCAGAGTAACTGGATTCAGCTTCAGTTACTCGAGTGTCTCTCCTCTAAACGACAAACAAACAAACTTATTGTGATATGTATTATATATTGTCCAAGAGCTACAAGAAATATTATTCCACTAGATAAGACATTAGATGTTTCTAGAGATCTGTTAGCAGAATTGTATACTGTATGGACTCCTTCAATCGATTTTCTGAAGGATCAATCAATCTGTGAAATAACTACAGAATAAAACAGAATTCCATGTGACTCTCCTGTGAGAACAACAGAGATTATATTCCTTTTATGAACAAATACTCTGCTGTAGGGTTGCCAAACTCATAAACCAGTATTATAGGAATATTCAGAGAATAATAGGGCATTTTCTGACTTATCAAAACAAATAATATTTTTTTAAAATTGCAGATAGCAGATGTTGTTCAATATGCAAAAAATTTCCTATAACAATATACTCGACTCTCTACCACTGGTGCTTTTCATAGCTGGTACTGATACTGTAATAACAACACCTTACTGAACCTCACTGTTGCCTTGTCACTGACAATTTTTCAATAAATAAGAATTTTTGTGAGAAGATTTTGTTATTCATACCCTGTCTCAGATTAACTAATGACTTCTGCTTGTTTCTAAATATAGATCCTTTTTAAACTTAATACAAAATCATATAGTAATAGCTACAGTATTTTGGAGAAGGAATTGCAGTTGTGGCCAAAACTGTGAAGTAATTTCCTTGCTGAACCTCCTATAGGCATATCAGCTTCTCACATATAATCTTCTCAATGATGAATGTTTTTATTTACCAAACTCTACAAATGTTGCTGCATATTTTCCCTCTTAAAGTACAGAACTGGTGCAAAGTTGAAAGGGGGCAGGAGCATGTTCTAGCCAGTGTGAAGAGTGTGGGGATCCATGGGCAAAATCAGGCCATATTTTGTCGGCTTTACCATATTTATAAGAGTAGCCCGCCTGCATTGATGATTCTCCTAGTACCTCTATCTGCCACATCAGCATTATTTCCTGTGTCATGCTGCCACCACCTTGTTCTCTCCAAGTGTGTGTGTGTGTGTGTGGAAATGCTATAGAAATGTTATTCTGGGGATAGGATGAAGCCTTGTGAAGCTAATGGGTGACATGGTTGCCCTTCATTATGGATAAATGTAAGGAGTTAAGCTCCTTTTGGAATCAGTGGAAACACTAGAAGACATTTCCCAAAACAAAGACACTTTCAAGAGCTGAGCTACTTGGGTAGAGTTGTTTCATTGAGCAAATCCATAGAGCTGGGTATTGTTTTGGTGGACTTAACGTGTGTATATGAGCAGTTGCAGCCAGGAACACCACAGAAGCAAACAAGGCCAAGTCTACACTGGCACTTTTTAGCACTGTAACTTTCTGGTTCAGGGTGTGAAGAAACATTCCCCTGAGTACAGCAACTTACAGTGCTGTAAAGCACCAGTGTGAACTGGATGACAGCACTGGGAGCTATGCTGTAGACAAAGCTATGCACCCAGCACTGTCAGTCACTCCCTTGGTGGAGGTGGTTTACACAGAGTGCTGACAGAGTTCTCTCCTAACACTTGTGCCATGGCTACATTTTCAGTTTCAAGCACTTCTGTGGCTGTGCTTTGAACTGTTAAGTGTAGATAAAGCCCAAGAAGTCAGCAGTAAGCCAAGGAAAACCAGAGAAGCACTTGCAGTAGGACACTGACAATAAGCTAAGAGAAAGAGCTTTTTGGGGAGAGTGCTGGACAATGAATTACAAGTCACTTCAGCTACTACACTTGTCCTTGATTCTCCCTGCCAACTTTTGCAATTTTATAATCCATATTTTCCTACTTTCAAAAGTTTTTTTCCCTCTCTTGCTTCTATGTGGAAGGCCAATAAATAACTAAAAACTCACCAGAGGAAATCTTCATATATGGTAAAACAACTGGAGTGGTGTAAAGGGGTCCTAAAAGTAGCAAAATGGGGTGGGAAATAATTCTCCCAATTTAGCTACTCTGAAAAACAGCCATCTTCTGAGGACTGCATTCTTCCAAGACTTAGAACGGGATCTGCTGGGACAGAGTCCAGTGACAAAGAGATTCCAAGCAGTAGTGTGACTCAAAAAGGAGCCAAAGAAGATTGCCATAACTTGGACAGACCCCCATGTTCTTTAAATCACACAAATTCAGGCGAGGCACAGAAATTCATCCAAAATATTGTCAAATACACCAAGTACACAAACTGAATAAAATATAGGAAACATGCACTCTTTTGCTTATAGATAATCTTGTAACAATTATGGGTAAATAATTGTAGAGAGAAATCTTTATATTGATCGCATCTCTTTGTTTTTTGAAAATTGTGGGTAAAATCTTATTTTATTTCTATAGGACATTACTGATTTCATCCCTATTAAATTTCATTGAATTTTTTCATGTAGGCATTAAAACCATTCTCCTCCCTTTTGTCTCATAGAAGGGAAGGGTCTATATACAATTCTGTCATTTCTGAAGACCAGATTATATAATTCCTACTCATGTTTGACTAGTGTTTATCTACTGATGATCTGTTCATCTTACATTTAATTTTTATGCATGTAATTTCTGAAAACCAATAGAACAGAATGAAAAAGAAAATCAAGACCACTGGGATTTGGAAAACACAAAGTAAATTTTCATAAAGCTAGATTATATATTTTAGATTATATATTTCCTATACAAGTCATTCATACCCCTCAATCCAGAATATTCAATTTATTCCTATATTTCTGAACATTAACTAGCAGACTGTGGGTACAACTGTAATATCAATATTAATAGGAAAAGTACAAGTGGGTCTTAAAACGCAAATGTTTCTAAAAAGTATGATACACAGAAAACCATAATTTAAAATAAAAATATCATTTCAGTTGGTTTTTTTTAAATCTTGAACAAAAGTAAAGTTTAGAAGTTCAAAGGTTTCTGTAAAATTTGATGTTCTCAGATGGAGTTAACTGAATTATGCTGCAGTGTTAAATCCCTCACCATTTTTCGATGAGCAATAGAAAAACAAAACAAATTCTGTCTGAAACTTGATTTAACAATAAATTAGTATAAAAATCAATTATAATATTATGGATGACTGGTAGCAAAATAGAAATATTCTGCAGAGCCATGCTAGGAGATGCATATTTAATCCATACTCTGCAGTTCATTGTCACTAGATTGGCAGCTGTCATTTTAGTAAATCACAGAATTTAAAGCATTCTATTAAAAAGCTGACACAAACTGTAATACTGTATTATATGACACTATAACAATGTATGATAAACACATGCATTCAAACTCACATTTCTAGAGAAGATGCCATTTCAAATCACTAAGGCTGCATTATCAAAAGCATGCATTCCAGCATTTGCGTGAACAATTTCTTTCCTGTACTATCTGCTTCATATCCAATATTTGTATTTGCAAACAGCTAATTAGAATCTACAAGCATATTTGTATGCACAAATGCTCTAACTGCACACAGAAATGTAGGCAAAGACCTCTAGCATTTTTCTAAAAATTGGACAATATTTGCAGCAAAATAAAATCTCTTTACAGTGGCAGTGGAGCACAATAACCTCTCATTTCTTATACCATGCTCTACCCATTTAATGTAGTTTTGTTGTAAGTTCTTAACTAATTTTTAAAAATTCATCTGAGAGATACTATGTGTAGTGGATAAGGCATTGGGAATACAGAGACCTAAGATTTACTCTGCTCTGCCACTGACTTGCTATGTGACATTGGCAGGTCAGTTCATTTCTTTGAATCCATTGCCCACACTGTCTATTTATATGCAAGCTCATCAAGGCTTGAGCAGTGTTACTTCATGTCTGTACAATGACTAACACAACGGGACCCTGAATTTAACTGGGTACACAGGTGCTACTATAAAACAAAAATTATTGCAAACAACTGCAAGAAAGCTAAGCAGTTATTATTCTAATGATTGGTTTCTCCATGGGAAAATTCTCCATTTCTAACCATTTCATTTTAAGCAAAATAAAAATAAAAAACATAAATGTTAAGAACAAAAAGGTCCATTTTCCATAAGTTGCCTGTCAGTCACAAATACATTTTGAAAAACAAAATGTTTGAACTTTTTGGTACCTTTTTGCTATTTCTGTCTGCTGTCAAAGAATAACTACCTACAATAAAATAAAACACAATACTTGGTTACTCTGAGGAAGGGCATAACTTAACAATAGACTATATGATTAACACCTTTCATTTTAAGTTTGGCTGGATGCATTGTGCCATGAAAACTAATAATGCATTCATGAAGGTGAAGAGTAAGAGGTTCTTTTCATGATCCAAGACAGCAAGGCTTAAAACAAGGGGAGTGACAACATAAATGCAGCTACAATAGACAAACAAACACAAAAACAAAATGCAGCTAGCCAGCAGAAAATAAAAAAAAAGTAATTCAACTTCTCTTTTTAAGATTTTACTATTGTTTCAAAAATATTTAACTTTGAATCATCCTACATTTTTACCTATTTTTTCTCCCCCATTTAATGAGGGATGTTGCTGGACCAGGGAATCCCGGATTACAGAGGTTCAACCTGTAGAACACTTCCTATATTAACAAGATCTAGCTCAATTTAACTGAAAATAAACCATTATGAAATTCAGTTTTGCTGCTATTAACTTCTTTCTATCATTTACACATTGCATATGCAACAAGCACCACATCAGCCAACAACAGGACAGGATTTGAGAGAGATGTCTTCAAATACTGGTCATGACTGACAGAAGAAAACCATATCTACGAGAGAGAGACCTTTAAAACAACCTCATATTGGTTTATTAAATCCAATTAATCATTACGCTTTTAAAAAGATAAGAATTTAAAATTTTAAGCTCACTAAGGACTTACGTACCATGTAGAAACCAATCTGTATACTAAATCATACCAAGTAATGGTTTTCTTCTTATGGTATTTGCCATTACATTTTATTTACAGTATGTACATCCTGGCTAATGTACTATTAAAGGATCTGTGATAATAATCTACAAGCAATTGAAGGTCTTAAGAACAAAGAAGGGTGAAGTATTTTTCAAGATGGTCCAGTGGGAAATAACTCGATAAAAGAAGAAGAAAATGAGCAAAGGAAAATGGAGATTGAATATTAAGAAAAATTTGTAAGAGGCAGATTTGTTTAACAGTAGAATATTCTCCCAGGGGAAGTTGTAGAAGTCACTTTGCTTAAGTCATTTAAAAAGTGAGTGGACAAAGCTCTGGAGAGATTACTGAGAACAATGTTGTACTGGCAAAGATCAGACAAGAGGACCTGAAAGATCTTTTCACCTTCAATTTCTATACTATTATATTAAAAGAAGAATGATATAAAATATGCAGATAAATTGAAGATATTTCAATGCAATAAACTGATACTATATAAAATGTTTTGTAATATTGCATTTCCACTCATCCATGAACATCATTCAGAAAATTAAGTAATTCCTTGATCTTAAAATAAACTCTATTCACTGGTGAAGAATACAGCATAGTAAAAGAGATGACTTATTGTATCTGAAGCTAATTTTAAATTTCCCATATACCAACATATTTACCAATTAAAAGGATAGCTATGTTGTATGCATGTATCATAAATATACCACGCAGGAAACAGTGAATATGCATAGAAAAACATTAGCTTACATATGAAAAAGAACCTTCCCTTATGATTAACTATTAATGAAGCACAGTAATCCTGAATAATGCATCTTTCAGTCCTCCAGAAAATAGAATTTTATTTTCAGCTTCTAAAAATGCACCCAATGTAAGCCTGCAGTGATTGTTCAGGCAAAATTCCTCACTGACTGTCAGTACTTTGAATAAGACCAAGGACAACAGAATTTGGCTCTGTGGTCCACAACTGGCTGCTGTGTGCAAAAGCTCAATTAAAAAGGCTTTCCCTTCAGGATCCTCACCCTCCAACACCTGCACTGAACTGCTGTAATAACCTACTTGGATGTGGTAGTCTGCAGCTTGCCAACCAAATCCCATGTGGCCTAAGTGATCCATGCTCTGCAAAGACCCACTTGCTATACGCATAACCCGTCTACACGTCTCAGGAAATTTTAACTGCACTTCTTGACAGCATACAGGTATTGTAGACATCTCTATGTGAGCTGCCTGCTGCTTTAGTCACCCTACAAAGTAAACAACAGCTAGTAAGGTGTTTCTGGCCTTGTGAACATATGAAAAAAAATCACAAGATTTCTTAAAATATTTCTGTTGTTCCTGTACACATTGGCAGGTTTGAAGGTTGTTCATGACTAGGCTAAAGATTGCTTCTCATCCTACAAAACATGGACTTAGCACCAGTAACTTAAGCTTATGTGACCTGCAGACTTGATTATTACAGCTCATATCTCTAAATAAATCTGGACACCATTCAAAAGTTCTAATTGGTACAAAACAGCCCTTCTTTTAATCAATACAGATCACTGTGACCCTTTTTCACTAGCTTCCTAAAGAACAGAGTCCAATTCAAGTCCTCTCTCCTGAGAGTCAATGCCCTCCATGGCTACAATGGTCCTGGCAACATGAGAAATCCTTTCTCCTTCTGTGGTTATGACCTTCCGCGACAGCTACATTTTAGTAGCATCAAAGTCCAATTGACAATTGGGAGGCAACAGAACACAGAGGCAACAGAACTTTCACAGGAACTAGACCTTGACTATAGAACTCACTGTTGTCCTGGTCTAGCATCAAAACTTAAGCAGATGCTTAATTTTAAGAATGAGCAATTCCTATGAAATAAAAAAAAAATGACCATGGATTTCACCACTCATAATTAGGTAAAACCTCATCTCTTTTACTTTTTTTCCCCCACAGTACACATACATCCACACAATAAAATATTTAAAAAATTGAATTTTACCATTTCTACTATCATCTAAGAAGGAAAACAGAGAAAGATTCCTATTGTTATTTCCAGTGTTTAATATTTAGAATGAGCTCCTAAAATACCACGATAAAAAGTGGGTGAGAAGATTGATCATCAAGCTTTTGTTCACCTGGAAATATTTTATAATGGTATGCTATACCATCTCTTTTTGAGTAGGAAACCTGCTTTTTAATAAAATATGTATGTTTTGTATTTTCTGTGGGCCTCGCCTGCCTTAGGCTGCTTGAGTTCTCCTGTGATAATTTTATTGTTATACCTTTGTGCATTTGTGGTTGCTGGCAACATTTTTTGAGAATGAAGTATGGGACTGCAATCAAATGCAAAAGGAATACAGGGGCATGACCACATTGGGAAACCAATCTAATATGATGCCTTAAGGAAATGAAAAGGAAGAGAGCCCGACTACTTCCCTAGAGCAAGTCTGTTTTCTCTAGAAGTTTAGCAAACCTAGTTAAATTCCCTTTATTTGAATGCATATTTTGACCTTTACTTGGAAAGTAGGTGACAAATCATTCAACTAGTGGCAATGCAGTAATTTTGATTAAAAATATGTTTTGAAAGGATACAGCATGTCTATACCTTTAAAACCAAGAAAAATGTATCTAGTTAATTTTCTTAGAAAATTATTCCATCTATTTAGGATACATTATGTTAGCTAAAATAATCTTCAATATTAACTGAAGTCAGAAGGAAAACCAGTGGACTAGAAGAGAGTGAATATCTAAGAAATATGGGAGCCCAGGTAATTATCAGTCAATTATCATGATATCTCTTATTAGCAAAATAGTTGATGATAAAATAACATATGTCCAATATATGAATATTTGATAATAATCAACAAACACAATTTTATCAAGAGTAAATAACTTATGCCAAACAGATTTATGGCTTTCTCTGCCATATGCTGAAGACTATATTTATCCTAGGAGTCCCCAGGAGCACTGGAGAGTGTGAAAAGAGGCTAACAGTTGCAGTCTTCACGAGGATGTCTGACTGACTGGGAGGTTCTCAGGCAGTACTACCCAGCACACTTGGTACACCATGTAATATAATTTTCACAAGAGTGGAACATACTCTGATTTGTGCTTGGTCAACATTGTTAATTGGTGCAGAGAGGACAGGCTGTGGCCCTATACTTACTTGCACCTCAGACTCCTAGCACTGTCCACTAGGGAAGTGAGGGTATGTCTACATTGCAAATAAAGCTCAGTAATTGGCCCGTGTCATCTGACTCAGGTTTGCAGGCACCTGCAGGGACATAAATGGTGGTGAAGATATTCAGGCTCAGGCTGCAGCCCAGGCTCTGGGACCCTCTCCACTTCTGGTGTCCCAGAGTCCGAGCTCCAACCCGAGCCCAAACATCTGCACTACATTTTTGCAGCCTTGCAGCCCAAGCCCCACAAGCGTGAGTCATCTTATACAGGCCAGCTACAAGTGTTTAACTGCAGTGTAGACATACCTTATGTGTGAAGTATATTCCCAATGGGATCCTTGTGCCTTCTCACTCTTCTGCATATGCATTTGAGCAGTAGCTGCCCAGAATTTGCCATGCTTCAAGGGGCTACAAGATGCTACTAAAGATACTAATTAGCTATCAGATGATTCAAGTATCACAGGAAGCTATTTGGAAGACTATCTTATCCTTTATCAAGGATTAGAAAGGACTAAAAAGCAGCAGACATAGAATAGGAATAAAGGTCAATTTTAAAAGTTTAACAGTGGCACCCCACCAACCTATACAAGGACCAGAGCTGTTTAATATGGAGGTGAGCAGTAAGATTATAAAACTCACAGAGAACACAAAATCATATAGAAGATACTACAAGGAGGACTTTGAGTAACTTCAGTAAGGTGTAAGAAAGCTAGGCAACTGGAAATTCAATATTGAAAAACGCAAGGTACACCAAAAGAAATAATTTGAACTACTCAAACTACTGGCAAGTTCTAAATAAACTGTAACAATGTAGAAAAAAAGACCTGGTGACATTTTGGTTGTCCCAGTACAAAACTTTGTTTAGTGTGCTGCAGCAACTGAAAAAGTAGAGTATCAGAGGGTAGCCGTGTTAGTCTGGATCTGCAAAACTGATCTGGAGGTATCAGCTGCTAGAAGTGGGCCTCACCCTCCCTGACTGAATTAACCTCGTTATCTTCAGCCTTATTCTGGCCTGCATATTTATTTATACCTGCCTCTGGAAATTTCCACTACATGCATCTGACGAAGTGGGTCTTTGCCCATGAAAGCTTATGCTCCAATATATCTGTTAGTCTAAAAGGTGCCACAGGACTCCTTGTTGCTTTTGAAAAAGTAGAGTATCTCAAAATGAGAAATAAAATAACTAAGTGTATCTCCTTTCCTGACATTACTTGTTCATGTAAGCAATTTCCGGAGTCACAGGGTGGTGACTGTGAATGGAAGGAGCAGTTCATAAGACCATCCGACTATTAAATAGCAGTCCATGCCGTGAAAATATTTGAGAATTCCTGAATCATAGGCATAGAAATGCTTCCATATAAGGAGAGTGAAAATATTAGGACTGCATAGTTTAGAGAAGAGATGATAAAGATGTCTAAGTGAATTGCATAAGGAGGTAAACTGAAAGCTCCAGTTTATCCTTCCTCACAATACAAGAGCAAGAGCTCTGCAGTGAAATGGAAAGACAACACACTTAAAACAGATAAAAGGATTTTCTTTATTTAAGCAATGAAACCAATCCCACTGGGATTGCATTACACGCAAAATGTAAAGAAGATTTGGACATTAATACTGGTAATTATAACATCCACGTTTACATGATATTGGATAAAAACAAGGGTTATAAACCCTCATGGCTTCTTGGCATAAGCCATCCAGTAACTGGCAAGGATTTGGAAGAAACTTCTATTTGAAGCTTATTCCATAGTTGTCAATTAAAAGTATTCTTACAACTTCCCATGAAACATCAGGTAATGGCTGCAGTTGCAGGAAGGATACTGAACTACATAAACCACTGATCTGGTTCAGAACAGCAATTGAGTTGTTCCTAGTAGATAAAGGGAATGCAGTAGATATTGTATACATTTGGTTTTCAGTATATAGAACACTGGGAGATTTACCCAGCATTGCTCAGGTCCTTAACTCAATTGATTTTTGTTTTTTGGAAATATATATTCCCTTTTCTTAGAGACATCATGATTTTTGCTAGATATATCATGGTCTTTGTTAGATACAGGATGCCAGATGAGGTACACCAATGGCCTGATCTAGTATAGCACATGCTACTACATGTTCCTGTGTTATTTTTCATTATGTCTCTAACAAAAGGGAACCCTTAAACATACACACAATATGAAGTTGGTCAACTGTGTGATGCTGTATATACAGTGAAAAATGTCTTACCATACTAGATCAGATCTTTGATCCATCTCATCCAGTATCTTATCTCCAGCAAAGGCCAGTACCAGATGCTTCAAATGAAGGTGTAAGCACAGCCACCTTTTAATTTCTTTGATTGTCTCCTTATATTATGAGACAGAGATAACACAAGTTTCTGATCTATCTACTTTATGCTATTCATCATTCATTATCTGATCTCCTTTTATTGTGTCCCTTATTTGTCTTCCTTCGAAAGTACACAATCCCAATTTCTCCAGTCTCCCTTCATATAAGAACTTTTCCATGCTGTTGCTCATTCTTGTCACTCTGCTCTGAACCGTCTATCCTTTGAAGGATAGAGGTCACTGCGACTGCATGAAGTATTTTCAGATGAGGCTACACTGCTGTTTCATAGAAGGGTATCAGAATATTTCTGTATTATTCTCTCTTTCATTTCTTATACATTCTAACTCCTTGTTTGGGTTTTTGTCCAGAAGTGTATCCTGAGTAGAGTTCTTTACTGTACTGTCTATAGTGACATCCATGTTTCTTTTCTGAATCAATACTCTTAATTTAGAACTCTGCAAGGTGTATGAGTAGTCTAGACTTTTTTCAGTCTAATGTGGATTACTTCACCTCATTTCTTGAGATCTCTCTAAAGTTCTTCACCGTCTTTTAGTACTGACTACTTAAATACATTTGTGTCAACAGCAAATTTTCCTACCTCACTATTCATCCTCCATTCCAGATTATTAACAAATACAATGAACAACCCTAATCTTAGTTGAAACTTTGAGGTATTCCTTTCTTTACCATTTGGCATGATGAAAACTCTTTGTTTCCTGTCTCCTAGCAAGTCCATGACAATACTTTGCCTCATATCCTCTAACTATTTAACTTCGTTAGTAGCCTTTCGTGTGAGACTGCGTCAAAGGCCTTTTGGAAGTCTAAATAAATTATGTCAACTGGCTATTTTTTATCCACTCCTTTATTGGCATATTCCAAGAATTCACATAAATTACAGATTTCTATATTCCCAGGCCAGGACGCAGCATTGCCATCATCTAGACCGACCTCCTATATAACACAGGCCACAGAACTCCCCAAAATAATTCCTAAAGGATATTTTATAGAAAACCAACCAGTCTTCATTTAACAATTCTTAGTGATGGAGAATCCAACACAACCCTTTGGTAAATTGTTAATTAACGAGACATGATTTTCCTTTGCAAAACCCACATTAGTTAGGCCTGATCTTATCATTATTTTCCTTGTGCTTTGTTATTTGCTTTTAATTATCATTTCAACCAATATAAAGTACCAATATAAAGTTTACTGGTGTATAATTCCCTGGATCATCACTACAGCCTTTTAAATAATACAGGTACAACATTTGCATCGGTACAACTGTATAATCCTCTGTGGCTGATTTAATGAAAGACTGCATTTTTTTTTTAGTACTTCAAGTAATTTTATACTTGATTTTCTTCATACTTGGTTTTCCTGCAAAATGATCTGAAAAAATTGGACAAGTGAGATGCAGATACCTGGATGAAATTCATTACTAAACATGTAAAATCATACAGCTAGGAAGAGGGAACACAGATGCTGACTCCATGAGTGCTCCAGAGGACCAACAGAAAAAAAAATAGTGGGTACTTAAGCCTCCACCAGCAGTCAGCTCCCTCCCTCCCTGCCAGTACTTCCTGATTCCTGTGCTCACGACTTTTATGGTGTACAGGAGGAATTGGGAATGGCAGGGGGGAGGAGCGGGGACAGGGCACACTCAGAGGAGGGGGTGTAACTGGACAGAGGACAGAGCAGGGATAGGAAGAGTGGAGTGCAGGGCTTAGGAGATGCAGGGGGCAGGAGCAGGCCCAGTGGAGGAGCACTCCCGGGGCTGAGAGGAAGCTGGCATCTGTGAGAGGGAAAAAGGGTCTGACCCAGAGCCCATTTAATGGAGAGACTCCCATTGATAAAGTTTAGATAAAGCTCTAAAACAGCATGTCTGAGAAAGAGTTAGGGATCCTAATATATAACAAACTAAATAGGAGCTTGCAGCATAATGCAAATTGGAGGGGGGAAGAAAAGCTGAAAACTCTGAAATGAAACAGACATGCAGTATTACAAATAAAGCTAAAGTGATGAATGGAAATAGGCATAGCTCTGAAGTGATGTTGCCTGATTTGCAATCTTCATTTTTATGCTTTCTTCTATATAATTATTTAAACCATGTGTATTAGAAAAAAACCCAACCCTGTGAGACCAGTGTTCCTTCTAAGCTGCACAGCTTCACAGGTGATTAATCAGCCCCACCCAGTCAGAGGCTCAGGGCTCCCTGCACAGAGCTGGCTGATTAATCACCTGTGCATAGCTTAGAGGGAACACTGTATAAGACCTCCATGGTTTGTAGCAGGACTTGGAAATTGGCAAGGTCTTGGGTTAAGTAGGTGCCTTTTCTTCTGTGCAAATTGGTTCAGATCTGGCTTAGTTCTGAGCTG
Source organism: Pelochelys cantorii (assembly GCA_032595735.1). Classification (NCBI taxonomy): domain Eukaryota; kingdom Metazoa; phylum Chordata; order Testudines; family Trionychidae; genus Pelochelys; species Pelochelys cantorii. The sequence continues at coordinate 67,794,148 of CM064330.1, forward strand.
CTAAAAATCATCATTTCCCACTAACACATATTCTGGCTTGCTGCCAAAATCCATGGATATTACATTGGCATTGTGCATGAACTACTTCAAAGAGTTTCAGAGAGCCGCGCACTGCCCAAAATTTTCAGCATCCTTTGCATGCATGCACAAGAGAGAAAAAATAAGGGTGATATAGGCTACTTAACTCTGGCATTTCCTTTCAGTGCTTAACTTTGCAAAGGAAACAACATTGCATTAATGTAGTTTTTTTTGGAAATTAATTTATAATACATTTCCTCATCTCGAAAGAGAAGAGTCAGGAGATATATAAATACAGTTTATAGAGACCTTCAAGGTTACAATGTAAACAAAAGGAATAAAGTATTCAGGTTTAGATAATGGTAGAGAAAAGAGCATTAGCTTGAAGCACAGGAAATAAACATTTAATCTTGAAATTAGGAAAATAATCCTAACAGTAGCAGCAATGATAGGAAATGGAATACACCACATCAGACCAAGAGATGTGACTGAGGCACCATATATGCACAACATAAAGCTGCTGCCTAAGGTAGAGCACTGGTCATCAGCAAACTGCTTTAAACACGCAGAAGAGTTGGGAAGTAGACAGGAAGCAAATTCTGCAACATAGGCACTGGGTTCCTCTAGGCCCAGGGGGTACTCCACTCTCCCCGCTTCACCCGAGGCTCTGCCCCCATCTGATCCCCTTCCCCCAAATCCATCCAGCCTCTTCCTGCCCCACTTCAGGCCCTGCCTCCACTTCTTCTCCCTAACTCCCACCCTCACCCTGTCTATTCTTGCCCCTGCCCCTCCTCTTTCTGCTCCCTCTCCTGAGCATGCCCTGTCCTCACTCCTCCCCCTTCCTCACAGAGACTCCTGCATGTCAAGAAACAGCTGGTTGCAGTGCGCGAGTGGTGCCAGGACGGAGGAGGAGAAGTTGATTGGCAGGGTTGCCAGGGAAGGGGAGGTGCTGGCAGGTGAAGGAGCTGGCTGCTAGTGGCTGCCAAGTACCCATTAATCTTTTTCTAGGGGTGCTGCAGCCTCAGAGCTCCCACAGAGTGGGCATATATGTTCTGTGAAGACATCCAAGCAACTCCAGTGCAGTGGGATCATTAGCAGATCCCCTGAGGATGGTGTGAGCTGCATTCAGAAGAGGACATTGCCAGGAGCTGGTAGGTAAATATGAAGTAAATCTGGACAGTGACAGCATTTATTTTGCAACATCTTATATCTATGTAGACACCTGCCTAATCATGCCAGAACACATTCCTACACCACCAACATTCATTGCTGCCAGGATAGCTCTGGGAATACTATTCACTAACACAGTTAAATGTTGTAGCATAATCAGCAAGAGTAGAAACATTGTGTTTTGTAGATTGTACACAAAAGCCTAAATCTGCAGGAACAGAGGAGTTCAGAGATCGATGCACCATTATGTGTCTACATTTGCTTGTAAAATTACAAAAACTGCAAATGCAAATCAAGAATTCATACTTGTAAATGTCTAGTTAAGTATCATTAGCAATTTGGAAGTGTAAGGCTTAATTTAAATATAGAGACTTATATTATACTAGATTTACCTGGCATTGCTCAGGTCCTTAACCCAATTTTTGTTTTGTGGAAAATGTACATGCTTCATTTGAATCATTGTTCTGGGGTGGGGCTGGGGATTAGGGGTTCAGTATGCAGGCTGCCCCGGGGAGAGCTATCCCAGCACTTACTGAACTTGGGACCAGGTGAGAAGTGCCTCTCCACGGCTGCTGCAGCTCCAGAGGGCACAGCCAGGGGTGGGGTGCAGGTGCCCTGGCTGGGGCAGGTCCAGGTTTGTCTGCCTCCTGTGCTCCCCAGCCAGAGTGAGGAATACAGCTAACTGTGTACTTTCCCTTTGCTCTCTGATGAAGGGGAACAGCCAGCAATGGTCCTGTATGAATGGGTGGGTTCAGTCCTCTCCACCCTCCCTAAAGGACACCAGGGGCGGTGGACTGGGAAGCTTGGGGCTGGGGCACGCTCCTACCAGCCCCTTTCTCTTGCCTGGTGATTCTGTTTCTTTTCTATATGGTTTTCTGAGAAGCAATCCTATTCCAGGCTAGGGATGTAAGCGACGAGTTGACTACCTGATAAGCCTAGGTTTATTGGGTAGTTGAGTCACTACTTGACTAGTTGCTTCTTACCCATTGCTGTCTCTGCCTCTCCCTTGCTGCCTTGCGCCGGGTCCCAACTGGTGCGCCTCTGCTGTATCGGAGGCAAAAAGGGAGGCCAACAGTCGGGACCTGGTGCGAGTGGGGACTGCTTGTGTCCCCACTTGCTCTGGGCTCCCTGCTGCGCCTCTGCCTTTTAAATGTAGTAGAGTCCGTGGGACCCAATGCAACTGGGGTCTGCTTGATTCCTCGCTTGCCCTGGATACTTCAGTGGGCCTTTTACTACAGTGGGTGGCTCTTACTACATTTAAAAGGCAGAGGTGCAGTGGGGATAGCGAGCACTGCCCCCGTCCCGTTATCAACTAATCAAGTAGTTGATGGAAATTCCATCGACTATTTGATTAGCTGATTAATCAAAAGTTAACATTCCTATTCTAGGCATATCCCATTTTCCTGGCACAACCAAACCCCTTCCATAATTTAAGTTATGATAAGAGAAAGCTGTATACTGAATTTGGTGGTCCTAGCTCTTACTGTTTATGAGTTCTTGAAGACAGACAGATGGACAAACTCTCTCATGTATATAATAATGTCAACGTCACACTGTAAATGTCCAAATATGTCGATATTTTGATTCTTCCTTTTAAAGAAAATTACTGTTGAATTTAACTAATTAAACTGAGTTTTAGTTCCTGACACATGACAAAAAGTTCTGGTTGTGAGCCTGCTGTTCTAAATGTTTTCTATTGTGCCTGCATGTTACTTGGGTCCCAGGTTACAGAATAAAGTTACAACCATCAGGCTTAATTTTGAACATTTCTGCTTTTTTCAAGTGTGCATCACTTCAAACCTCAATATGAATTCACTTTAGCAAGGTTTCACTGTTTGTTAAACTTATGTTTAGTGTATTTCAGTCCAGATATGCAATTCTGAATTGAGAGGGATAGCCAGTGACCAGGGTATTGATTCTTGCCATTAAGTTAATTATGACTCAGGGGTGGAGAACCTAAGGCTCAGAGGCTGGATGTGCCCCCCCTTCCCTGGCTTGCCTGGATCTGGACCCTAAGACTCGGTGTTCCCCTCCAGCACTGGGGAGTCTGCGCTTGCACTCCAACCTCCCAACCACCCCTCAGAGGGACTGGAGTACACAAAATCTACTAGCCTGAGCTACTCTAGGCTCTGGTGTGTGGGAAGAATGTGGGGAGTGTCTTTCGTCTGAGTCGGGGGTCACATCAGTGAAGGTTGAGGGTTTTTTTTTTTTGCGTTTCTCACTTGTGTGTGGCCTCCGACTGATTTTTCTGTGGGTCATTAGATACCAACCCCAAAAAGGTTCCCCGTCCCATATTGAACTCACTGGCTCATATAAGAATGTAAATGGATACTAAGAGTGAATACTATTGAGACTCAGCAAAAAAGTGAACAAAAATGTAAAAGGTTTCATACTGTGAATCATCACAGACAGATTCAAAACACAACAAAAGAACTACTTTCAGACAACCCAACTGAGAGACTTGCTTTATTAAATCCTTTAGATGTGTCTTTATATCTCAACAGAACAACTATAGCCATGTTCCCATGAAAAGAAAATAAACAGTTTGTTACAGTGGTTGTGCAGTTGACTCATCAAATTGCTTTCAGATAATGACACCTACAGTACACATGCAAGATGTTTGTAGCTAAATGGTTATATGTTATTTCTATCTTCCTTAGAATAACAACTCTTCTAACATTAATTAGCTGCAATGCATAATGAATGGGATAAAATTTCATGAAAGTAGCTGAGTGTAATCACCTCAGGAACTCTTTGAACAATAATTAACATGATGGAAATGCAAACAAAAATGTTAGTTCCTAAGGGCTTGAAAAACACTTTTTTTCTTTAAGTATTTCTTTAGTGCACTTTGCATTCAATAGCATACTCTCAGTTTCCTCATAATCCTGATGAGTAAGGGTCATTTCCTGAGGGAAGCACTTTAATAAGGCAAAATCCTTGGTCTATAGAAGATATATTAACACCAAAACTGATAGCTTTATGAGCTTTACTGGATATTTAGTTATTTATCATGGCACCAGAATAACAGAGGGCAGTGCTTGAGTTCATTGCAACTAGATGTCCATTTACCAACACCTTCATTCTATGGGTATTAGATATGATAGGTATTTTATAGATACTGAGCTAACTATAGTAACTGGCTAACTAAGGAGAAAGGAGTCAAAGTGGATGAAGTAATATCTTTTCTTGGACCAACTTTTGTTGGTGAGAGAGAGAGACAAGTGTTTGAGCCACATAGCTTGTTTCTCTCACCAACAGAAGTTGGTGCAATATAATATATAATACATTAAAAATACATTATCTCACCCACTTTGTCTCTCTAATAGCCTAGGACTTACATAGCTACAACTACATTGCAGTGAGAGAAAGAGAGAGGAAATTGTATACACAGTTTTGGATTTGCAAGATACTTTTGATTTATTTGTTGATGTTCTTTGGGGAAGCATTCAATGACCAAGAAACAAGGTACCGGCCATGTTTGCAGTGGTTACGGCAATGCTAGAGGTCAGGAACATATCTAAGTTGTTTCAAATCCTGGAGTTCATTGTATAAGGTTTGGTAACAATCCAACCATCTGTAGGAAAAGAGGGAACTGTGAAAACTGGAACATGAGTCCAGGTTCACAAATCATTTGTGAACACAATAGAACTCCAACCCTCTCTGATCTGGGCAACTGATTTCAATGTTAATATTTTGCACAGCTCTAATGTTACCCATTATTTTGTGATCATCAGAAAGATTATCATTAGAAAGGGAAGCTTTATTCTAGATTGTGGGATCATGCACGGGGGCCCATTTTCTTTTTAAAATAGGAAAAAAATATCAATGCTTTCAGATACGGAGTGAAATATTTTGAATTTTATTATGGACAGGAATAGAAGACCAACATATTTGTCAAGTACAGATGGCAGAAAGTATTTTTTTCCTCTCAGCTGGAGTGGGGGAATTAGTTGGAAAGGATTGCAACAATGAAAGATAAAGGTAAAAAAAAGACTTTTGTGTCAAGTGTATTTTAAAGATCACTCTCAACTAAATTTTAAAACATATGCCCAAAAGAATATGCATGAAATTGCAATTGTGTGCATGAAATACACATTTGAGCATGCATAACAGGTATTTGTCCATGCAAGTAAACACTGTAAAGATATACTGTGGGTACACATTGTTTGCTGATTTTTTTTTAAAGATTAGCGGTTTACATTTAATATTTTATGAAGGAGCATTTAGTTTGCATTTATTCTATGATATTTTATGACATCTAAATTATTGTAAAAATGTAAGATGTGAGGGTGCCTGTATTTTTTTGAGTCTCTGAATATCAGATACTAGTTGACTCCCAGAGCACAATAAATATGATTCCAGATAACAATCTCATCATGATCTTGTATCACTTTTCTATAACTTACTCTACTATGATGATGAGACATTCACAGAACAAGTTCTCCTTCTACCAACTGAGAAGGGTTAACACATGGGAGGCAACTCCACAGCTGTCAGAACCTTCAATAATTTCCTCACAGGTGATTTATCACGTCTGAGATTTTCATATAGACAAACCCAAAGCAGGAAGTACACAGTAAGCTGGTAAACTGCAAAATTACTTGTCAATACTAAAAATATGCCTGTGCGAATCATGTTTTTCTGCTGAATGGTAACAATGCTAAGGATTGTTTCATGGACAGATCTGGGATACAAGAGTACAGAGCTATAGCCATTTTACTATTAACTGTCCAGAAATGACAGGTCTTGTGGGCTGACAGCACTCTCAGAGAGGGAAAGAGACATAAAGAGAGACAAGATGGTAGAAATCAGAGTCATGAGATAAAAAGATGATGGGATGATGTAGTAATTAACACCACTAGTTTATTGTTAATAATGAGTATATGTTATTGGTTTTACCATGACTCAGAATATACAAGATCCTCCCGCACCAGTGGATTCTTGCTCTTTTAGAAAATAAACCAGTGTTTACTTAATACTAAATTATTACTTCTTGACCTTTAATGAAAAGTTAACTAAATCAAACTAATTATGAAAAATGATTGCGGATTAGCAGTTATGTTACTTGAAGATTATGGACTGTAAGACAAAGCCTGGGAGTCTGAAGTGGTGAATCACAGGATTTAAACTATATTGTTAACTGATACTGAAACAGTTTTAATGCTCAACTAGTATTTAATTAAAATGCAGTGGCCTTATTAAACCGAAATTAAATGCACATACTACTGAAGCATATTTAAGGTGTATAGTTGAAAGTTTTTACAAAATTCAAATCAATGCTGTTTTTCTAAAATGTAGAAGTTAACCGGGCACTTTATCAAGTGGCTTATCTGGCTAAGCTGGTCAACTGGAAATCATTTTCTTTTGCCAGTTAATATAAACATAGTTTTTCACCTTTGTGATCTTATCTGAGAATCTAATTTACTGGATCGCTCACCTTAAAACTTAATATTGGGCATCTGGCTCAACAGAGACCCAAAGCTAAATTAGAAAAAACATTTTTTGGGGGAAAAAAATGTCTGCTGAATGGAGAAGAGAGAGAGAGAGAGAGAGAGAATGTGTGTACACAAATATGTAGACACAAACTCTATGTCTACACAAGACAGCTATGAAAAAATTTTATGATGTCCAGCTGTAAGTTTTCAGAAAAGCTTGCATTTAGAAAAGCAGAATGTATACAATAATGAAAATGTAAAGTAAAAATTAAGTCTAAAGTCTGCCATATAACCACTATACCACATGCCACTATAACTCAGTAATGGTGTCTCTTTAATCTTTCCATGACAGCTAACTATTTATTTTCTATACGCTTTGTATGCTGTGGCAATACAGACTAAATGTTTCCTTTACTTGATGGCAAAGCAGAACAGACAAGGTTTGAAAATTATACTAGGAAGTTGTTTCACATAAGTTGCATGTTATGGACTGGTGGATCTGTTCTCTGAGACAGGTTGGGAAGTGGATGGGAGGGGTTAAAACTGTTTCAGATAAATGGTGGTCTGTCATTATCTAGTGATGGACTGTCACTAGCTTGTAAAGACAATATATAGCCTGGACAGCTAGTGGCCAGTCTGCATCACAACCATATTAAGCTATTTGTCTCGTTCCATGACCCAGTTTCTTGAATTCTCATGGCTACTTTCAGATTCTTCACGGGCAGAAGTCCTATCAGCATCTTCTTCCCAAATTAACAGTAGTAAAATGGCACTGCTTACTTTTAAAAGAAAGTAGGTTACTCACCAATAACTGAGATTCACTGAGTATCATGTCCCCACAGATCCACACTCTTGGGCTATGTCTACACTGCAGGCTTCTTGCGCAAGAACTTTTTGCGCGAGAGATCTTCCGCAAAAAGTTCTTGCGCAAGAGAGCATCCACACTGCCATGTGCTTTTGCACAAGAGATGTGCTTTTGTGCAAGAAAGTGTCCACACTGCCATGGATGCTCTTGCACAAGAAAGCTCTGATGGCCATTCACAGAATGGCCATCAGAGTCCCTGTGCTTTTTCCGATAGGGATTTCTTGTGTAAGCTCTTGCACAAAAAGGCTTATTCCTTGTAGAAAGAGGAATAACTCTTGTGCAAAAAGCCCTGTCTTCTGATGACCTACTGTACTTTTTCTTGCGCAAAATCACTCTTGTAGTGTGGATGCTCCGCAAGTTTTTGCGCAAAAACTCTGCAGTGTAGATGTAGCCTTGGAGTCCTGTGTCCTGCTACCTTCTGTACAAAGCAGGGAAGAAGGAAAGACATCCTCAGACACGAAGGCTATGTCTACACTGCAGTTTTTGTGGAAGAGGAAATGCAAATGAAGCTCTCATTTGCATGGTCTCTTGTGATCCTTTCTGCGGAAGAGGCTTTTGTGGAAAAAAAAGCAGTGTAGACAGGGCCATTTTTTGCAAAAAACCCCTGTGTGTTCCCAGCACTCTAGTCTACAAGAACCACACAGAGACACGGAAGAGAAAAAAATGTATATTAACAGTAGATGAAAATTTTGAAATATATGATCTCTGCAGATAAATCAATCTTTTCCTAGCATGTCTTTAGAGTTGACTGGAAGTACTGAGGTTGGCCTGGTGTACCTGCCATTACAGATGCTTTAGTGGGACCCAGTCGAGGCTCACAGTTCAGGGACATGAGATTCCAATTGTATGGATGTATAAAGATAATTTTCTTTTAAAATGAATGTTTAAAAATTATTTTTAAGTTGCATATAATTTGTATGCCATCAAAAACCAAAACAGTGAATATTTACCTCAAGCTTGTGCTCTCAGAGACTACTGCCAAGGCATGAAAATAAACAAAATTACAAGTACTTTAAAAAACTTAAATACAGAGTTTCAGCTTTCTTCATTGGCCAGAAAAAAAAAACTGAGAGAAACTTTCTTCAAGAAGTTAAAGAAGTAATTATTTTCTTTCTATCTGCTGGCCTGAAGTTTCAGTGAACATTGTTCACAGATAGCAACTATCCTAGTGCAGATAATTTTCAGCACTGAATGCACCTTTGTGCATGTAGTGTAAAAAATAATTTTGATCCTTGCGATAGATCAATACCTCTTTGTTTTTCTGAGCTGAGAGCATTGTTTTTATTCTGAACATGTCTCCTGTCCTACTATATTGCAGAAGATATGTTCACAAACCTGAAATGGACTTCCACCACATTTTATTGTTATTACTTTTTGCCTTACTTTATCTCCCTCTTTGTCTTCAATCATATTGACAATAATTGTTTCAGAAGAAGTTCAAACTCCTTTTCATCCAAAATAGCACTTTTTGCCAAATCTCTGTCTTTACTTCTGTAAGCCTTTATCCCTTGCACTTAAACTTTTTGGTCACTCTTGTAAAAAATGATGCTACATAGCACCTGCTCTGTAAAATCCATTACTAGCTAAGACATCAGTCAGGATGCTAGCTAGCTAACAGTGTCTGCCACAAGAAAAGTCTACCTGTGATAGTTTTCTTTGGAAAGCCAAAACAAAAGCTATTTCAGATATTTTCTGCAACTTTGAGGTTTTTTCCACAGCCTTTTCTGCTGCTGGCATAATCTAAAACTTGTGAAAAGCAGTAGGGCTAGCATAAGAGGGAGGTTTTTATAGGAGGGAAGCAAAGGTCCAAGGGAGCAGGGAGAAAGCAGAGTGCTGGGAGGGGGCAAGGCAAGTGGTGGTGGTAGTAAGCTACATGGAGTAGAAAGATGGGGCAGTTAGCAGGAACTTGGAAGGGAAGAAGCAGCAGGGACTCGTGGGAAGAAGAATGGACCTAGAGGGGATGAAGGGGTGATGGTGAGGGACCCAGAAGTTTAGGGAAACAGAAACAACTCAGGGGAGCATTGGTGATGGAAGAAGCAGAGAGCTAGGGTGGGATGGAGGCATAAAGAATCCTGGGTTTCTCAGCTCAACTACAAATAACCATTTTAGAATGAGAAAGACTCTGGGTGTGTGGGAGGGAGCAATTTCCATCCAGGGCTTGAGGGAGAAAAGGAAAGTAGAGTGATTCTGGTAAGGGAGATTAATGAGTAACTGGAGGTAAAGACAACCCAGAACAACTCATTCCTAGGGAACACATATACACATTGAGCTGGAGAGATGGCAGAACCTTTCGGCATCCCTCCCATAAAAGTTCTCAGGACAGAAGAGTAAATATCTACCATCTTCGGGATCCTCTGAAGAGAAAAAAGAGCAAGATCAAGGTGTGCTGTATTATACATATCTTGAATGCTTCATTGCCAACTATTACAGGTGGAGTAATACAAATAAAGCAGCAATAAGCAAAATAATACTAATACAACAAATCTGGTGTTTAATAAATGCTGTATCGTGCCTGACAAGTTTTTAATTAATACCTTTAAAAGATCCTCTTTGTTAAATTAATAAATATTCCACATTGCAATATCTCAACATTTTTAAAAAAAAATCAAATAAATAACATGAAAAAACCTGTTATAAATTAGCTGTGCACCTATTTACATCAATACATATCTACAATGAAGTCCTCTGAAATAAGTGTCTAATATGACAAAAAACCTATTGGAGGGATATATTTAGTATTCACCAAGGCTAAGTGTTTAGCAGGTCTCTATAACATAATCTGTCAGTACTGGAAGATTTTTGCTGTGATTATAAAGTCATGAAAATCACTGCATAGCTCCATTAGGAGCTGTATGAATTCACTGTATGAAAACTACTGTATTGCCAGATTGCTTTGCCATTTTCATAGGACCCATGTGCAGATTTCACATATTTCCTGACTTTTTCATTGTGTATTTAGTTATATCTTATCTTGCCAGCATATATTTACACTCACTGTAAATTTAGATAGGAAGTTCAGATGTGCTTGTCAGCTTTATCTATTCTGTCCCAGTTTACAAACTCTATTTCCAGTGGGGTTAAAACCACTCACATTAATAAATCCATTTAACATGCTATAAGGTTAACAACAACTGCAACCTTTTAGATATCAAGACTAAATTCAGATAAATCTTGCACAGCCTAACTAGGTCTAAAATGTTTAGCATCTTTAGTTAAAAAAGAGTATCTAGGGATGTAAGGAAACCATATTTGCATCGAGTATTTAATTGTCTTCTAAATGTATTTATCTAGTAGTAGAGTATCACAAATCTGCTAAAATGTTGCACTGAAAAATCAGTTTTTAATATCGTGCTATAGAGATCTCTGTGAAGCAATATTCTCTAATAATAGCTGAGACATTATGTTTTTGCTTTCTTTTTCTCTTTTAAGTTTTAATAAAGATAAAAGACAAAACTGTTGAAAACAATACTTAGCCTATTATCCTGACACGGGGAAGATATGTCAGCTCTGAAGGAAATTAAGGGTACACTTTCTCTGAATTAATATGCATCAGTTTTGCTGCAGAAATAATATGCTGGTCACTACGGTAGCAGTGCCAGGTGCACAGCTCCCACAGCAGCAACTGTCAACTAATATCCATGCAGCCAGGACTGTCAACGGGGGCAGGGAGGAGGGTGAGGGGCAAAGCATGCAAGTGCCCTGGGGCCTTTTGATACAAAAGGGCCCGGAGGGCCTGGCTGTCTCCCTCACTAATATCACTTATAGGGCTGCTGAATATAATGCTTGTACTTGTAGCATTATAATTCAGTGAGAAAACTGTACTTAATATATGTAAGACTACATGGAGTAGTAGCCTGTATGCCATAAAGTTGTGTGGAAAACATCAAAAGCATTCTATGTCTGCAGCTGTACCTTATGATATCCTCTGCTCACTCTCACCTAAGACCAGTTTTTCCACACTGCCTGTAAAGCAACACTACAGTGTCAGTGGAAGCATGCTGAAATGAACACCACTAACACTGAGCCAGATTCTAAAACTGGAGTAATTTGGCATTGGCCCACTGACTTTATTTAATTTATGTATTTATTTCAAATATTTTTACCATGCCTCTCTATTTAAAATATTCAAGGCGGCCTACAAAAATTTTAAAATACGAGACCCCAGGCGGACATAAAACCTGCTAATTTCATTTATATAGCCCAGGATCTGGCCAATCTCGTGCATGCAGAGGATTATAATGAAGTCATTATTTCCTGATCATACCCATCTCTACCTCCACCCCATTCTCCCTACCTCCCCACCAGCAGACACATCTCCTTTCTTTCCCTTCTCTTCAGTGTAGACATAGAATATTACTTGCATGGAGGACCACTGTGCATATACCAACAAAATATCCAGAATCTTCTTTGCAGCTGCTGAGTAAAGGTTTCATTAAGGGCCTCTTTAGTCAGGGCCTAGCAGCACAGGGCTGTGCAGCAAGTTTTTAATGGGTGGAAATGCAATAAGAAAACAATTTAAAAAATAAGTTCCAAGAGATACATTTTTAGTTTTCTTGAAAAGAGATGACTTGGCTTTTAGAACTGGAATAATGAAGACAATGGTACAACAAAAATACAAGGACATATGTGACTGCTCAGCTAAGTGTGGAAAGTAGATCTATGGACATCACTTACAGCCAAGTCTTATCAGAGTTCTCAGCCAAAGGCTTTAAAAATGATCTTCAAATGGGAAAAATGGTGTTTGTGTTTTAGCATCTTTCAGATGCGTAAAAAAGCTTGAACATTCTTGTAATAAAAGAACAAGCAGTTCACCTTCTCATCCATAAGAAATTCACTAAATAACTTGTGAAACCAGAAGAATCAAGAACAGAAGGATGAAAAACTGAGAGGGAAATGGATTTTCACTCAGATTGTTTCATACATGTTTTCTTATTACCTATTTAATGTCAGTGACTAATGAATGTGCTTAATAAAGAATGTTTTATTAAAGATTTAGAATCTTTTCAGTTAAAAGTACAGATCCTCGGAGACCCCCCATAGATATCCTACAGCAAAAACAGATTAGATTTGACGTGTATGCTATTTCAAAAGTAAAAACCAACTAATAACTCTTTATACATCAAAGAATCAGAAAAGACAGCCCGCTGAAAAAATATTTACTGCTCACCTTTAAAGGTTATCTTTACTGGTGATTCTAATTTTATTTTTTTACAGTCTTGTCCTTTTGATTCTGGTTTTAAATAAGCAATACTTTTAACAGTTCCTTCAACTGTGGTTCTCTACTGCCATGACTGTAGGACACTATTAAATTAAACTAAAAGGGTCTGTAATTTCCTCAGACTGGGTATTAGAAAGTACACATACAATAAGTTTAAATGGCCTTAATGTAAATAATGGTAGCCATTGAACTAGGGTCTTCAGGGGAATAAATCTGTTGTGTGCGAATCAACTGTCAAATATAAAAAAAACATGATTTATTATGCTCACATGTGGAAAAGCACCAATGCAACTTTTATTTTTAATTTGCATGAAATCGTGTTTTTGTTTTTATGTACTACATCTCTCTAGAATAATAAAATCACAGAAGATGAGGGTTAGAAGAGACTTTAGAAGGTCCGCTAGTCCCACGCCCCTCGATACTCATATGCATGGGGATGATTGCAGTGTAAATGCCCAAATCTGATTAGATAAAACAGACATAATTCTTCATTAGAAGAATTTCAGGGAACCTAAGTGTGTCTCCGTACACACAAAAGCCTAAAGCTACCATGGATCAAGGAAGCTGCAGTACAAAGATAAAGAACATTCACAAAGAAACCACAACTTGAAATATATTTTAGGAGACTAGAACCACCTACTTCTTCCACAAGGACTAAACCTAACTGCATGATGGAAGAGTGTATAAAAATTCAATACATTGATACCACTCATCTAAGCTGGTAAAGAAACTAACAGACTGACTTAAAGATAAATTGAGAAAGTTTTAAGATATTTGGGAAATTCCATGGGAACATAAAAACAAATCAAATGAACAAAAGACACACAAAAGACAAGAGAAGATCTCAGATTTTTGATTGCCTTATTCTCTCGCTCACTTTACTTCTTCCTTTTATTATTGTCATCCCTCTACTTCTTACCTTCTTTGAGCTGCCTATTGTAATTCCAAAGTTAAAGGACACTGTTAAATATGTACATTAATAATTATGTGTACACATACACACACACTATGGATTCCATGAGATTCTAGTTTTGACTTGTCTTTGTGTTAATATTACTGTGCATTTTTCCCCTCAGCCCCCTACATATTTATATATTTTATAAATATATACAGAGAGTGATGGGAGAGGAAAGGATAAAGTGTAATCTTCAATGAAATAAATGAAAAATATAACTGGTGCAATGTCCCTTTTGCCATAGAGCTGATCACAGGATAACTATACCGAAGTGCTATACTACAAGAAACCCTTTTAGTTACATTCATACAAGAGCATAACACTGCAAAGACTACACGATAAAGTTGATTTCTTTATGCCTTGTGCTCATGTTGTTTTATTGCAGGGTTGTTCTGCATTGATGAACTACTGGCATGGAGTTTTGAAAATTGTTTACAAATATACTGCTGTGTTGGGTCCCAATTCAGTTCCAAAAAGCCAGTTTCATCAGTAGGATCAGGTCCTCATTTTGGAAGTGAGGGAAAGAAGAAAATGATGAACTACATCTTTGTCAATAAAAATAAGAATAAAGATATGCCAAATGTGAGGGTTTTGTTTATAGCATTACCAGCCTTAGCACTGTTCTTTTCCCTCTTATAAAATGGTATCATAGACAAAACCCACAATATGCTATTCCCACAACATTCTTTAAAACAAAGTGGGATAACATGAGATAAATGTCAAATTCCTACAAAATGAAGTTTCTCCTTAAATATTATAAAAGCAGAATTAAAGCTACAATAATATTTTGATGTGATTATTTCAGGTGTTGTGTATGGTATCTTAGTACCCTTCCTTAATGAAAAGAAGGGTTTACCTTTTATGATTGTTTTGCCATGTTGTCATTGAGTGCACTCCCTTCTGAAGTTATCTAAAGTGTCCTCTTACATTATATGGTAGAGGGAGACTAGCAGTTATAGAAACACATTCCTCATAAAGGAAAAATTACTCATTTATTATTTGTAAGTATAATACATAAATAATAGTATTTTGTACTTTGGGCCTGATCCTGAGTGCTTTCTTTTGTAACTAATACCACTGAAATGGAACTACTGCCTTTCTTTTTTCCATTTTTCTTTTTTATTTATTCCCCTGCTTTTGCCATTTCCTCTTACTTTATCTCTACCCATAATTTTAAATCAAAACAAAACCAACAATAAACTATAAAACTAATTATATATTTTGTCAGTTCTCACCATGTCATTTGCCTATGTTATATCGCTACATGCCACCCTTCATCTGTTCTTGTGTCTTTTAAAATTACAAGCTCTCTGGAGCCCGGATGGTCTCTTTATCTGCATTTCCAGAGCACCCAGCACAATGTGACCACAATCTTAAGTGGGGCCTTTGGATGCTACTCTAATATAAATGCTTTGACTAAGTAAGGGCTTGCAGGGTCTTTTACATAAAGTCTATTATCCATGGATTTCAAAGTACTTTATAAAGATGACTTATCTCCAATTTTAACTGGAGAACTGACAGTGTTAAATAGTTTGGCCAGAGCCAGGAATAAAGTGCACGTGTTCCAACCTGCCATCATTTCAGCTAATCTTTAGTCAGGCTACCTCTCATATATGCTAAAACCTTTATACATATTAAATATCCATTAATTATGCTTTGGTTACTAAATGCTGTTCATAACTCTTTATGATTCCTTATTTACTATCACACTTTCTTCTGCATGTTTAATTTCAACATGCTGAAAAAACAGGTTTTTCCACAGAAAGCCCAAGAACTATGGCTAGAATTCAAAATACTGGTTTTTTTCTTAAAAGCCAAGCATCACTGTGTGGCAAGTTTTATTATTCTTCCACGTGACTGCATGAATTATACTCCCCCCCACCTACTTATTTTTTTACTGACCTTCTTTGGCATTTAAGTATGGAAAAGAAAGTATTTCAGGGTTGCATGTGTCACTCTCCGAGATGGGCAGTTCCGATTGCCTGCAGAGGCTGTTTAAAAAAATGTTAGCGTTGTCCTGGGAAAAGCATCCTTTGGACATACTCTCTCATCCAAAACAAAAGAGATTCTAAATAATAAGTGTGAGAAAATATTGTTTCTTTTGACCACTGGTGTAGGAAACCTGGATGTATCATAAAGTCTGGTGAAGAGGAGAAGCATGTAGAGGCAAATAATGGGAAAACAGGACACCTATGGAGCATGTTCAGACTCTAGGACGTAGCTTTTCACTGAGATTAAAAAGAGAAATGAAATGCAATCCTTTCAGTAGCTTTGCAGGAAAGTAAGTATACAGTAGCAATCCGTTCCACTTTTGGTTCTAAAACCTTTATTCATTTAAACCTTTATCCACATAAGACAGTTGTGTTGTATAATTTGGTTTGGGAAGCAGCAAGTTTAACTGATTTCAAAGGGTTTATTTTTATTATGGCATTTTATTTTTGGGTTTCAAATACAATACTTGCACCTAGCAACTATTTTATTTTTTTAACAAGTATTAATATTTACACATCAACTTAAGAGTCAGAGACTAAAGCATAGAATATCTTTACATAATAAATTCAGTTCTGTTGATCTGTGATATTAAAACATACTATAGCAATTGGAGGGAAAATCCATATTTTCAGAAAATGGCTCTTCTCATGATCAGTCTTACTGTTTATTCAATATCTGATTTCTACAAAAAAAAAAGAGCAGAAAACACGGTAGTTCAATGTATTCCTAATTTTAAAATGACCATGGCATTTCATACTTCATTTAGTTGCATGCTGCCTTCCAATTACATTAATTATTATAACTGCATGCAGGTGCTGGTTTAAAATGTGGCATTTCAAAAAAGTCCTCTATTTTTTTTCCCCTACCAACATCTCCAAAGGCCTTCTTCTGGTACAGTTTTTCAGTTTTGGGCAGAAACTACAGAATCTCTTTAGTTTTGCTAGACTGAATAATTTGAATCTTTTACAATCTACCCTTCTGCACACAGTTCAATGGAGGGTGAATAATACAAGGCAATGAAAGGTGAAATCTCTCTCTAATATACAGTTCCTCAAAGAGTCTTGCCGTATCAGTGGTGAAAAGAAACTCAACTGTCAGTATTGAGCACTGTGAAGTCTAAAAATACACAACACCCAGGGTCTTTAGATATTTAGTTCCTAACCGGCTTATCTTTCTATTTCTTTTCTCAGAATAAAGGGAGTTCAGAAAGTGTATGTCAAATCATTTTATAGTCCTTCATTCCTGTCAGCCGCAGCATTGTCTATTTGACATAAATTATGTCCTGGATAGTTCTTCCTAAAAGCACAAATGAATTAACTAGCTTGAGTGTTTCATTCAGAAAGTCTCAGAGGAGTAGCGGTGTTAGTCTGTAGCTTTAAAAACAACGTGTAGCCCTGTGGCACCTTAGAGAAGTCTCTAAGGTGCCACAGGACTACTAGTTCATTCTGATAGGTTTACCTACGAATTTCATGCAGGCCTATCCTATAAACAAGCACACACATTTTGAAGGTGTCTTTTATTGTAATGCAGATGAATCAAGCAGATGATCTTTGAGTGCACTTGTTGAACAACATGAAGTAATTCTTGCTTTGTACTAACACCTGATACAGGTTTCTTTAAGCAGCTGCTGAATATTTGGAACAAACATCCTGCTTAGTGCAAAAAATGTGGACAAACTGTAGGAATCAGAATAACAGTTAAGAAACAGAATCTGAGTCTCGCGTATCAATAGGATCAGCGGAGGAACATTTCTAATCATGACAGGCAGATTTGTAAAGTTGCAAGATTCACTGGCTTTCCTGGATGGGCTATGTGAGTCTATGACCTCAGTGGTTTCAACAGAGTACCAGATATAGGCAAGAATCAAATAAAATTATTGCAAACTCTTATTATGGACGATGATCTGAAAGCTACATTGAACCAAACAAATAGAAACAATTCGATATCAAATCTCTCCGAAACCTTACGGAACTGCTGAATTAGAATGTACTGCAAAGGATCTAATATGCACTGAGAAAAACTCATAATGGAAATTTGGAACAACAGTAGAAGGTTATGATTCTTACTATTTCAGTTGTAACAGACTGCTGCTTTATTTTGAAATCAAAAGCAAAAAATGTTCTTATTTGAATCTAGCTATGCAGAAGTAGAGATCAGTCGGTGGTGATTAAAGGAGATTGGAAAGACTGCTATATGAGTAAGCTTGAGAGAGGAAAACTACATGAGACTCTCCTTGTACAGGGTCCCCAGAATCACTCATTGGGTGGTGGAGGGAGTGGTAGGGTTTTCCCTAACAAACGCAGTAGTTAACTCTGGGGATACACAGAAACAACAGGAATCCCAAGAAATCTGTAGCAGGTGAGGGGAAGTGGAGTTATGCCAACATTACAGTGGCCAACAGTCTTCAAAATAAGTTTAACATTATCTTAAAACATGTAAACCTGTCTTTTTTCTAAAACTTAACTGGTTTTTTAACTGTTAGCTCCAAAAGTAGGGTACGGACACCACCCCTTCCACTCCTCCCACTACAAACAAGCATGTGCCAAGCACACTCCAGCAACCTGACAGAGACTGGGGTCCTGTGTGTATTCACATACATTTTTCACTTACTTCCACTGACAAAAGGAAGTTTTACTGCTTTTCACAACTGACAGCACCCAAGCTGGATTCTTTTCTGGTTCGCACATCAACTAAATTATTTAACTAAGGTTGTGCCTATCGGAGAAAATTTGTGTTGATTTAAAATCAATCTAGTTAAACCAGAGCAAGCCTCTAACATAATTCCACTTAAACCAATTAAGCCTGTTCTTAAATTAATTTAGCTTTAGTAAGTTATTTACCAGCTCCAGCTAAGACCAGAGCTATGTAGACCTATATCGGTGTAAATATGTTGCTCAGTGGTGTGAAAAATCCATAGCAGAGTGACATAGCTATACTGACCTAGCCTTCCATGTACACAGTGCTGTGTCAGTAGGAGAGCTTCTATCATCAACACAGTACTGTTTCTTGGGGAGGTGGATTAACTAACCCACCAGGAAAAGTTCTCCCAGAGTGTCTTCACCAAAGCACTACAGTGGTGCAGCTGCAATGGTGAAGCCAAGCCCTAAACCATATTTTTTTTATTTGTAGACTGAGCTATCTGGCATGGAAATCACTGAGACCCAATACAAACAGAACTCCATAATACCGTTTTTACAAAATTACTTCTCAGGAGAGATATCAGTTCATTGAACAGTTAAGTAACCTCATGAATTCTTACTGACTGTTCTATAGTCCCCGGGGGGGGGATCAGGGGGGCAGCAGCCAGTGCGCTCCAGCCTCACTCCTGAGGAGCCCCCCCCCCCGCCACTCTGTGCTGCTGCCTCGGAGACGGTCCACAAGAGGATCCAGTTTATAAACCAGCTCCCCTTGCGGACTCGCTGCCTGTCGCCCTGTGCTGCTGCCTCTGATAAAGAGGCAGCAGCGTGGGGTGGCAGCAGCTCTTGCGTGGAGGGGATCTGAGCTCCTGGACCCGGCACAAGCTGGAACTGAGCCGGGCTGTCTGCCGCCCAGCTTCTAATACACTTTAAATGCAGAGCCACAGCAGGGTTATGTCTCAGACGCGGTGCAAGCCAGGAATGAGCTGGGCTATTGGCCAGCCTGCTAAAAAAATGGGGGGAGAGAAATACATGTAGTCTATAGCATTAACCTAAAAGCTTTTGTTTATCGGTTAAATGACTATTACATCCCTACTTCTCAAAGCAGAAGTACATTTTAAAAAGACAGTGTTAATGGGTCATCCACAGAGGAATATTTATCTTATCTTTTAGTGCAATTCTTCAGGGAATTTTTACTCATTCTTTCACACTTTTCTTATTCCAAAGCCAGTTCTACAGTCAGAGCTAGCCCATGGCATAACACGTTGTAACATGAATCTCTCACCCTATACAAGACTATAAAAAAGTTACCTACTCTCCGCTTCTTTTGAGGAAGCTGTGGGAACACAAAATCCCTGGTAGCCACATGGTCAGACTGATTTTAATATGTATACATTTGCCAGTTTAAGATTTTAAAGCAGATCGAAACACCCAGAATACAGAGGGCAACCACAATATGTCATTTCTAACTTCCATTAATTGGGGAGTGAGAATCCCAGAGTAGTTACTAAACTAACTCAGAGTGCAGCTGGCTTAGCCATATGTTCCACTTAAGCTGCTTTTGCTGACTTTCTAGCTGCTTGTTTCTTTTTGATTTGGCAGCTTCTTTTTCCTCTTCATAAAATTTACTAGTCTCGTAGCACAATTCCACCACTCCAGCTGCAAAAGTACTTGTCCCTTTGCCTTTCTGACTACTATTCCACGAGATGGATCAAAGACACTGCTAGTGTGGTGTAGGTTTCTCTCTCTCCCATGGTACCTGGGATCATCACCCCTGCAATTTGCTAGGTCTTTGCTGGTCTAATGTCTGAACTTAGCTTTTCTAGACACTGATACATGACAGCAAATGTGCCACTAAACTAGTGGCTGAATACATCCAAATTGAGCCAGATATTGTATTGCATTTCAGCTTTTATAAGGAGGAAAGAAATAATTCCAGTAAAAAAAAAATTCACTTGAACAAAATGTGGAGTTGTTGAATTTTACTACTACAAAAAATAAAAAGGCATTAAAAAAAGTCTATAAAATGTGCAACAGTTTAATTTAGTAAGATTAAAATACATATC
This sequence comes from Pelochelys cantorii, assembly GCA_032595735.1. Taxonomy (NCBI): domain Eukaryota; kingdom Metazoa; phylum Chordata; order Testudines; family Trionychidae; genus Pelochelys; species Pelochelys cantorii. The sequence continues at coordinate 67,814,506 of CM064330.1, forward strand.
TGCAATTGTTTTGCTGGAGGAGAGACAGAGGGCAGCTAATTAAAATGATTTTTTACCCAACAACCTTTTGAAATTCTGAAATATTCGTGGTTCCCAGTGTTTTTGCTAGAGGCTGATTTATTGTTAAACTGTCAGGAGATCCTGTGGTTAGGGTTAATGCTGTGGGCTACTGACTATATCAACCAGTATGAGGGACAGCAGTGTAAATGCTGGCTACTTTACGGGTTCTTCTGCAAGCTTAAAAGTTTGGTATATGGCCAGTTTATGAAACTAGAAGTGTACAGAAATTCAGTTTCTAAACTATTATTTTTAATGAGCGCTTTTAAATGAGGTAATTGACTAACTGCCGACAGAGTCCCACCAAGGGCAGGGAGGTTTAAGAAGCTCCAAGAATTATCTGTTGATTATTAACTTTCTATTACTTTGATATGTAAACAATTACTGATGGTGAACATTTATGCATACTTGTTTAAAAATAATTTCTTCCCATATATTTGCATACATACTATTTGGATGTTTTATTTTAATAAAAAAGTGAATTTAAATTGAGGCATTCGCTAGCAGTGCACTCTAATAAACATATAATAGAAACTTTTGCAGGCTTACCACCTTTCAAAAGATAGGGATTACCTAAAAATGATAAGTATATCTGCTGAAGTAATGTGCCATCTCTATCACAGATTTTACATCTCTTTAACAGCAAATCTTTCCTTTTATGAATCTTGCATTAACACTGGTTTCAATGGCTCTATTTGGGTATGTCTACACTTGCACCCTAGTTCGAACTAGGGATGCAAATGCAGGCATTCGAAATAGTCAATGAAATGGGGATTTAAATATCCCACGCTTCATTAGCATGATCTCGCCAGCGTGCTAGTTCGAATCACAGCTGATTTGAACAAGCTGATTTGAACTAACGTTACTCCTCAAAAAATCAGCAAAAAATGAGGAGTAATGTTAGTTCGAACCAAGGGGTTTGATTCGAACTAACACGTCCCGGTGCGCACTTCCTGGTTCGAATCAGCTGTGATTTGAACTAGTGCGCTGGCGAGATCATGCTAATGAAGTGTGGGATATTTAAATCCCCACTTCATTGACTATTTCGAATGCCTGCATTTGCATCCCTAGTTCGAACTAGGGTGCAAGTGTAGACATACCCTTTGGGACATACTCAAAATTTATTTACTGAAGAACATGTTGCTATATTTCTATCCCTCATTTATTCTAGAAAGAATTATCTTTGATCTACTAAAAGATTGTTGTGAAGTTGCAGTCTTTAAATGTGTACTGATATGTTACGACACCACTTAGAATGAGAAATCTTAATGGCTGTTGTGGGTGAATGGCTGAAACCAGGGCCTCAAATCAGCAGTAATAGTGAAAAAAAATGGACTCAAAATAAACCAGGGTGGCATCCAGGAAGCATATGATGAAAGAATCTTCCATTTTCTGTGCTAGTCTTTAACACTGGATTGAGCATGGCCTGCAACTATATCCACCTAGGTTAGTTTGAATTAGCTACATTTGTAAACAGACATTCAAAAATCTATTAGTGTTTGTTTTTAAAACAAGGAGTGGGGATGGTTGCAGATTTGCCAAGTATAAGGTGATTTTCATTACTACAAACTCTGACACAATCAAGAAGGAAGTTTGAGCCACAAGGAGAAAAGGTTATAAATACAGGAGTTAAAGGCAATACTGTGGATTTAGCAGCTCATCTTCACAAGATGTAGATAGAGATGAGTCTGCTGTGAGGGCTGAGTCCCAGTATATGTACCACTTTGCATACAAACTATGTATTTCTTCACCAGCAACTGAGGATCAGTGAACTATTAACGCAATGGCTGGAATGCTACTAGAGATCCCCAGATTATTTGTTTGCTAATAGGGTTATGAATCATTTAAAAGGACTGAAATTTTGCCTTTCTGCTCAATATCTAAAGAGTCCAAGTGGTACACACTACATGTTATGGCCACTTCATAAAGACCAAAATCATATCTGAGAGAAGATCAAAGGGGAATGAGTGTGTGTGTAAATTTTATGTTAGAATCTTACACGTGAATATATGTAATTTAAACAAAGTGGAAAAGTCTGCATAAGGACTTTTTGTATACCAGCTTTTGTTTAAAAGTTACTCGTAAAATTCCAAACACTATTTACAATATTTTATACTATTTACAGCGTATTTTTCAGACAAATTTTTTTTTTACTGAGAAACTACATGGTATTCTCTCTCTGCAGTTGAATTATTAATACCTCCTTTACAGTATTTACAAACAATAGCCCTGGAGCTTAACTCTGTGATTCTTCCTGAAAAGTCCTGTTCTTCAGAAAAGAATTAGGGTGCAGTAGAGGAAGAACACTGCAGTACAGAGTTATATATAATATTGCCTCAGCATGCCCTTAATCCCATTAAAACTGCAGATTAGTCAGAGTGCCAGGTGGTGGAGCCAGTGAATTTTCTGCAGGTATTCATTTTTCCCCATGCATGGATAAAAATGACTATATCTTATTTAGCTTGTAAGTTCTTCGGGATCTGTTTAATATACTCCTAATGCTGTACCAAATAACAAATGAACAAACAAAAAATAAACATTAGCCCCTCCCAATCACATATCCCTGGGGGTGGGGGAAGGAAAAAGAAGCTCCAGAAATTCCATACAGATGCTGCCATTGTTGGATGTAAAGGAAAGCCACATGTTCTCCCTTAAGCATGCTTTTGAAAATGTAGGTCAGTATAGAGAAGAAAGTACTTGAGCACCTCCTGCTGCTCCTGTTTCCATGAGAAAACTGGGCTAAAAAAGTGACGACAGGAGAAAGAATGAGCAGAAATAAGGCAGGAAAAAATCTCTTACATGACAGGTTTTGCTGCCTGTCAGTTGTGAAAACAGGGAAGTGCATCCCAAATTTCTGTACCAAAGATACAAAGTAAGAGAAAATGTTTCATGAGTTCATATAAAAAATACAATTATGGAGTCACTATTGGAATTCCATAAAGATTTTTGTTAAAAGCAACAAAAATTTATTTTAATGTAGAAAAAGCACACTACTATTGACTTGCAGTTTAGACATTGTAGTATATGTTTCCATACACTATATTTTATAAATATATAATTTCTGCTATTACCCATATCTGGTCTATACTCTACCTTGCAGCTATGGAAAAGCACCTTTCATAACTACCAAAAACAATCAACAGGTGACTAAAGGACTGAGTTTTACCAGTGATAGATCAGCCTAATCTCCAATGTGTTGCCAGGTCAATTCTTTCCCATATGGGTGCCCATATGCTATAATCCATATTAACATGTCTTCTAACAAAACCATAATCTTATCTTCGATACCGGTATAATTTTAAGACTTCATGATATTTTATAATAATTCTTGCTGTGCTTTTGAAATATTTATAGGCTTTAAACAGGACAAGAATAATTAAAGTCACATTGGACACTGTACAGTGCCTTCCCTTGAAGTGCTGTGCATTCCTGGTCTCTCACAATACTGATTCAGAAGAGCAGAAGTATTTTTCTTGCTTCTTTTTGAGGTACAGTATACCATATTATCTAGTTTTTTTTTATTTTCTAAAAATAGTGAGATAGAGCTAATACCAAGAATGATATTAAAATGGCATTCATATTTAAATTTAGTCCAACCCCTACTCCCTTAATTCACAGTTAATCTTGTCTCTCCTTGTAATCACATCATGTTCCAAAGTACTGAAGGAGTGAGCCTTAGAGAGGGCGATATTGTCAGACGAGCTTATTTAAATTTTTTTAGGGATGTGCACTAAAATGAAGCCACTCAGGCATAAAGATGCACTGAATCAATACGTCCGACAGTCTAGGGACCTGTACCCATGTACACAGTTAACTGATGAGCTTGGGCTCATCGGTTAACCCCCATGGTTACACCCTGTATCAGAGGCAACAGGAAGGGGGAGATGGGAACCAGTGTACTTGTATGCCTGCCCCTCCCTGCTGCCTTCCACAGAGCGTTGGTACTCCTTGGTTGTCGCAAGGAGTAATGGAAGGGGAGATGGCATCATACTCAGCTTAAGGTTATTTACATAGCTGACCTTCCCTCCGCAGTGTAGATCTGGCCTAAAAGTCACCAAATGAAATTAATAGGCAGCAGGTTTAAAACAAAAAAAGGAAGTATTTCTTCACACAACGAACAGTCAATCTGAAGAACTCTTTGCCAGAGGATGTTGTCAAGTCCAGGACTTTAACAGGGTTCAAAAAAGAACTAGTTAAACAGGTCCATCAATGGCTATTACCAGAATATTCACTTTGCCTTTTAAACTTTTGTTTTTGCAACTGTTTTTCATAATATTAAAAGTAATTTTATCTTGTGAAAGGAAAGTCTAGTTGGAAACTCTTGAGCTGTCATTTGTAATAACTTTTTAACTATGTAAGTTTCTTTTATTATCAGCCATAATATTTTCCTGGATGCTTCAATATTGTGTCACTGTTTCTTGTTTTGTAGCTTGATTTTTTCCCACATGAATCAGAGTAAGTCTCTTTGTCTGATATTTATTTAATTTGCTTTGACAAAGAGAGGTAATCTGATGAAGATTTGTAGTTGCAATCCTTCATTTAGAGATGTTCAACAATTCTCACGGTGGATTACATACTTAACTGTGCTGACAAACTATTACAACTCTTTTGCATCAAAACTTGGATTTAAAAAAAAAAAAAAAAAAGATAAGTTCCTTCTGGTTGATTTATGTCTTGATTTACCCAATTAGAGAACAAAATAGGCTGAAATATCAATCCTACTACATCAAAAGCCCAGCTGGCTACCAGAAAATATGCTTAATTTCCACAGCTGACATGGGAATGAAAAATTATACAAGGTCTAACAATACTGATAGGGATAACTTGCACTGGTAACTCATGTTTTCCCCCTCAAAAAGTATCACCGTAGACTAAGGTAATGATTTCTAAGTGTAACTGATGAATATATAGGATTTATATGGAGGTAAGTACAGTGAATTTAATTGATATGAACAACACTGTTTGCATATACCATACCATCATACCATCACAGGGAGCTTTAATAGGACTTTTAACGTCAGTTTTTGCAAAACTGGTTGCCAAATCAACAAATTAAATATATACAACCCTGTACTACAATTAACATGCCTGAATATTAGTGCTACCACAGCTAATTTATCCAATACCTTTCTGCTTTTTATTTATGATATAAGAGTAGTATTAATTGAATTTAAAATGTCTATTTTTAAGTTATTATTGTCAGGTCAGTGTTTCAGTATATTTGTCCTCTGCAGAAGTGGGTTGTGCCCACAAAAGTTCATGATACTATCTATATATTTTTTGGTTAGTCTCTAAATTACTTACAGAACTTCTAGAATTTGTGTTATAAATATATCTTATGATTTCACGTGTCTTCTTTTTTATCTGTTCTGGGAACCAGAGAAACAAAATAAAATATTAGCATCAAAACATAAAAAAATCTACATTAATAACCTAGCTGCTGTATTAAAAGGACAATTTTATGATTTATTACTTATTGTATTACAAACCTATAAAATTTCAACTGACAGAAAATATATATAGTACATATATTGCCTTTTGCCTTTTTTACATAGAGTCTGAATTTTTCTTTTAAATTTGTGATCAATCTTCTTTGCATTATGCATTTGTTGGTATTTCATTACAAAACTCATCCTAAAATGGAAAAAAATCACAGAATTAGAACAGCAAAACCACTGGTATGTAAACTGGTATGTATTTTACTTTAGGAAGGCACAAAAAGGAATACAGTCAGTGGCTTTCATTTTGAATGCTTAAAATACAATGTATATAACATAAAGCAAAATATACTCTTGTTGTTCTGAATGTTTAAATCCTGAAACCTTGAAACATGACAACACTATTCAGCTATATAAAAATAGAGTAGGATTGTTAATTTTTTGCATCTCTATCCCTGGAAACAATTATGTTTGGTTGGTTTTTATTGTTACACATGTCACATTATGCTTATAATGAAAACTTGCATCACAGTGTGCAATTCAGTTTCTATATGAAATAAACACTACATCTTTTAAATGCAAAGGGAAATTGATTTACCATAGCTGAGGCCAGTACAGAGGTGACTAAATTGATTTTTTTCCTGATTTACCAGAACAACAGAAGAGTACATCATAAAACTTCTATCAATGCCATATTATTTTTATATCTAAATAGCAATATTACTGCAGAAAAAAGATAATTCACTGCACTGAAATCAGTCTTCATAACTCTTTGCAGTGAAACGTGCTTCTGTATATCTTGTCAAGTATGGCCAACCACACAGAAACAAGGGCTAAGACTACCCCAGCAACAGGGGGGCACTATTAGTACTGTAACAAACATATGTAATTCAAACATAAATTGAACAATGTAATTGAAGGGAATTAACTAATGGTTTGAGTTTTCCTCTCAACACATTTAAAGTGCCACAGAAAAGAGTAATCTTCCATTCACGTGGCATAAAACTTTACCATGGCCATAGATTTAAGAAATTCTGCTATTCTAACACTAAGAATAAGATGATGGCTCTTTGTTACCGTAAATTGAAATCTATCCTTCCTAATCTAATATCCTTAGTACATCCAGTGTTTTAATGTTATTGCTATTAGCCAGCATTTTAGGCTACTCTAATCACATCTAACTTATAGGGCTTGATACGACTCCCACTGACGTCAAAGGGAGTTTTGCCATCAACTTTCTTGCATTTGCCTGCTTGGAAACAAAATAATCAGCAGGGATAAAGGAGAAAAGGGTTCTGTGGGCTGCCACTTAAGACATTACACTGAAAGCACGAAAGGGATATAAATGAGTTGACTTCCCTAAACCAAAGATTTCCCCAATATGGAGGAACCCTCTATAGGTATAGAACATGCCACATTCTACATACTTGATGCTATAACAAAAATATTTCATAACACTCAGTATTACCACTAGAGCTAACACATTCTAAAATTCAATATTTTGCTTTAAAAAATAAGAAAAAACCAACCCCAACAGTGCAGCTTCTTGACAGGAAAAAAAAATCCCAGTTGTGCTGGATGCCAAACCCAAACATACATATATAAAGTAAAGCATTTCTAAAATTGAAATTAAGCATTGCATTCCCCATATTTGATGCAGCATGAGAAAGTAGTAACCATGAGATATAACTTTTCCATTAAATGTATAATCATAATTCATCCATGACTGCCATATCTGGTATAAAAATCATACCATGTATAGAGAAAAAAGAAAATATACTACAGTAAGCCAATGCATTTCTTAAAATTTATCACTTCCATTCACCTAGAACCTGATCTAAAAAATATTGTTACAGTTGTGATCAGCAAAGCACCCATACTGGATGTCAGTGATTTACAAGGGGAGTGGGTTTCAGGAGCAGTCAGGACATCATTTCTGTAAAGAGTCCTTGGCTGCAGAACAAGCTTCCCTCCACTCTAACACAGTCTTTCTATGGATCTTCAGGGCATGCTGCAAATGTCTATTTACAGTGCTGCAGAGGTTGTTTTTTGAGGAAAATCAGATTTGTAGGGTGAAGAGGAGTTTGGTGTTTTGCAGGTGGTTTAATTTTGTTTTTGCAGTTTATGGCAAGGGCATCAAGAAACTAGAATTTAGTTTTTGTTTAAATAAATAAGTCAATGAGAAACTTTACACTGATTTCATTGGATTTTGGAAAAAGCCCATGGGTCTTATAGCCATCAAAAACAACAATAAAAATATATATGCGTCTGGTTATACAGCATATTAGGAACATATAGCATATATATTATACAATATAATTAGAGTTTTCATTGAATGAGGGCCCATTTACCCCAAAAACTGTCACTCCCTCTGTCCTACAACATTACATTTCTTCCATATTCTTTAGTTAATTTGAGAAAATCAATAGAAATACCTCTGAAATTCACTTCTGCCACAAATATATCTAAATCCATACGCAATTGATGTTGTAATACAATCTTTCAACATTTGACCAACTACGAGGCTTCCCAGATGCTTTCACCAAAAATCCCGAACATGGCAGGTAAAAAACTTGGTTGAGCAAAACAAAAAACAACAAACAACAAAAACAACAAAACAGGAGACGAAAGTTGCTGTTGAGAAAAAAAAAAGTCACTGTGCCTTTAAGAATCCCTGCGCTCCTCGCTTCCCTCCGCCCACGCCAGACGCAGCAGGGGAACAATGTCCCCGCCGGCCTTCCGTCCAAGAAAAACAGAAAATACTAGACATTTTACATATCCGGTATTTTCTGGGGTTTTTTTTACCGGATAGGGACCAGAAAAAACAGACTATCTGGGCTAAAACTGGACATCTGGCAACCCGACCAACTAATGCAGTTGTGTGCTTAACTTAGCAGAGTTTGTAGACACTGCTTGATAAGTGAAGATGTGCAGAGAAGAAGACAGTCTCCAAAGTGTGGCATTTAAGTTTTATTTTCATGAGTTTGGCAAGAATACATTACTTATAAGCCTCAAAGCCACAGGTGAGTTATTCAGGTCATTCCAAATGAGTGATGATAAAAACTTTATATTACACCACTGTATAATCAGCGCATACCACATATGTTACAGAAACATTTGTATTAAAGGAGTGTTTTAGAGAATTTTAAAAAATGTTATTGGGGCTATTTTTCATGTCTCTCTGGCAGTAAAACCAGGTGCTTTAGTTACCTGAACCCTGACATATGTGCTCAGTGAGACACAAAAAATTTGAAAGTGACCCAAAATAGATTTTATAAACATAAAAATGGTAACACTTTAAAGACTCTTTAAGACACTCTGGGGGAATGTAAGGGAAAAGCTGCTTGGCCCCATTTGAAGCTGATAATTTCTCCTTCACAGTGAGATAAAACTCTTGCTTCTATCTAGCCCTGCAGAACTGTGAAATATCAGACTTCAAAATCAAACATTTTATATATAGAGAAAAGTTATTATTGATGCAGGACTGAATCTTGCCTATCATAGATCTTGGGCTGTGTAATTCTGATGGAAAATTTCATATTGGGGGTGAGAGCTGAAGGGGGAATAAATGGCAGCTGTTTGGCATTGCTAAGGAGTTTGGAATGTTACAATAAATCCCTGGGCCATAGAATGAAAGCAAGAGAAATATTTCACATGGATATCACCTCCACATATGTGATATATGCATATATATATATAGCACCACAGAGCTCTTACTCTTCCCTCCACCCCAAACACCTACCTTTTCATTAGCTGTGAGCAACGCCACAATCCTGCTGTCACTGAGGCCTATAACCAATTTGGACCCCATCTTCAGTCCTCACAACCAGGTTATATTTAAATCTCATCAACTTCTTCTGCAGGGCTTGAGTACAAAGTGAGTTTAGCTGTTTAGCTTAGCCCACTTTCGAGTACATTAAACTAAAAGGAACAAGGCACACTTATTCCAGGATAAGATTGCCCACACAGAGCTATTTAAGAATAGCTGTCTCTGGTATTGAATAACTCCATGTGCAGACAATCCCTAAAATGTGGCCTTTCCTCTGTATCCACACAGGTAAATCTGTCATCCAGGCTCACATCTCCTATCTCAATTATTGCAACCTTCTTTTCTCTGGCCTTGGCAAATGCAATTTTCCCTACTCATATCCATTCAGCATACCATTGCAAAGATCATTTTTCTAGACTATTGCTTTGACCATGTCACATCTCTTTTTGAATTCCTCCACTGGCTCCCTGCCTTCTATTGTATTAAACATGATTTACTTCCTTCATTTTCAAGGCCCTTCCTGGTCTATCCCCAACCTACTGTCATCTCTCATTCACAATCAAGACATTTGCTCCTGCCTCCAACTGGAAAATTATGCCAGTCTCCATTGCTCACCTGTCAAATTTTCAAATACCTCTGTTCTTTCCTATTACTCATCTTGCTTTCCTGTGGCTCCTCACAGTTGGGATGAGCTCATCACAGATATCTTCAACGTTGCTTCACTATCTTCCTTCTAAACCCTACTGAAAACTCCCTTTCCAAGTTGCCTTAAAAATGACTCGAGTTGAGATCATGGTCTCTCTTGCTGACCAATGTTGCTTCTTTGTTTCCTTGTCTCTCCCATCTGTCTGACTCAACTTGCTGTTTCTTGTTTTATATTTAGATTTGAGTGGGGGGTGTGTGTGTGTGAGGGGGGGGGGTTGTTTTGTGTTTGCACAGCATCTATCACAATGGGTTCTGCTCCTTGACTAGGACTCCCATGCACAAGAATAATACTAATAGTAATAATGGATTCAGGGTAGCAGGAGGAAGTGTACCTTCATGAATGGTCAGCATACAAGGGTGGATCATTCCTAAAGAATAAGTGAATCTCATCCATGTTGTCAAGCACAGTGAATCACTGCAGCTGACTCTCAATGATGTGGGTTACTAGTTCACACTGGTAGAGGTTAGGCATGATTACAACTTCCACTGTTGGCTTAGGCTCATTATATTTCAATTGGTAATGACTAAAAGCTAAAACCAATTGTTCTTCACACCATGTGTGTCTACTGGCAGGCTAAACCTCCGAATTCAAAGAAACTAATAATTGAAAGCCCATGCTGTCAGACAGGTGTAATCTGTAAAAACCGTGTGAGTAAAGAAGCTGAAGAGGCTGATAATTTAAAAACAGATCTCAAATCCCAGTGATGACTGGACCTGATGATATTTTAAACAAGAGAGCTCTCAAGGATGCTTGTACAGGTTGGACCTTCCCGATCTGGCACCCTTGGGACTTAAATCGGTCCCAGATGACGGATTTTGCCAGACCAGGGAAGGTCATTTCTGCCTCCCGCTGCCCCCGGGTCCCTAGCCATGGTCTTGCTGCCAGCCTCCCCCCCACTTTCTCCCTGTCAATAGCCCCTCAATGCAGGGCTCCCAGCTGCACTGTGGCAGCCCTGCTGCTGGGCTCTGGTTCCCCGTGGGGCATCCCCCCTTGTTGGAGTCCTGCCTCGCTGGCTAGCCTCACGGCATCCCGGCCTCACTGGGTAGCTCCGCTGAGCGGCACCTGGGCTGCTGGACTCTTTGCTGCGCCGCAGAGCAGCCCCACTCCTGGGCTCCTGGCCGCACCGACAGGCAGCCACGCAGTGGGCTCCTGGTCCTGGAGGGCAGCCCCACTGCCTCCTAGTCCCACCACACTACTGCACCACTGGGCAGCAGTGGGGCTGCCGGGCTCCTGGTTGTACTGTCGGGTGGCCCTGCTGCTGGGTTCCCAACCCCAGCACTGGGCAACCCCACTGCCTCTCAGCCTTGCTGGGCAGTCCCGTTGCCTCTCCCTACACGCCCCCGTTCTCCCTTCCCCACAGTATTGCCACCAGAAGGCAATCCTGCTGCTGGGCTCTAGCCCGCTGGGCAGTGCAGCTGCCTCCTGCCACTCGGCCCTCACCCAGTGTTTACCTTCCCCGCCCCCCCCGGGGGGGAGCCCTGCTGCTGGGCTCCCAATTTTGCTGCCACAGGGCAACCCTGCTATTGGCTCCAGCCCCACTGCAGGGTTCCTAGCCACCAGCCCTTCATGGGACTCTCTGGTCCTGGGACATCCAGGGTTCTTCCGGACCCGGGATGTTGCCAGAAGAGAAAGTCCTGGTTAAGAGAGATTCAACCTGTAGCTATTTCCATTGCTTCACAGACACAACAGACATTCTAGGCTGCAGTGTGATGTTTTTTGGATTATTTTGCATAATGGCTGTACTGCTGTATATAGATGGCTATGTTGATTTGCATGGCATTGCATTGTGCTAGGAGAACTGTGGATCTATACAGATATCAAATGAGGGGTTTGCGCTTTGTATGTTTGGGGTTATTGTCTGTGCATTTGTGCTGAGGAATCATGCTGACAAATCTGTGTTGATTTGGGCAGGAAGCAGATGAGGATGCGTGCTTCAGAGAGGGGCTTTGTGTGTTTGAGATTAATGTGTATGCTAATGATGTTGTGCAGTTGGTTGTGTTATGCTGCCAGAGCTTTGTGGATGTTGTTGCCGTTTCATGACAAGAAAAAAATGTGATTGCAATAACATATCTCATGGGGGTCTGATAAATAATTTGCAGACTTTCCCCACTTTTAGCAGCACTACAAGCATAGGAACACCGACCATTCGTTGAGAGCCAGGAGACTTTGGTTCTATTCTGGCAAGCCACTTCACCTGTCTGTGCTTCTAATTTTCTTCCCATCTTTTGTCTCTTGTTATTTACGTTATAAACTCTTGGTGCAAGGACTAACATTCACTACATATCTGTACAGGTTCTAGCACAATGGGGTCATGGTACCAATTAAGAACATAAGAAAGGCCATATTGAGTCAGACCAATAGATCATCTTGTCTTCGGCTGTTGGCTGGAGCCAAATGCTTCAGAGGGAATGACTACAAAGGACAATTATTGAATGATCCATCCCCTGTCATCCACTCCCACCTTCTGTCAGTCAAGGATTTAGAGCAGGGGGTCTCCAACTCCCAGCCTGCAGGCCATCCCAGACCAGAGCAGTTGCACAATTAATTTTCTTCCTTATTTTAGTTATCCTTTTTTAAACTAATGTTATTGCGGCGGGTTTCTTTGGGATCCCTGCTCCCCCCTGAGGATGTTATATTGAATTATATTATGGTCATTATTACTGAGCGGTTCAGATGTGTTCACCTCTTGGACTAGATAATGTGTGCCACTTAGGACTAAATCAAGAATTGCCTCTCCCCTTGTGGATTCTAGGACTAGCTGCTCCAAGAAAAAGTCATTATTGGTGTCTAGAAATTTTATCTCTGCATCTCTGTCTGAGGTGACATAAACCCAGTCAGTATGGGTATACTCAAAATCTCCCATTATTATTGGGCTTTCTGTTTTTTTGTAACCTCTCCTACTTCCCTGAGCATTTACCACTTGGACAGGTGGCCAGTAATATATCCCTACTGCTATATGCTGATTATTCAAGCATGGAATTTCTATCCATAGAGATTCTGTCATACAGTTTGAGTAATTTAAGATTTTTACTGTATTTGACACCATTCTTTTTTCCACTTATAGTGCTGCTCTTCCCAGCAGCATGATTTATTCTATTTTTTCTACATATTTTGTACTCTGGAATCACTGAAATCCACTTTTTATCATTCCTCAAAGTTTCTATGCTTATTATATCAATATCTTAGTTTAATAGCAGGCATCCAAGTTCATCAATTTTAGTATTTAGATGTCTACCTTTTGTATAAAAAGACTTATGAAATTTGTTAATATTTAGTTGTCTGCCTTGATGTGATATAATTGAACAGGACTCTTGTTCATTTGATTTTTCTTTTCAGTTCCCACATGTACTTTTTCTGACTTTTATCCACTCTTCTTCACTACAACGTAGAGTATCTTGTTAAATAAATCCTCCCCTCGTGATTTCTCATCCAACTTGTATGCCCCTCTATACTTCTGACTTTTGCCCAACTCTTAGTTTAAAAACTCTTCTACACTATTTTTAATTTTACATGCCAGGAATCTACTTCAGTTTTGGTGGGATTTTTAGCTGCTACTGTAATACAAATAGTAAATAACAAATTAATACTGTTTAAACATAATATATGCCAAGTATGTTATGAACTGTATACAATAAATGCAGTTACAGAATTAAAATCTATTTAACTGATGGATTTCCCTATTTCAGGTTTTCTTTTTGAGTTTAGACTGACTGTTTTTTTTCTTTTCTGTTTTTATTTGTGTATTTATACAGTGCCTGTATAATACTGTTTATACTGTTGTAAATAACAGTAACAACTTGTACATTTGGAAAGTTAAGTACCAGTTCTTTGTTGATTTTGTTATTTATTTATATTGTGGTAGGCTCAAGGCCACATTGTGCCAGGCACTGCATAAATACACAAATAAAAACAGCCCCAAAGAGCTTTCACTTTTTAAAACCAATTTCAGACCAAAAAAGAATAAATTACTTGGGAAAAAAACTTTAATTTCTCAATAAACATTTTATTTTAGATCTCCCACTCTGTTAATGTGAAATCTACATAATAGGCTGTAGAGTGATTCACAAAGCTAAACCTACAACCTTCAATGTCTGTATAGACATTGTGAAATGACAGAAACAGCTACGAGCTTTAGATGAGAACCCTGTTTGAATATCATCAGGCTGAATCATCACTGGGTTTCAGTCATCGAGTTCTGAGCCATTTTGAGTTTTGAATTAAACTTGTGGTATACGTCTGCAGTAAGGCAAGTACCTATACCATGCCAAGAGTTCTAACCCACTGGGATATCAACATGTTTACCACCTTTACTCTGCAGCTAATTTGCATGCAGCATTTTCATTTGTATGTGGGAGACTGCACATATGGTGGATTATTTGGGCTAATTGCCATATTATTTATATACTTAACTGCCATCCACAATTAATACAGATCTCCCAGGACAACCCTCCCTATCGACAAATCCATGCAACCACCCATACAACACAGTAGTCCCCCCCATACACAACTCTTCACTTTATCAGACCCCCATTAAATATGTTATTGCAAACACTTTTTTTCTTGTCATGAAATGGCAACAACATGTGAAGTACCACACTCACACACGTCTTTAGCTGACTATATGTAGATTTAAGAGCTGACTTTAGCTACTTGCTTCGTTAAATTGTGACCGAAAGTGAAATGTACATTAAAAACGCCTGGATTAGACAAAACAAGACAGACAGACAAACCCAAAATATTAAATCATCTATATAAAGCTTGTATTAATCAATTATTTTTACTCATATTGACATCTTCGATGCAATGTATCTCTTGCAATATAGGTAGCACTATATGGCAAATACACAGTACCTTTGTGCACTGAAGCACCAATTTATGCTGGGATCACATGCAATCCAGATATTTTAATTATATATGTTAACTGCTGGATTTACGTAAACAAAATATTGTACCATATCCATTAAAATGGAAGAGGAACTCAAGATAACAAGGAAGAAGTTACAAGGAAAAAAGAGTCAGATCACAATTGAGCAGAACGGGCAAATGAAAGAAACTGAAATCTGAGAAAAAGGGAGACAGAGGAAAACATTAATTTGAAAAGAATAGAAAAATAAGTAAAATGAAGAAAATCATCTGTTTAGTTGCTTAACTAATAAAATTGTAATAGTAATAATTGTTGCATATTAATTTTTCAGGGCCACTTATTTTCCAGAAATATATAATAAATGAAATGTCTTAAAATATATCAGGAGACTGGTGAAAAACACTGAACATTTTTCAAGTATCTGACTTACCAGAAGCCACATTTTTACAGCACCAAAAGAGCCTTTTTATTTTGTAGTAAAAAAGCACATGGATATAATCACTGAAAAAAGATTTCACGTATGGAATTGCACATCAATATTATGGCAAACAGACCACTATTTATTTGAAAAATGTCTAAATGATTCACTTTTTCTTTTATCAGTGTGTATCTGATGACCTGTTATTTGCATCAAACTATAAAACAGCTCATATAAATATAATGGCAGCATCGCTTATTACAGCATCACAGCAGTAGCCCTCCTGATCTGTTCAAAGTATTAGAAATGCCTTCTCCCTCCATGATACTGAATGCTAATATCATGCTGTTGTTCCTGCCCCTTCATCCCTCTGTGTTAGTTCTCCTTGAAGAACCAAGTTAACAGCAATGCTGATGTAGCAGAAATTAATGATGCAGCATTATACAGAGTAACAGGGAGGTCTTTTGCTCCTGCCATACCCTGCCCCAGAAAAAGGCAATAGAGATCCTCTGAACTGCCTCGAACACTTGTGAAGGAAGCAACCATCAGTGCCAGCAGGTCAGTATATGAGGAGTGCAGGCCAGTGCAGGAGCAGTTCCTTGCTGGAGCTGGAGGAAAGCAGATGGTGCTCTGGATTGGCTGCTAGGGCCTTATCTATACTTATGCCATTCTGAAAAATCTTCAGGCAAAAATAAATAAATAAATAAATAAAATGAGGAAGCAATAGCAGCAAAAGTTTCTTCCGTCACCCAGGAGGATAATCCAGAAGATGAAGGAATCTGATCAGTACATCAAATTCAATGAGGAAAATTCAACAAATTTTCAGGAAGATTTGAGGGGCTGGTTACTGATTTTCAGAAGAAGGACCAGTTAAGTGACTTGGTACATAGGTTGTTGAGGCTGTTAAAGACTGGATCCAGGTTTTGGAGCAGATATGGTTAAATTTGGAGGAACACGGGTTTAAGGATAATTTGGAATTTAGGGATAGAGGAAGGAAGTCGGGATTAAAGGAAGTGCTGAGTGGAGTCAGGCTGAAGGAACAACATGGGGGACTGGCTGGGCCAGACTGGGGTGGTCTTGAAGAGCAATCTTTGGAAAAGTGGGGTGAATAATTGGAGGCAAAGGGCTTTCAGGGGTAGGTTCAAAGAGAAGCAGACTGGAAGGATGCGGCAATCAGGGGACAGGTGAGTTGGTGGGGAGGTCAGAAAGGGATAATCGCGGTGTAGGGAGAGGTCAGGACCTGAGGGCAGTTGGGAGAATTGAGGTGTCAGTAGTCGAGAAGGGCCAGGGATGTCCACGGGAGGCGACCGCTGTGACTGATGAGGAGCTAGGGGATGTGTGTGTCAGGGACAAGGCCAGGGGCACTCACTGAGGGTCATGCCGAGGGGCCAGGTCAGATAGGGGGGGCGCAGGGTTCAGGGAAGCGGGGTCCCTGATGGGGGAGAAGGCCTGTGGAAGGGAGCTCCGGGGGGTTACCGCTTCCCACTTGCTCAGCCAGGTGGCTCACCAGGCGGCGGGCTCTTCTATGTGGCTCTGGGCTCCCAGCTCAATGGCAACACTCGGGGCAGGCGGCATTTGAAAAAGAATGAGCAGGGCAAAATCCCGGACATTTTTAGATATTCATAAAACCCAGCTGGACAGAGATTTCAGGACTGAAAAGGAGGACACTTCTGGGAAAAAACAGATGTATGGTAATGCTAGGGAATTTTTTAAAGGAATAATTTTTTAACTTTTATTCTTAGGATTCAACTTTAATTCATTTCTTTTGTCTGAAACCCAGGAAAAGGACCCACAAAACTAAACTGTTCAGTATGGAAATATACTGGAGTGCCTTAAAATTATCCAGGGAGGGACAGAAAAATGAGCAGAATTGTACAGTTAAATTGGTGATTGTGTTCCCCACCTTGATTACATGAACTGTTGCTGCAGTGATTTCCAGCACCACCACAGAAATGGAAGACTACAGCACTATGATACCAGGCATTATCTTTACTTTCGCAGCTGTACATATGCATGCAAACGTTGAAGTTAGCGATCTGAAATGACACACTAACCATGAACAATTCCAAATACAACAGCTTCCTATGAGATCTACTTACTATTTCACAAGGTCAAATCCAGGGCACCAGAGTACAGTCTAAGTAAACAGGCCCTCTGTTTTAGAGGCCTGTAGGGAGATAGAACCCTCATTTCCAGGCTTAAGAACCTCTCCACCACTGCAAAGTTATGAGAGCATTGGGCGGGCAAGTACAACATGAAGTATTGGGTGGAGAAGTACAGGCTAGTGGTATCTGTTGCTGCATGGTCCCAGCCCCAAAACCCCATTCCCTGGCAGTAATGATGTCACCCTACAAGAGAGAAGTTCTAGTACAGTATTTCTAATATAGCTATCAGGGGCTTTTCTTATGGCCACAGCCTCCAGGGCCCATAAAACAGTAGCAGCCGCTCCCCTGAGGCTGCCTGCAGCATTTGGTTCCTACCCCTTTCAGGAGCCACAAATATGGTAAGATAGGGTGACCATATTCCCCAATGCTGAATGTGGGACACCTGGTAAAATTACTTGTACTCAAGTGAGTTCAATGGCAATCAATCAGAACTATGCAGTACAAACTTTCAAATTAAAATCAAGTTGACTAAGCTCCTATTAAAAAGAGGACTGGATAACTGGAATCTTTTTACTTATCATCTTATCTTTATGGTCTGCATGAGGAGAAGTGATACACACACTCCCATACACCTCTCACAATGCTATGGGGGTGACTAACCAAACTGACCCAACATTCTCTGCCCAGTACACTTCACCCTCCATACCTGGCTGGGCCCCCCAGGATGGACCCACCTCAGCTGCTACCTAGTGCCACTCAAAGCAACATGTGGGGGCCAGGCAGGATCACAGCCCCCCCAAAGATTTCTGTCAGGGTTCACACCAGAGCATGGACATCAACAATTTTTTAGCACTGTGCGGGAGGGAAGGGATGAGAGTTGCTTCCAGCTGCAGGGAGGTGGGGGTTAGGGGTAACCTGGACTGGGTATTTGAGAAGTCATCTCTTCCCTCCTGCCCCGCCCCCACTCCTGCTCTCCTAGGGCTGGAAGCAGCTTCTCCCTTCCTACCTGCACAGTGTTGAAAGGCAGCTGACATCTCTAGGCTGCTGCTGGCCACCGTGCAGGCAGCCCGGCTCCTACTACATTTAAACTGAAGAGCTGCAGCGGGGTAGGCCTGGGCCCTGCCTCGCACTGGGTCCTAAACCACTGCGCCTCTGCATTTTAAATTTAAGAGCCATCCAGCTCGTGCTGGGTCCCAGACCTACCTGTGCTGCAGCTCTGAACTTTAAATGTAGTAGGAGCCAGGGCGCCTGCACCGACTCCTGCTTCCCCCCGCCTTGCTGCCTCTGATACAGAGGCAGCAAGGTGTGTGTGTGGGCAGGGAGGGGAGCCAGTAGCCACTACCCAGTAAGTCTTAGCTTATTCGGCAATCCAAAATAGCACCAGCACACAGAAACAATAATCCAGACGAGACTACACAGGTAAAATCTGAACTGGTGGCAAGCCTACATGCACTGTCAGATCCTGGTCCTCTTCTCTTTTGAAGCTCCTATTCCTTCTTCCCTGCCAGTCATTCCTTTAAAATTTGTTAGCACATGTTCAGTAGAGACTTTTTTCAGAGGTTTATTACTTGGCCAAATTTGTGTGCATTTTTACACAGACAGCAAAAGCACATCTGACACCAAGGCAAATCCCCAATGCTAAATTTCAAGGTCCTAAACCAAAGCATAGAATGCTGAGAGCTTCTCAGTGAAAGGATTATTTTTAATATGGGCAAAAATACGTATTTTCCCTAATTTCGTTTTCAGAAGTGGCTGAACCTTGTTAGCTGAAACTTTCCAAAAGTCCAGTTAGAGGCAGATATCAGTCATGGAAAAATTCAGTTCAGACTAAATTTGCTATGTTATAAGCAAATGAAAATAGAGTATTACAATGGAAAGTGTTGCACAACATTAACTATAGCATGGGTTACCTCTGCCATCTGTGATCAGGAAATATTAAACTTACTCTTCAACATATGTAAAAATTCATTATATTCAAATCTAGTATTATGCACAAATCTCTTCCTCGGTGAAAACAAAATACTATCGATTAGTCAGTCACAGAATTTATGACTTGATCAATTACATTTGTGCGCTTTCATAACTTAATTGTTTGTTGTGAAACCAGTGTCTTCATGAAATCTGAACAATGTTGCTTCAGCTTGTATGAGACCCATTTCAAAGGATTACTAAATGTTCTGTCTTCTAACAGGAGTAACTTCAGCCTAAAGCAATTATAGTACAATGTGACAGCAGTCGCTCTGGAGATGAATGAAACTATCCTATTGATAAGGTCACAATCGATCTGAGGCAGACCTTTTTAAATTAGCAAAATGTTGCAGCATTTTAGTGTCACCAGCAGTCCTTCTACATGAAAAATGCACAGAGAGAATGACAGAATATCATCTGTACCTTATTTATTCCAAATCTTATTCTTTTAATGTAACTGCTCCCTCCTCCTGCTCCCCCTCTGCCCCAGTTCAGATAATCTTTGGATCCTTGTTCCTAATTTCCCTCTAAACTAAACCCTACAAAGACCAGTTCTTCAGCTGCCATATCTACTAATTAAAATTTAATGTTCATGTGTGTCAAAAAAACTAAAAGCAGATATACCCGAAAATAAAACTTTACCAGCCAATTATAATTAGATCAAAATGAAAAAAAAGCCTACATTTCAAGTCATTCAACAAATTCAAAAGGAAAGGAGGTGAGAGATCTCACAAAACTTGAAAAGAAAAGGGAAGTTCATCCTTCGGACCTTTCAGACAAAGAACTGTTCCTGGGAGTTGCAACACCTTTTTCTTCCCCCCCCCCCCCCCCGACCTGACTTCCCTGCACTCAGCACACAGCAAGATTTGAAGAGTTGAGACTGGTATGGTAATAGTGGTCTCATAAAGGTATTTTAAGAAGGAATAAGATTTTAAAAAAAGGAAAGTTTGAGTCTTTAGTATAATTTGCATTAAATCTTTCCCCCATGGACTTTGGAAGAAGAATTTTCCCCAAACACTAACGCTCCACTTAAGCTTGTACTTTTCAAGTTTCCTTTAATTTTTTTAATTTCAGAAAATAGAAAGGAGAAGGATGAAAATGCCAATTGCCAAGGTCATAAAAGGACATGATTCCTGACTGAACTCAATACATTGATAAAGAGTAAACTGCACTTCAACCTGTTAACTCAAGTAACACTTTGATGGCAAGTATGTATTCTATAAAAGAGTTAACTACTTACATATTTAGCGTTTACACATAAGAGCAGCATTAACTTTAAATATAACATGTTTCTGCCATCTTAACTGCATTTGCAATAATCTCTGGTTGATGTTGAAACTTTCCAGTTTTGCTTTCTTGGGTTTTATGAGTATAATGTGTAACTGTTGTCAGTCTCAACTGAGGAAAGGGCCAGGGGCTGAGTGAATATAAAGACCGAATTATCTCTCTCTCTTTCTTGTAGACTATGTGGTCAAATCAGGTCAAGTTACTTACTTGTGCATCATTTGAAAGCTTGCACTGCAATTAATGATCCTATAATATTTGGTCTAAGGCTAAAACAAAATCTCTAAATCTGAATATATAAACTGGTATACCAATACACAATTTTAGCAATACCATCATATATATAGAGAGAGAGAACACAAGAGATAGATATGGATATACATTTATAATCTGGCTTCCTTAAAAGGTAGACAGACTGTACAAAGACTATTTTGTGAAACAGTATTTATAGCAAAGCCGAGTCTGACTTTTTAAATCGATTTCCTTATTAAATGCAGGAAACGATGTTAATGCAACAATAAGATCTTACAATTAACAAAGTCACAATTTAACTAGAGCAATATCAACTTACTTAGGCTACGTTGCCTACTCTATTTTACTGTATACTTTCAACAATATAAAGAGAAACATACATTTACTGCTAACAATAAATAGAAGACATATAATTAATAAAACTTTCTAGGAATAGAAAATACCACTTAGAATCAACTTAGACTGGTTAACATTGCTCTGATTTCACTTTCCCATTTCCTGACTTTAAAATTTTATAAGCTGATTGCTTACTCCTTGAGGTTAGACTGAGTCTTCCCCTCTAGACAAGCTATTCCATAAATATCTATTTTGAGGGTCTCTGCGCCTTCCTGTGAAGCATCTGGTACCAGACACTGACAGAGGTAGGGCACTGACATTTACTGGACTGGTATGACAGTTCCTATATTTTTAATGATGCAATCTTAACATTTCATTAGAACTGTAGCATATTGTTTGAGCACAATAAGTGAAAAATACAGTGATTGATGCACACTTCTTGTACAAAACCGTACATTTCCTGTAAGTTGTTCCCTTCTATTTCTGTCATCACACTCCACTGAGCACTACTAAAGGTGACATGTACAGAATTATTTAAAACACTAGGCTTTTGGATTTTTTTCATTCTTTATGATGTAGACATATGATGCCTGAAAAGCTTTTTTCTGCCTTGTTTTAACCTTGAAAATATCAGTAGTTACAAGTTTTGAGTTCTCTAATGTTGTTGGCGCACACTCCGCAAGCTGCCAAAATGTTTGTTAGGGCTAACATCTTTCTTGAATTTTTAACAAAGGCTTCCTTTAACTCAGGGGTAGAGAACCTTTGGCCTGTCGGCTGAATCCAGCCCACCAAACAATTTCATCCAGCCCTCAGGGGGGACCAGCAGCTGTGAAACACCTCAGGTGGGTCCTGGGGGCCACTTTAAAAACTTCCCCCTGGCTCCCCTGCAGTGTGACTGGATACTTCCAGTTCCTCTCCTGCATGTGGGAGAGGCGGTGCAGGAGATCTGGCGGGAGAGAGAAGCTCCATCTGGTGGAGCCCTGCGGCGTTTTGGGAGGCGGCAATGAAAAAGAAGCTGCAGCTGCATTCCAGCCTCCAGCAGCTGCAGAGGCTGCCAGCAAAACTCCTTTTGCTGGTAAGGAGGCGTGAGGGACCAAGGAGAGGGAGGGGGAATCCATTCCCAGAGTGTGAGGCAAGGGAAGCCCCCGAGCTCTGTCCCTGCATGGGGCACCTTTCAGGAGGAAGGGGAGGCCACAGTGAACCAGCTTCTCTCCCTCTGCCTCTTCTCTGAATAGGCTGGTTGCATCAGGGAACAGCGTCTGGCAGACTGCAGGACCTGAGGGAGGGGGAATCCCTTGCAAGAGTGGGAGGGCAGGGAAGCCCCCCCCCCTCAACCCTTTCCCTGAAAAAAGCAAATTCAGACATCACATTAAAATGTGTGTGTGTGTGTGTGGTGTGATTTCTTTTTTCTTCCTTTTTTTTTTGCAGCCCCTGACTGTGGGTTAGCGACTCCTGACCCAAAAAAGGTCCCCCACCCCTGCTTTAACTGATGGAATTAACAAAGTACCTATTCAACTTTATTTGGAGAACAGCCATGAAATACTTAGTAAATCTTAGTGCATGATTCACCGTTGCATTCCTCCAGTGCTCCACTCCTGTGAAACACAGCTGTAACACAGTGATGAATCTAGCTCCAGATCTTCTCTACCTTCCAAAATCATAAGAAAAATAGTTTAGGTATTATGTGGCTAACGCTGGGGGGCACGTGAACAATGTTCATGTAGGCGCAAACAGCCAAAGAGCTAGCACTAAGAAGAGAATCATCTGCATACGCTGTCATCAGGTAAGAGGGAAAGTCCTTTCATGGATCAGTTACTGGTTAAAAAACAGAAAACAATGGGTAGGAATAAATGGTCAGTTTTCAGAAGGAGAGAAGTAAACAGTGGTGTCTCCTAAGGGTCTCTGCTGTGACCAACATATTCATAAATTATCAGGAAAAAGGGATCAACAGTAAGATGACAAAATCTAGAGAGGACACAAAACTGCTCAAGATAGATAAGTCCAAATCAGACTACAAAGAATAACAAAGGGATCTCACAAAACTGAGTGACTGGGCAACAAAAAAGGAGGATGAAATTCAATATTGATAAATACAATGTAATGAACATTGGAAACCTAATCCCAACCATATATATCCAAAGATGGGGGCCAAACAATCTGTTATGACTCAAGGAAGAGATCTTGGAGTCATTGTGGCTAGTTCTCTGAAAATATTCTCTCAATGTGCAGTCAAAAAAGCAAACAGAATGTAAGGAAACATTAAAAAAAAGGATAGATACGACAATCATATTGCCCTTATATAAATCAATGGTACATCCATATCTTGAATATGGCATGCAAATCTGATCACACCGTTTTATATCTATATATGAATGAGAAAAGAGCAACAAAAATGATTAACAACATGGAACAGTTTCCATATAAGGAAAGGATAATCAGACTGGGACTTTTTAGCTTGGAAAAGAGACAACTACAAGGGGATATGATGAAGATGTATAAAATCATGACTAGTGTGGACAAAGAAAATAAAGCAGTGTTATTTATTTCTTCTTATAACACAAGAACTAAAGGTCACCAAATGAAATTAATAGGCAGCAGGTTTAAAATAAATAAAATAAAGTACTGATGCATATGCCGTACAACCTGTAAAACTCTTTCCCAGAGGAAGTTAGGAAGGCCAAGACAGGATTCATAAAAGAACTAAGTAAGTTCACGAAGGATAGGTCCATCAATGACTACTAGTCAGGATGGGCAGAGATGGGGTCCCTAGACTCTGTTTGACAGAAGCTTGGAGTGGGCAAAAGGGTATAGATCATCTGATGATGCCTCTCTGTTCATTCCTTCTGAAGCACCTGGCATTGGCCACTAGGCGAAATGGACAACTGGTCTGACTCAGTATGACTGTGCTTATGCAAAGGGTGGAGAAATGTGCATTTCTATACTTACGTGAGGGAACAAGGTTGAGGAAGAGAAGACATGATAGAGTGGAGATGATGAGCACCCATGGCTAAGTACGTAACAGAAAGTTTCAGAGGAGTAGCCGTGTTAGTCTATATGGGTGTGTCTACACAGCACCCTAAACTTGAAATAAGATATACAATTTGTGCTATGCAAATTGCATATCTTATCAGGAATCTTTTTCAAAGTAGCTTATTTTGAAATGTGGCGTGTCTACAAAGTGCAAATTTCAAAATAACGAACTCGTTATTTCAAAAAATATTTTGAAATAATAGGTGGCATGTGTAGACATGGGGTAGATGTGCAGTATAGACGTACCCTAACTGAAAAATCTTAAAAAACAACAAATAGTCCCGCAGCACCTTAGAGACTAACAAAAAATGTAGATGGTATCATCAGCTTTTGTGGACACAACCCATTTTCATCTAAAGAAGTGGGGTAGTGCCCAGAAAGCTCATAATACAATCTACATTTTTTGTTAGTCTCTAAGGTGCTGCAGGACTATTTGTGGTTTTTTAAGTTTTTACTTAACCGAAATGCAGCATATGTATACTATGTAGTTAATAGCCATTAGGGATGTTAGATAGCAGGTAACAAAACAGTCAGCTAACTGTATGAATTCTTAGTGGTTAGTGGACTATTCTACAGTCCCGAGAGGTGGGGCTAGCAGCTAGTGTGCTCCGACCCCATTTCTGGGGAGTCGCTTACTGCCCCCCGCTGCTGCCCCTGTATTAAAGGCAGCAGTGTTGGGTGCCAGGTAGGAGCTGGTCCATGAGGGGAGCCAGTTTAAACATCAGGTCCTCTGATGGACTGGTTGCCTGCCGCTGCACGCTGCTGCCCATGGGGTCTGAGCTCCCCATGGACAGAGACTGCTGAGGGGGAGTGGTTGGGGGAGGCTGCCATGAAGCAGCCTCTGTCCGCAGTGGCCTGGGCACAAGCTGTTCCCCCCAGCACCAGCGGTTCTCCCCAGCACTGGCTCCTGCTTCCCCACCCTTGCTGCCTCTGGCAGCAAGAGGTGGGGATGAGTTAATCATCAAGTCGACTATTCATTGACATCCCTAATAGTCATCTTGAGGTTTTTTGGTTTCTCCTGCTATCGACCAAGAGCAGGCACTTGAAAGATTCCCATGAAACATTAACTCTCACATCTAGCTGCTAAGACATACACCAGAAGTAGTTATTCCTTTCAACTTACTTCACGTTACTGAAATATAAACCACAGTGTTCAAAAGCAGTACTGGTGGAACATTCCTGCTTTTACATAATTCCCATCAACAATACTGCAAGATCAGGACATTATTGCCAAATATATATATATATATATATATATATATATATATATAAAAAAAACAGAGAAAAATAGGCATCAAGAAAGAAATGTGTATGCCTTACACATGTTTATAAGTTTTAGTTAGATATTTTTCTAGCCATCTGTGTATATTTGTAAATATATACTGCAAATAGAGTTCTATATTGCATGCAGTGATATGTCTGATTATTTATTTTCACTTGGCTGTTGCAAAATATTAAAGAGTGATATTGTAGAAGCTTTGCTAATTTCACAAATACCAGAAGCAAAGCTCCAGTGCTTTTATAATATGACTTGATTCTTAAAGGAATTAAGCTTCTAAAATCAATAAATAAGCTTCACAGTTCAAGAGTAGGACTATAACAGTAAAATAAATTCAAAAGCTTTAGGGTAGGGAAAACAGATCTTAGAATTGCTCTTGTGCTTCAAAATTAGGCTCATACTTAAGTATCTTGCTAAAACATGGGAATAAGATAGAACTCCATGAAATTCTTATTGTTTGTATTTTTTATTTTATTTTTTGCAGAATTTCTTATTTTGTTTTATCCTTTTTATCCATATAGGTTGGAGGGGAAGGGAAGGTCCTGCACTGCAGGCAGGGCAGGAAGATGGACCGCCTATCAGGTGAACTTCCTAGAGTGAGCCTGCTCAAACCTCTCCCTCCCCCCTATCATGATGAGGAATGACCAGGACAAACCTCAGAGGTGCTGCTACCCTATGGGCCAGGTTTCAACACCACTCACTCAAATTTGGCCCTGACACTCTTCCCTGATCATGATGGGGGAGTGAGGTGGCTGAGCCAAATTTGAGTAGCACTGTCATCTGGTAGGGTTTATAGGATTTATGATGGTGGGGTGACCTGGCAAGCCTGAGTAGTGCTGAAACCCCACATGACAGATTGTAACGCCTGAAGCAGAGAACTGGTTCTAGTCCTATTGCCCAGGAACAGCCAATAAAGGGTGACTTAACATTTAATTTTGTTTAATAGGCTGCTTTTATTTTTAATTTTGTGTTATTTTGTATTTACAAATGACACAGGTCTCTAGATATAGGTTCTGATTCAACAGTGCTTTTCAGCACAAAGTAACCTTAAAGTATCTAGTATTCCTTTAGTATAGGAGAATTCCTGGGTGACAGAGAGCTTTTGTAACTGGCTCTTCACCACCACCTCAAAGGCCTAGGTACAGGGGTATGTCAGGGAAGAGTGCATTTGGAGCACTAGTAATCATATACTCATAGAAAAGTAGGTCTGGAAGGCCTAGTCTACACTAGACCAGGCAGGTGAGCTTAAGATACGTCATCCAGCTATGCAAAATGTGTAGCTGGATTCAGCTTATGTTACTTAAGCCTAGCCGCCCATATTGTGGGAGGCTGGCGGGAGCACATGCTCGGGTGGCTTCCCTTACTCCTCACAGAATGAGGAGTACACAATGCCAGCGGGGGCTGCCCTCTGCATTTGATTTGGGGGCCTACACTAGACCTACTAAATCGAATGCTAGAGAATCAGTCTCTGGAGAGCTTATTTTTCTGTCGTGTAGACATGCCTGAAGGGACCTCAAGAACTCATCAAGTCCAGCCTCCTGTGATGTGACAAGACCAAGGGATCGTAGACCACTTCTGGCAGGTGTTTGTCCAACCTGTTTTTAAAAACTTTCCATGACAGGGATTCCACAACCTCCTTTGGAAGCTTATTTCAGAGCTTAATTATCATTATAATTACATTTTTTTATCATCTAACTTAAATCTCCCTTTCTGCAGATTACACCATTACAACCTTATTTCTTTTATTTTCAATGGACATGGAAAACAGCTATATATATGCAGTGTAGTTTTAGTCGTTTCAGTCCCAGGATACTAGAGACACAAAGTGGGTGAGCCCTGGAGAACAACTAATCACTGTCCTCTCTGTAATGACCCTTAACGTATCTGTAGACTGTTATCAAATACCCTCAGTCTTCTTTTCTAAACATTCTCAGTTTTCTTTAAACTTACCTTATAGATCAGGTTTTCTAAACCTTTTATGCTCTCCTCTGGACTCTGTCTAACTTGTCCACATCTTTTCTAAAATATGTCACCCAGAATTGGACACAGTACACGAGCTGAGACATCCCAAATGCTGAGCACAACAGGACAATTACCTTCAATATCGTACATAAAATACATCCCAGAATTATATTTAGCCTGTTTCACAGCTTTATCACATTATTGACTCATTCAATTTGTGATTCACTATAACCCTAGATCTTTTTAATGAGTACTACAACCTAATCAGTTATTCCCCATTTCATAATGGTGCATATGATTTTTCCTTCTTAACTGAAGTATTTTGCACTTGCCTTTGTTGAATTTCATCTTGTTGAATTCAGACCAATTTGTCAAGGTTATTTTGAATTTTAATCCTGGCCTCCAATCCTTTGCAGCCCCTCCTCGGTCAGTGTCATCTGCAAATTTTATACCTATAGTATCCACTCCATTATTTAAATCATTAATGAAAATACTGAATATTATCAAACTTAAGACTAAACTTTGTAGGACCCCACTAGGTATGTCCTTCAATTTGACAGTGATCCATTAATACATATTCTGAGTCTTTTGGCCAGTTGTGCATGCACATTATAAAAACTTCATCTAGATCATGTTTCCCTAATTTGTTTATGAGAACGTCATTTGGACTGTGTCAAAAGCCTTACTAGTATCAAGATATAGCACATCTACCAGTTCCTGCCATCCATTCAATCTCCTGATTGAATTTAGGCTGGTTTGGCATGAATTGTTCTTGACAAATCCATGCTGGCTATTCCTCACCATCTAGATGCTCATGAACTGTCTGTTTAATAATTTGTTCCAGTATTTTTCCAAATATCAAAGTTGGGCAAAGTTAGTATCTTTACAAGGGGAACAAAAGGGACTGGGGGAAAATAGCCCAGTCAGCCTTCTTCCAGTTCTCTAGGACCTGACCCCTCTTAATGAGTTCTCAAAGATCATTGCTAATGGTTCTGATATTGTTTCAGTTAGTTCAAATACCCTGGCTTGAATGTCATCAGTCCCTACTGATTTGAATACATTTAAGTTATCTAAATATTCTTAAACCTGTTCTTTTTGTATTTTGTCTTGAATTCCTTCTCACCTATCAGGAGTAATCCTTTTCATACAATCATAGAGCTGGAAGAGACCTCAGGAGGTCATCAGCCCCCTGCCCAAAGCAGGATCAATCCCAAATAAATCATCCCAGGGCTTTGTCAAGCCGAGACTTAAAAACCTCTAGGGATGGAGATTCCACCACCTCCCTAGGTAACCCATTCCAGTACTTCACCACCCTCCTCGTGAAATAGTTTTTCCTAATATCCAATCTAGACCTCTCCCACTGTAACTTGAGACCACTGCTCCTTGTTCTGCCATCCGTCACTACTGAGATCAGCCTCTCTCCATCCTCTTTGGAACCTTCCTTCAGGAAGTTGAAGGCTGCTATCAAATCCCTCCTCACTCTTCTCTTTCAGTGAAGATTAAAGCAAAGTAGGCATTAAATGCTTCTCCTTTCTTGATGTTATGAGTTATGAAGTCCCATTCTCTAATAGACAGAAGAGCTACACTGTCCTTTGCCTTTCTCTTGCTCCTAATGTATTTAAAGAATCTCTGCTTGTTGCCTTGTGTGTTCTTTGCTAGGTGTAACAGATTTTGTGACTTAGTCTTTCTGATTTTGTCCCTACATGCTCATACTATTCTTTTGAATACTCCTTCTTAGCAATCTGTTCATATTTTCTTTCTCTCTCTCATTTTTTTTTTTTAAAGATTCCTTTTTGATTTTTTTGGTCAATAAAGAACTCCTGAGATAGCCACAGTGTATGTCAGATGCTACAATAATCTGGTGTGTGGTTAGCTTGCAGTAGGGATGTGAACAACTAGTCGAGTAGTCGACTATCCGATGAGCAAATGCTTATTAGATAGTCAACAGAGTAGTCGACTAGTCGTTTCCCCCACCCCTTGCTGTCTCTATCAGAAAGAGGCAGCAAGGGTGGGGAAAGAAGAGGGGATGCTTCAAAGCAGCAGTGTCATGTGGAGCCTGTGGGCTCCACACAGCACTGCCGCTTTGAAACACCACGTGCAGCCTCGGACCAGCTGGGTAGTCCCCAGGCTGCAAGCAGCATTCCAAAGTGGCAGTGCTGTGTGTAGCCTGGGATCAACTGGGGACTCCTCCACTGACCCTGGGCTCCGTGTGGCACCGCCCCTTTGAAACTCCATGTGGAACCTGACGCTGGACTCCCCGCGGCGTTTCAAAGCGGCAACACTGCATGGAGTCTGGGGTCAGTGGGGGACTTAGAGTCCTGGGGCTGCTGCTACATTTCAAAGGTGGAGGCACCCTTATCAACTAATCAAATAATCAATGCAAATTGCATTGACTATTTGATTAGTTAATTAATCGAAATTTAACATCCCTAGCTTGCAGATAGCCTAAATTAGTAAAATCCTTACACAACTCCAGGAATAAGGGAAGTGCAAAGCTACCCATAGTTTTTTCAGCCTCCCTTGT
The DNA here is from genome assembly GCA_032595735.1 of Pelochelys cantorii. Classification (NCBI taxonomy): domain Eukaryota; kingdom Metazoa; phylum Chordata; order Testudines; family Trionychidae; genus Pelochelys; species Pelochelys cantorii. The sequence goes on from CM064330.1 coordinate 67,844,498, forward strand.
GTTTCCCCCTTATCTTTAAATCATTCACCAGACACAACTTAGCTTCAGTCAAAAGGTCTCAAGAGAGAATAATATGAAGACCCAAGGTTGGAGCCTGTGTCCACACTTTAAAAAGGAACTATAAAGACTAATGAAGTGAGGGAGGGAGAATGCGTTTTTTCAAATCAAAAAGTAAAAGAACTGTGTGTGTGGGGCGGGGGGGGGGGACACCTTATTTTATACTTTGTTTGAAATAAAGGTCTTACTATTATAGTGAAATTACTAAATACAACAGTCCTAGTTGTGTTGGTGTAGTACTGATATTCTACACTGCTTCTCTCTCTAAAAAATCTGTGTTCAATAAAAAGATATAGGAAAGTGTGATTAATAAGGAAAGAACAGAGGCTCCTCTCATAACCTCTATGAGCAATCTGGACAGGGTACCAGTAATCCTTTAGCAATTGGTTGTTTGACATTTGTTCCACAAGTAATCTTTTAATGCTATCATTCCTACACTAATGGATCTAAAAGTGACTATACTATTACAAAGCAATTTCAAAAACCAGCTGGAGAGAGAAGCTGAGGAACTTGCCTTCATTTCCAACTTTGACACCTTTAATTAAGGTTTGAATAAAGACCTGAACTGGATAGGCCACTACATTCGACACCTTAATGACATCAAAAGCTAAGTATTGAGCACTTACAGCCCACTCTATTAGCTTCATTTAGCATGGACACTCTAACTCAGTGGTCCCCAACGCGGTGCCCGTGGGTGCCATGGCGCCCGCCAGGGCATTTATGTGTGCCCGCAGAATGATCTGGGCCGGCCTTACCCCGGGCGTGTGGCGCATGTGCAGTGCCGGCCCCGGGCGCGTGGCACATGGGCAGCCCCACCACCAGGTGCACGGCGTGTGAGCACCCCACCCCCGGACGCCCGGCAGCCGCATGAGGTTAAGGACCACTGCTCTAACTGACAAGATTTTTTTCCCCTTCTTATTCCCTCCCCATTGTCTCTTTTTCTACTATTTATTTGTACCACTGGACCCCTTTCTCCGTTCATCTGAAGAAGTGGGTTGTGCCCACGAAAGCTCATGATACCATCTACATTTTTTGTTAATCTTTAAGGTGCTGCAGGACCATTCATTGTTTTTTAGGTTTATTCCTACCAACTGATCACCTTACTTCATCTTCAAAAAATCATGGCAAGACATTTCAGGTGCCATTTGGAATGCTCAGTTTTTCCTGAGTTCTTGGTCTCGGTATTGCAGAGACTGAGCCTTGTTGGTTGACAATCTCTTCCTAATGATCAGCAATGGTCAGGCATACGTTTGTCAACAGCCTTAGGATATGTTTTCACTTCAGAGTAGGCTCCTAATGAATTGTCACTGCTAAGTTCCCTACCACTTACACACAAAAGCTTCTCACCCAGATGGGGTACAGGCTAGAGCCCGAGTGCCACTTTCACTCAGGCTGGTAACCCACCTAGTTAGCCATGAGGTCACAGGCCAAACTACTTCGAGCTGACAGCTCTCCAGTGCCTTCCCACAATACTTTCTGTGTACCCAGAAGGACAGAGCAGTTTAAGTTAGAAACCAATAGAGCAGCTCATCTTACTGCAGCACAAAGAATGATGAAATATGCCCCTGAGACATCCTAGTGACACACTGAGGTAACCACAGCACCAGTCAGGACACAGTCACTTGAGTACAGATTTGGAGTGTGGCTGCTCACACCTCAGCTAGGCTAACCTGGGTGCCAATCACTCAAACTAACTCTACACTTAACATGTTCATTGATATCACTGACCAGCCTCTAGTAATTCTTATGTGGAATTCTGTGAGGATACACTGCATCACTCTTCCTCTTCAATATGTATAGGAAATCCCAAAGGAAAGAGCATGATGATTTGGATTGGAACTTGCAGTGCCCAATACTTGGGATGAAACTCAGCTTTATGTCATATATTCATTAGACCTGAGTGATGAAATGTCCGTGCTTTCTCAGATTTTAGCTGAATTAGAGGTTGGATGATGGCAAATTGTTGGAAGCTCAATCTGGATGAAGAGATGTATTGCTTGTAAGTTGGAGAAGGATCATTAGGGTATTTTCAAGGTTATTCCTACAGCCTAGTAGTGAGGCAATTTCTCCACCCCTTGCCAGAAAGGTTCATAGCTAGTTAACTATAAGTTTTATTAATAACAAAATTGTTTTCCCCCCAACACTCTGAGGTTCACAAATTACATTAGTGGTGTTTTGACACTGTATTTCTTGTCATTTCATATATGCATATAATGTTTGTAGCAGTAATAACTTAATTAAGATTTAACAAAAAAGAATCTAAAATAATTGTGTACAGTAGTTTTACACATGTCAAAAACAAACTGAAGGACTTAATATGCTTGGAAAATTTTGCAAATATGTCTAGAAAATTAATAATAAAAATTCTGTGTTTTCTGTATCATAATCAAAAATATAAAACACTGACAAAAATCAATTCACTAAACACAGGAATTGCCTCCGGCATCACAATCTCCCTTTTAAAAACATGTACCAGTAAACTAAAGAACATAAATGGAAGGTTAGCTATAGCCTTTGTGTTTTCCTCTACTGATTTCTAGATGCCCGTTAACAATTTATTTACCACATAGCATAGGCTTGCTCTGCCCCATATCCATTCATTTCCAGGAGGCTCGAAACTGTGACCCAAACCCCTCCATTTACATAAAAAGAAGGCACCATTCCTTCTATCCAATCAAAATCATGAAGACAAAAGCTTTAAAAACTCATAATCTCTTTTTATGTGCATTTGGTCAGGGATGACTGGCTAATTGGGGGGACACATGAAAGCACCTCACAATCCAATTAGCACTTCAGTACAATTAAATAGTGGAGGCTTTGCTATTCTGCAGAGACATGGCTTTGATCTTGCCGTGAAAAGTGTCTTTCCTTAAAGCCGCTGTTTTGATTTTTCTGCAGTAATTAGTGCTAATTGTAAACTCATGCCTGACCTGCTATAAACAGAGTGTTTTGCTGCATTTGACACAATGACCTTAAATCAGTGTTCTCTTTTGTCTACATTGTTTTTGCTTATTATAGCCGTAGCTACTTTGCTCATTATTAGAAGCACAATATGTAAGAACATACTAAAGTTAGACTAAACAAATTACATGAGCTTAAGTGCTTGTGTGGCTATTTTTACCCATGTTTCTTAAACTTTGTTTCTTTAGAAGAAGTGAAGGGAATTTAACTTAAGTAATACATTGAAGGGCCCACTCCCCAGAACAAGAATAGACTAATTTGGCTTCAGGCTAGACTCGTTATACATTTACAGAGTCTTCTCAGAGATGCATCAGAGGATGTACTGATTTAACACATTTGGCTACCCTTTCTTCCAGTCCAGCACTTTTGGAAATGCACTAGCTAGGTGGCATCATCTCTGGCTCTATCAGAGAAAAGGTTGTGACTGCCTTCTGTCACTACCTCCCCTGCAGTGGACTTTTCTTGTCCATAGGTTACCCTAGTGAAGGAAGACTCAACACAAGGCTGAAAGCAGCTAAAAAAATATAATCAACTTCAGTAAGTCTACTGCAAAGAATAGATGCCATTGGAGAATTAAAAAAAAATGCTCAGTTTACAAAAATGCACATTCTCCATATGGAATGTTCTGAATAAAATGGACTAAATCATTCATACACACACAGAGAGAGAGAGAGAGAGAGAGAGAAAACACTATCATTATCTTAAATAAAGCAATTAACAGAATAAGTTTTGGTCTTAAAGCTATGTTCTGGCACATATATCACTATATGTCCCCAAATTTCTCTTCATTTGAGAAATATTATTGGTTCTACTAGTTTTAAATATAAGGAACCTCTTTCACTGGTAAGAATCTGTGATGGATAGGAGGAGTGCTGGCCAGCACTCAGTGACTAAAGAGTTAAACTCATGTAGTTAAGGGTGTTGTCAGAGGGCTAGAAGAACCAGAGACACGAAGCTGAAATTTAAATCCTGCTGCCCTTTCTCTTTGTGTGAATTCCAAGTTAGCAAGCAGCTGGAGGAACAAGATGAAATAATCAACCAGAATTACCATGCCTACAAGAAATACTGGCATGGGAATGGACTGGGCCTTGAGGTATGGATGAGTACGGATCATGAATACAGGGAAAATGTACATTTAGTAGCGGTCAGGTTATTTTTATTTATTTTGCTGTTTGGTTAAACTTCTCTGTGTGAAATCCATGTGCCTCCCTCCCCCAATTCACTTCTATACCCCAAGTTGTGCCCCAAAATATCATTTTTTCGTTATGTTTTTATCTGCTCTTTTCTTAGTTGCTCTGTACCACCTAGCAACCAAGTATGCTTTATCTAGTATATCTTTTTGTTTTGTTAATAAAATCACCTTTTTGAAGGCGATGATTTGATTCTTGTGTCCTGGAAGATAACAGGAGGTCTGTGTAGGTTCTGCCTACACTGAAGGGCCTGCTATCCGAATTGTAGTTTGTTTCCTGTGATTTTTTTTGTTTGTTTCTTTTTTCAAGATCTCTTGTGGCAAAAGAGCTTGGGGTAAAAACTGGGAAAAAATCAAGTGTTTCTCCCTGGTTTTGAGGTATTAAATCACTTGATGGTGGCAGCTACCTCCCAAGGCCAGGGAATCTGTGACCTTGGGGAGCTTTTAAGCTGAAGTCTATAGAGGCAAGGTATTTTTGAAGGTCTCTTGCAGGCCCCCACCTTCTGCACTCAGAGTGCTAGAGTGGGGAACAGCCCTGACAGAATCTTTCTGAACAGAAGGAACTTTGAAGTGTGACCACTAGAAGAGCTTCTTGTGAAATCAGTTTTATCCTATGTGTACAGAAATTAGCACATATACACACACAGAGTGCACCAGGATATCTGAAAGGAAAATGGGTCTCAAATATATAGTTTTGATGTTGACCTGAAACTCCCCTGCTTCTCATCCTTAGGTTTTAGTTGAGGAGACACAAGGACTTATACAAATCACTTTATTTACACTAGTAAATTACATAGTGAGTGGCAAGAAAATTTGTAGGAGACATTAAAAGTAAATTGTTTGTTGACACCAACAACATAATCAGCAGCTACATATTTTTCGTACTATTTTTCTATACAGTATTTTGCTAAAGGTGTTTGGCCTGAAATTTTTAATGGCTCTAAGGAAGTTATTTGTTCTTTGGATTCAGTAGCTTATTCTGCTGCTGCAATAAATAGCAGAGTTGAAGAGCCTCAATGTTGCATTTCAGCTTTTTACTTTGATTTTATGTTGGGTTACACCATCTCAGCCTTGCATCACTGGAGCATAATTACATATGGATGCATGTCAAAGTGGCCCAGGTAACTTCTATGTAGTTCCCATTGAACAGTCTCAGTACGGAAAACAAAGGCTACTATTTCAATATACTGATTAGAACAATACCGTTCCTTCTCAAATGAAATGGCAATTTAAAGTCTGCCAAAACGTTCTGACATCTGCCAGTTTTTATGAAAATGTCTATGCTAGCTCAGAAGCATTTTCTCAGAAACAAGCAGTGTACTGGCCAGTGAACGGCTGGCTAAACACTACTCTTGTAAAGAGATACAGTATTTTGCTATAATAATTAATCACAACAAATATAGATACATTGAGGGCCTAATAGTGCAGCTTCTTACGTCAATGGGAGTTCTGCCATTGCCTTCATGGGAAATGGAGAAGGCTATTAAAATGTAATTTTACTTTCAGTCATTCTTAATCATACAATGACGAAATGATTCATTTAAATGTCCAATTTATAACAGTATAAGCATGTTTAAATATAATTAAAATAGCTTTGAAATAATAATTAAATTTTAGGGGCATCTTTATAAGTAACATTTATACTCTGTGAACGGAAGCTGGCCTTGGGAATAAGCCCACATGACACTTTCTCTCTAAGTTTTGAAGCCAAATACGCAGCACTGCCAGTGACACTGATAAAACATATTTATAAAATTAAATGCTTTGTTAGATTGCTGAATTAGATTTTTCCCAGATTTAACAACAATAAGCTCCATCGCATTAACAGTGTTCACTTTTCACTATTCAGAGCACTCAGTTGTGAGAACACACAAATTGAATGTTGAGATTAAGGTAGAATCCTAGAATACAAAGTCCTTGCATATATGACGAGAAGGAGAACATTTTTTCTCCTGTTATATCACACCATGGGGGAATTGGAAATCCTTGGTCCAAATTCCCCTACTAACCCATGCAGGTTACCAAGCATGGCATGCTGCTGACATGTATCCACACTTGTTCAGCCTCCACTCTCCACTGATATCCCAAACTGTTGGCCTGGTTATTACATGTGTTATAAAGTTTACACATCATGACAATTTTGTACCAGGAAACACCGAACTCCCATCTTCCTAAGTATCTTTACAGATCAGATTCACTAGCCCTCTTTTAAGGATCAACCAATGCAGCCAAAAAAGACGAGAAAGGACAATCTTTCTATAAAAAAACAACAGTAACAACAAAAAAGAACCAAATAAAAAAATCCACCCAAGAAAACCTCCAATAATCTAGTGTACTTTATTTTACTTTAGCAGAAAAGACACACACATATGCTGATTTACCCTTATAAATGATATGACTCTTCCTGCCAATCCAAAAGGCTATCATTTAAATACGTTCACAGTGGGTAAGCAGGGTTCATAGTGTTGCAAATACACAAAATTAAACTAAATCCATACTTTGGTATTTCATTCTAGACTCTTCATTAAATCCAATGCATAAAAAAGTAGAAAACAAGACACCTAATCTCAGGTTTCTGATATCTCATAATGCTACAGGCAGCATGAGGGGAACTAATCTCACACCAGAGAGATGCTGGACAGTCAGAGTATGCCTACACTTGAGAGTTATTTTGAAATAATTCCCTTTACTTCGAAATAACAAGATGAACATCCACATTACTAAGCCTGTTATTTCAAAATAATGGGCTTGTTGTTTTTAAATAACAACTCCTGCCTGTGAAGATTAATAAGCTGATTTCAAAATAGTTATTCTGGGAGTTATTATTTTGAAATAACTTATTTCAAAATAAGTTGGTAGTGTAGACCTAGCCTCAGTGGGTCCCTCAGTGAATAGTGATTCACCAAACGGCCAGTGGGATCCTGTAAAAGCTTCAGGAAGACATGGTTTCCATGGCATTAACTCAGGCATGAGACATCACAGCCACTTGGTCAATTTTGTCAAAGAACAATTTGTATCAGTCTACAGAAATAATAGAATTAACACTGTGAAAAGATCAAGGACTGCAGAGCCATACAGTAAACTGCATGCCTCGAGAAGCCCACTTCCAATACATCAAGGAGAAGCAGAGGAGAGAAAGGGTCACCACTCCCACAAAACACTCCAAAGGGAAGATGGGATATTGATGCGAGGGCTAAAAAGAGGCCCTGTGGGGGCTCCCTGGGTGAGCCATAGGGGGACTGGAGCAAATGAAGAAGGGAGAGGCACTTAGTGCAAACAGTAGTCTGTACCAATTCTTCCACCCAAAGGCCTGAACAGTCTCAGATGTAACATGTAACAGCCTCCTCCTCCTCCTCCTCCTCTTACTATGCAGCTTGGGATCAAAGAGGTAAGGGAAGTGAAGCAGCAGGCCCACCTCAGAGAGACAAAGGCTGGAGAAAGGAAGAAGCACCTGGAACACACCCACAGCTGATCCTAGCTGAGATTTCCTTCCCTGACCTCTAGCAGGCATCTTTGCTTTTCCTCCGCTCAGCTAGCAGGATGAGCATTCACTAAGCATGAAACATGAACATCATATCAAAGTATAATACTGCATGTTGTTTACTGGCTTTTTGCGGGAAAAGTATAAATAACTTCAGGCTAAGTAATTAATTAGCTGTTTTTAAGTATCTCTGTAGACAGAGAGAAAACAACAAATTAGAAATCAGTATCCATGAATCTCTAAATAAACAATCATCAGACTGTGGATCTTACTTATGTCACAGAGAAGAAAAAATATAACATACTATGCAGAATGTATGACTGATCTCTAATATGTTAATATTGTACAATCAGCCAGTTATAAAAACAACTGTGGGACATGAGTGCAGAAGCAGAGTACTGGATTTTATACAATATCTGTTGATAAACACATACAGATATGAAACTAAATTAATCTCAGTTTAGAAACACCATGAATTTTTTTTTAAAAGATATATTCCTGGCATGATATGTGCATATAAGTCCGAAAAGAAACAGAAAACCCTTTTGTAAGTAAGAGTCTAGAATCTGGGTTTTTGTCTTTTAAGGTTACTATTTAGTATCAATCTTTGCACTTGTATGAATGTTAAGAAGGTCCTCACTTAACTATGAATCCTTCTCATAGTATATGTAGGTAGCTCATCTGGTTGAATTGTAACTAATCATGTATTTTTGTTTAAAACTTTTAGGAAGAGAAAGCTAATTTTCTTGGCAGATATGGGTCTGAGTATCCTATGAAGGTATGCAGTGTAGTTATAGTCATTTTGACTTTGAAAGAAAAGGTGTGTAAGGTAACTTCTGTAGGTGAGAGAGACCAGCTTTCAAGCCACACAGAGCTCTTTTTCAGGTCTGGGAAACATGCTCCCAGGATCACAGCAAAATGCAAGGTGGACAGATGGTTGAGCATAAGTAATTAGCACAAGTTTTATGGGACCACTCAAAGCAGAGTGGTCCATTACTCCAGAGGTGTTAACAGGCCACTCTACTTAGCCCATTACTCACCTTTCCCAGACCTGAAGAAGAGCTCTGTGTGGTTTGAAAGCTTCTCTCTTTCTCCCAACAGAATCTGGTCCAATAAAAGACATTGCTTCACCTACCCTGTCTCTCTAATACAGTGGTCTCCAACCTTTTTAAGCACAAGATCACTTTTTCAATTTAAGTGCAATCCAAGATCTACTCAAACCCAAATACCCTTGCCCCGCCTCCTTTGTGCCCTTCTCCGAAGCCCTACCCCTGCTCACTCCATCCTCCCTCACTTTCACCAGGCTGGGGCAGAGGGTTGGGGTGCAGGCTCTGGTCTTGGATTAAGGGATTTGGAGTGTGAGAGGGGCTCTGAGCTGAGCTTAGGGCAGGCAGTTGGGGTGCTGGAGGGGGTTCTAGGTGCAGGCTCTGGGAGGGCATTTGGATGCAGGGGTGCTCAGGCTAGGGCAGGGGCTTGGGGGGCAGGAAGGGATTCATGACTGGGGTAGGGTTTCAGGATATGGACTTCAGCTGGGCATTGCTTACCTAAGGTGGCTCCTGAGTGGTGGTGCAGTGGGGCTAAGGCAGGCTCACCCCTGTCCTAGCCCTGTACCACTCCCCAAACAGCCGAACTCCATCCCAAGTTGTGGCCCCTCTCTGCTCTGTGAATATAGAATACAGAGTGGGAGAGGGGGCACCTTGACATCAGCACCCCGCCTCCCTCCCCTGCCCTGCTCAGAAAGCAGGAGACTCCTGAGGGGATAGCTCCAAGGTAAAGGGCAGGAGATGCACAGCATTGGGGGAAGGAGCAGCCGAAGTGCCTGCATTTAATAGACTCTTGGCCAAACCAATCAAGATCACTTGTCAGAGGATCCAAGATCTACCAGGAGATCCAGATCTACTAGTTGGTGACCACTGCTCTAATAGCTAATAGATGTTACTATAATGAACTTCAGGGGTCTGAGAAACCCCTTTAGTTATGCCTTCCATGTTATGTTTGAAAAAAGAACAGCCTTTATAGAATATTTTCTTAATGTTATTCCTACTAGATTTGTCACACTAACAGTTAGCTGGCCTATTACTTAACCAGTGCTCTATTCTACTATGAAAAAGGCCTAGAACCAGATTCCCATACATTACATGTGAGAGAAATTATGCTTTTATTAAGCATGTGAGTAATCATTTGTCTATGACAAAATAATCTACTGTGGGCAGACAGATCAGGAGGTAGTTTACATTTATTGTCATTCTCATAAATGTGTCTGTTCATATAAAGGATTAATTTTTTTTTTAGTTTGGACTTCCAGAGCTACAAAAATAAGACTGGATTTTTTTCTAAAAAAGTATACGGTAGTACAGCAGTTCTCAAACTATGGGGCGGGCTCCCAAGGGAGAGGCAGGAATGTGTTAGTGGAAGCAGGAGCCGTGTGCTTTTTCTTTTCATAAAGAGCTTCTGGTTGTCAGCCATGGGTGGCTGGGACACATGCAAAAGGGCTGTGCACATTAGGAAGGAACAGCCAAAGCCCCACTGCCCCTTGACTGAGAGGTAGAGTCCAGCCAGCCGGGCTTGGACTCTCCGTCTCCCCACCCCCAATCCCTCATCTGGAGGAAGCCCAGTCTCAAGCTCTTCTCCCCACCCCAATCCCTCACTTGAAGGCTGCAGGGCTCTGACTGTGAGACTTGGGGTGGCAGCAAGGAGCAGTGCAAAAGCAAGGGTGGCAATGGGGCACTAAGTCTGCTGTGAAAATACATTGACAAATATCATTTTCCACACTGCCTTCCTTGCTTCGTGCTGCTGCTGGTGTGTGTGGCCTTCAGAGCTGGGTGCCCAGCCAGCAGCCACTACTCTCTGCTCTGCCTTCAGAGCTGAATGGCAGTATGTGTACTTGGGTAGGCAGAAGGGGGCAAATGACTACAGACACAAAGAAGGGAGGAGGCCTGATTAAATACATTTGAGAACTGCAGTTACATCTGCCTGAGTCCGAAGAGTGCCTGAAACAACAGTCCTACCCATTCAATAACTACAGGACTCAACATTCTGGCGGGCCCTACCCCTTACCCCTACCACAGCACAGCATGTAATAGGAAGAGAAAAGCACAACAGGTCAGCTATTACAGTATCAGTTTTCATCACTCTCTTACAGACTACCAGAACCTCTGGATTCTTTCATATTAGGTTTAATAGGTGTGTGTGTCTGGACACTATATATTCCTCATTATGTGGAATTCCTCAGCTATCAGTAAAGAAGGAATAAGTTCATCTGTCATACAAAGCGATTCATAACACTTCCCAAGTTAAAAAAACACAGTATTTTAAAATACACAATGAGAGCAGAAAAAGAGAAAAACTGAAAGGTTCAAGGGAGTAAATATAGATATTTACCGATGACATTTAAAAGTAGATATATATTTGAGAGGCAGAGAGCTATAGAAAAGCTATTCCATGTTGTAGGAGCTGCAGAGAGTTTGCCCGTTAATAGCACCCAGAGAGTGTGTGCAGAAAAAAACAGAAAAAGGGCCAGTTAGGGAGTATGTAGAAGGAGCTGAGAGGTAACAGAGAGAGACAAGGCCATTGTGGAAGGCTAGAGTTAGTACTAAAGAAGGCAATTTTGTCCCCTTCATTTAAAAAGTGAACCTTTTAAAGCATTCATTTTTAAGGAGGTCAATTATCTACATCTAAACAACACTCTAGGAGCCCATCTGTTTTTACTTACTATTTTTATGTTATAGGGAAAAAAAAGGATAGCAAAGGCCTATGTAATTCCTTAAGTAAAGCAAGAGAAGGACAATTCAGAAATATGTGCTTTTTATCGGGTTCAAATAACCCAAGTCAGACTTATGGCAAAATGAAGGTTCCGCAAAAGAAAAAGACACAGTCAGGGCTGGACTATATACGAAACAGTAGAAAATAAGTGATGTACAATAATAGTTTTTATAGTTTGCTTAAAAATATAACAACACTTTCCCACAAAAAAGGGACAGGAAAATGAAAAAAATACCAATTTACTGAGTAAGTTTAAAAGCTTTAGCTTTATTCTCTGTGTCCATTTTATTTCAGTCACTCCTCTTCAGCACTACTGCTTATTAAACCAGCCACGGTAATGATTAGAGCTGGTCAAAAAATTTCAACAGAAGTTTTTTCATCAGAATTAGACAATTCATCAGAACCAAAACATTCAGTAGGATTGCATATGACCCAAGGTCCACTGGATGCCAAATGGATAGGTGCAGAAAAGTTACGGGGATCCTCTGTATCTATAATTTACATTCTAGTTTACCAAAAAGAGTATGGTGTAAGGTATCTACCAAAAACACGTCTCACTGGTCATCATAGTCTTTGTTAAATATACGTACAGATAATATGTAAGGAAGTATTTTATATATTTATTGAAATTATGTTCTTAGACCAGACAGAAGGTAGGAGACATTTATGTCCCTCATTGACCATTGTGTATTCTGTGTCTTACAATGAAAGTTTATCTGCATAATGAGTCAAATGCTAATGAAGAGATTATAGTAACTTCAGGAGAAGACATTCACAAGAAGAGATGAATTGTGAAAAAGGTGTGTGTATTGGGGGGGCTGTTTCCAGGTGAAGAACAAAGAACCCATCTAATATACATAAGCAGTGCTTTTTTTTTTGTAAGAAAAAAGGTGCCGGTATTCTGGGGCAAACTTATTGAGCACAAAACCCCCCCAAAAAACCAACAACACTGCACTGGGGGCCGAAATGCAGATGCAGCCCCTTTAAGAGCCAGAGCACTGCACTAGGAGCCAGGAAAAAAAAAAACACCGCGCATCCTGAGCAGGCTTCTGTCATGAGCCAAGCCGCCCCAGGAAAACAGGTGCAGGTACGCACGTGGGAAATCCCATTCCTTTTCTGTGGGATGGGAAAATAGGTGATGGTACGTAGTTCCAGACAGTACTGTCACAAAAAAAGCACTGTACGTAAAGGTGCAGAGTGATGTCCTGGCATCTTTCATCTAGCTAAAGTGCTAAAAGACTTGGTTTCTGCCTTCCTGGTTAAAAAATGCTGTGAGATGGGCTTTGGAGAACACAATGCCTTATTAGACAAGAGGGCGTCTTGCTATTTAAGTTTCTTTTAAACAGGAGTTATGTATTATTTTATACATACAGTAACGGTTTCTACTCTTCGTTTGCTACTATTTGATTCTCTGCTCTTTATTAAATAAACGTATACTTGCTTTCTCTATAAACACACCTGGGGACTAATGCCAAGCTGGGGACTAAAGTATAAGTAGTTAGCTTTGGGGTGCTGTTCTCTTGGGAACAGCGGGCCTGGTGACTGTGTGAGTGTCTAGTGGAGCAGGAGTTGGATAACACTATGAGACGTGTGGAGGGTTGGGGGATTGAAGTGCTTGTGCTGCATGTGGCAGGAGGTGTCAGGGAGACTAAGTTTTCTCATGCTAGGATCAGGCGCTCATAAAGCTGGGAACCACTGGGAAGCCCCCTGCTGTGTTCATTTTGATTAATCTGTTTGGTTTCCTGAAAGCTTACGTGCCTGCCTCCTTAGTAGTCTGCCTGGAGGGTTGCTGTGAAACCAGGTCTTCAAAGGTCCCTTGCTCTCTGGCAGCCCAGGCTCCTGACCCATTGGCAGCAAGGACCCCAGGTTCCCCGGCTCAGGAGTAGCCTGCGTAGCTTCCAGGGACAGCCAGTGCTTAATTAGTGCACAGCTGTTCAGTATTTCATTTTATCTTTATTGTCCAACATGTGGCCCTATGCCTTATTTACTGCATACTGGTAGGAAAACAATGTCCTCATGGGCTTTTCTGTGGCCCTCATTGCTATAGGATCTGAGCACTTCACAGACATTAATGAATTTATCTTCACAAATTCTCAACAATTCTGCATATCAGATTCCAGACCTTCAAACTGGGAACCCAGATAATGCTGAACACAGAAGTAATGACTACTTGCAAAAACAAAATTTGCTTGCTTGGGCCAAGTCTACACTATGGGAGAAACTCCATTTACGATATACAACTGCAGCTATGAAAATAGCATACTTTAAATCAAATTTCTCTGGCAGCCCCCCATCGAATTTCCTTACTCCTCGCAACCCTGTGGAGTACCGGGGGGCAACAGGCTGCATCAGCATTTGATTTAGTTGGTTCTTAATAGAACTGCTAAATCGAACCCTGGATATAGTCTCTCCGGGTAAGTATAGACAAGGTGCAAGAATCAGGCAGTGCCAGGGATTGAATCTAATTCTCCAGGACAGCATTCCACTATCTTAACCAGGGAACACTCTTGTTTTCTTCTTACAGTTCCTTGTGTCATTCACTGAACACCTTCCACTTTCTGAAACAAATAAGGAACGAGTCCTATAGCCTACTTTTTACGCAACACTGATTTCAGTAAACATGGTTCTGTATTGCTGGTGTTAAAAAGTCAGTGGTGTTTCTTATAAGCTGACAGAGCAAGGAAATATGTTGTAGTTTGACACTTGTTCCAGCTCCTGTATTTCCAACCATTACTCAAATACAAAGGGAAGAAAAAAAGTGGGATCACAGGTCTGTCAGTTTGAAGTGGTCTTTATAGAATATGATATACACGTGCTCTCATGTTTCAATTTAAAAATAAAAATGTGAATTTGTTTTGTTGGTTTGTTGGCAGAAGTGCATATTTAATAACAGTAGAATTTGGCAACAGCAATACAATCTGAACTATTCAGTATCCACTCAAAAGATACTAACATAAGGATGTCAAGGAAATGGTACCAGTTAAATAGCAAGCTCGTCCTTCAGGTTTTATAGATGGATGTTTCATTGTATAAGGCTGAAGCCTTTAGTTCAATGCATACTTAAAGACAACAAAAACATGGCAATGAACTTTAAACTTTTTGTGAAAAAAGTTTAATACGTAAATACAGAAATTCACTCCATCAAGAGTCTGAAAAAAATTGGTTGCATGCTGAATGTACTGCCACTATTAAATAGTGCTTCTTAAATTACTATATTCCACCCCCTCAATTTATTGAATATTTCTATTTAATTGATGGGAGTCGCAGACAACATTTCTGTAAGCCATTCTTAATTAGCATATGTACTGATGATAATGTCATGTTCAGAAACAGAGCTCAGTCTGTCTTCCTGTCATATTTAATAGATTTCCAATAAACAGTTTAAAAGCCTCCTTGTAAGAGATGAATTATACTGATGCTATGTTGTGCCTTCATAGTTAAGGGTCTGTCAATATGTCCATTATAAACTATTTTCAATTTATGAGTGTTAGTTTCTAGATTGTAAACACTTTGGGGCATACACACTTTCCTTTGCATCTATGCACCTTGCACAATGTGGGCACTAAGAGAAGGTAGTAAAAAACAATATTTGGAGGAGCCTTATAGACTAAGGGTATGTCTACACTTGCACCCTAGTTCGAACTAGGGATGCAAATGCAGGCATTCGAAATAGTCAATGAAGCGGGGATTTAAATATCCCGCGCTTCATTAGCATGATCTCGCCGGCGCGCTAGTTCGAATCGCAGCTGATACGAACCAGGAAGTGTGCGCCAGGATGTGTTAGTTTGAACCAAGGGGTTTGGTTCGAACTAACGTTACTCCTCATTTTTATTCAGGATGAGTGTATGGATTTTTCACACCCAGGCCACTGATCTAATTTTCTAATGCAGACCATCTCTAGAGTTACAGCAGCTCCTCAGCTGCCAATCCAATCATTCTGTTAATTCAGTCACGCTGTGGTGCTAAACCAATCGCTCTGTAGAGCTCAAGAATTTCCTCGGTGTTGCTGCTCACATTGGAATGAAGTAACTCAAGTTGTTAATTGCAGCAAGGATTGTACTGTATTTCTTAGCTAAAGAATGCCTTCTTCTCTGAGCTCATAAATAACCTCTACCTTACATTGTTCATGCACTTGATTCAGATACAGCCAGTTAACAAGGTTCAAGTGAAAAGATACTCTTTATTCAGCTCTGAAAGTGTTTTGAATGAGACCTACTACGTGCAAATTTCATCTGAAATCATCAGATTACATAGGGAGCCACCTAAATAGAATGAATTGACATTACATTCAGAATAAGAGATTGACAGACATACTGCATACTGACAGTAATTGTGTACATTAAGAAGTTCAATATATAATGCTGGTAAAAGCATGTACATTACACATGAGATGCTCAGCTATTACTGCAGGCATGGATCATACTACTTCTTGTGACAGGATGGAGCTGCCCAGGTGAGTGAGACTAATGCCATCAACTTCTGGAGAATTTGAGCTTTCTTAAAATGTGGACCAAGTGTTGCAGCTGGAGGTCGGTCTGAGAATAGCTGCTAATGTTACACAGCCAGACTTATATGAGGAACGCCACGCTAATACAATTCAGCAGTACAGCAAGCATGGAAGCAGATCTCAAAGGCAAGGAAGTCAAGAACAGCAACTTCTCAAGACCCCCTTCTCTTTGACCACAGCTGTTCTTTCTTTTCTCCTAAGATTGCTGAGGCCAGGGAAAAGACAATCCTGTTCTGCTGCCCCTTCTCACAGCTGACCCCAGCCACCTCTGCCACCAAGGCTCCAGAAGACCACTCCATACATCTTCCCCTCTAGGTTGGTGCAAAGCCCTACTGCCAAGAGAGCGTGCTCAGCAGAATTCCACATAAACTATTGTGACTAGGGAAACAAGCTGTAAGAGGAGCACTAGGAGGAGAGATAAGTACCTACTTTCATGGCATTACTATCAGCTGGGGGTAGAAATGCTGAGAAAGCCACTACAGGCATGAGAGGCTTACTAGAGTGAGGAGATGCTTACAATTTTGAAGAGGCGCTTCTGAGAAGTAAAGCAGGAAATTGCTATTGATGATGCCAGAGGGCAAGCTATGTTTTAGACCCTTTCAGACCCTTTAAAAGCACCCCTCATTTGACAGACCTTGCTTCCAAGCGTACTCATTCTGGGTGCAACCAAGCAATTCTACCATTCTTCAAATGGATCTGCAGGCTGAAGCCCATTTCCCACCTTGAAAAGCCCATATGGATTTGACACCTGTACATCTTTTCACTTTAGGAGCCTGTGGCAGCAACTAATTACAGTGATTCAAAAACAGCTTTGTTAAAACAAAGGGTTAATTATTTATTCACCCATATGTACAGAACACACAGAGCAAAACGTTAAAACATGTAAAGGCCTATATGCATGGGTCTTAGCCACACTTAATATTTCCTTGACAGCTTCTGAAAGTTCCTTTCAGCCCAGTTTCCCCCAGAGGGGCTACTCATTTTAAAGTTACAGACTAACATGGCTACCCTTCTGAGACTTTGAAGAAGTGTATGTTAATGAAAGTGTGTCCGTCTGAGGTGGTTTGTTTAGGAAAAGTATCTAAGAGTGAGAACTTGTTGGCATGTCTGAGCACATTAGAGGAAAGTATCTACATGCTGTGAGAATGGTTGTATTAGGGGAACCTTGTGTGTATCTGTGTTGGAGACAGAGCATCATTCTCTTCCCCTCCCCTTTCCCTTCTCCTATTTATTTTGAGTTTTCATATCCCCTACTCATAACTCCGGTCATCTGAAGAAGTGGGCTATGCCCACGAAAGCTCATGATACCACCTACATGTTTGGTTAATCTATAGAGCGCTACCAGACCATTTGTTGTTTTTTAAGTTTTTCCTGTTACAGACTAACTCGGCTACCCCTCTGAAACTTACGAGTAGGAATGTTGATTCTGGCTGGTGAATGTATTTTATGGACATTCTTAAAGGCATTTTTTAAAAACATAAATGTTAAATAGCTGGTTCTAGCCAATAACAGAGGAACTGCCATCTCCGTTCAGAACATTTATTCATAAGGAAAATATTTTTCACAGAACTATTTGTTTTCTCTCGTTAACAAAACAAGCTTTTATTTGTTAAATACATTCAGGTTTTATTTGTTTTTGTTATCTGTTATTTGTTATTATAACTCAGTAATGTTGAAGCATTTGTGAAATTGTTCTATTTATAAATGTATCTTATTGCTGGGATTCCATACCACTTAATTTGACATCATAATCACATTTTTCAAGTTAATAAGTCTGTATCCTGTTGAGACCCAAATCAGAGGTGAGGAACGTCAGGCCCGAACTTGCCTGGATCCAGCCCCTGAGGGTCAGAGGCCCCCCCAGCATTGGAGAGCCCATGAAGATGCTCTGGCCCCCCCCGATGCATCACTGACGGGCAGGAGCACACAAAATCTACTAGCCTGGGGCTAGCCTAGGCTCTGGTATGCAAAGCGAATGTGGGGAGTGTCTTTCTCCTTACTTGGGGGGCCCACATCAGTGAGGGTTGGGGTTTTGTTTGTTTTTTTGCTTCTCACTTGTGTGCAGCTCTCAACTGATTTTTCTGCGGCTCAGCGGCCCTCAACACAAAAAAAGTTCCCCCACCCCAGCTAAATTATCCCAGATACTACAGTTATGAATTCCAGACAATACTGAGAGATTATATCACATTTCCATTCAAACACTATTTTTGGGGAGAGGGCTTGCCTTAATAAACTTCTACTGGATGAAGTTTGCATTCTTGTAAAACTCCCCATTAAAGATTAAAAACAAATTGCAAGAAATCTTTTTAACGATTTGTAATTAAAAGAGGGCAGAAATATCATGGAGATTATAAAATAGGTTTTGTGCTTAATACACTAATTATTTTCTTTTTTATTTTCTTAACAAATTAAAAAAATCATAGAGGATTAAAGTAAAAAAGAATGGTGCACTAGCATCCACAGATACAGCCCACAGCATAGAACATAAAAGAGCATTTAGGTATCATTATTCCACATACACAACAGACTTGATTAGTAAGGTTTAGGGTTAACTGTGACCTTAAGCCATATCATGCATGAGGGTCAGTACCCAGCTGCACCAGCCAAGTGGGAGTTCCAGTACACAATGCCCTCCAAAGCTGTTGGAAAGTTGTGCAACTGTAAAAGTGCAACATACTCTCCTGTGAATTACTGAGTGATGTAGAAGGGACTGCGACCATGACACTGTCTTCTGCAGTGGCTACAGAAAGAAATGGCAATGCCCCAACAGGTTCCGAGGAGTTTCCAACCTCTACTTATACACTATGTTGGGGCTGGCACAATCTGGCCCACAGGGTCTTAATTTTAAAAGATTACGAAGGAGAGACAGCGTGCATCAGAAATGAGGAAAAAACTACTTAGAAGTCATACCTGTTACACTGTGAAAGTCAGTCTGTCTTTTATAATCTATGCAAATAAATCATGGGTAAATCTAACAAGCAATGTGATCATTACACACTCTATGAGACAGAGTAACAGCTGCACAAGGACTTAAAGCACTGTTTTAAAAAATATCTTGTAACCTTTCAATCCCAAACAAAAGAGATTTTATAGTTAAGACACAGGGATGGAAATGGAGACATTTTATTTCTGGCCTGCAGTGTGATCTTGGGTAAGCTGGTTACCCTCTCTGTTCCTCATCTTCCCCACCTAGTTGCTGTGTTATAAAGAAAAGTTCATTAAGAGTAAAGAACTTTGAAATCCTCCCATAGATGGTGCTATGCATATGGAAAGTACAAATATTGCTGGCCTAGATGTTTTCTTATCTCTAAATTATATATGATAAATGTAATCCAAAAATTGGACCTTCAATTTCTTACTGCACAATTTGTGTTTGCCATTTATTTCTGCATTTTCCACTTTCTGCAATGACTTTTTTCTTTTTTTGACTAATAAAAAAACCTTCTTATATTAGCTTATACTGACTTCTCCTTGGATCATGCAACATACAACCATGTCCAGTCTTCCTTCTAAACAGGTCAGTTTATCTAATTAGGAGCCTAAAAAAAAATGTTTCATGCATTGTCACTTTTCCTGAATATTTTCTGTCAAAGAGATTTCACAGAGATATACCTGGATCCATAGGAGTGCAGAAGAAATGCCTCCCTGTTGCCTCATCTCCTACTGAAAGCCTGAAAAATTGCTTGTTAGGCTTTTTTCAATGTGCAGAGAGTTTCTCCTCTGATGTTCCACATCTTAAATCAAATAAGTCTCAATCAATGAATCTAGCTAGCAAGCAGCTTTCAGTTCAGTATCCATATATGACAACAAATCAAACTGTGAGCTTACTTGATCACAGTACTTTTATTTCATTTATTTCCTTTTTCTTTTAAATTTTCACTCTTCATTTTCCCTTTTAAAAGTCATATTAGTGTTAGCATTTTCAAAACAGCAATCACACTTAACTAATTATATAGAATTGCTCTCACATAAAAATGGCCATACGAAAGCAGACCAGTAACTTGTTGTGTAGTAGTGACCAATACCATGTGCTTCAGAGGAAACAGGCAAGACAGTTTGAGTATTCCGCCTCACCACACACACACTCACTGAATCATAGCTTCTAACAGTCAGAGATTTAGGGACACCATGAGTATGGGGTTACATTCCTCACCATTTTGCCTAGTAGCCATTAAGTGTTCCTAACATTGTTAGCTTTTTTTGACAGCTGCTGCACACTGATAAGTTGATTTCATAGAACTATCCACAGTGACCCCAAGACTTTTATTCTATTTTTCAATTTTACATACAGCTTTTAAAAACAGAATAGCTCAATGAGTCTATTCCAGTGCTCTTCCTTTTAATTTTTTACTGGAAAAACTCAGAAAAATGCTCAGGTTTTTAAAAATCCTGTATTTCAATCTTTTAATTTCTATTTCTATTTTGTACAAGGCCAAATTCCCCTGCTCAGAACCCCACTTGCAGATTCCTCAATGGACGGCCCAGCATCCCTGTGCAGGGATGGGCAACGCTGGCTTGTGGCTACAGGAGCTGTCCGCCTCCTTCCCATGAGAGCCCCTGAGAACGGGCTGCGTCACTGCCTTGAGAAGAGCCCCAGGACTGTCCGCTTCACTCACCAGTCAGAGACCCCTCCTGGCCCTGGTGAATAGGTAACTCCAATCCCCCAGAAGAGCAGAGCTGAAGAGCAAAGTGTGTGGGGAGCAGTTTAGCGGCAGCTGCTGCTATTGCTGATGGGTCTGTGTTTCAAGGCTTGTCTGGAGTGTGAAATGCAGCATGCACTGGTGCATACTAAATAGGACCTAATTCATGTTCATGGTAACAAGAATTAGGAACTCTTTAGTTTGAATCAGCAGTACCCACATGGGGCAGAAGTGCAGTTCATACTGAACTGAAACTCAAAGCAGACATAGTGTCCCATGCCTGTGAGAGGAACGATAACGATTTTGAGGATTCCTGAACAGCAAGCACCTACTCATCCCGCTAGGCACCACCTCCCCTCACCTACTGCCCCCATGATAGCCCTTTGAATTGCTGAATCCAGTGATGAGTCCAAGTCTGCAGGAGAACAAATTTTGAGAAAGACACTTTGAAAAAACTGCTGCAAGCCTATATTAGCCTGGATATTTGAAAATTCACAGTAGAAGCTCCTTGTATCAAATGTATGTGCAAGTCACCAATAGTAAACTAATTTTAGACAATAGCTTCTTAAACAAACTTGTACTTTATTCGTTGTTTTGTTTTGCTTTCCTTCCATCCCCTGGTATAAACTCTGATATTTTCACAGAAAACAGGTATTTTTGCACTGATTTTACCTGTTTTTAATTTTTTGAAATTAAAAACACTAAAATAAAAACCAAAAATGAAGGGCCTTAGTTTATTCATCATATTAGAATGTGTCATTCAGGAAAGGAAGGGTTACAGGATCAAAGTCATAAGTTGGGGGTGGATATAAATAGCAAACACCCTTAATATTAAGTATAGGGTAAAGAGGGCTAGAGTTGCAAAAGAACTTAGGTGTGGCAATGCTAAGGTGCCTTGAAAATCCCTACAGTTCACAAAGCCTAGTTTTGGTGCCTAGGATCCTTATCCAATGACTGAGAAAAGACAGGGATCCTTTAAAAAAAAAAAACCGAGATCCTCATTATTAGGTGCTTACAATGTTCTTTTGCAAGTGGCTGGGGAGGACAGGCTCTCTCATCACTTTCAATTTAGCATTTGGGTATTCACCATGGATACAGGAGACTCCTAGTTCAAGTCCTTTTTCCACTTGAGGGTGAGAAGGGATCTGATGGGTGGCACCCATCACTTCTCAGGTGAGTGCACTAGCTACGGGGATACTGGATATTCTCTTGTGGGGCTTCCTCAGGCTCTCCTGTTGAAGCTCTTCCACTGTGAATAAAAGACACTAGGGCATAGGAACTTGATCTGGGTCTTCCATCTCCCAGGTGGGAGTTTAACCACCAGACTAGAGAGTCACTCTTCTACTTACTGTCTCTTTCTGCACCAGTGACTTTCATTATATATTCAAACGTGTTTTGGGTATAAAGCTAACTGCTTTATTAAACAAAGTATTATCTGAATAGATTGTTTATGGTCATCAGTCCTTCAAGGATTTAGAACTAGTAGATCTTATTCTCTCCTGCCTGGTCTTTATTCATAGTTTGGAAGAGGAAAAACAGAAAAGTTGGTTTTCCATCTCCCAGATGATTTCTTAACTTTGAATGAACTAGCCATTAAACTGAACTAGTTGAATAAACTGAAATGGAAAAAAAATTCTTTCTGAACCTAATGAAGAGGCTACTGCTGTCAAATGCTGAGTTAAAACTTCAACAAACACTGATTTTAGATGCTTAGCCAGTGACTTCCTGGTACTTTCTTTTAAACTTAGCAGTAATATTTTACACTATTTTTGTATTTAATATAAATGATTTTAATAGATTGTAAGCAGCTTAGGTTTTAACATAGATTGCCAATTTTCATTTTATATGTAGATTTATTAAATACCTGTATTTAAATTAAATTAAAAATTGTTTTTTTAAAATTGATTTTTATCTACCTTGTTTTTAATGCCTAAACTCAATGACATGATTTGATCGATTCCAGTCATTTCATTTTATTTTTCCTAATAAAACAAATCTGTGTGAATAAAGTTTGCATACATATTTTTTAAAGTAGTATACACTTCAAGGACTGATTTACAAATTATACTTTCTGGTTTTGGCACTAGCAGCTAAGTTTGCAATTGTAATGCTGTAGCTAAGAATCAGAGAAAGGGAATCTCACTCATAAAAGCCATTTTCCTAACATTAGAGGACTTCTTCCTTTTAAAATCAAATCAAATTGTCTTTTGCATCAGTAGCAAGAAATCAAATTTACTTTATTACAAAGCCTACTGTTATAGTTAGCAAATTAAACAATTGCTTGTCTTTCTGTCAAAAATAATTGTTTTTGAAGTATTTGACTGGCCCAATAGCTTGCAAACTTTAATCTCCCTCTTAAAAATCAAATAAAATCTTCTTTCAGCTGCTACAGGCTACTCTAGCTCGGCTGGAAAATCTAGCTGTTGATCGCATTATTCTCAAAACTAGCTGAGCAGACCTGGAAAGCCCAGATCCTCTCTTCCCCCTACCCCATTATAAGAGACTAGGGTTGCCAGGTGTCCGGTATTGACCTGGACAGTCCGGTATTTTCACCACCTGTCTGGTTAAAAATTTCAGAAAATACCGGACACCTAAAATGTCTGGTATTTTCTGATTTTTTTTTCTCTGCCAAGAGACGAAAATACCAGGCACCTGGCAACCCTACACACACTCAGCAACCGGGCCCAGCCCCGGGCCCCCCTCGGACTCCTCCCCGTGCCCCCGCTTATCTGGCTCTGCAGGGGAGCTGTCTTCTGGCTCAGAGCGGGAAAAAAAATGGACACCAGCAAAAAGCCTCAAAGGCCTTTCTTAAAGGGGCCATGCTGGTTTTTTTTTCATTTTTTTTGCTTAATAACTCTCGGGTCCTTTTTTTTCCCCTCAATGCCTCCCCCCACCCCCTTTTTTTTTCCCCCCTCAACAGAATTTTTTCCCTGTTCTTTTTTTTTGGGTGGGGGGAGAATTCGGTATTTTTGGTTAAACCATCTGGCAACCCTATAAGAGACCACTGACCAGGTTACTTGCAAACCACAAACTGAAAGAGGGAGCTCTTATAACATGAACCTAGGAAGTGGAGCTGTGTTTTTCCTCCATTTCCCCACACTTTAACCCCTTGCTTAAGAGAATGAAAACAAACACAAGTCAGAAATTGAGACAGACATACCTTCTTATTAGACAAATACATTGAAGTCTTAGTTGCTTGTGCAATCCTCATGACCAAGTATGGAAAGAAAATGTATTGCAAAGGGAAAACAAACCATAGTGAAGGATGTGATCCTATTTTGGAGTCTCCATTAATTTCAGAATCACTTGTGTATTTATTGATTAAAGAGGTTGTTAGTTTTCTATTCTCTTAACAGCATTTGAACATAGTGGTCTGTTAATTTTCCTTCTTTAATTGTCTGAAGGTACAATAACGTGGCATGGCAAGAAGAGTAAGATCTGTTTACTGCAAAACTGATGGGCTTTGTCTAGGAAGAACACAGAGTCCAGTTGTTCCTACATTAGGTGAAAGAAAGCATGGAGATCTCTCAGTAACTCCTAAAGGGAAGTCACTGGCTGCCATCTTTTATTTCAGTGAAAGATTTAGGTATTATTATCAAAGTCAGTAGCAGAACAGAGGTTCTCTGAATGGCAACATACTCCAAATGTTTGTCTACTGCTTAGATCCATCTTGCATATCAATCTAGGAAAATAAATATGTTGCTCAATATAACAAAGTTACACTTCTTTAGATTAACTGTAAAGGTTTCCCTCCCCTACCTCCTCACTGGCCCAAAAGAGGTTCAAACTACTATTTTGAAGCAGTACAGGGAAAGGAGGGTGAATTAGCCCTGAAGAGCAAAGGACAGGCTGAACATACTGAAAGCTTCACAGAAACCTCTGTGGCAGAGGATGCTATAAGGATATGTTGCATCAGTGCATCCACTGATTACTCAACTCATGATGCTTTCTTCAGTCAGTATCACTCATTTTTCATGTTACAATTGTCCTTTCATTAGAGATGTTTTGTCTATTAGTGGGACTCCATTCAGCAGACTTTAAACTTTCTGTTGCTAAGGACCAGCTGATGGGCTCCTTGCTGGCACAGACTTCCTGCTGTAACATGATTTGATAAGGTTTGATATTGTCTAGACAAGTATAACCAAAACATGTTATGATAAATTCAGGGCACTACCCTGTCCCATGTTCTTCCAATATGGTATAGTTGCCTGTGGATATAGGTAGTGCCCAGATTTGCTTCAGAATATTCCTAATGCTGAATATTTTCATCAATAATATCTAGCCAATTAAAGCTGTTCTTAGTTTTTCATTGTTCCAGTGCGTTAAAACAAAACAGTAAGCAGTAATGTCAATGTCTTTATGCAATTGCTCACAACAGGGCAGATACAGGTAATTAATAAGATGTCTGTTTCTCCCTAGATAAACAGAGATTTGCCAAAACCTGACTCCACTGGGAATGAGCTGAATGTTCATGCTATTGATGAAAACCATTGTTTTCATTCCAAATATTCCAATATTCCAAATATTCCCATCTCCTGAGTGCTTACTAAAATTTAAAGCCTAAACTTCAAAAGCGTCTAGTGATTTTAGCTGCCCAATTTGAGATGCTTTATAGGGACTTAATTTTCAGAAAATGCTGAGCACATGTACTCTGAAAATCCTTTAATTTGAACCTGTTTATGTTTGGCCCACAGAACTGAGGCACACAATCACTAGTCACTTTGGAAAACTGCTGGTAGAAGTTGGGTACCAATGAAGCTCCATCTTAGGTGCAGGCTGCCCTTACACTCTCTAGGTTAAAATGATTTAGCAGGAGATTAAACAAATGTTTGAAAAAATACCAATACCACTTTCAAAAGCTGATCATATATACCAGGCAATTGAAAAAAATGGTCGGACCTTCAGTATCAGCTATTTTGTGTACTTTCTGCTCTAGATTCCCCAAGCTTAGAACGCAAGTCCACTGTATTCATGACACTTTGTGAACAGGAAGCATCTGAAGAAGTACTGATATCTTTTTGGAAAATGTGCACATTTCACACAGTGTATACAATGGTGGCAAGTTGTTTTTTATTTTCTGTTTTTTAAACACAGAATGATTCAAATACCAAACATTTGTCCCTTCCTTAGTGGGCAAATTTAAGCATTCATCATATTACTTCGAAGTTTTATTAGTTTTGCAAGATATTATGCAAATATTACCGAAAACATAAAAAATACTGGGATGTGCTGTTTCTTTCAGAAGTGTGTAATTTAAGATATTGCTCACAATTTCTGTATGCATGAGTACATCAGTAAAGGGTTTTCACAGAAACGAAAAGACTAATCAATCATGTTTTAAGCTTCAATTGTATGCTCTTTACAACAGAGATTATCTCATTCTTTTCTAATAACAGCTTAGCCCAATAGGTGCCTGGTCCATGACTGGGACTTGTAGATGCTCTGATGATAAAAATACAATGAAATATCCATTGTATTTAGATAAAATATTTGTAAAGCCTTGGGTTTGGGTTCATCAGTTGATAAATCACAAATGCTTCTATAGATTTCAGGCTTAATTCCCTCCCCCCACCTGAAACAAACTCTGAGCACCCCACTCACGTTGGAGCACTGGGTTCACTATTGGTACTGTTTTCTTTATACTTCCCTTTATTATGTTATATAGCATTGTCTGATTGTTTTACACTAGTGAGTCGTGACTTCAAACAATACCCACATCAAAGAGAATGAGGATATAACTTTACATATTAAAATAAAACAACTGATGATCAGTTCCATGGCAGAGTGGAATCCTCATTTTGTAGTTAAGTAGGACACAGACATAGGAGTGCCATCTAACACCTGGGTTAATTTGCTGAAGCTTGATGGAGGAACTCAGCTGTATCATACTTAACAAACACATGTTTTCAAACATAGACGTATGTTCCTGAGAGAGTTGCTTAGCTATATAATATGCACTACTTATTATGTGGGAATGTGACCATAGCCGCACCCCACCTCCCCCCCCAAAAATTAACAACTCGAAGCTAATGAAAAAATGGGAAGGGAATAATACTCAGGTACCACATTTAGCATTACATATAAAAAGACTGTAAAATAAAAATCCGCAACCTGGATTTCAAAATGGTCAGGCTATGTATAATTCGTTGGCTTTATATATCAAGCATTTGTGACTTTTAGGACTTAATTTCTTTCCTTTATTTTATTCACTTTCAGATGTCTCCTACTGCAAGAGTTGTCTTTTTTCCTGTTCTGTTAAGACCCTGTGTTATTTATGAATAGCTTTTATTAAGCTTTTGGCATCTTGTAATTAGAAGTAATATGGTTCAGCGTGTACAGTTAATAAATAAGCAATAATGTGGCACACAATGAAAGAGAACTGAAAATCAAGCAATGTTGTTAGCTAAGCTGGGTAGGAAAGAACCTTGATATTTCAAAAGGTAGCATCATTTCACTTGAGTTATCAGGAATAAATACATAAATTAAAAGCTACTTTGAACACAATTTTTTCAAGGCAAACTCTTTAAATCTTTAAGGCTGATGAAAGTATCTCTTGGATGGCAGGTTTTTATTACTGGAAGTACAATGAAAGAGTTCTATAGTTTATTGTGACAGCAACAGACTTTTTCAGCCACAGTGGATTTCATCGTAGGGAAAATACGATCAAGTATTGAGCCAGACATAAAGCAAGTCCACAAAAATAAAGAAATGCAGAGCTAAAATGATCATTTCTCTAACTTGATTAGGTATCAGAGCAAGTATTTTGTTTCCCTCCACTGTTTTGGGACAAGCTGATAAAGAGCCAGATGTTGTTATAACAACACTGTTAATGATTATGCCAAAAGTATGTTTCAGCCTGCAAAACAAATGGAAAAGATAGTGTCCCTGCCCCTAAACTATTTCAAGGGGGTAAACAGTGAGGTGGCAAAATTTGCAGATGATACCAAACTGCTCAAGATAGTTAAGACCAAAGCAGAATGTGAAGAGCTTCAAAAAGATCTTTAAAAACTAAGTGATTGGGCAACAAAATGGCAAATTAAACTTAATATTGATAAATGTAAAGTAATGCACATTGGAAAAAATAATCCCAACTATACATACAATATGATGGGGACTAATTTAGCTACAACTACTCAAGAGAGAGATCTTGGAGTCATTGTGCATAGTTCTCTGAAAACATCCACTCAGTATGAAGCAGCAGTCAAAAAAAGCAAATAGAATGCTAAGAATCATTAAAAAAGGGATAGAGAATAAGACAAAGTATCTCTATCAAACCATGAATACTGCATACAGATGTAGTCGCCTCATCTCAAAAAAGATGTATCGGCATTGGAAAAGTTTCAGAAAAGGATAACAAAAACGATTAGGGGTTTCGAACAGGTACCATATGAAGAAAGATTAAAAAGACTTTGACTTTTCAGGTTAGAAAAGAGGAGACTAAGGGGGGATATCTCTAAGAGTTTGTCTGTTTGTGTGTCTGTTTATCTGTCTGTCCCGCAGCTAGTGGACATGTATCCTTCTATCAGCTGTGCCTGCTGCTTCTTACCTGGCCCCAAGATGCTGCAGTGAGAGGATGACTCTGGTTGTTCTCTCTCTCCTCGGCAGCCAGCATACTGAACTCCTCATCCCAGCCCCACTCCAGAGCAATTATTTAAATGAAGAAAAACTAAGGAGCTCAGCAATGCCAGGTAAATCTTCTAGTCCATCATGTATTTGAGAGAGTAAACCAAAAATTATTTGAATTAAGGACCCGAGCAATGCTGGGTAAATCTTGTAGTACTGTATAATTCATTTTTCTAGTTTCATGTTGTTAAGGGGAACTTAAAAAGTTCTGAAATGTGCCATTAAGTCTCCAGATCTCCACAGTCTCACTGGAAGGAAGGAAGATTTCATATTTTACATGATTCTAAGAGACAGAACATTCTAGTATCTTTAACTTATTAGCTGCTACATTAATTTTGCCAAGGGAAGTATTATTAATGAGTACAAGATTTTACAGCCCTCTATGAAGTTTACAGATCATTGGAATAAAATTTGCAGCCCACCAAGACAAAATAACAAAAGAAAAATAATGGGCTCTCTACAGAATATCAGCTTTACAGGTAATTTATTTGTATGACTTCAATAAGTGCACACCTGTGAGGAGAACAAAAGCATAGAGACACACAATACTTTTCGGAAAAGAAAGATTCCTTGGAAAGCAACAGATTTCAGAATTTAAAAAATATTGAAAAAAACAGAAAACACTGAAGATGAAAATACAGGCCCTGATCTTTCAAAGATTTAGTCACATGTTTAATTTTACGCACGAGTGTAGTACTTGTGTTTTTAGTGTTGCAAGATATTGGCCACAAAAAAAAGAAAAGAAAAGAAAGGAGGGGTGGGGGTGGGGGACAGAGAAGAAAAAAGTAGTAAGAGGTAAAACAGAAATAGGGAAAGGCCAGTTTTGAGAAGAAAACAAATAGGGAAAACTTGAAACTCAACTGACAGTGTAGCAATTTAGTATTATTTTGAAAAAAGCAGCATGTATTTAAATAATTGAAACTGAGGGAAAGTTTACATAATCCATAATACTTGAAGAGGAAATCTTTTTGACTTGCAAATATATTTTCTCCTGATTCTCTTTTTGCATTTGTTGGTAATTTATCTGTGTTGACAAAAGCTATGTGGCTTTTCCCAATGGGTACTGAGGTGCTGGGTCTTCTTCCAGAACCCCAACACCCGTCTTTGGGGACCCTCTCTTGGATATTTCATTCTGCTGTTCCCCTTCTATCTCTGCCCTTCCAGCACTCCCTCTCACCCTATCTAATGCAGATGCAGCCCTTTTCCCTTAATTGGCTCAACTGGCAGCATCTGCCCTGACACAGGGGAGCTGGACCTATTTTTAATCACAGAGGCAAGCTGCCCTGTGACAACTTCTTAATATTTAAATTAATCTTATTCAGGTAATATTCATCTGTGAGAAGGGTTACATGCAATACTTATTGCTTTAGGCACGTTTTTAACAAAGAAGGACATTTATCCTTTTAGTCAGAATTCATATGTAAGTTCCTTTACTACCAGTGATGGTACAGTGTATATTGAATCTATAATGATGTTATTCTACCATTACATTTTTTCATTATCACTTATATTTTAAGCTTATTAATTACACCTCATCTTTTTCCTCTTTTAAATTAGGAAGACAAAAGCTACTTGAAATAATAATTTATTTTGTAATAGTGGAGCACCACACAGTACAAACTTTATCATAGGGCCTTTAAGACACGGATTTCTAAATAGAATACCAAGCGTACATCTGTGAAATTCTTACTTGCTAGAGCATTAAAAAGGCCCAAAATCTGGAGTGCTTCAGCTCAGCTTCAGTGTTCAAACCTTAATGGATGAAGAAAATATTGTACTAGTGTTCACTGTATCTCGGAAGTCCTATGCAATTAACATACAGAAGTGAGGGATTCTTCATTTTTTTCAAAGTCTAGAACTATAAGGGAATCACAATGAGCAAGACAAGCACTGCAAATCAGCTGTACCTTTTGCAGTATATACATAGTAAATATAAAGGAATGATGGGTAAAGTTGTTCAGGCATTTTTTGATGTAACTTTTTTTTTTGGTCAGAAAACTCTAAGTCATCGAAACCAAAGCTTTCCATACAGAGTTATTGGTTTTGACAAAATTTATCTTAAAAAGGTTTCTCGGGTCCAGGATGGAATTTTCTAGTGCAAGTGAGACAGACTCACTATATAACCCAAGTTTATCTTTTCCCATAGCTTAGAAAGCCAAGCTTTCTTAGAAATTCTTTGTAATTGCCTAGATAGCATAGTTGTGCGACCATGAGACCCTCCACTTGTGTAGTATCACACCAGCTAATATAATCAAATCTTTTATTTTCTGAACACAAATCCCACCTTTGTGTGTTACTGTACCAAGCATTATGCACCATTACTAACTTTATAAGTAATATTATTTTACTTTTGGAAGTATTCCTTAGAAATTAATTCCTAACACCCAGGAAATCAATAAAATCCAGAATTAGAGCAGAAAATTGAAAAGACAGTTACACAATTCTGTATGTGATTGCTGCTCTCACCCAAATTAACACAACTTCACATCAACCTAATCCATTTAACAAACAATCCCCCCACAGCTAGAAAACCCAACTGTCTTACTCGTTCTTAGTAAAAGATTAAATACAAAACCCGTATGTTTAAATAAAGTTAAGGTTGAGACTCAAATCAACAGAAGACAGGAAATTCACAGATAAGTCTGACAGTCCATGCTTCATTCATAACTGTTTTTAAAAAGTGAAAATGGCATGAAGTAATTATGTCAGCTTTGACTTCACTTTGTCTGCGGTGTTGGGTGTTTACCAGAAAGATTATAGTGGTTAATTCACATATGTTGCAGACAGCTTCTCTAGTAACTCTGTCTAGTAATTGTATGCCAAATATTTAAAACACTTCATGCCTATCTAGTATGTCAGACTGAAAGGAATATTTAAATCCTTATTTAGTATCTTAATGATTTGTCTTATGATATGGTATGATATTAATATGGATATAAAGGTAAAAATGTTATGACAAACATCCATAGATTTTAATATTGAATGCCAGACAAGTTTTAAATATTAGGAACTAGTTTTTAATTTCAAACCAAACCAAAGAATCCCTAAAAGAAACCTTTTTTTTTTTTTTTTTTTGGAGGGGGCGGTTTAAGAAAGCACAGAGAAACAGCAGATTAAAACCCTTCATTTTTAGCACTCAAAAGTGAAAAATAGCAAAAATGATTTGGCTTTTCAAAAATAGACGTGTTTTTACAAAAGCCAAATAATTTAGTTGTTTTTTCAATTTTTTTATATATAAACTTAAGTCTTTGGAATACATTTATTTGCGTGTGATTTTATATATATACATTCATACTCACAAATAAATTTATTACAAGGTTGAGACATTTTATGGCAAGTGTTAACTTGGAGAAAAATTTTACAGCTGCGCTATATACTTGTGAGAAGTTTAGAATAGAAGTGCTGACACAGTCTTAACTGTAGCAGTGCAATCAGCAACAATATATTTCTTTCCTTGCAGTTAACAACTCTTAGCATCTGCTGCCTATTTCAAATCCACCTTGGTTTCTTTTTTTTCCTGTTTGTCTCTCATAAATAAATGTTTAAAAAAAAGTCCTCTGTGGCTGTACTAAGAACAAAAAAAAATCTACTAAAATAGGTTTTGGAGATTTGTTGGTATCCAAACACAGCCCTAGAGAGTCTGAGGCCCTCCACTAATTTTTTTTTTCCATCTTATCGTTCTACACTTAATTCTACCAAATTAAATTCCATGGGGGCAATGTGTCACAGAAACTAATGTTGCCTATGACCGTATGTTATGGTTTAGAGAATTTGAATAGACTACTTTCAATATTAAGGCATATCTTTCAGTGCACTGTATTTAGTAATATTTTTCAAATAATCAAAATGGTATAATTTATTATTGTTTTATTTTATTTTCTCAACATCTTTTTGCCAAAATCAAACCAGGACTTTAAAATGGCTAAGTCTCACATTTCATATTCTAGCTTTCTTAGAGAACATATGAATCATTTTGCACATCTGTTCCTATATTAGGGTATGTCTACACTAGCCCCCTAGTTCGAACTAGGGAGGCTAATGTAGGCATTCGAACTCGCAAATGAAGCCCGGGATTTAAATATCGCGGGCTTCATTTGCATGTTCCCGGGCGGGCGCCATTTTTAAATCCCCCGAGTCCGAACTAACTGCCCGCGGCTACACGCGGCACTTAAAAGTTAATTCGAACTAAGTCCTTAGTTCGAATTAACTGTTACACACCTCATTCCACGATATTTAAATCCCGGGATATTTAAATCCCGGGCTTCATTTGCGAGTTCGAATGCCTACATTAGCCTCCCTAGTTTGAACTAGGGGGCTAGTGTAGACATACCCTTAGGTTTTAGTTATGGGTCAACAAAGTTAGCACTAATCTTTTTTTCTTGACTGATGTCCCAAATTAAAGGTGTGCTTAAAACAAATTGTTCTAATAACCGTAATATGTTGTTTAGTTATGGAATTTCCATTTTTGCCAACTGAACTTTGGGACAGTTAGGTTCTTGACACCAGCAGTCACAATTCCACTAAGCATTGTGGACTAATGCATCAAGAAATGTGAGCTGGGAGTTTCAAAGGAGTTTATGCATCTGAATTCCAATGAACTTGAGTGGAATTTGGGTGCATAACTTCTTCGGTCTCCTTCTAAAAATCCTGGTTTCATCTTCAAAATTAGTTGAGCAAGTAGAGTTGCTCAGGTATCTGTACAGTCACAATGGGCAAATACTCAATTTTTAAATATAAAAAGCAGGCAAGGCATTAATTGTGTGTTGAATCCATCAAACTTATATGGACCAAGTGCATATGCTAATATCCTTAATAGATGATCAGGAAGATTAAGCAAGAACAGATGTTCACATACACTCATTCCTTTTCAGAACTTTAGTCAGTTTACCACGATACTAAAAATTTGGCTGAGTAACTACCGAGCCTACATTTTGTATGTTACAAATTTCTAGAATAACATGTTTTCACTAAGAGAGAAGCATCTGTCATTTGGTGGAGCCTGAACAGTTATACATGTGAAATCAATAGCATAAGACGACTATTGGGAAATTACAACCCACAACAAACCATCCCACTGGTCACTAGAAGTTTTCTCCTACTTGCCAAAAATGGCAGGATGCCTGCAGGATTTCAGGAGAGCGCGGTGGCTGGTTCCTTTTCCACACATGTCCAACTGTGGAGCTACAGTATTGAGCTCTGTCGGTGAGAGGCTCCCATCCACTTAAGGACCTCTGGAGCTTTGCAAGAGGAGTGGCACTTTCCTATCCCATCTAAGTCAGATTTCTTGAGTTGCTTACAAAGGCTAAGTGGTGCTTACGAGCACTGCTCTGCCACAGTACTCATCATTCATGATTTTTAACATAAAACACAGGAAGAGTAGAGCTGTCAGGAAGCTGACAACATTTATGCACTCCATGATGATGGGGGGGGTGGGGGGTGGAGCGCTATGTGTTTCAGTAAACACTGATAATACACTAATTAAATAAAAAAGGTCAAAATTATTCAGTGCCACAGTTACTGTATTGAAAAATTTACCAATGTTATAAATGAGGTAATTAATTTATTAGTAGTATAATCAGGATATTGTACTAGTTGTTTGAAAAGCCCTAAAGACTACAAGATCAAGCACCCTGATGATGGGAAATGGCTACAGAATATTATAAATTATGGGCAAACTTTAAAGTATTTGATTCAACTGTGCAATGTGAATAATTATGGTATCTAACCAACCAAGCCTTTGCAAATACTCTCCTCACTCATCTATTTTATGAAATGTTCTTCCCATTTCTCACCTGTGCATAACCACTTCTTCCCCCTTTCCATTCAAATCCAGTGCAATACATTTATTTGGCTTTCTTTCCCCACTAGCTAGCTAGTGTAGTCATACTGCTTTTGAAAAACTACTGTTCCCCTCTCAGCCCCTTCACCAGTATAGGGGAAACTGGTGCAAGTTCACTGGCTGGGATGAGGGACAGGATGCCATGAACTCTAGTGGAACTCCATCCAGGCAGATGTAAAAAAAAGGTTTGAGGCTATGGTGTGACCATCAGATCTGCAACTACATGAAGGGTTTCAAGCAGAGCAGAGGTTACTACAACTCCATGACTGCAGCAGAAACCATAAAGTGTCTTCATTGTCATTTTGCATCATGAGAAGGATTCTTCTTCCCAAACCCTCATTGCTTCCCCTGCACCAAGCCACTTGTCTTAGGTTATATACTGCAGATGTGATTTACCTCTTAATGAATCATTGTGTGGCCCTGCCTCTCTACTGGAACAAAAATAATCTGTTTTCAATTCTCAGATCCCAAAACAGTGCAAGATTTGAAAGGAAGAACCAGTCTGAAACCATTAAAAAGATCAGCTGCTAAATCCTGCAAATCTCCATTTAAACTGAGAGTGAAGAAAGAAGTAAGGTAAGAGGCAAATTAGCTGAAATCTTTGTATTTATCGATCAACATTTAAACTCTCATCACAGAGATCAATCAACAATTTTCAGTCCGTTCTATATGAAGGAAAAATCTGCAGCTTTCTAATATTTAACAGAGTGCCTGTCCTGTAGCTTCTTCATTGTAAATCTTCTCTATCTAGGGCCACAGCAATACTTTTTACAAGTATCACAAGGCAAATTTCCTTTTTTAAGTCTCTGTGTCGAGTTTCACTGACAGTGAAAAACAATAGTTATTTTACATACCATAGTCAGTAATCTTACAGGATACCAAATACAGCTCTTTCAGGTTCTGTCCTTCTTTAGCAATGACCTCCACACACCTGGAATACATACAAAATAAGGTTCACAATTGCAAGAATGCATTTTGTGTTAAATTAATAAGGGCTCATCCACAACGGTAACACTACAAGGTAATTCCAAACTCATTATACTAAATTCTTCTTTTTGTGACCTTCCTTAGAACTCTTTCAATATAATTTATAATCATCACAACATTTAAACTCAAATGTTAAAAAATACATATGACTTCAGTTGGACACATTTTTGACTACTAAGATTTCCACGTCCCAAAAAGCTCTTGATAAGGAAAACAAAGTTATGTTGTATATTTTCATATCACCAGTACTATAGTCTGGGGAATGTATTTATGTATTAATTCCAGTTTGAGAAAATGTGCTCTCTGTATACATTTTTGTCAGACTACAAACTCATTTTGAACATAGGGCCTGTGTGCCTTCTCTGTTGTCTTTTTACCTCTATGTTGGCCAGGCATTCAAAGGGAGTAATGATACAGTGCTAATAATGGAGAATCATTAAGCCTTTATGGTTTTCTGTTTATATGGAAGTACTCTTGGACAAGGAGTTGTCTTCCAGAAGAATCAGTCTAACCAGGTGGCCCAATAACAAAGCAACTGATCACCATATAGAGAAGTTTGACCACCTGATTGAAGGGTTTATAAGGGGACTAAAAGTTATAAAATGGAGGTTAACTTACAGGCCATTTTGGAAACAGGGAGATGAGACCAGAAGCAGAAAGCTGAATACAGGAGTGAGAGAACACCATTTTTTGGAAGAGAAGCCAAGTGCAAGGGGAAAAGAAGGATCTTGGACATACTAGAAGACTGAAACATAAGCCTAAAGAACACTTGAGGGTAGTGAGCAAACTCAGGCAGGGATGTATGTGTTGGTGTCATTGTTTTGCCTGGATCTGTATATTTCTTGTGTTGTCTAAAGGGTAATTGGTTTGGGAATTTTGGCATGTACTTAAACAATATGCCCCTGGAGAAGTAAATGGTAATCCAAAGTGCCTAGTGGGTTGGAGCTTTGGGAAAAGTTATGCTGCAACATTTGAGGTGTCTTGTGGCAGGGGGGCCAGCACTAGTCCTGTGGGCTTAGGGAAGCTGGACCATGAAGTCTATGCCCAAGAGAAGAGGCCAAAGAAAGAGATGGACCCAGGTAAGCTTAAAAGTACCCATGGTCTGACATTTGTGGACCTAAACTCAACAGCCTAATGGGACTACAGTTAGTCTCAAAAGACATTAATGCTGTTTCAATATACAGGTTATTTGGGAAAAAATGAAAAGGTTAGAGAAATGTTTTGATTTCTATTGTAAAATCCAATATTACAATCAGATGCAAATTCTGCTTCATGCAAACAAAAAGTGTAAACTACATTACAATAGCCACATAAAACTTTAGAATATACCACCCATTATATATTGAAATTATATATGTTGAAATTGAGTTTTATGCGTCTAGAGTGATTACTGCAGAGACCAGCACTAATACCGTCATGAAATAGAAGGTACCATTTGTGTTACAGTATGTTGCTAAAAAAGGTCTTATTTATGAGAATGAGGTTTGAATTCCTGTATTTCTTTTTGGTTTGTCAAAACAATATAATAAAACAATACTTTATCTGTAAATTCTCTCTCTAACTTGTAAGTACAAAATAAATAGGAAAAAGAGCTAAATATGTTGTAAAAGAGATGCTTATAATTTATCATTTAATTGTAACTAAATCTGAATCTCTCTCGCTCTCTGTGTGTGTATAAATATATACACACATACGCAGATGTTATGTTTACAACTGGGTTATTTGCACTGTACCAATAATGCAATGGAGTAGCATAGAATGTATTTTTCCTATTAATTTTAAAATGTATTATTTGCTTATTAGACTAGCTGTGATAGCCTGCTGAGTGTGTACCTTCCTATATAGACACATTTAAAAAAAAAAGGATTTTTAGCAAGATATATTGTCACAATTCCTTCAGAGCCAGAATGGGTCCTTTTTAATTTGCAAGTCATTGACTCAATAGACTGCTACATCTTTCAAGTCAATCCAGCTGCATTACTCAGGATAAAAATATTTGCCAACTTTAAAGTGAAAATATGTATTTTTGAATTCTTCATAATCTTTTGTGGAAAATACATCCATGCCTCAGGAGCACACCCCACACAGCAGCAGCGGGAGCAGCAGAATATTCTCCAGCCTAATTTTATTGTTGATACTGACAATTTGATTTCTTAAATCACAACAGCTGCAACAATTTACAGTGATAACAGCATCACATAATTTCAGTGTTATCTGTCTCCTTTATTCTCCTCAAATCCTCAACCAAAACCTACTCCCCCCCCCCCCCGGTGGAGGTTGCACTGACCTTGATTTCTTTCTGCATATTTATATCATCCATCAGGTCACATTTTTAATGATTTTTCAATTTTCCTT
This sequence comes from Pelochelys cantorii, assembly GCA_032595735.1. NCBI lineage: Eukaryota > Metazoa > Chordata > Testudines > Trionychidae > Pelochelys > Pelochelys cantorii. Next base: position 67,881,899 of record CM064330.1, read on the forward strand.
TCCAAAACTGGGTGAATTTAATATTTGGGAAATTGTAGAGTGGCAGCACTGGAGAACAAAGTCCTCTTTTCAGCCAGAGAGCAGAGACAGCAAAGATAGAAAGACTGAAAACTTTTTTACAATTGCATCTCTTGATCTTAAGGAAACATTCTAGGGGAGAGAGAATAATTTAGTTTCCATGTCCATTCTAGTCCTTGTCTTTTCTACGGAGATTGCCAACAAGGGCACCTATTAGCATCAACTGTGCTGGTAAGTTTCCCTTTAGGAACTGGACTGAGACAAACTCTTTTCACATTAACAATTCTTTGAACCATGCAGGTTCATCAGATTACTTTTATACAAATCAAAAACTTTCTAGACAGTTAAACCCTCTTTTTCTACAAGGTTTATGAAATACATTTACATTTTTGAAGGACCTCATTTTGGCAGAGGAATTTGTTGCCTTTGGGAGGGGGCACAAAGTGATTGATTTTTAAGACAAATAAATGCAGGACTGTGCATTATATATCATAATAGTATTTTACTACATAAATCAAGAAATTGAATAAAAAGAACCATCTTCCAACAAAATGAGACGACATACATTTTAACATGAACTACTTGCAGTCTATCGTACATCTTCAAATTGGATATCATTAAAAGTTGAACAGCCCTTTTAATTAACAGGAACATTTTGATATGCTGTCTATTAATATTTATGGGGTAAGTCATGAGGCAAAGAACTGAAATTCCAGTCCTAATTTGAAAATGTTTTTTACATAAACCCTTCTTTGGACCAACTTCTAATCTTGGAAAATTATTTATATTATTGTGTCTAATGAGATCTATTCTATAAAATGTAGAACTTTTTATTATCATGTCAGTATTTATCAAGAAAAGGTTAATGGAGCAAACACACAGCATTAAAATTAATCTTGAGCATTACTACCTGAAGAGAATCAAATCAAAGTAACAACCTAGTTTTTCTTTTTTTTTTTCCAGTTATGAAACACTGCAGTCACGCTGTTCAGGGTTATATGAAGGCAGTACATTCCCCTTGATGTTCTGACCCCACATATGTTAGGAATGGCATTAGGAGAGTTTCTGGTGTTCCCTTGTTAGATAGGCTGGACTTCCCCATCATTCCCTGATTTTAGGCAGATCGTGGTCTATTGTGGAGGAGGGTACTCTCAGGCCATTACATCTAAAGAACCTGTATTGGGCAGGGTCTTGCCAGCATCAATACCAGAAGAGCCATGACTGGGTAATGGTAGTGAAAGTCCCCTTCCCCATAAAATCCTGGGCTATGATGATTGCCAGTGTCCCCCTCCATCTTGGGAGGGCAGTGTCAGGAGCACCCTACTCTGGAGGCAATTCATGTTTCTCAGAACTATTTTTTCAGGCTGGCTGAAGACTCAGGCAGGTGCACTGCACTGATTTATACTCAACTTTTCTCCACAAGCATACATACAAGACTGCATTATTGTTAATATAATCAGCGTAAATTTTAATGATCAGAAGAGTTCATTAGCTAGGAACGAAGGTACTTGCATATATTGCATATTCCTTAATTTCCCCCAAATGTGCTACTCTAGCTGTGAGAGTTGAAGCCAGAGTTGTTGACTTGAGTCCCATGACTTGAACTCGAGTCCGACTTAAGGTGCCTAGGTGACTTGACTTGAGACTCAACTCGGGTTCGTTGTTTGTGACTTGAGACTCGACTTGAGACTTGCTAATTTTGTTAAATCGACTTGGTGAAAAAACTGTCTGAAAATGCCGATATTGATGGCTTGTACAAAAGTGACTTGACATTTTTTAAATTAAGACTTGAAACTCGACTTGGGACTTGACTTGAAAGTGACTTTAGGGACTTGAGACTCGACTTGAGACTTGAACTGTTGTGACTTGAGACTCGACTTGGACTTGACAATGATGACTTGAAGACAACACTGGTTGAAGCCCCACTGCATGGCTTGTGGAATTCTGCAAGGTTCTCTGAGAAACTACACAAAATTTGCATTGAAAACATGGTTCAACCTTCTACAATCCAATTGAATTTTTCACACTTCTCATCTGGTTGCACTACATTTGAATGCATAAAACCCATTGTCAAAATGTGCCCAATTTTTTAATTTATGAAAACACTAAATCACAAAGCATCCAACTATATGAACTAATCAAACATTTACTTGAAAACATGCAATCTTTAATATAACTCGAACCGTACTATAGAAATGCCTATATTCCCCTTCAGTGGCTAGCCATACTCCACCATTTAATTTTCACTTTTAGTTCCCTTCTTAGCTCTCCCACATGCAAATTAACTTGTAGGGATACAAAAAAAAACCCCACCCCACTTTATATTGATTCCCACACATGGCAATCATGTTGTATAGGAAAGACCACATATTTAAAAAAAAAAATTTGTGAACAAGTCCTTTAATATGAAAGGGAGAGGGAAAAGTAGTTGTATATTTATTACCTCTACCTTTATTAATCATTGTTAAAAATGATACCAAAGAAAAAGGGTAAAAGCAACCAAATGATATTAACCTTTTCTACAAAGCAAGGATCAAGTCATATTTAGTCTGTTTACTATAATCCATCAAAAATTACCCCAGATTGTAGCCATATCTGTCTTTTTATGACATTAAGTTTATACTCTGTCTCATTTGCACCAATCTTCATAAAATGTTAGATTTTTAAAAATAATTATTTTGAACAATTTTTTATTTACTTCTAGAAAGAGCAAACATTATTGCAGAAAGGTGGAAATAGGAGTCAGTCTTAGAATAATGATAATAATTTCCTCCCCACACTACGAGAATATACTTGATATGTACATATTCCTTTGAATGCCCCTGACCCCCAAATTTTATGCCCAAAATAATAAATTTTTCTTAATCAAAGGGACAAAGAAATGCAACAAGTAGAGTTTGCAGAACAGTAAACAAGATGCAGTGAAAGCTTTCTTATCCAGCACTCTGTTATCCAGAAAACTCTATTAACCAGCATTGACTCCAGCCATAATATCGCTGCTTCTTCGGGCGTGCGTGCCTGACTCCTGCCTGTCCAGCCAGCCACTGAAAGATTTTGGACATTATCAGCAGATGCCTCCTTTCTAGGGTTGCCGGATGGTCTCTCCAAAAATACCGAACACATGGGCTAAAAATCTGTCAAGCTACCCAAAGCAGAGAGAGACAGACCCTGGGGCAACACAATGGCAGGATGGGGGCTGGGGGCGCAAAGGTGACTCCCCCATACCCAGGTCTTTGGGTGTCCCAGTGGGAAGAAGCAGAAATTCCACCCCAGTCAGTTTTGGCTGAGAGCCCATGAAAGGCACCTTAACCGGACAGAGGGCGCAAAAACCAGACTGTCCGGTCTAATACTGGACACCTAGCAACCCTACTCCCTTCCCCCTCAGCCTGCCTCGAGCAGCTGGGAACTGGATCTGCCAGTAGGGAACAGGGGCAGAGCCATAAGCTTTGTTGTCCAGCTCATTCAATTAACCGGCAACCCCCATTCACCATGAGTGCCAGATAACAAAGCTTTCACTGTACTCAGGAACTGAGATGACTAAAAGTATAATCTTCTGAGTTCATTTGTGACTTTTCTAAAGTAGGAGAACTCTTTAGAGCCATATAACATGAAAAATATCAAAGAATAACGGACAATAAACAGAGAGTTTTGGTGTATGCTGTGTGATTCACTCAATCTAAAGATGCCAAAGGAAATACCTTGTGACATCTTGCCCAGCCCTTTCTACATCCACCATAAGTTTTATGAAGACTATTCTCTGACAGTCTGGTCTGCAGTTAGTTTTTATCACATTTGATGAAGTCGGTATTTTGAACAAGCAAATGTATGGAAGCTAGGAAAAGGTAAATAGCAGAAAATGGATTCACAGTACGAAGCCAATCAAACAATATTTCTAAGGGAGAACATAACTAATGTAAATATGAATTTGTTGGCAACCAGAATCTGTTCAGTGTTGTGATGATGGAGTTTCAAACTACTCAAAGTTCACAGGTGTTCAGAGGATGAGGGGATCAAAACTGCTTCTTACACCTATCACATAAAAAACATCATTCTGTTTTTGGCAAGCATGATAACTTGCCAAAAAGATAACTGCAACCTTGTTAATATATCAGCTTCTCAGGTTATAAGTACAACTGATGATAAACCCTGGAGATAGACTGTGCTGTTCCTTTGCACAGTCCTTCTCAGTTCTACATACACATGCAAGCAGAGTAATGAAATATACAATCATTCCTTTTGAGCCTCTTCAAGGGCAAGAGTCTCCAGCACTGTCATCCTTCCAAGAACTGAGCATCTACACAGTAGAGCTAAAGCCAAAATAAGCTACGCAACTTGAGCTACATCAACTGCATAGCTTAAGTCAAAATAGATTATTTTGGCTTTTGGCATTGTTTACACAGCAGGAAATCCGAGTTAGAGCACTCTTCCTCCGACTTCGCTTACTCCTCATAAAATGAGTATTATAGGAGTTAGAGTAAGACGTCCTCCAGCTTGCCATTAATTTGACATTATGTTGAAATAAATACTTGCTGTGTAGACACGGACTATGTTATTTCAGAATAACATTATTCCAAAATAATGCTGTTGTGTAGACATAACCCTAGAGCAGAAACACAGGATGGTCTGGACACATGCAGACCAAACCAAAAACATAGGCCTAGTAGTTTCGATGGCATCCATAAAAAATTACACATAAGATGTTTAAATATTTCATGGTTTTCTTCTTTTGCTCACGGTTTGTGCAAAATTTAATTAAAAGACTAAAAATAAAGTTAAAATAAAAAAATTTAGGAAACAAACCATCTGCCATGACAAAATATTGTTTCTCTTTTCCTAGACAACAGACCCCTAATTCTCTGACACAAGTGAGTGGTAACAGTTAATAAATTAAACTGTGTAAGCTTCAAAACTATCAAAGGCATTCAGAGGGGGCTTAAATTATGAAAAAATAATTGTCTATTCTACATAGATACCTAGTTTTTCTGTTTTTGGTCTATTTCTCAAAAGCTTGGAATGTAGTATTAGTGACAACTGAAAGGAACTAATGAGGAAATATGACTACAGTACTTGCAACAAAAGTGTTCCTAGGAGACCTTGTTACCGTTCGTGATGCACTTCAGGCCCAAGAGAAGCTAATTGGAACTGCCACACATTGGTTAGACGATCTTACTTTAAAGGACTGAATTTCAATCACCACAGAGGTATGAAAAGAAAATGTACCATTAGAGAGACATTAATATACAGCTTGATGAGATTCAAAATAACATCAGAATGTGTATGCCAAGTCACTTTTACATTTGATCAACACAGACATTTCTCTGAGCAGAAAAACAAATCCCTGGTATTCCTGAAAACATAAGCAAGAACAACATAGTAGAACATTGAGAAAAGAAGCAGATTTTGGAATAAACATGGAGCTCTTATAGAAACTGGTGTAGACAGAACACTTTTGTGAAAGAGATCCATCAGGGTTCTCAGAAATGATGGCTTTTCACCTAAGATACATGTACAGAAGAGAGGCTACACATTGGATAAGCATAAAGTGAATGAGAAAAGGGATTAATATAAACATTCATTAGCAGGTCAATAATGCAATATGTCTCAGGAAAATCTCCCATCAAGGCAAAGAGATTGGATATAGAACCCTAAGGAACAGATGAACTCCTAGGAAATTTGTACTCAGGTTCAGAAGAACAATGGGGGAAGTAACAAAATGAAGGTAAATGTTGTGCTATACAGCATTTGTACAAACTACAATAAAATCAAACAAACCTTTCCAAAACAACATGTAAAGAAAATACATGACTTTTTATATACAAAAGAGCGTGTATATTTGGACACAGAACAACCTGTCATTGCTTATTTTTATTTAAGGTATGTATAATTTGTCCCTTTCTATATATTTGTTTGTGAATGCTCTATACCAAAAAGAAACTTTGGCTTTTCACTTCTCCTTTCAATATCATAGGACACAAATAATCTGCTGAATTAAATTTCACTAGAAACCATTTGCTTGTAAATTATTCTTCAATTGAGCATTGGAGGTTCTCTATAGGAGCAGACATTAACTGCAAGCAAGAGAAAGCAGGCTCAGACTTGCAATTAAAAGCATTAAAGTGTGTGTGCAAAGCACATTTTGAGCAGACTGGTGTGGTCTGGGACTGATCTGCAAAATGTCACTATGTCTATGAGTTAAGAACAATTATCGTAGAGCAGTCATTAAATTCTCACTAGAAAAGTCGTATTCTCTAGCAAGCCAATGACATTAGAAAATCGTTTTTTTCCGAGAAGCTTTGCTACTTAAAAAAGTGGAAACTAATAAACATTTTGTCTTGCTAGAAGTAACAGACGCAAAAAGTGGACAGATATTTAATTTTCAGATTGCTAGTAGTTTTTAAAATTAAATGTCTTCAGAATTTTTGCTACTCTAATTGTGCACAACACTAGCAATTGATTTGTATTAATCTGGGGGACTGTGAAACAGAAAAGAAAGGGAGAGTCAGCTAACTCATTTTCCTTGCAGGTGTACATGATATTACTGGTGCTGGCTTTTGATGCACCAGGGTCCACACTTGACTGGAGATGATGTTACAACAAATTTATAGAAGAGCAGCAACTGTGGAAAATAATAAAGATTTAGGACTTGTTTGGATGTACCTCTCACATTGATGTAAACCAAGAAGTCAGTAAGACACAATAATATAATGGAGAGACAATGACATGAAAATCACGTCCTTAGGAACTACTATCAGGATGATGCACTTCCCCACCCATATTCACAGACTATGTTTAAAAAAACACAAAGCACTTAATTATTATGCCCTTAAAAAGATTTTAAAAAGGAAACTAGATTATTTTGCTCAAAGACTCCCCACCCACTGTGACCCCTTCACTTCTTCTGTATGTCTGTTAATAACTGATTTAAATTTTTAAAGTGAGAGACTGCTCTTTAGTTATTTACATTTATGTTGCTTAAGAATAGGACTAGGTGCTTTTTAAGTTCTTTTTTTGAGAAATTAGCATACTACTTGCATTTTAGTCAATTCTGTTTATGATTTAGAGGGAATGATTGTATTAATCTGGGAAATAGCAAGATACAGTGGTCACCACTACCATCTGTACAAATGTCTTTGCAACTAATTCATACATTATGGTGTTCTCCACTCATGAGCAGAAGGAAAACTAAGGTAAAATGCTGACCATGGTGATTAGAGCAGGGACTTAAGAGTCAGGACATTTGCACTGTACTTCTAGCCTTGCAAGCAACCTCGAATTAGGGTAAGACACTTTACTTTATAAGCTACAAATTATACAGAGAGGTGATGTGAGGATTAATTCATGTGGCAAAGTGCTTTGAGATCTTTAGATAATAGGCATTTTATAACTGCCAGGTATAATTATTTTATCTCATACTTGGAGACAGATTCAGCAATCTCTTAACCATTGGGTGATGGAGGAACAAAATGACAGATGAAATTCAATACTGATAAATGCTAAGTAATGCATATTAGAAAACACAATGGAATTCACAATGCAAAATACACTCCCCAACTATTCATACAAAATGATGGAACCTAAATTAGCTGTTATTACTCAAGATGATGATCTTGGAGTCACTGTGGATAGTTCTCTGAAAACATGAACTCAGTGTGCAGTGACAAGAAAAAAAAACTAACAGAACGTTGGAAATTATTATGAAAGAGATAATAGGACAAAAAGTACCATATTTCTTCTATATAAATCAATGATACAACCGGATCTTGAACACTGCACACAGAGCACCCTAGCGAAAAAAAGATCTACTGAAATTGGAAAGGATACAGAAAAGGGTAACAAAAATGATTAGGGATACGGAACAACTTCCATACAAGGAGAGATTAATAAGACAGGGACTTTTCAGCTTGGAAAAGAGATGACTAAGGGGTAGATATGACAGAGGTCTACAAAAGCATAACTACGGTGAAGAAAGTAAATAAACAAGTATTATTTACTCTTTCACGTAACACAAGAATTAAAGGTCACCTAATGAAATTAATAGGAATCAGGTTTAAAACAAACAAAAGGAAATACTTCTTCACACAATGCACAGTCAATCTTTGGACTCTTTGCCATGGATGTTGTGAAGGCCAAGACTAAAATAGGGTTAAAAAAAGAACTTGATAAGTTAATGGAGGATAGGTCCTTCAATGGCTATTAACTTGGCCTGCAGATAGGCTGTGATGCATACTTTGAGTGTCCCTAGCCTCTGTTGGACAGAAGCTGGGAGTGCATGACAGGGAATGGACCACATGATGACTGCTTGTTCTGTTCACTCCCTCTGAAGCATCTGACACTGGCCACTGTCAGAAGACAGGACACTGGGCTAGCTGGACCTATGATCTGAGTCAGTATGACCATTCTTATGTTAATCAGTGCTAGACAGGCAAACAAATTCTTGTAGGTTCCACTTCTGCTCATTGGCAGGTCTCAATTACAGTCAAGGAACTTGAGACTAGATAAAATCTATTGTGAGGAATGCCAGCTTCCAAAAAATTATTAGTAAAGCAGTCTGAGTCACTCAAATGGCCAATTAAACAGTCCTAATTTTTCCTGTGCAAAATGGTTCAGTTAGAGTTACAGCAAGCTACACCTTTTTATAACAATTATTAACACGTGAATTTTTCACTCTAACCTTTGAATTAAAGTAAGAAATATTACTGTAGGTGCAGCTGTCTAAGGCTAAGGACTATATTATTACCCTTGGCTTCATGATTTTATAGTCACTAACATCAGGTAGCCTTGGTTTCACTTGCCAGTCAATCCGTATAAAGGTAGTTTAGACACACCTCCTTACTCACCAGGGAAGGTAGCGAAAAACTAATGTAGCTAGTGTGAATGCTTGTTAGAAACAGAGTGTGTTTGGAAGAAAAATTACAATTTCCACATGTACAAAGTTGGGAAATGAGAGAAGAAATAAGTACCAAGAAAACAAAAGCTTGCGCTTATTTTTTTCCCCAGATAGTAAAGCAACTTTGCATGTCTGGTAGGTAGTACAAGCAAATAGTACTCCCAACCTTCAACATGCTGTTTCAGATTATTCAAAACCTAATTCAGAGTGGTTATTGTTTACCAAGACAATTTTGTCATACATAATATTGAGGATTTCTGTAGTTGCCTCCCCATTTAACAGGGGTTAACAAACATGCAGACAAGGGAGATCCAGTAGATGTAGTATACTTAGATTTTCAGAAAGCCTTTGACAAGGTCCCTCACCAAAGGCTCTTGTGTAAATTACATGGCCATGGGATAAGAGGGAAGGTCCTTTCATGGATTGAGAACTGGTTAAAAGACAGGAAACAAAGGGTAGGAATAAATGGTAAATTTTCAGAATGGAGAGGGGTAACTAGTGGTGTCCCCCTGGGACCAATCCTGTTCAACTTATTCATAAATGATCTGGAGAAAGGGGTAAGCAGTGAGGTGGTAAAGTTTGCAGATGATACCAAACTGTTTAGGATAGTCAAGACAGAAGCAGACTGTGAGGGACTCCAAGAAGATCTCACCAAACTGAGTGATTGGGCAACAAAATGGCAAATGAAATTTAATGTGGATAAGTGTAAAGTAATGCACATCGGGAAAAATAACCCCAACTATACATACAGTATGATGGGGGCTAATTTGGCTACGACAAATCAGGAAAGAGATCTTGGAGTTATCGTGGATAGTTCTCTGAAAACTTCCACACAGTGTGCAGCGGCGGTCAAAAAGGCAAATAGGATGCTAGGAATTATTAAGAAAGGGATAGAAAATAAGACACAGAATATTTTACTGCCCCTGTATAAAACTATGGTACGCCCACATCTTGAATACTGTGTACAGATGTGGTCTCCTCACCTCAAAAAAGATATTTTGGCCTTGGAAAGGGTTCAGAAAAGGGCAACTAAAATGATTAGGGGTTTGGAACGGGTCCCATATGAAGAGAGGCTAAAGCGATTGGGACTTTTCAGTTTAGAAAAGAGGAGACCGAGGGGGGATATGATAGAGGTATATAAAATCATGAGTGGTGTGGAGAGGGCCGATAAAGAGAAGTTATTTATTAGTTCCCATAATAGAAGAATGAGAGGACACCAAATGAAGTTAATGGGTAGCAGGTTTAAAAGAAAGTTCTTCTTCACACAGCGCGTAGTCAACCTGTGGAATTCCTTGCCAGAGGAGGCTGTGAAGGCTAGGGCTATAACAGAGTTTAAAGAGACGCTAGATAATTTCATGGAGGTTAGGCCCATAAAAGGCTATTAGCCAGGGGATAGGAATGGTGTCCCTGGTCTCTGTTTGTCAGAGGCTGGAGATGGATGGCACGAGACAAATCGCTTGATCATTGTCTTCGGTCCATCCCCTCTAGGGCACATGGTGCTGGCCACTGTCGGCAGACAGGCTACTGGCCTAGATGGACCTTTGGTCTGACCCAGTACGGCCATTCTTATGTTCTTATTTACCTTAATTATTGGAAAAATTTAAAGCAAATATCTAGAATTATATAGGCATATTCTTCAGTTTAACAATAGTATTTTAGAAAGCACATTATTCTTATTATGTGTTCAGTAGCAAACATAAGGAGCCAGGCTATACCTAGGAAATACTGTTTGGGATATTTGAAAAAGCTTAAATCTCTAACTCCTAATGAAATTACTAGGTTATGCTGTTTAATTTGAAACCCAAAACAGTTTGTAGATTATTTGCAGGACAGGGAGATAACCTTGTAACTCAAATATAGGAAGAGCAGAACTCATTTTGGTTGCATAAGTAACTTCATTCTATGAAATTATAAATTCAACTTATTTGGTAGATAAGATCACTCAGATTCACACTGACCCATACTGTCTCCTTGGTAGCAAAATCATGTCTATTGGTGACAATGCAGAGCTTCCTCAACTTATTATTTATATTTCAGGTATTTACAAGGTGCTTAGAACACTAGTATCTGAGGGCTGATGATGAAACCTAAGAGTCCAGAACAAATGGTGTTTTTTGCTCTGTTCTTCTTTACCACTTCATTAAGAGCACAGTAGGTTAGGATTATATCTTTGAATTCTGTTCTTAAATTAATGAAGAACTAATCAGTTCACAAAGCAGAGGCAATGTCTTTGCACAATTTTTATGTATGTGCTACCATATGCTGCACGAAACCTCTGTTTTCTTGTGACACCTATATCTTTCAGGCTCTGGTATTACAGAGTCAGTTTAGCATGAGAGATACTGGTCCTCTCTTGAGAAAAAGAAATACAGTTGCCTGGTAAGTCAGTCATTGATGGAAAATACCTCAATACAGTAGCAATTTGTGAGTCAATTATTTGTGGAGTGGTGATGAGTCCAGCCGAAACCTAAGGTTTCTCACCAACTTGATGATCTGTGGTCACTGCCATTGGTAACTGGTGAGGTCTGAGTCTTGACAAGTAATTCAAATATTTTCCCTTATTTGCACCATTTCTGTTCTTTTAAGAGGAATTTCAGTTACTGTTTCTCTCTGAGATTCTGGAGATACCAGAGCACATGCAAGTTAGACACTTGCCTGTCTTGTCTGGTTAAGGATAACCATATATTTGGAAACATTTTGGAATCAATCATCAATATTTTGTTGCTGGGAAACAAGATTCCAGCATCTATTAAGAAAACAGTTTTAACATCCTGGCTCAAGATGATCTCCATCTTCTGGCTGTGCACAATGGCAGGCATCAGTTCTGATTCTGTTATATCAGCAATCGATAACATAACTATGAAGTTTTATTGAAATAATGATAGTAGCTCTCTTTCTTAGCAAGATCCTAGATGATCTTGTTTATCTACACAGAGGATTCTCTCGTTAGCACAGGTTTAAATTTTGCCATCCTCTACTGTTAGGGAGGTATGTGATGCAGTGTCTTCAGAAAACGGATGACAACAATTTATACCTCCATTCATCTAATCCATCCAGTACTATTTACTTCAGTCATAACAGTGCCCAATCAGGAGTGGGACACTGAAGAGACTCAACCTAGATTTCAGTGAGGTCATGCTTTTATGGCTGGGTGGCGTGATCAGAAGACATTAAAGAGATCTTGTGATCATCTGGTGTGAATTACAGGTCCCCCTGGTGTCCTCAATACTGAGACGAGATTAATGTGTTATAGCACAAGTTCGAGAGCTTTGGCGCACACTATAGTAGCTTACATTTTTAGCTCTGGAGGTCCACAGTTTAATCTCCAGTCAGCCAAGACTTCAGACATCATATGAGAAAACAAATACGGGATATACCTCACATTTGTTACTCAGCTTAACAACACAGGTATTTTACTGATTCCTAGCTGCTGTTCAGGTAGCAGTGGCTGCCGAGAATGTATTTTATCATCTGCGTTCTACAAAGTGTATATTGATATATTTATTTAACCAAGGCTACTATTCAAACTGTTTAGAAATTACAATTAGTGCAGAATGTGACTGTTTATTACATGGTATTTCCTGCAAGGGAGTGCTTGATATGATATTTGGCTGCAATTTTTATTGTTGGCTTTGATCTGTAAAGTGTCTATAAATGGTTTGTGTCCAGGCTAATTTAGATATGTGCTCTTTCCTCATATCACTCCACAGCAGCTTTCCTCATATCACTCCACAGCAGCTGTGATCAAAGAAGGTGTGAAATCTAAAAGCACCTCTGGTTTGAAGAGCAAGGAACTGGTATGAGAGGTTCTTGAACCAAACTCACTTCTCACCTTAGTGACCTTCAGGTAGACCTCATGTTCATTTGTTTTTCCAGAGATTTTAATGTTGAGGAATGGGAAGGTAACAAGTATATTTTTGGGGGTGATGCAGAGAGATCTGGTTGTCTTCTGGATTAAGGTGTCTCTTTTATGGTATTTTTGATCTATTAATATACATTTCTGATAATGTTAGGACTAAGTTATATGTAATGACTCTGCAGTATCCAGATCTCTGGATGGGCACTTTTATACATTTAAATTGATTAATAATACAAAAGTTGAAGGCCAAAAAGTTACTTCCTTAGGTGTCAACTTTTACAGAAATTATGATGATAAGACTGCTGAGTTTGCCATAGTGTACTATCATTTGGATCAATTCCGTGTTTTCTATATGTATATTTTTTTCCATGTACAGTCAACATTCCAACTGCAGAAATGTTAGACCTCAACTTGTGTGTATTTTAACTTATTTCTGAATCCAATAAGCTTTCCTAATTTGTCCAATTGATGACAATTTGTGAGATATTCTATACAGGCATTTTTTTCTCAATAGAAGGATTGTCATGTGTATAAAATACACATGCCACTGATTAAAACGTTCCTGTGACACATTTACTTCCGAACTTCATTAAAATATATTTTTGTGTCTGTATCAAAACACTATGACCTTTTCTAAAAATTGCATTTTGTATATGCAAAAATGTAGAAAACACAATGTAAACCTGGTTTCTATGTCTCCTTTATGAAGGTGTTGAAGTTGCAGGAAAGCCCATTCCTTCATCTCCCCCCGACCACTTAGAGATAGGTGCAGGGAAAATTTATACAACTATAGAAATGTAGGCTAGAGCAGACGTTGAGAGGTCATCTAGTTCATATCCTGCACTAAGGCCAGACCAGATACATCTAAGACCATCCCTAACAGATGTTTTCCAATGACCTTTTATAAAAGTCTCCAATTACTGATATTCCATAACATCCCTTAGTAACCTATCCCAGTACTTAAGAACCTTAGAGTTAGGAAGTTTTCCTAATATCTACTTAACTCTTCCTTGCTGCAGATTAAATGAACATGGGAAACAGCTGATCACCATCTCCTTTAAAACAGTGCCTTATCTGAAGATTAATCTGGTTTGCCTTGCAGCCGCCTTTTCTCAAGACCAGTGGTCTCCAACCTTTTGAACCACAAAATCACTTTTTCAATTTAAGTGCAATGTAAGATCTACCTCAAACCCAAATACCCTTGCTCCACTTCCTTCCCACGCCTTCTACAACACCTCACTCTGCTCACTCCATCCTCACTCACTTTCACCAGGCTGGATAGGGATTGGGATGCAGGTTATGGTTTTGGGCTAAGGGGTTTGGAGTGTGAGAGGGGTTCCCAGCTTAGCCCAGGGTCAGGGATTGGGGTCCACGAAGCGTTTCGAGGTGTAAGCTCTGGGGAGGAGATTGGGTGCAGGAGAACTCACGTCTGGGGCAGGAGGTTGGGTGCAAAAGGGGGTTCAGGACTGGGATAGGGGTTCAGGAAGCAGGCTCTGGCTGGGTGCCATTTAACTGAGACGGCTTCTGGGTGATGCAGTGGGGTTAAGGCAGGCTTATTCCTGCCCTGGCCCTGCAGCACTCCTGAAAGCAGCTGGTATATACAGCAGTGGCTCCATGGCACCACGTGCTGCCCCTCATCTACAGGCACTGAGCCCACAGCTTCCACTGGCCATGGTTCCCATTATTGATAAATGGGAGGAGTAGTATCTGCAGGCAAGGACAGCATGTGGAGACCCCCTGCTCTGCCTTTCCAGGAGCAGCAATTACCACAGGGATAATTACTACAGGGATACATCACTCCATCCATCACAGGTTAGGTATATTAGAATTCACTACTCAAAGCATAAGAGAGAAATGAAAATTATGAAATGCACAGACCAGTCAAGAACCAAAAATAACACTTCTTTTACTGCTTGCAAAGCGTAACAACAACAATCCACATATGTGTTGGATCGGGAGATGAGAGTAAAGGCCAGTGTGTGTTTGTGAGAATAACAGACACACACAATGTGTGAGAGTGATCAGACTTGCATTGCTAAGCTCCCTCTATCCCCTTCTCTCTGTGTGGAAACAGTGTACAGGAGTGGGGGGGAGGAGAGACAACCTGACATTAGCGCCCCTCCTCTCCTTCCTCCCACACCCTGCACAGCAAGAAGGAGGTTCCCAAGGGGGCAGCTCCAAGACAGAGGGCAGGAGCAGCATGACAGTGGGTGGAGGGGCAACTGAAGTGCCAGTCCTTGATAGTTTCCTGGCCAAACCAGTCAGGATCACCTGTCAGAGGCTCTACGACCTACCGGTAGGATCGTGATCTACTGGTTGCTGACCACTGCTCAAGACTAAACGTGCCCACTTTCAAAAATCTTTTCTCAGAGGTTTTCTTATATCATTTCTTTTGCTCTCCTTCAAATTCAAATTTTTCCACAGCTTTCTTAATATGAGTTATCCAATACTGTGCACTATATACTGAGCAGGGTAGGAACAATTACTTCCTGTGGCTATTAATATATCCCAGAATGAAAGTTGCCATTTTTGCAAATGCCTTATATTTTTGGCTCATATTCAACTTACGATCGACTATAACTTCTTTCTGTGATACTATTGCCTTGCCAGTTATTCCCCATTTTGTATTCGTGCACTTGATTTCTCTATCCAAAGTGAAGCAATTTGAACTTATCTGTGCTGAATTTCCTATTTTTGATTTCAGACAAATCCTCCAATTTACCAAGGTAATTTTAAATTCTAAACCTACCCTTCAGAGTGCTTGCAACCTTTCCCGGTTTGATGTGCATAAATTGTAGAAGTGTGCTCCTCATCCAATTACTTAAGACATTAATGAAAACATTAAATAGTGCCAGACACAGGACAGACTCCTTCAGAACATCAGTATATATCCCACCGGTTGGACAGTGATCCATTGATAACTACTCTGCTTAGCTGTAGCATAATGTGGCGTTTAGGAATGTTAAATTTAGATTAATTAACTGATCAAATCGTCGATGGGATTTCCATTGACTATTCAATTAGTCTATAAGGGCACCTCTGCCTTTGAACTATAGCAAAAGCCCTGCTGGACTGCGTGGCTGCAGTACCTCCAACCTCCGGGGCCAGCCCCGGACTGCATGGCCCCAGCAGCAGCGCCTCCAGTCCATGCCAAGGAGCCACTGAGGAGCGTCAGCCCCAGCGCTGCCTCCTCCCATTGCTGCCTAACTTGCTGCAGGGAGGAGGGAGCGCTCTCCAGCGGCTGCACGGGGGAGGAGGGGCAGGGCTGAGCTCCCTCCCCTGGTGCTAAAAATTGGCATGCATACCACACACGCCATAGGTTGCTGACCTTGCGCTAGAGGCCGGGGCCTGGAACTGCCTTGCAGGCCAGATCAAAGCTCTAGCCGGGCCAAATCCAGCCTGCCAGGTCACTAGGCTGCACAGGGGGGAGGGATAGCTCAGTGGTTTGAGCCTTGCCCTACTAAACCCAGGGTTGTGAGTTCAATCCTTGAGGGGGCCATCTGGGGCAAATCTGTCAGGGATGATACTTGGTCCTGCCATGAGGGGGGAAAGCTTCAGGCATAACTCCCACCTCCAGCACAATCTCATTATGCGGCTTCTGGCCAATGGGAGCCATAAAGCACTAGCTCCCTCCACTCTGGTTCAGTTATTCACACAAGCACATGGCTAGGCAGGCTGGCTTGCTGGCTGAGAAACTTGTCAAGCTCTTCAAGCATTTAGCTCTGCAGGCAGGCTGGTTGGGCTTCTGGCTGACAAATGTGGCCAGAGCCTGTCTCAGGCACCCTAGCCCTTCTCTTCCCCAGACCTCTGCCACCCCCCACTCAACATACATAAACCCTCCACCCATACTCCCTCCCAGAGGGGACATCACAATCCCTTTTACCTTTGGTCACAAACCAAACCCCTGCACCCCAGTCCCCTGCCCTAGGTCACAACCCCCTCCTGCCCTAGAGTCACATTCCAAAACCCTGCACCCCAGTCATCCCTAGGTCACAACTGCCTCCTTCACCCAGACTCCACTCTCGCTCCTGTACCCTTAGTCCCTTACCTCAAGCTCCCTACTGCATCCAACTTCCAACGCAGACCTCACACCTCCTCCATTAATATCATGGAAGAGAGAGGCCCTCAACAACTTTCCAAAATCTTGGAATGCGCCCCCCCCGCCATCAAAAATTATTGCCCACCCCTGATATAGAACTTCAGTCTCCATGTCCAATTGCTTCTGTCCTTACAGAGAATGACATTACTTGAGACACTTGTGGAAAATTTTAAGGAAACTATGAATTCATTTTACACAGATTACCAACAGGCATGATATGATCATAATAGTTGAGAGCTACTATGACTATATAGGTCATAGCTGAACAATGGTGAAAGGCTAGTGATGAAAGATTCTATATCCCCTTACCAATTCTCAGAAACAACCAATCACACCAGTTTAGCATTTATGATCTTCTATTTAAAACCAACTTTTTTTGTTTTTACCAAAACTAACTCAGCCTAATTTATGACAGCTGACAAGATGATTGTTCATGACATATTATCCGGCTATCTGAGGCATCATACTCATACAGTAATGTTGATGTTTGTCTGAGATAATGAAGCATTAACAACACTTATCTTTACACACTCACAGGATTGATTGTTCACATAATTTGGAAAATTTCCTTTACTTAGTGAGGCCAGGAGTCGGAGAAAGAACAAAAATAACTTTCTCTTTCTTAAGCAACACATTTTTTATACATACACATTTTTAAAGGACATACAAAGCAGGTAGGTAAAGGTCACAAAACTCTGTTGTTACTGGAATAATTCCATTGAATTAAAGTTGTTATTGAAACATCCTTAAACTACTGAAGTCACCAAATAAATAAAAGAAAGATGTTTTGTAAAGATTGCAGAACTTAAAATGTCTGTTTTTCTCTTCTTATAATTACATACAGGACCAAAAAAAGATCAAAGAAAAGAAAAAAAACTGTCTAGTTAAAGTTATCACTCTGTTGTAAATTTTGTTTATACCTCACATAAAATGATCCACCTATGATCTCAATGATTTGTGTAAAACAGCCAAACCTCAGTCATTTTAATTATTCTTTGCAGGTATCTCTTCACAACAAGATCAAGGAAAATAGATGTGGTCACAAATCTTTTAAAAGCACTCAATTAAGGGTCAGAGACATATAAAAGTTGTTGATAACTGCCATTAAGGGTGCTCAAGAGCTACAGTAGTGTACTTTGAAAAGAAAGGTACGGCAATGTAATTAAAAACTATTACCATGCACTATAAAACCCAATTACAATATGCCATATTATACTTGACTGGCTGGGGTGAAGGTACTATAAATGCAGAATTACTGTATGACTAGTACCTACAAAGAAATATTAAAATATCTCTATATAAATATATAGACAGAGATATAAACCAAGGAATACAAACTTGTGGGATATGTAGAACAGAGGAAAGAACAGACCCAAATAAATAACAGTGTAATATATTTACCAAGTAATAATGCAAACTAAAGAAGAATACATTAGATATGAGGAAAGAGACATTGTCTGCTATAGAAGTTGTTGAATTTTGAGCAAGAGAATATTTAATTTAGAGAAATGAATCTCTCTGCCTTTCCCCATTACTAATAAGTTTGTGACACAAAAATCACTCATCTAAACCACATTGTATACAAGAATCCCTGGGTAAATAGCGCCATTAAACTATCAGACAGAGATTAAACCTGACTTTTTAGGACTGAGTGCAATCTAGTGGTTGCGAATCAAGACTGTTTCTATTGCTGTCTTTGCCATTGCTGTACAAACACATGCAACTTTGATCAAATCCCTCAGATTATCTATTAGCAGGCCTGCCAAAGGGTGTGTGTGCACGCAAAGGGAACAGTTGCCCCGGGGCCTGGAGATTCATAAGGGCCTGGGGCTTAGCTGCTGCCAAAGTAGCAGTGGTGGCAGCTGGAGCCCCAAGCCCGTTAAATCGTTGCTCGAGCACTATGTCACATGCTCCGCTGGGATGGAGAGGGGCGTGCCGCACTCCAGGCAGCATTAAGGGCCAGCTGCCCTTAACCCTTCCTCTTCCGCCCTTGGTCCTGTTGTAGCACAGAGCTGGGCACCTCTCCCCTTGCCCACCTATTGTGAGTCCTAATTAATTCTTTCCAAGTGCTTTGAGAGTCTCATATTAAATGTTCCGTGTAAATGTGAAACATCAGTATCACATACAATTGCAATGTAATAAAAGCAGCTGATCACACAATCAACTGTATGAGAACTATGGATTAACAGACTCTTTAAAACAATCAGTTGTGGAGTCAAGCAGAATGGAATAACCTGACTGAATTATGGAATTAAATTAAACACTAGTGGATCGATTTTAAGTTTTTTAGGCATTGGTAAGACATCATTAGGAATGTGTGTAAACTTCTGGTCACCCACATTTAAGAAAGATGAATTTAAATGTGAACAAAGCAAGTGAAGAGCTTCTAGGATGATCATGGGAATAGAGAATCAGTCTTATGAGAACAGACTGGAACAGCTTGCATTGTTTACTTGTGCAAAAAAGAGAGGGTATGATTGCTCTCTATGAATACATGGGGTGGGGGGAGTGTAGCCAGACATGAACCCCATCTTGTTCCCCCCCCCCCCAGAGAGCAAGAGAAAGGCAGTCAGCCTTTGATGCTCTGGGAATGCAGGTGTGCTGCCTGTCCCTGACTCTACCATAAACAGAAACCAGACAGTAAATGGGCTAGCTGACGACCCGGGGCCTCCCGTCGCCCTGATGGCTAGTACCAGTAATTGACACGCCTGCACTGTCCCAGGAGAGGAATCTTCGCCCATCACATACCAGAGGTGCCCATTGTCTGCATTTTCCCAGGTGTGAATTATGCTTTGCACCCTTCGTGGGAAACTTGGCATTCAAAGCCATTTTTCCTAATTGGCCACTTGAGACCAGGAAGAAGCCTACGTGACCCAAGGGGTATAAAGAGGGGTTTAGTAGCCCACCCCATTTGAGCTCCAATCATCTACACCTGCTGGCAGGTATTGGTTGTCTCCCGAGGTCTGTGGGACGCCCAACCTCGCCCTACTTCTTCCCGAGGGATTGAGAGAAAGACGCTGGCCACGCCAAGTCTGGAACGCAGGGGTGAGAATATATACCTGCTAGGTGTCTATTTTGCATGCATTTAATAAGAGCTCAGAGAACCAAAAGGGTTTCATGGTACCTGTAAGTGACTTCTTAGTGTAATTTCTGTCCTGTCCTTTGTAGTGGCTGTGTTATCTGTAACACAGTAGTAGCATTTAACAGCTAAGTTTACCCTGTAACAATAAAATAGTAACTGTTTAAGCTGTGACCTGACTCCTTCAGTTGTTGTAACAGAACCAAGCACAATTTTAAAAACTCCAGCCGGTCATAAGGGACAGATATAGGGAGAGCTTGAGCGTTGGATCGTGTCGCTTCCAGGGGACAGATCCGTTGGGGCATCTCTCAGCCTCCCCAAGGGAGAGGGTGCGAAGGGATCGTGTATCCTAGCAGTCAAAATCTGAGGTGTAATAAGCTCTCCCTGTAAACTCTGGGGCGTCTGTCGGCTGCCCGCCGCGAAAGGATCCCGATCCTAGCAGTAAAGACACGGACGTTAAACTCCTCGGGGCACCCGTCAGTCTCACCTAGACTGCCCATTGCAACGGGGCCTTGTTTCTTAGCAGTTGAAGTCTCGGGTGTATAATACACACACATGCACTGCCCTGACCATCGGCTGACAGGGAGGTAAAATAACAAGGACTGTGACTGTTGTGAAAAGATATTTAAACTAAAGGTCAATATTGACACAAGATCAATGGGTATAAAATGGCCAGGAACAAATTGAAGATGGAAATTAGAAAAAGGTTTCTAACCTTTTTCTAACCTTCTCAGAGAGAAGTCCTAAAACAGACTTCCAATAGGAGTTGGGGAGGGGAGAGAGGGAACTTAATTAGTTTTTGGAAAGCTCATCATATTCATGTGTACAACTGTACAATAGAGTCGGGAAGGGGGGGGTGGGGGGGAAAGAGGAAAGAGCATGGCTCAACAGCCCTGGAGCTCACTTCCAATTTATGTCTTATGTTCCATAAACTCATGCTTCAAAGATTCACCCAGCCAATGGCAGGGCGCAGGATGATATTCCCAACCCAATGTATTTTGGGAGCTTATTTTTATCTCCTTCTGAAGGATAGGTGATGACCAAAGCATAGATGGGACATTACTGGTGGTGGGTCAAGGCTCTGAAGTGGCACTGAGCATTCTCTCTCTCACTCAAGTGCTTGGCTGAATAGTTCTTGCTCGCATACTCAGGATCTAACTAGTTGCTATATGTGGGGTTTGGAAGCAACTTTGATGCACAGATTCTCCATTAAGTTACCTAATCATTTTTTAACCCAAATACTTTTGGCCTTTACAATATCTCATGGCAACCTCTTCCTCACATTGATTGCACCTAATAATTTCATTTGGTGACCCCTGGCTCTCATGTTATGTAAAGAAGTGAGTAATACTTCCTAATTCATTTTTTGTACCATTTGCAATTGTATAGACCTCTTATATCCTCTCTTAATCATTTCTTATCTGAAGCAAAACAGTCCCATTCTTCTTAATCTATGTTCATATGGAAGCCGTTCCATATTCCTACTAATTTTGTTGCTTTTTCTCTGTACTTTTCCCAATTCTAACACATCTTTTATTGAGATGGGGTGATCAGAACTGCACAGACTACTCAAGGGGTAGGCATACCTTAGATTTATATAGTGGCATTATAATATTTTCTGTTTTTCATCTATCAATTTCTGAACAACTCAACATTTGAGTGGGTGTCTTCAGAGACCTATCCATGATGACTTCCCAAGATCTCTTTCTTCAGTGGTAACAGTTAATTTAGACCCCATCATTTTGTATGTACAGTTGGGATCATGTTTTCCAATGTATATTACTTTGCATTTATCAACATTAAATTTAATCTACCATTCTGTTGCCCGTTCACCCAAGTTAGTGAGATCCCTTTGCAACTCTTCACAGTTGGCTTTGGAGGTGACTATCCTGAATTTTTTGTGGGTCATTCACAAATTCTGCATCTTAGTTTAGTGTCATTTAAATTTTGGGTTTAAGTGTGGGCACTGGGTGGTCTTGGTGGCTTGGACCAGAGAGGTGGTGATCAGATGATTTAATGGTCCTTTCTGACCTAAAGCTCTATGAGTTCATTGTAACAAAAAATGTAAACGTTTATGACTTCTTGACATTCCTTCCATCCCTACATTTCAGTGATTCTTTGTATCATTGTGGAATTATATGTAACGTCTCTGGAGAAAAGACTTGACTAATGTAAAACCAGGGAAGTGTTTTGAGCTTCAAAGAATTATTTGAAACAATGTGAACTTTTAAAGTTAAGCAGGTTTCCCAGGAAATGTCTAGAGGGAAGTGTATGCAAATGTAAATCCTCCAGTTATGCAAAAACCCAGACTTTTGAAGCTGTGCCCTGAGGAGAAACTCATAGTCTATGAATTACTTATCCCAGATCAAAGACCCAGGATTCGTAAAGGAGGAACCAAACTTTTCATGAATGTGCTTCTTGTGAGCTAACAGCTGTTGTGAACTTTTGACCATAGTAAAACACCCTGATGGGGTTTGAAGGACTGTTCACCTGCCAGAGACCTTGTTGAGAGTTGGGGTGATCTCTGACAAGCTGATTAGCATGCATGTATATTCTGTACTTGTTTTAAATATGTTTTCTATTCAATGCTTTCACCATAGGAATAAATGTGCTTGTTTAGAAAAAGGTGTGTGGTAACTTAATTGTGGACAATTACACTGTATCCTCAGTGAAAACATGAGGAATCTTACACTCCTTTACAGCCGTCAGTAAAAGTCAGCAAAAGGATGAGTCAGCTGCTTTTTAGAGGAAAAGCTAACATATTTTGTACACCATATATTCAAGCATGCCCTAGATCCAGCACTAACAAAATATTGTTTAGTTCAGAAACCCATAAATAAATACAGCAACAGGATTTTACCTCTATAGCTTTTTTAAAAAAACAAACAAACATGGCACTTACTGTACATCAATTCAATTAACTTTTGTAATTAAAATATCAGCGCTATTCCTTTAATGTACTAAAAAGCAGGCCTTTTAAACATTTATCTTAGCTTTGATATGGCACGTGTTAATTAACCTATAATAATATGAATCCTTTCGTATGTTTTCATGTTTTTGTCCAGCACAGTTAAGTAGGCAAATAATCCTGTTTTCACAATAAAGCCTGCATCAGCTAAATTGAGCTGTACTGTGCAATGATTTAAACAAATAAAAGCCTTCAGCAAGTTAGAAAGATCAGTTCAACTATACGTTGCCAAATAGGAAAACACTCTGAAAGCACTACAAGTTACAATTCCTGAAATGTAATGGAACAACCCTGCTGTTTAAAGTGCAAAGTCTAAAAAGTGAATGTTAACAAAGAAAAATGTATTATGAATGTGATAAAACATACAAATGGTGTGAAAAGCAGCAACTACATCAGTGGGCTAAGCTTAGTCAATCTGGAGTACTTACAATTAGTAAGGTCTATATCAAACAATCATTTCAATGACTATGATATAGGCTGGGTAGTTGTTCTCTACACCCTAACAGGGGAAGAACGGATGAACATTCCTCCTAGGAATGAAAAGAAAGAACCTCTCACTAGTGGAGAAAGAGGCTGGCAGCTGAGCTTGGTTAAAGAAGGAAGGACTTTAATATGAAACATTTGGGCTATTGCAAAGGTCCATGCTCCTCAAGAGGTACATTTAGCCTGGAGCTGAGAGGATCATGTCTACCAGGCTCAGTTCTGAACAGCAAGGGGAACAAGCGATTTACAACTCATTCTATTGCAGTGTTATCAGGACAACTTAGGGCATTTTGTGGTGAATTAATCTTCCCAAAATGCTAAAATAAAACTTTTTAAAACATATACAATAGTACTATCATCCCACACATTAACAGAACAACCATAATTGTTCAGTGAAGAGAAAGAAACACTATAAAAAACTTGGAAATAGCACAGGCGCTTAATGACTTCTTTGTTTCGGTTTTTGTCAAGAAGATGGATGGTGACAGGATGCCAAACATAGTGAATGCTAGTGGAAATGGGGTAGGTTTAGAAGTTAAAATAAATCAACAACTTAAAAGTTACTTAGAAAAGTTAGATATCTGCAAGTCACCAGGGCCTGATGAAATGCATCCTAGAACACTCAAGGAGCTGATAGAGGAGGTCTCTTAGCCTTTAGCTATCATCTTTGAAAAATCATGGAAGTCAGGAGAGATTACAGAAGACTGGAAAGGGGTATATATGGTGCCCATCTATAAAAAAGGAAATAAGAACAACCCAGGAAACTACAGACCAGTCAGTTTAACTTGTGTCAGGGAAGATAATGGAGCAAATAATTAAGGAATTCATCTGCAAACATCTGGAAGAAAATAAGGTGGTAGGTAATAACCAGCATGGATTTGTAAACAACAAATGCCAGACCAATCTGACAGCTTTCTTTGATAGGATAACAAGTCTTGTGGATAAGAGAGAAACAGTGGACATGGTATACTTAAACTTTAGTAAGGCATTTGACACATTTTTGCATGACCTTCTTATCAATAAACTAGGCAAATACAACCTAGATGGGGCTACTATAGGGTAGGTGCATAACTGGATGGATAACCATTCTCAGAGAGTAGTTATTAATCGCTCACAATCATGCTGGAAGGGCAAAACAAGTGGAGTTGCGCAGGGGTCTGTTTTGGGGCCGGTTCTGTTCAATAACTTCATCAATGATTTGGATGATGGCATAGAGAGTACAAATATTAAGTTTGCAGATTATACCAAGCTGGGAGGGGTTGCAAGTGTTTTGGAGGATATGATCATAATTCAAAATGATCTGGACAAACTAGAGAAATGGTCTGAGGTAAAGAGGATGAAATTAAATATAGACAAATGCTAAGTACTCCACTTAGGAAGGAACAATCAGTTCCACACACACACGATGGGAAGCGATTGTCTAGGAAGGAGTACTGCTGAAAGGGATATAAGGGTCATAGGGGATGACAAGTTAAACATGAGTCAACAGTGTGACACTGTTGCAAAAAAAGCAAACATGATTCTGGAATGCATTAACATTGCATGCATTAACGGGAGTGTTGTTAGCGAGACATGAGAAGTCATTCTTACACTCTACTTTGCATTGATTAGGCTTCAGGTGAAGTATTGTGTCCAGTTCTGGGCACCACATTTCAAGAAAGATGTGGAGAGATTGGAGAAGATTCAGAGAAGAGCAACAAAAATGATTAAAGGTCTAGAGAACATGAGCTATGAGGGAAAACTGAAAAAACTGGGCTTGTTTAGTTTAGAAAAGAGAAGACTGAGAGGGGACATGATAGCAGTTCTCAAGTATCTAAAAGGGTGTTATAAGAAGGAGGGAGAAAAATTGTTCTCAGTATGGGTGATACTGGCACATGGGGGTCCCAATCCCATGGGGGGACAAGGGTTGGCAGAGTAGAGGTGTGGCATTCCCTGCTTTTGGCACCTAGTCTGCAGGACAGCACCTGGCTTTCCCCTCCCCCTCAGCCAGGGCAGCTCTCAGCACCTCCCCTCCAAGCAGGGCAGGTCTCAGCCCCGGTAGGGGTTAATTCTGGAAGAACTTTGTACGTGCAAGTTTAGGGGTGGTGAGGCCTGCATTCTTTTCCCCTTTTCCCTACTACTGATGAGCCAGAAGCAAGTCTTTGGGAACATACACCATTTAAGATAAGCATTGTTGCCAGTATAGCAAGAACAAGTATAAGATAAGGGTAAAGGGCAAGAACGCATAAACAATTCTAATGTACTGATCACGTAAACAAGGCCAAAGAACAAGTAGAACTAGATCAGAACCAGATTGATAACTAACAGCTAAGTCCTACATCAGCACGTAATGAGTAACCCCTGGAAATTTCCAAACCGCAAAACAAGGCAAGAGAACTGTATTTAATGCTGCACCAAAGCACAGCAATTTGGACCTCACCGATGGGCTTTGGGTACTGGTGCCTCGGAAGCTGAGACAACCTCCCACTTCATCCACAGCCGACTCGGGATCCCCGGAAGGGACGTAAGATATGCCTCTTCTTTATTATGTTGCCCTTCTAGTTAAGGGTTGCAGCTGTTAGCTGTCAGGAAATAAACTACTTGTGTTTGACAGATGCCTGTGTAGCGTCCTTTGTACTTTGAGAACCCAGTGTCAGACCTGAGAATTACTTCTGCCAACAACAGCCCCTCTGCCCCAGTGCAGGGCAGCTCCCAGGCCCCCAGCCACACCTCCCCCTGCAGCTGGGGACAATGCTGGCTCAGATTTGCCTATTTAAAATAACTTGCAATCCATATGAAAGCACACATATTTAGCAGCAACATAAAAAAATTCATCAGCTGTAACAAAATTGCAACTTTTTACTGATTGTGCTAATTCCAGGTTTTTTCTTCTGCCAATTGGTCTAAAGTGCTTTAAAAAGAAAATAAATTAACTCAATCCTTTGAAACTCCTATATTGTCTTGTCTCTAAGTTCTTGGGGACTGACACTATTTTTATTTGTATTTTATACAACTTTGAGCAAATTGTCAGCACTTAAATAATTAACCACCACAACAAGAACAAACCATGATAAGTGCACTCTGTGGATATGATCTTTCATAGTCCCCTGGAAGTCATTTGATGACTATCCCGATAAATATTTAATAGCAATTTGATTTCTTGGCACTTCCAGTGACTAAAATGTTATCTTGAAAAGCTTGTGGAAACAGGATTTTTAGATAAAGACCAAAGAAGGATATTGCTTGTGTTCTTTACAAAGTTTGAGCACTTTACGTCAAATGATACATGCTGTTGTTATAGTTCTATCCTGAGTAATGGCTTTAATTTCATTTTCAGTAAAATAGACAGAATATTGCTTGGCTGGTATAGAGATGGAAATGTCTTAACTAGTTGATACATTGTAGAAGAGCGGTCATGTTGGAACTCAAATATTAAAATTCTAATTGACCTACCCAGAAGAACAATTAAAAGAAGAGTGCAGAATATTACCGCTAATCAAACACAATGCCAATTTTTTAAACAAACTCTTGGAGTGTAATCCTGGTGTCATTCAAGTCAATGCCAAAGCTCTCACCATTTTGTTGTTGCACAGGAATATGTTCAATAGTCTGTCAACAGAGAAAAAGACTTGTGTGTATAGTTAATGTGAAGCCTTAAGAAATATATGCAACTTATAGGAGATATTCCTCTAACGTCAACATGTTCTAGACACTCTACACTTATTTTACAACCACTTATGGCCTACCAAACTTATCCCTCTTGAAAAACAGGTATATGGACTCAGGGAATTTCTATTTTCTAAAAGCAAAACTAGTGATTGCTTACCAGTAGCATAACTGGTGTTTCTTCTGTTCTCACTTTTCATTGATTGTTATTTGGTGTGATGGTGTTGAAAAGAGACAAGAACAGTTTGAAATTCTGAAAAAAGATGAGTGTAAGGAAAATATATATATATATATATATGCGCGCCTTGGCTCTAAAAACTGTCACTATTTCATGAAAAAAAGCTAACCACTGAGTGACAAGAAGGGTAGCTAAGGTCAACTTTATCACCTTTTTATTTGGACTTTAAAGGTATAGATAACATTTCAGAAGCATCAAATCAGCAGAAGAAACATATTTTGTTCACCAATAAAATAATCTAAATTTAAAGAGGATCCTTTAAAAATAATAACCCATCAATTGCATTTTTAAAGAAAAACTATATTTAGACATCTGCATTCATAAAACAGATGGTATTATGTGTGATTATCTAATGATGGTAAGTTGGTGGTTCTGAAGACCGACATTTTGAGAAATGGTTAGTGATTTTGAATGCCAATATAAGATACCTTAGAGAGGTCTGACTTTTTTGGATAGCACGGTATGCCCATGCCATAACTCAGACATATGTAAAGCAAGTCCCCGAAGAAGCTGCCCTGAGGGACTAAAGCAAAATCAGATATTCAATTTTCAGATTCAGTGTTAATCAGAAACTAGTACAACTTGCTTCCACTTTTAGTTGGCGACATCTCACCAACATCTGTGGCAGACCAGACTAAAGCTGCAAGTGAAGTGGTTTGTGTGTTTCCTAGCTCTAACTACAGTACCTCAGATTCTACTAGGTGGCGACTATGGAAAAATATTGGCTTTTTAACGACATTCTACATAGGTACAGGTACAGGTCAAACACGGCTCTAAGCTACCTTTAGTAGCTCCTTGTTCCATTGGTCATCCAAGTACCAGTTTGGTTCAGTGCAATTTAGAATAGTTTCCAAGTTTTTCCAAAGAGAAAGACTGCTAAAGGTACTCTGCTCTAACACATCCTATACACTGGGGACCAAAACAAAGACTGGCAAGAAGGTGTGATATCTTAAGGACTCCAACATTGAGAAGAGTGGCAAAGGATGTTCCTAGTAGGCTTCACTGAGATTCTGGCTTTTCTTATCCTCTACTAGGAAGTTTTGCTTGGGTAGGAAGGAAGCTTTAAGTTCCTTGCCCTGGAGCAGCACAAGATTCGCTGGCCACAAGTGTCTAAATATTAATAAAAAGTACTACACATACATTTAATAGTGAAGCTGACTTCATGCTGTATTGTGAACTTTACTTTTTTCATTTCCTGACATCTCATATTTCAAGTCACAACCATTAAGCTCCATTAATATAGGTTTTGTCATTTACTTTACTTTATTTTTATGTGTACTGAAGAGAATACAGAAAGAAAAAAAAACCTTGTGTGAACTATGGCAACATGGATTTGCACATGAATTTGCCTTAATATAATTGGCAAAATTTAAATATTGGTAATATAGATATGCAAAGAAACATTTTTTGTGATTCAGAAATTCAGAAATAAAGTCTAAGACTACATTTATATTGAATAGCTGCAAAAATAAATTTTTAATTTCTTATCATTACATTATTTTAAAATATGATTTCCAAACATAGCATTTGCCTCAGTGAAGCAAAATAAGTTTTACCATAAGTAAAAACTAGCATTTTAAAGTTAATCTAGTTCTTCTGAGTGTTATGCACAACTCAATTAGTTGTTTTCAAATATAAAACTTATATTTTCTCTTTTCGCATAATTCTAAATGTCATTTGATCATACTTTCAGCAAAATAAAGTCACCTTTTGTGAACATTTAAGTATGGACATTTCACCTGTAAATTAAAATGTGAGGGACAGGCATAATCATGTAAACATAGAAATTAATTTTTAGAAAGCTAATTTTCAACCTCACCTATAGCTTTCAACATCAAAGATTACAACACAGTATAAAGCTTATACAATTTGTTTAGTTATGAAAACATGTCACCAATATTTTCCTCTTGATCTCTCTAGAATATTTTTAAAGACCAAGTGGGGTCTGATCTTTGTCAGTGACTATTCATATAGGTATGAATAGATTATCTAGTCTCCAGGTCCATTCAGACTTTGGCATCTCTAGTGATGCTGCCAAAAAAATGCTAATTTGCAACAACTCTGATGTGGACACATGTCCACTGGAGTGTGACCACACTCGATACTGAGAGGTCACTGACCAGACTGAGCACGCTAATAACTTTTGGCCAGTAAGGACCTCCCCTAAATTCAGAGCAGTGACCTAGAGACTAAGAGGTGAAAAACCAGTTCACAAATGATGAGCCATCTAGTTCCCAGCGGTTTTATCATTGTTTTATTTCTCTGAGAATGAAAGGGAGGAAGATGTCGCGGGGGGGGGGGGGGGGGCAGTTAGCTGTTTTTCTTTGGTTGGTTTGCGTCTTTTTCAAGTGCCTTTAGAGAAGTTTTCATCTCACAGTTAGTTAAAAGTAAATACTTGTTTAAAATAATCTGCAATTATATACAGTGTCCTAGGCCTAGAGAACCTAATTAAAGGTACCTGTTTGCAAGAGTTAACGGGACTACATAATCATTGTGGCAATGGTTTCTATAGCTATTTAATGGGTGCAAACACTGAGGTTTTATGGATTATCTCACTAGGGGTTGAGAATTAACAAATGTATGCAGCATCTAATGATGCACTGTAGCTGGCTGTCTTTTGTTTATTGTATAGCAATTGCAATGGGACCTAATTTACACAACAGTCACTTAAAAGTAACTATTTTGAAAAGTAGAGGGAGATTAATTGACTAAACTCAATGTTGTTTCTGTATTGTTGTTCACTTCAACCTCATGCCCCCTAGACACGTATCCAATTAAAAACAAAGTTAAGAAACAGGTATTAAGCATAGGCTTCTATGTTACTTAGCACTTTGTGTATGTACCTGAAAATTTACTACCCACTACAGGTAAGTGCTTGGTGCATTCTTAAAATGTTGTGAGGAGACTACAGCCCAATTCTGAAATTGTATTAATACAATTTCATACCAGATATGAAGAAGGACAAACTATTTATCCAGGTGAACCAAGGCCAGTAGATAGGAGTCTATTAATAATCAATATGGAAATTTTAAACAAAAGTCTGCACTGAGAGCCAAAGAAGCAACTTGATAAACATAAAGGTTTTCACACTAATTTTCATAAAAAGGTTGAATACTCATTGTTTTTAACAGTTTCTGCTCAGCACAGAATTTATATTCCTATAAAGTTTCTTTCTACTATGTTATCAATAAAAACTAACACTGACCTTCCTCCTAGAAGGTTAAACTTCTAGCTTCTGTTTGAAACGCTAGAGTGCCTTTTCTCAAAAGAAATGCTACATATATGTGCCGCCAGCAATGAGAAAGAATACACTATTGCTCCGACTCTTCATTAGTCAGTGGATCTTGGCAACAGCAATGCTGTTGTATACGGTCTCTGCATGAAAAACTTCTTTTCAAAGGTAACCTTGCCAAGGGCTATGTTCTGTCTTGGCAAAAGGAAGCAAACTTTACTTTTTTACCTATTAGCACACTCTGCATGAGAAACAGGTGTTATGGTAGGAAATGAGACTTGGAGAAGGAACAAAATAAAAATTTCTGGAAAGTTTGGTTTGAAAAAATTAGAGATAATAAGCCTGCGGGGCTTACATGTTTTTGCAAAATGCAAATCATGAAAACTGGTTAAGGGATTAAATGCTCTTTTGCAAAAATGACCATAGAGATTATAATCATTAATTAAAATCATGTAAATAATGTTCTGAAAGAATCTTCCTTTTTATCTCATAGGTTTCAAACGGCCTAATGGTGAAAAGGTTCAGTCTCAGAACAGCTACTCTAATTAAAACTAAAAATCCAGTATAATTAATAAGTGTGAGAAAGCTTGCAAATCTTATCCACTTAGCTAAAGCAAATTTTAAACACAGAAATCAAATTATATACTTAAAAACATTATACCATTGTCCATCAGATTATATACTTATGTATATAATGTAGCTATATATAGATTCAATCTGTTCAGTACGTGTCCCTATTAAAGGTATTACCACCAGTCCCTAAAAGTCTAAATACATTACTCTTCTTTCTATACATATTACACTATATATAGCTACATTAAATACATAGGTATATAATCTGATGGACAATGGTATATTATTTTTAAGTATATAATTTCATTTCTGTGTTAAAAATTTGCTTTGGCTAAGTGCATAAGATTTGCAAATTTTTTCATATGAAAAACAACAACATTGGACAATACAGATGTGCTACAGAAAACAGACCAAGTGCAAAATAATTAGTAATATCTCCATATGCAATACGGACATATTTCTCTATAGTTCCTCACAGAGATCTAATATATGATAAACTATTCATTATATTGCTTTTATGAAGATAGATTTTCTTTTCAGTTAGGCACACAACTTTTTAGCATTGCAGATATATACTAAAAAATTCTCATTTATCATAGGAAAAGCAAGATGGGAAAGCAATATAAATTATGTCTAATACGGTCTTCTCCAGATATATTTTGCTTATTACTATCATTTATTTTATAATGCTATTTTACATTATGTTAATATCTTTATCAGTTGATCTATATTAACATTTATCAACTAAATAGCACCAACACAGATCTATGAGTTATCGTTAAGTTTATTTTGCTTTCTTTGTTATTTATATATTAAATATTTTCTGTGTATTTAGAAACTGTGTAAATTCACTATTTAACTGCTGAATGGATTATAATACAATCTAGTGAAAAAAGTGTAAATACATATAATATAATCCAGGAACAAGTGTAACTACAACATGGGTTAAATTTGGAGTTCAAATTCATACAGGAATCTCTTAGGTTATGTTAGCACAGCAAATGTGTCACTATAGCACTTCAGTGCAGACTCCTTTAATACAGTGAAAGGAGAGCTTTTCCCCTTCTCTGTATCTAATCCACTTCCATGAGAGGCAGTAACTAGATGAACGGAAACACTGTCTAGACTGGGGTTTAGGTCATCTTAACTATGTCTGTTTCAGGAGTGCAGAATTTTTATGCCCCTCTGCGAGATAGCTGGTTTAATCTAATTTTCTAGTGAGGCCAAGGCCTTAGTCCTTTGCATGTGTAGCATAAAGAAAGGTGAGAGAAAAGCTACTCTATAGCAGAAATTCTGTCCTAATTTTATTCATTATCATTCTTACTTCAAAATATTCTATCAAACAAGAGAGGACCTCAACAATAACAGTATACAAGGCTGTAAACCCCAATACAAATATTTAACCTATTTTCATGTAAATATGAAGATGTTCACCATGTAGCTATGCCACCGTTACACTTCAAAGGATATTTTTTAGGATTCATTAACAACTTTTTCCCAACACATATAACTGAACCCTTTGATTATGTGACTGTAGAATGTACAATTTTTAAAGGGAGGATAAATACACCCAGAAGGTACACTACAGTTCTTATCCTAATGTGAATTATATTCATAGATGATAAAAAACAAAACATCTTTTCTGATAGAACAGATTAAAGAATTTAACTTATGGTTTATATTGAAAGCTTGGTCACTGTTCCATTTTATGAAATTTCAATGTATATTGCCAAATTGATCCCTTTCAGTCACAGAATCATAGAATACTAGGACTGGAAGGGACCTCGAGAGGTCATTGAGTCCAGTCCCCTGCCCTCATGGCAGGACCAAATACTGTCTAGATCATCCCTGACAGACATTTATCTAACCTACTCTTAAATATCTCCAGAGATGGAGATTCCACAACCTCCCTGGGCAATTTATTCCAGTGTTTGACTACCCTGACAGTTAGGAACTTTTTCCTAATGTCCAACCTAAACCTCCCTTGTTGCAGTTTAAGCCCATTGCTTCTTGTTCTATCCTCAGAGGCCAAGATGAACAAGTGTTCTCCCTCTTTCTTATGACACCCTTTTAGATATCTGAAAACTGCTATCCTGTCCCCCTCAATCTTCTCCTTTCTAAACTAAACAAACCCAATTCTTTCAGCCTTCCTTCATAGGTCATGTTCTCCAGACCTTTAATCATTCTTGTTGCTCTTCTCTGGACCTTCTCCAATTTCTCCACATCCTTCTTGAAATGCGGTGCCCAGAACTGGACACAATACTCCAACTGAGGCCTAACCAGCGCAGAGCAGAGTGGAAGAATGACTTCTCGTGTCTTGCTCACAACACACCTGTTAATGCATCCCAGAATCATGTTTGCTTTTTTTGCAACAGCATTACACTGCTGACTCATATTCAGCTTGTGGTCCACTATAACCCCTAGATCCCTTTCTGCCGTACTCCTTCCTAGACAGTCGCTTCCCATTCTGTATGTGTGAAACTGATTGTTCCTTCCTAAGTGGAGCACTTTGCATTTGTCTTTATTAAACTTCATCCTGTTTACCTCAGACCATTTCTCCAATTTGTCCAGATCATTTTGAATTATGACCCTATCCTCCAGATTAGTCTCAACCCCTCCCAGCTTGGTATCGTCTGCAAACTTAATAACTTAATACTTAAAACTTAATACTTTCTATGCCAATATCTAAATCGTTGATGAAGATATTGAAGAGAGCCGGTCCCAAAACAGACCCCTGTGGAACCCCACTTGTTATACCTTTCCAGCAGGATTGTGAACCATTAATAACTACTCTCTGAGTACGGTTATCCAGCCAGTTATGCACCCACCTTATAGTAGCCCCATCTAAGTTGTATTTGTCTAGTTTATTGATAAGAATATCATGCGAGACCGTATCAAACGCCTTACTAAAGTCTAGGTATACCACATCCACTGCTTCTCCCTTATCCACAAGACTCATTATCCTATCAAAGAAAGCTATCAGATTGGTTTGACACGATTTGTTCTTTACAAATCCATGCTGGCTGTTCCCTATCACCCTGCCACCTTCCAGGTGTTTACAGATGATTTCCTTAATTAGCTGCTCCATTATCTTCCCTGGCACAGAAGTTAAACTAACTGGTCTGTAGTTTCCTGGGTTGTTCTTATTTCCCTTTTTATAAATGGGCACTATATTTGCCCTTTTCCAGTCTTCTGGAATCTCTCCTGTCTTCCATGATTTTCCAAAGATGATAGCTAGAGGCTCAGATACCTCCTCTCTCAGCTCCTTGAGTATTCTAGGATGCATTTCATCAGGCCCTGGTGACTTGCAGGCATATCACTTTTCTAGGTGATTTTTAACTTGTTCTTTTTTTATTTTATCTTCTAAACCTACCCCCTTCCCACTAGCATTCCCTATGTTAGGCATTCCTTCAGACTTCTCGGTGAAGACCGAAACAAAGAAGTCATTAAGCATCTCTGCCATTTCCAAGTTTCCTGTTACTGTTTCTCCCTCCTCACTGACCAGTGGGCCTACCCTGTCCTTGGTCTTCCTCTTGATTCTAATGTATTTATAAAAAGTCTTCTTGTTTCCCTTTATTCCCGTAGCTAGTTTGAGCTCATTTTGTGCCTTTGCCTTTCTAATCTTGCCCCTGCATTCCTGTGTTGTTTGCCTATATTCTTCCTTTGTAATTTGTCCTAGTTTCCATTTTTTATACAACTCCTTTTTTATTTTTACATCATGCAAGATCTCGTGGTTAAGCCAAGGCGGTCTTTTGCCATATTTTCTATCTTTCCGACACAGCGGAATAGCTTCCTTTTGGGCCCTTAATGTCCCTTTGAAAAACTGCCAACTCTCGTCAGCTGTTTTTCCCCTCAGTCTTGATTCCCATGGAACCTTACTTATCTGCTCTCTGAGCTTACCAAAATCTGCCTTCCTGAAATCCATTGTCTCTATTTTGCTGTTCTCCCTTCTACTCTTCCTTAGAATTGTCCTCAGAAGAAACTATTTTACTTGAATTTCAGTGAAGTACATAATAACCTAAGAACAGCCATTCTGGGTCAGACCAAAGGTCCATCTATCCCAGTCTTCCAACA
This sequence comes from Pelochelys cantorii, assembly GCA_032595735.1. Lineage (NCBI taxonomy): Eukaryota > Metazoa > Chordata > Testudines > Trionychidae > Pelochelys > Pelochelys cantorii. Next base: position 67,917,054 of record CM064330.1, read on the forward strand.
ATAGCCAATGCCAGGTGCTTCCGAGGGAATGAACAGAATCAATGATCAGCAAGTGATCCAAAGTATCATTAAGTAATTACTTTCCTGAGGTATTTCACAGGAATTACGTTGGCAACAGCCTGCATTTATGATAGAAAAGGAACAGAATATTTATCAATGAATTTTAAAAGAAAATAGATAGATAGATAGATAGATAGGGAAAGAGGGAGAAAGGGAGAGAGAGATAGTCAGACATCCACTTTTGCCTTTAATTAATAACGATCCTAGATGTTTTACTTACAAAAACTTTGAAAGATTAAACTGAAGTAAAATCTTGTTGAACTTACTTCCCAAATCACAGATTATTAATCAGCTGCTCCAAAAATTCAGATAAACAAAGGCAATAGTTCAATACTTTCTATGAGAACTACTACTCTGTTGTTTTCTGAAGTATACTCATCACTAGGCTAGCCATCTTTCTCAATGATTTACAAAAGACAGGACATGAGAAAGTGAAGTTGAATACACTGATGAAAGACATTACAATGATAACTACAGTATATTTGCTTTGAATTTATAATATGAAGTTCATCTTGAAACAAATCCAAATACTGAAAAAGGAAATCAATATCACTAGATACTCTTGAAAGGTCAAAAATAAAAGTATTAAATTTAACAGATTAGCTTTTAACTTCTTACAAGATTTTTTTTCCATCTCACAGCCAAGTTCCTAAACTCAGCACTGACATCTCTTAACATCTTCTGAGGTAACAATTTTAATGCATTTTGATTGTCCTGTTATACCAAAAGGACCAGACACATCTGATGTGGGATTAATCAGGTTCCAATTTTGGGCATGTCTACACTAGAGAGTTATTTCAAAGTAACTTCCCTCATTTAGAAATAACAAGGTGAGTGTCCACATTACCAAGCTCGTTATTAGATGTCTGGGATTACGTAATGGATACAAATGTATAGTGGAGAAAACCCCACATTTATTCTGCAATTACTCAGGGGACTTCCACCAGCTCCCCCTCTTTTTCTGTCTAGGTCCCTCCAGCAAATCCATTGTCAGGACCATATAATCCATCCCCTTCACCCCCTCAATCTATAGGAAGGTTACAGAGAGCTATACAAATGGGGGATTGACGCCCTGCCATAGCAATCATACGAGTGTCCCCTCATTTGTTCCTTTAATGAACACATCTTTTCAAGTCATTTTCCAAGTCATTTATCCAGTAACTGTATATCTTTCCTATGGAGTACCTAGACTGGATATCCACCACAAAGATGTAATAGCAATTAGCTTGGCTGCCTCCCCACAAAACCAGTTGGACTGCCAGACATCTCTTCCTGTCCCTGTTATACCAGCCAAAACAAATCAGTTCCAAAGCTTGACAAAGGAACCCCAATCTCACTGGTGCCCCAAGATGCGCAAACTGCTAAGCCTCTTACAACCCCAAGTAATTTGACCTTCCACTTCCATCCCCATTAGCTTCTGTGGTACCTTATCCACTCCAGTGGTGCCCCACAGCTTCCAGCCAGACTCTGCATTCATGCACGTCTAACAACATGGGACTGAATCAAGTCCTTTGTGTTCTGAGCAATAATGTAATCTCTTTACACATTCCCCAAGAGGGAATCTGCCTAACTCAGTGGGCAATAAGCAGCCCACAGGCTGGACACAATTCACTAGGATTAGCCCCTGGTGGGCTGCTAGCACTTAATTTACCTGCATGTTCATAGCATGGTTGCTTGCAGCTCCATTGGTCATGAACCGCCATCATCAGCCAGTGGGAGCTGTGGGAAAATGGTGTCTCAGTCCGCACCACTTCCCATAGGTAAATAAAGTGCTGGTGGCCTGCCAAGGTTTAACCCTAGTGAATTGCCTCTGGCTTATTGCCCAAGCTAGGTCTAACTGTACATACTATTGAATAAGATGGAAATTAAACCTTAAAATCTCTGGGGTTTAATAGAAAATTTCATCTTAGAACATATGACAGTCAAACAATACCATGCAAAAGGCTATGGAAAAAACAAATAAAAATTTTGAAGTCACTGAATATTACTTGAAGTCCAACAGAAAATGCGTATAAATAAACTCAGTTACATTGGTCAACGTTATTCTTTACTAAAAATTACACAGGAATCATGCAGCAACTTTGTGATAGAGATGAAAATCTCTCACCTTATTTTTTACAATAAGTATTTAAATTTCAATTTGTACGTTAAGTGCTTAACAGTTAGCTTAAGGTCATTAACAGTAGCTGAACACTGAATATACCCCCTAAGTAAATACCAATTCAATACATATCTGTTAAAAATCAACATAAACAAAGCATTTCGCTTGGAAAAGTATAATAAAAAAACAAATTGTAGCTTTATAAGCAATTTAAGATATTTTACTATCCACAAGTGGCTATCTAATCCTGAATATGTCCGAAATAAAGCTGCCTTATGAACAGCACATACATAAAGCACAATCTCTTAAAACTAAATGGCAACATCAGACATGCTTTCCTTCAATCATTACTCCATCGAAATAAGTACCAGGAGACTAGTGAGCTAATCAAGAGACTGGAATAAACCACTGGGGAAACACTCTCCTACACAAACAAACTCTTGGTTGTTATAATGCAAAATTAATTATGTACCTTTCTTTGTTTGTGCATTTTACCTACAAACTTGGTAAGTATTTTTAAAGTGTGAAAAAAACAGCAATTCATGAACTACTTTAAAAAGGATTTTGTATTATCAACCATTTCCATCTAGGAATGCTGAGCAGTACATATTAGGCATAAATCTTGCCATTAGGGAGCAAATGCAGTAGGCAAACCTGTCTGAGTCATCATTTTACCATGATAGGATACCCATTTTCTTTTTGGAATACAACAATATTTCTAAATTATTAGTTCAGACTGTGTAAATTCCCACTTTACATTTATAACAGATACATTTTAGAAATCATAAACACACTTATATAGCAATATATTTTGCTGTTGGAATTAAATGAGACTGACCAGAGCATCCTATTACTATTTTTTCAGAACTTTAGTTTTACTCACTTTTGAATAAACAAAACTCAAATTTTACAAAGAAACTCACCTCATTCAATCATGAAAAATATTGTCTATTAATACTTCCCATGGTGCAGCAGTGTTCATTGCACTGATTCATCATTGCTAATTCAATTAGATTGCAGTGAAATAAATAAGATAGTGGAGTAAGCTTATATACAAGGTGAGTACATGAAACTGTCACATTAATAAAATAAACAATAAAATGCAACACTGTAAAGACAGAACTGAACAAAGCACTTGTCTACAAAGTAGTTCAATCACCGTAGCGCATATGGACTAGGGATGTACATACCATTCTACTCAAGTAATGTTGTAGTACATAATGAAGAATCAAAAAATTACACAATGCATTTATTTACACTTCCCTGAGTATGCAACTTGTGAAAACTAACTTTCTTTAACCTTGCAAGTTAGCCAATGTACAAAACATGACAATATGGTATCACTTTCAAACTCCATAACCATTAAGGAAAAAAGATACTACTTTTACTCAATGAGTCATATGATGAAGTGAAGATACAAGGCCAGCATACTACCTCTTGTTACAAGTGAGAACCAAAAAGAAAAAACAAAAAACCCTCACTGACATGTCCCTCTGACTGAGGGAAAAGACTCTCCCCACATTCCACTCACACAAAAGAGCCTAGGGGGTCTCAGCCTAGTAGATTTTGTGTTCTCCAGCTCCATGGTGGGGCAGTACGGGAATGGAGCACCAGCGTGGGCTCCCCAATGTTGGAGAGGTCCCTCGGTCTCGGGGGCCGGATACAGGCAAGCCGGGGGCCACATCCGGCCCTAGGCTAGAGGTTCCTCACCCCTGCCCTTAAGAATGTTAGTGAATCTTCTTACAAATGCAAAGGGAGATACTGCCACTTTGATGCTGGCTACTGCTTTACTCCATAAATACTACCACAAATTTAAGTGAGACTATTTGGCTGGATTCCATTCAATGTGAGTAAGGATAATACAATCTGGCTCTCAATGCACTGAGAAAGAATGCATCATTAATCTTAACAAACAGTTTTGATATATCAAAAAGTTGAAGCATAAATTAACGTACTGAGTAAATACTTGAAGTAGAGAACTCTTAAAGCTACTACTAAAATATATATTTTGGAAACATGATTATCTCAAGTGATGAGGAAATGATGCTGGGCTTTTACAGCTTTCTGTAAAACTACTTATACCTTGAACTGTCTGCTTTGTATGTTCCTATAATTTATCAATTATGAGACAAACGGGTTAGCTTTTTGAGTTTTGCAATCCCAATATTGGGGAAAATCATTTTAACACACTTTTACACATTTACTGTACATCTTTAAAGCATTTTTGCATATTTAGCTTTCCAACAATTTTGGATGAGAGTGTACTGTTGCAACTCACCTTGCAAAGGAGGAAATAAACAGACTTCCAGGGCTCTTATTAAGCTCATCAGTAGGCTTTACATCTAAACATAATGGTTTATATTTCTTATCATAAGGATCAATACATCTGAAACATCTGAAGGCCATCAACACAAGTGGAAAAATATTTCTGTGTCCTCATAAGCATCCTATCATCAAACTAAGATGTCCAATATTCCATTTGCATTGAGGTTCTGAACTATTGGGGTTTTTCCAAGACTTATTTTGTCCTCTTTATTTACCCCATCATCCTATAAAACATCATGTCATGCCAATCCTCCCTCCAGAATTCTTCGGTATGACTCCAAATGTCAGCCAGAAAAGGTTGCTCAAGAACAACATTAAGCACTCTCCTTCTCTGTAGTGCTTTGACCCAGTTGCATCAGGAAGCTTAGGATGAGTTTGAAACTTTCTTCCTAAATTAAGTTACTGTCTACACTATAAATACAAGTTTCTTTTTATAACCAGTTTGTAGTATTCTCATCTGATCTAAGGAATATGGTTGAATGGTGCTCACAATACAACCAGGGCTTAGCCATCTTTCACAACTCTTGCCTCACTTTATTTGAATCAGTACATCCTGAAAAAACTGGGAGGGTTATGCCTTAAAGCCTCATTAGGGAACAGAATGCCCTGAAGATGAACACAAAGCATCATCCCGAGCATACATAGCAACGTGTTCTGGAAGCTCAGATTTTTGGACACCTGGTACATGGAAAGCAACCATGTACCAACCTGCTAGCAAAGGTGAAACACATGATTACCAGGGTCACCAACTAAATACTGACTTTGTGTTGACACAAAACAGATAAGGATTATTCATGTCATTAACTGGTTACAAACTCTACTACAAGTTATAGTAAAAACTGCGTGCATACAAGCTGGAAAAACCTTTTAGATGTTGCTTAAAATAAGAAATGTAGACGTTGTAGAACCAGTAACCCCTATTTCCACTTGATATTCTCCTGTTTAACCTTCAAGAATCCCACTAACTCTTTTGGCCACAATAACGCGCTGGTAGCTCATGTTCAGCTGATTATCCACCATGACCCCAAAAATCTAATGTTTAGTATTACAATAGGTTTCCAATCTACATTTTAAGTCTTTGCTGACAATCAGCTGTGACAACATTCATGGTTTTTAGACCTAAATTCAACTAATAATGACTTATTTTACAATATTTTGAAAAAATGTGTTTCCTCCACAAGGAAAGAAAGAATTATCTTAATTGTGTATGAGCCTAAAATCTTGCATTTTATCTAAGGCCCTAGGAAGGCCTAAATTCTGGACCAAAGCTCATGAGTTCTATGGCATTATGGTAAAGCAAACTGAAAATTGTGTATCTGCTTCACTTAAATGTAAAATAAGGGAAGCACTCATTGACCTATATATGAACATAAATAATAAAATAATTATCCCACTATTCTTTACACTTAAAATTCAGTGTATTTTATTGTGTCTCCACAGTTTCAGATCTAGTGTGACACAGAGTTCCATACTGACAAACCTAATAATGCTTTATTGTAGAAGCTGTTAGGGGCAAGTGCACATCATATGTGCAAGGCAAATGTGATTTTTGGTTGTTTGAAACTGTGGGTAAATGTATTAGTTGGATGTCATTGTAAAATAATCAGCAGTGAAACACTTATTTAAATTATCATTAGATTTCAGAAATAATACCCCTTTGATGGATAATGGAGGGTTTGCATTTTTCAGAGCTACTGTTTCAGGATGCCTGCAAACTCAAGAAGATATAATGGGGCATCAGTTTATACTTTTATACTTGTATTTTAAAGCTTTTCTTCACAAACATGAGGGTACATTTACAGGGTTCAGCAGATGCAGGAGAGGGCTAAATGGGAGGAATTTTCCCCCCATTAATTTCATTTGGGAGGGAAGGTTTGCTTCCCCAAGCAACAAGCTGCAAACAAAGCTCACATATCTGCCTGATTCACATGGATCTGACATCTGAGAGAGGAAAGGGTTGCTCAGGTCATCCACTCTGAGCCCATTCTCATTACACTGGCACGCCATTCCTTGTCTATTAACATAAATCCAAAGCAGCTCTCAAATCTGATAGCAGCTGAAGGAAGCCCCTTCATGGTTATTTCTCTCCATAGAGAATGGGTGAGCATGCAGGCAGATTGGTGTAAAAATATAACACAATCTGGGGCTGTATTAATTTTCGCTCAGAGCTTATTCTGAACTCCTCATGGCTGGTCCAAGAATGATGCTTGGCTCCAAAAGGGTCCCACACAGCCTTCCCATCATTTCCCTGCTTCCCCAGATTCAAAACCCACCATCTGCAGGTTCTGTGTGGAAGGGGACATACAGACCCAGACATGACTGCTCACCTACTGTGCATTTGAGAAGCAGAACCATGTGGGACTCATCCCTGAATATAGGGTTCTTGGGGGAATGACCAGATGCATGAATATATCTTGTAAAGAACAATTCAGAGGTGAAGAGTAGATTCCACAGCAAATCATGCTGCTGCAGAATCATGGAATAAACAAGGCTCATAACACAAATGAAGCACTGCTGCACAAACTCCTATTCCTCAATACTTACTCAGCTTAGCACCTTCATTAATTCCTATTGTGATTGATCTTTGAATTGGGAAGGAAATGGAGTAGAAAAATGTTCAGAAAGTGAAGTAAAATAATTAAAGTACTAATTCAAACTCATTAAAAACCAATCAGACTACTAACTTAAAGAAGTTAGTAGTCTGATTGGTTTTAATTGAGTTTGAATTAGTACTTTAAATAATTATTTAACTTTCATATTTTTCTGAATGCAAACAGCAGTCTTTTGTTACAATGTGATGGATTCTTTGACTTCAGATTTAGTCTGAGACAAATATAGAAGTGCCACTGCAAATTCAGGAGGCATTCTAGACATGAAAGTTACATCTATGATACGTTCTATTGTAAATTTCATTTTTACCATTGAGTTCACAAGAATCATGTTCCCAACAAACAGTCATAAATTTCTATCCTATTTTCTGTAAGAAGTTTGTTCTTAAGGTCTTTGATGTAAATTAAGGAATGTTACCAATTAAGAGAGAGAGGACTATGTCATCCTTATATCAACCACTTGTTTCAGGGTATATTTGAAGGAGGTGGTATTCAAGAACCTCTTTAGAACTTTGCTTGAAATGTTTGATTATGAATGGAATACCACAGTAAGAAAACAAAGAAATTCAATTCAGATCTAATGTTCGCTGGCCAAGATTTAATTTCCAAAAAGACACAGAGGCTTCTCATTGAACAATGCCTGCGTTTAGCTCATCGTACTCAGACAGTACTTGTGCCAGCACACTTAAGCCTTTCGAAGTTCCACTATTCATTACAACACACATCAACATTCTCCAATTCCTGCCAAGGTTCAGACAGAGCTCATTCAGTCTAAGCTGAATATTAGGTCCAATCAAAGGCGTTCAAGGAAAACATGAACAAGTGTTTTGTACGCAGAGCTCAGCTGTTGGCAGGGTGTGTTAATGTAGTAGTGTTCCCAGCTAATTCCTCTAATTTAGAAAGTGGCTTTTGAACTAAACTGAGTTACCTCTCTTGAATTTCAGTATGAACCAATATAAATGGGAAAATGTTTTTAATTACTGAATAAGAGAAAGGTTTTATTTTTTAAATTAACTTTCCATTTAGCATTTTCCGTGAAAAGGATAACATGTGCACAAGGAAAGTCAGATAATATCTGCCCCTTTTATTTAAAATAAAATAACAGAATCCAAGAAATCATCTTGAGGATTTATAACAAACTAACATATACATAGAGTAGATTAAAGCACCCCAAAACATTATGCTAATACAAAAGAAGTTTTAAAAATGCATTAAAGATAATGTGAGCCAACTTTAGTGAAAATACATTCATCAATAATGTGTACTCAGGAACATACACGAAGACGGTACAAGATTGCTGAATGAGCATCAGGAACTGGCAGAGGTAGCAACTGCAGACTGGCAGTTGCTAGTAATAACTAATATTACTGGTAGCAGTATCATAAGTATTATAAGAGTGATTCTTTCGTTTTAATGCATGAATTGAGTTTTATCCTTAAAATACAGAGATTCTACCACTTTGTTATGAATGAACATAGTGTATACTTCCCAAATTTAAAACACGCAGACCATTTTGGTACAGAATGAATTTTCTCAGAATTTGTAAGTAAATGATTAATTAATTTAGGAGTTGAAATTAAATAAAAATCAACACTTAAATATTTAGCTCCTTGTTTCAGATCACTTTTTTGTCTCTAAAAAAGAGCTCCATGTGGCTTGAAAGCTTCTCTCTTTCACCAGCAGAAGCTGGTTCAATAAAAAGATATTATTTCATCCACAGTATGTTTTCACATTTTAACATATGTAGATTTTTTTATAATTGAATCTTAATTCTAAAAATGATTGGTTTGTATATCTTGTTTTTTGGATTATTACAATTACCCTGTTTTTACTTTCAAGACCAGGTGCAGGTGGGTAGAAGAACAGAAGACAGCTATGAATAGAGAAGTGAAAGGGATAGGAAGAGGAGCAAGAGAGCTACTGTGCTTTGGCAGCAGGGTGCTCTGTATTCTGCTGCAACCTGGTGGCTGCTGTTCAGTGCTAGTGTCCTGTATGTGGACACCCCAGCTCCTTAGTTGCCAGTTCCCTGTCCCTCACCCCACTGTGGCAGCTAGCACATGCTGTCAGACTCCTGCCTTTCCTTTGGGCCAGGTATTTCCATCAAATGTTTCTTATCTGCTCCCCGGCAGCCAGCTCAATGTCATGTTGTCACCACCACCCACTATCACCACCACTGTATCACCTTGTACAGGTTGCAGGAAGGCAAAACCACAGTTGCACTTCCAAGAGATAGTATGGGGCCAAATACCACTACGAAACACATCAGCCACCTACAGTATTTCCATTGCAGCGATACAAGCCGCCCCTCCTCTTGGTGCCACCATCCCTGCCGTAAAGTAACTGATATTCACACACTCTGAATTCAAGTTTAACGTAGTTTTTAATCTAGAAATAAAAGTAATACCTCAGTTTTATAAACATACTTTTCTTTCTGTATGATTTACTATTTTTATTACTATCGCACGCAGGAGCCTGATTCATGGACCACGATCCCATTGTGCCAAGTGCTGTACAAATACAACTGTACAGCTCCCAGCAGAAAGGGGTCTTTGCCTATGAGTAGGGCCCCTAACTGCTAGAATATAGCAAACATATAAGAAATGAAGAATAATACAAGAAACAAAATTGGATACAGACAGACAAGGAAATCCCAGAAAGCAACAAGACAGTATTTGTCAGCACAAATTGGCAGTGGTCTCATCACACCACCAGCCTAATCATTTTTTATTCATAGGCACCACAGCAAAGGAAAGTTTTGAGGAGGGATTTGAAACTCGATAATGAGATAGCTTTGAGGATATTTTTAAGAATAATTTGCTTTTTTGTGTTGGATTTAGGGATGTTAACCAGTAAGCATGAGGCTTACCAGTATGCGCAGTGGTTAACCAGCCCTTGCTGGTGAACTCCAGCAGTGGCCAGGCACATCATTCTGTACCAGGGCAGCCCCCGCCATGGCACAACTGTGGGACCTCAGGCCCATGGCAGAACTGGCAGTGGAAACCCATTATCGCGGCCACAGTGGGGACAGGCAGCAACCTCTAAGTTAAATGTTTAACCAGTTAAGCACTAGTGCTTAAACAGTTAACCCCCCTTTTTCCTTTTACATCCCTAGTTGGATTTTACTAACAACAATGTGATAAGAATATAATTTTTCCAAAATAAAGGCATAAAAAATTATTTCAAGGAAACTGCTGTTTATTTAAAAAGAGACGTATCTGTTAATAGTCAATACTTCCAGCCAAAACGCACACAAACTAGGTGAACCACAGTGCTTAGTGTTGTAAATGCCATAAACAGTCTGGAAGCTGCTTTAAATGAAGTGAAGTACCTCTTTTGACAGAGCCCCGAGCAACACTCTGCCTGGAGGAACTGAGATTAATTGCAGCTTTTCAGAGCAGCTTAAAAATGTGAGTGTGTTTCCTGAGTGGAAAATTTGTGGAGAAGGAAAAGATGGAGGAATGCCTAGAATAGTAAAACAGGAAAAAAGCTGTATTCCAGTGCAAATATTTGGGGAATTGTACTTCAATCTAGCTTTCTGATTATAAGAAATATAATTAATTGAGCACAATCTATCAAGACAATCTGCAAGACATAAATGAGAAGTAGCTATAGAAGAGAAAGTGAGTGATTGTACATACCCAGTGGCCCTCAAACTTATTTTTGACTTTTGTCTTTTTCCACCACTAGACAATTTTTACACTAGCAAAGGGACAAACAAGATAAAAAAAACCATCTTGAACTTACACTAAAAATATCTTGGCTGCTTACATATAACTGATATTAATTTCAGAATCCAGAATATCTAATCAGTAGTATTCATATATAAGTACTGAAAATAATCAATTATGCCAATTCATTGTCCATATTGACAGAGCTACAATATCTGCAAAGGAAATAAAATCCTCTGATCTTGTTATCTCTTGTCCCTTCCCCACAGGTCCTACCAAATACTCAACTATTTAGATCCCATTCTTTTTGAATACTACAATTTGAACACATTTGCTCCAAACCTATTTTGTATTCCACAGAGTGGCCTTGAGTGAAACTTAATTTCAAGGCTTAAAGGTTATGACAGAAATGTCTAAAAGTGGTACTGTTTAATACAATAGGGATGGGCTGCATCTAGTTAAGATTTAGTTCTAATTGCACTTTAGCCTACCTTTTAGTTGCTCTGGCCTCACTCAAATTCATTTTGAACTAAAAGTTTTTTTTCCATTTTGAGCCATAGCTGACAAGTGATTTAAAATTAAATGTTTTAAGCAATTCAGTTATGAAAAATATTTTCTCCATAGCCAATCAGTATTTCTGCCCCCCTTATCTAGCTTAAAGACCAATAACCCGTTTCACCGAAACTAAATTACAAACATCCAAAGCTCTTTGGGGACTGACATAACTACCTCAATCTACTTTTCTGATTTGAAGGAAAATAATTGTGCACTAGTTTATATTTATAAAAGCACTAGACAAGTGTAAGGTCAATAGGAAAGTACAAAGGGGGACCAATCCTGTTTGGAGAAGCTGGGTGCTACCTTACAATAAAGTGACTTCAAGAAAATATGCCTTATATCAGTGTTTCTCAAACTGTGCTCCATGGAGCCCCAGGGCTCCGCAAGACATCTCCAGGGGCTCCACAAGGTTGACAAACTGGAAACATTGATAGGTACAACACATACAATCAGTGGGCCATTGGGGCTCCGCATAAATTGTTACGCATGTAAAGGGCTCCGGAGCCCAAAAAGTTTGAGAACCGCTGCCTTATATGTTCAAAATATAACTGGATCATTCTCTGTTAGTTGTGGGGATTTTTCCCCATTTTCAGTATTAATTGGCTATCAAAGAATTATATTTGAGGGAGACAGCCACATCAGTACTCACTATCATATATGAACTTTAAAATAAACAGCAAAGTTAATTGTTTTCTAGGGAGCAATATATTTGACATGAATATTCTAGTCTTCAGTTACACAGAATTTCAGTGTCAATTTGAGCAGCCCAAATAAGTAATCTAAACTGACAGAACTGAGTCTATTTTATATGTTTAATCAAAATATGAAGAGAAATAGATCATCCATTTTCTTTGTACATCTTGAAATAAAAATGTGGCTAATAATGTATATTCTAGATGCATTCGTATGGCCTATGATGCCTTTTGTGTATCTTAATCAATGTGCTGACCGAAGATTCTATTAGACTGCTGTGGCTTGTGCTCTGTCACCTGTTTTACAGTGTGTTTCAAGGCCAAAGTATCTCCTAAAACAAGCATCCAAATCAGAATCTGGAGATCAGGTCTTTTAAATTAAACTCTCACACTCTCCTCCCATTACAGTCCACAATCTATTTTTAGTCTTGCTGGTTTGTGGAGTGAGAAACTAGGAGATCCAATATAACCATTTACAGAACACAAGAATGGCTAGCCATAAGGCAGTCCAAAAAACCAAACCAAAACAAAGGACCCTCTACTTGCAATGGGTGACAAGTCTTCCTCTAGGAAACATTAAATCATTAACTAAAGGAGAACCATCCATTTAAATTAAGTTAATCTCTAATGCAGATTATCACATTACAATTATTCTTGAACAAAACTGTTAGGGATAACATTGGCTTCACTAAAATGTGCAATTGGAGGGTTATTACTACAAACTACTAAAAATTCAGGACAAGAAGAGCTAATCAAAGATGTGGTTTATTGCTCACAGCACTTGGAGGCTGGGGAGAAGGGTGCAACAGCCTCAAACTGGTCTGGGACCATAAGACAATGGATAACAGATCTCCTTCAACACAAAAAGGGAAGATGCTTTTGGGAAATTAAAGAAAAAATGTTTTCCTATTAAGGACTAAGACCCTCCCTGGCAAAGAAAAACTTCACTGTCACACTGGGGAAATATGAAAGAAGCTGGGTGAAATGTGTCTGAGAATGAATTTTCTAAGATTCATAGTTTTAATTTTTATTAACCAGCATGCTATGCGCCTAAGTTTAAATCATGCATAGCTATGCCTTTTATATTGTATTTGTTGATATTTACATCATTATGTTTATTAACTGCCACTTTCTCATTGGTTTTCCATCCAATGTCATGTAATCTTTGGATTTACAGAAAGTGAAATAACTTAATGTGGGATTACATTCACACCCTTTGTTATTTTCATACAAACCTGGGTGTGGATATTCCTAATTCAAAATAAGAGAGATCTCAACCAGATTTGTTCTAAAATAATAAAAGGTATGAATTAAAACCAGAGTTCATTACTTCATTGCCAGTGGTTGTGTAAACAAGTCCTCTGCCAGGCACTTTTAAAAGATGCTCATTGACCTCTGACTCTGGGAGGCAGAAGCAGAAATGACATAATGAGCTTAAAGTCTCCAAAGGTTTGTCTACAAGCGTTATTTCAGAATAACTGATGTCATTTCAAAATAACAAAATGTGTGTCTACACAGCAATAATAATTATTTTGAAATAATGTCCAGATGGAGGACTTCTTATTCTGATTCCTGTAACCCTCATTTTACGAGGAGGAAAGGAAGTCGAAGGAAGAGTGTTCCTTCCTTCGACTTTCTGCTGTGTAGACAGCGCCAAAAGCCGAAATACGCTATTTTGACTTCAGCTTCACAATTGACATAGCTGAAGTTGCGTATCTTAATTCAACTTTAGCCCTGCTGTGTGGATGTACCCCAAGAAAAATCCCCACAAAAGCTATATGGAAGCTAGTTATAATCACTGTGGCAGGAGAAGAGAGCTAACAAACAGGAAGGGTAAAAAGCCAGGCTTACATATATTGGTCTCAAATATTTAGCGAACAGAATTAAAAAACACAGTTCTTTTTTGGATGACATTTTAATAGATCTTCTTTAAAGTCATCTTAGCCATTTTGGGCTACAGTTGCCTATTTCCTCATGGCAGCTACAGTGTTAATACCACAAATGCATAAAGAGACAATTCACTCTAGCATCCAGTCTCTCCTAACTGTGACAAGATGAAAACTTTCTTGCAACAGGTGGTAGCTTGACCTCTTTTTAACAAACCCAGCTGAGCAGCAAAAACTGCTTGACATTCTGCAATCACATTTCTTGTTGTTCCAGAATGACCTATTTTGCACTAAAGTGAACCATGAATTCATACATATTAACTACTAACTACAGATACTATGGTTCAAAACAAGTAAAAGGGGGTTAAAATTCAACACTTAATCGAAGAACTCCTTAGCTGAAACTTCTTTGATGTGAAAATTTAAAAACACAATAAAGCTTAGACACCCTTGATTGATTCCATTTAAAAGCATCCAGTAAAAGTATTTTTAGAATAGCTTCAAAGTGTCTATCACTGTCTTAAGTAATTAATACACTGATGAAAGTGAAAAACTCAAAATTCACAACTTGTATACAACTGTATGACATTAATCTCCACTATGAACTACAGTTCCTATTTAACAAAATATTAATATTTTATATTAAATAAATTAGAAGTATCTCTAAGCAGTTGTGCTAAGCAATGTGTTTTTTCAGATATAAAACCACTTCAGAGTAGTCTGCTTCTTAGTGATTTAATTTATTTCAAAATATATTTTATATGACAAATATTAATGTGCTACATTATTTACAACTTAAAAATCTGGAGGAACTGACAGCAAACTTCCGGTGAGTGAGAACTGAGTATGCTTATTGGATTAGTCACCACAAGTGAGTTAGGAGGAACACGTCTTTTCCCAGGGTCCATGTATCAGTCTGGAGTTTAGGTATCTGGACACCTAATATGGGGCTGCAGTGTGCTTATACAGAGGCACAAACGTATCTACTTAGGGAGTTTTTACTGCCAAATTTAGGCACTGACCAAGTTTGTATGCCAACAAGCTGAACAAGGTCTGATTCTGGTAGTTAGAAAACTGAGTCCTTTTGTGAATCCTTTATACCCACCCAAACTTTGTGGATCTGAATTCTACTTTGGCCACAAAAACCCACTATAGCCGACAAAATTTACACCTGTTAATTTTGCTGCTTGCGGGCTGCTATGCTCAGAACACAATACTGGCATTGTGAACATACCAGGAAATCTTTGATACCTGATTTAGGCAGGAGAGTAGAATGTTTGGTGTTTTTTCATATTTACTCTACAATCAGAAATGTCTCCTGAATTCAAGCTCAGCTGGCAAAAAAATGAAAAGTAAGTCTGCTGTATTTTAACAGAATTCACCTTCCCGGCCACTTTTCTTTTATTTGTCCTCCAAATCCTCCTCTCTCTCAATTGTCCTCCAAATCCTCCTCTCCGCCAACCTAACAGTCATAATCAGCAAAAATTCAGCACAACTTGGAAAGCTATTCATTCTGGCCAGACTCAGGGTCAAACTAATCAAAAGAATGGATGACTTGCTGCTAATGACCATAAAAGAAAAAAAAACTCTACATACATGTACATATTGAATTACACAGTTCTACAGGAAAAGAAAAGAGGCAGTCCTGATGAAAAGAGGCATGATGATGAAATCAGCATTAAATGGAACTCTGGTAGCTGAACAGCCTAAGAAACTCAAAATATTGCTATGGATGTGCATCCAAAAAGATAATTTTGGATTGGGTATAATTACCCCAAATTTGGATAAATTCTGGGTTGAATAGTTAGCATATGCCATTGTCTAATACATATTAGAATGATATATGGCAATCTTCTATGGACACAATTCATGGAAAACAAAGGCATTCAAGTATTTGTGAGCTGTACAATGAAAATATAGATTTAGTATGGAAAAACTTTGGTTTCCTAATTATGTAATTAAATCTCTTAGAGTAAGATTTCAAATGGATAACTGCAGAAGTGCTAAAGTGAGATCTTACAAAACACATTTTTTGTTTCCTCCTCATTTCAACATTATACAATGAAAGAATATGCTGCTTTCATCAGCTATGATTGCCAGTTAATCCAGATACAAAACAAGTTCTTCCCCTTAGCTATACATGGCTCTTTTTCTACAGAATTTGTGTATGGAGTAGGAAAAGCAACCTTCTGTACAAAGTAATGCTAAATGTGAAGGCCACTATATTGACTTTGTTTGTACTATAATAAATATTCAAGGATAAATGTAACAAAAGAGTTGGCACTTCATGATGTAGTTATAAATTCATGATTTTTTGCCTACATCACAATTGCCTATTGAGTCATTGTGCATAGTGACCTTTATAATTTGCTTATGTTCAAATGACATTTGATTTGTCAGTAATCAGTCAATCCCACCCATTACATTCCCTGTAAGTAACCGTCTTTGGTTTAAAATTATTATTATTTTTGGATATCATATCTTAATTGAGATTTATTGCTATGGAAAGACAATTATAGACACATCACTAAATGATTGGTTGAATCAAAATAGGAAAGAAAATAATTGTATAGCCTATAACAGAAAAAAAGGTGATATATATTTTAAAAAACCCTAGAAACTTAGTACATACAGATGCACAATAGTACGCACTTTATGTTACTCGTATGTAGATTTTATTCCTTGGAATATACAAATTTAGAAAAGCACCTTATATGCATAATGATGTATATTGATACTGAATATTGTGTGCAAGCACAAATACTGAACCTTGCATCTGTTGCAAATTTATCTGGATTTATTGAGCCCAAATATGTACTATTGAAAGATCACTGATTGCCAATCCTGTGGATACAGCTATTCACAATTAAACAGTTTACACATAGTAGAGAGGGCACAGAGCACTAGCTGGTAGTCAAGAGTTAACTGTTACATAATGCTGACTTTATTCCTTTAACATGTACAATTTCTCCTGCCTCTAACACGCACATTTTAACATCAAAAGCTATGAATGAGATACATCTGGCCCATTTAATTAGCCTCATGAACACAGGTCCTACCTGATGTAGTCGGTTTTACCCACGAAAGCTCATGATTCTATATATTTTTGTTAGTGTCTAAGGTGCAACAGGGCTACTTGTCGTTTTTATTCCTTTACTTATTCATTCCTTCCCCAACCATAAAATTAATTCTCTGCATTTGTATAACATGATTTCTTTTGTTTTTTAGTATGTCTCTTCCTCATCTGTATCACTCTGTAATTTCCTTTACACCATTCCCTGTCAGCCAACATGGGACAAATTTTTAAAGAGATGAGATAAAAATGCATGCATATGTCCATTTGTGCTCGTGTCTCAGAGGTATTATTTGGACACACTTTTAGTACTGTGATCCTAAGTTCCCTCAGTCCAGTCTATCCCTTACTAACTTCTGTCACTCCTCAGCTGAGTTTTTTAAAATTCCTCTTTTCATGCTGTGCATATATTTTATTGAATATACATATTATTTTATATACAGAATTTGTGCTGTAGAGCCAAGCAGTCCCATTTGTAGTAAAATCAATGAGCAATAAATTAGCAAAGAAATTAGCTACATATACATTGTACCTCTAACTCACAAGGAAATGACAGCTTTGTAATAACTAAAAACTTACGTGAGTAGAAAAAAAAATCAACTGTGGGTCAAAAAACTGTGAACATTCAGCTGGGAATGATGCAAAGCCTGCACTATTATCCAGAGGACTACATTTGCAGTAGAGGGAACATCATACAAAATATGCAGTGAGATAGATTTGTCATAGACATGGTTCTCTACATTCAAGTACATAAATTTAAACTAGGGATGTAAGTGAGTAAGCAACTAGTTGACTAACCAATAAGCCTAGGCTTAGCTGAGTCAACTAACCACATTCACCTCCCCCATTACTGCCCCTGTATCAGAGGCACCAAGGTTGGGGGGGAAAGCAGGAGCCAGTGCTAGGGGAAGCTGGCTTAAAAGCCCGTTCCCCTTAGCACCATCTCCGCAGTTCCAGCAACCCCCGCCCTGCACTGCTGTCTCTATTAGAGGCAGCAGCATTGGGGCCAGGCAGGGGAAACTGACATGAAGCAGCCTCTGCCTGCAGTGGGCCCAGGCTCACCACAAGCAAAGGCTGCTCCAACAGCAGTCCATGTCCATGGTGGGCCAGGTTGGCTGTGGACAGAGGCTGCTCCAGCTGGGTAAGCAGCCTGGCTCAGTCCCAGCTTGCACCGGGTTTGGGGCCTACTCATGCTGCCGGACTGCCTTCCCTTATTGACTAATTGAGTAGTCGATAAAAATGGTATTGACTACTTGATTAGCCAATTAATTGCTTCTTAACATCCCTAATTTGAATGCCACATGCTGACCACCCTAGTGAATCTGGGTTCCATGAGAACATTGAAAATGTATATAATAAATAAGTCATCATTACAATGTGTTACTGAACAATCTACAAAGTATACTTTGAGCCTAGGAGCAATCACTCCTAATCTTCTCTAAAACTGGTTGCACTCTACAGACACTGAAGGAGTGGGGGAATAGCCAGGCCTTCTTCTTAAATGCTTTTGAAGGAAACATTGAGAAGGCATACTGAGAAAAGGATGTGGTCCTGCCTGCAGGGATAAAATATCCAATTATTGATACTGAAATTACTATTAAACTGAGACAATGTGATGTGATTAAAGAAGCAAGTAGGATAGTGTGCATGCTATGCACTTATGTCTGTAAACCAGTGGTTTTCAAAGTAGGGTCGTGGGTCCACATGGAAACAGTACCACTCACACCACTTCCTGCAGCTCTCCCATTGGCAAACTGCAGCCCACGGGAGCTGTGAGGCTCCATACCTATGGACACTTACACAAACAAAGCATCTCACGGCCAGCCAGTGGCTTAGCCAGGTGGGACTACGAACCAACTTTGAAAATCCCTGCTCTAAACTATGTTTCCAGAAACCCTCAGCACACTCAGAATTGAACAAGCATTTACGTAGATAATAAAAGTGCTATGCTTTCTCTCCTGACCCGCTTGACTCTTCCTTAACTAACCTTGATAGCTAATGGGGCTCATAGGTTAGAATCTATTTTGTTATAAAAGTTTTATTATTTGAGAGATGAGTGGTACATTTGCACTCTGCAACTACATGCCGTGCAACAATACTTTCAGTACAGGTTGAACCTCTCTAGTCTGGCAGCCTCAGGACCTGAGCACACAGGAGGTCAATACCAGGTCTGCATAAAGGGATTTGTGAGAGTGGCAACATACCATGTAAGCAAATATTGTTTGTGACTTGAACTGTGTGGCAGTTTTTGTATTAAATTGGTATGATTTTAATGTGCAAGCAGTGGAAGTGTATGCACCACTGTTCCAAGATATACCACACATTCAAAAATAATTTAGCATAGGTTCAGTTGGTTTGTACTATAAATTTATAAACCAAAGTACTGCAAACTTCTTCACTTTGTCCCCCCATGTTATTCTATGGCAATAAATGGACTCTACAGTTAGCACAGACCATGAATATACAAGTTGAACCTCTCTAGTCTGGCACTCTCAGGTCTGGCATGATTTTAGTTAGCCAGTTGTCCATTTATCATGGGTGTGGCCAAGTTTCCTGCAGTCTCAAAGTTTGTTTACAGACACTAGTCTTGGCCCTCAATGTTCTATGCCGTTATTTCGCTCTAATTTACCCCTAAATGTCTTCTAAGAGCCCAGTAAACAGCTGAAGTGTTGGTAATTCTGCTAGACAATAGTGACCTCCCATGGTTTGGCAAGTTCTCTGGTTCCACCGGTCAGGTCCCACAGGTATCACACTAGAGAGGTTCAACGTGTACTGAAAGATGTTTTAGGTTGTGTGTATAAACTGTAATTTGTATCAATCACTCAGGAAAATAATTTTATCAGTCTCATTCTTCCAGTCTATGTAACTGGGCTAATTCATAGCAGTGTAAAATTGTAAATCTCTTCACGTGCATCAATTATAACTTATGTAACTCCCTCAACAGCATTTAAAAGACAAAGAACTGAAAACAATATTCTGCTTGCTGACAGTACAAAAATCTAGCTAATATAGGTTTAGAACAACTTTGTTAGCTGTTAAAAATTGTAAATACCCTTTTCCCCACAGTCCTGGAACTGTTCAAGGAATTGTCCCAGCTCACTGGTTTTCAATCAGCTAGAAGTGGTTCTAATCTATTCTGTTCCATGCCATGTTTATTATAAACTGGCAAACCGAATGCAGCGTTAGCCTGTATCTCAGAAAAAAAGGATCAGAAATAAAACTGTGATTATTCCTGGATATTAGTCACTTCATAATAATTCATTCCTTCATCATCATTCTTTTATTCTTAAAGACCCCTCCCAATCTGATGCTTTTAGTGCTATGCAGCAGAGCAAGAACATTTAAACTACAATAAAAGGATTACAATAAAACTACTCATTAAAATTCAAAGAAAATTAAATGAATTTGAAAGAGTCCATTACAGGAAATAAGGCTGAATAAAGGAGGGAAAAGGTGCCAGATTACTGGGGGGTGGGGGGGCATAAACCCCAACCACTAGATACAACAGTTATACAAGATTACAAAGGAATCCATAAATTGATTCTTGTGTGAACTGATGAAGCTACTATAACCGTGGGGCATATGGCATTTAAGGAGGCCACAGAAAGGGCTAAAGAGAAGCATCCCATCTGAAAAGCAGCATCAAACTCAGAGGCACAGGATTCATGTCCTTATGACAATGGTAAACAGTAGAACAGTAGAAGTGTTGGTAATGCTGCTATATAATATTGACCTCCCTGAAACTGAAACTGCCAGGGCAATTACATTTTCCTGATGGCTGACCACACCTTAAGGAGATTTTTGTAAGCATAAGGGAAAAAAGAATAGAAAAATCTTCACCCGGAGAAAAGAACTACTTTTCTTATACCAAATCAAGCCAGCATAGTCACTATGTAGTAGTCAGGTTTCATCACAGAGATCCATTTTTAACAGGCACCACTAGATATCAGGATAGGAAACCTTTCATTGAAAGCTATTCTTTTTGACACATTGTCTGGAAGGTCTAGAAACTTTCTGTAATGGACTCTGGGACAGAGGGCCCACTGATGAAAGCACCACCACTAATCTAGAAACATAATAAGTCTGCATTTTATCCCCACAACAACTCAGAGAGGCTGATTAATAGAACTGTGTTCTCTCAACTCTCTCGAGTGAAGTTGAAATGAAACAACACATTCCCTTGATAATTTCTCCAGTAGCAGTTCCCAGGTGATTCGTTACAATGCCAAAAAAAAAAAAAAAATCAGTAAGGACTTACTATATATATGGACAAGAAGAATTAGGGGGTCTTAAATGTCTCCTGAGAAAATACATACCATCCTTGAGTTCTGGAATATTTCTAACAGCCTGATCCAAGCCCACTGAGGTCCCAGAAAGAATCTCGTTTACTTCAAGAGGAGTTTGATCAGGCCCTTGGTAACTGGTCTAAAGATCCTTCCCAAAGTAACCATCATAATGTAGAGGGACCATGATCTAGAATTTTGCAGAATTATTTCCACCTGTACATGAATGTTGCTGTGGTGGTGCTTGCTGCTGTAAGATACATAAAATACAAATCTAGAGCCATATCATGGAGATTACAGGACATTAGATTAGAGAGTCCTGACTTGCAGAGTAGGATTGAGGCCATGCCTACACTAGCATGTTCTGTCATCAAAAACTGCCCTGTGTTGACAAAACTGCTTTCAATTAGTTCAATTTCCTATAAGCTGGTCCCAGAGAGAAAAATAAAATCTCTTAAGTGAATATATAAGTTTCATTGACTTGGCGTCTTGCCTGGCTCTACTACATTGAATACACTGCAGATCAAATATTTTGATTCAACAATAGTTTTTAATGTGTGCCCAATTTATTCTTTGATGTACCAATACCAAAACTCCTTGAAACAGTGTTTCAAATAGAAATGTCATGACTATTTGAAAATCATGCCAATTTTTTTGCATCATAAGCAGTTAAATCAATTTATTGAATATTAGCTATTGCTGACAGTTTCCAACACTTTAATTTTGCTTACAAAAAAAGGATAAACAGTAAATACATAGGATCTAAACTACAGCATTGTTAAATGTGTTAAAGATATGTATCATTAATAAATAACTGATAATTTTGAATCATCCCTGCTCCCACTTGTTTATGAGGTAGTTTTTTAAGTATGCAGACAAAAATCCCAATTGTCTTAACTAACCCATGGAAATATGTTACTTCTGGCTTCTGTAAATGTGTGACACTAGGCAATCTCATTTACAGGAAATACATATTATTGTAGCTCATCATAAGAAAAGAGTATACAAAAAGGCTCTCTTGACTAAATAACAAACAACAAGCCCCACCCTCCTGCCTCCCCCCACGCACACATAGCCTCTAAATAAAGAGCAAAACTCAACCGAACTCGTCCAAAGCACTCTTCAAACTTCAGAACAGATAGCAAAGAGTTATAAAAGGGTCTCATGCAACTGGGTGACAGGGAAACAAAATGGCAGATGAAATTCAGTGTTGATAAATGCAAAATAATGTACTCTGGAACACATCATTCCAACCATACACACAAAATGATAGGGTTTACATTAGCTGTTAGCACTCAAGAAAGATATTTTGGACTCACTGTGGAATGTTCTCTTAAAACACCTATTCAGTGCACAGTGACAGTCAAAAACAATAGCAGAATGCTAGGGACCATTAAGAAAAGACAGAAAATATCATAATGCCACTATTTACATCCACTTTACACGCAGACTTTGAATACTGTGTGCAGTTCTGGTTACCTCATCTCAAAAAAGATGTATTAGAAATGGGAAAGGTCCAGAGAAAGGAAACAAAAATGATTAATGGTATGGAACAGCTTCCACGGGAGGAGAAATAAAAAGCGTGGGACTGTTCACTATGGAAAAGACATGACTAAGGGGAGATAAGATACAGGTCTATAAAATCATGACTGCAGTTGAGAAACTGAACAAGGAAGTGATAACCCTTGTGATGGGGTGTCTGCCCCACACTGGCCCTTTACGTCTAAAACTCAGCCCTGGGAGAGCGCTAAGAGCAAAGCCCACAACTATGGTTGATATTAGGGATGTTAAATATTGGTTAATTGAATAGTCATTTAACTTCATGAATTCTTATCGATTAGTCAACTATTCTATAGTCCCCAGGGATGGGGCCAGAAGCCAGTGCGCTCTGGCCCCAATCCTGAGGAGCCCCTGCCACTCCATGCTGCTGCCTCTGTATAAGAGGCAGCAGCATGAGGTTCCAGGTGGGACCTGGTCCACAAGGGGAGCCAGTTTAAAAACCAGCTCCCCTCACAGACCAACTGCCTGTCGCCCCACGCTGCTGCTTCCGATACAGAGGCAGCAGCACAGGGTGTAGCAGCCCCTGTCCAGGGGGACAGGCTCAGCTCCCAGACCTGGCACGAGCTGGAACTGAACCGGGCTGCCTGCCCATCTGGCTCCTAATACACTTTAAATGCAGAACCACAGTGGGGGTAGGTCCCAGACCAAGACGAGCCAGGACTGAACTGGGCTGCTGGACAACTTTCTAAAAAATTTACTGACAGGTAAGGTTTGGGGGGGAGAGGAGGGGATAACGCATGTAGTCTATAGCATTAACCTATGAGCTTTTGCTTATCAGTTAATCGGTTAATAGACTACACTATTACATCCCTAGTTGATATTGCCAATTAGGGCCCAACTGTGGGCTGTAAAAATAAGGGCTCCAGGAAGGAGGAAGGGAGAGAGACTCTCTTGCTCTGGCCGGGGAGCAGGAAGGACCTAGGTGCTAGGGAAGCTAGAGGCTTCCTGATTTAGAGCAGGGCTGGGGGACATCAGGCAGAGCTGGGGAAGCTCTGACCAGGCAAGCGCCCAGGCCACAGGGCCTGAAGCAAGGCCTCAGGGTACCAGTGAGGCAGCCAGGATAGGCAAAAGCAGCAGGTCAACAACCCTGTGCCAGTGATGAGTGGCCATTACAGACTGCAGTTTGTTCCTGTGGTAGGGGTTAGATGAACGCTGGCAGTGGGTCACTGAGGCAAGCTGGACATAGGGGGTTGGGAGTCACCAGAGGAGGAGGACTCCAGAGTGTGGGGGCACTGCAGTAGGGCAATACCCAGGTAGGAGGGCGCCATGGTCTGGGAGAGACATGGGCCTTGATATACAGCGGTGGAGAATAACAAGTAACAGCAGGTGACACACCAGCCAGAAGGGGGTGCTCCAGCATCAGAATGCTAATTCCCTGAGTGACCAGCAGGAGGTGCCCTTGGTGGTGAGGCCTGCCACGTTACAACTCTTCACATAACACAAAAACACCAGTGCTCACCCAATGAAATTAATAGGCAGCAGGTTTAAATCAAACAAAAGGAAATACTTCTTCAGACAACCTATAGTCAACCTCTGGAACTTGCCAGATGTTGCGAGGGCCAAAAGTATGAGTGGTTTCAAAACAGCTCCAACAAACCAGCTAAAGATGGCCAGGGATGCAACCCCATGCTGTGGGTGTCTCTAAACCTCTGACTGCTAAAAGCGGGGATTTGAAGACAGGAGGTGATTACTTGATAACTTGCCCTGTTCTAGGTGGATCCAGAAAGGATGTTTTTCTGTTCAAATGGAACAAGCAAAGAAAACTGACCCACTGTTGAAAACAAAAACTTTAGTGAAAGTTTCACATGCATTTTGATAATCTGTATGTGACAATTTCAAGAGAAGGATAGTACTATAAGTCATCTGGAGAAAGACAAAAAGCCTCTATGTGACTCTGCTTTTTCAGTTATCTAGAAAAAAAAACTGCTTTGGTCCCTTCAATATTTCCTGAAAGTAACAGAGAAGAAAGATTAATGGATCAAAGCCATTTAATCCACACCCCACCACAAGACACCAACATTTTAAACCTTTTCTCTGACAGTTTTATGAATGTTTTCAAACTCCTAACTCTAGCAAAACTAAAAAGAGAGAAAAATGTTTGGTTGGCCAAATAAAGACTAAGCATTAAAAATACAAATGGGCTATAAATAAAATGCAGAAGTTAAAATATATTTCCCCATAGTGTAAATCAAAATTAATCATGCATTCATGTTATATTAACTTTAATTACATCCGAGCTACTTTAAAAGCAAACAACATTAACAATGTGAAAATCAAGTGTGCCCATAGTGGATTTGCTTTGTATAGTTCACATTGTTCATACCTTGGATATAAAACAGCACTGTCATATGTTCCAAATGTATATCAGGACAATTATGACCATTTATTTTCTTTTAAAAAAGCTGTTTAATAATTGTATAGAAGAAAACAAAATAGACTGCCATGCACATCTTAATATATAAGGTCATTTCAGTTACATTGCTCACCTTCATATAATGAAATACAATCTAACAGGCATTTAAACTAGAGATGTTAAAATGCATTTAATTAAGTAATTGTGTAACTGCTGAAAATTTCAGTGTTACACATGGGGACAGACAGCTTCTCAGAGCTGGTGCACATGGGGAGCTGGCTTATAAACCAGCTTCCCACACGTACTGGCTGCGCCTCCTGCCCCATGCTGCTGCCTCTCTATCAGTTACATGCAAGCTCCTGCTCTGTACAGTGAGCCATCTTAAAAGGCATCTCCCCACACACACCAGCTCCTGGGGAGCCACATGCCCCTCCCCCCAGCTGTTCCTTCTGATACAGAAGCAGCAGCACAGGGAGGGGAGCATCTTTTAAACTGGCTCCCAACCGTGAACATTAACCAATGAGTCCAGCCTGACTGGTTAACCATGAACACAGTTACACTTGGTCATCCCTAATTTAAACTGAGTCCAAAAAGATAACTAACCAGGATTCAGACAATCTGACATTGATATTGTCACAGGGAAGGGAGTAAATAAAATCTGAGGTATTAGGAGAGCAACCAACAGAAGACCCAAGAACCTTTTCACAATAATGGATGACAAAAAAAAAACCCTGTTTAATATTAGTAGCTGTTTAACATAGTTGAGGACAAGGTTTGGGCTCTTGCACGAGGATGGAAAAACCAAATTTAAAAGCAAAACAAAACTTCATACTTTAGCATTTGTGGATAGTACTTGTGGAATTAAAAACAATGTTTAAAAACAACAAGCAATCCTCTGGTACCTTACAGACTAACAAATACATGAGCTTTCGTGGGCAAAATCCACTTCTTGTTTATTTTTAACCTTAATAGATGAATTGGTCCTATCCCAACAGAGAACACCAAATTAAGAACTGAAACTTAATACTGCTCGATAGACCTGCTACAAGTGGGCAATTTCACATTATCATAACTCTCAGTCTGAATACACATAAGCTGTGTGTGCCTGTTAGGAAGTCTCTGTGTTTCTTACACCTTTAAACTCCAGGTTTAAAAAAAAAAATCTGTCTGGTGTGTACAAAAAGACTTAACTTTGTTAATGTATTGAAAATTGAAATAGCTTTTCATTGTTAATGCTGAAAGCAAAGTTATTTTGAAGCAACAAAGATTTTATTCCCCTAAAACAGAAAATTAGGGGAAAAAAATTTTCATCTCTGATTGCTACATTTACATGCATGTTTAACTGCAAGCATATGACAAGTTCTACTTGAAAAGACATGGAACTAAAGCTGTGTACCTGCTTAAGTATTTGTAGGGCCTTTCACTATTTTGGTTTTTGCCTATAACAGCTTAATAAAGTTCAAATAAGACATCCTACCAACAGTGGCATTTAAAAAAAAACACTGCATCTATAATTCATTACAAATTTTCAGATTAGTTTTACAAAGCCTCAACTTGATTTAAACCAATGACCTTTTAAAATCAAATAATTTAAATAGTTATGATAAACCAGGTAGTAGCACTTCTTGAGATAGCCTCTGCAAGTCAATGAAAAGGTTGGAAGATCACTATCAAATCCTTGAAATGATCCAGAATTCTACAGAAAGGCAGTTCAGCATCTGTGGAGTGCATTTACTTTGCTGATGGAGAGGAAGGGGGGGGAGGGGGAGAGGGAGAGAGCAATCAAGCCATTATCCATACAGCAAATAGTCAGACAGCTGCTTCTGCACTACCTGAAGTGTCAATATCTTCACATTCATTCCTCAATATTACAAATGCATGAATCATTATGTCCAGATGTGTTTATCTCAGTATATTGATTGAGATCACATAAAGACAGTATGAGCTATAGTTGTGTAAGTATTAAAAATAATGTTTCTAGGTACATTTAATAACTGTCTTCTTCAAATGTGTCTTGCTACTGATGACTGGCAGCCCAAGAAGAGCGAAAAATTATAGGAGAGAATGATCAGTTTTGCAAGCATATCCATAAAGCCTGGAATCCCTACCAATGAAATCTAAGCAGACAACTTGAGTCTGTCACATAATCACTGTGCCACTCTTAAGATGAATGAAACAAGATATCACCAGTTACAAGGTTTCCAATGTCAAGGCATTCTGTCAATCTGCAAAGCAGTAAACAGTAACACACAGGGGAAACAGGTGATCCAAGAAAACAAAAACTGACACAGCAGAGTAGCCAAATACCAATAATTGTTTGAATTTGTGAGAACTAGAGGTGGCAGTTTGAAGTCAGGAAAATAGTCAGATTTGGAGAATGAGAGACCATGTTAGACAAATCTGGAATTCTAAATATGAAAAGTGTGAGAGTGAACAGAAGAGGGATGAGAAATTATTGGAAGTATGCTTGTTGCCAGGTTTAGGTTAGAATTATTAAAGTTCACCATTAAGCTAAAACCTCTTAAGCTGAAAACTGTAAACAACTGTAGGCCCAAGATCTGGGAAGAAGAGATTACTGGAATTGTAAATGACATTATTCAAGACTTAAGGGGCAGCTTTAGGCATCAGGGACAGCAGAGAGGAAACATGCTGCTGGCAGCAGAATATCCAGCAGCTTATCCAAGAGTAGGGGGAAGAGAGAATTCAGAGACAGCGAAAGAATATGAGAGTGACAAGCAAGATATCAGAGACCTAAAGCTGACCAACAAGGAGCAAAGAACTGCAGAAAAAGTCAGCCTCAGCTCATGTGGCGGCAGTCTGAGTTATAGGTATCATGCACTTACCTCTGTAAGTTAAAGTTCAAGCATGTTATGCAACTGCACTACATACAGTGGCATGGAATCCTCTCTGAGGCTTTAGTTTGCACAGAAATGATAACTGAGTGGCTACTCTGAAGTACAGTGTAAGAATATTTTTCCTGCTGTCATGGCACTAGGCTAGATGATACAGTGAATTAAGTATGTGCCTACACTCCGGTTTTGTCTATACTTCTAAAATTAAAGCTCTGCTGCAGCAGTGCTTTAAAATGAAAGTGTGGCCATGGCAATGAGCACTGGGAAAAAGCTCTCAGCACTCTATGTAAACCACCTCCAAGAGGCGAGTAGCTAAAAGTACTAAAAGCATACCTTCCACTGCTGGGAGACCATTTACACAGGCACATTACAGCAATGTAACTAGCTGTGCTCAGAGGAGTGGGGAGGATGTTTTTTTCATACACCTAAGCCAGAAAGTTATAGCACAGTAAAGTGGCAGTGTAGATTTAATCTGTCTGTCTGTCTCTCTCGCTCTCATATCTATGAATGAGAGAAATTCTACAAGGCAGAGGAACTACTGTGGCCTAATTATGATTCACACTATATTTATTGTCATAATGATAGCAAAATACAAGCTTTCTGGCCAGGGAAGAGATCCTGAGCTCCACTAGCATTACTCTGGACTGCTCATGTAGGTAAACTGCAATATACGAAGGAACCTAAGCAGATTGGCAATACTCTATTTTGCCTTTTCCTTTGTCAGGTAGATACATCGCTCTATGGAAGAATTCTGGGTATGTGTAAAACCAGCACAGAAAGCACAATGGGCAAAATGGGGTTGTATGAAAAATGCTGAGCTGATTCCCCAGCTGGCAGAATGCTCCTTAGGGGCTCACTCTAGTTGGTACAAATTAGAAAATTATTTACTTTAATCTCACTCTGCTTTGCTCTGATGCATATCCTTCCCACCTGCTGCTATTTACTTGGCTTACAAATTATTGATGTCCACAATTCACTATTTAACACACTATAAAATATAAATCAAAAAATTCCAACACCCTCTTCAAAAATGTTTCTGTCAATGAAATAGGAAGGTGAAGGTAAGATGGTAAAATGTGTCAAAGCAGAACAATTATTAACCCCTTAGGATATTCTTTTGTAGACAGAAAGTTAATCTTGTGGCTCTCATAGCATCAGTAAACCCACCTCTCTTTTGCTTTATGTTACATCTCAACACTAAGCTTAGATTCCTCCACTATCCCTCAAATCCCCTGCCTTACCTTCCCTCACTCCCATTGCTAACTTGTCCCTTTTTAAGAGTTTGCTATGTGAGAAAATTTATTTTCAAGCACGGAAGCTTGGACCCATCAAACTCTGTACTGCAACCATTTAAAGGGAATGCAGCAGGGTAGCAACAGTTACGACACAGAAGAAGGAAGAATGTAAACTCTGTGAAATGAGTCTATGACAACCAGGGTGTTCACCAGCCAGGGCTGACCAAAATACCATTTGTACTGGCACTGGACGTAGCCATGTAGGTCAGCATATATGGGAATTCTAGAAACTTGTCAATTTCATATGATTTCTGGATTGTCCCATGGATTACCCTGCTTGCTGCATCAAGGGAATAGATTGCCTAAACTGCCTTTGGCTGTTTGAAAGAGGACAGGCATAGAACAGAGCATCATTTCATTGATCAGAGCTCCCCCTGCTGCCCACCATTAAGATGACTCAATGCACTGCTGGATGATTTTCTCCTTGGCAATATCCAATCCAACAGGGATAGCTGCTCAGTAGCAGATGGGTCCAGGGACTGGAGATAAGACTGGAGCATGTGGTTGGCAGCAGTGTCCTTTTGTGACTTTACACTTTGAAACAATAAATGAAAAACATATGTTTCTACAGACCAATGCAGAGATTCTTTCTTGACCTTTACAGTTCCTCCAGGTATCTGTCAGGGATTGATGAAAATGCTATTTTAGACGCCTCACTAGCCAGTATTACATATGACTGCCTGACTGCATACTTTTATTTACACTTACCATTACATTTTTGTGCAGACTTCCCTCCCCCACAATTTCATCCCACATGTCTAAAACAGAGCAACTCAAGAATGCAACCAATAACTGCAGCAACTGAGCTGACCAGATATTCTGATCCTTAGTATTTTACTCTTTTCACATTCATCTTCAAATATGTTTTCAGCTTCCTTTTACAGGCAACCTCCTCATCCAGTGTAACTGCTATTCATGCTATTTATCAAACTTATTATTTGATTTGCTCATCATTAGGTGTGTCCCAAAGAAGTTTATAGTTTAAGAAAAACTGACCTACACTGAGAAAATGTTCTGTGATTCATATCATAGAATTAATTGTAAGACTGGGAATGGATGCTGAGAGGTCACAATCCCTATAAATATTAACATCTTCTCACAATGATAAGATAGGAGCAAGAGGAATCAGAATTTTAATTACCCTAAATATTTGTATTTATTGGTATACATCTTCAAAACTACTTCTCTCATACACATCTTATCACTTTTGCACTGGTACTTGAGAAACAGTGAGGCTGCACTCTAACTGTAATTACTTTGCATCCAATGTTTTGCTTCCCCTGTAATCTTTTTGCAAACAGTAATTTTTCAAAGACTGTTTTGGGAATTTTTTTCCCACTTTACTCCCAGCAGCAGGTGATTCTTAAAAGGTGTTTAATGAGCTAAATCTGTACTCGTACCCAGAATGATAAGGTAAAACTGTAAATAATTTGTGTCTGAAACTTCCAGATGCTCCTTATTATTTTTTTTAAGTCTACTCAAAGCAACAACATTCTGGCACTCAAGAGACAATCTGAGTCCTCACAACAGTGGGCCATTATAAATAAACACCAATTTGTTACAATATGTTAACTGCTTTGGTCTCAATAGTCTACATAAATAACATTAATTGCAACCTTTTAAAAATTAATTGCATGTTAAAAATCTAAAAGACTATGAAGAAAAACATTGAAATGAATGGTCTTTTACACTCAAGAATTAAGGAGAGGATCTTCATACCAACAAGCTCTAATAAGAAGTAAGGCAAAATGAAAATGTATGGAGGCAGCTTATAGAAATACTCAGAATTCTAGCCACTTTCTATTTTAATATTGATACTTCTGACTTTTTCTGAAAGGATCAAGAATGTGTAAATCTAGAGGTGGGAATGTCAATTTTAGACTGTTGAAGGCCTGTTTATTTTTACATCAAATATGTCCAGAAGGGAAGGATAGACGTAATAGTCAATTTAATTAATATTTAAAGGATAACTCAGATAAGGAGAACAAAAATATTGTCTAGCTATTGTCCACTGACAAGAGATTGCAACACGTGGATGGGGTTCCATATAGCTTTTTTCAATGCTTTACTTGCAATTGTGTAAATTTTAAACTCTTTTTGTCTATCAGGCTTGAAGTATGCAGTGGTAGATTTCATTAATCACTTTTGTAATTAAAAAAAAATCTGAACAGTTAAGATAGCACTGATGTGGAAGCTGTTCTTAGAAGATCAGAATGGGTCAGCAGGTATAAAATATACTTTTGAACTTCACTGTCTTTCAAAGGACCTGAAAATTTCCCATATTTACATTATCTTGCACTGTAGATGCCCATTTGTTTGGGAGAACAAACAAAACTGATCAGATACAGTATACAAAGATTACCAATATTCACAATGAAAAACATCAGAAGCAATGTTTTTGATACTATCAGAGTTTGTGCTCAGGAAAGGTTAATAGTCTGTCAGCTTCTCAGCTACAATTGTTATAAAAATTACTCCTGGATGAAACCCAGCAGAATCAACTTTCACATGTGTCAGGGTCTGCTTGACACACTGACTCTGCTCCAGGCCACACTCCCTCTTCACCCCTTCTCCCAAGACCCCACCCTGACTCTTGCTGCTCCCACTCTGTCTTCACTCCACTCATGGTGCCTCCTCCTGCCTCAATCTGTCCCCACACTGAGCACACCCCACTTTTGCTCCTCCCTCTCTCCACAGGTGCCTCCTGCATGCCACAGAACAGCTGATATGTGGGCAGGAGGTACAGGGAGTGAGGGGATGGATGCCCTGATGCCAGCAGGTGGGAGGTGCTAGGAGGGAGGGGAGAAGCTGACTGCCAGTGGGTGCTGAGCACCCACTTATTTTTTATAGGGGGTTCTCCAGCCATGGAGCACCCATGGAGTTGGCACCTAGGATGACCACCTAGTTTCTTTATTCATTATAGTGATGAAGGAAAAAGAAAAAAAAAGCTTTTCTGCTTTGAATTCACTTTTTCATGTCTGATTAATTAAAATATAGCTTTAAGACAATACACTGAATTTTGCTAACAATTTGGTCATAACATTCTAGTATCAATTTAGTATTTTAAAATATTATTAGCAAATAATTAGGGGGCTGTGCCCTGTGCTCACCACGCTTGCCAACCGCGCCCCTGCCCCCCCATTGACCACGAGCCTGTTAATCTTGCACTGATTATACAGAGAAGTGAACAAATGAAGCAGTATAGAAAAAAAACCTGTTAATTGGTCTATTGCTCACATACTACATGTTACAGGTGGATCTACAGATAGATCTCAGTTTCGCAGTTGGTCCTGGTTGAAGTGCAAGTTAAGCGAGATGCTGAGACTCCACTTTCAAGTAGGTTGATGTCATCATTCTGTCGCACGGCAGGAATTTTTTTTTTTTTAATATATAGAGAGAGATATAAAAGCCCACTTTGGATAGCAAGTATTCCTTCCCTTGCTGACCACTGGCATTGTCCCTAGACAAAGTGACGCTAGTATAGTTCCGCCCTATGCCGCCCTATGTATATTAGAGTTTTAAACATATGTTTAAATCTTATTGAAATTAATAGGATTTAAACACATGCACAACATTGATGGATTTAGTCACAAATTTAAGGTTAAGCACACACTTAAATCCTTTAGTGAACTGGGGGCTAATCCAGACAGAGCACAGGAAGTGAAGAAAGGAAACAGTGTATCAATTACTTTGGAAACAGGTACTCCTCTTGCACCACTGCTAGGAAAATAAAGGAACATGCTCTGTTATTTTACTTAATTCTAGTTTTTTTATAGTTTTTATTAATGTATCATAGCAATGCCTTGAGTCCTCATCCAACTATGCTAGGCACTGTACAAAAACCAACAAAAAGTAAGTTACTACTCGAAAGAGCTTAAATTCTAAGTATAGGAGAGGACAGAATTGGGTACCACAAAAAGATGGAGAGAGTACAAGATAACATTGAGATTATTATAAGTGTAACAGATAGTCATCACAACTCCTACCCACTATATAGTGATTTGTAGGTGAAGTTACTTATAAGGAGAAAGTGAAAGAAAAGCAGTGCAGGAGAGATTTTTACAGGGAGCTCTTCCTAGGGGACAACAAAGATAAAAACGTTTGTTGGGCACACCCCATATTTATATTCGCCATTTTAAGATACCTACCATTCAATCAAAGATTTTACTGAAATTGAGAAAAATCACACCCAAGGTCCTGCCTTCATCAGCATTTTTGGTTATCCCATATCAATCACATTGGCTTAGTACACCTAATGCCTTTTTGAGGATCATAAATCAAATTTACTGACCTGTACTTACTAACCTCCCAGATGCTATCCTAAAAAACCACCCCAAAACAAAATACCCTCACATCTGTCCCTTTTCACCACTCAAACTGGTATTACTTTCATCTTAGCTCAGTAACTGAGTAACCTCCCTATACTCGGTGACCTAGATAAAAAATCCCATTGGTTTATCTAGCCTCTTATTTAATTTCCTAAGAATTCTGAGACAGGTCCCCTCAGTCCTGGTGATTTGCCAGCATCATAACTTTTTTCATTAAACAACATATGCTATTTTTTTAAAATCTGGAAGAGATCTTGACTCATAAGCCCCGATACAAGTGTTTACTCCTCTTCAGTTTGATATTGACTGTCTCCCTGCGGCCCTGGCACAAGGCATGTGAACTCCTCCACTTTTCTCCCAAACTATTTTTTTCTCATGATGAAAAGTCAGATTTGAACAAGTTTAACAAAAGATGTGAAATGAGAAAAAAGATTAACTAAGCCATGGTTTGCATAAAAGTTGATATAGAACCAACAAAAGCACACCCAACAAAAACAGCAGACTCTCACATTTAAGTTATTACAGCCATAAGATAGTAGAAACCTTTCAAGGAAACTCTTTAATAAAACATGAAGAGCTTATGCCACTTTTCCTGGTTCAACTTGTAACCCCCTAAAAACTCTTTAGGTTAATTATATCTAGCTACTGGTTACTTTTTGCTTTTTATGAGACATTGCAGAAGCTTTAACCGATATGTAAAGAAAAAAATCATGGTCAATACAATGAACCATTAACATCCTTTAGGTTTTTACAATAATTATATAGATATACTGTGGACCAGAATTCATGAGGCTAATCACTGCCTAAAGCATACATTTTATATGAGATTTACTTTAAAGGTTACTATAAGTCATATTTTCTTTGAGTAACATTTGCAATACAGCTACCACATCTGTAGTCTTTCGGTAGATGGCAGAATTCAAACCTGCAAAGGGAGACCGCAATGGATTTCTAGTCCATCACCTTAGCCACTCCGCCACAACTACTTAGTATTTCTTGGGGGGGTGGGGCAGGAGCTGGTGCTGGGGGAGATGGCTTAAAAGCCAGTTAACTCCCTCCCTCCCAACATCATCTCCTTGGCGGGGCAAGGGAGGCAGAGACATAGCAAGGACTGGGCATGAGGCATGACAGCTGATTCCTGGTTAGCACCCGGACCCCCCACCCCCGCCCCCCACACACTGCACTTGTGCTTTTTAAAGATATTAAGAGCCACCAACACTCTTGCTCCGACTTCCCTTACCTCATTCCTGGTACAATGAGGAGGAATAAGGAGGATCCTGAATCCTCATACAGGAGTCCGAGTAAGAAGTCCTCCAGCTCAACATTATGTTGAAATAACTGTTTGTAATGTAGATGCAGACTATGTTATTTTGAAATAACATAAGTTATTCTGAAATAATGCTGCTGTGTAGACATAATTATGGGTCTCTTCATTAGTTGCCATTGTTCTGGGATTGTAATTCATGTGCACTATTTGAGATATGTAGAACTGGCTTAAATTTGCAAAAAATCACAGAAACTGTGTTATACATACCAAGAAGACTTTGACAATCTTTCTCTTTCAAACTATAACCCCACTAGTACAACCATTATTACTGAGAGAGGGGGAGTTTTAAACCTCAATTTAATTTAGAATCTTAAAACATTTAGATTAAATTTATTTGAGATGTATTAATAATATCTCTGTCACTGTAAGCACATTCTAACTGATTCTGGTGGGGATTAAATTTTCTTTGATGTCTGAACAATCAAAATGTTAAGTTTCCTTGTTAAACAACTAGAATCCAAAGTTTCCTGGAGTTTTACAGCTCACTGCAAGGTAATCAGTCTAATACAAATGTATTTTTCCCCATACAGTTACTGATTGTAATGGGATGTATGTGACCTTCGTGGAACCGTGCTGGAGGCCTCACAGTCCTTTTATACCCTGCCCCAGGAAAGGAGCAGTAAAGGTGGATCTTCCAGGCCTTCCTAGGCTATGTCTAAACTACATCTTTCTTTTGAAAGAGGGATGTAAATTAGGCAGATCGAAAGTGCAAATGAAGTGGGGATTTAAATATCCCACGCTTCATTTTTATAATCGCGTCACAGCATTTTTTTGAAAAAGAGTATTTCAGAAGTGAAATCGCTGTCTAGATGTGGTTCTTTCGGGAAAAAAACCCTTTTTCGAAAGATCCTGCACTCTCAAGGAGTATTGAGCTCAATACTTGAGGTTTGACTAAAGCATGATTTTGGTTTGGCTAAATCATAACGTCCAGAAAAGCATTCAGTCTTGAAATGAAGACATTAAGGGCTTATCTAGACTACGCGGAACAATATGAGGTAAATGAGGTTTGCGTGGCTTTTTGACAAAGGGAGGCGGGGTCACCGAAAAAGCCGCGTCTAAGCTACTTTTACTTTTGAAAACTCTGCTTTCAAAAGCGTGATCGGAAGAAGAAGTTATGCATATCCTCTTTCGACTGTTCCGCGTAGTCTAGATAAGCCCTAAAAGATGCAGAATACACCATTTGCATTGGTAGTTTGTTCCAGTGGTTAATCAACTTCACTGTTGTTAATTGTGTCTTGTTTCAGATTTGATTTGTCTGATGTCAGTTTCCAGCTGTGAGTTCTTGTTACTCTTTTCTCTGCTAGGTTAAAGTGTCTTTTAGTATCCATTACTCTCTCCCTCAAGATTTATACACAGTCATCAATTCATCACACATAGTACTCCAGTATTGGTCTTACCAATGCCACAGTCCAGAGGTAAAATTACTATTGCTCATTACTTCCATTACTCTCCCTCAAGATTTATACACAGTCATCAATTCATCACACATAGTATTCCAGTATTGGTCTTACCAATGCCACAGTCCAGAGGTAAAATTACTATTGCTCATTACTTCCATGTTTATGAATCCAAACATCAGATTTTGCCTTATCTTTTCTCTGGGAGCTCCTGTTCAATTGCTTTCTCTACTATGATTGTCAAATCATTTTTGGTCATTACTTTTCAGGATACAGTACTTCAGCCTGCTTTGTCTATACTGTCTGGGAGAGATATAAGGAATTTTTGCACAAAAAGGAAATGTCCACACTGCTTGTTTTTGCACAAAAACCCCTTGCACAAAACCAGCTCAAACAGATTATGCAAATGAAGCATGACAAAATGCTAATCAGCGCTTCATTTGCATACTCTATGCTGGCAAAAGCCAGCAGTGTAGACAAAGCCTCTAAGTATAGCCTTCATTCTCTGGATCCCAGATGTATAACTTTGAATTTGGCAGTATTAAAATGCATTCTGTTTGAGTGGCCCAGTTTAACAAATGGCCAAACTCACTCTATTTGACTGTCTTATCCTCCTCATTATTTACCACTTTGCTCCTCTTTGTTATATTCACAAATTTTATCAGAAGTGATATTATATTTACTTCCAGCAATATTTTCATGCATTTTCATTGATGAAAATGTTGAATAGTGTTGGGCCTTGCACAGGTATTTTCCAATATGCGGCACTACCTCTGGTCCAAGGTCAAATAGTCAATTTCACTGCAGAAATACTTTTAGAAGAAAATTTCTAGATGAAAAGGAGACCCTGTTTGTTTCACATTTAAGGATACTCAAATTGAACTTAACTTTAAGGCTTGATTGGTCTTTTAGACACAAATAGGACACAATTTATAACTTTGGAATTACATAAAAGGTGATCAGGTATCAGAGTGATAACCGTGTTAGTCTGGATCTGCAAAAGCGACAAGGAGTCCTGTGGCACCTTATAGACTAACAGATGTATTGGAGCATCTGACGAAGTGGGTCTTAGCCCACAAAAGCTTATGCTCCAATACATCTGTTAGTCTATAAGGTGCCACAGGACTCCTTGTCACTATAAAAGGTGATCAGACTCGTATGATATAGCACTCTGGTCACTTAGACAATTGGTAACAGTACCACAGGCTTAATTAAGTAATTAATTACAGGAAGTAATTAATCTGTTATTGTGGGGAACATTGACCATGATGGGGGAAAACGTCAGGCTAATAAGGTAACCAGCTCAAAAATGGGAAAACATGTAATTGGCAAGAAGAGGAGAAATGGGGGACGCTCCGAGTGAGCCGGATGAAGTAGAGAAAGCTAGGTGGAAGCTACTCCTAATACAGGTGTGCTACATCCTGCAGAGCTTGGAATCAAAGCATAAAGAGTTGCTGTGGCACAGCTGTATTAATATAGCTAGACTGCTATAGGACATCTGATGGAGACACTCTAGGCCAATGGTGAGTAATCAATGGCCCATGGGGTTCTATGTGTGGCCTGTGAGATGTTTTGTTTACGAATGCCGATGTGCAGGATTGCCAGATTCCACTGGTTTCCATCTATTGCTGCTCTCTGCCATTAGAAGAGACCTCTCCTGTCAACATAAGAAAACCACCTACGTAGTTGGCAGAAACTATGTCAGAGGAAGAAGCTCCTCTGAAATAGTGCTGTGCTGATATCAGTGAAACTTATGTCACCAAGAAAGGTGTTTTATTCACATTTTTTAGCAATGTAAGTTTTGCCAATGAAAGCTGTAATGTAGACAAGTATACTTGGGGAAAAGAAATAGACCATCCATATTATGAGTAAGAAGCCATATGGAACCGCATTTTTTCCTTTTTTTTTTGGCAGAGCATTTCCATTTTTGGAATAGAAAATATTGTATCCTCATTCCTTGAGTGTTTAATATATTTTTATTCCTGTTTTGATTACCCAGAACAAAGGAAACACTAATACACTGCATCACCTATCCCCCAAGATGAGAGTTCTAATATGAATATACAAGAATAATAAATGATAGCCTGGTGAACTTCAATTAATCTTTTTTCAGCACATGAAAGCAATTCCTTAGAGTTACAACTATACAACAAATCCAATCTAGGATGAAATTATGCAAAAATACACAGGCAAACTGTCAACCAAGAACGAAAATATTTTCCTTGTTTCTGTGGCAATGGCCATATCATATTATACAGTACTACTGGTAATTTGTCAGAAAATTAACGGCCATAAATTAAAAAGTGTATAGAGTACTTTTCCCTTTCATATATTTTATTGCCTATATTGTTCCTCAGAGTATGTTTAATATATTTTATATAGTCTTTCTAATCAGAAATTTCTCTTAATATAAAATCTACTCCAATCTTCAACTAACATTAAATAGGAGAAGGAAGGGACAGTACAATGCAAAACATTCAGGTGGGGGCCATATCAGTAGATAAAAGAAAAGAAGCAAGACATAGAGCAGGGGTTTCTAACTCCTGGCCTTCAGGCCATCCTGGACTGGAGCAGTTGCTCAATCCAGCCCATAAATCCTAGCAGATCAGAGGGCCTTTCTGTTCCCCTTCTCCAAGCCCTGTCCCTTTCCACCATCGCCTCAACTTCTCCCTCCCATGGCACATCGTCCCTGAGGATGTAGGAAGGCCTGGTATAGGGTGGCAGCAGTGGATGGGCCCCCACATGCTGTCATGGGAAAGCAGAATGCATTCAGCAGGTGCACTTGTTCCACTGCGAGGAGGGACCCGATCGCAAATTCCACTTCTTTCCAGGTCCCCCTCCTATAATCCCAGAAGGGGTATCCTCAGGAATGGGGCACCATGAGAGGGAAGAGGGTGGGGTGATGGTGGGAAGGTGTGGGGCATGGAGAATGGGAATGTATAGGCCTGCCCCCCAAGACTCCTGCACCAGATTGTGCAACTGCTCTAGTCTGGGAGCTTGAGACCCTGATATCGATAAATGGAAAAAGAAAGACACAGTGTATTTGTACAGAGCTTAAATATCTTTAGTAGTGTATATGTATGTACACATTAGCTTACATACGCAAAACTATGTTCTAAGAGTATTATCAAGGTTACAAAGTCAAGCATTTAGGAGATCCCAGTGCTGAGGTAACCTATGCAACTTTAATTTGCCTGTTTCTGCATGTGCCTTTTGACAGCCTTTAAATAACATGATCAAATGATATTTTTCCCCCACAGGACCCTGACATCTTTCAGCACACAGGTTGTACTCACTGAAAATGGGATCTTATAAAGGAAAAAAATCAGGCAATAATGGTGCTACCTGCTCTCCCTCTAATATACATTAACTATGCTATATATACACACATTACAGTATATATCTTGCATACAATACTGTAATTCATGAATATGCACCACTTCTACCAATGATATATCTGAGTCACAAAAATTTC
The DNA here is from genome assembly GCA_032595735.1 of Pelochelys cantorii. NCBI lineage: Eukaryota > Metazoa > Chordata > Testudines > Trionychidae > Pelochelys > Pelochelys cantorii. Next base: position 67,956,896 of record CM064330.1, read on the forward strand.
TCTCTCTCACTTTATTTACTTATAGGGTCCCCATCAGTGCTTCCATTGTGTTTTCATTCTTGATGCAATTTCATTTTAGTTGAGAACTAGAGTATATTTTCAAGCAATTAATAGAGTTGGACTTACAAAATGTGGTATCTACTGATATGTTTCCCATTCAGAAAACAAGATTCACAGGAGCAAATAAAATTTAAAAGAATAGTGTGTTAGGCTGCTTAACTGAAATCTAGAAGATGTAAGCAATGTGGTATTAATAAGGCCTTATTTCTGCTGTAGGATGACTGTCAAATAATGTGGCTGAGATGAGGACAAGACACAGAAAATTGCAGAAAAATAATAATGGACCTTTATGAAGTGCAATATTTGGAAAAAATCCAGAAAAGACTTACCTGCTGCAATAATATCAACTTTCAAGCATTATATTATGCCCGCTAATTTTTTGATGACCAGATATTTCACTGCAACTATTTTATTGTCATTAATATGTGGGGTTCACTGCCTGATCCCCAGCCACTGTCAACTCAGATAAATAGGGTTGTACTTTACTAATGGGGGGAAAAGGGTGTATTGCAAACCTCAAAACGTATGCAGAATTGTTGACTATGGGGGGAAAAAAGCTATTTAAAACCAAAACGGCAGTACAAGACTAATAACGCAGAATCCACAATATATACAATATCACAAATGAAGTAAGATTTTAAGTCAGTGGTTCTCAAAGTGCAGTCTGTCTTGCAGATAGGCTGCAGCTTGAAGCTCAGCCCCCTCCTACAGTGGGGAGCCCCTACTGGTGCTCCAGTCCTGCACCCTCCCCCGTGAGTTTGGAGCATCAGTGCCAGCTTCCCGCTGCAGCGGTGTAGGGTGAGGCCAGATCCAGTTCACAGGGGTAGCAAGTGGCTCCACGTGCTGCTGTTCCTCCTCCCCCCAGCTGGTGGAACAGCAGCACAGGGAAGTGCTGCCTGGAGGCTTTCCCTGCTGCTTCCATTGGCTGGAATTGTGGCCAATGGGAGCAGCAGGGGGTATGAAATCAGGTAAGTGTCCCCATCCCCAGACCCCACACATATAATCCTCTCATGCACCGAGACACCACACCCCTAGCCCTCTCCTACACCCTCCCTCCCACCCAGATCTTATCAGCTGGTTATATAGCTACTGCTACTATGACAGGTGGAATAATTATGTTGATGAGAAAACTCTCTCCTGTTGGCATAAAGAATCAGCCCTAGTAGAACTATAGTGGTGCAGCTACATTGGTACAGTTGTGCCACTGTGACCATTTTAATGTAGACTAGCCCTCAATGTTGTAGCTAAATTTCAAAGTGAAAAGTCTTATTGAAACAGAGTTCAGATGACGGCATGATCCCCCTTACACAGAACTGTCCATGTCAGCGTTTAGCACAATGTAACTTATAGTGCTCAGGGATGGAAAGGTGACTTTTCCACACCTGTGACTGACTTAATTTATAACCAATTCAGTTTTAGTGTGTACAAGCTTTTAGTTTAATCTTAAACTAAATGTTTTTGGTTTTTCATTTCAGCAAGAGAAACCAACCTAAATCCCCTCCCCTTATTTATTTTTCAGTTCTGAGTCCCAGCTCATTAAATTCACCCAGCTCTAGTGGCTATTGCTTGCCACTGCTGGCAACAGAGGGCATCTCCCCAGGTCTCATTCTTATAATCTCAGCTCTAAGGTTGCTGCTCACGCCCTCTTGAAGACTTGGGTTTCTTTTCTGATCTTGACCTCTCTACTTAGGATATTACTTTCCCTTTCCTGTTTCTAGGAATTATAAAGCCCTCTACTGACTGGTTCGTCTTCCCCTGCATCAGAAAGAAGGAACAACCCAGCATTCAGCAACAACTATTACATTACATTAATAAAAATGACCCTTTGTTTTAAAGGTTGGAGGATTCTCCCAAAGAGAGGTTTCTATCTAGACTGCTTTTTATTCTGCCATATATAGTTACCTGATTATCACAGTGTGTAAGGGACTATTGTGGCTTCCTATTAATTTCTGGGTTAAATTCAAGTGAGTGTAAACTTTATCTGCAACACTTGTCTATTTGCTTTTGGTTAGCAGCAAAGAGACCATTTCATGGCTTGACATGATATTTTAATCTTCATGGCATGGGGCAATGCTCATCTTTTCTCAGACTTTTACCTGGTGTGTTGTGGGTGGGCTGAGATTCAGTTTATTCTGAGGGAACATCTCCTGTATTTTGTAAATATGTCTTAATTCTTGTACTCAGGTAAATTCACATTTAAGACAACGCGGGAGAATGAATAAGGATTCAGAATTTGTTTCAAAATAAAGAAATTTGCGACCACAGATTGTTAAACCATTTTTGTATAACTGAGGAAGATTTCATCTTCCCATGAAAGAAATAAATTACAAAAGAATCTATCATCTGTGACAGGAGCTTAGTTTAATTTGAACAATCTAAATAAAATACCTTGGCTAAAACTAGCACTATCATAAATACTAAATTTGGATCACAAACTTTTTCTTTTATGAATTTTCATCTCAACAAACTATTCCTTTTTGTACAATTACTTTGCAATCATTTCTGGGGCACACAAAAATTGCCATTTTGGGTCAGATCAACCATCCATCTAGCCCAGCAGCCTATCTTCTGACAGCAGCTGGTGCCAGATACTTCAAAAAGAATGTACAGAACAGGTCACTTTATCCATTGTCCCCATTACCTGACTGTTATACAGGCACTCGTGACACTGTTCAGAAGCCTCCAATTTAACAATATCCTTCTTGAATTCTAGGCACCAAAATCAGGCACAATATTCCAGAAGTGGTTATACCAGAGGCAAATACAAAGGCAAAGGCAAATTATCCACTCAAGCCACTTGTTTATACATCCCAAGATCACATCAGCCTTTTTGGACACAACATCACACCAGGTCTCAGTCAACTGATTATCCATCCTCACCTTCATATATCTCCCTCCCGCCCTGAGTCACCACTTCCCAGGATAAATCCTCCATCCTGTAAGTATGGCCTTCATTCTTCCTTCCATTATTTGCTTTCATTCTGTTTACTAAGCAATCCAGATTGCTCTGAATCCAAGGCCTGTTGTCTTCTTTATTTACCACACCCCCAATTTTGTGTCATCTCCAACCTTTATCAGTCATGATTCTATGTGCTCTTTCAGGTCCCTGATAAAAATGCTAAACACTCTAGAGTCAAGAACAGATCCTTGTGTGATCTCACTGAAAACAGACCAATTTTATGAAGATTCTCCATTTACGGTTACATTTTAAGACCCCTCAGTTACTAAAAATGGATAAAAAAAACTTACTGTGTGCCTTGTTAATTTTATATTATTCTGGACTTTTAGCAAAAAATGTGGCACCAAGTCAAACACCTTATAGAAGTCTATTACCTTAATCAAGCAACGTTTTTATCTCATTAAAAACAATAATCAGGTTATCTTGACAGATTCTATCATCCAGAAACAACATGTATTTATATTTATTACATGGCCCTCCTTTAATTCTTTATTAATCAAGTCCTGTATCCATTATCTTGCCCAGGATAAAGATCAGGCTTACAGGTCTAGAATTAGTCAGGTCATTCATTCAAGCTAATTTAAAATTAAGCATTAGGAGATATTTACTATCTATCAATATGATTTGAGAAACTAAAACCTGAAAACTGAACATAAGATGTTGGTTTACAATAATGCCAACACATTCACACTACAGTTCTTTCCTACAATCTTTTCAAAGTCTTTTCCTCTTTCACAGAAAACCAACACTTACTTCATAGGAAGTTAGTACGGATTCACAAAGGGTAAAGAAGATGGATTATGACATAAATAACCTCATTGGCAATATCCCAGAACCATTTTACAAAGAAATTAATCTCCCTGGACCTGTAATTGTTACAATGCACTAAGACTTTACAATACTGTAAGTCTCCCAAATAACTCTGAAAAGTTTAAAATACTATTGTATAATTCACTATTCTAAAAGGGCTGCCATATGCTGACTGTGGTGTGAGATGGGGGAGATTGGGAATCGCTAGAACACCACTTGTAAATAAGTTCTCTTTATGTCCAAAATCATGATAGATTCTGAAATTAGAAATATTACACATATTAACAGTGTTAGGAAAGGGTAGATTGTCATTCTGTCTGCCAACTCCTATATCTACCTAAAATTGGACATGATAATTAAACAAAAACACATATTTCTTCTAAGTCTTCACAACATTTGTTGACTTGAAATGAAAGATACTAGGAGTCAAGGATTATTACATTATAGAGAAACCAAAAGCACCTCCTTTCCATAATACTGGCTCATAATAACCTGATAAAGTCATTTTTGAGCTGAAGTTTGCCAGGCCTGATCTTTGTCTTAAGGATCTTTTTTTAATTGATTGAGCCATTTTTGAGCCAAGCTGAAAGGAAGTGAGTGAGAGAGAGTGTGTGTGTGGAAGTCCATTATAATTTTTCAAAAGGGACTCTTGCTTCTACACCTCCTAAGTACCTCTTAATATGCTACTCGTAATTAACAACAGCTCTAGTGGCAAAATGGGTGAGGACAGAAATTTTAATTTGTAGTGAAAGCATAGCCATTTTTCACAGATATTTTTAGCTGTTGCATTGTCTATTAAAAAGGAAACATTTGCTTTAAATGTCTTATGTTCCTGAGGGAAGGGGAATCACAAAACATGTTCCATGATGACTGAAAAACAATAATCAGTTTAGAGCAGGGTGACATGGCCTCAGATTTAAATTTGTTAAACAAGATAATTAAATGTTAACTCAAACACAATCTGAAACATTTAGAAACTCATATTATAGATACTATAAATATTATAGTATTTAATCTACAGTAGCATTCAGTAAGTCAAATGACTAAAATTTAAGTTTAAATAATATAATATACCATCCACCACAACAGTGCTGCCCTATAATTTCTTTAAAGTACCTAATATTAGTAAGTTTCCAATATAATCTATTAAAATTTTAGGTTTTATTTATTCCAAGATATTAAGTAGCTTTTTAATATAATTCTATTAGGTCAACTTCATGATCACACAAGTCTTTTAGTAATGTAATCCCATCCACATGAATCAAGAACCATAGAAAAAGCCCTTTGACCACACACAGGAAAGATATGTGAATAAATAAGTTTCTAAATATCCCTTTAAGCTTTTGGTAATATTTTATATATGAAAAGTTCCAGTGAGTAGCTGCTATCACAATAGGAATTCTGAAAACAGTCCCTTTAAAAATGTAGCCAATGCTAGATATGAGGTCAATTAAGTACTATCACTCACAGCCTTTAAGAAAAGGTTAGACGACTTAAGACTCCATAATTCCATTCTTCACATTGTTAAATATATAAGAATAGGAGGTCAAATAGCAATCTGGAACATCTATTTCTACTCATTACAACTGCCAAATTTAACAGTACATGAATCCTAAAAAACATGAGATACAATAAAAGGATGTGCAATTAATAGATGTTGCTCAGGGTTACCTCTCCTCTACAGCACCAAATGCCTATAATGAAGTGAGTCTGCTACCAAGGAAGATTAGATTTATATATCCTAGAAAACGTGTTATACGCTGATGAACAGCATAAAATTGACATAATGGCTCTTCAGGGCTATAAATGTAGCTTTTTCCTACTTTAATTGGTGATGACTAGATTGACCTTTTCTCTATAATTGTAACTACAGTAAAGCAATTAGTCAAATCACAATCTCTATCGCTTCACATACATATTAAATAAAAAGCAAAGGAAGCGATTCTAAGTCACCAACTCCATGCTGATGTTAAAATACAACAGCATTTTACATTTGCTCTCATGGGGGCAAGGTTTAATTTTTAGTAAGAAATAATTGCAGTTGGGATAAGATAATTCTATTACATCATATATAATAATGAAAAGTGACATCCTATTTGATCTATTGCCCAGAACATTTCTTGACCATGTCACAAACAAACACTGCTGTCTCTCACTATTACCATATTAAAGAGGTATTTTATATAATTTAAATTTTCACACAACCTTTGGCTCATTGTAACTGATGGAAAAAGCAGAATCCACATAAAATCAAATATCCCAATTAAGAGTGCATATTGAACAAAAACCAAGTGTCATCTATGCAACTCAAAAAAGCTCAGCTTTCTCATGGATCAGTCTACACATCTATATTAAAATTCTTTCCCCTCTCCTGTCAGAAATGCAACTACTAAATATTACGAAACACATAAGACAAAAAGGTACCTCCCCATTTAAGCTTTCCTTTTCTCTAAATATATATCATATAACTCTATTATAATATTATAAAATAATGAAAATATGCAGTATTAAAGATATGCACAAACATATAGATGGAGATACACTAGAATTGTACCCCCAGTTCACAGATGGGGAAACAGATTAAGTGATTTTCCTGTGAGGCTGTTTTTAACAATAGACTGGTTTTGAGTCCTACTTATAAACTGACTTGCTACATGATCTTTAGAAAGTCACGTAATTTCACTGGATAGAAGTTTCCAAATTTGGAAAACAGAGATAACAATATTAGCTTCTTGCATAACGATGTTATGAGTGGTAATCAAATAATACTTGCAAGAGCTGTGTAAAAGCAAAGTATGAATGTTAAGTCCTATCAGTGATCCAGGCAGCATATGACTCAGGGGCTTCAGGACCTACATTTTCTCCATGCTATGTAGTTTCCATGGACTATCTTCTTCAAAAAGACATTATAAACCTATTGAAAAAAATTGTGCAATAAGCTTCTTCAATTTATTATATGATTCAAAATAAAAATGTTCAGTTTACTGAAATTTCACAACGTACTGAAATATTTGGAGAACCACCTCTACTCCTCTCTATAATCTAGAAGTGGGAAAAGAGGATGGAATGAAAAAACTGCATTGAGCTTCATTTTCTTGAGGTATTTATGTATCATAATACCTGTATATTTGGGGCAACAATTTTTTTTCCTGGATAAACAACAAAGGTTGTTGCCTTGCTTCTTTTCACTCTATGCATGTCCATTAATAAATATTAAAATTAAAATGTTATTTTGAATTGGGGGGCATAGATGAGGTCTCTCACCTAAGCAATCTCAGAAAAGGATTTCACAAGATGATAACCTGCAACCTGATATTTGTTAGAAAAAACAGCTCATGTTTCCTGCAGTCTCTTTTACTGTGTAATATTGTAATATATATTTTACAAATTGATGAGGTTACTCATGGTCACAACTTAGGACAGTGCAAGTTGTTTCAATGCAAGAGTCTCTTTAACAAGTCCTGTGGCATCTTAGAGACTAACACATTTATTAGATCATGAGCTTTCATGAGTAAACCCCACTTCATCAGATGAGTTAGAGTAGAAATTACAGAAACCAGGTTATACATAACCTCAAAAGAAGTTACCTGTCAATTGTAGGACTCTCATGCCCTTTACTGGTAGAAACTAATCATGCTAAGCAACAGGCAGTATGCAGAGGAGAGTGTTAGATATGTATTCTTAAAGCATTCTTTCCTGGCTGATCTAGCAACTGCCACTGTCAGAGGTTTCAAAAAAAAGTACTCAAAACACCCATTAAAAAGGAAAAAACAGGTGAAGGAAAGTTATTGATAAAATTAGTTCCAAAAACATAATAAAAATGCCACTGAAGCCTTTAATCTCAGATCTGATCAACAGAGTCCAAGCTGCCCAGAGTTAAAAGTGAAGAAAGCAATATCTGATGCTGTCAGGTTGAGCGGGGTAGGGACAGCCCAATTGGGGCCTGATGTTTTCACCACAGCTCTCTGGTCCTATTATGGATTTAAAGGTATCCATTCTTTTGCAGAGTAATTTCAGAAACCAACTAGAGATAGAGACGGCGGAACTGGCTTTCCTATGCAACTTTGACGCATTTACCCAGGGACTGAACAAAGCCATTAACGGGATGGGCCATTATATTCAACACCCAAATGATATCAAAAGCTAATTATCGGACATTTACAGCCCATTCTATTGGCCTCATTTAGCATGGACACTATAACTGACAGAGGTTTTTTTTGTCCTCCTGTCCCCTCTGTTTCTGCTTTAAATTTTTAGGGTTTCTGTGCCCCTCTGTACCTCTTGCTCCACTCATCTGAAGAACAGGTTTGTGCCCATGAAGTTCATGATTTTATATATAACAACAATATAGTGTTAGTCTCCAAGGTACTACAGGACCACTTGGGTTTTTTTGTTTTTTATTTTTATTTTTATTTATTTAGGTCTTATCATGGTTGGTTTCTACTACTGGAATGGTTTCCAAATGCAGAAGCACTTTTTCTTGTTGTGACCCAAATTGCCATGACTTGCCCAGTGTCCTAAGGGTACGTCTACACAGCAGCGTTATTTTGCAATAACTGACGTTATTTTGAAATAACATAGTGAGCATCTACACTACAGGCCTTTATTTCAAAATGATGTCAAGCTGGAATACTTCTGACTCATGATAAGCCTCATTTCACGAGGAGTAAGGGAAGTGAAAGGAAGACTGTTCTTCCTTTGAATTCTTGCTGTGTAGACAGTGACAAAAGTCAAGTTAAGTTATTTCAACTTAAGTTACGTAGTTAACGTAGATGAAGTTGTGTAGCTTGATTCGACTTTAGCCCTGCTGTGTATACATAACCAAAATGCTTTAGTGCACAATAAAATCTCAAACGCAGCACAGTTCCAGTCTAAGCTGAATTATTTCATTCTTATATACAGGGGATTTATTGTTTAAATGGTAACTTACATAGAAAGCAAATAAGATACAATGTTCACTAGTAAGCTCTATTGGTCAGAGCACTACTTTATATCCAAATTAAGATAACTGCTTCAAAAGACAGGCAGTTCCGTTCGCACTCACCTTTTTAACAGTATTATTTTTATATCTCTACTGACTGAAATCTATTTAAAAAATTCAGGACAAGTTTAGATGTTATAGTCTGCTACTTTAAGACATGTCAATAACCAAAAATCTGGAAAGATTCCAATAAAAAACAGAATAAACAATTATGATTATAATAAACCTGTATGCCTCAGGGCCAAAAACTAGGGCAAGATCTAGTGAAGAAAAATCAGCACCTGCTATTGTTTCTTCCCTGGCAGTTTGCCTTTTCGCTGTCAATATAAAAAATTCTCAAGGGAGTTTTTGACAAAGCTTATCTTTTTCTTTTTTGCTATTTGTAATGCAAGGTTAGGGAAAGACACTATATTACAAAAAATGCTAAAATGAAACAATTTGATAAAAATACATTTTAAAAGAGTGATTATCTTTTCAGTACTGAAAGTTGGGCATGTTAATGTACTATGCAACATTGTGTGATTTCATATTTTCACTAAATGGACCTGGATTAATTCTAGGGGAATTCTGTATTAAAAAAATTAAAACTCCATGTATAATATTTTAAAATTCTGCATATTTTATTTGTCAAAATAACACAATATAATCACATCAGTTTCAAATTTTCTTGGCAATCTATTTCGAAATATCTGTCATCAAGTATGTCTGTAAGAATACAGACAAATAATACTCAGGAAATGCTTTTGGATAAATAGATTCCTTAACTAAGCATGTTAGTACGGAATGCTGAGTAATAATTTAAACTACAATACAGAATATTATTGCATCCCTCACAAGCAGTTAAAAAACTTGGGTAAGTCAGCAGTGATGGAGATGCTGAGGGAAAAGAATATAATTGTTAGGAAGTAGCCTGTGAGGGAACCTGGAAGTATGAATGAGAGAAATACTCAACAGGTTTTTAGGCCCTTTATTTTAGTTTTAGTTTAGCTGTGCCAAGTACAAACCAACTTGAACCCAAGGGATATATGCTCAGCACAGCATGTCACTGTCCATGCTACTGCAGCTACACTACTTTTTATACTTGCACAAGTTCTCATAGGCTATGTCTACATTACAGTGTTTTTGCACAAAAACCCGTGGAGTGTCCACACTTCAAGCGCATTTTTGCACAAGAAAATCTGTAGTCAATCGACAGAACAAAGGGCTTTTTGCGGTGTAGGTATACCTTCTTCTATGAGGCATAACTCCTTTTTGCGCAAGAACTCTTGCGCAAAAAGGTGTGAGGGGACAGTCAATAGGAGTTTCTTGCACAAAAAGAGCCTATCACAAAAAGCACAGGTGCTCTGATGGCCATTCTGTGAATGGCAATCAGAACTTTCTTGCGCAAGAGTGTCCATGCAGCGTGGACACTCTCTTGCGCAAAAGCACATAGCTTTTGTGATGTGCTTTTGAGGTGTGGACACGCGTTTGTGCAAGAAGTTTTTGCAGAAGATCTCTTCTGCAAAAAGCTTCTTGCGCGAAAACCCTGCAGTATAGACAAAGCCGTAGAGGAGGAGGGAAACAATTCTTATTCCTGTTTACCTAGCGTTATTCGGGGCCTTAACACAATTTTTGTTCTTCTTTTTCTTCTTTTTTGTTGTTTTGGAAAATAAAATGAAAATTAATTTAAATTGTTGCTCTGGGGTGGGGTTGGGGACAGGGATGAGGGGTTCAGCATGAAGGTAGCCCTGGGGAGAGAGGACTACCTCAGGCTTTTTTCATGTTAACAGCTTGGGGCCAGGTAAGAAGCACCTTTCCATAGCTGCTGCAGCTCCAGAGGGCACAGATTTGTCTGCCCCTTGTGCTCCCCAGCCAGAACGAGGAATGCAGCAAACTGTGCACTTACCCCTCACTCCCTGGTGAAGGGGAACAGCCAGCAATGGTCCTGTACAAATCGGTGAGCTTCAGCGCTCTCCCCCGCCCTTCCTAAAGGGCACATTTGTTTGATACAATAATAGGGTGCTCAGATATCCCAACATTAGGAGTTTTGGCTTACATGAAACTGTTCCAATGTTCCCATCCCTAAAAAAAAAAGAAACTCAATTTTTCATACTTGCTATCTGGTCATTTTAGATAGTAAACAGTAGAGGTGGATGTGTCACTGAGCCACATCTACTCCTGAAGGTATGCATTTAGGAGAGCTAATTAAAATTGTGGGTAAACAATTCCTAAATTGTTAACAAGGTATCATGCAATAACTTTGTTAGCATTTAAATGATCCTTAATTTTCTTAATGCAAATTATTCTAAGCTCACTATCAACATGATTAAAAATGTTTTAAATGAGAAGAGAATCCTCAAATCATGGCTCTGCTATCTGAGAATAGAGATTCAACAAGCACTAAAAGTATACTTTAGTTATGAAGAAGGTAAAGAAATTCCTAAGAAGTTATTTGGATAAATCAGGGTATTAAATGCTGTGATCATCTGGGGAGTCTGTCTATATAATTTATGAATTCTCTAAGATTATGAACTCTGCATGTGTTTTTACCCATCTGCAAACTCCACTTGGAATGTGCAGCACTCATCAAACAACACTGAGTATGTGTACATGAGCTGAGAATTATACCCCTATCCTGTAGTGTGCATATCCTCACACCAAAGGGCATCAGACTAGAACTAAAGTCTGATTAATATGTTAAAGTCACATGTATATTCCATGTAAACACTATGTAAATTCCAAATCCACAAAACTACATACCACAAACTAGTTCTCCAATTGTATCAGGTTCTCTAAATGTTAATTAAACAAAGACAGTTATACTCTGCATCATTCCTTGGGTTTAAGTTTTAAATTAATATAAAGACATAAAATGGGAGGATTTTTTATTGTATGTCTAGAAGTCTGAGAACACATTCACATAAAATCAAAATTCCAGAAGGAGAATCCACTGCCTCAGACTTTTTCATATGTGTAAAAACTGTAAGGGAACTGGTGTAACCCAACAACTGAAAGAAGCATAGTATGCAGAGAGTAAACAACAGGTCTATAATATTCCAACATTACGACCTTCCCATTAAAGCAGTTGCTTTATTCACAGAAGGAGATCACTATCTAGATCCTGCAATGAATGCATGAAAATGTGTATGTCATCTGACAAGACCTGCTTGGTAATATTTCATTCAGTCTTCACTTTAACAAATTCACTGCTATATCTTATTGATGGATGCCATGATTCATCACAAAAAAGCAGCTCTCTACAATCTTTGTACTTTGGAAATAAATTCCATTTGAAGAGATTAGGGGAAATAAATAAATAAATATCAAGGGTGCACTTTGCTTTGAAGCATACAAATTTCTGAAATTTATGTTACAGTAATCAAGACATTTATGATTCAAAACATTTGCCAAATTGAAAATATAAATATTCTATTCTTATAAGATGTAAGCCTCTATAGACAGTTAATGTACCAATTTATACTCGCATGGAAAGAAAGAATGAAAGAAAACAGCCTTCTCATCCTCCAGCTCTAGAACTGCAGTTAATAGAGATTTACAAGAGAGCTTTAGTCTCATATTGGCATTCTGTCAAATATAAATCTATTCCAGTATTTCCCCAGCCCATGTCCCTTTTTATACTTCCCCATATGTTTGATGTTTCTTAGTTGTGGTAAGTCATGCAACATCAGTAACACTGTCAGCAGAGCTCCAAGGACAAAGAACTTAATTTAATCTACTGGTAACAGAGCAACAACTCTTAAAATCTAAAAAATTTTTGTCAATAATTTGATTTAACAAAGTATAGGTAATGAGCCAGAAACAAGAATCAACACCTCAAAGCAATATAGAGCCTGAAATCCGGATCTGAACCCAGATTTCGTGGTAATAATTAGAGCCTCCATCTGCAACACGACATAGGAACCTGCATCTGAATTTTGCAGTGTGGGCTCATCTCAAATAAAATCTTCTCTCCCACTTCACTCCTGATAGAAGTAAAGATTTAATAGTAATTTTCAACTGTCAAGCTAGCAAGAAAAACATTAGCCCTAGCATGGTTATTCAAATGTAGAACATCACCCTTATCCCCCAAATATTGCATAAGTAATATTACTCAACCATGTTCTCACTCTCATGCACACCCACAATGGTTGAACACACACACACACACACACACACACACACACACACACACACACACACACACACACACACACACACCACCCCAATTTCAAAACAGACAGTGAAGGCAAATAAATAATAATACGCACAACAGAAAATAGGTCAAAATATCACATTAAATCAATGGAAACATCAATTGCTAGCTGACTATTTCAAATGCCAAATGTACCAGGTATGTCTGGCAGACATAAACCTCCTTATTGTTCTCTCCGATATATCTGGAATGACTTGCTAGTTTTGCTAACTTTTAAGGAATGTCTATTTAAAAGTAGTAGTACAATCTTTTATGGGCCAGAAGTAAGGCAATCATAGACTAATGGCTTGACATTTCTATTTGTGAACATTTTTGTTTCAGAGGTGGAAAGTAAAGAAACCTAGTAATTTTATTATTTGGTGCATATCTAATTGTAAACAATTCCAATATAATATTTTGAAAATTGCCAATGAGTTAATCGTTCATTCTATTCTTTTTTCCTCTCTTATGGGCAGCAGGTGCGGGGTACCTCCACAGAGATGAAAGCAAGGCCAGCATGAAAACACTCTGCAGTATCTGATTCTCCTTTGGGATGATGTTACAAGTTTTTCCTAGCCAGTAGAGCTTTCCCTCTGTTAGAAATCTACATGCCTCACTATGGGGATTGGAAAATGAGTAGAACTAGTGAACAACAAGTAAGCCCACGGCAGACTCCCCACTAATTGCAATGATGCCATAGGAGAAATAATAATTTCCATCCACTATACAATTGTAAGTGCCAGACTTCGAGGACCTTATGTTTCTGAGCAGACAAGGTTTCCTCTGACATCAATAATAGCTGTAGAAGTAAGCAGTAACACCTCTGGATCTCAGGGTTAAAGATAGTTTACTGCTATCTGCCTGTGCCCTGGATATAGCACCATTTTAAGAGGATGACTGTATTCAAATTGCCAATCTACACAGACCTAGACCTTATCAGGAAAGGAACAAGCCCGTAGTGAGTGGCTTTCTTTAAGAAGCAAATGAGAAGCTTCTGCATGGGAAGTTAAGCTTGCCAGTGAAAGGTGAGAGTTCAGAAACCACATTTGGTGCAGTTGCTCTCAAATCCTACCTCAGAACATCAGCCTTTCAAAATTCCCTACATCATTGCCAGAAGTCAGCCCTCTCTCAAGCTTCAGATCGTACTATAGCTTCCATGCACATACATATGTACATCTGTCACTGGTTTTGCTAACACATGTATCCCCTGTTGCTTAATCCTCACCAGCTTTGATGCAGCCTAGTGTCCATTGGCCTAATATCTGAGCCTTCACTTCATCATCCTATTGCTGCTATACTCTCTCAAGAGAGTCATCATTTTCTGATAACCTCCTCCCTACTACGTCCCTGGGCCACTAGTACTACTTCTATAGAACCACAAGGTCACATTTCCTCTCCTGCAAAGGTTTCCATTCTTCTTGGCCAGCCATGGATTCTGACCATATGAGCTTTCTGACCTATGTTTCCAGTAGGTGTCTAACCATGTAACATCACCACAAAAATTCATGACAGTGGGCAATCTCTGCAAAAAATGCTCCCAGAACTGGGATATCAGAGATATTATAAATGTGGATTCAAGCTATTTAGCAGAGGTGACTGTGGCACCATGTGTAGCTCCTGCTCATACTATGCTAGACTCCACACTAATATTAACAATTAATTTATTATGAAAAGCAAAATCACCCTTAAACCTTTAAAAAGGAACATAGTTTACATGTGAGCTGATAACCCATGTACCAAGTCATAGCCGAAGGCAAATTTAAAAGATGAGTTATGCACCCTTCAACAAACGATGTTTATTATAGAAATACTGACAGACTCAAAACAATGTAGTCTGCCGTAAAACATTAAGACAGCCATCACTTTCTTCTCTTTTTTTAAATAAAAGTGTCCATGCTAGTTGTATGGTAAATTATAGGTGGTAGCCTCAACATGAAACCATAATTGAAATAAAGATTGTGTCTTGTTTTCTATGCTTCAGTAACTGGATTTTTTTTATTGTTTTGTACTTTATACCACTGCAAATATTTTCTCTGTAGAAGAATGATATCTATAAAACCTTTCAGTTATCAGGTAGAGCTAAGGACTCATTTATAATATTCTGTCATTTGTCATACCTTCAGGGTCCATTGCGCTCTCTTAATTTCTGTAAGGACTGTCATACAGAAAATAGTCAAGTCACACTTACGTCAAATCTGCCATTTATAATTACAACCAACCAAGTCCAAGCAATTTCTCCTTTGGTTTAACATGTGTGCATCTATCTTCTAAAATAATTTTTATGCCACAATTCATAAAATAGTTTAGGCTGATGCTAAATCCCTTGCATTAAATTAACAACTAATCACAGGAGAGATTTATCATTCCAAGCTTCTTACATGAAAATTGTCGGAGTTAATCACCTTTACCATATTTTCACTATTTACAGAGCTTCATTTATCATACATTTTAGCTGCTTGACAACAGCGAGCTATTTTAACTGCTTTCCCCAATTCTCAAGTATAGAAAGAAGAAAATAAAAATGGTGGCAATGTTGCTTAAATGTTTTAACACTTCTGGTTACATCCATTCCACTAGAAAATGGTTTCTAAGGAGCCACTTATTTTAATAGTGATATCTAACAGTAGAATTAAGAAAACTACAAACATATACTTCCAACTTAATTATTGAGAATATACTCTATGTATCATAAAACTTTTAAAAGAGTTGTCAGACGTGTATGTTTCAATCAAATGCTTGATACCATATTTAATATCTGTCTCCTATAATAGAAACTGATGTAAAATGCCAAAGGGCCTAATTCACAAGTATTTTTAATTGGATGTCGTGCTTACTACTACAAGCTGACTTCAGTGGGATTACTTACTATAGTAAGCACTATGATTCATGAGAGGTGTTTGGAGGACTGGCTCTAGACTGTTTTTCAATGCACATACTTAAGTGGCTGTTGTACTTCCATCATCCAAAGAAAGCTACATGGAATGACATTTTAATATGTCTATTGCTAGCTTCTACAGAAATTTCATCCTGGATTACTAAGAATAATTAGATGAAGTTCCTTCTACCTATATATTATTGCTCAATGAGAACAAAAAGCAACTCATGCAAGAAATTACTTTATTGAAATAAAGAATGAGCGGCAACTCCTAAATCTGTCAGTGGAGACATTTTATATATAAATGTTACCTTACTCTTATAATGAAATATTTCAGAATATCTGCCTGGATATTAAGTAAGCAGAACCACACAGCTTCACAATTTTAATTGATTCTAAAAGAAAACTGACATCTTAATTCCCTAAAACCATTAATGGTTGAGAACCTAAAGATGTGAACTTGCATTTTTATTTAAATTACAGTATGCTGACAGAAAACAACATAGTGGAGATAGTAAATCAGATATAACTTTGCCCTTTTAGTTTCCCATAAATTCTTGTCAAAGAAGCTACCATAAATCAATGTATGAATACAATAAAATCAGGTTTTATATTACTATTGAAAAACTCCTAATAGTCATGTGAAAGCTACAACAAATATACTTAACTGGGGAAGACAACAAAAGAGCAGTAATATAAACACATTTTTTGGCTATGATTAATCTGATAAATATATCTGAAGCATCGACTACAAAGAACAATAAAAACAAATGAAAGCCAATATTTGTTTAATTACATATGTAAATACCTTCTGAATATTTCTGTTTATACTGAAGCAGAATCTGATACTTCAAAGTCCTTACGACGCTCTCAAAATCTTGCATACACTGATTTACATAAAATTATTACTTGCAAAGAGACAAATGAATCAAAATAATCAGATTATGTACCCATTTTAAAGGTACCAATCATAAAACCTATACACCATTAACAAAATAAAAACTCCAAAAACTTATTCCATTCAGTCAAGATAATTTTCAATGTTACCAAAACATATCTGAGAAAAAAAGGAAGATGATTATATATAAAAAATTGAGAACAAAAGTTAGTAACCCATTTCCTCATAATCATAACATTGTAACCAGAAAATAATAGAGCATTCTGAATTCACTAAGTACATTTATTAGTAGTTTTAAAATGCTATCTGATTAGAAGCCATACAAGTTGAAGAATTACTTACCTTGCTCAGAAAATGTGTGTCTTTCTGGGTGCTCCAAGTAAGGAGCACATGTATCCCAGGAGCCTTTGATTGGAGTCTTTTGATTGGACTACCCGAGTTCTGGAGTGCACCTGGAGGCCAAACAGGCACTGCTACTGAAAGTTTCCAACCCAAGTTGCATGGGGGTATGTGACAGATATGGCAACTTCCTGTGATATCCTTATTGAATTTAAGTTGAAGTATCTTTGAAGTACATTGCATTAAATGAATGGTTTATGTATGACTGTTTTCTACTTCATGAGGGAGAACTGCTACAACTCCACCAGGAACCAAAAATAGTGGTTGGTGATTAAGACAAATCACCCAAATTGTAATAACCCCAAGGAGAGATATACTAGTGCACATTAGATTCTTCAGAGATCAAAGGACAAAGAAAGGACTTTTGGCTAAGCAACTTAACTCAAGAGCTCATCTGAATCAACAGACAGTTAGTGCTTTCCGTCCACAGAGAACCCACCCCTTGCAAAATACTTGGGGAAAAATTAGCCAGCTAGTGCCCTGTAAGATTGAGGAGAAACCTCTGATGCACTATTTGCACATGCACAGAAATGTTTATTTTATAATACTTTTTCTGTAATGCTTTTCTATTAAGAATAAATGTGATTGCTTAGAAAAAGAGCTGCATGGTAACCATGAACTGCCAGCAATATACTATTCATAGCCCTCAAAGAAAAAAACACAGGCACTGTCTTTTAGGCAGACTGAGTTGCTAGGGATATCACAGTGTAAGTCATATAAATAGCTTTTTGCTTAGGAATATACAGTAGCTTAGAACCTACTGGATCAGGAAGTTGTCTTCACTTTGGCATTACTAGCTTGCCTCATCTATTTCTGTTAATACAAGTCAAGGTGACAAACGTCTCTTCAAGCAATTTTACACATGCCAGAAAATGTGATTGTTTTCTGATTAGTCACTTTTGTTTTCGTAATCCCACACCAGAATTACATATGTTTTTTTGCACAGCTTAAAAAAAACTTCTGAACCTGATCTTATGCCCATTAAATTCAAGGACAAAGCTCCTATTGTTTTTAATGGAGCAGGAACAGAGAGTTTGTGTCTTCCCATCTACTTTAGCTTCTAGATTAATCCAGCTTCTATATACATCAGAAAGGCACTGTTTTCACAAACAGTTCCAATTTCCAAAATAAAACAACTTCAGAATATACATTTTAAGTAGGTGCTCCTGTAAAGTATTCCAGTTCTCTCATCTAGTCAGACTTCATCTCCAAATTTAAAGTTTGAAATATGACACGCTCATCAATTGACCATTTTATGAGATTTAAATTGTAAAATTCTTCTAAATGTGCTTTAAACAAACACAACTGTATGATACTTTTAAGAGAATAAGCAATTTTATGAACAATATACTGTCACATTTCCAGGTAACTGCACCTGTATTCCCCTTGGTGGTCATGCAAGGGCACCCATTTAAGGTTTCCAGCTCCCAGCAATCACCTCTTCTGGGCAGAGATTCATGTTTCTCTCCTTTCTAAAGAGGGGTGAGTGTTTAAATTTGCACAGCTCCTTTCAAGCCATTCTTCCCAAAGGCCAGCACCTGAGCTTTCCTCTCTCGCTAAGAGGTATTAACAGTGTATTGCCAGCAGTTAAAGCGCTATCACAGAGCTCTTTCTAAGCAAGCACATTTATTAGTAAGGTAAAAGAATTACAGAGAAAACATACAAAACCAATCAACTTTCCCCATACACACACTAAAAGTTCATCAGAGGTCATTCATCAGTCTTATGCGGCCCTAGTAGACTAAAGTCTTTCCAACTCTGTATAAACCCCACCCTAATGCTGTAGGGATGAAAGAGGTGCTGAGAGCAAAACTGGCCCTTGCCTCTCCAGCCTTGTTAATCATGTTGGAGTGGGGAAAGGGCTTAAAAGCAGGCAGTGCCCAGCAATTGGGAGAGAGTGGATCGTGGTTCTATAGTTCCCAAAGTTGACTCCTGGAAGGCTTCATGAGAACTGCGCTAAAGCAAGCCATTCACCAGTGTCATCACCGCCCAGCCTATAAGGAGGCAATGGCCCCAGTATACTGATCTCATCTGATGAACTGGTTGCCAGGTGAGTAATTAGGAGACTGCTGCTCTAACCTTCTACCCCTTTGGAGGTTAAAGAATCTAAGACCATACTAAAGGGACTAAGACAGTGGGATCCAAAAGCCTCATCCCCATCAAACACAAGTGAACTGTTTGACTCAATTTCTATCACACTCACAGAGGCAGAAAGGGTGCCCGAAGCATTTTTCAGTGCAGCAGGAGTTGCCTGTAAGTAGCCTGAGAACTATGACACTCTAATGCAAGGGTTGAGCCCCCTCTGGACAGAATGTCCTCTTTGCTGGATCAGGAAGAAGAGCCTTGAGTTTAAACTCAGGCTATTTACCAATAGTTGTTTCCTTTGGTTTCTGGAAAATCCAGCGTGAATCAGTATACGCAAGGCTGGTACCTTTCTAGAGGTGCTTACAACCTAAGTAACTCACCTTAACATCCTCCCCCTGCCAAACACGCACACAGGTTTTTTTCCTGGAGGAGCTGTGGTAACCATTTCCCCTGGATTCACATACAATATCTGACTCACAGTGGTACACAAGCTTAATACAATATGGTCTCCCAAAATACTGCACACAATTTCGGTATCTGTCAAATGCACACTAATGGTAAATTGTATAACATTTTAGTGGAGGAGTTTGCACATTTTTTAACGTAGATCGTTGTAAACATTTTACAAATACGTAGAAATAAAGATGCATAATAACAAGACACAAGGGAGATGATCTTTTAGACAACACTGAAAGAAGTGAACGAATTCAGAATTAAGAAATGCTAGTATTTACCTATAGAATTAATGACAGCTGTCATACAGTACAAACTACAGTTATTCTTCTGGAAGGCTTTATTATATCCCCAAGCCCAACTTATATTAAATGATAGGATGAAGAATAAATATCAGTGCTCCGCAAGTACATTTCCACTTCAGTAAGATTAGAGATGATGAATCTGAACTTGCACTATTTACTGCAGTGGCTACCACTGACAAAGTGTGTGCTTTCTTTTTCATGTAAAAACATGATGCAAGGAAGGCTATGTACATTTGAATTTGAAATGTGTTTAATTAAAATAATATTTGAAGATGTAGTAACATACTTTCAAAAGGAACAGCTTTAATTTAATTACATGTAACGGACAAGCTCTAAAATGTACTAGACCATTTTCAGGCATTTAGGATTGTTTCTAGCATCTACTGATTCTACCTTTTAGTAGACACATGGGAATAACAGCTTAGTTATTGTCCTAGTGCCTCATTTTCCACGACTGCCATCACAATTATAGCTGAGCCCATGATTAGTAATTTTGGGAGAACTAGCACAAAGATCTAGTACACTGCTAATAGCATTTTTAGGACTTTATCATCTAGCACTGGTTGCAGCTAATATAACGGCTCCCAAAGTTATTAACACTCGTTCAGATGAACCTGTATGAGCAGCAATGGGAAACTGCTAAGAAAATTTGTCTAATGTTATGTCTTTAATAAAAGTTTATTTTGGGTATTAACATGGTAGAGAACTGTAAGGTCTTAATGTGTGGATGAGACAATGGTGTCAGGAGAAGGAGCTGAGATTTATTAGGAACTGGGGAAATAGCAGGGGATGTTAGGGCGACTCCCAAACCTGAGCCAGTCATTTTAGGAGACATAGCGGAGGAACTGTCCTAGACTGAGGTGTCATTAGAAGAGATTTCTGAACAAATGGATAAAATAAACAGAAATAAGTCACCAGGGCCAGACAGTATTCACCAAAGAGTTCTGAAGGAACTCAGATGTGAAATTGCAAACTACTGCCTGTGGCTTCCAACCTATAATTTAAATCAGCTTATGAACTAGATGGCTGGAGGATAATTAATGTGATGCCAGTTTTTTAAAAGGGCTCCACAAGTATCTAAGCAATTACAAGACAGTAACGCTAACTTCAGGACAGGTTGTATCTCCCTGGTCTGGCACTCTCGGGGCCTGACTGGTCCTGAACCAGGGAACTTGCCGGGCAAGGAGAGGTCAATGCTGGACCCTTTGCTGACATTGGCTGCCAGGCTCCAGTTTGGCATCATTAGAGGGGCTGCCATTGACCAAGAGGGGTTGTGGTCAGTATTCCCTTAAACTGCGCAGCAGCACAGCTTCCCAGGTGATTAATCAGCCCCACTCAGTCAGTCAGCTCTGTGCACAGAGCCCTGAGCCTTTGACTGGGGGGGGGAGAAGAGGGAGAAGGCTGATTAATCACCTGTGAAGCTATGCTGCTGCGCAGCTTAGAGGGAACACTGGTTGGGGGTCACTCTGTGGAAGAGACAGGGTGGCTACAGAGCGCAGCCCCACATGAATGCCCTGCAGCAACCAGGCTGCACTCCCAGACTCTGCCACAGGCTGCAATGTAACCTGTCACAAGGGATAAAAGGAAATGTTCAAAATGGAGAGAGTTAAGTAGTGGTGTTTTGCAGGGGCCTTCACTGGGACCAGTTCTATTCAACCTATTCATAAACCATCTGGTAAAAGGGGTGAAGAGTGAGGTGACAAAATTTGCAGATGATACAAAACTACTCAAAATACATGAATCCAAAGATGACTAAAGAGTCAATAAAGGGATCTGACAAAACTGATGACTGGGCAACAAAATGGCCGATGAAATTCAATTCAAAGTAATGCATATTGAAAAACAAATCCCAACTACACATATCAAATGATCTAATTTAGCTATAACTGCTCAAAAAAGAGATCTTAGGGTCACTGTGAATATTTCTCTGAAAACATGATCACTTTGTCTCAAAATAGATATATATTAGAATGAAAAAAGGTTCAGAAAAGGGCAACAAAAATGATCAGGGGTGTAAAATAGCTGCCATATAAGAAGAGATTAATATAACTGAGATTTTTCAGCTTAGAAAAGAGACAATTTGCAGGGATATAATACAGGTCTATAAAATCATGACAGATGTGAAGAAAGTAATTAAGTATTATTTATTCCTTCTCATAACTCAAGAACTGGGAGTCAGCAAATGAAATTAATAGGCACCAGGTTTAAAACAAAGAAAAGGAAGTATTTTTTCCACAGAATGCACAGTCAACTTGTAGAACTCTTTGTAAGGGGATGCTGTGAAGGCCAAGAACATAACAGGGTTAAAAAAGAATTAGATGTATTCATGGAAGATAGGTCCATCCATGGCTATTATCCAGAATGTGCAGGGATGATGTCCCTAATATCAGTTTGCCAGAAGCTGAAAATAAGCGACTGTGGATGATTGCGTATTGCGTTCATTCCTTTTGGGGCACTTGGCATCAGCCACTGTTGGATGACAGGACACTAAACTAGATGGACCTTTTGTTTGATCCAGTATCACTGTTCTTGTGTTCTTACCTACAGTATGCTATGACAATAGTTGGTTTTGCCTGCTTATGTAGCACCAGGAAGTGTTATTGTCATGTTACCAAACTCTTTTACAACTTTACACGTACATGATAACATTCTGTGGCACCATCTACACAGGCAAGAACAATGTTTTAATAATATTTGAGGCACAACAGTGTTGTAGTAATGTCCCCTAGTACTGCCAAATTTGACATGCAGATAGGTCCTTATATTTAATGGCTTGCAAAATGTATATGCAACTTTCTTAGGAAGGAAGCATAAGTCAAAAAGAAAAAGTGTATGTTTCAACACTGAGTGGATCTACTGACAATTCAACTCTCCTGAGGTCTACCTCTTTGCTTCCATTGTCAGTGGCTACTTTTCCCATGCTCACTGATACTGTGTCTTTTCTTAGACAATGGAAAATGAACTTGTTCTTGGCTAAGAGAAGCTAAGTCACAGGAATGAAAATTCTTTACCTCAGCTCTCTAGTAACAATTAAAAAAACAGTACTGTTCCTCTCTGCTCAAAACTGATGTTGAGCGCAATAGACAAAGAGCATCTGTGACACAAATAAAGTGTTTTGATAAGAAAGAGAATTTATGTGGCCTGTAATATGCTAAAAATTTCACTGCCACACATGGTGGGGAAAAAACAAAAACTACTCAAGCGTTGTACCAAAAGTTTCAGTGAAAATTATCTGTCTCCTATCCAGAGTACCTGAATTTAAAATAAGCTACAAGTTATGTTCAACAAAATCTACTTCATGTGCAACATTTCATATATAGTTTTGTTTCATTTGGGTAGCTTTTAAAATTATCTATATATTAAATAATATTGAAATTGACAAACAGCAATTCCAAGTCCTCTGTGACATGACTTTTACAAAAGAACACCAGATAATTTATAAATACAATGCACAACACAAGTTCAAAAATCCTTTCTTGGAAAATGACGTACTATGGGGCACTCCACAAACATTTGGTAACTACTTGCTCCACTCCCCCATGAACTTTATTTCTAAATGTCACTGTTTTTTTAAATCAACAGAAATGTGATGTGAAAAGATTAGCAAGCAGAAAATAATAGGAATCTATAGAACTATTTAAATAAAGTCTCAGAGCATGTTACATCTCCTCAGGATAGGTACAAACATGAGATGTCTGTGTACCAGATTATGAAGTATGGATCCAAATTGACCTACTACTCTATAATGATCATTTTTCTCCATGTCTGTCTATTAATAGAATTGACAGCAGCTTTTTATTTCCTTCACATCTCAAACAGGGAATAAGAAATTCTTTCTGCAGTTTAGTTTACCTAAATAATAACACTGTGAAAGTTCAGGTATTCAACACATTTAGACTTTCCTAATAAACCAATTTAAAACAAATGGTATTAAGTTCCTGCTTAGCCCTCAACTTCGGAGAGACTGGTTTATTTGTCATGAAAAGAAACCTATTTTCATGACATATTAAAACTAATTCAAAGTTATCTTAAGTAAACACATTTTTCCTGTAGGTAAAATTGAAAATTAATTTATTTCTTTATGTTTGCCTTGAAGATACAGACTTCTTACGACAAAATAGCTTTAATAAAACATGAAAAATAATCAATAGACCTTATGAATTTCTGCATGTGGAGATGATTTACAGGTTATATGAGACATGTGGAAGTCTTACATGCAAAAGGCTTAAATTCTCAAAAACAAGAAATGAAAGGGTTGCAGCACAATGGGAAATGGCACTGTGCTGCCAGGAAGCATTAACATTGTATGTGTTCAAGTGCATTGCAACAGTACTGTAGCAGGGTTTTACTGGGTGATTCTAGTTTAAGACCCTCTGTATCTGAAATGTAGTTTTACAAACTCTGATTAACTTTTGCTAAAGAATCTGCAAATCTAGCCACCCATTTCAGCAAGTGGAGGAACTTTATGGGACTAGTGGTGAAAGGGGACAGTCCCAGCAATAAGACAGGGAGATATTCACTGAGGGACAGCAGGTAACTCCTCTGGCACTCACTGACCAGTTTGAGGAGAGGAGTGCTATTTGGCCAGCATTCCTCAGCTCCCAAAATTTAACCTGGAGCAGAGCTGCTGCCTTTCCCCACCTCCTCTGGCTGGGTCAATACCCAGGGAAAGCCCAAGACTTCTTGGCCCAGGGCGCTGGCCAGGAAGAGTCAAACCCTGCATGTGCCTAAGTCCCACACACACTGGCATGGGGAAGCCTCTTTGCCCATCAGCTAAGTTCTGGAGTAGCAGGGAAGGGGCAATTTCCAGCCTGTTCACACCCTGATCCTGGCAGGCTCCAAAGCAGCCCCTCGGGCAGGGGTGAGCATGAGGCAACCAGCAGGTCAGATCCGGCCCACCAAGCCACCAGATCTGGCCAGCAGCTGCCTTGCTGGAACCCTTAGACACAAAGCAGCTCATGCTTTAAACAGCTGGCTACTCTGGATGCTGCAGAGGGATAAGGGAGACATCACATGCTTCTCTTCCCCTCCACAAAATTTTCCGGCCAATAGGAGTTGAGAAATTTTACTGGAGAAAGGGGCAGCATATGAAGCCTCCCTCCCTTCCCCCTTCCATGGCCAGAGTAGAACCACATGGAGCAGCCAGCAGCCTGGGACTGCAGCAGACAGCCTGCCTCAGGCTCCTACAGGGCTGCTGGCTGGGAGCCATATTGGGAAGTGCATCCCAGCCAGAGCCTGCCTCTGGCACCCCAACCCCACACTCCCCAACTACCTGCCCCAGGCCACCACCCAAACCCTCTGTACCTCTTTTCTCCCTTCTCCCAGGTCACAACTCCCTCCCAGACCCTGCACTCCCTTCTATACCCCTCCCCTAGGCCAGAATCCTCTCCTACACCCATATCCCTTTCTGAACACTGCACCCAAAGTCCTGTCCCAGATCACAACCCCCTCCTTCACTCAAACTCTCTCTCAGACCCCACACCCAAGCCCCCTATCCCAAGCTCCATTTTGCACTCAACCTCCATCCCAGACTAGGGATGTAATAGTGTAGTTGATTAACCAGTTAACCAATAAGCAAAAGCTTATAAGTTAATACTATAGACTACATGCATTTCCCTTCCCCCCACCCTTGCCAGTACATTTTTTAGCAGGCTGGCCAGCAGCCTGGCTCAGTTCTGGCTCATGCCAGGTACAGAACCTACCCCTTCTGCAGCTCTACATTTTAAGTGTATTAGGAGCCAGGTGGGCAGGCAGCCCAGCTTAGTTCCGGCATGCACCAGGTCAAGGAGCTCAGACCCCACCTTACACAGGGGTTGCTGCTCCCTCTTTATCAGCAGCAGCAGCAGCACTGGGTGACAGGTAGCCAGTCCACAAGGGGAGCTGTTTTTTAAACTGGCTCCCCGATGGACCAGCTCCCACCCTGCACTGCTGCCTCTGATACAGTGGCTGCCGGCCCCACCCCTGGGTACTATAGACTAGTCGACTAACAAATAAAAATTAATGAGGTTAATTGACTATTCAACTAACCGATATTTAACATCCCTATCCCAGACCCTGCACACCTCCATAGAAGTACGACCTTTGACCACTTGTCAAAATCTTGGAGTGGCCGTCCACTAAAATTTATTGCCCATCCCTGCCCTAGGGAAAAGGTAATTACATTTGAGGAAGAAATCCCATTTTCTGGATTTTGAGAGTAACATGTTTAAAAAAAAAAAAGTCATTTCCTCTCCTAGTGCTGTTTTTCCACAGGCTTCTTGCTGTGATCCAGTTCATTATCATCCTTTCTTCCCTTGAATTGTATCTACATTTATAGGAAAAATATTTTTAAATTTAATCATCAATTGTTTCTACAATTATGTATTTTATATTTTATTCTAACACCACATTATTTTGTTTTCCTTTCCAGAAGGAAAAGTTGGTCAGTGACTATGTCCCAATTTACCAACCACAATTCACATCAGAAAATATGTTATTACATCGGTACTGTAGTCCCTATTTAAATTACCAACAGAATTAACTACTCAGCCTAAGGATGACAGAATCTGAGGTATGATTGGTATGCATGTTAGTGATCTATCATGGTACTGTACATCACAAACATACGTCAGGCATTGAAAAATTAAGACAAATGGAAAGCAAGATGACCTTTACCCAAAGAGTACGGTAAAATAGTTTTATTCATTTTCCCATAAGAATTCTAAAACAATATTGAATTGGTAGTGGTGTGAATTAAAAAGAAAATATCACTAAAATTGAATAAAGTTAAAAAGAAATCTGTTGGGCATTTCAAGAAAAATCAGAAAACTAATTAAACAGTCACTCAAATATAACAGAGTGAGAGAGAGAATCTTTTCTCAATTATATGCTTCAATAGTCTGTTGCTGCCAAAAGCCTTCCTTCCCACTCAATATGTTTTTATTTCAGTTAAAAAAAATTTAATGGATAAATAAAAAAAAGATTGCAAGAAGAGGTTTAAAAATAAAATTCTGATTGTGGTCAGGAGGAGGAATATATAATAACAGGTACACTCCTGACATCTGAAGAAATGGGTTGTACCCATGAAAACTCATGATACAGCTACATGTTTTCTTAGTCTTTAAGGTGCTACTAGACTATTTGTTGTTGTTTTTTAAGTTTTTCCTGTTACAGACTAACTCGGATACCCCTCTGAAGCTTTTTAGTATATAATAATTGTTATACAATGTATTTATGTTTAGTATGAAATGCGCCACGAACAGCCACTTTTAATTTAAGGCAGGACTATGCAGCACTTTAAAGACTTTAAAGGTTTATTAGGTGATGAGCTTTCGTGGGCCAGACCCACTTCCTCAGATCAAATTGTGGAAGAAAATTGGCATGACCATATATACCAAAGGGATACAATCAAGCATCTCTATTACTATTTTAACTTAAGGATATGTCATGGCTTCTGCTTAAAGCCTCTATTTTCAGAATTTATAACTTCTTTTGTAGAAATCCACTTTTGACTTCAAAGCAGTGCTTTGATCTATTTTCTAATTATTTTAAAAGATTCTTCAAACTTTTTAGTCTCATGTTTTAACAATATATTACCTCCCCATATAAGGCATTCGCTTAAATTTCCCACGAGCTTTTTCTTAATTTTAAAAAGAAGATTAGCTTACTGACAGAATGAAACAGGAACATTTAGAGTTTGGAAGCATTTTGGCAAAACATGTTTACTAAAATTAATCTTAGGTTAATTCTTGCTGACACACTATTTTTTTGCCAACAGACTGGCAGTGTTATAGTTCTCTAACCTTTAACACATACAAGTTCCACAGACTGAACATACAAATAAATTATCATTCCTTACATGCTCATGTTTTTCCTTGGATATTTTGTACCCATAAGTAATGTTCAAATTTTGCACATCTGTTTGCAGAAATATTCAAAACACAAATTCTCTCTCTCAAGTATCCAAATCAGGGATCACATTCTGACTATCTATAAGGAAAACTGAATAATGCCCTCATTCATTTATGAATGACAATCTCTATTATAAAATATATGAAGGATGCGCCAGAAAATAAGGCTCTAGATCACAGTTTCTTAAACCATGTTCCGCGGAACACTGGTATTCTGTGAACAACTAGCATGTGTGTCGTGACCTCGTCTTTGTTTTTGTTACTTCTTTGTTTTTATCTTTTTTTTGTCTGACAACAATTTTTTTTTGAAGAAAATTTTCATAGGTGTTCCACATAAAAAATTATTATTGTTTGGTGTTCCGTGGTCTCAAAAAGTTTAAGAAACACCGCTCTAGATAATTTACCCAACAGAGACAGAAACAGAGACATCAATTTGAAAACAAAAACAAAAAACAGTGTCTGTTTTTAGGAATTCTCTCACCAAATAGCTATGAATCCTCACTGACTACAATTATTCAATACCCACAGGTTAATTTTACTTTTCTGTAATTTACTGCTGTTAGTTGCTATAATTAAGTTACCTGTCATTAATGATCCAGTTCAGACAGAGATTGAGGGAGCTAAGGTTTTTACATCTCTTCACTATTTCCATCACAGTTTCATTATCCAGTTCTGTGATATGACGTAGATCCAAGCTGGAAAGGTTTCTTAACTATTGAGAGAAACAGAATAAAGAAAAAAAGCACCTGAAAAGGTATTCATTCTCAAGAAGTACTGACATATTCGGTTATAAAAGCTTTTACACTGTTCTTGAATCATGTGCAGTACAGGTTGGACCTTGGTGGTCCGGCACCCTTGGGACCTGAGTGGTCTCAAACGAGGGGATTTGCCAGACTAGGGAAGGTCCCTCCCCATATAGCCATGCTGCCACTAGTCTAGGGCTCCAGCCTGCTCCCCACTGGTGCCCCAGCCCCCCCGCTGGGGCTCTCCCTGGCCCCTCTGCTACCGGGGCCAGAGAACCACAGCCAGACCTGCGCAGCTGGGGCAGTGCTCCGCAGCCACCTGGCTCCATGACTGGGGCTGGAGCTCTGTGGCTGGGGTGGAGGAATGGGGCTGGAGTTCCGCAGCCTGGCCCAGAGCTCCCTGGGTGCTGCTGGGGCTGGAGTTCCCTGGCTGCTGGAGCCAGAACGCAGCCAGAGCGCTGCAGCCGGGGACAGGGCCAGAGCTCCCTGGCTGACACTGGGGTCAGAGCTTCCTGGCCAGAGCTGGAGGTCCATGGCCATGGCCAGACTAGAGTTCCTGGCCACCGGGGCCAGGGAGCTCTGATGGGGCCGGAACTCCTCGCCTTGCCATCCATTTCCCCCCCCTCCCCCCCCCCCCCACACACACACGCACTCTGGGCTCCCGGGTGAGTCGCGGTGCCCCTTACGGTGCTAGCACCCTGTCGCCAGACATATCTCTTTCTGGGCTCTGTGGTTCAGGAATACCCATGGTCCATGCCAGACCACAGATGTTGCCAGACCAGGGAGTCCCAATTAAGAGAGGCACAACCTGTATAAGAAAGAGAGGCAAGATGCATTGCAGTTAATGAAAAGTCCTTCTCACTAGTCTGAAAAAGGCTTTAGAATAATCAGAAACATAATATATCAGCATCAGACAAGAAAAATTCTTTAATCCAAAGAAAAATTTTTATTGAAAATATAATACGATTGAAATGACAGAATAAATGTTTGTCAGTATTATATGGGCCCTCTAACATATCTATATAGTTCACAGTGCTTTATCAGTTCTATTATGAACTTCCCCATCCCCAGCTTTAGCTTTGGGCTCTATGAAATTAGAGGCTGCCAGCAACATCTTTTCCTCGAATACTAAAATGTTTATTTGGTGGTTATTTAGTTGAAGGCATATAAAGTTGATGCCTTCAAAAACATTTTACTACCTTAGAACCAAAATATATGACTGACTTTTAAAGTTAATCTTTGAAGGACATCAGTTTTCTTGTCCATGTTAGAATTCCTGCATCAAGTCCACAAATTTCTAGCTGGGCTCATGCATAGTTTTAGAAAGACATCTAACCTTGATTTAAAGACTACAGATGGGGAATCCTCAAATCCATTATTAAATGGTCCAATGGTGAATCATCCTCCCAGCCATTGGTCTTCTGTATTGACAATCAACAAGCATTCAAAAATCATAAATAAGATCCTCCTAAATTACAAGATTGGCTTAGAAATAATGAGGTGTTATTTAAAAAAACCTGTGAAGGAGGGTATTTGCATTCTGGTTTCGAGCCTTTTGCACAAGTTTTAGATTACATTCTTTGCAACCACAAGCTAGAAACTTTTTTAAAGAAAGAATTGGGTGCAAATGTAATAACTTAATTCCAGGAACTGGAGCTTTAAGAAAATAAATTTTGAGAGTCTTATGATAAAAATGCAAGAGTTAGCTATACTGTATCTTGTTATATCTTTGGATTTCTCTACTTAGTGCAAGTAATATGCACTCGAGCCTATGATTTTCAAAGCACACTAATGTGTCGTGCATTAACTGGTGCTTGTAGACCTTACAGGTGTGCATTAAATGTTCTGTTAACGCCTGGGGAAAATGGAACCGTTATGGAAGGTGAGGTTACTAAACTGTACAAATCAACCCCCCTGTACCCAGTGTGCATAATCCCACTTTACAGTCAAACCCATTCTCTGCTGAACAGGCCTCTTCTATCTGAAAGCTTCTCTCCATGTAGGTATTTACAGAGAGCAATCAATACCACTTAAATTCTCTAATCTCTTCAGTCACTTAAGGGTGACCTGTCACTGTTTTCATATTGAAATGTGATTTTCATTTGACAACTTCCCTTTAAACCACAGCTTTCTTTCAAATTCATTGGGATAGAAAGGTTATCTCCAAAACACTCATCTTCCTACAGACAGTAGACATTATCATTACCATAATAGTTAACTGAACCCTGATTATAGTGGTTAGACCTACATAAAAATTGTGCTGCCTTCCAGCACATTCTGGACAGAGTAATTTCTTATAAAAGAATACTGTATTATTATACCTAACAGTTGAAAATACTACATATTACAATAGTTATATATGGAAAATTTAAACAAGTATCTGTCCACAAGAGCAGAGCTACAGAAAATTCAAAAGCACACAGAACACAATCCTGCCTTCCAGGCAGTAGCACAACGTGACAAACAATATGGCATGGGTAACTTTAATAACCTGGTGTATTCCCATTTTAAACATTTTTTAGTATCTCCCTGTTAAAAAAAAGGATGAACTCTATGTGCACATAAGTGAAGGATGGTGCTCGCAGAAGGCTTTTTTTGAGCAACTGTACACAAGTTGTCATAAACTTTTCAGACAATGACTCAATCCCTTTGTTTCTAAATATACTTAATCATAGTAACTTCTAATGTTTTCAGAAAAGCTATCTGAAATAATCTGTAGCATCCTCTAGAACAAATAATTGCATGTAGGTAATACTGACATTTTAATTAAATTTACCTTCTCTGTATGAGAGAATAGTAATCCTAGTCAGTGATTTAAGTCACCACCAAGGACTTGATTAAGTAAAGACTTACAACTGAGATCATATAAATTGTTCACTTCAGTAGTTAAACTCTAAGTCGAGATATTTAAAAGAAACTAGGGACTTTGAATGCAGGCAATCTTTAGAACTGGTATAACAGTGTTATTCCACAAGGGCTAACTTTCTCCAATTTAAAGTTTGAAAAGAAATTAAATAGATTTATTGCCTACAAAACTCTGCTGAATAAAAGCTATATTCAGGGACCCAGCCTCCAATAATGGTTCGGATGCAGGATATTTCCTCAGGGAATGGGAAAAGAATGCTACCCTCCGGGCCGTCCTTAGGATTTATGGTGCCCTATGCGGGATTATTAAACTGGTGCCCCATGCCTGACTTGTGCTTCCACCCCTACCTCCTCCCTCAGACTGTGCTGCAGACAGCGCATTCGGCCCACTCTAGGACCCAGCCCTGCTGTTATATATGTAACCCTTCCACCGGGTAGGCCTGGCAGCAACCAGGGCTGGGTTCAATATCTAGGGGTCCATCTCACACAGAACCGGCTCGAGCCCCCACCCAGGAGCCTGGGAAATTCACACACCCCTGGGCGCCTCCGAGAGGCAATGCTTCCCCACTCACAACCACAGAGTCTGAGTGAAGAAAAGAAACTTTTAATGAAAGAGAGAGAAGTCACATGGCATTATCTTGGGAAAATACCCAAACTTTCTCCATACCCCACTTTAGATGCCCCACTTACAGCTCTATCCAGTCAGTGCAGACTCTGACACATCATCCAGATGACTCCCCTCCTTGGCTATGTCTACACTGCCCACCCGCTCTTGCGCAAGAAGATTTACAGTACAGCATTGTAGTGGTCAGTTGCGGAAGAACTTTGTACGTGCTAGTTTAGGGGTGGTGAGGCCTGCATTCTCCCCCCCCTCCACTTTTTCCCTATATCTGATGAGCCAGAAGCAAGTCTTTGGGAACATATGCCATTTAAGATAAGCACTGTTGCCAGTATAGCAAGAACAAGTATAAGATAAGGGTAAAAGGCAAGAACGCATAAACAATTCTGTTTACCCTAACATACTGATCACGTAAACAGGGCCAAAGAACAAGTAGAACCAGAACAGAACCAGACTGATAACTAACAGCTAAGCCCTACATCAGCACGTAATGAGTAACCCCTGGAAATTTCCAAACTACAAAACAAGGCAGGAAAAACTGTATTTAAGGCTGCCTCAAAGCCTAGCAAATTGAACCTCACTGATGGGCTTTGGGTACCGGCGCCTCGGAAGCTGAGACAACCTCCCACTTCGTCCGCAGCCTACCCGGGGTTCCAGGCTTGCAGGAAGGGATGTAAGATATGCCGCTTCTTTGTTATATTGTTCTTCCAGTTATGGGGCACAGCTGTTAGCTGTCAGGAAATAAACTACTTGTGTTTGACAGATACCTGTGTGGCGTCCTTTGTGCTTTGAGAACCCCGTGTCGGACCTTAGACTTACTCTTGCCGACTACAGGTGTGGTAAGAGAGGGCTTCTTGAGCAAGAGCTATGCTCTTTTCTAACAGGTGTAAGCTGTCTTACGCAAGAGGGCAGTGTGGACGCATGGCAGGGGTTTCTTGTGCAAGAAAGCCCTGTGGCTAAAATGGCCATCAGAGCTCTCTTGCTCAAGAGAGCATCCACACTGCCATGGGCGCTCTTGCGCAAAAGCACATGTTGCTCATGGCAGTGTGGACGTGTTCTTGCACAAGAGTTCTTGCACAAGAACCCTTACACAAGACGTTCTTGCGCAAGAACCCGCCAGTGTAGACATAACTCTTGAGCCTGAGGCTAGGCCACCTTTGTGCTGCTCCTGTAGTCCGCTGGCCGCTCCCACCAGCCGCTCGCCGGTCATTCCCACCAGCCGCTCCACTGGCTGCAATAGGTCTGGCTCCTGGACAAACCAGTGATTTCAGCTCTTAGTGATTTCAACTCTTTAGCCACCACCTAGGCTGGCAAAAGATTCCAGCTTCCACTGGACTAGCAAAAAGACTCCCCATGGAGTCTACTTTAGGTCTGTCCTTAAAACCAGGTGGAAAGGGGCAGGCTGAGTCTTACAGCTCACACCTAGCAGGCACGAAGCAGGCTGACTCAGCCCCGCCCCCCCCCCCACACTCAGTTCACTCAACTCTGGCGAGGGGAGGCTTGTTCCTCTGAGACCTCTTACAATGATAGTGTCTTTCCTGCAAGCACTGGTGTCATATTTTACAGTTCCCACATTTAGGGGTAGCATGATTTGTGACCCCCATAACAGCCCCAAATTAGTTACAATACATCACATTCCATTCCAACACTGATCCTCCATCGCCCTGACTGAATTGGATTTACATAACCACACCTCGGATTCCTTCCCCCTCCTGGCATGAGCTGTATTTACATATCAACAGTTAACAGTTAATTATCTTGCAGAGCTAAACAGTTGGAGTGAGCACACCCATCCCACAGGGCAGCTCTCTCCTTTTAGCTGGCTGATAGCAAGCAGCAGTTCAGCCCCTGCTTACACAGGCCCCACTGCTTCCCATCCCTCCCGGCAGAGTGGTGCCCCAGAAGTACTGGTGCCCTAGGCAACTGCCTATTCTGCCTATGCCTAAGGATGGCCCTGGCTACCCTCCAGACTGCAGAGCTGTTTTGTAGGGGTAGGGTGACTATATTTCCCAAAAGGAAAACAAGACACCAAGCAGGATTGGCCCAAGCTACTTGTCCGAGTTACCCACCTCCCCAAGCTGACCCGAGCCACTGAGCTGAGGCTGCTTCCCACATGAGGGGCAGGCAGGGCCTGGGCAAGGAACAGCATACATACAAGATAGGGTGACTATATTTCCCAAAGATTAGGGCTGGTATCACTGCTCACCCAAGCCCTGCCTGACACCTGTGTGAGGCTGCGGCTGGCATCACTGCTTGCTTGCGCCAGGCCTGCCCCCTGCTGGAGCCCTCCCTCTCAGCATCAATATTTGCCCACTTTTGCAAAACAACAACAACAAAAAATTCAGGATGGAAAAAAGGTGTGTGCTGGCCAAAACAAGACATGTGGTGACTTTACGTAGAGGCTACTCTAGTCCAATTGCTTTCTGTAACCCTAACTTATTCCTACTACTTTGTGCACCCATACTGGGAAAGGGAGAAGGACAAATGTGGTTTCAATATATTGGGAAACATTGCTTTGTGGGGGATCTTCTTGCAGCAAATCTTCTTGGCCCTTCTCCTATTAAATAAGTGAACTTTGTTGCCCTATACTCTACATAACAAAGGGGAGAAACACTTTCAGGCTATGTCTAGACTTCAGGCTTCTTTCGGAATAAGCTTTTCCAGAAGAGATCTTCCAAAAAAACTTCTTCCAAAAGAGAGTGTCCACATTGGAAAGTGCATCGAAAAAGCCATCTGCTTTTTCGACAGATAGCATCCACACTGAATGGACGCTATCTTGCATGTAAGCTGTGATTACTATGGGCGGAATGGCCACCAGGGCACCTGTGCTTTTTCCTCTTCTATTGAAAGAACTCCCTCTTCCCCGTTCATACACACCTTTTTCCGAAAGGGCTCTTTCGGAAAAGGTGTTCTTCCTCGTAGAAAGAGGCTTACCAATGTTGGAAAAAAAACCTCTGTTCTTTCAATTTTTTTTCGAAACAACACAATTGCAGTGTGGACGTGAGGTTTTTTCGGAAAAACAGCCGTTTTTCCAAAAAAACTCTGTAGTGTAGACATACCCGCAGTGTCCCCACAAAGGAAGTCCCTCTCCCTTCATACATGTGCAGTGAAACTGCAATGGCTCTGCTGCTACTGGGACCTGGATTCACATCAACTCATTAGTTATCTGAGATAAAAGGACATTATTAGCTTTAGCAATCATTTTGGGAATAACGGGTCTTGTGATAATCCACTGAAGTCTTATTTACACTAGTCATGAATTTGGATGATAATCCTAATTAATGGTTCCCTTCAACAAATTTTTCCCAGGAGTGCAACTGGAAAACTTAATGCCCCCATTTAATAAATAAACAACTTGCACAAACATCAAACAAATCTTTACAATAATATTTTATATGTCAATCTAAATAAATGTACATCCCGCAGCAATATTAGAAAAGACCCTCTCCTTTCCCACTTATAACTGCAGAATGGATCTATACATCATGATAGTCTGTTATAAATAAATAAATAAATAAACAAACATCTGAATAAATGTTTTTGCCTGGAATCACCCCAAATCCTAGAAGGAATACAGAATATATCATATAATCATAGAATACTAGAACAGGAAGGGAACTTGAGGGGTCATCAAGTCCAGTCCTCTACCCCCAGAGCAGGGCCAAACACTATCTAAATCATTCTTGATAGATATCTATCCAACCAGCTCTTAAATATCTCCCGTGATGGAGATTCCACAACCTTCCTAAGAAATGTATTCCAGTGCTTAACCACCCTGACAGTTAGGAAGTTTTTCTTAAT
Organism: Pelochelys cantorii; assembly: GCA_032595735.1. Taxonomy (NCBI): domain Eukaryota; kingdom Metazoa; phylum Chordata; order Testudines; family Trionychidae; genus Pelochelys; species Pelochelys cantorii. The sequence goes on from CM064330.1 coordinate 67,992,809, forward strand.
GTTTAACCTAGACCCCCCATTGCTGCAATTTAAGCCCATTGCTTCTTGGTCTATCATGAGGCGTTAAGAAGAATAATTCTTCTCCCTCTTCCTTGTAACACTCTTTTAGGTACTTGATTAATAATCAAGTAACGAAAAAGTACTTACTTACCTAAAAGGTACTTAGACATACTGCCCCAACTCTTCACTATTGGAAAACTGCGAATCACTGGCTCTAGATTTTCATATGGTTCTCATCAGCACTATATCCAGGTGCCTTAACACCTCTGTCAGGTGAGCAAGTCTCCTCTTATCTCCACATTACAGATGGGGAACAGATGCACAAAGATTGCCCAAATTAACAATGGACTCTGTGCTAGAGAATTAAACAATGCAACACCCAGCTTAAAGAGTTGTTTTGTAGGATGACCTTATTTCCCAAAGGGAAAACAGGACACCATACAGCACTGGCCCGTATTCCCCAACCATTGGCTTAACCGCAAGACCATCCCACGAAGGATGAGTGTCTTAAAAGGGCTAGAAATAACTGTTGGGCAATTCAGCAGATCATGTGCACCATACCATAATAATCAAATATCACCACGGAACTCGTGGAGATAATCAGAAACTGCATATTACAAGAAATGAATGCCAGCCAAAAGCACTCTTTTCCCAACCCCACTATATGTACTTACAGATAGCAATATTGCTGACTCTTATTTTCTTGAATTTTATTATTATTATTTATTGTTTTATGTTGTCCAAAAAGGGTACCACTTCATAAAGATAAAAAGATGCAATGTTTGATTTTCACAGATGCTGAAAACCTCCATAGCTCTCAATGCTGCAGCTTCCGTTGAATTAAACTGGATGTTTGGGAAATCAGCTCTTCTGAAAAACAAGGCCTCTGATGCCTACTTCAAGTGGCTTACAAGCGGGGTACCAAGAGGAGAGGATCAACGCAGGGAAGGACAGAGTACCTTTTATCAGTAAAGGTTTATCAGTAAAGGTCAAATACCATTTATCAGTAAAGGTTTTTTGCTCTGGATGGAGAGATTACCCAAAACTATGATGCAGTTCTAACCCCAGCCATTAAACAAATTTGCCAAGCAAATACTTTATGACCTTCCCAGCATAGTTCTATGCCAAGGTTGAGTGACAAAGTGCATGTGTTCCAAAACCCATCTGAAACAGAACTATTTTTAAATAGCCAGCAATTAAATACCTGATTCAGTTTATGCCTAGTTTACTTCCCACTTGGTATATTTGCCCTACTTACATTTACCAACTTCTCTGGTGACTGGGACTAACTAACTTAATTGGGCTCCAAACATTTATTTTACAAACTTTTGGGGCATCATGAAATGGTGAAGTACCCCAGGTGTAGTTAAGGAACATCTAATCCCAAAATGATCTCATGGAAGAAATCTGACTGTGAATGAGATGTATTCAAATTGTGTATCAGCAATATGTAGTGCCTTTGTGCTTGTATTTGTGTTGGGGAGTCAATGAAACATTCGACAACATCCGTAACTGTATAGATCAATGGAATGTTTGTGTTTACACAAGATCTATGTGTTAACTCAGCACAGTTCCTGTTGCTCTATAATAGGATCCTGAGAGTTCAGGTATCACCACTTTTAGCTACTTCTGGGTCCTCAAAATCTGGTGACACGACATTTGCTGTGCTGGAAGGATGAGAAGTAGCTGGTAAGATGTCATATAAAGGAAGCACAGGAGCAAAGTAATGGAGGTATGCTCCCTATGAGCCAATGGAACAGAAGAGAACATGGACTGCTGAGCTATATGGACTAGTGTTTTCTGCCATCCTTATCAGCTCCTACTTCTTCTTTCTTCTCCCATCAGTTATATGGGAAAAAAATAGGGGATGGAAATTGAATGTTTCATTGTAAAACAAAGCGAGGGGAGGATGTGGCCCTGAGAATATAATCCCCGTAAAATCTCAGACAGTGCTCCAAGCTGTACTACCAATTCTCCAGTATTTAGTTTGGCAAATGGAAAAGGTTACAGTTAGAGGTAACACAGTGATATATACTTGACATTCCAAGTGAAGAAATATTGTATTTGTATACTGTATGTTCCCTTTCTATCTCCTTTCAAAGTGATTATTTCTTTGCTGCCTGGGAAATATAGCATGACTGTTTTTAAAACAGTGGGTATTAATGAAGTTCCTGGTCTTGGATGCTCTGTTTCCCTAGTCCACACCCTTTGGAATCAATGACTGGTTAAATTTTGTTTACAGCACTTCATGTTTGACAACTGCTGATTTTTCATTATGATTTACTTTTTAAGTGGGGAGTTAACACTAACACTACACACTACACTACACACCAAAAAAGAGCCCAGTCATGTTTGGCAATAGGCGAAGTTGTTAAGCATATGCTATGTGTCCAGACATTTTTACTATATCCTGTCTTCTTGGGCTCTTCCTTTGCCCGCTCCAGAAACCTCTCCTATATACCTTTATCACACACACCCTTCTGCACTCCCTTTTACCTCTTTCTACATCAGCATCACTCAGGAAAATTACAACATACATCAAGTCATAGAATCATAGGATTGGAAGAGACCTCAGGGAGTCATTGAGTCCAACCCGCTGCCCAAAGCAGGACCAATCCCAACTACCAGAGGTAAAACTTCCCCCCCCTTAGTCAGTATATTTTTCTTGAAGTCTGATTTACATCTATTTTTAAATTAAACCCCTCAAAACATTTACATATTGCTTAGACAAAAAATTACTTTTAAAAAAATATGTCGGTGTGTTTCAAGAAGCACAAGAATAGCAGATAAGAGAATTTACATGTTCACATGATTTGGAGAACATCTAAAACAAATATTGAAACCTTGTGAAATAAAATTGTCTTCTAACATAATCTGAACTCATTGGTTCTAATACAAACATTTCAAAAATTAATTATGCATTCTATTATTGGTCCTGCTGTCAAAAGACTTCATCTTACCAACATCAAGTCTGCAAAGTGACTGGTTACACATGCACATGCACAGAGTGCTCCCTTAGGTATCATTTTTCACATACCTCAAGAAAAGCAGATTCCAAGAGCTATTTTAGAGCAAAATTGATTTCTGGCTCTTTTAATCGTGGCAATCTATATTCTTATAAATGTGATTTGCATCATGTTCCTGAAGGTGCCTGCAAATAATGTTGATGCATCAATCCAATTCTCTGCACCCACCCTATTCCCTAGCAAGAGTTGATCATCTGGCAAGACAATCCAAAAATTGTGGAACAAGCATCCGCAGTGTTTTAGCCATAGATTCTTCCTCCTGCCCCTTCCCTTCCCTTTGTGGTGATTGTTAAAAGGAAAAAAGCGTACTAGTTACTATAGAAAGCATAGGTAGCTGTAGTGCTTTTTGCGTGAGACATACTTTACTGCAGCTTAGGATGCTAAAGTAGAATGTGACTAGGGTAAAAGAAGTATCATTTTGCTTTTTTTCATCTAAATGTAGAGCAGCAACTATAATGTTCCATAAGGTGTTGGCAGTAACAACAGCAAAGTCAAATTCAGATAATCAGGGAACATTTTTTATCCATAAAGCCACGGTAAATGGAGCTAAAAAATTTGTTGTATGGGCCTAATCTTGATGATCCTAAAATCTTTCATATATGATTTGCTAAATTATCTGAAAAAAACCCACCCCTGCTATTGTATTTTCTGGGGATTTTAATAAACCAACCAAAACTAGAAAGGCTCTGGATATGCAATATGTGATATTTAACAGTACATCCAATGAGTGGAAACTATTCATGCTTTTCCCCAGTACATGAGTCCTATTCCCATACAGATTAACTTTTATCTCCAAGAACTGGGTTAATTCTAGATAAAACAAAAAAGCAGTCATGTAGCACTTTAAAGACTAACAAAATAGTTTATTGGGTGATGAGCTTTCGTGGGGCAGACCCACTTCCTTAGATCTGTACAAAATTCTGTAATTCATTCTTCCATTGATAGCAGTTGCTGTCTCTGATTATGTCCCTATAAAACTCTTCAAATGTCAAAAGATCCAGGGAAGAACTGGCCAAGTAGATGGACTTTTTCCACTTTTATTAGATCCCCATTTCAAAGTTCTTATAGAAAAACAAATTGTCCTGTTCCTGGAAATAAATGAACCTTCAACTGCTTCTAGCAGGCTATTGAGGGAGATGCTCAAGGCTTATTGAGAAGTAGAATTATTAGTTTTGAATCTGCCTAGAAAAAGGGAACACAGAAAATATGATGGCCCTTGAGAAAAAAAGTAAATGAGCTTGATTTTTCTTATTCCACAGTCACATCTCCAGATAGGTTATGATCCCTGATCAATTGTAGATATAAATTCAATAAGCTGTACTTGGCACATCCTGAACTTACCCTATTTCAACTCAGGCAGGTTTTCTGGGAATCAGATAAAAAAACCTGGCAAACTGCTAGCATATTACATAAGCAAAAAGGCCTCTGCATGTAGAATCACAACCAGTCACGACAAACATAATAAATTATACTTATTCATATCACAAAGATATTAAAGAATTCCTTATTAATTTCTATAAAGACCTATGGAAATTAGGCACAAACCCTTCCACAAGAGCTTTGGATCAACTTTTAAAAGTATTACTGCAGCCCAACATTGAAACCTTGACATTTCCTTAGCACTTAATCAGTTAATTAGGCGATTAAGAATATAAAAGGGAAAGCCCCTGGGCCAGATGGCTTCTTAGTTAAATTCCATAGACACTTCCTTGAACTTCTGTCTAAAAAGAAGATGCTTGAAATATTTAACTAGTCACTTAGAGGACTAGCAGGTGAGGCCCGTCATTGACCGGGCAAAGTCATTTTGTGTAGATTACACTTACAGGAAAGTTCAAGAAACTAAATATATGTAATAGAATTTAATATTAATGTGCTTGCAAAAGGGAAGTAAAAAGAACAGTTTTAAATCTGTAGGATTTCAACTTCAAACATTATTCATTTTATTGAATAATTACCATATGTGCTAAATTTGCATCAGAAACTCAAAGCTTCCATTACTCTTTCCCGAACTAATTTGAATTATTTCGTTATTTGTAATAGTAATAATTTTCTTTACACTAAAGCGACAGTTAAATAGGTGACTCGATTTTAATTTTGTTTGCAAATACTATTTATGAACTCTAATCATAATAGTCATGACTTTTTTCCAATGAAAAACAAAAATTATTATTTAAACACCTGACCCAGAATATTTCAGTATAAAAGTAGTGCATTCAGCTAATTTAACTGGCAGGATTGTGCAAAATTTAGTATTTGCAGGTCATCATGAAGTATGACTTTATTTTGCACACAAAAAAATCCGCAAACTCTTCAAAATATATAATAAATACCCTTTTACTTATGCTGAGAGAATCAGTGATTCCTAATCAAGGAAGAGATGCCTCAATATTCCAATTATAGGTCAATTTTACTTATTAATAGTCATGTCAAAATATTGGCATAAGTCCTTGTAATGAGACTGGAAAAGGTTTGGGCTCTATCATACAGATAAATCAAGTCCGGTTTGCCACGGCTCTGATAACCTTCAACAACTTATTGATATTAGAGCAATGAAATATGATGAGCCCAAACCATATGTCATTTTAGTCTTAAATGCAGGAAAGTTTTTGATAAAGAGGTCTGGAGGTACATTTTATAGCCTATACAAATTTGGATTTGGGGGTTTGTTTAGTTCTTGTATCCAGTTGTTATAGCCTCACCTCCCACCAGACCACAAGGGAGAGGGAGGGGAGGGCAGGTGGGCAAAGGTGGGCAGTTGTCCCAGGGCCTGGTGATTCAAAGGGGCCCAGGGCTCCAGCAGCAGGGGCAGCCAGAGCCTTAGGCCCATTAAAATGGCTATTGCAGAGTTGCTCTACATATTCCACACAGCTCTGAAGACTGAAGGGGGTGGGGCCCATCACCATACTCAGGGAGCTGCTGAGGGCTGGCTCCCCTCCACTACCCCTTTCATCTGAGGCTTTGCCCTTTCTGGGGCATAGAGCCAAGCCCCACACACACATCTTGCCCAGAGGCCCACAGATGCTGTCAGCCCCCTGCCTCCTACAACATAACCAACAATGCGACTTCAGATACCTTTAGCTTCTTCAGGAAAGGGTGCCCATATTTCCATTGCTATTTGATTTGGCTCTGGAGCCCTGGCAACAGCCATACAGGCTGAACTAACATGGTTCCATGGTAAATAAATTCATGTTATAAGCCACTTTGTATGTATCCAAGTCAGAAACCACAATTCCAGCCCTCATCACTAATTCAAAAACTTTTATCAATATCAGGTTACAAAATAAAATGAACACCCAGAACTACTGGAAATCTCCCAGCTGTCATGTAGTAGGGGCTCTTTCAGTGGAATTTCCAAAGTCAAACTGATGCAGTGACAAACCTCATTATAAAAAGTTCCAAGAAATATTAATCAACTACTGATGATAAATTCAGATACTGTGGACTGGCAGTATTTACAACTAAGGCTTTGTTTACATGGGCAATTGAGTGACAAAACTTTTGTTATTCACAAGCACATAGCTGCCCCCACTTAAATCATAAAAACATTGTTCAGGCAAGTACTAATGTGAAAGCTATTGCCCACAACCCCTCAGAGGGGGGTGGAAGTTTTTTGTGGGCACCTTGTTTACACTGCCTGACTTTTGTGCTTTATTCCTCAAAAATCGAGGTTTATAGGATCTTGTGGAAAGAGCGGGTTTTTCCGACAAAAGGCCCCCATCTACATAGGGCTTTTTATCGGCCAAACCTCTTCCGTAAAAAGAATCACAAGATACGCAAATGCGAGTGCGATTTGCATATCCTCTTCTGCAAAAAAGTGGCAGTGTAGCCATAGCCCTAGTTTGGGGAAAGGATTTATCATAGCCCTTAAAAAGAATCCCAGGGGCAAAATGTATAATTTAATGTTAAAAAAGGTTCTGTGGATATCAGGCTATGGTTGCTAAAACAAGAACAAATATTCAAAACGTACTGGGCATCAAAGGAGGTTGCACGAGAGGCCTTGTCTTCTGATATTTGTTGGAGCTGTAACAAAGAAAAAGTAACCCTGATATATATGCCAATGGACTGCACAATAGTCAGACAGCTACGCAAAGAGGTGGACACAAGAGTTAAAATAAAACTCAGCTTCAGCAGCCAACCCTCAGATGAAAGTTACATTAAAGGATATTTACCTGGTAAAATGGGTTTAACACTGCCACAAAGACAGATTCTTTAGGGCTGCAATTATCAAGTGTGACACATTTAGGGTTGCCAGGTGTCCAGTATTCTACCGGACAGTCCGGTTTTTGGGCCCTCTGTCCAGTAAAAAAAAAATCCAGAAAATACCGGACATGTGCAATGTCCAGTATTTCCTGGATTTCTGGCTGGGCGCCAGATGGAAGCCTGGCGGGGGCTGGGGGAGTGGCTGGGAGGTGGGGCGCAATTGGCGCTGGGAGCCCTGGCTGTGTCTGACGCCTTGGGGAGGAGGAGAAGCCCTGTCCCTGCTCCTGAGCACGTGGTGGACCGTGCGCGGGACTGACAGCGCCACGGGATCTGCACTTGCCCGGGTCAGTCCCACCCACTCCCCCCGCAGTTCCCAATCGCTGGTCTGTCACACACAGCTGGGCCACAGACCTCTTGCTGCCAGGCCACGGTGGCTCTGGGGGCTGGCACTTGGATACACCCCTACTGCTGCAGCTGTTGGGAGTGGCATAGCCCGATCCGCCTCTCAGCCAAGCAGTGCCAAGCAGGGGTGAGGTCTCTTCCCAGACCTGGCACTGAGGCTAGCTGTTACACATGCTGTGAGCTTTATACTGCAGAGCCCACAGCAAAGCTAGCTCCTGGGGAGTCAACGTGTAAACGTAATGGAAACCGATGAGCTCATGCTTATCGGCAGGGCTTGACAAACCCCGGCGAGAGCTACTCGCCAGCCCCGCACCGCATGCACCAGACCAGCACTGCGCATGCGCGAAGCGCCAGTGAATGGGGCGCACGGAGCAACTGGCTGAAATCTACTCGCCATGGGCGAGTAGATTCAGCAGTTTGTCGAGCCCTGCTTATCGGTTACACTTTTACATTCCTAGCAGTGACATCACCACTTGGACTCTCTCCCCTCCACCTCAACAGCTGGAAGAACGATCTGGAAGACAAAGACTTTGAACTAGGGAAGAGTGGTTCTAGGCTGGAAAGGGAGTCCGTAGGGAACTGTAAACTGCTGTATTATCTGTCAGGCTGAGAATATACTTGCTTAAACTACAATTTTTGTGTATAGAATGTGTGTTTATTTTTCATTTACTTACCGTAACTATCTGTGACCTTTATGCTTACCACTTATAGTCACTTAAAATCAATTTTTCTGTAGTTAATAAATCTGTTTAATATTTTATTTAAAACAGTGTTTTGGTTGGCGAATGTGCAAGATCTCTGCTCAGGTTAATAAGGACTATTGCATATGCCCTATCCTTTCAGAGTGGCCAACTAGATAATGAGCTTAAACTGGCCAGGTTTCTCATCAGTGCAAGACGGTACAGTCAGGGCTGTCCCAAGGGGGATGTGGGGCCTAAGGCAACTCCCCGCCTCTGTTGCCAAGGCATGGGCCCAGGGCAATCCCCCACACTGCAAGCCCCCCCCTCCCCCCCCCCCACAGCCCTTTCCCAAGCCCTGCTTTTCCCCTGCCTCTTTAAACCCCGCCCCCACCCAAGCAAAGTAGCGTAGGGGATTTATGGGGCTTGGCACAGTGCCAGCAGGGTTCGCCTCCCCCCACACTCATCATGTGGGTGGAGGCAGCTAGAGGGGCCCAGCAGCCTGCTCCACCCCATCACACTGCCCTCCCACTTGCTATACCAAGCTTCTCCACATGGTAGGATTCCGAGTGCTCAGGGGCAAAGAGCTCTGCTTCCTGGCACTGCTGAGAAGCCACACACAGTGAGCAGGGAGAGGGTTGGGGCAGAGAAGAGCAGAGTGCCAGGCCGCTCTGGCTCCCTCTGCTCATGTCACGAGTGTGTGTGTGTTTGGGGGAGAGGCAACCGCTGCTGCCACTGTGCCAGGCCTCTGTAATTCCCTGGGTCCCTCCCGTCCATAGTACTGTTGGGGCCCCCAAAAGCGCGGGTCCTATGGACAGGATAGGTCTGGGCACAGTCCTGAGGAGTAAGGCTTAGATGCTATGGAGGATTGGGTGGAGTCTCTCTATTGATGGTTAATGAGAGAATGGGAAATCATTCATGTAACACAGTTGGGTGTAGCCCTGCTTGAGGATATGTGTCAGAGGTTTGTAGTTTGGTAACAGCATCACAAGGTGAAAGAGTGCTCAGCAGTCCCACAGTCCAGGTTGCACCCCTGGGACTTTCACAATTCTGACCCCTGGTAAGGACAATGGAGACAAAATTTTAACAACTTATGTACTAAGACAGTGTTTCCCAAATGGTGCTAGTGGAACTCAGGGTTCTGCGAAAAAATTCTACCTCCACGCCCCCTGCAGAACCCATAGGCAGCTCCCACTGGGGGGCTCTGGCCGCTCCACCACCCACTGCGGCTGCCCCACACCCGCACACGGCGTGGCCCCCCTCCCCACCCCGCAGGATGATCCCTGTCTCACAGGGCCTCCAGTACCTTGCAGCCTCCTCCTCCTCCAGATGTGCAGGCAGCAGCTTTTACAGTGGCCGCTGCTGTTGGGAGGGAGAGGCGTGGCTGGAGCCAAGGAGCTGTTCCCCGGACCTCGGCCTTTTTAAATTGCTGCCTGCATGGAACCCCGCTCAGGCTCTGCTGCCCTCCCCCCTCATGGTGCGCTCGGGTTCGCTCCCCCCCCCATGCACTGCTGCTCTCTCACCCCTGCACCCCTCCCCAGCTTGCTGGTCAAGTGGCAGAGTCTGTTCTGGCAGGGAAGGTTGGGGTTTCTACACACCCCCTCCCCCCCGCCCCCACCCTACCAGTGGGAAGCCTGACCTGGTGCTACAGCTGTGCTGTGCCCGGGGGGAACGACACTGAGCTACCTCCCCCCGCCCCGAGGAACAAAAGCATGCTGCCTGGAGGCTTTCCCTGCTGCAGCAGGGTGCCAAGCCAGGTAAGCATCCTCCCTCATGCCCACACCCCACACCCATATCCACTTCACTCCCCTCCCCCTGCCAAGACCCCACATTCCCAGCTTACTCTGACACCCTGCCCCAAGACCCCTCCTCTACCCTCCCTTCTGGCCAGACGCCCTGTCCTGTGTCCCCTCTTGTACCCTCCCCTCCTGGCCGGACACCTTGCCCCAAGTCCCCTCTTGTAACCTCCCTCGTGGCCTGACACCGAAGTCCTGCTCCTGGCCAGATATCCTTCCCCAAGACCCCTCCTCTACCCTTCCTCCTGGCCAGACCCCCTCTGCCCCAAGCTTTCTCCTGTACTCTTCCTCCTGGCCAGGACACTGCAGATCATCTTTGTGATTTATACATAAACATCATGAAGTATTTTCCAACCATAAATGACAACGATAACTGGATTTGAAATCCATTAAATACAACAGAAAAACCAATCAGTTTTTCTATGCAAGATTATGAAAACCTAATCGAAATCACTTCAGATGGCCAATTAATACAAAAATTTAAAGAAGTTTCTCTGATGACGTTTTGGGGCGGCTTATGTCAAGAATATTCAGCTTGATCAAGACGTGCAGTTCATCAGTTGTTACCCTTCACCAGCACATACTTGTGTGAAACTGGGTTCTCGAATTATGCAGCAACAAAAACGAAATACAGAAATCGACTGAATGCAGCACCAGATATGCAAATCCAACATTTTGGTATTAAACCAAATATAAAAAGAAATTGCTAAGAAAAGAAGAAAAAACACTCTTCGCATTGACAACTGCCAATATAATTCATATTAGTTTGAGCTTTATTTTTTGTGCACATTAAATGTGATTTTTGTTTTTAAATACGTGCAATTAAACTAAACGTTGATCTCATGACCTTATTTAGCATTTGTTCATTATTAGTATCCTTACTAACTTATGGTCTACTTTTTTGGCTCCATATACCAGACTGTCTTCCGGGTTGGGGGGTTGTGGCGTCCAGGTCTGGTTGCTTTTTTTGGGGGGGGGGGGGGGGGGGGCTTGACTAATTTTCCCCTTGTTACCTTAGGCCCGGCTGTAGGGGTTCCTCAAAATTCTTCTGAGTTTAAAAGGGTTCCATGGCCAAATAAAATTGGGAAACACTGTACTAAGAGAATCTAGCTTCATTTATCTACCTCAAAGTGTTTTATATATTCAGTAAAAGCCTGTCTCTAGAAAAACAACAGGCTTGCTGATGAGACGTGTTCATTAAGGCAATAATGTTATTTATACATCATTTTCACAATAACCAACTCTGACAAAATGAAGGAAATTTGTATTCAAATTGCTGCTCCATTACAGCAGGTTGAAAATCTTAACCAAAATACCCTGACTTATATGTTTCAAATTTCTGTAGATGTGCATGTAAAAATTAAGCTTTATCTAAAGTTGTTCAAAACTGAAAATGGAAAATTGCTTCTATGTTCCTCATTTCATATTAACCACTCAAGTGTTATGTACAATGCACCACTTGTGGTTTGTTCTGAAAACTAATTATATACATAAGAGGTTCATTCAGTCCTCATAGAGCCCAGAAATCCCTTCATCACATACAACCATCCTTTGTGAACTCTGCAACACCTCTCCACTTACCTCTCCTTTCTCCTCATACAAACAGCCACACACACGCAAGAATGGCAGGTGGTACCCTGTGCCAAAGTGGTGCAGGACATTCCTTGGCAAGAAGGCATAGTTGAACACGGTTAAGCAGATATTATGACAAAAACTATAATCTGAAAAAGATTTCTTAGATGAAGAATCACCTAGTACAACTGTGATGAGAAAATAAGACATTCCCAACTAATAGTAATAAAACAGGAATTCTTTAAAGCAAACCATGTACTAAACTTCACCCATACTGGCATGAGAGGAAGTCTACAAAGCCAGTATCCTCCAAGAAAGTAGGTTTCGACATGAATAAAAATCTATCTTGATTCTATTAAATGTATTACAAAAAAGATTAATTATAACAGGATGAAACTCACTGACACCGACTCTGAAGAGAGTATCTAATAGAAATGTATCCATTAAATGAGCACAGAACCATGTGAGGCCTGATGAGGGACATCGCAGCATACATGAGCAATGACATAGGCCACTGACCAGATATCTTTGCATTACAGCGAAACCAAATTAAAATAATTGATTTCACTAGAAACAGATGAGACTCTCTATATTCCTAGCCCAACTAGGGTACAATGGCACGGTAGGTCATCCCATTCCCAGCACAGCCACTGGAGCTACTGTGACAGAAGACACTGTTATGGACTCTTATGCTCTCTTACCTAATGGTCAAGGTGGGTGCCTGACCTCTTGGTTGCAGCAGAGGGGACCAGGCTCAGTGATAAGAGATAAAATCTTGAACTGAGTCATCGAGTCCAGGGAGTGAGATGAAGACAAGAGCCAGGAATCAGGAGCTAAGGATCAGAGCCAAAGTATAAATTGGAGCAGGGCTAGGAACCAGCAGCAGGAGCCCAGAATAAGGAGCAATCTGTCTCCAAAACCTAATAAACTCCCCCACCAAAAAAGAAAGCATATATTTGCAGAGGATGGCTTCTCTGGGAAAATCAGAATGTTTAAAAAGATATTTCACTGAGAAGAATGTTTCTGGCTCACAACATGGAGAACATTTCTGGCTCCAAGTGAACATGTGGCAGAAGAAATGTCAGAGCTCAAGAAAATCAAATGGCTACCAAAGCAGACATGATAATCTCTGACAAATGATCTGATCACGCTTTTTGCATGAAAGAAGGAAGGTGCTGACTTGGAAGATAGAGTCACAGTGTAGTAGACTGGCCTAGGAAAAGCAAATACAGGTTGAACCTCTCTCATACAGCACCCTTGGGACCTGACCGGCATCAGAGAGTTTGCCAAATCACAGGAGATCAATATTGTCTAGCAGCATTGCCAACACTTCCACTGTTTACTGGGCTCTTAGAAGACAGTTAGGGTAAATTAGAGCTAAACAACAGCACTGAATACTGAGAGCCAGAGCTGGTGGCTGTAAACAAACTTTATGGGACTATGGGAAACTTGACACACCTAGGGTATGTACATCCTTTTTTCGATAAAGGGATGTAAATTAGACATATTGAAATCGTAAATGAAACCAGGATTTGAATTTCCCGCACTTCATTTGCATAATGGCATCCACAGCTTTTTTTCGAAAAACCGCTTTTCAAAAAGAAGGTAGTCAAGATGGGGATCTTTCGACAGAAATGCCCTGTTTCGAAAGATCCTATAAACCCAGATCTCCATGCCAAGCTCCCTTCTACCCCAGTCCTCTACCCCAAGCTCCCTTCTGCACCTTATCACTGTCCCAGACCTCACACACTCTCCACAGAAGTACAGTCCTTGACCACTCACCAAAATTTGGAGTGGCCCCTCATAAAAAATTGTTGCCCACCTCTGGATACCAACAGGAAAACAACATACTCCAGTCACTTGGGATCCAAATGTCAGACATTCAAGACAACTCTTCAGAGGCAGTAACTGCAATTCAGCTGTTGAAAAAATTCTTAGCGAATGGTGAAAGCCAGGAAAAGAAAACACCAGAGACCATACTGATGATGACTTAAGTGAAGCAAATCAAGAGAACCTGACCAATAATCCTGATCAGTAAGTAATTCAAAGACCAATGAAAAGGCACTTTTCAGGAGTCACCAAGAATGAACTAGACAGTGCCTATGCTAATGTTAAAAGCAAAACATTATGAAGCTTACTTCAATAGCTGTGTTCTGTATTTCAAAATCTAGAGGAAATTAAGAACAATAAGAATGGAGTGTGTGTGGGGAGGGGAGGGAGAATTTCAAGGTTGGAGGAGATTAGAGAAAATGGAGAAAGGATGGGAAGTAGCCGTTAGGTGTTTCTGTGTAACTCAAATGATCACATAGCAAACTATCCCTAAGGGAGAGGGTCCGTAAGTGGAGAGAGTGTACCTCCTTTGGATTGCAAGTGATGTACCAAGTGCTTATGGGGAGAGTACATGAGGTGAAGTTTCAGTAAAGTACAGTAATTTGGGGATAGTTTTACATGTTATGTCACTATTTCATTTGTCAGTATAGTGTGAAGGAAATGCAGAAAAGGGGAGGGAACGGGGGATGAATGGCAGAATTAACAGTAGTAGTAGATATGGAACTTTACAAATAGAAACAAAGCCATATTCAGGCACACAACAGTGAATGCAACATAGTTTAAAAACAAGAGAGTCACTGGCAACAGGGGTTCATTTAATCAAATAGTTGAAGAATCACAATTATTTCAGGTTTTTCATTAAGTTGAACAGTTACTCTCAATGACTCTTCCTTTTAAAGTAACATCTTTGAATATCAAAGGGGTAAATCATACGGTTAAAAGGGAAAAAAAGCTCTGGAAGAACTTAAAACCCACTTTCAAATTATTCTACTTCAAGAAACTCATTTTCAGGAGAAGCAAATTATAGACATGAAAGGTAACTGGTTTCAACAGACATATTTTGTCTAAAGAAAAGAAAAGAGGAATGGGAATAATATTTCCTAAACATGTACTTTTCAGATGAAAGATCAATTTAAGGATAAGGAGGAATGATTTATATTGTTGAAGGACACAACTGCTGGGTTATTAATAACAGCGGGTTCAGTGTATGCTTCTAATCAAAAGCAAAAACAAAACCAAACAAAAAACTTTTTAAAGGACTTTTTTAAAACACTGAAACACTATGGGGAAGGGGAAAATATACTTGGAGGAGATTTCAATTGCAAACAGACTTCTTACTGGGACAAATATGATAAAAAAAGACATAGGGGACAGGAAAGCAGATACAGCATTGACTTCTCTATGCCAACAATTCAATCTTTCAGACTGCTGGAGAAAATTACACCCAGAGGAAAATGATTGCACATTTTATTCACACCCTCATCAGTTATATACTAGGAGAAACTTAATGTTAATTTCTAAGTCATTAACGAAGCAGACAAGATCTGTAGAAATTGGCAACATTACATGGACAGATCATGGACCAGTGGAAGTAATATATGATATTTGGGTTCATTCCAAAGATCACTGTATTGGAAAATAGAACTGTTTGCTTCTCGAAGACAAAGAATGGGTTGCAGTAACTGAAGAGTGCACTGTTTGTTACTCCCAAATAAATTATAAAGATGGGAAGGGAGAGAGAGAAAAAGAGAGAGAGAGATCTTCTCTGGAAGGCAGGTAAAGCAATATTTAGGGGTCAGTTGAAAAGTAGAGGATCTCAATTGGGAAAAAAGGAGCTCAAGAAAAATAAAACCGGAACAGGAAATAAAAAGGTTATAAGACATTAATAATAGCACAGGTTCAGAAAAAAACTTTACAGATAATTAATACCAGAGGGCAGTTGCATAGGTATAGGTATACAAAGCAGCAAGATTTATGAAAAACGAAATAAAAGTGATAGGCTATTGGCTCAAAAACTTACATGTATAAGAACACCAGAAAATAGCACTACATGAAGATAATGTACTACTATTTTTCATCTAACCCAAATATTTCTCTACCATTAGTTTGTAAAGAAATCTAGGATTTTGGGAAAGCGTCTGGATTTAGAGTAAATTATGGCAAATCTATAAAGTTAGCTATAAATATGCTAGATTCTGAAACGTCAGTCCTCTAGAAAACACATAGGCACAAATGTGCAATAAATTCTATAAGACATCCCAAAATTCAAATCTCAAACAACCCTAAAAGAGCTCTGTGATTTAAATGTCAAACTTGAGCAAAGGAAGAAAAGTCTGGAGTGCTGGAGGAAATAGGCAATTTTTTTTTGGTGGCGAAGAAGAGCCACAGTCAAAATAAAAATTCTGCCAAGGACATCTTTCTTATTTAAAACCCCTGTAAAAACAATGATGAATCCTGTGGCACCTAAGAGACTTACAGATTTACTAGGGCATAACTTTCATGTGTAAAACCCACTTCATCAGATGAATTGGGTTTTTACCCATGAAAGATTATGCCCTAATAAATCTGTTAGTCTCTAAGGTATCATAGGACTCGTTGTTTTTGCAGATATAGATTAACATGGCCATCCTTCTATGACTTTGATAATCCCAGATAAAACCATAGCAGGAATAGAGGATGATGATGGACTTTATACAGAACAAAACAAAACCAAGAGGGACAGCAGATAATTTGTACAGACCCATTAAACAGAGTGAAGTAGGTGTTGTGTTCCAAATATTCAATTGTGCTAGCAAGACAGCTCTGAACTGTAGGAGAGTAGAGGTGCTCTAAGCAGCCATAAATAGATTGCAAAAGTGTAAACAACACTAGGCTACCATGGATTATTAAAAATCATGTCAGCCAGAAATCTGAACACATCATTTAGCAATGGGATTGTATTTCGAATGGAACTAGAGATACTAGTTCTTTTCCCTCACCCATGGCACCCATTGCAGCTAATCCAGATTTTAACCAAAATCAAGAACCAGAGAGCTTCAGAGATGTGAGCAATCTGGAATACACATTTGTCCAGTTATTCAGTAAAAGAACTTTTCTAACATTTATGATACGCCTACATAACAGTGTTATTTCAAAATAAGTGACGTTATTCCAAAATAACATACTCTACACTACAAACCTTTATTTTAAAGTAATGTTGAGCTGAAGGACTACTTCCTCCGACTTCTAATAACCCTCATTTCACAAGGAGTAAGGGAAGTCAAAGGAAGAGTTCTTCTTTTGGCTTCCTGCTGTGTAGATAACACCAAAAGACAAATTAAGCTATTTCAACTTAAACTACGCAATTGACACAGAACAAGTTGCATAGCTTAATTCAACTTTAACCCTGCTGTGTAGACATACTCTTAGAGATCAGAACTAACTTTAACTAGCCCACTGGTTCCTAGTGCCAGCACTTTCAAGTGAAGTATAATATTTCTCAACTTTCTAGAAATGCTATTTAAATAGAAAGCTAATTTTAATAAACGTGTTAAGTGTCTTGTCAATCAGGAAATTAAAAAAAATTTAACTAGTAATATATATCTTTGCAGACAAAAATATATGACAC
This sequence comes from Pelochelys cantorii, assembly GCA_032595735.1. NCBI lineage: Eukaryota > Metazoa > Chordata > Testudines > Trionychidae > Pelochelys > Pelochelys cantorii. Next base: position 68,009,919 of record CM064330.1, read on the forward strand.
TCTGGAAGAAGAATGTGGGTAGACAAATTAGCCCAAACAAATTCATCTGTAAAAGAGGACCAGCACCCGCCTGCTCTGTTACGTATGTATATGCAGAGATTTCACTCGGTCAAATATTGAATAGAAACAATGTAAGTGGTGTGCTGAAACTCCCTCGTAATATGGTAACTAGGGATGTAAAATTTCAATTAGTCGATAAGGGCACCTCCGCCTTTGAAGTATATCAACAGCCTCAAGACTGTAGCTACACTTCAAAGGCAAAAGCACCGCAGGGAGCATGGGGCCAGCAGAGGACTCAAGCAGTCCCCCACTGGCCCTGTGCTCCCTGTGGCATTTCAAAGAAGCAGCACCACATGGAGCCCAGGGTCAGCAGGGGAGTCCCCAGCTGATCCCAGGCTGCACGTGGCATTTCAAAGTGGCAGACCCCGGGCTCTACGCAGCGCTGCTACTTTGAAATGCTGCGTGCAGCCTGGGATCAGCTGGGGACTCCCAGCTGGCCCCAGGCCGCATTAGGGATGTGAATGACTAGTCGAGTACTTGACTATCCGATAAGCAAACACACTAGTCGACTAGTTGCGTCCCTCAGAGAGAGACAGCAAAGGGTCGGGGGAGAGAACGAAGTGCTTCAAAGTGGCAGCACTGCGTGGAGACCCCAGCCTGCACACGGTGTTTCAAAGCAGCAGTGTCATGTAGAGCCCGGGGTCAGCTGGGGACTCCCCTACTGACCCTAGGCTCCAAGCGGTGCTGCTACTTTTAAATGCAGTGTGGAGCCTGACCCTGTGCTCCCCGCGGCGTTTCAAAGCAGCAGTGCTGTACAGAACCTGGGAACAGAGGGGGGAGTCCCCAGCTGATCCTGGGCTCCACGGGGCACTGCCGCTTTGAAATGCTGCTAGGAGCCTGACAGCAGGCTTCCTGCAGTGTTTCAAAGCAGCAGCACTGCTTGGAGTCCGAGGTCAGTAAGTTCCCAGCTGACCCTGGGCTCCAAGCAGCGCTGCCCACAGTGGGGAGCACAGGGCCAGTGGGAGACTGCCCCTCTGGCCCCATACTCCCTGCAGTGCTTTTGCCTTTGCATTGTAGCAACAGCCCTGGGGATGCTGCAACACTTCTAAGGTGGAGGCGCCCTTATCGACTAATCAAATAGTTGATGCAAAATGCATTGACTATTCGATTAGTCAAATAATCAAAGTTTAACATCCCTAGGCTGCGTGCAGCATTTCAAAGCAGCAGCGCTGCATGGAGCCCGGGGTCTGGCCCCAGGCTCCACACGGCATGGCCGCTTTGAAGCACCACCTCTTCTCCCCCTCCCCCCCCCCGCCTTGGTGCCTCTGTCTGATAGACTCAGCAAGATGGGGGGGAAGCGACTAGTTGACTATCCGATAAGCATTTGCTTATCGAATAGTTGACTAGTCATTCACATTCCTAATGGCAGCAACCTATTAAACAAAGATTTGCTATCTATAATCCTTATAATGTCTCCTTAAACAAAATCTAAAATAGTAGCAAAAACAATTTTGTTTCTGATATTTACATAGCAAGAAGGTGTAAACTTAAAGCTTCCTAAAGAAATAGTCAAAGAAAGAAAAAGAAATCTCTTGTGGTGTTTAACTTACATGTTTTTTTCTGATAAACATGTGCCCAGTATTGATACTGGCAGAGCTGAATCATTACCTCCGTTACTGGTGGATTGATTCCAAGGCCTGGCACAGGCAGCCAACAAGAAGCCCGGCTCTCTGATGTATGACTGTTCTTGGAGTAGTGCAGAGATCAGTAACACCACAAACATTCAGGGCTAATGGTTGGGTTTTTAAAACGTGTACAGTTTCATATGAAGGAGGGTCTGCCTAGCATTTGGCCTAGTCCCAAAGATCAAGTACATAGATGGTGTCAATGGCAAATCATAGGGCCTGGCATCGTCAACTATCTCTGGTTCCTTATCAGACCGTAAGTTGTTAGACGAATGAAAGGTAACCTAAAATCTTGTGGCAGGATCTTAGTAAAGAGATTACTAATGAACACTTCTCAAGACAAAGACTGTACAGAAGATCCTCAACATCCCACCACTATTCAGTTACTTGGGGATTCAGTTAAAGTTCTTCTGTCTCCTTTGGCCCTCCATGCCCATACCCCTTGTGGCTTCCAATTGAAGTTTGCAGAGAATTCAGTTCCTTCCCATTGGTAAAGGGATTCCACACTCCGCCTTCCTTGGCTGTGAAGCAAGCAGATAGGCTACCCTTGCCAGGTCCCTATCCACATTATCCATTTTCTCTTCCTCCTTGGCTCTCCACCCCAGGCGGCCTGATTTTAACCATATAAACAAAATCATATCACAAGCAGGTTATTTTCTCCACCTGGGGAGGCAACTCAAGGGTCACAAGTTGGGCTGTACACCTCACCCTTTAAAGGTACAGTCACCCAGACACACCCCTGTTGCTGGTTATTTTCCCAGTTGTATTAGATTGCATTTTCCCATCTGATTGTCACTGTGATTTTCCCCGTTATATTTCTAATCTTGCATTTTCTTGGTCTTTCCTGCTGCTTTGCATCACCTCCCAATTTAATACCATCTGTGAATTTAATTATTAAATTAATTGATGAAACTCTTCCACCTTATAATGAAGATATTAAATAAGACCAGTCCAAAAACCAATTTCAGCAGCCTAGCATATCTCTCGCATGTTACTACACTGATTAAAAAGCAAATAAGAGAACATAAAGGGTAATTATCAAGATTGATTTTCATTATATATTACTAAGTCTCCACAGCCATGAAAAATGCATCACAAATGGTGAAATCTGGTCCTCCCCATCTTCCAATGACATCTGGTTTTTGTGTGTTTTACCCTATGACATAGATTTCATGGGGGAAACTAATATTTCTCAAACTGGGGGTCCTGACCCAAAGGGAAGTTGCATCATGATCACCAAGTTATTTAAAGGCCTCATGGCTTTGCCACCTTTCATTCTACGCTGTCTTTAAAGCTGAATTAAGGTGGCAATACCACACCATGCCATCTTTTACTTCTGCACTGCTGCTGGCAGTGCACTGCCTTCAGAGCTGGGATCCTGGTCAGCAGCTGCAGCTCTCTAGGTGCCCAGGTCTGAAGACAGCACTGTTCCCAGCAGCAGCACAGAAGGTAGAGTTGTCGTAATACAGAACCCCCCTACATAATCAGTAGTGAAAGTAGGCCAGTACTGTCTGGTATCAACCTTTTTTGTAACCTGGTACAGCATATTGGAATGACACAGGGGAAGCTAGCTGCTCCACACCTCCTGTGGCACAGCTGTACAGCCTCCAGCCCTGCCCCCAGCCCTTCCATGCTGGGGACTGGGGGTTCTGCTCCTTTCCCTGCTGAGAGAGGCAGTGGAGAAATGAGCACTCCAGCAGCTCCTCTTTGAACTATGTCACTCACCAGTCCCGCCCCTCCAGCCCTGTCCTGCTCTGCACAGATGCAGCTCCATGGAAGGGCAGGGCAGGGGGTTCTGCTCCTTTCCTTGCTGTGGTTCCCAGGGCTCTCCCAGGAACCACAATGGGGAAAGAAGCAGAACTGGCACCTCCTCTCTGGCATGGGTTGCGTGGAAGGAAGGGGGGCAGTAGAACAGCCACATGGGGAGAGCTGCTGGCCTGGGGCTGTCTAGTAATCTCATCATCTGCTCCTTTCTTGAAGTCTCCAGCACAGCAGGAGATCAGAGTGTGAGTAGGTACGTGTGTGCACACATACACACACACACAAAACACCCCTGGCTCCAGGTAAAGTGTGATGGATACAGTATGCTTTCTAATTCTAACACAATAAATAACTATTCAAAGACAATCTAACGTGTTTTCAACTCCACTTGTCTCAGGTTTTTCTCTTGAAACACTATGAGCATTATGATGCATCGGGGGAGGGGACGGGGAGAGTGTGGGGAACTTCAGAAAGTTTATTCTATTGAATCTATACATCTAATCTGTCTGATTGCTACCAAGACATTTGACATTTACAGTATTTTTTTCCATGAGAAGATTTTTCACTCAACATGTTTATGGCATACAGATGAACAGAGATCGCCAACTTGGTTTCTGCTCAGGTCTAGCTATTGTATTTATGTACAAGCATAATGCTGTTGATACCAACAGCTTTGGCGATAATGAAGTACTGTAGCGCCTGTACTTACATTGGTGAGGTGAATGACTCCTTTAGATGTAACAGAGCAGCCCATAAACCCAACGTACTGCAGCTCAGGACAGTGTTCAGCAAATGCTTTTACCGAGTGATCTGTCACCTACACAAAGAAATATAGAGAAAGCAGTTGAAGGTGACACTCTTATCTACTAAATACAAAGAAATCTAGCAAGATCTCAACAACAATGATAAATGGTTGATTCAATAGTTTTTTTGTCTTGACAGGGTGAGCAAGAAAGTATTGTTTGCCTACAGGTCTGCAGATATATATGTATAGATAAAAAAAGAATCCTCTCCCCCAGCAAAAGAGAGCGACAGTAACTACTAGATGATGTACAGTGAATTTCAAATTTTACTACTGAATTTATCTGTAGGGCAAAAACAATCCATTCCATCTGTTTTCCATAAAACTTTACAAAACATCAACAAGTGAAAATTATTACTAGCTCCTGCAGACTCACACACTGTTACCCTCACTGGCTGTGCACACAGTGTTTGAACTAAGTTATATTTCAGGAAGTTTTTTACTTCAACTTTCAAACAACTGCCACTAAATCTAAACCATCAGATTTTTTCATTTTAAAATACTATCCTAATTTCTTGTCAGTGAGTAAATCTCTGACTGACAAGTGAATGTCCTGTATGTAGGCTAGCAGTTGTAAACAATGTTTTGCCACACTTCCCATAGCTGAGATAAATATTCCACTATAACCTCTGCCCCCTCCTATTCACCTCCCACTATAAGACTATGTGTTTTTTATGTGTGTGTGGGGGGGGGTGGATTTATAATTAAGCCTATATCTGGAACACAGCATAATAAAATGTAATGTGAACAACATGCCACACTAAATTTGATGCTTATGTAGTGTAATATTTGACTTTCTGCATAAAAATACTCTCTGATTGCAAGGATCTCTTTACATAAACTATTAATCTTCTTCAATTTTCAACTCCTTTATATTGTCCCATATTACTATATTTTCTCAATGATTTATTAAGGGATGGCTTAAATTAACCAAACCTAATTTTCTCCATCATATTTTGGAATTCAATTTTACTGTTTAGACAAGAGAATATTAAATATTTTTACAAGAAGTTTCTGTTCTTCTCTATCAATAGCTATTGCATTCTCCCTTTACTTATTAAGAATTTCACCTTATAACTTTCTTATCTATTTCAAGCAGATGCTGAAAACTCACCATCTTTCAGTACAGCATGTTAAGAGCATCATATAAAAACAACAAAAGGAGCACTTTTTAAAAGAAATAAAGCCACTGGCATCAACATTATTCTTATGAAATATTAATCTCACCTTCAAATATAATGTGTGCCTGAGGCATATTTTAACTGAGGGTTGTACTAATAAATGCAAAATGGGCATTGTTGCCATTTGCAGAGGGTTTTTTTAGTTTTGTTTTGTACTCTCCTAAAAGACTTGTTTAAAGCAAAGAATATATCATGCACCATAAACAAATCAAGTCTATGCTTTTACTGTCATGAAAACCTTCATCATTTTCTCTATTCATTTTCCACTTTCCTGAGGTTGAATCAAAAGAATGTTCATCATTTATAAATTCTATGCTCAATTAAAGATAGTAAAGGGCAAAAAAAAATAGGGATGTTAAATATCGGTTAATTGAATAGTCGAGTAACCTCATGGAATTTTATAGGTTAGTTGACTATTCATAGTCCCTGGAGGCAGGGCCAGTATCAGAGGCAGCAGCATGCGGTACAATGCAGGAGCTGGTCCGCGAAGGGAGCTCCCTTCATGGACTGGCAGGCCGTCACTTGTGCTGGTGCTTCTGAGAAAGAGGCAGCAGCGTGGCGTGGCAGCAATCCCTGTCTGGGGCGGGGTCTGAGCTCCCAGTACAATCAAGAACTGAGCTGGTCTGCCTGAGTGCCCTGCTCCTAATACACTTAAAATGCAGAGCTGAAACTGAGATAAATCCCGGACCCGTTGCAAGCCAGGATTGAGCCAGGCTGCTGGCCAGCCTGCTAGAACAATTGCTGGCAGGGAGAGGGGGAAAAGAGGGAAATGCATGTAGTCTATAGCATTTAGACTATACTATTACATCCCTAAAAAACACCCTGCTGCCCTCAAGTCATAGATGGTTTTGCCGTTGGCCTTAATGGGAATAGGACTGGACCCAATGTATATTTGCTGAAAAAATTACAGTGCTACAAAATTTAACTGATTCTAACTGCAGTAAAACATACATCTTTTCTAGATACATCTTGTTCCTGGTCCCTTGAAATATGAGGATACTTTGTTTTACACTATAACATTTATCTGCAATAGTAGGAAGAATGATTACTATAGATAGCAACCTTATTAGCTACTATACAGTATATGTTCTAATTCTAACACAATAACTTTTCAAATACATTCTAACATGTTCTAAACTTGTTCTAAATGTCTCGAGCTTTTCTCTTGGAACACTGTAAGTGTTCTGACGCTATTTCTGGTCTGTGACATTACTTAAATGAGAGCTCAAAATCCTGTTTTTCTTTTCAATTTTTTCTGATTCATTTTCTTTGCAATACAGGTTGAACCACCCAAATCTGGGACTCTCTGGTCCGGCAACATCTGTGGTCTGGAAAGGCCACAGATGTTGCTGGACCAAAAAACCCTGGAAGAGGCAGGAGCAATGCAGGGCCTGGGGAGCGCCGGCTGGGCCAGGCAGCATCTGGGGAGCCCCTGCCCTGGCTGGGGAACCCCCAGCATCAGCAAGCAGGGGTGGCATTTGGTGAGCCCCCGCCCTGGTCGGGAATCCGCGGTATTAGCGGGACCAGGCAGCAGCCGGGGAGCTCCCGCCCCAGCTGGGGAACCCCCAGCGTTAGCGGGGCCAGGTGACCAGGGAGTCCCAGCACCAGCTGGGAAATCCCTGGCTGTAGGGGGGCTGCCTGTGGCCAGGTGGCCCCAGCCACAAATGACCGGGCAACTCTGCCAGTGAACTCCCCTGGCTGAAGCAGGGCTGGCGGAAGTGGGTGGCTGGAATCCCCAGCCAGAGGAAGCGGGGAGGTCCTAGCAGTGGGGTGGGGTGGACAGGTGCCCTTCTGGGGAACCCCTGGCAGCAGCAGGGCTGGCAGCAGCCAAGCAGTCCCCGCCTGGAACCCCGGGAGACCCTTGGGCAGGGGGTGGGCAGCACGGCGGGGAGCTGTGCCAGGTCAGTGTCAGGGGGCCAGCAGCAGGGCAGGGAGCCCCAACGAGAGGAGCCCAGGAGTAGGACAGCCAGCAGGGGAGCACTGGCCTCCCCTGTTCCGGCAAACTCCCTGGTCTGGGACAGCTCAGGTCCTGAGAGTGCCGGACCAAGGAGGTCCAACCTGTACTCTTTTGTTATTTCCAATTCATCGGATGTTTTTGCACCTCATTAACATATCATCATTTAAAACCATGCATTCAGAACAGTACTGATCAACAAACAACTAAAAATATTTAAGGTGATGAGAATTAACCAGATATTTGAACTTTAGAATCACTACATTTTGGGAAGAAAGTTAAAATGAATGTTATGAAGAACATTTTTTCTTTTCTATTAGTTGCTGAGAATATTTTCTGAAGGTTAGCTTCTGATATGTGAAAATAAATGTTTACTAGGTTAAATTTTCCTTTTCATGCACAGTATGCATTTAAAGATCTTAAACACAACTAGACAATGACTGCATGTGCACATGTACACTTTGCTGACAAACACCTGAGAAAAACATGCTGCTGGCTCATCAGAGGAAGAACTTAGTGCATTCTCCTTCCAGATCAGGGCAGCTACAAAAGCAGCACTGGAGGCAGGACTGTCCTTTAGGATTTAAGGGGCCCTATGCAATAATATTAAACAGATATGGGGTGAGGGAGTGCCTGATGGCAGCCAGGCAGGGATGATGATTTTTTTAGATATGATTTTATTATCTTCAGCAATACACTAAAGAAATCTTTTTAAAACAAAACTTTTTAACTCAAATCCTATAGACTAACCTGGTACCTTCCCTTGCAACAAACCCCATTGCCAGCTTTGTCTACATATTCACTCTGCTGATACCATTATTGGACCTAACCAAGTGAGTTATTACATCAAGAACACATATTCCTGCTCATCCAGAAATATAATTTATGCTATCATGTGCCGAAAGTGTCCGTCTGCTATGTACATTGGACAAACGTCTCAGACACTTCGCCAAAGGATCAATGCCCACAAAACAGATATTAGACAGGATCACAAAGAAAAAACAGTTTCTTGCCATTTCAACCAGAAAGGATATTGTCTCAACGACTTGATTACCTGCATCCTGCTTCAAAGGCCTTTTAAGACTACACTTGAAAGAGAATCCTCTGAACTGTCATTCACGCTTAAATTCAACACTTTACACCTAGGTTTGAATAAAGACTCTAATTATCTCACCCATTACAAAGATAGCTTCCCCAATTATCACCTCTAATATCATTAGCTCACAGACATTTACCTTCCCCCCCCCATCTGTTCTGAAATTTGATTTTCATATGTGTTCATTTTTTTAATTGTATCCTTTGGTATACATGATTGTGACAATTTTCTTCCACTATTTGATCTGAGGAAGTGGGTCTGGCCCACGAAAGCTCATCACCTAATAAACCATCTTGTTAGTCTTTAAAGTGCTACATAGTCCTGTTTTTTGTTTCAGCTACACCAGACTAACACGGCTACATTTCTATCATGGTCTATTTAGAAATTGACAGTATATATTTGGGGTTGGTAAATGGCTGGTAAATGGTTGTTACATGGCTTCATTACCACTTGAATGGCTCTTTCAGAGATTCAAGTTTTCTGCCAAGAGGTCTGTCAAGCTTTTTCACTTTTAAGTTAACTAGCTCCTCTCTGGAGAAAGCAGAGCCACAGAACAGGGATAGGAAGAGGCAGCTGGATGGACATGAAGACCCAGTGCTGCCCCAAATTTTCGGGTGCCCTATGCATCTGCAGATTCTGTGCACGGGGACGGATGGCTCTGACTGGAGGAGTTCGGCTACCAAAAGGTTCAGTCACTGGAAATAGGACTGTTTGGGACCTATATTCACTGTACTGGTGGGTTACTACAGTAGACAAAGAGCAGAAGGCAGCTACTGAAAACCTGGGACTATTGAAAATAGGTTGAGGGGAGGAATGAGAGCCAATTGGCTGCTCTACTCCTCCCTTTAGCCACCCTCTCTTGCCTCCACTTCCTCCTCCCAATGCACATTCCTCCATGTGCTTATACTGGAGTACAGGCTAGCTTGGGCTCCCCCCTCCTCCACTTCATTTTGAACTATGATTCCTTTCAGTCTGACCTAACATTCCCTCCCTCTGCAGATATGGGGTGAGGGAGTAAATTACCTCTGTGCATCTTTGAAGGCTGTGGAGGGTGCCACTGGTGACACCGAGGGCAGACTGCTCCCCTGCCAGCTTCACTCCTTCTTTTTGAGTCCCTGCCCCTTCTGGGAGTGTGGAGTCAGGCCACCCCACCTCCACCTTGCCCAGGGGCCTGCATAAGCTGTCAACTCCCCTGCCGATATAATTTCAGTATAAACCCAATCAAATATTCTCTCTACTTTTCTATAGTATGCAAGTCATGTTTTCCAGTCTCACAGAAATTATTTACAACCTATCAAAGCAGTACAGAATGATCTGAATATCACTTATCTCTGATTACGCATAAATTAAATTTTACACAGACATCAATAGGGTATTGCTAACATACACAAGTGCTCTTAAATACTGACTTGCAATATCCAGTATTGCATGGAAACAGTGTGACATCTTTGGGCTCAGTTCAATAATAGATAACCTCCTTGGATGCCACTCAGCAGACACTCCACTAACCATTGAGACTAATTTGAATTTTTAAAAGGAGAAATGGTAAACATTTCTTTGATTAGCACTGTAATCTATGTTCAAGTACTGTTGACCATATTTATAGTTCCTTTTCTTTGTCCTATAAAATCCCATTCAGCTTTTGTTGAGACACCAACGATTCAAAGGAGAATACTGGCAAAATAGTAACAGAAGATACAAATTCTAGTCCAAGTCCATTCTAAAAGCAGCAGCAGCTGTACTGGGAAAACTTGGGAGGGCCTGTCCTAATACTTATATTATACTAAATCATACATGCCTATCTTTGGTGTTTAAAACTTTCATATACTTACAAATCCAGGTTAGAAGAGAACAGAGAAGCTGGACCAGGTTGGCATCTCCAACTTTCTGATTTGCCCCCAAAGGCACTCTTTATACCCAGCTTACATAGTTCTATAGTTCCAGTGATGAGTCTTCTTTGCAATGGTGAAAGTTTAGGGCTCCAATACTGATGGTGATTCAAGGTGAGGACTGTTACAGTTGCAGATAATGGAATTTGATTTTATTTCCTTTAGAAAAGCAACTAAGAAATTACCCAAACTTTGTGTTAAAGTATTATTTAGATTACAAAATCAATCAACTGGCATTAATAAATGCCAGATTTAGTGACTAAGAAATCTTAATTGTGTGCCTTTCTATGTATACATTAGGATAGTCATTACTTAAATCATCACTTTTTTTACTGAACCCCTAAAATCACCATGCAGAATATACCACAGTTCTACTAAAAATGACCTCTTGTCAACAAGGGCACAGAAATTCACAACTAATCACATTACAAAAGTACATTAGTGTTCATTGAGGAATCTGTAATAATTTGATTGCCTGTTCGACCTTCATTGACTTTTGCTCATTCTGCCTTGCTCAATGCTAGTCTTGCTTTGAAATAGTCATATAGGCTGATGAGCAGAGATTTATAAGTTATGCACTAAAGCATTGTGAATAGGAAAGACATTGGCCTGGAACTAATGGCACAGATATTTTGCACCTATTAAAATGATCTATGATAAGTTAGACCTAGCTTAACCATTTTCCTTTAACTTATTGAACTAGTTTCTATGACTGCAGTTCTACATTATTTTATTCAATTCAATATTTCCGATATTCTGAATTAAATTCACTAAACATTAGTTCATTTGGTATTCTATTCAAGTTTCAAGTCTGCAAAAAAATGAGCTCTTAAGCAAAAGTGATAAAAAAATAGCACAAGCTACTTAAATTTCAGCAATCTGTCCCCTCCTTCTCTCCCCCGCGCCCCCCCCCGGAAAAGAAGTGATTAACACAAAGTTAAAGAGAAGCTGAAACAAATAATTGGAAATACATAAAAAGAAATACTGTTATCAATAAGGCTCATTCACACTTAGGATCAGATACACACAAAAATTGATTAAATTAAGCAAGAATACACCATTTTCCTTCTCCAGGCAGAAAGATTTTCAGGACTCACATACAAGTAACACGTAGAGAACACTAAAAGATTTCGAATTTTTGGTTGTTTCTTTTAGTTGAATTCGGCTTCATGATTAATGAAAGTTAGTGTTTTCAAACGGTCCTGAATCGACAAATGCAAGGCAATTCAAAATTAAAACTTAAAAACTGTTATTTAACTGGCACACAGCACTAAATTACATATTACCCATTATCACCTTACCTGAGACCCCTATATCGTTGTATATAATCAAAACAAAGCAAATGATGAATGGAGTCTCAGCTTTAATATCAATGACCAAACTTCTAAAAATAGAACCCAAAGCATATAAATAAAATAGGTTTCTGTCAGCGCACCCTGCACAAGAGCAGCCCGTGGTAGCTGCGTTCTGTGTCACACAAAATGTGTGCACCTTAGCTTAGCTTGCATCCATTGTATGGGGCCACTGTGACCCAGTTGGTGCCTCCCCCATTCTTATGTCTTCCATGTAGGTTTGGGAGAAAGAGCAAAGAAGAGCTGGAGACCTGTGGATGGAGAGTGTTCTTCGTTACGCAGGATCAGGCCCGTACACAGGAATTTCCGAGTGCTTTTTTTTTTTCAAATATGGACACCATTTTTTTAAATACAAAGGAAATCAAAATAGTCATGCAATGAGTGTGCATAAGAGAGGTTAATGAAAAATTTAGTGGAAACAGTGATTAGTCAAATGATTTTGTTATAACATATTAAAAACGTATACAGTAATAAAGGTTTTTTTTACCACCATGATCCCATTACCCGCTGGGATCATGGTGGGAAGAGCGGTCACCATGGCCCCTCACTCCCTTGGCCACTTCTGCCTGCTGCTGCTCTACCTGTTCAGTGAGGCCAGCACCAGGTGAGTGCAGGTAGGGCTTCTGGCCGGGGGGCTGGGCATGGGCTGCTCCTCGCAGGTGTGGGACACCGTTCACTGAGCCCTGCCATGCTACCACCAACCCCGCCTGCCCATTCCCCAACACAGCACTCCCCCATCCTTCTAACAGAGGCTCCTCATGCTTACTTGGCAGACCATGAGGAGAGCATATTCGCACCTACCCCACGTACAGACCTGAAGCAATGTGTTAACCCACTACAAGAACTATAACAGAGCAACTGGATTTTGGGACCTCCAAAGCCTGCCTATTACCTTTAGCTAAACTATGTGAGTATATACTATTTTTAATTATGATCTGGAAAGAAAAAAAATCATTTGAACCCTTTTGTGCTTCTTCACATTGGATAAAGGGGGTACTTCAGAGGGAATGAGATTGACGATTCGTGTGCATTCAAGCACACCCACACATTGGCTCTCACTAGTTGATTGAAACTTCATAATTTTCTAAAGAAACTACATTAATATTTTTTTCATAGAAATCTGAAGTGGAAAAAACCTATTCTGTCACCTCAGTGACCACTTGCTAGCATGACTATCCCTCTAAGAGTATTCTTTCCAGTGCTTTCTTTGCCTCCTATTAGGAAAGCTATTCCACAAACCAAGAGAAATCACTGACAAACACCTCTTTCTTTTAATTAGTCTTTCTCTCTGTACACCTATAAAAAGGTTATCTAAAGCTACAGTTAAAACATCATAACACTTTTAAACACAAACTTTGTGTAATTTCTTAGTGGCTTTTTTCAAGTAAATGAAAGCAAAATTCATTATCTGCAACTGAAACAACTCTCATATGCATCATCATCAGACTGGAGCCCTAAGCTTTCACCATTGCTACGTAGACCACTATCACTTGAGTTATAGAACTATGATAGCTGGGTAAAGGAGGTGCCTTTGGGGGAAAATCAGAAAGTTGGAGGGCCCAACTTGGTCCACTCTTGCCAATCTTCCTCTCACTCAGTTCTCCTCTAACTTGGATATAAAAATATATTACATAAGTCCTAGCTATCCTTGGTGTTTAAACTTTTCAAATATTTGTTGATTTATTTCCTACATAGTCATCACTTAGCTAACCTAACAACACATATATTTTTAATCTTAAATAAGACCCACCAGCCCCGTAACTATTTCCAGATCTCATTTCTAAAATGCCTCCGATTTGCTGTCTTTCTGATAATGAAGAGTTCAGCAGGCATCTTAATATCACAGAGATTGTCACACCAGAATAATAAAACAGTGGGATTCTCATAGTCCTGTCTCTTGACAGGATACTTCTGCATCCTGAACAACATGGCTGTTTCTAGTTCTAGAATATTTAATCTGTTAAAAAAAAACTTCCCCCAAATTAGTCTAATTTTATAGTGAAGAAAAGTTTTCTAAGAACTGCCAACACAGTGAAGTCCAAGATACCAAAGTTACTGTCTTGCAGTTTCTTAAGTCCACTCAAGTTTGTACACACAATAGTTATTACACATATTCAGATTACCAATGACTTCTTACTCCCTTCTACATCCGGTGGACTAGTGGTTCTCATATATCCTTGGGGATACACAGAGGACTTCCAGGGGGTACTGAACTCATCTAGACATCAGTGTCTCAACCTGGGGATGTCGAAAGATGAATTTGGGGGTGTATGTGCAGGGTTGGCATTAAGGGGGAGGACATGCAGGGCAATTGCCTGGGGCCTGACACCATAAGGGGCCCTCGCAAAGCTAATTGACATGCTTCATCCCCAGGCAGTGAAGTTCAGGCTTCATTCATCCCTGTTATCCCAGGGCTCCAGCTTCAAACAAGACTCAAATGCAAAACAGGCTCAAATATCACCCTAAAATCTAAGTGCAATATTTATATCCAGTATGTTTTGTATTTATATAGTAAAATGAGAAAGCAAGCAACTTTTCAGTACTAGTGTGCAGTGACACTTCTGTATTTTTGTGTCTGATTCTATAAGCAAGTACTTTAAGTGAGGTGAAACTTGGGATACACAAGACAAAATCAGACCTCAGAGAGATACATTAGTCTGCTACATTTGAGAACCACTGCTGTAGAGTATATTGTTTTCCACATATTTCAACAGCTTCCACCGATCTATTCATTAAGAAACGAATAATTTTTACGAATTAATATTTTTATGTTTATGAATTGCAAGAATACGATTTCTCATCTGACGTGTACAAATAGCTTTCAACATACTAACTTCAGCCACACCATTGCTGGTAATCTTCAAATATTGTTGTTAGCAACTTCTAAAAATGATTTATAATAGTTATAGTCCTTAAGATAGTGATACCAACATTTAATAATCACATTTATATGAGGCCAAATAATAATTGGTAATTGATTATACTGACCAGTATAATGTATACATGAGTATTTATCAGCTACCATGACTAGATTTGGTGACCTCCAGCATATCATAAGAGGTATACACAAGCACGCATATTAAAAAAAATATTCATCATACATATTTACAACAAATCTAAGTACATAACATTATAATAATGAAAATTTGCACTATTTTATCTACAGAATTCACTATTGTGAACCTTAGCATAAATACAATTATACAATCTATAAATTTACCAGAGGAGAAATTTTGGAGAAATGGTTTTACAAGTATTTTGGAGAAATGGTTTCACAAGGTAATAGGCTGCCTTATCACATAAGAAATGACAATATTTAAAGTTATGACAATTACTTGCATGTTACAAAGCAAGAACTAAAGAAAACTATTCCTATTTCAGCGTACCCTTCTTAATAATATAGACAAAAACCACACGCACTGCTGTAAACAGAGATTACTGTAAAAACTAGTAAAAACGAGTTCAGAAAAAAAATTGGTCACCACATGGCTAATGCATGTCAAATTACAGACGCTAAGTTGAAGATGAGACTCACTCTATCATTTTGTCTAAAAAGGATAAAGTAGCAGTGACAATTGCCTAAATGCAAGTGATTCACCCACTTTATCGGAGAAGTTTATGGTCAATCACTTATAATAATAAACTGGTCATGGTAGTGTTTTTAGAGGAATTTTTAGTAAACACACTCAACATTTTGTCTGAGAAGTGTAGAAAAAAGTTTACCTTGGATATAGAGCAATTATATTATACAATTCTGAATACAAGTGAACCGCAGTAATCTGAGCCCTAATTAACAGAGTTTCAGTTATGAGAATGCTAACTAAAGCCCAAGAGATTTGTCTGAAGCTTAGCTCTGCATACCAAAGCTCTTGTGCCACTCATCCTGAAGAGCTCTTAAAACCCATATAGGATAGCAAGTTTTGGAAAAGTAGCCTTTGGCCTTTGTCATCTGTAAATATATACTTCAGGGACCAGTTGGGCTCCTCTCCTGATTATTCAGTGTTATGGTGTCATCCTGCCACCACCATCACTATCAGTATCTTCACATAATTAGGGTTGTTTTGTGTTAAATCAAGTTACATGGCTGTGGAAAATAAAGAGGTAAACGAATTCGTAAATGAGCAATGTAACAGCCACAATAATCAGTCAAAATGATTCTCTTAGTAGAGCCGATGGCAGGGTTTTTCTAAGAAGACATCAGAGTCCATCAGAAGAGGATATACAATTGTGATATATCCTTCATATAGAAAGAATAGGAGAAAAAAAAAGCAATCAGTTGTTTTACAATAAGGTAAAATTAATCTACCTTGTAACACTGTCAAGTTGAGTATATACAAAACAGCCTAATTCAAAAAAGGTTGTATAAGCCAGAGTTAAAAAAACTAAGCGTGTTGCTGTCCAATCATACTACAGGCTTGCTATTTAAAAAAAAAAAATTCTACAGCTACTGCTATTTAAAAACAGATGCAGATAGATGAGTAGGCCTGTTCAAACATTCCATAAACATAGCTGAAACTATCCCTTGTCTGTAAGAAAATCAGTGATTCGTAGCTGTTGGACAAACATTTTCATATGTGCCATATAAAATTTAAATCTTTAAAAGCAGAGTATTAAAGATGAATTTTCTCAACCAATGAAGAATTCAACGAACAAATTACAGTTACCTAGTACTACGTCTGTTCCCAACAGATCTGTATTTTTTCCACTTGTACATAATGTAAACGCAAGTATCAGTCTTACACATCTAGACAGACATGGCTAACTGTTACTGACTATTCCTGTGGCTGTCCCTCTATTATCTTATAGAGCATTCATGATAAATTATTAATTTGCAAAACAATTTTTTTCACTTTTTACATACAAAATGCTCATGTTTGGTCTTCTTTCCAAATACTTCATTAACTGTCCAAATTCTAAGTTGCAAGCTTGTAGTACAGGGATATGTAAATGAGAATGAAGACTTTTTGTTCAAGCAACATGCATTTGTATATGGCCAAATGTGATTATGTATTTAAGAGCAAGGAACACAGGCCATACTTAATGATGGGAAACTACTGTAAGAATGTAGTAACTCTGAAAAAGATTTGAAGGTCACAGTAGATAACCACCTGAACATGAGCTCTTTGTGTGAGAAGGAACCTCAAACACATCAGGAATAAGGAGGCAATATTACCTTTGTATTTGGCACTGGTGTGATGTCTACTGAAATAATGTGCCTATCCCAGTGTCCACAATTCAAAAAGGACATGATTAATTGGAGAGCATTCATAATAAATCATGAGAATAATGTGACTTACAGTGAAAGACTCAAAGGAGCTCAATATGTTTAGCATAAAAAAAGTGTGTCAAGAATTGATTTGATCAGCCTCTAAGTATCTAAACAGGGAACAAAGTTTTGATAATAATGGACTCTTCAATCTAGCAGACAGAAGTCTAACAAAGTTCAAAGGCCAGTAGCTGAGTCTAGATAAATTCATATTAGCAAAAAAGGAGCAAAATTAACAGTGAGGGTAATTAATCATTGGAACAATTTAGCAAAGGTTGTGGGGGATTCTCCATCATTGCCAATTTTTAAATTAAGATTGGATGTTTTCCTAAAAGACATGCTCTCATTCAAATAGGCATTAATTCAGGGAAACGTTATGTCCTTTGTTATATAGCAGGTCAGACTCAATTATCACAATGATCCTTTCTATATTTATAATCTCTGAATCTCTCCAAATTTGCCAGTTTTATGTTACCATTAGGGGGGAAAAAAAAAAAATATGCATGGGCAATTCTTTCTGTCATAATCCTTTTTTCATCCTACAAATAAGAATAGTAAAAATCATGAAGTATTATGACTCCATCTACTAGGAAGTAAGCATCAAAGGTATCAACCAAGTTCTATATTTAAGTCCTAGTTTACATACTTTCTTCCAGCACAACAAATAAGTAGTAAAGAAGAGAACGTGGTAAAAGAAAAGATGGTGCTTCTCTCAAGGACAAGGAAGGAAGGCTGATTGGGAGAAGATTAAAACAAAACGAGTTACCAGCAAATAATGAAGTGGGTTGTACTCACGAAAGCTCGTGATTATATCTTTATTTTTTGTTAGTCTGTAATGTGCCGCAGGTCTATTTGTTGTTGTTTTTAAGGTTTTTTTCAGTTACCCCTCTGAAACTTTCCTCCTACAGTACATCCCCCTTTCCTATCCTACTACTAGAGATAGTAAAGGACAGTAGACGTACTAAGGAATATGTTGGGGATGAGGCCTTATCTTTCTTGGAGAACCCTGCAAAGAAACAATGTACCTATAGATAAAAGATTGATCCATCTCCTTGGAAGTGGAGGTTTTGGCTCTCACAGCATGGGAAAATCACAAACCATTTAGCAGAGACAGATTTGATTGGCTCAGGATACTTGCATTCAATTTGTCCATAAGCAAGGAAGATGCAGTCCTTTACTCATCTAGCAATGTTGTGTTTTGTGGCAACCCTCAGAACAGACCAAGCACAATCAAATCTTTCTTAACACCAATTAACAAGATAAACATCTCTTTGACCCAGTATTAACAAATCCAACACTTTTTTCAGAATTGCTAAAATTACAAAGTTATGAACAACCTCCATTCCCAAGGTGTTTTTAAGTCTGAGCTTCAACTTTAAGTAAGAGAGTGTCAAACAAGAGGATATCTGTAAGCTCCAGAAAGAGTAGGAATATCAAAGCTGTACATGATCAAGCAGTTTATTCAACAGTAGGGAGCGAAGAGAGCCCATAAAAGCATATTTTATCATTCTTGCTAGACACATTAGGGGGCTGATAGCAATACCCCCCATGCAGACTAGCAAGGGAGGACTCTCTGCTGTATAATCTCTCCCTGCTGGTTTTCTACTTTCTGGCACACACTCATTTCTTATTGTCCCTCGTTTTCCAACTAGGGGTGAGAAAAACATAAGCATGAGAACAGAGGCATGCTTCATGCTTTCAGAAACAGGAAGTAAAGAAAAACCCATATAGATGGGCCGGGACTTTATATGCAGAGCTTGCACAATCCATTTCTCTTTCCATCTCCTCACAGTGATGCTACAACAGTATATATGCGGGACTGTCCCTATTGGTTGAACAAGAAAAGAGGAACATATAAAGACTACATGCAGACAAGTTTAAAGGAAGCCTAAAACAGGTGCTCCTCTAGAAATGAGTTTTCATTGTTAAATTTTTAAATCTGAACTGCTAAATTGTTCAGTTTAATTGAAATTCATTACATAAGGCAGCAGCAACCATTTTTGGGTATAGAGGCAATTAAAGCCCCTTTCCTCCAGCCTGCCTGGGGTACTCATTAACATTTACTTCTAACCTTTATTAATGAAGACAGTTTTATAAAAATTTGACATACTACCTTAAATTTGTTATACTACCTTAAAGTGCATAAATATAAAATTCAGAATTTAAAGTGGTAGTATTCGGTTTGATTGGGTCTCTTACTCAATGTCTCTCATGCACATACATGCACGCGCGCACACACATAGTATGGGAGTACATTTCCACTCAGACAAAATTGCTGGAAAATAGCTTCAATACACAGTATGTAAAAAAGACTTACCTAAAATTTAAATGAAAGATTCTTAGAATTTAAAAGTAGTGGTACAGAGTCTTGCTTTTTACCAATGACATATTTAAATGGCAATTGGAACAAACATCCTGGGAAAGTTATTAGTACTGGAGTGACTGTTTTAATTCACAAACCCCTACTGGAATTACAAAACATCTGCAAAAGGTAAGGTGAAGATAATTTATCATTATTCTTCTATGTACAATGCTTCCAAATTTCATTAATGGTTTCAGTACTCTGCCTACCTTATCTAAATGCTTTTTGGTCACATTACTAATTTCTTAAGGCTCAGTACAATATTTGGATAATTTAACAGTAGATTTATTCAAAAAAGGCAACTGAAGACTTTGGGTTAAATCTGCAGTAGTAGGTAGAGCTTTCAGGTTTATTGCCAACTCAGTACAATAAACGTCTGGAGGAGCAGAGGGAGATGGTAGCAGGGGGATAAACTCCTCTGCTCTAATCTCAGCTAGGGATATAAGCAACTAGTCAAGTACCCAGTAAGTTTAGGCTCATCAGGTAGTCGAGTCACTACTCAACTAGTCGCTTCCCCCTCCCTTGCTACTTCTGTATCAGAGGCACCAAGGGGGGAAGCAGGAGTTGGTGCTGGGAGGGGGAGCAGGCTTTTTAAACTGGTTCTCCCCAGAAGTGTCTCTGCGGGGGCAGGGGAGGCAGAGGTGCAGCAGGGGAAAAAGCTTGAGTGGCGACCCAAGCAGTCCCCGCTCGCTCAGGTTCCCTGCTGTGCCTCTGCTTTTGAAATGTACAAGAGCCATGGGCTCTTGAAATGTACATTTCAAAGGCAGAGAAGCAGCGGGATAGCCAATGCCCCTCTTATCGACCAATCAAGGGCTTGTCTACATGCAGTAGTTAAATCAGATTAGTTCCCATTAATCTGATCAGAAAAAACTTGTGTATGCATGACAACACAATTCATTACAATGCACTAATTCTGAAGTTATCACAAACTCTGCAGTCCTCTTTCAAAAGGGAACATGTCTGATGCAAACCAAGTTAGCTTGGTCTATAGTTCATCTGCACACTATCATGCTGTATAAAACTCTGGTAGTGTTCTAACTGGTATTCCACACTGCTTTTGTGAGTGACCATTTACATGTACATGTACACTGCTTCAGCATCAAGGTTTCCATATGCTGGTCTCCTTGTATATAAGTAGTGTATAGCCAATATTTACCCATTTGTCATAGATTTGAGTGTATCAGCATTACGGTGATATTACTCCAGAAGCTTTATGACATGTCTCGAGAAATTCCCTTGAGTTGAGCTGGAAGCCACCACCAGAATAAAGATGTTTAGTGGACATTGCTAAGCAGATGATCACAAAGAGTGACAACCAGGATGCCAATCAATGCAGGATGAAGCGCAAACAGGTCAGGAAAAAATTCTTTACAACAAAGGACACTAGGAAAAGGGTCCATTGTGGACATGTGATCTCTGCGTTTTTGAGGTGCTGGACAGGATTTTAATCAACTGCACAACTACCCAACCCAAGAACGTTGTCAGCTGCAGGTTGTGATTCCCCCTATTTGTTCCCACCCCAAGAGGACAAGCAGCAAGTTATCGGAGCTTATATGCAAAAACGCCAGTAAAGAGCTGCCCTGGCCTTAGCTCTCTTGAGGACTAAGGACCGTGATACCGGTCAGTTCACAGGAAAGCTGAAATCCTGCCATGCAGGAAATTCCCAGACAGACACAGAGACCAGAAAAAAGAAGGCCAATCCTATCAAGGGAAACTCATCATATTAGTATCTATAAATACAATTTATTATTAATTATTATTATGCTATACTCCCCTGTTATTTGCTGTTCTGGCTAAAGCCATTTCAGGAAAATGTGAGTTAAGAGCTTTTGCTCCCTCCCTCCCATGGCTCACGCTGTCTGTTTTGCCCCCGTATACATTTTCAAAAGCAGGTAATCTGCCTTTGCGCCGTGCTGAAGCCCTGACCATTTTCAAGCCAAGAGCACAAAGACCACAAGCCCATCTATCGATTTCCTTTCCCTTTCTGTATCTGTCCTGCACAGCAAATGCTACCTCTACCAACCTTTTTCTCCAGCTCCAAGTGGGAATTGGACAACATGGCACAGCCACAGCAAATTAAAATAATGAAACATTCAATTGTGGAAAATTCAACAATTTACTAAGACATCTGTTTAGAATTGTCAGTTTACATGAGGTAGATGTAGCACTGCATGGCCATAAAGGTACAAAGACTACAGCTCCCTACATAGCTATAAATGCCATATCACACTCATTCTTTACAGGAAAAGAGCTTTATCTTAGGTAGAACAAAGCTCATAATGGCTTTTCACAGGCTTATACCGAGGAAAAACTGAGACCAGTTAACGGTTCCGACAATCATTGCAGAAGGCAATTTTTCTCTTTATTTTCATCACGTCTGCAGGGGAGATAAAGAAGAATTTAAGGCAGAGAAATGTTCTATTTTGTTCCTGCCATTAGGGGGGATAGCCACGTGGTCATTTCCCCCAGTACAGCTCAAACTCCCTTTCACTCCTGCTGCACTTCTGGGGCACCTGCTGCTAACTAACAACTTCACAGCATATTTCAAGGGTCTGCCCTTTGCCTTTTTGAATAAGATCATTCTCTGCCTTCTAGTTACCTACCTCCGAGTAACATCATCAGTAATCCCCCCCTTAAGAAGAAATACGGGGGATTACTACCCAACTCACTCCCAGCTGCCCCTTCCTAAAGCCACATCTTTACTGAACGGAAGATCAATGCTGCTGCGATCAATCTTCTGGAGTTCAATTTAGCAAATCTAGTTAAGACTCACTAAAACAAACTCAGAGAGCGCCCCTGTTGGTGGCTGGTACTCCTGCTTCTCTGAGAAGTAAGTGAAGCTGATGGGAGCATTTGCTGTCAGCCTCCTACTGTGGCGATGGAAGGGAAATTAATTAAATAGCTCGAGTCGTATATCTTGATTCAATGTTCCCTTTAGCATAGGCCTGACCTAAGCCATCTGATACCAAGTAAGTAGAACTGCAAACTGAAACTAGGATTATATTTCAAATATTCATCTCCCAGCCTCCAAGACACAAAATCTAACCCAAACAGCATATACTGTGAAACTAGAAATTCCAATACAGCCCTCATACACACCATTTACCCTCTCTCAATTTCCCCAAGACCAGGAAGACACTCAGGAAGAGAAAATCAGAAATGCATATAGAAGTGCTAACTTAGCCTCTCTATGAGCAATATGAGTAAGAATAATACCTTCTTGTGGGTTTCTTCCCTACTCCCCAACCACAGCGTCTGCAGGAGCCAGACCATTAGAGATAGGCCCTTGACCAATGCCTGAGTGACCAGGAAGATGGCGATTGAAAACTCAGAATGAAATGTTTGCACAGCTCATTTACAGAAACCTCCCCCCATCTCTACAACCTGCAAGAACTCCCCATCCCACCCAAAAAAACCCCAAAAAAAACCAACAGATAGGTGGAGGCTGTAGTTTAAGAAGAAACGGTATTTTCCAGAAAGATCACTGGAGTGACCAAAGATAGCACTGCAGTGGTTACAGCCAGTTTTGCCATAGCACTATTGGAAAAGATAGAGAGAGGCAGAAGCAACTTCTGGAGACAATAGAGCCACAATGCCCTGCTCCTATTAGGGCACCAGAAAATACAGTGCTGTAAACCAGGATCCAGTCATGTTCTGCAGCACTTTGACTATACAATGTACTGGGAACACCAGCAATGCCTCCCCACTGGTCATTCCCTTCCCAGGCCCATGCTTAGATCAGCAAGAACAGATGTGCCTGGGACCCCAGCTCTTTTGAGCCATCCAACACTCCTGGTAACTTCAAGCATCAGCAGTCAATATAAAAGGCCCAAAAACAAGAGATGGGGCAAGGCATATATTTGCCTGTGACTTGCATTCTACCACACCCTATTGTGTTCTGCCCTCCACTGCAGTGTGGCACTTTGTTTAATAATAACCATTTAAAATTCAATCTATGGTTTAGCAAACAGACATTCAATCAAAGATGCATCCGTGCATTTTACACAGAAAAATCTGTACATTTTAATCAATTCACAGGGTTTTACAAGAAGTATCTAGGCACAGACACAAGGTAAAATAAGGAATGCCACAACATGCCACATCTTCCACCCATAAATGAGACTACACTGCTCACAATCCACCCCAACCCCCCTCCATGGGGTAACAGCAGTATGTTCAGCTGCACATTTTCAAACCTGAGAGTCTGTACAAGAGTGACATCCCTGGATGTTTCCATTTTCTACTGGATGTTCTGTTGGCTGCACTCACTGCTGAGCAAGTCTCAGCATCTCTCTCCCAACCATCACTAAGGCCTTTACCCTCACAAATATTGTGGAAAATAAAAAATGAAGCTATAACCTTTGGAATGTCCCCCCCCCCCCCGAAACTTCCAACCTATTCCGCAAAGACTGCAACCCTTCCTTTCAAATGGCCAAAGTAATACCTCACAGCCATTATTCAGAAACCACTGAGGTGAATGTTAAACAGTCCCTTCCTTCTGTGCAAGTGGCCTGTGAATGACTTCTTTAACCAGGGAAGCAAAAGATAGCTCCAGTTACCTTGGGAAACTTGGCATATCTTCACACACCTTGATGTCCATCATGACCCTGCAGGCAAGCCGTCCTTTAACCAGGAAGGTAAAGAGCTGAATTCCAAAAGACACCAGCATTATGGAATCTTCCAGACCAATCTGCTTGTATGTTTGTAAAGCTGCCACCATGGTCAACCAGACCTTGGAGCATCATGGAGCAATATGCCTTCTGTTTATAAATGCTGAGCTATGAAGTGAGAGGTGGGGAGCAAGGGTAGCAGAAGGAAAGTGGATAACAGGTTTGTCTGTCCAATCAATTGTCTCACTATAGAATTTGGAAATCCATATGTGCAAAGTGACCAATAATCTTCTGAGCATTACCAGTCTTTACAACCCGGTGCAATAGTACGTGGCATCTCACACACTTGCATGGCAAAAGCCCTGACATTCAATCTTCCCATGCCAAATCAGTTGGCTAGGGACCAGTAGCATTTGAGGGTGACAAGCTTCCAGATGGAAATGACAACCACTTTCCCCATGAGTATAGGGTATTACTTGTTGGTGCATTGTCACTGCAGCTTCAGGGCTAGTTCAGCACATATCTCAAAAGACTGCCTTTGCCATCCTGAAATTCTTTCATCCCTTCTGGTCATCCCACATCTGCCAACCAATCCTTTCCCAACAATCCACGCTAGTTTCTCAAGCCCTGACATCTCATAGCTTCAGCTGCTCCAGCAATCACCCCTCCAGTAGGGTGACCCAATAGCAAGTATGAAAAACTAGAGTCGTGGTCAGGGTAACAGGTGCCCATAAGACAAAACCCCAAATAGCATGACTGTCCCTACAAAATCAGGACTTCTGGTCAACCTATTCTATTAGTTGTTCAATGTCCTCTTCTTAGATGAAGTTATTTCAGAACAGTTTATGGATTTATAAAGACATTTTAAGAGTTAAAAATACTGCAAAATCCAACCTATGCTTCAAGTAATCAATAGGGTAATTTTCAGTATATGTTATGTATGCTAATTTCTGATGAAAATTTTCAATAGGAGATGGTTAAAAAAAGAGACACTGTCATTTTATAGATACAATACCTAAATTAATTTCTGTACTGCTTCATTAGTATTTTGGTAGCAGATCTTAGAATGATTTACATACTGCTTAATGGGAAATACTAGACTAAGGCTCATCAGTTCTATCATTTATTACACTGATCACCTCAAATTTTGCTACTAAATATTACAATCTAGTTAAATTTTTATCAGATCTTTCTTCTGACCAAGGGCAGGGAACATTAAAAGGATTTCTTCTGTTACATACATCCAATCTATAAAAAAAACTATCAAGATTCAATTCAGGTTCTGAATTCATGATTCACGTACTGAAATTGCTATAGATATAATATTATCATTCAAGATTTGGTCTGGTAGAAGAGTTTCCTGTCCCTTTCTTTAAAGGCTAACATTAAATAAGCACAAGTTAATTTTATAGAAATAACATGTCGAGCTGATTTTTTTATACAGAGCACAGGGCACAATACAGATGTCAGAATTACTGAACTTTCTGGACTGTAACAACAGTAGTTTAAAAATTCAAGTGGCCAACTATGCCCACTGCACTCACACTTGTTCACGGAGTACAGTCCTGCAAATGCAAACCTCCTCCTTTCAGAATCTCTCTTTTCTTCGTCCTATTGGCTCTGCCTGGATGCTCCCACATCACAGACATTTATGACGACAGCCACCAAGACTGGTGAGTCCCCACCCCCTTCTATGTTGATCTACTTTAACTGCTGACCTAATCAAAGGATAAATCTCTACCAAAAAAGAGCATCTGAAGTTAGAAAAATCATATATGTACAGTCATCTCATCTTCAGAATTTTAATTATGGCTTAAAGAAATGCCAATATTACAATACATTTCTCTTTGATTCAACATTAATAAACCTCACAATTTAATGAAGAACTATTTGTCTGCCCTTGTATTTAACAGCACTATCAAAATGTTGTAACTTATTTATTGTGTAACTGCAATAAAGTTCTAAAACTAATAAATATTTTCTTTAGGTTATGAAAATATTTCTTTCATGCCAAAATGTTATTTCAAGATGTTGTTTACTCTGTATTGTTAAAAATACTGCTTCCGAAGCACAGCATTTAATCGTCCCTTAGAGTGCTATTATATAAAGATCCTGCTAACGTTTAGAATTGCAGAGAACTCTCCAAATGTTTTTTTAGAGAATGCATAGCACAATTGCATTGAAAATGATCTACAGAGATTTGAAACCAGATACATACTTTATTCACGAAGGATTTTAGAAATCTATACTATTTTATTACATACTTTATTTTCTACAGCATGCTTTAATAAATATTAGAATTGTTGGGGAAAGAATTAATATTGTTCTACTTATTTTAAATAACAATATATTTTTACAAGTACAGAGGAGTTTTAAGAAAGAATAGAAAAATTTCCAAATCCTGAAATATTATTCCTAAAATGTATTTCCCTAATTTGTTTACTCTTACATCCTCTTCTGTCACCCCCATACAGCCTTTAAAATACAGCAGGTACATGCACTATTGTTTTATAACTTTTGAACAAAAATTGATTTATCATATTATCATTCTCACTAGTACAAGATGAACAGTATGAAACTACCAAACAACTCTCTTTTAAGACAACTATATCTCAGTTAAATCCCCAGAAAGTTACCAGTTTCATTACCAATGATATTAGCTCTGCCATGTGGGGAATGAAACTGTCATGAGGATTATCAACTCTATTATTGTCTGTGAAAAAAACTAAATCAATATTTTCCCCATTCCATGATTGGGCTTTCATTATTTTTTATATTCTTTTCAACTCCATCAATACAGATTAAATTGTTTTTCATACTCAGATGGCACAAGTTTAAGGATATGCTCTTATTTGCTGTTTGGTTTAATGGCTTGACCATTTCATCTTCACTCGCTTGTTCAGGAATGCGCACCCATATCTTTCTAAAAATCTTACTTTAACTCTTGAAAGTTATATAGAAGCAATTCACAAGTGTCAGCCAGGGGCTTAAAATCAAGACATCATTAAAAGAGAATGTAGTCATTGCCAACCATTCCTAGTATAAAGGGCATCATCTTTCACATTTTAATTATTTTTTTCCACACACTCTACTTTGCTCTTGTTCATTTTCATGAAAAATTATGGGATTCTGCATGTTCATTAGGTCAGTTCCCTCAGTCAGTGGACAGATATTCTCATCACTGAATACACTACTATAGCTGGCATCTTTAGTCCCAGATGTATCAAGCTGGCATCTTTAGTCCCAGCTGTATCAAGATGCCAATACACTGGCCTTTCCCATCATCCTTATATATGATCCTTTCAGTACAGAAGTTGAACTACGCTGACCAAGCAGTGTGGAGATTACAATTTTGTCTTCTTCTTATGCTGAACAAAGAAGATGTCCATCACCAGGTCTCTCTCGTCACAGTCACAAGGAAAATTTTAAAGGATTTTAAAAAACCTTTAGTAATCCAAGACAATCAATAATGTATTTTACTCTGCAGTCTTTTCCAATTTCCATGTGAAGAATTTCTTCTTTACCGTGTATGAACATATTGTCAAAAGTCCAGTACTGATATGAGTCTAAATAAGGAGTTAGATTTAGAAAATATCCACAAACTCCGCACCACAGTATTTTCTTCTACTGGGAGGTCTATTTGCAATCCAGTCAACATTTGCCAAGATCAGTCTCTCCTCTACATAAGACAAGCAAAGTAACTAAATTGTTTCTTTCATTTCTGGAAGCAATAACCCGCGAGTCAGTCTTGAAGCAAAAATAATCTTTATTTGTTTTTGTATTTATTCCATACTCCCTGAATGCCTTTATATCTCAATGATCTGTTCCCCAAAGACTGGGTGAAGTTCACTCTAAGTCCCAGAAGTAACACATTCAAAATAAGTCAAGTAGCCACTGCAAAACAACATACAGTTTTTAAATCCTCCTTGACACAATAGCTAAGTGTACAGTATTAGCAGCACTCAAGTTCCTGCCTCTGTAATTAGTACTAAGGTAGAGTACCTATCTTTGATCTCAATATAAAAGTTTGTTGCACTACCATTATATACTCTTGCCAACCTAATCTTAATTTTTGACTGGTATTACAAACTTTCAGAAATGGGCATTAATTATTCAGATCATTCTTTTTTATGATTTCTCTTCCTTCTTCCAACAGTTTGTGTAGAAAAATCACTTATAATTTATAACTGAGTACTAGGAGAGCAAGGAAAATATCATGTGACCTGAATCAAATGTGAGAGTTCGTAACCACAGCTAAGAGTAAAAAAATCGTATTTTACATAAAATGAGGCAGTTCTTTTTCCTAGCACTGAATCCTTCTAGATTTTGATTACCATACTCATTCAGTAGCCTGTTCATTTACAACGGGATGGTCAACCCGCAGCTTGCAAGCCGCATGCGGCTCTTCACCCTTAAAAGTGCAGCTCGCGAAGCCGCCCCATGCACCCCTACAAATGGCCTCTGGCTCCCTGTGCTCACCGGGTGCAGGGGAGCCATCCGGCGTGGCAAAATGGCATCGGCAAGATGGTGGCAACCGACGGGAGCCTGATGTGGCCAAAAAGCCTAACCCGTGGTTTTAAAGGGGCAGCGGTTTTTTTTGTTTGGTTGGTTTTTTGCGCTCAACAACTCTGGCTGGTGAGGAGCTCTTCCTTTTTTTTTTTTTTTTTCCCCCTCCCCCCCCCCAACAAGGTTCAGCTCTTCACATTATTTCCGCCCGTTTCGGCTCTCATCATTTAATGCGTTGGCCACCCCTGATTTATAAGATGACCCTCCAAGATGAAAAGTTAAAAATGACAAAATTATCTTATATATATACACACACACACACACACACACACACACACACGTATTTATATATGTACATAGACACAGACACGTAGATATATAGTGGCATATCAAAGACAGCAGGCTGCAGTAGTTTGATTGAGGGCAGGTATATGGGCAGTTGGGTGAGCAGGTTCCTGTTCCCTGAATAGGCTGCCAGAGACTGCTGCCCATCAGTTAAGTCAGGCAGGCACCTGGGACTCATTAAGAGGAGGCCTGCAGTAGCAGGCTAATGCGACACCTGTGCAGCTAATTAGGGCCTGCTGGTCCCTTATAAAAGGTTTCCCCTCAGGCAAGGAGGAGGAAGGAAAAGAGGAACAGACTGGAGCTGAGGAGGCGGCACAGAGTGAGGCAAGCTGCAGGTGGCAAGCAGGAGAGGTTTTTTTCCCAAGATGCCCGAGAGAAGGCATTGTGGGAGTGGTTGGAGAAGTGGCCGCTATATGGTGGGGATAAGGACAAGAGCCCCACTAGTAGCTGATACCTAGGCCTCTGGGCTACAATCCAGATCCCCCCCAAACTTCCCATGCCCACTGGGCCATCACAAGGGAAGAGGACTTTTTGGAGCTGAAGGATTTTTCCCTCTAAGCTACTAACTAGCATATGATGGAAATGGCTCATTAAGCCTCACCTCAGAGAAACAAGAGGCAACAGGATGAGTCAATGTCAGTTCTGGACTTGCTTCTTTAAAAAAAGAAGTGCTAATATTTTATTTCTCTTTAAATTGTATCTGCATGAAATTTGACCCACCCATTTCACAAAATGCTAAACCTTACAAGTCAAATCAGAAAAATGCCATGAATGATAGTACTATGGCACTGGTGTCCATCTGCTCCTGTGTATTTGATCCGTTCATTCATGTTGATCACTGAACTTCCTAAGTCTCTAGCAAATCTGAAAATATAATGTGCAGAATCGATGAAATCTGTAATAAAATTTTAATAGCCTGTTATTGCCCTAAATATGCCAGTCTACAGGACTACTGTGAAAGAAACAGAGCAATGATAATTTGATAGCAATAAAGCAGTTGACATTGCTCTATAAATAGCTACAAAATCTATAGCTAAATTATTTTCTAATATTTTCATACTAATATTTAAAATGAACAGTGAAATCACAAGAAAACGGTCTGTTTATGATGAAGCATTCAAACTTAAAGCTGTTGAATATTCAGAAGCAAACAATAATTGTGCTGCTGCTCATGAATTCTGCATCAATAAGAAGCCAGTAAGAGAATGGCAAGAAAATAAAACAACACAAAAGACATGCCAAGAAGCAAGAAAAAGTGTCCAACAAGGTGCACTTCATTTCCAGAGCTGGAGAAAGATCTTAATGAGCGGGTTGTTAAATGTCAACGAAATGGGTACCTCGTCACTAGAATTGGAATTTGTCTGTGTGCTCTGCAAATGTTGAAAGTTGACAAATACAAGTCAGTAAAGTCATCAATATTTGTCACATCAGTGGGCTGCTGTACTCATTTCATGAACCATTTTGGTCTCTGTCTTCGGCAGTGAACAAAGATAGCACAAAAACTTGAGAGACCTAGAAGAAAAACATCTAATCTTTCCAAAGGTTTATTCTAAAATATCAAAGAAATATGCATTTGAGCTGTCACAAAGAGGAAATATGGATGAGAGACTGATGACATTTGATCTCCTGAGCAAGAGAATGATAACTGGTATTGGTGAAAAAAGATTTAATTAAAACCACTGGCCACAAAAATATCCATTTTACAGTGGTTTTATCGTTTTCGTCCAATGCACCAAAGCTCCCTTCTGTTTTGTTTTGTTTTTTTAAAGAAAACCATTGCCTAAAAACATGCAATTTCCTGCAAGTGTCATCGCGTACACACATGATTAAAGTGGGACTACTGAATGGCTGGAAAAAGTGTGGAATAAAGGACCAGGAGCACTTCGCAAGCAACCTTCTATGCTTGTTTCATACTTGTTCAGGGTACACAAGATAGATGAGGTGAAACACGTGGCCAAAAAAAATGAAAATGATTTTGGTTCTAATACCTGGATGCCTAACTTCTGTTTTACAACCACTTGATGTCTGCCTAAACACACCCTTTAAAGACTATGCAAAATATGGTCAGACTGAATGTGTTAAAGCATGGCAAAGTTGACAAAAGGCAGGAATCTTATGAAGCCCAAAATCAAGCGAGTTGCCCATTGGGTCAAGGATGTGTGGGAATTAATTCCCTTAGAAAGTATAGAAAAATCATTTTGCAAATGCTGCATCAGCAATGCACTTGATGGGTCAGAAAATGATGCCATATTTGCTGATGACACAATGGAGGCTGATAAGGCATCTGAGTCTGAGGTTTACACTGATGTCATCTATGATGACTATGCAGGAGCAGCTATGACTGAAGCCGAATTAAATGGACTGTTTGGCGAACTGGAGACTGATTCACACTTGGAAGGATTTAAAGTCTTTTTAAGTGCATTAAAGTTATATGAGACTTTAAAACATGAACTGCAATTTTGAAGGCATGTGAATACATACTTGTTTATTTATAACAGGTTTTTGTTAGATCACATTAAAATAAATCTACTAAAACTTTTGCTCCAGGTACACAAAATGTCCCAGCTTACTCTGATGGGTTGGGAACTGAAGTTTGCCAACCCCTGCTCTAAAACAACAATGTAAACCTGTTGATAAGCAACCCCACTCTTTGATGCAGGACTTTTTTTTACCAATAAAAATGTGGCTTATGAATGAGAACATATGGTAATATTTCTCCTAAGTCAGTGTTTCTCAAAGTGGACCCAAGCCATACCGCTTCCTGTGGTTCCCCTTAGCTGCAAACAGAGAACCGCAGCCAATAGGAGCCATGAGGCTCTGTGGCTGTGGAGCCATTAAGTGGGCCTCTGCTCCACTTCGAGAAACCCTGTCCTACATCCGTTGGATTAAGCACTGTCTATAGAAAGCTGACCTTATCAAGTGGTTTTTTTGAAATCATCCTCTTGCCATCAAATTTTCAGATTTGTTAAAACTATGCAAGGAATGACTCTTTGATTCAGTAATAATTCATATGCTAGAATTGTTTTGTCAAAGTCTTCTACAGCTTCTGTCACTTCATGCAGTAGTTGTAGCAGCTTTTCCTTTTCCTCTAGTTCAAATAGTCCATCATGCCATGAAACTGTGACAATGCCAGCTGAGAGTCAAATTCCCACTAGTGGCATGTCTCTACTTGATTTTATAATAGTCAGTGATGGGGATTCCACTGCAATCCTGGGTAAATTGTTGTGATGGTTAATTATCTTATTTCTAGTCTGAATTTGTCTAAAAGTATATATTTTTTTTAAATTTCCAACTTTATTTAAACCTATTCCCTTCTCACCCTTAAGTTTAAAAAACAAAACTGAGAAGCAAAAATGTTTCTCTCTACTCTCAGTATCCTTTAAAGCAACACAGATTATTTATTTGTATACTTTAAATCCCAAGTTTTGTATATTGGCTGCAAAATTAAAAGCAACTGGAATTAACAAACAGCTGCTCTAACATTCAATACGGACCATATGTTCACTTGGTTTTAATACTGGCTTTATGGAAAGTCAATATTTTTCAACTCCAGTGCGCTGTATCAAATAGCAGCTAATATAGTCACTTCTGAGACTTTTTTTATACATCAAACCCAGCTCATTAATGACTGCAATCAAACAGTGTGAATTTACTACAAATTATCTTCATATCTTGATCTCCATCTGCTCTAGCACAATGTATCCTATGTTTTAAAAATCAAATGTTATCCAAAATCTACAAGTCTTCAACAAGCTCCATGACCTCATTTACTTTAATGCATCTTTTTAAAGAGGATTGACAAGCTTATCAAATTATTTTAACCCAGTTCATATCAGAAGCAATTCTACATACTGTACATATATGGAATTGCTTTAATCACTACATCAGCTTGATAGCTAAAACAATACAAAGTACTCTTTACAAGAACAATGATGAATTGTCTGTACAGCCAGAAAAATCTATTTAATAAGAGATGGTTATATTTGTGTTCCTACTAATGGACTTGGTATTACATATGATTCTCTGCTCTGCTTACATTCTAAGTACTAAAACTCTTTCATTTCCATTCATCTAAAAATCTCCAACATATCATTGCATCAGAGTCTACAAAAGGTAGATATTGTAGGCTCTCCAGTTTGACTAGCAGGACAGGATTTTTTGCTGGTGTTTTTGGTGTTCATACTTAGCATCTCTAAAAAACAGGTGCAATGTGCACAAGTTTAAATTTTTCTCTGCTTCAAATGTGATCTTCACACAATGAAAAGCGGTTCTTATTAATGAAAAAAAGACTCAAACCAGAAGCAAAGCAGGAGATAATTTTTTTAACAGCTCTTAGTGAATAATATTATCATCCATTTAATAAAAACATCACTGTCATATCAATCAAATTATATGTCCTAATCCAGCCCCAGAAGTGAAAACTTTAATTACATTTTATTATATTTTCTCCTAACCTGAGGTGGACAGGAAGATATACATTTAAATCTTGAAGAAGTTATTTTATTGGCAAAAAAGCACAAAGGTCCAGATAGTTATTTCAAGCCCGAATCCCTGTCCTCAGTTTGTGCTTAGGCCACATCCTCTCATCCTAGAGCAGTTGGCTCTGTTTAGATAAGTAGCAAATTCATCATTAGAATCTCCCATTAACAAGAGATGCTGTGAAGTATTGCAGAGTTCAGTTCATGTGAGAACTTGTGACTGAGACTGTCCACTGTTGTGTTTTGCACTCCTGTTGAGTAGGCTGCTGATATTAAGTCATCATAGGAAATGCACCAACTCCAGAACTTTAATGCTTCTGCACAGGAGGATGATCTAGCGCCTCTCTGATTATTTATATAGTACATACGTGCAATATTGTCTTTCATGACCTTTGCATGTATACCTCTGATCAGTGGGATCAAGTTTTCCTGACTATCCTGAGTTTGAGAAGGTTGATGTGCAGTCACCTTTAAAGGCAACCACTTGTCTAGAGTCCATGAGGCTGTTGAAGGGAACACCCCCACCCACGTGAGCTCCATCTGTAGTGAGAAATACCTATAAAGGGGAGCTGAATGAATGATATTCTGGTGCAAATGTTTATCAGGTCCTTCCATCAATTCAGGATGCAGGGACTTGACTGTGGCAAGCATTCAGAGCTGTCCATCTAACCTGTCTTTGTTCGGCCTGTAAATTAAGCTGAACCCTATATGCTGATACCTGATGTGGAGTTCAGTGTGAGATATTACTAAAGTACCAGCCTCTATGTGCCCCAGATGTAGGTAGCAATTTCTGGGTGATGCTGGAGGGCTGGATTGAACTTTTCGCACGGACAGGCTGTGAAATCTGCGCTGTAGATGGTGCTTCCTCACTTGCTGTGACTCAATGTTGGCACTTACAAATTCCAAAAGTTGTTGATTAAGGTCAGTTTTTGTTCATTGATTTGCAGGCCCTGTCTCATGTATACCTCCATAGTTCCATGGATGGCTCATAGGCCTTCTTCAAAGGACCAGAACTTAAGGAGACAGTTGTCTAGTATGGGTAGATCATGGTCCCCTGGATGCATACATAAGCCACTACTACAGATAGGGCCTAACAGAATAACCTGGGAGCTAATGAAAGTGAAGTACTCTATACAGGTTGCACCTGTGAAAACCAGTACTCTCTGGTCTGGCAACGTCTGGGCTCCTGGAGAGCCAGCAGCCCAGCCGGGGCCAAGAACTTGAGAACTGTGGCAACCTGCAGCAGTGCAGAGCTGGGCGGTGGGGAACCTCAGGCACCCACAGCAGCACAGGACTGGCAGCCGTAAAAGGCTGAGTGCTCGCGGCAGTGCGGGCTCACGGATCAGAGAAACCCAGCCGCCTGCGGCAGCATGGAGCCGGAAAACCCCGACAGCCAGTGGCAGTGTGGGCCTTGGGGCTGGAAAAGCATGGCCACCTGTGGCAGCACAGGGATGTGGAAATCTTGCTGCAAGTGACAGCATGGGCCAGGGCCGAAGAACCCCAGCTGCCCAACGCAGCCCAGGGCTGTGGCTGACGGCAGCAGCACAAGGGAGAGGCTAAAGGGAGCAAAAGACAGGGAGCCGGCTGGCTCAGGGCTGTGGCAAGGAACACCTTCCCTGGTCCGGCAAATTCTGTAATTTGGGATTGCTTAGGTCCGGACTGTGCCGGACCAGGGAGGTCCAACTTGTACTTGTAATGGTCCTGTCCTAGAGTAAACTTGAGGAATTGTCTGTGGAATGCTAGAATTGATAACATGGAATGCATGTGTTGGATGTTGAGGGCCAAGAAGCAATTTCCTGTTCCACAGATGGAATAATCACCATGATTGTGACTACCTTGAATTTTTGGGCCTTGAC
Source organism: Pelochelys cantorii (assembly GCA_032595735.1). Lineage (NCBI taxonomy): Eukaryota > Metazoa > Chordata > Testudines > Trionychidae > Pelochelys > Pelochelys cantorii. The sequence goes on from CM064330.1 coordinate 68,045,062, forward strand.
ATATTGTTCAGAGCCCTGAAAACCAGTCTGGGTCTCCAATCTCCCTTTTTCTTAGAGATCACAAAATATTGTGAGTAAAAACCTTTGCTCTAGAATTAATTCCTCTACAGGACATGTAGAGGAATTAATTCTATGACTCCTCAGCACAGACAAAGATCCAACTCCTATCCCAATAGTCTCTCATGAGAAGAGTCCCTGAAGAGGGACAAGGGCAGGGCAGGGGTGGGGGGGGGGGGCCAGAGGGGAAAAGAAGGCAAAGTGGATTGCATTCCCATTAGAGACATGATAGACTATGGCAGAGCTATTAGAGGATTGTCCTTTTAGTATGAGCATGCTGCTGTGTAAATATTAGTTTTAGCAAGCCAAAAGTAAAAAAGCCCTTATAACAATAACCAGCTTGTTCTGATAGTTTGATTTCTCATACAAATCCACCTTCTGCTTAATAGAGGTTTCTGATATTCTGACTAACCCAAATATCCAACAGAATGCAAATTGACTGCAATTCTGTTAGCATCATTTCTATTTCTGATCTGTAAATATGACAGTTAACAAGAAAATACTTTTTACCTTGGAGCTATACAAAAGTTAGAAAAAAATCAATAAAGGAACAAGAGCCACTACAGCAAGGCAAACAAAAAACCCCTGAAGAATGTATACTCTATTAATATTTGAATCACGTGTTGGGTTTGGGTTGTTTTGTTTTGTGAATGAGCTGCAAGTTTATGAAATAACGAATGGAACATCTAATGCTTTACACAAGCAATACATCTTCAAGATCCTGCTTTTCTTGAAAAATACTCACGTCAACTCTCAATATATAAGCACTAGTCCAGCGTTCATCTAAGTGGGCTGCACTGATTGCACATAGTAAGGGACTATTAGATATCAAAATCAGAATGACAGCGTAACTGAGGCCAGCACTATAGTCTAACATTACATAACGTCTGCATGTAGGTTAGGAAATGGGTTTATTTTCAGCTGGGCTATCTTCATTTAAAACTTCACTCAACACCCAGTCTGCATGAGATTCAACAGCAGGTTAGCTGATAATGATCAGTCCTAGACTGCAAACTTAATACTTTTTGGACATTCTCCCACAGTGAGAGAAAGATTACCACTGCATACCCAAACTAAATGTTCTTTAACATTGGCCATTACATTGAAGCTGACACAAAGATAGGAAAGACCTATTAATGATCTGGTGAACTGAGAAAAATATTGACGGGGGGAAGACAGGGAATACTTGAATCTATAGTTCTCAACCTAGATTAGGAAATTTCTTGTTGATTTAAGTGAGTATGCTTAAATATGGGGCCCCTTAGGCCTACCCCAAAACAGAGAAAAATATCATCTTGGGAAAAAGAAAGACTGGCAATTACTCATATGTTTCCTAATGTTCCTGCACATTATTTTGTGCTCTAGCTCTTGCACAATCTGGCAAAAAAATTATTGTATGATGAGTGATCCATGTAAGCAACCAGGTGTATTTCCCAGTAGGAACATAAGCAAACACTTCATGCCAAACTTAGATGTGTTATAAATAAATTTGTCTCATTGGAGTTGCGCTCATACACATCCATGAAGGAACCTCAAATAATTTCTTGCATACCAGCACATACACCCAAGTCCCTACCTAAGTATTTTCTCATGTTTCTTTTCTTTTATGGCCATGTAAAAATATAAAAGTGTAACAATTTCTCATTGACGGGAAAAGTAGGATCTGCTAAACCAGAGGTGGGGAATCTAAAGCCTGGGGGCCGCATGCAGCCCCAGATTTGCCTGGATCTGGCCCCCGAGGCTCAGGGCTCCTCCCCAGCATTGGGGAGCCAGCACCAGTGTGCACCAGTCCTCTCACCATCCCCCCATGAAGCTGGAGCACACAAAATCTACTAGCCCGGGCCCCTCGAGGATCTGATGTACAGATCGATTGTGGGGAATGTCTTTCTCCTTCTCAGTTAGGGGGCACATTAGTGAGGGTTTGTTTGTTTTTTTGCTTCTCACTTGTGTGCAACTCCTGACTGATTTTTCTGTGGGACAGTAGCCCATGACCCAAAAAAGGTTCTCCCCCCCCGGAACGAAACCTTCAATCAAACCAAAACTGCAATTTGATGCATTAGTGAAGATCTTAACAAGATGAGAGGACACAGAATTGAGAGAGATTTTATTTATCTGTGCTGAAAAATCAAGTGAGTATTACACGGGTAATGTGAAATGGTAGCAACCAGTTAGAATAACCATATATTCAGGATTTAAATACAATACCAATATTTGCCATGTCACAAGTTTCTGTTTAAATAATATGTAACCTTTCCAAGCATACCAGCAATCTCTTCAAAACACATTTAAGTGGTAAGTTGTCATATTAAGAAACAACGCATCCAAATAAGAATTTCAAGTGAAGTTGAATTAAATTAACTAGTAAAATAAAACATTTATTTATGTTTGCACTTCAAACTTCTTATACAAGATACAAGGAGAAAAGGTTAAAAACCAGTTCTAGAATGTAAGTTCCTGTAACATACTACAGTGCTTTCCTTGTTAAGGACTGAGTCTCAGAAGGGTAGCCATGTTAGTGTGTAACTTTAAAAACAATGAGTAGTCCTGTGGCACCTTACAGAGTTTTTACACACACACACACACACACACACACACACACACACACAGATGGAGAGAGAGAGAGAGAGAGAGAGATTACATATCAATTGTAGTGCCGATCCTTATAAAGCTAATTGAGTGAGCTGGAAGAGTCCCATACTTAGTTTTTGATGTAAATGAGGTGTTAAATGTTTGGAAGGCTTTTCTTTCCACTCCAGCTCATCTGAAGAGCTACTTGTTGTTGTTAAGGACTGAGATTATTTTGATTAAGTTTTAATTATATATCAATGTACATGTGAAAATGCAAGTTATTTCTATACTTTGTTGAAACATGTCAGTCCATTTTATTTACCAGCACTGCCACTGTGACCGCTTGTCAAACCAGCCCTGTAGATACCAAGCAGACTAATGCTGAAATCATGACTCCATTGAAGTCAGTGGCCAAGCTCTCATTCACTTGAATAAGGTCATGGTTTCATGCAATGTATTTAAAAGTAAATCCTGTCTTGCAGCTGAGCAGGCACACCAGTTCTGCTGTAATGAAAGGGAGAAAAGATTTGAGCAGCTTACATTGGGATGTGGAGTTCAATGAGGGCTCCCAAGGAAAATATGGAACAGAGCAAGAGGCTGTGCTCATTTCACATGCCATTTTTTTCTACAGAGCAGAATTCTACAGAGCAGGCTTCTACAGGAGCCAGGGTTGGTACTAATGTTTCATGGATGCAGAGTAGATTTACTGCCACTCCACACTATGGAAATAGGATTTTCTTCTCCCTTCCTCTTCCCTCCTGGAATTGTCAGAAGACCAATGCTCATCTAGCTACAAAGGCTTCTATACTGTAGAAGAGATTCATAGTATTTAAGGCAAGAAGGGATCACCAGATCACCTAGTCTAACCCCTTTTATCTCAAAGCCCATGAATACCCCTAATATCCATGAACTAAACCCAAAAACAGAAATTAGATCAGATTACCACCACCCACAGCATCACACTGTTATGCGCCACTGACCAAGAATAGGAGGGAATGAGGTTTGCCAATGCCCAGGCCTCAGCAATGGCAGGGTAATAAGTTAAATGAGATACACGCAAATAATCTTGGCCAGTGACCCACATCCCATGCTACAAAAAAAACCTCAAGGTCACTGCTAATCTCACTTGGGGGAAAATTGCTTTGAACCCCTCATCAAGTATCAGGTAGATCCTCAGCTGAGCAAGCACCTGAGAGAGAGAGAATGGTCAGTGCCGCGTCAGATCCCAGGCCCACTCTGCTCTATGTCCCAACTCCAGCCATACTAATCCCTGATGCTTCAGAAGGAGTTTTAAAAAAAAAGACAAAAAACCTTCCAGAACGTGGTGTCTGACTCAAACCCTGAAGCATGAGCTTTAGGAACACAAGACAAACCAGACATGAGCCCCAGGGCTGTGAGCCATGCCCTCTACCATCACAAACAATTCCATCATCCCATAGTACTTTCACATTTTCCCAGTGCTCTCAAGAATAATTAAGTTATTTGCCTGCATACCTCCTATGGGGAGGCTGCCCTAGAACCTCACCCCCTCTGGTGGATAGGCATTTTCTTCGGATTTCCAGCCTGCATTTGTTCACGTTCAGTGTAGATCCACTTATGTTTGTGACATTGTCACTTTCACTTTAAAAGGTATGAATAGAAATGGAGGTGACAGCCCGGGAATAATGTCCAGCAACCTAGTGAATACAACCATGTACTAGTAAATGGCTACCCCAGGAATCATCTTAATGAAAAAAAAAAGAAAAAGTGTTGTTATAGAGGCTTAGTACCCAAGTTTTAATATCTTCCAAAATCTTCTACTGAAGTGAACAGAGAAGAAACTTCCACGGAATGAACATCAAAATGTTTTATAGAGTAGTTTTTCATTAAACCACCCTGACTTGCCATACCTCACAATATGTAACTTTTTCTTCTTGGAATCCAAGGAGGTGGATGTTCTCAAAGCTAACTTACATGAATCTGTATAAGAGATTATATCACCTAAGCCAGGTCTACATTTAGGGAACAAGTTGATTTAAGATACACAAGTCCAGCTAAGAGAATAGCACAGCTGGAGTCAACATACCTTAAATTGAATTTCCACAGCATCCCCATTGTGGCAGGTCAATGGGAGAAGCTCTCCTGTCGACTTCTCCTACTCCTTGTGACCCTGTGGTATATAACAGGATTGAAGGGGGCACCATCAGCTGTCAATTTAGTGGGTCCTTTAGACCTGCCAAATTGAATCCTGGAAAAATGATCTCTGGAGCGTCGATCTCTGGGTAAGTATAGATAAAGCCCTAGTACTCTGAATAAAACGCATTTGTCTCTCTCACTGGCATGGGCACAATGCTATCTACCATCAGGAAGCCTGACTCTGCATTTTACCTTTTAGCATTAGCAAATCTTTTAACTGTACATTAAGCAGGCTCTCCATCTGTTCCATCTCCAAAACAAATCTAGCATTATGTTCTCACAATAAACAGATGTATTTATGCCCTAAGCAAATTATTTTTGGTGGATAAACCTCAGTGCAACTTTTCCAAGGTCCATTAAATGGGTTTCTCGTTCTGCCCCTACCATTGAATTTCTGTTATAAGAGAAAAAGGAGCATTAAAGGCAATAGGTGAAAACTAAAAGAGGGAAACACATCTGCCGAATTGTCAGAGTTCTGGTCAGAGAAAAGGTCTTTTGCTACTACTATGTCATTGCTTCCCTGTACCAAGAAAACTCCAAGGAACTGGACATGGAAATTTATTCAAAACACTGGCACAAGTTGAACCTTTCTAGTCCAGCACCATCTGTAGTACAGCATGATTTTAGTTAGCCACTTGTCCACTTATCCTGGATGTGGCCAAGTTTTCCATGGTCCTATAAAGTTTGTTTACAGCCACCAGTCCTAGCCCTCAGTGTCCTGTGCTTTTATTTAGCTCTAATTTACCCCTAAATGTCTTTTAAGAGCCCAGTAAGCGGTAGAAGTGTTGGAAATGCTGCTAGACAATACTGACCTCCTATGGTCAGGCAAATGCTCTGGTTCAACACCAGTCAGGTCTCAAGGGTGCTAGACTACAGAGGTTCAACCTGTATTGCTGTAAGGATATAAAAACAGGATCTCAGCAACATCACCACATGACCTTGGTTTTATAAACTAGAAAAGTTTATAAAAATATTTGCTGATTATGTTCTTCATTGCTGCAGGTATCCCAAATCAAATTGCCAGTCATTAAAATGGAAACTTCTATACATGCAGTTTCTTAATTCTTTCCTCAGTCCCTATAGTAATAGCAAATCTTAGACTAATACATTCTAAGTCTTTATACATTGTAAGTCAGTAACATGCAAGGATAAAACACTGCTAACTACCAGTGTTTTTAATCACCCTATTCATAATGCTCCCGGACAAGCTAACAGGCAGTATAATTTCTAAATAAGGGGGGGAAGAAGAATTATCCAAGACACATTTCTATTACACACAGCACTATAAACCGCATAAAAATCTTAAATAAGATAGGCATTCAGAACAGCACAGATGTTAGTGAACTACTTCTATCCCAATGCGGATGATGTCTTTTGCAGAGTATTCCAGAAAAAAAAATATATGATTCAAGATTCTATTCAGACAGCTTGGAATTATTTATGGAAGGTTACTTATGAAAAGAGCCTTTTTCATACTGTCAAGCTTACAATATCTCCACTCGCAAGATGTATTTTGTCTTTTAAGATTTAAAGTTTTTCTCAATAGTTATACTGTGCAAGATGCTTTCCTCAGAAAATTTATATTTCACTGCGAACATTTAACATTTTTATTTAAATATTACAATTCTGATTTGCCTTGGCTTATACCAACCAATGCTCATACTAAAATACATTTTTCCATCAGTCAGGGTACGTCTAACCTCTTTCGAAAGAGGGATGTAAATTAGACATATTGAAATTGCAAATGAAGCTGGGATTTGAATTTCCCGTGCTTCAGTTGCATAATTGTGTCACGGCGTTTTTTCTAAAAACGCTATTTGGAAAGTGAAACCAGTGTCTAGATGCGGTTCGTTCGAAAATAAAAGCCTTTTTCAAAAGATCCTGTATGCCTCAAAAAATGAGGGCAGCTGGCTACAGTAGTTTGGTGGAGGATAAATACACAGTCAACTGGGTAAATAGTTTGCTATCCCGTGAGTGAACTGACCAGGCAGGCACCTGAGGTCAATTAAGAACTTGTTTGAAGCAAGAGGCTACCCAGGGCACCTGCAGCCAATTCAGGCCTGCTGAGGCCAGTTTAAAAGGCTTCCCCTCAAGAGGGTGAAAGGAGGCCAAGGCCAGCAAGTGCTAAGGACTAGGAAGAGGGTTGTGGAGGAGGAGAAAGGATTGCTCAGATACTCGGGAGAAGGTACTGATTGGGATTGTTTGAGGAAGTGGCCCCAGGAATGGCTACAAGACTGGGAGTAGAGGAAACGCTATTAGTTGCCAGTGCGCCTTAGCATCCCTAGGTCGGAACCTGGGATAGTGGGCAGACTCAGGTTCCCCACAACCCTTCCCACACTACTACGCGTCTGCCCCTGAGAGGGAGGGGGCCAGGACTATGGAGGGGTTTTACCCCAAACTATGGACAAGCCTGTGACGAGGATGGCTCAGTAGGCTATGACCTTTGCCTATAGTAAAGGGGCAGAGGCTGTGTGGAAGGTCACAGAGAGCCTCTAAGGCAAACACTTACCGCCAGGGAGCATAGGACCCTAGGGGCACAGCCAGAGCTTTGCCAAACTACTTTTGCACAACGCTGTGATTATCTATTTTTAGCAACCTGTACATAACATTTTGTAGCCTTTACTGTCCAGACAAACTTAGGAGAAAGCTGTTCAGCTTCAAACTTCCTCTAAAATATTCAGCTCCTGACACCATATCCATTATTATTTTTATCTTATTTTCTAACAATCAGTTTTGATTACTGAAATTTAGACTGCAACAACAAAAATATTTTTACTTGAGTTGTGATGTAAGCATTATAAGATCAAACTATGCCTTGCAGAGTCTCACTGCCCTAGTAGCACTGTAGTAGGCACTGGGCCTCATGGAGAACTTTGAAGCATAACGCTGCTGCAGCTCCCTCAGAGCCTTGCGCCAACCCATAGACATGCACCTATTTGAACAACCCCAGGTAAAACAATGCTATGGATAATCAAGATCTGTGTGTTAATTATTTGGATTTCTCTAGTCAATTATGCATCAAAAATATTTTATACAATAAAGCACCTTCCTTACTCCCATAGATATTCTTGCAGTACAATAAAAAAAATTCTAGGAGAACTTTTAAAAACCTCTCAAAAATGAAAACAATGGGTGATAAATATATGCACCATCATTTGGAACCTCTACAATACAAATACATCAATAAATAATAGGGAAAATAATTGCCAGTTTAGTTTAAATGCAATCAAATAACAGAACAAATATTGTTCAAATTCTCTGCCATAACATCTACTCCACAGTGAATGAAATCTTTTTATTGGCCGTTTTAAAATCACATAGGAATATATCAGATATAATTCCTGATAGAGCACACACGTCATACTATTTTAGAAACAAACTGTCAAGTCTTCTGGGCAATAATTATGTCTGTGTGTTTGGAAATCACTAACCACATTGGTGGCATTTTTCAGAATACAGAAGGCAGCAGCGATACTAATACACAGCCTGTATATTGAAAGTTTAAGTTAATCTGAACAAAAAACAGAAGTTCCTTACACACACACACAAAAAATACACTAAGTGGAACAAAATTAAGTTACTCAAACATATGTTGACATTTAGAGATTTCTCTACTACACTCTTACTAAAATTTTTCAGTAATCTTAAGAGAATAATTTTTTCATACAGTTAGTCTTGTCTGAGTTCACAATCCAGGGACAGTACACACACACACACAGAATTTAAGTGAACAGAAACAGACAATTTGAAAACAGGCCTAAAAGAACTGTCTGCTGCTCAGTACAGGATGGACCTCCCTGGCCCGGCACCCTCAGGACCTCACCGATTCTGAATGAGGGAATTTGCGGTACCAGGAGAGGTCCCTCCCCTCATGGCCCATCCTGAACATTGTCCCCCTGCTAAGGCTCCAGCCCGGCCCTACTGCTGCTGGGACTGGAACTCCTTGGCCACCACCGGAGCCAGAGCTGCTTGCTCCCTGAACACTGCTGGGGCTGGAGCTGCACAGCTGGGGTCGAAGCTACATGGCTACCACCAGGGTTGGAGCTCTGAGGCCACTGCTGGCCCCGTCACTGTCCAGCCTCTGGGCCCAGAACTCCCCGCTGCACAACCACCACCCCCCATGGAGCTCCCAGATGAGTCGTTTCCCTTTCCCTCCGCCTCCGCCCCCGCCACCAGATTCCTGCCCCATGACCATACTCCCTATACCTGGACTCTGTGGCCCAGCTGGACAACAGATGTTGCCAGACCAGAGAGTCCCCATTAAAGAAGGTACAACCTGTATTGCCAACTCCAAGCATTAAAAAATCATGAGTTTAGTTTTAAAAATCTAGAGATTGTTAAACAGTAAATTGGCTTTCTTTTTCTAAAATTTTGTTTCTGTTTAGATCTTAGAGTAACTTCAGTTCATGTGTTGCACGCTTTACTCTCCAACCATGAGAGCTACAAGCTTCGCCCCCCTCCCGGACCAAAAAACCAAACACTGAGACAAACATAACAGCAGCTGGAAACACCTCCCTCCACCCCCCACCCCCCCACACACACACTCCTATAGAATTCAAGTTCAGTTTATCTATTTCTCTTCTGCCATTTGGTATCTCTCTCAGCAGTTGGGAGCAGAATCTCTTATATTCCTTATTTTGAAGTTTCATTTGTAATCTATAATAGTAACCTTAACTCACATCTTGTCAAGTACAGGAAAGAAGAATAATTTTCAAATAGTTTGTTTTACAATGTATTAATGTGTAAGTTTATAGGCTAATGCTGCTCTCAAAGTATTGTTTCATGTTTCAGTATTTCTTAATTCAATCACAAAATCACATTCACAATATTATATTATATTATTAGCTATACTTTCATATACCTCAATTCAGCTACTCTCAAAAAGGGATAATGCAACTTATTTAAAGGTCACCTAAAAACCAAAAAACAAAAAATCGAGTTAAGTGCAGACCCATGTGTCAAATATTCCCACAAATCAAATTCTTGGGACAGGACAGAAAAATCTCCCTCATGCCCCCCCACCACCCAAAGTTACCCTGCACTTCACTATTCTCTTGAGAGCATTCCATTGTGTGACATCACTAAAAGCATCAATCTAATTTCAAACCTACAATCAATCTACACTGTATATGCACATTTAAGAAAAATCATTCATGCTAGGATATTTATATTTCAGGACAGTCTTATTTATATTATTTTCATATTTCAGGCCACCAGCCTGGATGAGAAAATAATTCTGAAACTCAAAGGAATCCATTGTTGGTAATTTGGCTGTTACGTTGAAGTATCTACACAGGCTCTCCTATGCCATATATGTAAACAAAAAAAATGAGCAACCGAAGTGAAAAACCATAAGCCAATCTGCGGGGTACACAGCACTTTTGAACATCAGGCTATTTATTTAGCTTTGGACCGTTGTCTTTTAAAAATTTTAGCAATAAAAATCATTTTCAATCATTTACAATTATATGAAGTGTGTGAAGTTATTATTTAGATTGCTACAAATTGATATCATTAGGAATTAAGGTTGAAAAATATGTGACTGAATATCAGCAAAAAACTGACACTGACATGTTCGACAGTGGAATAATTTTACAAAACTACACAAGAAAAAAAAGTGAAAACATGCTGTCGGTACCAGTGCTCTACAGGGGGCACTTACATGGTGATGGGCACAATCAAAATTTAAGTCATATGGACTGGATGATTACATATTAACTTCACATTCCTCATTTCTAATTTCTGATTCACAAAAAGTATCAGCAAGAAGAGGCTATCCAAAACTTTCATATTCATTTTTTTCCCCTCAAACTAGAATACAAGGTAGATAACCTGGAATCTTCACACAGATGAAAACAACTCACCCCCATCCTCTGTCCTGCTCTCGCTAAGTGATGGGATGAAGAGTGGGTGAACTGAGCATCCAAATGTCCTTCCTACTAACCTTGTAGAATTAATCCAGAGAAGATAAATGGCTTCCATAAAATCATGTGAGATTGGGGGGAGCCCCTAGTAATATTGCATTAATAGGATCTGCCAGGTCTGAAACACATCTCTGCACTGCTTTCCCCTGAGAGAACACATTCCATTTTCCCCATTCCCACTGGGATTATTTTAAAGAATTTCCATGAAACAATCTTCAGAAATATTTTCTGAAAGATCCACTGCCCTGTTTTTTTTCCCCACGAAGAGGCGGCAATTTAGCTTCCAATATTTAAAAAACAAAAAATCTAAGGCCCCATTTTCAATCACACATACATTTCTGGGAAAATAGATGTCTGTCCCAAATTTTTTCCATGCACAGTCTCAGTTCAATGGCTGTATTTTCTTTATGGGGGAGATTAGACAAAATTTAAATCCAGCTATTAGCCAGTAATCAGGTCATGTGAAAGAATCACACCTTATTTAAGACATTTTTGTATTCAAACACATTTGTCTGAATTTCAACTTCTGCTTGTATGAAGTTCTCAAGCTTTTCCAAGTTTGAAAAAACTGGTTAAATTAAAAAACAAATGAAAAACAACATGCACTGTCTGTTTACAACTTCTACTGTGCTTATTAGTATTATTGTGCACCAAAAACTTGTATATATTTGGACCACAGTGAAATGATTAATTTAGTGCTTATACATTCATAAAAATGTAGTATATATTGAATGTGCGAGCCCACAGACATTTGCCAATATTAAAATAAACTTTGTGCATCCATATCATTGTGCAACTACTCTGACAAACTTCCTTTAAAAACCAAAGATGGCAAATGTAAAAATTACACTGGCATAATTATAACAAGATTTTACACACAAAAAATACAATTTTTTTCACATACAGTCTTCAAATACTGCATAGTTAAAAATAATGACTAATTGCTTGATTCAAAGAAGAAAACAGGAGACCCATGTAGATACAAATATGTATACATAAATGTTTTAAAGGGACACAGATTAAATTAAATAATTTGTTTGCCAATTTGTTTTAACACAATATATCTTTTAAAAAACACAAAATGGCATAAGGAGAGGAGGAAAGGATAGGCAGAAAACGGTCTCTAATAATGGTCATGAGCCATACAACTTTATACTGCACATTATATGTTATTTCTATTTGACCATTCACCTTTACAGGAATAATCAATTTTTATAATATTGGTGGCAACGAATCATAAGAAAAAAGAACAAAGATTATAGAAAGCCATCATAACTCCTATTAATAAGTTTATGATAATCAATCAAGTCAGTCAATAGCTCTATGATCAATTCTCTTCAGATTTCTTTCCTAAAATGAACATGAAACGAATTCAGCTATTGGAAACTGCTACACTACATGCACTTAAATATAGATAGATGGCAAACCTAAATGTGTGAAATTTATTATGAGAAAATATTTTAACAAGGTTACACACAAGTTATTTGTACATCTGTCTTGCCACAAAAAGATATTTTACTTAAAGTATTTACTATAAATGTCCAGCACACTTTCAATGCTATATGAATAAACCTTGACTTTTACTCTCAAAGTGTGCAAACTCTGATTTACCATCCACACAAGTCAATATGAACAACAGTAGATAGTTCTCAGAGGACACTATTCATTTTTAAAAAATGAATAATCAAAAATAAAATGCCCAAGCACATGCATTAAAACAGCTCTTTTGGGCACCAATTATGCTCTCTTTGAACTCAACAAGAGTTTTGGCATGATTCTTCACTTCTCAGTTTCGCTGGACTGCTTTTATATATTTCATTTAAGTAAATTTCATTCAAAAACTATTCAGTATTCTTGAAAAATGTGTTTATACTCACTACAGAAAAAGGTAGGAGAGAGATGTAGAATCCTCTCCCCTACCCTTGTTGGGCCATATCTACAAAAACTCTGTCCTGTCCAGGGAACACGTCTGCTCTTCCAAAATATTTTTCGGAAGAGCAGATTCGCTCTCTCAGCATCCCTGTAAACCTCATTTTATGAGAAAGAAGGGATGTTATGAAAAGGAGCCTCTTCCAAAAAAAGCAGTGGAAAAAAGCTATGCAATTTGCATAACTTTTTCCGGAAGAAAAGCGCAGTGTAGTAATAGCCTTGATGATAAACAAAGAAAACCTGAGTCTCCTAAAAAGGTGGGAGTTTCTAATTATTAATTCTGGACTAGGGATTTTACATAGATCAATTTTAAATGATTTAAGCTAACAAAAACTAAAAGTTCTTCCTCTCTGTTGCTTAGATATCACTTGTTAAATACTTGCTATGTCATAGTCTTCTCATTTAGCTCTCAAATAATTCATAGTGTGTTTCTGGGGGAACAAAGTAAACTAACTCCTAATACACATAGAAATTCATTTAACACACAGAAATTGCTTAAATTGTATGAGTTTGCATTCCTTCTTTACTGACTGGTGAGTTACACTAATTTAAATGTGTCTATATTTGGGGTTTGCTCCAGTTTAACTAGACCGATTTTTTTTTTTTTCAATGATTGAGCTAGAAGTTTTGCAATTTTCTAGCCTCTGTTGAAAATCTGGGAATTTTTAATTTGTTAACACCCTCATGGCTCAAATGTATGACAAAGCCCTTTGGTAAAAACATTTTTTCTTAACAGTTCAACACCCACCAAGTCAATTAGTATGGGAAAGCTCACCCTTCTTTAGTCCTCCAAATAGACCATGCACCACCATCCCATTTTTGAACAGGAATTAATATTCATTATATTTCTAAGGCAAAACAAGAAGGAAAGAATACTAAAATAAGGAACTAAAACCAACATCCAGGTCTTCTTTCTATATCATTCACAAAAAACAGAATAAAGGACAAACCCTCTCTAATTTTCCTTGGTGGGTCACATTCAACAATGGGAAAAGGATTAATTCGCATTAGCACTAGGTTTATTACAGAAAATAAACGGTTTAACAGGAAAATTATTGATACGATACTAGTAACAATGCATTGTTTTAATAAGTGCAGAATCAAGTGCAAATTACTATTAATGAAACTTCAGAGTACCTTTTAAAAACAAAGGAAATATAAAAGCTTGCATTTCAATGTGCTATGTCATTCCTCTGGATAAATGCTTAGCTTGTAAATCACTGAACAAACATATGCAATGAGTTCTTAAATGACCAGTCACATGCAGACAAATGAGACTGTTCACATGAGAAAGCACTACCTGTATGAGTAAGGGTTTTGCAAAACTGGGATCTAGGCTATAAAATATACACCATAAAACATGCCTGTGATTAATGTGTTAGCATTCAAATGGTTCCAATCAATCTGGGTATTATTTCTGAGGTAAGTAGGCTGGGGAGAGCTAAATTCACACCACTGATGCTGCAATTTAGCAATTAGTTATTATTTACCATTTTTATATGTCTGTAGCATAGCAACTAAAACAGATTTTTTTTTAAATGAAGCAGAATGTAGGAGAATTAAGCAAAAATTGTAGGAAAAAAAAAATCACAAAATAATGGGATGCGCTTTTTTTAAAAAATAGCGCATCCTTCCGAGAAGGTAGGGAGACTGGAGGACTTTTCTGTCTGTATGACATATGAAAAAAAATTCATTTTTTCCATATAAATTATTCCAGCAACATCCTTCTGTGCTATCAGGATGATCAGGAAAAAACTGTGCGCGCTTATTTTCATTAGGGAAAAAATATTTCTTCTGCCTCACACAGCTCAAAAATGGCTTAACCATTTTCCTTAAAACATTCAAAAAATGTTTCATCTGAGAACATGCATGGAAAATTTCAACCCAAAATTATTTATTCAGAAAATTATGAATAAGTGAAAGCAAGTTTATAACATCGCAAAACAGTTTCACTTAATCTGCTGTATTGACTACTAACAATCTTATGTAAGTACGAATTTGTCATCTTTAAAAACAATTATTTTAAGATTTCTGTTAAATATAGTTAGACCTGTAATAAAAGACTGAACAAAAATCAGAAACATTGTATAAACATAAAGACTTATACCAGTGGTGTGAATACATCCCTCCATAGCTAACTTACCTCAGAAATATTAACCAGCTATCAATTTTGCAGTTAAGCTCATTTTGACTATTAAGCAATATTTATCCAGTCCATAAAAATATTTAGGTCCTTTCCGTTGCTCAATATTTTAGGTACTATTACCTGCTCCATCTGTTGTCATTACAATAGTGAAGTGTCGATTACACAAGGTAGAGGGTTAATATTCTTATCTTCACATGTGAGAATTCAACTTGAACTATAAAACATCCTATTTCTTCATTTTAATTATTTTGTCATTTACTTTTCTTTTGAGATAATTGTATATGTACTTCTATCACTTATTTTCATTTCTGAAAACATTTTCTCTACTGCACAAATTTCAATGTGTTTTTGTGCTGCAGTTTTACTAATACAGTAGACTGTTCTTAGCAATGCTCCTTTTTATTTTCACAATATGTATTTTCTATCCTTTCTTCAAACATTCTCAACATATCTGGAAATTTTAATTCAAGTATTCTAATAATTGTATTGTAACTCAGTGCAGAAAATGAATTATGACATTATGTCCTGACCATGAAGCTTGTGTTCCATGTGATCTACTTGAATTTTTGTTTAGAGCATAACACAGGCACACACAGAGACTCCCTGCTAACAATCTATAACCATTTTACTGTATACTTGATTGCTGGACATTGAGGCTGAAGGTAATGTATTTTGAATCACATATAAATGCAAATCCAGAGTCATGAAACAGCTTTATATTAATAGCAAGTAAAATGATTCTTCTGCAAATACCTTCAAGTCTAAAAGAAGAAAAATTGTTAATCTTCAGTGTAGAAACTTATGCTGAAACAGCCACAATATAAAAATAATTTCTGCCATCATTTTTCTCATTCCATTAGTCACATTTAAACTTTATTAACATGAAACTTTAAATTTCTGCTAGTCTCACTGCTTAATATCATTTATTGTCATTTACACTGACTTAAGATCAGATGTTCTATTTCATACATTAAACAAATCCAAGTGTGATGACTGTAAAAGTTCTACATTTTTGTTTTACTAAATGCAACATTTTAACAGACTTTACTCAAGTGAAATGGTGAATTTTCTATATTGTTTTTTAAAAAGTTCATTAAGCTAATCTGAACATTCATAAAAGACCTAATAAAAATCCTTACATAAAAGAATTACACAAATTCTAGCCACTTGAAAAACCACTATGGGTTTTGTTTTAAAGTAAAGCCCCACATTACTCCATATTAGAGATTATAGTCTGCACGCTCTTTCAAAGCAAGAGCACAAGACAAAATATTTTAAAATAAAATATATTTTAATAAACATGGCACAAATATTTAATTCACTTCTGATCTGAAATTATAGCACTATATGTACTTTATACCCAATTTCAGGTGAAAGTGAATGTCAACATGCCATTTAAACATCTAAAAATCCATATAAAAAACAAAGATCCACCTAAAAGGAAACAGCTATTTTCATGGTAAGATAGAGAATGTACATGTGAGGAATGGAGATTTTTTGTTTCGCCTTGTTTGGAGGGAAAGGTTGTGAGCTTCATGAAGTATTTCATTTCAAACTTCCTGTTTTATTCAAGGTATTTTATTAATAAAAAGAGATCACTATGCGAGGAATCCTTGCTATTTAAGAAATACAACCTAAAAGGAAAAAGACTAACCTCTCAGAGACCCAAAAGCACTGATTTATTTACTGTACATTACTAATATATAAGGGTTAAGATTTTGATACAGTCCTAGCACTCACTTTGATGTCAATAATGAAAAAAAATAAGGCTCTTTTTGTGCCTCATCTTAAAGAGCAACATATATTTTTAATGCCTTTTTGACAGAACCAAATGTCAGTTCAAACTTATTCTATGCTCCCGTATGGATAAGATGCTTATAAATATATTTGCTATCTATTGTCAGTCACACACTTTCTATTTCAAGTTTAAAAATAAATAAAAGCGTTGAGTGGAAATCCACGTTTAAGAAACAAAATCATAACTACATTAAGAAGCAAGTCATTTTCAAAGCAATGTGCTCAATGTTTAACTCCTAACACCTATTGACTTTATAAAGAGGAAGAGAGAGCAACAAAAGCTTAAGAGAGATAATCAGGCATAGTGTATATCAAGGATGATTAGATAACATGCAAAGAAGGAAAATACAGTGAAGGCTTTTAAACATTTTGTTTCCTTTTCTTCTATCCATCCCAAACGCTGCAGAGAATTTAGTCTGCCTCAACTACTTCAACAGTGTTCCCAGCTAGAAAACAGTATCATTTACAAGAATGCACCATGAAACCAATGATATATGTGATATATATCAATGATATTTTCATCGTCAGCACCAATGGTTCTCCATCTATTAACTATTGTGGGCTCTCTTATTGATGTGCTTGGCTCACAATGTGTTCTGTGGGCTACATCCAATACTACTGTATGGCCCTGAGCAAGTCAAATGGGCTGAAACTCTGTGCTGATAGGGTCCCAAGAGGGCAGCAGGTTGAAAACCACTGGTCTACAGGGGAGTCCAACTCCCACATACATTTCCATCACAGCTTGAAATGATCAAAACCCATCTATTAAAAAAAAGTTATCTGGAACACACCCACTCTTGCATGAACTTCAGCTTCAACAAGGGAACCCAACAAGTAACACTGGACTTACGGCTTAATACAGTTAAAGGGCTTAATGGAACGGGAGAGCCGCAGCTCTTAAAAAAACAAACAAACAAACAAAAAAAACCAGCCAAGACCCTGGCTAATCAGGGGCATCTGAGACAGAGCTGCTATATAAATCAATTAAGGGCCAGGTGAGCTCATTTCAGGTTGCCCACAGGACCTCTTTAAAAACCTTCCCTGTCGGGGAGAAGGAGTTTGGAGAGTGGAGGGGAGCAACAACTGACAAGGAGACTCAGAGGAGTTGAGCAGAACAACATGGGCTGCAGGGAGAGGTGAGGGGCTCTGGCAGGAAGTGTTTGGAGGCTTCCTTCCCTCCAGGTGGCGAGAAACCTCAGCCAGTGGCTGAGGACGACTACTTACTCAGCCCCAGCTGGCCAGGGGCATCAGCCCCCAACACCTCTTTGTTTGCCAAGGGACAGAAGGCCAAACGCCAAGAAAAGGCAAATGGGATTTGTACCTCAGCCCCTAAACTGTGGGATAGTGGACAGAACAGGTGTCTGGGACCCAAGAGATGGAATAACCCTGCCACAACACACACAACCCTACCTGCTTTTCCCTACCTCTTCCTTTCGCCCCTATGACTTCAGGACTTTATGGTCCACTTCCCTTAAATGGTCCATTGAAATGTGTGTTAACTACTTCTGCTAAACCATCAACTTCATCTTGCATTTAGCTGTGACTCCAAGTAAGTTTCTCAGACCTGAGGAGGAGCTTTGATACCTAGATCTTCCACAGAATTGCTGCATGACATCATACAAGTCACTCTCTGAATCTCAGTATCTCAATAAATGAACACTAATGTATTTCAAAAGCTTGTTATAAGAATTAATGGATTATACAACAGTGAAAAATAGTTTTGTAATTTGTATTAATCCATCTTCAAAAAAAATCAGTGCACCAAGATATTATAATTCCATGCTACCTGCAATGAAACTAACAAGTTTCCAGTATTCAAAATGTCTCTGAAGAAAATCTGAAAACACTCTAAAGAACAGTTTATTCATCCATCCAACTGCAAAATTATCTGTGCAACAGATTTAAGAGGAAACATTTTAAAAACATCGAACCAGATTTAACGATATGAATTGCTAGTAACATTTTTTTTTTTTTAAAGCAGAAAGCTTGTTTTGTCTTTATTCTTTTTCACTACGAACCTCTATCATGGTCTCAGAGTAAGAGTCCAGGTCACATCTCAGGAGCTCATATTTTCATCAGCACTGATATTCAGAACATTCCCGGTAATGACCTGGAGGACAATGCCCTACATGTATGTTGATGATGCATGAAATGATGGGTACCAATAATTGTTCATTCACTTTTCTTAGTTAGTGTTCTCTCTTATACATATTTTCTTTATTTTACACTACTTCAAATTCATCGTCTTTCCCAGAGAATTCCAGAATCTAGTAATTCATTTTAAAAAGCCTGACAGTACTCAAAGCTTTCAGAACCATTTCAGAATGTGAATTATGTATGAATTGTTTGCTGCTGGCAAAAATAAAACCATAACTGTCAAGAATTAATTTCACTCATTCATCTAAATAAGGTGTTGACTTTGAAGTCAACTTATGAACATCTGATGTCAACACTACTTATTGTATTAGGAACATTCCAACAACTCCTTTATCTAGTAAAGCTCACAAACAATCCATTCCATCCTTAGAAAAGTTGCGAGTTTTGAATATCCAAATTGGCAAATATTATCCTAATTTATAAGTTAAATGAGATGTTGGACAGGATCTTAGATATTACTGCAAAATACTGTTACATTTCCACCAACTATAAGTTATCCAACACCAACAATGTGATGGCTTATTGAATTCTGTGATTTTTACAGATAACTTGTTGGAGCACAGAGATTGTTCAGTTCAGTAACTTATTTTCAAACAACTTTTCATCTGTTTGTAATTATCCCTAAGCATAAAAATTGAGTGGGGGAGAGTAGCCATTGTTTTCCCTTTTTAAGTGCAAGTTCCTTGGGGAAGGAATCATGCCTGCTTTTATGTTTGTACAATACCTAGCTTCTTCTAGATGCTGCTGGAAAAAGTAACCCACCAACCACATTCAAACAACATGAGAACACAGAAATAGAACCCATTCACAGAGATTTCATACAGCCCTTGCCATTAGTTTTTCCTCTCTAAAAGGCAAATCTGCTTTTACAGCTCCTGCAGTTTTACTTATTCATCTTCAAAGTATTCTCTAAAAAAAGTCAAAGGGCTTTAAAGGAAATCATAATGTTGCTAACTATAAGAATGTAAGAATGGTCATGGGAGTAAAACCAAAGGTCCATCTAGTCCAGGGCCTAGTCTTCTGACAGTGGCCAATGCCAAGTGCTTCAGAAGGAAAGAACAAAACAGGTAATCATCAGGTGATCCATCCCTTACCACCCACTCCCAGCTTCTGACAAACAGAGGCTAGGGACCTCATCCCTGCCCATCCTGGCTAATAGGTCCATAAGGATAGGTCCATCAATGGCTAACTCACTCTTTTTGAACCCTGTTAGTGTTGGACTTCACAACATCCTCCAGCAAGGAGTTCCACAAGTTGACTATTCATTGCGTGACTAAGTATTTCCTTTTGTTTATTTTAAACCAGCCCTCTATTAATTTAATTTGATCATTTCTTGTGTCATGAGAATGCATAAACACTTCCTTTTTGACTTTCTGCATACCAATCACAATTTTATACCCTTCTATCATATCCCCCTTAGTCATTTCTTTCCTAAGCTGAAAAGTCCTAGTCTTATAAATCTCTCCTCTTATAGAAGCTGTTCTATACCACTAATGTAAATATTTTATACACACCTTATTTATGGTTGCACTTCAACTTCATCAGTCAAAACACTTAATGGGATAATGCATAAAGATATTCCTGAAACAACTCTGCATAAATCATTTTAATATATTAACTGAATACTTATTTGCGATTTGTTTTCTAATCCATGACAAAACAGACACAAAAAATTTAAAAAAGTATCACCCTCAGCTGTGCTAGACACATCACAGAAACTTAAAACAATAATAATATAACATATCCCAGGAAGGAGAGCAGCGAAGAAAGACATGGATTTCAGATACACAGTTAGGTTGTTGGCTATCCACATGTCCCGATAAACCTTTTTTGTTCTAGCACAAACATGAACATATGTACATGAGTGCGTGCGTGCACTGTTTCTGTAGAAACAAATCTGCAGGGGTACATGGTATGAGGCAAAATGGAAGCTTGACTTAACAGATACTGAAGGACCACTCAACACATGACAGGCTAAGAGATATGTAAATCGAAGAGATGTATCCTTTTTCTTTCCATTATTTCTACTGGATTTTAGTTAAACTCTTGGCCCAGGATTCTAAGTTGGACTTGCCTGATCTATTTGAAAGAATCAGTCTGATAAACATTTTCAAGAAATTCAAGAGGCATTTGGCCCATATCACTCCTAGAAAAAAAAGCACCATCTACTACTCAATACCTGTGTCATTTTTTGAATCAGGTAAGATCTTTTGACTAATATTTCTGATTAATCCAACATTCTGGAACATTTTTTCTGAGAAAATATCTGGGGAGAGTGCAACAATCAATCACCTATAAGTTCCAAGGAAACTAACTTTGAAACTCATCACAGAATTGTGACTCGAGTCATTAGTTGTCAGAGTTTTGTAACTAGTTTCAAGATTTCTTCCTTTGCACCTTTCTAGGTGACAACAGAGTTTGAAGGACTATATCTTTCTCAAAGTGTCATCAGAAAAGGAAAAAATATGCATTTCTGATGACTAAAGGGAAGCACTACTCACTATTGGTGCGCTCACAAAGACACAAGTAGTTTTAAATAATTCAGAATAACTTATCAGAAACGAGTGTCTGTTCTTCTAATAGCACCTCACACTCACTTTGGTAATATTTCCTGGTCAAGTTCATATTCATGGCTCTCGCAGAAAAATTTACATATCCATTCACCTAACTAAAATAATGTATTAAGTACTGAGCACAATTCCAGGAGTAAGTTACACTGTGCGGTTATTTAAAAATCATTTGTAATATTCAGGGCTCGACAAAGCACAGCGAAATCCACTCGCCAGCCCTGCATCGCGCATGCGCCAGGCCCGCACTGCGCATGCGCGCACCGCCAGCGAACGGGGCGACCAGCTGAAATCTACTCGCCACGGGCGAGTAGATAAAAGGATTTGTCAAGTCCTGGTAATATTCATTCAAAAAGTTGATGAAATTTATTATGATAATTATGTGTTCACTATTTCAATAGTATCCTACAGCACTAAGTCCCAGTGTTTATATTCCCAAACAATACTAGCAAACTGAGAATAATTCTTAACCTTCCATCTTTTAAGTTCAAGCCTGTGGCGGAGAAAGAACAGGTTACAAACTATTTCGACAAGTTGGACGTAGACGAATCCATGAGGCTGGATCTAATGCATCTAAGGGTGCGGAGGGCATTGGCTGGTAAGACTGCAGTCATTGGCCATTATCTTTGAAAACTCATGGCAATTGGGGGAGGTCCTGGACAACTGGAAAAAAGCAAATGTAGTATCCATCCTTAAAAAAAAAAAAAAGAGGAAGACAGACAATCCAGAGACCTACAGACTCATCAGCCTCACCTCAGTGCCTAGAATAATCCTGAAGGGAATCCTTAAGGAATCCATTTTGAAGCACTGAGAAGAGAAGAAAGTGATCAGGAACAGTCAATATGGATTCATCAAAGGCAAGTCAAGCCTGACCAACCTGATTGCCTTCTATAACAAGGTAACTGGCTCTGCGAATATGGGCAAGGCAGTGCACATGCTACATCTTGACTTCAGCAAAGCTTTTTATATAGTCTCCCACAGTATTCTTGCCAGCAAGTTAAGGAAGTATGGATTGGATAAATGGATTGTAAAGTGGCTAGAAAGCTGGCTAGACTGTTGGGCTCATCGGGTAGCTTAATGCCTGGTTGATGGTCGGTATCAAACAGAGTGCTCCATGGGTCTGTTCTAGGGCCAGTTTTGTTCAACAGATTTATTAACTACCTCGATGAGGTGGTGGATTGTACCCTGAGCAAGTTTGCAGAGGACACTAAACTAGGAGGAAACGTGGAGGGTAGGATAGGGTTCAGAGTGACCTAGACAGATCAGAGGATTGGGCCAAAAGAAATCTGATGAGGTTCAACAAGGAAAAGTGCAGAGTCCTGCACTTGGTATGGAAGAATCCCAAGCACTGTTACAGACTGGGGAGATGCAGCTGTTAGACAGAAAAGGACCTGGGGATTACAGTGGATGAGAAGCTAGATATGAGCCAACAGTGTACCCTTGTGGCCAACAAGGCTAATGGCATATTAAGATGCATTAGGAGGAGCCTTGCCAGCAGATCTACAGAAATGATTATTCCCCTTTATTCGGCACTGGTGAGGCCACATCTGGAGTATTATGTCAAATTCTGAGACCCCCATTACAGAAAGGATGCGGAAGTATTGGAGAAAGTCCAGCGGAGGGCAACAAAAATGATTAGGGGACTGGAGTATATGACTTAAGAGGAGAGGCTGAGGGATTCAAGCTTGTTTAGTCTACAGAAGAGTGAGGGGGGATTTGCTAGCAGCCAAACTACTTTAAGGGAGGTTCCAAAGAGGATGGAGAGAGGCTATTCTCAGTAGTGACGGATGCCACAACGAGGAGCAATGGTCTCAAGCTGCAGTGGGGAGTCGAGGTTGGACATTAGGAAAAACTATTTCACTAGGAGGGTGGTGAGACACTGGAATGGGGAACCTAGTGAGATGGTAGAATCTCAATCCTTGAGGTTTTTAAGTCCCAGCTTGACAAAGCCCTGGCTGGGATGATTTAGTTAGGTTTGGTCCTGGTCTGAGCAGGGGGTTGGACTTTCCTCCTGAAGTCTCTTCCAGCCCTATGATTCTGGTGCCTGCTGCTATGATGGAACTGGACTGTTTCCTCTCCCCGGAGCAAGGGAACAAGCAGGAAGCATGCAACAGCTGCTCAATTCAGCTGCTATGTAACTAGCACATGACTCTAAATGCTATGAAATCTCCAGGAGCTGGACTCAAAGGGCTGCACATAGCATTTCAACTGGTAAGCAACATTAGGTCAAGATGACTGCAACAGCAGGCACACAGACAGACAAGCATTATGCAGGTGTGCAGCAATGGACAGACGTGGAAATACTGCCAAAAGGGGAATATTTTATGTGAATCCATATCTAAGTTATTGCAGAACACTTTGGTAATTTCAGTAAATTCACTTCCATGGTGAATTAATCAATGTGAAATGTAATGCCAGATAATTTCTGGGGATAGTTTGTCTGGACACAAGGCAGTGATTCTAAAAAAACCCGACAGTTAACCTAAAAACAACTTGAAGTGTTAAAAAAAGCCCTAAATCTGGAAACTTCCTGGCTTTACATTTTAGAGTATTACACTTGAGAAACTAAAATATTTTCAAAAGCAGCCAGAGTCATAATGAATGCCAAGATATATCTTTAAGCCAAAGCCTTTAATGGCTTCTACTCATGGGAAAACTGGATATGCCAGTGAGACTGGATCTCTAAATAAGCTCTGCTCACCAAAAAGAGGTCTGAAGCATTACATGTAGAAATTCCAGGCAGAAACAAACACTAATCATCATGGGAACTCCACAGACCCTAAAAATTACTTCCCCATCCCCCACCCCATCCGATCTTAGCAGTCCTTCTACAAAACCTCTTTAGCAATCTAATCTTTCCCAAACAACCACTTACATCAAAACTTTTCAATTCCTAGTGATGAGGGAAGAAATAACCAAAGAGCTCAAAGTGCAATACAAGAGAGTGCACACTCAGCTCAAAAGAAAGGGGCCACTGTGCCCTGCTACCTTGACCCTAAGGCAGCTCCCAGTGTAACTGGAACAAAGTCTATTCCAAGTTACAACATCTCCTGATGCCCCAAAAACTATTTAGGGCAGCTAGCCATTTAGAAACAAAAGCCATGCACCTTACCTCAACCTTGTGTTTGTGTACCAGTACTTGGGCAAGTTAACAGAATTTAAGAACTTAACAGTATTTTATTTGTTGACTTCAAGTAACCTTACACACACACACACACACACACACACACACACACAAAAAACTATGAATTCAACTTATACAAACTTATGTAAAGCATTTTTATTATACTCATACAACTTACCCAATATTAAAACATCACTCCTCCATCACTACTCTTTCCTTCCCTATTCACTTTCAGAATCATTTCCCCTTTCCTCTTGCAATCTGTCCACAATGCAAATCACAATCAGTTTAAATATCTGAGAACATTAGTCCATAGTTCTGTTTTTCTGAGTGCACTCTCAAGAAGCAGTGGGCCACCATATTCATGATTTAGGGTATGTCTACACTGCAAGTCAAGGTGTGATAGTAGCACAGGTATGCCTACCCATACTAGTTCAATCTAGCTACCATAGGTAACAACAGAAGCATAGCTGGGGTGGCATAGGCTTGCATCCAAAGTACAGGCACTCCTCGAGTTACAATCCGACTTACAAACATCCACATATGCAAACTAAAGCTCACCTGCAGCCTTGGGGAGCAGGCAAGAGGCACAGGTGCTGGCTGGAGTATTCTGAAGGAGCAGGATGTGGTATCACAGCCAGCAGCTAGAGAGAAGTGGTGCTTTGAAGGCAAAAGTTGCTACATCTCTTCAGCTGCCAAATGCATGGCCATCCCCTGCTCCTATGAAGTCCTCTGGCCTGTGCTCGCCACCCCTGGGGAAGGTAGCTAGGGAAGCCCAGAATTCTCCTTCAGAATCTCCACCTACCTTCTCATCCGCCTCTGTTTAAACCTGCCTTGCCTCATGCCTGAGCATTCAAACTATTTCTACTATTTTTCATTGCAAATATACAGCAAAAAAAAAGCAGACATGATTCTGGGATGCATAAACAGGAGTGTTGTGAACAAGACATGAGAGGTCATTCTTTCGCTCTAGTCTGTACTGATTACGCCTCAATTGGAGTATTGTGTCCAATTCTGGGCACCGCATTTCAAGAAAGATCTGGAGAAATTGGAGAAGGTCCAGAGAAGAGCAGCAAAAATGATTAAAGGTCTAGAGAACATGAGCTGTGAGGGAAGATGGAAAGAATTGGGCTTGTTTAAGTTTAGAAAAGACAAGACAGAGAGGACACGATAGCAGTTTTTAAGTATCTAAAAAGGTGTTACAAGGAGGAGGGAGAAAAATTGTTCTCCTTGGCCTCTGATGATGACATGACAAGAAGCAATGGGCTTAAATTGCAGCAAAGGAGGTTTGGGTAGAACATGAGGAAAAACTTCCTTTCAGGGTGGTGAAACACTGGAATAAATTGCCTATGGAGGTTGTGGAATCTTCATCACTGGAGATATTTAAGAGAAGGTTGGATAGACATCTGTCAGGGATGATCTAGACAGTGCTTGATCCTGTTGTGAAGGCAGGGGACTAGACATGATGATCTCTCAAGGTCCCTTCCAGTTCTAGTATTCTATAATTCTATTATTTCACCTACACTATGGGTTAAATAGGCTTTTGTGGGGTAGCTTGGGAACCTAACTGCCATTTTTAACACATTTTCCCATTGAAACAAACAACCCACTTACCAACTAACTTTTGAAACACAACCTGTTGTTAAGTTGTGGATTTCCTGTACTCACTTTGGACCCCTAGCAGGCTTGTATAGGTTGAACCTCTCTAGTCCAGCAACATCTGTGGTCTGGCATGATTTTAGTTAGTTGTCCGTTTATAATGGATTGGACAAGTTTCCTGTGGTCCCATAAAGTTTGTTTACAGCCACCAGTCCTGACACTCACTGTTCTGGTCTGTTAGTTAGCTCTAGATTAGCCCTAAATGTCTTTTGAGAGACCAGCAAGCAATGGAAATGCTGAAAATGCTGTTAAGCATAAGCATGTTTTTTATCATTTATCTACTCACTTCCTTGTGCCAATACAGTAAAATTGTGTAACCCCACTAATTCTTGGTTATGAAGAGAGCTCATAAGCCTTGGCTAGGTATAGTCTTATATAGTGTGTATCCACACAGTCACTCATTAAGCAACATTACAAGCACTACTCCGTTTATTCACCTTGATGAAATAAAAATCAAGAGACCCATTCACTACAATATTAATCTCCCATAGTTCAGAAAATTCTCTGGTTTGGCACCGATCAGGTCCCAAGGCTGTTGAACTAGAGAAGTTCAATCTGTACTCTGGTTGCTAGTCCAGGTTGAAGATTATGCCATAACATCTAGACTACCACTGCCCCCCCATGCTGGCTAGATTGAAGCTTACATTTGTATGTCTACCCATGCCGCATACACCCCTTTATTTCAAATGTAGATAAACCTTTCATTCTCTTGATCCTCACCTTGTTGGAGTTGTTTATTTCAGCAAGATGTCACATTCACCCCCATCTGAGATTAGCTAGGGGGCAGACATGAACCAATATTTCCTCAATGGCAACTGACAATTAGAATATCCTGATTCTGGTGTGTACATTATGAGTCACGAAAGAGTGTCACGTGAGGTCTTCAATAAAAGCCAGGGTCACATTGGTCATTGTTGGGAAATGTTGGGTAGGTATTAGGTAAGAAGCTATGTATCTCAAAATACTGAAAATATGTTCTTGAATTGTGTACCATGCCCCTGGGTGGGATGGGGAAGGGAAGGAAACATGTTTCTTGTTAAAAATTTGTTCATCTGTCTCTCTGTTGACACGTGAACTACTACAACGGAGATACGTTTACATGTAACCAGTCAGAGAAAATAAGTCAACAAAGAAGAGCACACAGTGGGATAAAGATAATCTTATCTTGAAATACACTTCCGAAGATTTGGAGAACAAAATAGATACCCCATCATAATGCATCTAGGATGCAAAGAGGCAGCGTGTTGACTCATGAAAAAGGGATCACAACTATATTTGGCTGAAGATGTTGCAGAAGGCTTTGGGTGAAAAACTTCAATAGACAGAAGGTCAACCGAATAGTTCAGTCTCTAAAAAGCATCGTAAGATTTTGTTTTATATGTAAACGTAAGGTTTCCATTATACTTACCCTTAATTATTTGGTAATAAATGTATCCTTCACCTCATTATAAATACAGATAAGTGCTGTGGTATTACATTGTTCCCATGGAGATAGCAGAAGTGGTATTTCTGTAAGTATTCAGTTAAGTTGGATACTACAGGGGAATTCTTCAAAGGGCTTTAGGGACTGGGGTACATATATTGTTAACACACAAGCCTAAGTGAAGGCCGGCATAGCCGAGATATGAGAACTTGGGTGTCTAACAGGCTGGTGGAGCTGATCCCCAGTTACACACAAGCAAGTCCCTCTCATACCAACAGCACAAAGTAACAAGGCAATTCTCGATCCTGGGTACTGCAAGAACCGTAACAGTATAAAAGATTGGATAAATGACATCTCAGTTGCCCTGTCTTCAAATTATTGCTAAATTTATAGGGTCTAGTCTTCCTCAAGACTTATTTTTCTGATTCCACAATGCAAATTAAAGTAGTCCTATGCACCCAAGTTCAAACCAAACATAAAACAATTTTTACTCCCTAAGACCTTCCTATCAGGGGATCTCAAAGCACACTAGAACATTACTTATTCTTCAGACACCCTAGGAGGAAGGCATTAGGGATGTGAATGAGTAGTCAACTAGTCCATTAACCAATAAACCTAGGCTTATCTAGGTGGTTAATCTAGTCGACTACTCACATTCCCCCGCCCCTTGCTGCCTCTCTATCAAAGGCAGCAAGGGAGGCAGGGGAAGCATGAGCCAGTGCTGTGGGGAAGCGGCTAAAAAGCTGGTTCCACCCCAGCAACGACTTCATGGTGCCACCTGTCCCTCTCCCCACCCACTTTGCACTGCTGCCTCTATCAGAAGGGGAGGCTTCTGTGAAGCAACCTCTGCAGGGGGTACACAGACAGGGGCTGGTACCAGAACAGTCTGTATCCGCAGCCAGCCCAGGACCACCATGGACCAAGGCTGGTTTGGGGCAGTCTCCCCCACCCCCTCACCATCCCCAAGAGGCTCTGTCTGTGGGGAGCCAGGACCCCCTACAGACAGGGATTGCTGCCACCCCACACTGCTGCTTCTGTATCCCAGTCAGCAGAATGGGGTGACAGGAAGCAAATCTGCAACGGGGGCTGGTTTTAAAACTGGCTCTTCTCCTGGACTGGCTACTGCCTAGCACCCCCACACTGCTGCCTCTAATAGAGGCAGCAGCACAGGGTGGCAGGGGCTCCCTGGGAGTGGGTCCATATTTGCACTGGCTGCTGGCCCCGCCCCTGGGGACTATAGAACAGTCGACTAACCACTAAGAATTCCTATGGTTAGTCGACTATTCAATTAACCGATCGCTAACATCACTAATAGGCATAATTATCCCGATTTTACAGACTGGGAAATTATGGCACACAAGAGGCAAGTAATTTACTTAAGGTAACACAAGGCGTCCAAGAAGTCACAGAGCACCAAGCAGTGTAGCATCTAAGCACATCCCAAGTATTTAACAACAGAAATTACTAATTCTCTCTCCTGCTTACCAGCCTGCAGGCCTTTAGGCTGTTACTGTTGGGAAGAAAGAGAAATAAAAATGCAGTGTAGCAGGTCTAGGAATTTAACCCAGATTTCTTGACTTCTAATTTTCTGCTTTAAGCACAAGACCAGCCTTCATATAATGAAACATTAAAGTACCTGACCACACTCATTGACACAGATTTTTTTTTTTGGCGATGTTGCAGTGATATCCAACAAATCTCAAAACAAGAAAAGGCAGGCAAAAAGTCTTCATTCCAATGAAGTTATTTTCAGATATATTGAAAGAAACCGAGTTATAGTGCCGCTACTATGACACTGCATTAACACATGCAAAAAGCTAGAATGAGTGACACTGCTTAGGAACACATTCCTTTTTCTGCTTGGTCAAGAACTAAGTGTATTTTACAAAATGGAGTATAAGCAGCTCATTTCAAGGACATGGTATTAAAATAAATTGATGTATGTTTGAATTCCGTTAGCTGTAAATATATCACTATTGACAGAAGACAAAGTCATGTATCATTATGTACATGATGACAAGGACTAACAAATCAATTCAAAATGACAGATTAATTACTTTTGAGTTTTGTCAAATACACTGAAAAATGTGGCTCATACTTGCAAAACAATCAAAATCTAGGGAGTCATCTAATAAATATCCAAAAATCCATTCTCCCTGACTATTGACAGTTTATAAACCTCTCAGTGAACCCTAATAGGATATGGTTTTATTTGTTTTTACTTTTTCGTATTATTTATGTGTTTATTTTCAGATTTTCTATTGTTCATTATTGCCATAAGAAATTTCCAAGAAGATTTGCTAGAGTCATATTAGCTCACCCTTCTTCTTATGACATATCAAGAACACAGATTAAATAGAGAGACAAAAATTAAGGGCTCTTAGCATAAAAAAGCATTACGCGAACAAATATTTACTTTCAAATTAACATTTAGCAGATCTGCAATTCTGTGAAAAGAAAATAAGGCCAATATAAATGATCACTTAAAACGATTTTCCTCAACTTACCTAAATAAAAAAACCAAAATACTTCTAAAATACTTTCAAAGCAACATTCATAAACTAAACTAAATAAACTTACCTGTTAAAAGTAAAACAAGAAACTATGCTCATAACAAAAATGGCACTTACATACACTACAAAATATTAAAGCTCAAAAGATAGGGCTAAGAACAGCCTATCAAAACAAGTTACCTTAAAAATGTAGTAGCTTTTAAAATATTCATAGTGATAGAAGCAGAGCACTCACCACTTAAAAAAACAAAAAAACAAACAAAAAAAAAAGACCTTTAAAACCTATTACAGTATTAGATCACAGCAAATAACAGCCACCTAATTTTATTTTTTTTTTAAACCTTCTAAAGTTCTGATGATGTCCAGCAATTTTATCTTTCAGCCACATATAGTCCTCCATTATGTGGAACATTGCAAGATGTTAAGTTATTTTATATCTTCTTCGTGGTTAATGTTTCTAGCAAAATTTAACTATAGATACGTTATTTTATATAATTATTTAACATGAATAAACCGCTCTCTCTATAACGAACACTGAAGTCTCCTCAGTATCATACCTAACACTGAACGGTAGTATACAATTCAAGAATTATTTCACAATACAAAGCGATAAAATGTGAAGTACTGAATAAGTTCAGGTAAAATGTTGCACCACAAGCTAAATTTTCAATTAAATGCTACCAAATTAATACTACTAGAAAACTAAGGCACTACTAGCAAACAAATTACTTTAACAGTATGGGGATAGTTAACAGAAGCTGTCAATGTGAAACCATTCCACAATTCCTAAGATCCATGTTGTTATCTATACAAACTAAAAATCCTACTATGTATTTTAGATTTATTACATTTTCCATCAATAAAGTAAAATTACAGCTTCCAATAATAATCAGACAATGGCTAGTCTCATTAAAATGTCAGGAAATAAACCCATACTATTAGTTACATATTGTATTTTTTCTACTTTGCACTAAGAAATCAGAATTTAGACATTTATTAGAAAGGACAAATTAGCTTTCTCAGCATAATAAATGGGTTGGCACTACATATCATTTTCTTCCAATCTTATTTGTTAGCTAGTTCTACCTAAAGTTGTGTTTTAAAAATTCCAACAAAATAAATGTTCATATAGATGGCACTGGTTTTCTTAGTGAAGCAGTGTTACTAAAAAGTAGGAAAAAATGTGTTTAATTTAGGCAGTAGATAGCATCCCATTTCTTTGCATTTAAATCTTAGCAACATCTGTGAATATTTTTAGGTTTTTTGTTTTCCAGTGATTAAAGTATATTACACACGCATCGATATATATCCATGTCGTCATGTATGGCTGTACATAAATACGTGCATTTTAGAAAGGGAAAGTATGCCTTAAACTAGTTTCAAAATCTCTTGCTTTGTTTACTACTAGGATTTTCAACATGCTTAGGCCTCAAAATTTAACTTTCTTGTTCAAAAATTATGTAGCTTAGGGGAATAAAACAACATTCATAGTGCTTTGGGGTACAATTAAATACACTGCAAGAACCATTAAGTAAAAACCAATCAATCAACCCACCAGTGGTACTAATCAGATTGAACACAAACAACAAAATACGTAACCACATCATCACAAATGTCATGTTTGCAAGTACGCTTTATCTTTGGAATCTATACTATGTGCCTTTTTTTTTTGGTTTAGTTTCATTTTTTAATTAGTCAGCCTTGTGAAACAATTAAATAAAAACAAGGACTAAAAAACAGATTGGAATCTATATCTATATCTAGCCCCTTTAATATAAAATCAAGGCCACTGCCTAAATCCAAATGTTTTAAAACTACACATAGTAGAAAATTGTGTATTTAATTTACATAGTGTCTATTCTACTCAAACACACAGTATAAATACATTCAAAATGGCAATGTTCTTTAATAAGGCAATGGAATAATGCATAATAAAGACATACAAGTATTATCCAGGTGCCTACATGTTTATTGTTTTTTAAAAAAACAGATACTTAAGTCTGTTTTGTTTTATTGGGAGTGTTTACTAATTCCTTTCTACTGACAGTCTTGTGTAGTTTTCATCCATTAGCATACACAAGACAAAAGTAGACTCAGTCTCGCTAAAAGAGTTTTATTATACTTTCAGTATATTAAGAATATTGTATAATCAATTACATATCAAACATTATTCTGAACATTAACACTATATATATTAAATTTACATTTAAAAAGCACATTGATCCACATTGATCAACCCTTGTACACAGAAGACAAGATTCAAAGTATGGGAATACTTTGCATACTGGCACTTATTTGTATGTAAGAAAACCAATATGCTTTCCTAAAGAAAATTTAAAAACTAAACAGCAGCTGCGCTGTAATCTGCAATTCTTAATCTCTTTTATATAAAGAGTGCAGACATATTCAGACTGTGACAAATGATCTTCTCCTTTACCATGAATGGATATGTTCCTACTAAAGTAATATAAAAAGAAAAATTTATTCCAGGAATAAAATGTAAACTTAAAAACCATTTTAAAGATTCTATTAGCTAAAATGCTTTTATATGAACAATCAGGTAATTGCAATAATTTATTCCAGTTTTGAAAATCAATCACTGATGCATTTTCAAGTCACTGAGAAAACAGAGTAAGTAACCTGACAAACACTGGGAAGAACTATTTTATTTCATGATGACCTTTTGTCAAATGCAATTTTCTTAGATAAATTTGAAATAAAAATGAACATTCACACTTCCTAAATAAAAGGTAAAACATACAAGGCTATGCTGGGGATGTTAAAAGGAGTTCTGAATGTCCATTTCAGACAATTGGATCCTAAGATGCTATCACTGTTGCCTTCCCTTACTCTGAAGTGTCTATTTATACCTGCCAGCTTCTTCCATATAAACCAGGGGTGGGAACCTACAGCCTGTCGGCCAGACCCAGCACTTGGCTTACCTTGATCCAGCCCCCTCTTACAGCTGCCTCTCGCAGCAGGGTGAGCCAGTGCTTGTGTTCCAGCCCCACCACAAGTCTCTGAGCCTCAACATCCTGCCATGGGGCTAGAGTGTGAGCACTGGCTCACCCCACTGCTGGAGCAAGCCCTGAGCCTCAACATCCCTCCCCCCAGGGCTGAAGCACACCGCGAGTCCTGGTGACCTGCGTTGTGACTGGGGGCCACGTCGGTGAAGATTTATTTGTTTGTTGCTGTTTTTCTGAGGATTTTTTTGCTTCTCAGTTGTGTATGGCTCCCAAGTGATTTTTCTGAGAGTCAGTGGCCTCTGACCAAAAAAAAGTTCCCCATCCCTGACAAACCCTATATGCATGAAAAAGAGTAATGGAGAAGAACAGATGACAAAGAGAGGAAGGATTTAGTTTATATTTTTACATACATACATATATTTTTTTTTCCAATGTTATGAACACCGTTAGTAATATTTTAGTCAAACAATCCTTTCTTACCAATAGCAACTCACTTCCTCAGATGCATTAAGTGAAAGCAAGGCAGGGATTCAGAGATGAGAGTCTAACATCAGTGCTAACTCTTACCTTCATTAAGGCTTATTAGATTTATGAAATACTGTGGTCCTTAATTTCAGAGTGCAGAAAATGACTCATTTAGTCACATTCTCTACATTTTGTCCAATATGCTACCACACAAATAGTGAAAGCTGAAGAAAACATGTTCAAATGATTACTGTATGAGCTAAGGAATTGGAAATATATAACTGGGTATCTAGGTCTATTAGATTTATTTACTTTCTAAAACAAAAGTAATTAGAACTGAAAAACACATAACCCATGATGGTGAGTATCTAAAAATAGTCTACAGAACATCATTATTAACTAGGAAACCTATTAAATATTTGCAAAGTACCAATAAAATTAAAAAGCAGGACTAAACCATCACAAAGTAATATTTTGATAACTGTAGCTTACTTTAATCATTTAGAATAAACATGTCATGATCTATAGTTCGTGTGTATATGTATTTTACAAGGAAATCTTGATAATCTGAAACCTAATCACAGCCCTGTGATATTAAATCTTTGCTGAGAAGTGGCAATTGTTGGTGCTGTTTATTTGCAAGTTACTTGTAAAAATGCTTTTGTAACAGCACAAAAATTACTGGAGTGCTTTTGAATAGTATTTAGGTGTAGTATCTATTTTTAGATATTGACCATGATGGGTTATGTGTTTTTCAGTTCTAATTACTTTTGTAATTACTTTTGGTTCATAAGGCTAAAATAAACTGGGAGCTGTATTATAGCCTGATTTCTATTATTACACTTTGTCATCAGGATTATTTAATTTACCTTGAGGGAAGATTACAGGATCCAAAGAGGAGCTGCACTGAACTAACCGCGTTCTCCACACATTTTTCCCTATCCCCAAGGTTTACAGAGGGTTCTAATTTAATGGGTACTGCGCCATCTAATTTAGTGGGTACTGCATGCAGTATTTCCAACATTTTGAATTTCCTTCAAGAGCAACTCCTTCCAAATTCACACATATGCTGTGATATGATGTCTCAATGTTACAATTCAGAATCATCTCCCTGCAGGATACTTTCCTACAAAATAAAAAATTGGTTATTTTCACATAGTGCATGCCAATTGCAAACTAAGACCGACTGTAATAGATATCTTCACACCACTGATGATGCTCGGTAAATGAATGAGAGGCCCCCCACGTATTAGAGTTAATAATCTTCCTACATCAGAACATAGTATTTCTGAAAAAATATAGAATGTAAGATCCAGCCCCACAGGAGATTCCAATCTGAATTTTTTTCAACATTTTAACGAAGTTTAAGTAATAAAAAGTTCACGTTTTCAGCTTGAAAAGCCATATTTTTTATAGTAATTGATTGCTTTATCTAACTGTCATTGAGCAACAGACACTGATAACAGAGACAAGAAAGTACTAAAAAAAAGAGAGGACATTAAGGTATTTGACACTGTGCATTGTATTTGGAGAAAGTATTTTTAAAGTACCAGCAATAAAAGCTTTTATTTACATTTAAAAATGCAAATGATGTTATGTATAGTGTTATGTAATAATTTATGTATAACACCACATAACTTGCATTTTTAAAAGTCAATAAAAGCTTTTGTTGCTGGTACTTTAAAAATGTCTTACGTCAGAAGAATCAAAATATATATCCTAGTCATCTGAAAAATTAATTGCTTTTTCAATTAAATGTGATAGATTTTTAATAGTATACACAACAAGCAATAGCAATCATCATTTTAACCCAGCTAACATTAATTGCATCACCAGTTTCTAGCTATTTGCTAAAAGGTATACTGCTACTATCATCATATTTAGAGCCACGTTTCCTCTAAGACCATATTCAGAGTATTAAAAACAGTTAGTAAATAGGAACAAATGTTTCAGAGACTTCAAGTGCAAGTTTTATATTTACTGATTTGCCAAAGCTTTAAATTTGGCACTTCTATTAACAACAACATTTACCATTTAAAAATCTCACTACTGCCAGATTTGTGAGCCTTATATTCAGCAGATGTTCAATTCAGGTATGGGACTCTATGAGCTGGTTGCTTGTTTTGTCTTCTAAATAAGATATTTAACTACCACCTTCTTGCAAATCTTTAGGATGTAAAAGATTCCTGTCATTTAAATAGGTCTCACATTTATACACATCTGGGACTTTTGCAGATTTATTCGTTTTTATATCTACAACTCCAGTTATAAACTACCCAGCAATGCATTTTTAAAATACCAGCAATAAAAATACTTTTCAATACAGTCATACCTAAGACTTCAGAAATGACACTATTTACATTTTAAAATGCAGGTGATGTATAATAGTTTAGGCCTCAAAATACTCCTTAATTACCTAGAAAGATTGTCAAACAATTCAGGGATTCTGAGAGCAAAGAATTGTTTAAGAGAATTGTTTAAGAGAATTGCAGCCATTTAAAAAAAAAAAAAGACACAATGCTAGATTAACACTCTCCTAAAGATTCAAATCAAAGTTTACTGTAACCAATCTGCTACTTTTAAAAATCATTGCCAAGACTTCCACTAGACTAACTGGAAGCAGAATTGGTCCTTTTACATTCTGTGAAAGAGATTCAGAATTATTTTACACAAGCTCTAGCAAAAGTTCAGCTGAGCTTTCAAAAAGAATATTCCCCTGACTATTTTAAAGAAATTACATTCTGCACTTTTTTTTATTTCACCACACTAAATCAAGTACTCTAGTATGGAAGTAGTTTAAAAGATAAATATTTATTATTTTAAAATAAGTGATTTCGATATTTTGTGTTAGTAAGCGTTCATTTTCTGACACTCAAGGCCCACATATTTTCATTATTTTCCCCTTACTTGAAATCTGTTACATTTATTGGTATTCACTGTGCACATAAGGTTTTCTGCACAATTAAGACAAAGGGCCAATTTTAACCAGTAATAATAGGTAAATACAGATGTTAAATTATATTAACAGATTTCAAACATACTTCTAACATGCTGCACTTGAGAAAATGTTTATGAGTGAAAACCCCACCTTACCTAAAAATAATCTTGAAAACTTTGCTAACATTCCACTTCTCTATTACTGAGCACTAGACAATCTCATAGCTCAGATGCTCAAATCTTTACTGTATCCCTAATTGCAAAGAGCTTATTTTTACTCCTGTACTAAATTTACTCTTCTGAAGACCTGCAACTTCCACTTTACCTCTGTTTTTCATTTCCTCTCCCTTTTCTTTATATTCATACCTTTTGTTTCTGCCTTTCTTCTTTTTTCTTACTATACCAGTCTATTTTGTCATCTTTTCTCATTTGATACTTTCTTTCAGTTGGCGGCATGTGAAACCCACAGCAGACGGCCCATATAGTTAGGTCTCAGAATGTAAAGTAATTCTTGTTATAAAAGACAGTTACCATCTGGAAAGGGACAGAGGGGGGCTTTAACCCACTAGAAAAAGCCTGCCCAATAAAACTCAGACTTCATAGCCAGTAATTAGAACTTCTCATACACAGAAATTGTTGCCTTGGAAACTTTCCAAATTTTTCTCCCCTTGTTTGTTTAATGCAGTCTAGAGAAAAAGATAATCAATTTAAGTAGCCTCCTATAATTTAGTGCATTTCAAGAGTCTTCGGAATTCTAATTATTTAAATTAAGTCTTCTTTCAAGAAACTACCTTTCCACCTACAAAATAGTACTTAAAGTGTGTGCATACACACATGCACTCACTCTCATTCTCTCTCCAAAAAAACAACAGTAAAAATTGTAAGAAGTGTTTGATTCAATTCCTTTTAAGGTACTCTCTCAGGAATTTAAGATGCAGTTTCATTTGGCCCAAGTGCAGACTTCTCCCCTCCCTAATGTAAATTTTTTACCGACTTGAGACTACTCTCAGCAGTCTAAACAATTTTAAGACAAAACTAGTTTCAATTTTTTTAATTCCTTCATTATATTTTATAAAGGTGATGAATAGATTTTTTTTACAGGCTATATACAATTTTTTAAAATAATCAACACATAGTTTGTGAATTCATATCCAGAATGCTTCAATCATTTTAAGACACCACATTTTAATTGTTCATTTTTATGTTCCAGATACAGTACACTAGTCATGCTGAATGCTCCACACATACCCTAGTACTGCGCTGGTATTAATGGCATATTAATAACTGACAGCACAGGAGATGTGATTGCTGTTCAGGACAAAGGTTTCACCATTTAACATATATATACACACCTGAAGTATCTGCCATGTTAGATTAAAATCAAGTTACTTTTTCCACTTGAAATTCCTTGGTTTTCTGAAGAGTTGAGATATTTATGTCAGTTGTGTGCACCATTGCAAAAATAATCCATTTTAGTAATAACACATTGTACAGAAACATAGGAGAATTAAGTATTTTGGTCAAGTACAATAGAAAAGAACCAATTCATACAGAGCTCCAAACCCCTTCAAAATCAAGAGAAAGACTCCCACTGACTTCAACGGGCTTTGGATTATGTTTTTAAACTAGTGGATCAACAAGAATTTTCTTCTTCTTAGGGCGATGATCCTTTGTTTATAAACTCCAAGACTTAAGGTGAATGACTGCAGTAAATACTGAGCCTAATGGGAGAATGAGATGGAGTCCCTTTTCACTGTATCTTGTGGATGCAAATTACTCAATGAATTGAACAAAACCAATGTACCAGAAAGCTTGAAAATTACATTTCAGAAATGTCAAGACACAAAGAAGTGAAAGATAATGTTTCAGTATCAACTTTGTACATACCAGCTATGAAAGCTGTCCAAGTTCATGTAGAAATGAAAGCCTTAACTGAATTGGAAACATGACGTGTGATTATTATTTTACACATGCTGAGACATTCCAATGTCTCTTGAAGACAGCCTGGTGGACACATCAGCAAAGACTTAAAAATTATCTACCAATCCAATCCTGACTAATATCTTCATCTACTTTCTCAAGAAGCCAACAATCGGACCTGGTCAAGAGGAAATGCTGTATTTATTAAAAATAAATAAATGACAACATGGGCATCTGGAATACTGTGCATAGTGTTTTTTCTCATGAAGATTTAAGTACTATATATGCAATATTCCGTTTTGTATCTCTTCTAAATTTGTTTACATAATAAACATTTCACACTTATGGAGAAGTCTTATACATACCTACTTTGAAATTTTGAAAACAAAACTTATTATTGTCCTAGAGCAAAAGAACAAACCAAAAATATACACACAAAACATATTCATCATAGTCACAAGTATGACAGACAATGATTTTCTTCAAACTTTCCAAATTTATTATGCATAACAAATTTCAATCCCAAATAAAATTTGACAAAGTTCTAAAGACTATAAAAACAGGTTTAAAATGAAACAACTCACTTAGCTTCAGACAACTGCTACTGATTCTATGCTGTACCTCAGCATGAGTACCACAGAAATGGCCTTGTTAATGAACGAACAGTTATCTGAAAGCCTGACGCTACTTCTAGATTATATTGTTCCCAGTGGTTCTGAATCTTCACTTTTATAATTGAGATAGGAAGAATTATGTATTAATGAGAAACAAACCTCAAAATATGTTCATTTACATTAGCACATCTTACACAAGTTGTTTTATTTACCTTCTATGGAGGTTATTTTAAACCAGGCCTACTCAACAAGTGCCAGTGGGCCAGATGGGGCCCGCGGCCTGTTTGTTTGCACTGCAGTTTGGATTTATGCGGGGCTCAACGTGCGGCCAGGAGCCAAAACAAAAAAGTAGTCAATATAATGGTCTTTGGTTGATATACATTGTAGTAGTTAACTCCTGGACTGTCATTGCTCATGAAAAGTGCTGTCATATGGGTGGAAATTGGGTAAATACTGCATTTTATTAATATTAGCAGAACTAACTTCAATGGGGCCTGTGTGTTGTGTAGTCTTGCCTTAATCTTTGTATTCATGCCCATCAGTGTGAAATAGTCTATTTGCATATACAGTTGCATGTCTATGCAACCACACTTAAGCTGCAGCCCTCGGCATGTGCTGTGAGTATCATCGTGGCCCCTGGGGCTTCCAAACTTCAGTAGCCCTGTTTTAAACCGCATTTAAAAAAACAACAAACACACATGTTTATCAAAGGGTTGTTTTCATTTTGTTTAGGTGGGAGGTTGTACTTTTTTAAAGTTCTCCGCTACAGAAAAACACCACAATTCATGCTCAAAATCAGATGTCCATTATATAAATTGATAACCAAGAATTCTCTATGGCTATGGTTTCCACGGCATCGTGACACATACACAATCATTGCAGAGCACTGCAATTTACCAAAAGAAATTTTCTGCAAAGCCAAATGTCAACAGCATAATGAAATTATAAATAAGTAACTAGTTCCATTCTGGGGCTCCCTCTTCAAATGTACCTCAGTTTACCATATACCTCCCCTTCTGCAAAGTTTCTAGTTCTATAAAATGGATATCTCAAGGTCCCTTCCAATTCTATGTAGTCATTTCCTTCCCTCAGACATTGAGGTTGGTGTAAGATGGGAGGAGCTGTCATTGAGAAGGACCAAGAAGGGAGCCAAAGCCTATAACGAAGCACCAAAGCATGGTTCTGAGAACGGATGAAGAGATTGTTAATGTTTTGCTGAATCAGTTTTCTTTATGCTTACTATCTGTGGTATTGTATCAACTTATATTTTCAGTAAGAAGAAACAGAATGCACTGATATTCTTCAAAAGAAACAAGTATTTGGAAATTTCAAGAGCAATGCATTAATGAGCTTCCTAACAAGAAAATTAATGCATGATTGTGAAGTGCACAAATATTTAGTATTATAGAGATATTAAGTTTATATAGTACAAAACTTACACCAGAATTTGGTTTAAAGTCGTCTTCTAGACTCTTATTTTGAAAAACATCCTAACAATAAAGTTGTTTAATCGCTGTTTTGGGGTTTTTTTGCCTTTAGTGAGTTTTTTGTTTGTTAAGAGAGAGCATTGCTTGGATTTTAGAACAAAAAAGTAAAAATAGCAACTCCAAGTTTTAGCTAGAACTATGAACAAAATGCTTTTTAAGTTCAGAGGCAACTAATCTGCATTTCTGATAAACTATATTCATGCAAAAAAAATGTTACTATAATCAGGAAAATGCTTTCTTTAGTAAACCATATGATTAGACATCTTTTTACCTAACCAAAATTTCAATCTCCAAAACAGACTCAATGGGTTTTTTTTATCCAATTTGGATTATATTAAGTAGCTACTCGGTTCCTAATGACAAACTAAAAGCGTAAGAGAGGTCTGAATATAGTGGAAGCAACTGTGTGTTACTGGCAAACTTGCAGGTAACAGGAAGGTTGTTTCAAAGAATAAGTTTCTGGGAAAGCTTTACGTTTGTCTAGGACACAATAGAAACAATATTGAGAAAATAAGGTTTGTGGATCTCCATCCTTCTATGGACAAACTCTTCATTTTTCCATACAGGTCTCTGTATGCTAAAAATAAAGCGAACAAACAATGCCCTGGTTTTCCCCAAGCCACTTGATGGAAACTCTCAAGATTAATATCCTTAAAAAGGCAAGGGAATTTCAGAGTGAACCAATACCTCTTTCAGTATTGAGGGTATGGAAAGAATAGTTCAGACCAATTAAACCAATGGTATGACAAAATCAATGTTATTTAATACCATATAGTATTCTCCTAAGCTATTTGAAGTAACCGAATTTAAATGTTGTTAGTATAAATTCATGTTGCAGCCGAAGTGGCTATTTCAAATCCAGTAAACTTCTTTTCTGAGGGAGTCCCAATGCATGCAAAATGAGCATCTATTACATTAAGCACTTGGTAGGTTAATTTATAAAATTCGTGAGAGTTTTCTTAATAGGACACTAAAAGATACTTTTACTCCCAAATATAACTCAATAAAATATTTTTTAAAATAGTCAATGTAAAATCAACTTTTTTTAATTTTTATTTCACCTTGAAGCAGCAATTTAGGGACCAATGCAAAAATTCTTGTAGCCCCAAAACAAAAAATAAGGGGGGTAGCTACGTGCATTAAATATAATATTTGACAGCACACACATTTGTTAATAGAAACTACAGGAAGCTGGGCTTTTCGGTGTGTTTTATTGGAGCTAGGGAGACAGCTGGGGGCATTAAAAAGAGAAACACATTGA
Source organism: Pelochelys cantorii (assembly GCA_032595735.1). Classification (NCBI taxonomy): domain Eukaryota; kingdom Metazoa; phylum Chordata; order Testudines; family Trionychidae; genus Pelochelys; species Pelochelys cantorii. Next base: position 68,086,751 of record CM064330.1, read on the forward strand.
CTAGATCTACACATTAAATGATAAGCACTTTAAAAGAAGTCAAACTGAATGCAAAGCTCTTGGTAGTAATCCCCCAAATCTTCTTCAGACAAACTGAATGTTATGAGAACACTTCGGAGTTAAAGCTGTTTTGCATTTTATTGAGACCTTTTTATTGCACATTTAACCTCTCTGGAGCTTAAACAGTGAGTTTATTTAGTAAAAACCACGTATAATGATCATTTAATTATTTTATCTATATAGTTCTTTCCTTCTCAGGATCGTCAGGACACTCTACAAGATCAAGAAAACAATGGTAACATGCCATCCTCTTAAAACCTATAAAACCAAAAATATCCTGAATTCACATTGGCTGGTAGATTCTTAGCTCAAGTTTCATGACATCGGATTTAAAAAAAAAAAAAAAAAAAAAAAAAAAAAAAAAAAACAACATTTAAAACAATGTCTAACCAAAGCGAGCGAGCGAGCGTGCATATGTGAAAGTAAATGACCATATGAGAAACCTGAACTGAAAGAGTAGCCCAAGGTTAATTCCCACATTAATTAATGTAATATTTAATTAAGTAATTAATAAAAATTATGAGACACCCCTGAGCACAAAATTACTTCCCTGACAGGAATCTCAGACCTGCTACAGAAGCAGAATTTACAGTTGTACACAGTTACTTCAAAGAAAGGAAGAAATAAGATAACAACATTTTCTTAAATATGTTGTCACGTGAATGTCCTCATGTTTAAAGTCAAGTCTGGAATATCTTTCAAATTTGAACTTTGGAATGTTAAAAGCTGCATGAGCATTTCAGCTTTGTTTAGCCACTATGGTAACAATTCGAATTTTCATTATTTTAATTAAAATTGGTATATTTACATTTAAATTAAACTAAGATGTTTTCTTTTTAAAAGTAAAATAAACACTGAAGACTACTCAATGAAATTTCAGGGAACTCACATTGTTACCTTTCCAGTATAAATAGCGTGCTAAATGAAATCATGCAAAAATGCTTAGAAACTGATCTATCTTGTTGAAAAACTGAGACAATTAGCAAAAATTCAGAATATTTTTCAATTAAAATACAGTTTCTTTAAGACTGTTTCAAACAGTTCTTTCAAAGATTGTACTTTTACAAAGTACCTTTTTTCTTTTTTAAATTTCATATTTTTGCATAACATAGGTTTGTACGGCTAATATATTTTAGCAAAATGGAAAACAAAATATAGCTATATTGCAATTTGCAATACAAACAGGCAAGAGATTAGGCATTAATTTCAGTACATAGTCATGAACATATTACAGGCGTTACTGGTATACTGAATTTCTTCTCAATTAGTACAATATTTCCTTTTACATTACAAATATTATTATATGCATCCATCAAAAATGTGTTGTACAGAATAACATTAAACTCTAGATCAAAAAGGATGCAAAGAAAGGAAGCAGAAATTATTCTAATTGTAGGTTCCAATGAAGTTCAAACTACAGTCATCTGTATAATCAGGTATTCAATGGCATGGATAGGCCACCTAAGATTAAGTTCCCTACAATTACAAAATTAATTTTCTATTTCCAACATTTCTATATTTAGCCCTTTTGAGAATATAATTCTCTTTGCTGAACAGACTACATACTATAGTTGACAGGCTTAGAAGCCCAGTAAATAATCAGTAATCTTCAACTGGCAGCCAGTGATTTAAACAAATCCTTTGGGCGCTTTATATATAAATGCTGAATCAAAGTATTCAGCATTTTACACATTATTTTATTAACATTACAAGCAAAAGTACTTTTTTTGGTACATTTTCTTAAAAAAAAAAAAAGATTTTCTACCTACACGTAGAAATCAAGTTTAGGAGACATGACTGTGTGAGTATACAGAGCTGATTTCCAAATCCTTCCATTTTCAAAGTAACTCCACAATATAGAAGAGTTCTCCCCCAACAGTAGCACATATTAATTTTTTTTTAAAGTTATTCTGGAAGAAAGAGTGGGTGCTGTAAGCCACATGAACGGATTCTTTTCTGAAAAGTATGTATTAAAATTAATACACCAGATTTTTTTTCAGTCAGCACAATTTGTGCTACTGCAAATTTAATTAGCAAGACTAAGGCACCTAAAATGCAATATGCCAAGACTCAACATTTTATTTCACACACAAGACATTCAGTTGTATAGCCAAATGTCAGTGTCACATAACAAAGCACCTTTAATTGATCCCAGGAAAAGGGAAACCAAAATCTTGCCTTCTCCAGTTCAGCTTCCATCTTTACTCATTCACTGTACATCAAAGAGAATCAACTCAACCTGACACACAAGGACTGTTCCCCTCAATGATCAGGCAGGTGTCAAGGCCAGGCAAAAAGCCTGTTTTCCACAGCCTTTCACCTTGTTTGATCACTGCTTACTTTTGATCTGACACTGCCCTCACTCTAGTAATGACTTCCCCTTCATAGAACTTACCTCACATCTGTCAGATAGAATAAAGGGTATCAAACTGAGACCTGACAAGGCCTATGGGCCATGAGATGTGCTGCCAACAGAACGTTCCCTAGCTCCCACAATTTCCAATTCAGTTTCTTTTGTTCTGGTGGGTACTGGGGTTAGGGTACCAATGACAGCAGAAAGGATTATACACCAACTGTGAAGCCAAGCCTTCATGAATTTTATATCTTTTCATCTCAGCTTCGTCGTCTCCTTAAATGCTGTGAACTTCATGGTGGTTACTATGAAATACACATTCAACAAACATAACAGAAAGTTTGTTTAAATCCTCTTTCCCCAGAAAACAAAAGTTACTGAATATCCTGTAGTTAAACTAAGGATTTTTTTTTTTTTTAAGATTTCCAACTGATATTGTATGAGGTCACTACAGACCAGCTGGCAAGCAGCAGTGAAAGGGCAGAGAGGAAAGGGGGCTGTGGAGGTTTTTGTTTTATTTTGTTTGTTTTTATGTACAAAAAACAGCAATAAAACAATGAAGATTTTAGCATGGAAACTACATAGAAATTTCCTACAAGACAACTATGCTTAGCTCAGACTATGGAAGCTCCATAAAGGGACAGATACATGGGACAATTACAAATTTTGATTTTTTTTATTCAGAGTTTAGTAAGGCTGTTTTAAGCAATAATTTGATGTTGCAGGAAATTTTATAGCACGTAAGTCTATTACAGATTATATAACATCTGTTTTAAAATCCTTAAAACATAGTATTTGGACACTATCAAAGCAAGGAAGAAAAATATTCAAAATCAGACAATGTAATTATATAGTAGACTGTACTCTAAATTGTCAATATTCAGATATTACATTTTAAAACTGTGGCATTCCTCAGTTTGGAAGAACAGATTAAAAACTCTCACTCAGAGTAATAAGCATAGCCCAGTAAATGTCTCACAATTTCCTTCTGTGATCAATGCCTCAATTTACAACTTTCAGTAGCTACAATTAGACACACATTTTTGTGAAATAAGATGACCTAATTTCTAATGGACTTTTTGATACTCAATGCTTTTGAAAGGTAATGGAAGCTGAATGTACTGAGCACCTTTGAAACTCTGGCCATTTTCATTCCGGAGAATAACAAATCAGTGTAGGGACCATTTTGTCAAAAATGCTAAATATGCACAAACTTTTCCAAGAGCTCAGCTCCTCATTATCCACTTAAATGATGTGGGCAAATGTTCAGAAGCCAGCAGCTCCTAACAGATATTTAAATGGCAACAAAACTCTATTGAAAAACCAAACACTTATTTTAGAGGGCTGTGGGGTGCTGAATTCTTTTGTAATCTGGCTTCAGAGGGTCTAACTTTCAGCACATCTGAAGATCTGGGCCAGAACTCATGACACACAGACTGTCACACGGCCAGATCATCAGCTGGATACACACAAGGAGTCATAGTCTACTGACTTGACCATCTGAAACCTACCACATTCCTGGAAAGACATCAAGACACTGAGTACAAGGCACAACCACCACTTTAAACCCAGCAATTTTGAATCATACCCTTGCAAGATCCATACCAGACAATTGTGAGGGGCAAGGAACAAATTGCCTGATCCCAGCATTCTGTTGCGGCCTGGTTTGTGCAAATAGGTAATTTGGAAGGTAGCAGTAGAATGATCCCATTAGTATTTATAAAGAAAGCATAAGATTTCACTATCTAAATACAAGAAAGCAGTAGATTCATAATGGGTTTAATTCAGACATATTATTTTTAGTCTATGATCTACATAAAAATGAAATCTGGAGGCTGATTTCTCATTTTCATCAAAATTAAGTCACTCTTTCTGTAATAAGTATATTTTAATTATGTACAGCACTATTTATTTTTTACATTCAGTGTTAGTTTTTTGGCAAAAAATATTGTTCATAGCAAAATAAAAAGCAAGAGACCATAGGGTACCAATATATGAAAATCCCTGAAGTGAAATAAAAATAGAGCAACAAAGAAAATCCAAAGAAAAATGGATCATGTACAAAATATTGAAAAATAATCTAGAAAAAGGTACATTTTTCTCCTGCTTGAAATTAGTTTCTTATTTTAAAGTTCTTGCAAATAAATCACAGAAAAACCATGTTTTATTTAATAAACCATGCTTCGAAAAACCATGGAGAAAGACAACAAATTATTCGCATAACATAATAAAAACATGCTAAGAGATAGACATACACCCCTTGAGATTTCTGCATGTGGCAACACATGTGATCTTAAAAAGAGACATTCTAGAAACAATACATCATTCTGGAAGGAAAAAGGTGCCAGAAGGAAACATCTCACGAATGAAACAAGTGACAGTTCCTGTTCTTGCAGGACAAACAATTATAAAACAAGAGGGCATCCCACAAAAGGTGCAGAATTTTACTGCCAAACAGTTCGACAAACTGTCCTTGGACAAAGATGGCATCAACATCTGAATAGAAAATACATAGTGATATACAGCAAGCAGAGAGAATAACCCGTCAGGAGAAAGTGTGCTTGGGGGGAAAACATCAGTACTGACACCATAAAATATCTCAACAGGGGAGAGGGGGAGTCAGTTCATGTCATAAAATGGAGACAAAAAGAACCTGTAACATTTTATTTATATTTTTTTAAGGAAGAAAGACTTGTCTGACTTGAGGCTCTTCAGCCAACTGCATGTAGCTTTAATTCTCAAGGCAACATGGAAATGCAAAATATATTTTGAGCAACCAGCCACACTGAAAGCTTTATATATGCAGTCTATACAGATCTATACTGTACAGTATACTGACTCAAAGTTTAAAAAAAAAAAATAGTGAGAGCAATTATCAAAATTATACATATAGTATTTCTTATACACTTTAATTCCATGAGAGAAATAGTAAAACCTGTACAAACTCTACTACTTTTAGTCTCCAGGGAAGGTTGGTGGCTAAATAGATGAAAATATGCGCTTCACAAAATGATAAAAAAGAATAGAAACAAGTCCAAATCTTTATGAGGTTTCTCTAAGAACTCAGTAACATCAGAAAATGGAGAGCAAAGAATATTTACTGAGCAGCATGAAGACAATTTTTCATATTAGGAAAGAAAGGAAGAGAAGCTCAATACCCACCCCCACCCAACGCAAAAATAACCCAGAGCACCACAATTAGAAGTTCATTTGTTTAACAGAACACAAGAAACTCTCAAGTCCTCATGAAGAAGCAGCTAGAACAATATCAATTCAAATTAGATGGTTAAAGGATAGAAGACATGACCAACTGATGCAAAGAAACCACAAACAACACAGGCTGCATGAATTTTGTCAACATGAATTATCATGAGATACATTCTATTAGCCATTCCCTTTTCCAAATAAGAGGAGACTGAGTTGTTAAATTTTGTGAAAGAAAGTTACTCAAAGCATTTAAAAGGAATGGCGAAAGAGGTTAGTTCTGGTATCTGAAAAATTCCATCTAGTGAAAGGTGATAGCTAATAGTAAAAGTACACCCCCCTCACTCCCTGAAGGAAAGATGCAGAAACCTCTAAACATAATCAATTTGCTTCTATTTTTCTCTATCACTACATCTTGAAGTTTTCTTCTATTTTTCTCTGGAGAGACAGGTGGATCAGAAGAGACTCTCAAGCCATTACCCACCCACCACAGCAGTTGGCTAAAGTGATCAGTGAGTGAGTGGATTATGAGGAGGAGACCCATGTTCACAAACCTAAGATATGCCTCCATTTACAAACCCTTGGAACAACAGAGCTAAGCGCATACCTCCTCTTTTCTTATGGAATGGCTTGGACTGGCTGGAAAGCAGCACAGAGAATGACGAAAAAGGAGTGACTAGAACATAGTGAGCCTATAACTGGTCAAACACTGACCAACGGAATGCCAAAATTTAAACACCAAAAACCTACAATTAGAAAGCAAGTCCTTTACAATAGGGATGTTAGATGTAATTGAACAGTCATGTAACTGCACAAAATAGTATCCATTACACAACTATTTTATAGTCCCCAGGGGCAGGGTGACAGCCAGTACGCTCCATCCCCACTCCCTGGGAACCTCCTGGGACCCCGCATTGATATCTCTCTATCAGAAGCAGCAGCACAGGGTAGTAGGTGGGAGCTAGTCCCCAAGGGGAGCTGATTTAACCACCAGCTCTGCCTGCTGCCTCTCATGCTGCAGCAGAGTGGGGCAGAACCAGCCTCTTGCCACAGGGCAGAGGCTGCTCAGTGGAATGCTGGAGCAGCCCCTGTCCATGGGCATCTCGGACCCCTGCGAACAGAGACTACTTCACAGTAGTCTCCCCTGACTCCTCCTCACTTCGATTAGTGGCAGCAGTGTGGAGATGTAAGGGGCAAGCAGATCCAGGGCTTGTGTGAAGACAGCTTAAAGCCAGCTCCCCCCGCTCTTTGCTACCTCCATATCAGAGGCAGCAAGGGGGAGGGGAATGCATATAATTGACAGAATTCATTTATAAGCCTGGACTTATCGATTAATCGTGTAGTCAACTACACATTGACATCCCTACTTTACAACACATCCAGATATAGGTTTTACATGTTTTACATAATTCTAAAGAAAAAAAATCCAAATAGTATAACTGACTATAGTGCTCAAATTACTAAAACAGTATACAAAACTTCAGCTATAATTCCCAAGGCCACTCTTAACCAGCCATGCTGGTCAAGAATAACTTTAATGAATGTCATCCAATGAGTAGTCCTCTGGTAGTTAGGATCCTATATATTTTAGTTAGTCTCTAGAGCTTTCATTCGTAAAACCCACTTCATCAGATGAGTTGGAGTGGAAACAACAGAATCCAAGATATACATGTAACAGCAAAATAAGTACCTGTCAATTGTAGGACTCATATTAATGAAGCTAATTAAGCAGGACACATCTAGACCACTCAGCTTTTGATGTGAAAATTCTGACATCAGTGGCAGGGGAAATTGGGTTTGCAGTGTGTTAACCAGTTAACGGAATGTACCTTAGTAGTTAAGAGACTTCTGTTTCTCATTCTGCACCTATTCCCACCCATCTCTACTCCTCAACCCTTTGCCTTTCGGTCAGGTGGTTCCTATTAGGTGCCAGTAGACAGACCCTGTTCACATTCCTAGCTCTCAGTTCATTTTTCTGGGACCACAGCAGCCTCTGGCATCTTGGGGAAGCAGCTGCAGAAACACTCTGTGGTAGTCCTTTCCAACCAGTAATAGAACATGTTCTTTCACTTTGTGTATGCACAATTTGGCAGGCACATAGAAGCTGTGTGGGAACAGGCCATGTCTCTCTGAGCACTCTCAGAGAACAGTGCTACCAGCCACTAACAAGTCTTGTATGAACATGTTCAAATTGCATTGTTCAGAGGCTTATATAGTTGCCTTTCAAATGGATTTTTTTACAAGGACAGCAAATGGCATTTCCATAATATGAGGCCAACCCTCTGCCAAATTTCCATCTCCTGTTAAGCCATGGGTGTACTAGAGATTCTTACTTACACAGTTGTAAAAAAATTTCACCTTGTCAAAATATTATTTTTCTCTTCCCTTGTTTTCAGAAATAGTTGAACCTTTATTGCTGAAATAATGACTCTGAGGCAGAACCCTACAATGAAATGTTTTGCCCAGTTAAAATTTGGCAGTTATTAACAATTGAAAATAGGGTGTTAAAACTATTTGGCAATATTAACTACAGGTGTTCAACTACCAACCATATAGTCATGTCCCAATTTTAAAGTAAATAAATAAATAATAATAATTCCCTTGCAATATCTATCTTTTATAACTGTTTCCTTTATAACAATGCTGCTTCTATAGATTTCAAGTGGGTGCTAATACCTACAATTTAAAATCATTAAGCTAATTTTCCTCAGTGGCAAATATAAAATTGGGAGAGAAAAAAAAAAAAAGCCATGAAGTTGTAGAATTTGTTCCCAAACATGCACAACCAATTTAAAAAAGAAAAAGTCTCCCCTGCTTCCCATCTCCCACCCGTATTGAGAAGAAAATAATTTAGGGTAATTCCCTCCCCCAAAGTAATCAGAAATGGAAAACAATTACCAAAATGGATACTGTTTGGAAAACTAATTAACTTCCTACTATGGTATAATCCAGTTATAATTTTAAAAATTCAACATGTCAGAAGGAAACAACTATGGAATAATCCAGTATTAGGTACAAAGAATAGGAATTATTCCTCAATTTGAGGAACAGTAAGTAAAAAAGAAGCCAAAATGTTCCAGAAAACACTGTCTCAGCATACTAACAACTTCATCAGGGCAGATTCGATAAATAAGGAATATCAGATTAAAAGCAACACTTTTATTTTGGGTACAAAGTCTAGAACTACTGGATCTAAATCTTGCATCTGCCTTTCAATAATGCATCTAAATTTATCTTCTTTCCAACCAGTGTTTCCTAAAAATAGTAGTAGTAGAAAGATAAAAAAGCATGTTTACTTTGAGGGGAAAACATTAAAAATTCTATTTGAACTACTGGACAAAAATGAAGTATTAAATTGGGGTTCCAAATTTTATTAAAAATACAGATTCCAATAGTACGATAGGTTTTTTTTAAAAGCAGGTAAAAAAAATTTTTGTTCTTCAAACAGCACGTTAAAATCACATTTATTTACATTATTATACTGCAAAGCAATCATAGTATAGCTAGTATCCTCTGCATAACGGAAACCAGCTGTAATCAAGCACACACTTTCCTGGCCAGAAATACCACGTCTTAAAGATTCCTGGAGGGAGAACGATTCTATATGCATTTTCCTTTAATAGCTCTCATGTGCTCAAGTACCCTGTTCATTTTTAATCACATGGTCAATATTAAATGATGAATGAGAATATGCCAAAATGTATATTACAATTCTAATAGCACAGTTCCTGTGCTCTAAAGTAGGATAATTAGGCATTACTCAAATCTCTCTCGCGCTCTCACACACACGCACACGTACTTCAAATTATATATTTCAAATTAATTTACTGGGAAGATTTCCTTGGACACAATGGTCAATAACAGAACCATTTTTTCTTTTTTTTTCTCCTCACAAAACAATACCTTTACAAAAGAATTAGAAAAACTTGATATTTAAATACCTGTATTAAAACTCAGTCTCAATCTTTCACACTTTATGCACAAATAGTCCATTAAACATAAGTTTCTGCAGAATTAATGCCTTGTTTCATAGCAATTAGTATTTAATATTTAAATTAACACAGCTAGTAGAGTGTTTTTGGGTACCACAATGACTCCACCCTAGTTTAAGTACATCCCTAAAAAAAAAATTAAAACCACTTAAACTATATGTTTCCAGTTATAAACCAACAACTTATATCCATCTAGGTCCTATAGTATTTTTTTATTTAAAATATTTTTACCCTGCCTCTCTTCTGTTGGTGGAAGTTGAAGTCAGGTAAAAAATAAGTAAGCATAATATGCTAGTGAATAAATACTAGGGATGTAAAAAAGGTTTAAAAATGTTAACCATGTAACTGATTACAATTCAATCAGCTACACAGTTAACCCCACTGGCTGCCATCATCTGCTGCAGGTCAGGATAGCTTTCAGCACCAGCAGCCCACTGGAGTTTAACCAGTAACTGGGACGGAGAAGCATCATCTTATCCGTTAATGCATTAAATTCTTACATCCCTAATAAATACTGCATAACTTCTTATAAGACTCCTCATTTTTCCTATGGGTGAAAAAGTGATCCGCAAATAGAGGGCTTTAAGAGAAAAGAGAAATTAACAACATTTGCATGATACAGTAATAATTAATTTCCTACTTTCTTCCCACAACGGTAACACACAAAAAAGCCATTTGCAGGAAAGATGCAAGTAGGCTATTGCTTTCAGGGATTTGTCATTCAACTTGCAGACTGGCCATGTGTGTGGTGAAAAAGCCAGTAGTTGCCTTCAGAGCCAACCACAATTTAGGCTTGGACATATTTATGGAAGGCATATGGGTGAGGTTAAAAAAAACCCAACCACAACACACACACACACACACACACACACACACACACACACACCACAAAAAACACAAACAAACAAACCACACACCACAGCAACAGAACTATCCCCAGTGCCACATCAGTAAAGAGACATCTTGATAGGCATATGCACCAAAACCATCACCTTGTAACCAATTGCTGTTTTGTCAAAATTCATTAAAATCTCTCGACTTTCAGTTTGCCAAGCTACAAACAACCATTAATGGAAGCATTGTTGTTGCAATTCAGCACCACGTAACTGCAGACTTACTGTTTTCTCCCTCTTCTTCACACCCCCTTCATTCTCTGAGTCCCTTTCTACAATCATAAAACACCTGCAGGATTTTGAAAGATGTAGTGGATTACTATGGGCCTAAATATAGAGAAGTCAACTTGAACCAGGGAGTAGAGAGTATTTCTGCTCCATAATAAATGAAAAAGGAGGTTATTTAACCTAAAAAAATGTGCCAATGTTCTGCCTGTGTTGCCTTATGGAATCTGAAGCAAAATTCTGCTAAAAGCTTTGACTGGAGGGAGACCAGAGAAAGGAGACAAAAGTATTATGCAAACTTGATCATGTGAACTTGCTTAACAATTCAAAATTGATTTACTCTCAAAGAGTCAGTCATGTGAGCATCTGAGATTCTTTACATCCCATCCAACAAGCAAAATTGGAGAAAGGGTCAATTTTAACCATTAATGTTCTGCAGCAGCAAGCTCTTCATAGCTTAAACTGGAAGAGGATGGGCCAGTACATTCCAAGATTCAGCTACGTAGAATCTGGCAATTCATGTGACTGGAAATCCAAGGTCCTCTCATGTGGTCTCCACTTCAAGCAGCTCCACTAAAACTCAAACCAGTGAAAGCTCAAGATTTATTTATAACGGAGGAGGCTCATTAGCAGGCTTTGAAGCCTCTGTTCAGGTATTCTGCACACAGACTTCTAAAACATTGTGGCCTGCACACCAAGGTTTTTCAAAGGTTTGGAATACCTAAGACTTTCAGATTATCAGAACGATAATTTAACAGTTAGACAATTAACTATTTGCAGTTAGAATTGAAACCAAGTTCCAGTTCAAAAATCCATAATTTAGCATAAAGTTCCAATGCTGCTTAATGCTATTCATTGGCGACACTATTGTAAGAAACTCCAGAATACAATATTAGATTAGAAATTTGGTAAATTTACTTCTGTGGCACCCTACTTTAATCCTTCTCACATTCAGCACATTTATGGCAATGTAGATTATGCCAAACATTTTGAAATTTGAGAAATTATTATCTGGATGCAAAAGGTAAAGCATTGCTCTTTTCAGCTTCAATAGTTTCAAACCTATATCACACTCAAGCACCAGAATAGTTTCCAAAATGTTAGCTCTTGCTACTACTAAATGTTGAAGACTCTTAAATAATTTGATGGCTATTGATATTGTATAACATTGTGAATATTTCAATAGCATTTCAATGTTAAGTATTGTCTTTTTTCAACAAAATATTCTCCCCCCTACAATTAGTATTTCCTCATTGTATGCAGTGTTGCTGTAGCCAGTTTGGTCCCAGGATATTAGACACTCAAAGTGGGTGAGAGAATGTATTTTTCTTTGACCAGCCTCTGTTAGTGAGAGAGATAAGCTTTCAAGCTTACACAAAATTCTTGCTCAGATCTGAAGCAGCAATTTCCCATGATGAACAAATATTTCTTTGATTATTAAATTTTGAAAAATGCTTTGTTTATTCACCAACAATAGGATTTCCTTCATTCACAGACTTCTTTCTTCTTCAGTATTGTTAGACTATGAGAGAGAAACTAATTGCAACAATGCAACTATAGACACCAGCACGTTTGATTTACACTAGCACTACAATGGGGAAGAATAACTTGCTGAAGCAGTGGTGAGCCTGGTGCACCACAAACAATTTATAACAGTACTAGAAGTTTTAGCTGGCATTGCCCAGGTCCAGCCCAGGGTGAGGAAAGATTGTAGTGGCAGGGCCGCATGGCACAGTTGGCAGCTGCTCCCCAAGAGGGCAGCCTGGACCAGTAGAATGACTATCGGGGCAGCAAGGGCCCCAGCCCCAGGGAGTGGTTGCTGGTCGGCAGCACAACCTCTACTGGTCCAGGCTGCCCTCTTGAGAGCAGCTGCCAACTGTGCCAGGCAGCCCTGTATAATTTTGGCTAGCCCTAAATTATACAAAATGAAGGCTAGGAGAAGAAAGAAGTATAAACAGTAATGAATGCAGAGTGGCCGAGAAGCAAGCTGTTTGTTCCCTGAAGACGTCATTGGCATCAGTACTCACAAAGGGAGCAGGAAAGGGTGATAGTGGAGCTATGACTATGCCTCCCTGCGTACTAGTAAGAATCATTTATAGAAGAGTGACAGTTGCCACCACAGTCCATGTTCCCTGGGAACTGCCATAGGAGGTCTGGATCAGACAGTGCTAGGCTGTCAATATTTTTCTATCCATCAGTGATCACACTATAGAATAACCATAGTAGATAAGTCTGTAGAGGGATTTGAAGAATGAAGCAACGTGCACTGATTAACAAAAGATAATTTTAACAGCTGTATTTTTGGGCATACTGAGCACAACTAACATGGGTAGAAAAAAGGCCAAAGTAGAGGTAACAGTAATTAAGGCAGGGTTTGACTGGGATTTGATCTGTACAGCACAGGGAAGACTATGTTGATCAAGTGGCAAAACATGGTGACAACCTGAAAATATAGTCAGAAATAAAGTGAAGAATGAAATAGGAACCCAAGGTTGCAAACCTGGTCGACAGATGGTGCTGTCATTCATAACAATGAATAAAGGAAGTGAAGAGGTTTCACCTTGATTTAGGAGTAACTACTTCCAACACTGACACAATAGTTCAGTCTCCATTTCCATTCAATCCATGAACTTTATTGTGCATATGACAACATTACCTGCACCCAACTCTGTAGTAGTTATTGTGCTAAAATCATCATCTCAACAAATCCAAAAGGTCATGACTGCACATGGTGTTTAGCTAGTGCAGTTATAGGTGCACTTTACGGGCATGGATAGAGAGAAAGAAGTTTCATCCACTAACAATTGATAGGCTAAGCAATTGAGGCTGCTCTGTTACAGGCCCAAGCTCTCCCCTACCTATCGTGATGATCAGTATCTCCTCTGAGGAAACACAAAGCACTGAAGCTCTACTTGAGAAAGCAGAGACAAGGAAAAAATATCATCATTTACCAAGCTTCACAAAGCTAAAAGGATGTTTACTGATATTTGTTGGAATTGTTTAAGTAGGAAGATGTGTTTGACATTTTTTCATAATCTTGTCTGTGCTCTGTTCAAATAAAAAACACAATTTATATCACCTTTGATAAATGCAAATTGCTACTATTTTAAAGAAATGATACTAATACTTTAAGGACTTACTTCACAGCAACCTATCTGTGATCTCTCTTCAACAGACAGCACTATAGCTCATTCCAAGTACTATTAACTGTTTTGATTCATTGCTCACTTTTAAGTGAATGGCTGAAAAATTTTAGCAATACAAAACGGGTCAAGATTATGGCTGTGTAAATGGAGAATCGCAAATTAAGAGTTTGTCAGTGCTGCCTTCAACTAGAAGACATTGTTACACTAAAAGGAAATATTTGATTAGTTCTTTAATTTAGTTGTGATATAAGAAACTAACATCAAGTTTTTCCAAGCTTGGGAGTATATAGACAGATACTAAAATAAAAATAGACTGATTTTCAGAAGCATTATTCTCCCATTGCTGTACAGTTCCTTTGCTTTTTAGAATCAGTGCAGAAGATCTGATTGATGAGCTACTCTGAATTGCCAGGTCATTTTTATGTAGGTGCCTCACGTTGGGATCCCGAGTTATAAAAGTTTGCCCTTACGTTTTATTGGTAGGTAAATGTTTCAACAGACTAGATGCAGGCCAGGATGGAAAGAATTCACAAGTTCTAGTCCCAGTTCTGCTACTGACTGATTTTGCTGCTTCTGGAACTTCTCACCCTATTTTTCGTTTATCCTCATCCATAAAATGGAGATAAAACTTAGGTCACAGGATTTTACTGAGAAGGTTATTGTTTGTACAATGTTTTAAAGATGTCAAGTACTTCAGAAATGCTAAAACGTTCTGTTTCTTCTCACCCAACAACATGTACCTGCAGAATCCCCTTGTTAAAAATAACTCTAATAGTACAGTATTCTCATTTATAAACTTTAATGACTTTTGATTACCACTGATCTGGGCTATAAGTAAATGCATATGTTCAGGTAACCAAAGGGGCTCCATATCCAGCTATCAAACCCATTCAGGGCCAATACTACATACACATGTGGTCGCCTCATCTAAAAAATGGTATCCTGGCAATGGGAAAAAAAAAAAAATCAGAAAAGGCTAATAAATGTTTAGGGGTTTGGAATGGGTGCCAGAGGAAGAGAGATTAAAAAGTGTGGGACTTTTCAGCTTAGAAAAGAGGAGACTAAGAGAGGCTATGATAAAGGTCTGTAAAGTCATAACAAGTATGGAGAAAGTGAATAAGGAAAAAATATTCACTTGTTCCCATAACATAATAGGTAGGGGTCACTAAATGAAATTAATAGGTAGGTTTAAAACAAAATGAAGAATTTCTTCATGCAGTGCACAGTCAACCTGTGGAACTCCTTGCCAGAGGATGTTATGAAGACCAGGACTTCATCAGGGTTCAAAAAGAATTAGATAAACTCATGAAGGATAGGTCTATCAATACTTTTTAGCCAGGATGGATAGGAATAGTGTCCCTAGCCTCTGGAAGAGATCACGTGATGACTACCTGTTCTGTTCATTCCCTTGAGGGCACTGGCCACTGTCAGAAGACAGAATACGGGGCAAGATGGAACTTTGGTATGACCCACTATGGTCGTTATTTTCTATTCTTTGATTATTTTTAAAATAAATATCAAGTACATATACTACAGATTAATGCAAGATTTATGACATCCATTGCATAGTACATAAACTTGTTATTCTGTTCATACAGTTTGGAGTTTTTTCTAATAATTTATGTCTGGTAATTTTAGGAAAAAAATGAATCATAATAAAATCTTTAAAAAGGTGATTATGGCTCTTAGGGTATGTCTACACTAGCCACCCTAGTTCGAACTAGGGTGGCTAATGTAGTCATTCGAACTTGCAAATGAAGCCCAGGATTAAAATATCCCGGGCTTTATTTGCATGTTCCCGGGCGCCGCCATTTTTAAATGCCCGGTAGTTCAAACTCCCTGCCCGGGGCTAAACGCGGCATGGGCTAGGTAGTTCGAACTAAAGCCCCTAATTCCGACTACCCTTACTCCTCCTGCAATGAGTTCGAATGACTACATTAGCCACACTAGTTTGAACTAGGGTGGCAGCGTAGACATACCCTCAAGGAGAAACACCTGGCCCTTTCCAAATATCCTTAGGTAAAATACTTAATTTCCATAAAATAATTTTTCTAACTATAACAATGCCCTGGTTTGGTGCAGACTTGCTTAATGCAACATTTCTATTAGTTTAGTTTTGCTACCTTTTCTCCTTGATCCATAAAAACCAACAGTTCAAATTACTAACAATTTTAGGATTTTATTTTTAAATAATTAATCATTACATTTTAGCTTTGTGTTAAAAGATCAATAGGATATTTATTATAACAAAAACAATATGTATGTTCCATAAATACAGAGATAAATCTCTTCCACCTTACTCACTTGATTAGTCCAGCTACACGCATTTAAATTACCATGTGTGACTCTTAGATTACTAACATCAGAGCAGAATTTAGCTCTGACTCAGCTTTAAATTTTTGGTTTTTCTATTTGAACTCCACTAATTATTCTATGATTTATAAATTAAGATCTAAACAATGTAAAAACTAGAATCCATTATTGTACACTGTAAATTCAATGCTTATGTAGTGCCAGACATTAAAATGCAGGCACAAAAATCCTATCAACACTCATTAAGACAAGTATAAATCTATGCAATTGTACATAAAATACATTCATATGTTGTTCATGGAAGAATGTTCAGGATCACGCCACAGTTACGCAGCTTTTACCAGTGTTTTGTATCCATCACTTTTTATTGGTCTAAACCATAAAGCCAGTTCTACTTAAAGTAATTTTCTCTTATATTAATACATCAAGCTTTTCATGTGTATGTGAAATATTTACAGCCAGGAAAACTGTAGCAAGTTGAAACATGAAAAAAAATACTACAAATTATATTAACCTATTTATATTTGTTTTACTAATAAATATCAAATGTTCACATAAATTTATTTTAAAAAATGAATCATTAGGTAGATCAATGTCTTGTTCAATTAATCTACCATTTATTACCTAAAGAAAGCATTGAGAACATATTTAATGTACTAAAAATAATGGGTACACAATGCATAAACCAATATATATTGCAGTTTAAATTGTTTAGCTCCTAAAATATACTTTATGTAACACAGTATAAACCACAAAGTCACATAAACCATTACAAATATTTCTAAGGTAAAGGCAATGTTTACAGTGTACAGAGTAGTACAATTATGTAACTGAAGTTTCTGGGTGGTTTTTTTTTTTTTTTTTAAATCATGGCCTTTAAAGTAGCCATCTTAAAATTGCAAAACACTAACCTTGTAATTATAATTTGTACACTTTTGCACAGTATAACAAAGTAGCTATCATATAAAATTAGACTCAGAATTTTGGCAATGGCACATGGAGCCTTTCACTTTTCTATCAATGGCCCAGATCTGCTGTAACTGAAGTTATTACCATTGACAGATGTTTGGTGGCTAATGTAAAACTGAGCTGGTGGTTTCAGTCCATTTCTTGGTGCTAAGGACTATCACAAATGGGTACTCTTGTTGGTAGCCTCAGTAACGATTGAACAAGCATGGAGACTGAAGTACTCTTACCCATCCTAGAGGAGTCCTCTAGGTCAGGGTTTGCAGCACATGGGTGGGGCAGTGTGGAGAAGCTTGCACTGCTGCTGCTCACGTTGCACCTGTTTAGTGGACAAAAAGAGGACTTCAGTTTCCAATGCTGTCAATCTGGTATGTTTCAAAAGAACCATATTTAATTTGAATATATAAATAATTTGAAATGAATATATAAATCACTTTAGTTAATTAGTGTTTGTTTGCTTGTTAAATTTATCACTTCTGAAGAGTCATATTGGGGTAAACACTAAGCTCATTTAAAGACGGTGGAAAAACAAACTGACTAAAAATTTGCTCCATTATAAGCGAGATTTTCCTCATGCACATACCAAAATGCCTTTAGAACAAACAATGCAACATGAAAAACATGTTAACATTTGATGAGGTGGCACCTGAGATACAATAGTGCTAATTATTAAGGAGCTATTGACTCGCCTGACAGCAAGGAGTTAAACAGGATTTGTTTAAACACGTCATTCAGAAGTAGAAGGTATATTAGACTTGGAAAATAAGTGAACATATCTCTTCAGATGTAATTTTCAAAGTGGTTTAATTTTTATTCTATAGCACATGCAAATACAGCACTTAAAATACACAGTATCAGTGAAACGTACATGCACACAGAAATAAGTAAAATAAAATGAATCTCATTCAGCATTTTATTTTGAACAGTACTAATGTAGTTCTGGTAAGGATTTCCTCCGATTTCCTGATGTGCCACCTTATGCTAACAGTTGACTATTGATAGCATATAGGTAATTTGATGGAGATTCCACCTTGTTTATGCTGAATTCCCAAATATCCCACATCCTAAGAAGGTGTCATTTTGTGGTTTATGAGCAAGCATCAACTCACACCTTCCACACTCAGAATACAGACATGAGACCTCAAAAATCTAACCAAAGAATAATAGTCATTTCTATCCAAAGTTTCCCTAAGGATAAGGTATGTTTAGCCTCAGCATGTTTATTTTCTACTCTATGTACTCCTTGTCCTGGATATGTTTGTCATCCTACATGAATAACTAACTTTACTCTATAAAAAGACAGTTTGTAATATACACCCTGAACTCCGCTCCTTTTGTCACTTGTCCCCCATTCTTTATTAACATTTTTGGAAACAAAGCAATGGCCTATATTTAAAAAGAAATGCTTTTAACAATTTTGCAACTAAAGTATGCAAGAATTAAAATACTGTCAGCTAAGTGATTTGTTACGTGCTGATGATCAACATTTTTAAATGTTTTTTTAAATGAAAAACAGTGATCCTGTGAGTCCTATATGAAAGTTTAAAAAGGATACTGCAACATACATCATCAATATAGTATTTTAAAACCGTCCCTGTAGTGACATTTCATTATTGTTATACCAAGGACACAAAGGCCTGTTACTGCTATCTACAAAGTCAGTACTGCCACCTAAAGGCCAATACACAACTTTACTTTGTGTATTCAGTATTAGGGTATTTACAGAGAACTCACAGAAACTGAACATTTAACATTTGTACCGCAATTCAAGTGTTTTTCACCAAATATATTTAAAATCAAAATCCAAAGATCATTAACATTTCTGTTTGAGCGATTGATAAGGAGGGTTTTTTCCTCACAAACATTTAAAAAAAAAATAGAAGCTTGTTAACTGGAAAGATTTTCTTGTATAGTAATAAGCAAAAGTTCAGACTATAGTTAGGAAGAAAGCTTTGCGTTTGAGTATTCCCCCTAACATACTGAACTATTTCACAGCATTGCACAATGAGTATCTATACAAGTCAGATTCTAACCAACAAAATACTGTTCAAGAAAAATATTAAATAAAAAGGCAAACTTTTCAATAGAGTGCTGCTGTTCTGGAGATAACTAGCACATTATTGCCTTACATGACTAATCCACATAGTTTTCACAAAAAACATGTCACTCCACTTCTCAGCAAAGACCTACCGCGGTGCTGTAGTGAGGTTTCATACAAAAAAAAACCGCATTATCTTTTAGAAGTATATTTCAGTATATTCACTAATGTACTAGTATATAAGAAATACCTGAAACTACACATGCCAAAATTGCACACACTAGTACCGTGGTGTCCAAAATGCTAGCCACTAGCCACATGTGGCTATTTGGCTGGTTGAGCTGTGGCTAGATCACTACAGCAGTACTGGTTGGATACCCCAGTATTGACAGGAAGCACTGGGATACTTGCCAGTTGCTTACCTGATAAAAGTTCAGTTGTTTGTTCCCCAATAAAAGCAAAGCTGATTGGAAAACTGATGAAGGACTAGACCTTCTCCCCTTTCAAGTATTCTCTCAGTTTTGAAAGGATTCCTAAACGTAGCCCCCTTGGCTCTGCACTATAAAACAAAACACTCATCTCTTGACCCCATCAGCAACTTGCAAAAAGTGCTCTTTTGGGTTTTTTCTATGAATGGTAAGAGATTTTAACTACTGCACATATCTTTAATAATAAGTTTGTTAAATCTCCTTTTTCAGGGAGCCCTGGATCAATGGACCTATCCTGGAAAAGGAGGGAACTTTTTAAAGTAACAATCAAAAATTCTCCCAATCTCTTTCAGGGCTAGGACTACAAGTGTGCCCCCAGTGTGCCGCCATCTCATCAAGGAACCAAGTATTATCACCGACAGAAAAGATTCCTTTACTCTAAGCAATCACCACACTCTGCAGCGCATGCTGGCCAAAGGCTTCATCAACTAAAAATAGAGAAAAGCTACTTGTAAAACTTGTTAAGACATGAAAGGATGACAAAATCACAGCTTTATATATTTCATTGTAATGGGCCCAAACTCTCTCAGTCCAGGATGCTGCCATTACTTGTACTGAGAGAGCTCTTATGCTTATTTTGATGATTGAATCATTTTTCTCCATATGCGTCAGCAGTGCACCAGCATATCCACCATGAGACAGACAATTTAAATGCTTTTGCACCTCTTTTCTTTATATTCTCAATTTTTAATATAAATCCTTAAGGCTTCCCTGTCAGCTCTTTATACATTTAAAAAGCAGAGGTGCATCTAGGACTAGACATAAGCCGGGAATCAGCTGATTCTTGGCTCATTCCTAGTCCCCGCTACCTCCTGCGTCCCCTGCCCCCATGGAGACGGTGCTTGGGGAACCGGCTCCTGTTCTCCCCCGCAGCAAGAATTTGGGGGGGGGGGGAACAACTAGTTGACTAGTCCCTCAACTATCCAATAAGCTTTTGCCTATTGGATAGTCAACAAGTAGCTTACATCCCTAACCCAGAATCAGATTTTTGAAAGCACCATGGAATGCTTAATTAAGGATTAATTGAGAAGACTCCATTCCACCAAATTGCTCAGCCAGTCAGCCTTCATGTTGCTAGTACTCTTTATGTGTAGAGCCCTGCAAATTCTTGGATATTTGCTTTATATCCACGGGTAGCTGCATCCTCGGATATAGATGTAGCTGTGTAAGATAGATCTGAAACTTATTTTTGCAGATGCGAATACAAATTTTTTATCTAGAACTTGTCTATTTGTGGATATCCATATCTGCAGATGTGGATACAGATATCCACAGCTCATATTTGCAGATCTGGTTGGAGATACAAATTTTGTATCCATACAGGGCTCTATTTATGTTGGGGAAAAATCAACATGATTTCTGTAAATGGAAATCATGCCTTACTGTTCTAATAGAGTTCTTTGGGGGGGGGGGGGCACATAAGGGGGATGCAGTAGATATAGTGTACTTAAATTTCCAGAAAGCCTTTGATAAGGTTCCTCACCAAAAGCTCTTAAGCAAGTTATCATGGGATAAGAGGGAAGGTCCTCTCATGGATTGGTTAAAAGACAGGAAACAAAGGGTAGTAATAAATGGTAAGTTTTCCAAATGGAAAGAGGTAACTAGTGGGGTCCCGCAAGCATCCATACTGGGACCAATCCTATTCAACCTATTTATCAGTGATCTGGAGAAAAGGGCAAATTTGCAGATAACATTAAACTGCTCAAGATAATTAAAACCAAGCAGACTACAAAGAGCTTCAAAAAGATCTCACCAAACTAAGTGACTGGGCAACAAAATGGCAAATGAATTTTAATGTTGATAAATGCAAAGTAATGCACATGGAAAAAACAATCCCAACTATATGTACAAAATGATGGGGACTAAATGAGCTATTACAACTCAAGAGAGATCTTGGAGTCTTCATGGATAGTTCTCTGACGACTTCCACTCAATATGCAGCAGGAGACCCAAAAAAACCCCACAAAGTTAGGAATAAGTTTAAAAAAAAAAAAAAAAAAAAAAAAAAAAAAGATAGAGAATATCTAGTCGCCCCTTTATAAATCCCTGGTACTCCCACATCTTGAATACTGCATACAGGTGAGGTCACCTCATCTCAAAAAAGATTTATTGGCATTGAAAAAGGTTCAGAAAAGGGCCACAAAATGATTAGGGGTTTGCAATGGGTCCCATATGAAGAGAGATTAAGACAACTTCGACTTTTCATCTTAGAAAAGAGGAGACTAAGGGGGGATATGATAGAGGTCTATAAAATCACGACTGGTGTGGAGACAGTGAATACGGTTAAGTTATTTATTTGTTCCCATTACATAAGAACTAGGGGGTTACCAAATGAAATTAATAGGTAGCAGGTTTAAAACAAACAGAAGAAAATTTTTCTTCACAAAGCTCACAGTTGACCCGTGGAACTTCTTGCTTCAGCAGTGTTGCTAAACAAGCCAAGCACCAAATGAGAAGGGGGAAAACCAACCCCATCTGCCTTCCCACCCCCAGCACATGCACTGTCGCCACCCAGGGGCTATCCAGGTACTGGAAAAAAACCTCCACTTTTTTTTGACAGACAACTTAGCAGTAAGTTGAAGGAGCACTGTATTCAATTCCTATATAAAAAGGAAATTAAATAAATATTAGACCCACTCAGCTCTACCACTAACATATTCTGACATCATGTGGTAAGTCACTTAAAGAACACTGGTTAGTCCTAAAATTGAAATGTATATTCTTACTTTGTTACTAACTCTGAACTCCTAGACTCTCTCTCAGCTCTGGAAGGGAAGTGGGGTCTAGTGGGTTAAAGCAAGGAGGCAAGATAAATTTCACCTGTATATAAGAACATCAGAATGGCCATACTGGGTCAGACCAAAAGTCCCTCTAGCCCAGTATCCTGTCTTCGAACAGTGGCCAATGCTAAGTGCTTCAGAAGGAATAAACAGAAGAAGCTATCACCATGATCCATCCCCCTGACACCTTGTCACTGGCAAACAGAAGCTAGGGAGACCACCCCTACTCATTCTGCCTAGTGGCTATTGATGGACCCATCCTCCTTGAACGTATTTTGTTCTTCCTGGAACCCTGTTATAGTTTGGGCTATTCCACCATGTTCTGGCAAAGGGTTCTACAAGTTGATAATTGTTTTTGTTTTAAATCTGCTGCCTACAAATTTAATTGGGTCAGTTTGTGTTGTTAGCAAAGGAACAAACAACATTTTCTTATTCTATGTTTCCACACCGTTCATCATGTTCTAGACCTCTAACATATCGACCCACCCTTTAATTATTTCTTTTCCAAGCTGAAAAGTCCTACTCTTGTTCATCTCTCCTCGTATGGAAACTGTTCCTTACTCCTAATCATTTCTGTTGACCTTTCTCTGTGTTTTTGAAATACAATATATCTTTTTTCAGATCAGTTGACCAGATCAGCATACCATATTCAAGATGTGGATATACGACTTCATGTAGAGGCAATATGGTATTCTATCTTACTATCTATTCCTTCCCTAATGATTTCCAATATTCTGTTAGCTTTTTAGTTTAACTGCCACTGCACATTGAACAGATCTTTTCAGGGAACTATCCTGAACCATTCCCAAGATCTTTCTTTCCATGTGTATTACTGTGCCTTACCACTGAATTCCATTTGCACTTCTATTGCCCAAATCACTCAATTTTGTGAAATCCCTTTGTAGCTCTTTACAGTCAGCTTTGGATTCATCCCTGTTCCCCCCTTTTTCAAGAATGTTTGCAAGTTTAACACAGCAATCCAAATGCAGATCCCTGCAGCACAACATTCATTCTTACTTTCCCCATCCCTCCAATCTTAAGGGGAGTACCCAACAATGTTTTCATGATCATCTAATAATTGTTCAATTACTAGAATACTCAGCCTTTTGTTATTCTTAATCACCCTGCCTTTCTGTTTTTATAACCCACTCCCAAAGTCAAAGCTGTGAGCCGCTCAAACTGTGTTGCATTTAAAAACTGCCTCTGGAGTCAGGGCATCGGGCTTAAGCAGACCTCAAGTATGAAATCCAGGGACTTCAAACTTGCGAGGCAGGCCTACTCAGCCCTCCATATATGGCACCCTTACCAGAGAGGTCCGGTGTAGGGAGGTACAACCTGTAGTTCTCTCCTTTTCTGATGCTTCCAATTCTGTTTCATCAGGGAACCTGACAACCTGTACAACAAGTGCCTGCATTAGGCACCTGCTAAATTGCAACAAAAATTAATATTACAATCTAACCTAAACACCTGTTCCCTGGGCTGCTACGGGGAATGTGAAGGGAGGAAAATTAACTCACACTGCCCAGGGCAATCTTATAAGACCAGAGTTACTCCAGCTGAGGGTCCCAACCCAAAAAGAAATCAACAAAGCTATTGTGGGGGGTTCACCAGATCAAAAAAATATCATCCAAACCTTTACATTCTTTGCTCAGGTTATCATATTTCAAGTTTCCAAAGAGTGAGGGTTCTCAATCTTTTCCTTTCTGATGCCTGCTAGTACACCAGAACAACTCCATGACCCACCTGTGCCACAACTGTTTTTTTGCATATAAAGCCAGGATTACCATTAGGGGTAACAAGCAGGACAACTGCCCAGGACCCCATGCCACAGAGGGCCCCAAAAACCTAAGTTGTTCAAGCTTCGGCTTTAACCTAAGTGGCGGGACTTGGGCTGGTTGCTTTAGCTGCCCTTGACTCTAGTGAATCTAATCTTGGCCCTACTTCGCATACCTCCAGAAGCCTGCTCCAAGGCACATATAGAGCCTCAAACCCCTATCTGAGAACTGCCAAAATAGAGGGCACTGCTGAGGAGAGTACAGGAGCTGCAGGTCTCCAATGTATCCTGGAAGCCTCTATCTTCTCCCAGACCTTGCCTGCAACTTGATACTTTCCAAACCTTTTAACTGTTTTATGCTGTTTCAGCAGTAATGCATGGGGCCTGCAGAAATCTTATTCCTGTAAGAAGTTAGTTTTGGAAATTTTCACACACGCTAATAAGCTGTATCTTATAGCTTACTCTATTGTATCTTTCTTAGCCAGTCTTGTTAATAAGATTGGGTCAAAACCACAAAGGGAGCCAGAGTGTTCAAGTAAAAATATTTATGTTAGACATACTGTTATTTTGTATGACAAGAGAAGACCATTGGTTGTTTTTGAAGTTTATTCAGTTATATCTTAAACAATCTCAGCCACTAGCAAGCACTCTACACTACACTACTACACTGTCTAATACTAGAACAAACAGAGAATGAAATGTACATATTTTCAACACTTCAGAGAAAGGAGGGAATTGGTCTGCAATTTTATAGACTTAAGCCACACAGATCATTGGCTACATCTACACTGCAGGCTTCTTGCACAAGAAGATTTTTGCACAAGAGTTTTGAGCAAAAGCTTCTTGCACAAGAGCACATCCACACCTCAAAGCGCATCACAAAAGCGATGTGCTTTTGTGCAAGAGAGCGTCCACACTGCATAGACACTCTTGCGCAAGAAAGCTCTGACGGCCATTCTGTGAACGGCCATCAGACCACCTGTGCTTTTTCCCCCCATACAATCTAGATGATTCTCTGGAGCATCTGCACTTGCCTTTTTGAGCAATAGCTGTAGCACAAAAGGGAGTTATGCCTTGTAGAAGGAGGTTTCCCTACACTGGCAAAAAGCCCTCTGTTCTGCCATTTTACTGCTGATTTACTTGCGCAAAAGTGCATTTGAGGTGTGGACGCTCTACAAGTTTCTGCGCAAAAACGGCCATTTTTGCGCAAAAACCTTGCAGTATAGGCGTAGCCATTAAGAAAACTCCTGTTCTGTACAATATTGGTAGCCCATGAAGTAGAAAGTGGAAGTAGAAAAAGGATATATGCATACAAATCGTATGTCAGACATTTTTAATTATTTTGCTCAAAGAAGGTCAATGGATAAATAAATCTGTGTCATTCACCTCATAATTAAATAAAATCTGACAATGTTAGGACAATCTGCACTGTGACCATAATTTCAAAGGAGCAATAAAATAAGCACAACCAGCAATGTATGGTGTTTTATAAAGGGAAGCTGTTTTATGAATAGGAGGAGAGCTAGCCAGCACTCGGTAACCAAATGGTTCAACTTGGGTAGCTAGCAAGGGTGTTGGCAGGGGGCCACAAGAACCAATGGAATACCATGCTGAAATCTGAATTACACATAGATACCTTGCCTGCTCTATATGTAGAAATTCTAAGTTTAGGGCTGGAGGGAGCAGATGCAGTAATCCGAATTACCATGCCTATAAAAAAATATATTTGACATGGGAGCGAACCGGACCTTTAAGTATGGATCAGCACAAATCGTGAGTAGAGGGAAAACGTATATTTAGTTGCCATCAGGTTATATTTCTTTATTTTGCTGTTTGGTAAAACTTCTCTGTGTAAAATACATGTGCTCTCCCTCTTCTCCCCCCGCCATTCACTATTTAAGTTGTATCCAGAGGTATCATTTTTTTCCTGTGTTTTAATCTATTCTTTTCTTAGTTGCTCTGTAACACCTAGCAACCAAGCATGCTTGATCAAGTATATCTTCTTGTTTTTGTTAACAAAATCACCTTAAGATGATAATTTGATTCTTGTGTCCTGAAAATAAATAAGGGGTCTGTGTCTGAATGCCTAAGACTGGGAGATAAGCTACCAGAGACTGCAGTTTGTTTCCTCTTTTTTTCCCCAAGCTCTCTTGTGGTAAAAAGAGCTTGGGGATACCGCTCTGGAAGAAGTTCAAGTGCTTCCTTCCTGGGTTCAAGAAGAAAGGGGTCTCTTCTGTTTCACTTGGTGGGGGCAGCTAGCTCCCCCACGGCCAGGTAATCTGTGGCCTTGGGGAGCTATTAAGCAGAAGCCTATAGGTAAGGTGTTTTTTAAGGTCTCTTGCTGGCCTACACCTTCTGCACTCGGTGTGCCAGAGTGGAGAACAGCCCTGAGAGGAAGTCTGAAAATTACAACTTGCTAAATTAGAGTCAAATATAAACCACATATCTGACACTGTCACACTGTTTTCAGACAACTCCTTGGCATCAACTGATTCTGAAATAGGGCAGTCGACTATATGATTAACAGATAAGCCTAGGCTTATCAGTTAATCTTGTCAACTACTCACATTCCCCTCCCACCCAGCTGCCTCTGTATCAGAGGCAGCAAGAGTTCGGGGAAAAGTAGGTACTGGGGGAGCTGCCTGCCCCTGCCCCCCCCCCCGCCACGTCCCCAAGCGCTATTGGGAGGAGGATGGGCGGGGGGGGGGAGTCTGAGCTCCCTGAAGACAAAGGACTCCTGCCAGCCCAGGCCACCGCAAAGAGAGGGTGCTGCTTGGCAGCTTCCCTGTCTCCCCCTTGCAACAGCCTCTGTCCGCTGGGAGTTCGGATCCCTGCGGACAGGGGCTTCTGCCACCCCACACTGCTACCTCTGTATCAGAGGCAGCAGTGTGGGGTGGCAGGCAGCTAAGTCTGCATGGAGAGTTGGATTTTGAACCGTCTCCCCTTGCAGACTGGCTCCCACCTGCCACTTCATGCTGCTGCCTCTGATAGAGAAGCAGCAGCGCAGTGTGGCAGAGGGCTTCCCGAGAGTGGGACTGAAGCACATTGGCTACCGGCGCCACCCCAGGGGACTACTGAATAGTCATGTAAACACAAAGAATTCAATTACATGATGTCTAACATCCCTATTCTGAAGCTTTCCCTTCAGATTTCTAACCTGTAAATTGTTACCATACAACTGTGACCCAGTTTAAAATTCACAGTCTACTGTCCTAAACTGTAGCAGATAAGGTTTTTGCAGTGTGGGCTGGAACATGTAGGGCTAAAGGTGTTTTGGTCATTTAGCAGCTATCAGTAAGCCTTGTCACTGAATATTTTCGTATTTCTGTTAAGTGAATACTCTGTTAGCTAGTTCTCAGATTCACAATTCATTTCTAGTTTCAAGATTCTAGGGGAAAAAAAAACAGTATTTTGTGGAAAATAGTTTCCTCCTGTGATAATTGAAGCTTAGTTTTTTTTTTAATTCATTGCAAAATATCAATTCAAAAACAAAAAGGGTCTGTTTGGACACATTTCTCAACTCTCAAAAATGATGAAAAAAAGTTTTGAAATTGTAAATTGCCCAAAATGAAAGCTTTTGAGTTTCTAGTTCAAAACAGTATTTCTTTAGGAAATTTTAAATTCTAGTGAACAAAGCTCTACATAGTTGAGATTGAAATTATTTCTTTTGACAGTTCACCTTTCATCCAGTTTTCTGCCCAGTTTTAGTGGCTAGATGCAGAAAACAAGATGGAAAGGTCACTTGAGCCCACCCCACCTCCCTACCTTCAGCAGATGCCAGCTACAGCCCTGAGGAAGCTGGGGACGGTTGCCCAGCCAGCCGCTCCTGGGGCAGGTGGCTTGCTCTGGGGCTGGGCTGAGGAACACAGGGCCACTCAGACTCACCCCACCTCCCTACTTTCAGCTGTGGCTGCCTGGCCAGCTGTTCCAGTAAAGATCAAGACAAAAGTCTGGAATAGAATTTAGGTAAGTATGCTATTTATACAACATGTTAAAAAAAAGTTTTACTTTCTGTATTTTCTTAACAGGAATTTTTTCAACAACTGAACTCATTTCTGCAACTATAATCTTCTGTTAGAGACACTGCAGTACTTCCTGATGCACATAGTTAGAATTCCACAAGTCAACGACCATGAGTTCAGGTGAGGAATGTGAAAATACGAGTGAAGACAGATCCCATAATTAAAATAAAATGGATAGAAGGTCAAATTACACAAAAAAGTGCATAGCCACATATTTACCTTCATTATGTGCATAATAATTAAATTCTCTAGCAGCCTCATACATACAACATAACCTGGTATGCACAATTGCAGGTATTAGTAACGAGAAGACTTGCAGAGCCAGAAGGGAAGGGGGCCTGGTCCAGAACCAGGAGAGCAAGACAGAGAGGTGGTGTGCAGGCCAGCTGGCTGCGGCAACACTGGCAGCCCAGCAGTGGCTGGGGGGGGGGGGGGGGTGCGTGTGGCTCTTGCAGCAGGGCCTGGGGCTGGACTGCCCAGCTTCAATGGTGCTCTGGGGGCAGGGGGAAAAGGACGTCACAGCAGTGGGGCTGGTATGGCTTTCCCTCCTCCCTCCAGTCTGATGCTGAGGGCCAGAGGACAGAGATTTGGGGCAGCTGGGCCACTAATCTGAGCTGGTGGCAAGCAAGATGGCAAGCCCTGTCCCCAGCTGGCCACTCCATTGGTGGTGGGGCTGTCCCCAGTGGTCACTCTGCAGTATAGCTACCCCCTGTGGTGAGTGTGAGTATAGCAGCCTCCCACTCAGCCCCCTCCCATTCCATGTTATGGAAAACAACTGAATTCTGGGCATAACCCATTTTCCTAGCACAATCAAAATCTGATCAATTTGGTGGTCCTAGCTCTTACCACTTGGGAGAGTTCTTGAACAAAACAGACTCACTTGCACTGAAAATGCCACTTTTTACCATGAAATATTCATCTTCTAGGTTGTTCTGGGCTACATTGACAGTCCTATTAATGTTTGCTATATCCCATAATTCACAGCAACAGCGAAATATTCTTTCTAGTCTATCTTTCACCACAGAGGGTAACTTATTTTTAGATTAGATACCACGCACATATGAGCAGCTTGCTTTAATATCTATACAGTCATACCTAATTTAAGTTGAAATTCAACTGGCTAGGAACAAAGTACGCAGCTCACCTAAATACATGCCACTCACCTGCTCTAACTTACTGCTTTGAGCAGTTGCTGGCTTAATGGTAACAACTTGTCACTTCAGAAATGGCCCCCAATATCTGCATAACAGAAGACCCCATCTTATTCTTAGAAATTATTTTCATTGTTGTGGGTTCCCTTTATTATCATCCTCAAGAGATTTGCTCTACTGAAGCCCAATGAGAAATGGCTACACATTTCCAGATTAGACTAATACATTTTTGTATTTGCAGACATTACAAAAAACTATTCAAGTTATTTATAAATGATCTACAGAAAGAAGTGAACAGTGAGGTAGCAAAATTTGCAGATGATACCAAACTGCTCGAGATAGTTAAGACCAAAGCATACTGAAGAGCTTCAGAAAGATCTCACCAAACTAAGTGACTGGACAACAAAATGGCAAATGAAATTTAATGCTGATAAATGTAAAGTAATGGACATTGGAAAAAAATAATCCTAACTATACATACAATATGATGGCGAGTAAGTTACCTACAACTACTCATGAGAGATATCTTGGAGTCATTGTGAAGAGTTCTCTGAACAGATCCACTCAGTGTGAAGCAGCAGTCAAAAAAGCAAACAGAATGTTAGGAATCATTAAAAAAGGGACAGAGAATATCTTATTGACTCTATATAAAATCATGGTATGCCCACATCTTGAATACTGAGTACAGATGTGGTCGCTTCATCTCAAAACACATGTATTGGCATTGGAAAGGGTTCAGAAAAGGGCAACAAAAATTATTCGGGGTGTGGAACGGGTCCCATATGAAGAGAGATTAAAAAGACTTGGACTTTTCACCTTAGTCTCATCTTTTCTAAGGGGGGGGGGGGGGAGAGGGGACATGATAGAGGTCTATAAAATCATGACTGGAGTGGAAAAAGTGAATAAGGAAAAGTTATTTACTTATTCCCACAATATAAGAACTATGAGTCACCATATGAAATTAATAGGCAGCAGGTTTAAAACGAACAAAAGCAAGTTTTCCTTCACTCAGTGCACAGTCAACCTCTGGAACTCCTTTGCCAGAGTATGTGGTGAAGGCTAGGACTTTAACGGGGTTCAAAAAAGAGCTAGATAGATTCACAGAGATTAGGGCCATCAATGGCTATTAGGCAAAATGGGTAGGAATCATGTGCCTAGCCTCTGTTTCTCTAGAAATGGGTGACAGGAGAGGGATCACATGAGGATTACCCTCTGGGGGCCATCTGCTATTAGCCACTGTTGGCAGACAAGCTATTGAGCTAAATGGACCTTTAGTCTGACCCAGTATGGCCGGTCTTATGTTCTTACACATATGGAATGTTCAGAGCAAGTCACAGTGACTTCCAGTTAAGCTAGAATTTAGTACAAGTATAATTACTGCTTAAGATTTGGCATGGACTTGACATGTTTTTAATCTATCTGTATGAAGCCTGAACACATTTCATAACAAATCTGTTCCTAGACTGAAGCTGTATTTTAAAAAAATAAATAAATAAAAAATAAATGTATGTGGGATAGACCAATTAATTGTAAAAAACACACACTTACCTGGACTGGTGTTAACATGGTGTTCTTAAAGAAGATTAATCAATACATACCAAAAAAGGAATGTTAACATTGTTACCTATAGAGATCTGAAAATCTCAAATTGGAGAGAAGATGTTTTAGCAACTTTGAAAAAGTAGTACTTATTTAGAAAAAGTATTAAGAATTAAAACCTAGAGAAAACGTTGATACTGAAGAATTTGAAACAGGATTGGACAAAGGATAGCATGAGCATTTTTAAAACTACATATATTTCAACAAGTACTTACTAATTTGTTTTCTTGCATGTATATTCTTTGCAACTTCAGACATCCTTTAGCTATAATGATCATTCCTTCATCTGAGATCTTGTAACACTGGCCAAAATGAATGTCTTTCAGTTCTCTGCACTTTGAGCCGAGCTGCAAGTAAACAAATTAAGGTTAATACTTAGAGGAAAACAAACAAGGAATATGAATGTATTTGTAGCATGTTTTTGAAGCACACACTCTTCTGGAGGATACACTAGTATTGTTCACAAACAAGTTAAAATTATTGTTTTGTTCCTATAGTATGATGAAACTGAAGAACCTGTAACAAGTTTACGACATTGTCTAGGAAAATCAGATTTCTGACACGACAAATTTGAGTTGCCAAGGACAATTCTGCTCCACGCCAATTCCAAAACAGTTGTTTCAAAAGACATTTTTTTTGCAAATACCAGATTAAAATTAAGATGAAATCCTTCTAATCCTCCTTACGATTCAAGAGGCATATCTAACAACAATAAAAGCAGTCAGGATCAACCAATTTTCTCTTTCATTCTACAAGTTAGATATTTAAAGCTTAGTTCCAAATGGCAGCCAAGCCTTGAGAAACTCAGACATAATAGCCAAAGTTCATAACATCATCAACTAACAAGAAATTTTAACAGCTACATGCACAAGTAACCACTCAAAAGAAAAATGAGGGTTTTATAGGCAACTGTTCAGAAAAAGAGCAAATAACTGCAGACCTACCAACCAATGGCAAATAAAAACAAAATTTCTGAAAGCCAAGATCACCTCAAAAAGTTCAGAGGAACATGTGATCTTCCCAGAGCCTCCTTCATTGACTGACCAGGAAACCTGGTTCAATATACAATTCCACAAGTCCGGTAAAGAAAATTTAGATACAATAGCTCCTTAGTATAGTACATTTACGTTTAGTGTAAGCTAATAAACATGATCCTAATCTAATTTCAGAGTAATCAAATGAGTTGAACAAACTTTCAAAATATTTTAAAGAGTATTCTTTTACACCTGTTCTTTTTCCTTTCCATTGTTATTTCCTTCGTTGATGAAAAAGAGCCAAAGATTATTAAATGCCCCAGGTAACGCACTTGTATTTCCTGCATAATAAGTCAGAAAAATGCTCTTGTTGATTAGTCCATTTTGTAAAAACTCACATGAAAGAATCTAAACAAAACTTTTGTTCCTCTTAGAAGCTCCTGCAATTAAAGAAGTTGTGTACTCCCATTCAGGACTGCAGCTACACCGTGTTTATGCATTCTATAGAGAAATAATAGTGCCTTGATTAAGGCCAAGGTTCAATTTTTCCCCTTTAAGAAGGATTCACACACACAATGAAGTGCATCTTCCCTACACTTACAGCACTTGAACTGTGGGGGGGAAATTATGGGCATTTTAAAAACTAAATCTGGTTACTTTTTTAAAATTTGAGAAACGTTTTTTTAGGAGCTACCTTGCTGTCCTTTGACACTGTTAAGTCACTAACCACATTCATCCAGTGTATATATTTTTAAAAGTAAGCTGTAATGAAGGAAGTTAGCATCTGCTGCAAGCTCTAGAAATGTTATTAAATGTCTCCGAATATTTAATATTTTATTGAAAGCCCCAGCTCCTGCAGGTGGGAATCTCAGATCTCATACAGAACAACAAAGTCCCACACCCTTATAGTTGCAGAGAAAAGTCTGAAAAAAAATGTGTGTGTCTCGTGCGTATCCGAAAGATGCAGGTAACAAAAGGCAAATTGCGGGGGGGGGGGGGGGAAACACACACACACACACACACACACACACACACACACCCCTTAAGATTTTACTTCAGAGGTCAGTCTTAAACACCAAGTAATGATTTCTTTTTGTGGACTGATGCATTAACATTTGATGTTGGGAATACTGTTTTAATTATTTTTTTTAATGTTCCCCATTTTTTTCCCCATGTACTCAAAATGGTCAATATTTGCCGTAACTGAAAATTAGACTAACATTACTGAATGAGATTTAAACGAAACTGGAGAGGACACTGACAATTTGGAGAATGTCTTTGCCTACTTGTGAATTTCATTTCATTTCATGGACACCAACTATATTCATAACAGTCAGTGCAGATTAGAACCTCTATTTCATGGCAAAAAACTGACTGCATGAGAAGCTGAAATATGATCATCAATCTAGGTGGAAAAAGGAAAGTTACTGCCCAAGCCATTCACTTCTACCATCTTCTGAAAGCAATCTGACTTCAAGAACTAGGGCACTAAGTAAAGAAGCAAGCAAAGACATTACAGACTGATTAGAGAGATGTTTTCCTCCCCAGAGAACCATGCCATCTCCAAAAAAGGGAAGATACACTGGTTTTTCTTCTTTTGCTTTAGCTGTCTCTCTCCTGTGCTGTTTAAGCATGAAGTGCACATATCATCTTTTCTAAGGGCATACCTTCACCGCAATGTTACTTTGCATCAATGCAGCAAGCCTGTTATTTCAAAATAACAGGCTTCTTACTCCGAGTTCTGTAACCTTCACTTCACAAGTAGTAAGGGAAGTCAACAGAATATCCTTCCTTCAACTTCCTGTTAAGCTACTTAGTCTTCAGCTACGAAATTAACATAGTGAAGTTGTGTATCTTAATTTGACTTTAGCCCACAGTGTAGATGTACCCTAAGTGTCTCCTTTTCCAAAGCTTGTCCGACTTCCCCCGTAACTAGGAAATCCCCAATCTATTGTGTTCAGTGCCCACCTCGTGTCCCATGGCTTTTTAATGCTCCTAGCTCTGAACCAAGTCCAAGGACTATCCTTGGCTTAGGGCCTCTAGGTACACTCAGGTTACAATCGCTCCATGTAAGATATTCTTCTGAGAGTAGAGACTCTGCAATCCAAATGCTTAAGTTGCAGGATCAGGGCTATGACACTCCCTTCCCAACATTCCCCACTCTCTTTAAATGCATCCTCTCCGGGTAACAGAGGCACTCTGGGTTTAATGCTCAAATTCCAGATCACACAACAGTGAAAGTCAGCAAGTGCACAGATTTTGCACGTCAGTTTAAGAATACCAGTAGATTTACATAGATAGGTGAGAAATAACACACATATTCATGCATTTCCCAGCCTCAGGTTCCTCATCACTCCGGAAAGGTCTCCGAGTTTGTGTAGAGTCCTTCCAGGCACTGACAGTCTCTCTCCAGCAACTCATGGTTTTTCTTCAAAATCAAGAAGCTTTCTAGGTCAGTTAGTTTGACCTTCACTGATTTTTGACCTTCAACCCGACTTCTCATGCAGCCTGGGAAAATATGCCCATCTCTTCCTCTCTCCTGCCAATTTCCTCAATGTCTCAGTTTCTGAAGTTTATATGTTCCTCACCAACACATCTTTCTGTTCCTGGTGATTTTCCACTCTCCCCCATTCACCATCCCTCTTCAGAAAAACTTGGTCAAACTAGTTTCCCCACTAAGGAAACCTCCTTAGTATATTTTTTGTTAGGTCAGAGCACAATCATTACAGATAACAATTCTCCATTGTCCCTTGTCTGGGAGATAGATGCTAGATTACCTTACAGAAAAAGGCTTCCAAAATATAATAAAAATTTCCTAACAGCAATCTGAAATCATAAATTATAAGCAGACACCTGACACAGCGACACCTTCATCTGTCATGCAGTCCCCAGACAAACTATAAATCAGAATGCCACATGGATGTAGCTCCGGGGAGAACATGCATTAGCTACTGGGGAATAGGGATGTAAATGTGTATCCATGTACACTGTTAATGAATGAGTCTGGGCTCATCCGTGAATCCTCATAGTTACACACAACCTCCTCTTCACCCCAGTGCCTCTGTATCAGAGGTAGCAATGGGGCACAGGAGGGAAGAGACAGGAGCCAGCACTCTGTGCATGCTGACTCCTGAGGAGCAGCCTGCTCCTCACCCCGTGCCACTGCCTCTGTATCTCAATCAGCAGCGGGGGTGGGTAGGGTGGAAGGAACAGGTGGGAGCTGGTGCTTGTGGAGAGCCTGCTTAAAAGCTAGCTCCTGCCTGCCCCACCACATGCACACGTGTCAGGGCTGAAGGCAGTTCTATAGCAGCAAACTAGCCCAATTGGGGGTTCATATCCAAGAGAGTGTGCCAGAGAGCTAGAATTGAAGAGAAAAAGATAGTGTCTGGATGATACTCATACCCAGTGGCTTGAGAGCACATGGGATCCACAGGATGGGCCCAATACAGAAGACTGGGGATATCCACAAGTGGAAACTCTATGCAGGCTGTAAAAGAGTTCTTGGCTGCCTCACTATGTTGATGGTTGTCATAAGCAGTACCTCTATAGTTGTAATTCTGAAAAATCCAGTCAGGAGTTATCTGATCAGAATGTAACCAATAGCATAGTCCTCCAACCCACCCGAGATCACAGATTTGCAACTATACCTGAAGTCACTCTGGGAAATGCTCTATCCACCTTTTTCTGGATACAAGAGTCTGGCAATATCTACTACAGATCACAGGCCAGAGGCCCTCCACACTTCCAGTGAGGGAAAAGGGCAATCCCAAAGGTCCCTCATGCCATGTAATGAGTTAACAAAGTCTCCAGAATTTGAACAGCTCTACCAATCCCAGTAATATGGGCACTGTTATGCTGGAGTTAAGGTAAAAGACAGACCCCACAACACACACAGCGCTGTCAAGATTCTGAAATTAATTGGACTGCCTTCCAGATTTTCTCCAGTCTATTTAAGAGCAGCTTGGATAGACACCTATCATCAGGGATGGTCTAGACGGTACTGGATCCTGCCATGAGGGCAGGGGACTAGTCTCGATGACCTCTCGAGGTCCCTTCCAGTTCTGACAATCTGATTTGTCAATTTTATGTGTGTTTACTTTTTTTTTTTATTGTATCCCTTTGGCATATATGGTCATGCCAATTTTCTTCCACAATTTGATCTGAGGAAGTGGGTCTGGCCCACGAAAGCTCATCACCTAATAAACCATCTTGTTAGCCTTTAAAGTGCTGCATAGTCCTGTCTTTTGTTCCAGTTCTAGTGTTCTATGATTTGCAAAGGAGATTTATACCACTGTTATATACCATGAAGCTTTATCTCCCTTCCTACATTCGATATGGGTAACTATGTGGACATTGCAAAAGTGACGACGAGTCTTCTGACACCTTAGAGACTAACAGATTTATTGGAGCATAAGCTTTCATGTGCAAAGACCCACTTCATCAGATGCATCTGATGAAGTGGGTCTTTGCCCGTGAAAGTTTATGCTCCAATAAATCTGTTAGTCTAAAGTGCCACAGTACTCCTCATCGCTCATGTTGACATTACAATCTGAGAGTATGTCTAGACTACATGCCTCTGGCGACCGAGGCATGTAGATTAGGCTACCCGGCATAGGAAAAAGAAGCGGCGATTTAAATAATCGCCGCTTCATTTAAATTTAAATGGCTGCCGCGCTGAGCCGATCAGCTGTTTGTCAGCTCAGCGCGAGAGTCTGGACACTCCGCGGTCGACATCGAAGGCATTTGTCGACCTCCCAGGTAAACCTCATCCCAGGAGGCATACCTGGGAGGTCGAGACTCCAGCTGTTTGTCGGCTCAGCGCGGATCGGCTCAGCGCGGCAGCCATTTAAATTTAAATGAAGCGGCGATTATTTAAATCGACGCTTCATTTTCCTATGCCGGGTAGCCTAATCTACATGCCTCGGTCGCCAGAGGCATGTAGTCTAGACGTACCCATAAGGACACTTCACTGAGGTGAACCAGATAGCTCTTGAAACTGGTTGGTTTTTTTTGTTTTTTTTTTTTTTTTTTTTGCAGACAGACTGATGATATTGCATAGGTTACACTCACAATTTAGAGCACAATGTGGCAGCTTACAATATATTTTACTTCCATGTACATAAGAGGTGCCAATATACTTTACTTCCATGTACATAAGACCAGAAGTCAAACTGGGACAGGCTAAGAGGCTCTTGTACTTCTGCCTGGCAAAATAGTCTGTAGTTAGGCAAATCTCAGACAAAAAGTCACTGGTGTCAGAGTGCTATTTCAAGTGACCACTTTTTAATCTGCTATGAAAAAAAAAAAGATATCTTTCTTATGAGAGTTCCCAGAGGAAACAGTTTCTCTGATAAATACAGAAGGTGACTCTTTATCTTACCTCTTCACATAGACATAGCTGTGATGTTATCACTAATGACAGCCTTCTACTGAAATTTGTGTCCAACAAGCTTCATCAGGTTGCTCAGCTCTCTCAACCATTAATACACTTATGACATTCCTGTGGAGACCAATGAACTTGCACTAGCCAGTCTGAGGAATTCAAGTCCCCAGTCAAAAAGTTCATTTGTTGTCATCACCATCTGAAGTAAGTTGCCTGCATCAGAACCTGGACTTATGTCATGGGTGAAACATCTTGGTGTATTAAAAAACAAATAAATAAATACAAACAACACACACACACACCACCACTATCTCTCTGTAAGAACTCTTGAAACCTTGCCCAAGTCATAACCTCTACATAGAAGTCTTATTCCTGATAAACCTCAGACTGCACTCAGTCTAAGAACATTAAAGCATAATTAACAAATTACCAAGAGAACACAATGAGATGCAAACAAACTACGTAATTTATAAATCACTGAGTTTCTGGTACAGAATAGAATGAGATATTAATAAGGTCTCCATTGTAGTGAGGAAAGGCATAGCTATTTGGGTATACGCTGCTTGTTAATAACTGAAGTACCCAAGAACCATCTGGAGTGCAAGAACAAAAAGTATTTCAATGCACATCTTTGCTTAAGTGACCACATACAAAGGAAATGGCCTTCAATGGAAATGTTTGTGGACCAAGGCAAATTGGATGCATCTTCTGCACAGTCTGCATTAGAAAAAACTGACAGCCCTCAAGAACTGACTGAGGAAAAGTTGTCTTTTAAAGACAGATACATCAATTCTGTTAAACATCTTCATTTTGCAACAAAACCTCCTAGGAGTATTTAAGATGTTCAATGTCTAGCTGTAAGATTACTCAAGTCCTGTCTACAATGAAAAACTGAATCACCACTACAAATGGTTCCTGGGCTACGATTTTCAAATCATGACTGGACATCTGAGCATGGACAGTTACTGTTATATCCCCGATATTTTCTCAAGTAATTAGAGAATTTGAGATCACCCCTTCTGATTTCCTAACTTGAGGAACCTTAAAGATAGGGCACTTGAAATTCTCACATTGACCGGGGGGGGGGAGGGAACCACCACCAAAAGCCCCTAGTCACTTTTTTTAAAAACTAAGATTATAAAAATGTGTCACCTCTTTTCTTTATGTAAGAAGTTGTTCCAGTGGTCAACCTCAGCTGAAATGCGTTGTCACATACAACCGTAATGGGAAGGCTGCATACTTACAGAATCCTTTTAAATAAGATACTTAGTTTTTTATCCTGATTT
This sequence comes from Pelochelys cantorii, assembly GCA_032595735.1. NCBI lineage: Eukaryota > Metazoa > Chordata > Testudines > Trionychidae > Pelochelys > Pelochelys cantorii. The sequence continues at coordinate 68,125,398 of CM064330.1, forward strand.
ATAGTTCACAGATGTGCAGCCAAGTATATACATGCCTAAACTGAAGGCAATTCAATAGCCACAGTGCCTGATGTACAGCCCACAATGAAAGATGTAAAAATTGAGTACATATTACAGTTCTGGAAAAATCCAAATGTCATTTCTCCCTCCATTTTAACCTATTTAAATTGCAAATGAGTTCAGTTGCACAGCCCATGTAAGAGTTCATGCAGTACATTCTTTCGAAATCCTATGTAAACGTGTAAGAAAACAAACAGGTAACTACATTGACATATGAATTTAGGAGCCAAACTTTAAGCTCTCTCTCTCTCTTTAATAAGTCCTAGCCATAGCTATTTTATTTGTCAGCCAAATACAGTGTCACTGTTTAATTAAGACTGCCCCTGCCCCCCACTTGTGTTTAAAGGTTAATTGCTTCCACCTAACAACATTAAGCTACAAAACTGAGAATAGGTAGTTCCATATCCTCAACTTTTCAAAAATGGACAAGCACTAAATGCACAGATACATCATAATAGTCAGTTGACTAACAATGTATTACATACTAGTTTACTGGTTGCTCATCTGCCTCTTTAGGGTCAGCACACACCTCACTTCAGTGTTGCTCCTAGCAGCCCTTTTGAGTCACAGAGACATTGGGATTTAGGAGTTAGGACACAAGAGTAATCCAGGAACTCCTTGAAGAGAATACCAAAAATCCTTTGAAGCCAAAAATTCAAGATGACTTTCTTCGCTTACTACCTCGTTCAATAGACACTTGTCCCATATAGTAGCTGTGTATAAAAATTAGACATGCTTGTAGGTTCATTTCAGCATCAAGCTTTATATGTATAATCTTAAGTTCTTAACTACACTCTGAAAAGTCATTTCACTTGACAAATCCTGCCAGACTCCAGAATCTTTCCTGATACTTCTTGTGTTTGATATTAGTTGTACCAAAAAACTTGACTTAATGTAATCTTTTAGGCAACTGATCTCAAAGTATAGATGGGGAAATAAGCGTCTCTTGGTAAGATCAGTGTATTGTTGAAGTTGAGTAATCTTGACTTCTTCCCCAACATTCAATTCAACCATCACCTTCAAAGATCTTCCCAGGCAAGCTTTGAAAAAAGGAGAATTACTGAATTTACATTGCCCAGTCTGTATTTTGTATTACAAAACACAAGGTACTTGTGTAAATATAGGATCTCTGTTCCTTAATTTATCTGTTCCTGTTGCTTACCCTTACTGAAGAGGATATAATCAGAGCAGGGTACAGATAGAGTCACCCAGGAGTTGCCCTTGTTCAGACAAACAAGGTGAGAAATATTGGGGAGGTCTATAAAGAGAGAGTCAAGATGGGCTATTACGTGGTGGAAGGAAATATGATGACAAACACATTTATTTACCAAAAGAGTGGCAGCAAAGCAATAAAACTCACCACTAACACAATAAGCAGCAATTATTGGAGGAAGAGCTAGAGAACTGAGAAACTAGAAACTTGAGAAGGTTTCTTCCCTCACTCATTTCTCCTGAGACTCACTTCCAAACTCTGTTTTTCCTCTCTCTCCATCACTGGTGTATTTATAATATGAAAATACGTAACAATCTTGAGTTTGAAAGAACATAAAATAAATCATTCCTTCTTTAAAAACAAGTTTTTAAACCTTTTAAAATTCTATTTTGTATATTCGTGGAAATTTTTACTATGCACACAACGTGTAAACACAATACACAACTTGAGGAGAAAAAACACCAGGTCTATTAGTCAGTCAAGTTTTCCTGTGACATACAGTTTTTCTTTAACTAGGTTTCAGCTTCAGAATTCTCCCAAAGTGGATTCTTTTAATTGTCATTTCAGAAGCAGAATTTTTTTTAATCTTGACTGGAAAGTGAAAAGTTACTTCATATAGTTTTAAAAGTAGAACATCTCTATACACCTAGTTAATTGAATACTCTTTTAACTTGCGAAAGGAAAATCAAAGGCCATTACATTTATGTGCAAATACAGAACAAGAAAAAATAATTCCAATCCTGAGGCAAAGTTCATAACTCCTGCATCCTGCAAAAATTAGGGCATGAGCTTCTTATAGTAGTCCTATTTCCTATAAGAACTATGCAACAAATGCCCTTTAAATTCTAGAAGAGCAACTGTTGGAGAACTTAATGGGCTAAAGAGCAACAGGTTACTTTTACCTTTGTGTGTGTATTTTGCAAGATATTCTATTTACATTACACCAGGCCAGACATTCCAAACAACATTTCTATTACGCAAAGTCTTTACGGAAAAAAAAAAAAACCCACACATTTCCTAACCCCCTTATATACCCCTTTATTAGGAATCTTTATACAGCTGGAAAGGACTAGCCCGGTTTTAGAAGAAAGTTAGTCATCACAACCTAATTCTGCTTCAAAACACAGGATCAACTTCATATTTTAGACCAAAATTAAATATTACCTGCTTGAGTCCTTCATCAGTGAGTCTGTCTTGATTGCCTACATGTACTTTCTGAAGCAGAGGACACTGTGAGGCAACTGCAATGATAGATGTGTCTGAAAGTTGTTTACATCTGTAGGCAGTATATCTTAGAAGTCCAGGACATTTAAATGCTAGCACACATACTCCTGTATCAGATACATTGCGACAATCAGAAATATTGATTTCAGATATGTTCTGGCTTCTTGATGCAATTTTTTCTAGCAATTCATCAGTGACCTGTCAACAAAATTCAAATTCTCAATTTAATATTGTCATTCATCTGGTACTTGAATTAAAAAACAAGTATATACAGAGTAATGGAGGAGGAGGTGTCATATGTGAACATTAGGATGTCAAATCCCTTTTTTATCAGTTAACTGCTGAAACATAACATTTAACAGGTTAACTGATGACGTTGGACCCCATGGCACAGGCAGGGCTGCAACAGCCCTCCGCCTGTGGCACGCTGCTGGAGGGAGACTTCTCCTGACAGCTGGTTAATCGGTTACCCATTCACATCCATAATAAATACCTTAGTACTATGGAAGCAGGAAGCATTTGCCTAAGTGAGGAAGTTAAATGTTTACATTTTTATATAGATTCCAAGTATGGATTGCTGCTATAAACTTGCCAGTTTTCTTTCTAAGAGTTATGCCCCAAACCATGATGACAGTTAAAGCTGTAACTTTATATGGCCTGCTTACACCCTGAACAGGGAAGGGGAAAGAACTAAGGACTTGTCTATACTTAACACACTACACCTGCACCACAGTAATTCTTCAGTATATACATTCAGTACAGCAATGGGAGGGGTTCTGTTAGCAAAGTTAATCCACCTTCCCATGAGGTGGTAGCTAGATCAATGGAAGAATTCTTTTGACAACCTAGTGTGGCCTGCACAAGTGGGTTAGTCAGCTTAACAATGATCTTAGGGTGTGCCCCTTTTTCATACTCCATGTATCTTAACTTCTAAATGGAGACCTGGCTTAACTCTCACGCTTCTTGTGTTACTTTTCTATGAAACACACTGGAGAGCTATTGTGCTCCTGCTACTTGCTGTTGCTCTTCACTTAAGAAGCTGTGCATTAGATAGCTTTCAGCAACTGTCCAAGAGCAGTTACCAACTCAATATTACGGTAATGTCAGTGACAACAGCAGCTTGCATAGTCTGATCACAACTGAAAAGATGTTGACAGAGAAAACAGGTGCAGAATGAGTCTTAAAAATAATTCTCAAAAGAAAATTGGATATTTAAATATGTCCGTTAGCTCACACTCAGTCATCTTTAACCAGCAATTGCTATGCACTGTCTTCCACAGCAGTGCCATTGGAATAGGACCCATCTCCTTGGCACCCACACATATTATATCAATTAAAACCACCAAAACATTTAGCATAACCCAAGTCCTTCAAAGTGTAAGTTGTTTAAATCCATGATGCAATTAAAAACTTCAAACTGGACATAGACAGAAAAAAATGCCTCACAACAACAAAGGAAAGTTTCCTTTTTAAAAATAGAGGTACAACAAACTAAGCTAAATTGACAAAACTGTTCATCACTCAACAATTACACTGGTTAAGATTTTGGCTTTGCTATGCGCACAAGAAAACAAAAAACTTGCTTGCCTCCATTTCTTGTAGAGTACAGGAATAAACATTTTCATATGTACTCAATCCATTTGCCATTAATGGGCCTCAACCCAATGGCTGAACCAGAATGATGTCCAAAAAAAAAAAAAAAAAAAACAAAAAAAACAAAAAAAACACCACACCACACCATTAGGATGGAGGACATGGCTCTGTGTGTGTACAAAAATAAAAAACCTAGTTTAGTATCCCATTAAATAATCAGCCACGTAGATTCATGGCCAAGTATTGTAACTGGAAACAAAGATCCTTCTTGTTAGATCATTAGACCAATAGTTCTAGGTCAGACCATAAGAATAGTACTTCCACTGTATCAGAAGCAAGATTAAGCCCTGACCTCAGTGTAAAGAAAGGGACCACCTGACCAGGATCAAGTTATTATCTTCAATTTCCAGACATAAAACAATGGTCACATTCTAGGGTTGCGTACACTCTCAAGTCACTCTGATAATCCATTTTCAAATAAGAATTCAGTATTTAAAAATTAAAGATGACTGATTTAATTCTGAACTTAATTCACCAAGAGGACATATTCAGACTCCATCTTTAAGTGGTGCATCCTCTACTGATAAAGAGTCATTGGGGGGGGGGGGGGGGGCGGGGGAACCACACACCAATATGCCTCTCTGTAAAATTATGCTGAACCAAGTATCAACTGGACAAGACCTCAAAAAACTAGGTCTCGTAGCAACCAACTACCAGTTCTCAACCATTTAAGCGAAGACAGATCTCTCATCCTAGATGAGCCATTAGAGAATGGTAGTCTTATTTACATGAAGTATCCAACGCATGGATGGCACAGACCACTTGTTTTAAATAGAGCATATCTGCATTCTGTTCGAAAAATGAATTAAGATGTAATTCAATCATCTTCTGCTTCTATCATGAAAATTGAAGTTGAAAAGTAAAGGAACAAAGACCACCTATTAGAGTGCACTTCACAGTTTTGATTTTAGTTTTTACAAGTTCAGAGAACAAAATTTGTGCGGTCCAAATGCTTAGTGTTTCATGATTGTGTTCATACCTGCTGACGATTACTGAGATCCAGCTGCTTCCAGAACTGAAAGTCTAAACAGAGGTCACGCCAGTATTTACAAACTAATGAGGCTGAAAGGCAGCGCTCATTCAAGGATAAATTGGAAAATATCTGTAAAGAAAAAAACAAACACACAAAAGGCTTGTCAGGTTTTGTAACCACATATGAGAGACAAAATTTAATTCTTTCCTTAGTGGATCATGAAAACCTGTATATACACAACAGAAAAATATTAATATAGTTATAACTGCCACTTGGTTCTATTCTTTGCCACAGACTTGTTCAGCCAAGGGATGAACAACAGGACCAACAAAAGGGCTTTGTTGAAATATTAATATCAGTTATATAAATCACAATGGTATAGAGAATGGATTCTACTTAAACATTAGTTCACACATAGTGCTACCTTTGATGTTCTGCATATGCTGGTGACATGGCACACCTTTTCAAAAAAACGTAACAATTAACCGAAACACATTTTCATTAATCTTTTAAAAAGCAACTTTACTTCATCACATATGGAGATAGTCCGGAGTTCCAGCAGTACACATCAGCACAATGCAAGAGATCAAAGCACAGAATTAGCATTTTATCCGTATCACTACCCTCCAGAGGCTTTGAATGATATAAATGCCCTGATGTGCAAAGATGGAACCATCTGTGTCACTCCACAAAGGGCACATGGGAGCAGAAGTGCTGTGAAAGGAGTTACACCCAGTTCTCTTTCAGAGGCATGGCTCTAATGCAGAAAAAAAGAAGATTGTGATGAGATAAAAATGAAGAACAAGTGCCATAAGCTTTCATGGTATTTGGAGACAAGGAGTGGGACGAGACATATCATCCGAAAGTCACTAGCCCAAAATGTAGTGAAAAGGCATCATCAGAGCTGTAGGGAAAAGGTGCCCAACTGTACAAGTTGCTAGCCCTGCTACTTGTTGGCAAACATGTCCTGATAATGCTGCCACCCAGGAACAATTAGTTAATGGTTCTACTTTTTATTCCTAGGGAACCCTAAAGTAAGTTTAAAAGAAAATAGTCCAAGACACAATGGTGGAAAGCTCAGAGACAGTCAACTCTTTACAGCATTACAGTAAATAGTGACTATTTCTTTATTAACAAGGAGCTGACAAAGGCTTGTAACTTGCTGTCCAGTTTTAGGAATGAACTGTGATACTCTCCAGTGATATAGTCCAGAAATCTCTCGAGGCCCTGAAGTAATCTTTTATTATGAGATTAATTGGAGAAAGGCAGGGTCACTTGTGTGGGAGGAAGCACAGGGCTAGCAGAGGAGGGTGGAGAAGGCACTGGGGGGGGGGGGGTGTCAAGGGACAGGGCTAGTGCTGGGGGCCTAAGGACAGGGAGGGGGTCTAAGAGACCAGGGGTTGGCACTGGGGAGGGCTCTGGCGGGGGGGAGGGGGGGGTTGTGTGCAGTGGGGCTCTGAAAACAGGTGGCTGCCCCTGGGGGGGTCTGGTGGTGGATGGCTGTAAGGGACGTGGGGCTGGCACGAAGGAGTTCGGTGCAGCAGGCTCTGGGGTCACTGGCTAGCGCTGGAGGGTAGTGGAGGGGTGGGGGCTTTAGGCGGACTGGTAACATTTTAAGTGATATGCATTATTTGCTTCAACGCCTCGCCAAGTCCTGCGCTCTCCCCCAGATGCCAGGGTGGGAGGCCACTTCCGGGCCTTGCTAGACCCCGTTCTCCCCCCTCACCCACTGGAGGGGGGGGGGAGCATTCCGAGGCCTCACAGGCCCCACGCTTTCCCTCTGCCAGGGAAGCAGTTCCCTGAGCACTGGGGAAAGAGGAGGGGCAGTGGGAGGAGTCAGGCAGGACACAGAGTGATATGCTGACATCACTGTCGTCCCACAGGAAAAGTTTTTTCTTTTTTTTAAAAAAAAAAGAGAGAGAGATAAGATAGGCTTCTTATTTTGGAACATCACCACCAAAGACCATAATGGTGATGCTGTAAGTTTATTCAGTTAGTTAACCAGACTTTACATCCTAATTCTCATACCGTCATAATACACTCAAACTCCTCAACTACAGAACTAACTCCTCCAGATTTAACACAATCACAAAACTCAGAATGCAAATATCAACCTGAACAAGAGATATCTCTTACTAATAGGCATATTTTAAAAATGCATGTTTTATTTGTATATGAAACCATATGAAGTCAGAATTTGATTGAGCGTTAGAACTATAACATTCCTCTCAATAAAGGAAACCATTAAAATTAAGAAATAATGTATCTTTCTTTAAAGATACTACCAAGATAACAACAAGTAACATTCTCTAAATTCATCTTTTTCTTGTATACAGGTCTTCAAGCTATCCACGGATTGTTGGTGTGTGTGGAAATTTCATACAAACTCTCAAACTAACTGCAAAGGAAAAGTTCTCTGTTGGAACTATACTTACTGCCTAGAAGCCCTCATATTATGGAACCAATAGTTAGAGGAAATAAAGGCATAGCTTCTAAATTTTATAAACTGTTTTGTTTTTTAAGTGAAAGTTGTTGATTCTGAGCTCCTGAAATCAATTTACTTTGAATATTAAGATGTTAAAACTAAATATTTACAATTAATTCATTAGACATTGTGATATTTGTATATTAATACTTGAAAAGCCATCCACTCATTTTTTTAATAGGAAAAGACGTTGAATGCTGATTAAAGTGATTCAAATTCAGCTGCCAAAAATTGTTATAAAAGAACATTTTAATATGAACTATGTTATATGTAAAATAGCAAAGTGATTTTAATACAGACAATACATTTTAAAGTCATCCAAGCTTTTCATGTTTTTACATGTTTTACATGCTTATGAAACAAACTATTTCAGAAAAAATGCCATGAACTAAACCATTAAGAATCTCTCAAAACAGAAATAAGAGCGTATATTCATCCTTCGTGTAGGGATGTTAAATTTCTTTTAATCAACTAGTCAAGTAGTCAATGGAATTAGTCAATAAGGGGGGAAGCTGAGGACTCCCCCCAGCACCGGCTCCTGCTCCCCACCCTTGCTGCCTCCAAGGGGGGGAAGCAACTAGTCATTTGACTAGCCGATAAGCATATGCTTATGGAGTAAGTTGACTACTTGACTAGTCACTTACATCCCTACTTTCATTACACCACCCACATATGCATCAGCTCAGTAAGCAGACCCACGATGCCCCTTAGGACTTCAAGCTAATGAGTCAAGACAGACATGGAAACCTTAATCAACAGTCCACAAAGGTGGTGTACTCTTTACCCTGTATTCATGACAAGAAGGAATTAAAAAGCCTCTTGAAACTAACCTGGCTAGAGCTTTGTATACACTGGCACTTTAATTGGTAAAACTTTCGTCATTAAGGGGAGTGAAAAAACCAGGAATGTTGAACTCCCAGTGCAACCCGGGGCCAGCGGGAAGTCATGCTGACTCCAGGCTCCACGAGGGCACTTCCCCCTTTGAAACACACAGGAGCCCCCGGGACTGCCACTTTGAAGTACCCTCTCTTCCCCTGCCCCCTTTGCTGCCTCTATCTGATAGACACAGTAAAGGGGGGAGGGGGAGAAATCAACTAGTCGACTAGTCCTTAACATCCTTACTTCTGAGTTCATTTTGAACACAACACTGTATTAAAACTTTAACACAGGATACAGGCTAGGGATGTAAGCGACTAATTGCCTAGTCGACTATCCAATAAGCAAAAGTTTATCGGATAGTTGACACACTAGTCGATGAGTCGTCCCCCCGCTCCCTTGCTGCCTCTATCACAAAGATAGGGGTGGAGAGAGTGCTGGAGGGAGCCAGCTTAAAAGGCAGTTCTCCCAAGCCTCAGCTCCATGGGAGGGGACCGAGGCACAGCAGTAGCCAGCTGGGGCTCTTGTACATTTCAAAGTTGGACCACCACATGAAGCCTGGGCCAGTGAGGAGTCCCCCCACTGGCCCCAAGCTCCATGCAGCCACTTGCACTTTGAAATGTACAAGACCCCCCCCATGGCTCATTTCAAGAAGTGCCCACATGAAGCCTGGGCCTAGCAGGGCACTCCCGGCTGGCCCAGGGCTTCACATGGTATGTCAGCTTTAAAATGGACAAGAGCCCCCTCTGGGGCTCTTGTCCATTTCCAAGGCAGAATACGGAAGATGTTATCGACTAATCAAATAGTCAGTTTAAAATCCCATCAACTATTTGATTAGTTAATTAATTGAAATTTAACATCCTTAGTACAGGTATTGCCCCATGTATACTTGGTAAGAAAAGGGGTCAAATTCAGAAACAAACATCAGCAAATTACACAGTAATATTTTATTGTATCCCATCATCTCCTCCCTCACTTACTCCTATGGCTCATAATGCGCACATTCAACTGCAAAATTAATTATATTCAACAATGCTTGTTAGGAACATTATTCTCTACCCTATTTCTGTTCTCCTTATTCAGCTTATTTAATCTAAAAGCAGATTATTTTGTCTTTACCTTATTTACTTCACATTCACCTACCAATGATTATTTTGATGGTGTTATTCATCATGCTCTCCAGGTTATGCTAACACTGCGCATTCAGTCCATCTCAGAACATATTTTTCCACCAGGAATGTCATGAAAAAACATCCCAACAACTCATCTCAGTTTCTGGCTGCTGTATTGTTCACTAGGCAGCCCAAGTATCCAGCCTGCCCTTCACTGGCTGTAACTCTAGCGCTGGATACCTGACCCACAAACGCCTGGCTCCACACATCAGCTCCAGAGCACATAATGTAATCAAATTAACCCAAAAGTTTTGGAGAGCAAGAAGCAGTACAGGTTCATTCCAGCAGGGCAGAAAAAGAAGGCAACCAACTGCAGCAAAAAGGCATGGCATCTCTCTCGACTCAGGCAGGTAACAATTACGTTACAGTGTTCAAATATTCAAAGTAACCCTTTATAGGTTATCAAAAATTAATATAGATTCATATACATGTGAATCAATCAGTCACACCTTTTCTTCTCTGTTGCTAGACTGTTTCTTTCCTTTCACAAGAGCACCTCTTCTCTCCTACCAATCTCTCATTTTTCCTATGATCTCTTCTCCCATGTTGTTCTGTAACACTGTACAGCATTTTGCATAAACTCTTATGTTAAATTCACTGTAATTTTATCTTTATAGCACAAGATCAATGAGTCAGAAGTTTTTCCATGGCAAGTGTAAAAGCCCAATCCGTCATCAATTTCTGCAGAATTTAAGATGATTTTAAAAAAAAAAAAAAAAAAACCCCACAACCACACAGACACACCCCCCCACACACACCCCTTTCTGGAAATTATGGCTACAAAGATAACTTTCCAAATATGAACTAAAACATCTTCCTGACAATAATGATGCCTCTGCTGCTGCACCTCTTAGCTTCACGGAACAGCAGCACAGTGAGGTTAACAAACCTGGTCAGTTTCAGACTGTCTTTTTGGAATGCTATGAATATCAGTAAACAGGCAAAAAACAAAAAAACAAAAAAAAACAAAAAAACAAAACACACACAACCCAAACAAATCAGTTTCATGCATAGAAAAAATTGTAAGCAACTGTAGAAACAGACATTGGAATTAATCAATCATAGGAAAAGACTAAAGACAGGGACTGGAAGATAGTAGTGCCAGCTTCTTTTCTACTAGGGATGTTAACATGCATTTGATTAAGTAACCACAGGGTGGCAGGCAGCTCCCCAGGAGCTGGTGTGGGCGGAGAGCTGCTTTAGGCTCCCACCTCTGCTCCGCCCTCCCCCATGCTAATACAAAGGCACAGTCCAGGAGGGAGGCAGCACCCTGAAAACCAGTGCGTGCATACCGTGGGCCTGTGTATAACCATGAAGGTTAACAAATGAGTCCTGGCTTATCAGTTAACCATGTACGTGGTTACACTTTCACAGCCCTATTTTCTTCATACCTCCTTGAAGGAGCAGAAGACTACGAAGTTGGGAAGAAAATATGGAAAGATCTTCCCAATAGCTAGAGGGGGTGAAGCTTCAAGTTGGTCAGATGACTACTAGCTGAAAGAAGATATTTAAAATGAAGCCTCAAGCAAGGCCTAGAGCGGTGTTTCCCAGCCGGGGTTCTGCAGAACCCTGGGGTTCCGCGGACTATTATCAGGGGTTCCACAAGAAATTGTGGAATAAATAACGCTGGGCGGGGCCTGGAGCGTCTGTCACGCCCTTCGCCTTCTGCTCTGGCGCTCAGCTGACTTCTGTGCCACTCAGCCAGGGGGGTTTGGAGCATCTGTCACGGCCTTCGCCTCCCGCCCTGGTGCTCAGCTGACTTCTGCGCAGTTCAGCCGGGCTCGCCGCATGAGAGCAAGCGGCCATTTGGGCTCCGCGAGTGAGAGGCAGAAGGGGGAGGAGAAAAGAAAGAGAGAGGCAGGAGGGGGAGGATTTTTCCCCCCCCACCCCCAAAATCAATGATTAGATAATACAAAAAAAGACAGGAAAAATACTCCAATTTTTTTTTCTTACAATGTAAGCTGACACACACACACACACACACACACACACACACACACACACACACACACACACACACACACACACACACACACACACACACACACACACACACACACACACACACACACACACACACACACACACACACACACACACAGAGAGAGAGAGCTCTTTACAAAAAAAAATTTAGCAGTAATTGAATTGCACTCCCTGCTGTCAACTTTTTCTGGCCAAGCAAACGTTTTCATAGGTAGGGGTTCCTCGGGATATGAAAAATTATTTTAGGGGTTCCTCCATGGGAAAAAGGTTGGGAATCACTGGTCTAGAGAAAGCACCTGTGATGGGATGTATTCCCCAAACTGGTCCTGAGCATATACGTTAGCTGGACATGCCTAATTAACCAATTAGGGAGCAAGTATGGGAGAGATGTAGGCTACAAAGAGGGTACTAATTAGAAGAAATAAAAGTACAAGTGCTAGGCAGGAACATAAGGGACCTGTATAAAACTGAGGAGCAAGTAGCACCAGGAAAGCAGGCTGCTGTTGTTCCATAAGACAGGGGTAGGGAACCTCTTTTGGGTTGGGGCCACTGACCCATAGGAAAAAAAAAAAAAAAACCACAAAACCAATCCTCACTGTCACAGCCTCCAACTGAGGAGAGAGGCACACCACACATTCCCCTTGCACACCAGAGCCTGATGGGGCCCAACCTAGCAGATTTTGTGCGCCCCAGTCCCACGGTGTGGGGGAGGAGGGAGGCTGGAGTGCCAGTGCAGGCTCCCTAATTCTGGGGCCAGATTTAGGCAAGTTAGGGACCACATCTGGCCCCTGGGCCTGAGATTACCCACTCCACCCTAAGAGAAGGGTGTTGGGAAGCTGGCAAACTCACAGAAAGACGCTAAAAGTACAAGCCTTGGTTGCATGCTGGAACCCCGTACAGGAGGCAAACCTGGGTTCCCCCACTAGCCATTCGGTATTAAAAACATCTTACAGACAGTTGGTCTGAAAGGACTGTGATTTTCCCAAGAGTGAGACAGACTGCAGACAGAGGCTACATTTTTACTTCCCAGAAGATTGATGCTGTGGTGCTCTATTTTCCAGAGTTTGATTTAGGGGTCTAGTTAAAACCCACTAAATCAAATGCTGAGGACACCCCTGTTGATGCCAAAATTCTTACTCCTCAGTGAGAGCATTCTTCCCATTGACCTTCATCTGTGAGAACTGCACCAAAACTCAGCTTAAAGTACTTGGACTCTAGCTTCATTTTTTACATAGCTAGAACTGAATACCTTAAGCTGACCTTCAGCTGTAGTATAGACCTGGCCTGAAAGAAGATGGGTAGAGAGACAGCTGAGGAGAGCTTAGCACCTGGTACAGCTAATTCCCAAAACAGCCAAGAGGAGGTACCACAAATGATGAGAAAACACCATCCCAGGACCAAATCTTAAATACAGCAGCTCCAAACAAGAAGAAACAGCATAAACACCATATCCTGGCCAAATCTTATAGACATCATGTGTCTAATTAATTTAGTACCCCTGTTTAATATTCCAATTCTGCATAATCCATGATTATATTAATATATTTAAGTTTCTTACCCTTGTTAATGTTCCACATATGAATTGAGTGTAAACCAATGCAGTGTAGTCAGCCTGAGTCCTGAAACAGTAGCTCAGAGATTTGAATTCCCCAATGCCTACAATGCTTCAGATACTAATTTTAAAGCAATAAAGTTGTGACAATTTAAATTAGCTATTTAAGTGATTATTTTAATAGAACGGGGCAGAGACAGGGAAGAGGATAAGAAAAAAGAAAAAAAGCTTAACAAGTAATGAAAATAAAAGAAAGGTGGTGAGAGTATTTTAACATTTTGCTTTATCAACTAAGAAAGTATCTAAAGACGCAGTTAGTCAGCAAAAACCATATTCGACACTTCATATTAGGGATGTTAAAATGCATGTATCTGTGTAAACACGTAACTGCTGAATTTTCAGTAGTTACATATTTACACATGGAGAGAGCGAAGGGAGAGCAGGAGCCAGCTTTTAGGCCAGCTCTCCATGAGCACTGGCTCCCATTGCCACAAGTTATTCTGCAAAGTTCTGGGCAGGCTGTGGCCAACAGCAGGGATCAGGCCCTCCTGCACTCACCTAAGTGTAGGAGCTATGGGAAAGTAGAGCAACACAGCAGCCTGCTCAGCTCTACTCCATTTCCGAAGCCTGTGCTGGGCCGGAACACTCCCACTTCCTGCTGCCATGGTGAAACAAAGCAACCAGGCTAGAGTAGTATATTGTGGCAGAGGCTGCTACATCACTCTGCTTCCCTGCAGCTCCCTCCACTATGGTGAGGGCAGGCGAGGAGGGTGTCCCCAGTAATCATTCAGGCTACGTCCCGGTAGGGAACAGGTGGGGTGGAGCAGTGACTGGACTTGGGGGAAAGAGTACAGAAACCCCCCAGAGTCACAGGGATTCACATGCCAGCAGCCACGTACAGGCCAGATTGTGCAACTGCTCAGGTCGCAAATGGCCCACGAGCCATGCGTTTGAGACTCCAGACCTACAGAGCCTCATGACTGTCAGCCCTGTCCTGGGACTCAGAGATAGAGCCCTGCTATCCGTCCCATTCTGAGTTCACCACTGGATCCTTGCCCTCCCAGCTCCCGCTGTCAGCCCCTGAGGTGAAGGTGTGCAACTGCTCAGGTCGCAAATGGCCCACGAGCCATGCGTTTGAGACTCCAGACCTACAGAGCCTCATGACTGTCAGCCCTGTCCTGGGACTCAGAGATAGAGCCCTGCTATCCGTCCCATTCTGAGTTCACCACTGGATCCTTGCCCTCCCAGCTCCCGCTGTCAGCCCCTGAGGTGAAGGAGTAAGGGACCTTTACTATCACCCCCCCACATTGCTTCACTTATATCCGTACAAGCACTCTTCACGAAAATGTGCACCACCAGCAGTGGGAGAGCAACGTGAACATGAAAAACAGCAGTAATTATTGTGGTGGCCATATGTCAACCTGAAGTACATCAACTTAATTCTGTGGCAAAGGGAAGGCTTGAGTTTGACTTATGCCTGAGTATCTGCATAGTGGGGCAGGGGACGGGGGACATAAGTTCATACTTTTTTTTCTGAACAGTAGACAAGAAATAGTAAGGGCCTGATCCTGCTCATACTCACTGCAACAGGATCAGCATTTGTCTCTACATTAAATTTCTTACATGTGCCTATTAGAGTATTAACATCATGTATTGATGTAAACATACTTACAAGCCGTAGTGAAGAAAAGCAGTAAACCTGAAGCGCAAAAGCAGGATTCCAGGATATATTTGTACTGGATCATATGCCTGTGATTCAGCCCAGGATCAAAGCTAACTCCTTAGGATCTACACTGCAATTGTGCAGTCCCAGTGCTTCGACACAGAAGCTGAAGTCAACCTGGGACCCAGTTTCTGAGCCCTATTGCTTTGCAGTGCAAACGCACTCAAACTTGACTCAAGTCCTGGGAGTCATCCGGAAATACCCCACCACTCCATTTAACAAGATTCCTTAGTCTTCTCTAACCCAATAATCTTTAATCCACCATTGAAAACAGAAGACTTCCACCTCCCACATACAGTTGGCAAAAGGCAGCAGCTCAAGTCAGCATTGAACCATTCTTTCTGACCACTGACCTGCAAGCACAACTTCAGAGACCTCCTGGATTTGCAACAGACAGCAACCCAATCACGTCTTCTGCAAAATAAGCTTTTTCCTGGTAACAGAGTGGGCAGTAAAGTTTCTTTACAGTACCCAAGTCTAAGAACGAAAGCTTCCACCTTTTAGGGATCAGGCTACATGCTAGGGACTTTGGGGCTCTAACTCAGATCAGTGTCCTACAATGTGGATGCCAGAACCCTAGAATTTGAACCCAGATTAGAAAAGGCTTATGGTAGGTGTTAAATTCAATTCAGACACTCGAGGCCAGGGTTCCCGGAACATTAGTCAGTAGGCTCAAGTCCCACTAACCCTGGACTAACCTTGCCTTGTCCACCTACCCCTGACGCCCCAACCCAAATATCTCTATGCCACATTAAACAGATCTCTATCCTGATTCCCTTGAAACCGAATCAGCTGACACAGGTCATCCCCCTGGGTGTGTGGGGGCAGCGGAGAGACACACCCTGCATATCCATAGCCAGAGCCCCACAGGGAAGAGAGAGGGCCCTTTCTCACCATCCTGACAGCTACCTGAGCAGCACCACAGAGTCACTGCTCCCCCTAAAGCCCCTGGCGAGGAATCACTCCTCCCTCTCCCTCCCCCCCCCCCCCGGCGGGGTCACGCCCGCATCCAAACTCACCTTGAGAAGGATGGAGGGCGGTAGCTGGTTGATGTCGGGGGGCGGCGAGAGCGGCGGCTCTCGGCAGCACTCGCTGGGGTTCTCGGGCGGCTCCTGTCGCTCCGGCTCGTTGCTTTCCTCCTCCTCATCGTGCGGCGGGAGCAGCTCAGGGGCCAGCTCCCCCACGCCGCTGCTCTCCCCGGCCGGGCCCCTGAGCGGCGGCCCCCCAGCGCTGGCAACGCGGTCGGTGGCACAGGGCAGGGGGCAGAGCTGCTGCTCGCTCGGACACTGGCAGGCGGCGGCCTCCGGTTCCGGCGGGGCGGCGGCGCAGCGGGGCTGTTTGCAGGGAGGGCAGGCGGGCAGGCCGGCCCCTTTGCGCTTACACACCATGTCGGGGGCCGGCTCGCCGGGCGGCCGCGCCGAGCCCAGGAAGGCCCGCACGGGCGGGGGCAGCAGGCCCGACAGGAGCAGGCGCTGACAAGGGCCCCGCTGCTCCCAGGCGCCGGGCGGGAGGTGCAAGAGGCGGCGGGCGGCGCGCTGCTCCGGGGAGCTCAGGGCCGCGCAGCGAGGCGAGTCCCGGCCGGGCAGGGGCTGCTCCGGGGCGGGCGGGCTGGCGCCGTGCACGATGAAGCAGAGCATGCAGGGCCCGCGCAGAAAGCAGCTCCGGCTGCGCGGCGGCACCTTCCTCCTGCGGCTGCGGCGGCGGCTCCTCTCCCCGCTCAGGCTGGTTCCCTCCCTCGAGAGCAGGTGGCCCATATAGGAGGCTCCGGAGCGGGGATTTGCGGGGGCCCGGCCGCCGCCCCCGGGCAGGTCCCTTCGCGGTGTCAGCTGCGGCGGGTGGCAGGGGCCCGGTCGCTAGGCGGGGAGCGGGAGGCGGCGCCGGTTCTTCCGGGACATTGAACGGGGAGAAGCTTCCGCTACCGCCGCCCTGACCTTACCCAGAAGCCGCTCGCTGCCCGCCAAGAGGGGCTGCCCCGGCTCTGGCGCTCTGCGATGCTGCCGCCTACAGCCGGGCTGGGTTGGGGTCGCCAACCCGCAACTCCGGCGGCCGCCTTCCCCGGGCCCAGCCACTCTGCTCCTACAGGAGTTGCACTCTCCCCCCACACGCTCCAGGACAGCCCCACAGTCCTCAGCCACACACACAGCTCACAACAGCCCCACGTCCCTCACGATCCACTTTCTCCACAACAGCCCCTCTCCCTGCAGCCACAACAGTCCCCACTCCTTCCTCCTCACACAAACCCAAGTGCCCCGCTTCTGCTCCCCCATGCCACACAAAGGAACTTCTTTTAACACAAGCATATTGCTCCCTACTGCACCAGCTGAAAGACTACACACGCTGCCATGGGTATTGTTCGCTCACAATAGTCTGTGTGTCCTCCACAAATTGCCCCAAACATCCCCCAGGAGCTGCTTACCAATATGGTAATCACCTCCAAGAACAGCTTCCCCAAGAATTTCTATCAGATTCAACATTTCAGGGACTACTATCCCTCCCTAACACCTAACAAAAGAACTGGCTTTTAAAATAGGCTCCCCAAAGTAACTAAATTACTATGGAAAAACAACATTTCACAACACCGGACCAAATTCACACACACAACTTGCACCACCACCCTGTTTTTCCTGTGTACTGTACTGGACAATATGGCCCACGACCTGGGTTGCTGGGCTGTTCTTCCCCTTGATTTCAGTCTAACTGTAATCATGAGAATGCTCTGATTTTAAAAATACAGTGGTATTGTTGAGATACACACAAATAGCTTATTTTTTGGTAATTTGGATAATGTTTTAACAATAGTTTATTGTAACATTTTTATCAGAAAGAATTGTGTAAAACCATTGAAAACAGACAGCTATATGATATCAATATTCTGGAAAAGATAGGGATGTTAGATACCATGTAACTGAATAATTGTGTAACCACATCAATTTTTAGTCACTACATGACTGTTCGATTGGCTGCTGGCCCTGGCCCTGGCACTGCCCCGAGGACTGTGCGCTCCAGACCCCACTCACAGGGAGCCCCCTGTGGCAAGCCCAGGGCCCACTGCAGTCAGAGGCTGTTCCATAGCAGCCTCCCTTGCTTGCCCTCCTGCATCACTGCATCTGATAGAGGCAGCAGTGTGGGGGGGAGGGGAGGCGGAGCCAATGCTCGTGGGAAGCCAGCTTTTTTAAGCCTGCTCCCCTTGAACACTGGCTCCTGCCTTCCTCCCCCCACCTCATTGGGAGGCAGTAAGGCGGGGGGCAGGCAGCTCCATGGAGATAATATGCGCAGAGAGCTGGCTTAAAAGTCAGCTCTCCATGACTATGTCTACATTGGCGGGTTCTTGCGCAAGAACACATCCACACTGCCATGTGCTTTTGTGCAAGAGCATCCATGGCAGTGTGGACGCTCTCTTGCGCAAGAAAGCTCTGATGGCCATTTTAGCCATAGGGCTTTTCTTGTGCGCGTCCACACTGTCCTCTTGCGCAAGAGCTCTTGTGCAAGAGGGCTTACACTTGTTAGAAAAGAGCATAGCTCTTGCACAAGAAGCCCTGTGTTCCGACACTGTACTGTAAATCTTCTTGCACAAGAGTGGGCGGGCAGTGTGGACACTCTGTGAGTTCTTGCGCAAGAATGGCCGTTCTTGCACAAGAACCCACCAGTGTAGACATAGCCCATGTGTATTGGCTCCTACCATCCTCACTCTCTACCGCACCGGTCCCTCTGATACGGAGGCAGCAGCATGGGGGACAGGCGGCTCTGTGGGATCCAGTGCCACCGCACCATCCCACTGGCACCAGCTGCCGCCTCCCCCACCTTTGCTACCTCTGTGTGTGTAGTCAGCAGAATTAACCGATAAGCCCAAGCTTATCTGTTAATCATGTGATCCTCTACACATTAACATCCCCCCCAAAAAATCTTATTTGATAGATGAAAATGTTAACTGAAAAAATATCTCTTGATTATGTTAAAAGTTTTAAAGACAAGCATGTTTATGTACAGGCCTACTTCTGCAGACAAGCAAGTAACTTGGTTTATGTGAGTTGTTCCTATTGATTTAAGTGGAGTTAACAAGAGGAATGAAGTTACACATGTAACATATATTTCAAAATCACACTTAGGATGTCTACATAGCGTCCTTTTTGTGCAAAAACCTCTTGCGCAAAAGGGATCCAAAGAGGAAATGCAAATGAGAATGCGACATATGCAAATGAGCACTCCACTTGCATTTCCTCTTGCAGAAGAGGCTGGTAGTGTAGATGTAACCCGTTGGCTGTGTCTGTACTGGCGCGATCTTGCGCCAGAACTATGCAAATGAGGCTCAGCGTGGAATATCGCCGAGCCTCATTTGCATAACTAATGAGCTGCCATTTTTGCGGAAGAGGCTCTTGCGCAAGACGGAGCTGTCTACACTGCCCGTTCTTGCGCAAGAAAAACCCTCTTGTGCAAAGCCGTTATGCTGATTATTTTCAGGCATAACGGCTTTGCGCAAGAGGGTTTTTCTTGCGCAAGAACGGGCAGTGTAGACAGCTCCGTCTTGCGCAAGAGCCTCTTCCGCAAAAATGGCGGCTCATTAGTTATGCAAATGAGGCTCGGCGATATTCCACGCTGAGCCTCATTTGCATAGCTCTGGCGCAAGATCGCGCCAGTATAGGCACAGCCCTGGTGTTTGACTTCCCCCAGAATATGTCCCCTCTTTAGATTTTTTTCCCCAAACTCTAAATGCTCCAGCTGACTTCTTTTGGGTTTAATGATTTTAACAGTTTGGTCTACAAGAAACAGATTGTATAACTGGATCTCTTTTTAGGTCCCTGCAAAGACACAAGTGGTTAAATTTAAGCCTTAAAATTTATCCACTGGGCTCAGTGTTAATGGCAGTTTTGAGCTGAGCTTGTGTCTAAGCATTTGCTAGATTACTGCCTTAATAACTTTAATCAAAAACCCCAAAGTGCCTTAGTTTTTAAACAATATGGGGCAAAATTTTGTTCTTTGTTATAGTGTATAAATTGGGTTGCTCTTCATTTACATCATGTTCAAGTAAGAGGAGAATTTTGCCCTTTACTAAGAGGGAAAAACAGATTCTAATTAAAAATATATGATCCTATTGAGAATACCTACTATCAATAACAACTTTTTATGTTGGGATTACATGATCAATGACACATATTATTTTTGTTTTCTACATATATTTCCAATGCTGTCTTTAACAGCACAAGATAAGGTATGTTGCATCTTAAAGAAAAACATCCATATGAGAAAATTTAATCCGAATCTGTAAAACATTACAATTCATTTAAAAATTCAAATAGAAATTCATGTCAGATTTGGCATAGTTTTTCCCTTGATGTTCCAGATGTCCACTTATCATGGGTGTGACCAAGTTTCCCCACGGTCTTATAAAGTTTGTTTACAGCCACCGCTCCAGGATTTTAGCATTCTGTGCTGTTATTTAGCTCTCATATATCCCTAAATGTGTTCTAAGCAGTGGAAGTGTTAGTAATGTTGTTAGACATTATTGAGCTCCCATGGTTCAGCAAATTCTCTGGTTCAGCATCAGTCAGGTCTGGAAGGTGCCAGACTAGAGAGGTTCAACCCGTAGTAACCTTTGTTTAAAGTCAAACACAGTGATTAGTTGCACCTACTAAGAACCAGGAGGTGCGTGGGCACAAGCCTGCCCATGCCTAAAGGCGATGAGCGATTAGTTGCAGATCATGGTAGGAATGCTCTAAAAGCATGAAGTTCCCCTATCTTCTTTCTTCTCTTCTTATATGGTATATTTCCCCACACTTCTCATAATTTTTGTAACCCATTTCTGGATATTGTCTTTTTCTGGTGTATCCTTTTCAAGATAGAATGACTAGTCCTGAACACCAAACAATTTTCAAGAAGTGAAACTCTTTTTCCTGTCTGGATATAGTTTATTTAGATCGCAGCACTTCATGTGAGTAATTTAAATTATACCTTCCAATTTGTTACATTACATTTGTTAACAGTAACTTTATTTTGGCATCCTGCTGCAAATTGCCTATCTTTGTCTGGCATTCCTTGTAACCACATTGTTCATCCAATTTTTCTGATCATTAACTTGGGTTTGGGACTGCCTCATTGAAACTTTTTCTTTAATGAAAATGTATAGAATTTATTTATGCTATTAGTTTAGCATCTCTTAGCTAGTGTAATAGGATGCACCTTACAAATAGAAACAGGCCTTTTCCATTGTCCTATCCTGATAGCAAGAGCTAGAACCATGGATAAATAAACCTTCTGAATCAATTCTGCTAATTCATGGTGATTGTTCACTCCATTAAGATATCTGAAGTGGGGTTTTACTCTGGTCAGAAGGAACTAAGGGTAGAATCAGAAACAAGGAGAGCTTGAAGAGAGCTATGAACAGCAAGGTGAGTGTTGCGTGGGTGGGTGGGTAGGGGCTGAGTTGGTGAGTTTAAATTGAGGTTTATGTTCCATGAGTGTTACCTGTGTTTGACCCAGAAACCTCTTGGTTCCAACTGACAGAAGGCACACAAGAGTGGCATGTGAGGGCACTGTGGTGAACCAGTATCCCCGTTAATCACTACGATCATTGTGAAATGTACAAACAAATAATATTTATGAATATTATAAGGGATATAAGGAATTATGTGTCTGTACTGAAAAGTATGCTCTCAGGGCAAGTAACCAGGGGATGACATATCTCGGATGGATTCCTTTCAGGCAAGGTAACAGATTCTTATCTCCATGTTTGGTCATTGTGTACTGTATGCATCTCAATTTAGGCCTATTTGTATACTGAGCTAGATGCTAATAAAGAGATTGTGAAATCTAAAATAAAGTTTACAGGAAAAAACACCCACAGAGAGGAATCTTGTTATGAATAAGGACAACGGATTGTTCTGATATGGGGGAGGGCAAATAGAAACCCTGGAGCATTCACTGAGGAGGAAAGCAAAGTTTTGGGAGAACTTTGCTCTAAAACGGGTGGGGAACCTTTTTTGTGTCAGAGGCCACTGACCCACAGAAAAATCAGTTAGGGGTCACACAGAACTGAGAAGCAAAATCAAACAAACAAATAACCCTCACTGATGTGAGAAAGAATCAGGCACTCCCCCATTTCTCTTGCACACCAGAGCCTGGGGAGCCCAGGCTAGTAGATTTTATGTGCTCCAGTCCCCTAGTGGGACAGCAGGGGGATCTGGAGTGCCAGCATGGGCTCTCCTATGCTGGAGGGAACCCCTGAACCTCGGGGGCCCAGATCAAGGCAAGCCGTGAGCTGGATGCAGCCCCTGGGCCTGAGGTTCCCCACCCCTGCCCTAAAACATGAAAGTCTCTGGCTAAGTAACTCTGGCTTGTAGAATGCATGTTATGATTTTATTTTAGATGTTGTCATTTGTTTCCAATACTGCTACTTGCTATCAGTTAAATCTCTATACTTTGTTAAATAAACTTTTGTTTTCACTGTAAATGTATGTGCTGTGTGTTAAATAGAGCAGTGATCTGAGGTGAACTTGGGAAGCTAGAGAGTAATGTTCCTTTGGGAGCAGCAACTCTGTGAATTCTGTATTTCCAGGGGGAAAGGATCTGGACACCCTGGGTATGTCAACAGTACAGGATAAGGTCAAATTAAGGTACACAACTTCAGCTGCGTTAATTGCGTAATTGAAGTCAAAGTACCCTATCTCAGCTTTAGGCACTGTTCACACTGCAGGAGCTTCAAGAGAGAACACTCTCCCTTCGACTTCCCTTATTCCTCGTTGGAGCAGGACTACCACCATTGACCAGAGTGCCCCTCTCAGTTTGAATTAGCACGTCTTCACTACACCCGTTAATTCAAACCCTGGAAGATCGATAATGGCAGCGTCGATCTTCTCTGTAGTGTGGACATACCCCCAGGGAGATCCTCAGATGGCTCAGGAGTTGGTTTATGCCTATTGCTAAACTTTAAAGAGAGAGCAGTCTGTGGAGACTCGGAAGGCTGTGCTTCTATTGCCACAGGCTACTAGAGTTGGGGAGCTAACTCAGGCATGAACAAGACTTCCTCATGCTAAAAGCAGGTGATAACAAGGTGCCTCACAATCCTGTGTATCCCCAGCATACATCCCAGTGAGTTACCATTAAGGCCTCTCCTTCTGACTCGTCTAGAACTACCTATTTCTAAGGAATAAGTGTCTACAAATAGCTTCTGTAAACCTTGTTTAGACATGACAAGTGATCAGATAAGATATAGTTGAAGTCACTGAGCATTACTGCTATATTAGATTTAGTTATCTATTTGATCTCCCTCAGCACACAATATCTGTTTTCTGAATAGGAATTCATTAGTATAATGATATCAATATTTTGGAATTCTCATGCCTTGAACTTTGTATTGGTCCTAAAGAAATTTCATCTCATTAGATTCCGTGCTATCTTTCAGATATAATGCTACCTTCAAACTTCTGTAACCTACTCTGTCCTTCCTTTATGGATTATACCCAAGTTTTACTGCATTCTTTGGATTTTTGTCAATCCACCAAGGTAGAGCCTCAGCTGGTGTAACTTATCATATTTACACTGGCAGTAAAGCTTCCAATTTAGAAACACCAATCTTACCAATGACGAGTTATAGAAGTTATTTTTCCTGTCAGGAATAATAACACAAGTGATGTCACTGAAGAACAAGTTGACATTCCTTCACATTGATGCTTCAGGGCATTAGAAATCATTTTGCAGTGGTTTGAAGAACAAGAAAGCAATGCAATGAAGCATACTGCAATTTATGAACAACGCCTACTGTACTTTTGAGATGTTCGATTTTTTGACTGCCTCAATCCTCAGTTAGCCCATAAAATAGAGGTTCCTACTGCATGACAGCTGAGGATCTACCCCCACCAAGTTTTAGTAATGTCTATTATGTTATAGTCCTCTTCCATTGCTAAGCATCCTAAGTTTTGTTCTGTTTTTAGGTATATTGGCACTGAACATAGTTATTAGCCAGGCTTTGTTTGGAGAAGTGATGAAATCAGTAAGAACTGCTATGCAAAGTTAAGTTCATACTTTTATTTTTGACCTAATTTGACTCCTTTTTCTGACATATGTGTAATGACAACCCACAGACAGGCATCATCGGGGGATCAAAAGTGGGACCTCTGAAGTTTAAATCTATGAGCTTCCACCACATGAGCTAAATGACAAATCTCAGTCAAGGCTACAGCAAGCACATCACTTGGGACCTATGCACCACTAATGGGACACAGTGCACCACTCAGAACAAGCAAGTGGTTACATACTCCTCCTGAGGAGGGCAGCACATCATCAACCTTCAGAGACTGGCTCGCAACTAAATTCCTTAAATCCCAATATTTGCCATCACTTGTAATGCCTACCTACACACAGGTAGTAACAACAGGGATAAAACCTGGGACATTTGGGGTACATCTACACTGCAGCGCTATTTCAGGATACTTCCGGTATCCCGAAATAGTCATTCTGCATCTTTTGAACAAGGCCATTATTTCAAAATAACGGGCATGCTATTCCAACGTCCCTGTAAACCTCGTTCTATGAGGATTAAGGGACATTTCAGAATAGTGGTTTATTTTGAAATTTGGTGCTGTGCAGACAGTGCCAAATTATGAAATAAGCTATTTCAAAATAAGCTACACAATTTGCATGGCTCAAATTCCATAATTTACTTCAAGCTAAGGGTGCAGTGTAGATGCACCCTTAGAGCTAAACGCATGAGCTTGAGCAAAAAGATAGATATCTCTCTTTGATAGCCAAGGCTGTAGCAAGCACATCAGTCAGGGGAAAAGGGGGCTAGTCACCACTAGAGGGGGAGAGAGCACCATTCCAGCAAGCAGGAGTTACATAAGTAAAATGCTTCAGGGGGCAGCCGAGTTAGTTTGTACAGGAAAAAACAACAAATTGTCTGGTAGCACTTTATAGACTAACAAAACATGTAGATGGTATCATGAGCTTTCGTGGGCACAGCCCACTTCTTCAGATGACCGGAGTTTTGACTTTAGGTTGTTCAGACCCAAAATAAATAGGAGAGAAGGGGGAAGGAAAAAAAGAAGGGGGTGGGAGACAGGGAGCAGAGGGTATGGAAAATCAAAGGGAAAAACAGGAAGGTAGAGCTGGGAGTCAGTAAGTATCTGAATATTGAGTAGTCAAAACGAAGCAGATAAGAATCAAAGTCAATACATAGTATCCTTCTTAACATAGGAATCTACACAAAGAGCTGTTTGCACCTTCACTGAATCTTAGGTTGGTAGTGTCCCAGCCATCCTTCATCACGATTGAGTCCATTAGCATTAGAATTGAATTTGCGGATGAATTCTAATTCCAATTCTTCTCTGTGTATCTAGCTAGTAGAATTGGTTTGTGCAAGACAGCCACTTGAAGATCTTTTAAACAGTGATTAGGAAGATTAAAGTGTTCCCCAACAGGTTTCTGTATGTTCCTGTGACGGGGCGCGGGGCTCCGCGGACGTGGGGGCCCCGCCTCCCCGTACTCCGCCCGCTCGTGTGGGCGACGGCGGGTCCATCCCCGTGGCCGTGGCGGACTGCGGTGGGGCGTGGGGCTCCGCGGATGCGGGGGCCCCGCCTCCCCGCGCTCCGCCCGCTCATGTGGACGGCAGGGGGTCCGCCCCCGCGGCCCGGGCTGATGCGCTGGGGGACGCGGAGGCACCCGCTCACCCTGGGAGGAGGGCGGGGGGTCCGTGGCCAGGCAGAGCAAGCTGGCCGTGGGAAGGGGCCAACCAGAAGGAGGCGTGGGGTGACGTCATCACCCCGCGACAGGAGGAGGGGAGAGGAGGTGAACCAGCGAGGGATTCAAAAGGGGTCAGGCGGCCGGCTCAAGGGGAGGAGAGCGTGTGGAGCAGGGGCAGAAGGGGTGGCCCCGAGGCTGGAGGCAGGAAGGACGCCGTAGGAGACCTGGAGGGGCCGGCAGTGGAACGCCGGCCGGAACCCGGAGTGAGCTGTCGGACCTCTCACGAGCGGTGACGGGCCCGTCCAGGTCTGGACTGGAGGTGGGGGGGAGCACAGGGTCATAAGAACACTGGTGTTAAAGGGATAGCAACCCCGATGATGAGAGGGCTGTAAGCTTGAGGGGGAGCCAGCCCCATGACAAATGGTGGAGAATGCAGGCAGCTGGTCCTAAACCCTGGTGTTAAAAAGAGGAGCAAAAAAAAAAAAAGGAGAGACAATGGAAGTCTGGCAGTGGCTGGCGGAACAGCAGCAACAACAGCAGACCCAACTCCTGCAGCAGTTGGCTGCTCAGCAGCAGGAGCAGCAAAGACAGCTCGTTAGAGAACTGACGGATCAACAGCAGACGCAGAGAGAGATGTGGCTCCAACAAGGGGCCGCATTAGCCCGGGTGACTTCGGGGGCTGACGGGAGCATAGCAGGGGTGCCTCAGTTACCTATCTGCCTAACCAAAATGGGGCCGCAGGACGACCCGGAGGCCTTTCTCGAGACGTTCGAAAGGGTCGCTACGGCGGCCCGTTGGCCCGGGGACCATTGGTCCACCCTGCTGGCCCCCTATTTGTCAGGGCCGGCCCAATTAGCTTACAGGAGCCTGGATCCGTGGGAAGCCCTCAATTACTATAAGGTAAAAGAGGCGATCCTAGACCAAATCGGGTTGAACCCCAAGACATTTAGGCAGAAATGTCACCAAGAACGATACCCCACCGGGGCGCGCCCTAGGGCAGTCGCCCAAAGGTTGCGAGAAGCTTGCCGGAGATGGCTAGAACCCAAAAAACAGACTAGCGGTCAGCTGGTCGATGTTATCGTATTGGAACAATTCTTACAAATTCTGCCGGCCGATGCCCGCAAGTGGGTAAGGCGGCAGCAACCCATGACTGTAGAGGACGCAGTCATGCTGATGGAAGCCTATATGGCCGCGGAGGGTATGGGGAGACCACTAGGGCAACAGGGGAAGGGCGAGGGCAACGCCCCCAGATGGGCCCGGCCCAGACTCCCCGAGGCGGCCGGGGGCGGACCTATGGAGGACAGGAAAGGGGGGTCCCTGACTATAGATCTACCACCCTAAATAGTCTCCCTGGGGAAGGAATACAGGGAGACAAGACCCCGAGAGAGGAGGAGCCCATACGCCCTGCGGGGTCCGGGACGGGCAGCCGGGGGCGTGTTATGAGTGTGGCCAAGAAGGCCATCTCCGCCGAGACTGCCCATTCATGGACTGTTCGTTCGGGCGGGAGGTGGCCCTAGGCCCTAGGGCTCGACCTAAGGAAAATAAGAAAGTACTGGCCCAACTGAAGGTAGAAGGGCGGGAGGTCTGGGGCCTAGTTGATACCGGCTGCAGGCAAACCATGGTCCGGGCCTCCCTGGTCCCACACCCAGAGACCCCCGGAACCTCTATATGGTTAAAATGCATTTACGGGGACGTGAAGCCGTACCCCACGGCATGGGTAAAACTATCCGACGGACAGGACGAGGTGACATGCCAGGTGGCAGTAGCCTAAAGGTTAGAATACCCAGTACTACTGGGGCAAGACTGGCTGGGCTTCCAACGACTAATAGAGGGGTGGACCGCTCAGCCGGCCGGCGAACCGGAGATCGGCCGACCAGAGAGTGCGCTAGCGGCCCGCCAGGTTGGGCAGACCCGCGAAAGGAGTCCCAAACACACGGGAAAAGCAGGGAGAGACCTGGATGCTTCGCAGGACTGGAGCCGGACCTGGAACGGTGATGCTGAAGGAGACTTCGTCCAGGAGCAGCGGGATGACCCGTCCCTACAACGGGCCTGGGAACAAACAGGCGAGACGACCGACATCGGGGATGAGGACACAAGGCTAAGACAAGGGCCTTTTTTTGAGGTACGTGGGGACCATCTTTACCGGGTGACAAAAGCCACAGAGGGCGGAGGGACCCTCTGGCAGTTATTAGTACCGACCAGGAGACGTCGGAAGGTATTGGAATTGGCCCATTCAAACACATGGGCGGGCCATCTTGGAAGGGAAAAAACGCTGCAGCGTATAACCCAAAGATTTTTTTGACCCGGGATACATAAGCAAGTGAGAGATTTTTGTAACTCCTGTCCCGAGTGCCAGCTAACCCGACCACGGGAGGTAGCCAAGGCCCCCTTGGTTCCCCTCCCGGTGATAGGGGTGCCCTTTGATCGAGTAGCATTTGACCTGGTTGGGCCAGTCGAGCGGTCAAAAGCCAGGCACCAGCATATATTGGTCTTAATAGACTACACCACCCGATACCCTGAGGCGGTGCCCTTGAAAAACACCACATCACAGACCCTCGCAGGA
Source organism: Pelochelys cantorii (assembly GCA_032595735.1). NCBI lineage: Eukaryota > Metazoa > Chordata > Testudines > Trionychidae > Pelochelys > Pelochelys cantorii. The sequence goes on from CM064330.1 coordinate 68,153,546, forward strand.
GAATTAGTGAAGATCTTTTCACGGGTGGGGATACCACGGGAAATACTCACGGACCAAGGGACGAATGTCTTTTCTAAACTCATGGCGGAATTATGCCAATTATTACAGATTAAAACATTGCGCACCTCTGTATATCACTCGCAAACCGACGGGTTGGTAGAGCGTTTTAATCGCACACTAAAAGCTATGCTCCGCCGATTCACAGCGAATGACCCGCACGAGTGGGATAAGTTGCTGCCCACCCTGTTGTTTGCCGTCCACGAAGTCCCCCAGGCTTCGACCGGGTACTCCCGGTTCGAGCTCGCCTACGGACGACAGCCCCGGGGAATCCTGGACCTGTTAAGGGAAACCTGGGAAGACCAGGAAACCCGGGTCCAGGGAATGGTTTCTTATGTCCTTCACTTAAGGGAAAGACTGCGGCAGCTGGGGGAATTTGCAAAAGTTAACTTAATGCAGGCACAAGATAAGCAGACCTTTTACTATAACCGAGACGCACGGGTTCGGGAGTTTAAGCCGGGCGACAGGGTCCTTCTTCTACTCCCCTCATGCGAATCTAAGCTACTGGCGAAATGGCAGGGGCCTTTCGAAGTTGTCCGTAAAGTAGGGGCAGTGGATTATGAGGTACACTTGGTGGGGAAACGAAAGGGCACTCAGGTCTACCATGTCAACTTGCTTAAGAAATGGAACCCGCGAGAGGGTCTCTTCGTAGATCCTCAGCCGCGGCCCACAGAGTTGGGGCCGTGGGCCGGAGATCTGGAATCAACCCGCAGCGTAGACATAGGCCTGGATTTGATAGCGATTCAAAAACAGGAGATACGAGGTCTACTCCAGGAGTTCCAGGCAGTAGTCAACGCCATGCCAGGGTGTACCAACCTAATCAGCCACCATGTAGCCGTCAAACGAGGGTGTAGGGTGAGGGAACCCGTACGTCCCTTGCCTAGGAAAATGTGGGATACGGTGTGGGAGGAGGTGCAGAAGATGCTGCGGCTAGGGGTGATAGAAGAATCGCATAGTGAATGGCGCAGTGCCATCGTGCTGGTCCTGAAACCCGACAAGACCATACGCTTCTGCATTGACTTCCAAAAGGTTAACGTGATTTCTCGGTTCGATGCTTACCCCATGCCCCAGGTAGATGAACTCCTGGAACGGCTAGGCCAAGCCCAGTACATTTCCACGCTAGATCTCACAAAGGGCTATTGGTAAATCCCGCTGACACCCGCCTCCCGAGAGAGGACCGCTTTCTCCACCCCTTTCGGCCTGTACCATTTCAAAACCATGCCCTTTGGGCTCCACGGAGCAGCCACTACTTTCCAAAGGCTCATGGACCGCGTGTTAAGGGGACACCAGCAATACGCGGCTGTGTATATAGATGATATAGTAGTGTATAGCAAATCATGGAAAGACCACTTACAACACCTACGAATAGTCCTGGAGGCGTTGCGACACGCCGGGCTGACAGCGAACCCGGAAAAGTGCCACCTAGGGCAACAAGAGGTGACCTACTTGGGGTTCACGGTCGGGAGGGGACAATTGAGGCCCCTAGCCAGTAAGGTACAGGCCCTAGCCGACTATCGCCCCCCCCACCCAGACAAAAAAACAGGTCCGGCAATTCCTGGGCCTAGCGGGATACTACAGGCAGTTTATTCCGAGCTTCGCGTCAGAGGCCACGCCATTAACAGATCTCACCAAGAAGAACAGCCCGAAGCAAATAGTGTGGACAGAACGGTGCGCGCGTGCGTTCCAGCGATTAAAGACCGCTTTAATGCGGGCTCCGGTCCTAGTACAACCGGACTTCACAAAATAATTTACCTTGCAGACAGACGCCTCCGCCGTGGGCCTCGGAGCGGTGCTGACTCAACAGGTAGGGGGACAAGAACACCCAGTAGTATATCTGAGTTGCAAGTTGTTCCCTCGTGAACAACGGTATGCCACAATCGAGAAAGAAGCCTTGGCCGCTAAATGGGCGGTGGAGACTCTATGATATTATCTACTCGGAAATCCGTTTAAACTGGTGACCGACCATGCCCCTTTACGGTGGATCCAGGCAATGAAGGAAACCAACCCCCGGGTTAAGTGCTGGTACCTTGCCTTACAACCATATAAATTCAAAATACAGCATTGTCCGGGATTAAGGCACGGAAATGCAGACTTTTTCTCCAGGGCGATGGAAGAAGAAGGGCAGGGCGGCTGGACTGTAAGTGACTTAAAGGGGGGGATATGTGACGGGGCACGGGGCTCCGCGGACACGGGGGCCCCGCCTCCCCGCACTCCGCCCGCTCGTGTGGGCGACGGTGGGTCCGTGGCCAGGCGGAGCAAGCTGGCCGTGGGAAGGGGCCAACCAGAAGGAGGCGCAGGGTGACGTCATCACCCCGCGACAGGAGGAGGGGAGGGGAGGTGAACCAGCGGGGGATTCAAAAGGGGTCGGGCGGCCGGCTCAAGGGGAGGAGAGCGTGTGGAGCAGGGGCAGAAGGGGTGGCCCCGAGGCTGGAGGCAGGAAGGACGCCGTAGGAGACCTGGAGGGGCCGGCAGTGGAATGCCGGCCGGAACCCGGAGCGAGCCGTTGGACCTCTCACGAGTGGTGACGGGCCCGTCCAGGTCTGGACTGGAGGTCGGGGGGGAGCACAGGGTCATAAGAACACTGGTGTTAAAGGGATAGCAACCCCGATGATGAGAGGGCTGTAAGCCTGAGGGGGAGCCAGCCCCACGACAGTTCCCTTTACGTATATCTGATTTGTGTCCATTGAGTCTTTCCCACAGAGACTGTCCAGTTTGTCCAATATATATAGCAGTGGGGTATTGCTGGAGTTTGAGGACATAGATCAAATTACTGGATGTGCAGTCAAATGACCTTTTGATTTGGTAGTTTATGTTGTTGGCTCCAGTGACGAATTCGCTAGTATAGATATGCGGGCAGAGTTGGCATCGCGTTTGGTGGCAGGGCTGGGTTCCTGGATGCTTTTGATGTGGTTGTGTGGCATCATTACTGGAAAGAATTCGTTTCAGGTTGTGGGGTCGTCTGTAAGCAAGAATAGGCTTTTCTCCCAAGGCCAATCTTCAGATACTTACTGCCTCCCAGCTCCACCTTCCTGTTTTTCCCTTTGATTTTCCATACCCTCTGCCCTGTCTCCCACCCCCCCCTCCTTTTTTTCCTCTCCCTCTCTCCTGTTTATTTTGGGTCTGTACATCCTAAACTCAAAACTCCAGTCATCTGAAGAAGTGGGCTGTGCCCACGAAAGTTCATGATACCATAAGTAAAACAAATATATTTGTTGTTCTTTTACTTTTATCTTGACCATCCCTTTTAAAATATACAGTAAATATATAAATTATAGTCATTACTTACACACAAGATTTACTAAACCTCTGATGCTGATAGAGTTTTCTCAGTATGAATTCATATTTTTGTAGTTTATTATGAAACTTCTGTTTTAAACTGCTTAAATTCAATGGTTTGATATTTAGTATATTGGAATAATAGTTAACATCTAGGAAACAGCTTGCAAAATAGTTATAACTACTCAAGTATTAAAGGTGCTCAGGTTTAGGAATTAAGATTTCATTAATTATCCATGATTTTGTATTTATAAAATAAATTTGAAGAAATACATACCAATTTTTAATTTCTGAGTCTGCTTATTAGTCAATTTTTGGAACACTATCCAGCCTGAACTTGCTACCCTGAAAAAAATGTATGATGTTTTAGAGTTATAAAGCTCCAATGAGCACTGATTAGTATGAACATTTCTAGCCCTTTATTTCTTCAACAAAGATTGACTTTTGTAGTAAAATGCTCTTATCTTTCCAGAACTTTTATAAATGCTTTCTACCAAGTTTATAAGTCACTTTGTCTCACTGCTCTTGGAATCAATGAATTCTTCAGCTCAGTTCAAAGAATCAGACCAGCCTCCATGACTTCATTGTTTCATGATGCTATAGCCTGTGACCTAAGCTGTTAAGGCACCTTCTGATTCAAGTGATTTAACCTTGGAGCACTTTATAAACTTACAGTAAAATTGCAGTGCACTAAAACGTGATGTTCTTAAATCTAAAATGACTTAAATGTATTTAAAATATTATTGTAATTTTATTTTAATAAACCTCTGAAGTATTCTTATTTGCTCTATTACTTTTTATTGCATGACTGTTGAATTATATTTTAAAGGAATTTGGTGTGTTCTGGGTTGATAAATGTTATTCAGGTGCTTCTTTGATGAATGTATGAAATATTTACTGCATCTTAAGAAATCAATGTTTTGCATGGAAGTTTAACAATTCAGCTTGATAATAAACTTAAAAACATAATGCAGCTATTAAATAAGTGCAATTTTACTACAAAACTCATTTCATTATAGAAAACAAATTACCTATATTTGGTGCTACTTAAATTTAAGCTTTAAGATTAGTTCCATGGCAAGGAGAAATCTGGTATAATATTTGTAAAATGAATTTCCTATCATATGTTTATCTAAGAAAGACACACTAATTTTTAAAATATCCTTTTGGTAGGAGTTTTTGCTGTCAATATGATTAGCTTACATGTTAGGAATAAGCCTATGTGATAACTATACACAGTATATCAATATTGCTGTTCCTTCTCCAGATGTCAGTGTCTCATTCTGGCACCAGAATCGTCCATCTGCTGAAAGTTAGTAAATGCCTGGGGTCCTGAAAGTTTCCTTCCCAGGGAATAGAAGTCAGTGATGTGGAGTTTGTGTAATTTGTTTTATTTATACATGTAAATCACTCATTGAACAGAGATGGTCAAACAGCATGCTTGCAATTTCATATTTCAGTAATCCCAGTCCAACATTAGTGCCTGGTTCCCAGAGAACAAATCTGCTGGATCCAATTCTAATCAAAGATTGAGGCAGATGGCAAACTCTCCTGTTGCTTGCACAAGTCCCCCGTCCCCGCCCAAGGACCAATACAGCCACACAGAACCTTTCAAAATAAAAATAACACCACACAGCACGTCCTCCCAAGGCTTATCATCTGTTCGCGCACACACAAAAATACTTTTGAAGATTGTGTACCAGTGTGATCTGATGACACCTGTGAAACATGGGTTGTGTCATACATACACTAAGGCTGAATGACTGTGTCCTTCTCTTGCGTGTAGAGGTTTATGACTCTGCTACTACTTCCATAGTAAGAGACCTGCTTCTTAGGCCCAAGTGGTAACTAATTATGCTTTTACACCAGGCACCTTGGGTTTGGTCCCCATAAAGTACCCAAATGAAACAATTACATGTGGGCTATGTCTCCACTGCAGGCTTCTTGCACAAGAACTGTTTTGCGCAAGAGTTCTTGCACAAAAGGTCTTGCACAAGAGCGCATCCATACTGCCATGTGCTTTTGCGTAAGAGATGCTCTCTTGCGCAAGAAAGCTCTGATGGCCATTTTAGCCATAGAGGTTTATTGTGCAAGAAACCCATTGCCCGTCCACACTGCCTTCTTTCTCAAGAGCTCTTGCGCAAGAGGGCTTATTCCTCATGGGGAGAGGAATAACTCTAGCACAAGAAGCCCTCTGTTCCAATGCCTTACTGTAAATGTACTTGCGCAAGAACACACATTCAGTGTAGACGCTCCAAGTTTTTGCAAGAACAGCCATTCTTGTGCAAAAAGCCTGCAGTATAGATGTAGCCTTAGACATTGTATCTGTGATTATTTCAAAATTATTGTTCTATCAAAAGCAAATTAGCAAACTCACAACTTGTGATCTATTTTTTAAGAAATGTCCCCATATTCTCCTTCTTTAAGATGATGTTGAAGACATGTTTCTTACAAGCCTGTCTACACATTATTATTTATTATTTGTGTCAAACCACAATTTGCTACACACTTTACAGACTTATAAAAGATAAACTCTGCCCCAAAGAGCTTTATATTAGAGTAGACAAAATCAAGAAGCGGGGGAAGAGAGACTATAACACACTTGAAATGTACAGGTAATATTTTTTAAAAGTATGACTTCCTGGCCCAAAATATCTTCCCTAATTTAGATTACCTGCATCACACCCAGAACAAAGATTTGTGGATATATAGGAAATCTAGCCAATGTGAAAGTGTCTCAGAAGACATTAAAAACTCTTACTCTTGATCTGTGATTAAGGCTAATCCGTGAGAAAATTTTATTTTGTTAACACTGAACCCTACACCGGTTGCATGGGCCTTGCCAAAACAGAGTGCTTCTGAAGACACTGGCTCCTATGTTTTGGGGATCATCCCATGGTACGATCTTTTTTCTAGTCATTGTCAGGAGAATAAATATGGTAATGGATACCACCTTAAAATTATTTATGTTGGAAACTCTCCAACTCACAGCAAGTTTGGTTTTTCAGCTCTATGCTTGTAATTAATTGGCATGTTACGTAGGCTACATCTAGACTACAGGGTTTTTCTGGGATACCTCTGGTATCCCAGAAAAACTCTGCCGCATCCAGGAACGCGTCTGCTCTTTTGTGTGGAAGAGCAGACACGCTCTTTCGGAAGCCCAGTCTTCCTTCTTCCATGAGGAAGAAGGGATATTCCGAAAGAGGAAGATTTTATGAAAGAACTATCGGAAAAAGGTACAGAAATTGCAGAGCACATTTTGCATACCTTTTTCTGATAAATCATTGTAGTCATAGCCTTAGTGGAAGAACAGACTAAATCTGTGGATAGAAGCTTAACACAGCAACTTGACTGATAGGCAGCTCAAGAGTGGAAAATGTTTTAAAGAGAGATGTCAAGACAAATTTGAAAAGATTTGGTCTAAGGGTATGTCTAGACTACAGGCTTTTGTCGACAGATACTGTCAACAAAGCTTCTGTCGACAAGGAGCATCTAGACTACATCCAGTTCTGTCAACAAAGCAAACCGCTTTGTCGACATGACAGTGTAGACACAAAGGACAGTGTAGATGCAATAACACCTTCTGTCGACAGAACTCTGTCGACAAAAGGCGTTATTCCTCATAGAATGAGGTTTACAGCTGTCGACAAAACTGCTGATTTCTGTCGACGTTATGTCAACAGAACTCAGCAGCAGTGTAGACGCAGATATAGTTTTGTTGACAAAAGTCCACTTTTGTTGACAAAACCCTGTAGTCTAGACACACCGTAACTATTTAGAAACCTTTGTGTAATTCCTGGTACATGGAAACTGAGATGTTGGTTCTCCTTTCTCCCTTCTTGCCCCCTTCCTTTTTGTTTTATTTATTTTTTTCTCCCCCTCTTTTTGAGGAAAAAAATCAATACAATATAAATTAAAAAACTGAAAGGGGTATGTGCTATAGAAAGAGTCCTCAGAAGATATAAAGATGCCACACTTCCTGACAATGGCAGATTTAGAGTTAGAGGGGCCCTGTACTCAATTTCCTTTTTGGGGGCCCCTGCAAACCCAGCCAAGAAAAAGAATATTCTCTTCCTGCCCCTCCTATTATTCATTCTTTTTTCTTCATCCTCCTTCTAGATTATAAGTAATAAAAAGTAAATGAAAAAAAGTGAGGTGCCTTGATTGGTTTTGTACTATCACTTTTTTTTTTCACTTGAAAATTGCTGAGGGTCTCGGTGGACCACTTAATGATCTTTCCAATTATTGTCTGTACCATTAGCTAACTACTGTAAAGTGCATTGAATAAGGGTGCTTTTTAAAAAAAAACCATACACATAATCTCCATGGCTGTGGAGGACAGCTTCAGCTGCCCATCAGTTGTACTCAGGCCTGCTGATAGAGGAGGGAGGCAGTAAAGGGGCAACTGCTGAGGCCCAGCAATTCAAAAGGGCCCAGAGCTCCTGGTCATTGCCACTAATGCACCTACTGGGCCCCGAGCCCTTCAGATTGCTGATGGAGCACTATGCAATGCATTCCAGGCAGCTGTAAGGGCTGGGAGGGGCACACTGTGGTCCAGGCAGCTCAGAGTTGGCTGCCCCAACTCTGCCCCTTCTACCTTAGGTCCCACCCCTTCCAGTAACATGGAGATGCCCCTCTACTTTGCCCAAGGGGCCAGAAGGCTGTCGGTTGCCTTAGCTGTACTGGAGCCCACACTCTCCCTTGTGTTGAGTGCTACAACTATTTCTGCTTACATCTGTGGTGGTGTTCTTACTGAAGCATGGAAAGATTATGATTAACAATTAAATTATAAACAGAAAATAAATTTAAGCATTACATAATGCAGCAGTGAGAGCCTGCTGAAAGATTCAGCCTGCCACTTTTGCTCCATGCAGTCCAGCACCCAATCTTTCAAAAGAGAGAATGAACATTGGTTGCTGCAGCCATTCTTACACACAGCCACTGACAAGAAGGCAATTGCCTCAGGCCCTTTAAATCACAACTGGAGTCCCATGAGTTGCGGTCCAGGAGGCACTAAGGGCTGACTACCTCTAGCCCTGCCCCTTCTGCCAGAAGTAATACCCCTTCCAGGCCCCCAGAGCTGAGCCCCCTCTCCTTGTCCAGAGTCCATCAAAGTCTGTAGCCAGCTCTGTTTACACAACCATCAGAGAGATCATGCGGGAGGTAATATCTTTCCTTAGTCCAAAGTTTGCAAGGAGAGGGAAGCATATAGCCTCTTGCACAGGCCCCATGCTTCTCCCCTAATTGGGGATGGAGGGGAATTGCAAGTCATTTAAAGCACCTATATATTACTGAAGTATAAGGTTGCAGATGGTTTAACCAAAAATACTGAACACCTCCCTCCCCCTCCCCCAAAAAAGGGGAAAAATTCTGTTGAGGAAAAAAAGGGAGAGACCAAAGTTTTTGAGCAAAAAAAAAAAAGGACCCCGACTGCAGTTATTAAGCAAAAAAAAAAAAAATTAAAAAATAAAAAATCAGCATGACCCCTTTAAGAAGAGGCTTTTTTTGCCAGTGGCCATTTTGTTTTTCTGTTCCAGCCACAAGACAAGCCCCTGTGGAACCAGGTAAGCAAGGAGGGTTATGCGGGGAGGGGGGGGGGGGTTCAGGGGCCTGGCGGGGGGGCTGGGCCCGGTTGCTGAGCGTGTTGTAGGGTTGCCACGTGTCTGGTATTTTCGTCTCCTGGCAGGGAAAAAAAAAACCAGAAAATACCGGACACCTGGTAACCCAACTGACGTACCATACTAGAGTTAAAATCAGTCTCTAATTATACCCGGTATGAGCTACCTGACATAGCTAGTTAGTTATAACAAACTAGATACAAACTGCCGGGCCTTGTAATGACTATTGGCTGCAGAAAGGAAGGAGTTTAGCTCCAAACATTTTTGCAGTGAGAGGTCATTTTTGTGGCCCAAATGGGCACGATATTCCAGAAAGTTCTTGAAACTCAATAGCAGTTGAGATAGAATGGAGTGGGAGTATTCAGTGGCTTCCTCACATAAGAGATTATTTACACACGACAAATATAAAACATATAAATCAGTGTTTGCACCTAAGGTTTGAAGCTTTATGCAAATACTTATAATCGACATACCTAGTATGGTTCACTGTCCCATGTAGTGGAACTTAGACCACTTATAGCCAGAGATAAGAACAAGTGAGCTCTACAACCTAAGCTGAGAACTTGCTGGCTTTATAGCGCAAGCTGTAGTGGCTCCTATACGAAGTTCCAGAGATTGCAGATTAAAATCTATCCTGTGGTGGTTACATACTAATTAACATTCTTTTCACTCTGTTACTTACTAACATTCTTTTTACTCTGTTACTAATTAACATTCTTTTACTCTGTTACTTATTTACAAATAGCTATTTTTCTCAGGTAATCTGGACCTTTCTAGTAGTTAGTCTTCAGTGTTCCCTCTGGCTTTGAGAATCTCATAGATCTTGTAGATGCCAATATTCCTTTTAAAGCACTGACTGACTTAAAAACAAAACCCAACCTGCTCAAGACAGGATCCTTTATAAACTACAAAGACTGTAAAATTTTGTTGTAAATTCATATAACTCCCCCCTTAAATGATAGCTATTAAAGCCTGAAAAAATCATTGTGATCGTCTAGTTTGGCCTTCTGCATAATACAGGCCATGAAACTTCCCCAAAATAATTCCCAGAGCACCCCAAAATAATTCTCAGAGCACCTCATTTATAAAAATATCCAACATGGAATTACAAATTGCCATTGAGAGAGAATCAACCAAAACCTGATAAATTGTTCCAATCGTTAATTACCCTTACTATTAAAAATATATTTTATTTATGGTCTGAATTGTCTAGCTTCAGCTTCTATCCAATGGATCATTGTACACCTTTCTCTGCTACACTGTTTTTAGACACCAATCCAGTCACCTCTTAACCTTTTCTTTATTAAGCTAGAGTGAGCTCCAGGATATAGCAACATAAAGCATGTTTTCTCATCTTTTTGTCATTCTTATAGCTCTTCTCTGAACCATCTCCAATCATCATTTTTCTTGAACTGTGGACACCAGAGCCAGACAAAGTATTCTAGTTCCAGCCACATCAGGGCTGAATACAAAGGTAAAATAAACTTTCTACTCCTACTCAAGCTTCTTCTGTTTATACATCTGAGGATCACATTAGCCCCTTCGGCCACTGTGTCACACTGGGAGCTTGCATTCAGATGGTGATCCACATAACTCTCAAATCTTATTTAGAGTCACTGTTTCTCAACACTGAGTCCCCCATCTTGAAAGTATGACCTATATTCTTTGTTCCTAAATGTAAATATGGAATAATACCATGGACTAAATGAGTATGATTCTATGATATATTATGAACTTCAGTTTAAATTAGATCCAAACCTGGTCACATATATCTCTTCTGCCATTAGGTAAAGTAGGTTTGATCCTATGATCTTTTGTAAAATGGTGATATAATAATCTATGAATACTTCAGTTTGTTCCAGTAATTTTTTATTGAGAATAAAGTAATTATAATTCTTCAAGAAGTATTTTTAAATGTTTCTCACTGTTATGCATCTACATAGCTAGTCAGTTAGGGATGCACTGGTGTAGTGGAGAGGAGAATTTGGCCCATTAGGAGCTATAAGCACATGAAGTTTAATTTCAGAATTTTTGTCTTGAGGGATACATAGACAAATAGACTAGGTACTTGTGATTATATATATAGTCACTGGATGTCACTGTTGCTTCATGCAAGAATACCACCACAAGAAGTTTTGTTGTGGCAGTGGGATGAGACAAATATTAGATAATAGGGTAATCAAGCAATCTGATCAGCTGTGAAGTCTTAACTACCTTAATTTAAGCCAGAAGACATGACTAACAGTGCATTTCTGAATGATTATTGCGTATATTAACTGAGATTAAAAAGCATAAAATCAAAATCTGAATAACTAACTATCCAAGAAATTCAATTAAATGCACTACCTGAACACTGAAAGAACAATTCCACCTAATTTATGCTGCTAAAGATTTACTAGATATATTGCAATCAAGTTTTCTGAATGTATGACATTTATCAAAGTTATCTCCTTGCAAATTTGATCAGGACATATATATTTATGGTGAGCTAAGATAGGACTAAACATAATTCTGGGCTGCTAACAAAATGAAACTATTCTATTCTTTTCATTTATCACAGCTATGTATTTGACAGAGATCACCTGCTTATCTTGCAAGGTGCTGAGAACCCTGGCCTCGATCCAGCAAAGAATTTAATTAATGCTTAACTTTGGATGGGGCTGCTCACATGTTCTGCAATACCAGGGTCAGATTGCTAGCACTTCGTTGGCTGAACCCACAAACAGATGCTCAAAGGGTGAAATTAACAGTTCATGTGAACATGTTCTCAAAAGTTAGATCAGTCTTTAATTTATCTGTGCTTGGAAGTGTGACAAAAAATGGGAGACGGGTCATACCTCACTCCCAGTTTTCAGACAGGGAAGGACAATAAAAGCAGTCAGTGTTCAAAAGTGTTCAAAAAGTTCAAAAGTCATGAGTCAGACCCCAAAACACCATCAAGTTGACACAAATATCATGAGATTTAAAAAGATCAAATTGTATTTTAGCTCTACTTCTGATTTTTACAATATACAATTGTTTCAGCATCCTTACACTAATGTCTATACAATATGGCTATGTCTAGACTGGCATGATTTTGCGCAAATACTTTGAACAGAAAAGTTTTTCCATTAAAAGTATTTGCGCAAAAGTGCATCTAGATTGGCACGGATGCTTTTGCGCAAAAGCATCCCTGGCCAATCTAGTCGCGGTTTTGCGCAAGAAAGCCCCTATCGCCATTTTAGCCATCGGGGCTTTTTTGCGCAAAACAAATCTGAGCTGTCTACACTGGCCCTTTTGCGCAAAAGCTTTTGTGCAAAAGGACTTTTGCCCGAACAGGAGCATCAAAGTATTTGCGCAAGAAGCACTGATTTCTTACATTAGAACGTCAGTGCTCTTGCGCAAATTCAAGTGGCCAGTGTAGACAGCTGGCAAGATTTTGCGCAAAAGCGGCTGCTTTTGTGCAAAATCTTGCCAGTCTAGATGCAGCCTAAGTGTTTTACTCTAATCTTTTCTCATCAGAAAGATTTGAAGCCACAAAATTTAGATCTATAATAAAACCTTCATCAATTCTACCTAGAAGAGAGACCATAGAGAGGGAAGGCATATTGTTATCTGATATTGGAATTACCTGCTACAATACACACAATGTTAACGAGTTTCAAAAGTATTTGTAAGACTGCCGTGGAACCCTGAGCACTAGGATTCTTCTCCTGGCATGGGAGCAGATTGTTGTTTAGTGGTTACAGACAGTATGTCTAAATGTGACAACTGTGGTGTCTGGTTAGTCTGTTGAGACTCAACCTTCACTTTATTAAGCTAAATAGAGTGAACTCCAGGATATAGCAACATAAAGCATGTTTTCTCATCTTTTTGTCATTATCGTAGCTCCTCTTTGAACCAACAGCAATCAACATTCTTCTTGAACTGTGGGCACCAGAACTGGACAGACTATTCTAGTTGCAGCCACACCAGGTAAAATAATACAGAGGTAAATACAGAGGTAAAATAAATTTTCTACTCCTGCTCAAGCTTCTCCTGTTTATGCATCTCTGGATCACATTTGCCCCTTTGGCCACTGTGTCTACCATGGACTAAATGAATTCATTATTATCTTTAGTGTAAATTAGACCCAAACCTGGTCATATATATCTTTTGCCATTAGGTAAAGCAAATTTGAGCCTATGATCTTTTGTAAAATGGTGATATAATAATCAATGTATTCTTCAGGTTTTTTCCAGTAAATTTGAATTGAGAATAAAGTAATAGTAATTCTTCAATTCTGTCTGCATGTAAAAGAATGAGCAGTTTACCAATGCAGATAGAGAACAAGGTTTCTCAGTATAAAAGCAATAGCAGAGTCATAAACCTCGACATGTGGTCTAGGCAGACAGTGCTCCACAGTCACACTGCCTTAGACAGAGTTAAACTATCACCCACATTCACACATTCTTTTCAAAAGACTATGGCAAAGCAGAAAAGATTAAATTCTATTATATTAAAGATCTCAGTTCTCTTCCAAGCTCTGTCTAATGTGATTTTATGCAAGCTCTTTTTTATCTTATCTGTGAAATAGGTGTACAACCGTTACTCGAGAAAGAATGAAATGGCTTGTAATAAGAATGGTTAAACGTAACGGCTGTCAGTAGAAGAGCTCACGGTTTATAGACTCTCAATTAAAGTTTCTACTATTTTGAGGATGCGTGGGAGTGTTTTCTCTCTGGTTTTACTTCCAAAAAATTCATGAAGGCCACACTTAGCTTTTCATATCATTGCAAGACTGTCTGCAGCAGGGCCCAAAGTAACATTATGTGAGACTTCACAACACCTCTCTTCTCACCCAACTTTGAGCTTGTGTTGGAGAGGAGGCAAATGAGGATGAATTCCAGAAGCAGCAGGTTCAGCATTCTTGCTTCCATCTTCTGCTGAGTCTATTACTAGATGATGAGTAAGGATAAGATCTGCTTACAAGATGATAGGCAGAGAAGAGGCAGCACCATCCAAATCTAATGGGGAAACCAGAGGGAGAAGTCAAATTTCTCACCTGCTGGTTATACTCACAGGGACCGGGAAGAAGAGCCCCTCCCTCACATCCCCACAAGACTGCAACTTATGAGTGAAAGAAGAGGACATCCTCTAGAAACTTTCCCAATGGAAAAGGAAAAGGTACTACTTGGAAGGATACTGACTGGACTCAAAAGATGATGAAGGGAAACACAACACGAGGAATGAAGAAGAGACAACGCAAGGTGGTGGGGGAAAAACACATAGGGAGAGAATGAAGGGCACAAAACAATGAGAGTGTAAATCACTGAATATACACATGGATAGAAGATGCATGATACTCACACACATACCTTTATGGTGTAAAAGGCTGTGAGTTATTATGGGGGCTTTGAGAAGGTAGAATAAGCTTTTCTATTAAACTAGCTTGTTGCCTCTGCCCCTCAATTTCCAAGTCCAAACACCTCAGATTCCCTCACCATTACACCCATTATATTTTGTGCTTGCATCTATGTCCACGAGTTAAACATGAAGACCAGGGGAACAAACTGCCTCTATGGACCCATGGGCAAGGTGAGAGAGGGCTGGGTCTGCTCCTCGAAGGGCAGGGCTTTTGACGGAAGGGCCAGCCCACAGCGCTGCCCAGAGCACAGCATATCCCCTCCAGCCCTCAGAGCTGCACAGTGTGTGGGGTACTCTGGTGGCGATTTAAAGGACCTGGGGTTCCAGTAGCTGTGGTGGCAGTGACCAGGAGCCCTGGGTGCCTTTGAATTGCTGGGCCCTGGGGAAATTGCCCTTTTGCCCCTGCCCCATTGGCAGACCTGACAGAGACCTGTATCCTAGGAGACTGGCTGCTGCTAACATTATTTCTCTTGCAATGTTCTCATGCTGGCTGCAACTTTGAGTGCAATTAGGACTAGCTTAGGAAGAAGCAAACTTTACCAGAACAAAAGTTAATAGAGTTTAAAGCTGTAATATCACAAACGTAAAAAGTCAGAAATTCCAATAGTCTTTCCCACAGATTTTTTTTTGTCACACTTTTTTTTTTTTTTGGCAAAGCACCATGTCAGCAGCTGTCAGAAGGAAAAGATAGAAAGTAACAAGCTAAGAAATAATGATGAGATGAATGAGAAGTTGCCTTTTCTCTTGTGGTAAACAGGAAGAGACAAGGGAAGAAAAAAGCTATATTCTATTTTCAATTATCAGTGTAAATCTAGAGTGAATCCAACAACAGTGGAGTTATTACAGATTTGCAGTAGTGTAAATGAAAGCAGAATTTTGCTCTATTATAAATTAAAATAAATTCTGTACAGTACAGGGTCAGGCAGGGCACATGACACCTGCGTATTTAGGTACTTGAGCCTCTATGGCAAGCTGGAGGCATGCACATTCCTCCCCCCACCATGACTTAGTGGTTGGGGATGTGCAGATGCCACTCTGCATCGTGGGGGATGTGGCCTACCCCCTGATCCTGTGGCTAATGAAGGGCCAATTTAATGCCCACCTCAGCCGGGCAAGGATTCAGGTCAAGTGCACCTTTGGGTGCCTTAAGGCATGCTTCAGGTGCCTCCTGAATTGCCTCAAAGTGGGGGAGCACAACATCCCCCAGGTGTGTCGTGTTCTCCACAACATAGTGGAGAGGAAGGACGAGGCCTTCCTCCTGCGGTGGGGGTCAGAGGCTGGCTGCGAGGGGAGACCCTTTCATCAGCCATGGACAGCTGCCATCCACCAGGCTCATCAGGCCGGGGTGCACATTCAGAAGGCCTGGGATAACAGAGTCTTGGTGGGATGACTCGCATGACTGGAGCGCTGTCATGGAAGGGTATAGACTGTTCAGGAAAAACAGGCAGGGGAGAAAAGGAGGAGGAGTTGCACTATACGTAAGAGAGCACTATGATTGCTCTGAACTCCAGTATATAGAGGGAGAAAAACCTGTTGAGAGTCTATGGGTTAAGTTTAGAGGTGCAAACAACAGCAGTGATGTTGTGGTTGGTGTCTACTATAGGCCACCGAATCAGGTGGATGAGGTAGATGAGGCTTTCTTCGGACAACTGAGAGAAGCTTCCACATCGCAGGCCCTGGTTCTCGTAGGGGACTTTAATCACCCTGACATCTGTTGGGAGACCAATACGGCAGTACACAGGCAATCCAGGAAGTTTTTGGAGAATGTTGGGGATAACTTCTTGGTACAAGTGATGAAGGATCCGACCAGGGGCCGTGCGCAGCTTGACCTTCTGCTCACAAACAGGGAGGAACTAATAGGGGAAGTAGAGGTGGGTGACAACCTGGGAAGCAGTGATCATGAGATGGTAGATTTCAGGATCCTGACCAAAGGAAGAAAAGAGAGGAGTAAAATTCACACCTTGGACTTCAGAAAAGCAGATTTTGACTCCCTCAGAGACCTGATGGGCAGAATCCCCTGGTATGCTAACATGAAGGGGAAAGGAGTTCAGGACATCTGGCAGTATTTAAAAGAAGCCTTATTGAAGGCACAGAAAGAAACCATCCCGATGCGTAGAAAGAGAGGCAAACATGGTAGGAGACTGGATTGGCTTACAGGGGAAATCCTTGGTGAACTTAAGCACAAAAAGGAAGCTTACAAAACGTGGAAACTTGGATAAATGACCAGGGAGGGGTTTAAATGATAGCTTGAGAATGCCGGGGGGTTATCAGGAAGGCGAAAGCGCAAATGGAATTGCGACTGGCTAAGGATGTGAAGGATAACAAGAAAGGTTTCTACAGGCATGTTAACAAGAAGAAGGTGATCAGAGAGGGTGTGCGGCCCCTACTGGATGAAGGAGGTAACCTAGTGACAGATAATGTGGGGAAAGCTGAAGTACTCAATGCTTTCTTTGCCTCTGTAGTCACGGACAAGGTGGGCTCCCAGACTAATGCGCTAAGTGATGCAAGATGGGATGAAGATTGACAGCCCTTAGTGGGTAAAGAACAGGTTAGGAACTATTTAGAAAAGCTAAACGTACACAAATCCATGGGTCCGGACTTAATGCATCCGAGGGTACTGAGGGAGTTGGCAAATGTCATTGAAGAGCCTTTGGCCATTATCTTTGAAAAGTCGTGGAGATCGGGAGAGATCCCGGATGATTGGAAAAAGGCAAATGTAGTGCCCATCTTCAAAAAAGGCAAGAAGGACGATCCAGGGAACTATAGGCCGGTCAGTCTTACCTCAGTTCCTGGTAAAATCATGGAAGGGATCCTTAAGGAATCCATTTTGAGGCACTTGGAGGAGAGGAAAGTGATTAGGAATAGTTAGCATGGATTCACAAAGGGCAAGTCGTGCCTGACCAATCTGATTAGCTTCTATGATGAGGTAACTGGCTCTGTGGATATGGGAAAGTCAGTGGATGTGATATACCTTGACTTTAGCAAGGCTTTTGATACGGTCTCCCACGATATTCTTGCCAGCAAGTTAAGGGAATGTGGATTGGATAAATGGATGGTAAGATGGATAGAAAGCTGGCTAGAAGGCCAGGCCCAGCAGGTAGTGATCAACGGCTCGATGTCAGGATGGCGGTCGGTTTCTAGCGGAGTGCCCCAAGGTTCGGTTCTGGGACCGGTTTTGTTCACTATCTTTATTAATGACCTGGATGAGGGGATGGATTGCACCCTCAGCAAGTTTGCAGATGACACTAAGCTAGAGGGAGAGGTAGATACGCTGAAGGGCAGGGATAGAGTCCAGAGTGACTTAGACAAATTGGAGGATTGGGCCACAAGAAATCTGATGAGGTTCAACAAGGACAAGTGCAGAGTCCTGCACTTGGGACGGAAGAATCCCAAGCATTGTTACAGGCTGGGGACCAACCGGCTAAGTAGTAGTTCTGCAGAAAAGGACCTGGGGGTTACAGTGGATGAGAAGCTGGATATGAGTCAACAGTGTGCCCTTGTAGCCAAGAAGACTAATGGCATATTAGGTTGCATTAAGAGGAGCATTGTCAGCAGATCCAGAGATGTCATTATTCCCCTTTATTCGGCTCTGGTGAGGCCACATCTGGAGTATTGCGTCCAGTTCTGGGCCCCCCGCTACAAAAAGGATGTGGACGCATTGGAGAGGGTCCAGTGGAGGGCAACCAAAATGATTAGGGTGCTGGAGCATACGACCTATGAGGAGAGGGTGAGGGAGTTGGGTCTATTTAGTCTGCAGAAGCGAAGAGTGAGGGGGGATTTGATAGCAGCCTTCAACTTCCTGAAGGGAGGTTCCAAAGAGGATGGAGAAAGACTGTTCTCAGTAGTGACGGATGACAGAACAAGGAGCAATGGTCTTAAGTTGTGGTGGGAGAGGTCCAGGTTGGATATTAGGAAAAACTATTTCACTAGGAGAGTGGTGAAACACTGGAATGGGTTACTTAGGGAAGTAGTGGAGTCTCCATCCCTAGAGGTATTTAAGTCTCGGCTTGACAAAGCCCTGACTGGGTTGATCTAATTGGGATTGGTCCTGCCTAGAACAGGGGGCTGGACTTGATGACCTCCTGAGGTCTCTTTCAGCTCTATGGTTCTATGATTCTATGATTCTAAGGCCCTGAGGGAGAGTTTCTCTCAAGGACCCCAGTAACTCTCCCCAGGGCCTCCCTCCTAGGGGCCTCTGGCTTGCTCCAATAGCCCTTTCCCACCACAACCCCTCCCTTCACCCCTTCCCTGACTTCTCAATAAGGACACCTGTTTGGTTTTGAACAAAATGAACTCTGTATTGATCTTTCATTAAAAAAAGCTGGGGAAGGGGAGGGGGGGCTCCTAACCGGGAGGGGAGCTCAGGTCGGGGAGGGCATGGGGGGCTGCTGGCTGCCTCACCTTGGGTGCGGGGACCTCGGCGAACTTGGGGTTGGGTGCGTCCTGGGACTACAGGGGGGTGATCAGGAGGGGGGACTGGAGTGGGGTCAGGGATGGCAGGGGAGCAGGGGAAGGGGACATGGGTATCACTTGTGGGACAGGGGGAGGGGGAATGGGCATAGCAGGAGGGCAGAAGGGTAGTAGGCAGGAGCAGCGACAGCAGCTGGGTGTGCTGCCATTTCCTGTATGATGGCACACATGTTGTCACCCTGCCGCACGAGCTGGTCCCACATGCGGGTCCACTACTCTGCATCCTCCCAGATCTTCTGGGCCAGGGTCTGCTGTATGTCATGCAGGATGGCCACATGCTGCCTCAAAAGCTCCTCCTGGATCACAGAGCGCTTTCGGGTCCCCCGGGGTCAGGCGGCTGGCTTGAGTGGTATGGCTCGCCCCTCAGTCCCAGCTGGGGAGAAAACAAGGAGGGAGAGGCAGTCAGTTATCCAAGCAGACACAGTGCTTGAGGCTGTGTCCTCCTCTGTGAGCAGCGACCAACAGTCCTTGGGCCAGAGGATGGGGGCTATCCCTGGAGCAAGGCCATGTATGGCCTGCATGGCAGGCCCTGCCTCACAGGGGCCCCAAGGTGCCCAGGGAATCATGCTGCCCACTTCCCCCCACCATGGACGAGCAGGCAAGGGAAGTGTCCGGACACAGTGGGATCCCATGGGCGGCAGAGGAGCCGGGAGCATCCTGGCCCTCCTTGGGGACTGCACACACACCTGCACCTCGCAGCACTGTCCGCAGGAGCAGGTGGTGCCTTGCACATGCAGACATGCCCGTGTGCTGTGTGCGACACTCCTTGGTGTGTCTGGGGTCATGCCTGCACCCTTGGGACTACCCTGCTTCTAGCCGTGGCAGGTGGTGTCCCCATGGCATGCCCCCATCCCAGGTCCAGATGTGTGTGTGGCCTTCCCTGAGCCTGGGAGCAGGAGCCTGGGCTCAGGGGCTGCCTGCGGAGTCCGCATGGCACACAATAACGCTGCACATGGTTCCACGTGCACGGACTACAGCACAATGTCCAGCCCGAGCAGGTCAAGCGATGCTCATACCCCACCCCCTCTGCGCCCGCCTCCCCTGCCCTGTTTGTGTGACAAACTGAGAGCACTCACTTGAAGAACCCTCCCCAGCATCAGACGATG
The DNA here is from genome assembly GCA_032595735.1 of Pelochelys cantorii. Taxonomy (NCBI): domain Eukaryota; kingdom Metazoa; phylum Chordata; order Testudines; family Trionychidae; genus Pelochelys; species Pelochelys cantorii. The sequence goes on from CM064330.1 coordinate 68,173,458, forward strand.
CCTGGGACATGTCCTAGATTGCAGCTACTGGCTCCAAGGACAGTGTGACAGAGGCCATGTCATCCTCCTCCTCCTCCTGCAATCAGAAAGATCCTCATTCAAAAAATCTTTGTAGTTTAGACATGCCCTCAGTGTTTGGAATTCTGATCTCTTTATATTAGATGACATGTAAAAAATCATATTTATAAAGAGCACGATGGTTTCTGTGTGCCATATTAAACAATAATCTTTGGAAAATGGACATCTGAAAATTCCTATTTTATATTACTGTATACAGTCATGGGCATACAGTACTAAAAAGGAACCCCTATCATATATTTTAAATGAAAAAATATACCATGTTATCAGATCCAGTCTTCATTCCAGCCTTGCTTCCTTCTGATGCATTATGTGACCTCTTTTCTAAGCACAATTAGCCAGGGCAATTTCAGGGCAATCTGAGGAAGGAAAGGGAACATTAATGTAATTGTTGATGTGAGTAATGCCCTGCAGGCAGCTTAATGCAATTTATCCAAAATATTTGCTGAAATAAATTACATTTGCCAGTTTCATTTTCAGATAAATTCATATGACATCCTCAGCAATTTTTATTCAGACAATATAAATTCTCAATCTGGTAGTACCTGATTCATCATTAAAATTTAGGCTCTGATCCTTCAAAGACTTAAACATGTGCTTAAGTGCATAAAGTTAAGCACACAGAATTTCAGAATTGTAGGATTGAAATGGACCTTTATAGGTCACCTAATCCATTCTGCTGCACTAAGGCAAGACTAAGTATTATGTAGTACACCATCCCAGACAGGTATTTGTTTTTGCAGGACTGGGGCATGTGTGTTTGTACACTTGTTAAATGATGTAATATTTCCATTAACTGATGAGCTATAAAAGTAGCTGTTTATATTGAGATGAAGAACTTGTTCAGTAATTTTTGTAAAATTCTTATATATAAAATTCATGACATCTAGAAAAAACTAGAAGTTTTGTTTGTTAGCCTCAAGATGTCAGCATTTCATTTAAAACACAACATTTAAGCAGTACCACTCAGGTGCTAAAGTATGATGAAAAGAAAAATAGAACCTAAGTGTCAGGTTGTCAGTAATAGGATAGAGAATGGGAGAAGAAGTGGCACATGTTTCAAAATATTCTAATCTGCCATAATTTTCTTAAAATCACTGTCATCTGTAAAAAGCCACTATAATTGAGATTTCAGTGAAACAGCATATTTACGGCGATTACTAAAATGATGTATTCCGGTCTCCCATAATACTGCTGTAAGTACATGTCTGCTGTCTATGATTCCATTAAAAATCCCTTCATTAAAAATCCCTTGTTATATTAGCCTTTCATTGGTCAATAAAACTTAATTTAATACAAATTAATTGTATTTAATTTAATTTAAAACTTCTAATTTAATACAGAAAATTAGGTGCTAAAAGTCTTAGCTCTGCACTACTTCTTTTTAGTTTATAAAAGTTCTTTTAATTGAATATTTCAAGTTTTGAGTGAAAAAAAATCACAAAATCATATGAGTGGAACGGACATCTAGAGGTCATCAAGTCCAGTCTCCTGCACTCATGGCAGGACCATGCACCATTTGGATAGCGGGTGGGAGGTCTACTCCAAGAATTTGGTTAGTGGTCAAGAACTGCACTTTTCTATATTAATGCATGGGATGCCGCATATGAGATGGAGGCTGGGTTCAGAAAGGAGCTCAGGGTAGTAAAGTGGTATGCAGGATAGAATGTGGGGTGTGGGAGGGAGCTTGGATGAAGGAGGGGTGTAGGAAGGGATGTGGGACCTGGGAGGGAGTTGTAACCAGGGACAGGAGTGTAGAAGGGGGTACAGAGTTTTGGGTTCTGGCCTTGGGGCAGGAGGGAGTTATGATCTGGGGCAGATGGCTGCAGTGGGGGGGGGGGGCGGTTCCCAGCCAGCAGCCCAGCAGAACCCTTGGGCAGGCTGCCTGCCTGCCATGCCCCCACATGCCACTCAAAAAGGGTAGCTGCTGGGGCCAGTGTAAGCATCTCTGCACAACGCACACCATGAAGGGAAGAGGGCTCTGCGAGCTGCCTGCACCTGCATAAATGGCCCAGGCAGTTCCCACTGACTAGTTTCTGGCTAATGGGAGCTGTGAGGATTGTGCTGGGGATGAGGATACTGCGTGGAGATCTCCTCACCCCCATTGCAACCCCTGGCCACTGGGGAGGGCTGGGATGCAGCTGCGCAAGCCTGGGCCCCTTCTCCTCTCCCTGCCCCCAGCTACACCAGCCGGACACTCCTCCAGCCCCCAGCTGTGCCAGCCTGGACCCTTTCTCTCCCCACCCCCACTCTCAGCCACACCAGCCCAGGCCCTTTCTCCTCTTCCCCACCCCATCCCATCCCTGGAGGAGCCAGCCTGGGCCCTTTCTCCTCTTGCCCCTGGCTGCAGCCTAGTCCTAACCCCTTCCAGGCCAGGAGTGGGCTGGGGGTGTGGTGGGGGAGGGGGTGTGTGAGGCAGTGGGGGTGCAGGGTCTGGGCATGAGCAGTGGGGGGGGGACTTATTTTTTCATGCTGTGTGCTGCTCCCCTGCTGCTCCAATGGGGAAGCTGCCTCTGGCTCCGCTTCTACCTCCAGGTCCAGGGCCCCGACGCTCCGCAACCCAGCGGGGAACCGCCACTTGCCTGAGGCCACCTCCTGCCTGGTGCTCCAGTCTCGTGCCTCTTCCTCTTCCCCCTCCTCCAGATTATAGCCCCAGCACCGGCTTCCTGCAGGGGAGAGGGGGAGGAGAAAGCCCCCCGGGCTCTATGCTGGATCTGGCTTGAGGGGAAGCACATGTGCTGCTCCTCCCCTCCCCACAGCGGCAGCGGGGAGCATGGGGGAGTATGCTAGAGCTCTGCAGCCACCTGGGCAGCCCTGGCCCTTCCCACTCACCCCACGTCTGGACGGCTACTGCAGCGCAGGGCTGGGGGCACTTTGACCTGGTGCAGTGGCCTGTAGTGCTGGGAACCAGCTGGTCTCCTACGAGCCCCTCTTGGCTTTCATGATACATCCCATGAAGGGGCTGAGTGCTGCCCCCTGCAGGTTGCTGGGGTTTGGTGGCTGAGGTGGCTTGGACCTGGCAGTGTTGCACATGGGGTCAGCACCCTGGGAGGCAGCTGCATCAGGCAAGGAAGGAGGAGGAGCTGTAACACACACACTTTTAAAGATAATGTTAAGACACTCAAATTGACATAATCCAGGAAATTCAATATGAAGGCTAAATCATGCGGTATTAACATCCTGTTCCTTCCATACTGTATTATCTTTTATATTTATAAGAAGAGTGCATTTTTTGCACTACATTATAAAAATCTGGTTAAACCCAATGACATATCTGCTTCAAAGAGCTTTAAGTAAAAGTGAAATTAAACTCTTTGTTTTCTAATATAAGGCCATAAACGTCATTGCTTTCTGAAGATCTCTGTTGGCAGATCAGACTCTGGGTATTTCGCTACATACTTACTATCCTGTGTTAATTCATTCATTTAGACTTATTGAAGTCTATAGTTTTTCCTACTGACTTTAGTGGGGCCTTGATTTCACCCAGAGTGTATTACTTACAATTTTTCATTTCTATAATGCGTCCCATTGTGACTTTTAAATACAAAATGGACTTCCTAGTCATTTCTTTTTCTCTTTCTAAACCAGTTGTGACTAACGTGATCTCTTTTGACCTGAGCAATCAACATGTACAATCGAGTACTTTTCATTGTATCTGATGGAAGTAATACTACTCTCCTGACCTGACCTGCACAGGCAGTAATCTACTACTGAAAAACTTCCCAACGAATCAGGCTGATTTTGAGCACCAATACAAATACTCTCTGGAATTATCAGAAAGCAAACTGACCCAGCTTTACACAATTCACTCACTGCTCCATCATTCGTATCCCACACAACAGCTCTATGGAAAAAGCTTACATGTGATCATAAAAACTATTTGCAAAGCTACCACCATGTCAATTCCAAGATGCCCATTCCCTGCCTAAATGAAGAGAGCCAGAGCTGGTCTTAGGGGCGGGCCGCAACCGCATTTTGGCCCAACCTCCCGAATCCTCCCCTCATTTTTTGAGGAAGCACGGCTCTTGCACAAAAGGGGGTTTTTACACAAAAAGGAACCATCTACACAGCACTTTTTTGGGCCAAAACCTATTGCGCAAAAGGGATCCGAGGAGGAAATGTAAATGAGAGCATGACATATGCAAATGAGCGCTCCATTTGCATTTCCTCTTGTGGAAGAGGATCGTAGTATAGACGTAGCCTCACTTCTGCTCCTCCTATGGTTCTTCACTTGCCTCTCCAAGACTGTGTGTGTGTAGTATGAGAATACAGTAGGGTCCCCTTCGCCCTTTCCAGGCTGCGAGGGGCAACACCAGGGGCTCTTTATCCTTTCTGCATTTGCTGCATGGAGGAGTCACAGGATGGGTGGGAGGATTAGAGTGGCCCTGAAATGCTAGGTTCTTTAGCTTCCTTCTCATCCCTCCTCCCCCATGAGAACAGTTTCAGGTTATTATGGGGAGGGAAAGTAGAGCTCTGCTTGAACTGGCCCTGAAACAAGCAAGTGGGGCAAGCATCCAAACAGAGGACTCAGTATCACTAGGAAGTTGGAGCTTCTTGGGTTATGCCAACACTGCAATTATATTCAGCCCCTGTCTATATGTGCTAGGTATGGGGAAGATTCTTTTGTGGTCTCCCACTTGCATGGCTATGTTCCAGTCAGGCACAGTCTGACCAACACTGTGGATGTCAGCACAGAGTTTGCCCCTTGGGGGTGCCTCCATTTTAAGGTTTAAATAAATATCAGTGGTCAGGGAATAGCAGATCCTGGAGGCTTAGTCCTGCTCCCAGAAATTCAATGGCACAACTCCTTACTGTAAGGGATGCAAAAACTATGGCACCTATTCCAATAGAATGCTGTACAATTGTATTCCTTAATAAAGTTTTGTATTTTCACAACTTCACACTTCCCAGCCCCCCCTCAAAAAGACCCTTGTTGTAATAAAGAGGATTTATTTAGAAACACAAGTGTATGAGACATATAAAGACACATTCACTGCTAGATACTTGCAGCTGAGAAAGCATTTAAGCTGAGCAGTAGTGATTGTGACACTATGCTCCCATATTATTATGGACTTTGTTTTTAATATGAATATGCATAACTCAAATATGGTTTATGGAAAATGGGGCAAGCAACCCATTATTCAAGAGCGTGTGATCCCGTGAAAATGCATATTCTATTTGTGTGCATGTATCTTTCTTGTATGAGAAGTTAGAAATATAAAGTTTAAACCTGCTTATTAATGTAGGTCTTCTAGTGAAAGCCAGGAACTTAATACGTGAGTGCTGAAGGCAATGATCTGTAAATGGTTTTGTTTTCCTGCAAAACTAAAGTGTGGTTGGTCCTACAAAGACAGGTGACCATGCCACCTGGTGCTGGAATCTACCTTGAATGTGATATTGTTCCATTGGGACAGGTATGATGGAACAAAGGATTCCCACCCTGGGGAAATTCTGTGTAAAGGATAGAGAACAAACCATGATGGTCTTCAGCAGGGCTGGTCCTAACCACCATAGGGTTGCCAGATGGACAAAAATTTGTCAAGCAAAAAAAAGAGGGGGGGGATTCAGGGAGTAACCAGAGAAACCTGGGGAGAGGATTCAGGAGGTCGGGCCAAAATGCGGTCGCAGCCCACCCCTAAGACTGGCTCTGTGGGCGGCCCCTTGAAAATGGCAGCCCCGGGCAACTGCCCAGCTCACCCACCCCTAAGACCAGCTCTGGTCTTCAGTCAGCTTCATAAACTGCTCCTCTCCTCTCCCAAGTGGACACATGAAAAGACCTGAAAACACTTAAAAGGGGAGAAGCTATTAGACCCAGGTCAAAGAAAAGATCAGCTCTGGTTTAAAGAATTTTACCTGAAATAAGGACTAAGGTGAGGAATTTATGTTTTGTAACTATTCCCCTTAGAGTACTGGACTTAGCTGATGTGTTTTGTTTATTTTTGCTTAGTAACTTACTTTATCGGTCTGCCATCACTTGCAATTACTTAAATCTTGCTGTAACACTTTTGTTTATCAGATCCAGTGTAAATAATTGTTACCTGGGGAGGGAGCAGCAGCTGTGCATCTCTCTCTTTCATTGATAAAGAAAGAAAACTTTATGATTTTGCTCTGTATACAACTTTTTTACAGAGTAAAATGGATTTCTTTGGTGGTTTAAGTGCTGACAAGGCCCTGTAACTGAGCCCTCCCAGAGCTGCGTTGGTTAAGTATCTCTGTTACTCTGCTGAGGGGTTGTTACCCCAACTCTGTGCCTCTGCTGGGGGGAGATCAGAACTTCTGCCTCAGTAGGACAGGGTGGTGGGGCACTCACAGGGCAGGTAGGCAGGCTTAGTGGTATGATCGGCAGATCGGATAACAGTCTCGAGGGGGTCTTTTTGATCCAAGCCATCACAGTGAGATCTAATGATGGTGAATTACAGGTCTACATTCCCTGTGGGTTATCCTGAGGTTACCGTCTGGGTCTGTTTCCTATCTCTATGTACTAGCATGATTTCGAAATAGGAAAAATGGCTTACTGGGGTAGCACAGAGGCAGATTAGGGAGAAAAGTTCCCATTGACATTGAGCATTCACCATTTTGAAAGTTCTCTTTAATTACTGGCTGACAGAAAGAATGATACTGAACAATACTTACATTCTTCCTAGAGCTCAACCCTTTCCATCCACTGGCTCAAGGATTGAGATTCCAGCATTTCCCCCTAAATTTGTATCTCTGTCACTTGAGTAGAGACTGTCACTGTTAAGCTTGACCCCGCTGGGCTTGACCCCACTTAGAAATGTAACCCCTCGGGAACAGCCTTGGGTTTGTATTTGCTCTGTAGCCATACCTCTGGTGCTATTGTAATGTAAATAATAATAAGAGCTCAAGCAGCCTCTTGTTGTCTATTTGAAAAGATTTGTAGAGCACTCAGTAGAGCTCAAGTAGCACAGTTACAAGACGCTATTAATTAACAGAGATTTCCATGGTGGATGCTAGTTTGAGAAGGGCTGTTCTGTAGTCTAATTAAGTAGGACTCATGTTGCCCAACTCCAAGCAATAGTTAACTGCTTATTAGTCATCAAGAGTGGAACCTATGAGAAATTGAGGCAGAGGTCCTGAAATCCTGTGTCGTGCCATGAGAGTATATGCATGGATAGTATCCTAACTATACGACAACAAACTATAGTTCAATAAGTTGTAATTCTAGACCAGTGGTTCCCAAACTTTTCGGCATCATGCACCACTTTTGATTTTTGAGAAACCCTCTTATCTCCCCACCTCTTCTTTACCATCATCCAACCCCCCTTTTAACAAAAAATTAAATTCATAATTTAAAATTAAAAGTAAACACAAAAACTTGGTATAAAAATTAATTAAAATTAAAAATATGCACAGTTTTTCTTGGCACAAAAATTTAATAAAAATGTAATTTAACATAAGAAATAGCAAAAACAAATCAAATTTAATGTGAAGGATGATGCTGCATTTTCTTCACGAGTTGGGAAATCCTAGGTTTAAAATGAGGGAATGAGGATTTTGGGTGTGGGAAGGGATGTAAGGTACAAGCTCTGGGAGGGAATTTGGGTGCAGTAGGAGGTGGAGAAGGGGCTGCTGGCTCAGGGAGGGGTCTCCAGGCTGGAGAGTGTTGGGGTGAGGTGGAGGGTTGGGGTGCTGAGCAAACCACAGGCTTGTGGACATGAGGGTGCAGGAGTTCAGGCTGGGGAGTATGAGGGGCTCAGGGCAGGGGGGTTGGGAGTATGATGGGCTCAGGACAGATTTGCAGTGTGTGGATTGTGCTGTGGCAGAAGACTGGAGATGTGGGAGGCTCAGGACAGGGGGTTAGAGTGTATGATAGGCTCAGTGTTGGGAGAGGAATGCAGGGGGGGTTATGATGCTGCAGCCAAATGGGGGCTTGGCCCCAGTTGGGGGCTTGTTGACCAGGCTTCATTTTTAAATAAAATATGTCCAACACAAACATTTCAGCATTGTCTTTATTTATGGGAGGGACAGGGGTCACTGACCCACAGAAAAATCAGTCAGGAACCACACAAGTGAGATGCAAAAAAACAACCCCTCCAAGCCCCTCTGATGTGGCCCCAACTGAGACACCTCCCTCCCCTGGCACTCCAGCCCCATGCTAGGAGGGTAGGTAGGCCCGAGGTTCAAGGACTCAGGCCAGATTAACTCTTCTGGGGGTCCAGGATAAGTGGAATTTGTGGGCCCCTCTACACTCTGAGGTGGGGCCAAAAATGAGGGGTACCAAAAATGAGTGTGCAGGACAGGGGATCCAGTGTGCCAGTGAGTGGGATACGGATGGGGTGCAAAATCTGGATGGAAAATAGGGTGCAGGATCAAGCTGGAGTGAGTGTCTATCCAGGAGGGAAGGGGCAGGAGCAGGGTGTTGGTGGGTGTCTGGCTAGGAGGCAGAGGCAGAGTGCTGATGGTGTCTGGGCAGGGGGCAGGTGGGGCTCTGGGCAGGGTATTTGTGGGAGTCTGGGCAGGGGGGCAGGTTACTCGTGGGGGTCTGGGCGAGGGGAAGGGGCAGCTAGGCTGGTACCTGGGGGTCCTGCAGCTGTGCGCCAGGTCCGGGGTGTCAAGAAGCGTGTGTGCTGCTTCCCCTATCCAAACAGCCAGCATGCTTCCTGAAAAGCTGGGTCTGTTGTGTACTGGCGACTTCCTTCCACCTGCTGCCTTCCTGTGCGGCGGTAGAAAGTGTGGGGAATGGGAGTCCTGGGTATGCACCAGCTCCAACTACTCAGGCAGCGTGCAGGGAGCGAGGAGCAAGGCGCATGCTGCCTGAGCAGTTGGAGCTGGCACATACCCAGGACTCCCACCCCCCACAAAGGAAGGCAGCAGGCGGAAAAAAGTCGCTGGTACACAACAGACCCGGCTTTTCAGGAAGCACGCCGGCTGTTTGGAGAGGGGAAGCAGCGCACACGCTTCCGGAGAACCCGGACCACTGAGGGACTCCCCATCCCCGCCCCTCCCACACGCTGCCGGAAGCCAGTGCTACCTCCATTTTGCAGGAGGTAACGCTAGCACAGGCTCTTTCTTAGGAGGGGCAGATTACCAGGGAGGGAGCTGGGTTGCCTCGTGCCCCCCCTGGGATTTCTTCACGCCCCTTCAGGGGGGCACACACCCCAGTTTGGGAACCTGTGTTCTAGACACTTCTTGCAAAGCCCACAGGTATGCACACTAGTAACTGCTTCTTTCCTGTTAGCTTTTATCTATTTTTACAGATGAGACACTTGGGCTATGTCTACACTGGCGGGTTCTTGAGCAAAAACCCGCAGAGTGTCCACACTGCCCACCCGCTCTTGTGCAAGAAGATTTACAGTACGGTGCCAGAAGACAGGGCTTCTTGCACAAGAGCTACGCTCTTTTCTAACAAGTGTAAGCCTTCTTGCGCAAGACCTCTTGAGCAAGAGGGCTGTGTGGACGCGCAGCAGGGGCTTCTTGCACAAGAACTGGTCTTCAGGAAAAAAATACAGGTGGCCTCTGCAACACTCCATACACACAATCACAACTCACTGGTTCCCCCTAGCCGGCCTCCCCTTAAAGGCACAGGCACCCTGTGGAGCCGCGCAGCACACACAACCTGGGTAGCAGCCAGAGGGAGTCCTGACAGCTGCCCAGCCACCACGACATCCTGCAGGCCTCACCCAGGAGGCACCCCAGAGCACCCAGCAGGCCCGCTGGGGCACTGCCAAGTTGGAGACCCGCCTCGACCTCTGGGGCCAGGAGGGCACCCTCCGGGACCCAAAGTCCAGGAGGCGAAACGCAGACATCTTCACCCGGATGGCCCAGGCACTGGCTGCAAAAGGACACCTAGCTCGGACCCTTGAACAGGTCTGGGCCAAGGTCAAAGACCTGTGGCTCACCTACGTGTGGGCCAGTGAGTGCGGGGGGGCAGGAGCCACCGCCTGCCCCCGCTACCACCACCTGGACACCATCCTGGGGGACATGGGGGCCGAGGCCCTGCAGGCACGGGTCGACTCGGCAGTGGCCACCCCGGTGGTCCAGCCTCCAGAACTGGAGGAGGAGAAGGAGGGCGACCAGTCCACTGAGAAGGAGGAGGAGTTGGACGGCAGCCAGACCCCACTGGCCTAGCCCAGCAGCCAGGACATGTCCCGGGAGTCCTCAGAGGCTGGCGAGGGATCCTCCGGTGAGTGTCACGGATGCAACACGCAAGGGCGGAGGGGGAAGGGGGACTATGGGGTTAAGGGGAGAGAGCGGCACATGGCTCTGCCTGGCTACACGCCGCACAGCGGCACGCAGCACGTGCAACCTTGTGCAGCCAGACCGAGTGACACACGGATGCAGCAGGCAGCCCCAGCACACACCCAGGACCCCAGGGGTCATGCACGCCAAGCCGGAGGGGGGGGCATTCTGCCTGGGAGCAGCCCAGCCCCAAGGGCACAGCCCTGACCCCACACAGTCTGAAGGGTGCCGCACAGAGCACACCACCACGGCTGCCCATGGGACACAGTAGCTGCCCATGGGGAAGGCACAACAGGGCCCCCCCGCACCCGTGGCCCCCCAGAAGCCCCTGGGCTGCCTCAGGCCCCCCTGCTGTCCCCGGGGGAATCCTCCCACACTGGCTGCACCCATCCCCAGGCGTCGTGGCACGTGTGGCACGGGGAGGAGGGCACGGGGCACCCGGAACACCATGGGGCAGGGCTCACTGACCTCCTTGCTGTCATCTGCTTGCCCCACGGTTGGAGGCATAGGTGCAGCCTACTATGGGGTCTGGTCAAGCAGCACCCGAAGGGCTTTCCGGATCTGCACCCCGTCACGGTTGGCCTGCCGGGTGGCGGCTGTCCGAGGCTGCTGGCAGGCCTGGCCCTCGCCTGCCATCCACCCCAGGAGGAAGGCCTCCCCCTTTCCCTCGATTATGCTGTGGAGGACACAGCACGCCGCGATGACCTCCGGGACATGCTGCATCCCCGTGTCCAGGCGGGTCAGTAGGCACCTGAAGCGTGCCTCCAGGCACCCGAAGGCGCACTCCACGGGGTTGTGGGCCCGGTCCAGGTGGATGTTAAAGGCAGCCTGGCTGCAGTCCAGTCGGCCCAAGTACGGCCGCATGAGCCAGGCCATTGGGGGGTAGGTTGCGTCCCCCATGATGCATACAGGCATGCTGACAGCCCGGACGGCGAGGTCCCACTGTGGGAAGTAGGTCCCTGCCTCCAGCCTGTGGCACAGGCCCGAGTGATGGAATATCCGGGCGTCGTGGGCTCAGCCGGACCACCCCACAAAAATGTCTTGGAACCGGCCCCGATGGTCCACAAGGGCCTGGAGCACCACCGTGCAGTAGCCCTTGCAGTTGATGAACCGGGCCACCTGGTGCTCCAGTGCCAGAATGGGGATGTGGGTCCTGTCTACAGCTCCCCTGCAGTTCGGGAACCCCAGGGAGGTGAAGCCAGCGAGGGTGGCGTCCAGGTCACGGGGGCAGATGACCCTCTGGAACAGGATGTCATTGATGGTGCGGACAACCTGCAGAGGGGCACATGGGAGCAAAGGGGTGCACAGAATAAGATGCGGTGGGTACAGGGGCCCTAGAGGCGTGCCCGCCCCCTTCTGATGCCCCCTCCCCCCACGCACACCAGGGCATCCTCCCCCAGAGGTTCCCCCCCCCCCACCGGCGGGGCTACTTGAGGAAGGGATAGCGTGACCCACTGGGTGCGGGGCTTCCCCCGACCCCCACAGTGCCCCTCCAGCCTGGCCCCATGCCTCACCCGGGGCGGGCCTGTGCAAGCCTTACCTACTGGACGACTGTGCTGATGGCGGACCTGCCCACCCCGAACTAGTTCGCCACAGAGCGGGAGCTGTCCGGAGTGGCCAGTTTCCAGAGGGTGATCACAACCCTCTTGTCCACAGGGATGGTGGGGCGAAGGTGGGTGTCCTGCCTCCGGAGCACAGGGGTGAACCAGGTGCAGAGCTCGTGGAAGGTCCCCCTGCGCATCCGGAAGTTCTGCACCCAGTGCTGGTCGCCCCATTGTCCCAGCACCAGCTGCTCCCACCAGTCCCCACTGGCGTCGTGCCTCCACAGGTGCCCGTCGGTGGTGGGGTGGGGGTACCCGAGCACAGCTGCGGCATTGATCACAAGGGCCTGCAGGTGCTGCCCCGTCTCCAGCTCCTGCTGGAGCAGCGTGGCTCCCTGGTGCAGCTGCTTCACAGCCTCGATGGCCGTGAGGGGACACTGGTGGCCAGGGTCTTCCTCCGGTTCCATGCCTGGAACGGTGTGGGGGGGGGCAAGGGTGCCCAGGGCCAGTATCCAGGGGCTATGGTGCCCTAGGCGTCGCATTGTGAGTTCCGTGTGGTGTGGCTGTGGCTCTCGGTCCCTCCAAGAGGCGCCTAAGCACGGAGATGCAGGGAAACAGCTGTCTGGGGGTCCCTTTAAGTGCGTTTCCCAGTGGGGCTCTGGCACACGCCCACGGATGCTGCTGGTGACCTCTTGCCATGGCTGAAGTGGTTCCAGGGCCACATTCTTGCACAAGGGCGTCCCGCCAGTGTGGATGCTTTCTTGCGCAAGAGCTCAGCATTCTTGCGCTGTGTTTCTGGCTGCATGGACACTCTCTTGCACAAGAGCTCTTGCGCAAGAATACTTGCGCAAGATGTTCTTGTGCAAGGAGCCGCCAGTGTAGACATAGCCTTGGAGTCATAGTATATGTTAAACTAGGGATGTAAAATCCTGTTTAATTGGTTAACCAGTTAAACAACTGGGCTGGACTGGCTCAACCACCCGCTGTGGCTAGGTTGGAGTGCCCTAGACAAGGTTTGCTCTGCCATAGACAAGGTTTGCTCGAGCTGGCCAGTTGAGCAGCCCCTGCCTGCAATGGGGGGCAGAGAAGGTCTGGGCCAGGCCCACCATGGATAGGACTGCTCCAGTTAGCCAATCACAGCCCTGGCTGTGGCGGGGGGCCGGGCTGGGTCCGCCATGGACAGGGACTGCTCTGGCTGGCCATTCGGAGCAGCCCCTACCTGTGGTAGGCCCTCCAGAACTGGAGCAGCTCCCTGCCTTCCGCGGACAGGGAGCTGCTCCAGCCCCACCAGTTAACCGAAACTGGTAAACCTCACCCATTAAGGGTAAGGTCTACTGGTTAACCATTCATATCCCTATGTTAAACCCTCTAGAACTTGCAAAATAAACTGCAAATAACTATACAGAGATACATTCAGCCAAATAAAGAATATTGCCACTTTTGTGGAAAGGAAGATGACCGAACAAGGACATCAATAGAAACAGCTAGTATAGCAATGTACAAAAATAGACAACCACTTAAAAGGAAAACATTAGTCACTACTGGGTTCAGCTTTCTGCCCTGTTCTTTTTAGGCTGGTCCCAGCTGAAGTGGCTTGCCTTATCAACAGGTTCCTGGTAGTTGGTAACAAATCAAACTAACTGTTACTGTCTGGTCTACTCTTGCACAAGGAGGTCCTGGCAGACAACAATGGGGCTTCAGTAAGTTCTGCGCCCCATGCAGATTTCTCATGCAACATGGGAGCTGCTAGTTCACTTTCCTCCCAATCAGTCTCCAACTGAGAAGTGCAACTCAGAGCCCTTCTAGTGACCCATACAGACAGTGCTACAGAGACTTATACATATCGAACGTGTCACCTATATCAGAATTACGAAGTACTTTACAAAGATTAATTGTCTCATATTATACTATATTTTCAGATGAGGAAAGTAAGACTGAAGGAAGTTAGTAACTTGCCCAAGATCACACACAACAAACTTGTAGCATAACTGGAAATAGAATGCAAAACACTCATTTCCCTATCTTTTGCTATAGCTTCACCACCATCCTCTCATTTCCCACACACACAAAAAAACCACTTCCTCTTCAACTTCCTCATTGTACAGAATGAGCCCCCTTCACACCTGACAGCTCTCGCAAATTAAGTGTGCTGGGGCTGATTGGCTGGCTACTGTGGGATTTGTATGCCTATTGTCTCAAGATATGTTTTGGCTACTTCCAGATAAGTGGTTATTCCCAACGGTTTATTATACACACTTTCTACAAGAAAGAGAGGAAGAGCTCGCAATTAGTAAAAGAAATCAAGTACAATCATTCTTTTAGGTTTGTTATAATGCACGATCCAACAGGGCTGGCATGATAAATATTTATAATGTTTAATGCCTGTTTCCTGCAAAGGTTGAGGGAGTGGTATCTATAATGGAATGCTATACTGTATTATACTTGCCAGTCACTAGAGGATGTGGTGCATAAAATGCCTTGTTTAAGTTACCTAGAAACAAAGCTGCTAAAGCATTAAAGTATGTTGTTATGAATACATCTGGTGAGCATAAGCAAGTTCTGTGACTAGTCCATATCTGGTGCTGAGTACATAATATCCTTTTGAAATAGTTATTAAAACTGACAAATCAGATACAGTAAGGATTGGGAACAAGGATGGGGTTTACAATTTCCCATCAGTAAAGTAATTAAAAATCTACTTCTTTATATTTTGGAGGCTTTTATGCTGATGCATCACAAATTATATGCCAGGAAATAAAAGAAAGTTGTCTGAAGACTCAGAATAAAGCTCTTCAAGTTAGAAACTGCTTGCTTTTCATCTTCAAAGCATACTTTGTATCATGACATCCTTAAAACACTTAATCCTAATGAAGTCAAATCATTTAATATATTTTGAAACACTTTAGAGTCAATGACTCGTCTGGCAGATCTTGGTTTTGAAGAAGTGAATTTTTTGCATTTTGGGATCTGTGCATTTGCTCAGATTCCAAAGTGGCTCATTATTAGGGAACGTGTAGGATAAAGAAATCAGCTGAAAACTCACTCATCACGATGTCCTTCTCATCTTGTTATTTATAAGTATCCAATTAATAGGGATCAAAGTAATGTTTCAGGTGCTGCTATACACAGACATAACACAGTGAGTTAGACCATTTCAGTGTTTTTTGCTTTGTTATGATACACCCTCCTCTTTATCTCTTTTTTAAAAATGTCCTCCCTATTACAAAATAGCAAAGAAAAAGAAAATGGGAGAAGTGAATCAAAAGCCTTACTAAGGCGTACGTCAGGGCAGGATAAAGGCAACATGGGACTCCACCTTTTAGGCCATTAATAATATTGGACTTCACTTTGGAAGGTCCCCTCACTCAGCAGGCATTCCCTTAGCCTCTCTCCTGGAGAGGCTGTGGTGGTAGCACAGGGAGGTCCTAGTACTTATCTCAGCAGCTGAGCTGTGTATGTTTACGTCGGTGCAGCAATGGATGATACTGGTGTTCCATGATTCACAGATGGTCAGATTATATGATCTGATGATCCCTCCTGGCCTTAAATTCTGACGTATGACTCTGAATTTGTAGGCTGCTTTGGGCAAGGGGTTGGACTCCATGACCTCCTGAGGTCTCTTCTAACTCTGTGATTCTACGATATCAAGAAAGCTGGGGATTTAATGCGTATTTTGCTTCAGTTTTCACTGAAAAGATTAACAGTGACCAGATACTCAAAACAGTTATGTGGGAAGGAATCTAAGCCCAAAAGGGGTGGTCGTTGTTAAAGAATAGTTAGATAAACTAGGTATAATCAGTCAGCAGGGCTAGATGACATTTATCCTAGGGCACTTAAGAAACCAGCTGAAGCAATTTTAGAATTATTAATTATCTTTGAGAATTCAGGGAGGCTGGATAAAGTCCCAAAGGACTGAAGAAGGGCAAACTTAGTAACTATCTTTTAAAAAGGGAGCAAGAGCCCACAAAATTATGGAGCAGTAAGCCTAACTTTGATGCCTGGAAAGAAACTGTAACAAATTATGAGACAATCAATTTGTAAGCACTAAGAACAATGTTTCAAATAATCTTTTCCATCCATGTGCAGATTTTTTCCCTCCATATGGGGAATGAATTTTTTCATATGCACCACAGGATATGCAATTCTGCACCACCAGTATAAACAAAAACCTTAGCTGTGGGATCTCTGTTAATCAACTGAATGACATTTTGAGTCTCTCCTCAGTGACCACACAAGCATACAGCTTACAGGGAACACTGAAATAGAGGATAATTAGAATATAAGGAATACCTCGCATGGATTTGTCAAGAACAACTCATGCCAAAGCCAATCCAATATCCTTGTCTAACAGGATTACCGGCCTAATGGAGAAGGGAGAAGCAGTAGACGTGATATATCTTGATGTTAGTAAGGTTTTTAACACTATCTTGCATGATAGTCTCATAAGCAAATTATGGAAATGTGGACCAGAGGTTGTTTTATTCCTACATACTTATGCTATTCTTTTATACTGCTCTTTAGTAATTTGTCTCACTTTTTGGAAGATTACTTTCTGATTTTCAGTTCCTTAAAAAGCCCCTGCTGGAGGCAGATTGGCTTTTTACTATTCTTCCTTTCTTCTCTTTGCACAGGGGCAGTTTGCAGTTGTGCCTTTAAAATACTGTCTCCTGGAGAAGCTGCCAGCTCTGCTGATATTCTTCCTTAGATTTTCTTCCCAGGCAATGTTACCTACCAGTTCTAAGTTTGTTCAAGTCTGCTTTTTTTAAACCCATTGTCCTTGATATGATGCTTTCATTTTTTCCTTTCTTTGGAATCATGACATCTACCATTTCATGATCGCTTTCACCCAAAGATTCATGAACAGTTCCTCCCTATTGGTCAGAATCAAGTCTAAAATGTCTGTACTCCTTGTTACTTTCTCCCAGTATGTAATCTGTGCCACGGCTTGACATGGCTGATCCCAGGCATCTCTAGGTTTTGAATTCCATAGCCCTGGCACCTATGGGCTTGCCCCAGCATATATGAAATTACAAAAAAAAAATGTTGCTTGATCCCCAGTATCTTTATCATTTCAAATTAAAAAGTCTCAGAGGGGTAGCATGTTGGTCTGTAATTTTAAATATTTTGAAATTGTAAATTAAAAATTTTTATATTACAAATTAAGCACTGCTTCCTTCACTTCCTGAAACAAAATTTGGCCCCAATACATTCTAAGAACTTACTGGAAAAATTGTCTTTTGGCATATTACCTTTCCAACAGAAAGTAAATATTTCTGATGCACGATGCAAGATTTTCTTCCTTTTTATCCTGCCTGGCCTTCTTCAACAAGGTATATCCTTCTATACCAAAATTCCAGTTCATCCGATTTACCTCACCAAGTGTCTGTCATGCCAATTAAGTCATAATTTAACTCATGTACTAATACTTCCAGTTCTTCCTATTTATTCTCCATACTCCTTGCATTTGTGTGTAGAGAATAGTTAGTGCTACTTGTATTCTGCTTAGGCCTGAATGGCATCCAGTGACAAGAGTGGGCAGGAACTTATTTATACTAATACTAGAAGACTTACCCAACATTGCCCAGGTCCTTCAGAGCAGGGGGGTGGCAGTGTGTGGGAGAGGGTGCAGGAGTTATGGCAGGGTCTTGAGGAACTAGGGGGGAGCGGGGCAGGAGGCTGGGGATAAAGGAGTGTGTGTAAGAGGGACAACCAAACCCTGACCTTGCTGTAAGTTAGGAGACAAGGAAGCTGCATAACAAATTTGGTGGTCCTACCTATTACTGTTTAGGAGGAGTTCTTGAACAAAACAGACGTCTGGACAGGCAAACAGACAGATGCACATTTTATAAAATATATAGATTACTGGTATTTTAACAATATAATATGTTAATAGTGATACTGTCAGGCTGACAGCCATTATAGCCAGAGTAGGGGCATTGCATCATAATAGCACAGTTGCAGCTATACCCTGATTATGTAAATCCCTCTGCTCCGACTTGTTACTGCCCTCAGGACTATTATTTCATATTCATATTATGCCACAAATCTGCATGTTCGTTACAGAAAACAAACTGGCTTGGTCCCTTCCCTGAAAAGCTAACAGAAGGGAGCCTAGCTCTAGAGCTCACAGTTGCAGGTATGTCTCCACTGTGGCATGCTCCAGGGGAGTCCCATGTCAATGGATCTGGACAGAGCAGGCAAAGTTCTGCCACATTTTCGCACACACATGCCAAAGCAAAGTAAATTACCAGACTGAGGCTGCAACAGTTTTTGTTGCTTGAGCATCTGTGATTTGGAGCCCATCCCTGGAAGGTAGTTTTGTAAAAGCTGGAAGATAAAGGAGGAATTTGTGCCATGGTTTCTGAAGATTATTTCCATATAAAGTAGAATGGGCACATAAATTATTAGACCAAAATACAAATAACAGTAAAGGATAGAAAGGCAAGAGATGGGTTATAAAAAACAAAGATGTGACACTATGTATGCAACTTAAGATGGTGTTTTTGACTTTTGTGATGAGCTTAGGGCAAAAGAGAAAAGATTGTCTTAAAGATTAGCAAAATTCCCCAACCATAAGTCTGTAGCATCCTTTCTGATGGAGAAGAGACAGGATCCAGATGTAGTAAGTACAGAGTACAGTTGCCTTATGAACGTGACTGGACAAGTAGGTATTCTGTATGTAGGAATATAAACTGAAACTGAACCTGTGAGCTATGATTTTAATTTGGGTTAGGGAATTAACATAAACAATAGACTCAAAGCATGAGAAAGAAGAATTTTTGTGTTAAATTTGTAGAGGCCCTTTGAAATACCAGTGTTGTCTGTCTTAAGGTTTGGGCTTAATTAATAGAAACAAAACATAGGTAATTAGGTACTAAGTGCAGAAAATAATTGACTATATAAGAAACTCATCTGGATATAGCTAAGATGTGATCATTGGCAATGACATCACCTGTTTAAAAGGGTATAAAAACAAACTTTTAAAAGGGCTCATTGATAATATCTGCCTAATCAAGTCAGAGCTGATTAATATGGGTCTAAGCACCCTGGGGTTTAGTCAGTTGGTAGTGCTTTGTTATTATTTGGATGTAGAGAATTGCTTATTATTTAGGTATTTGGGGCACTTTTTGAGTGACTGTATAAATATCATTTAGCCTTTGGATTTAATAAAGGATTTTATGGTTAAATTAGTGTTGAGGTAATACCCTGAATAAATAACATTTCCAACTCCGTAGTGCACAGACTGAAGACTATAACTCGCTTTGCATGGGGTTAACCCTCAGGAGCTGCCTAGATCCCAGCTCAGACTGATCAATTAGAATAAACGGCTTTATTGCAATACACTGCTCACAACAAATATGCTCACTTCCTTCCCTTTCCCCTTCCTACCCTATCATACAACTTCACAGTAAACATTAAATACAAGGGCCTGAGTATAAATGAGTATTAGAGAATTATAACTAAAAATAGAATTAATTTTAGTTCCAGAAGTAAAAGTGGCAAGTAAATCTTCATCAGGAGGCAAGTATCATCAAAGGGTAGATATTGAGAAGATGGGATGAGAGGGGTGGTGGGATGAGAAGTCGACATCCTTATATGTCATGGGCTATAGACTATAGGAGCAGAAGGATTTATAGCAGCCAGAGTACAAAGCAGAGACGTTTCAGTATAATAATACATTCAGTGTAATAGTTGCCCACTTATTTTCTTTGTTAAGTAAGTAGTAACCATTTCATGGGCTAAAACTCAGGATAAAAGCAAGAAGTCATTGAGCTTATTAGCTCAGTAGAAGTACTGCTTCATATTCTAAAAAAGTAGCCACCAAAGTAATTGGAAAATGGAAGAAGAGAGAAATCTTCCAAAAGAAGTAAATTTATATTGTCTTCTCTAAATCTAAGCAGTAAATCTGTAACAGATTTAAATTCTAAGACGATAAAGCAGAAACTCAGGATCTGCTGCTACCATAGATACCAGTTTCTTCCACACCCCAAGAGCATTCAGGTCTTCCACCCCACCCCAGCCCTGATGCACCTATAGAGTTGGTGCCTATGACTATTACCTTTGTTAGCATCATTCTCTCTCTCTCTTTCTCTCTCTCTTTTGGGGGATAGGAATGTGAGAGAAGATACAAACCTCATTTTTACTGTGGCCTTTTAAGCATTTTACTTAGTAGTCGAATCTTTCTCCATTTATTACCTTCTCCATATACAATTTGCATGTGTTATTTTCCAGGGACCCCCCCCCCCACACACACACACAAAATATTAGCTTGTCTTATTCAGTACACACTGCATTTCAAACCAACAGATTATATTCTGACTAGAATAGAATTAACTTTTTCCAAAAATGGTTTATTTGCCAAAAAATGCAGTGTGAGGTTGACTAAAACTATTCTCATATTTGATTATTTCAGACAAAAATATTTCAGGCTAGAGTCCCAAAGAGATTTAGCAGCAGTAGTGCTCATTACACCTGCTACTCAATGACTTAACCTACAGGTTAATTAACCTAATTATTTACCTGGGATGTTGCAGATTCATGTTTAACTCTTCCCTTTGGATCATAGACTTGAACCCAGGTCTCCCTCCTTGGAGGGGAGTGCCCCAAACTATCATGTATGGAAGGGTGGGTCTCTATTAATTTCTCCTCTTGAAGTTTTATATCAATAATTGGAACAGGAAATTGAACTTTAGCTTTCCCTGTCCCAGGTGAGTGCCTTAACCACTTGGCTAATGAGTAGATTTTGTGATTTTTTGCAGATCTAGCCCTTCATGTCATTTGTTTTTATTTTAAACAATATTCAGAGTACATAGAAACAGAATGAAACATTTCATTCAACCCAACCAAAATGATTTTTGTTTTTCTGGATTTATCAAAAAATTTCAGTTCAGATCAAACCCACAGCTTTTTCCAGTTTTTTTAAAACTTTCTGTAAATCAAAAAATAAAACAGTGATTCATCCCATTCTTGCACTGAAGTCTGTTCCTGCAAATCAGTATAATTAAGGGTTAATTTTTTCAAAAGAAAAACTGCTAAGCCACAGCATGTTACTTGGCATCTTTGGCTGAGTGCCTTCTTGTATTTTGCCAGTTTCAGCATTCCTTACCATTACACAGAAACACCATATATATTTACAGCCTACATTATCATCCAACAGGTGCTTTCTTGGAGGAAAACATATTTTTCCTTCTTCTACTACTTAAAGCTTATCCTATTTTCCTAGCAGCCAACAACATGGGACTTTAAAAAAAGCAAAGCACTGTAAAATTTAATTAAAGAGCATTTTGAGAAGCATATTTGAGCTAAGCTAACTGAGGGAGTTGCTGAATTTCTCATTAACTTTAGATATGGTAAGCATTACTTTGAAAGCTTCACATTTTACTGTACAAATAATTATATTGTTCTAGTCTAGGTAAAGTTAGTATGGACACATGGCTTTACTCTAGAGCAGGGCTGGGGAACCTTTTTTTGGTTGGAGGCCATTGACCCACCAAAAAATCATTCAGGGCTGCACACAAGAGAGAAGCAAAAAAAACCCCAAAACAAAAATACAAAACCCCTTACTGATGTGGTGCCCCAACTGAGAAGGAAAAAGACACTTCCCTTATTCCCCTTTCACATCAGAGCCTGGGGGACCCAGACTGGCAGATTTTGTGTGCTCCAGCTCTGTGGTGGGGCAGCAGGGGGGCTGGAGTGCCAGCCTGGGCTCCCCAATGTTGGGGGGACCCTCAGGCTCGGGGGCTAGATCCAGGCAAGCGGGGGCTGCATCTGGCCTCTGGGCCTGAGGTTGCCCACCCCTGCTCTAGAGCAAAGAAAGCCAAATGAATGTGTAGCAGACAGAAGTATCCTCCAAATCATTCAGAAAGTATGCATATATAACTAACATGAAAGATTTTAGCGTAAGTCATTCTGCACCGAACACAAATATGCTCTCACAGTGCACTTCAGTACCAGATCCTTTTTATCAGTAAGATGCAGAAAATATAAAGAGTGATAGTATAAATTTATTACTATCGTGGATAAGCAAAAAAGTTCCCAAGCGCCACAATTTGTCAAACTTTCAGTTAAAGCAGAATACGGTACAGTTGGAGAACAGTTAAGACTAGCACCTTGGCCTAGAAAGAAATAGTTTCTAACATACATAATATAATCTAGTCTTGACTTGACTAGCTTTTAGTTTTCTCTAACTCCCATGTTAAGCAAACTGATCTGCTGTCTGCTTGTCCTTAATGTCACGAAAAAAACTTTCCTATTTTCCAAGCTGACTTTGTCTTCATTGCTTATGTTACTAGTATTATCATATCTAAGTAGTATTTCCTCCCTTGCATAAATTTAATTTTTATGTTTTTCTGAGAAGTTATCATGTCCTTCCTTATCTTTATTTAAACAAATTAAAGTGATTTAAACTGTGCTGAATACTTTTGTTACTCTAACTAACCTTCTTTAAGTTTATTTTATCATGTTTTAAAGTTGTGTCCAGTATTTATGTCACCAATCCATTCTTACCAATCAGCATGAAGAGATCCCTATGTTTTCTACACATTCCAGAACAGGATTGGCCCTTCACAACATTATGCTGTGAACTCATCTGGTATGTGTCCCACGTTACTCCTCAATCCCTTCCATAGGCTGCTAGTCTGTTTCCCCAGCCTACAAATGATTGGCACCATACCCTGAATCTTATCAGGCCCTTTTTCTGAGAACTTCATTTATCCAAGGCACCAATAACCTCCAGCAAAACCCAACAAATAAACAATTGAACATAAATCCAATCAACCAAACCAGGTATTCCCTTCACCCAGGGGCTTCCTTGCCAGGGTATCTGCTCCGAGCAGCTCTTTCTCATATGATATGCTTGGACACCCCTCTACTCTAGGAACTGCCTCATGAGATCAGGGACAATAGGCAGGGGGAAGGGGGAACAAAAGGCTGGGCGAGGAGGCCTGGGTCTCAAGCTCAAAGGAGGCCTCAACTGTAGACACTTGTTCATTTGTTGGCATTTGATAAGTTTCACTATTTGTTTTATGCGCATCCCTACCAGACCAAAATGTGACATAGTCTCAGCTTTTCTTGCAAAGGAAAGGGTTAGAAAAGCATTTGTTAAATAAAAAAATAGTCACATTATGTCTCTTTCTTGGTGCCTTGTTTTGTTTTCATGTGTCATCACTTATTATTTTTATTATGACTAGGGGCCTCAAAAGCTGGAAGTAGCTCAGGCTTCTCTGGACCTCTGAGATGGCTTGCCTGAGTCAACCTGCTTTCTGTACTCTGCACCCCATTACTTCAGTGGTTATAGAAATCAAAGTGTTCATTCAGAACTTACCCAACCCCTTCCTACCAGGTCTCCTAATGCCTCTTCCAGGCACAAATGTCTATTCCTAAAGGGTATATCTATGCCACTGGATAAAGTCAAATTAAGATATGCAACTTCAGCTACATTAATTGTATAGCTGAAGTCCAAGTGCCTTAACTCAGCTTTTGGTGCTGTCTACACTGCAGGAAGTCAAAGTAAGAACACTCTTCCTTCAACTTCCCTTACTCCTCCTGAAACCAGGGTTACTGGCATCGGCGTGAGTGCCCCTCTCACTTCTAATTAGCTGTCTTCACTAGACTGCTAATTCAAACCCTGGAAGATCGACAGTGGCAGCTTCGATCTTCTCTGTAATGTAGACATACCCAAAGGTGCCCTGTCTCAGAATAGATATGACTGGCCTGAGGTCCCCTAGCTCCTCAAGGGTCAGATTATCCAATTACATCTCACTTCATGATCCATTTCTAAATAATCCATTAATATCTATCTTTGCTGCATTACTTCCCTGGTTATATTATGTTGAAGGCTTTTACAAACACACAACTGCCAACATCCTCTGCAACAAGGCAGTAGATTTGCAAATTTGCATTAAGTTTTCATACATTTGTATAAGTACGGGCAGAGCTGCAGAGATCAGAAGCATCGCCTTTCCTTTTTTAGAAGTTATGCTGTAACAAACCCTACTAATGCTATAGCAAATCTCACTATGATGCTATAATTGCACACATATGTTATCATGGTATATAATTCTATTAAATACATGAAAAGCATATATACCATGTTGCCAGTTTGGCAAGCAGAAAGATGGGCAGGAATCCCTGTGATACCTCTTACTTAATTGAGGGCTAATACTTTTCATAGGAAGGGATCTTCAGAAGCACATTTTTCAAAGTGCTTCCTTCGCTCAATAACCCCATTTTTCCTGGAATCAGTTTTAGACACCTGCTCTTCAGTTGACTTCTTTTAGTCATTTAGAAAAGCAGGAGATGGTGCAGTTCTCGTTTGACATAAAAGATGTTAAGCAGGGTGTTGTCCAGGAAGTGCTGTCTCTTCAGCCTACGTTGTCTCTCTGCAACCTTTTTGTGACTTTGTTTAGCTGTTACTTACAATACCTCCCTGTCCTTTCCTTGCTCACATACTCCTTAGTATGCTTTCAAGTACTTGGTATAAAATCAAACTAACAACTCAGTAATTATCATTACAAGGTATGTATTTATTATTTGATTTCCAGAACAATGATTCAGAAATCATACTTCTGTCAGCCTGTGTGTCAATCTCAAATCTGACTTTAGGACTATGACTAGACAGGAGCCCAAGTTGGGACTCCCTCTCATCACTGGTGATGGCGATCAAGTCATGAGATCTGGCCACAGGAGCTGATGTGGATGACAGGTGTGGTGATGGGTAGAGTTGACCAGTTTGTAGTGTCAGAGCAATGGCAGAGCTCTGCTCTGCACTGAGCAGCACCCCAGAGGCCTGGCAAGTCACCAGTGACAAGAGAAGAGCCTAGAAGGGGGTGGTAATGAAAGCAGTCACTAGTCATACGGCGCTTGTATTGAAGGCTGCACTGAGGAGAGATGTTGATTAGACATACAGCAGAGGAAAGTGGAAGGGCTGGGATGAATAAGGGTAGATATAAATGTAAAGGAAGAGAGAAGGGGAGGATTCAATAAGATAGGTCAACTGAACAAACAGGATCATCTCCCTGAATGGGGAATGAGGGTCCCCCCAAGTGGAGTATTACTAAAAAACTGAGGACTGAGGAAAATGAGGAGTGAAACAGTCACTCTGGGATATGGGAATGGCTACAGAGGCCACTTTAGGATGGACTGTGCAGCGGCAGAGCAAAGAACTGTCTGGGTCTTCTCAGGAGCTGAGGCCTCAAGTGTTGAAAAGGGCATTGACAACTAAGGG
The DNA here is from genome assembly GCA_032595735.1 of Pelochelys cantorii. Classification (NCBI taxonomy): domain Eukaryota; kingdom Metazoa; phylum Chordata; order Testudines; family Trionychidae; genus Pelochelys; species Pelochelys cantorii. Next base: position 68,198,502 of record CM064330.1, read on the forward strand.
GTTGCAATTGGACACAGTGTTTGCCCCTACTAAATCCACTGCTGTAGGGTTGGTGGTATCCCTTGCAGGAGTCTTAAAAGGATCATGGGGAGAAGACGGTAACTAACAGACCAGGAGGTGGCATTGGGGAGGTGGGAAGGGAAAGAAATGGGATGTGGGGGAGGGAAGTGGAGATACAGGGACAACTAACTGGAGATGGGCAAGGAGGTTCATGAACCATTTGCAATACACTCCCTAACAACACCAATGCTTGAAGGAAACTTTTTAGCTGAGACTCTTATATTGAAAGATAGAGGGTTTGTTAGCAGCAATTCAACTACAAGGGTTACGAGAGATGAACTTCTGGTTTCAGAACGACTCTCCAATGGAGATTTTTTAGAAGCACTATGGGAAGGTACAAAGTAAAAGGAATTGGCAGTGTGGGGTGCTTGTTTCTTTAAGTACCCCCAAACATGCTTATGATGTGGGACTTGGAGGGACAGAGGCGAAGTGTTTATTTGGAAAGCCCATCTGGGCTAGGACCATCTAAGTCCCTGGCTACGTCTAGACTGGCATGATTTTCCGCAAATGCTTTTAACGGAAAAGTCTTTCCGTTAAAATCATTTGCGGAAAAGAGCGTCTAGATTGGCACGGACGCTTTTCCGCAAAAACACTTTTTGCGGAAAAGCGTCCGTGCCAATCTAGACGCGCTTTTGCTCAAGAAAGCCCCGATTGCCACTTTAGCCATCGGGGCTTTTTTGCGCACAACCAAACTGGGTTGTCTACACTGGCCCTCTTGCGTAAAAGCATTTGCGCAAGAGGGCTTTTGCCCGAACGGGAGCGTCATAGTATTTGTGCAAGAACACTGATGATCATACATTAGATCGTCAGTGTTCTTGCGCAAATTCAAGCAGCCAGTCTAGACAGCTGGCAAGTTTTTGCGCAAAAGCGGGCGCTTTTGTGCAAAATCTTGCCAGTCTTGACACAGCCCCTGTGTCTGGAATCAGCAGTTGCAATTATGTCTGAGGAGATCTTTGAGGCAGAGAGCTTCAGTCTATTGTGGTAGAGCATAGCTGGGGTGGTAGAGGCAAAGCACAGCACAGGGTGGAGGTTGAAGGGAAGGAAGATTCTCAGTGCAGAGAGAGTAAGATTGTGGGTCAGCAGAGGACATCAGTTTTGAGTAGAGCTAATGAAAATTATGTATGTCCAGGGTGGAAGCAGCTGAGAAGGGAGATAGAGGAGCAGAACTCCAGTGAGTCACAAAAGCAGAGAGGGAGACAACAGCTGACAGTATGAGAAGGGAGAAGTGTGAAGGAGGAGAATCATAGAACTGGAAGCAATCTCAAGCAGTCTAGCCAAAAATAGGCAGAAATTCAGCTTGTTTCAGGCTGATTTGGCTCCTCTTTGCTTGCTGGCCAAGTTGTGTGTTTGTGTTAGTTTGTGTGTGTTTGTTCTTGGTCAGAACATTTACTGTGGCTTGTAGCTTCTTGGTTTTTTCATTGTTCAGCTCCCGAGTTGAGAACTCCAGGCACACACTGCACCCTTTCCCAACAGGACAGCATCAGAGGAAGTTGAGTGGAGGCTGGGGGAGGGGTCATGCCCTTGTTAGAAAAAAAATTAACATTCTCGAGCATGGGAGTAAAAGCCACAAGCCTGACTGCTGTGTGGGGGCAGGGAAGCCCTTCCAAGTGCTGTGGACACTGCACGGGGGGAAGGGAGCCCCTTTGCATATCCCCAGCAGAAGCATGTACATCTGCAAATGTGGACTTTAAAGTTCCAATCCAGACTAGTTTCTTCCTGCCTGCCTAAGATGCCTCTGCATGTGCTGCAACAGAGCAGCTCCAGGGCACCCCATGGAACAGCAGGAATGTAGGGAGGTACAGAGGATTAAGGGCAAGGGGTGGCAGAAGGGTAAGGGGAGAAATGGGGGTGAGAAGAAGTACAAGGCGCCAGGTGGCAGGCATGGGAGGGCAAGGGAGGAGGGTGAAAGTGGAGGGGAGGTTCTGGGGAATAGGGAGGAACAAGGGCACAGGATGTCACCTAGGGTGAAGGGCAAGAGGTAGTAAAAGGGGGCAGGATAAGACTTCAGTGGGGTGGAGTGGGCCCACAAAATGAACCCCAGAAGATCACATCATAGATTGGAGAGATCTGCTTGGTTTTGGCCTCATTTTGATACGGATTAGCTTGCATTTCAGCATATTTTGAAAGTCTGGTTGCTTATTTAATGCATGAAAGTTGTCAGTTTTGACCTTAAGATCATCAAATCCAGTTCCATCCACTCACAGCAGGCCCACCTTCTAGACCACCCCTAACAGGTGTCTGTCTAACCTGCTCTTAAAAATTTCTAGTTGTGGAGATTCCACAATCTCCTTAGGCAATTATTTCAGCATTTAACCACCCTGATAGTTAGGACTGGTAGAGCTAATGGAGAGATGAGGCTTCCTCTCCTCAGTCATCTTCTGGGCTGCTGTCTCTGAAACTTTCTATGCTGGTTATTCCCTTGGAAGTGTTCCCTTTTTCTCCCCAAGGGCAGGTAACTCCATCTTCCCCTCTGGATGAGAGTCTGATCCTCTGTATGATAGGGACTTCTGGGAACTTTAAAGGGAGCCAGGGGATAGTAGAGTATTAGAGGGCCCTAGCAAGATAAAGAGATTCTCTTCCAGGGGACCCTGATCTTTTCTTCTCTCCATCTTCCAAGACCTGCTCCCTTACCAATAGAGTGGAGCAACACATTTTCCTATTCTGGCCAATTGGACAGAAGAGTTGGAGGCCCAGGAGCCCATCTGGGAAGCAAGGGCATATAGAGAAGCAACAGAGGCTTTGGAGTCAGTGAAGAATGATGGAATAGGAGAAGGAAATGTGGAGGTATTGGTGACTCTGCAAGAGGAAAATGGAAAAGAGGATGAAAAAATGGGAGTGGATCTGGAGGAGCTGGCAGGGACGTGTCTTGGTCATTGCTGAATGGGCACGGGCTTCAGTAGAATCATATCTGTCAAGTCTTAATTTCCAGCAGGGGTGTAGGGTGTGTCATCTTGCACCCAGGTTATTCATAGGGTTGAATAACACTTGATCTCAGATGGGGGAGGGCAGAACCGGCTGGGAGGGGAGCGGGGCTGGCCGGGAGGAGGTGGGGCTGGGGGAAACGACTGACAGGAAGCAGTCCTGGCAGGGTGGGGGGGGGGCTAGCCGGGGGAGATCGGGGGGGGGGAACCAGCCAGAGTGAAGCAGGTCTGGCCAGGAGGGGGTCAGGAGAGCGGAGCTAGCTGGGGGAGATCGGGAGGAGGAGGGGAGGGGGACTGGCCAGCAGGAAGCAGGGATGGCCGGGAGGGGGTTGCAGGGAGCGGGACTGGCTGGGGGGGTGGGAGCCGGGGGAGAGAATCAGCCAGCAGGGAGCGGGACTGACCCGGCGCATGCAGATCCAGGGTGCTGCCCGCCCTGCGCACGGTCCCGGCAAAGCACGTGGATTCCCTCCTGCCCCCTGCCCTGTGGAGTTGCATATTGCCTGGTTGGTAGACACGCTCATGCAGCGTGAGCGTGTCTACCAGCCAGGCAGTACGCAACTACGTCCTGCTACTCCTAATAATAATAAAACTTACCTAATTAGAAAACACCAGACATTTTATATGTCTGGTATTTTCTCAATTTGTTTCCCGGACAGCACCCTCAAATACCGGACTGTCTGGTTCAAAACCGGACACCTGGCAACCCTAGCAAGCTGTGGGGATGGGGAAATAAACAATCCAAGTGCTAACAAGAAAGCACAGAGTAAGAAGGAGGTGGGTTCAGAGAGATCTGAAGGGGAAAGGAGGGAGAGTTGAGGGCATCATGATAGAAGATAAGTGTCTGATCCTGGAGGTAGAGGTCTGTCAAAGATTCTTTGAGCACTTCCTGACAGCATCTACTGACTGGGTAGGGGGATCATATGACTGCATGGGCATATTGGGTAGGAGTAGGCAGGGGAGCCGGACTCTGAAATGAAGAGTGAAAAGGTTACCCACGAGGCTTTTTACTAAAAAAGAAAAAAAAACCTAGTATGTTGGCTTGACACAATTTGTTCTTGACAAATCCATGCTGACTGTTATTTATCACCTCATTATCTTCTAGCAGTCTGCAAATTCATTGCTTAATTATTTGCTCTATTATCTTTCCAGATACTGAATTAAGCTGTGTAATTCTCTATCTTGTCCTTATTCCCCTTTTTATAGATTGACACTATATTTGCCCTTTTCTAGGAATCTGGCATTTCTCCTAATAGTGAATAAGTGAGAGGAGGATAGAACAGATAGGGGATTTACCAGCTTGTGTTGGTTAGAGGCTCAGTTTCATAAGCCTTTTCAGCTGGTTGATTGCTCAGATGACAGTCATTTTGGCTTTCTTATCTATTGCGTGGCTCCATGCTGACATAAGCAGCACAGACACTGTTGCCCTAACTCCACCAATGTAAGCTCTAGGTCTTTCATGAAGGTGGAGTTAGATTGATATAGTAGAGCAGTAGTTCTCAAACAAGGGACTGGGGCAGCAAAGATGGCTGTGAACAGGCTTCAGGGAGCTAGCATTAGACCCACTAGAGCCAAGGATAGAAAGCCAAACCCATACCACATGGGCCTGAAGCCCTGAGCCCTGCCACCTGGGACTGAAGCCTGAGAAATGTAGTTTTGCAGACACCCCTGTGGTATGAGTCCATAGACACACCTCCTAACACTGGTCCTAGCTCTTGTATGCAGAAAACCAGTGTAACTTTCTGACAGGTGCAGCCAGGGCCAGGTTCAATATTTAGGGGTCTCTCTCCATCCAACACAGAATTGGCTCAACCCTTTCCCAGTAACCTGTTAAATTAACACACCACCTTGGGAGCCAATACTTCCCCACTGCAAGTACAGAGTCTGAGTGTAGAAAAGAAACTTTTAATAAAAGGGAGAGAAGTAAGCTTTGGCATTAATTTGGGAAACCACCACAAACACAGTTCATAAACCATGAGTAAAAGTCCAACCCCAAACAGGCTGGGCGATGTCCTTTTGTTCTCAAGTTATTAAGTCCAGCAATGTAAATGTCTCCTTCCCAAGTCCAACCCTACGCTGCACCCCAGTCACAGCTGCTTCCCTAGAGCAGTGTTTCTCAACCAGTGGTATGAGTACCCTTAAGAGTACTCGGGAGAAGTCTGGGGGGGTACTTCAACACAACTGATATTTGGAGAAAACTGAATTTTTGTTGTAAATTTTACAGCACTTTATTATTTTTGTACTTTTTATCCCCAAAAATTTAATCACCTGCCTAGCTACAATTAAGTTGTTTAAACAAATGTGTTGCAATGGTAGAAAAAAAATGTGTGTGTCTGAAAACTGTAGGTACTAGGGGTACTTCTAATTTTTTTTTTTAAAAAGGGGTACTTTATAAAAAAAAGGTTGAGAAACACTGCCTTAGAGTATGCCCAGAGTTTAGAGGTGCATTGACTGAATTCACCTCCCATCCTGGGCGGGGAGGAGGTAAAGAGGCATCTTACTCTACTGGTCTCTTGTCATCTGCCTGCTCTCTGCCAACACCCTGCTGGCTGCTTGTTACAGCTCTCCGTCACCTTGCTGAATAGCAGCATCTGCTGCTATCCACCTCTTGGCTGTGACTTCTGTCCATCAATCTCACCTGATTTCCTCTCCCAGTGATTTCACTCTTAGCAAGCAGGATAGAAGAAAGTCAACTCCAATACTGTTAACATAAGAAAAGAGGCTCTTAATGTGTATTTAGCTCTGTTCTTTGAGCCATGTATGTATGTAAATGGGTCAAACCAGTCCCTGCAAAGAAAGGGTATGCAGACACCTGATCAGAATGATCTTCCCCCACCCGCTCTACTCTTATAGAGTGCTGAAAGTCAAGCCCCTGCTTAGTAAGGTTCTTTCTGCCAACTGTAGCCCTTTACTTTGGAACAATGTAGCTCAGTCCTACTTTTCTGTATTGCCACAAAATTACAAATATGGGTAACAATATTTTAGCTTTCCTTGCATTTGATACAAACAGCTGGGGTTGGATCACAAATTCAGGTGATTGAAATGAGCAAAATGCTACTTGATCTGCTGAATATCTAATGTAAGCAAAGCAGGAACAAACTATTTACATACACACACCCAGGATCTCTTCCCCCTTCCAACTAGCTGTAAGGGAAACATTTCTTCAGATCCTGCTTACACCAGTTATTCTGAACAGAGGTGATTGGTGGTGTTTTTAGAGCATATTTGGGGCTGAGAGCTCAGAAAGAAAAGGTTTTGAACCCCTGCAGAAGAACACTTGAAACCACAGGAGCAAGGCTCTAGTGTATACACGGAGACTATGTCTACACTGCCCCCTCCTGCGCAAAAAATTATGCAAATGAGGCCAAGCATGGAATATCCCCATGCCACATTTGCATAATTAATGAGGCTCCATTTTTGCGCAAGAGGCTTTTGCGCAAAAAGGAGCCATCTACACAGCTCCTTTTTGCTCAAAACCCCCCCTCTTGAGCAAGAGCCGTTCTTCCTCTTTTTTTCAGGAAGAACAGCTCTTGCGCAAAAGCCCCTTGTGCAAAAACAGAGCCTCATAAATTATGCAAATGAGGCACAGTGATATTCCATGAGTCGCCTCATTTGCATAATTTTTTGCACAAGAGAGGGCAGGGTAGACATAGCCTGACTCAATTTGTTCAATATTAGCTACCCTATGTCAATCTATCTCTGCAGTCTTAACCAACCCTACATAATCATTCAAAAGCTATTTGTTTTCAACTAGGATTGTAACTAGGCTTTCCAAGGTGAGAAGTGAATGAGATCAAACAGGCAATGCCAGATCCTCTCCAAAAAGCTGACCAAAAACTTCCTGTCAGGGTGGTTAAACACTAGATTAAATTGCCTAATGAGACTGTGGAATCACCATCACTGGAGATATTTAAGAGCAGGTTGGACAAACATCTATCGGGGGTGATATAGACAGTGCTTGGTCCTGCCATGAGAGCAGGGGACTGGACTTGATGATCTCTTGAGGTCCCTTCCAGTTTCAATATTCTATGAATCTCCAGTCTATAATAGAAGGGTTGGCCTTTGCAAGTTCAGCTGGTGAAATTTCCTGGTCTGCCAAGTTTGTTGCATCATTTAAGCTGTAAAAATAAATAAATAAATACAATAAAAATAAAATAAAACTAAACCAGCCAGAGATGCCCACAGGTCAATTTTCCCACTATAGAGGGAATTCCACTCCATAAGTCTGGCCCTCCAGAGCCTATCACAAGATGTGCATGTTGTGGGTAGACGAAGAGTATGAAGGATCAGAGTACCACTATGCCTGATCCTTTGTTGTCATAGGATCTATTATAATGCTTACAGTAATGGCTGAAGTTAGAGCAGGCCTGGTGTTGCTCTAGCTTCAGTGATGGCCGAGTGACAGAGTATCCCGCAGCCTCAACTAGCTCTGTAAATGCCATCCCCTATTATGTCCAAGAAGAGCTTGAGTACATTGAAGAACTGGGGCTAGTCTCTATATAAAGTTTTTTTGTTCAGATTTTTTTTTTTTTTTGGTTAAATCTATGCAATATAATCTTTAAAGTGGAAGTATATCTCGTAGTTCAGGCCAGTCTATTGGTTTCTCATCTCTTTTCAGCCTATTTCCTTTTACTTGGCCTTCTCTGGAGAGAGGATTATTTCTTCTGAACGAGACATCTGTTATTTCTAAGCTAGTGAAATACAACTTGTTTGCACTAATACAGCCTGCAGCAATACAGTGTCTCTCCTTAGGTAGATCATGATACAAAGGTTTATGAACATTTATTTACACTCCTAATTTTAAATATGAAATGTCAAGTCACCTGGGCTTTTCTGGTTTTTTGTTCATTTTTATAAATGCTGAGCTTGTGGTGCCAATAACTTTATTGTCTAATAATATGAAGACTCACTCCAGCAGTAAAAAGATTTTACTGTTTTGGCCCCAGTCACATTTCCAGGAAATTTTTCAGAAAGTCAGCCATAGTTTAGATGTGGGTGCTGAGGTACATAATTATAATGGGTTCTGCAAAGCTGAAGGCTAGACAAGCCTTCTGTACATATACTGAATCACATATCAGCAAACAGGAAGTTCAAGACAGAGGACACTTTGATAATAACTAGTGAACAGCAAGAGCAGTCAGAGCTAGTCAGTCTTAAATGAAAAAAAGGCAGTACTACTGATCTACATGAAATCTATGTGGCAGTTCAAGCCCTACCCAAAAGACCTGTGTATATTATTAACATAAAAATAAATTAAAAGTCTATCTTTAAACACGACAATTTATTTAATGCACAAGCAAGTTTGAGCCATTCTCTATCCTACTTGGGTTATCACTGTTAAGGCCTGAGAACTGCATAAGTTTTGGCTCACAAAGGCTAAGTTTACACTGCAATAGCAGGGTAAGGTAGCAACTCATGTGCATACCCTCGATTACACCATTTAATGAGGTATGAATTTCCTTTGGTGTAAGCAGATGCAACTCCTTAAAAGTGGAAGCTTGGCTGTAGCATAGCATAAACAAAAGGTCTGTTTTAATATATAGGTGACAGATCCTTAAGGAATTTTTTCATGTATAGGTATTTCCGAACAATCCTACAGAGCTGGCTGCTCTCCTTAAACAACCTTTGTTACCTTGACTGTGCAGCACAGATGAGATTAAAATTGGTAGAAGAGTGTGATGTTACCTGATTAAACTATAACCATATAGATCATTATTACAGTCACAATATGCAACGAATTTTATATAGGTTGGACCTCCCTGGTCCGGCATCCTTAGGACCTGACCTTCTCAAATAAGGAAATTTGCCAGATCAAGGGACGTCTACTGCCACTTGCCTCCCAGGATATGACCATCCTTTCTACTGTGTCTCAGCTCAGGGACAGGGACCGGGGGAGAGACACATGGAGTGTTAGTTTTACTCTTAAGCATCTGATCAGCCTCCATGGGCCACTTCCTACCTCCCTGCTTTCTCAAGTTTGGAACATGGTAACAGGTGCCTAGTCCCACACAGCAGCAAGTTCCCCATCAGTCTCAGCAGCTCAGTCATGCAAATAAACATTCTCCAGCTCTCTTTCTAGTGTCAGCTTACTTCCCATTTCTTACTCCATGCTCAAGGAAAGTGGGACAAACCCCCTCTAAGGTTGTCCTGGAGTCTCAATATTTACCTGAATATTATTTAAAGAATAATATTCAATTAAATATTATGTCATGTGATAAAACCTCCAGGATTATGTCTGTCCTGCACTGGGACTGCAGGGGCTAATTTCACTCTCTGGGCCAAAGAAACCACCCTCCTCAGTATGCTCCTGATGGAAACCAGTTACAAAAGAGAGCGGCCCAGTCCATTTGAGGTAGACCAGCAAAGAGGAACGAGGTGTTTTACAAACTCCTGTTGAAGGACTGCCAACACTTCACAACACAAAGACCAGACAGATAGCAGTAACCCACAACCTCTGGGTGCTGCAGTGAGAAGAGAGACCAACTAAGCTGAAGAGAAATATGTAGGAAGTCACCCTGGGAAGCTTTTGAGAGAGCGTGACTGGACATCCTGACACTAGCTTGGTGCATTTTGGCTGGATCTCCACTGAGCTGGTGGCAGGTAACTCTGCCACTGACAGAGACCTGGGCTGGGACCTAATGGAGAGGGAGGCCCAGGTCCCCTTATGCAGGCTGCTGCCCACCCTACTGCTCTATTGAGTCTGGCAACACAGCCCTGATAGAGAGGGCAGGTAGAGTGCTTTTGGCTATTAGGCCACATAACTCTAAGACTCAGAGGGGTCATGCAGACTTATCCGTAGGCTTATAATAACCCATGTCTCAGCATGCATGGTCTGTGACAACATCCAACTAGAGTCCGTATCTTTTCCTTAATATATTTCCTTACGCAAAGCAATTTTTACATCAACTTCTCCATTTTAAAGCAGTTACCTTTTTTTTTATCTGTCATTTCATTGCCAGGTATTGTAGGAATACATCACAGGAGTACTATGTTCATGTCCAAGCATACTCACTTGTAAAAAAACAGTACAGTAAAATCTCGAATATAATGTGCATCGATGAATAATGCGCACCTTGACTTTTGAATTTTATCATAATGAAAAAATCTATACTCCTATATATAATGCGCACCCCGACTTTGCCCATTGTACATATATTTTATGATACCCATCATCATAGATACGAAGGCGTCATTAAATATAGTCTATTCAATTGCAAGTCTATGGTATGCCAGCACGTTGTATTTCCTGCCTTTTTCTATTGCCAGTTGATTGCACGTGAGTGTATGACATTTTGACATTCTCATTTGAGAATACACGGCATTTTGACGCTCTATTACCTTTAAATTCAGTTGATTTTACTAATCCTATGTAGGCCTAGAAAAATATCGATTCTTACTGATACTATCAGTTGTCGACGATCTTACACTGCAGCTGAAAAACTTAAGGTAGTTAGCTATGCTGAGGCTCATGGCAACAGAGCTTCCAGCCATGAATTTGATGGCATACCAGAGTCGAACACTCGACTTTGGAGATGGTGGAAAGAGTGCCTACAAGCGTTGCCTCGGATGAAGATGGCTGAGCGAGGTCGAAGTGCTGCTTATCCTGAGATGGAGGCCAAGCTGCTTGAGTGGATTACTGAGCATTGACAGCAAAGTGGTGGAGTTAGCATTGCGGAGGTTTGAGTGAAGGCTATGACCATGCTGAAGACGTGCGCTAACACAGCTGGGTTTAAAGCTTCGTATGGCTGGGGCAATCGATTCATGCATCGGCGTGGCCTATTGGTCCGATGATGAACAACAATCACGCAGAAGCTACCCGTGAACTCTGACGCCAAATTACTACAGTTCCAAAAGTTTATCATAAAGTTACGCAAGGAGCACAGGTACGACCTTTCATTAATCGGTAACGCAGACCAGACACCTTTAACTTTTGATAATCCTTACAACAGAGTGCTTGAAGTGAAAGGTGCCAAGACCGTCTCAGTTGCTACCACAGGGCATGAAAAGTCGAGGTTTATGGTAATGCTTGCTTGCATGGCCGACAGAACGAAGCTGCCGCCTTATATCATCTTTAAGCGCAAGACAATGCCAAAAAATGTTATATTCCCAAAGACTGTTCATGTGCGTGTTCACCTTAAAGGCTGGACGGACGAAGCTTTAATGCTTAATTGGCTACAGACGGTTTGGGTGAAGCAGCCGGGTGGATTTATGAGAAAGCAGTCTGTAATAGTTTTGGATGCATTTTGTTGTCATCGGATGCCATCGATCAAGAAAAGGCTTCAGCATGACAAAACAGACTTGGCAGTTATTCCTGGTGGAATGACCAAAATGTTGCAACCGCTTGACGTGACAGTTAACAAACCAATGAAAGATACACTACGCAGGAAATGGAACACCTGGTTGTTGGAAGGTGAACATACATTTACTGCAGGTAGATATATGCGAACACCGACGCTGCAAGACGTGACCCAGTGGATAGCGGATGTCTGGCTTCAACTTGATCCCACTATCATAAGGAAGGTGTTTCTGAAATGCAGCATCTCCAATGCGATCGACCAGGGAGCTTGCGAACAGGAGCAGCTAACAGGGAGTTTTGAGAGGGAGTTCTCCAGGTAAAAGAGGAGTAAAAACGGGACCCTTGTGGTAAGTGGTTGTCTGGAGTGTGTGTTTGTGTGTGGGGGAGTTATTTGCTGTGTGCTGAGCTTGTGTTTGTGTGTTTGGTGGTTGGTTTGTTTGTTTGTTTGTTTGTTTGAAGGAGCTTCTAAAAGGTTTGAAATCTAGAAGCCTCTGTTAATTGGCTGAACCTCAGTCAGGGGGAGGGGCTACCAGAGCTATATAAGCCTGTGACTCAGCGACCAGGGATCTTGCGAACAGAGCAGCTAACAGGGAGTTTTGAGAGGGAGGTTAGAGGGCACGAGGGACTTCTGACCTTCTTTAAAACATAACTCTTATAATAATCGATATTCCAGAGGTTTAAAAAGAATCCCAGTTTCTGCTTAAACTTATTCATTCGAAAAATGGAGACAGAAGCCCAGCAGCAGAGTGGGGGCTATCCTGTTTATTGCGTCAAGTGTAACATGTATGATTACCTGCCCTGTGGGCGGGTGGCGTATGTGTGCACCCGTTGCAAGGAGCTCCTGACCCTCAGAGACCGGGTTCGGGCTTTGGAGGCCAGGGTGGCTGAACTGGAGGAGCTAAGGGAGGTAGAGAGATATGCTGATGAGACTTTCCGGGACATTGTAGTTCTGTCCCACCTCCAGTCTGAGAGCCCCAGTGCTCTTAAGGAGGATGAAAGTCTCAAGAGAACAGAGCATTCAATGGGAGCAGAGGGAAACCATCCCGTAGTTGGGACCCTCCTCCCAGAGGATGTTGCGGTATCCTCTTGCACTGAGGATACCTCTGAGGGGGAGGAAATGCCAGTTAGGAAGAGGCAGGTGTTAGCAGTGGGTGATTCGATTGTTAGAAACATAGATAGTTGGGTTCGTGATGACCGGGAGAACCGTATGGTCACTTGCCTGCCTGGTGCGAAGGTTGCAGATCTCTCGAGGCATCTAGATAGACTTATGTGTGGTGCTGGGGAGGAGCCGGTGGTCGTGGTACATGTAGGTACCAATGATGTAGGGAAGGGTAGGAGAGATGTTCTGGAGGCCAAATTTAGGCTGCTAGGAAAGAGACTGAAATCCAGGACCTCTATGGTGGCATTCTCGGAAATTCTCGGTGGCATTCCGGTTCCACGTGCAGGGCCAGGTAGGCAGGCAGAGCTTCAGAGTCTCAATGCGTGGATGAGATGATGGTGTAGGGAAGAGGGGTTTGGATTTATTAGGAACTGGGGACACTTTTGGGAGAGGGGGAGCCTATACAGGAAGGATGGGCTCCACCTAAACCAGGATGGAACCAGACTGCTGGCACTAAACATTAAAAAGGCGGTAGAGCAGTTTTTAAACTAAGAGATGGGGGAAAGCCGATTGGTGCGGAGATGCACGTAAATCGGAGGGAGACTTCTCTTAGAGGAGAATCCATTGATAGAGATTCTCTAAGCTGTAGTCAGAAAGAGAGGAGGGGAGAGGGCAAACCATGGGCCAGAGCAGACAAACAACCACATACAAAGGAATCCAATGCACTAGGAAAGGGCAGACAAATAAGCAGTGGCAAATTTCTAAAGCGCTTCTACACAAATGCTAGGAGTCTGACTAATAAGATGGGTGAACTAGAGTACCTAGTATTAAATGAGAAGATTGACATAATAGGCATCACTGAAACCTGGTGGAATGAGGAAAATCTGTGGGACACAATCATACCGGGATATAAAATATATCAAAAGGATAGAGCAGGCCAGGTGGGTGGCGGAGTGGTACTGTATGTGAAAGATAATGTAGAATCAAATGAAATAAAAATATTAAGTGAATCAACATGTTCAATAGAATTGCTATGGATAGTAATTCCATGCTCCAATAATAAGAAATTAGCAGTAGGGATATATTACCGACCACCTGACCAGGACAGCGATACTGACATTGAAATGCTGAGGGAGATTAGAGAGGCTACCAAAATAAAGAACTCTATAATAATGGGGGATTTTAATTATCCCCATATTGACTGGGTACATGTCACCTCAGGAAGAGAAGCGGAGATAAAATTTCTCAATGGCCTAAATGACTGCTTCTTGGAGCAGCTGGTGCAGGAACCCACAAGGGGAGAGGCAATTCTCGATTTAGTCCTGAGTGGAGCGCAGCATCAGGTCCAGGAAATAACCGTTACAGGACCGCTTGGGAATAGTGACCATAATATAATAACATTCAACATTCCTGTGGTGGGTAGAACACCTCAGCAGTCCAGCACCCTTGCATTTAATTTCAAAAAGGGGAATTACACAAAAATGAGGAGGCTAGTTAAACAGAAATTAAAAGGCACAGTGACTAGAGCCAAATCCCTGCAAGCTGCATGGAAACTTTTTAAAGACACCAGAATAGAGGCCCAACTAAAATGTATACCCCAAATTAAAAAACAGAGTAAGAGACCTAAAAAAGTGTCACCGTGGCTTAACAACCATGTAAAAGAAGCAGTGAGGGACAAAAAGGCATCTTTTAAGAAGTGGAAGTCCAGTCCTAGTGAGATAAATAGAAAGGAACATAAACACTGTCAAATCAAGTGTAAAAATGTAATAAGAAAAGCAAAAAAAGATTTTTGAGGAACAGCTAGCCAAAAACTCAAAAAGAAATAACAAAATGTTTTTTAAGTACATTAGAAGCAGGAAGCCTGCTAAAAAACCCGTGGGTCCCCTAGACGATCGAACTATAAAAGGCGCAATCAAGGACGATAAAGCCATTGCGGAGAAACTAAATGATTTCTTTGCTTCAGTCTTCACGGCTGAGGACATTGGGGAGATTCCCAAATCTGCACCGTCCTTTGTGGGTGATGAATCTGAGGAACTGTCCCGGATTGAAGTGTCATTAGAGGAGGTTTTGGAACAAATAGAAAAACTTAATGTTAACAAATCTCCGGGACCGGATGGCATTCATCCAAGGGTTCTAAAAGAACTCAAATGGGAAATTGCTGAACTATTATCTGTGGTTTGTAACCTATCCCTTAAATCGGCTTCCGTACCTAATGACTGGAAGGTAGCCAACGTGACACCAATATTTAAAAAGGGCTCCAAAGGCGATCCGGGCAATTACAGACCGGTAAGTCTAACTTCAGTACCGGGCAAATTAGTCGAAACAATAGTAAAGGATAAAATTGTGAAGCATGTAGAAGAACATAATTTGTTGGACAAAAGTCAACATGGTGTCTGGAAAGGGAAATCCTGTCTTACTAATCTATTAGAGTTCTTTGAAGGGGTTAACAAACATGCGGACAAGGGGGATCCAGTAGATACAGTATACTTAGATTTTCAGAAAGCCTTTGACAAGGTCCCTCACCAAAGGCTCTTGTGTAAATTACATGGCCATGGGATAAGAGGGAAGGTCCTTTCTTGGATTGAGAACTGGTTAAAAGACAGGAAACAAAGGGTAGGAATAAATGGTAAATATTCAGAATGGAGAGGGGTAACTAGCGGTGTCCCCCAAGGGTCAGTCCTAGGACCAATCCTGTTCAACTTAGTCATAAATGATCTGGAGAAAGGGGTAAGCAGTGAGGTGGTAAAGTTTGCAGATGATACCAAACTGTTTAGGATAGTCAAGACGGAAGCAGACTGTGAGGGACTCCAAGAAGATCTCACCAAACTGAGTGATTGGGCAATAAAATGGCAAATGAAATTTAATGTGGATAAGTGTAAAGTAATGCACATCGGGAAAAATAACCCCAACTATACGTACAGTATGATGGGGGCTAATTTGGCTACGACAAATCAGGAAAGAGATCTTGGAGTTATCGTGGACAGTTCTCTGAAAACTTCCACACAGTGTGCAGCAGCGGTCAAAAAGGCAAATAGGATGCTAGGAATTATTAAGAAAGGGATAGAAAATAAGACCCAGAATATCTTACCGCCCCTGTATAAAACTATGGTACGGCCTTATCTTGAATACTGTGTACAGATGTGGTCTCCTCACCTCAAAAAAGATATTTTGGCTTTGGAAAGGGTTCAGAAAAGGGCAACTAAAATGATTAGGGGTTTGGAACGGGTCCCATATGAGGAGAGGCTAACGAGACTGGGACTTTTCAGTTTAGAAAAGAGGAGACTGAGGGGGGGATATGATAGAGGTCTATAAAATCATGAGTGGTGTGGAGAGGGCCGATAAAGAGAAGTTATTTATTAGTTCCCTAAATAGAAGAACTAGAGGACACCAAATGAAATTAATGGGTAGCAGGTTTAAAACTAATAAAAGAAAGTTCTTCTTCACACAGCATGTAGTCAGCCTGTGGAACTCCTTGCCAGAGGAGGCTGTGAAGGCTAGGACTATAATAGAGTTTAAAGAGAAGCTAGATAATTTCATGGAGGTTAGGTCCATAAAAGGCTATTAGCCAGGGGATAAAATGGTGTCCTTGGCCTCTGTTTGTCAGAGGCTGGAGAGGGGTGGCAGGAGACAAATCGCTTGATCATTGTCTTCGGTCCACCCTCTCTGGGGCACCTGGTGCTGGCCACTGTTGGCAGACAGGCTACTGGGCTAGATGGACCTTTGGTCTGACCCAGTACGGCCATTCTTATGTTCTTATGGATGGCAGCAAGGATGATGCCCTGTGGACGGATGATGTGCGTGATACGAGCGACGATGAATCGGCCAAGGGTGAATTAGGCAAAGACGACAATGACTTGTATTACCTGGATGAAGATGTCGAGGGCTATACCCTGGAAGATATTGCTCGTCTGTTCAACAAAGATAACAACAGCGAATTCGAGGGCTTCTAAGATGAGTAGAAGATCAGTTTCTCTCAGTGAAACTGACTATTACCATATTTGCGTGTTTGAACTATTGATTTACTTACTTTTTTGAAAGTCTATATGATTGCTCGTCTATGGGAATAAAATTCAACTTCACATCCGGTGACCATGTATAACTTATTTTCATAAATGTCAGCAATTAATTAACTATAAACTATTTCATACGACAAGTAAGACATACATTTCATATTATTTCTTGTTTTTAAATATTTTAAAGCATTCTAGGAATCTCTGCCATTTCAGTTGATGTTGATTTCATATTTACTGCCGTCTTAGCGTGGCGTCAGCATAGCAGAGGTTCATCGTCTTCTGACATGGAACTGCCAAAATAAAACTTTAAACAATAACTCCTATATATAATGCGCACCCCAACTTTGACCCAAAAAATCTCAGAAAAAAGTGCACATTATATTCGCGATTAAACGGTATTTGATTCATTAAGTTACTCCTGCTTTGAGCTACTCCTTTTAATTACCAGTATACCAGATAATGAAACCAAAGAGATAACAGCTGCAGTCATTTGTACATTATTCCTACCAATTCAGCAGTCATGATGGCTTCCGTGATGGACCGGGCGGGGTCTGGGCACCGCTAAGGGCATCCGTTCAGGGCGAATTGCTCAAACTCAGGGCTCCTTACAGCCCCTGACCAGAGACCTTCCCAAACAGGTCACAAACCAGTCAACCGAGCAAAACCCCTCATACACTCCAGCTCTCCCTGTGCCGCAATCAGCCCTGGGCCTAACACACAGGTGAGGGATTATAGAACCCAATCTCACCTACCGCGAATGGGTTTTTCCGGTCCCAAAGAACCAGCCACAAATCCCCGGTCAATTTACACTCTGGATCTTACCCACAAGGTCATGCTGAGCCAATCCTTTAGAATCTAAAATCTAAAGATTTATTAATAAAAGAAAGAAAACTATGAGAGTAAGGCTGTTAAGGAGAATGCATTACATGCATCGAATCACCAAGTTCTCGATGCAGGCTTTCAGCAGAGATGTTACAAACTGCTATCTTAAAAGTCTCTGGTGTACATCCTGTCAGGATGGGCCCACAATTCTTCCCGGCTTTCTGTCCCTCGCAAGGCTGCATCTGGGATCAGGAGCAGAACTGAAGGCAAGATGGAGATTACCACATGGCATTTATATACCTCTCCTGAAATCTTCCTGGCCAGAGCAGGTCACATGGCCCAGTGACCTATCCCTGTGTCCCATGTCAGTGGTCATCAGATACTGGCCGGTTTGCAGGTATCCAGATTTCCAAACGCATTCCTCAGGTGTGTATTGGCACCTAGAGAGCCTTGTCCCTGGAGCCTTGCTAATTAGCATAGGCACTGGCTGAACATTCTTTGCTCATTGCGCTTTCTCAGACAGAGAATCTTCCAGCCCAAGCACAGATTACATATTTATAACTCAACATACAGATATCATACAAGTACATTAATAGCATATACAGAATCAGTAAAACACAAGCTTTTATTTGACACCTCACATGGCCCCCTTTGTACATACTTTGGGGCAAACCCCCACCCCCATGGGTGCAGCAATGATCTTTAAAATTGAATAATGTGACAGCTACAAAAAATAGATATTTTTAGATTTCTTAACTCCAGTTTCAAGGATGCAAAATGCTGCTCCCACTCTACCTTAAAAAAAATAATTAAGATTTGTCAGTGTAGAGTCATCAATGGTGATTCCATTTAACAAGTATAAACTCCAACTTTCTGTCATCCAGGATGATGCTTTCCCTTCACTTTATTCAATACTTTTAAATCCACATCCAGAGAAATTTTCCAGGTATAAATTTTCTGCCTCATCACTACAGATTTTAATCTCTTCTAATTCTTCCTTTTCACTTAGCTCTTTTATCTACTTGTTAACTGTAAGAGCATGAAAGAGTTTACAGTATCAGGCTACATTTAGTCCGCTTAATTCACAACCATCCTCATGTTTGTCTAGTATTATCTGTGCCATTTCCCTTAACTTGAGCCAAAAGTGTCAGCTTAAAACTTTTCATTCATAAATCAGTAGGCACTTCTTCTAATGGCTTACTGCATTTACCTCTATGTAGTTAAGAAATGCACCACACTCAGGCTATGTCTACGCTACACTGTTCTTCCAAAAAAAGCTATGCAAATTGCGAACCCCCATATTCAAAGGATCCCACCTGCAGGCCACGTGTTGAGCCCAATGTAAACCCAAACCTCACCACGGGCCACAAAGAAATGGGCTGTGGGCTGCATGTTGAGTAACCCTGCTCTACATGCACTGCTCTAGAGTCATATCCCTCCCAGGACCATGGCATCCTCTTCAGGACACTGCCTTGCAGCAGTGCCCACCACACTTGATTTCTCGCGTCCCTTCCAGTGGTACCAGCAGTCTTCAGCCTTGCATCAGCCACTGTGATCAACTGCAGCCTCACTCTAGCCCCTCACCTCAGTTGCAAGCTATAGTCCATAAAGACCACTCCTCAGTGTGATTAGGGAGACACAGAACCATCCACTACTCCGGGTCCCAGCCTGGGACCCTCTGGCAGCAGCCTTGTCCTAGATACTTTCTCTCCCTTTTTGCCTCCTGGGCCACTTCTTCTGTGATCTTTGTACCCTCCTGGCCTGCAGCCTGGCAGATACGAAGCTTGAGCATCTCTTGTTCTGCTTTCCTGAGTCTGCCTGGGACTCATCCTTCACCCTCCCAGGTCAGGCCCCAACTACCCTCTACTGAGCTGCTTCTTAAATACAGGGCTGCTCCAACAAGTTGCCCTGTGAGTGTCTTCTTAAAAGCCTCTCCCTGGTTGGCCAGTGCTCTGCCCAGGCTCCTTCTAGCCTGCTTTTGCCCCTTCTGGCCAGAGCAGTCAGCCACCTCATTACAGATTGTATCAAGTAAGGTTATCATCACCCACACCCCATATTGAGTATCATTTTAAGCATATCTTCCACATGAAGCATGCTCTGCCACCATGGAGGGGTACTGCTCCTTCTCTTTGCTAGTCTGTGCATGGGATCTGTAAACTCCATCATGATTCTCCAATATTAAAAGCAGTAAATATTGTCATCTGTGAACAGGAGAAGAGGGGATGATTATAGGGGAAAAAACTATATGAATTGAATGCAAAAGGGCTGTGTATAGGTTCTTGATAATCATTTGACTAGGTCATGGAGAGAGCAGCTTTGACATCTCTCCCTGCTGACTGAAATATGGTGCAATAAAACAGTTCCCTCCAATGAACAGAATGCTTCTTTGAGCAGATTATCACCCATAGAGTACAGACATAGTTCACATAACTGATACATACAGACAGAAAAGTGGTTGATTTTGGAGTCTGCTCTGTGATGAAAGGTCCCTGAATTTGCAGGTGTAATTACATTTGTCAAAATTGTGGAATAATGATTATGGACTTGTTTGCCACCAGAGAAAAGATAGTACTGTCAAAATATACAAAATCCCAAAGTAACCACAACAGATAACAGATATAATTTCAAATTCTTTTTGTCCCATGAAATGTTGTGCAATGTTTTTCCTCCTTCATTTGACATCCAGATGTCACTGGGAGAGTTTCCAGGAATGAGCCAAAGAGAATACTAATAGCTTCAATGTGAGCAAATAGAGCTCAAAAATTTTAAAGGTGAACTACACAGTTAACTTGAAAATTCAGCTAGCCCCAAAACTGTGCTGAATAGGCACAGGGCCCTTGTCATCTGAACTGTCTGTCAAGAGACCAGCATACTGGTGATTTAATGAATTAAAATGATGCCCTCACTAAGACTATGGTTGTCATGGAACACAGATAACTTGGTGATTTACTTTTTACTTCCATTTACTTTTTAAATAAGTTCCCCACTCTCATTCAATTATCAAATACTGTCTGCTGAATTAAATCATTTGATGAACTCACTGATCCCATTGTTTGCACACACTCCTAGGGCACATCTAAACTACATTCTTCTTTCGAAAGAGAAATGTAAATGAGGCAAATCGAAAGTGCAAATGAAGTGCAGATTTAAATATCCCGTGCTTCATTTGCATATTCATGTCTGAGCACTTTTTGAAAAAGGGTTTTTTGAAAGTGAAAGTGCAGTCTAGATGGGATTCTTTAAAAAAACAACCCTTTTTTGAAAGAACCCGTACTCCTCATTTTTTCAGGAGTACGGGTTCTTTCGAAAAAGGGTTTTTTTTTCCCAAAAGAACCTTGTCTAGACTGAGCTTTCACTTTCGAAAAACCCCTTTTCAAAAAAGCGCTAGAACACGAATATGCAAATGAAGCACGGGATATTTAAATCCGCACTTCATTTACACTTTCGATTTGCCTCATTTACATTCCTCTTTCAAAAGAAGAATGTAGTCTAGACGTAGCCCTAGAGACTAGTTGGGGGTGGGGAGGATTCAGCACACATTTCTTGGTTTAATTCAATTTTCATGTAAGTTTTGCATTCATCATTGAAGACCTCCGATTCCTTTTAGCCCCAAAGCACTTGCTAGTCTAGAGCCATATGGTGTCACTTCCTCTTTCCCATAACAATGCAAGAAAGTTCAGTATGAAGGCTTGGCTGTTGAAATGATTTTTTGGGGGGGGGAGAATTTGGGGGTTCCATAAGAAAAGAAATAGTTACTTTTCCTGTGTGCAAGCTCCTAGGTGTTATTTAACCTCAGCCTGGATCCACAAAGGAATTTAGACTTACAATGCTTTTTAAAAGATAAACTTAAAAAACCACCAATAGACTAGTAGCACCTTAAAGACTAACAAAACATGTAGATGGTGTCATGATCTTTCATGGGCACCCACGAAAGATCATGATACCATCTACATGTTTTGTTAGTCTTTAAGGTGCTACCAGTCTACTTGTTGTTTTTTAAGTTTTTCCTGTTACAGACTAACTCGGCTACCCCCTGAAGCTTTTAAAAGATACTTAGGCTCCTAGTGGTATCTTCAAAACACAGAGACCAAAACTCATTGATTTTGGCCTCATTAGATACCTAGATGTTTTGAAAATTCCACTCAATGCCTACATACATGTACAAATATGACCTATTTGGGATGGTGCCTATTTCTGTTTTCAATCCATAGACAGACACTGGCTCCTGAAGTCAGATAGCATAAGTATCGTAAGGCATTTTTGGCAAGAATAGCTTAGCTGCCTAATGCCACACAAAATAGCTTTGTTTCAAAACTCATTGGGATGTAGGAAACCTTGGTTCAATTCCCTTCTCTACCTGATGAGAAGGGATTGTAACAGGGGTTTCCTACTTCACAGGCAAAAAGAGGGGTTTTTTTTAAGGTGCCTCAAGGCAATGGTCAGCATCACAATACTTATGTTTTATGGATCCAGGCCTTAAGGTCCAAATTCTCTGCTTAAGACAATACAGAGAACCCAACAAACAGCATGAGGGTCTTAAGACCTTACCATGGAGTATAAGTGGTGGAGAATGACTTGTGTGGATTCTGTACAGAAATGAAGGGTGCCTTTTTCTTACAACCCAGATACCTCCCAACTTCTAACATATATATATATAAAGTATTCTCAAATCAAAGTTCACTTAAACACTCCTAGATCTCCCATCCTTATAATTAAGATGCCTCACAAAACAAACTAGTTTAAGGTTTGATTTTCAGTACACTGAAATCTCATTTTAGTAATTAAACACCAAAAAATGCTACAGGGTTTTTCAATAGGTTTCCATGTAGCTGTGTCCTATTTCATCTAGTAAAGGGTAAGAATCATAATTACTATTCAAACGTTGTGCTGGCATGGTGTACAGTGCTTAATAAGTTCCGATATCCTTTGTGTCCTTGACCTCTATTCACTTAGTCTTAAAAAATGAAATTAATATCTAGGGTAATTCCACTGGGTAAAATGATGAATTTAGACAGTTAGAAATTAACATATTTTGTAGTCATTTTTATCTTAGTCGTTGTTTAGTACTCCTAGACAATTAAAACCCAGTCTAGAGAAGTGCTGTTTAATTTCTCACTGTGCTACAGTAAGCTTGTTGACATGCACCTAAAATCCTGGGTGATCAAAAAAAAAGCACATGCAATGTGTGGCTGAAAAGAACACTGGCATTCTGGTTCACTTGTAATGTAAGTAGTATTGAATGCAAGACACCTCCTATATGAGCAATGAAAGTAGCTTGCAGTAGCTTCTCTTTTTTGGGAGGCCCACATTCCCTGCCAGCTCTCAATTCATGATAAACTCTCTTTAAGTAGCATAGAAACTTGACAGCGAGAAAACAATTTGCTGCCAAACTTTATTCTTACCGAGACCCTAGTAGCAGGACCAGGAAGGAAGGCAGCTCATGATTTGGCTACCCTCAAATGTGCTTCCAGTGTGTTGGTGTCTCATTCTTCTTTGGGAATCCAATAATCAAAAAGGTCAATAACAAGCAGAAGAAATTAATGGTTTGCACCTCCTGGCTCCATGATTTAAGGTCCTCCTTCAGTTCTACTCATACCCACTCTGAAAGAAGTGTAGCTATATTGTCCCTTTGTTAGTTGGGCTTGGCTTTGGTTTTACCTCCTCCCACACCTGGGAGGATGTGACTGTGACTTTGTCTCTCCCACCCAGATAGTGGGGCACAGGCAGGTTCAGGTTTTGGTCTCCCTTCCTGGGGTTGTGTCAGAAAGGGGGGTCAGTGCAATTAAGTTTGAGAATGCCTGAAGGAAAAGTACATTGTGACAGAATAGCTTGATCCTTACAGGCTGGAGGCCTGGGGCCAGACTATCCTAATTATTAGGGAGTCAGACTTGCATATGAATCAGATGGTTTCCCTAAGAAGAACAGTAATGTAGCCTGATCTATAGATTATGTATTCATTATACTGAACACTGAAGAATTCCCAGTTATCACTTTAAGGGTTAACAGGTTCTTGTCTCAAGATCAGATCCAGCATTATTCAATTTCTTAGATATTTGGGAATCCCAATGTGCACAATTGTAACACTTACACTACTGCAACTCTACTATATTTACAAATAGTTTATTAATATGTTTATCACGGTCACAAACACCCCAACTCAGAAAAGTAGGTAAGAGAGACCACAAAATGTATGCCCGTACATCCATATACTCACACCATGCCTTGCAGAACAACCTACTCTGCCTCACCACCACCTTATCCCTCATCACCAGTGGCCATCAGTCTGACACTTCCCAGGGCTACAACTCTGTCCTACTGCTCAGCAGCTGGGATGACACTTTTATAATATGTTACAATGATACCACAATGTCTCATGCATATTCAGTAGGGATTTCTTCCCTCTTCCTTATGCTGGCATGTCCCTCTCCTATAAACTAGTACATCAATGTTCTCAACTTACTATCATATACGTCAATTAGTTGCCATGGCCCTCTCAAGCTTAAGTATCTGCAGATGTCGCTCATGTTCCTGTATTGTCATATACATCCATTCATCATTATGACACATTTGTGGTTGGACTCACGTTCCTGTGGTCAGAAATTCCCCTTAAACGCTCTATTTTCAGCTTCCCAATACTTGGGTTTTTCCGTTGGGCCATTTATCTATATTAACATTCATAAACCTCAAGTCTTATGCTAACTGCTGAATCTAATGTCTTCCAGGATCCAGGCCTATGTGTTCCTTGTATTACTGTTGCATATAATAAAAACAGATGATAGTGAAAGCAATGGAGTGAATAAATAAAGGTAAGTTAGCCCTGTGAGTTAAGTGGATACAGGGGAGAGAGAAACTGAGGCAGGCTGTTGGTAGGGCTGCCCTGCAGCCACTAGAGAGTGATGGGAGGCAGACAATCACACACATGCTTAAGTGCTTTGCTGAATTGTGATCTAAAGAAAAAAAAACAGTTACCTGCTTGTAACTGTCATATTTGTGATGTGGACATTTATTTTATGTATGTGCGTGTACAGCCTGTGCTCGGAGCCAAACGTGAACTATCAGTAATCATAGGAAGCAGTGCTTCGTGCCTTGCAATCCTAGTTCATTCCCTCGCTATATAATGGCAGAGGTGTTCCAACCTTTTCAGTTCCTTTGCAACAAACCTCAAAGTACAAACTCCAGTGCACACGGGATGAAGAGTACACATTTGCCTCGCATCTTGAACAACAGTTACAGGAAGGTAACCATTTTTTATTTTTCAACTACAGGAGGCCAGGCATTCCATATAGATGACTCACAAGCAGTACGTGTGGGATGGGGGCCTCAGAGTCTATTTAAATTAGAACTGCAGGACTTCCTTCCCAAAGTTGCACCTGATTTGGGCACAGCCATAATGACATAGTAATTTGCAAACGTATGCACATGGGATCAAGTGGCTGTCCTAGAAATGTCTAATACAAGACAGCCACATGGAAGTGCATGAGCTCTTGTGGAATGAACTCCTATCTGTTGAGAAGGCATAGACTGGCCTGCTTCATAGGCTATCCAGGAAGTTGTGCACTCAAAGATTGTCTTTGAAGAGACCACTTGACACATCATTCATGTTCTGCATATTAAACAGACAAGGTGAGGAACAGAAAAGTTAGCTCTATTCTGATAAAAAGTTGAGTATTGCCTGACATTCATTGTGCTGGTCCTCTGTGGTTGAACGTGGTTTAGGAAAAAATAACTGGGTTCAACTGAAACTCAAAAACCACTTAGGATAAAAACTTAGGCTGCAGACACAGGGTTATTTTATCTTTAGAAAATTGCTGAATAGACTATCCTGGTGGAGGGTTTCCTACTGTTAAGACAAGTCTTCTGACATCATTCCCCCTCCTCATCTAACCATGCAGCATCCACTCTGAGAGATGCAGGGAGCTTAGTGTAGGATGCAAAATTTACCTTGATGCAGAGTCAGGAGGTTGGGATCAAGAAAAAGGAATGATGGGTTGAACCAACAATGTGAGGGGCTTAGAGAATAAATACTGTCTTGGCCATGCTGTAACAAAAAAAATAAGCTTGGCATGGTTCAGTTTCACCTTGAGAATTCCTGCAGGATGATTGCAATTGCAGAAAACATACCGAAGAGCCAATTCCCAGGTAAGGTGAAAAGCACTGGTCAAGGAGCCCTGCTTGAGACCCTTTTGGAACCAAAATGGTATTTCTTGTTGTCTCTCATGGCAAAACACATCAATCATTGGATGCCCCAATCTGAAAAAAAATGGACTGCGGGACATTTCTGGACAATTCTGGATGCCAGGTAAATGAGTCCAGGAACAGTGGAAGAAGTCAGATTAGTCTATCCAAGGGATGATGATTTGGAAGACAGACATAGTTCACCCACATCTGAAGAGGAGAAAGAGTCAATCTGGCAAATTGGACTACCTATGTGCATGCAGCCTGTGGCCTAGCAACCTCATGCATACACAGACTGTGGCTGAGGGGTGAGACTGAAGCTCCAGAAAAAAAAACATGACAGATCACCTGGAATCACACTTGTTTGTAGACTCTACAAGCTTGAGAGCATTTCTATCAGGTCCCCAATGAACTTGATGTTGTGAGTTGGAATCACTGTTGACTTCCTGTTTTAGAATAAAGCCTGGACAATCAAGGACCATGGTGTGAAATGAACAAGGAGGAAGAATACCTCTTTGCACTTGGACTTGTGCTTAAGTAAACAATTGTTCAGATACTGGAAGATACAAATTCTTCTTCCTAGGGTATATTGATACCACAGTCACACCACATGGCAAAAATCTGGGGAATGAAAGATGGGCCAAAAAGCAGCACTGTGCACTGGTACTGCTGGTCAGCCATCTGAGGAACCTCCTGTGGCTCAGGATTGCTACATGGAAATGTCCTGCAGGTCCCAGGTAACAAACTACTCGTGATTCAAGGCAGGGAGGAAAATTACTAAGGTGGCCATATGGATTCTCATGCATCTGATGCATTGTTGAGATAGATTTCATCCCCCTTGTTGCCTGGGAACCTGGATATACTAAGAGAAGAACCTGTGTCCCTGATACTGAAGAGGGATCGCTTCTATGGACCCAAAGTCACTAGAGACTGACACTGCTCCTCAACATGCTATGGTGAGAGGGGCCCTTGAAGATGGTGGGGTAGAGCAGGGGTGGGGAACCTAAGGCCCAGGGGCCAGACACAGCCACTGGGTTGCCTGGATCTGGGCGCCAAAGCTTAGAGCCTCCCCCAGCATTGGAGCGCCCATGTTGGCACTCCAGCTACCCCCCGCCCCCGCCCCATCTGCCTCACCACAGCCCTGAGCCCCTGACTAATTTTTCCATGGGTCAGTGGCCTCCAATCCAAAAAAGGTTCCCCAGCCCACGGTACAGGGATGAGAAGGAGGTAGGGAGAGGAACTGTAGGGCCTTATCTAATTCGATGGTACATATGACCGAACTGTCCACTGTAATAGCATCCCAAATACTGTAAAAATGGACCATCCAGTCCTTAAACAGAGGGTAGGGAGAAGGAAACATCAGAATAGTGATCCAGGGTTGAGAAGAGTCAAAATGGGTGCTTGCTGGATGTCAGGAGTAGGAGAGCTGGCTGGTTAAACTCAGCGCGAGAGGACATTCTCCTCCAGGATCTCTTGCTGGAGTAGTCCGACTGTTACCCAGGGTTTTCAGAATCCAAAGCAGTGGTATCGTAATGATTTCATTCCAGGTGGTGATAAGAACAAATCAATGGGAACACAGTGCTTCTGGCTAATGACAGATCATTACAAGTAAGCATGCTCTTAACTAGAGTTTATTAGATTTAAGTACACACAGACATAAGTAATAGGTTTAGAGAATCCCAAATTTACCTAGAAGCTGAGGGCACGTTGTAATAACGTTACAGCGTTATTTCAAAATAACATAGTGCACGTCTACACAGCAAGCCATTATTTTGAAATAATTTCAAGATGGAGGACTTCTTACTCTGATTCCTGCAACCCTCATTTCACAAGGAGCAAGGGAAGTCAAAGGAAGTGTGCTCTTCCTTTGACTTTCTGCTGCATAGACGGCACCAAAAGCCAAATTAAGCTATTTTGACTTGAGCTACACAGTTGATGTAGCTGAAGTTACATACTTTTGCCCTGCTGTGTAGACGTGCCCTAAATTAGATGGCATTAGGTAATTAGCAACAGGTCAGCAATGGCCAGTTGCTTCCCTGAAGGGAAGTATGCTGTCAGGAAGGTGTCTCAGAATAGCTTCAGAGAACTGTTCAAAATTATACTCTATTTCTAGTTTTTTATAACTAATTTTTAGAAAACACAGTTCATAGTGATCTCTACTTGCTTCTCACTTCTCCTAACTTCAGTAAACTACTTATAAGCAAAACACTCCTAACATTCTTAGGGTGTGTCTGGACTACATGGCTCCGTCGACGGAGCCATGTAAAGTAGTTTACTTGACATAGTCAATGAAGTGGGGATTTAAATAATCCCCGCTTAATTAAAATAAAAATGGCCACCGTGCTGTTCCGACAATCAGCTGATCTGGCACAGCGTGGCAGTCTAGACGCAGTGTGGTCGACAAGGGAAGCAGGAGGCCCCCTATTTCGAAATAAGCGTCTACACAGCGCTTATTTCGAAATAGCAATTTCGAAATTGGCACTATACCTTATGGAATGAGGTTTACCAATTTTGAAATAAGCCCTTCGCTATTTCAAATTAATTTTGAAATAACGGAATGGCTGTGTAGACAGTAGGATACTTATTTCGAAATAACGGCTGTTATTTCGAAATAACTTTGCTGTGTAGACATACCCTTAGTCATAAGCTTTTATATTAAAGGCACCCAACCCCAATCTACATCCACTTTTTCAGTCTGTTGGACTTTTGTACCCTTCTCCTATTCTGATCAGCATAAACCACAAGCCTGCGGGTAGCATTTGACCTTGCCTCCAGAAGCCCTGATTGTTCAAATTAATCCTTAAATTCAATGGTGGTCTATTTTACTAAATCATGGTATCTGGATGCACACAATAGGCCTGCCATTAGCTTGATCAAATTCTGAGTTAACATACCCCTCTATTCTGGAACAGTACTGCTGCCGTACAGAAAATTACTATCTGAAAAAATGCTGCAAGTGGTTTTGCTACTGCTGTAACTGACCATTGTAGTGGCATGTGTTGATGGCTGGCTTAGTCTCAAAGCGTGAGAAGTAGCTTGGGAATCTATAGGTACTACTAAGCAAACTGCTCTCACTCCAGTGTGATGGGTATATGCACACTTACATGGAATACCTGGCTGCATCCATTCGAAGCACTATTGTTTTTTGCATTGTCATATTGCCAGAGTCACAAAAGAAGTGGTGGGTTTACTTTACAGCAAGACAGGAATGACCAACATGGGCTCAAATGTCAAATCCATTTGAAATTTATTATTGTTTTCACTGTGAACATTGCTTCTTCATTTCTGAACTATAAGGGCACAAGGTCAAGGAAAAACAGGTGCAGTGTTCTTTCATTGGGTACCATTATACAATTAGGAAAAGTGGTGAAGTTGCTGATTGGCCCACACCACACATTTAGTGGACTGATTCCCCTTTCCCCCCTTCCATTACCCTCTTTTGCTGTTTTGTGCCTCTTAAATTTACTTCATTTAAGCTGAATAGAAAATAATTACTCTGGATTCCTCACTCACACTGAGTTTTCACCTAGCAGCATTCATAACTTTGTATTATCTTCATGTGGCTAGATTGTCTCTCATTTTGGCAGATTCTTGGTCTTGGTTATTCATGCTTTTGTTATCTCTCAGCTGAGCTAGAATAATGAAGTACACCTTTGCCATGAAGATTTCAATCCTTCAAACTCCAATGAGTATAGAAATGCTGCAGCCTGTCTCTTCATCAACACAGGCTAGTGTGAGCACAGCATGCCTGCCTTTTGCTCTCTCTGCAGGTTTTTCCAAAACATTTTATATTAAGTTCAAGGTCTTTCACTTTATGTCCAAGGGGCATCATAGTCCAGGGTATTCAGACCAGGATATCTAAAGGTATGTCTACACTACAGCGTTATTTTGAAATATCTTATTTCAAAATAGTTAATTCGAAATAAGATATTTCGAAATAACGCGTCTACACACAATGCATTTCAAAATAGTGTTTTGCTATTTCGAAATAGCATGTCCACACTGATTGGACGCTGAATCGCATTTAAGGCCAGCTGAAACCGGTTCCAGCAGGGCATCAGGTCAGTAGTTACTTTGAGTGGCTGCTGCCTGAGGCTATCTGAGGCTTGTGCTTAAAGGGACCCCCTTGGAGAGCCGGTTCTCAGCTTTCCCTGCTTGCTTGCCTACTTCACTGAGGGACAGCAAAGCATTTTTGTCTCTGCCTGCTTTGGTTGCCCTGACTCAGGACACCACAGCACTCGGCACCATGGAGCCAGAGCTGCCCCGGGCTCTCTGGTGCTCATTTTGGATGTCTTGCTGCAAGCCTGGCAGCAATTGCTGGAGTCTGCCTCGCAGCATCTGCTGCAGCCCGACCCCCAGGCCCTCTTCCGGACCCTCCTGGGGGACGAGGAGGATCAGCAGCAGCACCTAGATGCCAGCGTGCCCCGCCGCAACTGGCGTCTGGACACCAGCAGCGACTGGTGGGACCACATCGTCCTGGAGCGCTGGGGAGACCAACAATGGACCCAGAACTTCAGGATGAAGAAGGACACCTTCCTCAAGCTCTGTGAGTGGCTTGCCCCTACTCTGCGGTGACGGGACACGCACATGAGGCCCGCCATTCTCCTCCAGCAGCGTGTGGCCATCGCCTTCTGGAAGCTCTCCACGCCGGACAGCTACCGATCTGTGGGGAACCAGTTTGGTGTGGGGAGATCCACTGTTGGAGCAGTGCTCGTGAAGTATGGCAGTCTCCGGCCATTGTCCCTGGGGGGGGGGGTTAAGGAGGGGATGGGCTACCCCAGGGAAAAGTGGGGGAGGTGGTGCAAGTCCCCTCCCAGGGAGGGTTTGTTCTGTCCCACCCGCACTACAGACTGCCCGTGGTGGCCAGGATTGCAGGGGGCGGTTGCTCCTAGGGAGGGGGTGCGGGGCAGTGGTGGGGAAGGAACACTGTCAGCCACCCTGGCACCCTAGTGACTCTCAGTTTTGTGTGTCCCTCTGCAGGTGGTCAAGGCCATCAATAGAGTGCTGCTCCGCAGAGTCATCCACCTCACTGATGTGGACACGGTCATCGAGGGCTTTGGCGCCCTGAGCTTCCCCAACTGTGGGGGGGGGGAATCAATGGGACGCACATCCCCATCCGTGCCCGAGACCACCAGGCCTCCCTGTACAACAACCAGAAGGGGTACTTTTCGGTCATCCTGCAGGCCGTGTCTGACCACCGGGGCCGCTTCCTGGACATTAACGTGGGCTGGTCTGGCAAAGCACACGACGCACGGGTGTACCACAACTCCTCCGTGGGCCAGAGGCTGCACGCCAGGACTTTCTTCCCCAACCACCACATCAGGGTCAGGGACGTGGACATGCCTGTGTGCCTGGTGGGGGATGCGGCTACCCACTACAGCCCTGGCTCACGAAGCCCTATAGGGGACACCGCAACCCCTCCCGACAGGCTTTTAATGCCAGGCTCAGCAGGGCCCATATTGTGGTGGAGGGTGCCTTTGGCCAGCTGCAGGCCTGATTTAGATACCTCCTCACCCGGCTCGACCTCTCCGAGAGGAATATTCCGCATGTGGTGGCAGTGTGCTGTGTGCTGCACAATTTGTGCGAAAGTAAGGGGGAGGCTTTCCTGCCAGCGTGGATGGCAGAGACTGACCACTTGGCTGGCCTGTACACGCAGCCCCGCATGGCTGCCAGCCAGGAGGCCCATCGGGGGGCTGTCGGTATCGGGGAGGCCCTGGGGGAGAGCTTCTAGAGGGAGGAGAAGTGAAGTCTCCCTGGCATGCCCCACTGGGGCCTAGTGCCTTATTCCACCCTCACGTCCTTCCACTTTCCCCTCCCTAACCCCCCTTCCTGATGTAAAATAAAAATGTGTGTTGCCAAAAACAAACTTTTTATTGAACATGACTGGGGGGGGAGAGGGCGAATGAGGGCGGGAGAGGGAAGGCGAGAGGGTGGGAGAGGGGAGGGGTAAACCTGGGAGGAGGGAGCTGGAAGGGAGAGGCAAGGGGAGGAAGCAGGAGGAGAGGCTCAGGGTTAGGGGTCTTGCTGGTCCACCTGTCTCCCAGAGGGGGCCTCAGCATCCCCAGGGGGGAGCAGGTA
Organism: Pelochelys cantorii; assembly: GCA_032595735.1. Taxonomy (NCBI): domain Eukaryota; kingdom Metazoa; phylum Chordata; order Testudines; family Trionychidae; genus Pelochelys; species Pelochelys cantorii. Next base: position 68,229,963 of record CM064330.1, read on the forward strand.
TGGAGGGTGGGGTGGGTGCGGGGGGAGAAAGAGGCGGGAGGAGGAGCAGGAGTGGGAGGAGGAGTGGTAGCTGGGGTGGCAGCAGGGGCTGGAGCGGCAGGTGGCACCAATCTCTGCACCAGGGTCTGCAGGTGGTCGCAGATGGCATGACCCGGACAAGCAGCTCCCGCCAGCTCTCCCGCCATAACTGCAGGTCTTCATGCACCCAGTGCTCCAGGATGCGGACCTGCCTTCCCCAGGTGCTGCCGTTGGTACTCCTCCTGGTTCCAGGTCACCCTGCTGGCCCAGGTGCAGGAGGATGTCCTGGGCGGGGTGATGCGCCCTGCACTCGCAGCTGCTGTGGCTGTGGAGAAACAAGAGAAGTGGTCAGTTATCCCTGGGGACACAGTGGGTGAAGCCCACCCCCCCTCTGCAAGGCGAGGACGGCAGGTCTCTGCACCATCAGAGCCAATGTGCTTGCACACACATCATGTTTGGCATGTCCTGCTGGCCCGGGACTGCACCCATGCCCCTGTGCTGTATATAGTGTGGGGGTGGGGAGGGAGCGGAGATGTGCCCTGCCTCTGCGTAGAGGGGGCTTGTGGAGGGACGGCATTGTGCAGTGTCCCTCCCCAGGGTCAGGAGCATGTCATGTGCCTTCATGCATACACACGTGTGGGTTACAGGCCAGGGCCCCTGTGTGGCAGCCAGCCGGGGCCACATGCCCAGGGTGGCACGGCCATGCACAGGTTGCTGCATGCTCCGTGGTCAGCAAGGCTCACACGTGTGGTCCCTGGTCTCCCTCTTCCCCCCGCCCCCGCATAAGGGGACAGTGATGGCACTCACATGTCGAGGCCTCCCCGGCCTCGGATGACACCAGTGACATGGCTGCTGTGATGCCTCGGAGGTCCTGGGTGAATGCCACACTCCCTCCAGGCTCCTGCGACTTCTGGCTGTCATCCTCCTCCTCCTCCTCTTCCTCCATGCCCTGGTCAGGGCCCTCTGCCCCAGGGTCGATGACCACCTGGGGGGGGCCACAGACCGTCTGACCCCCCCAGGATGAGGTCCAGGGCATCATAATAGGGGCAGGGGTCTGGGTCAGCCCCTGTTGGGGAGCTGCCCCCTGTGGCCCTGGCATAGGCCTGCTACAGCTCCTTTATCTTCATGCGCACCTGGTCCTGGGTGCGTATGTGGCCTTTGGCGGCCAGGCTGTCAGCCGTCCGCCTGTAGATGGCCACTTTCCTCCATCTAGTGCGGAGATCATGGACATTGGAGGCCTCCCCCCAAACCTCAATCAGGTCCATGATCTCCACACTGGACCAGGAAGGCGCCCGCCTTTTGTGGCCCCTGACAGGCTCCTGGGAGCTGGCAGACTGCTCCTGGGGAGCGGTGGAGGGCTGGGTGCCAGTGGGTTGCTGGCTTATGCTGGGCCGGGGCAGCGACTGCTAGCTCTGTGCTGGCAGGATTGCAGCTGGCACAGGCACTGTGGCCAGAGTCTACCCCTTTAAGGGCTCCGGGGCTGGGAGGGAGAAGAAGAGTTTGCCTGGTTTGGCCCAAAGTGGCCACCAGGGCAGCCTGGGAAGGGCTGGGGGCCCACTATTTCGAAATAAGTGTCTACACAGCGCTTATTTCGATTTCGCTATTTCCAATTTGGCATTATTCCTTGTGGAATGAGGTTTACCAAATTCGAAATAAGCACTCCGCTATTTCAAATTAATTTTGAAATAGCGGTTTGCCTGTGTAGACGTTGGTAAAGTTATTTCAAAATAACGGCTGTTATTTTGAAATAACTTTGCTGTGTAGACATACCCTAAGAGACTATCTAAGGATTCAGGATTAAGACTGATTGACATTCTCTGTGGGAGCATGTAACGGGGACGCTCCGGCTCCCCGCTACGAGGCCGCGCCATCCCTGGCCCTCTGGGGGGAGGCGGCCCTCCACCCGCAGCTCCGACGCTGCCACGCCTGCAGTCGGGCAACGTTTGGCCGGATGCCAGAGGCTCCACCCCCTACACAACCGATGCAGCGGCAGCAGGCGGCGCCGGACGGGGGGAGGAGCGGGGCTGAGGAGGAAGAACCAGGAGGAGGTTCGGCCGTGTCTTCCCGGCTGGGGCAGACCCACCTGGTCGGTGCCGGGGATTGGACGCGGGGCAGCCCCGCCCCCTCCGACGTCAGCTATGGAGCTGGGGGGATGGCTCAAAAGGCAGCTGCCGGCGGAAGGATAGGGGGAGAGAGGCGGCTGGAGCACAGAGACCACGAATCCCTGACTGTGGGAGGTAGGAAGCAACCTAGGGCATGGCCGCAGTGGCCCGTGGGTTGGTGCGTTGCGGGGACGAAACCCCTACCAACCGAACTGTGGGAGAAGCTCTTTCCCCCAGTTCTTAGGGCCCTGGGTCAGGGCTCGGAGTGGGGGCAGGCCCTACCCCCTGATTGGTCTCGGTACCGGCCAAGGACCCAGAAAGTGCGTGTATCGTGGCAAAGGGTACTCCGAGTCTGATTACATGCCTGGAAGGGCCTTGCACCTGAAAGGTGTTAGGCACGGCCCCTCCCCGGACGGAGGACGAGGGGCACCGTGCTGATGCGGGCGGCTCGGGACATGAGCGCTCCATCACAGAGCACAATGGAACTCCCCACCATAAAGGTAAAATGTCTGTGTAGGAGATAGAACTGCCTCAGAGGCTGACCCAAGTTTCTGGAATGAAATTCCCCAAGAACTGAGAACCAGCACAAATCTTACTCCTTCTTCAAGTGTGAGGTGCATTTCTTCAGCCTTGCAGCCTCTAACAAATACATAGAAACATACATATTTAAAAAGCAAAGCCACACAAGAGGAATCCCGCTTGCACCCTCCTCCCCACTATTTACAAAAAAGACCATCTGCAGCGCATGCTTCTCCCCTTGGGGAGAGAATAAGGGGAAATACATCAGATTTCAGAAATCATGTAATTTAATACCCTACTAGAAGGTGCTCAGATAGACCCTTATGTGCTCATCACTGTGGTATCTGGAATAGAATTTATCTTTCTCATAGTCCTTAATCCCAGCTAGGATCAATCATGCACAGGCAAGCCTGTAATGAGGTAATTTTCTAAAGAAAGCCTCACATTCACAAAGACAGTATTCATACATTTGTATGACCCTATATTGTGTTTCACCGTTGTCAGGCTGAGTGAACTCAGACTGGAAAATAAAAAGATCTTTCTTTTAAGAAGTTTCAGAGGGGTAGTCGTATTAGTCTTTAACTGAAATAACTTCAACTTTCATCTGAAGTAGTGGGTTATACCCACAAAAGCTCATACCACCATCCACAATTTGTGTTAGTCCCTAAGGTGCTGCAGGACTATTTGTTGTTTATGTTTCTTCTTTTGAGAAGGCATTGTGACAGGGTGCATGCTGCAGTCCATTGTATTCATCCCCTTAGCTCTGTTCCTTCAAGACTCAGGGACACTCCAAGCTACTACAACACCTGCGCTCTTTATTTTGTGTTGGTTTCCCACCACCAGTGTCCCACATTGACAAGCTCTTAACACAGGTCAGGCAAGCAACAGATGAGTAAGCTCGCTCCCTCTGAGCCTGACCTTTGCTTCCTGGTCTCCATCCCACTTGCTCACGTCCTTTTAGGTCCTGCTAATGACTGCCTGGCCATCTGCCCTCTTTGTATCCCCCTTCCCCTATCAGTGGGCCTGGATCTATCCTAACAGAAACAGTGATAAAAGCTTATGTCTTCACCAGCAATGAACAAACCATAAAAGACTTGGGGTTTTGAGAGGTGCTAGTCAAAGAAGAACTGAGTACATTACCTAAAGATTAGTGGAAGGGAAACTGGAAATACCATAAAAATGGCTTTGCTTTAGGTGTTTTTGCTTTCAGGTGAAGCCCAAACAAGAAAGTGGAGACATATAGGAGAATTAAAAAATGACAACTACAACTAGGCCCAAGCTGCTGAGTTTCAATGTGGAGACAGGGATTCCTCTGACTGCAGGTACTCGAGAACAATCCTTAATAGAGATCATCATTGTGTGCACAGGAAAGATAATACAGTCTGGCACTATATTACCTTCTTTACCACATTGTACAAGGAACTGATGGGGGCATCTCTAAGCCAAAGGTGGGCAATAAAACAGTGGGGATTCACCAAGGTTAGCCCCGGTAGGCTGCTGCCAGAATATTTACCTGCATATCCACAGGTACAGGTGATCGTAGCTCCCATTGGCTGGGAACGGTGATCCATGGCCAATGGGAGCTGTGATCTTCTATATCTGTGGAAGCACAGTTAAATACAGTGGTGTGGGGGCCCATCAGAGGCCAACCCTGGTGGACTGGATCCAGCCTACAGGCCAGTATTTGCCCACCCCTGCTATAGGCCCTTCTCCCCCATGAGCCCTCCTCCCCTTTTCACTCCATAGATTCTGACCAAGAGAGGAAGATGCTGCCAAGAAGACTGTTGCCTCTCTTTGCTTCCTCTTACTTTTCGTCCATTTTCATGAAGCATAGATGTGATCTGAGCAAGAAAGAGTCCCTTTGTGTGCAGATCCTTAGGGCTCAACCAGGGTTGGTACATCTTTGAAATCCTCCATCCATTTTCTCCTTCGAGGTCATATTAATTCTCCCTCAAAAGTACCAGAGTGTGACAAACATGTTCTCCACCCCCTTCCAGTAATGTTAGATGTTGCTTCTTTCTGCAGTCAGTGAGCTCTTTCATTTGGCCAAAAGCACTCAAAGCTTCCAACTTCTCCCAAACTCTGCCAAACGGAAAAATAGCTAACCTTACTTGCCTTCTTGCTTCTTCCCAGGAAGAAGAAAATAAGATGACCAACTACTCCAGATTTTCTTGTGCTACTATATCACATGCCCATAATTTAATGTATACAGTTTTGATTTTCAATGAGATTAACAACATGTCCTAAATCAGAATTGTTTTGACAAACCACAAAGATCCAATTTCATTACAAAAACAATGGAGACTCTTACATCTGGACCCAATAAAGATAAACAGAAAGCAACACACAGCACAATAACTCAGTCTTTTAATCTAGTTTTCTTCTATAAGATTTACGCACACAAAAAGTAAAGGTTTATTAACTGAAGGTTCTGAGGTGACTAAAATGAGCTCAGCTCAGAAACCCCTCTGTATTTTAATCGACAGAGCCTAAAATGAAGCAGAAGTTTTCCAATAATCCTTCATATTTTTAATATTCTGTGTGATTCAATCAGAAGTTTCATTAGTTGCGGTATTACAGAAGTGCCCAGAGGCCCAAGACAAGATGGGGACATCATTCTGCTATGCATTTTACAAACACAGAGTCAAAGATATTCCCTGCCCTGAGGAGTTTACAGTCTAACTAGACAGGACAAATCTCACCACCTTCCACTCCCAATGCAAAGCACAGTACTTTGTCCTTGCCTTCTCTAACAGATACTAAGCAACATGTATTTTTTAAATCCCTACTAAAACAAGGCATTCAGCTATACATATTTTTTTGCCTGGCATGGCAAGGCTCTCAGTCAGGTCCCTCACCCTGAGACAACGTCTTTGTCCACAAATCTCCAGAAGACCCTTTTTTGTGCAATCACCTGTACTTTTTACTGTCTATGTATTTCCTGCCACCTTCTATTTAAAAAGCTTTGTTTTTTCAGCAGCAAACTCACCCAACCTCTCCTTCTAACTGGGGGGCATACTCATCTTGCGCAAGAGGGCAGTATGGACGCACGGCAGGGGTTTCTTGTGGAAGAAAGCCCTATGGCTAAAATGGCCATCAGAGCTTTCTTGCGCAAGAGAGCATCCACACTGCCATGGATGCTCTGGCACAAAAGCACATCTCTTGCGCAAAAGCACATGTGGACATGTTTTTGTGCAAGAGTTCTTGCATAAGAACCCTTGTGCAAGATGTTCTTGCACAAGAAGCTGCCAGTGTAGCCAAAGCCTATTAGAGATAAGAATGGTGTAAGAACTGTAGCCTATAGGGCTGACTTGCTTGCTTGCCTATAGATAGCTATATACTTTCTTATAGTTCAGTCTACAGTTTAATAGGTTTATAGGAAAGTAATTTGGCTGTAATGCAAGAGACCCATAGGCCACATCCTGTATGTTAAGCTAGGCAAGTTAATATTTTTTGTCAGGGACCTTTCACCCAGATAGCACAGTTTAGCTTACGTATGTCTAGGACCTTTCACCCAGACAGCAGAAGATGACTTGCATATGTTTGAGACCTTTCACCTGGATAGATGGTGATAAGATAGAGCGACTTTTCATGGTGTAGGGGCTTCCAAGAATACCCTCAAATTTAACCAGTACACCACAAGAAGAATAAAAATAACATAGTCAAGAATGATCCAGAATCATGAATATATATGAACATGTCATAAATATGCATAAATATGTTACATGTGTCTAGCCTATGGAGTAAGTGTACCCCAACAGTTTGTGGGTGAGACAGTTAAATTTGGACATAGAAGGAGGTCCCAGGCTCCTGTGCTTATAAAACAGGGTCCCTGGAGCTTTTGTTTGGGAAGAGAAGGAGCGGAAAGGAGAGAGGAAGAAAAGGGAAAAGGAGAAGAGAAGAAGAGATATAGGTTATCTGAGGTTTGAGCTTAAAAAGACCCCCCTGTACAGCTGTGTCTCTGGCTCCTCTACTTTGCCTACCTCCTTTCCTGCTGTGGTTGCCCTTGTGGACACTTCAGCATTCCTGCCATGGAGCCGCACCTGCCTCCGAGCAGTCGACAGCTATTATATGTCTTGATGCACCTCCGGCTGTGGTTTCTGCCAGCTGCCTTCCTGGCCCTGCAGGAACAGGACCTCCAACTCCTTGTGGGGCAATTCGTCACCTCTCTCTGGGCATTGCTCCTGCAGCTCAACTCCACCCACCCTTCCTTGCACATTAGCTTCTATGACGAGGTAACTGGCTCTGTGGACAAGGGAAAGTCAGCGGATGTGATATACCTTGACTTTAGCAAAGCTTTTGATACGGTCTCCCATGATATTCTTGCCAGCAAGTTAAAGGAGTATGGATTGGAAAAATGGACTGTAAGATGGACAGAAAGCTGGCTAGACTGTTGGGCCCAACAGGTAGTGATTAATGGCTTGAAGTCAGGTTGGCGGTCAGTTTCTAGCGGAGTGCCCCAAGGATTGCTTCTAGGGCCGGTTTTGTTCAACATCTTTATTAATGACCTGGATGAGGGGATGGATTGCACCCTCAGCAAGTCTGGGGATCACACTAAACTAGGGGGAGAGGTAGATACACTGGAGGTCAGGGATAGGGTCCAGAGTGACCTAGACAGATTGGAGGATTGGGCCAAAAGAAATCTGATGAGGTTCAACAAGGACAAGTGCAGAGTCCTGGAAGAATCCCAAGCATTGTTACAGATTGGAGACCGAATGGCTAAGTAGCAGTTCTGCAGAAAAGGACCTGGGGATTACAGTGGATGAGAAACTGGATATGAGTCAACAGTGTGCCCTTATAGCCAAGAAGGCAAATGGCATATTAGGTTGCATTAGGAGGAGCATTGCCAGCAGATCCAGAGAAGTGATCATTTCCCTTTATTCGGCTCTGGTGAGGCCACATCTGGAGTATTGCGTCCAGTTCTGGGCCCCCCACTATTGAAAGGATGTGGACGCATTGGAGAGGGTCCAGCGGAGGGTGACCAAAATGATTAGGGGGCTGGAGCACATGACCTATGGGGAGAGGCTGAGGGATTTGGATTTGTTTAGTCTGCAGAAGAGAAGAGTGACGGGGGGAATTGATAGCAGCCTTCAACTTCCTGAAAGGAAGTTCCAAAGAAGATGGAGAGAGGCTGTTCTCAGTAGTGACGGATGGCAGAACAAGGAGCAATGGGCTCAAGTTACAGGGGAGGAAGTCTAGACTGGATATTAGGAAAAACTATTTCACTAAGAGGGTGATAAAGTACTGGAATGATTACTTAGGGACGTGGTGGAATATCCATCCCTAGAGGTTTTTAAGTCTCGGCTTGACAAAGCCTTTGCTGGGTTGATTTAGTTGGGATTGGTCCTGCTTTGGGCAGGGGGCAGGACTGGATGAACTCCTGAGGTCTCTTCCAGCTCTATGATTCTATGATCGTGCACTGCTGCTTCTGGCGACTGGACACCAGCTCCAACTGGTGGAACTGGATTGTCCTTGAGCAATGGGACGACCAGTAGTGGCTCCAGAATTTCTGTATGCAGAAGGACACCTTTCTGGAGCTGTGATAGTTGCTCACTCTTGCCTTCCGGCAACAGGACACCCATATGAGACCTGCCATCCCCCTCCAGAAGTGGGTAGCCATTGCTCTCTGGAAGCTCCGGATAGCTACCAATCTGTCGTGAACTAGTTTGGCATGGGAGATCAACCGTCAGGGCCATGCTTGTGCAGGTATCGTGCTCTCATGCTATTGTCCCAGGAGGATGGTGAACTGAACTACTGTAGTGGGGTTCTCTAGGGAAGGGGGTGGGGGCAGGGGCAGAAGCCCCCTCCAGAGGAGGTTTTTCAGTCCCACCTTCACAAAGCCCTAAAGGGGGATGGGGCAAGTCGGGGTAGCTCTTGCTGTCTGGGAAGGAGGGCAGATTGGACTCAGGAGCTCCCGAGGGCCCTGCAACCCTGTGTTTCTCTGTTTGTTTGTCTCCGTCTACAGGTGGTGAGGACCATCAACACCACCTGCTGCACAGAGTCATCAACCTGGGCGATGTGGACCCCATTATTGACAGCTTTGCCAGCATGGGCTTCTCCAGCTGCAGGGGGGACTATTTGTGGCACCTGTATCCCCATCCAGGCCCCCGACCACTGGGCATCTGAATACATCAATTGGAAGGGGTACTTTTCGATGGCTCTGCAGGGCCTCATCGACTACTGCAGCCAGTTCACGGACATCTACATCAGGTGGTTGAGGAAGGTGCACGATGCATGTGTCTTTCAAAACTCCAGCCTGTTTCAGAAGTTACACGCTGGCACCATTTTCCCCAAACTCACACAAGAACCCCAGTGACATTCTGCCTTGGGCCTCCCCACAAGAGTCCTATGCATTGCCCCTCTTTGCCTTTCCTCCCACATCCCTCTGTTCCCCTTCTCTCCCCTCCCCTGAAGAGAGAATAAACTACACTTTTTGTTTTGGAACAATAAACTCTGTTTTTTTAATTGGGATGAATGTACCTGGGGAGGGACCAGGGAAAGGACCTGGAGTGTGGGAGGAGGGACGTGCAAGGGGGAAGAGAGGTTCAGGGCTGGAGCTGAAAGTAGTGCTTGAGTCAGGTGGTCTCACCATCTCATGGGTGGGGCCCTTGGTGGCCATGGGGAGAGTAGGGGGAGAAGCTGGAGGGATGGGACCTGGCTCAGGAGTGGCCATCAGGCGACCTGATATCAATGGCTGTGTGGAGGGCCGCACAGATGCTTTGGCCCTGCTGCTGCAGCTCCCACCAGGTGTTACAGCGCAAGTCCTCCCACAGGTCTCCAGTCCTGCTGGTCCATGGACCGCTGCAGGGCTTGCAGGGCAGCGATATGCTCTCATGCACTATTTGAGGTAAGGAGGATGGCACGGGAGGCTTCTCTGTCACAGTTGGTCCAGCTGTGTAGAAAAAAGAAAGGCAATCATCCCAGGAGACGCTGTACATGAAACCTAGCCCTCATGTCTCAGCTGAGACTGAAAGGCCACCTGTCAGACAAAGGCGATGTGCTTCAAACAAGGTAATCTGTGGCCTACACGGTGGGCTCTTTCCTGCAGGGACACAGATGTCCCCGGAGGGAGCCTCACTACCCCCACATCCCAAAGACATGCAGGCATGGGAAGGTGCCGGCCAGACCGGAAGCCTGCAGGCAAGAGCGGGGCCATGGGGCAGCTGGGCTTCCCACCATGCTGCACTCATGCTGGGTCTGGCAGTGGCACCACAGAGAGAGGACTTGTACCCCTGGCCACTGGAGGAGCAGGGTATTAGAGGGAGGTGTGAATGAGCTGCAGACGCTCTTGTGCCTTGCTGTCCCTGGGAATGGATGTAGCCCCAAGAGTATGGGCATGCCTGTGTGTCATGTGTGTGTGTGTGTGTGTGTGTGTGTCTCCATGTCCCCAACCTCCTTCGCCTTCTCCACAGAGAGGTGTCTTGTGGTAGAAGCGTGTAACACTCCAGTGTTAGGAGTATGGCAGGCCTCTCCAGACTCCCTGTGAGCCAGAGCACAAGGGTCCTCTGTTGCTACCTCCTGGGGGTGTGTGTCCCGGACTGGCGAGCCACATGCACCCACATGCACAGGCTGCTGTGCAATCCCCAGGCTGAGAAAGCCGAGCAACAAGCATGCAGCAGTCCCGGCCACCAGCCACCTCCACCCGTGTATGCCTAGAGATAGTAATGGCACTCACCTGACGGGCCTTCACCAGCCTCAGATGATGCCCAGGAGACATCCAGGGTGAGCATGACCTCCTGGCTGGTGGACATTGAACTGGTGCTGGCCTTATCTGGCTTCTCTTCCTCCTCCTTCTCACTGGCTTGTCCCCCTGTGAGGGCAATGACGGGTGTCTCCAGCCCTGAGTACACAACAAGCAGGGGAAGGGGCCTATCTACTCCCTATGATGTGGTGCAGCTGAGTGTAGTACAGGCAGGCCTCCAGTGCCACCCTGGAGTTTCAGAGTTTTGGATAAGTATAATGTTCAGACAGTTTATTAGACACTATAGGCTAGCCTTTAGTTTTGAAATTAGTTCTATTTTATGTGTTAAGATAGGTAGCACCAGAGCAAGAGAACCTACAGAGTAGTGTAGAAAGGCTGGGAGATGAAAAGAGGTGACCAAACCTACCCAGAGAAGAGATTGAGATTTTAGGGGTTAATTCCCAGAGCTCAGGAATGGACTTTTAATTAGGAGCTACTGAAGTAGAGGAAAAAGAGCTAGTCAATCACAAGATGATTCTGAGTCACCCAAACTCAAAATAAGCTATTTTGAAATAAGCTACGCAATTAACATAGCTCAATTTGCGTATCTTATTTCAAGCTAAGCCCTGCTGTGTAGATGCGCTCTTCCAATCCTCCATTCCTAAGTGTAGTGGACTTTACTTAGGCTAAAAATCTTAAGATATGGGTGTAGTATTACAGTGAAGGAAAGAGAAATTGGAACTTGCAGCTTGTAAAAGCGTATGGAAACAATCAAGTTAGATTTTAGCCAAACTTGCATTAAAATCTGAAACCCTACAATAAAATGCTACCTGGAGAGGTATCTATGTTCAGAGGGGAACCTCTAGTAAACATCTTTCTCTTTGTTGCACAGCACAGCAACAAAAGCATTTTAACAAGAATATTACAATTCCTCTCCATGTTTCCAGAGTAACTGGACTCTAACCAAACCCCTTCTGTTAACGAACCATGATCATCTTTCCAGTGCATAGCACTACCAATTGGAGCACGAGAAATTAAAATACTGAAGTTTATGTTCTCTATCCTCTGGTGCATATGTGCAAGATAATATGACGTGCTTTTCATACTTGCTCATTTTGCATTTGGATCTACTGATGACATCTTAATTTCTAAGCTTTTCCCCTTGTGATTCAGTTTTATTAAGCTATATAGGAAATGTGTGTGTTAATGAATTTCTGCTTGATATCCAGGTTTAGCATACATGTATCAAGAGTATAAAGCAGCTAAGTGAAATGTTCAAATTGAAATTGCTACACAAAATTAATAAATTTTCCACTCCACATTTACATGGATTGGAATGATCATCGTGTGCATATTCTGGACAGTGATGACAGCTTCCCAATAGAAAAACAATTTACTTGCAAATGAATTCAAGTTAGAGAAAAAAAGCAAAAAATGTATTTTTAGGTATTAGTCTCTTTAGCAATTACAAACATAGGTTGAAAATATTGATTACCTTGGATTTTTTTCTCCCAGGTTTTAAATGCAAGGTGCCCATTTGTTACTGACTTGTCATCTTTCAGGACAACTGACTCAAAATCTAGCATACCTAGTTCAATTCATGTCTACTGTATTAAAGAACCTTTTAGATTTGGTGATATTCCTGCCAGGGATGTCAGGTTTAGCAGAAGGTTAATAGGATACTATTTCAATCCTGCTGTGTTGCTTTTAGGGCATAGAACAGCAAGATGTTTTTACATTCCGGTAAGTTTGAAAACCTAAGAGATATCAGCATGAAACTTGCGGCAGGTTTAAATAAGTTTTCTCACTGCTAATTTAGAAAGTCTAGCAGAATTTTGCTCCACAGCATAAACTAATTGGATAAAGTTTTATTAATGATGTGCTGCTCAAGGGCACAATGAAAAAACCCCCAGCCTTTATGTGTCTGTGACTTTTTTACATGATGGCTCTTAGGCACAATGCAAATGCTAACATCCAGCTGTCCATACCCAACAGGTATCAAAGAGATTCATACTGAATGCAGAATACTGGTCATCTTGGTCTTTTCAAGCCTGTTCATTCATTTACATTTGGAAATATAAAAATAAAAATAGTAGCAGTATGAAATTACTTTGTTGTTTTACTTTCTTGTTAATTATTAAAAATTAGCATTTTCCCCTCAAACACAGAACAACAAACAGATAACACCACCAATGTGTCCTCAGAATGATTAACCATGTGTGGTATTTAAGAAAATTGATAGAACTCACAATTATATATTACTAGCACATTTACCTGGCATTGCTCGGGTCCTTAAGGAAGGGCTCAGATGGCAGCTGGTGGTGTGGGGGCTCCAGGAGTCAGAGTTGGGGATGAGGAGGGGCTCTTGGCAGGGGACTAGGTGTGTGTGTCTGTGTGGAGGAGGGGTGGGGAAGCCAAATTCATACCAGAGCTGCTTGCTTTTCTCCTTCCTGTCCCTGTCAGGGAGTGAGAGCAAAGTACATAGCTCTTCTGCTCCCTGCACTCCCCAGCCAAGTGAGGAATGCAGCAAACTGTGCACTTTCCCCTTGCTCACTGATGAAGGGGAACAGCCAACAATGTCCTTGTACAAACTCGGGGTGGGGGGGAGAGGGAGCTTCAGCCCTGCCCACCTTCCCTCTTGGTGAAGGGTGCCCCCAGCCATCCCCTTCCACCTGACTGGTGATTCTGTCTCTTTCCTTTATGGTTTTATGAGAAGCAATCCTATTCTGGGCACATCCCATTTTCCTGTCACAACCAAACCCTTACATTGTTCTAAGTTATGATAAGTGGAAGCTGAATACTAAATTTGGTGATCTTAGGTCTCACCTTTTAGGAGGCATTCTTGAACAAGCAGACAGACAGACTCTCTCAAATATGTAGTAGATTAGTTTCATACAGAAGGATCTCAAAGTCTTTTACAACTTTGGGCCTAATCATTTGTTTTGTTTTTTTTAAGTGGAAAAAGTACAATAGGGGAACAAATACCAGCCCCAAATGTCCAGTAAAGAGAGATAAAGGACCTATGTGGTTTCATTTCCTTCCTTGGGCCATGTTTATACTTACGCATTGGAGGTCGATCTTCTGGTGTGTGATTTAGTGGGTCTAGCTAAGATCTGCTAAATCGAATGCTGAGAGTTCCTCTGGTTAACATCAGTACTCTTCTCAGTCATGAGGAGTAGGGAAGCCAATGAAAGCATTTGCTCCAGTCAGCCTTCCACTGTGAAGATACATTATTTAGCTTAGAAAGCTAGGGCCTGAAAGTCTGGCTGTGATACAACATCAAGTAGAAGTATCCTATAATGTAGTCATATAGTAGCAAGAGCCTTGATTCAGGATGAATGTTCACACAGCTGTTTGGCTGCAGATCTCAAGGTTGCACTTAGAGCCATAGAATAGGATCTACTCTCTGCCAGCAAGAACCTATCTACAAAAGATGAGTCAAGAGCCAATCTTCCCTTCTTCCAACATAGCCATGAAGAGAAACACTCAATTTACAAAATAACTTTGAAATCAGTGATTGACTTCGAGGGATTGGCGAACCATGGCCAACAGGAGCTGCGACTGGCTGTACCTGCAGACAGACAGGTAATTAAACCATCTGGTGGCCCACCAAGCACTAACTCTGGCAAACCACATCCGGCCCATGGGTCACTTATTGCCAATCCCTGTCTTAGAGCATTCGGAGTTCATTCTACCTTGTGCACATTCTTGTGCATTCCTACCTTAGGAATGAGAATCCTGACAAAATATCTTCAAGGGTTCTGTTTCTTTGATATAATGAGAAAAACGTCAGAGACAGAACAGATGGAATAGCTTGAATCCAGGGAAGATAGTCCAACCACTGTGGTGGAATGAATCCCTGTTTTCACTCCTTACACACCACTGTAATAATATTTATACAAAATATGCCATATAAGAAACAAACTGCTGCTCAATAATATTGTGAAATATATGTAGTAATATTATGTATAAAATTATGAACACAAATGGAAATCATGACTGAAGTATGTTTATAGACGAGTCTAGGAACTGGGTAAACCTTTTTCTCAAAGGACACGCTGATGCCTCTTGCCAGGTGTCAAAGCTGATGGGCCATTACCTTATCAAGTGGCCATTTTTTGGCATGGAAGGAAGAGAAGGCAAGAAAGAAGCCTTATCTTTGTTTCAATATACGCAAGTGAACTGAAAGAGCAAGGAACTTCCTCATCAGACTCTGTCTCTTTGGTCTCAGTTGGAAAGAAATTTATTTAAGAGATCCCTTTCGGGAAAATGCATTTCAAAGGGTGACACGTATAAAACCTAAGTTCTCGCTCACCTAAAGAGACAAAAAAAAAAAAAAGTTGGAGTTTGGAAATAGATCCTGACCTGAAAGTTTAGTCAGCAAAGTTACCAAAATGTGTTAAGGGACTCTTTTGGTCTAGTTGGTTAAGTCTAGAAAAAAATATTATTCTTGCAACCATTTCTGATATTATGCCTTAATAACTGTATTTGCTTAAAATCTATCTTAAATAAACTCATCTTATTCTTTCATCAAAACACTAATTCAATGGTGTGAACTGTGTGAGTCATTCCATTTGACATGATCAACTGTTTTATCTTGATCCCCCTTAAGGGGCAATGAGCCTAACATACAGAGATTGCCCAGGAGAGTGCAGAACACACGTTTTGGTGGGGAAATCCAGGACTTGCAGTGTGTTAGAGCCACCTTCCATGTGTGATAACCAAGGCTAGTGGAGGCTGACGTGTGACTAGAATGTGCTGGTAGGTTGCAGCTATACGCAGATATCTTGAGTATGACCTGCTAGCTGGCAGGCTGTTTTGATTGACCCAGGTAGGAATACAACAGCAAAGCATTGTGAGGCACCCAAAACTGAAGGTTTGAATGTCAGAACAACTTCAGGTATATAAAAAGATAAGCAAATAGTATAGCAAATCATTCGAAAAAATTAGACAAATAAGAACTTAATCAATGGTTTTCATTTTGCTCCTCACAAGAGCAGCAGAACAGCATATTTTTCTGACAGCTACAAAGTTCATTTTACACAGAAAAGTTTAGATCAGAATTATATTTGGTAATTCCATGTATTTCTTTTAATATATATATATATTTTCAAATATACAATATAATGTAATGCAAACAGATCAAAGCCAAAGTTTCTACTAGGGCCATATTATCTTCCATTCTTATTAAATAATATATATAAATTCCAATTGTATGCTCTATTATCTTGACAAAAAGACACAGAGGTAGCATCATGTTGAACAGAGTTTGCAAAAAGGGCTATATAATTTTGAAATATAAAAACCAGAAATATAACATATTAAATTCCTTTATTCTATTATTTAAACTACAACTTCAAAACTTATTAGTTTAAAAACCAATCAGAAAAAAATAAACTTGTCCTATGCATATATTAAACATATTTCTTCTAATATTTTTATGAACATAGCAGTTGATCCTTATGAGCATTATTTGTGGTAGAACAAAAGAGTTAAAAAAACCCACAGGTGAAATTTTCAAACTCAATTAAATTGTGACTATCTTAGATCAAAAGTTTTAAATACATGATACAGGAAGCATCGCAGAGGCCATTATTAACTTTAAACCCCCAGAGTCTGAAATGTTTTAAAGGCCTTGCCATTATTGCATAATAGAAATGCTAGGGCATGAAGCTGAACTTGCGAAAGGCTTTGATCTCAAGAGGAGAACAAGTTCTGGAACCCTCTCCATGTATGTTTTTAAAAAGTGCTCTAAAAGTTCATTTGAAAGTTATTCTAAGATAAGAGGCTTTCTTCCCTTTTCCTTTCCATAAGTAGTCTTTCAAAATATTTTAATTTTAAAAAGTCATATAATGCATGGATCAGATTATTTAAACTTCCCCTATTGGTACCAACAGTTTGAGGCTGCTTTTCCTGCCAACGAGTGATGTGACCTTTTCTATCTTCAGCTCTCCTCTATTTTTCTCTTGCTTTCTTTGAATTAGTATCTTCTCCTGTGATCTGTTTCCTCAAGTTTTTTTCTTATCTCAGACTTCCTACAAGCTTACTTTTAGCTTTTGTCATCCTTTCTTGATGTAAGACTTCTAAATATTATAGCATCCAGAAATAATTAAGCTTACTTCACTGTTAATCACCAATTCCACCATAAGGACAGCAGTAATAAACTCTGACTTGGAAGAAGAGCAGCAACTCAATTACCTACACCAATATCTGTTCTTTAATTCAATACTCCTATTAACTCTTTGTATGAAATCTAATCAGAGTGTTGAAGTAGAATAACCTGTTTCACCTAAATTATATCATAAATCAGCAAAATATCAACACATTTCTCTCATGGTACATATGCAGTTTGCAACCTGGCAGTGTATGGCACTATCCCTCTGGGCGTATACAAAGATCTAGCAGGCATTCCATGTGTTCATGGGCTCTCTGGCTGAATGAATATTATGAATTAAAAAAACTCATAACTTAATTTTTTACCCAAGACAAACTCCATGAAGGATGCGGTCCCCAGAGTGGAGGCATGACTGGTTTTGTCATGAGAGCAGCAGAGCCATTCTAAGTGTCCACAGTTACTGCTATCATCTTTCCATATTGCCATGACATGCATCAATGCAGGTAATTTTGTAACATTCATATTTACTTTTTATTATGTTTTAATATTTATATTTTTAATATTGTGCTTACGTAACCCTTCTGCCAGGTAGTGCTGGCAGCAGTCAGGGCTGGGTTCAATATCCAGGGGTTCCTTTTCATCCATCCCACACAGAACTGGCTTGAGCCCCCACCCAGTATCCTGGGAAATCCACACACACCCCTGGGAGCCTCCGAGAGGCAATGCTTCCCCACTCGCAAGAGTCTGAGCATAGAAAAGAAACTTTTAATGAAAGAGGGAGAGAAGTAACACGGCATTAACTTGAGAAAACACCACAAACAGAGTTCATAACCAACCCACGATTGGACGTCCTAGCTCAGGCAGACTGAACAATGTCCTTTGCTTCTCAGGGTACGTCTAAACTACATGGCTCTGTCGACGGAGCCATGTAGATTAGTGTACTCGAGAAAGGGAAATGAAGTGGCCATTTAAATAATCGCCACTTCATTTACATCAAAATGGCTGCCGCGCTGTGCCGATCAGCTGTTTGGTGGCACAGCGCGGTAGTCTGGACGCTCCGCGGTTGACAGGGGAAGCCCTTGTTGACCGCCCCGGTAAACCTCATTCCACGAGGCATAACGGGGCGGTCAAAAAGGGCTTCCCTTGTCGACTGCGGAGCATCCAGACTACCGCGCTATGCCGCCAAACAGCTGATCGGCACAGCGCGGCAGCCATTTTGATGTAAATGAAGTGGCGATTATTTAAATCGCCACCTCATTTCCCTATGTCTAGAAACCTAATCTACATGGCTCCGTCGATGGAGCCATGTAGTCTAGACATACCCTCAGGCTCACAAGTCCAGCAATATAAGTGTCCCATTCACATGCCCAAACTTTCTCCGTATCCACTCACAGTTGCTGCCCTTGGTCAGGGCAGACCAGAGCTCAGAGATGATTTTCAGAGCTCACCTCCCACCCTTGGCGGAGGGAGGAGGGATAGGAGGCATCTCACTCACTCCATTGGCTACTCGCCACTGTTCCTACTAGCCACCTGCCAGCTGCTCCCACCATCCGCCCTGCTGGCCGCCTGCCCCTGCCAGCCGGGACCTACCCCCACTACACCTCTGCATTTAAAATGTATTAGGAGCCAGGCAGGTAGGCAGCCCAGCTCAGTTCCAGCTTGTGCCAGGTCCAGGAGCTCACACACAGACCTGTATAAGAGGCAGCAGTGCGGGGTGACAGGCAGCCAGTTTGTAAGGGAAGCTAGTTTTTTAAATGGCTCCCCTTGTGGACTAGCTCCCACCTGGTGCCCTGTGCTGCTGCCTCTGATAGAGACGCAGCAATGCGCAGTGGCAGGGGGTTCCCCCAGCGTGGGGTTGGAGTGTACTAGCTGCCAGCCCCACCCCCGGGGACTACAGAATAATCGACTAACCGATGAGAATTCATGAGGTTAACTGACTATTCAATTAACCGATAATTAACATCCCTAGCGTATAAAGAGCTCTCAATGAGCTTTCTTTTCAGCCAGTATTTCAGAGTGGGAAAATAGTGCTAGCGTACTCCACATCACTCAGACCTTTGTGGATTGGTATAGTCTAACCAGACTGATTTCCATTTACATTGTCAAATTTTCTTATGACCTCTATAAAGTGGAGCTGACAAGGTCTTCACCTGTTGTGGACAGCAAAATGTTTTTCTTTGTTCTGGTGGGTCTTTCGGCTTCCGCTCCAGTTGACACCAGAGATTCTCCCTTCCCCTTATCATCATGTTAAGAAAAATTCACAAGAAAAACACCACTAGGCTAAAGATACTGAGAGATGAGCTATATAATCAAGCACTCTCCAAACACTGTTTCAAAATATCTGTATCATGCCCCACAGGTCTGCCTCATGGCTCCAAATTTTATTCCCATGCAAGTTCAGAGTGCAGTTCAGTAGTTTATGTTGTTTGCATACTACAGCCCAGTCATATTGTCCTTCAGAGCATCATCAAAAGCAAAGAGAGTCTCCAAACCTAGCACAGCTAGTGCTCTGATATAAAGCTAATGGAAACTTTGCACAATCCAGAATTGATTAATATGAAGGATATAAAGAAAATGGAACCTTTATTAGCAAGCCCCACTGTTCACTGATTTAAAAGTTTCATTCTAGCCATTTCAAAATATGTGTGGTATTAATACTAATCAGTGTTTATTAACATTCAGACACATTCACAACTGTTCTAACAGCTGAGTGCCTGTAAGCTAAATTGATTCCAGTCCTTAGATACCCATTAACAGCTCTGTTTCCCATTTAGATAATGGAATACAGTTGTTTAGGGGTATTTATGAAATGACATCCAGTTGATTTGTAAGTGACCTTGACTGAGCAAGGCTTTGTGCATGCTGGAATTTAAATGATCCCTTCCCCTTCTGACTACCAATAGGTAACAATTTCACTGCTCAGAGAGATTGCATAAGTCTATCAATGTAGTAAATATCAGTTTGATATTTTTATCTGCCCACAAGTGTGTTTAGGAGGAGAAGACTTTAACTAATAACCCATTTCCACATATTAGTATTTTAAATATTGGGTGTAACCAAAAGAATCATAAGAGAATGCTCTGATTTTTTTAAAGTCCACACTGTTTAAAACTACAAAACCAAATAGCTAATAAAGTTTCTTTTTCCAAAATAGATAACCAAATGATTAATTTTATAGTTAAAAAAAAGCAGGGTGCAAAGTCTAACCTAATTATAATTAGTTAATAAAACTGGAAAAGATGCCTGAAATATTGATTTTATTGTCAGAAAAGTCACACTTCAGAATAAAAATAATGCTTCTTTAGAGATAGTGAGAATTTGTCAATAATAGATTAAACTGTGGTGTAAATTGTTTGAGATCAGAACATTCTCCTCCGATTTCTCCATTACACCTTATGATGACCAAAATATTTCTTCCAAGTTTGCATGTAAGGACTCTATTTATACAACTCTCCTTTGTCCTACACTGTAACGACGGGCCAAGGCTTTGAAAAATGAACACCAAAGTTAGGTTGTAATCTTTATGTAGCACCTAAATTAAGATATGGGACGGAATTTTTAGAATATTTCTGAAACTGTAGTGTGCCATCTTATACTCTGGGTCTTTCACTGCACTGCACGAATGTTCTTATGGGACATTATAGCACAGCAATACACCATGCTGTAGAGTCATACCTTGGCTGGCCATGGAGTTATTAGCTCTGTAGACAAGCCCCAATAAGTACCTGAATTTATGAACACAATATTTTAGTGAAGATTACCTGGTTCTACTCCTGGAATGGTAAGTGTTGGCTAACCCAGCCCTAATTTCTATATCTGCAAATATCCAGAACTTCCCCACATCCTATTGCATTCTAGATACTGGCGGTGAAGCAGGATTGATACTGCTCATAGCAGGCATCACCTATATACCGATCCCATAGGGGCCTTGATAAGAGGTCAGTGCTGTTCCCATTCAAATAAGCTAAAGTTAGGTGCCAAAATATCTTTCAGAATTCCGCTCATTTCCCATTAGATATAGACTTTTGGTCATTTCTTTGTCACCATAAATATGCTTAGAAGTCCAGACTCATGCTGATCCTCTTTCTGAAAATGCCGTAAGTCAGAGGTTCTCAAACTTCGTGATACTGCAACCCCCTAAAATG
This sequence comes from Pelochelys cantorii, assembly GCA_032595735.1. Taxonomy (NCBI): domain Eukaryota; kingdom Metazoa; phylum Chordata; order Testudines; family Trionychidae; genus Pelochelys; species Pelochelys cantorii. Next base: position 68,250,543 of record CM064330.1, read on the forward strand.
CTAAATGAATTTGTGTGACCCCCCCCCCCACCCTCACTGCCCTGGGTCGCTTCCTCCCCCCTTGTCACGAGACTACTTGCCCTCCTGGGATTCCTTCAAGGCGTTTGCGGTCCTCAATGCCCTTCCCCCCTGCAGGCTCCGTCCCCCCGTATCTTTCTCCTCTGTGCCTCTTTTCCGCTCCGCCTCCCTTTGGTTCCTTCTCTCTCTCCTCTCCTCCGTCATCTACTCCTCTCCTGTGTTTCCTCTGACTCTTCCTCTGAACCCCATGTGCCCTTATTTACCTCCGGGTCCTCTGCCCTGACCCAATTCCCCAGCCCGCTGCTTCAGGGACCCTGCCCTCTCTCAGCTGGGGAAGCGTTCGGTCGCCCGGCAACTGTGCCCCAGCCGTCCCCTCGCACGTCTGCTCCTGTGCCGGCACCAGCCTCACTCCCGCCTCCATGCCTTCTGCAGCTGAGCCACGTTCATGGAGTCCCGCGGTCCTGGCCATGCTGCGCGGCTTGCCGGTGGCTGCCTTCCGTTGCCCTGCAGCTCTTCTCGGCCCGAGGGAGAGGGGTCACAAGTGAAAAACCAAATCCAGCTGCGACCCCCCCTTTAAGTTGCTCGCAACCCCAGTTTGAGAAATGCTGCCATAAGTAATTAGAAGGACCTTAAGCAATATTTTAGATATCTGACAGACAGCAATTATATGCCTTTGTAACTCTTGACTTAGAAGCCTTATCTTAGGAAGGCATTTTTCAGAATCTGAGTCATAATTAGCCAGTTACTGTCATTAGTTTTTCTAGTGTATAAAACAGCTGTTGATGCACAATCTCATTTAAATGATACACAAATAGAGAAAGACATTCCACAGTAGATTCAGTCATTTACATAATTTAATTTCCTATTTTTAGAGAAATGTTGCGAACACCACTAAATCTTTTTTAGCATTATTCCTTTTCCTTTCCACAAAGGGTCAAGAGTGCAAATTTAGCACTGATAAGGGAATATGAGGGTTAGATTTATCTGTTTTCTGTTGCTGTAAGGATTGAAGGTCTCCTGAGAGGATCAAAGTGGGTAGCTCTGGTTTGCAGCAGCACAACTGTATGTGTTCTGCACAGACTGAGCAGCAATGAGGCTTGGGCAAGATGGACATATTGGCTATCAAGTTGATGTGTTGTATAAAGTTTAATAAAACTACAGTTCTAAAACTCTGCCTGAACTAAGAGTGTAACAGAACATACATGCATGAAACGTGAATTAGAAGCGTCCTTAATTTATGATCTTTGCATTAAATCAATACCTGTTATAACTCACAGTCCAGCATACACAATCCGACGTAATCTACCTATTTCTTCTAAATTGTGCTCTAGCTTGTAAGCTCTCATTTTTAAAGAAAGTTGCATTTATAACCATTATATAAGTAAACTTTCAAACGAAGTATAAAATGGACACAATACTACTTTTCTTTAACTCTTCTTACAGCCAGATGTACTTGTCCTATTTCAGTGTGGTATTAATTCTGTCATCTAATGACAGCCGCTTCAACATGACTTAATTATTTGACTGGTGATTATTTTAGTGGAAATATGCAGCTAATGGCTTATCTCCCAGTCCCAAATTTCTTGCTACTTCATTGTTAAAAGCTCGATTGTCTCCTCCACAGCTTTAACATGCCATTTCAAAATTTTAAAATGTTGAAGAATTATAGGACCTTGTCACAGAATTTGGGCTGATGGTACCCTACGTACACAGGATCTTGAATTAAATCTGTAATAATTAATTTTACATAATCCACATATGATCATATGATCAACTGAAAAGCAAGAGCTTCTTCACTTACATCTAGGATTTTTTAGCCAACTCTGCTCCCCAGAATGCCTTATCTCAGAGAACAGTGAAAAATTCTTTCTTCAGGTATTTACACCCGATAAGGAGTCTTCACCAGCTCCAAGTTTGCAAAGTAACAGGAAATTAATGGAAGGCTCATCTCAGCTTGTTGGCAATTTGTTCAGTATGCTGGTTTCCTATCTGGCATCTCTTTGTCTTTAAATTTTCTGTGTAGGATAAGGCTTTGAAGATCCAGAATTCATGTGCACTTTCTCTGGAAAGCCTCATTAAGAGCAATAAACATTCCTTCTTGGATATGTTGTCTAGTCAGTCTCTTCCTGGAATAAAAAGAGATGTAGTGGAGTGGGGCTTAAAGCACCTGTTAAGAACTGATGCACTCTTCTAGTTCTGGATTTTACAGCTTCAGTCAAGGAGACCGGCAGAACACTGGCACATGACGCCCAGTACTTATTTGGCCAAAAAATATTTCAAATGGGGTTCCTTATTTAAAGGAAGAGTGGAATATAAACCTCGAACATTACTGACTCAGATATATCCTGTGCTTGACACATACTTCATGTCTAGTACTGTAACATGATCACCTATTCCATACATCACCTTTGACTTTGTGTTGGCACTATCCAATATCACAAAATGCTTGACAATAGTGACCATGTATTTATACAGTGGAGTGTGTGTGCTCCCTTACCAGCTCTTCCAAGAAGAGATCCAAGATTCACATCACCCCATCAGCAGGATGAGGAGTCAATAGGGTGGGTTCAGGGTAACCTATTTGGCATTACAGAAACTGCAGTACATATATATGATATATCAAAGCTTTCCTGACTGAGGCTGGCATCCAGACCATTTAACAACAGGGAAAAAGAACCAGAATCTGTAAGATAGGTCTGTGATAGGAGAAAGTAACACAAAAGTGATAGTTTTAAAGACATTAGACAGCCTCAGGATCCAATGTACACAAAGACTTCATAGCTCAATGACTTCAAACTTTTTTGGTATGATTGAAATCCAGGGATTACTAAATTGTATCACTAATCATGCTATATCTCACTTAGGATGGCCAGCTCATGTTAATAATTCCACACCCAGATTTCTCAATCTGTCCAGGAACTGAAGCTTTATATATTGTTCTGAAGACAAGTAGCCCTAAAAGCATTAATGCAATGGTTCTCAAAAGCTTCTGTGCTGTCCACAACCTAAGGTGTGTAGCCTATAGGGCTAACCTACTTGCTTGCATATAGATATATATTTTTATATCGATTTTTTAAATTTCCTTATGTGTTTGATTATTTGTTTTATTATAATATGTTTATATTAAAGTAGTTTTGGCTGTAACTCCTGTTGTCGTGCTAAGGCAGAGTTAGCATACATATATCTGGGACCTTTCACCCCGACAGCAAAGTTGGCTCACATATGTTCAGGATCTTTCATCGAGATAGATGATGATGAGCTAAAGCAGAAGGTCCACATATGACATGTTAAAGCAGGATAGCATAGGGACTTTCCTAAGTTCATCTCCTTCTAAACTTAACAGGTACACCACAACTTGGAAAAATCCAAAGTAACTGGTTGGGACAGAAATAACGAATGTGATACCTAACCCTAAAGGGCCTATCATATTGAACAGATGTATATGAGAATAAGTTGAGATCAGTGATATCCTGGCCTATAGGAAAAAGACACTTTAACATTAGTAAGGTGAGAAAAAGGGAACTGTCCCCTACTGAATATGCATCAAACATAACATTATCAACATAACATATTATAAAAGCTGAATCCCAACCTAGGGGCAGTAGGAGAAGGCGATACAGTCCTTGGGAGGTGCCAGAATGTTGGCCACCAGTGATGATGAGAAGGTGATGGTAATGAGGAAGTTGATAGATAACACATCAGGTGGTTCTACAAGGGATGGTGTGAGAATATGGAAGTGCAAATGTACATTCCTATCTGTCTTGTTAAGGTGGGGTGTTTGTGACTGTGCTAAATGTATTAATTTACAAACTCTATTTGTAAATATACAAGAGTTCCTATAAAGTGAGTGTTGCAAGTGTGTATATCTGCGTTCCCAGCTATCAAATAATTTAAATACTGAACCTGATCCTGGGTCAAGAACCTGTCAACCCTCAAAGTGATAACTGGACATTCATAAATAATCTATATAAATAATACATAATCTAAAGGTCAGGCAATAGTCAAATTCTTATGCGTGATCTGCTTTACAAATAATTCAAAAGCTTCTGAAAACCTGATATTCCAAAACAGCAATTGGTCCACTAAATTTTACATATAAAACAGGGTCTCTCAGGAATTTGTTTCCTGTTTCAAGAAGCCCTGCAGATTTGGGATTAGTTCGGCAAAAAATATCCAGTGTACAATAACCAAGAAGGACACACAAACATGACAAGTTATGCCTATGAAAAATGAGTATCTGCAATAACAGTTTGTGGTCTATTGCGTAAAAGCTCCAATTAATTCATTTATATTCTTCATACAAAAAATACTTGATTACCTCCTTTAAATGTCAGAGGCTGAGGACAAAAGGGAGTTTCCCTAGCAATCTATTTGACAGTTGCCTTAGTCTTTCATTAAGATGTTGGGTCATATGTCTTAGATTAGAAAGTTAAACAAAAGGATTTCCTGGCAAATCCACATGAAGTTCTGTAGACACAAAGTGATACTTAGCTGAAATGGATAATTTTCATCAAATAATTACTGGAAGTTAATTCCATTAGTGATACAAAGTTTGACTTTTTAATACCAACAGTAGCTGGTTTATATCAATATTCTGAAGTAGCATGTTGGAGGAGTCTATGAAGAGAAATACAATTTTAATTCCTCGTGTCTTCTGTTTATCATCATATTAGATATATATTTATTGCTAAGCTAAGAAAGCTTCCTAGGAAGGCTTGCTCCTAAAAATACATAATGAGTCTGAAGAATGATGGAGGTAGTGGGTAAAGATGGAGATTTTAGCCATATAAGCACAACTTTGTGTCATGTTTAAAAATAAAAATGGAAAAAATATATGTTCAGCAGCTGTGAACTTTCCCTTAAGCATCAGTTTCGGGAAACAGTGAAATCCTTCACAGCACTGGCATACTAAAGTATTTTTGTGAGACTGTAAAAGACTAAAGCTCAGTTGATCATGTCCGTTGAAAAGATTTCCCATCTCAGTATAATTATTTAAAAACTAGCAGAGTTACCCAGCATTGCTCGGGCGTGTAACTCAAGAAATGGGTTTTGTTGGGAAGTAAAAGTAAAATGCAGATGTGTTAAATAAATTATTGTAATTTTCAAAAAGGAGGGCATGGCCTGGTCCTGTGAGGAGACGTGTGGAGGGGACGGAGGGAATCCCTTGGCCCTGGGTGAAGCAGCGTAGAGGAGGAGGCGGGTGGGGGGGAGTGATCCCTAGGTCCCATGAGGAGCCATGGAGGGGGCAAAGGGAATCCCCACACTCTGAGTGAAGTGGTGATGGGAGGGGGGGGGCGGGAGTGGTTGGGGAAATCGCTAGGCTCCATAGGAGCCTCACAGTAGGCGAGGGGAATCTGCATGCATCCATGTGGAGCAGGGCAAGAGGGGGAGTGTGCAGGGTGGAGAAATCCTCAGTCCCCATAGCAGAATGTAGGGAGCTAATGCCCAGGCCCTGTAACTGTGGGGCATGGGGGAAGAGGGAACCTTACTCGTAGAAGGTGGCCTGGCCAGCAACATGCAGAGTCCCATTCCCAGCCAGTCAGTCTCGCTCTGGTGTGGCTACCCCCAGTGCTCACTCTGCAGCATCCTGTTCCCTCACAGTGGTGAGTGTGAAAGTTACATCCCTCCTCTTCAATGTTGTGGAAAAGAGCCCCATTCCTGCCACTTCTTGTGTTCCTGACACAACCAAACCCTGACCTTGCTTTAAGTTAGGGCTGCCTACCAAATTAGGTGGCCCTAGCTGTTATCATTTAGAGGGAGTTCTTGCAGACAGACAGACATTTCATTTCTAATAGATAGATACATTTATGGAAAAGGTGATATGAGGCAGCCTTGTGGCTGTTTACAGGCCGTGCCTCCCACGTATGCAGGGAAACATGGAAGAAAGCCTAAAGGTGCTTGTTTGAAAACGTAGCAAGTGGGCAGTGAGTCTGGCATGTGGGCAATCAAAGGCACGCACTATCAGCTTGATAATAAATGAGAAATGATGGATCTCCATCATGGTAAATTTTTAAGAACAGGTTAGATAAACACCTGTGGGGGATGGTCTAGATAAAAAAAATAGTCCTGCCATGAGTGCGGGGGACTGGACTAAATGACCTCTTGAGGTCCTGTCTAGTCCTACGATTCTATGATATGGTGATGACTGACTATGAAGGACCTTGGAAGTAAATATAAGCAACTTATAAATACAAGCAGCTTGGAAGTAAATACAAGCAGCAGTTTGACATGATAAAGAAGGGGAAAGAGAAGATGTCCATGGCTTAGAAGGCCAAGCCAGCACTATATAGTCAGAAACCAACTTGCCAACAGTGTAGATATCGGAGCACAGATTTCATGTGTTCATACTTTACAATTTGGCAGCTATATTTTGTCTCAGCTTCCATTTTCAAATGGATTTTGTGCTGAAAACAGAATACACAATAATACTCTAATATCGAGCCAATAAAGGATTCAATTGTAATAGTGAAGTCCACATCCAAGAGAATATCTTGTCTTTTTGCAGATGGGAGAAAGCTATCCAGATCTCTGCAGCTATTTTTTTTTTTATTTTGGTCTATAAGCAGGAGAAAATCAAACAAGATTCTTTCAAATTAGGAACCAAAGTGACAACTCGTGGATGCACACAATCAAAAGAGTCTGGTGTAATCTTTTCATATGCTCTAGTTGCCTTCCATATCCAAGCCTTATCAACTTTCCATAGACTGAACTGTAATTAGCTTGCTGTCATCCATGACCAAATATCTTCCAACCTTTTAAAGATGTCTGTCTGTATGGATGAAGCAGTGATAAAAAGCTAGGTGTCATCAAAATACATAGGGTATGTCTATACTGGTGAGCATCCATACTATCTAGCCTATTATTTTGAAATAACACCTGCTTGTGAAGAGGAATAAGATTATTTCAAAATAGTAATTTTGAGAGTTATTATTTTGAAATAAATAAGCTGGTAGTGTAGACATAGCCTGAAAGAGTTTCTACCCTTATCTCCCTGCTAATTCTCAAAATGGCCTGATGATACTTGTATTGAAGAATGGGGTAATAGGGAGAACCCTTGGGAAAAAAACTTTCTGTGGCAAAAGACCAACTAATACACAAAAATCTCCAGTGCAGTCCTGACACACCTCGAGGTAAGGCACATTTTTAAAGAATGCTTTCTCTTTCCAACTCTTAGTTTCAGCTCTTTTTTCCTTCTACTGTGGATGGCACTTGCATCTTAATTTATTAAAATAGGATTACTGAATTTAACTAATTATGATTGAAGATGAGACAGGCCCACACAGCCAAAGACCAAACAGTATTGCTGCTGCCTGTGGTGTTCTAGAGGCATAATCACTATATTTACCCTGGAATTTATATCAGTGTTCTCATTATGAGTGGGATGGTGCAATCAGCAGCCTTCGCCCTGCCACAAGCACAGGAAAACCAATATCCAAGTGCATGTACAGAGAAAAGAAGTACTACTGTGTGGTATGTTTCATCTGTTCATCCCACTTCTTCCTCTCGTTCTCCTGTGCTTCCCATAGCCTCAATGATTCATTTTATGAATTTCCATGCTCTTGCTAGGACTATTGTCAGGCAGAAGTATCACCTTTTCAAAATCGAACCATTTTTCTCAAATAAAATACAATCAATATGGTGAAAGTGGGATTTGAGGGTTTTTTTTAATGTCAATAGTCATAATCCACAATAGAGTATAGGTATAATAAAGCACATGTGTTTTATACCTCTCCTACTTTTTGAATCATTACATACCAATTTCCTCCAGCTGCTCACATGGTACAATATTGAGGAGCATTCCTAGATGAGTGGATTCTCAAAAGGTTCATAGGTTCCTGTCAGTTTATGTAAGCCCCCTTGGGACACTGATGCTTATACTTGTGGGCACCCAGGTTCTTCCTGTAAAGTCCTCAGGGATCTATGTTGCCACCCCTGAGTATGTGCAAAAGGGCCTACGTCCGATGCTTCCAAGCTGTAAAGTCCTCAGGGATCTATGTTGCCACCCCTGAGTATGTGCAAAAGGGCCTACGTCCGATGCTTCCAAGCTGAATGGCACCTTCCCTTACACATAAGAATCCTACCTAGGTTTGGGTGGGGGAAAGCCTGGTTTATCTCCTGTGGGGCTCAGTTCAGGAAACTTGCCTACTGGATCAGGCCTCACCCAAAGACAGCTGGTGTGACTAGATTGGTAATTTTTACACAGGTGTGAGATTGTCAGAGTACCAAACAGCCAAGATATTCAGGCACTCACCTGGGATTTCAGAAACTTGTTTTCAAGTCTGCATTCTGCCTGATTTGTTGAAGGAACATTAGCTATTTTGTACTTCAGTCAGGAAGCCAACCTCTTATTTATGTATGAAAGCTAGTGTACAATCCCCAAAGTTACAGCCCTTTCTCAGAAAATTCATTCTCTGATCAGCATATTTACAATTAAATCAACTAATTAGTTTGAGTTAAATAAAAAAACGAATCCTTTAAGAAAATCAGCTACATTTGGTATTTCTTTGTTCTAAGTGATTATAAATATAGAATAACACAAATGCTAAACTTTCTTTATAGAGAAAACTAACTGAAATCTTGTATCTCATTGTCATAACTATTATATAGGCTACAAACAGGGTCAAGTCATAGCTCAAGTAAACAGTTTAAGTAGAACTACTGTGACCAGGGGGCTGACAGTCTTGCCAGGCCCCTGGGCAAGGTGTTGGGGGACAGCTCTGTGCTCCCAGAAGGGGTGGGGTGGACTGAGGAAGCCAGCCCTCAGCACTGTCCAGAGCATGCTGCATTGCCTCCTCTCCCAGCCAATCCTCAGAGTTGTCTAGAGCATGGGGCTCCAACAGTGATTTAAAGAGCCTGCGGCTCTGGCCACCACCACTCTTGCAATAGTAGTAGCTGCTGGGAACCCTGAGCCCTTTTGAATTGCTGGACCCTGCCTATGGGCCGGCCTGACTGTAACAAAGGCAAAGCAATCAACAGCTACCTTCTGTAACTAATTTGCAAATAATAATTCTATTGTTATGAGCCGGTGACATGAGGGAGTATGGACACATGTCAAAAGTTCTCATTGCGAGATTGGTTGGACTAACTATCCCCACTCTTTAAAGGTTCTGTGTTCACATACTAGCAATGATACCTTGGTGCCACTAAATGTATATACCCAGAAAAGCATGTCTGGGAAACTGGGGCAGAAACATAGGGAGAACCTTTATTTAAAGTGCAGAGATATCAAAGGCTCTACTGACTCAGATATCTATTGGGTCCAGCCACTTAGGCAGGGAAAATGACACCAAAAGGAGAGAAAAGAAAATGGGGAAAAAAGCTGAAAAATCTAACTATTTAAAATCAGTGTAATCTAATCTGGAAGTAAACTATTAAAATTTTAAAATAAAAAGAAATCACATGGTTATTGCATGGAATCATTTTAGGGCAAAGTTAAAGTTTTTGGGTATTAAGTATTAATGTTTGCATTTTTAAAGTGTAGCCTTATCTTTGAATTTCTGGGTTTGCAAAGCTTAATTTTTGAGATAATTACTATGTCCTTGTGAAAAATGTTACCCATATGTTATTAATACCTACTCTCCATCTTAACTCCATTTTAGTATCAGTATTTGTCTTGAAATATCAGTAGATTTCCTTTTTCTTTATTTCCACTCTATGTAACATGTAGAGTAAATCTTGCCTAACCACTGGTTTTTATTTCATATTCGGAAGGTATAGTGCCAGAAGGCTTCCATTTGCCAGTTCATTGAAATAGACTATATAAGTCATGCTCCACTGGTGTGATGCTTACAGTTACTCTGTTCTCCTTTTTGTTTGTTTGTTTGTTTGTTTATTTAACAAATAGACTATTCTGAAACAGATAGGAAACAATGTGATCTGAATTCCAGTGTGTTGGGTTTTTTGATTGTCACAAGCTAAAGTAATGTTGTTGTACTGTTGCTAGTGGAGCCAAATGTATTTCATGCAGCAGATTCTTACTGATGCTTTTTGGTTACAAATTACATATTTAGTTCAGTATGTGGGGTCTTTCTAGCAATCAGAAACACCAGCACGTACATCTGTCAGCTATCAGTTGGTAGCAAATCCTTTCTCAAACACCTTGATTACTGAGATACAGCAAGAGACATAGTCCTAGAATTGCCAGTCAAAGAAAAAGTACTTCTTCCGTCCCCACCCATATCTAAAAAGGTAGCTGTTAAAAAACAGAAGTATAACAGTACTCAGGAGTCTCAGAGGGGTATCCGTGTTAGTCTGTATCTCCAAAAACAATGAGGAGTCCTGTGAAGTTATAGAAATTCTACCCCTATTCATCTGATGAAGTGGGTTTTACCCATGAAAGTTTATGCCCCAATAAATCTGTGAATCTCTCAGGGTACATCTACACAGCGGCACTATTTCAGGATGATGGGCATTATCCTGAAATAGCGTTCTGCACGTCTTAACAGCAAGCCCATTATTTCAAAATACATTCTAAATAATGGGCTTATTATTCCAATGTCCCATAAACCTTGTTGCACGAGAATTAAGGGACTCATCAGAACAGTGCTCTATTTCAAAATAGGCTATCTCAAAATAAGCTATGCAATTTGTGTAGCTCAAATTCAGTAGCTTATTTTGAGCTATGTGCTATTGTGTAGATGTATTCTCAAGTGCCACAGCACTCCTCATTGTTTTTGCAGTACTCAGGAGAACACTTTTCTAAAGAACAGTAGGTATAAAAGTAAACCCAAAAAACAGAATGCAACTAGCTATAGGGAGAACTGTCAGCCAGAAATATAACTAGAGGCCAAAGAAGGCTTTTTTTTTTTTGGCGGAAGAGCAAACATGCTCTTTCGGAAGCCCTGTCTTCCTCCTCCCATGAAGAAGAAGGGCTCTTTTGAAAGAGGAGGCTTTTCTGAAATTTGGCACAAATTTCAGAAAAGCCCCTTCCAAAAAAACTATCAGAAAAAGGTACACAAATTACGGAGCACAATTTGCATACCTTTTTCTGATAGATCCCTGTAATGTAGACATAGCCTCAGGGTGGTTAAACACTGGAATAAATTGCCCAGGGAGGCTGCAGAATCTCCACCACTGGAGGTATTTAGGAGCAGGTTAGACAGACATCTATCAGGAATGCTCTAGATGGTGCGTGGTACTGCCATGAGGTCAGGGGACTTAACTTGATGACCTCTCGAGGTCCCTTCCAGTTCTATGATTCTAGTGAAGACAGAAGGATTCTACCAAGTGAGTAAGAGGTAAAAAATTTCCAGTGAAGTGTAGAAATCAAGCAAGGGAAGAAAGTTTCAGACAGGGTCCAAAAGGTCTTAAAAGTATTTCTGTTTAATCAAAATAAAATATTCTGTGTCTACTCTAGAGCAATACCTCATTGAATTGGATGACCAAATTAAGAAATCTAAGGAATCAACAGGCCCATACTAATAGAAATAAAACACATGTGGCATAAAATGGTGTCAGGAATTCAGTAAGTGATGCTCATTTCTTCAAGTCATTGCTCTTCAAGTGCCTCAGCATTAGCTTTAGAGAGAGTTGAGGTTTTGATGTGCACTATTTAGAATGAGACATATACCAATGCTGAATGCTTGTGACCATTGAAAGCCCAATGGTGCTTTCCCTCATAAGAGTAGGGCCCTGTTAACCCTGGTGTCCTCGCCAGCTTCCCATTTGTGTAACTACTATCTGCCTAACTAACAAATTACTTTTATAGTTCCAAACAGATTTATCTTCACTTCATGTGAAATAACAACTCCGCTGTCCAGATATACTGGAAGATGAACAGGAAAAATTGATGTGGTTTAATTAGGCAGCAACTTTATTACTGTCTGGGCGGACCTAGTATAGAAAAGTGTACAGTGCAGGCAACTCCATGATCACTTCAATACCTACCCAGGCAGCTTACATCAGCCCTACCCCCACTTTTTTCACCCAGGTCCCCAACAAACCCACTGCTGGGACCTTATCATTCCTCGCACCTTCAAATGAGGGTTACAGGGGGTGCAATGCAACATGACTCACTACTGTGGTGCCTCCTGCTGTCTGTCTTGTGAGTTAGTTCTGCATATTAGCATATCCTCTTTGGGTGGTGCCTCACTAACATCTCTCCTGCTGTAAGACCCATGTCTCTCCAAGGACTGCAACATCCTGTTCAGCAACATAGTCCTCCAGGGTATGTCTACACATCAAAGTTATTTCGAAATAACATCTGTTATTTCAAAATAACTTTCCTAGTGTTGACACAAGCCAACTGCTATTTTGAAATTAAATCGAAATACCTGAGGGCTTATTTCAAAATTAGTAAACCTCATTCCACGAGGAATAACACCAATTTTGAAATTGCTATTTCGAAATAAGTGCTGTGTAGACACTTATTTCGAAATAGGGGGCCTCCAGCCCTTCCCAGGGTGCCCTGGTGGCCACTCCGGCCTCAACCAAGAACACTCCTCTCCCTCCCCTGCTCCACGGAGCCCTTAAAGGGGTAGACTCTGGCCACAGTGCCTATGCCAGCTCCAAGCCTGCCAGCCCAGAGCCATCAGTCACTGCCCCTGATCCAGTGGCCTCAAAACATGAGCCAGCAAGCCACTGGAAGCCAGCCCTCCACTGCTCCTGAGCAGTCTGCCAGCTCCCAGGAGCCTGTCAGGGGTCAGAGAAGGCAGGCGCCTTCCTGGTCCATGGCAGAGATCATGGACCTTATTCAGGTTTGGGGGGACGCCTCCAATGTCCATGATCTCTGCAAGAGATGGGGGAACGCGGTCATCTACGGCAGGATAGCTGCCAGCCTGGCCACCAAAGGCCACATGAGAACCCAGGAGCAGGTTCGCATGAAAATCAAGTTGGTCTGGCGAGACACCCAACGCTGAGCCCTGAGCTTCCCTTCCCCCTTCTTCCCCTTGCTTCTCCCTTCCAGCTTCCTCCTCCCAGGTTCCCCCCTCCTCTCTCCCACCCTCTCTCCTTCCCTCTCCGGACTCCTTTCCCCAGTCTCACCAGAGTTTCATTCTCCCCCCCAGTTTTGTTAAATAAAGAGAGTTTGTGTTCATGAAAATACATGTATTTTATTTTACATCAGGAAGGAGGGTTAGAAAGGGATAAGTGGAAGGACGTGAGGGAGGAATGAGGCACAAGCTCCCAGTGGGGCAGACCAGGGAGGCTCTTAGTGCTCCTCAGGGTGGAAGCTCTCCCCAGGGCATCCTGGATACTGACAGCCCCCCCCCGATGGACCTCCCGGATGGCAGCCTGCAGAAAGTGCAGCCAGGCTCGCAGCAACGCATCCATGAGAAGCATCAGAGTGCCCAGGGGTGGCTCCGGCTCCATGTTGCAGAGTGCTGGTGTGTCCCGAGTGAGGGCAACCAGAGCACGCAGAGACAAAATGCTTTGCTGTCCCTCATCGAGGCAGGCAAGCAAACAGGGAAAGCTGCGAACCGGCTGTCCGGGGGGGGGGTCCCTTAAAGCACAGGCCTCAGATAGCCTGAGGTGGCAGCCACACAAAGTAACTCCTGACCTGATGCCCTGCCGGACCTGGTTCCAGCCGGCCTTAAATGCGATTCAGCATCCACTCAGCATGGACGCGCTATTTCGAACTAGCAAAACACTATTTCAAAATGCATTTTGTATGTCGACATGTTATTTCAAAATATCTTATTTCGAAATAACTATTTCTAAATTAGATATTTCAAAATAATGGTGTAGTGTAGACGTACCCCCACCCGTGCCACACTGTGCTCCCCCTTCTGGGGGACCTTCAGTGTACTGTTCAGCCACTTCCCTTAGTGGTTACTGCATTGAATTGTTTGGCTACTTCCTCATGGTCCCAGCATCCTCTTTGCTCTTGCCTCAGGACCAGCCTGCAAACCCCAACATTAAGCCAGGAGCTGTCTCTCTTTCCCCAAGTCCCTGTTAGCAGCACTGTTATGTCCAGGTGCTGGCAAGTCTCTCAGTCCTCCAGAGACACAATCCATCCTTGCTGGACTCCCAACATGGAACTCCCTCCTCTGCCCTGCATCTTCTTTTTTATATGGGCCTGCTTCACCTTTTCTGGCTGCCTCCCATGCAGTCTCCCGAGGGCTTCATCAACTCCTCAGAGCCCAGTGAGGAGCTGACACCCCATCACAAGGGGCCATAAAGGAGGGGGGATCCCTGTGGTGCCAGTCATGGGAACCATGAAGTCCCCCATTTCTGTTCCTTTAACAAACGCCTCTTTTAAATCCTCTAACAAACCATGTATCTGATCACTGTAACCTTTTCCTGGAATAGCTGCACTGGACACCAGTCACAAGGTGACACCAGAAATTAACTTGAGTGCCATGCCCCCACCCATACCCAGACAGGTTCCCGGACACTTACTAATGCTTTTTTACTATCATCCAAAAACATGTCAGCCACCACGTCTGAGAGGGGAACCACATCTTCTTGAATAATTCTGGTGTCCCATATGCTATATCAGGATTAGGAATGTAAATTCCCAGTTAAAAAATTAACTGGTTCAATGCTGTTTAACTGGTTAGCCCTGGAGCAGCATGCTACCCATGACACATTGCGGGCAGGGGGCTACTCCAGCCTGACCAGGCCTGCTGCACTGTGGGTGTTCTAGCTGGGCTGGGCTGAGCCTGCCATACCACATTGTGGGCGGGGGCTGTTCCGTCCAGGCTGGACAGGGCCAGCTGTGCCACACCGCAGGTGGGGGGCTGCTGCATTGGGCCTGAATTAGCCTAGCCCTCAAACAGTGTTGCTGCTGTTGCTGCTTTAATCCTGAATGAGTGGGAACCAAATTCATAGGCTGAAGCCCCAGCCTTATCAGTCCCCTTTTCTACACCCTAATAAACTGGTATGTTGTAATGTGACTCATCACCAGAACCGTCTTGTCTGGTTTAGAGTGGCTCCCCAATGCCTCGTGGCAGCCACCTCAATCATCCTATGGCTGGGACCCATGGGCCCAGGGTGGCTTGGGGCATTAATTGGGGCATGTGGTGTGTGGCGGCAGCAGGAGTGGGCCCCTTCAGACTCACTGTGGCAGCGAGAGCCAGAGTGGTCTGGCAGCCTGTTCCACTACACCCCACCACCCATCTCCCAGCCCGCTAAGCTTTGCTTCACCACAACTGCAAGAAGCAGAGCACCCTGGAGTCACGGCTGGGGCACTTCCCTTTCTGCCGCTGCAGTGAAGTGGAGCGCAGCGGGTTGGGATATGTGTGACAGAGTGGAGCAGGCTGGGGATAGGTTGCTTTGGCTCCTGCCACCATGGTGAGTGAGAGGGGAGAGAGGGCTGACCCTCGCAGCCACACTGTACCAGTCCCTCAGTAATCCCCAGGCTCATGTCACTCGGAGGAGGGGGCATTGGGCAAGGGGTAAAATGGGAATGGGAAGAAGTAGGATGGGGTTTGGGGAAAGGAGTGGAGTTGGGGCAGGACGGGGTGGAACAGAGGTGGGACGGGGTCGGTGGTCACGGGGGAGTTGACCCTGGCCCCTGCCTGGGGCACTGGGGAAAGTTGCCTCAGGCTCTGGTCCTCCTAGGGATGGCCCTGTTTGCCTCCCTCCCAAAGGACTATTGATTCAGCTTAGCCTTTATGATCCTCCTTTGACTTCCACTGCTTTCCCCACCCAATGCATATCTCACAATTCCAAAGCTCTTCCAGAAGAAGCTGGATGAAAGAGGCCTTCTCCTGCTCAGTTTGCATCTGTCTACTCTCCCCACTCTTAGGTTACGCCTACACTACAGAGGAAGATCGAAGCTGCCGCTATCAATCTTCCAGTGTTTGAATTAGTAGTCCGGTTAAGACAGCTAATTCAAAATGAGAGGGGCACTCCAGTCGATGCCGGTAACCCTGCTTTCACGAGGAGCAAGGGAACTTGAAGGAAAAGTGTTCTTCCTTTGACTTCCTCAGTGTGGACAGCGCCTGAAGTCAAGTTAAACTACTTCCACTTCAGCTACGCAATTAACATAGCTGAAGTTGCGCATCTTAACTCGACTTTGTTCCATAGTATAGACATACCCTTAGCAGTCATCTGGAGGGGAGAATTAGTCAGTGTCCTCATGCTGATCCACTCTGCATCTACAACAACATCCTTGCTTCTGCACTTAGTATGCCCTTTTCTCTAGGCATCGAGACAAATGGCCCCCTTGCTTAAGGTACAGCATGGTCATTCTGTTCGAGAAGTGGCTGCACAACAGGTTTGGATGAAGTATTCCTAAGCACAGAGCTCAGTCCTGTGATCATGACACAAACAGCACTTCCAAAGTCTGATCACAATTTCTGTGGAGACATTTAGTGCCTGTCTTATAGCACAAAACAGACTTAAATTTGCCTTTACCATCAATCTGAAGTGCTATACTGCCTCCTCCGCACCCCTCACAAGAACAATGTAGCCAGGAGTAAGGGATGAGAGTGTTGCCACAGTGCAGCAGTCACCAGCTGCTGCAATAGCCCTTTAGGAGTCACTACAAATGGCTGAAGTTAGAGTGGCCAAAGGCATTCTAAAAATCCTCTGAAGAACTACACCAGAATTTGAAAGGCTGAAGATCAATGAGCAGTAAGAATGACCTTTGCCCCTCATAAGTTGTACCTGTCTGCAAGTGGCTGGCTCCAAAGATCTAGACCCTGTTATTTTCGGCATGAACCTGGACCATAAGATCAAGTACACAGTTTGTAAAGCATTTTGGATTCCTGAAGCTGGACAGTACAAATACAGAAATTTTTATCATTAGACACAGTTTTCTTGAAAAGATTCTAGAAGGCATTCGGCGATTTATGCAGCCTTAATCACATTTATGCCAGAATTCACAGGAGCTTGTGAAGAATGGTAAAAGATTTAACACACAGTGGGAATGTGAGACCTCATCCTATTAAAGTAAGAAGATAATTCTGAGTTAAATTTCATCTTCTGTCTCTTTTTTTCAAGAAAATGGTGGGACTGTTTTATATAAAAATACAAGAATGTTTATCAATTAAATCAGCAGAGGAAATTTAGGAGGTGAACAATCAGGTTCTGATAGAAATCTACAGCTTTTAACTATTTTATACTTTTCATAGTCTTACTGCCAATCAAATCTCTACTCACACTGAATTTCCTAGGCTGCAGTTAGGCTACACGCATAGACTTCTGATTATTTTTAGTCAAGATCATAAGATATGACATTTAAGGGATAGCAGCTCACAGATCTCTTTCAGGGGCTGAAAAGTGTTAAGAAAAAAGCAAACAAAAAGTCTGAAAGGCTTTGGGAATAAGAGGTCTTTGGGAAGATTTTAAAAGAGTTCTACAACTGAGAATATACTTTACAACTTTATCACTAAAATATCATTAAAATAATTTAAGACAAGTAAATGGTGAGACTCAAGATGAAAGCAATGAAAGATTCATTTCCAGATCTGATGATAACTATGCCCTTTATAAACCATCCAGTAAATTTTAGATTTATGGATGATATGACTCTGCATCTTGCACCAAAATTATCCTGGATTCCCTATAGTGCCATTCTGTGACAGCTGGCCACATGCTAATATGAGACTGAGCTATTAACTATGCATATAGCATATGAAGATGAATGTGGGAAGCAATTTTCAGAGAGATATATTGTTTAAAAAAAAAAAGAACACAATTATTATAAGCTACATTTCAAGTTCTGAAATAGATTTCCTGGTGTTTTGCCTGTAACTGAGGAAAGAGAGAGTTCAGTGTAAACTATATATGTATATACAAAAACCTATGTTAAAAGAACATTATTAAGGTCACAAAGTCAAGCACTTAAATTAGGAAATGCCAGAATTAAGGTTGGCTGTACTAAGGATGTTAAAATGCAGTTAACTGACTCGTCACTAGTCGACGGAATTTCCATCGACTAGTCGATAGGCACTTCTGCATTCCTCCTTTGGAATGTACAATGTACATTTCAAAGGAGGAATGCAGAACTCCGTGTACACCTTGGGGCCAGCAGGAAGTCCCATTGAGTCCGGGCTGCATGCGGGTGCCTGCTTTGAAATGCACAAGAGTCCCCAGAAGGGGCTCTTGTGCATATCAAAGCCATGGAGGCCGGAGTCAGTGGGGGACTCACAGTCCACCGCTGACCCTGGGCTCCACACTATGGACTTCCCTACCCCTTTGAAACTGCCACCTCTGCGCGATTCAGAGGGGAGGCAGGGGAGCCCGGGCTCAGCTGGGGACTCCCTAGCTGAGCCCAGACTCCCTGCGGCACATCCCTGAAACCTGGGGTCAACGGCAACTGCCCCATTTGAATCACGCAGAGGCAACGTTTTAAAGGGGCAGCTCGCTGCACAGCTGATCCTGAGATCAGCTGTGCGGTGGTCTGCCCCCTTAAAACACTGCCTCTGTGGGAATTCAAAGGGACAGTCCTGGAGCCCGGGGTCAGCTGGGGAGTCCTGGGGAAATGCCGCAGGGAACCTGGGGTCAGCTGGGAATCCCCAGCTGACCCTGGGCTCCAGGACTGTCCCTTTGAATTCCCACAGAGGCAGTGTTTTAAGGGGGCAGACCACCGCACAGCTGATCTCAGGATCAGCTGTGCAGCTGCTGCCTTGGGGTATCAAAGTTTCATAGAGGCAGCGGGGTGGGGAGGAGGGGGGACTGACTAGTCGACTATGCTTATTGGATAGTTGACTAGTCTTTAACATCCTTAGCCTGTACACAATTATGAAAAACGTAGTTTAGTGACATGCCTATGATCATCAAGGAACTTTGTGGCAGAGAGATTTTGTGGCAAGACACGAGACCATCTGTTTTCCTGACATACTTTGCTTCATCCACTATATGCCTTCCAAATTTTTCACAGGGGAAGCAGGAGTTTGTGGACAAAAATCCCCTTTCACACAACACTGACTTATCTATAGAGCAGGCCCATTGTATGTACTACAAGAGACAGGGTATGGTAGAAAAAATAGCATGTGATCATGTAATTTAAGAGTGTTTCATAATGCATATGCACAAGAAGGGAAAACAAAGTTTGCATAGAAAACCTTAACAATAGCATTTACTAACTTTTGAGCACTTGATTTTACAACCTTAAAAATGTTCTTTTAACATAGCTTTTTCTAAATAATTTGCTAGATTTTTTTTTAAAGTCAAACTAAACAGACCTCAGAAATTCCATCATTGGGCATCATACCGTCACCCATGTTTTATCAGTAAGATTGGAACCTTTGAATCCACTACTATGACTTTTGCCACTTGAGCTAATGGAGTTCATGTTACAGGTTGGGACTCCCAAAACCAGGACTCTGGTCCAGCAACATCTTTGATCCAGCAGGACCATGGATGTTCCTGGACCAGGGAGTCCTGGCTGGGAGTCCCAGTGGCAAGAGGGCTGGAGGCTTGGATCCCAGCAGAGTTGGGGCTGGGACTGGGCCGGATCCCTGGTAGCACAGCTGGGGACATGGCAGCCCCAGTAGTGGAGCCAGGACTGTGGCAGTTGCGGCAGCCCCGATAGTGGGGCTGGGGCCAGAGACACGGCAGCAGTGACAGCCCTGATAGCGGGGCTAGGCCAGGGATGTGGCAGCCCCAATATCAGGGCTAGGGTTGGGGACATAGCAATCTGGGCTGCTGGTGACACAGCAGCAGGGTGGGAGGGGGGCAGCTGGGGCCAGTGGTGGGGGGGGGTGGAGATTGGTTGGGGTCTGGTAGCAGGAGACTTCCCCCATCTAGAAATTCCCTCACTTAAGACCAGTCATGTCCTGAGGGTGCTAGACCAGAGAGGGCCAACCTATAGTTGCTGTATGTAATATCCAATCCTCTATGTTTAGCAACTTAGATGGGGATGAGCTGCTTTGTTAAAGGGCTCCAGAGATATTTGTTAATCAAAGAGGACTGGTAAGACTCAGGAATCTTGGGTTTCATTCGAGGTTCTGGAGGGTAGCATGCTTTAGTGAGTACAGACTAGAGGAGCGAATGGTTCACCAGTTAACTGGTGGCGGCTGGAGTGACTCCCCACTGGCAATGGGCAGGGGACTGCTCCAGTCCTGTGGGGTCTGCTGTGGGCAGGGGCACGCCAGCCCAAATGGAGCAGTCCCTAACCATGGCGGGAGTGGGGGGCTCTTTCAGCCCAGACAGGCTGGAGCAGCCCTCCCACTCATCCCTCGTTTAATCAGTTAACGAGTTAAACATTACATCTAACCAATTAGCCAGTTAAACAGGATTTTACATCCCTAGTACAGACTCTTCTGCACTTTTGCCCCAAGTTTGATTCCTTTTGCCTGATCCACTCCAACCCTGTGCCAGTCTTGTGCCTTTATCCTAATCACATGCATAAGCTTATTGGACAGTCGACCAATGATGCGCCTAGTCACTTCCCCCCACTTGCTGTCTCTATCAGAGAGAGGCAGCAAGTGTGGGGGAGCAGGAGACGGTGTTGTGCGGAGCCAGCTTAAAAGCTGGTTCCCTCCAGCACTGTCTCCGCGGGGGGCATGGGAGGTAGAGGCACAGTGGGAAACAGCAGGAGTAGGGAATGAAGCAGTCTGCGCTCTTGAGGCTTCTCCTGCAATTCTGCTTTTGAAATTTACAAGAAAAGCCCAACTTGTGCTCTTATACATTTCAAAAGCAGATTGCAGCAGAAGTGATTCTGGGGTCACTGGGGCTCTTGTACATTTAAAAGGCTGAGGTGCCGCAGAGAGCACGGGGCCAGTGGGGGACTCCGCTGGCCCTATGCTCCCTGTGGAGCTTCTGCTTTTGAAATATAAAAGAACTCAGTAGGGCTTTTGCTACAGTTCGAAGGCCGAGGCGCCCTTGTAGACTAATCCAATAGTTGATGGAAATCCCATTGACTATTCAGTTAGTTAATTAATCTAACATCCTTTTTCTGGGAGTGGACTCAGTTGGCACCCTCTCTCTGGCTTTGTGGAGATTAAGAGTGCATAGTATCTTCTTCCCACTCTTCTCTGGGGCTGATGGTAGAACCACATGGATTCTGGGGTCAATTTCTCTGAAAAATTCTGCATAGGACTCCTATTCACATGTTAATTCTTGAAGGAAAATGGGGTTATAGTGTTGCTAGGTATATGGTATATATTCCACACCCATCTGCACCAGTTCACATGTAGGGCTTGTGTCTACTATGTCAGGGATCAACACTGCAATGACTGATCCACCGGCTATCGAATTATCGTGTCTGCGTACTCAACCAAGATGAGAAGAGTAGCTGGCCTTGACAGGAGAGCAGCTCCCACCAACCTTATTGTACAGAAGACACTGTGGCAAGTACTTCAGGTGTTAGGAATCAGGAATGGGTGTGTCTGCAGCATAGTTTCTGATAGGGAAAAGTCTATCAGAACTGGTTGTTCTGAGGAAATCTGTAGGCACCTTTATCAGAAAATGTGCAGTTTTAAATAGCACACTATAGCCTGGAAAACATTCAGAAAGCACCACCAGTCAGATCATGATGTTGTCATGGCAACAGATACTGAAATTCAAAATATTAACTACAAAAGAAGGGAGGGATGAGGAAGGATAAAACATTCATAGAAAAATAAGCAATCATGTAACTATATGCAGTGAGTGTAAAAGGTTTTAAAAATGTACACTTTGGGGATCAACAGGTCTGAAATGTAAATAATTAAAAATGTTATTAATCAACTAATACTCTCATCTAGGTTCTCATTATCTTGAATCTCAATTAGTACAACATCCTTTTCTCTGGGCTTGACAAATACCCTGATAATATTCATTCAGAATATTGCTTCAGAGATCATTTTCCTACCTGTTGCCTTGACGATGTCACCCTTCTCTTTCAATCCCACCAGTTTTCTCTATCATCAAACATATGCCACTTGCCTTTTCTTTCAAGGCATTTTCTGACCTATCTCCGCCCTAGCTATTATTTCTCATTCATTATTGAAAAGTTGATTCCCATCTGCTACTGACACTTGATTGCAGCCTCTAAAGCCCACTTGTTTAATTTTCAAACAAGCACCTTCGCACTTTCTCTCATGATTCCCTTCATGTTTTGGGAGAGGTCTGCTATAAAGATATGCATAGCTACCACAGTGTCCTCCTTCAAATTCTACTCTTCTGTGAGGCCTACAAAACACATGAAAACAGTTAGGCTGTTGCTGTCATTGCTTGTCATGCTGTTGTCTCATTGTTTCCTATCTGTATCCGTCAGTTGTTCTTTGTCTTATACTTAGCTTGTGAGGCCTTTGAGGCAGGATCTGTCCTTTTGTTCAAACACTTATCACAGTGGAGTCCTGGAAAGTGACTGGGATTTCAATGCTCTATGATAATAAAAATAAAAAATAATGTGTATTTATATAACATCTTCCAACTGAGGGTCTGCAAGTGCTTTATAAATATTAATACCTTAGCTCCAGATCCTAGAAAGATATTTAGGCACTTATTCTTACAGATACCTTTGAGGATCCAAGCCTTATACTTTGGAATGTCTGTAGTGGAAAGTACTGTTGTTCCTTTTGACCTGAACGGCTAGTCAAAGTTTGGGCCAGTGGTGGGCAAATACAGGTCAAATCTGGTTCACCAGGGTTATTCCCTGGGAAGCTGCCAAGGCTGTATTTACCTGGACCTCCACAGGGATGGGTGATTGAAGCTCCCATTGAGTGTCCAGTCCTGGCCCTTGGGAGCTGCAGGAAGCAGTGTCTCAGTCTGTGTCACTTCCCTAGGCTCCCATTGGTCAGTAACAGCAATCCATGTCCAACAGGAGCTTCAAGCACCTTTACCTGGGGAGGTGCAGGTAAATACAGTGGCAGGCTGCCAGGAACTATCTGGGGTGAACTGCTGCCGTCGTACAGCTCAGCACTAGTTTGTACTCCAGCTGGGAATATAAATTGATGGAATTGGGCATTTCTTGGATGCAACTTTATTCACAAAGACTATACACATTATTGTGTCTCTGAACACAGAAAAAAGCAGCTTCTTACCTTCACAGCACCAAGAGCACTATTATCAGCCTCCATCCTTATCCAAAAATCACTCGCCAGGTTCCTTCCAGGGGAAGCAATCAAACCTATTGTACTTTAGGCTGCTCCTTTAGGCACTCACTCTCTTGTCTGTTCTCAGTTTCTTTTTTTTTCCTGCTTTCCCATTCACCTATGTCTATGTAAAATGATCCTCAGCAAAAGCTCCTGGATGGGTACTCACACTTCCTTTGTATTAAAAACAGGACTATGTAGCACTTTAAAGACTAACAAGATGGTTTATTGGGTGATGAGCTTTCGTGGGCCAGACCCACTTCCTCAGATCAAATAGTGGAAGAAAATTGGCACGACCATATATAACAAAGTATACACTCAATATATATATATATATATATATATCAAAGGATACAATCACATATATATATATATATATATATATATATATATTCAGTGTATTCTTTGGTATATATGGTCGTGCCAATTTTCTTCCACTATTTGATCTGAGAAAGTGGGTCTGGCCCACGAAAGCTCATCACCCAATAAACCATCTTGTTAGTCTTTAAAGTGCTACATAGTCCTGTTTTTTGTTTCAGCTAGACCAGACTAACACAGCTACATTTCTATTACTATTCCTTTGTATTAGGTACAATTTATGATTAATGTAACTAAAAGGTGAATTCACACTCGTCAGTGTTAGAGAGGTAGCCACGTTAGTCTGTTTCAGCAAAAACAAGAAGTCCAGTGGCACTTTAAAGACTAACAAATTTATTATAAGCTTCAGAGGAGTAGCCCAGTTAGTCTGTAACTGGAAAAACTTAAAAAACAACAAATAGTCTTGTAGCACCTTAAAGACTAACAAAACATGTAGATGGTATCATGAACTTTCGTAGGCACAACCCACTTCTTCAAATGAATGGAGTTATTAAAGGTCTAATTTCGAAATAAATAGGGGATTGGGGGGGGCGGGAGAGAAGGGGAAAAAAGGGTGGGAGGGAATAGTCACTTAGAGTCTCCATGCTACATGAAGCTGATAGAGAAGCTGCAAATTGTTCTTAAGTACCCATGTTTTTAAATGTCATTAGGATGTGGAATGTAGCAGGCCATCCAGCCAATGTCTTCATTCATATCTTTGTGATTGGAATCAAACCTGTAAATGAAGTTAAGTTCCAAGGCTTCCCTAGGGTGTTAGGGCATAAGCTTTCCTCAGCTGGAACTCAATTCCTCAGACCCAGCTCATATCCCTGTTTTACATATAACAAATTGGAGATAGTCTGATCTTGAGTAGGCCATTTTCAATGTGACAGGAAATCTGGCTGAATGGGAAAAAGAATTCTGGTTTCCCAGTTCTGTTTTTTAACCACAAGCTCATCATTACACTACATGTTAACATATGCTTGTTACTTGCTACATAAAAGAAAATGAAGAACACAAGCCCCTCACACAGCAATAACAGTTCTCTCTCCATTTGTGGTAAAAGTTCAAGTGCTTTTACCACTAGTTTGTGGGTTTTTAAATGGTTTTTTTGGCCATATTTCTCCTATCTAATAGTAATTGGAAATAGATGCAGGGGTGGAGGAGGGAGAGTAAAAGTGTAGATATGCACCACTGGTGATGTTAAATCTTTCCAAGAATATACTATACATTATAGATACATACTTTCATGCATGGCTCAGCAAAGAACTGTACCAAATCTAAATGAACTAGAAGAGCTGATATCACTTGACTGGCTAAGTACTCCAAGGAATGCAATTTCTGCTCAAAAGTCTGAGAGCTGATTATTTCAGCATATTTATTAATGAGCTTATTATTTTTTATTCCTCACAGAATTCTGCCTCTGCAATTTTTTACTCTTAATGTCCCTCTTTCCCATATTATTGTTGTATGCATAATAGCATTCTTAGTATATCCAAGAGTTTTTTTTTTAATGTTTGCAATTTAAAATTACTTGAATTTTGCTTTAACTGCTTACAGGAGTGATAATGAGATTCTCTCTCTCTTACATTTATACTCCTCTTCTAGGCATGTAATTTCATTTAAAATTTGATATTGTTCTCTGTGCTGTTCTTTCTAATAATGGAATGCAGAGTAGTGATCTGTCACCTAAGTACAACTTTAAGGTTTCTCTGAAAGGATTAGCACCGTGCAGCAGCTACTGGAAGTTTCTTTTGGGAATTTGAGACAATGCATAAGAAAACAGAAGAAATTAGACAAAGGTGGAGGAGGATTCAAAATTAAGAGAAAGTGTTGAAAGACACATCTGGCAGTAAACCTAAAAGGAGAGCAGACAGAAGAGCAAAAAGGAGAGGATTCTGGCTACCTGGAGCTTAATGGAACAAGACAAGACAACTGCTATGAAAGGAGAAAAATCAGATGGAATTTCCAGGGCCATAGTGCAGTCAAATAGAGTATGAGAGAAAGATTGGAACTTATTTGATGGGCAAGAAGCTGGCAAAGGACATAGCAGCTGACATTACAGAGGTTGGTTGTCTTTGATAAAAAGTGATTTCTGTTTTTTCCTCTTCTTATTTCATAAACATTAGCAAGACTTGAAAAAGTGCATTCTCAAATTACCTAATTAAAAAAATTTACTGGAAAAAGATGTTTGGATTTTAAGATTAAACTGTTTAAACTTCTCCGAAAAATTGGAGGGAGAAATACTATCCTAGCCTTGCAATAGCTTCTAAATAATCAAGATCAGTGAGATTACTTAAACCCTGGACTTGATCCTATAAACTCTTCTTTACTCACATTTGTAGTTGCTTATCAGAGTAATTCTTCTTGGGTAAGGACTATTCATGCAAGTGAGCATTCACAAGGTCTGACCCAAGGCAACACTTGCTGTTAAGCTGTGACTAACAATGGGTCAGTTGCTTCTTAAGACAATGTAAACCTTATGTTTATTCAGTATTTTTGCAATTAAATGAAGACTTCTCAACTTCAGTGTATCTGAAAAAAGTCCAACATAAAAAAAATGGCGTCTTAAATAACCTCCTCTTACAATCAGAAAAAATAGCTATTGGTTATTTTCCTTCTAATGCATACATATTTGGTATTATGAAATTTTACTAATTTTCATTATTAATTTTAGGTCCCAGTCCTGTAATGAACGCTATCTGGGGAACTCTACAGAATTTATTGCAGTGTCAGGTCCCAATTACTGTTTTTGAAATTAAAACAATTGTAGATACTTTAAAATATTTCCACGGAAAAGAGAGGGTATTTGATATCAAAGATATGGGTCTAAGCTCAGATTTTAAAAGTTTAGGCATTGCTGCACCAAGTACTGCAAGTGCCAATGGGAACTTCTTGGGCTGTGCTTGTGGCACAGGCAGCATGCAAATCTCCCCACAGGTGCTCAAAGCATGCAGAGCACATGCAGAGCCGGCCACTATGAGTGGCGTGAGGGGGCATGGAAGGCAGGCTGTGTGATGGTGACAAGCCAGATCCAGTGGTTTGGTGGGCCATATTTTGCTCACCCCTGCTCTATGTCAAAAGGTGCTGTGTACCCCAGTTTTACCTTAAACTAGTACTTCAGTAAACCACACAGCAATTATGATAAAACAAATGTAGGTTTATTCAAGAAAAAACAGAGATTTAAATGGTTACAATATAAAATGTGAACTTATGGCTATACTTACAAGTATTTATCTTTCCTACCTAATACAGAAGATTTTCCTCAGTGCCTTACATGTATATTCTCAATAAACAGGATCCAAAATGTCCATGAAAGTACTCTTGTTCTCCAAGTAGTTTCCTTAGTGCTTCCCCTTACACTTTGTGAAACTGAAAGCAGTATTTTGTTTCTATTCATAGTAAGGGCAAAGCTCTGTCTGCTGTAATGTTCCTTTTTTTTTTTAAACCTCTAAGCAGTTTTGATTCTTTAGCAATGCCTCTGATGATTTTTCAGATTTTTGGGAGAGAGCAAGGATAGTCATCTTAGCCTTAAATTATATCACTGCTTCCTGGTCTACACTAGAGAGTTATTTTGAAATAACCCTCTTATTTCGAAATAATAAATGGAGCATCCACACTACCAAGCCTGTTATTTTGAAATAATGGGCTGGTTAATGTGGACACTCCACAGTTGCTATTTCAAAATAACTACTCCTCAGAGTAATTTGATATAAGTACTCCCCAGTGCTTCTTGGGGCTCTAAATCGAGGTAGTGCATCCACAATAACAGAGACTGCCTCAGACTAATTGTGAGGCTCCCCTATAATGGGGACGTGCTAGTTTGATTTTGTTATTTTAGGACTTATTTTGAATTTAGTTATTTCAAAATAATTTCGTAGCGTAGACATCCCCTGGCTGATTAGAAAACGGTGACACTTCCCTTTTGCATGGACGGACCATCCCTCATGCTCATTGCCTTTTGATGATTAATTTCTACTCCAAGTCCATGAAGCACACTTTCAATATAAATGCAGTGTTCCTTAACTATTAACCCTACATACATCTTGCAATGATTCTCAGTCTTGATGAGTTAGGCAGTTTCTGTAGATACCTCACATGGTATCTACAGATATGTCTACACTACAGAGTTTTTTCGGAAAAATGGCCGTTTTCCCCGAAAAAACTTCAATTACATCCACACTGCAATCGCGTTCTTCTGAAAGAAAATCGAAAGAACAGAGGGGTTTTTCCAACATTGGTAATCCTCTTTCTAGGAGGAAGAAGCCTTGTTTCCGAAAGAGCTCTTCCAGAAAAAGGCATGTGTGGACGGGGAAGAGGGAGTTCTTTTGAAAGAAGAGGAAAGAGGAAAAAGCACAGGTGCCTTTGTGGCCACTCTGTCCATAGTAATCACAGCTTAAATGTGAGATAGCATCCATTCAGTGTGGACGCTATCTTTCAAAAAAGCAGATCGCTTTTTTGATGCGCTTTTGCAGCGTGGACGCTCTCTTTCAGAAGTTTTTTCGGACGTTCTCTTCCGGAAAAGCTTCTTCTGAAAGAAGCCTGCAGTCTAGACATAGGCATGGATAAATACCCTTGAAGATATGTTTGGCTTGAAGAGTTGTTTACAAAGAACAGGGAACCCTTTGCCAAGATGGCTCTGTTACAGCATTAACAAATTTGATTGCAAACCAAGTTTAAAATAGGGTCTGAAAATAATTTTTTGGAAAATTTGAAGGGTGAATAATTAAAAATGGAAAAAAATTCCTATTGTTATGGTTTTGCTTGGTCCCCACATGTTCAGTAATAGAATTTTCCAGATGTCAGTGACATACATGTTCAGCATACAGTGATTTCCATGCTTTGGTGATTTTATTTTTGGGAGAAGGTTTTCAATTTTGTATTCTTATGTACTTGAATCATATAGTTTAGGAAGACAACACACCAGTTTCATTATCTTGTAAAATGATCTTTTTGTTTGTTACAGATCTTTCAATCCGGTCAGTTATAAATCATTATGAAGAGTCTGTTCTACACTTTGGACAGTGTAAGATACTTGCAGCTGGGCTCCATAACTTGTGAGGCACAGCTGCTGCCTATAAAAGGAGATGGAATTAAGCCAGGTAGGAGAGAGATCAAACCCAAGGGATGGGTGCATGTTGTGCACATGCTTGGACTCCAAAGAGGGAAAGGCTTATATATATATATATATATATATATATATATATATATACTAGGGATGTTAAAACATGTTTGTGTAAATGTGTATCTGCTGAAATTCTCAGCGGATACACATTTACACGTTGGGAGGGGAAGGGGAGGTGGGAGCGGGTGCATGTGGGGAGCCGGCTTTAATGCGCATTAGCTTCTGTTTCCCCCCCACCCCCTCTGCTGCCTCTGTATCAGAGGTGAGGGGGCAGTCAGCTTGGCGGGAGCTAGTATGTGCGGGGAAGTGGCTTAAAGCCGGTGCCCTGCACATAACTGCTTTCATCTGCCCCCACCTGCCCACCGCGTTGCTGCCTCTGATACAGAGGCAGCGGTGCTGAGGCGAGGGTTGGCTTGGCAGGAACATCCTGTGTGTACTGGCTCCTGCCTACCCCTCTCACCCCTCAAATTGCAGCTTCTCTGTTAGAGACAGCACTGGGGAGGGGGAGGAAAAGGGTACAAAGCCAGTGCTTTTAAGCTAGCTCTCCTTGAGCATTGGCTTTGCCTGCCCCCTTCCCTCCCCCACACCCCTGTCTCTGTGCAAGGCAGCTGGAGGGGGGTGGGTACACACAGCTGGGCTGGAGCAGATATGCCCAGGGAGCCAGCTTGAAAGTCAGCTTCCTGGGTGTACTGGCTCCTGCCTGCCCCCCTCGCCCCCTGCACTGCTGTCTCTGTGGCAGGCAGTGGGGTTGGGGCAGGTGGCTCAAGCTGGAGCTGATACGCATGGGGAGCAAGCTTGAAAGCCAGCTCCCCAGATGTACCAGCTTCTACCTGCCTCCCTCACCTTCTGTGCTGCAGCCTCTATCAGAGAGAGCAGTGCAGAGAGGTTGGAAAGTGACTCCGCAGGAGCTGGTGTTCATGGGGAGCCAGCCAGCTTTTAAGCTGGTTCCTCATGGGCACAGGCTCCCATTTTCCCCCTACCCCCTCCGTGTGTAGTCAGGATTAACCGATAAGACCAAGATTAATACTTGGTAGTGCGAATGATGTTTATCTGAATTTATTAATGCATTTTGAAAAGGAAAGCCTTTGTATTGCAATTCTCTCACACAGGGAAATACTTAACACTTGTTTGTGTTTCTCACACCACGATGCTATGGTATGTCTCCTGTATGCACCTAGAAACATAAACAGAATTTACATTCTGCACTGGTATGGTCATGTTGGCTATCAGCATTCTGCTACAGGTTTCTTTTTTCATATGCAACATGAAAAATAATGTATTTGTTCAAAATGTAAAGGGAATATTGATCAGCAGAATGTAATTTTAGCTGGATATCTGGAACAACATCCTACCTCTTATGGAAAGTTCTTTTCACAGGTGCTCTGAAGTTCATTTTAATGCTTCGTCATAGGGATATTAAATTAAGATTAATTAAATAATTGAATAGTTGATGGGATTTCCATCCACTAGTTGATTAGTTTATAAGGACGCCTTTGCCTTTGAATTGTAGCAACAGCCCTGCCAGACTCTTTCTATGTTTCAAAAGGAAGCCCTGTAGGGACTGTGGGACCAGCAGGTACTCCCCCCGCTGTCCCTGCATCCTTGGAAATGTACCAGAGCCCTGGCGGGGCTCTTGCACATTTCAAAAGGGAGGCAGGGCCAGCCGGAGTCCCCCAATGGCCCGCACTCCCTGGGGGGCTTCTGCTTTCCCCACAGCACCACCTCCTGCTCCCCCCTCTGCTGCCTCTCTGATAGAGGCAGCAAGGTGGCGGAAGCAACTATTTGCATCACTGGTCACCTAGCCAATAACCTTCTGCTTACTGGATAGCTGACTAGTCTCTTACATTCCTACTTTATCATATAATTCTAGTAGTGTGGAAATTATATCATAAATACTGGAGTGTAAGTGGCAGAACCCACTTTCTACTAAATACCTCTAAAAGTATGACTGTACTAGCATTCTCTCCATTAGTGATGTATCATATAGATAGTGTGATCATATTATATTGTCAATAATCACGGCACTAGAATCTATGCGTACATGACTTCACTTACTACACTTCATTTACTACTACAATTAATTTGTAGTAAGCTACCCGAACCTGGTGAACTCTGTAGTATGGGGGATTTTCCCATTTTGTAGTAAAAGCATGAAAAAGCCAGACAAAATGATTTTCTTTAAGGCATCTACTGCTTTTTAATTAGTATAATACAACATAAATGGAATTAAACAGTTACCTAGTCTGCATTTTAAGCACAATAGGGAAATGCAAAGTGCAGCTTCAGGGCAGAGAATTTTTGTCAGTAATTCTAAGTGCAGCAAATGAGTGTGCAGTAAGATCTACTTATTAAAGAATCTTCTCAGCATTTCTGAGGAATTTATTGCAATGTATTACATTCATTATCTGCCTATTTTTGTTGGTGAAGCTGCACGGTACTTTCAGGCTATGTCTACACTGGTGGGTTCTTGTGCCATAAATATGCAGATGAGGCTAAGCATGGAATATCACCAAGCCTAATTTGCATACCTAATGAGCCACTATTTTTTGCAGAAGAAGCTCTTGTGCCAGAAAGAGCATCTACACTGCCCCTTCTTGTGCAAGAAAAACCCTCTTGCGCAATGCCGCTATGCTGATTATTTTCAGGAATAACAGCAACGCACAAGAGGGTTTTTCTTGCGCAAGAAGGGGCAGCGTAGACGCTCCTTCTGGCATGAGCCTCTTCTGCCAAAAAAAGGCGGCTTGTTAGGTATGCAAATGAGGCTTGATGATATTCCATGCTTAGCCTCATTTGCATATTTATGGCACAAGAACCCACCTGTGTAGACAAAGCCTCAGAGTACAGTTGAGAGAAGGACATGAAAGAGAGAGAGAAAGAGGGCCAAACAGAGAAAGCTGGGAGTTTTCCTAAGCAAAACTTGAGGAAAAGATGAGTGGCCATGCCTCCCAATTCTGGTTAACAGTCTTTGCACACTCTACTGGGGCTGAGGTGGGGAATGTTTTCTCAATCCCTGCGTAGCATGCTTTGCTCTGTGGCTAAGTCTCTCTCAACTCTCAAGGTATTGTGCATTTTTCTTCGGATACAGGCTTCTCCACGTGAGGGATTCACATTCCCATTTACTTGCTGACAGTGAAAGTTTTTAACTCTTTTTAGCTCATCATCTGAAGAAGTGGGTTTTGCTCTGGAAAGCTCATGCTACTCTCTATATTAGAGATGTTAAGAAGCATGTAATTTGTTAATTGTGTCATTGACAAAAAGTTTTATCAATTAATCATGTAGTTGATAAGGGTTAGCACTGCAAGCACTCAGTCTCAGCTTGTGCAGGCTGCAGCAACTGCCAAGCCAGTGACTCGGCAGGATGGTTCAGACCTGGCTCTGGCTGGGTCTCACGGGCTAATCCCACTGTGGCTCTGCACTCATAATTTCCTTGCAAAGCTGCAGTGGGTGGTAGCTCCCAGGACCTGGCACGAGCCAGCACTGAGCTGGGCTCCCTGCCTGCTGGCTCCTAAATAACTGCTCATGAAGAGCCACTGTGGGGGTAGCTCCAGGAACTCGGCAGAAGCTGGGAGTGAGCCAGGCTGCTGGCCAACCCTTTGAAACATTTACTGGCACAGCTGCAGGAGGAGGTGTGGGGAGAAGTAAGTGTAGTCAGTAACATTAACCCACGAGCTTTCACTTACTGGTTTATCGTTTAACCGACTAGATCCCCTCCCATGTACAACTGTGTTAGTCTGCAAGCTGCCACAGGACTACACGTTGTTTTGCAAGTTCCAGACTAACAGGGCTATTCCTCCGAGTCTTTTTAACCCTCTTGACACGCTTCCTGAGCACACGGAAAAGGAACAACACCGACACGGCAAATACATGAAATCCCCAAACTATTTATATCCCGAGCAGCGAGCTCCGCCTTCCGCGGCAGGCCCGAGTCACCTGGCGCAGCTGCTCGCTTAAGGACACCTAGACACTGCCCCGCTAGGAAACCATTTCCGGGGGGGGCACCCCACCAGGCAACTCGGTCGCCTTGGTGCCGCGGAACAGCTGCACGAGCCATAACAACATCCGCCCGCACTGCCCGGCCAGCGGGGGGCGAGCCAAAGCCACACTCAGGCGCAGAATCGCGCAGGGTGGGACTAGAACCCGGATCGTCACCGCAAACTAACCCCTAGGCCCGCCACGGCCGAGCAGCGTTTACAGCAGGCAGCGCAGAAAAAGGGAGCCACGCCCTCCTCACGTCTTGCACTGCCCCGCCCACGAGTCTCCTCTGCCAATCGCCTGGCTTTCTTCTCGCAGCAGAGGCGGGAACCGTAGATCATTCCGCTCTCCGCAATTGGTTGCTGGAACTAGAGTGTTACGCGGGGGCGGGGTCCATGCGGATTGGCTGTCGGGTGGCAAGAGATCCGCGCTGATTGGTTGGCAGCACTCACGGGACGCTGGCGGGGCTGTGACGTCGCTTTGTGGTAGAGAGGCTCGGCTTGTCAGGTAGGTAGGTGCCGCGTGTGGCGCGGCGCGGCGCTCTTGTGGCTCGGCAGCGGGGCTCGGGCGGGTAGCGGGGCGGCGCGGGGATAGCAGAGGCGGCTTCTGTCCCCGCCGAGGCCGCGGCTGGGAGGCTGCTGCGGGGCAGGGCGGGGGGCGGCTAGGCCCAGCTCGCTGAGTTACTTGCAGCCGGGCAGGGCGGGGGCAGCCGGCTCCCTTGCCTCGTAAGGCGCCCGCCTGCCCCCGGTGTCGCTTGTCAGCCCGAGTCCGGCGAGCGACACCCCGCCCGGCTGCTCCCGGCACCAGGCGCGCGGGGCGCCCCGCCCTCTCCGGCTTCATCAGTGTTGCCCCCACCCTTGAGCTGCGGCGAGAGGGTGCGGGCGTCGCTGCGCGCTGGCCGAGGGTGGGCTCCTGGCGTGCTTGGGGGTTTGCCTCGGCGCTTCCCTCCGCAGCTACTCGCCGTCTAGGGAAACCTCGCGCCCCCTCCCCCCCCCACCACCACACGCGCACGCACACCTGGATGTGGCGCTCCTGTGCCATTTGCTGTCCCCTCGTTGTGTTCACTCTGCTTGGTTGCTACACCCTGGCCGGTCAGTCTGTGCCCTTGGTCACAAGGAGTGGGTGCTCTGTGGGTGTGCAGAGCCAGGCCCCAGCACAATGGGACTTCTTTTGTAATTAGTTTTCGGAACTGTTTTAATAAATGGTAGCAATAAGCATAAGATTCTGATAGGGCCAGGATGGGCATGGGGATGAATGGGCTCCAGAAAGTGCTTTGCAAGGGAAAAGCTGGACCCTACTGATTTTTTTTACCTTAGGCTCCAAACTGCTACTATCAAAATAGAGCACAAACTTAACTGCTCCTAACCATAAACTTCGGAGGACCAGTTAAAAATTGGTGGGTTGCTGTTGGGTTTTGAAGCCTCAAGGTACACATTTTTCACTTGTACACTTATTCTATTGGAAAAAATAACTAACTATTCTTACAATATGATGGGGGCTAATTTAGCTACAACTAATCAGGAAAGAGATCTTGGAGTCATCTTGGGTAGTTCTCTGAAAATGTCCATGGAGTGCGCAATGATCAGTGTGCAGCCGCAGTCAAAAAAGCAAACAGGATGCTAGGAATCATTAAAAAAGGGATAGAGAATAAGATGGAGCATATCTTATTGCCTTCATATAAATCCATGGTATGCCCACATCTTGAATACTGTGTGTAGATGTGGTCTTCTCATCTCAAAAAAGATATACTGGCATTAAAAACGGTTCAGAGAAGGACAACTAAAATGATTAGGGGTTTGGAACGGGTCCCATATGAGGAGAGATGAAAGAGACTAGGACTTTTCAGCTTGGAAAAGAGGAGACTAAGGGGTGATATGATAGAGGTATGTGAAATCATGAATGGTGTGGAGAAAGTGAATACGGAGAATTATTTACATGTTCCCATAATACAAGAACTAGGGGCCACCAAGTGAAATTAATGGGCAGCAGGTTTAAAACACATAAAAGGAAGTTCTTCAAACAGTGCACAGTCAACCTGTGGAACTCCTTGCCTGAGGAGGTTGTGAAGGCTAGGATTATAAAAGGGTTTAAAAAGAGAACTAGATAAATTCATGGAGGTGAAGTCCAAGGAATGGCGTCCCTAGCTTCTGTCTGTCAGAGGATGGAGCTGGATGGCAGGAGAGAGATGGCTTGATCATTTCCTGTTTGGTTCACTCCCTCTGGGGCACCTGGTATTGGCCACTGTCAGCAGACAGTATACTGGGCTGGATGGATCTTTGGTCTGGCCTAGTATGGCCATTCTTATGCTCTTATGTTCTATTTTGATGATCAGACTTGGAATTTAGGGCCTCAAATTAGCAAAATCCACATGCTGTATCTGAGTTTTGTTACTCTTGCTCCCAGATGTGCTATTACCTGGATTTTTGTTAACATAGTGAGTGGCTGAATTTGTTCTTTGTTCTGATAGTATGGTTTGATGGGGTCAGAAACTAGCCAGATTAGGTGATTCTCCTTTTTCCACTTTGCATCACAAACTTACATGAAGAGTGCTAGATGTTGTCAGCCTCAATTAGTTAAAATACAATAAAACGCATTGTGGTGAAAGTCTTAAGAGCAAAGGCTGAGAAACTATTTCTACATAAAATAGATTAATAGAATAACTACTAACAAAGTTTGGCAGATATAGTGTTTAGAACTAGATTTGTTGTAAACTACAAATCTGAATATTTTAAAGCAGAAAGTTCGTGAAACCTTATTAAGAAATGAAGGTGTGTTCTTCAGAAGATTACATTTATTATTGATACAGCTCCATCAATGTGCATGGTGCTTTTTAAATAATAGGTAAAAGGTCTCTGCTTTTTAGAATTAAAATATGTGATAAACAAGGGGAGATGGACAGGGAGGGTGAGTTGCAACTAGGGATGTCAGATACTGTGTAATGGAATGGTTATATAACCGCATGAAATGTTAACGGTTACACGACTATTCAGTAGTCCCCTGGGCGGGGCCAGCAGCCAGTGCACTCCTGGCCTAACTTCTTGGGGAGCCCCTGACAACCTGCGCTGCTGCCTCTATATGAGAGGCAGCAGCGTGAGGTGGCAGGTAGAGCCAGTCCGCACGGGGAGACAATTTGAAAACCAGCTCCCCACGCAGGCCTGTTGCCCCATGCTGCTACCTCTGCAGCGTGGGGTGGCAGCAGCCTTGGTGTGAGCTCTCCACAGAGGCTGCTCTGTGGCAGCAACTTCTGTCTGCGGGGAGCTTGGACCCCCGCAGACAGGAGCTGCTGCTATGGACCAGCCTCTGTCTGCATTGGGACTAGGCTTGCTGGGGACAGAGGCTGTTTCACAGCAGTGTCCCCTGCTTCTCCCCTCCCCGCATTGCTGCCTCTCTATTGGCTCCAGCCTGCCCCCCTCATCCTCCTCGCTGCTAGCTCTTTATCAAAGGCAGCAGTGTGGAATTGGGTTGGGGGCAGGCAGATCTGGTGATCATGGGGAGCCTGCTCAAAGCCAGCTCCTCATGGCATCAGCTTTTACCCCCCTTCCCGCTGCTTCCCTTGCTGCCTTGGATACAGAGGCAGCAAGGATTGGGGAGGGGGTATAGGTGACAAGATTAACCTATAAGCCCAGGTTTATTGGTTAATTATGTAGTTGGTTACATGTTGACATTCCTAGTTGCAATAGTGAATTATCATAGGGTAAACATATAGCACCATATGCATCTTGTAAATTCCCCTTTTTCTCCTCTAAATGTGGTATAATATCGTGAAAATATTGTTTACAATGAATTTATGGGTGGAGATAATTGCTGGAAAGCTAATATGAAAGTAATGAGCTTTGAGAAGATCTTTGAACTAAAGGATCAAGTTTGTGTGATTGTGTAGGGCCAGTATCATACTTTTAAGAGGTCATTAAACATTAATTAAATAAGTAATACTTTTGTTCAATCTAAATTAAATATGTATAACACAATGACAAACAAAGGATTGTGTACAAGGTTATAGGTAATTCATGTATAAAATTATTTTCTATTTCTTGTTTCACTGTCTTCAAAACTCTGATCTCATTCAGTCCTACATCTTTTATTTGTCTTATTCTAGTGACTGGAGATTGTAATCAGGATTGCAGAATCTATTATGAAAATATGCTGTACAACTTTAGATACTCAGGGTTCCTGCCATGAAGAATTTATAGTCTAAAACAAGAAGTAGAGCATGGTTGTAACAGTTAGTAAAAGAGAAGGGGAAGAGAGTATAAGTATTAAATGTGTGAAGTTTTTTAGACTAACTGCACTGTTTGAAGTTTCCAAGTTGTGTACTTTTTCTTCAATAAGATAAATAATAAAAAACATAGAACAAAAACCC
The DNA here is from genome assembly GCA_032595735.1 of Pelochelys cantorii. Taxonomy (NCBI): domain Eukaryota; kingdom Metazoa; phylum Chordata; order Testudines; family Trionychidae; genus Pelochelys; species Pelochelys cantorii. Next base: position 68,287,285 of record CM064330.1, read on the forward strand.
ATTGACCATTTACTTAGCATTTGATTTATCTTTGGAGGACTTTTGGAGGCTGTCAGACTTTCTCATATCATGATGACCCTATATTACCAAAGGAAGTTCTCTCCCACAAATATTAGGATCCATGATCCCATGTAGAAAAAGAAAGCAGTTCTCATTCCTAAAGGATGGATGGGGAAGGAAGGAAGGGTGGGTTGATGGCAATGACAGCTGCTAGCTTGAGAATTCTAGGGGGGGTGTACTTGTTCCAATAAAACTCTGTCCTTTGCTTATACAGTAATTCCTAATTTAACACGTGCCCGCTTAACATGTTTTCGCGATAGCACGATTTTTTTTAGGGAACGTTTTTTGAATTACATGACTGTCCCCGGAATAACACGATTTCCCCAGCTGGCTCATTGCTGGCGGCTGCGCGGGGCTTCCCCCGCCTCCCTGCAAAGCGGCGGAGGGTTTGCCACGCTGTTCCCCGCTGACTCCCCCTCGCCGGACGCCTTGCCCTCTCTCCTCCGCACCCGCTTGCAGGCCGGCGGCTGGGTTTTCCCAGATGGCCCGTTGCTGGTGGCTGTGCGGGGCTTCCCCCGCCTCCCTGCAAAGTGGCGGAGGGTTCGCCGCTTGCCGCGCCGTTCCTCAGCGACCCCCTCCCCCCAAACCGGACGCAGTGCGGGTCCCGGCAGACTAGTCACAGGGGCATACTCCCAACCCAGTCCTCCTCCCCTTCTCTTCCCCAGAGTGAAACACCTCCCCTCCGTACTGTAACTCTTTCTCCTCCAACCTTTTGTCCCAGTCCCAACAGACACCACTACTTGAAACGCCACCCGTACCTTTTTCATTATTTTCTATGGGAAAATTGACCCCGCATAACACGTTTTCTTATAACACGATCATTTTCTGAAACATATCTATAGTGTTAAATGAGGAATTACTGTATATATTGTCTCTTGCTGGAGTATTACTGTGAGGGTACCACTCTATTTCTATCAAGCCTCAACTGATCCTTCTGTTTTTTATCTACTTATGGTGATTTGTTCCTGACTTTAATGTACCTTCATACTAATGATTTTTTGAGAGACTAACATATTCTTTCTGGACCAAAGTCCTTTATCTGCTGTGTAATCTGCTTATCTTTATTCAGATGTGAACACTGGAGCTAATGATGTTTTTGTGGTGTGTGAGATATTATAATAAATAGTGACCATGACAACATCAACATTTCTTCCTCCCCCCAATTTATAATTTTTCCTGAATGTTCAGATCACATCTAAATCACAGGTAGAACTTGGCCTTGCCTTGATTATGTCTTTGAAGGCAGATCTTTATGCTTTAATCCTCATATTAGGGATGTTAATATGTAGTTGTTCACATGATAAACCGATAAGCCTGGGCTCATTGGTTAATCCTAACCACTATAGGCACACCCTTCCCCTCTTGCTGCCTCTGTATTAAGGAGAGGTGGGAACCGCCTGCCATCCCCCACCCCTACTGCTTCCCACATAAATAACAGGGCAGGCGGCAGCTGGTGCTCTGAGCTGGGGCAGGGGGAAGCTGGCTTACAAGCTGCTAGAGGCAGCAGCATGGGGGCTGAAGGGGGTAGGCAGGAGCTGGTACACACGGGAAGCTGGCTTTTAAGCCAGTTCTCCACATGTGCTGGCTCCCACGGAGCCGCATGCCTCCACCCTGCTGACTCCCACAGAAGCAGCAGTGCAGTGAGGCAGGGTAGGTGGGAGTCTGTTCAGGGGAAACTGACTTTTAAGCTGGCTTCCTCTAAGCATGGGTCCCACCTGCCCTCCTTCATCTCCTGCTCCCGGCTCTGTGCTACTGCCTAGTGGGAGGTGGGTTGAGACAGGGCAAGTCTTACACTAGATCAGGGATGGGTAATAATTTTTTGCTGGGAGCCACTTAGGAAAGTTTTGAAGTGGCCCTAGGCTGTATAGGAAGGGGTAGGGCTGATATATTTCTGAGTTCCCCACCTCCAGACAATGATTGGTCTGGGGGTGAGGGAGTGCCTTTGCCCCTACCCCACCCATGCCCCTGGTGTGGGAGGAGACTTCCCTTGCTCCCCTGCCCCAGGCCAGTTAGGGCCTGGGGGTGGGGGAGCATGCAAAGCCTCCTTCGTTCCCCCCATTCCCCTTTTTTTGAACTGGGAACCAACAGGTTGAAGAAGTAAGCTATATTGCCTATTCATGCTGGGGGAAGGGAGAAACAGGCTCCTTGGTTCATTCAAAAAGGTAACCTAGCTGTTTGAGGTCATCTGCTTATAGGGAAGATTCTATCAGTGTGGGGGAAAGGGGCTTCCTTTGATGAATGGGGGTGGGTGGGAGAAAGAGAGAGTTTGTGTAGTGTGCTTCCCTCTGAAGTGAGTGTTTGCTGTTCTTTCTACTAAATGTTAAATTTTATTTAAAAGCCCCTTTTATTATGCTCTGTTGTACGTACTTAGGGTTGCATGCAGATTACGTTGTAATTACAGTTTTCTTACAAATGGAAGAGAACATTAAAAAAAAAACCCAGCTGAATGTTCATTTCAAATCATAATATAACACTCATGCAAAAATGTGTACACAGACAGGATACTTTTGAAGCAGCAAGAAGATTTAAAATAGTTTATATTTAAATATACGATTAGTGTCTGAGGTACAGATTTATATGATCACAGTGTGCTGTTGCAAATGATTTTATTTTTGAAGACTAAATATATTAGATATAAAAATGGCTTTGTTTTAAAAGTTGGCTCAGATTTCTTTTGGGTGAATATTAATATCCATGAGACATTAGCCTCAAATTATAAACTTGCTAGTCAAAGCTTGCAAAAATTAACTATAGGACTTTGTTTTGGCTCAAGATAAATTTATTTTTTAAACATAGTTCTATACTGGAGCTACAGCACACAATTTATAGAAAGGATTTTGAAGAAGTAAGCTTTTAGTGCTATTGTCGTTCTAATTTGCTATCAGCATTAGGGTTGTTAAATACCGGTTTATTGAATAGTCAATTAACCTCATGAATTCTTATCTGTTAGTCAACTGTTCTATAGTCCCCAGGGGATGAGGCCGGCCCCACTCCTGAGAAACCCCCTGCTACTGTGTGCTGCTGCTGTATCAGAGGCAGCAGTGTGGGGTGCCAGGCGGGAACTGGTCTGTGAGGGGAGCCAGTTTAAAAATCAGCTCCCCTCGTCGACCAACTTCCTGTCGCCCCATGCTGCTGTCTCTGATACAGAGGCAGCAGAGCAGGGTGGCAGTAGCCCCTGTCTGGAGGGGGATCTGAGCTCCTGGAGCCTGTGTGAATTGAGCCGAGCTGCCTGCCTGCCCAGCTGGCTTCTAATACACTTTAAATGTAAAGCCGTAGCGGTGGTAGGTCTCGGACCCAGCGCAAGCTACGTAATTTACTGGCGGGGAGGGGGGAATGTGTGTAGTCTATAGCATTAACCTATAAGCTTTTGCTTATCAGTTAATGGACTATACTATTACATCTGTAATAGGCATAAAGCTTAAATTTAAAGCACGAGATGGAAGAATTAGGCTCTTTGACCTTTTGGGCATTTTTTTTCTACCAGACTAAATGCTAGAAGGCAGAACAGGCAGTTGGGTTTATGAGTTTTATTCTGGTTTCAAGACTCCAGTTAAGATGGGCTGTCAGTAGTCAACAATGAAAGTTGGAGGCAAGGGGGAGATTTCAAGCACCTCTGTGCTTTCCTCAGCCTCTGCATGTGCTGTATTGCTTTTGTTCTGTTTCCCTTTCTAAATAAGTTCCTAGGGATTGCTCAAGAGTGCACCACTTGCTCAAGGAGCTGTAAGAGTAGATTTTGGACACTAGGGCACAAAATAATCCTGGATATACCCTTAGGCAAGCTCTGATGATGACTGTGATAGCAGGACATGCTATGCATTGAGTGGATTCCTTTCCACTGGGATGAGGCACCTGTGGCCATCTACAATGGCTTTGTTGCTGCTTTGTGCTCCTCCTGCTCTGCTAAAGCAGTGTGAATTCAGTTCAAATTACTTGAGTACTGATTACATACAAACAGATTTTTCTTATACTTAGATCTTAAGTTTATTACTTAGTATACTAAAATTTCCTTTGACAGTTTTGCTGCTGATTAGGTAATTTTGATAATCTGTAAGCAGTTAGAAATATAGTATATCTATTTTGAAATCCAAAAATATTATGTAAAACATTGTTTTTTACAACTGCCCTGCATCTGTCTGACACATTCTAAGGGAGACTTCATACAAGTAAGATGCATAATTGTGTGACTTTTTTTTTTCAGTATGTATTTAATCAAGAAAAACATCTAAAAATTTCAAGTCTGATAGAGAGGAGTGGAAGTTGAAATACTTTGAGGTGAACATGGTCCTCCCCCTGCTTTCTTTGATTATGATGAGAAATGGAAGCTCTCTTCTAAATCATCTCACCCTTTGTTTCCAGGTTTTGAAAGTTTTCTTTTAAAGGTATGAAAATAGAATATCTGCAGGGCAAAGAAAAATAATTCTTAAATGACAAAATCAAATTTTAAAAATATTTTCCTACATGGCCCTTGCAGTAAAGAGTATTTATTTTTCATGTTGGTCGAATTCAGTGATTTTCAGATTTCAGTGCTTGAGTAGTGATCAGCATTATATAGAAGAGCCACAGTAGTCAGAGTTCATTGTTTCATTTACTCTTATTCTCTCTATGTACACATTTATTCTCACAGCAAAATGACTGACCAAATATTCTACAGCTGGTTAATAACATAGTAAAAGCATTCTGATTTGTTAATGAAATCAAAGAGTTAGAATATCACATGCTACAAAGAGCTTTAGGAAACACATTAAAGAGCTGTTTGCAGCTCCTGAGTCTGTCTTAAGTATCACAGATCTAATCTCACTGTCATGTATGAATGTTATTCACTATACTAGGGGGCTGTGCCTCCTGCTTGCTAGCTTGCCAACCCCCCTCCCTCTGAGGGTAGGTGTCTGGCTGGAGTGAGGGTGCAGAAGTGGGCTGGGGGTGTGGGGTCTTGGTGGAGGGTGTGTGTGAGGGGGCTGAGTGTGTGAGGTCTTGACTTGGGGGGTACGAGTGAGTGGGCTGAGGGTGCGGGGTCTCAGCAGATGGGGTGTGCAAGAGAATGGGAGGTGTGGGGTCTTGGCAGAGGGTGTGTGTGCGGGGGCTGGGGGTGCGAGGAGGCCGTGTGGCTCCTGCCTCCCAGGAGCTCTGAATGAGGGGACTAGGGATGCAGGGGTGTGGTGAATGAGGGGCTGGGGGTGTGGGGTCTCGGCCTCCCCGGTACTTGTGGGGGGTGAGAGCCACGCTGCATCCCTGGTGCTCGGTGGGGGGCAAGGTGGAGAGCCAGGATCTGTGCTGCCTGCCTCCCCATTGTTTCAGATGTTAGTCTGATTTCAGTATTGCTATGGCTGAATTTTTCAAAGAATACCAGTTAGGTGTTCAAATCCTATTAAAATCCCTTCTTTGATAATTCCAGTGACTGTTGTTAAATGTTGCTGTTGAAATAGCTTTGTATACACGAATTATTTTATTTTCAATCTGGCAAGCGCAGGGCGAGATGTCCCATGTCCTGGCTGCCCGCTGCGCCCCGAGTGGCTGCGTCCTGAGCCCAGTGTTGAGCTGCGTAAGTGTATCTCATTGCCGCAGCCCCTGAGGTGTCACAAAGGGATGGCCCAGCAGCATTTGGAGCAGCTGCTGTTTCCTTGCTAGTTAGGTTGCCCATTTGTGGGAGGGGGCAGGTTGTGTGTAGGGAGGGAGGAAGAGATACAGGGTTTATGTGGTGTAGGGGCTGGGAGAGGGGCGAGCCAGGGCTGGCATGGCCTGGGCCAGGGGCGGGAGGGGAAGAGGCAGGGCTGGCACGGCCTCTGCTCTGCCCATCCTGGTGGCTGAGGGGAATGCCAGGATTGCCTATTCCCAGAGAGGGGGGTTGGCGAGTGTAGCGAGCAGGGGGCACCGCCCCTTAGTATATTATAATTACTGTAATGGATCTCTCAGAAGAGAATGAATGGTGTTCTAGATCACCCCAGAGAAACTCAGTGTTCTGTTTTTGCCATATCTGCAGACTTAGTTTCTCTGGGCTTTAGCTTTATATATATATATGTGAAATGGGGATAATGCAGAGAGCCCTGTGAGGATACAAAATTTTGTATCTGCATCCACAAAAATGGGCCATGGATATTCGGAAATTTGCAGGGTTCTAGACACAAAATTAGTATCTCTATCTATATCGCAAAAATGATGTGTGGATATCAGAATCCACATTTGTGGATGCACATACCTGCAGATATAAAGCAGATATACATGGATTTGTAGAACTCTAATAATGCAAATTACCATTCTGACCAGGATTTTAGAACATTTCAAGTGAGGCACCATAAATATTTCTCTAATTAAAGAGTTAAAACATACAAACCTCCAGAACTCTTTGTGATTAATTATTTGAATGATAAATTATATATATTGTGGTTCAATAATCATGAAGAAAAATATTGACCAGCAGTCTTGCTGACTGTGCATTATCAATTTTCTGTACTGATGAGGCACTGTGTCCTTTAGAAAAAAATATGGTATGATCACATAAGACTATCATGATCGTACATGAGGTGTAGGTAATATTGGACAGTTTGCCTTAAGAACTTATTAACATCGTGACATTTGAATGGCTTGCTGTAAAACTTTGACATTTAAAATGTATTTTGTAATTTCCTATATTTTTAAAATGGAAAATTGATGCAACATAGAATTTTCATCATATTCAATAATAGTTGCTAGACAGCGTGAGAGCGCTTTGTATGACCCAGGAAAAGTGTAATTCGTGAGCTTGTAATGCATTCCTGAGAATGAGCCCACTGTATTTCACCTAAAAGATTAAAATAAACCTAGAGGAAAATTAAACAATATGAAGTCAGTAGGACCAAATGATATTCACCCAGGAGTTCTGAAGGAGCTCAGATATTAAGTTGCAAACCAACTGGCATGTAACCTGTCCCTTAAATTGGCTCTGTACCAGAAGGACTGGAGGACACCTAAAGTAATGCTTCCTTTAAAAAAAAAAAAAAAAAAAGAGGCTTGAGAGGCAATTCTCGTGGATGCTAGAGGTGTACAAAATCTTGAATTATATGGAAAAAATGAATAAGGATATGTTACTTAACTCTTCACATAACACAAGAAACAGAGGTGTCACAAGAAAAATTAATAGACAGCAGGTTTAAAACAAATGATATATTGCTTTGCACCACCCACAGTCAGCCTCTGGAATTCACAGCCTTGTTTGCTGCTCCAGAGTCTCAGAATGATTTGAAAGCCAAATGTGTAACTGGGTTAAAAAAAGATGAGTTTGTGGAGAATTGTATTATTTTTATATATTGCTAGCCAAGATAGGGATGAACTGCATGCTCTAGGTACCGCTAAGCCTCTGACTGACAGAAACTGGGATTGGATAACAGGATAGATCGCTTAATTATCCTGTTCTTTTCATTTACTGTGAAGTGTCTGGCAGCAGCCACTGTCAGAAGACAGGCTACCGGGCTAGATAGTCTGATGCAATATGGTCTGTCTTACGATTTTATATTAAAACTAATTATAAAAATGATACTTTTCTATGTGTCAGCATACGCATGAATGCTTGTACTGTTCCTAAGATAGACATTCAAAAAGTTATTCAAACTGCCTATTTTCCAAGATACTTCTTACTTGGACTCTACTTCCTATGTATTTTTCACGTCTCCAATTACTTTTTCAATGTTCCTTTGCTACACTGAAGACAGAATCAAACCTTTCTCATTTCTAACTGCCTTGTGATAGCTGAACCTGAGAGCAAGTGTTCATAGGTGCCATGGAAATGGCTTAAAGTTATGGTGATTAGCTTTGTTATACAGGAAGTCATCATAGATGCTCATAATATTGCTTCCTGGCCCTGACATTTTAAATATAAATACTGAAAAACTTTATTTTGTATAGGATAATTTTTTGTAGCCGCTGGTGGTTTGTTGCCTTCAGAGCTGGGAAGTTGGAAAGCATTGGCAGCTGGCTGGGAGTCCAATTCCAAAGTCAGAGTTGCTGTTAGTGGGGTGCTGCTTTCGGAGCTGGTTGCCTGGCCAACACCCTCTGCTGTAGCTGCCCAATTGTGAAGGCAGCGCAGAAGTAAGGGTGGCAGTACTGCAGTCCCTCCTAAAATGAACTTGTGACATCCCTGTAACTGCCTTCTGGGTCAGGAACCCTAATTTGAGAAATGCTGGTTTCCCCCATGAAATGTGTATAGTACAGGGTAAAAACACAAAAGACCAGATTTTTTAAAGGGTGAGATCAGATTTCGGTCTGAGACATGTTTTTCATAGTTGTGAGTTTGGTAGGGTCCTACTTACAACTTGGTCAAATTCAGACAGAATTTCCTGGAGACCACAAAAGGCACATGCTAGGGATGTAATCGAATAGTCGACTATCCGATCAGCAAATGCATATCAGATAGTCGACTAGTGACTCAACTAGTTGCTTCCCCTCCCCCCCACGCTTGCTACTTCTATCAGAGAGAGGCAGCAAGCAGGGGAGCAGCATCCGGTGCTGGGGGGAGCCATCTTAAAAGCCGGTTCCCCCCAGCACCATCTCTGTGGGGAAAAGGGGAAGGGAAGGGCATAACGGGGAAATGATGGTGCTTCCGCCTTTGAAAAGTAGCGAGAGCAGGGCTCTTGCTACATTTCAAAAGCAGAAGCACTGCAAGGTGTGCGGGGTCAGCGGGAGACTGCTTGAGTCCCCTGCTGGCTGTGCCTCCCGTGGCTGGCAGGGCTCTTGTTACATTTCAGAGGCAGAGGCACCCTTATCAACTAGTCAATGCAAATTACATCAACTATTCAATTAGTTAATTAATCTAAATTTAACATCCTTAGCACATGCTTGACTCAAAGGCCATCCCCTGCCTAATTTCAAATCTCTGCTCCAAAGCTAGAGCTTCTCAAAGAAAAGGTTGTCAAAATGTTTTGTGACATGGGCAAAACAATGTGTTTATTTTCTAATCTCTTTTTCAGTAATGGTTGAATCGTTTTAGCGGAAATAAATAGGTATTCTGAGGTAGACATTGTGTATGGTAAACTTCAGCCAAACTGGTTAAAGTTTGGCAGAGCTATAAACAAATGAAAACTAAATCTTATAATGGGCAATATTAGGCAACCTTAAATATAGGCGGCATTACCATCTCTGCTTATAAATGTGTGAGGCTGTTAAAATCTGGTTCACCAACACATCTAATATTGTGTTTTATAAAAATAAGTTTTTATTTCTGTAGAGCTCCTTCCCAGTGTATTGGAGTGCCCAACAAAATGTTTTATTGAATCTTCGAATGGAAATAATTTCTTAAAAACGGATAGTTTCTATAATGCAGCATGTTTGACAATACTAGGGGCAGAAATGACTATAATCAAATGAAAAGGACAGTTATTCTTTTAAAAAATTCTCTGCACTTGGACAATGAAAGCAAATAAAGTAATACTTTGAGTGCTAAACTTCTAGGACTTAATAGTGCTAAACTTCAAAAAAAATTTAGTAATAAAACACTGTCAATATTTTAACATTGAATGAAGTTATATAGTTTGCACAGTCAACCTGTGGAACTCCTTGCCAGAAGATGCGGTGAAGTCTAGAACTTTAACAGGGTTCAAAAAAGAGCTAGATAGATTTATGGAGGTTAGGTCCATCAATGGCTATTAGCCAGGATGGATAAGAATGGTATCCCTGGCCTCTGTTTCTCTGGAGATGGCTGTTGTGATCCCTCCCTCTGGGGCATCTGGTATTGGCCACTGTCGGCAGACAGGATACTGGGTTAGATGGACCTTTGGTCTGACTCAGTATGGCCGTTCTTATGTCATACAAATTTTTCCCTTAAAGCAACCACTGCATAATGTGCCATGTCTTGTGGAGGATAAAATACCTGATTAGGAATGCTGGCCATCACACACAGAGTCTTTCCTCGAGATGGATGTGAAACCTTGAAAAAGAAAGTAATAAAGTATCTTTGGTATCCAGTCTATGTAACTCATCCAAGCAAATGTAAATCAGAAGTCCCCAGGAGACATCTTTCCTCTTTAGAAAAGCAGGAATTCTCTTCATTTGATATAGAACAGGATTCCAAGATAAGGACAAAAGATTGAGCAACAGATGATGATTCAGGAGATCAAGGATTCCATTTTACTTTTTTGTAAGGGTGATGCAAAGATACGTTCACTGTTTAAATATATTGCTAGTGTAATTATTTATCAGAAATTGTAATGGACAGAAAAGTAGAAAATTCTATGAGCAGGGACTTCAGAGCATCAGGATGTTCAGTGCAAGCCATCCTGTCAGCTATATGTTTTGTTAAGAGTCAGGGGCCAGGTGCCTACTTATTTCTCCATGCACTGTGGGTAGGGCACCAACTGCTTGCAGCACTTTGCATTTGCCTCAGCACTGCAGCAATAATCCAAGGTTGGTGTGAAGGGGAGGATGCTGGAGAAAGAATTTACTCTGCAGATCTGGCAGGGGAGATACCATGATCACGAAGGTGGTTTTCCCAGAGTGAGGCTCATCCATTGCACGGCAGATGTGCTGACCCGTAATTTTCCCCAAATGCAGGAAACTCAACTGCATAATTTGTGGTGGCTCCTGTGCCTGAAGGCTGAGCCTGGCTCTCTGCTCCATGTATTGAGACCTGGCAGTTGGAATCACTGTGCCATTCAGGTTTTGATGTTTTCAAACTTATTAGTACATTTAATTGAATCAAATCCAGGGCAAATGGAAAAATATATTTAGGTACAGGTAGGCAACACCCAAGTAAGTGGTGTAAACAGTATTAGTATGCTTGAACCATCATCTCCCATTGACTATCTATTATAGACTCTGCCTTTATCTCTATATCCCTGTACCTGAGGTTCTTTCATTGAGGATATTCCAGTCCCCTCATCTAAAGGTCTGTCATTTATACTCTGTTACTTTGAAGTCTAGGCATGAATAACCTGGTAACTGCTAATCTGGCATAAATGATATAGTTGACTTTGAAGCCCACATACCTTCCCCACTATCCATCCCAATTATTTAGTTATAAAGATGATTAAGGTTTCATGAGTGAAGAGTTTTTCATCATCTTTTACTGAAGATACATATGTCAAAGAAATTCCAGGAATTTTTAAAAAGCATATTGATTATAATTAGGGATATGAGCAAATATCTGAGTATACGGTTCATTGGTCAACCCTCATGGTTACACGCAAATCCCCTGCTACCCCTCTGTCAGAGGCAGCTGGGGAGGGAGGCAGAAGCCAGTGCGTTTGCCACCCTTCCCTCACTGCTGCCAACCACTGAAGCAGCAGTACATGGAGGGGTGAGGTGGGAGCTGGTGCTTGCGGGGAGCTGGCTTAAAAGCCAGCTCCCTGCAAGCACCAGTTCCTGTGGAGCTGTCTGCCTCCCGCGCAGCTGAGGGGAGAAGAGGGGAAATGGGAGCCAGTGCCAGTAGGGAGTTGGCTTAAAAGCTGCTTCCCGAGAGCACCAACTCCTGCGTCTGCATGCCCTTTGCCCCCCGGCATGTAAATATGTAACCACTGAAAAATTCAGTGGTTATACCATTACACAAACACATTTTAACACCTCTAATTATGATGACAACTGGATAGTGTAGGCTCTGTTTTTATAATGAAGAGTAAAGAAGGAAGAGATGGGCTCTGTCAGAGAGATGCCATGCTTATGGGGTTGCTGCCCTCTGCATGGAGTGGGGAAAGCCAGAAGGGGCTGGTAGCTCCAGGGTATTTCTTTGTAGTATTTCACTGTAATTTTGCATTAGTTGGGCATGTAGAACAGTTAAGAAATTTGTATTCTGTGGTCCAGTAGAGACATAATAAGCATAATACAGTCTCCTTCCCCAGAATTTACTCCTCCTGTGTTGTACCATTGTGTACATGTGCTGTACAAGAGACTGGTTATGCAAAAGTGTTGTACAGCACAAGTATACCATTCAGTGTAGGAAGCTTTAATTATCATTGTAATAGAGACCCGGAAAAGCAGCAGCAGCAGCCGCTACTTTCCCCACATGAACTAGTATACTCATCTGCTCCCAGGACCTTCAGCTCTTGAGGGAGATCCCCTTTCCTGAGTCCTTGCCATGCCTTCTTGTTCCTTCTTTTACTACTCCCCTGTTGTCTGGAGGCTTCATTAGGAGAATGGATTTTATGATCTTCATCTCTATGACCCATATTAGTCCTCCTTGCCCTTTCTCTTGGGGTAGCCAGGATAAATTTGACATTGGATCCCAGACTATGCAAGACCGCAAATACTTAAGGGACCTGGCCCAGTGGTGGTGGTACAGGGTCCCCGTCTCTCCTCCTCCCCTGCCACCACTCAGTAGATCTGAGCTAGGTTAAACTTGCTGGCTCCAGGCTTAGTGTTGGTCCATGACACTGAGAGGAGCTGCCATGAGTTTGGCAGATGAAGTGGGATGTTGATGCCAGCTGTGTTCTCAGCTATGTCAGTTGTGCACATTTGGGCCTGATTTCTGCGGGTGCAATTGCAACTTGGTACCCTGCAGCAATTTACCAGTGAGCACCCATGAACTAGTGCGATGTCCTGAGAAGACCATTGATACCACAAATAATGAGTTCCATGGCTTCACCTTTCATGGAGGGTGCTTTTGTGATGTGATATGCACCTTTCTGTTCAAGGCGTGCCTGTCAGTTCTGTGGCTCTCACTGGTGTCTGTACTCTGGAATTGAGACATTTACTTTGATCAGCTCTTTTGTTCCTCCAAGTTCACAGGAGTACAACTGTAATGGCGAAGATAGAAGTATACAAAGCCAACAAATCCAAATGCTGTTTAGCAATTCTTCACAGGGCAGGCAAAAGAGAGTTCACACCCTCAGTCCAGGTTGTGGATATCATTTTGTTCTAGCTATAATAGTTCTGTACACAGAGAGGTGCAACTATGTAAGTGCAATGAATACTGGAACTGAAGCCATTGGAAAAAACAGTTATCAGGTGCTATGCAGGTTCTCTTTTCAAAATTTCACTCAGTAAGCCAAACTGGATTATGAGGTCACAACTTCCACTTCCTTCTCCAGTGTCAAGCACATTATGTTCCATTTTCTTTATTGCATACAAGAAAAGAGATAGAGATTGTGCGGTTTTAGATCTCAAACAATCCAAATGTTTCCACAAAAAGACAAACTTCAGGATGGAGACAGCCTTAGTTCTTGTAATGTACTCTGGAGATTTTGTAATTTCAGTAGATTAGGTTGAGTTTTATGTACTCCATCAACGCCAATGACAACTAAATCTTGCCTGTTTGAAGCATCGCTGTCATCTTCTTATCATGCTCCATGGGTATTGGCGGTAGTGTAGGACACTTATGTGACCAGTAGGGAAAATGCCTGTATTATTTTTTATAAATATTCTGTATGACCCTGTTTCTCTGTTCAGCTGTGTATTGCTGACTGAATACATAAAGTCAGAAGAGCCTGTAAAGGGGTTGTTAACAAAGAGAACAAGGAGAAAAATGACCCAATTAAAGTCCATCCAGATTAGGAGGCTTTACTTTTTGCAAGCCTAAGACTGGCATCAAAGAGGATCTAAAAGCACCTCGAACAGGCGGGTTTTGGGGTGATCCACAAGAGGCTTTGGGTATGCCAGTGAAATAAATGGCAAGCTGGGAAAACTCAATCAAACACAAAGCAGTAAAACTGCAAGCAATTGAGACTTTCTCCTAAATCAGAAATAAGGAATAAGATAGACTCACCAGAGCTATAAATAGAGAGGCTTAAGATCAAGTAAGGAAATGTGTGGCTTTTAATGGTGTTATTTTGTGGAGGATGGGATGGGTAGCTGTTTCTTTGAGATGAGCGGTATAGTCCCTGCTACAGTTGAGATGCAGAATCTCTTTTTGAAGAGATAAGCATGTGAATTGTTTCTTTGAAGCTGACAGCATGGGCTAGAATTTTCCACCTGCTCCCCAAGGAATTGGATCTAGAGAAATGAAATTAAGTTGCAGTGCTTGATCTGAAGACAGAAAGTTTAAGAGATAAACAATGGCTCATACTCCCCGAAGAAACACAGGCATGGTTCGGTGTTTTGTCGTTTTGCGAAGAGAGCTGCTAACAGCAATCACAGAAGATAAGAAATACCTGTCTGTGAAGAAAACATTTTCTGACATGGACAAGGTGATGAGTAAGATATTCCATATGTATTCTCTGCCCCAACATCGTCCATTGTGTTTATCCTTTTTTCCAGACAGGCTCCGGTATTCCCTCATCTTTAGTTTTGGCCTCCAGGATCTCTAGAAGATAAAGGAGATTAACAAGCAAGATCCAAGAAGGTGCGAATTCAGGTATATAATATCAATTGCCCTACACTTTTGGTATGCAGGTGCTAGAGACACTTACAATGCTTGAAACCCTGGAGAAGCTGAAAGAAGTATAATCATGACAGCCCTACTTTTGGATAGCTGATCAGTTCCTGATTGAATTTTGTCGTACCTTTCAACTGTCAGCAGCGCTCTTGTTTCTGAGATACAGTTTCTACTTCCAGGTGAGTTACATGATGATGAGCATTGTAAATCATTAAAATAAGGCTTCCGAGAGAGGCTTCTAGTAATATGCTTATTTTCAGTCTATTGAAATCTGTTTTAATCACAATGACATCTGCTAGATAATTTTCAGAACTTATAGCCTTACTCCGGAAAGAGCCTCATTGTGTGTTTCTTGATGATAAGATGGTCTTTAATACAGCATCAGAGTTTATTCCCAAAGTAGATGTTTCTGTTGATGAGTCTCAAGATTGAATTTTTCTTATTGAGTGTAAGCCCATGCCACCTGCAAAAATAATTACTTGAAACATGACAAATCAAGAGGATGACTACTTCGTTTGCTTTCAGTTGAAAAGCAAATGGAGAAAATAATGGAAATTTTGTGTCTGAGTCGATGAGATGTATCTTAGAGGATTGTAAATGATTAGATAAAATGGTGTCTTGAGGGTAATGAGTTTTTTTTCACAACATGGCTAGATCCTGAACAGAGAAAGAACATGGCTATATCATGTTTCAGTTGAAAGAAATTAGCAAAGGATCTCTTCTGTTACCACTCTTCTCACTTGCTACATATAAACCAAGCCTTCAGACATCTTGAGGTGCCTTGTTGGTGTGAGCTTGTTTCCCATTAGTGAAGATACTAAAGAGAACAATGAAAAAAAAAATTATCCTGTATTTTTCCATCAGTACTACCACTAATATTTTTCTTTAAATTCAGAAACTTTGTTATGCTTAATACCCCTTGAAATGAGCTTAATAACCCTTGAAATGAAATTGTGTTAAGATTATTGATTTTTCTCATACCTCATGGTTGGGTGATATTTAAAGAGTTTAATGAATATTAACTCACCTAATTGTGAACTCATTCCTTCCTAGGACCTTAACCTAGTTTGACAAGATTAATGGGTCACCCCCTTTGAACTGTTGGTCTCTCTTGGATTTCATTGTCTGCTAAGACAGTTTTCTAGGTTGCAGTAACATGGGAGAAAAGAATAGGAGAGCTAAAAACTTTTATGGTGGCCATGACAAATTCAGGCTGGAAATTAGAAGACTATTTCTAACCATCCGTGGGAAGTTGTTCTCCCAATACGAGTTGTGGGAGCGAACAACTTAATTAATTTTAAGAACAGGTAGACCCACTATTGAGTGTAGTTGGATGGGGTTGTTTGTGATGGGGCAGTGCTCAACAGTGCGGGGGCTCACTTTCTGTTTAAGTCAGGGCTACTCCACATGCGACCTGCAGCCCATTTGTTTGCGGCCCACAGTGCAGTTTGGGTTTACGTGAGGCTCAACACATGGCCTGCAGGTGGGATCCTTTGAACATGGCCTCCACTGGGAACGTAGTCCACAATGGCGAGGCATCTCCCAGGCAGGGTGATCATTAAAAGACACAAGAAGATGGTCTGGCTGGAACAGATGGTATAGGGTGTCGGCATTTCTAGCCCCCAGGGAGGAGGAGCCGGGAGTGCCAGGGCATTATGTAAAAGAAGCTATTAGCATGTATTTGCATATATATATATCACAGAATGAAATGCCACCAAAATAAAAATAAGCCTTTCTACTTCCAGTAATTGCAGATATGTAGGTATTGTAACTATTCTGTGCCATATATATTGAAGCAAAACTATTGTCTTCCCTTGGAGTTCTGTATAGAAACGGATCGCAGAATATGGTTTCTGGTCATTAGAAAAATCTTTGCTCCTTATGTCATGTCTTCAGCTGATGATCTGAAAATGCAAAGGATCTGGTTGAAGTTTAAATTATTGTAAAGTATTAAAGAGTGCAGTAAAATAAATGAAAAAAATAAACGTGTGTGTGTTTTTTACACAGAATTCTTTGGAAATTAAAAAAAAACAACGGGAGGAGTGCTGGAAAAAAGGATAAGTCAGAAGATTTGGACACTGGATCAGAGGATAAAGGATATCTCTATAGAACAACTCTTAAAAAAGTATGTGAACTCTTTTCTTCTGTTAGTAAGCCTGAACTAAAAGTCAGCAGGTCATTTTACCACTAACCAGTGTAATATTTGTCATTTAATAATTTTCCTTATTGTTGAAATTTATGGTCAATGTACTAACTTTCTTAAAATACAGGTTTTTTGTCCATCTATCAAACAGAAGTAATTTCTTGTTTTGTTTTTGTTTTTAGAATGTTATATTGCAGTGGCAGCTGGAGGGCCCCAAAGAGGATCGTGGTTCTTTTGTGATAGGCACTGCATAAATATATAATGTGACATGGCCCTGCACGGAAGAGCTTACTCTTTTCAGATGACAAGTGAGATAGGAGGCCTAAAGAAAAAGGAGCACAGTCAAAGATAGACAAATGTTTGTTATTTACAGTTGGATGTTTTTCTATCTAATATAGATAACATTTTGAATATGTGGTTATAGTGGAAAAGCAGAGTCAAATGAATGTATCTTACATTCTAGTATATTCTAAATGGTTGTTGTGGGAGTAAAGTTTGTAATGGGCCATGTAGTGAAAAAAGTCTGTCTCCCTTCATATTTTTGTTAGTCAGTTTCGTTGTTTTAGTGGAGCACAGCTGTTTACAGAGCATCCATTCTGGAAGGTGAGATTTTTGCCTCAAGTAAATTGCGTAGCTCATTTGGAGGGTTTTGGGCATCAGTGCCAAAGCTTTGAACTTGACGTTGGATGCGCTTTCGTTTGTATATATTGTTGCTGTAAAGAGTGAGATGTTCACTGAGCTGTCCATGACAACAGCTACAGCCATAAAGCGAACAAGCTATTTTAGTATCCATAAGGAATGGATTGGAGACTAATACAGATGCTGTTAAAATCCTATTATATAAACCAGTGGTGTGGCCTGGAATATTTTGTGCAGTGTTGATCATCCTTTTTCAAAAATAATATTTCAGACCTATAGGAGTTTTAGAAAACACTAACTTCTGTAAAGATTCCATTTGTACCTATTGTAGTAAATTTTCTCCTCACACCCTCAAAAGTTCTTGTGTGCTGACGGAGCTGCACATGTTTGACTCCCGTAGCCTGCTTCGGCTCAGGGCTGCAGAGCAGAACTTGTCTTGCAATTTCACCTTCTTTCTCTTGTGGACTGCCATGGTGCTGGGCATATAAAGGGAGAGTAGGGAGACTGTCCAGTGGTGTAGTTTGGGGGGGGCGGGGCGGAAGGGGCAGTTGCCCCTGGGCACTATGTTAGGGTGAGCGCAGGGGGAACGGTACAGGTTGGTCTGATGTGGCACGGCTGCTGCGGCGGGGCTGGGTGGTCCTAGATCCGCCTGCACCATTCTCCTTGTGCTCACCCTAGCGTGGCGTGGGGGGGCTGGGGAACTGCCCCCCCTCCTGCTCCCCCAGATCCCCTTGCTATGCCACTGAGACTGTCTTTATTTATACTCATTGGGACCTCATTCCCATAGCCCGAAGAGCATGGAGGAGAAAATAGCAGCTTGATTAAAATGCAGACAGGTGAACAACCAGGGAACAGATGCAAAGCAGGGTGGGGCGACAGAGGAGGGCAGAAAGAGGAGTTGTGGGATAGAGACAGGAGCAGAGGGAGGGGGTGGATAGGACCATGAGGTGGAAGAAGGGCAGGATCCAGGGAAATTGGAAGGATAGGGGCCGGGAGTGAGGGGTCTGAATAGGAGTGATTATGTGGGTGCATGGGAAATGACAAGGCCAGGAACTGGCAGAGTTTGTAATGCGGGGTGGGGGGCAAGGAAGGTTTAAGGTAGCAGGAGGAGTGGTAAGTAAAAGCAGGTGAGAAGGAAAGGGTTAGGAGAGGGAACCAGGGAGGGAGGGTGGAAGCAAGTGAGATACAAGAGACAGAGCTGAGGTTAGCAGCAGCAGAGAGAGATAGACAGGAGCTTTGAAGAAGTGGCAAATTTGAGTAGAAAGGAAGAGGCTGGTCTGATGATAAAGAAAGGTCCGTATACGCTGGAGAACACTCCCCCAGAGCCTAGAACTGAATTGCTGAGTCTCAACATTGCTTTGCTGTTTAGTAAATAGCTATAAACCTAATAGCCAAGTGTATGTCACATCCCCCTCTCTAGTGGCAGGTATGCATAGAGGAGAAGAATCTTCTACAGTTACCATTACTCTGTTCAAGTGCAGAGGGCAGTGCTATGGTTCTAAAGAGTCCATGGCTGCTGCTGACTTAAGTTGGGGTCAGTGTGGTCCCTCATGATGAAATTCTTGCTCTTTCAGTTTGCTTAGGAAAAAGTATTATGTTTAAGTTGTAAAGTCAAGCACTCAAAAGTTATGAAATGCCAGAATTAAGGTTAACCAGTTAAGTGGGATCCCTCTCCAATCTTTCTGCACTTGGGGCTGCTGGCCCCACTCCCATGCCTCTCCCCGTCCTCCTAAGCTTGGGGCCACCACACTGATTCCTGGAGTGTTAACACCTGACAATTGACTAACTATTAGGAATTTTATGGATTATGATGCGCAGTGTACTGTGAAGAAAGGAGGATGTTTGGTTACTAGGTGTCAGGCAGGATAATCTGGGATTGTCTGGTAATATATTTGTTTCCATTCACCTCTTTCAACTATTTAATCAAATGAGTCTATGTAGTTTGGGAATTCAGTATATCTTATGTAATTATATAGACCATCTTGCTGTATTATTTAAGAACTCCACAAACATCTCTGTGCGGTAAGAAAGTACTGCTGTGCAGTAGTACTTTATGCAGATGGAGAAGTAAAGTGCAGACAGACTGAGCAATTTGCTCAAGTTGACACGGGAAGTCTGTGGTGGAGTTAGCAAATTTGGATCTCCCAAGTCCTGGGTTAGTGCTTTAACCCCAGGACTGCCTTCTCCGCTACTAGCTGTTTTCTAATTGGTTAATATGCAAAGTGGAGCTTTGTTTTTTGCTGTTGAAAATTGTGGCTGATTATATTTGTTCAGAGATGAGTGGTTAAATTAAAATAGTAACATCTTGCTTTCATTTCAATACGTGTCATAAGTTTGTAATCATTGTATTGAAAGAGAAACCTATAAAATGTAATTCTCATGTATTTTCTTTCTACAGATGTGGTGACTAGAAGAACCTCTCTTTTTGTGCGTAGCATATATAGTGCCTTATAAAGATGGGGTTTGGAAGCGACCTAAAATATTCTCATGATGCTTTGTTAAAATTGCAAGATTGGGAGTTACGATTACTGGAAACTGTGAAGAAATTTATGGCCATGAGAGTAAAAAGTGATAAAGAATATGCATCCACTTTACAAAATCTTTGTAATCAAGTTGATAAAGAGAGTACTTCCCAACTGGATTATATTAGCAATGTATCCAAGGTAAGAAAAGATTATTTAAAAATTGAAATTGGTGTGTTATTGTTTTAATTATTATGTTAACTCCTTTTTCTGCATTGTAAAGTCATCTCAAAGATGAACTTCAAAAGTGTTTCATTGTCCTTTGGAGTTTGTCCTTTTGTGGGTGAATCTCTTATGTTACCCTGAATCTTGTGTTCCATCTTCTTCATTCTCCCACCTTTTCCATTTTCCTTCTTCATTAGGCCAGATTTAATTCTGCTTCTTTAGTGGCCACTGGATTCCATTCATGCAGCTTCTTGAGAGTTAGTTTTAGTAAAGAGGTTGAAGTGTGTCTGCTACAGTCCCTGGGCAGAATGTGTCATGCAAATTCTCTGCTTGAACTGAAAAAAAAGGTCCAAGCTAGAATCTTTAAGTTTGATGTCTGGTATTGTAGACTCTGGAGTAACCCACATATTTTTATGTTTAGAGGGGTTAGTATTAGAGTATATTGTAGTAAGATTTTTTTTAAAGAGTTAAATAGAAACTATTGTTCATGTAATTTAAAGGCTGTGACAAAAATAGAAAAAAAGCCAGGAAATTCAGAGCTAAGGCTGACATTCTGACTATTATTCACACCACAGTGTGGAGTTGTAAAAACAAATCATTGATTAAGGCCAGAGTTTCTCAAGACTTTTTCTCATAATTGTAATATTGTTAAACATAGTATTTTTGTATACTTGTTTTTTAAAAGCTTGCTTTTTAACAAAAAAAAGAAACGGTGTGGCAGTGGCTTCCCCATTTCACCTGTTACTAAGCCTTAGGTCAGTGGTAGTGAATTGTTACTAACCAGTTGGTCCACTTAGCCATATCCACATCTTCATTACAAATATACATGCTCCTTATTTTGGAATATAAAACAAGAAAATGACAATGATAACTGGCAACACCTAGATTTCTCTTATTGCAGCTTTCTGTATGTATATTTGAGTGATAGATTCTAAATCAAGTTAACTAATTAAAAAGCCATCATGATTAGCTAAGTTAAACTTTTTTTCATAGCAACATCCAGCACAGTAAACAACTTGGGAATTTACTTGTCAAATCATACTTGTACTATAAGGCATAGAGAGAGTCTTGAAGTATGATGCATTGCAAAGTGAATTGTTACTAACCAGTTGGTCCACTTAGCCATATCCACATCATTTTCTCTCAATAAGCAATTTTCTTTATGATGTTTTACTCTTGTAGCTAAGTCCTGCATCATCTTCGTGTACTGCGTACACTCAACACATTTTCCTTCTTTACTCAAAGAATGAATTTCTTCAAAATATTCCCAGATAAGGTCTCTTTTGTGCCCAAAATAGGGATGTAAGTGACTCATCGACTACTTGATAGGCAAAAGCTTATTAAATAGTTGACACACTTCTCTATCAGAAAAAGGCAGCAGCGGGGGTTAGAAGATGGGGTGCTGGGGGGAGCCGGCTTAAAAGCCAGCTCGCTCAACTCTGTGGGAGGGATAGGGGCACAGGGGTGGCATTCCACCTTTGAAATGTACAAGAGTCCCCACTATGCACTTTTGTTTTGAAATGTACACGAGCCCTGGCAGGGGCTCTTACACATTTCAAAGGCAGAATGCAGAACAGTACTTTTGCCTTTGAAATGTAACAACAGATGGGTGGTCTCTTACAAACTAATCGAAGTGCCCTTATCAACTAATTGAATAGTTGATGGAAATTCACTCCATTGTTCCTTTCTATGCTTCAAAAATAATGCTGTCCAGGTTGTCTTTTTCTGCATGTTACTTTTTAGTCTGCTGAGAAACAAACTCAAAGCCTTGAATTTTCAAGAAGTAAGAGCTAGTAGTTAGCCTGGACAGATTAGAGCCATTAATTCATTTTTATGAGACTGTCGGTGTATGTGTAACATGTTTGTGATGATAATTAATTGTAATTGTTATTTTTAAAAGAGAAATTTAGTATTTTATTGAATTAAAAAATAAAACTGGTTTTAATAAAAACATCTGATTTTTTTTTTATTTTTAAAAAATCAGTTTTTATCAACTCTGGTTATAGATCTGTCAGCTTAGCATTGTTCCAGGGCAAAATAATGCAATGGCTCATACAAGACTTGATTGATAAAGCAGTTAAAGCAGTCAAAACAATTTTGTGGAAATCACACCTTATCAAAATAGCTTTATAGCTTATTTGTTGAGATTGCAAGGTTGGGTGATAAAAGAATAGCATTGATGTAATAGGCTTCTCTAATAATTGATTTGGTATCACATGGGACATTTTGATTAAGAAATTACAACAATGCAAATTTAACATGGACCCATTAAATGGATTAAAACTGGCTATGTAATGTAACTGTTAATGGGATTAATCATTGAGTAGGTATGTTTCTAGTGAGATTCCACAGAGATTGGCTGTTGACTGCACCCTATTTAACATTTTTATCAATGACCTGGAAGAAAATATAAAACTTATTGATGGTAAATAATGAAAAGGACAAGTGACTGATTCATAGTGATCTGAATTGCTTGATAAACTGGTTGCAAGCAATAATATGTAATTTAATTTGACCAAATGTAAAAGTCATACATCTAGGAACAAAGAATGTAGGCCATACTTGGAAGATGGGGATTTTGTCTTGGGACGCAGTGACTCAGAAAAAGATGAGGAGATGTGAAGGTGGATAATCAGCTGAACATGAGCAACCTGAGTGACAGTGAGGTCAAAAGGCTGATGTAATCTTGGGATGTATAAACGGGAAAATCTTCAGTAGGAGTAGGGAGGTTATATTACTTGTCAAGTAAACACTGGTTTGACTGCTCTTGGAATGCTGTGTCCAGTACTAATGGCCATAGTTAAAGGATGATGATAAATTGGAGGAAATTCAGAGGAAACGCAGGAGAATGTTTAAATACTTAGAAAACATGTAGACGTCAAATGATTGCTCATGTCAGTTAGGTGTGTGTACACCCATGTTCATGGCTGCTGGAGATGTTTCCGTTAGTGGTATCCATAGGACTGGCCTTGATATCTCCTGGAGTCTTGTGCTCATGTGCCAGTATAGGCTGCTGTTGGACCAGAATCCTTTCAGTTCCTTCTTACTGCCCGTGACTGTCGCTTTCTCTCCCTTGCAATTTGCAAGTGCTCCCAGTGATTTTCTTTTCATAGTTGTTGTATATAGTTGGCATTAGTTAATTAGTGGTCCCTTCAGGGACTTTAGGGATGGGACATGCCCCAGGACCTGAGATTCAAATCATATGTTGTCCATGCTAGTTGTATAAAATGTTTAAGGAGAAGTGCAAAATCTGTAAGGGCTTCAAACTACACACAAAAGACATTCATCTTCAAGCCCTATTGATGGAGGCAGCACTCAAACCAGCCTCTGTACTCTCCCACCCTGATGCTGTGCCAAGTATCTCAACTTCGATATAGAATGTCCCACCAGCATCATCATCATTCACCATTGCTGGTGCTCCGGAAGTGGCACAGGAAGCAGCCCACTGAATGTGGGTGCTTCCCCATCTTAAGAAAGGTGGAAAAGGGGTGGCAGGCAAAAGATACATGTCAGGCCATCTGCCTCTGTCAGGACTTCAAAGAACAGCCTTTCCATCTAGGACTCCAAGCCCAACATGGGAACTACCCCTGACTACCTATGACTTCAGGGACCATCAGGGATCCTCTGTACATCATAGTGCCCTTGATACTAGAGGGATTTGAAGTGGTCCAATACCTGATCATTTTGCTGGTGCTGCCCACACCTTAGGACCTCTGGCCAATGGCAGAGTCAGTGAAGGCAACCCATTCCAAAGGGAAGCCTTTATTGGGCATGTCTCAGCAGTTCCTTGGCTGATGCCATTTGTTGGAGTCCTGGCCCCAGGAGCCCAGTTCCTGTACCCACAACACAAATCATCCACTTGACGTCATCAGTCTGTCTCCCTGGTATTGGCTGTAATTCTCTCGGCACTGGTTGCCGACACCATGGTGCCACTCATCAATTTGTCATTGTCGGTTTCTGATGCCCTGATGTCCGTCTCCACGTCACTACTTGCCATCTTGGCACCAATTTTTGCTTATGCAGCACCGATCTCTGTCTCCAAACCTGGTTGCCCTCAATGTTTTCATTAATCTTTTCTATCCATGTGTAGATTTTTTCCATCTATGTGCAGAATAAACTTCTGTGTGCAGTAGGGATGTAAACTCCTGGTTATTCATCTAACTGGTTAAAAGTTAGGTTTACTTAGCATTTAACTGGTTAACTGACTAAAGCAGGATCCCAGGCTGGAGACTGCTTCAGCCTGACTGGAGCAGTCCCCAGCCCATGGGGTCCTCACCCCCAGCCCCGTGCTGTGGCTAGGGCTGCTGTCAGGTCCCAGCTGCCAGCCCCCAACCTCCCTGGAGAAGCTCCTGTCTGCGGCAAGTGAAGACTTCCCACAGACAGAGGCTACTCCATGGGAGCAACCCATAGTGTGGGACACCTGGGCCTGCTCTGGACAAGAGCAGCCCGTCTGCAGTGGGCCTCTTGCAGGGCAGGAACCAACCACCAGCCCGTGGCAGGTAAGGAGCTGCTGCAGCACCCTTTGGTTAATGGTTAACTGGAACTGGTAAGCATTACCCATTTAGGGTAATTCTTACTGGTTAACCTCATAACCGGTTAACTTCCACATTCCTAGTTTGCACCACGGCATGTGCAAATGTGCACCACCAGTAGAAATAAAAAATCTAGCTGTGAGCACTCTGCTAATCAGCTGGGTGGCATTTGAATCTTTCCTGAGTGGCTGCACAAGTGCACAGCTTACAGGGAACGATGGTTGTCGTCATCTTGAATTTTTCAGATGAGACCTTATGCTTGGTGCACCCACCTTCTCCTGCCAGATGACTTACACGGTCACTGGGACCTTCTGAAAAGAGTAGCCTTGTAACTAGAAGCAGAGGAGATAACTGAGTTGACAGATAGCCTCTTTGATATCTTGGTGGCTATGGCACCTTCAGAAGTGGTGCTGCCAGTATATGAAGACGTACTGAAAGTGGTTAGGCCCTTTACCAGACAATGTCCTCTCAGCCCCCCAACATCAAAAAAGGCAAAAAAAACCCCCAAAAAAACCAAACAACAACAAAAAAAAAACCCACACCCCACACACCTCTGTCCCAGCCAGAAGCTATGAGTATTTGTAGTCCTACCCACTTCCTGGTTCACTGATGGTGTCTGCTGCTAAAGCATAGGAGAGGCAAGGCCAGGCCAATGTCAGGCTTAAAAATAAGACCTCAAAGAGGCTAGACTTGTTTGGCAGAAAAATTCATGCCATGACCAGTCTCGAACTCAGAATCTCCATACAGAAGGTGCTGCGGTGGTGATATAATTATAATATATGGGATTCCATGGCTAAATTTAAGGACTGCCTGCTACAGGAGTTCAGACAAGATTTTGCATTTATTTTGGAGGAGGTCAAGATGGTGCTCTCTGAATTGTATTGAATATGGCTGATTGAGAGGTCTTTGTGCTCTGCTGTGTTAGTGCAAACGGAGCTCATGCTGCAATTCTCAGGGCTGTCGCAGGAGCTGCAGCAGTCCATTCAGGACCTGAAATATTCCTGTCATTATAATATATGGGTTTGGTCTGGGCACCGCTGAGAGGGTCAGATCAGGGCGAATTGCTTAAAACCAGGGCTACGTACAGCCGAAGACTGGGGTTCTCCTCTGTAAGACAGTAAATCAATATGCAGAGCACTTCAGCTGCCACTCTGGCCAGCAAGAAGCCTCACCAGCAAAACCCTTTAGACATCCTGTGCTACTGTTGATATTTCCCAGTCCTGAAGACTTCTGTGCATTCTAGACTTGTATTACATCAAAAGATATTTCAAGAAGTTGAAGTTCTTCGTGATCTCCAGGGCTGTCGTCATCCCCTTGCTGGATGCAGGAGACTGGTATACTGCCATCTAATTGAAGGATGGCTATTTTTGTATTTCTATTTTGCATGGTTACAGGAGATTATTCTGTTTTGTGACAGGGCAGTACCACTGCCAATTCATGACACTGCTCTTTGGGCTATTGTTTATGCCAAGGGCCTTCATGGCAGTGATGTCTGCTTATCTGAGATGCTGAAGTGTACCGAGGTCTCTATACCTTGATGCTGGATTTTCAAAGTCAGATCTATCTTCTGGAGTCCCAGATCTGTGTTGTGTGTGATACCATGCTTGTCAGAGCCCACGTGCTCACAACTGCCCAGCTATTCCTCAAGCTGCTTAACTGTGTGGTTGTGTGTATTTACATGGTCCAGCACACATGTCTATGGCTCAGACCTCTATATGCATGACTGGCATTGGTCTACGTTCATGGCAGACATGTTTTGGACTTAATGGTCATAGTTACAGTGTCTTGTCATCTCTGATGTAGTGGACAAATTCACAATCAGTTTTTGAAGGGGTCCTCTTCAGAGCTCCACTCTCATTGGTGACATTGGTCTTTGATGCATTGGATTTGATTTGGGGAGTCCTCTTTGGCACGAGGTCCTCTGTTTGGAGGATTGCTCCTTCCATAAAAATGCTCGACATGAGTGTTCAGGGCTCGACAAACCGCTGTTTCTACTTGCCCGTGGCGAGTAGACTTCAGCCGGTCGCTCCGTGTGCCCCATTCACCGGCGCTGCGTACATGCGTAGTTCTGGTCCGGCGCATGCGTGCTGCGGGGCTGGCGAGTAGCTCTCGCCGCAGTTTGTCGAGCCCTGTGAGTGTTGCTGATCTTGCCAGATAATACACCTGCAATATTTTATATCAACAAGCAACCCAGAACCCATTCATCTGCCCTGTGTCAAGAGGCTGTGGGATTCCTGTGTGCAGCATTCCATTTATCTGGTGGCATTGCATCTTTTGGGTTCCTGAAATGTGCTGGATCTCTTGAGCAGGTCCTTCTCTTTCTGGCATGGGTTATCACTCCAGTTGGAGGTATTTCAACATGAAGGGAACTGCCCAGGTAGACCTATTTATGTCCAGACAGAACAGAAAATGTCAACATATTTGTTTGCATTGTGGGCTTGCCGGGGGCTCCCTGTCCAACACTTTCCTGCTTCCTTGGATGGGAACACTGCTGTATACCTTCCAACTGGTACTCCTAATTCATAAGACCAAGAGGGACAAAACAAAGGTCATCTAGGTATTTTTGGGTGTGGCTCAATGACACTGTTTCAGCATACTTTTGGACCTCTCTTGGGCATCTCTACTAGATATCCCCACTTGAATGGGATTTGTTCTTGCAGAATCAGAGCTGGTTGCTCCACTCAAACCTAGCATCAGTGCATCTGATGGCATGATTTCTTCATGGCTGAGCACAGAGGAGCAGGACTACTAGGAGCAAGTTGAACATGTCCTGTTGGGTAGCAGTATGCCCTCCACCAGGGCAACTCACCTGATCAACTGAAAGTGTTCCACCTCTTGGGCCACAGGCAGGGATCTCTCTCTCTCTCTCTCTGTCTCCTCACTTCATTCCATATTGGACTTTCTGCACCATATCAAACTACTTGCTCCATTTCTAGCACCAGGGCCTAGTCCTTAGTCAGTCAGGGTTCACCTGGTAGCCATCTTGCCCTCCAGTTTAGCGTAGATCAGTCTTGTCTCGAGAATGGGGTCCTGCCAAATTCATGGTCCATTTTAGTCAATTTCATAGTCATAAGATTTTAAATATGATGAATTTCATTATTTCAGATTTTTAAATCTGAAATTTCACAGTGTTGTAATTGTAGGGGCCCTTACCAAAAATAGTTGTGTGGGGGTTGTGAGGTTATTGTAGGGAGGTTGTGGTACTCGTACGCTTATAGCTGTGCAGCTGCTGGCAGCAGCATTGTCTTCAGAGCAGGGCAGCTGGTGGTTGACCAGGAGCTCAGCTCTGAAGGCAGAGCTACTGCCAGGAGTTGCACAGGAGGAAGAATGGCCTGGTATGGTATTGCCAGCCTTCTGTGCTGCTGACTGCAGATGTGGGCATTTAGTCAGCAGCCACCGCTCTCTGGGCATCCCGCTCTGAAAGTAGCAGTACGAAAGTAAGGGCAAAATGGGTATGGTGTTATCACCCTTACTTCTGTGCTGCTGAGGTGCTGTCTTCAGAGCTGAGCACCCAGCCAACATTACAACCAACACTTGTCCAGTTGCCCAGCTCTGAAGACAGCAGCTCAGAAGTAAATGTGGCAATAATGCGATCTTACTGAAATAATCTTGTGATTCCCTCTGCAACTCTCTTTTGGGTCAGGGCCTCCAGTTTGAGAAACGTTCATCTCTTCCATGAAATGTGTATAGTATAGGGTAAAAGCACACAAAAGGCCAGATTTCACAGGAGGATATCAGATTTCACTGTCCATGATGGGTTTTACATGGCTGTGAACTTCATAGGGCCCTACTCATGACATGAAGATGAGGTTCTTAAAATATTTGGTTTGTCCCTCCTTGAGACCTAAACGTGGTGTTGTCAAGACTCACGTGCTCCCGCAACAAACTTCTGGTTTCTTGTTCTCTGCTACCCCTTCATGGAAGGTCTTTTTTCTGTTGGCAGTCGCTTCAGCCTGCAAGGTCTACAAGATTAGAGGTTTGATGTCTGAATCCCATTGTGCAGTATACTACAAGGGTGGGCAATAATTTTTGCAGGGGGATCACTTGACAAATTTTGGTAGTGATCATGGCATGGTTCTGCCCTCCCCCCAGAAAAGGTGGGGCCTCAGACGGAAGGGTTGGGGCATCTGGTGGAAGGGGCAGTTTCCTTCTAGGCAACATACATCCCCGGTGGGGGGAGAGGAAACTTTGCATTGTTAAGCTGTTTTTTGATGGATGTTTGTTAACTTCAGTTGGGGTTTTTTTTTTTTTTTTTTTTTGCTTTTTTTAGTTTTGTTTTGCTATGCTAAGCTGGTTTTAATGACAAATACTGTGTTTTAAATGATAACCCTTGATTTTTTTTTTTAGAGCTGTTGATTTGCCCACTGCTTACATTTTGCTAGGGATATATAGCAATTTTTAGCATTTTTATGTCTCTTTTGGCTTTTTTTAGAACATTTGGTTCAGTGGCCTTTGCCCTTACTTTTTATACATTTTTTACTTTTTTACACGACAAGGTTGATTTCTTTCTTATAGAGAAGCAATATGCACATTTGAACAAGGACATCTAATTACAATTGAAAAAACCCAGTTATTATCCTCTTTTTTACTTATTTTACAATACCAATTTTAAAACTTAAAATTGTAAGATTTTATCCCCGCCTTGGAATTAGCTTTCAACACAAAATTCTGGCTGGTGCACCTTTACTAATGGTACGGTAAAAGTCCTTTTCTGCTTTCAGAAAGGGTATCTGGCAAAGTAGCCTGAGGCACATTACTTTGCATAAAGCTACATTTTAGCTACATGGTTACAAAGCTCCCTGCCCCCAGACCAATTGAGGCCTGGAGAGGGTGAGCATGCAGTTGCTCTCTCTTTCTCTCTGCCGCTGCCTTCTCAGGGATGCACGA
Organism: Pelochelys cantorii; assembly: GCA_032595735.1. Lineage (NCBI taxonomy): Eukaryota > Metazoa > Chordata > Testudines > Trionychidae > Pelochelys > Pelochelys cantorii. The sequence goes on from CM064330.1 coordinate 68,316,502, forward strand.
CACCTAGAGCCACAAGCTGCTTTGAACAGCAAATGACTTCATGCAGTGTCCCACCTCGGGTCTCGATTCATCCAGTCCATGGCCCACCCTGTTGCTTCCCCACCCTCCAGGCCAAAAGGCTTGGTGGGCTGGATCCGGCCAGCGGGCCATATCTTGCCCACCTCTGGTGTATTGCAAGGGCAAGGGAAAGGTTCAGCTGTGCCTTCCCCCTAGCTTTCTTACCTAAGGTGGTTTCACAGTTCCACAGTAATCAGAGTATTTTCTTACTGTATTTCTTTCTGAAGTCTTGCACGATGAACAAGCATGTCTGGTGGGCCTCTGTCTTCTACACTGAGAGGACAAAACCTTTCCTGTGGTGGCAGACAGTATGAAAGTTCTGCCAGTGACCCCTCAGAGAATCTTCTCTTGGATATCCGCCTGTATCAAGTTCTGGTACGAACAAACAGGGGAGCTGCTGTCCTGACTGCTCGTTCCACCAGTTCAAGTTTTTAGTGGCCTTCCTGGCTTAGGTACCCATCCATGATACCTTTATAGCCACTATCTGCTCTCCAGTTCATACCATCTTGTCCCAGCAGGCCTAGGATGACTCCAGCTTTGGCAGAGCAGTATTGCAAGCAGCTCAGCCATGAGCTGTGAATCTGCCTTTGAGTCTGTGCGCCACCTAATATGGAATCCATGTGAGCAAGTATTCAAAGAAATACAAAAGGTTACTTGCCTTTCATAACTGTCGTTCTTTGAGATGTGTTGCTCGTGTCCATTCCATGACCTGCCCTCCTTCTCTGTTGTTGGAGTTGATGCTGGAAGGAACTGTGAGGGCACAGCATTGGTGCATTAGTGTGGGACTCCAGGGGAAGCCAGAGCCAACACTACAGATACCATTAAGGGAAATATCACTGGCAACCGTGCACATGGCTGCACGTATACTTAACATGGAATGGACATGAGCAACACATCTCGAAAAACTTGAGTTATGACAGGTAGGCAACCATTTTTTATAGTTAAAAACTCAAGGAGCTCTGTTTAGTTTAATAAAGAGTTAAGAGGTGGCTTGATTAGCGTCTATAATTACCTACTTGTGGAACAGAAGTTTGATACTACAGGGCCCTTGAATCTAGCAGACAAAGGTATGCAAATGGCTGCAGGGTGAAGTCAGACAAGTTTAGATTAGAAATAAGGCACACGTTTTTAACAGTGAGGTTAATTAGCAAGGGTTGTGTTGGGTTCCTCATTACAGGACTTTTTAAAAAAGATTCATTCTTGTGCAAACAGGAATTAGTTTAGGCAAGTCTTATTATTGCCTGTGTTACGTAGGATGCCAGACAAAAGAATCAAAATGTTCTCTTCTGGCCATATCATCTATATACAATATTTCCCCCCTGAAATAGATGAAAAAATGAAATATCTTTACATTAGTGTTCCCATTCTTTTTTCCATTCACTTTGAACTGATATTTTGATACTGATATTTTGAATGTTTCTTCTACTTCAAGTTACTATAAATGTCAGTTTATTACAACTGTTGCCTTTTCTGTTTCTTATTAGCTCTGTTTTGGCTAACTAAGAGAATGATTTTCAGTGAAAACCTTGTAGTCGATTATTTTCATCGTGTTTTCTACATGTTGTACTTCACAGTAGAACTCCATGTTTCCTACCAAATCAGTGTTTTTGGTGTATACCATAGAATCCCAAATACTGTGCAGATTTTTGCTGGAGTGATGGCCATACTTGAAACGCTGGAATATTTGAGGGGGTAAAGTGCAGCAGCTATTCTGTGGTAGCAATGCCTTAAAACAGGTTTTTAGACAACAAAATTGAGAACAGTATGTTCTTTTCTCTCTTCGATAAGAAAGTATAACTTTTCCTATCTGATTGTGAGTAGTCAGTTTCTTACTTTTATTTTTAACTTTTGGATACCGTTGTTTAAACAGAGTGTAATAGGACTGTTTCTGTACCTTGATGAGTACAGAATTCTAGAGAACACTTATGTACTATAAGAAATGCTGTGGGTGGTTCGATAGGTTGGGAGGGTCTTCCATTTCGCTTTTTATTAAACTCATAGTCTGGTCTGGTGTTAAGGGTGCATGTATAAACAGGATGCCTTTTTTAGATGAGATATTAAAAGGAGAACCCAGTCAATTGTGGTAATTAAAAATGCATCGTTACCTTTATATTGAACAAAAGCATTAATCCGAGTGTTGACACTGAAAATTATATATTGTGTCTGTCTAAATTCTGTAATTTCAACTTGGATATGGTAATTGAAAGTAGTGCTGAAGTACAATCACAGTATCATAAAGTTGAATGCCTACTGAGCCCCATTCTGTTCTCTGTAGCAGAAGTGGGCAAGGTTTCATGGGATACTGAATAGTTGGAGGCTCATATCAACAACGTAAGTACATTGGTATAGCTCTAGTGAAGTTAATGAAGCAATGTCAGTGTATTCCACTTGAGGTTCTGGCCCTACATAAAGAAGGACCTCATTCTACTCTAGCTCAGTGGTTTGAGCATTGGCCTGCTAAACCCAGGGTTGTGAGTCCAATCCTTGAGGGGGCCATTTAGGGATCTGGGGCAAATCTGTCGGGGATGGTACTTGGTCCTGCTGTGAGGGCAGGGGACTGGACTCGATGACCTCTCAAGGTCCCTTCCAGCTCTATGAGATAGGTACATCTCCATATTATTATAATATTATCTATGAGATAGGTATATCTCCACTGCTATGGCCGTGAGCATCAGTCATGTAATGGATTTCAATACAAAGAAAAATCTGCCAGGGCAGTGGAAACACATACAGGAAAGGGAAGAAGAGAGGACATTGGGAGCATGTCTGTCAAAATAAAGGAATTTGGGTGATAGGTCAAGTGGGGGGTTAGTGGCTTTCAATAGAGACATAGACTTGGATATGATGCTAAAATGTGACTACAATACATCACTAATACACCTTTGATCCCTTGCACACATGGGTTAAAGACATGGTTATACCATAATACTATATTTAAAGAATCAGAGTGCATTCAGGCAAATGTACAAAAATATTTTTTAATGTCCCTTTAAATAATTATGTGTTTTTCCAACAGTTCCTTTTGATCATGCAATAGCAGATAAGTTATTTTCTCCCTTTTCTTTCTTCCAGTCTTGGCTGCTTATGGTACAGCAGACAGAACAGCTTAGCAGGATAATGAAGACACATGCAGAAGACCTTAATTCTGGACCACTACATAGACTTACAATGATGATCAAAGATAAACAACAAGTAAAAAAGAGTTACATAGGTGTTCATCAGCAAATTGAGGCAGAGATGTTCAAGGTACCTTATTTAACCATGATTTATTTATTTTTGTGAAGTTTACTAAGTTACTAAAGCTTCATCATTTTCCAAAATTATTACATGTGAATAATGCAGATGTCACCATTCCGCTTTATCTTGCAGTACTAATACTAATGTATTATAATTGGATTACATTTGCTGCTTGTTTAAGCCTGTTCCGCCATGTTTTTTACAAGTTATTAGCTGAAATGACAGACGTGGGAAACTGTCCTGAAAGTGAATTTAGTTAGGCTAACCGCTCTGGAAATTTTCTCCTTTCACTAGAGCGTGACTCTGTGTGAATCCCTTCTCCTGTCTCCTCTAGGCATTCCTGGGGTCAGGGCTTGAAAAATCCACTAATCTAAGGCAAGTAAAAGCTTTTCTTGGTGAGTGTTGTCAGTTGTTGAGGAACGTAAGCTTCTTTTTAAAAAGAATTCCCCTTTCAGTAGCCACTGTTGGTTTTGGGAAGAAGTTTGAATGTATCCAATACCAGAGGCTGATATGAATTATGAAGCCTCCAAACAAGTATGGCAAGAAGTTTTTAGTGAGCAATAATCACTCCTTGGATTAACTTCATTGTCTCTAATACTACTGCTGAAATTTAAGACAGCTTCCTATTATGAATCGCGGCACTCTCCACTTTCCTAGCAGCTAGTGGGAGATTGACATGTCACCTTGATTTTCTCCTAACTAGTTTGTGGTTAATAGGCTGAGAAGTCAAACTGTTGGATGCCTGGTAGAACTTCCATGTCCTGTATGTGAGCCTATGAATGTGCTTTTCTGTATCAAATATTCTGGGATGGTTAGAGTAATGGAATCAGTTAGGAAGGAAAAGTACAAAATATGGGGGGAGTGAGTGAGGGTACGCCTAGACTACAAGTTTTTGTCAGAAAAAGGTACGCAAAATGCGCTCTGCGTTTTGCATATCTTTTTCCGATTCTTTTGTCTAGACTGGGCCAAATGTCGGGGAAAAAAAACCCTCTTTAAGAAAGCCCCCTTCTTCCTCATAGAACAAGGAATACAGGGGCTTCTGAAAGAGTTCATTTGCTCTTCCGCAAAAAAAAGCGGAAGAGTAAATGCGTTCCCTGGATGCGGCGGAGTTTTTTCGGGATACCTCTGGTATCCCGAAAACTCCCTGCAGTCTAGCCGTACCCTGAGTGAAGGGATAAGGGGAAAGGAAAAAAGGAGAGAAAAAATCTACGGTGGGTAGAAAACCATTTAGAGCGAGGTTAAAATTAAGGTGGTGATATGGAAAAACACTGAATAGAACTCGGTTGATTTTGTGTATACCATGTTTTGATACATGGGGAAAAAAAAGAATAATTTTCATGTGATAATATATTTGACAAAATGTTCTGCTGATCAACCAACTCTAGCAGCATATTATATATAATTATTTTTAATTACGTTTTTGTAGTAAATGTACTGACAGTGTATGATGAGCATTGTGAGGCCCACTTTTTAGCACAAGCAGATGAGGGGTTGGGAGCATGGCCACAGAGGTATTTTTTGCTCTGTGCAGGAGGCTATGCTGGTCTTCTCGGTGTTGAGTTTTTTCTAGCCATTCCAGAGGACTTAAAGACAAGTATATGGATGGATTTCTGATGAGATGTGTATTCTTACAATCTTACCTGATCTTATCTGTCCAATGCTTTTGTACTTTTGGAGCACTTACTGTAAGGTTTATAGAATTGCTTCCTTGTCCACATAAGATCTCTTCCATAGTACACAGCAGAATTTTTGCCTTGTTAGATAGAATATCAGAATACCCATAGCCTTCCAAGGATGCTAGCAGTATTCAGCAAGGTTATCAGCTGTGGTGATTGGAGTCCATAGGAGATGCTGCCCTAGAATAGAGATGCAGCAGTGTAACTGTTTAAACTGTTAACCAATAGGCATTAGCTTATTGGTTGCCATAACAGTTACATGCCTGCTCCTGTCCCTGCTCCCAGGGAGTGGGACTGGGAGCCAGCAGGCACTAGAAGCCTGCTTCTGCCAGTACAGTGTGGCAGCTGGCTCCCCGGGAGTGGGCCAGTAGGTGGGAGCTGGTTCACACCCAGAGCTGGTTCACACCCAAAGCTGACTTCTAGCGCATACCAGCTCCTAGAGAGCTGGCTGCCGCCTGGGGGGCGTAGGCTCTGCAGAATAAAGTTGGCTTTATACTGCAGAGCCTGCAGAATGTAACCATGTAACCACTAAGATTTTTAATTATTACCCAATTAACTGCTTTTTAACATTCCTACCCTAGAGAAATAATTAGAGCAAAATAAAAGCATGGGCCTTTCGAATTCCAGAGAATCTTTTTCTTAGGAATTCTTTGATGAACCCATGAACGATTTATTTGAAAACAAACAAAAATCATGCTTTCCACACATGCTAATAGTAAAGACTTTACTTTCAGATTTATTCCAATCCCACTGCAGATTTTCAATATTCTTCTTTTTTGTACAAACTGGAGAAAAAAAAAGAGATTTAGAATGTTTCTAAGACAAAAAGATCAGATATTAGCATCCTGCATGGGTGGTGGGTAATGTAGGCAAGGGAAGGCATTGCCTTCCCAGAAGTGCCTTCTCTCCCTAGTCACCAGGGAAGGCTGGGCTCTGGCTCTCTGGCCTCCATGAAAGGCTGGGGCCCTGATGCGGTGTGAAAGCCCAGCTGCCCGGGAAGACTGGGGCTCCAGCATGGCATGGCAGCCCCAGTCCTCCAGGTGGCCAGGAAGGATTGGACTGGAGTTGGGTGGAGCTTGGCTCCATGCAGGGTAGAGGGGAAGGTTGCTGAAGGGGCGGGGCTGGAGCTTGCCTTCACCTGCCACCCATGGCATCCCGTGATATGTAGGTAGACACTTTAGAGATTGTTTACACAATGTCTTAATCCACCCGGGTGTAAATTCGAATGCATAGCAGCATGTTAGTATACTAACTGACATTCATGAATGTACTTTGTTTGAAGCATGACTACATTAACATGTACTAGGGAATGTTAGTACATATCAGGAGGGCCCACAATAGGGATGCTAGATATCTGGTAATTGGATAGTCGTATAACTGCATGACTATTTGATAGTCGCTGGGGCTGGGGCGGGCAGCCAGTGCGCTTGCGGCCCCACTCACGGGGAGCCTCCTGGTACCTCCGTGCTTCTGCCTACGATACAGAGGCAGCAGTGTGGGGTGGCAGCAGCCCCTGTCTGTGGGGGGTCCAAGCTCCCCACAGACGGGCTGCTCTATGGGATGCATGGGGAACTTGAATCCCACGTGGACAGGTTTGCCGTAGTAGCCTCTCCTGTCCCCAAGCGGCACCATGGAGCTGGTGTTAGGGGGAACTGGCTTATGATACAGAGTCTGCAGGGGGGTGGGATAATGCATGTGGTAGACTAGATAAATCCATAAACCTGGGATTATCGATTAATTGTATAGTTGACTATACATTGACATCCTGAGTCCACACAAGAAAGCTGGTATGTGATTGACTAGTCTGTATTAAAATGTGTACCTATGTGGTATGAACTAAGGCACCATGAAGAGGAAACCAAAGATAATTTTGACGATCTTAGTTCTTTTAAATTTATCCAGATATGGAGTTCTTGGCTTTGTTTTCATCACTCATGAGCATTTTTTAGATAGATGAGTCAAATCTATTTCCTTTTGTTAAATACGAAGGTTTCCTACAGCAATCTCATTTCCTGTTTGTTTTCCAGTCTTCTGCAGAAGGACCAGTTCCTAATTGTGCTCAGTACCGCCTAATCATGGGATGAATAACATCAGTTCCCTCAGCATTTAAGAGTCCAACTCAATTTATTTACTTTGGGCTCATTGATTTACCATTCTTTCAAAACTTCAAAATGGAGTCTGTTTGATTCATTCTTTTAGCTATTGCCTGGCATATTCATTGGCAGAAACCAATTGCTTCACAGCACTAACAGTATTTCTGTTTCTTCCTTGGGCAACTGTAGTATAATCTGTCAAAGTCCTTTCCTGCCCAATGTCTGGGTGTGCTCATGCATGCATGCTTGTGGGGAGCAGGATAACTCAAGAAATGGTCCACCTCTGACTTCAAACTTCCCCGTACCTGGACTAGACTAGAACTAAGAATTGAAACAAGTGCCTTGGTTACTTTTTGCCATGTTCTGACACGTAACCAATTGCTAGCTTTTTTTAAAAAAACCAACCAAACAAACCAATTGAGTAGCTGAGGCTTATGTGACCTAGCAAAAGAGACTCATGAGTCCCAGCCATGCCACTCTTACATTCCTCGTAATGGAGAAGAAAAATTGCTGAAAAGCTTAATGGTCTCTTAAGTTAACTGAGCAGAAATGAATTCTCCGAGTCCCTGATGAATGTTTGAGATGTATTGATCAAAGAACCTCTTGCCTTTCTTCTCAGGTTTTGCTTTTGACACCAGAGCCCACTGGGTTATCAAAGGAAAGTCTTCTCAATCATGTGCTTCAGTGGTGTTTTGTATTTATTGCTCACTTATTTTCCTCTACATTGTGCTTAAGGTTTGAACTGTAGAAGGCAATGTTATTCTTATAGCTCCTTTGCACAAAAATGTTCAGATTCACAGAGCTGGTCCAGTTATCTGTGGAAATAAAGGTGGTCCTGAGCCACACTTCCAGTCTCTTTGTACAAGCCAGTTGCTCTTCTTCAAGTAGCTTAGTACATGGGAGATGAACTCTTCAACTAAAGGCACCTATCATGGCTTTTGAGAAATTTTTAAAATCTAGAATTTCTTTTTTTCATTTTTCTGTTTTAGCTTTTGAAATAAATTTGTTTAGTGTAATGAGGAATCAGATGAGAGTAAATGGCTGATAGTAAACTAGATGAGAGTAAATAGCTAATTAAAATCCTTTTTTTTTTGCCTAGCGAGATTTGATTGTGGGCTTTTGGCACTATCACAATATTAGTAATAATAAGTCAGATGTCCTGATGTGCTTCACCACAGACATTACAGCAGGTCCCTCTTACACACCATGCTGTCAGTCTTTTTTCTTTTAATTATAGGCTATGGCAATATATTTAACAATATCCCTGAAAAGCAACAATACATTCTTAATATATCAGAAATTAAATCCTATAATTCTTTTCCTAATGTTAAGAAATCTTTAACTCTTGAAGTATTTTAATAACTTTCTTATTTCTGATTCATTCATAGGTCACAAAGACAGAACTGGAGAAATTAAAATCTAGTTACAGGCAATTAATAAAAGAAGTTAACTCTGCCAAAGAGAAGTATAAAGAAGCTGTGGCTAAAGGTATGTTTATTACTAATAAATAGTGATAATTTTAGCTTTTTATTATTGTCTTTTAATTACTGCCTTTTTAAGAAAATAGTTATAACAAGGTGACATTTCTGTTTTGAACAGCTCAGTTGATGAAATATCACAAAGCTGAAAGATTAATTGCAGTAACTAGTCAAATTCCTTGATAGTACAGTTTTCCAAAGAATTCATGGAATATGTGATGGACCTTTCTATTAAACTTTTCTTTTCATTTTTCTTTCCTTTTCATGTTTCAAGTTTTCTTTCTTTCATTGGTTCATTGGGGGCAAAAGACCTATCTGGCTTCAAGATTAAGCTAGATGGGTTTATGAAGGGGATGGTTTGATGAGATGACATGAACTTGGTAACTAATTGACCTTTCACTTTCAGTGGTAAATAGGCCAATGGAGGGATGATAGGAGTTACTATAGAGAACTTTTCCTGGGTGTCTGGCTAGTGAGTCTTGCCCACATGCTCAGGGTTCAGCTGGTCGCCATATTTGGGGTCAGGAAGGAATTTTCCTCCAGGGTAGACTGGCTGAGGCCCTGGAGGTTTTTCGCCTTCCTCTGTAGCATGGGGCATGGATCACTGCTGGATGATTCTCTGCATCTTGGGGTCTTTAAACCATTTGAGGACTTCAATATCTGAGATATAGGTGAGAGGATTATTCCAGGACTGGGTGGGTGAGATTCTGTGGCCTGCATTGTGCAGGGGGTCAGACTAGATGATCATAATGGTCCCTTCTGACCTTAAAGTCTATGAGTAATTACTCCCCATAATTTGTTGGGGAAAAGTCAACATGGTATCTATAAAGGGAAATCATGCCTTACTAATCTACTAGAGTTCTCTGAGGGTGTCAACAAGCTTGTGGACAAGGGGGAACCAGTGGCTAGTGTACTTAGATTTCCAGAAAGCCTTTGAATATGTCTACACTACAGCGTTAATTCGAAATAAGCTATTTCAAAATAGTTAATTCGAAATAGCTTATTTCGAAATAACGCGTCTACACACAAAATACATTTTGAAATAGTGCCCACACGGAGTGGACTCTGAATCGCATATAAGGCCAGCGGGAACCAGGTCCGGCAGGGCATCAGGTCAGGATTTACTTTGTGTGTCTGCTGTCTGAGGCTATCTGAGGCCTGTGCTTAAAGGGACCCTCCATGGGCAGCCAGTTCTCAGGTTTCCCTGCTTGCTTGCCTACCTTGATGAGGGTCAGCAAAGCATTTTGTCTCTGCGTGCTCTGGTTGCCCTCACTCGGGACACCACAGCACTCTGCAAGATGGAGCCGGAGCTGCCCCTGGGCACTCTGGTGCTTCTCATGGATGCGTTGCTGCGAGCCTGGCTGCACTTTCTGCAGGCTGCCATCTGGGAGGTCCATCGGGGGGCTGTCAGTATCCAGGAGGAGAGCTTCCACCCTGAGGAGCACTAACAGTCTCCCTGGTCTGCCCCACTGGGGGCTTGTGCCTCATTCCTCCCTCAAGTCCTTCCACTTACCCCTCTCCCCCCCCCGCCTGCCTTCCTGATGTAAAATAAAATACTTTTCATAAACACAAACTGTCTTTATTTAACAAAACTGGGGGGGAGGGAAGGGAATGAAACTCTGGTGAGACTGGGGAAAGGAGGTGGGAGAGGGGAGAGGGAAACGTGGGAGGAGGGAGCTGGAAGGGAGAAGCAAGGGGAAAAAGGGGGGGGGGAAGGCTCAGGGTTGGGGGTCTCTCCGGACCAACTTGATTTTCATGTGAACCTGCTCCTGGGTTCGCATGTGGACTTTGGTGGCCAGGCTGCCAGCTATCCTGCCATAGACGGCCGTGTTCCTCCGTCTAGTGCGGAGATCGTGGACGTTGCGGGCATCCCCCCAAACCTGAATAAGGTCCGTGATCTCCGCCCTGGACCAGGAAGGTGCCTGCCTTCTCCGGGCCCTGGCAGGCTCCTGGGAGTTGGCAGACTGCTCCTGGGGAGCGGTGGAGGGCTGGCTGCCAGTAGCTTGCCGGTGCATGAAAAATGAAAGCTAATTAAGTGTTCAGATCCAGCCACATGGTGATCAGCTGTGGTATGGAAATCCAGTGGCAGTAGGCAGTGTTTCAAGTATATAACGCTTTAATCATATAACCCTTTGTTCTTAGGGTGAAGCAACAAAAATTAGACAAATACAATACATATATAAATATTTTCATTATTATTTCTATGCCTTTTTAATGTAGCAGGGCATTGCTTATTATAAATACAGGTGCACAAGGTGCAGCCACTCAGATTCTGTACTTTCAGAATCTCAGAAATATGAGGCATTTCAATCCCTTTTGTTTTAGTAATACTTCTGTCCATTGCAGTCATGAAGATATGGTAAATATTCTTACATAAAACTTGAGGAAGACTATTAATCATGTTTGGTTGGCAGGAACAGTTTAAAAATGTCTGTGGGAAGCGATAAACACTTGTTTAAGGGTTGACTTGTTTTATGATATCTTGTGAGAGAGATTTATAGGTAAGGAGACAATAAACTCACTCCCTGTTTGTCCTTTACTTGCTGTTGGGTGTTGTGTTGGTCTAATGAAACTGATATCAATTTAACTGCAGAACTTTTGTATCTTTTTATGTTATGTTTAACTTCAGAATGTTGGTGATCGTGGCTGATCAGTAACTTCCATAGAGTTCACCTCCTGACATATGTTTTTATAAAGTTAACTGTTCTAGATCAGTTAAGATAGAAAAGGTTTTGCATTCAAACAATCTGAAAAGTGCGTGTACACAATTGAAATGTGTTTGGGTGAATCTGTCATCTTGAAGATCTGAGACATTTCACAAGGATTTTCATAATGACTCTGTTGGAAATGTGCATTAAAGTTCAGTAGAATCCCAATTATGTGGGAAACTCCAAGAAGACTTTCTGAAATTATATCCTGTAAACCACTACGGGTTGGATCTCACTAGTCTGGCACCCTGAGTGGTCCAAAGAAGGGAGTTTGCTGGAACAGAGGAGATCAGACCTCCGGCTCTTGTATATTTCCAAAAAAAAAACACAACACAAACACCCACACCCCACACACCAACAACAACAAAGTCGAGTTCAGGGCCAGCGGGGCCTCAAACAGTCACCTGCTGGCCCCCCGCTCTCTGCTTTAGCCCCAGGGGGGCTCTTGTACATTTCAAAACCAAAGTGCTGGGAGATGGCCTCAGCTGGCCCAGCGCTCCTAGAAATGCTTTGCTTTTGAAATGTACAGTAGCCTTCTTGGGACTCTTGTACATTTTAAAAGCAGGGAGCACAGGGCCAGCAGGGGCCTGCAGAGCTGCTTTTGAAATGTAGCAAGAGCCTGCTGTTGCTACATTTCAAAGGTGGAAGCGCTGCCAGTTCCCCGCTACGCCCCGTCTCTTCTCCCCATGGAGATGGTGCTGGGGGAAACCGGCTTTTAAGCTGGCTTCCGCCCCCGCCCCCCAGATCCTAGTACCCCCCTTGCTGCCTCTCTCTGATACAGGCAGTAAGAAGGGGGCAAGCGACTAGTTGAGTCACTAGTTGAATATCTGATGAGCATTTGTTTATCGGATAGTAGACTAGTTGCTTATATCTCTAATACATGAAGAGGTGAAAGTAATTCCGTGCACCCTGGTGTGGTGCTCCGGCTAGAAACTGGCTGGTTGGGGCACTTAGCTGCGGGGGAGGGTTGGGGTGCTCCAGCCCAGCTCCTTGGGCTTCCTGCAGGCTGTGGTGCTAGAAGCAGGCAGCCTGGCAGGTTAGCGGAGCTGGCTGGGAGGGGAGCATCTGGGACTGCCCAAACCTGGAGCCTCTCCGCTCCCCCCTACCACTACTTCAGGGAGCGTGGTGGGAGAGGGAGAGCTGCAGATGCACTTACCATGGTTTCTGAGGTTTTTTTTCCTTTTTGTTGACTAGGAAGCAAGGCAAAGTTCACAGACTACTTTCATTCCCAGCCACCGAGGGGAGGGCAGGAGAGGAAGGCTCTCAGCCTGTTAACTTGGCCTCACTCCCTAGTCAGAAAAAAGGGGAAAAAAATCCACTCAATTACCAGAGTAAATGTGGCTGCAGTGCCCCCCAGCTGCCTGAAATGTTGTCCTTGCCCCCCTCCCTGCACTCACCCAGCCCTCTGCACTGAGCCGCCACCTCATACACCCCAGCCTTGACTCCTGCATCTCTGACCCCAGCCCTAAATCCTGCACATCCCCCCCCCCCACACCAAAACCCTCTGCCCTGTGCCCCCTACACTCCACCCCACACTTAGATTTCATACAGGTACTGTTGTATGGCCACCCCTCCCTGCGCTCCCCCAAAGCAGGGCCGGGTTCTGATAGGGCAGTACTTGTAAGAAATTTAAGTTACTCTTCCCTTGGTACATGTATTGAAATTTTTCCCAACAGATAATGAAAAAAAGGCAGTGATTTATAAATATTGTGCTATAAAAAGAAGGAATCATCAGTATTTTAGAGACAAAGTGTGTGAAGTAATTTTTTTATTGAAATCATTTCAGTTGGAGAGAGACTAGCTTTCCTGCTTACACAGAACTCTTCCTTGGCCCTGGTAAACTTTAGAGTAGTGGTTTCCAATGCTGATCTGCACACCAGTGCCGGGCTGCAAACCACTGGCTGCAGGGCTGCAGCACATTGCCTGAGCCCAGGGGTGAGAGTACCCTAAGGAGCAGGGGCTGCAGTACAGTGGGTTGCTTGCTAGGATCCAGTAAGAGCTAGGGGAAGCGATCCCTCGGTCGGTCCTGGCTGCAGGAAGCATTTGCTACTGGGCCCCCGGAGCCTGGGCTGCAGCCGGGAGGGAGCAATCTCTTGCAGGGCCAGTCCCACTGCTCCCCAGGAGCCTCTCCCAGGGGATTACCTCTAGCCTGGCCAGCCCCTGCCTGGCCTAGGCCCTGTTCCAGGGAGAGCAGCGCTTGTGGGGCAGATAACAGAGACCACCCACCTCGCTCTCCCCCAGGAGCAGGGCCCCAGTGCCACAGGGATGCAAGGGTTTGGCTCTGGTCTGCTCCCAGTGGAGCTAGCTGCAACCCCTGACTAGGGCCCAGGGAAGCTTCCACCAGTTCCCAGCATGTGTAGGGAGGGGAGCCAGCCCTGGGAGGGAGCTGGTCAGGGTCAGGTAAGGAGGGTGAAGGGGAACAGGGATGTGTGAGGCGGGGGCAGGAGGAGGATGCAGGAGCTGAAGGGCAGGGTTGGCGGGTGTCTGGTATTCAACTGGACAGTCCAGTTTTTGTGCCCTCTGTCGAGTAAAAAAAAATTCAGAAAATACCGGACATGTCTAATGTCTGGTATTTTCTGCTTTTCCGGCTGGGCGACCGATGGAAGCCTGGCGGGGGGAGTGGCTAGGGAAGCGGGGCCACAATCGGCGCTGGGAGCCCTCAGCTCAGCTGGTTGCATGCGGAAGCCTGGTAGGGGTGGAGGAAATGGCTGGGGAAGCGGGGCCACAATCAGTGCTGGGAGGTTCATGTAGTCAAAATACACGATGTAGACTGTTGTTTGTAATAAAGTTCCCATTCAGTGTTAAGCATAGTTGTGGTGGGTTTTTTCTTTTTTTTTGCTCGACAAATTTTTAGCACGTGTGTTCGGTATTTTTGGGGAAACCGTCTGGCAACCCTACTGAAGGGAGATTGGGGGAATTCAGGGGAGACTTATGGGGTGGATGGGAGCAGGGGTTCAATGGAGGCAAACTCTGAGGGGTGGTCACAGGGAGGGAAATGGGGGATGTGGAGAGGGGTGGCTGGGGAAGGAAGAGACAGAGGTTGGGGTTGTACAGGAGGAGACAGGGGAGATAAAATGGCAGCTCCTCCACTTCATGGGGCTGGACATGGGGAGGGCAAAGGTGACTGGTGGTAGCACTGGTGGGCACCTGCTCCTATGCCCCTCACAAAATTTCAGTTGCTAATAGGGTGCCCCTGCGCCTCTCTATCTGCAGGCACCAGTTGCCCTTGGGGAAGGGACTGCCTCACCCAGCAGCCAGAAGGGAGTTCTTTCCTTGAATTTTTTAGTGTTGTAGCTATCTGCAAACTCTGACCAATTCCGACATGGTTTGTATGCATACAGATGCGATGCAAAATAACACTTGACCTCTTAAAATTACCATAATGAAAATGCAAATATGCAAATAAAATGTTACCCGTCTGCCAAAAGTGGGTGAATGGGTTTGCACGTCCGCAGTATAAAAAAGGTTTGGAACCACTGCTTTAGAGTGTGTCAGCTAAACATAATGTGGAACAGATCATTTAGCATGGTAACGCACCTTTCAAGGGACCATTCAAGGTGAAGTGGTCCATGAACACCCTTCCAGTTATAGGGAGGAAAGGAAGAGGTGGGGGAGGCAGCTGGTAGAGTCTCTAAGTGGGTTGTAGATGGTTGTAATAAGCCATAAGTTCAGCTTCTCTCTCCAGTCCACTATTATTAGTGTCTAGAGAAGTTATGAATTGAATCTCCCATGTTTGTCTTTTGGAAGCGTTGTGTAGGTTTTCTTTGGAGATGAGGGCTGATGGATGAGCTATAGAGTGATCATAATGCAGGTATGGGATGACAATCAGTGGCTGTAGACAGAGGCCACTGATCTGGTCCATTCTGGGTCCAGATTGCCCAGAGCCCGCACCCTTTCCAACCCCAAATCCCCCACCCCAGCCTAAGGTTCTGGGATGGAGTTTGGGTCGGGGAGGGGTGTGGGCTCTGGGAAGAAATTTGGGTGCTGGGTGAAGCTCAGGGTTGAGACAGGGGTTTGGGGTGCAGGTGATTGGGGTTCTGGGGAGGAGTTTGGATGCAGGAGTACTGGGGTCAGAAGTGCAGGCTCTGGGATGGAGGCTGGGTGCTGGGTGCAGGCTCTAATTTGGGGAGGGAGTGGTGGTGTAGGAGGAGGTTAGAGGTGCAGGATCTGGAAGGAAGTTTGGGGGCTGGAAGGGGAGCAGATGTGGTGGGGGAGAGGGTGAGGATTGTAGCTGGAATGAGGTCTTCATGTGTTGCTGACCACAGGAACCACCTGGAGCTCCCATTCTTTGTAGAGAAATGTGGGGGGCAGCACATGGAGACCCCACTCCAGAGCCATGTTGGCAGCCCCACGGAGTGAGTGGCTGGAAGCCATTCTAACCCTGCTATGCTCCCAGTGGGAGCAGCGAGAAGCCTCCAGGCTATTTTTAAATTGCCGAAGGTGGCGGGGGTGGGCAGGTGAATCCAGCAGATGCACTGCATATAGATCTGCTTGGCTGCAAAAATCATGTTGGTGGTGCCTTGTCATGGTCAGAAGCAGCATTGGGACTGTGGAAGTAAGTACTTCCTCTGCTCTGCAAACGGGAGCATGTGGTTCAGTGAAATTCTAGCAAGAATCTTCCCAGCCGACATTGCCACAGTCGGCCCTATCTCCCTTTTTTGTAAGTTGTAGGGATGTGAGCACTATGTAACTCAACAGGGATTTCTATGATGTGCCAGATTTTGAGGAGCAGTAAATAAAGCTTGTTAGTCAGTGTTTCTCCCCACACTTTCAGTACTTTACCTGAACCAAGCTCATATTTAGTCTCATACCTCTTGAGATCCAAAGATGGCAATATTCGTCTTTAAGGTAACATTCATTAAAGAAGCTTCAGGGGGTAGCCGAGTTAGTCTGTACAGGATAAACTTAAAAAACAACCAATGATCTGGTATTTTATAGACGAACAAAACATGTAGATGGTATCATGAGCTTTTGTGGGCACAGCCCACTTCTTCAGATGTGTCATCTCCAGTCATCTGAAGAAGTGGGCTGTCCCACGAAAGCTCATGATACCATCTACATTAGTGGTCTCCAACCTTTTTAAGCATGAGATCACTTTTTGAATTTAAGTGCAATCAGAGATCTACCTCAAATATAAATACCCTTGCCCCACCTCCGTCCTACCCGTTCTCTGAGGCCCCGCCCCTGCTCACTCCATCCTCCCTCTCTTGCCTATCCTCACGGACTTTCAACAAAGGGTTGGGGTGCAGGCTCTGGTCTTAGATTAAGGGATCTGGAGTGCAAGAGGGGCTCTGAGCTGATCTTGGGGCAGGCAGTTGGATTGAAGAGGCAGTTCTAGGTGCAGGTTCTGGGAAGACATTTGGATGCAGGGTTTGGGGTGTAGGAGGGGATTCATGACTGAGGTAGGGTTTCGGGGTATGGACTCCAGCTGGGCACTGCTTACTTCAGGTGGCTCCTGGTTGGTGGTGCAGTGGGGCTAAGGCAGGCTCTGCCTGGCCCTGGCCCACTCCCACTCCCTAATGTAGCCAGCAAACTCCATCCCAAGTCCTGTTGTGCCCCCTCTCTGCTTCGTGGAGAAAGGATACAGAGTGGGAGGAAGTCCCACTGACATCAGCACCCCTTCTCTCCCTTCCCTGCCCTGCACAGAAAGCAGGAGGCTCCCCAGGGGGAGGGGCAGCTCCAAGGCAAAGGGCAGGAGATGAGCAGTAGTGAGAGGAGGGATGGCTGAAGTGCTGGCACTTGAGAGCCTCTTGGCCAAACCAGTCAGGAACACTTGTCAGTGGCTCCAAGATCTACCGGTAGATCCCGATCTACTGGTTGGTGACCACTGATCTACATGTTTTGTTAGTCTATAAAGTTCTATCAGACCATTAGTTGTTTTTAAATTCATTAAAGAGTTGGGAAGGAAGGTTATCAACAGCTACTAAATTGAAAATTGTCCGTGACTGATGTCCCCATCAATTCCATCCCTCAGCACCCAAGATGGGAAACTCTTGACAATCCAACACCTGAGGAGGTCTGCAAAGCAGTTAAAGAAATGAAGAACAATAACGCACCATGTCCTAAAGGCATTCAAAGTGAATACTGAGCGCTAGGAAGTATAGGACCACAGAGTATATAGGTGTAAGGACTGTAATGATGCTGAGACCATTGGAAATGTTCAATTTTTAAAATACAGTATTTTTCAAAACTAGGGGACTGCTATGTTGTACGGTATACTGCTTGTGCCATGTGTAGTAAACACTTCAGAAGTTCATAATAAAAATTGAATAATTGACTTTAGAATAGCTTAAAAAGCACTCCAGATTATCATGCAAATGCCAAACATGCATAATTGAATTTTGCCAGCTTTATAATAGTGTTTACAGCACAACATATTGTATATGCAGTCTATTACTATAAACATTAAACCGATTTGCCACCAAGTGATGGCAATAGAATTATAATTAGATCTGTTTATGAAATTAATTGCATGGATAAAAAGAACTTGGATGTTTTCCTCATTTTAATTGATAAGTTGATCAATTGTGCATATTGCTTCACTGAATTCTGTGGGTAAAAAAATGCAATCCAGATATAGTGTTGTAGCTGAGGTTTTTTTTATATTAATAGTGAGCTGAATATCTTCAGTTAAACTTCAGGGTGCATGCTAATAGTGTGATCTATTCTGAAACAAGTTTTGATGTGTTATAAGGAATCATTTATGGAAAACAATTATATAATTGACCTAGCGTTAAAAGGAATAATTTGCCTTTGTAGTAGCATTTCTGAGGATGTTGAAATACTAAAAGTCTCTGTAGTAATGTGGTTGTGATGATGATCAAAATATGAATATGTTCAATGTGCATTTGTTCATCATGGTGCATTAGGTGGATAGCCGCATGCATGTAATATTTTAGCATAGTTTGTATATAGCAAAATATTGGCAGTGTGGAACTTCTGTACGTGAGAACTGTCAAAAGAATGTTAAGAATTTTGATTTCTATATTCAATGAAAGGTATTCTACTTTTCCAATAGATGTACAGTGAATATAATAGTGAACAAAATTAAAAACATTTGCCTACTAGAATACGGTCACTTTCTTGTTGAAGCATAAGGACATGTCTGTGCTATGGACGCAAAGGTAGCCTGCCATAGCTATGCCAGCATAATTCCATAGTGCAGATTCAGACCAAAGGTATTTTTCCATTCGTTACTGAACACTGCCTCCTTGCGTAATGATACCTGTGTTGACGGAAGAATTCTTCCACTGCTAAACCTGCACTAGAGGGTAGGTGAACATAGCTACAGTGTTCAGGATGTGGGATATTTAATATCTCTGATTTAAATAGGTATGGCAACCTCCTTAATCAACTTATTCACACACAAGTCCACTAAAATCATTGGGAGCTTTTCCATATTTGGTCATCAGTAAGAAGAGCGGAATTTGGTTCAATGCATGAATTAAAAGAATTCTCAGGATTAGTGTTGGTTTTTTTTTTTTAAACTATCAACCTAAAGCTTTAGAAAAGCAAAAAGTGGTCATCTTGTCATGGATTTAATATGCAATTGTGACTACGTCATTTCTGATGTTGTTAACAAGTAATGAATTATCAGTGTGCTGTTAAATCACTGTGTGCATTTTCCCATTTTCTTTTCCTTCAGGAAAGGAGACTGAAAGAGCCAAAGATCGTTATGATAAAGCAACTATGAAACTTCACATGCTGCATAATCAGTATGTGTTGGCACTGAAGGGAGCACAGTTGCATCAGCACCAGTACTATGACACTACACTCCCTCTGTTACTTGATTCATTACAGAAGATGCAAGAAGAAATGGTTAATGCATTGTAAGAGTTTTTCCTCTGCTTTTGATTTGTAATAGGTTCATTTTATTTAATATCCCATATAGTAGTTATTTCACTATTATTAGAAAATAATAAACAGCTGTTTTTTATTTCCATGAAATGGAATGAGTAAAAAAAGTCAGTATTTGTTTTGCTGTCAGTTTTCAATACAAAGTCCATTCAAATAAATGGGACCATGATCTTCCGCATGAATGGAATACGTGGGTATGTCAAAGACAGGTTATTCCCCCTATACATTTCTAAAATATTAATTGGGATTTTTTGAGTAAATCCTCAGTCTTCATTTTTAAAACTTGGAAATGATTCATTTAATTTAAACTTGTATTTGCTAATCTTGCAGATGACCCTAATTTTCTTCGTGATTTTCCCTTTTCATGTCAATCCTAGACATCAGTGTCAATTGCTAAATAGAGTTTGGTGTGTCCGTGTACTGTTTCTATTCACTAAATGGCTGCATAGATTTCCCTCTCATCTGGGATCACGTGAAATAGTAGTGGTTCTTCGATGTGATGACTTTCCATCTGAACAGGCGATGCATAGAAAGGCAGAATATACCACAGATGTTAGGCCTCACTCATTTGAAATTGTGTGACAACCTTGCTCAAAGTGCATGGGCTATGAGCAGTGAGAAATTGACATGTCTAGCTCCCTATAAACTTTCTCTCTCATTTAAAGAAAGAAGCCTTTTCAGGATTCCAGATTCTGATGAGTTTCTTCTCTAGCCTTTATACTTCCTGGTATGCCCCCAAGTTCCTTGGATGCAGTAGACCTGATATGGATGCACTGATTAGTGTAATAACTACACACTATTTTGTTATCATAAATAAAATTAGCTCATTCTTAATGAGTCATTGTTACAGCACTACATTTTGATCTTAAAATCATCAGTGGAGGTTCATACCACATACTACTGCAATTGTTCCTTGGTAATGATACAATGCCATAAATAACTAATGGTGCTTCCACTGTTAGTGTTTTCTTAATTTGGCTGTTTGTTTGGAGGAACTAGGGGAGTGGTAGGGAATATGGTCAAAGAACCCTCCTTCTCACAAAATACCTTCAATGGAGGACCCATAATTTGGTACTTTATTTTTTTCAGTAATGTACAATTTGATTCTTCTCTTTCTGCAGTCAACTGGAAGAGCCATTTGTAGGAAAAACTGATTGTAAGGCACTCAATATTTGAACAACTCTGCTCATTATTATTGTGAATTTTATGGCAGTCACTGCAGAGATACTACTTAAAAATGTAGTAACAGAATATAATAGGAATTTTAAGAACATACTGAGTTTCTAAGTATTAGTAAAATTGTTGAATAAAGAATGAAAATTAGGAATGAGAATAAAAATTGTATCCCTTTTTGTTGAATTCAGGATTAAATGTCTTAAAGAAAACGAAGTGCTTTCATATATTAAAGAATGCCAAACATTATAAAGGTTTTCACTAAAGGTTTAGAAAAAATAAGAAATTAACTGCATTTCTGTGTTCTATTGTAGGTTAAAATTTTTGAAATATGCATTTATGAATACATGCTGTGTTGTATATTGGATATGCTCTACAAATTATTTTGGTGTTGTTCCCTGGTCTATGTTGTGCAAGAGGTTAGACAAGATGTAATCATGCCTTGGAATCTATGAATTGTGTTATTTTTTCCCCCAGAAAAGGAATCCTGGATGAATACAGTCAGATCACCAGTCTTGTAACAGAAGAGATAGTGAATGTCCATAAAGAGATCCAGACTTCTGTTGAACAGATAGACCCTAATTCAGAGTACAGTAGCTTTATAGAAGCTCACAGGTATAAACTTTCCATTCTGGTTGTTTTATTCATTTTTACATCTGAAGAAGAAACCATTCTGTATTTAGCCTTCAAATGGAAAAAATGGTATATGCTTTGTTTGTTTTCAGTTGGGTTCTTATAAATTGCTGTATGATTGTAATGCTTTATCCTTATTGGTGAGATTGTCTGGTCTGTGCATCTCCATGCAAAGTACTCCACTTAGGAAGGAACAATATGTTTCACACATACAGACTGGGAAGCGACTGTCCAGGAAGGAGTACTACAGAAAGGGATCTAGGGGTCATAATGGACCACAAGCTAAATATGAGTCAACATGTGACACGACTGCAAAAAAAGCAAACATGATTCTGGGATGTATTAACAGGAGTGTTGTAAGCAAGACACGAGAAGTCATTCTTCCGCTCCACACGTGCTGATTAGGCCTCAGTTGGAGTATTGTGGCTAGTCCTGGGCACCACATATCAAGAAAGATGTGGAGGAATTGGAGAAGGTCCAGAGAAGAGCAACAAAAATGATTAAAGGTCTAGAAAATATGAGCTGTGAGGCACGGCTGAAGGAATTGGGCTTGTTTAGTTTAGAAAAGAGAAGACTGAGAGGGGACATGATAGCAGTTTTCAGGTATATAAAAAGATGTTACAAGGAGGAGGGGGAAAATTGTTCTCCTTGGCTTCTGATGATAGGGCAAGAAACAATGGGCTTAAATTGCAGCAAGGGAGGTTTAGGTTGGACATGAGGAAAAACTTCCCAACTGTCAGGATGGTTAAACACTGGAATAAATTGCCTAGGGAGGTTGTGGAATCTCCATCTCTGGGGAACTTTAAGAGCATGTTAGACAAACATTTATCAGAGATGATCTAGACAGTGCTTGGTCTTGCCTTGAGGGCAGGGGACTGGGGTTGAAGATCTCTTGAGGTCCCTTCCAGTTCTAGTATTCTATGAATCCATGATTCTGTGTACGTAAACTGTCCTAGGACACAGTTAAAAGATAAAACTTAAACTCAGCAATAAGTTTTTTTTTTTTTTAAAGAAAATACTAAATTCTAATAATTATTGTTAAAAACATATTATCAGACACAACTCTGGAGGCTAGAAATTTTGAGTCACAGAAGTGAGATACAGCAACATTAGGAATGTGTATGATGTTTCGAGCAAAGTTTATCTCAGGAATAAGTTTTGTTTGTTTTTTATGGATGTGATCTTGCCCATTTGTTACTCAGGCAAGTAGTCCCAGTAAGTTCTTGGAATTGCATGCATTTTTATTTTTATGTCAGTTACTAATGTATAGATTAATGTTCACATTACTTCATTCCAAACTTGTAACTTGGATCAGTTATTGTATATTCAACACTCAGATGAAGTTCCATTAAAAGCATTAGTTATGTAGAAACCTTAATTCAAGGTAAAGTCTTCCACGTAGTGTTCTAATGTGTTTTTAAAACTGCACTCTTATTTTGAAGTGAGCATGTTCCAATCTTTTTTTCAGTATTATTAAAATTTGCTTTCTATTGATATCTTTTTGGAAAGGAACAAATATTTAATGTCTGAGTAGACTTAGTGTATGTATGCGAATTCTGTGTAATACAAATCTTAGTTATTTTGAATATTTAACAGGTCACCAGAGAATGTAGAACAAGAAATAGTGTTTGATACATCTTTATTGGAAGAAAATGAAAATCTTCAAGCTAATGAGATCATGTGGAATAACTTAACAGCAGAAAGCTTGCAAGGAATGTAAGTATGTCTCAAAAAAGTGTGGGATCTTTTTTGACTGTTCAGAAAGATTCCCGGAATGACACTCTGTGTTGCTATGAAGTATAGAATGTCTGGCTTAGTATGAAGTGATGGAAACATTTACAAGCATGATTCAGAGCTCTTTTTGTTAAGAATATCAACAAATTGCATCATCACTGACAGGTTGTGAAATCTCCATCACTGGAGATATTTAAGAGCAGGTTAGACAAACATTTGTCAGGGAAGATCTAGATGGTGCTTGGTCCTGCTGTGAGTGCAGAGGACTGGACATGATGACCTCTTGAGGTTCCTTCCAGTTCTATAATTCTGTGAAATACACTTATGGAGAGAGAAAAATCAAACCTAAAAAAGATAACCAGTAAACTAGAAATCAAGCTCTTCGTAATTATGAATCAGCAGGGCAGCAAGATCCAGTTCTTGGGAAGCAGTTTTTTCTACCTTAAGTACTTGTACAATTTTCTGCATCTTTCAGTCTTTTAAAAACAGTTTAATTCCAAACTTCGCATGGCTTACAGTTCTCTGAAATCAATACCAAATTTATTTTAGTTGCATTAAACCTGTATGTAGGCAGTGTAAATGTTTGTTTCAAAATAGTGAAATAGTAAAGCATTTGTAACTCTCCATTCCTCTTTTAGTTAGTCTCTATATGGATTCAAAAGATGGGTGCATATGTCCCGGAGCCAAAAAAAATTGTGCAGCAGTGCCTTATTGACCAGCACATGCTCCATGCATTGTCTTTTTGTTTGCGGCCAAGTTTATAAGATGCCGCCTCAGTTCCTTCTCACCATTGTGTGGCTGGAGTTGGAACACCTCTTCCTCCATGTTCTGAACCTAGATAAGAGAGATGATTGTTCAGGCTGCCTTACAGAGTTGTAGATAGTGGTGTTTTTTTTGACAATGTATTAGTATTGTAGTAAGTTAGGTTCACTTTTGACCTTCTTTCCCCATTGGGGAGACCTCTCCGGACCCTGGCATGTCAACTTCAAAAGTTGCTTTATGTGAATGATGAGCACCACCTGTGCTTTTACTGCCGGGGCAGAGTCCATGTTGTTGCATACTCCTTGTTGCGCCATCCCATAGTGCCTCTTAATCAGCCTCCATACAGTCCTGTGCATTAAGTTCAAATGTATTGTCCTTGTTTAAAAAGCCTTCATCACTCAGCTGCTGCCTGCATATCTGACATGGTCTCCCTTTTTGTATACCCCATCCACCCTCTGCGCCATCATAAGTATCAGCCTGGATACTGAAGTGCAGATCACTCCTGAGAATCCATTTGACACTCACAAGTTATTTAGTGATGAGATGAATGAATCCTTCCATACCCTTAAGGTTTCTTACACCATTCTGATATCATTTGGTAATTACACCTCAGCCCCAAGACATTGGCAACAGAGGCAGTGCACTCATCAGCCACACTAGTCTGCCAGTGCCACCACTGCTTCATTGACCTTCCTGTATTTCCAGTTTAAACAGTGGTTTGGCTCCCAGGTTAGGACCTTCTCTGGTACCTCAGGTCATTTTTGGGGGGCTGTCTTGCCCTTTTTGTCCACAAATGGGGTAAGATCACCATGGACTGTTGGGCACTGAACATTATCCATCTGGGGAACTCCACTGAATGTTTCTCATCCTCCCCTCCCCCTTGTCATTCACTGCACAATGACCATGGAGATCCCTCCCACTGTAATCTTGTCTAACAGGAAGCTGATGCCATTCTTCAAAAGGGCACTATAAAGCCAGTTCCCCTCCATTACAAGGGCTGTGGCATCTATTCCTTCACCCTATCCTAGACCTCCAGCTGCCCAACAGCTTTATATAAAGAAATTCAAATTCCGGATGGTGACACTCCCCTTGATTATCACTTCACTTTGCTTTTCCAGGGACCCTGCTTTGTGGCTCCCAACATAACAGATACCTATTTCCACATTGACATTCACCTCTCTAACTTAGTCTGTTTTATGGTTGGATACTCCCATTATCAGCTCTCTTTTGATACTTCCACTGCTTTGTCTTGGCCATTTGGTATTCTCCTATCTATACAACTAGCTCCTTGTTGCATCATCCCACAGGTGCCCCTTATCAGCCTCCCCATAGTTGAGTGCATTAAGTTCAAACATCTTATCCATGTCTAAAAGGCCTTCATCATTCAGCTGCTGCCTGCATCTCTGATGTGCTCTTCCTTTTTGTTACCCCACCCACACTCTGATTTTCATCAGTGCCAGCCTGGACACTCACTTGGTTATCTGCTTTAAAAGAGGCTTCCTTCCATGCCCCTATGCTTCAAAAAATATTAACATTGTGAGCCGCCACCTTTGTCCTTGGATCTCTCTGTGTGAGTCCTTGCAATGAATTCTTAGTGAGCATTAATGTTCCTCATTGTGGCTACCTTGTCCTGTAACTCTCCAGCATGCTTCATGAGAGATTATACCAGCAGGCCCCTTTCACACTGGAGGCCCCTCTTCCTTTATTGGTACTTTCTGAGAATAGGAAATGCAGACAACAGTCTCTGCAAATCCACACCAAGGTCTGGGTACATTATAAACTTTTTGAGCTGGGGACTATATCTAGTTGACTGTTAATCAAGAAACCAAGCACACTTACGGACATAGCACAATTAAATTAGGGTAATCTATTTTTCTTTTGATGCATGTCTGATTGTTTCTGATGAGAATGGGAAATGTGTGGGGAGTGTCTTTCTCTTCAGTTGGGTGCCACGTTAGTAAGGGTTTTTGTGTGTGCGGCCCTTGAGTGATTTTTCTGTGGGTCAGTGGCCCCTGGCCCAAAAAGGTTCCCCACCCCTCGTTTAAAGGAACAAAGCTATGCCATTGCCTATCTTTTTGTCGTCCTTGCCAAAGTATGAAGGAGTATTTCCTTTGCTCTCCAGAGGCCAGGAATTGCAAGTGCCATTTATTTTGTCGCAGGATGTCCAAATGGAAGGTTCTTTGTGCACATCCTCTGTGCACCCACACTGTGCTGATGGTAATGTGTGTCTCTTTCAGGAAATGCAGTATAATTTTAGCAGTATAAGTTCATTATTTCCAACATGGTGGTGATTTGTAGTAATTCAGGCTGATGTCAGTTTCCGAAGGAGGGTGTATGAAATCAATATCCAGTTGTTATAGCTATGAGTGATCTCCTCCTGGTGGAAAACTTGATTGATATTATTGTTTATGCAGGATATCACCAAATACTAATTTTAGCCATAATTCTTTTAATAAATTCAAAGGCTGAATGGTGTTTATATAGTTGCTTCAAATGTGCCTTAAGTGTGGAAGCGGTCATCACATTTTAATAATATACAGTTATCAACAATGACTAGATGCTTATCTCAAGACTAGGCTAGGACACTCAAGCCCATGTTGGTTGTCTCCAATTTGCGTAGGTAGACACTAGTAATGAACACTTTAAGAGCTCACCTTTTTACAGCCTTTACAGACAAGTAATCTGAGAGCCAACTGCTGACTTCAGCTAAGAACTAGTTTTGAGCAATTTGGAAATGACCTCTTTACTTTCCTGAGTAGACAAGATTTTATGATTTGGCCACTTTCTTCATGTTGACACTAGTATGTTAAAGGTTACACTATGAGTGTATTACATCACGAAACAATTTTTGCTTTGTCAGAATCAGTTTTCATAAGTCATGGTTTTTCTTGTCAGCTACATTTTGAGCTCAACACTTTTATGTCTCTTGCTAGTTATATATTTTTTTATTTAAGGCTTTTACATAGTTGCTAATGCCACTTTATGTGACAAACTACAGAACATATAAATGTTCTTTCATTTCTACATTACATTACTGGGTGAAATTTAATTACACACTTATCCTCGTTATAAAATATTTTGTGTAGAAAAAATGGATCAGTTTTATATTTTAAAATAATGTAAATCAAAGTAAATACTTCATGGTATACATATAGTGGTCTCCATTTAAAGGTCAGTATTTACCGTGGTTCTGCTCTAAGTATAAAGAGAGACTGGTATTTGCTGCTAAGTGTTGATGGTTTAATGGAAGCTAATGTATATATAACATATATTTTAAACAGCTTCTGTGTTTGCATAATATTGTGTTAAAATGTTATACTTAAAAGATAGTGGGATGAATAAAAAGAGCAAAAAATAAATTACTTGTAGAGAATATTTGTTCTTCGTTGAGAGGCATCCCTGGGGGTGCTCCACATCAGGTGTTGAGCTCCCCAGCGCTTCTTGACAGATTTTTCTGAGCAATGTATTACCTCGCTCAGTACTATCGCGCATGCGCGCCCCCCCGCCCCCTTTCAGTTCCTTTCTACCGCTCCTTGGCTTCAGACGGAACTCTACCACGGGCCATAGGAGATGTTCTTGCTCAGGAGCGGCCCGAGGCTGGCTGCGGCAGCTGGTGCCCCAGGCGGAAGGCATGATCGGCGCCCCCGCCTGCACGGCCGTCAATGGCTGTGATGTAATCACGGGGCACCCCGGTGCCCTGTGACGTCATCATCAGGCGCCCGGGCCGGCAGCGCCCTAGGCAACTGCCTAGTCTGCCGAGGCTCACGGGCCGCCCCTGTTCTCGCTCCTATCACAGCATCAAGGAATCCCCTCTTAGACCATCCGCTGGGTGCTGGCCCCCCTCTCGCGTTACCAGGGGTGCAACACCTCAGAGGAGCGCTGCCTCAGTGCAGTGTGGGCAACCTGTTTACAGTCAGTAGAGCTATCCATGCTGCATAGGCCCCTCATTAGCCACAAGGACCACAAAGACCTGGCAATCTCTCCCACTTTACGTTCGCATAATTTGACTGATAACATACATCCTCGATCTCCATTCTCTGATTACTCTGACTTTCCCTCCCCCCTCTTTGAGGAGGAGGAATGTTTAACCGCTTTTTCACCTCAGCCATATATGGATTGCTCTACTTGGTCTGCTTATCAGCAACAACCAGATTTTCTTAGAGCACAAATGGCTCCCTGGGCTCCTTATTTTTGGATGCCACCACCTATGCTTTGCCCCCCACAGTGGCAAATGTTCAATCAACCACCTCAACAATATAAAAAGAGACCATGTAAGACGAAGCATATGGCGAAACCCTGCTCTCCTTTAAAACTGTCACCCCACACCTCTGTGAGGGGAACTGACAGTGAAAGCCATTGCTCTCTGATGTTGGCTTCTACATCTACATTGCATTCAAATGCAGCCTCAGCCATGGAGCAGGCTTTGTTATCACCTGCTACTCATACCACTGATGATCTCTCGTCTTTCCAAGATTTATTTAAAAGAGTTGTTATTGATTTGAATATATCTATGGAAGAAGTTCAGGTTTCTCAACATGAACTCACTAACATCCTCCAGCCCAGTACAGCAACAAAGATGCTTCCTATTAATCCAGCCATCTTGGAGCCTGCTAAAACCCTATGGCAAACACCTGCATCCATCCCACCAATAGACAGGAAAGACCATTGAAAATACTATGTTCCCCCCAAGGGTTCTCAATTCCTCTTTTCTCACCCTCCACCCAACTCCCTCATAGTAGACGCTGCACAGCAGAGAAATAAACAATAAAATCGTTCCACCCCATCCGAAAAGGACAATAAACATCTGGACACATTTGGAAAGAAGGTTTATGCCTCTTCAGATGAGTGGTGAACTATGCTGCTTTATTAAGTA
The DNA here is from genome assembly GCA_032595735.1 of Pelochelys cantorii. Classification (NCBI taxonomy): domain Eukaryota; kingdom Metazoa; phylum Chordata; order Testudines; family Trionychidae; genus Pelochelys; species Pelochelys cantorii. The sequence continues at coordinate 68,344,783 of CM064330.1, forward strand.
AATATGACTTCAATAATTATACAAAATTCAATACTTTTATTGAAGATATCCCTGACAGCAAAAAGGCACAATTTCAGGCTCTTGTTTCAGAAGGCCTGATAATATGGCGAATAGCCCTGCAAGCCTCACTTGACGCAGCAGACACAGCTACAAGGACTACGGCAACAGCAGTCACTGTGAGACGAGCCTCTTGGTTCAACTCTTCTGCATTTCCCTGCCAAGTGCAACCATCAGTAGAAGATCTTCTGTTCGATGGAGAAAAGGTATTTTCTGCAAAGACCAATGAACTGCTCCAATCGATGAAAGATTCCAGAGCCATATTGCGGTCACTCGGTATCCAAACTCCTATGACGAGACAGAGACAGTACAGGTACCAACTATATCAGAGACCTAGGTACCCACAATTCACTTACCAGTACCAGAGACAAGACCATGGCCTGTACCAACAGAGGGGGCTCAGAGGCAACACAGACGGTGCCCTCAGACTAATAACCCCAACCGCTCATCGCAACCCAGCAAGCAAATTTGAAACAGCAGTCGAGAGATGTAAAACTACACCACATGCACCAGAGCTTGAGATTGGTTCCAAACCTTTCCTATTTCGTTTATTACCTTTTCTTTCAAATTGGGTATCTATTACCACTGATAAGTGGGTAACTCAAACCATCTCCCTAGGTTATACCATCCCTTTTCTCTCCCCCTCCTCTCCCCAACCACCCACCCCATCCCTCTTCAGGGACCCCTCTCATGAAATCATTTTACAACAAGAAATTGACCACCTTCTTGAATTAGGAGCCATAGAATCAGTACCCCAAGAGTTCCATGGAACCGGTTTCTACTCACATTATTTTCTTGTAGAGAAGAAGACAGGTGGTTGGAGGCCGATCTTTGATCTTCGGTTACTAAATAAATACATAAGGAAACAGACATTCAAAATGGTCACCCTAAATACTATTATCCCAGCTCTGGAGTCTCGTGACTGGTTTTCTTCTCTTGACCTGCAGGATGCATATTTTCATGTATCCATTCACCCCCTCATAGACGTTTTCTTCGTTTCACTTTAGGTTTCCAACACTACCAGTACACTGTACTGCCCTTTGGTCTCTGCATTGCACCAAGGGTATTCACGAAGATGATAGTGGCTGTCGCTACTCACCTCAGAAAACAAGGAATCACAATTTACCCGTACTTAGACGACTGCCTTATCAAAGTGAGGACCAGTCAAGACTGTTATCAAGATAACATCACTGTGATAACCTGCCTTCAGTCATGAGGCTTCCTAATAAATTACGGCAAATCAACACTCACGCCAACCCAAACAATCCAATTCATCGGAGCTCAACTCAATTTGATCACAGCCACAGCCTCTCTACTGACAGACAAATTCACTCGCATCAGTCAACTCTCAGAATCGCTCCAAGAGATGCCAGTAATAAGGGTTTACGACTGCCTTCAACTATTAGGTCACATGGCATCATGCAATCCTGTGGTCCCAAATGCACGTCTCTTTATGAGATGCCTCCACGGTTGGCTCCGACGCAAGTACAAACCACACGTCCATCGTGTGAACAAAATGCTCACACGACCACACCCAGTGAAAGCATCTCTACACTGGTGGACAAAATCTTGTAACCTGTGCATAGCCATCCCCTTTCGAACCCTGGACCCCTCTGTAGTTGTCACCACAGATGCATCCCTTACAGGCTGGGGTGCCCATACAGAAGGCCACACAACACACGGCCTATGGTCTCCGGCAGACCTCATGCTCCATATCAATGCCCTTGAACTCAGGGCAGTTTGCCTGGCATGCCAAGAACTGTTACCCAATGTCACAGGAATACACGTAAAAATATACACAGACAACACTGCATGCATGTTCTATATAAATAGGCAGGCGGTGCCCGATCACGCACTCTATGCCTGGAACTGATAGCACTTTGGAATTGGTGTCTAGCCGGAGACATTCGCATATCCGCTTGCCACCTTCCTGGGATCCTCAATTCAATGGCAGATGCCCTCAGCAGAGCCCTGCCACAAGAGCACGAATGGGAACTCGACTATGCCCTCCTCACTGACATCTTCAAACAATGTGGTTTCCCAGATATAGATTTATTTGCTGCCTCAATCAACAAAAAATGCCCAGGTTATTGCTCCAGGGCGGGCATGGGGAAAGAGTCCTCTGGGGATGCTCTTGTTATAACCTGGAATGTGCTCCTACATTATGCTTTCCCTCGTTTCCTCTCCTCAACAGAGTCCTTGTAAAGATTCTGAAGGACAAAGCAAACGTTATCTTCATTGTGCCCTGCTGGCCCCGACAGCCATGGTTTCCCCTTCTACACAGGTTAGGAATACATCAACCAATCATGCTTCTGAACGATCCCAACATTCTCTGTCAACCAGGGATCATGTATCCTCACCCACAGTTTCGCACACTCCGTCTCAAGGCGTGGTACCTAGATGGTTCAAGGGCATAGAACTGCAGTGCTCTCAACAAGTCTGATGTCCTCTTACAAAGCAGAGCACCTGCAAAAAGAAAAACGTATATAAGCAAATGGGTTTGATTTGTTCACTGGGCAACCTCTCGTAACATATGACCACAAGATGCTCCACTTCCTGATATACTGGAATACCTGCTACACCTCAAACACTCACATCTCTCCCTCAGCTCAATCAGGGTCCACCTAGCAGCCACTGCAACCTTCCATGTAACAGTGGAAGACGCTACAGTCTTTGCATACCCAGTAACCAAGAGATTTTTTTAAAGGTCTCCAGGCTCTATACCCAGAGGTGGCACCCCCTCAAGGGCCTTGGGACTTACACTTGGTATTAACAACCCTCGCAAAACCACCATTTGAACCCACAGCAACATGTTCCCTACGCCATTTATCCTTAAAGACGGCATTCTTGATAGCAATAACATCAGCCCGCAGAGTGAGGGAAATGCCTGCCCTGATGGCAGAACCACCTTTCACGATATTTTTTAAGGACAAGGTCATGATGCGACCGCACCCAAAATTCCTCCCCAAGGTGCGCTCCCCTTTCCACTTGAATCAGACAATATACTTACCAGTATATTTCCCCAAACCCCACGCTAATGCATTTGAAGCCTAGGTGCACACCCTAGATGTCAGGAGGGCTTTCTCCTTCTACATCGACAGAACAAAATCTTTCAGAGCCTCTTCTCGACTTTTCATCTCCATCACAGATCACAGTAAAGGAAAACAAATTTCATCACAGAGATTGTCACATTGGATCTCAGAATGCATCGCTACTTGCTGTTTGCTAAACGACCTACCTTCACCAATTCCGATTTGGGCACACTCCACAAGGGCAGTCGCTACATCCATTGCTTACGTGAGGAAAATCCCACTGCATGATATATGTGCAGCAGCCACGTGGTGGTCAGAAAACACCTTTGCCAAATGTTATGCACTTACCTCAGGACCCTTCCAGCATACCAAACTAGCAAAAGCTGTACTACAAACGGCATACTTACTTGATCCGAAGTCCCTGCTTCCATAAGAAAATATTGCTTGTAGTCACCTGATGTGGAGCACCCCAGGGATGCCTCTCAACGAAGAAAAGGAGGTTACTCACCTTCCTGCAACTGACGTTCTTCGAGATTAGCGTCCCTGGAGGTGCTCCACTACCCTCCCTTCCTCCCCTCTACTTCGGAATGACCCTATGATAACATCTTAATATATTATTTGCCGGGTTCCGGATAGAGAAGGAACTGAAGGGCGGGGCGCGATAGTACTGAGGGAGGCTTGCGCGTGCTGCGCATGTGTGGTCCCTGATACATTGCTCAGAAAAACTCGTTGAGAAGCACTGGGGCATTCAACACCTGATGTGGAGCACCCCCAGGGACGCTTATCTCAAAGAACGTCAGTTACAGGAAGGTGAGTAACCTCCTTTTGTTCAGCTAGTAAAAAGAGTGAGTAGGAAGATGAATTGACACCCAGATGAGTTAAACAAATTTTCCATAAAGCAATTTTGTACAACTATGTATTCATCTTTATTTGAGATTGTTACATGTATGATGAGGAAGAATTCCCAAGTAACTTTACCAGATCATTAAAATAATCTGCCAACCCAGTATATGGAAGGGTGTTCCATAATGCTTTGATATGTCCATTTTCAATGTAAAGATGAAGAATTTGGAAGTTTATTATTATGGAAGCTATTGGAAAAGTTATTGCATCTGGTGAAATCAAGTTCTGCTTCTTGTTAGGAACAACCCCACAGCTAACAATGATTAAATTGATTGATGAGTTAGTAATAATAGTCTTTTTCTGAACCACTGTTGTTGAGAAGACAGATGCAGGTGCCCAGTAAAAAATATCCTGTGACAAACTGTAACCAGGGTGATGATATAATCCAGAGTTTGAGATACCAACAGTAGTAAGTCCTAAATGGTATCCAAACTTCAGATGATTATTTAGAACAAAAAAGAAGACTGAGCAAGAAAACTAACTCAAACTAATTTTTTCTTTGTTTGTGAACGCTTTATCTTGTTTTTCTCGCAAATGTGATTACTCTTCATTTTCTTACTCATGGACAGTTTTGCATAAGCTGTTAAACATCCAAACAGACCATTGAAAACATAGTAGTCTTTTATCAGGCTTAAAAAATTCTTTTGCTTCCAACAGTTCACACCCATATCTAAAGTGTACCCATATTATAAGGTATATTCACATAATAAACAATATAATAAAATTTTGCCAATGAAGGGAAACTAGAAAATAATTTGAGGATTGCTGGTTATCGTCTTAGACATACAGAGAAACATACATATTCATATGCGCACAAACTGTTTATATTGTGTGTTTGTGGTACATGCATATTTCTGATGTGTACAACTGACAAATTCTAGGTTGAAAACAGTAATTGAAGAATTGGTTCAGACACAGCGGACACTTTTGAACAAAGAGGAACTTGTATTGGAACTAGAAAAGAAAATAGAAGAATCTTCCACGACCTGTGGGAAAAAATCAGAGTAAGTGTGTCAGAGATATTGGAAGATGAAAATTTTAAAGAAAAAAGTTATTTGTGTTGTCATGCAGTTCTTATTTGGGTGATTTATGCATGTCTGTTCCACTTCACATTTGTGTGCTCCCAGTGCCCTACGGGATTTTTTCCCCTTAGCGTTAACTGTTATGGTGGCACATTTGCCTTGCGTTCACTCATGCTATGGAGTGCTGCCGTGACACTCCCTCTTCCCCCACATTCTTTCTTACCAGCTGTAATTGGAGCATGCCAACTTCTTTATCCAAGTTTCTGCCCCCCATTTTTTTTCTGTCTATTTGTATCTAATTAAATAGTGTGGGTGTGTGTGGCTGTTCTTGTTTAGTGCCACTCATTGTAGTTAGTCTTGGTTTTCTTTTTTGTTTCTTGGTTTTCTGACGTAGAGTCAGTCTTAGTGCAAATGCTGATGCTCACTCTTGAGCATGCCTCAATCCCCAGGCTTTAAGTTTTGTGTGGCTGCAAGAAATCTATCCTGGTGAGTGACCCTCACTGTAAGTGTCTGGGTGAGGGCCACATTCAAGAGCATGGCCCGATCTATAGAGATTTCAAGCCCTGTATAATAAACAGGGAAGTGACACCACGTCACCACTTGGGGAAAGATTGATGCTGCAGTGGTGGATCATCCGGCATTTGATACAATGGGTCTAGTGAAGATCTGCTACAGTGAACACGGAGAGGACCTTCTTAGGTGCCAGTATTCCTCCCCCATGCAAGGAGTAAGGGAAGTCGATGGGAGTGTTTCTCCCATTGGTCTCCTACTGTGAGGACAGTGCCGAAGCTTTGCTTATGGTACATTGACGCCAGTTATGTTTTTTATGTATCTGGAATTGCGTACCTTAAACCGACCTTCCCCCGTACTGTGGACCTGGATGCACCACATTTTTACAGTACAGATTGAACCTTTCTAGTCTGGCATTCTCTGGTCCGGCAACATCTATACTCCAGCAAGATTTTAGATAGTCTTGTGTGGCCAACTTTCCCGTGGTCCCATAAAGTTTGTTTACAGCTGCCAGTCCTGGCTCTCAGTGTCCTGTGCTGTTATTTAGCTCTAATTTACTCCAAATGGTTTCTTAGAGCCCACCAAGCAGAGGAAGTATTGGTAATGCAGATAGGCAATATTGAGCTCCTGTGGTCAAGCAAATTTTCTGGTTCAGCATTGGTCAGGTCCCGGGGGTGCTGGACTAGAGAGATTCAACCTGTAGTACTATAAAATAAATGTATAGTGGTGCTTCTCAACTCTGTATTGGCCAGGATATTCTTGCCACAAGCCAGGTTCCAGCTGATGCTATATATTTGTGTGTCTTAAAGCCCAGGTGCTCACAATACAGGTTGAATCTCTATTACCTGTGAGTGGTCTGGCAACATCCATGGTCCGGTACAGATGTTGCAGAACCAGCGTCTCGGTGGAGGGGCGGTGGCCAGAAGCCCTGCAGGCTGGGAAGTGTGGCAGCGGGGCTGTGTGGCGAGGCCGGGAAGCCCAGCATGTGGCACTGGGGCCATCAGCGTGCGGCAGGGGGCAGCTGGTCTCCGGCCGATAGCAAAAGCAGCGTTGGGAGGGGGCAGTGGCAGTGGGGGACAGGAAGACCACCTCTGGTTCAGTAAAATCCTGCATCTGGGGCTAGTCAGATCCCAAGGGTGTGAAGGACCAGGTGGGTCCAACCTGTAGTAAGAACATGTCTAAGATTTCTGGGGCACGTGGGCTCCATGTATGTGACCCAGCATGCCAGACTTAATTTCAGTTGCAGAGCTGGATGAAGTTAGTTTATTCTTCATCTCATCTGTTGGACACATTAATTCATGTACCTGCTGAAGTTGTAACCTTAGTAGATTGATGGAAGGATGTGCATGCAAGTTTGCTTTCTCTCTCCTTTTCCCACAACTATAGTGATGAATGTTTCATATATTGGTTGAGGGGCTCTCTTAGGGAACATACATGTCCAAGCACTGTGGATGGATTAAGATTTCACCCTACACATAAATGTACAAGAGTTATAGGCAGTTTGCCTGGCATGTCAGGTATTTCCAAAGATAGACCTGTTAACTATTTGATTGAACAAAAAATGTAGCTTGTTTTGTTCTAGGGACTGGCTGTCAGGTTCTTTAACAAATGCTTTTCTTCTGTCATGGAGAGCAAAGCTGCTATGTGTCCATTCCTCTGCCCCCAAAAGGGTTAGGTAAGATCAAGCAGGCCAGAGCTCTAATAGTCCTCATGGCCAGAGCATGGAGCTCTGTGGCCCTGTAGCCAGGAGCTGGACCTACTGCTGACTGCTTCCAGGGTGGAGCATGATGTCAGTGGTTTTCAAAGTGCAGGTCGCAACCCAGACTTATCTGGCCACCAAGGTCCCCACATGCTGAGCAAGGCGACCCAGTGCCTTACATTCTGTGATCCAGTATTGGGTCACTACCCATGCTTAGAAAAGCACTGTTTTAGAGGGTTTACCCAATTGTTTGTTTCAGTTGTGGACAGAAAGGGTCCTCAGGGTATGTCCACATAGCAACTTGGGCTTGTTGGGCTCAGGCTGCAGGGTTGTATCACTGCTGTTCAGCCTGAGCCCAGAGTCTGGAGTCCTGGTGGGGAGGGCATTGAGTCTTAATTTTAGACAAGCCTGGAAGTCTGCATAGCAGTGAAACTGCCCTGAAGCCCAAGCTTCATGAGCCTGAATCAGGTGGCTCAGTCAGCTGTGGATGTCTAGCTGCTTTGTAGACATCTCTTCGGTTTCTTCATAACCGATTTCATTGTGTATTTCATCCTACATACATTTGAGCTGTGATGTTGCCAGCCACCAAGCTGAGTTGCTTACTCTACATGAGTCAAGCAACTTTTATTACTTTTCCATCTTAAGTGTCCGTAAGAGACATTTATAAGGTTGCAATATGGTCATTTGTGCATATTTTTATGGTATGCTATACTGTATTCTGGGGATGATGCCAAATTCTGCAACCAGTTCTTCAGTTCTTATTCTGGTAGGTTTGAAAATTTTTCCTCTGTTTGAACTGCTGGTTAGTCACCTAAAGTAGAATGCATGTACACGAACTCTTGAAGAAGAACAACTATTAACCCTCTTCTGTAACTGTTACTCTTCCAGATATGTTGCATGTGTTCATTCCATGACCTACCCTTCTTCCTTTCTCTGTTTGAGTCTATCTGGCATGAAGGAAATCAGGGTTCAGAGCAATTTTACCCATTATGCCATTGATCAGTAGTGTGAGCATCTTGAAAGTTCAGGTGCTGCCCAAATATTGTTAAGGGAAAAACATCTTTGGCTCCAGAGCACTGGATTCACATACACCTGATGGGGAATGGACTATGCACAGCCCATCTTGAGCAATAGCAGTTATAGATAAGATTTGTAACTTTTGTTTTTTCCCCTAGAACTAGTTTATGAAAGTATCAGAGGGGTAGCCGTGTTAGTCTGAATCTGCAAGAACAACGAGAAGTCCTGTGCCACCTTAGACTAACAGATTTATACACAAAAACCTGTAGGAGAACACTTCAATCTTCCTGGACACACAATAGCAGATTTAAAAGTAGCCATCCTGCAACAAAAAAACTTCAAGAACAGACTTCAAAGAGAAACTGCAGAGGTACAATTTATCTGCAAATTTGATACTATCAGTTTAGGATTAAACAAAGACTGTGAATGGCTAGCCAGCTACAAAAGCAGTTTCTCCTCTCTTGGTGTTCACACCTCCACATCAGCTGCTAGAAGTGGGCCTCATCCTCCCTGACTGAATTGACCTCATTATCTCTAGCCTTACTCTTAATTGGAACTCTTTTCTTATGCCTGTATATTTATACCTGCCTCTGGAATTTTCACTACATGCATCTTACGAAGTAGGTCTTTGCCCACTAAAGCTTATGCTCCAATAAATCTGTTAGTCTATAAGGACTAACAGGACTTCTTGTTGTTCTTTATGAAAATACTTTAAGCATTTTTGTTTGTATTTGATTAGCTATACTATCCCAAAATATTCCCAATAGAACTATTGGCTGCCAAGTTTTAAGTGTAAAAACTGAGAGTTGAGCTGTATCCTTTAAGGACTATTTCTAATTGTCAGTAATGTCCATAAATAGAATCCCTGATTGTTAGTGTATATGCATCCAGGTAGCAAAGCAGAAATCAATCCAGATCCTCCGTTCTGCTTAACAGATCTCATTGTACAGTATGGCTGTGAAAAGGAATTTCCTGAGCTACACTACTCGGGTATAATTTGTTTTGCTCTGTCTCCACATTTGGAGCTCAGTAGGGTACCTTCTTTACTCAAGGCATCTTATTCCAAATACTGAGCATTAAAGTAGTTCACTGAATATTATACAGAATATTCATAGCCTGTAATACTAAATAGTTTTATAAATAAAGCAAATCAGTCATAAAAATCAGCCGTTTTTGTATGTTAAGCTAAATGGACTCATCAGCTCTTTTTAAGTTCTGATTATAGAGCTTTGAACATTACTTTGAAATTGAAGTTTTAAGAACTGATAAATAGAATTGGAGTTGTACTTAGTTCCCTTTCCCCCATTGTTTCCATCCTCAGACAAAATTTAATTGACTCTGATAGACAGATATCATTATTTTATAACAACAGTGAACTTGGGTATAATAGCTCAGATATTAATCTTAATGAATAAACAATGAACAAATAATACTCCTGCCTTACTATGAGCTCTGAGAGGACTTAAGGTAGTTGTCTTAATGCATTAGATATTATTTCAACATTATCAAAAGCTTTAGATGTTTGCCTTTTCTGCTGCTTTCCACCACTCTAATTAATTTCCAGTTAGCTCAGTTCTACTACTTTAATGAGATCCTTCTACTTCTGGTGAATCTGTGTGAATGCATCTTACTATCTTTTATTTTCATGAGAGGATCTTAACAGAGTTTCTGAAGAGTTCAAGCAGTGTTGTTTTATCTACATAGATTTAAATTCAGTGTATTCACCATTTTCTTGTAATTTGTATTTGTTTTTATTTATTACTAATAAATTACATATTAAATGCTGTAGAAACGTAGATGAAAGTGTTTACCCCAAGAGCTTACAATCTTAACCAAAAAAACCCCAGATTTTCCTTCTCCGATCTTGATTCCTCAGTGTGTCATGCTAGCCCAGCTTATATGTATGTGCACACAAAAAATGAACAAGTTTCAGAAAAAGAGATAATAAAATCTTTGCTCACTAGCCAAAATTAAAATGCACATTTTAGGATTTCCATGATTGAGTATACCTTTTTTCCCCCTATGCACGCTACACAAGATGAAACATACTAGATTTGGTGAATTTTGAAGGATGAAAAAAGAGTGGGCATTTCCTTAATTCCATTTCCATTATTTCCATACTAATGGAAAAGTTTAAAAACTCTGTTTACTAATTGTGTAGTTCCTTGGAGAAAGAAAGGGTAGTGACATGTCAGTTCACTCCACTTTGTTTTTATTACCCTTCTGCTTTTCAAAGCCTTGTAATATTTGAGTTGTTCACACATTGAAGGACTTAGAGCAGCTAACACGTTGGAGTTTTCTTTCTGTTTTTCAAAGAAGAGCTCACTTGGGTTTCCTTTGTTTGAGATACGTGAGTGGGAAAGGTAGAAAAGAGAAACCAAATTACCAGTAACAAAAATGTTTTCTCCAATATTGTTTCAAAAGAAAAACTCATTTTAAAATCATGTGTTCAGTTTGTATTTGCCCTTTTCTCTTCAGCATTGTGCTTTTGCTGAGCCAGAAACAAGCACTGGAAGAACTCAAGCAAACAGTTCAGCAATTAAGATGCACTGAGGCAAAATTTACAGCCCAGAAAGAACTTCTAGAACAAAAAGTTCAGGAGAATGATGGGAAAGAGCCACCTCCAGTGGTAACTTATGAAGAAGATGACAGATCAGTCACTTCTATGGTAAGTCCCCGTGCTTATATAACTAAATCATACAGCCGCTCATGCTATTGAATTGCTTATTTTCGGTGTCAGAGGCCCAGATGCTCAGCAGAGAACATGATATAGTTGCAGGCAGCCAACTGAGAACTTGTCTCCACTTATGAGGAGATTGGTGCTGTGGAGATTGATCTCCCAGGGGTTGATTTTAATGGGTCTAGTAAGGACTAGGGATGTTAGGTAGCGATAAATTGAATAGTTGTGTATCTGCACAAAATATTATTGGTTACATGACTTTTCAGTAGTCCCAGGGGCAGGGCCAGCAAGCTATTGCACTCCTGGTTCCACTCCTGGGGAGCCCCCTGTCACTATGCGCTGTTGCCTCTCTATCAGAGGCAGCAGCGTGGGGTGGCTTGTGGGAGCTGGTCTGTGAGGGGTTGCAGCAGCCTTTGCCACAAGCCAGGTTCCAGATGATGCTATCTGCAAATGGATGGAAAAGATCCGCATATTAGAATGTCACACTCGTGGATCTGTGTAATTGGCACAGGCAGGCCTACACGTCAGTTCTTTCCTACTGAGAACTCCAAAAGATGGGTAGAAAGGTGGGTAATTTGGTGTTCACTCCAAGAACTTTTTCATGTATTGCCACCTGCATCTAGTTTTGTTATGAGCAAGTGATACTCCTTGTGAGTCTCATAGAATAGAATAGATATGAGCAAGCCCCTGAAGAAGAAAAAAAAAGTTACCTACCTTTGCGTAACTGTTGTTCTTTGAGATGCTTTGCTTGTATCCACCTTCCTACCCATCTTTTGGAGATCTCAGCAGGAAAAAAACTGAGGGGTAGGCCTGCCTGTGCCCGATACACAAGTGTGACATTCTACAGGGTGTAACTGCTGAACCTGTTGGTGTTGCTAAGACAAAAATCTCCAACACATATACCTAGAATGGAATAGACATGAGCAACACATCTCATAGGATAAGAACATAAGAATGGCCATACTGGGTCAGACCAAAGGTCCATCTAGCCCAGAATCCTGTCTGCCGATGGTGGCCAATACCAGATGCCCCAGTGGGACAGAATACAATAGGTAATCCTTGTGTGATCCCTCCCTTGTCACCCACCCTCCAGAGAAACAGAGGCTAGGGATACCATTCCTACCCATCCTGGCTAATAGATTCATGGAGGTTAGGTCCATCAGTGGCTATCTAGCTCTTTTTTGAACTCTGTTAAAGTCGTAGTCTTCACCTCATTGTCTGGCAAGGAGTTCCACAGGTTGACTGTGCGCTGAGTGAAGAAAAACTTCCTTTTGTTTGTTTTAAACCTGCTGCCTATTAATTTCATGTGGTGACCCCTAGTTCTTTTATTATGGGAATAATTAAATAACTTTTCCTTATTCGCTTTTTCCATACCAGTCATGATTTTGTAGACCTCAATTATATCCCCCCTTCGTCTCCTCTTTTCTAAGATGAAAAGTCCAAGTCTTTTTAATCTCTCTTCATAGGGACCCATTCCAAACCCCTAATAATTTTTGTTGACCTTTTCTGAACCTTTTCCAATGTCAATATATCTTTTTTGAGATGAGGCCACCACATCTGTCACACTCAAGATGTGGGCGTACCATGGTTTTATATAGAGGCAATGCGATATTTTCTGTTTTATTCTCTATCCCTTTTTTAATGATCCCTAACATTCTATTTGCCTTTTTGACTGCTGCTGCACACTGAGTGGATGTTTTCAGAGAACTGTCCGCAATGACTCCAAGATCTTTCACTTGAGTAGTTGTAGCCAAAGTAGTCCTCCTCATATTGTGTATATATAGTTGGGATTATTTTTTTCTAATGTGCATTACTTTACGTTTATCAACATTGCATTTCATTTGCTATTTTGTTGCCCAGTCACTTAGTTTGGTGAGATCTTTTTGAAGCTCTTCACAGTCTGCTTTGGTCTTAATCGTCTTGAGTAGCTTGGTATCATCTGCAAATTTTGTCAGCTCACTGTTTACCCCTTCCTCTAGATCATTTATAAATAATTTGAATAGGGTGGGTCTCAGGACAGACCCTTGGGAAACCCCACTAGTTACCTCTCTCCGCTCTGAAAACTTACCATTTATTCCTACCCATTGTTTCCTGTCTTTTAACCAGTTATCAATCCATGAAAGGATCTTCTCTTACCCCATGACAACTTACTTTACTTAAGAGCCTTTGGTGAGGGACCTTGTCAAAGGCTTTCTGGAAATCTAAGTATGCTATATCCACTGGATCCCCCTTGTCCACATGTTTGTTGACCCCCTCAAAGAACTCTAGCATATTAGTAATAATGATTTCCCTTTACAGAAACCATTTCCCTTTACAGATACTACAGATAATAGTTATCAAAAGTAGGTAACCATTTTTTTCCGTTTTGAATCAATTAAATAGATTGTTTGAATAACAAGCTAAATTCTACTGAGCAACCTTCACTAATCAGCCTTGCTTTCCTTAGGATGAGTTGGTGAAGTATGTTAGTGTAGACATAAAATTAGCATAAAAATACTGAAGAACGAGTTTAAAATAATTTACTTTAATTTCTGATCTTTCTGTTCGAAACCTATATTCACAGACACCCATTCCTTTGCAATATGTTTGCTAAGCTCTTACATGCTCTTTACATTTCAAATAAACTTTTTATATTTTATCAGAGAACCTGTGGTATAATTTAGATGTGCATAAGTAAAATAAGATAATTTGTCTTCCGATAGAGGAAAAAATCCACTTGGCTAAATTTTGTAAAATCTCATACAGTGTTAAGAACAATGATTATATTTGATGAGCAGTGTTCCCTCAAGTCTCTCCCATCCATTTGCAGATTTTGTTGCATGTATTAAATTCATTTCTTATGTGCACCAAGGCATGTGTGAATGTGTACCACCAGTAGAAACAGAACAACATAGTGGTGGGCACTCTGCTATCAGTTGGGCAATAATATTGGTTCTGCAAAGCTTAAGTGTTGCAAAAGGGCATTAGCATTTAGGTTTGCTTTGATGGATTTGGTTTTGCACTCATGGAAGATGGCTGTGAATTTTTTTAATGTTGAGTTTCAAGATGTCATTTACTCTTCACAGTATGGCAGCAGTGCAGGAAAATGACACATGATCTAATGAGTTCTCTTGATTCTGAATACTAGCTCCCTTCCCCCCTTCCTTTCTGGTCCTCCCTTATAGCCTTCCAGTATTGCCTCTTCCTTCTATTATGTATTATTTACGCAGCATTGGAGATATAGATGATGTTTTACAAATGAGCAGATAGGGATCTGTCCTAAGAAGTTTACATGTAAATTAGATACAACATGGCAACAAATGACCAAAAAAAAAAAAAAGAGAGAGAGAAAGAGGGGAGAATAGGAAGGACTAGAATATTGACAGAAAGAGATAAAAAAATAGTCCCTTTGGAACAAACAGTCTTGTTAATTCTTTCATATAATATAAGACAGGTAAATTAGGGGATGAATTCTTTTAAGGAATCAGTGGAGGTGAGTGATGGCAGACTGGCCTGGAGCGACACCACCATCCTCTCCCCCAAGTTTCTAAAGCTTAGAATGTCTGGATCTTGCATGCATGTGTGTGTTGATTGTATAGCATGTTGCCCATCTCAAAAAGTAAATAAATGTTCATTTTTTTTTCTTTTTGCTGAAACAAGAACATAATGACAGTTAATGGTAACTTTTTGGTATGACTCAATTTTTATGAGTTACTATTCAAAAACAAGGATTAGAGTTAAAAGTTTGCATACATCAAATCTGTGGAAATGGTTTCTCATTTGATTTGTGTGAAATTTCATGTGCTCAAGACCCTCTGTAGCCCACAGGGTAGAAGATGTTTTGACAAGTTTGCTGAATAGAGAGAGGCTTAAAAAGGCTCAAAAACTTTGTTGAATTTTGTGAGATCATGGAAATAGGCTTTGAGTTGGAAACAAATGAAATTCATGCTCCTCCCTTCAAACTGTGGGGCAGACATGGGGATTCTATAAACCTTTAATAGCTGCAGTTTTTACCTTCACCTCTGGAGTGGCAGCTACTGTGTGAGGTACCCCAGATATGTGTATCTGAAGCTCAAGTAGCTAAGTCTTCGACCTGTTTGCTAAGGTGCTGTCTTATTTGGAGTCAACTTAGTGCTCTTTTCTTTAGCACGTAGAGAGAGTGAAACATGTGCGTCCTTATCAATCTGCAAAGCTTACATGGTACAAAAGGCATTGGTTTTTCTTTACTCTCATGTGAGGAAGTGGCTTAGCCCACAAAAACTCGTGATACTATATGTATTTGTTAGTCTCTAAGGTGATACAGGACTGCTCATTTTTTTAAAGTTACAGACTAGCACTGCTACCCCTCTGAGGCTTTTAAAAAGGCATTGGGTGAGACCTCAGCAGAGGGGGCAAATTGCGCTGATTAGAAATTTTGAAAAACTTGTAACAAGAAAAATTGTAACTTGAGTTTAATTTTTATGTTCCTATCCTATTCAGTGTATCTCTGGCTTACAGGTGCAACTTTTTCATAAACTGCCAACACTTTTTAAAAGTCAATTCAGTATCAGCAAAACTGCTAAAGTAGGCATTGATAAATGCACTTCTGTCAGTTGTGATAAAGGTAATCTAAATCACTTCAGATATCCTGCACATTGAGACAATAAAGCTTAGTCAATCTAAAGGAGGAGGAAAAAAGATGAGACAAAAGTTTATTTAGATAAATGGCCAATCTGTCATAATAATTAGCAGGATTTCTATGATAAAAATTCCTTTAAATTATGCAGCTGCTGAGTAATCAATAATGGGCTTTTATTTCACAGCTGTAGCTCTGCCAGTCATCTTTAAATGGCTTGACATCTTTTTGGTGTTAATCATTCAGGAGGATCATTATTTCTTCAATTATAAACCCATTTAGGTCTGTCATCTTCATCATAGAACAGGTCAGCCCAAATGTTTTCAATTTAGCTATTTATTGCTCTTGAAAAATTAATTATAAGGACTTTTTTTGAAGTTGCCTTCTTAAGAACAACATCATATTTTATCAGCTTGCATTGTGAGCAAGCATGTGTTTTTGCATATAGAATAGACTTAATATATGTAGCCACAAGCTTTTTGTCCTTACTCTTTGAACTTTAGCACAATATGATATACAGAATAGATGTATTTATTACTAAAATAACATGATGTGTTTTATCTGTAATGCCTAATTGGAAGCTCACTATGTAACCGAATCATTAATCAGAGGAATAGGTCAAAAGCTGTTTATTTTGTGGGGTTTTTTTTTAAATAAAAAAGGGGAAGAGTTCTGTAACACATTATTAAAAGGTGTCTGGTATTTTGTGTAGCATTCTCTGAGACTTTTCAAGCAATGGATTGCTAATTATACCTCTTTCTGTAACTTCATAAAATGTGAATGTATTCCTTTCTTGTGCCTTCACTGTCAGAAGATTCTTTAAATATTCTTTTGTTTCCTCATATCAGATATCCTCATTTTTGATTGTGAGCTGTTTGTGGTTTTTATTTTCAAAATATTCGTTGTTTATATTTATTAGGCTCAGATGCAAGTATTTTATGTGCAAAAGAAACTACTAGATATATTGACACATGGCAAAATCTAATTTTTGGTTTCTCCTGACTGTAATGAGATTACAGAACTTTAGCTTTACATGGAGAAGATTATTTTTATAGTTTTAGGAGTTGGTTCCCAGGATGTAAATTTAAAATGAAATAATTGAGCAATATTTTGAATTTCTAACGTTTTCCAGCATTACAGTTGGGAATCTCTGGTCATAGAAAATTGTACCAGTATGCACTAATGTATTCTTTTACGGAAAAAGACTCTTTGTGGGCATCCATTAAAGTTCAGTAACATCAAAATCACAGGAAAGTAATAATTATTTAGAAAATAGAAATAAGCGAAATACTGTTTTTTTTTAAATTGTCTAAAACCAGAATATATTTGTCAAAATTCGATACATGGTTATATGATATATTTAAAAAAATAAGGAAAAGGAAAATATAGGTGTTAACATGCACTGCTGTGTCTCTTTCTCTCTCCATATACAATAGAGAGAGAGAGAGGCAGCAGTGCATGTTAACACCTATATATTTACCATGTACCTGTACACTTAAAGCCCAGATCAGCCTACAGATTACTATATTATATTACTATACTATATATGTGTGTGTGTGTTACACTAAGTTAAGTTACTATTTATATAATTATTGAGCAATTTTATTTTACAGATAAATAATTTTGAGTTAGATTTACAAAAGTGTGTGTGTACATAGATATATATCTATCTCCACACACACACACACTCTCTCTCTCTCTCACACACACACACACACACACACACACACACACACACACACACACACACACACACACACACACACACACACACACACACACACACACACACACACACATGCTCATGAAGAATGTTGGATTTCCAGCCTTAGAAACTTAAGTCCTGTGTTTATCCAAGAACAGGCGCAGCATGGACCAAAGTCATGCATGGCTTCCCACACTACCTTAATGGTGGGGCCACATCCGTGTCCTTTTTGTATTGTGCCAGCAGTGTAGAGGGGATTAAAGTTGTCTTAAAGGGTAACTGGGTATTTTTCTGTCTAGGATGGTTTTAACTAATTGTTCTCTACTCTCTTCATTTTGTGACATGCATGAAGCCCTTTAAATTGTTGCCACAGTCCCATACAGCACGATCCAGGCAGCAGTGAGGGCTGGGTGGGAGAGGCTTCCCTCCATCCACAACCTTTCCACTTGAGGCCCCGCCCCTTCTGGTGACCCAGAGCACTGCCTCACCTTGGCTATGGCCCAGTGAAGTCTGTCACCATCCCTGCTTGAATCAGAGAGATGACAGGAGCTGTGGCCAAAGTTCTATCTGGCAGACATCCGTATAGCCTTGGGGAGACAGATAGGTAGCTCTGCACCGTGTGCCTTACCCCCATCTCACCAGAATTTGTCTCCATGTCTCCTTGCTGATCCTATTGAGGTGCTAATTACGTTTTTTTAATATAAATATTAATGGAAACAAAAAGTTCAGGAAACTTCAGAAAGAGCCTAAGCCACAATTTGAAGATTTAGTTTTTGCTTGCATTACTTTTTTTCCTGATAGTCTCTAAGCAATCCTTTAAACATAAACCTTTAAAGCTGCAAGAAAGAAAATAAATGAGTATGACACATGTTCACTGCCTATTTTTATTTCAGTTTATTAAAAAGTAGCCATTTATTGTTCATATTCTGTCATCGTAAAGTAAAACTCCAATAGTCCGGCATCCAGTTGTCTGGCACTCCTGATAGTCCGGCATCAACTGGAACCCGGAACTGCTCAGGTCAGCCGCTCTCACGGCTGGGCTGCTGTGAGCTGCATGTGCACTCACGGCCCGCGCTGTTCCTCTCATGGTCCCCAGTGCACACAGCGTCCAGCCTGCATGTGCTAGCAGCCGGCTGCTTAGCACAGGCAGCTGCTTCAGGACCCGGACATAAGGTTGGGGGAGAAGGGGGATTGGCTGACAGCAGGGAGGGGAGGTGTTTGACGAAGGGAAAGGGAGGGGAGGGCGACTGGGTTGCACACGGCGTTCTGGCCAGCTCATTGAAAAGCTGGCCGCTCAGTGCACGTGCCCCAGCGCCTGGAAGGAGACGTGCGGCTGGACTGGCAGCTCCGGGACCCGAGCATAACGTGGGGGTGGGAGGGAGGGGGATTGGGTTGGGAGTATGCCCCCTTATAGTACCTCCTGGTACTCTGGCATATCCGATAATCTGGCGCCACCTAGGTCCCAAAGGTGCAAGATTATCGCAAGTGTACTGTATAAACAAATGTGTATGTATCTTGTGATAGACTTTGGTAAAGGTAAGGTACTAGGGAATTCTGCAAACACTGCTTGGCTTGGTCGAATGACAGGAATAGTCATCTGACAGCCAGACCAGGCAGTATCAGGGCCAAAAATAAAACATTTTCAGTACAGACTGCTTATAGCTCTAATTATTATAAAATAAATTACTTAAGGAGAATCTGGAAGTTACATAATTTTTTTATGTAAAGGAATAACAAAATCTCAATTTAGATTTAAACTTACTAAAAGTGATGTTAATTTTTTCTGTCAATATTAATATAAAATATTGTATGTGCAAAACCAACATTTTAAAAGCAGTTTTAAAATGTTGTTTGTTTTAAGAATGTAACGTTTTAAAAACAAAACAGAACACATAAGGGCAATGTGGTGTGATAAGAGGACCGTGCTTCTTCGGGTCCACTTTAGAACATGCATTGTTTGGTTATCTCATCATGGCCACATGGCTGGAGGAGTTTTATCTTGCATACTGCAGGATTGCATAGGAGGCGTTGATAGATTTTTCTATACCAATATTCAATTTGTTAGATAAGAAGAATTTGCCAGAAGATGGAGCTAAGTGCCAGAAAAACAGTATTCATCATCATCATGATTTTAGAACAAAAATGGCTAATCATAAAGTACTGAAATGTATGGAAAAAGAGTAGGTTTACATTTTTTTAACATCCAAATATACCTGAGGCATTCTTTGCTATTTATATACTGAGTGAAAATCATCTATAGTAAAGAGCACTAGTACCAGGTTCTTTTGTAACAAGCATAAGAACTGTGCAACAGGACTGCATCTGAAAGCAACATAAAGTCACTAGTCACTCTGTAAATACTAAAGAAAGCGTCTGTACATCTGCCTGCATATATCAGGATAGGATGTTCAGGTGCTGATAAGAGCAAACCAGGGGAAAGGCTTCAAGGCCTGTGGGTTTATTCATCTAGAGATTGCAGCACCACAAACCGGTGCCATAGAGGAGCTGACATTGGAATAACAACTGTGGTGGGAAAGACACAGGAAAAGCTATAAAACTCCCATTTTACTAGCTCCTGGTTCTGTGGATAGATTTCACTCCTACATTCCATCCAGAATAGCATCCCAACATTACTTAAGTAGTTTACAGTGAGGTAATAGAGAATAAATGTTCAATTGAGATGTCTTATATCAGGGGTCAGCAACCTTTCAGAGGTGGAGTGCTGTGATTTGAGTTATTCATCTCTATGTATGGATCCGAGTGCCGGTGATACTTTTTCAAGTCAATGATAGTCCTACTTACAGCAGCTTCATTAATAAAGAAAGATGCAGATCTTACCATTTAGTGCAGGGGTCAGAAACCTTTCAGAAGCGGTGTACCAAGATTTAACTTACTCATGGATCTATATGCCGCGGGGGAGGAAAGGGCAGGGCAGGCTGGGTATGTGACCATATTTTCTAAACCAGCTGCAGTTAGTGAGAATGGTTTAATTTAAATTATGAAACAGATCAAGCGTTTTAACTTTGTCATGTTAGTTTATCAAGCTTAATTTTAAATTAAGTAAAATATTAAGTCCAACACAAAAGGATTCCATGTTTTCTTTATTTATGGCAGGGGTGGGGAACCTTTTTTCGGGTGAGGTCACTGACCCACAGAAAAATCAGTTGGGAATTAAACAAGTGAGAGGCAAAAAAACTCCTCTAAAAACCTCCAGCTCTCTCTGATTTGGCCCTCAACTGAGAAACCTCACTCCTCTGATGCCCCAGCCTCATGGGGTGAGGGAAAGGGAAGGAGGGGATTGAGGTTCAAGGCCTCCCATAGACCAGATTTACTTTTCTGGGGTTCTGGAGTTAGTGGATTTTATGGACCCATTAGACTCTGGGGTAGGGACAAAAATGAGGAGCACAGTGGGAGACAGAGCTGCCAGCAAGTAGGATAGGGATGGGGTGCATAATCTGGAAAGGAAGTAGGGTGTAGAAGAGAGAGAGGTTGCAAGGTTTGGGTGGGAGGTAGAGTGCAGAAGCAGTCTGGGAGTGGAGTGTCTGTCCAGGTAGAGGGAGCAGGAGCAAGGGAGGGTGCAGAGAGTGGCCAGGAAAGATGGTGCAGCAGCAGTGGTAGATGCAGGAGCAGGATGGGGGTGTCTGTCCAGGCCAGGGGGGAAGGTGTCTGGCTGGGAAGGAGAGTGCAGGAACAAGGGCAAGCTGTTTGTCAGAGCAAGCTGGGGGGGGGGCTTGATGAGGGGAGTCAGGGGATTGGCATGTGGGGGCATCTGAGCATGAGGGAGGGAACTTACCTGGCTTTGCATTGCCTTGCAGCAATGGCTGCAGCCATGCTGTCCCGGGCCACCCCAAAGGGAGGCCCTGCTGCTGCTAGGGCCTGCATGGTCCAGGGCCAGCCACAGATGCCCTGTTGCCTCATCCAGATGGTTTGGGGCTGGCCCCAGAGGCACCGCTGCCACTGCTGTGCGATTCTGGGCCATCCCTGGACTGCATGGCCATGGCAGAAGCGCCTCCAGTCCCGGCTAAGGGGCCACTGAGGAGCCTCAGCCCCAGCGCTGCCTCCTCCCACTGCATCCTAACCTGCTTCAGGAAGTGCTGGGGCTGACGGGGAAGGGAGCGCGCTCCAGTGGCTGCACGGGGGAAGAGGGGTGGGGCTGAGCTCCCTCCTGTGTGCTGCTGAAAATCAGCTTGTGTGCCATAAGTGGCACTCGGGCTGTAGGTTGCTGATCCTGCATTTCTATTGCCTTTCTTGTTATAGTAGAAACTAGCACATTTACCCAGCGTTGCTTGGATCCTTAAGGAGGGGTGGGGAGCTGGGGACGGGAGTGGAGGGGTGTAGGAGTCGGGGTTGGGGAGTGAGGCAGGGGACAATATGTCTGCATAGAGAGGAGGTGGGGGGAGGCGAGATTCATACCAGGGCTGCTTACTTTTTCCCTTCCTGTCTGTATTAGGGAGTGAGAACAAAGTGCATAACTTGTCTGCCCCCTGCGCTCCCCAGCCAGAGTGAGAAATGCAGCAAACTGCACTTTCCCCACACTTCTTGACAAAGGGGAACAGTCAGCAATGTCCCCCTATGAATTTTGGGGTGGGAGAGAGCTTCAGCAGTCTTGTAATGGGGTGGGGAAAGGTTGCCCCCAGCCAGCCTCTTTCACCTGCCTGGTGATTCTGTCTCTCTTCTTTATTGTTTTATGAGAAGCAATCCCATCCCAGGCACAATCAAATTGTTGTATTGCTTTAAGTTATGATAAGAGAAAGCTGTGTACTGGTTAAACCTCCCTGGTCTGGTAGTCTCAAACAAGGGAGTTTGCTGACCTGGGGAGGTCAGGCCCCAGGCTTTCCCCAGACTCCCTTCCTTACCACCACCCCAGGAGAACCTGAAGACCTGACCTCTTCCAGCCCACGTGCCTGGCTCTGCTCCCAGCCCTGGTGGGGGCTCCATGTGTCCAGCTGTCCAGATGCGCACCGGGCGGTAGCCACTTCCAGGACTCCCTGTCCCTTGCTGCCACGTCCCACATCAGGCAGCAGCTGCAGGGCTCTTTGCCCCCAGGACACTGGTCCTGTGAGCTGCTGCCCAATAGGCTGGCTCCACTTCAAGCCACTTTCAATCACTGTGGTTGGGGCTCTCTGGTCTAGCAACATCCATAGTCCTGTCAGATGAGAACAGTTCAACCTGTACTTAATTTGTGGTCTTACCTTTTGGGAGTTCTTGATCAAACAGACAAACTCTCTCAAATATATAGCAGATTACTGAAGAAACTTAGTACTAGTTGTTTTGTCTTATAAATATATCAATCTTTTGCTAAGGCCGACTGCCTTCATAATACATTTTAACTTTTAGTTTTAATATGTATTCAGAGCTGATTTTGCATTAACAGGTTGAATAAGAAAAAAAGAACTGCAAATATAATTGGTCATGAAAATCAAATATTTATGACTCTGTGGCTCATGTTAAATTTATGCAAAGAATGGTACACTGGGGTCATGAGTGGTGTCGTATATTGAGGCAGGGAAAATAAAAATAGTCACATTTTAATTAAAATATACTTCATTTTTTGAAAAGATAAAATGTTTAATAGATATTTTTAAACTAATTTACAAACATTTGCAATACTTTTCTGGATGCTGACATTTTAGCTTTGGAATCCCATCCCAGGTCTCTGGAATGGATTCTCTCTATTGTCCTCATAATAGCGTAACTGACAGACCACTAGCTCTCACTTGAGTCACTGTTCTTAGCTTCCCATACAATCCAGGTTTTAACTTGGCAGATTCTCAGTTCAATTGATTGAACTATCATATTGCCCTAGCCACAATCAAAAATTGCCAAATAGATGAAGTCAAGAATATACCTTTTAAAGTATACTCCAATCATGAGATCAGTGACTCCTTTGATAAGCATGACTCTTTAAGTATGTGTTTTTTCTCTAATGAATGCTATGATAGTAGAGGATCACACCAGTGTTTTAAGTGTCTCTTTTTCCAGTATTGCCTAATGCTGTAGAATTTTCACATTCAAAGAGGTACAGAGAGAAACTGTCAGCTTCTGGGATGTTCCATTACAGCAGTAACAACAAACTCTGAGGGTAGAGAGTAAAATAACTTTTTTTTTTGCTTATTGAGAAAAATGGAAGTATTTTGGTGCTCTGTATAGTATTATCAACAGGCTCCCCTGTTCTTCTACCTCTGGGATTAAATAACTGCCAGCTTTATGGTTCACAGTATCTATTTATTGTCCTAACAGTGCATGACAGCACTTACCAGAGGAGAGGCAGGGGAGCCCTTATCAATATATAATATAAATGACTGCGTTCCTATACAATTTCTTTCCAGTGATCTAGGGTTCTAGAGTAAACTTTCCTGCCAGAGGGGTAATGGGAACAGAAACCAACTGAGCATCAGATTGGTGCGGCTTTGGTGCTGTTTTCATCTCAGCTTTGGCAGCAGTGTTATAGAAACCGTGAATGTTAATTAGCAGATTCGGGAATTAGAATTACTGTTCTGTTGGTGACATCTCCAGACAACTGAAGTTCATCTAAGTGGTATCTTGCTTTGGAACTGCTTTTCCAGTTCATCACCTGAGGTTTATATTTTTGGTTCACTGTCAAAACCAACCATGGAGCAAAAATGCTCCAAATGTCAGTTACTTCCATCAAGCGTAGAGAATGAACTTTGCACTTCATGTAAAAAGAGCGAATATGCTCTGTCCTCTGCCTCTCCTTCTTCTAAATCTTCCTTGACTACTGGACATGCATCAGAGGAAAGAAGGTCCTCGGATGATAAGGTAAGAGACAGAAGTCTAATCATGTGCTGTGGTAGATGGATGTCCACTCACTGGGCTAGAATTTACAAATTTTTATAAATCATATTAGTCTTTCAGTGCCTCTTCCAGTGTGGAAAATGCCTGGCAGTTTCTGAAGTGCCTACTGGATTCCTCCAATAAAAAGCAAGGTCAAAGACTTGAAACTTCCTAAAGCCAGTGTTCTTTATTTAAAAATTCCTCTCTTGTTCCAGTCTTGCTCACGGAAAGGAGAAATTAGCGATAAGGAGGATTTAAATGACAAGGTACTTGAGATCAGAGAATATTATTAGAAATAAAAAGAGTAGTTATTGCCTGAAACTGGAGCATAGACAAGCTCTTTCAGGGCTGAGAAACCAGATGGGAGTAGGTTGCAGAGCTCTTGAATGTATTTCTAGTGCAAAAATACTGTATAAGTAGCAAGTGAATCTAAAGACATTTCAAGAGCTTTTCAGGTTCCCCAAGGAAAAAAGTCATTGTTTGTCTAGTGAACATTGCTGTATTAGGAACTGGATGCAAAACAATCATTCCAGTAAAAAGGTCCTTGAGAACCATTTGAACAGAAAACATATGCTGTCCTCAAGCAAATATTTAAGTGTTTGGTCAAGAGAAGGAGAAGTAGCAGTGATACTTTGAAAACAATCAACGCTTGTTATGCTGAACTCTTTTTATCATAATAATAGGCTTTTAAGTCAAATGAATTTCCTGTAGCCATCAGGGTTAACAGTCATTCATAATGGTGGCAGTTTCATGTCTATGGTTTTTTAAGCTAAAAATGAACTATTTTAAAAGTAATTGAAGATATTTATTTATATATGCTTGACAAAGTTTTAACATCTGACATACAGAATCCCTTTGACCTCTCTCTGTGTCATATGAAGGATCTGTGGTACACCTGTATGCTGTAAACTCATTTCATTAATCAACATTCTAATTTCTGGCCTGGTCTGGTGGCATATGCAGTGTTTTCTGCTTTATTCTGCCATTTATGATATCTGAGTTTGATTTCTTTTAAACTCCATTCCTCTAGCTGGTGAGAAATGGGGAATGGTAATATAATCCATATCTCCCACATTTCAAAGCACTGCACTGCTAAGTTTCCCCTAATCCCTGTGCCTGCCCGGTTTCCTGTTAAGGCCATTCAGGGCCTCAGGGCTGCAGCTCTGAAGTTGGTGGGGAGGATCCCCTCTCTGTTGGTCCCAGTGGTAAGCCTAAGCTCCAACTTCCTGCCCCACCTTGAGTTCTCCCCCAGCCCTTAGCACCCTTCTGCACTCCAAAGCCCTCATTCCCAGTCCCACCTCAGTCCACACCACTGGCCCAGAGCGCCTACCCCCTCTGCACCCTAAGCCCAGAGCCCCTCTCCAAAACTGGAGAACTGTTCCTGCAACCCAAACTTCTCATGCTCAGCCCCACTGCAAAGCCTGCACCCGAACCAGAGTCCTTGCACTTCAACCCTCTTTCCCAGCCCTGAGCCTCTGTCCCAGCTCCATACTACAGCCCACACCCCCAGCTAGGACCCTCACACACGTGCACCCCAACCCTCTGCCCCATGTCTGTGTCCCCTCCCATACTCAGAACCCCTTAGTCCTGCCCCCCACCACATACACTTTGGTATGTGCACCAACATGAAGGCGATGAGTTGCACATCACGTCTGTGTGTCACATCACTTCCATATTGGTGCACATAAGACTCATTCTGCTCAGGGATGGGAAAAATTAGAGAGATCATGGCTGCATTAAAAATGTTAAAATGCTATTTGGCAAATTGTACGGTCGATACAATTTGTATCGACTATATGATTAGTTGATAAGCACCTCTGCAGATCTGCAGTGGGGAGACTCCAGAGGAGCTGACTTGAGCCGGGTCTGAGCAGTCCTAGCTTGTGCTAGCTCTAGAACTGCCCATGCTGCGGCTCTGCATTTTAAATGTAGTAAGAGCCTCTGGGCGATGAGCGCGAGCCAGGACTGCTCTGATAGAGACAACAAGTGGGGGGGAAGCGACTAGTCAAGTCAGCTATCCGATAAGCATTTGTTTATTGAATAGTCAACTAGTTGCTTACATCTCTAGGCTGCACTAGCTTAATTAAACCATTTTAAATTTTTGTACCCATTATAATCCATATGGTTTTATTATTTCTTTTTATTTCTAGTATATGTGGAGCATAGATGTGAAGCACTATTTTTCCTTGGATTTTTGGGAAAAGTGGAATAAAATATTAGTGTCAGTGAATCAAAAATAGAATACTGTCTCATGCAAAGATCAAAGGGGGGAGAGTCTTCCTAGAAGTTTAAAAAAAAATATTCCTCTTCATTTCAAAGCTTTTTGGAATAGTTGATAGAAAGAACAATTTGCTTTGTTGTTAACATAATAAGTGATTGTAATACACACTTTGCTTAGTCTTATTTAAATGTTATGTAATTTTGTATCTGAATGTGCTCCCCCAACTACAGGGTGTCCTTTCTGATCTTCTTCAAGCTGCTTTTTTTTTTTAAATTTTGTTGACCCTTTATTTAAAAAAGTTTTCATTGTTCCTCCCTGCCTCCTTTAAAATCCCAGTTCTCCCAGGAGAAGCAAAAATATAATTATTTTTATGTCAAAGGAATGGTTGAAATAGAAAATAGTACCGAGTGAGAAGAGAAGGAGTTACTAGTTTTCTTCTTATCAATTTCAGTCTCTCCAGGATAGTAGTTAACTGTAGTTGCAAGAACCTGCTGCCATTGGAGGCAACATCCTCAAATTTCAACAAAAATGATTAATCTCTTTTTATGACCAATACTTACATCTCTGAAGCAGTACCTGTTATTTGATCAAATGCTGCTTGATATTCTATCAAGACTTTACTATAGAATCCCCTTCCTATGAAAATCTAATTTGTCAACTATTTGTTTGTGTGGCTCCCACACTTGATGTGCATGTACCCTATGCACCCAAGGCCAGATTCAGACAATTTGAGCTTCCTGTCACTTTTTTGTTTTCAACCTTTGGACACTGGGACTGATATATGCTTTCCTTCCATTCCCCATGGTATCGAAGTCCTGAGAGAGCTGATGCAAAATGTAGGACTGATATTTATGATAAACCAGATATGGCCTACACAGTACTTCTATTTAGATGTGGTGATGCTCTCACCACAGCCATATCACCCTACCTGGTTAGTCTCACAGAAAAAAGTTAACTCCTGAATCTTGTCCTGTCATCATTACATCAAACTGTCTGGGTGCTGACTGGCTAACATCCCCTGAAGAAAGCTGTTCAACTAAAGTACAGACCATTGTGCTTCAAAGCAGGGAAGACTGGCTTATAAAGCTAACTGAAAGAAGTCTTCTATTTTGGCATCTCCGCATGAGCTGTCTCCCTGGGCAATATCTCTTTCAGTGTTGTTGGACAACCTGCCAACCTAGAAGTTATCTGTACTTTTTATTAGTTCCATCTAACTTTTTACAAAGATGCCTCTAATGGCAGTATCTGCATATTCACTTGAGCTAGGTCCATGCTGTTTTCCCCCATCTTAAAGAGGCAAGATTCCTAAAGGAGCTAATTTATGTGTCCGCCTCAGCCCCCAGCCTCTTCTTTTTTTGAATCTCAATATAGTATTAACAGGGTTGATGGGTTTCTCCTCCCTCATGTAAGTTCTTACCTGCTGTTTATTTATATTATCTGTCACTGAAGACTGCTTCAAGTGTAGGGACGTTCAGGTCCTTCTGATGGGTCTGTCTTATCCAGTACTTCATAAGGACAGAGTTGCTCTCAGTTCCTGCTCAGGATTGTTTACATTTTGATGCCATTCATGTCCAAGTTATCAAAAACATTATCATATTACTGTAGGGTAACAATCAAGAGTAACGAGAGAGCATTTTACAAATACATTTTAAGCAGGAGGAAGACCAAGGATGCAACAGTGATAGACAAATGACTAAGGACAAGTAGTGTTAACAAGAACACAAAGTATCTGTGATAAGACGGGTAGGTATACGCAGGCAGCTTATAGATCTGGTAGAGGTATGCAATAGGAAAAGTTAGCAAATCTTTGCAGGAGTGTTCAGGCAGCCTCATCTGCCTGTTCGAAGAATGTCAGTTTCTGAAATTTGTATGACAGGTGTGTGGAGTGTGAGCCATACTAATATAAGACTGTTCTTTAATGTAGGTTTCCAGATCAAATGTCTGTTTTGGTAGGGCTATCCTACAGTCCCTGTTTAATTAGGACTCCTAGCACCCACTTGTGAGCAAATTCCTAGCTGCTTGTCAGTCACTGGGATTGTGACCCATGTGAAAAAATACTCAAAGAACGAAGAACAATTACTTACAGTAAACTATTGTTCTTTGAGAAGATGATTCACATGGATCTCATTATCTGATCTTCTCCATTACTGTGAAGTCCTACTCCTCTGAGATTCTGTGGTGACAAAACTGAAAGTTGAACCCAAACTGTCTTTCTGTCCTCCAGTTGGGGGGCCTTAAGTCTTTAGGCATAGTTTTAGCTCCTACAGATGCTGTTGATTAAAAGAATCCAATCTGACTTGCATAGGGTTCATGTGAATCCATAGTAGGATCAATGTGGACCAAACATCTAGAAGAATAGGGTAAGTAACAGTTCTTAAAGTAATAACAAATGTAGAGCTGGAAACCATCTGTACAACATGAGCAAAATAAATATATGCTTGAATTACATCATCTACTTCACAAAAGAACAGGAAAATTCAGAACTGTCTTGGTCCTGAAGAAAATGATTTATCTCACTAGAAAGTCCTGTTTTTGAACAAAAATATTTGCTGTATCCCTAGTGATTCAGACCAAGTTGTTCAGTGAGTTGTTTTAGGCTTAAACAAAGCACAGCAGCGTATTGTTTTAAAAAAAAAATCTAGAGATTTATCTGCAGTACTCAACATCTTATCAGCATTTTGAGTATTCAGTGGAATATACTGATGGTGGTACGAGTGGGATTATTATTGGATGGGCTCTACGTGGAGACACATGTGAGGACACATGTGAGTGACCTCATTAATACGGCATCTAAAGTGAACCTTACATTTTCTATATTACTTCTCTGCAAGATAGCAATATTAGTAACTCTTCTTTCCCTAGGATCTCATCCAGCATTCCAAACTACTAACTTTTTTCTCAAAATAAACATTACTTTCAATAGGTATTGATCTTGTTACTACTATCACCATCACCGTTTGAGTTCTGTTTGGGACATGGTGTGAGTCAGACGTTTCAGGAGGGAGTAGACAAGGCCCTGGAAGGAATACACGTTTTGTTTGAGAAGTGGTTAGTGGGACAAACTAAGAAAAATAACAATATACGTCAGTAGGTGATACTTGGTGACCAGAAGTTCCTGGAAATGACAGGTATTCTATTCCAAAGAGAAAAACCCAGGGTGTCACACGCTGAAAGAAATGTTTATTTGTTAAGCTTTCATAAAAGTGCTGTTCTAGAACAATTTATTTCAAGTCCTGATCAAAAATCCTTTCTCTTTTGCTTTGTTTTAAAAATGATGTTTGAGTGTTCATCTGTTCTATTTAAGTGAACAATACATTTTTCCAGTTCATAAGAACTGTATTATTCTGTGGATTAGATACAGATTCATTCAGAAAGTAAATATAAAATTTCATTGGAAGCAAAACATTGTTTTGCCTTTATTTTTTCCCTAGTCCCAAATCACAGAAGGCAAGGGATTTTCACTGTGTGGCTGCCAAAAGGTAGATCTGTATAATTTAGAAAGACTTATGTGAAGCAGCCAAGAAAAAACTGGCTGTCTCAAGTCTAGCATTGCCAGTAGTGTCTTTTATTAAAGCAATTTGCAAAAATGAAGATATTTTTCCAGGAAATATTTTGGTTCACTTCAAGGAAGTAGAGGCAAGGACAAACTTTGGATCAAAGAGTGATGTGATTCTGAGCTCAGTTCACATACTTAGCCAGCAACTCTCAGCTACACTTACGCCTCTTAACCAAGATTTAATTTAGGAGAAGTGTACTACATCCAGTAGTCAAGTTGTATCAACTCTACTAATCAATCAAGAATGATTGTGAATGTTTTTCAGTACCTTGAAATTTGTAAAAAAAAAATCTAAATATGGAATACCCCACAGTAATTTGAAACACATTGAAGGAAAAAGTCATGATATTTTCCAAAAAGGTCATCAGTTTAACCCATTATATTTGTTCTTTTTGAAATTTCTCTTTCCTGTATAGCTGTATATCTTATATGAATGGAGCAACAATGAGCAAAAATTTGTTAGCTGGTATTCTAGCAAATGTTAGCATAGCAAATAAAATACTAAGTCATTGCTCAAGCAGTTGCCTTGCAGGTTAATTAAAAGCCAGAGGGACAAAAAATTGAATGTTGGGCCATGACTGTGGTTGCTGACTAGGTTGTCAGCAGTAGCATCAAATGAGAGAAACTGTCTTTGGAACTACTGTACAATGCAGGTTGTTCCAGTTATGATAAATAGGTGGGCATAATTTGATGTAATTTTGTTTGTTTATGATGAATGTCCAAAGTTGTTTCTTGAACACAGGACGAATCACACAGTGGAGACAGTGTCCTTGCTCACAGATAGAAGCCCCTTTAGTCAGCACCCAATCCTCTCACTGGGCTTCTCTCTCTTTTTTTTTTCTTCTCTGCTGAGTTTTCTGCCTGCGTCTGTCTCTCTCACATGGATTCAGAGGGAGCCGCCTCCATCAATCAGTGCTCCCGTCCTTGCATTTGAAACCTGTTAAGTCACATTTCAATTTTTGCTTAAGCTTTTCCATATGCTTGTGCTTTATGTGCTGCTACTTTTGTTTCAGCCATTGCTGTACATTTAACCTGAATGAAAGGTGGCTGCCACACCCTACCTACAACAATCAGATTTAACCCAATCTGTGGCACTACTGTTATTCCTTATGTCAAATGTCATGAATAGGAGCTGCTCAGGAGAGTCTGACTTACCTGAAGAGTGAGGAAAGGGTTAAGCAACTCTGGAGATAAATCTGAGGGAGGGGGCTTCCGGCATTCAGCCAATAAAATGTAGCTAGGAATTTCAAACCAAGAGGGGTTTTTCCTCTCTTTTTTTGTTTCGTTTTTGAGATCAGAGCAGTTTGCCCCAGGTAACAAGGGAGAGGACTCTCCCAGGAATGGACTCCTTGAAATGTTTAGGTAGGGAAAAGTTTAGATAGTCTTGTCAGGTTTTATTGTTTCCCTTTTTTGGAGGGTTTGGAAGTCATGTCTGAGCTGATTGTTTTTCACTTTTGTAACAAAGGATTACAACCCAGGGATTTCCACTGAGTCTATTTTATTCCATGGCTTTTAACACCCAGTCATTTACTATACTTGTAACAGTAGTCTTGTATTGATAGTAAAAGTGTTTCCCTTTTTGTTTTGATTAACCGGTATTGGTTGATTTTTGTGTCCTTAAACCTGTGTGCCTAAGTTACCCGGGAGGAGCAAAGTCCCATTGTTCTCTGAGGATTCCCTCTGTTTGTTTTCCCAACTCCAGGCGAAACGGAGGTTGGGGTAGTAGGGAGAGCTTTGCATCAGAGAGGGGATTCCCAAGTGATCTCTTCCCTGGAAAAGGGGTTTATTTTTATTTTATTTTATTTTATTTTATTTTATTTTTTTTAACTACACTTGGATGGTGGCAGTGGCTGATTGTCTTCCTTTTGGGTCTCAGGGAAACTGAGAACCAGACAAGTTTGTCTCTGGGAGTTAGAGACAAGTTCTTACAGAGTTTATTCTGCTAGCCGGTCCCCATATCTACACTCGAAGTGCTAGGTTGGGGAATTGAGCCGTGACAAATATGATGTAAAATAGACAGTTGTAGCAGAAATTCAGTGTTTCCTTCAGTCATTAAGATAAGAATCTGAAGATAATATTAAATGCAAATGAAACCATCGCCCTTCTCTTTTAAATAATATTTACCAACAATAGTAAATTGTAGAAGTTTCCATGCATACTTTAGCACAATAGTGAAATGGAATTGTTGTGCCTAACTAGCTACTTAGGCAATTCCATTTCACTATTGTGGGAGTATATAACACTTAGGTTCAATACTGACATCAGTGGCACTTGGAAAGAATTCTATTGTTGCAGCATAATGCTATTTGATTCAGTATATTTTATCATTTTAGGTATATTGCAAACTTGATATCTTCCCAATCTCAGGAAACCACCGTTAAGCCAGTCCTGCTGTGCCAGGGTGCTACCCAGAGCAAAGCCTCTCATGGCATGGCTTTGAAGGAATCTTACCATCAGTTTCCTCCTGGATTGTCCAATAACTTACTCACAATCTAAATATTTAAAGTAGTCCTACCTTCTTTTCAAACTCCATGGTCAAGGACAGGATGCAGAATTTACTCTCTCCATAGAACTCCTTGTCCATAGCCAGCTCCTTTTCTGTCATGTGGTGACTGCAGAGCTCCTCCGTGCGCCCTTCTCGTGCTCTCTACTTCCTGTCTTTTTGCGTGTCATGCCTGCTCCTGCCTAGTAGAGCTTCATCTTCAGTTAGGCTTTATCTTTCCCTGACTCTCCTCTAGTTGCAACCTATAAGATTAACTGGTTGTTTTTAACCAGCTCGCGCCTTGTGAAGGGAGGTCACCTCACCATATATCCCCCTTGCCCTTTGTTCAAGTGGAATAGAAAAGCTATAATGTGCACTTTTTAACAAGGATATTGAAGAATTGGAGTGGGCACAGAATAGAACTACAAACATGATTTGAGTGCTGGAGAAAATAGTGTACAATGTTAAATTTAAGGTCAACATGTTTTAACCTAAAAAAGATTGAGAAGTGACTTGATCAATGTGGAGTATCTTCACGAGGAGAAATACTGAATATTCAAGGTTTCTATATTATAGCTGGAAAAGGCATATGAAGAACAAATAGTTGGAAGCTGAAGCCAGACAAATGCAGATGAGAAATAAGGTGCCATTTTTTATAGTGTAATTAACCATTGCAAACAAAAAAAGTCTAAGGAAACTAGTGGATTCTCCATCTCTTGATGTCTACTGGATACCTTTTGGCCAAATATATATTTCCAGAAAACACAAGTTATTCTTTAATCAAACAAATGTTGCTAGACTCATGAGCAAGTTCAATTTATGGGTGGTCTAGATGGTCCCCTCTGATCTTAAATTATGAATCTACAGAAAAACAGAAGTCATGTTGATAGTCTCCACAAAATACATCACTAAGGCTTGGGCTACATTAGAGTTAGGTTGACATAAGGTTCCTTATGTCAACCTAACTATGTCAGTGTCTGTGCTGCAAACTTGCTCTGACTGATGTAAGTGCCACAACGCATCCATATAATAACTCCACCTATACAAGAAGCATGGGGCTGGGATGCACATATTGGAAGCACGTGTTGGAATTAGGCGTAGGTGTAATCAGAGTGACTTACTGTCTGTGTAAACACTGTGTAATTGGTTGTTTTCTGTCTTGTAAAGTTCATGGTTCCACTGGAGTTATGTAATTGACAGGAAAGCCAGCTACTGTCTCCCCAGCTGTGCTACTGCGGAGTCTCTGCTGCCATCCAGACTCTTACCTTGGGCTCCCTACTGGAAATCCTGCTGCCCCCAGGATCTCACCTCCCTGTTTCCTGGTGGGAGCACAGTAGATAACTGGACTCAAGGTACAGATCTTCCTGCTGAAGGAGAGAGCATGGAGAGCTGTTTCCTTCACTCCCCATTGGGAAGATAAGAAGTCTTGGGGGACAGCTGGGCTCCTAGTAAGGAGCTATGTGGAACTCAGAGCCCTGATTCTCAGCCTGCTCCATTACCCATCTTCAGGTGGTGGATGTGTTCTTAGTGAAGATGCACAACAATGGAAGAAGGGTTGTGCGGACATCAACTGCTGCAGTAATTACCGTGGCTGTATGTTGACGTAACAGATGGATTTAAGATTGTAGTGTAGACATGTCCTAAAATACTGCAGTTCTCATGACAAGAACCAACCACAGTGCTAGGAGGTGTACTCTTTTCTGCAGCAGTGCAATCTCTCTTGCTGTCTTATGTGACAGTGCAACCTCGCAGACACCTGCATACTTAAAAAAAGATCATTAGACCACTTTCTCAGTCTGACGTGATTTATACTGTGTTGTTTCTCAGGTGATTACTAATTTATGCTCTCTTTGTTGTCACCCTTTTCCCATCTCTAAGTACTAACTGAAGAGGAGCACAGTACAGCACACAGGCGCATATGCACTAGGGATGTTAAAATATATGTATTCAGGTAAAAATGTACAGAGGCAGCAGTGGGGCTTCTTGCCCTTCCCTTGCTGCAGTATCAGATGCAGCAGTACAGGGGGGCAGCCAGCTCCCCCCACACACTGGCTCCTTCCTGTTTCCTTCTCCATGCTGCTACCTCTGATATGGAGGTAGCAGTGTGGAGAGGGAAGGGCTCATTGATTAACCTTTTACACTATTACATCCCTAATATGCTCAGTTATTTAGAGCAGTTTTGAATGATCAAACTGCAGTTTCTTAGCTTCACTAGTTGATTGGTTGTATGTAGAACTATGTTTCATAATGGGGCCAGGGTGACCAGAGAGAGTGAAGGTCTCTTTCATGTTTCAGCTCTCCTCCAATAATGCCACTTGGTTTTCCTGATGTTCAGATCTAAAGGAATAGCACTCTTGAGAGGTAGAAAAAGACTCCTGTGACAAACTCCCCAGAAAGATTTGGTTCATGTAGTACTAGGAGCAGCAAACATTGGGATTTGTGGCATTGCGGCATTTCAGACATTCCGGTTTCCAATTTTGGAACTTAATTTGTCCTATGAGTTTGCCTTCTGTGCTACCTGTAGTATTCCCCAATTTGCTCTGCTTTAGAATGTCTATCCTTGAGTCAGCCTTCTGCCTCTGCCCAGTTTTGATAACTTTTCATGCCCTTTTTTATTGTCATCAGTTAGGTCTTTGTGAAGGTACCACTGACTCTGCTTCATCTTGTAACACCTCTGACCAGCAGTCTGAATGAGTTGCATAATCTATCTCACTGCTAACTTTTAAGGACAACAATATGATGCCTTTTCTTATCTGAGTACTTAGTGAATCTATCAGAACTTGTTGATTTCCCTCTGTTCACCATTTTATCCTGTCCCTACGCTTCCTGTTTAGGTGATTTAGTTACATATTGCCAGTAGAAGATCATTTAACATAATGAATCTGTGGTAGTTTTAAGCAACGTTTCTATCATTTATATGCTTCTCTTGCTAATCCATGTTCAGTATTGATGCTGCTAAATTTTTGCAAATAAAAACTGGACAGCTTGTTTTGCAGCTTTAAGTTTTGTTTATACATTTAGATGTTTTCCCAGTACTATTGTGTGGTAGCATTTGGATGCAAGTCAGCCTGTCTTTCCTATATTCATTTGTTTTATACAAAGCTTTTTTGTCTAACACTGTCCCAGATGAGCCAGAAATAATAATTTCTTTATATCAGGATGGAATGGTCTGTCGGTTATCGCACCCAGGTATAGCCAGTGTTGAAATTCTGCTAGTAGATGCTGACAGATACATTTTGATTCACTGTGTATTCAGCTAGTGAACTCTACCTCAGAGGAAAGGGGAGTTCTCCTGTGGTCAGAGTGAACTGGGGGGTGGGAAAGGTAAAACTCTACATGGTGACTGTGGAGGGAAATTTTAGGATGATATTTTTTGACTTGTATGAAAAGGCAGTCCTAATATAGGATGCAAGTAGAACTAAGGTTAGGTGTGTAGACTCTGTTCAGAGCAAGGTGGGAACCATCTATTGTGTAGTATGCCTATGTACATGATTTTTTATTGCATGTTCATTGCATATATTTGGAAGTATTTGCTATTTACTCAAATATTTTAATTTGTAATAGGGTATAATATTAATTTTCTGTTTCCCAAATATTTACTCTCATATTATTTAAAAATCTAATCATACCAATGCATATATAGTATAATTTTTGTAAACTGTCAATTTTAGTAATTAGGGATGGGTATCAAACAGGTTCCTTGTTTAAGTCTGGCTCAGATCTCTTGTTAAAGGAATTGTCATATCTTACATTATTGCACAAATTGATTTTTCCTAACAAATTGACAGACATGTTGAAAGCAGGACAAAGTGTAAAATTCTGACAGCACTCTGTTAAATAGAAATAGCCAAATGGATTTCCATCAACTCAAATTGCATATCTTTGTCTCAGTTTCTGAATGTGCCACTTCATCCTTGAATACTGTTAATATCAAAGCTGAACTAGTTTAGATCATGTTTTCTTCCTTATCTTATTAAAGTTGATGAAGGTTAATTCCATCAGACTTCAGTTTTACTATGACAAAGAATTTGCATTAAAGAATTAGCAGTATCTCTCAATGTGCAGTTCCAAGCGGGGTACTGTTGCCAGTTATTCATATGAAATAATTTTAATAATCTTGTTGCTTTTGGAAGTTGAGGTGCTAAAACCTGTCAGGTTATATAATAATAATCTGAGTAGCTTGAAGGAATAATATTTGCCAAAGTACTGAAATGGTTTATTCATTAAAAAAAAGTTTTAGAACATATTTGTTTCACTCCTTACATAACAAACAAACAACAACGACAACAAAATCACCATTGATGGTCTACTAATATTGCATGTGTTGGTTATTTAAATGATACCTGCAAATAGTTTCCTAAAAAAATAACCATATTATGTCAATTTTATGACCTATCTTAAAAGGCATTTATATCACACCTCTTATTATTTAAGTCTTGTGCATTTGTAAAAATCGCAATAGTATTATTCATTGTCAGCACCTGAAAAATTGTTCCAATGGTATAGTTATTACAAATCAATATGTATCAATATATAGTATTTTATGTCTGTGTCTGCCCCATGTAAGGACTATGCTGAGTTGCAGTCTTTCCATTCAGGAGTGCAGGGGTTGCCTAATCCGTACTCCTGCAGAGATGCATGGTGTCGAAAAGAGGTCAAGGGAAACCAGCCATGCTTTCCACACCAGCTTGCAGGGGGAACAGGTTGCATTTCATTAATGGATGTGGCATTCGATGCACTTCTAAGAGAATGGCAGCAGATGCACTTCTGTTACATCCCTACTCTGTATGTGACTAAATATAAATGACTAGTCAACTATCCATTTAGCATAAGCTTATCAGATAATTGACTAGTTCCTTGACTAGTTGCTTCCCACCCCCCCTATCAGAGGCAGTGTTGGGGGGAGGGGGAAGACCTGGCTTAAAAGCCATTTCCCCCCAGCACTGTCTCCCCAGTGGGACAAGGGAGGCAGGAGGTAGTGGGGCCCAGGTGCAAGCAGGAAATCAGCTGATACCTGGCTCGTGCCCAGTCCCAGGATGCTACACATCTGCGTTTTAAATGCATTAAGAGCTTGCCAGCTCTTTGTACATTTAAAAAGCAGAAGCGCAGTGGTGGGGACCCAATGCGAGCCAGGACAGCTGATTCCCGTCTTGCACCGCCGTGCTACGCACCAGACTTTTAAATGTATTAACAGCCTGCCAGCTCTTATAATACATTTAAAAGGCAGAGCTGCAGCATGGTTAGCTCCCAGGGCCAGGTACTAACCCCAGTGTGGCTCCCCTGCTTATTGACTAGTTGATGGAAGTTCCACTGACTAGTCGATTAGTTGATTAAACTAAATTTAATATTCCTAATAGAGAGAGAAATGCCCTTCTGAGGCAGAATCTCTTCTGGTGCTATCCCTACAGCACTTCTCCTTATTCTGGGCTGTGCCTTAAAGTGGCCAACAGACCTCAAATTGAATAATTTACATTGCCTCCCACTTGCTAGTGAGAATTAGCCTGGATGCATTTTGTTTCATTAAGATTTTTCTGAAAAGGTTCAAAGCAGTATTCTTTGAGTATATCCCTATTAGATGTGTTTGTGTCCCTGCCTTGTTTATCAGAAAACTTTGGTAACAGAGCTGGTTCCTCTGGGACACGCTTTGTGCCCCCCTTTGATATTCTGTCACAACACTAACCAGTACTGCGCGGGTGACCTCCTCAGTTCTTTCTCAACTGTCCCTAAGTGAAGATGAAGCTGTAGGTGTCCATTAGCAGGTCATTAACATCTTCAGAAATATTAATTTTAGCTATCCTTTTGGAGCTTCTCTTTCTCTTCTTTACCCTTTATCTTTATTGTCACCCCTCCCTTCAAAAACAACCCCTTTATTTTAGACTTTGTTTTCCTTTAATCCAATCTTCCACTCTTGGGAGGACCTCCTTGGCAGAGTGTGCCTGGTTGACCGGGCTTCAAGAAGTGTCCCAGTTACAAGGAATTTATCTTGGTGACTGACTGACACCCTCTCAGTTCATCCAGTGTCTGAGAGGGAACTAGGTACCAAAAAATGTAGTTTGTGTCAACAACTGGAGTTTGGATCCAAAAAGGATAGAGAAATGAGACTCAAACCCCTACTAATGGAGGTAGCCATTCAGACAACCTCTGAGTTTTGCCAACACCCCAAACATTGGAAAGCCTCACTGCAACTCTCTATTTCTGAGAGGTGTGCCCAAAAAGGTGTCCACAAACCACTTACTTGAAGCTTTTAAGAAAAGGGCTGGGAGTCTTCCACTGCAAGCCCTGACTGAGCTAAAATCTCTGGCTTGCTCAGTATCCTCAGTACTAACAACACTGTAGCTGTCAAAGTCTATTTCTCAGGGCACTTGCCGTACTGCTCTGAGCATGTTGGGCTGCCTAAGGACCCAGTGGACACAGGCATGGATTCATCTGTACTGACTAGGCACAAGAAATCTATAGAATCCACCCTGGGGAAGGCTTCTTCAGTATAGACATCAGTGTTTTTCTAGCATTCAGCATGCCAGGCACCAGCGGACCACACTATCAGCTCCATATCAGTACTGAGTTTACTTGGAGTTCCAGTTGTCAGCAACATCATGCCACACATCCTCATTTTCATCCATTGAGTGAGATAGTGAGCAAGAAGACAGGGTCTTCCACCACTCTTCTCCCCCATCCTGTAGGGCCAAACTCTACTGAGACTATTAGCAGGCACAAAGACACTGTACCTCCTCTGTTTTTAGTGTTGCCTGTCAGGAGCTAAGGAGAAATCTTTTTGTGCCATGGCATTTAGGGGATCTGAGCATCTGCTTGTTCCTCTCAGTTGTTCAGGGAGAAGTTGGGGAGGAAGCTAGCCCCAAGCCTAATTTCTATTTGTCATCACCAAACAACACAATGATGCCCTACCCAGCTTCATCAGCAGAGGACTAAATATTTTTTCAGGAGAGGTCCAGCTGGTGGTGAGGCACAACAGATGCCACATCAGGAGCAGACTGAGTCACATGACAAATTAGTGGACATTTTACGTTCTTCTACCTCAGCCAGAGTAGCCCTCCCTATTAACAAGGCTCTCTTGGACCCTGCCAATATCCTATGGAAGATCCCTGCATTGGTCCCACCAATCTGCAAGCAGGCTAACAAGTTTTACATGCCCATGAAAGACACAATTTCCCCCCTCCCATCTGCCTCCCAATTAAATCATTGTGGACACAGTGAACTCAAGAGGCTGCCAGTACTATCTCACATACTCTGCCTACTATTGGGACTGGAAGTGCCTAGATCTTTTTGGGAGAAAAACGTATACACCTGCCACTTCTCTGTTCCATATTGCCAACTACCATGCCTGAACGGCAAAATATGATTACTTGAACTGCTCAGTACTTAATTCCTTTATTGAGCAATTACCAGATTGGTACAAGGAACAATTTAAAGCCATTGTTAATTAAGGGCAACTGGTGGCAGAGACATCACTCCAGTCTGCGCTTGACACAGGTGGCTTGGCAGCACACTCCCATCTCTGTTGCCATAGGGTACATCAGCACAGCAGGGCTTAGCTCAATTTGCGTATCTTATTTTGAAGTATGTCAATTGCGTAGCTTATTTCAAAGTAGATTATTTTGAAATAGGGAATGTTTACACAGCACTTATTTCAAAATAGAGCACTGTTCCTCTGACTTCGCTTACTCCTCATACAATGAGGGTTACAGGAGTTGGAGTAAGAATAACTGCCTGCTGTGTAGACGTGGACTAAGTTATTTCAGAGTAATGCTAGTTATTTCGAATAATGTTGATGTGTAGATGTACACATGGAGTGTGTCTAGACTACATGGCTCCGTCGACGGAGCCATATAGTTGAGTGTACTTGGCAAAGGGAAATGAAGCGGCGATTTAAATAATCGCCGCTTCATTTACATCAAAATGTCTGCCGCGCTGTGCCAATCAGCTATTTGTTGGCACAGCGCAGTAGTCTAGACGGGGATCAGTTGACCCCAGAACCCTTTGTCGTCAGATCCTTTATGCCTCGTCATGGTGAAGAGATTAGCCCTTGGGCTGCACTTACCTAGTTTTCCCAAAGAGATGAAAGCCACTGTGAAGGACCTTCCTTTTGAAGGCACAAAACTGTTCATTGAAAAGGCCGATGCTTTCCTCCACTTTTAAGACTGCAGATCTGGTCTTCAATTAGTCAGAATCTACATGCCTGGTCATAAGAGGA
This sequence comes from Pelochelys cantorii, assembly GCA_032595735.1. Lineage (NCBI taxonomy): Eukaryota > Metazoa > Chordata > Testudines > Trionychidae > Pelochelys > Pelochelys cantorii. The sequence continues at coordinate 68,385,265 of CM064330.1, forward strand.
AAATATAGTCCTCAGCCTTCATTCAGACCCTGTTCATCACCATATTGTCAAGGCTCAGAAGTTCAGGATGGTCACATTGGCTATGATTATCCCAGTGTTTAAAAAAAAAAAGAGTGGTTCTTATGCCCTCAGTCTTCAAAATGCTTTCTTCCACTTTTTGATCATACCATGTCACAGATGATACCTCAGATTCACACCAGGCCAAGACCAACAGCAGTACAGATTACTCCCTTTTGGTACAGATTTTTTTCCAAGGTCCCATTGGTAGTGGCATGCCACCTATGCTCACAGGGCATTATGATTTTCCTTTACCTAAATGAGTGCCCCTCTGAGCATGTTCCTTCATTGAAGTCCATCAAGTTTCCTAAATTACTCTGGATATGTTTAAGAATGTGGGCCTGCAAATCAGTGCACAAAAATTGCTATTACTGCCAGTGCAGAGACTAGAATTCATAGGAGCAGACATTGACTCTGTGCGAACAAGTGTTCCTCCCATATCATAGTTTCCTCAGTCTGTGCTTATAGAAACAATACAGTTCAACCCCCAAATATCAGCCAGACATTGCTTTCAGCTTCTGGAGCACATGAGTGTAGCACATCTGTGATAACCTCATGCCAGACTCCTCATGAGATGACTCAGATTATGGTTCCTTTCAATTTACAAACTGAACAAAGACAGCCTAGACAAATTGCTGTTGATGTCCACCAAAATCAAATGCTCCTTGAACTGGCGGAAGGACTCATCAAACACCTGCACAGAAATCCTGTTAGCTCCATCTTCCCCATCACTTCTGTTCTCAACAGTCTCACATTAGGGCAAATAGTCTCCATCCCAGATGTGTCTTCATATCAAACTACTTAAACTCAGAGCATTCAGGAACATAGAATCATAGAGCTGGAAGAGACCTCAGGAGGTCATCAAGTCCAGCCCCCTGCCCAAGGCAGGACCAATCCCAACTAAATCAACCCAGCAAGGGCTTAGTCAAGCCGAGACTTAATAACCTCTAGGGATGGCGATTCCACCACCTCCGTAGGTAACCCATTCCAGTGCTTCACCACCCTCCTAGTGAAATAGTTTTTCCTAATATCCAACCAAGACCTCTCCCACTGTAACTTGAGCCCATTGCTCCTTGTCCTGCCGTCGGTCACTGCTGAGAACAGCCTCTCTCCATCCTCTTTGGAACCTCCCTGCAGGAAGTTGAAGGCTGCTATCAAATCCCCCCTCACTCTTCTCTTCTGCAGACTAAACAAACCCAAATCCCTCAGTCTCTCCTCATAGGTCATGCGCTCCAGCCCCCTATTCATTTTGGTTGCCCTCTGCTGGACCCTCTCCAATGCCTCCACATCGTTTCTATAGTGGGGGGCCCAGAACTGGACACACTACTCCAAATGTGGCTTCACCAGTGTCAAATAAAGGGGAATAATCACTTCTCTGGATCTGCTGGCAATGCTTCTCCTAATGCACCCTAATATACCATTAGCCGTCTTGGCTACAAGGGCACACTGTTGACTCATATCCAGCTTCTCATCCACTTTAATCCCCAGATCCTTTTCTGCAGAACTGCTTCTTAGCCATTCGGTCCCCAGCCTGTAACAATGCTTGGGATTCTTCCGTTCCAAGTGCAGGACTCTACACTTGTCCTTGTTGAACCTCATCAGATTTCTTTTGGCCCAGTCCTCTAATCTGTCCAGGTCACTCTGGACCCTATCACTGTCCTCCAGCGTATTTACCTCTCCCCCTAGCTTAGTGTCATCTGTGAACTTGCTGAGGGTGCAATCCATCCCCTCATCCAGGTCATAAATAAAGGTGTTGAACAAAACCGGTCCTAGAACAGATCCTTGGGGCACTCTGCTAGAAACTGACCGCCAACCTGACATCAAGCCGTTGATCACTACATGTTGGGCCCGACAGTCTAGCCAGCTTTCTATCCATCTTACAGTCCATTTATCCAATCCATATTCCCTTAACTTGCTGGCAAGAATATTGTGGGAGACTGTATCAAAAGCTTTGCTAAAGTCAAGGTATATCACATCCACTGACTTTCCCATATCCACAGAGCCAGTTACCTCATCATAAAAGGTAATCAGATTGGTCAGGCATGACTTGCCCTTCGTGAATCCATGTTGACTATTCCCGATCACTTTCCCCTCTTCCAAGTGCTTCAAAATGGATTCCTTGAGGATCCCCTCCATGATTTTTTCTGGGGACTGAGGTAAGGCTGACGGGTCTGTAGTTCCCTGGCTTGTCCTTCTTCCCTTTTTTAAAGATGGCCACTACATTTGCCTTTTTCCAGTCATCCAGGATCTCTCAAGAATTCCACGAGTTTTCAAAGATAATGGCCAAAGCTCCGCAATGACATTTGCCAACTCCCTCAGTACCCTTGGATGCATTAAATCCAGACCCATGGATTTATGTATATTTAGCTTTTTTTTAAATAGTTCCGAACTTGTTCTTTCCCCACCAAGGGCTGTCTACCTCCTTCCCATACTGTGTTGCCTAGTGCATTTGTCTGGGAGCTGACCTTGGCTGGACACACACACACTGGACTCAGTGCAGGTCCCGGCAGACCCGTCACAGGGGCATACTCCCAACCCAGTCCCCCTCCCCTCTCCTCCTCTTCCCTTCCCTTCCCCAGAGCCAGATACCTCCCCTCCCTGCTGTAACCCCGGCCTCATTCTCCCCCAACCTTATGTCCCCATTCCAAGGCAGCTGCCTGTGCTCAGTGGCTGACTGCTAGCAAGTGCAGGCTGGAGACGACTCAGCACCAACAGAAAATTGACTTTGACACCACTGCTTGAAACACAACCCCCACCTTTTCCATTATTTTCAGTGGGAAAATTGACCCCGTATAACATGTTTTCGCTTAGCACGATCATTTTCTGAAACGTATCTACTGTGTTAAATGAGGAATTACTGTACTACAGTAATGGTAGTTACTTTTACAAATATTTGCAACTAAGCAGTTCCCCAGAAGCAAGCTGAGAGCTGTTCAAAAAAAGAAAAAAGTTTATCCTTAGACCTGTCTTGACTATTGGTTATTTAACAGCAAAATCTTCAAGTTAATTTCTGTCCTGAAAGCTGATAACAATTGGAGAGTTGAGTCACATATTCATAGTATCAAAACCATTGAGACAGAATTTGATAAAAGCAAATAAAAAGAACAATTTTTAAACTGTGAAACCTGTAAACTCATTTTATGGTCTCATAATCAAGTTGAGTTTATTCCTGCTTGTAAATTGTAACTATTAGCAGTTCTACTCACCAAATTCTGCCTTCATATATCATGGAGAGCATAATGAGGGCTGAAAAACTTTCAATACTGCAAATGATACCCAACATAAAGAACCCTGTATGACTCTCAAATCCCAGGGTGAGTTTACATGGTTGATAGTTGGGGGGGGAAAACAACCCTTCTTTTTCCTTTTTCAAACTTTGCAGTTATTAATTAGATGAAATTGAAATGCAATAAACATGGAACTCGATAATATTTGTGCAGTTACTTTTCAGAGTAGGACCATACTTTTACATTTAATTTGTATGCATTTAATCTCTTAAAGGTGACCTTGAAAGGGAAAAATGTACTCTCCCCCTTTAGTTTGCTTCTTTCTGATGTGCAAAAGCTTTTCATGTATTTATAAACAAATTCTTGTCTGTGTTTACCTTAGTAATTCAGGTCTTGGAAGGTCTCTGTAGGCAGAGGGTTTTCATTCTGTGGACAATTTAATTGAAATTGCCATTTGATCCATCACCTGGATCCATATTCTTTGTGGAGCTTAGTTGGCTCTCTCTTTATGTTGCCCCTCATCTTGATATGTAAGTTCTCTGATATTCTCAATTGCATGAATTTTCCTTTTGAGAGAATCCTATGACAACCCTTTTTGCAGTTATAGCAGTTGCTCATTTGATAAAATATCATAAAAACACTGTGTCAAATTCAGTGACTTGAGACCTAATGAAATGATGCCATCATGAGTTAACAGAATGAAAGCTGAGCAATTTATAGAAAGGCTTTTAGTCAAAATAACTTCTGTGATTTAGAAACAAGAACTTTGATCTTGGAGGTTGGCCAAACTGCTTTATTCATGATCTGTTGAGAGAAGGAGCTGGCAGGGGTAGAGGTAACTTTTCGCTGCTCTTCTGTTTTCTCAGTCTTGAGGCTGTTGCGGAGCACTTTTTGTCCTTGGTGTAACTTAGAGCAGTACATTAGGTTGGCACTTGCAGCTTCTCATAACAGATGAAGAGAATGGATACATTTTTTCTCCAATTTTCGATATTCTGTTCTAGCAATTGGAAAATGTAATTTTTAAAAATTAAATAAGACTTTTTACATTTCTAGTTCATATTTTTTTAGTTTTAAATTGCTAAATTAGATGCTTTATAACCTGTATTGATTTTCTTATTTTCAAAATAGTGTTTCAGTTCTTTGCGTAAAGATTTTTCTAAATAGAAATGTCATACTTAAAATGCTCATCGGGGCTGAAAAAGATAAGTCTGGGGCCTCTTTAGCATCTTCACTGTGATGACATTGCAAACAGACGATAAGTGACATGCAAACAGCTTTTGTTACATCTGTAACAAAATTCATTTTTCAATATATTAAGCTTTGACATGTTACGACAGCTTGAAATGCTCCAAGTGACTGAGACATCATCAGAGTTTGCAGTTTGCTCCCCGCCAGCCAATTTGCTGCTCTCCCCTCCCCCCCCCCCCCCCGCCAGCTCTACTTCCTGCTGGCCAGTTCTCCTCCCGATCTCCCCTGGCCAGCTCTGCTGCCCCCGACTTCCCCCCGCCCCCCAATCTCCCCTGACCAGCTCTGCTTCCCGCTGGCCCCCCCCCCATCTCCCCTGGCCAGCCTCGGTACCCCCTCCCTCCCCCCCCACCAACTCTGCTTCCTGCTGGCCGCTCCTCTCACGATCTCCCCAGGCCAGCTCCGCTGCCCCCCCCCGACCAGGTCTGCTTCCCGCCGGCGGCCCCTCCCCTGGCCATGCCCACTGCCCCTGCCCCTCCCCTCAGCCAGCTCTGCTTACTGCTGGCCTTCCCTCTCTCGATCTCCCACGGCCACCCCGCTACCCCCGACCCCCCTGACCAGCTCTGCTTCCCGCTGGCCGCCCCTCCCCCGATCTCCCCTGGCCAGCCCCGCTGCCTCCGGCCTCCCCCCGCCAGCTTGGCTTCCCAGTCCCTCCCCCCCCCACCTTCCTCTCGGGCAGCCCCGCTCCGCCCCCCCGCCCAGTTCCCCCTCCCCCCCCCCGATCAAATCTGTCCGGTTTTTTTAGACTACCTGGTAACCGCGGGGGGCAGGGCTGCTGCCCGAGCCGTTGTGCATGTGGGGGTGGGGCAAGTCCTGGATGGTGCTGGGGGCCACAGGCGGTGGGCATGTGACCTAGGGTGGGCAGGGCTGCCCCTGCCGTGCAGCACGGCGGGTTATTTTTTATTTTCACAGGTTGAGATGGCCCTGATCAGGTCTAAAAGTACCTTAAAACCTTCTCCTGGAGGAAAGGTTATCCCATGGAAAGTTTGGTTGCGGTAGCTCTTATAGTGTCCAAGTTATTAGAGCACAAACATACAAACGTTCTCCTTTATATATTAGATTCAAGAGCGGGATATTAAAAAAAACAACAACCCCAAACCCTCAATACTTTGTATTTTGCCTATAGCAGTTTTGTAAAATTCAAGTCAATTCAGTGACATTTAAGAAAATAGCATTAATAATTTTAATTCATTAGGAATTTTACTTTGGTAACACAAAATTTCAAATAGTTTGGTTGTGCATCATCCCTACTGCATAGGCCATAGAGTTGCAGCTTTGGCTCTGCTGATGTGTTTCCACTTGTGCAACCCCTTCTGTAGGAATCAATAGCCTGTGTATGTGCATATGCACCTGCTTCTGCTCACTTTGTCCTGTTTTGTTCTACTCTGGCTGTCCTTCCCTTCACCACATTCTTATTGCGTTGAATGCAGGATGGGTCTTACAGGCTACAGAGGGCGGGACAGGATTTGCAGTTGAATTTCGACCAACTGGGAAAGCTGCCATTATCTATCAGTGCCTTTGCCTTGCATGTTGCCATATGACTAGTCACTGGTATATTTATCTTGGTATATTTGTTAACAGTGACAGTCTGTTGATTACTAAAGGGTTACATTCTTGGCCTATGCTAGTATGGCAGAATGTATTTCTTTGCAGCTTGTTTTTAGTTTTAATGTTACTTTATTTTTCATTTCTCCAAGGTGTTGCCTGGGAATACAGTAATTCCTCATTTAACACGTGCCCACTTAACACATTTTCGCGATAGCATGATTTTTTTTTAGGGAATGTTTTTTGAATTACACGACCGTCCCTAGAATAACACGATTTCCCCCAGCCGGTCCGTTGCCGGCGGCTGCACAGGCTTTCCCCGCCTCCCTGCAAAGTGGCAGAGGGTTTGCTGCTCGCTGCGCCATTCCCTGCTGACTCCCCATTGCCGGACACCTTGTCCCCTCTCTTCCGCCCCTGCTTGCAGGCTGGCGGCTGGGTTTCCCCAGCTGGCCCGTCGCTGGCAGCTGCGCGGGGCTTCCCCCGCCTCCCTGCAAAGCGGCAGAGGGTTCGCCACTCGCCGTGCCGTTCCCCGTCAGACCCATCACAGGGGCATACTCCCAACGCAATCCCCCTCCCCTCTCCTCCCCTTCCCCAGAGCCAAACACCTCCCCTCCCTGCTGTAACTCAGTCCCCTTTCTCCCCCAACCTTATGTCCCAGTCCCAACAGACACCACCGCTTCAAACGTAACCTCCACCTTTTCCATTATTTTCAATGGGAAAATTGACCCCGCACAACACGTTTTCACTTAACACGGTCATTTTCTGAAACATATCTATAGTGTTAAATGAGGAATTACTGTACAATAGCATTCATCAAATGCCTTTTTTCTTTTTATTTTGTTATCTGATATCTTGATCAGTACTTCCATGATTCTTTTCATATTCAGCATTTCAAATAACAAAATTGGCTTTAAGTTTTGTAATGCAGGCTATGAAATTGACAAAAAATGGTTTCTCAGAATTTAGAACTAACATCTTAGAAGGTTTCCTTGCTTGGGCTTTAAGTGCTTAAAAGTGCCATTATTATCTGTTTAGAAAGGTTGGTTCACTTAGGTTTATAATCAATATGAACTTTGTAAATATTTATAGAGAAAATATAGGGAATATTGTTGGAATTTTTTGTCTCTCCCGCTCTGCTCATGAGAGAGATGATACTCTTGGGGGCGGGGAGGGGATTTCGTTTCCGTGAGAAGATGAGCAGGCCAACTTATTCCCACTGCATAGATGTTTTATATCTATAAAAATATTATGCAGTCTTATACAGTATCAGTTCAGTTTGTTGTAGCTGAGCATCTCCAAAGGAAAAAGCAACACTTTCAGCTGTTGCATTATCTGTGTTCTCACATAGATATGCAGAGGAAATCATTTGTATGAACAGAAAATGTTCTTCAGATGTGAACCTTTATGGTTTTGTATATGACATCAGTCAAGGAAATTTGCTGATTTATTATGAATTGCATACTTTGTACCTACAAAATAAATGTATTTTGATAGCGTCATAACATCTAATTACACAGCCTCCACATGTCCACAATTCCTGCTGTAACCTAGAAAGTGGCAAATTGATTCACATCTAGCAAGGTATTTTGTAGTAAGTATACAAGTGGTCACACTTAATGTTTCTACTGATTGGAGAGAGATTTTCTTAAAATTCAGAATACAGGTATAACCAGAAACGTCTCTCAAATTGGTAAAAAATTTTAAGAGTATTCACTATGTACTACAGAACTAAACTACTTTTTAAAAGCTTGTAATTTTGTTTCTGTTCTTTTTATGTGTTCACGTTACAGCCTTATGGGCCTGGATCTCCCCATTCCGTTTCTAGATAGCCCTGCAGAAGTCAGGCAAGTGATAACAATCTCATGCTGATGATATTCCCTAGTCTTCCTAGTTCAAACAAATGGTTAGTGTTCAAATACTTCAAATAGTGTTGGCTTCATGTACGGGGTAACACGCATGACAGTGGTGTTGGTTCAAAAATGAAGTTCTCAATAAGAAACAATTAAAAAAAAAAAGAAGCAGAGAAAGAAGTCAGCCAGATTTTCTAGATTTATCATGAGCTTTATAGACATGAGTGTAATGTTGTATGCTTGCAGAGGTCTATTGATCTGTTCCAATTTACTGCATAACAGAGGCCATAAAACTTCCCCAAAATAATTCCAAGGGCAAATCTTTTTAGAAGAAAACATCCAATTGTGATCTAAAAATTGTTAGTGATGGAGAATGTATCTTGACTCTTGGTGAATTGTTCCAGCAGTTGATTATTCTCACTCTTAAAAGATTTACAACTTATAAACAGTCTAAACTTATTTAGCGTCTGTCACTACTGTTTTTTTAATCCTTTATTAATTCTTGTAGCTCTTCTTTGGATCCTCTCCAGTTTATCAAATATGAGTACATCATCCATTTTAAGTTTACATTTTAATATGTGTTCTAGCTAGAGTTTCATACTTGGAAATACATTTTCCTTCTGTGTTTCTTGTGTAGGTTCTATTGATGTCAGGTTCTCAAGTCCAGCTGGCATAGTCACTGACTGCTGTGCATTAGTTAGAGATACTATAAGTCTCTGTTCCCATTTTATATCTCACCTTTGCATTGACTCTGGTGTATTTAATACCATTATGGAAACAAGATCAGGTCTCATTTGGGTCTCAAAGCAAAAAAAGTTTACAAAAAAAATCTTAGGGGTTAGCCGTTTAAGTCTGTATCTGCAAAAACAATGAGGAGTCTTGTGGTACTTTAGAGACTAAGGCCAGGTTTACTTAGACTAAGGATGTTACGAGGCAGATAACTGCTAATTGTGTAGGCAGTACAATTTGTATTGACTACACGATTAGTCAATAAGGGAAGGCGCTCAGTCCTGGCTTGGGCTGGGTCCAGGAGCTAGCCCACTGCGGCTCTGCAGTTTAAATGTAGTAGGAGCTGGATGCGCAGGCAGCCCAGCTCCTATTACATTTAAACTGCAGAGCCATGATGGGGGTAGGTCCTGAACCTGGCATGATCCAAGACTGAGCAAGCCCGGCTGAATCCTGGCTCGCATCAGGTCCGAGATATAGCACTGCTTTAGTTCCCCGCATTTAAAATGTAGTAAAAACCGTGCAGGCTCTTATTACATTTAAAATGTAGAGATGCAGCAGGGGTAGCTCCCGGACCTTGATCAGTCCCGGCTTGCGCCAAGTCCAGCAGCCCCTGTCTGCGGGGGATCCCAGCAGGGAGCTGGGATCCCCTACATCTGCGGACAGAGGCTGCTGCCACAAAGCAGCCCCTGTCTGGTGGCTGGGGTGGGCTGCAAATAGAGGCTGCTCCATCAGCAACCCAGTTCACAGGGAATCCCAGGTCCTCGCTGGGACCCCCTCCCCGCGAAGCAACCTCTGCTCACGGTGAGGTAGCAGCATGGTAGGGTCTGGGGGAGGCTGCCACAGGGGGCTCCCCCCATGGACAGGGGCTGCTGGAGCCGGCATAAGCCGGGACTGAGTAAGTCTGGCTTAGTCCCACCTTGCACCTGGTTCTGGACCTACCCCTGCTGCATCGCTACAGTTTAAATGCAGCAGAAGTTGGACTGCCTGCCTGCCTGGCTCTTATTACATTTAAACTGCAGAGGCGCAGGGGGGTTAACTTCCTGTATTGAGTAATCACGTAGTCAATAAAAATTCTGTTGACTACACAATTAGCCACCTCTTAACACCCCTAGTAGTCATTTAATCCATTGATATAGAATTGACCTGCCAATAGACTAAGGGCAATCCGTTGTACTAGCAGATCATAATTTCAAATGGTGTGCAGTATTGTTTAGAAATGAGACTGATAAAGAGAGTGAAATGTTTATTCGTGAGTAACTGGGCGAATAATGATCAAGTGTTAGTTATATTGTTTTATAAGTTCCCTATCCCTCTCATGAGGAGACTAGTATGAAAGTTTAATTTTCACCTCTTCCTGTTGATGCTATTCTTCTTTTATGCATCTGTAGTGCAAACTGTGGACACATTGCAGAATGTTGTTAAAGAAATAATTGGTGTAACTAGCAAGTAGAGCAGGGGTGGGCAATAATTTTTAAAAGGGGGCCACTTCACAAATTTCTGAAGTGGCCTGGGCCGCCCGGGAAGGGGCGTGGCCTCGGGTGGAAGGGGTGGGACCAGGAGACCCTGGCTTGAGGTTGGGGGAGCAGGTGAAGTCTTTGCCTGCACCTAGAGAATATTGCCAGATGTTTTAAAACAGCTGGTGGTTCCCTTTAGGCGCTGCAGCAGGAGGAGACCTCATGCACTCCCTGCACCCCCAGGCCAATCGGGGCGTGGGGCCAGGAGAGCATGCAAAGTCTCTCGCTGCGTGCCCCCACCCTGCCAGGGGTGCGCGGCAGCTAGACAGAGCTGCTGGCTGTTTTAAAACAGCCAACAGTTCCCTCTGATGCTGCATACTCTGGTGCGGGGAGGGGACTTCACCTGCTCCCCCGTCACCAGCTCTTGGTTGACCTGCGGGCGGGGGAACAGCAGGGCAGCTGAGGGCTGGATCCACTGGCTTGGTGGCCGGATCCAACCTGCAGAGGCCCCTTTGCTCACCTCTCAAGTAGAGTATTGCCTACTGGATGAATTGAAGTACAGGTTGAACCTCCGAAATCCGAGACTCTGGTCCAGCAACATCTGTGTTCCGGCAGAGCCAGGGATGTTGCTGGACCAAAGAGCTCTGGAGCAACGCAGGGGCTGGGGAGCCCTGGCTGGCCCAGGTGGCATTTGGGGAGCCCCAGCCCTGGACAGGGAACCCCCAGCATCAGTGGGGCCAGACGATGGCCTGGAAGCTCCTGCCCAGGCCAGGGAACCCCTCGGCGTTAGCGGGGCCACGTGGCGGGGAGTCCTGGCCCCAGCTGCGGAACCCCTGGCTGTAGCTTGGTTGCCTGTGGCCCGGCGGCCCCAGCCAGGAACCCCGAGAAACCCCCGGTGGCATCAGGGCCGGGCTGACAGGGCAGCCTCTTCCAGGGAACCCCCAGCTGAAGTGGGTCTGTGGGAGGCGGTTGCCGGAATCCCCAGTGGCAGCAGGGCAGCCCCAGCAGGTGGCTTCGGCTGGAGAACCCGTAGCGGCAGCAGGGTGGTGGCGCTGAGTAGCCCAGCTAGAAACCCCAGAGAATGCCCTGCAACAGTGGGACTGGTCCAAATGGTCCCTGACAGGAACCGTGGGAGACCCTGGAGCAACAGGTGGGCAGCAAGATGGGGAGCTGTGCCAGGCCAGCTTTAATGGGGCCAGTGGCAGGGCAGGGAGCCCCAAGGAGAGGAGCCCAGGAGCTAGGGCAGCCAGCAGGGGAGCAGTGACCTTCTCTAGTCTGGCAAACTCCCTGGTCTGTCTCAGCTCAGGTCTCGAGGGTGCTAGACCAGGTAGGTCCAACCTGTAGTACATTAGTTTCCAGGGTAGGCATAAACTGCAGGTAACATTTACTTATTGGTAAGAATATGATTCTGTGATGGGAGTCACTGATTACTTTACTTTCCGGGACTTCCATGACTTTGTCTGGGGAAGGGCTGGAGAAGTGACTGCTGGAAAAACTGCCAAGGGAACAGCAGACAGGCAGGTGGCTAGTGGAACAGCTCACCATCAGTCAGCCCTGGGGCCACTGGAACAGAAGCCAGGAGGCTGCCACAGGAATAACTTTACCAATGGCCGGCCCCATAGCAGCTGGAACAGATGACTGCCAGTTGGCCTCAGGGCCACAGGAGCAGGGGTCCCTGATCCGCTGTAGCAGCAGTTGAAGTTGGCTCATTGCTCTTTCAGGCTGGAGTAGCTGTGGTCAGACCCTGGCTGCATTCTGTCTCCATCCTTTTCCCAGTCTATTTTTAGTAAAATTCAGAGGCAGGTAATGGGCTTCCATGATTTTTTTTTGTTTGTTGTCTGAAACCTGTTCCCTATTGTTACTAAAAATACTTGTGACAGAACATTAACCTTACTTATTGGTTTTACGTTTTGTTGACCATTTAGAAAATTATTCTGCCAAAAGCTGAAGTTACATAACTGTTTATGTGTTTAGTTATTTCAGTTTTTAACTTCTGTAGTTCCAAAGCTCTGAGACACTTTGAAAATCACTAATAGACCTATTACCTCAAGATACAACATGGTGATAAAATTAAATTAAATTTAAATTCCTTCATAGAATCCTCACCTGAGTCCCATGAATTCTGCTTCCTAGCCATATTACAGGTGGAACCTCTCTGGTCCTGCACCCTCGGGACCTAAGCAGTCTCAAACCATGGAGTTCGTTAGACCAGGGGAGGTCAACACTCCACTCCTGGCTGTTGGCCCTGCTCCCAGGTGCCAACCCAGGCCACTGGGCTCTTCTCCTGACCACTGCTATTGGTGTGCTCTCTACTGCACCAGCCCCACTGCCTCTGGCCCTGGCTTGGGTTGCACTACTGTCTACTGGCTGTGGCTCTCTGGTCCAGAAATATCCATGGTCCTCCCTGGATTACAGATGTTGCTGAACCAGAGATTCCTGGATTTTAGAGGTTAAACCTGTATCATACATCTGCCTAAGGGGCAAGGCAGCGAAGATGGACCTATTACTAACATTGCACGGGGATACTAGTAGTTAGGGTTGCCTTACACTTCTGTTTATAAGCTTCTTATTTTAGTTGATTGTAACTTCATGACATTTTAACCATTTGGGCTGAGATTTTCCATGTTTTGCTTTCTGTCTTAAATTATTTAGAAGAAATTTAGCAATAGCCAAATGATTCATATTGCTAAGATGGAAGAGCAAACTGCCTCCGGGATAGAAACTTGGCTCGGTGACTTGGCTGACCTAGCAGCAAAAGGAGGGGTAATGTTTAAGAGGAGGAGGACTTCAGACAAATTTGAAAAGATCTGAGCTAAGCTTTTGGAAACTTTTGATTAATTCCTAGCAGATGGAAACTGAGATGTGTCTCTGCTTTTTCTTCTTGCTTTCCTTTTTCTGCTCTTTCACCTTTCTTTACTTTTGTTGTTGTTTTATCCTTTTTGGTTCTCCCTGGTTTTGGGGAAGAACTAAAAAATTCAATAAAACAAGAAAGCAAAGATTTGGCAAAACAGCCCAGTTGTTTCTCAGAGAGCAGGTAAGGAAAAAAAAAAATCTCTGAATAGCGGTAGCGCCTCCTCGTAGTTCAAGAATTTGAAATTTGATGATAGTTTTAGGAATAGGGAAGTGCCTTTTGTGGGCCTTCTGAAAATCCACTTAGATTTTGCTAGGTTTTAAACATCTACACTTTTCTATAAGCACGTGATCTGTTAGAGCTCTTTATTGGTTTGGTGAACACTCCGTCTACACTGAGTTTTCTCTTTGGCCCAACAGAGATTGAGCTCCATGCAGTAGCCATTCTGGCTTATGGAAGGAGCCAGGGAGGGACCATGAATTCTAGACCCAGCTCTTGTACTGACTAGAATTAAGATTTTTGTGCACTTCCAGTCTCCTCTTAATTGAGCAAGACCTAACTTTTGGAGGCAATCAGTATCACTCCATCTGTTTAACAGAGTAACTGAAAGTCTACATTGGAACCTGAACCCAGTCCTCAAACATGTCAATTATAAATGGCATCCACAACTGCACAGCTCTGTATAATAAATTTATCTACTTGCTCAGCAGTTGCCTGGGTACTCCCATCACTTAGCATGCATACTTGCCTTTTTGGCAAAGCCTTGGCTTTTGCCACACAATGATGTGGTTGAACTCTTCACTCTTCTTCCTTGTTGCATAAAGCAACAGGTTGGAGCCAGGTGCTGGGTCCAGGGAAGCAGGAAGCTACAGAATGGAGCCACTGCTGCCTGGACTCACTCTCCAACTCCCAGAGCCAGCACAGTGGGGAAGGATGGAGCCAGGGTAAGCGTGGGGCTAGGCAGGTTCATTCTCCAACCTCTGGCCCAGGGGGCAGGAGCAGAGCCACTGCTGCTCAGAGTTGAGTGCAGGATTGGGCAAACTCATTCTCAAATCCTGGAGAGGAGCTGCCATGGCTCAGAGAGACTGTGGGGCCAGGAGGGCTCAGTTTGCAACTTCTATGAGACAGGAGGCATTGCTGCCCAGTGTTAGAGTGGGACTCTCTGTCTCGCCAGACCTTCCTTCTGTCTCACAGATTTCCCTTCCACACTGGGCTGAGAGAGCGCTAAGTTCAGCCCTTCCAAACAATATTTTTACCCTTCATCTGTGATCTTGCTGTTTCACTTTTTGTTCAGCAAATTGTTGTACTTGCTTCCAGAAAAACATGCATTATGTCCGTCTCTAGCTGTAGATCGATAAAGATAATAGCTTACTTCTACCCATACGAATTGATTGACTTTGGAGGGATGGGGAGTTTAATAGCATTAACAGTAAGTATAGGCCTAACTTATGGATTTACTGATTGTTACTGGTACTTAAAAATTACAGTGTACATAGTGAGTGAGTCAGAGTCAGAGATGGTGCTCCCTCCCAAGTTTCTCTATATGGGTCTGGCCTGAGCCACCTGGCATTGCTGATTGCTTCCCCTGAATGTTTTTCTCCACTCCTTAGATGGGCACAACCCACCGTTAAAAAAACATCTGTTGTGCAGTTGGGAGGTAGAATGTCCTTCCATGCCCCCCCCCCCCCCCGCCCAAATCTCCACCCATGCTTCTGCTGTCATTTACTACTTTACCTCAAGTAATGGAGCTCTGTGTTGAGATTTAAAGTTCTTGGATTCAGACCTTGCTGATGTGCTGATTAATACACTTCTGTATGACGGAATTTCTGTTTTTCCAGCTTTATTTTTAAAAGACTTAAGGTTTTTTGTTTGGAGTTTCCTGTGTTAAAAGTGTATTAAAGTTGAAAAGTCAAGCACTCTGAATTTAGAAAATGCCAGAATTAAAATAGTCCATATAACCTTAATTGGGTCCCTTTCTGTAAATATATTATAATATGATCACTAGTTACATTAGAGCAATTTGTTCTATAGCCCTGGGTTATTCTGAAGTCTTCCAGGGATACATATTTGGGAATACATTAGTTCCTCTACATATTTGCCTAGTTATACAACAGGCTACATAAAAAACAGTAACTAAATACAAACTAAAATTCCATACAATTATTTGTTCATGCTGTTTTACATACTATACTTTGAAATGTAAGTACAATATTTATGGTCCAATTGATTTATTTTATTATTATTATGGTAAAAATGAGAAAGCAAGCAATGTTTCCATAATAGTGTGACTGTGACACTTGTGTATTTTTATGTCTGATTTTATAAGCAAGTAATTTTTAATTGAGTTGAAACTTGGAGCATATAAGAGAAATTAGACTCCTGAAAGGGTACAATAGCGTGGAAACTTTGGGAGCCGCTTTGCTACAGGATTCACACTTGAGTATACTGGATGGTCACTTTTCACCCAGTTTCTCCCCTCCCACCCTCCCATTTGTTCAACTTTTTCTTACCATTTTTGGTAACTGTTCCACAGCTTTGTAGTCTGTGCACCTCATGCTGCACTCAATGGTGTACAGAGCAGGAAGAGATAGATAATAAAGGAAAGACAATGGAGGTGAACATTGAGTGATATGCATACAAAAGAGCTACTTGCAGAGTTTTGTGTTCTACTGGGTGGATAGCTTCAAAAAAAAGTCCCGTTAAAAATTACCTATTCTGGGGTAGTTAAAGAAGGAGATTAGACCTGACTGTACTATTACATAATTTCAGATCTGTTACAAGGCTGACAGTAATTGTATTTTTAAATAATTACTCTCATCTTCTGTATTTAATATTATAAAATTTGGGCGAGTTGCTCAACTGATATAAATTGGATAACTCTGAAGTTTGTGCAGCAATGCTAGTGAATATCTGTTTATATTTAACCAAACCAGGAAAAGTATGTAAGATTATAAATACTCAGAAATCTGTGTTGTGTAGTTTATTATTGTTGCTGATATTCTTTTTCCCCCCTCATGTAGGATAAGAAGGACAAGGTGTCCAGGTTTGATACTATTCGTCACTCCATAGCAGGAATGATACGAGCTCCAAAATCCATGCTGGGGTCTTCATCAGTAAGTAGTATTTACAATGGAGTGTTGTTCTGTCCCACTTTTTGCAAAGCAGATATATGATTATTTTTAATACTACCACATAGTTCTACATACATGCAAAATATTATATTAAAATAGCATTAAGAAATGGTAAGTTCTGACTGGTCATTAGACATGATAAAACCATGACATAACAGAGTCTGTCAGAACTACTTTTACTTAAGTGCACTTTACCAAACATTTATCAAGTGCCTTTTCCATTGCTCCAGGACATAGTTATACCGTAAAAAAAATCATTTTTGCAGAGCATTAATTTATTGACTGACTGAAAGTCTGGTGCATTGTGTATTCCTTGGTCAGTCTGGTGGTATAATGTATCCCTTACATGCCATCTCAAAATATTTATACCCCTCGCTAAATACAGCTATTACCGATATTGATGCATGTAGGAGCTCATTGATTTCTGAGGTGCTGTTTGGGACATGTGTTATTCTAGAGCCTGATCCAAAGTTCTTTTCAATCAATGGGAGTTTTTGTATTTTAAAAATAGGCTCTGGAGCAGGTTCCTAAGCAGTGGCGAAATGCTTTTCAGGCCTGGATGCATTCAGGATGTTGAAAAATAAAAATTGGATGAGGGAAAGAAAAACAAGCTGTGTGATGCTTGCTGATCGGTTTTGAAATATGCACTAAAAATTTATATCAAGTGCTGAATCACATACATTTCACTTAGATGTCTAACTTTATTTTAAAACCGTTCTTTCCAAAGCTTAGCTGAGGACTCTCAGCTGGTGAAGGGCAAGTTATTGCTCCAAAAATTTAAAGAAGGCCCAAACAAAACTTGTTAGAACTTGCAAATAAAATTCTCCTTTGGGTTGATGTGAGGTGAGGTGCAGTTGGTCACCCTAAGTTTCATCCCAAAAGGAAGCTTATGGAGAGAGAGGGGTGTAGAATGAATAGACTTGATCGATAGTCAGTATTGTATCACTACCAAGTAAGGTGTAATTTAGCTACACCATAATTGAAATAGATGTGTTGGAGAGATGATAAAATATATCTTTATGTATCTGAAGAGTATAAATCATAATAAAGAGGAAGAATTATTTAGGATGGTCCAAACAAGGGGATAAATAGCAGTAATGGGATGAAGTTAAGAAATGGAAATATTAGGCTCAAGAATGGAAAAGTCTCCTTGAAAGCGAGGGCTAGTCTACAGTAGAAGCTCTATAGTGGCACAGCTGCACTGCTGTAGCGCATCTGATGAAGTTGTTTTATGCCAGCATTAAAGGAACGTTGTCCACACCAGTACTTAGGCTGTGTCTAGACTACACAGTTCTTCCAGAAAAAGATATGCAAATTGCAAACCACAATTTGCATAACTTTTCCCGCTTTTTTTGGAAGAGGCTTTTCCAACATTTGGCCCATCTACACTGGGCCAAATATAGGGAAAGCCCCCTTTTTCTGAACATCCCTTCTTCCTCGTAAAACAAGGTTTATAGCGATGCTGAAAAAACGCGTCTGCTCTTCCAAAAAAAAAAAATTTGGAAGAGCAGACGTGTTCTTTGAATGCAGTCTAGACGTACCTTTAGATTGGTGTAAGTTACGTCATAGAATGGTGTTCCTTATTCACTCCTTGGGTGACTTAAATTATACTAACAGAATCTGGAGTGTCCTCAGAGATATATTAGTTTGTGGGATAATTTCCCCAGGAAAATGGTGAAAGCTGCATTGCTTGATATCTCAAAAATTATACGAGATCTGCACTACACTTAAAGGAAACAAATCTTTACCAAAGAGAGATAAAGTATCTACATTATATGGAGAACTGTTGTAGCTGGCATAATACTGCAATATTTTTCATGTGTTCATAATTATAGTAATTATGTTCATACCATATAATTCAGTGAAACTTTAATTTTTATGGTATGCTCCATAAAAAGTGTATTCCAAACTATTTTAGAGAATGAAATAATAGATAAAAATGGAGAGAGAAACTCAGATTGGAAGTGCATTTTGAAGTGAAATTGAGAGTGAAACCTGTCTATGTTGAAGTTTATGGCAGACACCTATTTCTTTCAGTGGAATCAACATTTTACCAAGAGACTCTATGGACTTGACTCTGATCAACTACTGTTATGTCAGAGTTGAATTATGTTTAAGTGAGATCAGAATCAGGGTCACTGAGGCAGGAAGATACAGTAAATCAGTTCCAAAAGGCTAGAACAGTAGGGAGGAGAAGAGAAGAATAGGGTCTATGAACAATATTCCGGAGAAGGGCAGTAACTTAATGTATGTCCTGTATCTTACTACTTATACTTTGTCAGGGGTGGGGAACTTTTTTAGGATTGGAGGTCTCTGACCTATAGAAAAGTCAGTCAGGGGCCGCACACAAGTGAGAAGCAAAAAAGGAAAAAACAAATACTCACTGACACAGCCCCTGACTGAGAAGGAGAAACACGCTCCCCACATTCCCCTCACACATCAGTGTCTAGTAGATTTTTTTGTGCTCTAGCCCCGCAAGGAGGCAGCAGGGGCTGGAGTGCCAGTGCAAGCTCCCCAGTGCTGGGGAGGGGGTCCTGAGCATCAGGGGCTGGATACAGGCAAGCGCGGGGCCACATCTGGCCCCCAGGTCTTAGGTTACCCACTCCTGCTTTAAATGACCTACTAAATTAGAACATATCACCCATGCAGCTGCACTCCTTGAGCATTTTTGTTATGTGTTGTGAGTTAATGATTTAATGCAACCTTTCAATAATAATTACCATACATGCATGGATACAATTTTCGTTGTAATTTTGTAGCTAACTGCCACAATAACTAGTTACTGGCCATTAATCTTTTTCTTGCTGTCCTTTGTGGCAGTGCTTCTTGAAGTGAAGATTGATTGTTAGAATATGGGCATTTCAAACTTGATGTGCATTTTTCCCAGTATTCTAGGTATATTACAATCACTGGAGTATATTACGATATATAATATGCCAGATGTATACTAAAACAACATAATATAACACATTTTAACTGAAAGACATACTCATATTTTCAAATCATAGCAATTAAAATTAGAAGAAAAATGGTGCTGATGCTATTACAGAACATATTTCCAGTTAAAATATCATTTTAGCTGTTTGCTTTCCAAGTGTACATTTTCAATATTTTAACAAGCTATGTGAAAAAAAAAATCTTGGTTTGAGTACAGTATTATAGCAATGTCCACAGTTAGTGAGAGGGCAATATAGTTATTGTCATGCATAACCAAAGACAACCTTTTATTTTTTTTTAGTGCCCTCCGGAGAAAGTAGCAGAGAAACCTTGTACTTCCTCAAACACCCAGGAGTTTAGTAAAGCTCAGGTTAATTATCATGCATTTGTTAGTATTTAGATGTCTTATAGTTCTCAAGGTCTTTATGTGCTTTGTCTAGTCTATTAGATGAAAAGAGGAGGAGACACAGGTGATTACAAAGTCAGTTTCTTATTTAATACTTTACTCTTAAACCTTAAGGAATGCTTAGCTGAGCTTTTCTCTCAGAAACATTTGGGAATTACTAGTAGAGCTGCAACCAACAGAGAAGAGAAATGATACCCTGTAGTATGAGACTATATGTGATGGTATTACAAAAAAGCTAGAAAGCTGCTATAAATAGGCAATTGAGGATTCCTTCAGTAAGGGGTAATTTTTGGCTGTGATAGAGATAGCATATACATCATATACAATCCTTTTCTATTTCCTCTAGCACAGTGGTATAGTATTTTGGGCCTTGGTCAAATTGTTCTGTATTCTGGCAGACTCAGTCAATTTAATAGCCTCTTGGGAATTAGGATATGTCTACACTGCAGTTGGGTTGTGATTCCACGCATGGGTACACAAACTCACGCTAGCGTTGCTCAAATTAGTGCATTAAAATATCAGTCTGGATGTTGCATGCCATCTTGAGTAAAGCTAGCACAAGTCTGCCTGCCTGCACTGGGAATCACACTCCTGACTGCAGTGAACATATAATCTTACGGTCTTAATGTAGCTTAGAGCAGCTTGAGGGCTTCTCCACACTATGGTGAAGATACAGGTGGTGGAAACCTAGCCCCAGAATAGAGGATGCATAAATAACTCACTGAAAGCAACTGAGGATCTGCTTCCAGAATCTAATACTTTTATAGCATGGACCGCTAGCTGATGGCTCTCTCTCCCATTCACTGTTATACAGACTGCCTCCCCTACCATCTGTTAGCTCATAACTATGACAACAGCAATAGTTTCTTTGGTACTGGGAATGAGTTTATGTATTTTTCTTAGTTGTTTTTAAAGGAATTTGGCAGCTGGGAGAAAAGAGAGACACCATTGTGTGACGAGGCAACTCTATGTTACCAAAGTCAGAATTTCACAGCTTTTCTGGTGTATTGCTCTAATATCTTTGGACAATGGATAAGAAAGGGCGAAGATCGAGACAGATATGAGATGGTGTATAGGGGGAAAAGTAGAGAGGATGAAAGGAAAACAGAGAAAAGGTCAAAACCCAATAAGTAGGATAAATAAGACAGAGAAGATGGAAAAGAGAAGAGAGAGACTTAAACAAATCCCAAGAGAATGGCTTTTGTCACAATAAAACTAAATCAGGTGTCCATAAATGGATAGAGCAATAATACAAATTTTTGTACTCTGAGGTTGGAAAACAAGGATTAATAGATAAACCCTTACTTCTCACATTCTGACCCCATATTCTAGTCAGTAGTGGTAGGATACTGTCCTATTTCAACCAGTATGTGAATGAACTGAACCTTGAAATAGGTCCTCTTGCCCCTCAAGTTCAACGTATTCTTTTTACTCTAAGAAATTTTGTACTTTTTGCAGATATCTCATAGTAATTATGTTTCTTAGTCCCTTACTGTTTTGGGGTTTTTTTTCATCAACTTGGTATTAGTGTTTATATAGTGGATGATAGTTCTTATGAAATTCTCTTTAGGGTTATAAAATATTTTTAAAATATTGTTCATATCAGTGTTATCTTATATTTTGTGGTTTATTTAATTTTGCTTTAATATGTAATGTGTTGTGAAATGCTACATCCTCTTTGCATATATAGGTCCCTTGATCTGAAGTAGCTATTGGCCTCACATGGTGTATTGCCCTGTAAAATAATTAATTAATTAAATGTCAGTAGAAGAATTATGCTGTCTGGGTTAAGAAAAATGTCAGAGGGAAAATTCTTAAAGGATCAACCTATTTTTTTTCTATTTTTACTAATCCAAGAATATGCCCTTCCTTTCTCCACAAGAGAATTAAAATATCTTCCTAATGAAAATAGAAACTCTTCATTGCTTCAAGACCACAGAATAAAGCAATACAGGTTGAACCTCCCAAATCTGGGACTCTCTGGTCTGGAAACATCTGTGGTCCTGCTGGACCAAAGATCCCTGGAGGCCAGGAGTGGGAGAGAGAGTTAGGAGCCCCAGCTGGGCCAGCGGCTGGGGAGCCCAGTCCCAAGGAGCCCTGACCTTAGCTGGGAACCGCTGTGGCAGCCCATGGAACCCCTGCCCCGGCAGGGAACTCCCAGCAGCAGCGTGGCTGACAGGGGAGTCCCTACCCTGGCTGGGAATTCTAGCAGGGCCAGATCTGGCAGCAGCCGGGGAGCCCCAGCAGTGGTGGGGGCTGGTGGTGGCTTGGGAGCCCTGGGCAACAGGGCCGCAGCAGCCAGACACACCCTGTGCCAGGGAGACCCACAGCCCAGAGAGGAGCTGGCCATGGGCATGCAGCCAGCATTGGCCTCCCCTGGCCACTCTCTGGTTTGGAACTGCTTAGGTCCCAAGGATGATGGACTGGGGAGGTCCAACCTGTACAACAATTTTCAACTAATTATATGTGACAAAATGGAACAAATGTAAATTATTAAGTAAAAGAGTATCATTGAGGTATTTGTGGATGGAGGGTTGCTGTCTTTTTAAAGGGCACACATTGCTCAACAATCGTTACACTGAAAGTCGGGGAGTTACATGTTTTTTTGAGAGACCTTTTGTTTCTCAGTATGTTCAAAGGTAATTGGGGTAGGAAATGTCTATTTAAAAAAATGTTGAATCAAGAACATTTTGTCCATTTTAATTTCTGCTGTTAGTATAAAGTTGAAATAAGTTTTACTCTAAGTTCATATGAAAGTGAAAGGGAGGAGAGGATCCATAAGGGAGAAAAGGGAGATTGCTGTATATATAAGGGAAGAGGGATCTGAGGGAATCCCCCCAAAATCCCAGGATCAAGTATGGGCAACCATAGAAATCCCGTAATGGAAGAAAGGAAAGAGAAAGAGGATCAGACAAAGAGAGAATACTAAGTAAACCCATAATTAGTGTGGATGATGTATTTCAGTTTATTTCAAATACCATTTAATTTTATGGTGATTGTGAATTACGTGGTAAAAGAAACTTAGAAATAAAACCTTCAATTCAAATATTTGAATTCCTGCATTAGAGAAAGAGAGAAACTATGTATGTCAGTGTCAGTTAGAAACAGTCAAATACCTTCATTTCTTAAAATAAAAACTGAGTCTTTCAGTGTCAGTATCTTACTTTCTTATTGGTATTATCAAGCAAATGAATATTTCTTTAAGTCTTATTTTACATCAAACATTGTTTAAGGAAAACAGATGGGAATTGTAAAATAGTGAAACAGAAATTACTTCTTTAAAAGGGACATATTTTATATTTAGTCTTCATATTAAATTCAGCAAAATTTTATTCTAACTCTAAAATGTAGTAGAAGTTTACAGTTTTAGTAATTCGATTTATACATTCATTTGCAGTTAGTGTCAAAATGTTTCTAAATATTTCACAGATACTTTTATTATCTGTAACCATATTTCCTTAAATAGCAATTTTGAAGTTAATTGATGATATGTCCTATTTCTTTGTTGAGTAGTTTCCCCCGAGGGTGCTCCACTCAAGGTGCTGGGCTCGTCCCGGTGCCGCAAACCGGAGGATTTTCACTAGCAGTAGCCCTACCGGACCACGCATGCGTGACTGTTGCCTTGCGCCGCTCAGCTGAGCATAGTCCGGTCTTGTCAGTTTCCTTCCAACTGTCCGTGGCCGCAGACGGAGTTAGGATATGCTCCCCCCCTGTCTGAGGAGAAAGGGAGATTAGTTTAGTTCAGATTGTTCTTGTTTTCTTCTAGTTACTAGTGTTAGTGTAGTTCTCACTAGTTGTAGTCCCGTTCAGTTTGAAAAAAAAAAAAAAACTTCTTTCCCTTGTTCCAGTTAAGTTGCTCTAGCCAAAACAACATTAAAGACGATGCCAGGATCACCTGGTTTTAAGAAGTGCACCCAGTGCCAGGATGCCATGCCAGCATCGGATGCGCACTCCCAGTGCATTAAGTGTCTCGGGGACAGACATGTCCCAGTAAAGTGCAGCCACTGTACTAAGTTGATGGCGCGTGCCAGGTGAGACCGGAGACTGAGGCTGAGGGTCCTTTTATTCAACAAAGGTCTCTAGACACCAGAGATGTCTGAGTCACTCTGCGCCGGAGCGCATAAGGATTGCCCACCTGCAGAAGAGACCCCCTGCAGGACTTCGAAGACGGCTGTCAGGCTGAGCAGCGGGGACAGATCGGGAACCTCTGGCATCTCGCTGAGATATTCCGCTGAGAAGACGGGCAAGGGCCATAGCTCCTCAGCCCCAACCCTGGCCCGCGGCAAGGACTCTACCCCAGCACCTGCAAAAGGGTCATGGGCAGAGTCGGTGCCGGCAACGGCTCCAACGGCCGTTCTGAAGCCAGCAATGGACGCCCCGGCACTGGCTTTTCCCACGCATGTGCGGATGAGCACAGCTGTGCCGGACCCACAGCAGCGGTACTGGTGGCTGCTTCTTTGGTGCTGGTGCCTCCGGCATCGGGGAGAGCAGAGTCAGCGCCGCAGGAGGGCACCATTACCATGCAGCCCTCAGCACCGACATTGCCTCCACCTGTCCTGCAGCCAGCTACTCCAGCGGCACCGAGCCTCCAGCCAATCAGCAATCAGGCTATGGAGGCTGCTTTGTTGCCTGCCCATCCATTGCTGTCAGCACCGTTTTCTCCTCTCAACTGATCGGTGCTGACCAAAGCACAGCACAAGTCAGGACGGGTCTGAACACCATCTTTAACACCAGACCGTGTGATGTTTTTACCTGAACCTGTTTCACCTACCTCGTTTTACTCTGGTAGCCATCACTGTGCTCATCATTATGCCTCAGCCAGAGACCGTTACTACAGGTCACCTCGCTGCTCACCGCCACGACGGTATTATCGAGAGCACTACTCTCAATCTCCCTCTTGCTATTCCAGGAGATCTTTTTCACCAAGGTCTTCAAGACCCTCGGCATATTCTCGTCGATATGAGACACTGAGAAGGTACTCTCCTAGACGTTCCCTGGGCTCATATCACCACAGACAACAGTATGAGTGATACTATCATGAACACCCTTCCTCTCTCGGCAGAAGGTATTCGCGTTCACGATCTCCGCGTTCCAGTCAACTTGTCGCCGCATCGTGCTCCAGTAGAATCTCCACCTTCTGCTGTCCTACCAACCCCTCTGGAGGACACTGCTTCAGTCTATGAGAACGACGAATACAACCATACTCCTCACCAGTAACAGCAGAGCCCTGATTCTCGTGCTTATCACTCTTCTTCGTCGCCAGACGATGCGGTAGTCCCCGGTGACTTGTCTTCCATGGAAGACCACAAGCAATTCCAGGAGCTCTTCAAGAGGGTTGCTCAATCCCAGGAGATTCAAACGACAGATGTGCAACAAAAACAACATCGGTTGTTGAAAACTCTGCAACCTTCCCAGAAATCAAAGCTGGCGTTTCCCTTTGATGAGGCTATCTTGGAGGTTGCCGATGACATCTGGCAGACTCCAGCCACGTCGCTGTCAACCAATAAGAGGCCAGACAAGAAATATTTCATAAGCCCGAAGGGTATGGACTTTTTATTTACACCGCCCTCCCCAGCCCAACTCCCTTGTTATGGATGCTGCGCAACAGAGAGCGAAGATGACTCAGGCCAAAAACACCTCAAGTGACAAGGAGGCTAAGCGCCTCGACATCTTAGGCAGGAAGGTATATTCTTCTGCCACTTCGGCTCTGAGGATGTGTAATTATGCGATGCAATTAGCAAATCATGATTTAGATAATTATTTGAAACTAGTCTCTCTATTCGAACACTTGCCAGACTCTAAGTGTCAAATTTTGAAGGCGGTGATACAGGAGGGCTACACAGTTGCCAGAACAGCGTTGCAGATAGCACTCGACATGGCTGATGCAGCCACCCGAACCACAGCTACAGCCGTAGTCATGCGCCGGGAGTCTTGGTTACACCAAGCTGCTGTCCGGAAAGAGCTGCAATCTAAGGTTGAAGACTTGCCATTCTATTGCCAGTTACTCTTCGCTCAGTCCACTGATCAGGTCTTTCACTCGGGCAAGGATACTCGCACAACTTTGAGAACTCTGGGGATGTACACGCCTCCATATAGGCATAAGAGATACATGCCCTATAACAAACAAAGGCCCTTCTCTTATGCGACACCTCGGGCCAAACCATATGAACAGCAGAGGCCAAGACAACGTCCACAAAAGCGTCAACGACAACCTAACAAAGTGCCTGTTGAACAGCAGGGTTGGCAGCAGGTTTGACGTGTTGATCGAGGGACTGTGTACCCATCCCTTTGACAGAGGCTCTGAACAACGTGCAAGGTCTGTTCCATCATCGCCTGAGGCCTTATCAACATCGTTGGTCTCTTATATCCACTGATCGGTGGGTCCATGACATAGTCACTTCAGGATACGTCATTCCCTTCAACTCTCTTCCTCCTCCCTCCCCCTCTTCCCCGTCCCTTTTCCGGGACCCCTCTCACGAGACTCTTCTACAACAAGAGTTCTCTCGTCTGCTTACCATAGGAGTAGTAGAGAGGGTGCCAACCCAGTTTCCGGGGAGAGGGTTTTACTCTTGTTACTTCCTCACCCAGAAGAAGTCAGGGGGTTGGAGGCCTATCCTGGACCTACGTCGGCTCAACCGTCACCTGCGAAAGCAAAAATTCAAAATGGTCACGTTATCTTCGATCATTCCAGCTCTCGACAAAGGGAATTGGTTCGTGTCCCTTGATCTACAGGATGCCTATTTTCATCTAACGATACATCCTGCTCACAGATGATTCCTTTGGTTCGTAGTGGGAGCCGACCATTATCAATACCGAGTACTACCTTTCGGACTTTCGGCGGCTCCACGAGTTTTTTCCAAGACCCTTGTTGTAGTGGCGGCCTACCTTGGGCACCTTGACATTACGATCTTCCCGTACCTGGACGATTGCCTGCTACAGGCTCCCACGTTCGACGAAGCTATGTGGGCAGTTACCACTACCACCACTGTATTCAAGGCTCTTGGACGCATAATCAATTTCGAAAAGTCCTTCCTGAGACCCAATCACAACCTAGAGTTCATTGGGGCAAGACTTGACTCCCTGACTGCAAGGGTGTACTTACCCATGAAGAGGTTCCATCTAATCCGGGATTTGGTACAGACTGTATCCATTTCTCCCAAATCCCGCACACTTACCAGTCTACAGCTGCTGGGACATATGGCGGTTACCACATATGTGGTTCCGCATGCGAGGCTTCACCTGTGCAGTCTTCAGCATTGGCTATTCACTGTGTACACACCCGGGGGGCACAGCACAAACAGGACAGTTTCTATTCCCAAACATGTCCGGACTTCACTGGCATGGTGAGACGACCCCAGGAACATGTTAGTAGGGGTCCCTTTTTATGGCCAGAAGCCATCATTGCAGATCACGACGGATGCCTCCCTGCTCAGCTGGGGTGCCCATCTGCAGGATCGCCCCAGGAATCGCTGCAACACATAAACTTCCTCGAGTTGTGAGCAGTTTTCAATGCTTGCAAGTATTTCCTCCACATCATTCAAGGTCGCTCAGTACAGATTCTCACCGACAACGTATGCACAGTGTATTATGTCAACAGACAAGGAGGCGCATGTTCACGCCCCCTTTGCGCAGAGGCTGTATACCTGTGGAATTGGGCTATTTGGTAAGGTGTCACCTTGACTGCAGCATACCTTCCCGGCAAGGACAGTGTGATCGCCGATACCCTCAGCAGGCACTTCCTCTCCCAGCACAAATGGGAGTTATGCACCGAAGTCGTTCGCAACCTCTTCCAACTTTGGGGCTTCCCCAACGTAGACCTCTTCGCCACTCGCCACAACAGGAAGTGCCACCAGTATTGCTCATGACTGGGCATCGGCACAGGCTCTTTGTGGGATGCCTTCCTGCTAGACTGGGGTCGTCACCAATTGCTCTATGCCTTCCCTCCTCTCCCACTCATCCCAAGAGTGCTGGAGAAAATAGTGTTGGAGGGTGCAACAGTAATTTTGATAGTGCCCTTCTGGCCTCGACAGACGTGTCTCACACAATTATCGAGACTGTCGGTTGCCAAACCACGACGACTACCAGAACTGTTCAGTTTGCTATCTGAACAGCACGGCGCAATGATCCACCCGTGCATCGAGCGCATGCACCTGACAGCGTGGCTCCTAGCTGGCTCCAAGCATCTGTGTTGATCTGTTCTCAGGAGGCGAGGCACGTGCTGATTAACAGTAGGCGACGTACCACGCGCAAGACTTACCCCCAGAAGTGGTATTGCTTTCAGTCGTGGTGCTCAGCGAGAGATCTCGATCCTCTCTTGGCGCCTATCCAACAGGTGCTGGATTATATGATGCATCTAAAGATGGCGGGGTTGGCGATTTCTTCCCTCAGAGTGCATTTAGCGGCAATTTCGGCCTTCCGTCTTCCTGTCAATGGCCATTCAGTATGCGCACGTCCCCCCACCAAAAGATTTTTGAAGGGGCTCGACAATCTATATCCGGCTCACAGGATCCCACCGGAGCTGTGCGACTTGCCTTTAGTATTGTACACTCTGACTCACCCCCCCCCTTTGAACCACTTGCAACGTGTGATCTACGGATGCTTACGAAGAAGGTGGCGTTCCTATTTGCCATTACGTCGGCAGGCCGAGTAAGTGAATTAGCGGCTTTTTTGGCTGACTCACCGTACACACTATTCTTCAACCAAAGTGCGGTACTTCGTGTGTACCCAGCCTTTCTACCAAAGGTCAACTCTGCTTTTCATATAAATGAACCCATAAGCCTACCGACATTATATCCAAAACCTCATTCCTCGCCAGAAGAGTCACGCCTGCACACCCTCGATGTCAGACAAGCGCTGGCCTTCTACCTCAACAGAACGCGGTTCTTTAGGAGGTCTCAGCGACTTTTCCTTTCTACAGCCAAGCACTCCAAGGGTAAACAGCTCTCTGCATAGCACATCTCCAGCTTGATCATCGCTTGCATCACATGATATTACGCCCTATGCAACAAATCTCTTCTGAGCTGACCTTGTGCCCATTCTACCAGAGGCATGGCGACATCCACTGTCTGCCTTCGGGATGTACCATTGAAGGACATATGCCGTGCAGCAACCTGGTTGTCTACTCTTACCTTCACTAGACATTATGCCCTTGCGAACATACTGAAGACCGATTCAGCAGTGGCCCAGGCTGTCTTGTCTACAGCGCAGAGGTGATAAGTCCGAAGCACACGTCTAGCATTGGACCACTGCTGTGTACTCACCTCGAGTGGAGCACCCTCGGGGATACTACTCAACAAAGAAGAGAGAGTTACTCATCTTGTGCAGTAACATCTGTTCTTCGAGATGTGTCCCCCTGTGGGTGCTCCATGTCCCGCCCTTCTCCCTGCTTTGGAGCTTCTGTTTATCTTTTTCATATGCTTCCGGTTGGGAGGAAACTGACAAGACCAGACTGCGCTCAGCTGAGCGGCGTGAGGCAGCAGTCGCGCATGCGTGGTCTGGTAGGGCTACTGCTAGTGAAAATCCTCCGGTTTGCGGCGCTGGGATGAGCCCAGCACCTTGAATGGAACACCCACAGGGACACACATCTCGAAGAACAGATGTTACTGCACAGGGTGAGTAACTCTCTCTTCTTTAAAGCAGGCGGGAATCTTTTTTTTCAGCCGGGGGCCGCCAATCCACAGAAAAATCAGTCGTGGGCCACATACATCACTGAGGTGGCCCCTGACGGAGCAGGAGAAAGACACTCCTCACATTCCCCTCACACACTGGAGCCTGAGGGTGGAGGGACCAGTCTAGTTTATTTTGTATGTTCCAGCCTTGTGGTGGGGTAGGAGGGTTGGGAGGTTGGAGCACCGGTGCGGGCTCCCCAATGCTGGGGGGAAGGCCTGAGCTTCAGGGGCCAGATCCACGCAAGCCAGGGACTGCATCTGGCCCCCAAGCCTGTGATACCCCACCCCTGCTTTAAAGCATAGTGCTTAATTACATGATTATTGTGTGGAATAAATGTATACAATAATACTATTAAGAGTGAGGAGAGTTGTTCATTCAAAAGTTATATAATTTATATAACATACACAGCACCATCATTTAGAGGTTTAGATTGCAATTTTTTTTTCTGTGAAGAAATACTTAATTGATAATTAGGCCTCAGTAAAAATTGCCACAGTTAATAATAAAACATAACGTGAAAGGTGAAACACCTTAGTGAGGCTACCCAACAAAGATTTTTAACTGCATTTAAACAGTTTTTCCACATGTTACCCAAGTACAATGCAAGTTCTTAGGAAAAACAAAAACAGTAAGCAAGGGTGAAAAAAAAAGCCTAAGCTCCTATTTTCTGTCTTCTAAATCTTCTCTGTGTCAAAAGGAGTGTTAGGATATTTTCTGCTGAGCACATGAAGCGATAGTCATGGAAATTGGTTCAGACATGACTCGGGTTGGAAGTGAAAAATGGTTACCACCTGATGACTTCCTTGTTTGTCTTCTATAGACTGTACTGTGTGGCATAGTGTGTCTGTTTCCTTCTTAGTGAGCTAGTATCAGCATTACACTGTCCATCCCAAATGACAGTTTTTATCACACATTTCAGCGGGGAGGCCCAGCTGTCCTGGGAATATGCAGCAAGATCTCAGTCTTTTGATCTATCAATCCCAGCATCTTTTACAAACATTGAACTAATTTAACCTTTTACGAGATTTTTTTCCCCTAATAATTGCAAAAGTTTATTTTATGTGTAGGTAATTTCAAAAGAGAATATTTTGTTGTTATTTAATTTTAAAAATGGTAGAGAAATCTGATCTCAATTTTAACTGATTTTGAATGAAAATATTAAAAATTAGGAAGAAAATATTATATTCTGGGAAAATATTATATGCTGTATTTTACTTTGTTTGTTAATAGGTCCTTTATAAAAAAGTTGGGTGAGAAATTCACCCTCTAATCACTAAAGGCTAGACTGTACCACTGTTACTCACATGATAAGTGTTACATCCTGGCTTTCTTCCAATCTATTGTGAATGGACCCAATTGCTGTGTCTCACATCCTTCCAAACTGTCAGTCTAATAAATATTTCTAGCTCTGGGTCTATACAGGACATATTCCAGACTCAGGCCTTTAGAGACATGCAGCTTTTCTGTGGCTCCAGCCTCCCTAGATCCCAAGATCAGGTTCTGAGCCTTGTAAGCCTTCCCAGTCACTTACACACACTTTCTTAGAATTTCATCTAGGTTGTGGGCATTCTGGACTTCTAGTTTAACCCTTTTTGGGAAAACATGGCAGGAAGGCAATGGTACAGGTGCTTATCAAAGGACTTTTAAGTTGAAAACCGTAAGATGACTTGAGATTTACAGATCTTTGAGAACAACAAAAATTCTTGAGACTGTACCGTTCCCATGTCTGATTTTGTCCTTTCTGTAGGTTTCTTTGGCAGCATTTCAGGTTGACAGAGTCCTCCCTACCCATCCTCTATCTCCAGCAACATCTCTTCACATATGGGGATGGTTGGCACCCTGCACAAACCAGTACTCCCTCTTACATGGAGGGGCTCTCTCACTTTGCCATATGCTCCACTGGCCCCTTCCTCTGTCCTGCCTCTAGCCCCATGTGTAGAAAAATTATTGATCCATGCTCATGGGCCAGTAGTTGAGACTTTGAGAGATGAATGCTCTCGATGGTTCTCCATAATGGCTGTTCAGTGAAGTGTCAAGTACATTTCCTGGGCAGAGCTTTCCTTTTGCAAGGTTAGATCTGTTCCACACGTTATATAAAATGGAGTTTCTAATTTAAAACAAACAACCTATCTCATAACAGCGATCACTTGCATGATTTCATTGGGACTGCTTGCACTTGCACACCAACATGGATTTGCACAGTCTAGTCCTAACTAGTAGATCTGGCCTGATTGTCAGAAACTAAACTTTGTGTATTCTAGCACATATTAAATAAATACATACATACATACCTAAATATGATTTTTTTCAAAGCTCAGGTCATACTCTATTTACAACCGATGAGAAATAACAATGAACAATTTTTGTATGTTTTATCTCAGAATTTGCTTTTAAGTTCACTAATACAATCGGACTAAGGGGTCTGTGAAATTGCAATCTAAATACTAAATAACTACTGTCTCATGACCTGGTTGATAATGGTGCTATCAAATGGCTAGGCATACTGCATATCCTGAGACACTGCTAGAAAAGCTTGGTTCCTAATGCTGCTACCTGATTTCAGGCTGTCAGGAGAAGGATATTCAAAATCAAGAAACAGAGAGCTCAACCAATGTGAGTGCTTTTGAAAATGCCACGCCTAATGTCTTTTAAATTCTTAACCCCTTTCTCACTGAATAAGGAAATATGGTAAAACTCCAATTGTCCGGCATCCAGTGGTCCAGCACTCCTGATAGTCCGGCACCAAATGGAACCCGGAAGTGCTCCAGCCAGCTGGACAATGGGATCTCCTGTGAGCCCCACGCACGTTCACGGCCGGGAAAGGGAAGGGGAGGAAAGGAGAAGGTTATACTCCTGTGACGGGTCTGCCGGGACTGCATTGCAGCTGGCCGGGGGGGCGGGGTCGGCGGGGAACGGCATGGCGAGGGGCGAATTCTCCACCATTTTGGAGGGAGGCGGGGTAAAGCCCCACGCAGCCTCCTGCTACAGGGCAGCTGGGGCTGCAAGTGGCGGCGGAGGAGAGGGGGGTGAGGCGAGGGGCAGCGCTACGGGAGTAACCTGGCAAGCATACCAGCTGCTCTGGCCCGCCGCTTCCCCAAGTCCACCGCTGCCGCTTGCAGCCCCAGCTGGCCTGTCGCTGGCAGCTGCGCAGGGCTTCCCCCATCTCCCTGCAAAAGGGTGGAGGGTTCACCCCTCGTTGCACTGTTCCCCGCCGACCCACCCAGACCCGTCACAGCCCCCCTGCTGGAGTACCTCCTGATACTCCGGCATATCCGATAATCTGGCACCCCCTGGGTCCCAAAGGTGCCAGATTATTGGAAGTCTACTGTAGTTCATTTCAAAGGTTAAGTGAGAGCAAGAAGGATAATTCATCCAAGAGAAGTTGATTAAAAAGTAAAAATGAAATTGCCTGGATAGTACTATTGATATTCCTTTTGTCTGTGCATTCAGAGATCTGTGCTGAGCTTTCATATATTTATATATATTTTATATATATATATATACACATTTTCCTCTATTCTTAAGAATGAGTACTTATAAAACAAAATGTTCAGTTCACTTTGATTCTGAAAATATATGCATCATTTCAAGTAATAGATGGTGACAAACTTTGACACTTCTCTCTATCTATCATGCTTTTCATGTAAAGACAAAGTATAGTAAATGGATTACAGTGTCCTAACTTCTTTTCTCTCTTGTTTTTTATTTAAGTTTTTTGATGTAATATCAACCAGCGAGAAACCATTGGCAGAGCAAGATTGGTATCATGGTGCAATTCCAAGAATAGAAGCCCAGGAGCTGTTAAAGCAGCAAGGAGACTTCTTGGTGCGAGAGAGCCACGGGAAACCTGGTGAATATGTCCTTTCTGTGTTTTCAGATGGACAACGGAGACACTTTATCATACAATATGCTGATGTACGTCTCTGATATAGTACTGAATGTTTATTTCTTGTCCGGCAGCTTGTATTTAACTGAAGAATTATTTTGGATAATTCATTCAGAATAAAAGGCATTGTTTACTATAGATATACTGTACGAGAAGATGTACTATAAAGTGAATCTTTAGCCTTCTCATATGGAAAGGCCAGTATGAAATCTGTTAAAAAATATGGTTATCTCTGTTTTCCAATATTGAGTTTAGTGCCGAAACTAAAAAAAAAAAGTATTAGTAAAAAAAAAAAAGTATTAGTAAAAGTTGTGAGCTTATTCCATGGTTTTTCTTCCCTGTTAAAAGGCAGAAAATTACTTTGATAAATGTTTAAATACCTGAAGTTACCACTAATTTAAATGAATTATGCATAGGCAGTTTATATTTCCCCACTCCTTTGATTTTTGTATGCTTGGTATTGCTGTGATAGCTCAGGTTCTAAAGCAGTTTGAATTTAACCCCTCTTTTCACATAGCCATCATATTTTGAAACATTCACTCTTGGGGCTGAAGTTTTCTAACGTGGATATGTGCTCCAAGGCCAATCAGAGGCTGTGGCGGGTGGGGGTGGGGGTGGGGAGGGACAGGAGAGACTACCGTGGAGCAGCCTCTGACCACACTGAGCACAGGCTCGCAATGGACAGAGGATGCTCTGTGGAGGCTGGCATAGCTTGGACCGCAAGCAGGGGCCAGTCTGCACAGGAAGCCAGTTTTTAAACCAGATCCCCTCATGGACCAGCTCCTAACTGCCACCCTATGCGACTTCCTCTGATACAGAGGCAGCAGTGCAGGATGGTTTGGGAGTGGGGCCAAGAGTGCACTGGCTGCCAGCCGCACCCCCGTGGACTATTGAATAGTCATGTAACCACTAATATTTTGTGCAGTTACGCGACTATTTAATTAATCTCTATCTAACATCTCCAGTGAAGAGCTTCAAAAGGATCTCACAAAACTAGGTGACTGGGCAACAAAATGGCAGATGAATTTTAGTGTTGAAGAGTGAGATCTTGGAGTCATTGTGTGGATGTTTTCAAAGAGCTATCCACAATGTTCAGCAGCAGTCAAAAAAGCAAACAGTGTTAGGAATCATTAAGAAAGGGATAGAGAATAGGACAGAGAATATCATAGTGCCTCTGTATAAATCCATGATACACACTAATTAATAAGTAGCAGGTTTAAAACAAACAAAAGGCAGTATTTCTCACCACAACACTCGATCAATCTGTGGAACTCTTTGCCAGAGGATGTTATAAAGACTAGGACTTTAACAGGGTTATAAAAAAAGAACTGGATAAATTCATGGAGGATAGGTCCATTAATGGCTGTTAGCCAGAATTGGCAGGAATGGTGTCCCTTGCCTTTGTTTGGAAGAAGCTGGGAATGGCTGATAGGGGATGGATCATTTGATGATAACCTGTTGTGTTGATTTCCTCCAGGGCACCTGACATTGGCTGCTGTCGGAAGACAGGATACTGGGCTAGATGGACCTTTGGTCTGACCCAGTATGGCTTTTCTTATGCCTACTCTCAAAACACTGCAGTTGTGCCACTGTAGCACTGCTGCAAAACACTATTTCCTAATGACCTAATCTACCTCCTTGAGAGGTCATAGTTAGGTTGACAGAAGAATTCTGTTTTTGACCTAGCATTGTCTACACTGGAATTATAACTGTATTGCTCAGGGATGTAGATATTTTTCCACACATGAGCAAGATAGTTAACTGACCTAATTTCACAGTGTAGATCAGACCATAAAGGCACTGGAAACAGAAGAGTGAGAGAGAGCAGTATGAGCCTGTATTCTCATGTGCACCTGCATCTTATAAATAATGTATAAAAAAATATTACTCTGATCACAGTTAATCAGCGGTGGGCAATAACCGGGCACAGGCCTGATGCAGCTTGCCCGGGTTAGCCCCTAGCAGTCACCAGTGCTTTATTTACCAGTGCCTCTTCAGGTATGACTGCTTGAGGCTCCTGTTGCCTGTGAATCGCTGTTCCCGACCAATGGGATCTACGGAGGCACAGGTAAATGAAGTGCCAGCGGTAACCATGGTGTGCTGCATCCAGCTTATTGTCCATCCCTGTAATAAATAGTTTGAAATTAGCATTTATCATCCACTGGTCAAAGATCATCTGACCCCTAGTCATAAATAATTCTACTACCTAGATCTTATGATGTGTTTCACCAGTACGTCTCAAAACATTTTATTAAGGAGGTAAGTAAATAAAAGCTTTCCCAAACAATATAGAAAAGAAACTTCCTTGATTTTGCAGCATAGCGTTTGTGTGTGTGGGGAAGGGAGGACTAGGACTAGGTGCTGATAGTTTGCAGTAGGGAGGCCTGCACACCATGGGAGTCAGACTTTCCCGTAGAGCTCAGTGTTAGTTTGAAAGAGATCAAGCTGATGATACACACGCTTCCAAAATACCTCTTAAAGCTGGTCAGCTGTCAAGGAATGTAGAAAGTTAATGCAGTCTGCAAATGAGGTATTTTTTGAGTGACTGTTCTTAAATGTTCATTGCACAATACGTGAACTTTCAGTGTTCCATGGCTTTGATTTTTGTCTTTTCTTATAGCATATTACGTGCATAAGAATGGAAAAATTTAATACTGCCTGAGGTGAAATTTACCCTGTTGAATAACACAGATTTAAAAAAAAAAATCCATTGTAGCTTCCTCTAAACAATTAACTGACCCTGTATAAACACACTGTTGCCTCTATGCAATAATGACTTCATGTGATTCAGAGAAAGTCAATGGATCTCGCCTAATTCTTCATTTTGGGACAATGCCATAATAAAAAAGAGACTAGCCACCTGCTTGCAATAAATAATTTTTACACTTCGCAGCAGATCTTTACAGTTTTACCCTATTTTGTTTGAGGAATAATTTGTTCAGTAAAGTGAAAGTTAATTCAGAGACTATCACTTGTCTTACATGTACTTTATGGAAAGTATTTGAAAATAAATGTTAACTGTCATTTTTGAGCTGCCTTGCAATAACTTCACATGTAATTGCCGCAGTATGAAACTTTCACATAAGACATTATAAATCAGATGCCATCTTTTGTTAAAAGAAGTTTTGTATAAAAATAACTTAATAATTTATTATTGTTAAAATATTAATAATACAGATATTTCAGGTAGATGGCAAGTAGTTTAACATGATCTCTGTTAGATTCTGGGGTGAAACTGTGGCCCCCTTCGACTTCAGTGATTACAGGTTTTCCTTCCTGGATTACAACCAAGAGATGCCAAATTTAGTTAAAACATTTTGGCTTCAGATGTTTCACAGCCAGAGTCTGTGGGATTGCGGAAAGTCATGAGATCTTCTCAAACTTCAATCTCTAAGCTTAGATCAAGGATGAGTCGACCTTTTTAATGTCAGTAAATTCGTATCTTCTAATGTTGACATTTATGTTGAATGTACAGTAAATTGTAACCTGTGAATTTATTGCACATACTTAGGTAAATGTCATGTTATAGGACACAATAGATTGGGAAAAAATACATTCTTTTAACCAAAAGTTAAAATAATTACTTTTATATGACTGTTCTGTACTGGAGTTCAGCTCATCAGTGTTGTCAAAATAAAGATTTGGTTTCAAAGCTCTCACTCCCAAGGCTGTGACCAAAAATTGGCTTGTGTTGACTCTTTCAGGATTTCCTGATTTTTGTTTCATAAATAGTTTTGGCTTCGTGTTTGTCTCAGAAGAAGCTCTACTAACTCGTCCATCTAATAAGGCATGGGTATTGAAGAGAGTAAAAAAGTATAAAGGCTATTGAGAAAGCCCAGAGATGTTTTAATTGACTGAATTTTGAATCCGTGTCGGACTTGGTAAAAGAGAACCTTTATTCAGATAGTTCCATAACAAAACCATTGAAAAATATGCTGTTGAAAGTCTTGCAGTGATATAGAGCATGGTAATTAAATTTTAGCTGCTACCTCCACCAGTTTCCTACAAATAATTATTTCACTGTTGTGTGCACTGACATGAAATTTCCTAGCTTTTACCAGTTTTATAGATTTAGAGAATACTACATAGCATCTCTCACTTTCATGTTCTCTCCTCATTACTCCAATTTTTTGAGCAACTTCCAAAACAGGGAAGTGACACATGGGAAAAAATATGATTTTCCTTGCATCAATATCGCAATCTTGTCATTTCCTGTGCAAATGAACTTGACTCTTGATTTATATCAATTTCACTATTCCAGTCCTTGGCTTTATTAAGTGTAGAGTAGAGAATAAATGGAGATAATCATAACCATGCATTTATAAGGGCACAATAGCCTCTCTCGTATATTAGTGAGTAACTAAAGTCCTGTACAGAATTCAGGACTGTAAGGTATTGAACTGAGCAGTACAACTTCTTTTGAATAATTTTCTAAATTTGTTATCATTGCCTTTGCAGCCACTAGTTTACCCACGTCACTTCCATTCTTTCTACACACTTGCAGGTACAATGCTTCCTGACATTCTGCAATAGGAAGTACAGCTTCTAAAAGATTCTATACAGTCCAGCATGATGGCAAGAGAGTTATAGTAAGACCAGCACAAACTTTCTCGATATTTGAAATGAGACTGAAAGAGCGAGAGAGACTACTGTAATAGGAAAGTGAGGGGGAGAGAAGTACATGAAGCAAAACTGCTTCTCATCTCACTCAGCATTTCTGTAGTATGAAGGTGGCTCATCTTTTTTATCCTATGTAATACTGAAGCCTTTGTTGATCATGTATCATCATCATCATCATTATTATCCCACCACCAATTTTATTCTCTGCGTGACCACGACTCATTCGTGGTTTTTAGCACACTTTGTCAGGAGACTACGTAGTGAATTAAGATTTTGCCCTTTGCTCAAGCTTTGTTTCTGTGCTAGAGAACTGAAACTTACCTTGTGTTAAATGGATTTTCAAAGATATTTTTTGCAATATATGCTTATTTTATACAGTTTACATGTTTAGATGTGGTCTTAAAATAAGTGCTTGTTCTTTAACTTGGTAATTGCATATTATTTTAGTAATATTTAATATGTTTTCAGTCCATTGCTGCTGTGACATCGGTTGCATCATAAGGACGACTTCTTAGCTTTAAGAGTTGAGATCTATGGTTATTTTTTTATGCTACACTAAATGAATGAATAAATAGATATTGTAGTTGTTATGGCCTACACCACTGATTGCTCCATTGGAATTGCTGGAATTTTTCTATTTACTTGGGGTTGAGATTTAATCCTATGAAATTAAATGTATCTGTTCCTTGTTATTTGTAGGTAAGAATTGCTAATCACATCTTTTGTATTTCCTCATTGAACCTGTTCTGAAACTGATTTTTCTCTCTGTTACAGAATCAGTACCGATTTGAAGGGACTGGGTTTCTAACTATTCCTCAGCTTATAGAACATCATTACACAACAAAAAATGTCATTACTAAGAAATCAGGTGTAGTTCTGCTGAATCCTGTTGTTAAGGTATGCATATATCCTTATTTATTTTGTTAAGTAGAACATTTTGCTGCATTTCATTTAACCTTTAAAACCACAATCTTTGCAATTAAAAATGAAATGTTAAGCAGTCAGTAGGCTAATCAAACTAGTCTGTCAGTCAGTACTTCACTAACTTGAAGATAGCAAATGCCTCAGTGTCTCTTATGTGATTAGTCTAGCTCCCAAAACACTTTCCTGAGATCTCATTCTTGCTCGTTGTTCTGAAGCTTCCTGAGCTATTTATAATCTTTTTGTTACAGCACTGAAGATTCACCCCAATGAATACTCTCTCCTCACTCTTAAGGGTCTGCATCACAAGAACCCTCATCCTTCTGGAAGGATGCCATTCTGAGTCTGACAAAGCTTTCTTATACTTCATTCTTCTCTTTCCTCTTTTGGACCTTCAAGGTAGAATCTTGCTGGCTCAGTAAATCAGAGACCGTTAGATTGATTTCCTTCTCCATGAAGTTGTGTAGCATATAAAAGTGAACTATTATAATGGTAATTATTTCTATTGATAACTTGAAGACACTGATGCACTTCAAAAACCAAATTTAAACATTTCCTTCTTTCTCCAGTCTTAAACGTGGCATTATTTCATTCAAAATTTGAAATGAAACGTCACCCATTAGTCATTGTGGAATAGAAGGAAACAAGAAATGTCATACAGCACTATACATGCAATAAGAAGCT
Source organism: Pelochelys cantorii (assembly GCA_032595735.1). Lineage (NCBI taxonomy): Eukaryota > Metazoa > Chordata > Testudines > Trionychidae > Pelochelys > Pelochelys cantorii. The sequence goes on from CM064330.1 coordinate 68,424,477, forward strand.
GTAGAATTGTAGAAGTGAAAAGGACCTCAAGAGGTCACCTAGTCCAGTCACCTGCACTCACAGCAGGACTACATGATAACTAGACCATTCCTGATAGGTGTTTGTTTAACCTATTCTTAAAAAACTTCAGTGATGGAGATTCCTCAGTATCTCTTGACAATTTGTTACAATGCCTAATCATCTTGACCATTAGGAAATTTATCCTAATGTCTAATCTAAACCACCCTTGTTCCAATGTAAGACCTTGGCTTTTCCTCTCTTTGGAGGTTAATTATAATATTTTTTCACCCACCTCTTTGTAACAACCTTTTATGTATTTGAAAACTGTAATGTCCCCCCTTGATATTCTCCCAATGAAAAAACAAAAATAAAAGACCACACACAAACCATTTTTTCCAATCTTTCCTCATAGGTCATGTTTTCTAAACCTTTAATCATTTTTGTTGCTCCCCTCTGGACTTTCTCCAGTTTGTCTACATGTAGGCTAGAATGTGGCTCTAAGATGAAGACGCAGTACTCTAGGTGAGGCTTTATCATTGCAAACTAAGCACAGTTTGAGAAAGCTAACCATCTCCCTATTTCCTGTAACTAGGTCTTTGATAGCCACTTAGCCAATATCTCACACATCAACAACCCTTTATAAATCAGAAATAAATGTTTCCATTTCAGCTCTGAATGTATTTCTGAAGTAGTGATGCATGCTTAGTGAGAAGAAAAATTAGTTTCACACATTTGTAAGTTGTATAAAATGTATAGAAAGCATAAGAATTTATAATTGAGGATCACTTTTCTAAATAATAATATTAGATCTTTGGCCATACTAGCCATAAGAAAGCAAAACATGTTTCTGTGCTTGCTCCTATCTGGAATGTACTTTTATATTTGCCTGTGTGCTAAGAGAATTTGAAGGGATAGATTAAGTTTGTACTGGGAGTCTTTGTCACAACTTTTGGTCTTACAGCACATTGTTATTCATTCCTGTTCTATCTGAAAACTCTCTTTACATCTCTTATGAAGACTCAGTGGTTTAGGTATCTGTAAATGTATATAGCAGACCTAGGTCATGTTATATTTAAAAGATATGCCTTCTTGACAAACTATTAATTCTGGGTAACTTCATAGAAAAGTATGACTTAAGACAAAGAAACAGTGTCTGATTATAATTTTACTTTAGCCCTTGACCTCAGTTGCACTGCCTAGTTTAGATGAGAAGTCATGTGTCTGTTCTACATAACTCCTAAGTAATTGCAATCTTTATTGAAGTTGCTATGTAAATGGAGGTTCCTTCTGATCCTTATAGATAAACGTGTTTGCCCTGCTTCAGAGAGAGTTTTAACTTTAGTAGAGAGTAATGGAAGTAGAAAGAAAACAGTACAACATGTTTTACGGTATAGTTAAAGTGTTTGCAGAATTGAAGACTAATGTACGCTACATAATGGTGCTACCTAAATACTACATGACAAAGCTTAGGATTTCATTTTAGAAGTTTGAGTGTGTATATATATATTCAGACTAACCTGCTTGGTTCCAACAGAGACAGAATGTTGGGCTCTTCAATCTTAACTGTCTTTTTTTTCCGTCAGCGTTTGCATGATTGTTGTAATTCTTTTTGTATTTGTTTTAGATGTTTAATGCTCTGTATAGTTTCTATATGTTCTGGTTTTGTGAAGTCCTCATCATTGTAGTGTCTAAGCACTTTTTAATATTTAAAGAGCTATGGTAGCTTTGTGAGCAGTATTGTAATTGAACACTCTACTGTTGTTAGTATACAGTGAAGCACAATTAAATTTCTTTTATGTGATGATAAAGGTTTGTCCATTCCCCAGTCATCTCAGTTCCTTCTTTTCTATGGCTAGCCATGGTCACAGGAAACGTTCTTCTGTTCCTGGAGTCTCATTGGCTTATTGCACTTTAGATCTCACACGAAAGGCAATGTTTGTAGCTTATCCTGTAATAAACCATATATAGACATATTAAATAGGGAAAAGGTATGAGAGAATTATTTATAAGGTTAAAGCAGGTAAACCTAGTGCGATAGTCAGGCCAGAGTCCTATAGGTGAGAAATGAACAGGAAATATATTAACCCCAGATTAAATAAGTCTCTGTTCTTAGGGTAGACTAACAAGGGTTGATCCAGAACCAGCAGGAACCTGCCAGCATCAGTCAGAGCAAGCAAAAACTCCTGGAACCAATTAGAGGCTTCCAGACTCAAGGGAGCCACACTAATGAGAACACCTGTGGGGGGGAGGGGAGAGGGCAATTAAGGACCAGTTGAGACTGGTTTAAAAAGGCTTCACTTCTGTTTGCTCAATGTGTGAAGAAGGAGCTGATGAAAGTTAAGTGTGGTGGAGCATTTGGGAGAAGAAAGTGCAAGCAGATACCATGAGGAAAAAATCTCCTGTAATGAAGGTGCTGGGGAAGGCTGAGGGAAGTGGCCCAAGGATTTGTAGCTGTCACACAGATATTGGTAGAAACATTACAGAAAGTTGCTCTAGAGGTTCTCTGGGTTGGAACCTGGACTAGAGGGCAGGCCCACATCTGCCCCTTTACGCCCCCCCGCAACTCCTCAGAGTTTCCTTATCCTCTAATCATAACGCCGGTCATCTGAAGAAGTGGGCTCATGATACCATCTACATGTTTTGATAGGCTATAAAGTGCTACCAGACCATTCGCTTGCTGTTTTTTTTCTGGTGCAGCCGCTCCCTGAGTTACGACCACTCCACTTACGACCATCCGCACTTATGACAAAGTGGTTGTAAATGCAGATCCAAGTTACGAACGGCCATCCGCGCTTACAAACAGCGTGGTCGCCATGTAACTCTATGGGATCCAAGTTACGAACACTTTGAGTTACGGACCAAGTGTTGGTCCGTAACTTGTTCGTAACTCAGGGAGCGGCTGTATAAGCGTTTGTCCTACCCTGTACCACTTGCAATTGTCACAGAGACTGGAGTTTGATTCCCCTCTTTTCCACATGCTGGCCAATGATGAGAGTAGCTCAGCAAACAGCAAGCTGGTGTCTAAAGTGCTGTGAACCTTTGAGGCAAGTAAGCTGCCTGGAAGTGCAAGACCCACTAAGCTTAAGGAGGAGCTTTGTCACATAGATACATAAATGAGTTAAAATCTTACATTTCAGAGAATGGTAGATCTGTCTGTATTAAGCAACCTTTCTGTCCTTTAGGGGTAAGCAGCTGGGGATCCCTTTGCTTATGCCTAGAAACCTCCCCCTCTTCCTCTCCTCCCTCCACCCACCGAGGCCAAGTAGCACAGAAATCCAGTGCCTTCTTTATAGGTGTTTTGCATCCCACTTTCCTTGTGCTCTGAGCTCTGAACTCAGCTTATGGGAAGAATTCACTTGCATGAATCATCTCCATGTGGGCGGGAGGCATCAGAACAACAGTATTTTCTTCTCAATAATGCCTCACAGTGGTCTCTGATGTAGAGGGACTTTCCCAGTTGGTTAGTACATGATACCTTTGATTGCAGATAGACATGTAACACTTGTTAGTCTCTGTTTTGTCTGGTGATTTAGTTACAGAAATTGACAATACCAATGTTCATGTGTTATCTTAAAGAATTTATAAATGGGATTAATGCATGCAGCAACTTAAAAGAAATCAATAAAGACTAAACATGTTCTTGTAATTCTAATAACTATTTTAACAATAATAAAGCACAAGTGAGCCAGACTGATTACTGTTTAGTATTTGTCAGTATTCATTTAAGGCCTGGGAATCTAGGCATGAACTAGTACCTGGTCTGCCAGTGTGTCAGTGATAAATAGATCCTCTAATGCACTTTTGAAATAGAAGAGGGTGCTATATTTATTCTGATCCATTGATGTGTATAGCTACAAGAATTTAGAAGATGAAATTTTAGCCACCAGTAGTTATAAAATGTTGTGGAAGTAGACAACCTTTAATACATTTTTTTAAAGTTCTTCAAAATTACGTATTTCAGGGCTGTAAGGCTATGTGTAGACTACATTGCTTTTTCGGGATATCACTGGTATCCCAGAAATGCAATGCCGTGTCCAAGGAATACATCCACTTTTTCAGAAAAATTTTCAAAAAAGCCGACACGCTCTCTTGCCATCCCTGATCTACAAGGAATAAGGGATGGCTCGAAAGAGCACTTTCTTTCACAGTTTGGCACCATGTAAATGCGCCAAATTTCAAAAGAGCCTCTTTCGAAAGTAAATCAGAAAAAGATACGCAATTCGTTTACTGCAAATTGCGTGTCTTTTTCCGATTTAACAGTGCAATCTAGATGTAGCCTAAGACAACACTAGTAAATGCTGAACAAAAATGTTAATGAGTATTCAGATCATTTTAATGTCTTAAAATCATTGCAGATTTATTGGCTCTTCATAACGTTTATTTTCCTTCCCTGATTCTAATCAAACTTTACCTCAGTATTGAAACCAGTTATGTCTCAAGTCATCAGGGTTTTTTTGTGTGCTCTCCCTTTTTCTTCAATCAGTTTAGAGCTCTGACCTGGGTTTTGTGCCATTCTGGGACACTGAAGAAGCTTCAACCATGCTTATTTTTTGAAACATTAATACTCTTGCACACACTATTGGATGGTGTACTCTGCATTGTGCAATCTCTGCAAAGTACATTTAATAGCTTCCTTAAAATTCATTTGACATCTTGACAGGATTCTTCTCCCATCTCTTCCTTAGAGCAATGAAGCAGAGATTGACATTTATGTAATCTTTAATCTGTTTTATGTAAATTGCTGTCCCTGTAATAACCCATTTAGAAGTGAAAGTTGGATACCAAAGAAAGCATAACAAAAAAGAATTGTGCTTTATATTTTGTTCTTATTATTTTTTTCACAAGTGTTTATCCATCTCTGCCATATTTGCTGAATTAGTCTTCACCTTATATTACATTGTCCTTGAAGGGAACAGTTTTATTTGTGCTACAAAAGACTTGCCCCGCATCCATTTTTATGTAGACTAACTACATGCTAGGAATTATAATGACACAGAAATAATAGAATTTAAATTAGAAAGACCAAGGGCATTAAGAAGATAACTTTTGAATGACTTTTTTGAAAAGGAAAACCATCTCATTTATATTTATTTCTTATGTTTTGGGAAAACTTCACATCATATTCTTCAGTTTGTTACTGATGCAACAACTGGAGTATATAAAAGGCTTCAGAGTAACCTTAGAGAATCCATATTGGAGGGCTTTAATAATGAAAAGGCTTTTTTAACCACACAGTGTGTATTAACTTTCTAAAATCTTTGACCTCATATTGATGAGCTTTTGAAGTTTGCTGAGAGATTTTGTAGACTAATAATAATAGATCTTTGTGAAGCTGTGGATGTGCTCTAGGTCTGGTGTATAACAAATGATACTACTAAGGAACTCAGAAGTAAAAAATGAGTTTTGTTCTCTAGGAACAGAGTTTGAGTTCTTGTGGTCATGACAACTGTTAACTATACTTCTTTATAAACTGAATTAAACTGTGTATTTGCTGTTGATGATGACTATTGAAAAATTGTACAAAGGTAATATGGATGGTGAGATATTAGCCTGCTTGGTATTGACTGAAAGCTTCACAGTGGCGTGGAAAACTTTCTGGGCTTGTGGAAATGGCCATCTATATATGTATTTTGGAGTGAGTCTGTCTGAGAGTCCATTTGTTTGTGCATCTGTGAGTTTGTCTGTTCGAGAACTCTTCCTAAATTGCAATAGCTAGGACCACCAAATTTGATGTGTAGCTTTCTCTTGCCCTTACTTAAACCAATTTCAGGATTTGGTTGTGCCTGGAAAATGGGAAGTGCTGGGAATGGGACTATTTTCCATAACATGGAAAGGGAGGGCACAGAGAGCAGAGGGATGTATAAGGGAGGGGCTCAGAGAGGAGGAACACGATACTGACAAGGGTCACTGAGGCAGTTGCAGCACCAAGAGTGTAGCCAACAAAGCTGGGGCTCTACCATCTTATTTGCCACCAGATTGGGAAAGGAGACCCCAAACCTAGAGCCTCCCCCCCATGGAGAGCCTGCAAGCTGTAGGGGAGGCTCTGGAGGAGGGGGCCAGCCCCTGTCACCTTGCCCCCTCCTAAGACACGCTGCAGGCTGTGTGTGTGTGAGGGGAGCACTGCAGGCCAGGGTTTGCCACTGGAACCTCTTCCTTCCCAGACAGCCTGTAGGCCACAAGGGGCTTCTCATCACCCCCTGTCCCGAACAGCCTGCATGCTGTGATGGTGGGGAGTCCACTGGAAGAGGAGACGGCCCCCAGAGCCAAGCTCCCCCCACAACAGCTTGCAGGCTCCAGCAGGGGGAGTGGGAGGAAAGCTGGAAGGGGAACAGCCTCCAAAGCGTCCCCCCCAAAGAGGCAGTAGGATGGGGGGTGCTGGATGCCAGGGGTAGCCCCCAAAGCACCAGTCCCCCAGACCAGCTACAGAGCAGGGGAGCAGCTGGAGGCCAGAGCCAGCCCATGGACTGCTGCCCCCACCTGACAAGTGCTCAGCCCTGGATCCCTCCCTCTCAGGAGGAGCCATCATCTGGAGAGCTCAGCCCCAGCCCCTTGGGAGGAGCTGCCACGGGAGCAGCACCACCGTTGTTTGCCATGGGCAACCACTGCAAGCCCCTCCATGCCTTCCCAGCCCCCTGTCCTGAGTCCTGCAGCTCCCACCTGCCTTGACTTCTTCATCCCCACCCCCGCCTTGAGCACCCCCACACTTGCCAATCCTCTGCCCTAAGCCACGTACCTTCTGTCCCTTCTCACTCCAGCCTTCATTTACTTTCATTTTTGAAAAATACAATAATTGAAATAAAGCATGTGCACTTTTTATTTATTTTTTTAAAATATTACTTCAGTTAAAGACCTGAGCAATGCCGGGTACATCTTCTGGCTTAAATATAATGAATATTGATGCTGTAATACATTTAGGTGTCAAAGAAAATATTAGAAATCTTTATGCAGCAGCAATGAAAGTGTTAATGAAGAAGAGCTTTGATCCTGCAATTGGTGGTGGGTTTCTATATGGGCTCAGTAGTCTGCCATCTTGCAAGGAATCCATTGAAAGTTAGGAAGCTAAGTAATACTATGAATAATCTAATACAAGAATATATGTGATTTAGGCATGTGACAGTAAAATTCCACCAAGTTATAAGTCAACGAAGATAAAAGTTAAAAAGAAAAGAGAAGCTGAGAAAAGTGAATTAGATTTTCCTTATGACACTGCCTCTATAGGGCCTACTTGTAGGAGATGTGTGTCTAGTCTTGCAGCCCTGAGTGTTTTTGAACAGTAGTTAAGGGCCATGTGTGTACTGTCACAAGGCAGGTTAAAGGGCTTGATGGAAGGGAAGAGATGCAGCTCTGAAAAACAGCAATGGCCCTGGTTAATCAGGGGCAGCTGAGTCAGGGCTGCAATAAATCAATTAAGAGCCAGGTGAGCTGACTTCAGGCTGCCAAGGGACTTTTTTAAAAACCTTCCCTGTGGAGGAGGGCAGGAGAGAATAGAAGAGGAGTTTGGAGTAGGCCAAGGGAAGTGAGAGCTGATAAGGAAAGAGATAGAGAAGCTGCAAAACAGAACTTCAGCACTGTGAGGATAGACGGGAAAGGTAAGGGGCTTTGACAGGGAGTGTTTGGGCTCCTTTTCCGAAGCAGCCTGAGAGCCCAGCCAGTTATTGAGGAGGACTGATTACTCAGCCCAGGCTGACCAGGGCATCTATCCCAGCATCTGTTTAACCAAGGGGCAGAACTCCAAAATGCTGGAAATGGCAAGTGATATTGCAGAGTTGTGGACAGAGCAGGGGTCTGGGACCCAGGAGTGGGTTTGACCCTGCGACAGTACCTTTGAATTCAGCATTCTAAGACTGAGGGCATAAGTAGTTTGCTTACTCAGTTTCTTGGTTCTTCTCTTTCTGCATATAGTTGTTTTAGAAGCAGTTTTTGACTTACTGTGTTTTAATAGCAGAATGAATACTTTATAAATAGTTATTACTTTACATAGCAGATAATGTACACTTAATATTTAGTACATGTTTCTTAATTTCCACTGGTATTTTTGAAAATTGATAAGGGACACAAATGAAAACAAGAAGAAATCCATGGCCAGCAGAATTAAGGATGCTAAGAAGGTGGTTTTTTAAAATGTATATTAGGAACAAAAAGTAAACAATAGCATTTGTCCAGTGGTAGAATTGTCAGTACTAATGTAAAAAAGTCTTATGTCATTATTTTTTTCTGTATCGGGGAGGGGAAAGCAAATGATGTGGTCATATCCTATGATGATAATACTTTCCATTCCACTGGAACCTCAGGAAGAAATGAAATAAATAGCAGTCATAAGGTTAGATAATTTAAAATGAGCAGGTCCAAATCAAATAATTTTGAAAGAGCTAGCCAAGGAGACTGTAGGACTGTTAATGTTGATTTTTAATAATTTTTGGTACACTGAGGAAGTTTCAGAAGATAGGAAAAAAACTCACATGCCAATATATTAAAAGGCTAAAAACACTGGAGACATAAGTATGTCAGCCTAATGTTCTTGTACCAGGCAAGATAATGGAGGGGACTTGATTAATGAAGAATTATAGGAGAGTAATATAATTGTCAGTCAGCTTGGGTTTATGGGAGAGAGACCACATCAAACAAACATGATACATTTTTCAATGAGATTATAAATTTGGGTAGCGGTATGATGTACTTAGACTTCTGTAAGATATTTGAGTTGGCACCAGCTAGCATTTTTATTAAAAAATTAGACAAATATAAAATGAACTTGGCACATATTAAATGGATTAAAAACTGGCTAATTGATAGGTCTCAAGATTTAATTATAAGTCACCATTAAGCAGGAGTGTTTTTAGTAGAGTCCTAAGGAGATTGATTCTTGGCCTTGATGTATTTAATATTGTTATGAAAGTTCTGGAAGAAAATATAAAATCATCACTGATAAGATTTGCAGATAGCACTAGATGATCACAATGAGCCATTGTGGCCTAAATTTCTCATGAGATTGCTTAGTAATCCTTAAATTTTGCACACTCTGGACTGGTGACCTCTCACTTACAATCATTTTTCACCAGTGTAACTTCCTTGATTTTCATAGATGTATTTTGGGTTTTGAGTAGCAAACATAAGAAAAATCAGGTCACTATTATTTGCATAACTTTCAAGTTAAAATGGTGGATATAGTATTTTGCATGTAAAATTGGTCTGTTCCTCCAGAATGGAGTCATTCATCTCACCAGCAAAACCTGGCCTTTAAAACAAACCTGTTAACCCTGATGAGGATCACCCCAGTACAAGGCAGAGTATCCAGTGCTGGGGCACCTCCATTGTAGAATCACAGAATACTACAGGTGGGAACTCCCTGGTCTGGCACACTTGGGACCTGAGCAGTCCCAAACCATGAAGTTTGACAGACTAGGGGAGGTCAAGGCTCCTCTCCTGCCTGCTGGCCCTTCTTCCAGGTGAGAGCCCTGGCCACTGGGCTCTGCTCCTGCTGCTAGCTGGGGCTGCACCCCTCTCCCACCCCCCACCCCGGCTGGCCCCGCTGCACTTCTGTCCATCAGCCTGGACTGCTGATGCACTCTCTGCCATCAGTCTGGCTCCGGCTGTGCTCCTGAACCTGGCCAGTCGGGACTCTCTTGTCCAGCAGTATCCGTGGTTTTGCTGGACCATGGACATTGCCAGACCAGAGTGTCCCGGATTTTAGAGGTTCAACCTGTAGAACTGGAACGGACCTTGAGAGTTCATCAACTTTAGTCCCCTGCGCTCGTGGCAGGACCAAGCACCATCTAGATCATTCTTGACAGTTGTTTAACTAACATGCTCTTTAATTTCTGCAATGATGAAAATTTCATAACTCCCCTAGGAGTTGTGTTTATGCTGAGTTTTCCCTGCAGCAGCTAGATTTCTAAGTACTCCTCTACACCTCAATTGCATCTAGATCTCTGCCAGGGTATGTTTTACAATGCAGATGTGAGAAGCAGCATTAGTTACTGCAGACTTGGTAACTGTCCCACTCTGTGGGTGGTAGAAGGGGACTTCTGCAGAGACTTGCTGGTCACTTTTTCCTGGTGGCATACACAGTTTGGTAGCTTCTATAAAAAGATTTCAATGGCACCAAGACAGCTTGCCATGAACATAGGTGTTGCTTCCTGTCCCTCCACCTCCTTGTTGTGATTTCTGGACGCATGTTCCCCTCCATATTTATATACACAGAAAATTATCAAGGATATGTGTTTTAAGGCCTCATTAATGTGAAGGTTTCTTATTGAGGTCTTATGGATGCCATCACCTTGCTACTTAATTGAGTGATATATTAAAGACTTGTGATTAATTTTGAACATAATGTGCAAAGAGGGGAAAAAAAGGGGGAAAGCATCTAGAGTATGAAGTCTCTACATTTGAATTTATGTACAAAACTACTGTTGCTAACAACTTTAAGGAATATTAAAACTTTGTATAGTGGCAAGCTATTAAAATACGTTTACATTCTGTTTTCTTTTTAAGAGTTTTTAAATTTGCATGTGACAATGCAGTATTTATGGACTATGTTTAATACTGGGATTGATTGTCATTTGTGAATGTTACAATTTATGCCAAAATTGACATTACACTTGAACAATTTAGGCAAGTACAGGAGTGTTTAATGTACACATTTGTCAGCCGGTGGTCAGGGCAGTGAGTGGCGTGGGTGTATTATACACCCGAGACTTCAACTGCTAGGACTGGGGTCCCTTAGCAGCGGGCAACCTGGAGGAGGCTGACGGGCTCCCCAAGAAGTTTACAGGGAGAGCTTATTACACCTCAGATTTTGACTGCTAGGATACACGATCCCTTTGCAGCGGGCAGCCTGGGGAGGCTGAGAGATGCCCCAACGGATCTGTCCCCTGGAAGCGACACGATCCAACGCTCAAGCTCTCCCTATATCTGTCCCTTATGACCGGCTGGAGTTCTTTTTAAAATTGTGCTTGGTTCTGTTACAGCAACTGAAGGAGACAGGTCGCAGCTTAAACAGTTACTATTTTATTGTTACAGGGTAAACTTAGCTGTTAAATGCTACTACTGTGTTACAGATAACACGGCCACTACAAAGGACAGGACAGAAATTACACTAATAAGTCACTTACAGGTACCATGAAACCCTTTTGGTTCTCTGAGCTCTTATTAAATGCATGCAAAATAGACACCTAGCAGGTATATATTCTCACCCCTGCGTTCCAGACTTGGCGTGGCCAGCGTCTTTCTCTCAATCCCTCGGGAAGAAGTAGGGCGAGGTTGGGCGTCCCACAGACCTCGGGAGACAACCAATACCTGCCAGCAGGTGTAGATGATTGGAGCTCAAATGGGGTGGGCTACTAAACCCATCTTTATACCCCTTGGGTCACGTAGGCTTCTTCCTGGTCTCAAGTGGCCAATTAGGGAAAATGGCTTTGAACGCCAAGTTTCCCACGAAGGGTGCAAAGCATAAGTCACACCTGGGAAAATGCAGACAATGGGCACCTCTGGTATGTGATGGGCGAAGATTCCTCTCCTGGGACAGTGCAGGCGTGTCAATTACTGGTGCTAGCCATCAGGGCGACGGGAGGCCCCCGGGTCATCAACTAGCCCATTTACTGTCTGGTTTCTGTTTATTAGAGTCAGGGACAGGCAACACACCTGCGTTCCCAGGGCATCAAAGGCTGACTGCCTTTCTCTTGCTCTCGGGGGGGGGAGGAGGGGAACAAGATGGGGTTCATGTCTGGCTACAACATTTTAAAGAACTATACAGATATCAAATCTTACCCTATAATTTTTAAAAATAGATCATTGAGAATAATAAAACAGCTATTGCACTGGCTTTTGATTTCTCATTTGCAACTTTTTTGTTTAAAACTTTAAAGACACTGTTCTGTAATCACCACTATTAACTTGCTGTTATAGTCATATTGATTTAACAATAAGGCTGAACAATGAGAGACTTCGATTTTTGCTAGCTTAATATGGAATGCATTGAGAAAATGTTATGTGAATTTTAAAAGATGTTTCCAGGGTCTTTAAAGAGATAAAAAACAAATCTTTTCATAAACTCATATTTGTTTAAGCTGGTTAATAAAATACAGGTTGTTTATAGATTAATCTTATTTAAATTGGCATGAGATGTCTTTTGGTTTGAGGAAACGCTTTCTAAAACAGTTTGTTTTTTGAGAATCATTAAGCAATAAGTCAGAGTGCCCCTTTTAATTTTTGTATGAATTTCAGAGGTAGATGTCGAAATAAAAGATGAAATAGTGGTCACGTTACAGAACAACTCCCTAGAATTCTTGATCAACGTATGCATGATTTTTTTAGCTTTTGCATCTATTAGACATTGGCTTACCTCAGCTCTTTTATAACTGTGGGGCTTCCTTTTGAAATGTACAAGAGCCCCACTGTGCTCCCTGCAGGGCTTTCGCTTTAGAACTGTAGGAAAAGCCTGGCAGGCACCTTTATAGACTAATCAAATAGTTGATGGAAATCCCATTGACTATTTAACATCCCTATTCCAAACATGCCACCCACAGCACACATATGGAGGCTACAGGCCCTCTGATGTTTGCCTCACAGACCTTGGCACTGAGTACGGCGCTGACCAACGCAGTGCTTCAGCTTGTGGTACCGAGTGGCCTTTCAGAAGGGAAAACTAATAATCTTGTATAGAAGGACATGGGGTATTGAAGGCTTCACTTGCACAAGTACGCACTCTTCATATACTAAAAGTCAGAACCTCCTATTTCATTCTGACTGTTCTCTGATCAAGAAGTCTGGAAAAAAACCTTCAACTGGAGTTTCTGCTGACATTGGCTCACCATAAGGAAACACCCCTTACCAGCTAGCATCACACTACTGGCATGATATGGAGTTGCTTCTTAGTTCTTACTACTGTACACGAGTAACAATATAGTTTGGTCATCCAGTTTGTCTGTCCTGCTAAGACTTCTGTTTGCCTTTGGACTGAAAGAAGAAAATTCAAGGTTTTGTAAGATGCCAAAATTAAATTTGAAGAAATACACATAATCTAGAAAAAGTACAAGAAAACAGGTTTTGTGTAGTGACCTTTATGTGGCTGAGGATGTAATGCGTGCAGGAAACCTGCACAGTTGGTCTGTGATCATTACTATAGTTAATATAGTATAGTAGTGGTTACAAGCCTGTGTGTATCCCTGCATCAGGGTTTGCAGCCAGTGCACCATTAGAGTTTAAATCATAAAAAAAAGTTGAAGTTGACAGCAGGTGATACAGAATAATAATTGGGAAAGCAGTCTGACTGTCTCTAGTGAAAATATATAAGCTGCACTATTGCTCCCACATCTGTTACTGGGTTTTACCAAGTATTCTATATTGGCTTGATGATGATAATGCAGAACTGCTTCTGCAACAGTTTCTACTGCTCATAAATCTTTATTTTGCAAGCACTTTTAAGATCAAGTCCTAGACCTTTTTCAAAACTATTCTCGTAAAGCACACCCAGTTTCAGGAAAAATTTTTTCCATGGGCTATCTTTATTTTCATGCTTCATCTGAAGGACCTCAGGCGCAGTTTGATTCATGAAATTGATATGCACGTTATAAATGTACCACTCTAGGTGGCTTCAAAAATAGTTTCCCTAACAAGATCATTTCTCATTTTCACAGAAGCAGACATCTGTTATCACCCTCATTTCTTTCTTTGCTTCAGCAAATTTTGACACATGATATTTGAATGTCCACTTTTGATAAAAAAAAAAATGGTATGCAGTGATGATTTTGATATTCATTTAAAAATTCATCTCTAATTGTCTCCAGTATTGAAAATGGAAGATTGACTTTTCTATTTTTCTATCATCATGCAAAATTTTTTCTTTTAGCTTGCGGTGGTTTGCACTATTGCTACTTTTGATGTGCGGTGAGGTAGAGTATTCTTAAAAGTATTTCTCTGCAGTCTTATTTGCATTACTATATGAAGGAAAAAACTAGGCATGATATATTGAACATAATTATAAAATTGTCATGTATTTTTATATGCGTCCATGGTGATATGGAGGGACAGGACAGGCAGAAGGGTTGCTGAAGGAGGATGGGAGTAAATGTCTGTGCATTAGAGTAGATTAAATGATAAATGGTCATGTGTCTTGTTACACGTGAGGCAGCTCAGTATTTCCACTGGCCATTTTTCTAGGCCATGTTTCTTGCTCCATTATAATCTGTTTCCATGGCAGAGACATCTTGCTCAGTGCTTTTTTAATATGTTGTTTGTTGTCCTTATTTCTGTCTTCCACTGCATGATATTCAGGCAAGGGCTTGTCTAGAAATATGTGGTTTTGGGCATGTTGTATATATCTCAAACTTCTTCAGTTATTTTTCTTGGTTTCTTGTCCTTTACGGTCTTTTGGCAAGTCCTTTGTAACACATTGGCACTAGTTACTTTATAACTCCAGTGGACACCAAGTATTTTGCACAGAGATGTCGGATAGAATGCATTCAGTTTCCTATTGTGGTGTTCTAGCATTTGCCATGTTTCAGCAGAATATAACAATGCAGCTATCACAGTGACATTGTGTAACTTGATCTTTGTTCTTGTATGTGAATCTTTTTATTTTTCCAAATATTTACCAGTCTCTAAAAAGCTCCATTTGATTTCCTAGGGTTTTTTTTTTAAATCTCCCTGTGCCAGTGGAAATACATATCCAGTGCTGAGGGTCCAGTTCTGGGTTCTGAGAATTTTCCAATTCTGTTACTTTTGCTTAGGACAATAAGGTTTGTTTTTTGCTGATACTTTGATTTTATCCACTGAAAAATCCTCCTAACTTCTGTTGTACTTCTGCTGTTAGAGATTGTTCCTTCAGTGGTATCTAGCAGCCATTGGTGTCATGTGTTCATGCATCAGTATAAGGGGCCCAGCTGGCTCTGCTCCCCTCTCTCTTCCATTTTACCACCCAGGATGGTCACTGAAACAACTTCTTTTGTTTCAGCAAGGCATTCAGTCAGCAAGTTCATTTCCTGTAGTACTGGTGTATATAGTTAACCCCACCTCATCGCTATTTAGCTTAGGCATGTCTCAGTCTCTGGGCTTAAAACGCTGTACTTCCTACAGCAGTCCTGGGCTGGTGAGCAGTGCACATTACAGCTCTCTGAAATGTCTGGAGGCTAAGGTTCTATGCGAGTGCATTGCCAGATCTGCTATGAGTTCAAGCTTCAGACAAAAAAGGGTAGGGAGGATAGACTAATGGCCATACTGATGAAAGGAGCATTCACATGGGCAACTGAGTCAAGTTGGTTGGACTTGGTACTGAGTACCTTCGGTGTAGGATGCTCCTCCAGCAGCATGGGTTTGTCAGTACCATTCCCTTTCACTGGTACTGAGACACAAAAGGAGCAATGGCCTGAGGGGATGCTCCCCAGAATTCTGAGGAAGGACAAGTGGCGTGAGGCCCATGTTGAGCTATTCTTCCACATCAGCTATCCAAGTGGCATTGACTCCACCACCCTGCATGCAGGTGCCATTGAATCCAGTGCAGGACTGTCCACTGACACCAGGAGGAGATTGGGGTACCAGAGGCTACGGAGCTGATGTCTCTCCCAGTACAGCTAAACTTCAGGCGGGGGCAACTTCTTGCGCTTGCAAGATCATTGAGTAGCCAGGAGCATGTTACCATGAGCTCCTATTCATCACTAGATCCTCCAGTACCAACCAAAGGGAACCTGGCCCTGCTAATATTGGTGAAGAGTGCTTTGCTCTGGCACTGATTCCTAGACGCTTAGCACCAGCCAGCGGAAGTGAGGGGTACCATACCTCATGGTTTCTCCAAGCTGACTAGTCCTCAGAATCAGAGGTGGAGTCTGGCACCCAGTCAAGGGGCTATTACAGTATGTAACATACGTTCCACTGGCTCTTGGTGCAAGTAGTTCTTTCCACCTCCCTCCATTCTCTCAGCAACTGGCCCAGAGGACAATGGCTTATGTAGGTCCAGTGGTTATTTTGGAATTTATAGGGTTCCCTCCCTTTATCAAGATTGCCTTTCAGGTGTTCAAACTCAGTGGTGTCCAAGAGATGGGCTTCTCTGCTCACCGTCAGGCACCTAACTCAGACTCTGCTACTGAGCCCAGAACCAACATTTAAGACTTAGGTCTGTGCAGTATAATCAGTGCACAAGAAGAGGAGAAATGTTCCCTACTGGTGCAGGCCGCCGCCGCCTCCTTTCTAGGCAAAGCTGTGTCAAGACCCAGTGAATCAGCAGAGGTCACCAGGAGCTACTGAAAAGGATGGCTTCTAATCTGGGGCTAGAGATGGAGGTGCTTAAAGAGTTCATACACAGCCACAATGATCCCATCAAAGGTGGCCCTATTGTCACGTTACTGAATTTTAGGGAAGCAGCCAGATCACTGCTGCACCCATGGGGGGGAGGGTGTTGGCCCCAAAAGTGGTACAAAAGGGGCCATGTGAGGTGTCAAATAGAAGCTAGCTTACTTCTGATTCCATATATGCTATTCATGTAATTGTATAATGTCTGTGTGTGAAGTCATAAGCATGTACTTTGTGTGGATATCAAATGTTTCTTTGTATGTGGTTGAACTATGGGCAAAGCAGCTCAGCCTATGGACATGCTAATGAGCAAGTCTCTGTGGAACAATAGCCCTCTATAGGCCAAGGACACACCTCAAGAATGGTGACTGATACCTAGGGGCTACCAGCAGGGAACACAGGGATAGGCCACGGGCCAGGTGACCTGCTGCAGCCAAGAAGAGACCAGGAAGGAGGTATAAAAATGCCATGTGGCAGCCTCCATTTTGTCTTCAGATCTGCTCCTGACCCAGATGCAGCCTCACAGGGAATCACGAGCCGGGAAGGACTGTGGACCCATCCGGATATAGGATGTATACCAAGGATTTTTAAGCCAGCAGTTATAACATCTCTGCTGCGAGCCTGCATCGAGAACTGGGAGATTCGATGCATGTAATATATAATACTTTAACAACCTTACTCTCATGTTTTTCGTTCTTTTAGTAATAAACCTTTAGATTTTCGATTCTAAAGGATTGGCTCAGCATGATTTTGTGGGTAAGGTCCAGAGGGTAAATTGACCTGGGATCTGTGGCTGGTTTCTTGGAACCAGCCAGAACTTGTTCGGGGAAGGTGAGATGGGCTCTAAAACCCCTCATCTGTGTATGAGGCCCGGGGCCACTGCGGCACGGATATTGCTGGGGTGTCCGAGGGTTTGCTCATGAGGCTTCTGGCTGGCCAGGCAGGCAGCTGAAGTGCTCTGTGGGACTGGTTTGTGGCCTGTTTGGGAAGGTCTCCAGTCTGGGGGCTGTAAGGAGCCCTGAATTTGAGCAATTCACCCTGAGCAGATGCCCTCAGCTGTGCCCAGACCCGGCCCGGTCCGTCACACTTATCCCTAACAAGGCCATTATGGATCTAGTTGGGTCACCATGGCAGACTCCATCCACTGTCCCTCACTTCAAAAAGAGCAGACAAATACTTTGTTGCTGCCAAGATGTATGAACAACTATATTCTCACCCCCTTCCCAGGTCTCTGGTAGTCACAGTGGCCAGTGAAAGAAACAGGCAAGAGTGTTTCAAGTTGCAATTTTCCCCTCTTCCCCAAGCCAAAAGATTCAAAGAAGATGGATCTGTTTGGTAAAAAGATTTATTCTGCTGGTGGGTTAATGCTGTGCATCTCCATCCAGCAGGTCTTTTTTGGTGGGGTATGACTACTGTCTGAAACTCCATGGCAAAATTTAAGGACTCATTTCCCCAGGAATCCAGGCAAGAGTTCTTCATTCTGATGGAGGAAAGGAAGACCATAGCCAGGACCTCCCTGTAGGAGGCCTTAGTTGCAGTGAACATGGCCAGAAAAATAGCATTAGCTGTGGTCATGAGAAGGTACTCCTATCTCCGATCTTTGGGCACTTCCCCTGGAGGTTCAGCAACCCATTCAACATCTTCCATTTGTGGGAATTTCTCTCTCTGAGCAGATGTATACAAAACTCCATGGTCTGAAAGATTCCAGGGCTACCCTCAGATCCTTGGGCCTCTGCTGGGGTCTGAGGAAGCATTCAGACCTCAGCAACTGATCTGCTTCTTGACTCTGCCACCCTATGCAGACCTATTTAAAAATGAAGCAGGAGCTACAAGCACAAGTAGCTTCCACCTGAGACTTGCTACTGGGCTTTCATAGGTATCTAATAGGCCCTAAGTAGAACTTTTGAAGGGGCACCTGAGGATGTTATTTCAGTTGCCATACCAGATCCTCCCGTTTTGATTGTAAAACCTCTCTCCTCCTTCAGCCTGGAGTGGTCCTTCATCACCTAGTACTTTTAGTATTTGTAACAGGGCTGCAACTCACTGCCGAGGTGCCTGCTTCTGGCCACAGTGAGAAATAGTTCAGCCCTGAGCAAGGCACCCTGTTCTGACGAATGTCTCACCCGTCATTGCTCCACACTAATGCTCAGGATTCACATCACTACCAGGAGCACAGTGTCATATTCAGGACACTGCCCTCCAGCAGTGCTCACTACACTGGTCTCTCACTCCATTTCTAGGGGTATCAATAGACTGCAGCTTTGCACCTGCCACTGTGACCAACTACAGTCTCAGTCTAGCCCCTCACATCAGTGCTATTTCAAAACTGAAACCGCAGTCTAGACGCGGGTCTTTCAAAAATAGAAGCCTTTTTTGAAAGAGCACCACAATGCAATTATGCAAATGAAGTGCGGGAAATTCAAATCCCGGCTTCATTTGCAATTTCGAAGTGTCTGATTTACATCCCTCTGTCGAAAGAGGGATGTAGTCTACACACACCCTTAGAATGGCCCTGGTGAGGAGCTATTTTGACATAGCATTGGAGCATCCACACATACCCTCTTCTGAAAGAGCTTTTTCAGAAGAGGCAGCATTCCTTATGGAATGAGGTTTACCAACATTGGAAAAAGCCCTCCATTATTTTAATTTTCTTTTGAAATAATGTAATTGCTGTGTGGATGCTAGTATTATTTTTCTGGAATAACAGCTGTTATTCCAGTGTAATGCTGCAGTGTAGATGCACCGTTAGTCTTCAGATTAATAGAAATCAGGTTATTTTCTGGCCTGTTTTCTTCCCAAAACTGCATAAGAAAATGGAGCATTGTTGCCATAAGCTGGATGTTAGATGAACCTTTGCCTTCTATTTGAAGACGACCAAGCCATTCCATATATCCAACCAGCTCTTTGGATCAATATTTGCATCAGACAGGATGAAAGGCCTGCCAGTTTCATCCCAGAGAATTTCATCCTGGATCACTTCATGCATGAGAGTGCAGCACAAGGGGGTATGAGAGCTGACCTCATGAATACCATTGAGGAAAAAATCTTCCGCAACTGTTCCAGCTGCGTAAACAACACCTCTTGCAGAACAACAGTTCAGAGAAATGTTCATTTTTTTCTGCAGTTTTGGAGGTTTTTAGGATCTATTACTTTGGTTTAATGCACAGTAGTGAAGACGGACAGTTGCAGATTTGGGGTCTGGATCCTAAGTTTACTAAAGTTTAGGGTGCTCGGATGCAGAATTTTGATTTGGACCCATGAATCTTTACTCGGCTGATATTTACTTAGAAATATGTTGTATATTACACATTTGTTTTATTAGTAAGTCTGGCTCTAAAAGTCAAGTATTTCCTCAGCACACATAGTTTGGTGTAGCTTTGAACATACAAGCTTGTTTCGGCCTGAATTTAGGAAGCAATACTAATCACAGCCACTATATACTGTTATGTTAGTATTGCCTGATTAGTCACTTATGACTAAGTCTTTTTTGTAAGCCCTTTTATTCTTCAAATGAGTATAAAAGACATAGGAAATATGTGCTCTGTTGTATGTGTGGGGTTCATGCTTTCACTCAACCAGCAAGGCAAGGCTTGAAGGCAGGGAAGGTGGTAGAACCCCACTTGCCCCAGGTTACTACCTGCAGAGCAAACTACATAAAACTGGTGATGAACCACGTAAACTTCTCCCTCCTCTTGTCCCTGTCTATTTCCTATATTTGGTCCATGTTTTTCCATCCTGACATGCTCCATAAATGGGGAAACTTTGTGAAGAAAAAGAAATAATCCTATAGAGGTCAAACTTATAGCAAGAAATAAAATATTCTTCCTGAAAATATGTCTAACATAGTAGGGAAAAATCCTTTGCTGAGTAAAAGCTATGAGATGCTATTTTCCTATTCAGGTATTTCTTTATACTATTGTAGTGCCTGATCAGGATTAAGAGCCCCGTTTTTGTGGATATTCATAAACCTCTGCAAATCTCGCACTAGCATCTGTTAGTGTAGACCCTAGGAAGGTGTGAGCAATGCTCATGGGGGCTGGGAGTCAGCACCATCTAGTTCTGTTCTGGCTCCACCCTCAAACATAGTTCAGCTCTCAGCCCTCTGGTTCTACACTTTTATGTGGCCTTGCAGCCTCATTCCTCAGCCCTGCTTCTGGCCCAGCCTCAGCTCAGGCCCCAACCATGGCTCCAGCTCTGCTGGGAGGGTGAGCAGAGCTGGCCAAAGCTGAAATGAGCTTCAGTGTAGGGATTTGAACATATTACCAAGTAAATGGTTAACCAATAAGTCTGGTCGTATCGGTTAATGTTCATGGCTACACAAAGGCTCCCCCTGCTGTTCCCAGGGAACCAGCTGTCACGCAACACTTCTGTCCAAGGTCAGCCCACAACATTTTGGCACCTGAGGCGGGGAGCTCAAATAATGCCCCCATTTCCCCTCACTTGGGCCAAAACTTTGAAATGTCTCAATTCTGCCTTCTTCCTGTTCTACTCCTCTCATGGTACTGCAGAGAGAATACATATGCACCAGCAGCAGACACAGTTTTCTATACTCTGGGTCCTAGTGGTGCCCCCCCACAGTCTGGCACCTCAGGCGGCCGCCTCAGTTCGCCTCATGGTAAGGCCAGCCCTGCTTCTGCCTCTGTGTTACAGATGCCATATGAGCAGCAGCAGCATGGTGGTGGCAGCTGGCTCCCCAGGAGTGGGACTACAGACCGGAGAAGGTGTGCACTGGCTTCCAGGGAGCTGGTACACACTGGGAGCTGGCTTAAAAGCCAGCTTCAGTGGGCACCAGCTCCCAGGGAGCCAGCTACCATTGTGGGTGTGTGCGACTATATAACCGTTGAGTTTTTCAGGGGCTACATGGTTACACAATTACTTGCTTTTTAACATCCCTACTTCAGTGCTGGGCAAGGGGCCCTTTAACATGAGGTAGCTGCCCAAGACTGACTATTTTAAGCTTTGGTCCCAAACCTCAACAAGTCTAACACCAGCCCTAGCAACCCCATTTACAACAGGCCTATGAGCCACTTTGAAGTCCTGACCCATAGTTTGAGAACCACTGTGCTAAAACATCTGTTCCACTTTGCATTTTGCTGTGATGCTAGGAGTTCCTTTCCCAGACCTAAAGAAGAGTGAGTGCTTTGTGCCTCAAAGCTCGTCTCTCTAATCAACAGATGTTGGTCCAATAAAAGATATTATTTCATTCACCTTGTGTGACCAAACCTTGTAATAACAATTCTTGTGCAAATAACATGAGCACTGTTAGTTGTCATAGACATACGATTCCAGCAACTGCAATCTCTAATTCTTCATAAGGGATTGATTTTGTAATTCCCTGCAGCTCAGCCAAGACAGAACATAGATTGTGAAGTTCCAATTCCCAAGTTTCCTTTGTTTCATTTTCAGTCTTTTCGTATCTTAAAATCTTTCCAGTTCTGAATCCCATAGAGCAACATAAGGAACTAAAACTGAATGATTTGTAGGTCAGCGTAAAATAAAACTTTCTGATTTTAATTAATGTAAAACTATGATAAATCACCGATATGAAGTACAGTGCTATACAGCAGTCTAGGATGAGATGTTTTTTTCCCCACAAGACTGAAGTAATACTATTTTTGGTCAAATGTTTCATTAGTTTTGACTATAATACACACCCAGAAAGCAAAAAAGATAGACAAATAACTGTTGGTGAGGTAGAGAAGCAAAATGTTTGCTTTTCAATATGTGTTATGGGGAAATCTGTATTTTATGTGCTTTGGAAACTGGTAAAGTTCCGAAAACCATCAGCTTTAGATTTACTTTGTGTTACTAAACCTAAAGCAGAAAATGCTTCATGGTAGTGCTCTACAGAGAGGACTGCATGACTTCACAAGGTGCCAGTCAAAGGAGTTGGATAAAACAGAAGAGGAAAACTGAACATTTATTTGACTCAATTTAGGCTCCCTTCATATATTACTTGAAGCGTAATGTCTTGGTGTCTGTGGCTGCCTAGGAAGATGAAGAATGTGTAGCATATGATTGCACTTCTGAGTTATTTAAGTAGGCTTGTTGAAAGTTATCCCTGTGCTTACTTCAGACGCGTGGTTTGAATATATGGGAACGATATATCATGTGATAAACAGCAGTTAAGTCTCAGTGTCATTTTCTCTACCTGACTTTGTGCCTTTTGTTATTTATGTAATAACTCTTCCCCCTCCTCCCCCCCCAAAAAAGGGAAAAATATAAAGCTGAAAGGGTACACAGAGGGCTGGAAGATGATTTATTGCCAGGTTGCTAAGCAAAGGGTCAGGTTTGCCCACTTTTATTTTTCTGGGGAATGGTACAAGTTGAATCTCCCTGGCTAGCAACCTTGGGACCTGAGTGGTCCCGAACCAGGGATTTTGCCAGACCAGGGGAGGTCAGTGCTCCCTTACTGGCTGCCCTGCTCCCAAGGCTGGGGCTCCCACCCTGCTGCTGGCCCCACTGATGCCAGGGTGCCCCAGGTCTCTTGGGGCCACCCAGCTGCTGCCAGCCCTGTTCTGAAGCTGTCTGCCCTGATGCTGCTGGGGAGTCCCCAGGGCTCTCTGGCTAAGAGTGCCCGGTTGCTGCCTGGCCTCACTGCCACTGGGGGTTCTGTGGCCAGGGCTGCCTGGCCAACCTAGCCCTACTGCCCCAAGGGATTGAGTTTTCTGGTCAGGGCTCTCTAGCCTTGCCTGGTCCGGAAGATGCTTGGCCGGGGTCGTCCAGCCTGCTACCGCTGGAAGTTCTCTGACAGTTTGGCCACCCATGCCCCACTGCCACTGGAGGTTCCCCTGGTTCTCTGGCCCAGATGATGCTGGGGAGTTCCCCAGCCGGGGCTGCCCTGCGGCCAATGGCCCCATTGTCGGGCCAGTCCTGTTTCTCTTGGGGGTTCCCCAGAGTTCTCTGGCTTCTGCAGCGAGTTCCCCAGCCAGGGCAGGGGCTCCTCATTTGCCACCTGGCCCAGCTGATATCGGGATTCCCTGGCAGGAGTGGGGGCTCCCTGTTTGCCATATGTTCCCACTAATACTGAGGTTTCTTCAGCCAGGGCGAAGCTCCTCACCCCCACCTGGCCCCGCTGATGCCTGGGGTTGCACAGCTGGGCTGGGACTCCCAGCCACCACCTGGCCTAGCCAGGGCTCCCCAGCCCCGTGCGCTCTGTCCGGGTAGACCCCACTCCCACCTCTAGGGCTCTTTAGTTCAGCAACATCAATGGCCCTGCTGCACCACAGATGTTGCCGGACCAAAGAGTCCCAGATTTAGGAGGTTCAATCTGTATTAGACATAATCATCTCAGAGTTGTGACCTTCTCTCCAGTTTTGATTATGGTGTGATTGTATATGAGAACATACTGAATTTATTGTGTTTGATTTAGGAGCAATTCTGATGAAATGAGATTTTGTTTTTATTACTCTAGTAGACATTATATTAGCTATCTATCCATAACTAAGTTAAGGCTTTTTTTTTTTATAACTTGGCTGTCATTCACCTTTAATTTGTTGTCTTTTTATATGGGGTACACTTGCATTATATATTGATTAGAGATTTATTTTATACTCCTGACAGTCCAAAAATATGTGCGCACACAAAATTATGCAACTTGTAATCAGATGCAAAAAAACACAAATGACCAGTTCAGATTTATTTTATGCTATTGTCCAACAATTCTTTTGTTTAATATATTGTTGGTATGTGTGCAGGAATATTCTACTTTCAGAAGTGTAGACTGATAGGAGCTATTGACATTGCAGAACATTTGATGGGTCAGGAGTTTTGAGACGTCAAACCTGGAAAATAATTTTATTTCTGGATTTCATGGCAACTACTATTTACATGACTCAATTTGAATGTCTCAGAATCACATCAGTCTACTACTGGATAGCTCAAGTCTACAGGCCAAATCTGGACAGTCTTCAAATATGAGCCTGCCTTGAGACATTCTGAACTAACTCAAAAAGTGATCAGTAAAAGCAAATATTCTCAGAAGTGTCCGGTTCAGGTCTGGTTCCCCCTTTACCACTGATGACAGTAATTTCAGATGTATGAAAAAATAATTGAGGAGAAAGGGCACATTTGAGTTATTTTATGGTTTGAGGTCACTGGGCTTCTTAAAAGAGCCTTACACATCTATTTGCTGGAGTTAAAAATTGTTTATGTGGTCCTTGTGCCATTTTTCCTTCTCATACTCAGAATAGTTGTTGAAATAGTTATGGACAATACACATTCTATATATTGTGTCAGCTAAGGGGGGTATTTATTCCATTCAGCTATATGCAGAAACAATCAGTTGATCAGACTAGTGTGTGCTCCATGATATTCAGCTTGTGGCCCTGTGTTTAGCAGGAGAGAGTAGTGTGATTGTAGATTGACTCTACAGGGACACTTTTCAAATGCACAAATGGTCCCTGAAGGATCAGTTGATTGAGAGCCTCTTTTGCAGCTGGTGTCAACCAAATATTCACATGCACTACAAAGCTGAACAGAGTGTGTCTTGTCTTCTGTTAAAAAGTAGGACATGATGGTCAGTACATCTAAGAAGCTTTAATTCTGCATTGAGGAAGGGGCTTTCTGTATGTTTGTCTCTCCCCCTCCTTCCATTGATGCAGATGGCAAGAAAGACAGGCAAAGATAATTCTGATTGCTCTGGCTTGTCATGCCAGTAGTGGTTTATCAATCTGTGTTTGCTCTCCAGCAGGGTCTTTATGCATAATCCTTTGTCTCCAGATCTTCTGCCTAAGCAGGAGGGCACGATTCTTTATCCAGATCTGCAGTTCCTTCACCTGATGTCTTGTGTGATTAGACTCTGACTATGGTCTACTCTTGAACAATCATGTTCCTCACTATTGCAGAATGTACAATTTAATGTAAGCTGTGTACCAAGAAGTGTTTTTATTGGCAATGGTTCACATCCCTGCCTTGGATGCAGGTAAAATCTGATTCTCCTGCCTTAGCTTCCCTAACTTGTAATTTTGAATATTTAAGTCACTTAAAAACAGAGTGGTTATCTATTCTAACTCTTCTTTGAAAGTTCATTTGGCAGCTCTCTCAGCTAGCTCATGTTTAGATTGATGATATCTCATGTTTTGCGTCATGGTAGATGGCAGTTTGTGAGGAAGATATGTTATATATTCCCCTTGGAAAATCCTATTCTTGGGATCTTAATTGTGTTTTATCTGCGCTCATGAAGCCACCCTTTGAAACTTTGGGTGATTGTTCTTGGTATTGTTTAATCTCTTAGAACAGCCTTCATTATTGCTGTAATGTCAGCCAGAAAGGTGAGCGAATTAAATTCCTTGATGGCTGATCTACTGTTGGTCTTTTCATAAAGGCAAGGTCTGATCCTTGGGTTTTGACAAAAGTGCTTTCTGACTTTCACATCAGTCACAATTTATCACTATTCTTTCCTTACTAAAAAGGGGGAATCTGTGTTACATACATTGAATGCAAGAAGACCTATTGTGTATTATTTAATAGAACTAAAATTTTCACAAATCCTCTAAATTATTTGTTTTATGCTAAATATCACATAGGTTATACTTAAAAAAAACAACAAATGGTCTGGTAGCACTTTATAGACTAACAAAACATGTAGATGGTATCATGAGCTTTCGTGGGCACAGCCCACTTCTTCAGATGACCGGAGTTGATACTGTGACTCCACAGATTATTTCGAAGTGGATTAAATAACACACTGAGTAATTTAAAAAGCAATGAATAGTCTGGCAGCACATTAGTTTCTAGGGTGCTGCTAGACTATTCATAGTTTAAGTTTTTCCAGTTACAGACTAACATGGCTACTCCTCTGAAATACTGCTGAATGTTACATGTTAGCAGGAAGTCCTGTATTTATGACATTGTGGTCTTATTCCACTGCTATGGCAGTATCTTTTTTCTTGCCTTAATCAAATCCCTGTTACTGAAATTTGCAGGGTTACAAACCAGGAGTTGTGTACTAGGGATGTTAAATATCGAATAATTGACTAATCAAATAGTCAATGCATTTTGCATTCACTATTCAATTAATTGATAGGGCACCTCTGCCTTTGAAGTGTAGCCTCCGCCTCTGAAATGTAGCAACAGCCCTAGGGCTGTTAAAGGTGAAAGCGCTGTGTGAAGCTTGGGGTCATTGGGAGACACCCCCACTGACCCTAGGCTCCACACGGTGCTGCCACTTTGAAGTATCCCCACCTCTTGCCCCTCCCCTTGCTGCCTCTTTCTGATAGAGGCAGCAAGGGTGAGGGAAGGGACTAGCCAACTAGCCTGTCGATATCCAATAAGCATTTGCTTATCAGATAGTCGATTGGTCGTTCACATCCCAATTGTGTACACAGTTTTATTTAACATTAACAGACTTGCCTGGTGTTGCCTGGGTCCTTCAAGGCAGAGCCTTGGGATTGTGGGGGGTGGGGGGAGGAGGGGAGTGGAAGGGGAGGTGCAGAAGGTTGGGGGCCAGGGGCCTGTTCTCTCCCCTCAGCCTGCCTGGGGCCTGTTCATTCTCCTTCCCCCATGCCACCTCCACCAGCCGCCAGGGGCCTTTGTTTCTCCCCAATCTCTGGTGGTGTGGCCAAGACCTGCTTATCAAATCTGCTTGTCACTGCTTATCAAACTACTCATAAATATAAGTATGTAGAGCCACTTGAAGAAATGAAGTTTACTTACTTGTAATTGGAATTCTTTGAGATTGCCCTGCATATTCACACTTCCCACCTGCCTTCCTCTCTTTCTGAGAAGCCTTTTGTTCTGTACCTGTATATTGGCTTGGCCGTGGAAGGAAGTGAGGTGGTAGAAGGTTTCCCACCCTTTTATATACCCTCCCCCTCAGAATGTTTGGATGTGCTGAGGGGAGTGATAGGTGGGAGCACATGAATTATCTAATGGTCAAGTATAGAGTCCAGTCATCCAAGCTCTCAGGTGAAGATTCCTAAGTTAATATTTTGTTTTGAAATCAGGCAACTTACTTAGGTACCAAAATATGGATTTATGAGCCTAAATTTGGGCATTTGTTTTTGAAAGTCTTCGCTTGAACTTTTGCACTGTGGATTATGAACATGCATGTGTGCATTCAGCATTTTATAAAATCAGTGTACTTCAACAAAGATGGTGATATATTTTAGAATGTATCCAATGACAACGCCAGAAGCAGACTTGTCATCTTTAACACACTGTTTTACCTGTGTATTACAGAAGTATCCATTCAAGTATGCATGTATCGTGTAACCAGACAGCTGTTAAATGAGTCATTCCAAATTTTCTTGGGGTTAGTCATAATATCAGAATTTTAGAATCTTAATGCATACCTAAGTACAGTAAGGTGCTACATCTGAAAATATTAAGGAAGGGAGACTCTAGTCATATGGTACACTTACACCAACTGGCTACACTGAGGTATGGGGAGGATGAGTGGTGTAGCTTCAGGTGCTAGTGAGTAAGTGGGAAGAGGAGAAAAGGAGCAGCTTTGAGGATGCCTCTGCTAAGAGTAGAGAGAATGGTTATTACTTTCTCTTAAGACCTCTGCCTTCTTTCAGTTCTCCTGGTACATCCAGTCACCAGCACAGCACATGTGATGAGACTGTATAGCCACTTGTCTGTTTAGTGCACCTCATTTCAGCAAACAGAGAACTCAGCTAGCTATTCCCTCCAGCATAGATCCATTTAAGTGCTGCTGGTAGGCTGAAAGAGAGGGAAGAAAAAAATTTCAGGATGAGGGATAAATTCTAAATAGTAGAAATATCCACTAGGGCACATGATCTTGTGTTACATGGATGGAGGCATTTACTACCCAGTCCATCATAACATGTAATGGGAGAGAAGAGTCTAACAAAAAAAAGTCAAACTATTTAAATGAAAGGAAGATGGAAAAACGTAAAAGCCAGCATCTTTGTAATTAACTATGAAAAATGGCAGAAAAAGTATATTTCAAGGAGGAAAGGCAGGACCCTTGTCATATCAAAAAAGAGAAAGGGGATAAAAAGGGGATATATTGGTTGCAAGTTATACCATACCGTTACTGTATACTGTATCGTATGCTAGCATTGAGTATTTGTATATATAGAAGGAAATGGAAATCACAAAAACAGCTGTCAGACAAGAGAGTCTGTTCAGGGCTGTGGCTCATTTCGTTTTTGTGTGTGGCTCACTGAGCTATATTGCCACAGATCTGTGATGGTGGGGAAGGTGCAATCTAGGACAATAGCAAAATGCCTAAACTAGCATGATGTCTGGCTATTACCAGAGAGGTATTTTTCTCTTTCAGAAAGTTGTCAAGGTCAATTTGGGGCCTGGATTAGTGTCCTGTGATAATTGAGTAGTACTTTGAAAACAAAAAGACCACGTAAAATATGACTTTCCAGGGAAGGAGGAATGAGAATGATAACAAAGATAAATATCTCCAAAGCCTTGTATTTATGAATATTTAATTAGTTATTTTTTAAGATCTTTCCTCTAAAATGGTAGCCCATTGAAATAGGGAAGAGAATTATTGTACCATCAAGCATAGATAGCAGACCTACTTCAAAGAATCAGAACAGTTAACATTTTCTGTGGAAGGAAAAAAATAGAACTAGAAGAACATATGAACCTTTTATGTACCCAAATGAAATGTATCTGTGCTCATAGGGCAAGTTCTTCTTCATAAATAGGCAGAATCTTATTCAAGACAACTATTGGATTAATTGGTAGACCATTTAAACAAATGTTCAGTTACTGATGGCTTGTGAAACTGATTCTAACAAGGCATGACAATGTGCATATTCTTATCAATAAAGATTTTCTTTCTAAAGCCACCATGAGAACTTCACTGACAAAGCTGATCAAATTTTGAATAATCCTTTGGCTCTGAAAAATCTGCTACTAGTGAGATTTTGAATGGAACATATGTGTTAAGATGGCATATAACAAAAGCAGATGGATTGAAAGCTTGCATTAAAAGGAAAAATACAGGTAGTGATTAATGCAGTAGTATTAACAGTGGTAATGCATCCTTTCACAGATAATTTGATTGCAGCTTATAGTGCCATTTTGTTTAATTAGGCCTCTGAAGGATTGCACACCAGATTTGTTCTTCACAGATAAGCCTTTGAAATGTCATATTGTCAACATTTTCAGAGTAATTAATTGATGGATTATATCTTGGGAAAGTAGTAGGTAAAATTCCTTCAACTTCAGTGATAGAGTTTGGGGTTTTTTGTTTTTGTTTTTACTCTCTCAATATTGATCATTTAATTCAGAATATCGTTAGATTGACATTCTTTAAGATGTCAGTTTTAATTTTTTTCTTTTGCAAGAGGACATCATATTTTCCTTTTTGACTAATATTCATTGAGTGAGCAAAGCCAGGTCTTAACTCTATGCCATTTCTCTGTTGCACATAATGTGTTAACTTTTGAACACTGCATCTCATAAATTCCAAAATTTTAGGCAATGTTCTAAATGTCAATAGACAGAAATCTACTGATTTTGATGAAAATAAAAAACACAGAAGTGGACATAAGGGAGCCACGTGGAGCCTCTTCCATCTGGTTAGCAGATCTGGCAGCTTCAGCTAGATCTGTAGATAGGATATTGTTATTGTGCTGGAAGGAGCTAATGGATGCCATGGACAGATTATTCTATCAGCTCTGTCCATTCTCATAATAGTTTAAACTCCTTTGGGGCCTAGGGCTAATAGATTTTGTTGAGCTCCCTAGGCTCTGGGGTGGCATAAAAAAATGAAGCGTTCATTGTGTGGGAGAGGGCTATTGAGAGGTAGGGATGCAGGGTGTAGTCAGGAGGTATTGTGCAGGAGTAGGGAGATGCACAGTCTGGCTAGAAGATAGAGCGCAGGAGTGCACTGTGGGTGCAGGGTCTTAGCAGGAGGTATGGTGTAGGAGTGGGCTGGAGGTATGGTGTCTGTGAGGAAGGATCTAGGACGGGCTGGGTTTGCAGGATCTGGGAGGGAGGGAGCAAGGGATTGGGGCGCCTACTTGGCATAGTTTCTGGACAGGTACAGATGGCTCTGTGCCACTGCCCCCATTGTTCCCATTGGTCATGATTCCTGGCCAGTGGGAGTGACGGGGTGAAGGCTGCAAGTAGGCTGTGAGAGGGTAACTGGTTAACCAATAAGCATCCTAAATGATTAGGGGGCTGCTCTAGCTCAGCAGGGCCCTCCACAGGTAGGGGTTGCTTTGGCTGCCAGAGCATGCCCTGTTCATAGTAGGCCCAGCGCAGCCCTCCTACTGCAGATTACATACTAGCTCCCTGGAAGCAGGGCCAGCAGGGGCTAACAGCTCCATTCCCAGGGAGCTGGCTGCAGAGCCCACAGTGAAGCCTCCTTGGGGGCAGTGCCAGCAGCCCTTGCTGGCCCGGCTCCCAAGGAGGTGGCTTCATTGTGGCAGCAACGCCTCCACCCCAGGAGTGGGGCCAGCAGTCCTTTCTGGCTCCACTCCCAGGGAAGCGGCCCCTCAGATGCTTTGCTGTGGGCTCTGCAGTATTAAGCTTAATACTGTAGCACCTGCATTGTGTAACCATGTAACCACTAGGAGTTTTAGTGGTTACACAATTACCTTTTTTAATTAATATTTACAGCTGCAAGCAAGTGCATGGACTTCCCACAGCCACAGGGGAAGGAGGAATGGCAGTGTTCAGAGCTGTTCCCTCTCCCCTGCCAGGCTGAGCCTGCAATGTCAGATGCCAACTGTGCCTTGATCCGTCCTGGGGTTCCCCTGCATGGCTGGAGCTCCAGTGCTAGCTCGTCCTGCTTCGGCAGGGAGGTCAAAGTAAGCCGTGGGCCATATGTTCCTCATTTCTGTCCTAGTGAGTTGCTTCCTTCCCCCACCCATGGAATAGTCTGCCAAAAAGGAGCACAAAATACATGGAACCAGGACTCCACTCCATTCCTTATATGTTTGACAGTACAGCTCGCTGGCTACATGGGCTAGGGTTGTGGGGAATGTGCTGCATTGTGTGGCTGGGGAGCTTTGGGTTACAATCTGGCATTAGTTTATGTGGCTAAATTATTCCTACTGAAGAGCAAAAATATTTCATGCTAAAAGAATTTCATGTATAAAAATGGGCAGCTGTCTTTGACTGAAATGATCTTTTGCTCTGTGTCCTGGGAAGATTATGGGTCAGATCTAGTTATAAGAGTCATCTGAGAATGCGAGTTGAGCCTGTGCATATCGGATAAAGGCCATTAACATTACACAATAACAAGAAGTGGGATATATTGCTATTCTCTAGCATTGATTGAGCACCTATTCGTGGACAATATAGTTGTTGTTAACTCAATGCCATTACAAAATATGAATTCTGTGGGAGTTGCAAGTGCTCAGCATCTGTGAGGTTTTGGCTTAATAAGCCTATATAGAGTGTGTTAGTTAAAAACAAATGTTGAGTGTCATATCTGTGATGAAACTGCTGACTGTTATTTAGAAGATAACGAACATCGTAATAGGGATGTTTTAGAAAGTCTTTTTCAAAGAATGGGAAAAATCACACGGTTTGTATATTAGTATGGTGGTTCCACAGAGATAACAAAAATCTCTAAAATGTAATTGAAATAACAAAGTAAACGAGTAACTTCAGAGTATTGATAGGGTTCTGTAAGAAATAAATTTGAATAGGGCAGTGTATTTAAATCATGGGAGATGAACTCTATCATGTTGTGAGGAAGTCAGGCTAGATGGCTGCAAAAAGGTTGTGAAGGCAGATCTTTTAGTCCTAAAACCTAAGGGTCCTTTGTCCTACAAGCTGAGAAGTAGTAATCACAGGTCAATTGGGAACATGTGAATCCAATTTTGGGCTGCCTGCAGGGTGGATTGATTTAAATCAAGACAATTTAAAACATTAATTTAAATCATAATTTTAATAACAAAGAAGACATTGATTTCCATCAAGTTTTGCACTGATACTACTACACATTTCTTAAACAATGGTGCAAATCTGATCACTAAAACATGTTAATTTACAGCTCAATATAGCATTGTACAATACCAAAGAGGATATACTTTGTGTACCTTTAAGGCAACTTGATTTTTATTAATTTAGGAAATAGCATGTAATACTCATTACCTATGTCTGGGTGGGCAATAAGTTTTGACTGGGGGCCACTTCAGAAATGTTTGAAGTGGCCATGGGCCACCCTGGGAGGGCTGGGGCCTCAGGCAGAAGGGGCGGGGTCAGGATACTTCCATGCTTCCCCACCCACAGACCCTGAATGGTCTGAGGGTGGGGGAGCACACAAAGTCTTTGCCCTGCCACAGAGAACAGCCTGCGGTTCTAAACAGCTGGCGCTTCCCTCTAGATGCCCATGCCCCTAGCAGTGGGAGGAGACTTTGCATGCACCACCCTGCTGCCCCCAGGTCAATCAGTGCCTGGGGAGGGGAAGTATGTGAAGTCTCTTGATCCCTGCCCCCACCCTACCAGTGAGCACCATGCTTATAGTCAGCTGCCAGATGAGCAGCAACTGGCAGCTGACTTGAACTACTGAGCCCCTTGCAGGGCAGAAGGAGAGTTCACATGCTGTCCCCACCCCCAACCCCTGACTGGGTTGAGGGGAGCATGTGAAGTCTCCTCCCAGCCTGCCCCCATCCTGCCAGGAGCATGCACTGCTTGCAGGGTGGGGACAGAGTGGGAGGAGACTTTGTGCGCTTCACGCTGCCCCCAGGCCCTAATAAGCAGGGTCTCCATGGGCTGGGTCAACTTACTTGGCAGGCCATATCAGGCCTTTGGAGGCCCTTCTGCCCACCCCGACATATGTCAAACTGCATATGCAACAGCAGTACGTTAAGAATGGTAAGAACTAAATCGTACACAGAAACACAGCAGCACTTAATTAAATGTTGCAATTGCAAATGTGAAACATTTATGTAACAGTCTCCTGAATTGCCAACTGATGGCTTTCTTAGAACTCTATTACTTTCAAAATTTATTAACTTTAACAGACAAGTCTTCAGAACACTAATTGTACAGAGTCCTTAAAACTTCTACAATTAGCTCTCCTTTTCCCCACTCCAGCTGTCATTTTGATGCAAATATGATTCTAAATTACCCAAAAAGCTAAGACTGTGCTTAGAGTGCACTTTATTTTGGAGTATGCCCCGTTGAAATCAAGTATGAGATGGTTTCCTTTGGGAAATCTGCTTTGTGCTGAAGTAAAATAGAGAATACACTTATGGCATCACTATTATGGTCTGTGACCATGATGTTCCAAAACAAGAGACATATATTATGTATTCTGTAATATAAAATAAGAAAATGACACTGTTGAGTGGCAACTGTCAATTCTAGATTTCTCTTACTTCCGCTTTGTGTACTGAACATTTGGGTGATAGTAATCCTCATGGCCTGTTCAGTTAAATAACTAGCTTTAGAATCTAAGCTAAACTTTTTTTTCTACCAACATCCTATGAAGCAAACAGCTTGGAAATGTACTTGTTAAATAACACTTAGACTAAAAGGAATAGAGAGAGTCTTGAGAGTCTTTGCCAAGTTGATCCACATTGTTCTTCAGATATATCCTCATCTTCATCAGTATCATTTTCCCATTAAGCAGCTTTCCTTATGATTTATTCATATAGTACTACTTACACTTGACACGATTTCCTTTTTTATCCAGGGAACTAATTTCTTCAAAATATTCCCAGATAGGGTTTCTCTTATGCCCAGAAGCCATGACAGTGTGTCTGTGACAAAAGTGTAGGGGAATATAGGAAGCTATGTATGTGCTGATTGTCTTCCCTTTTTTTTTCAAGTCCAGTCCGCTGTTCTGTTCTAGGCTGCTTCTGTCCTTTCCTTTATGGTATCCCTCTGTCTTTAGGCAATGTCTTAACTGATTCTGCTGTGTGTGGCCCACGGCCACCACCGTATAAGCACAGAACAAAAAACATTCCTATCCAGCCTTTCTCTGTCTTTACACATGTTAGTCTGCTGAGAAGCAAACTGTAGACCCAGAACTTTCAAAAATCAAGAGTTGGTTATTAGGCTGGGAAGACTAGAGCCATTAATTCATTTTTATGAAACTGTAAGTGTACGTGTAGCATGTTTGTGATGAGATTTAATTGTAACTGTTGTTTTTAAATGAGACATTTAGCATTTTATTGATTATTTAGAGAAAATTAAAAAATCTGATTTAAATAAATAATCCAATTTTTTATTTAAAAAACATCATTGATTTTTGTCCATCCTGGCATCTGAGACCTTTGAAAATCTCTTCTGGTGAGAGAAGAGATAGGCAAGCTGCTTCCAGACTAGTGGCAGCAGGGAAATAATATTTTCCAGGGTAAGAGATTGTGTTCCTTCCCATAGAAGCAACAGCCAAACGTGGGTGTCTGCTAGGGAAGGACTGACACCCCAGGATAATCAACAGGGCAACACCTTGCCCCCAAAGGGGCAGGGAAATTATTTTCCATTTTTTTTGACATCTGTGAGATTTTGTCAGAGGCACAAAACGGGAAAGGCAGAGAGAGGCTGATTTATTATAGGCCCACTACCACCAGAGGAGAAAATGCTAAGTCTGTAGAAGCGGCGAGGAGTCCTGTGGCACCTTATAGACTAACAGAAGTGTTGGAGCATAAGCTTTCGTGGGCCAAGACCCACTTCGTCAGATGCATCTGACGTAGTGGGTCTTGGCCCACGAAAGCTTATGCTCCAACACTTCTGTTAGTCTATAAGGTGCTACAGGACTCCTCGCCGCTTTTGCATATTCAGACTAACACAGCTACCCCTCTGATACTTAAGTCTGTAGAGATGCAAGTGCTGTACCACAATATCTTATAAAGATTACTGTTTCATAAGTATAAACGTTATCATTTAGGGTTTATGCTAAAGATTAAAACTACTATTTTGACTAATAATTGAGTGCTGGTCAAATACACAACTTTTACCCAGATTATTTTATTGCATATTAAGACAATCCTGAATAGTTTGTCTTATATTTATATTGTATTTATTTGAACCTACTAGCTTCTAATCCTGTAATCGGAGGCACAAGTCCTATAGGGAAATTGGATTTTTATGTTGCCAACAGAACACTTTTTGAGAATATTCTCTTTTGTAGGTGCATGAGACGGGTCCAAAGTATAGATAAGATATTTATGTTTGAGAGAAATGCATGCTCATGAAAGCAAAAGACTAATATTACTGGCTACAACCATTGACAGTATGAACTCAGTGCAATTGTATGAATGCTACAGCTCTGAAAATATACATTTTCAGACAAATAATAGTTTTTGCTAAAATTCCTGAAGTGTTTAGGATACACACGTTTTTATGATTTCTAGTAGCTGCCCAGATATTTGCAAAAAATGAATAATGACCTCGCAAATAATGATGATGCACACTCTGCTATTATTTATGGAAGAAAAAGGGAACCACATCTGGTATCTATCATCTCTAATATTTTGACATTTGATTCTGTTGATTAATAGTCCTTTTTGTTTTGTTTTAATTGTAAACAAAAGTAAATATTATGGCCTAATTCTGTGAGGAACTGAAAGCTTTCTACAAGGTGCCATAATACCACATTTCCCCATTTTTTCTTTAGGAGTTGTGGACTGTTCTTGCCTCATTGAGTTGATCCCTAGCTACATTAAAAAGTAAATTCTATTAAAAAATGTACAAATATGACATGAAAGGAACAGTATTTAGGTAGCAAAGTTAGTAAATGCCATAAGTAAGGTTCCCTGTGCAACTGTAAGTCGATCCCACAGTTCATTCATCCTGAACTCTGATTGAGGTTCTCTGGGGAAAAAATAGGATGTGGTAATAAAATTACACACTGCATCTCATTTGCATATATGGAAGGGGCAGAATGAAAATTGGCATTTCTTTTACCTTGCAACTTAAATTAAACTTTCAAATGCATATTTTGTAACTTAAAAACAAATGTTATGTACATCTGTAATAACCTCTCCCCCTCATCATGCATCACTAGCAGCATAGACCTCTATCACTTGAACTACAGACTAGCTACATACACTGGGATAAAAGTCTTCACCTGCTGCCAGTTAAAATGGTAAAAGACTGGTAGATGCAAAGCAGGCTGGGCTGGTGAGTGGGCTGCATGAGAAGAATGTTGTAACCAAGATGGTCTCTCAGGATAGTGTAGTTTTGCTAACTGCATGTACATGCCTAGTATTTATGGGATGTTCTGATTGAACCATAGCAGTGCTTCAATTGGATACAAAGGGAATGCATGGCTCTTACAAGTCAGTGCTGTGTGCATTCAGCACGCACCTTGCTTTACATGCCCTCTCTTTGCATGTGTGTCACTTTAGTAATACTGGAAGGGGAAAAAACCTACACGGACGGAAACCAGCAGAATCTGGCAATCCTATGCATGAGCAACAAAAAAAATGTCTCGCAGGCCACACATAGACCCCCAATGAGCTGCATGCAACCCATGGACCACAGTTGGCTCATCACTGGGCCAGAGTCTTCCTGACAGAAGCCTGCGCCCACTCTCTTCCCCTCCAGGGGAACTGGGGAAACTCCAATCCTGTATATTGTCCTGGAATGGATAATGGTCCATTGAAGTTCGTGTTAGGGTCAGGGATGGCTGAGATAATATTAACCTTCAGTTGTTACTTTTGTCATATTAGCAAAATCTTCCTGAAGAATGCAGGTGAAAAAGGAGAAATGATCGTTTTTATTTATCAGCTAAACCTGAACAGAATATCTTGGGGCAAAGCAAAAGAACTTTCTTCTTTGAGGGTCCCTGTGGGTGCTTCACTTAAGTGTGTCAGCGCCGCTGTACACACAGCTCAGAGATCTTCCATAGCAGTCTCCCAGCTGCTGGTGCATGCAGTGCTATTGCGCAATTGCCCCGATTCATAGTTAGGCACGCGCTGGTGGCCGTTCCTTCAGTTTCTTCTCAACCACCGCTGGCATCGGTCACACTTCAACCAGTCTCCCTAATACACTGGGAGGGGGGAGAAGAATTAGAGGAAGAAGAAAAAGAAAGGGTAGAAAGACAAGCGGGTGAAGTTGTACGCAGTTGCTTCTGCAGTATTCTGCTCCCCCGCAAGACAACACAGACAAATAATCCTGTCATGCCTGCACCACCAGGTTTTAAAAGTTGTACAGGGTGCAGAACAGCAATTGCGGCAGCGGCCGGACGTGAGCAGTGTCTGCGCTGCTTAAGGCAAGATCATACGGTCAGCTACTGCCTGCACTGTCAAAAGCTTGCCCCACACTTTAAGAGGACGAGAGATTTACAAAGAAGATTTCAGTTTCTGGATAACATGGCTGAGTCACAACCTCATTCACCCCCCTCACCCCGAAGAGATAACCCTCTTGGGGAGGAGGGCAGAAGGAGTACTCCCCCACAGGGACGTGCCAGAGACCAGGAGCTGGAGCAGAGCACAAAATGCTCCTGGTCCCTCGCTGAGCCTCAGCCTATAAACCAATGTTTCTGAAAGTGCTCCACGAAACCACTTTGAGAAACACATTAACTGGCTGCCCCTGTTTGTTTATTAACTGGCACCGCAGCCACGGAGCCTCACGGCTCCCATTGGCTCCGCACTTTCAAAAGCTGGAGCTTTTGTGCAAAAAGGCATGTGTGGACAGGCGGGAGGGGGGTTTTGTGCAAGAAATGGCCTCCAGGAAAAAAAACAGGTGTTCTGGTGGACATTCTATAAAACTCATAACAGCTCTATAGTTCTTGTCTCCTGGCCCCTCTTAAAGCTGCAGTCCCCTGGGCAAGCCATGTGGCAGGAAGCCAGCCAGAGATCAGCACCTCACTGCGTGGCTCTCCCTGCCACAGGCCTTGCAAGCCATGTCAGCCCCTGAAGCCCCCTGTGACCTCTCTGGCCCTCACTGGGAGCAGCCCCAGCGGTCCCAGGACCCACCCAGGGGGACCAAGAATCACGCACCCTCCTGGTCAGACCTGGAGATCTAGGCCCTCCTGAGCTGTGGGGCCAGGAGGAGACGCTCCAGGATCCCCAGGCCAAGAGGAGGAATGCGGACATTTATGACCGGATGGGGTAGGCCCTCGCGAAGCGCGGACACCCACCCCAGACCATGGAACAGGTCTGGAGGTAAGGTCAAGGAACTCCACCACGGATCTCTCTGCGCCACTGAGCGCACAGGGGCGGGACCCCACACCTGCCTCTACTACACGGAGCTGCACTGCATCCTGGGGGTGAGGAGGACGATTACCCATCCACCTTTGTGGACTCTGGGCTGCTGACCACTTTTGTCGCTGAGCAGGAGAGCAAGGGCCAGCTGGCTGCGGAGAAGTAAGAGGACGGGGCACCATGACCCTCTCCCTGGAGCCGGTGCCCGTCAGCCAGGATGTCTCCCAGGCCGCTTTGGAGGCTGGGAGGGATCCTCAGGTGAGTGGTCTCTTTGTCACTTACACAGAGGGCGGGGAAGGTGGGTGCACAGGGGGCAAGTGTTGCTCAGGCTGCACATAGTGCTGTGGTCCGTGCACATGCAACTCCGTGCAGCGTTAGTGTGTGGCACATGGATGCAACCAGTAGCCCCTGAGCACACCTGGCATCCTGCTGCCACACATGTCCTGCTGTGGGGGGGGGGCACCTGCTGGAAGCAGGCTAGCCACAAGGGCACAGGCCTGAACTCCTCCCCCTCCCCCCTCCCACACACACCAAGGATTGCTGCACACAGTACGTGGCCATGCCCACATGTGCAAGACAGCAGCTGCGGCCGTAGACAGTGCTGCGAGCTGCCCCTGTGTGTGTGGCCCCCAGGGAGGCCCAGGCTGCTCCTGGCTTCTCTGCCACCCCTGAGGGGATCCCACTGTGGCTGGACACTTCCCTTGGCTGCTTGTCTGTTGGCTGGGAGGGGGCGGGGAAGCGGGCAGCCCGGTCCTCTGGGCTGTGGACTGTTGGTTGCTGCTCACAGAGGAGGGCACGGCCTCAGGGACAGTGTCTGCAGGGATGACTGATGACCTCTCCCTCTTGTGTGTTCTCCACAGTCGGACCAGCCGGGAGTGAAGGGCCAGCCAGTCCACCGCACCCACCTGACCAGAACCCCGATGAGGCCCCCACACCCGAGGTGGTGTATGGAGCTGCCCCCACGCCCCTCGCAGTTATGAGTCCCTGTCCCAGTTCAGCGCCCCCTGCCCATCTTTTCTTCATGTCCAATAAATACAGTTTATTTTTTGATGAAAACCAAACAGGTGTGTTTATTGGGAGATCAGGGAAAGGGCAAAGGAAGGGGTTCTTGTGGGGAAGGGATAGGGCCACAAACCACAGGCCCCTAGTGGGGAGGCCCTGCTGAGAGTTACTGGTGTGCTTGTGAGAACCTCTCCCTCAGGGCCTTCTGGATGCACACCCTGGCCTGCTGGGCCTGGAACATGGCGGCTGTCCAGGGCTGCTCGAACGCATGGCCCTCGTGGCCAGCGTTAGCCCCCCAGCCTGGGAAGAAGGTCTCTCCCGTCTCCTCCACAATGTTGTGCAGCACACAACATGCTGCGACCACTTTGGGGATGTTGTGCTCTCCCATGTTGAGGTGGGTCAGCAGCTACCAGAAGTGCACCTTGAGGCGGCCGAAGGCGCACTTGATCTGGATCCTGGCCCGGTTCAGGTGGGCATTAAATTGTTCCCCCCTGGGGTCCAGGTGTCCAGTGTACGGCTTCATCAGCCACGGCATGAGGGGGTAGGCCACGTCTCCCACAATGCCCAGTGGCAACTGTACATCCCCAACTGCAAAGTCCCAGTGGGGGGAAAA
The DNA here is from genome assembly GCA_032595735.1 of Pelochelys cantorii. Classification (NCBI taxonomy): domain Eukaryota; kingdom Metazoa; phylum Chordata; order Testudines; family Trionychidae; genus Pelochelys; species Pelochelys cantorii. The sequence continues at coordinate 68,464,422 of CM064330.1, forward strand.
AGAGGCCCATCTCCAGCTTGCGGTACAGATTGGAGTTTCTAAAGATGTGGGCATCATGTGCCCCGCCCGACTGCCTCACAAAAATGTCCATGAAGTGTCCTCAGTGGTTGACCAGGGCCTGCCGCACCAACAAAAAGTAGCCCTTCCGATTAATCAAGTGGGCCGCTGGATGTTCTGGGGCTTGGATCGGGATGTGTGTCCCGTCTACGGCTCCCCCACAGCTAGGGAACCCCAGGGCAGCAAATCTGGCCACAGCTGTAGCCAGGTCTCCCAGCCGGATAACCCTCTGCAGCAGGATAGAGTGGATGGCCCTCCCCACCTCTTGTGCAGAAAGACACAAAGAAAACACACAGAGAATGAGAGAGAAGGGGTCCTTGAGCCCTTGGGAGGTGCCCGTCCCCCCCATCCCTTCCCCCCCCAACACCCCAGGAGCCACCCCCCTATGATGCTGCCCCCCCAGCAGCAGTGCTGAGTGAAGGTGGGATGGCACAAGCCCCTGGAGATGGAGCTTCCCTCCTCCCCCCCCCCCCCACTCCACCCCTGACAGCCAGGACTTCCCCCATCCCCCCCAACCCCTGTGCAGGGACTGCAGCCCCAGAGGGCCTTACCTGCATGAGGACGGTCCCAACGGTAGACTTCCCCATGCCAAACTGGTTGCCCATCTACTGGTAACTGTCTGGAGTGGCCAGCTTCCAGATGGTGACTCGTTTCTCCAGGGGGATGGCAGGCCGCAGGTGGGTGTTGCATCTCTGGAGGGCAGGCATGAGCCAGGCACATAGCTCCAAAAAGCTGGCCTTCCACATGCGAAAGTTTTGGAGCCACTGCGGGCTGCGGTTGCCAGAGTATAGCAGCAGCACCCAGGGAGAGGGATTGCAGGTTGTGGTCAGGGTAGAACTCCTGCAGGAGCAGCATGGCAGCATGCATCAACTGTTACACAAACTGCAGCATGGCCTTGTGGGGCCAGGAGATTCACAAGGGCAGCTCTGGTTCCATGGCACAAGGGAAAAAGCTGTGGCGTTCAAAAAAGCACAGGGCAACCACAGCAGGTACTGCAAGAGCTTTGTTGTCCCTCGAAGAGGTAGCAAGCACGCAGCAGAAGCAGAGAAACAGCTATCCATGGGGGTACCTTTAAGCACATATCTATGCAAGGTTTCAGGCACCAGCCCTCGGAAGCAACTGGTGACCTTAAGCCCTGCCTGAAGTGATCCCGGGTGGCCTTTTTTGCAAGAGAGCGTCCATGCAGTCTGGACATACTCTTGCACAAAAGTGCATCGCTTTTTCGATGCGCTTTTGTAGTGAGGGGACACTCTTGCGCAAGAAGATTTTGCACAAGAAGCCTGCAGTGTAGACGTAGCCTCAGTGAGGATGAGGAGGAACAGTCAAAGGGCCAGCACAGAGTCCCCCCACATGCGGGAACGCAGCACCAGCAAATGCAGACATGGCAGGTGCCACAGTGGATGCCTACACCAATTCCGCCACAGTGGGCATATTGGGATCCTTGGGTACCTTATAGAACCCAACAGTTTCAAAACAATACGCAGATCGCGGTGACACAGTCAGCTGACATGAACATCTGAAAGAGAGCTGACTGGGATCAAACTGACCATGACAGTGAATCATCTGTGGAGCAGACAACCTAGGCTTCCTCTATCCTGCCCAACACCTCCTACTCCATGACAGAGAAACACAGTGTCCCCATGAGAGGGGACGACTTCAGGAAGTTCCAAAACTTGCTCAGGAGGGTGGCTGTCACACTTGCCATAAAACTCCCCAATGTAACGCAGAACGAACAAACAAACTCACAAGCATACTCAGTTTACCTCAATACAACAGGCTTGCTTTACTGACGAATGAAGCCTTGATGGATCCTGCCGATACCATTTGGAAAACCCTGGCATGGGTGCCTCCAATGTTAAAAAAGCTAGATGGGAAATATTACTTCACCCCCTTTGAGGTCGAATTCCTCTTCTCTCACCCTTCCCCGAATTCATGCATGGTTGAAGCAGCCAACCAAAGGGGTAAACAACAGTACCCCAGAACATCAAGTCATGATGAAGAGACTAAAAGGCTGGACACTATAGGAAAGAAAGCATACTCAACAGCCTCCCTCCAGCTAAGAATTGCGAATTATGTGGCTCTATTAGCAAAATACTCGCACAACCCATTTGAATCATTTAGTTCCTTTATTCAATATATACCAGTGGATATGAGAGAACAGTTCGAATTAAATATCAGAGAGGGTTCACTGATCTTTTGAACAGCTTTACAGGCAGCATTAGATGCAGTTGACACAGCTGCCAGCTCGATAGCATCGGCGGTAGTACTGAGACGGATGTCATGGCTGCAGCTGTCGGGGTTCCCTAGGGAGGTTCAATCAAATGTCAAGGACCTCCCATTTGAGGACGAGAAGCTCTTCGCAGAGAGCACAAACTCAGTCCTTCACACATTAAAGGACTCCAAGGTGACACTCTGTACATTAGGTATATAGCTGCCTGGAGTCAAGAGAAAACAATACAAACATTATAACTATAACCAAAGATTCAGGGCGCCAGGGTACATACAACAACAAAGACCCTTTGACAACAAGAGGTGCGTGAGCCACACCTGACACAGCCAACTGAGCAATCATCAACTCAGACATCCACTTTGCATCAGCAGAGGAATTGGTCGAGGGTACAAAAGCCCCCGATCTACCAGGGCAGGTACATTCAAGCAAACGAACAGTTGCAAAGAGACTCGCCTCATTCTACCAGGCATGGACAACCATCACATTGGACCAGTGGGTCCTGGAAATAGTACTGCATACCATTCACAGTAGTTCCACCAACCCACCCCCCTTCCCTGTCCCTCTTCAGGGACCCCTCTCACGAGTTGGTCCTCCTGGAAGAAGCACAGCACCTCCTAGCATTAGGTGTCATAGACGAGGTACCCAGCAGTTACAGAGGGAAAGGTTTTTACTCGCGGTACTTTCTAACTACCAAGAAATCGGGGGGGGGGGAGGGGTGGAGACCCATTTTAGATCTCCGGGAACTCAACCGGTTCGACAAGTACCAATGATTCAAGATGGTCACATTGGCAAAGATTATACCTGCCTTAGAGAAAGGAGCATGGCTAGCTACCCTCGACCTCAAGGATGCATCTTTCTACCCGGCTCTCAGAAGATTCTTCAGGTCACCATCAAAGACTTACACTATCAGTACAGGGTCCTCCCCTTCGGGCTGTCCACGGTACCCAGAGTCTTCTCCAGAGTCCTGTCCATGGTAGCAGCACAGCTGCGAAGGAAACAAATAAACATTTTTCCATATCTTCGTGATTGCCTGATCATGGCATCCACCTATGGTGACACGGAATTCTCACTGGAGTCAACAAGAGCGTTATTCAACACGCTTGGGCTCCAATTGAATCCCACTTACATATGAATCCATTCCAGGCATGGCTACACTCCGTGTACCGCCCCAGGCACCATCCACTCCACAAAACAGTCCATGTGCTCAGATGGGTCAAGGACACCCTAAACTGGTGGACAGACATAAACATCATCTGCATAGGGCTTCCATGCCAAACACTGCCTCCATCTGTCACTATCACGACGGATGCGTCCCTGTTGTGATGGGGAGCCCAAGGGGGGAGCGTGATATTACAGGGACAATGGACATGCAAAGAGTCCCAACTTCACATCAGTGTGTTGGAACTCAGAGCAGTGAGGAGGGCATGTGCTCAGCTACTTCCACACATATGAGACAAACATGTGAGAATAATGTCGGACAATGCTGCAACGACATATTACATAAACAAGCAAGGGGGAGAGAGATCACGCAGCCTGTGTGCGGAAGCAACGAAACTATGGTGATGGTGTATTATACACAACGTCACACCTACTGCGATGCACTTACCGGGCAAGGAGAACGTCCTAGCAGATGCCCTCACCAGACAATTCCCACAGAACCATAAATGGGAAATTAACAAATCCATCATAACCAACGTGTTCAGGAGATGGGGATACCTGGTGGTAGACTTGTTTGCAATGCACATCAACTCCAAGTGTTCACTGTAGTGTTCCAGAGCGGGCATTGGATCACAATCTCTAGGAGATGCCTTTGCAACATACTGGGATTTCCCACTAGCATTTCCACCTATACTTCCAGTACACCAAACAGTAATAAAGATGAAACAGGAGGCAGCAAGAGTTATATTTGTGGCTCCCATCTGGCAGAGACAAATCTGGTACCCTACCATATTACAACTCGGCACACATCACCCATACAGGTTTTCCCCGATACCTTATAGACTCAGGACAATGGGCGCATAGCACACCCTGGGATACATACACTGAATCTAGGAGCCTGGATGCTTGTTGGTTCTCACGCAAACAGCTAACGCTGTCTCAAAGGGTCAGAGACATACTAATTAATTCCAGGAGGCCCACTATGAGATGAACTTACCTGCAGAAGTGGCCCAGATTTGCAGCCTGGAATTCAGCTCACGCATGGGATCCACACAAAACCGGGATATCAGATGTACTGGAATATATCCTTCACCTGCAGAACACAGGACTATCAATTAGTTCTATAACGTACATTTAGCAGCTATATCAGCCATTCACCCACCCATACAAGGGTATTCCGTTTTCTCCCACCCGTGTGTTAAGAAATTCTGTAAATGCATACGGAATCTGTACCCACCGCGTAGAGAGCCAGTGCCATCATAGGATCTGAACCTTGTGCTCAACTCAATCATGAGACAGTCTTTTGAACCACTTGCAACTTGCTCACTACTCTACCTATCAATGAAAGTAGCCTTTCTCGTGGCAATAACATCAGCTAGGAGAGATAGCGGCACTCATGGTGGATCCACCGTACACTATATTCCACAAGGACAAGGTTGTCCTTAGAACCCACCCAAAATTCCTGCCCAAGATACCTACCTCATTCCATTGTAACGAACTGATATATCTACCTGTGTTCTTCCTGAAACCACATGAGGACAGCAAACAGGCAGCACTGCACACACACAATATATGCAGGGCATTAGCCTTTTACTTAGCACACACAAAAGAATACCCAGGCTATTCATGTCTTGCACAGATAGGTCCAGAGGTCAACCTGTTTCCAAACAACAAATATCCAAATTGATTTCTACTTGTATACGGCTGGCTTACTCCCAGAATCACATATGGCCACCAACAGTGGGTACAGTGGGTACTCTTGTGGGTACAGTCCACAAGAGCAGTATCTACCACAACTGCATTCCTCAAGGGTCTTCCAATAGACATCATTTGTAGAGTTGCAACATGGGCTTCGGCCAATACCTTTGCACAACATTTCGCTATTCAGTCTTTTCAGACACTAGTTTTGGACATACCATACTGTCCAACATCCAATCCTGGAGCACAGAGCACCCACTGCCAAACAGGAATACTGTTGTGTAGTCACCTAAGTAGAACACCCAAAGAGACCCTTGAAGAAGAAGGGAAGGTTACTCACCTTGTGCAGTAACTGGTGTTCTTCGAGATGTGTCGCCGTGGGTACTCCACACTCACTCTCCTCCCCTCTTCTCTGGGCTAACACAGTCCAGTGCAGAGAAGGAATGAAGGGAACAGCTGCTGGCACGTGCCTAACTGTCCATTGGGGCCATTGCGCAATAGCGCAGGATGGGCCAGCAGCTGGGAGACTGCTAGCAAAGATCTAGCGGGGTGGAAGGCATGGTTCAGGTTTGTCTGCCCCTAGTGCTTCTCAGCCAGAGTGAGGAGGCCCTAAAGGGTGCCTGGAGCATGAGAGGCTCTGAGCTGGTACAGTCCTGGATGGCGCCCTCCCCCCCCCCCCCCCCACCCGGCTTCTTTCATTTGTGATTGTCTCTTTTCTGTATGAATGAATAGTCCTGTGGCACCTTAGAGACTACCAAATATATAGGATTATGATCTTTCGTGGTAAAACCTGCTTCATCATTTTACCCGTGAGAGCTCATGAGCCTGTATATTTGGTAGTCTCTAAGGTGCCACAGGACTACTTGTTACAAACTAATACAGTTACCCTCTGAGTCTTTTTTGTTTGTGCTCCAGATGCTGAGGCCGTATCCCCTAGGCCACTCCAGAACCCACCCCACTTTCCTAGAGGGTCCCTTATCCTGCTTTATCTTGCTTTCCTAATGTGGGAGCCAGGTCCATCCCTGGGGCAGCCGGTGTCGGATGCCCAGCTGCTGCCTTGGTGGGTGGAGGGGGTGGGTTTTCTGAGGAGCAATCCCATTCCAGGCACAAACCATTTTTCTGGTACAACCAAACTCTTACTTTGCTTTAAGTTACAATAAGAGGAAGCTGTGTTTTGAATTTGGTGGTCCTTGCTCTTACCGTTTAGGAGGAGTTCTTGAACAGACAAACTCACAGAAAAACTCTCTCAAGTATATAGTAGATTTAAGGGAAGTATACATTTTGAAATGTTAAATAAGTCTACTAAGGTGATTGTAAATTGTCATATATATATACAGAGAGAGAGAGTATATATTTTTGAATTTAGCAAAATTATATCAAGTTTTGGATTTTGGCTGAGAGTAAGCTTGTTTTAAAAAAAAGTCTTACCAGAACTTGTTCTAAGTTAATTCATGACCAGCAAAAGGTAAATGATACTTTGTGGCTCTTAATTGTAGGTAAAAATTAGTGGCACAAAAGAGCCTTTAAAATAAATCAACATAAATATTATCAGAAAAAAAGAGAATCTGAAAGACTTTGTCAATTCAGTTTAATTCTGATCAGTTATTGATGTTACTGTCACCTCTAGATTAGATTGTTCTACCTTGGTTACACGGTGTGATCATTATAAAGCTGAAGTTAATGTTCAGTGCAGCCACTTGATTATTAAACAGTATAATACAAAAATGAGCACTAATCTGTAATCTGCACTCTCTGTCAATATGTTTACAACCTTGAATATTTTGAGACTGATTTGCATGAGAGACCACCTTACTTTGTCTGTTGCAGTTGTGATTAGTGCTGCTGCTCAAGCCTGACTTCCCTGTTGGAGGGAAGGAATGGGAAAAAAGGGTCATTAATTTGGAATTTGCTTTTCATTGGTCCATTAAAGCTAGATGTGCTATTTTATCAGGTGCACTACAAAGCTTTCCTTTAACTCCGAGATTTAGGGAGAAACGGGGTTGATTGGGATGGCAATAAATTGATTGAGATTGGGTTTATTTCATTCGTAATGGACAGATCCATGGTATAAGTGTGATTATGGTCTTATATTTGCATATAAGAGATTGTTGCTGATGGTATTTATGAGGTGCCTAGAATCTTATATGCTGGAAGACTCTAAAGAAATAAACATAAATAATCCCTCTGTATGATGATACATTTTAGTATTAAAATACTAAATACTGAAAATGTTTTAAAAAAAGGTGTTTGTACCAATCCAAATGTGTCCCAGTGCAGCCAGAAGCTATTGCAGCCATTTAATACATATGCTGATCTGTAACAGAATGTTTGCATGACTGGTCTTCAGTACTGCACTGACACTGTAATAGATGTTATTAAACTACACTTGAGAAATACGTGAAACTGCACACAGTAAGATAACACATGGCCAGTTCATCTGTAGAAAAACTGGTTCTTATGACAATGTACTGGGAAGGAAACAATGTGGTTGGATCAAGTCAGAATTAGGATGTTTTTGTATTGTATTGCAAAGGGAAATCTCCTTATTCTTATCTCTTACTTTGACTAATGTCATATTTAAAATCAGCAGTAGTAGTTGTTAGATACTGAGCTTTGTGAAAATAGTGCCTGTTGTGCTCTATTTACATAGATAATATGCTGAAGGCTTCATCTTTTGATAGAAATTTACTATAATGTAGATTTTAATATCCTGTTGTGTAGCAATATTTCTTAAATCTGTTTTACAGCCTCTTGAGGTTATAACTTCTTGGCATGCTGTTGACTGAATGGTCTGCATGAAATATTCCTTCAGGTCTCTTTCTACTAGCTCAGATGCATCTTACAGAAAATGAACTCTTGCATGGACTAAACAACTGGTTTTTTTCTCCCCTTGCCGTAGGATAAGAAATGGGTTCTCAATCATGAAGATGTCACACTGGGAGAATTACTGGGCAAAGTAAGTAATCAACTGAGCTAACTAAAAAAAACCAAAAACAAAACAAAACAAAAAAACCGCTTAGCCTACCAGTTCTAAGTATTTATTAATTGTGAAGTCTGTAGTTTCTCTTATTTTTTAAGTTTTTATTTTTCCTGTATACAACATTTCTTTAGTAATTCATATGGTTTAACACATAGCAAATAGCACTGAATTTCAGCATACATAAAAGTACACAGCATTTACTTGTAAATAATAATTTTTTATCTTTGATCAGTGTAATTGCTTTAAGAGTATCTTGTATATTTCATATATTTACATATATGTATATTGATTTTTAAAAATCTAATATTTTGTAAAAATGCAAGCAGTGGGAAATGTTACTGCAGAGTAGTAAATTAGTGAGCTGGTAAAAATAAGATGCTGTATGTGGAACTAGTAAAATGTTTTAAGGTCTACTGAGTACTGGAAGGCAAGTCAAATAGTAGTGATGATAACATCACAGCATAGTCAAAATAATGTTTAACGCTTACATAATGTTGTCAAAGTCTTTTACAAATATTAATCTTTAGAAAACGTCTATAAGTTAAGGAAGTAATTAGCCCTATAGCCCATTTTACATGGTATAACTGTTATGCCAAACCCCATGGTGAGTTAGTAGAAGTATCGAAATTAATGTTCCTAGCTCTCAGCCTTGTGTTTAATTTACTGTACAACACTGCCTCTAATGCTCTAGAATATGTCCCCAAATCTGAGAAGTCGTTTAAATCATAAACACAAATAAAGACAGTTGGCTTAGCATAAAATATGTGTTCCTTATACTGTAAGAATTAATGAACTGTTCAAAGAACAGGAAAGGAAAGTTCTGTCAAAGCATTCTGTGGCACAAGATAAAATCTCTTTGACAGCCTAAGGCAGTGATTCCCAACCTTTTTCCCATGGAAGAACCCCTAAAATATTTTTTCATATCCCGAGGAAACCTTACCTATGAAAACATTTGCTTGGGCAGAAAAAGTTGACAGCGAGGAGTGCAATTCAATTACTGCTAAATTTTTTCAAGAAAATGTATTTGTAAAGAGCTGTTTGTTTATATATATAATGTCAGCTTACATTGTAAGAAAAAAAATTGGAGCATTTTTCCTGTCTCTCTCTCTCTTCTCCTCCCCGTCCTGCCTCACTCGCTCTTTCTCTTCTCCTCCCCCTCCTGCCTCGCTCGCTCTTTCTCTTCTCCTCCCCCTCCTGCCTCTCACTTGTGGAGCCCAAATGGCCGCTTGCTCCTGCGTGGCGGCCCGGCTGAGCGGTGTAGAAGTTCCCGCCCCCTTGTGCCACTTGTTCCCGCGCGGCCGCCCGGCTGAGCGGCGCAGAAGTCAGCCAGGGCAGGAGGCGAAGGGCACGACAGATGCTCCAGGCCCCGCCCAGCGTTATTTATTCCGCGATTTCTCGTGGAACCCCTGATGATGGTCCACGGAACCCTGGGTTCCGTGGAATCCTGGTTGGGAAACACTGGCCTAAGGAAACAAAATCACAAACTGCCAGTAAATAAGCAGAGAATTATGTCCATTCAAAATGCCACACCTTTATAATGTTAGTTCTACTGAAGAACATGGGAAAAAACCATATTGCTGGCATCAGTCACAAAAACAAATATACATTACTTATCTGTTGGTGACCAAGACAAAGTGAGTCATTGAACAAAAGTAATACATTTCAACATTAAGTAAAAGAAGTTAAAAAATCTCAGAGGGGTAGCTGTGTTAGTCTGTAACCTGAAAAACAACTAGAGCCATTGTGGCACCTTAGGGTGTGTCTACACAGCACCTGAAACTGAAAATAAGATGTGCAATACGTATCTTATTTCAAGTCTATTTTGAAATAACTGGCTTTTTTGAGCCATCCCTTAACCCTCGTGCAACAAGGTTTACAGGGATGGCGAAATAGTGCACCTGTTATTTCGAAAAATATTTTGAAATAACTAGTGCATTTCTATCCCGAAATATCTCTGCTGTGTAGACGTACCCTTAGAGACTAACCAAAATACATAGAATCATGAGCTTTCATGGGCAAATCCTCTTCATCAAATTAATTGGAGTGGAAATAACAGCAAAAGAAGTCCCTGTCAATTGTAGGACCCTCGTTAATGAGGTTCAGTGGGCTGGATGTGTCATATACATACCTTTTGATATGGAATGCAGATGTTAAAAGCAGGAGGTTTATGTCTGTTACCATTTCTGATGTGTGATTTATGTCCATGTATCCTTTGTAGTCAAGACTGTCTGGTATAGCCAGTATACATGGCAGAGGGACATTGCTAGCGCTCGATGTCATATATCACATTAGAGGATATGCACTCAAAGTAGACGATCTAATGGTTGCTTCTGCATTAAAATGTATAAATCTGTAACTATAACTTGCCTTGGCAAAGTACTTTAAGAAAGTGCTGTGACTTGTTCAAATGAAAAGAAGGAGGAAGTTGCTGATTGCTTCACCTATTCAGACATTTCCATTTACAGTTGCATGGAGTAGTACTAGCAACTCCTTAGAAGACACTAGTCAAGTTATGTGGCCAAATCAATTATGTTCCATCCCACCACATGTGGATGTATTAAAAGCTTTTAAATAGTGGTCAGCAGATTGAAGAACAGACTGAGAACAAATGGGCAAGTAGTGTCTGCCTCAGAATGAATGGAGATTGCTGAGGTTTCTGGGATGCATTAACAGGAGTGGTGTGAGAAAGATGTAAGAAGTCATTCTCCGCTCTACTCTGTGCTGATTAGATCAATTGGAGTATTGTGTCCAGTTCTAGCCACTGCATTTCAAGAAAGATGTGGAGAAATTGGAGAAGGTCCAGAGAAGAGCAACAAAAATGATTGAAGGTCTAGAAAACATGAGCTATGAGGCAAGGCTGAAGGAACTGGACTTGTTTAATTTGGAAAGGAGAAGATGCAGAGGGGACATGATAGCAGTTTTCAATGATCTGAAAGGGTGTTACAAGGAGGAGGGAGAAAAATTCTTCTCCTTGGCCTCTGATGATAGGACAAGAAGCAATGGGCTTCAGCTGCAGCCAGGGAGGTTTCGGTTGGACATTCGGAAAAATTTGATAACTGTCAGGGTGTTAAACACTGGAATAAATTGCCTAGGAAGGTTGTGGAATCTCCATCACTGGAGATATTTAAGAACAATTTAGACAGACACCTGTCAGGGATGATCTAGACAGTGCTTGGTCCTGCCATGAGGGCAGGGGACTAAACTTGATGATTTCTTGAGGTCCCTTCCCGTTCTCGTATTCTGTCATCCTATGATTCTGTGTTCCCTTACCGATGACCTCTCTTCACAAAGGATAGAATAAGTTTAAACATTGTGCTCCATTTCTTTTCAAAACACATGAGCATCTACAGCTCTTAATGAATAGGAGTAATGCTGTGTTTTAAAGATGATCTGTCCTAAAGTTTGGATACTAATTTCTCAAAGGAGATAAGAATCCCTGTTTAAAGAACCAGAAAACTCAACCACATAAAATTACAAAGTGTATTATCAAGTAGTATCTTTACCCTTGTAAATTTAATTGTATTAATAGTCATCTCTGCAGTGCCAGATAATTTTAAAAATTGCTACTGTTGCTGTTTGTTTCCTAAATGCAATGCCATGTGTAGGCTACATTCTGTGAGAGCAACTGTATATGCAAGATGGGTTACAAAGCATCATGGTTTTGAATCACCTTGAAGAAAAATACATGTTAAATAGCAGCTACAGCTCAGTGTTTCTAGTTTTGCCTCTTTATTTGAATTAGCAATCCTGTTTGGAGTTGTGACTGCAAACTTGATGGGAAAATAAAAATGAATTTCAAATTTAAAAGGGAACATTATGAACAATAAAAGCAATATCTAAATAAATGACTTTTAAGAGCATTTTCTGTCAAAAACGTCCTTAAAATTAAACACCATCATTTAAGTAGTAAAGCAGTAAAATGATTTTGCATAATGATTAAAAGCACTCAATTTCTGTGAATGCGCCACAGTTTTCCCAGTATGGGCACCTCTTGGAACTTCTCATTGCAGTTATTAATAACAGGAGAATCTTAGAATATTTAATGAGCCATAGTCTACCCTCGTTTTGCGTGTAGAACTACTGATACCCTTGGGATTTCTGCACAAAGATCTAGGGTAGAAGACAGTCCAAAAGGAAGACTTCTGGCTGTGGAAAGCTGTCTCACATTTTAATTGAAATCATTCTCTGATGTGAGCTTCTCATATTGTTCCTGACCATTTTGCAAGCTGTTTTTTAAAAAGAGTTTGCTCTGAGCCCATCAGCATCTATTGTTTGCTCCTCTAGTAAAGAAGCTGTTTCTTGAATCTATTCTTCCAAGTTCTCTCCACTGTGAGACTTTTTTTTATAATTTTTATCAGCCAGCTCAGAAGTCTTATGGTGTTGAAGTCAGTATTTACTATCTCATTCCTTGGAAAACACTGCTTGGAAGCACTGTAGAAGTAGCAGGTTTGGCTCACAGAGAACTTAGGGAGCGTCTACACAGCAAAGTTATTTTGGAATAGCAGCTGTTGTTCTGAAATAACTATGCCAGCATCTACACAACAATTCTGTTATTTAGAAATAATTTCAAAATAACAGATGGCTTATTCTGACTTCTATAAACCTCATTATATGAAGAATAATGCCTATTCTGTAATAGCTATTTTGAAATAAGGTGTGTGTAGACGCTCCACTACTGCCATTTCGAAATAGCCCCTCACCGGGGACATTCTAAGTTAAGCCTGCTTTGGGCTAATTTTGAGGCTTCCCTGCAGTGTAGACGTGCTATTTCAAAATAAGCTATTTCGGAATAACTATTCCAGAATAGCTTATTCCGAAATAACAGTGCAGTGTAGACGTAGCCTCAGAGAGCTTTCTCTCCCTTTTTTTCTTTCTTTCGCACTAACTTATTGGTGAAGCTAACTGACTTGCAAGAGGGTTCCAGCCAGCAGTTTCTTACCAGTTGGGCTTGTCTAAACTAGGATTAGCAGTTCACTTTATATAATGAACCTGGTTCATCTTGACCAGCTAACATGTTCAAAAAAGGTTTCAAAAATCATGAAACTGTTTTAGCCTACAAGTTTAAAAATTACAACTTCTATCTTCATTTATACAAATCAACAGAGGTTTGAGGTAGTAGAATTATGTCATCTACTAAGTTAGTTTCCTGAAGGCAATATAGTGTATAAACAGTATACTTTAATATTTTAAATACATTATTTTATATGTCCATATTTTTCATATAAGATTATTTTTCAAGCTTATATGTTTGTAATTAGGGATTTAGAATAGAAGAACCATGTAATTATAACAGTACTGCTATCATTCATCTGAGTTTTATCTCTTTCCTCTTTTTTTTGCGTTTCACATTAGTATATGTGTTCATCTGTGGTGATGATTTAAAAAGACCTCATTCACCCAGAGAAACAAAGAAAGCACTTCCTGCAAATTCTGTCTATGCTTATTGAAGTTGCAGTGTTCCAAACACAAGCACATATAAGGAAAGAGATCTGTGTAGAGATAAAACCAATGATAGTTTTAAGATTTCGCCATATCTGCTCTTAGAGGAAAAAAGAAAAGAAATTAGTGAGCGTAGGCAAAAGAAAAATGTGATGAAATAATATTAAAGAAATATGCCCTTTAGTTATGTGCTCTTGTGCCTGGTCTGCTCCTTTGCATGAGTATAGCCTTTTCATAGTTTCTTAAGTAGTAAAGAAGCAGAAATTGAAAGCACCCTTGGGCCTGCCATAGTTTCTTGTGATTTGCTGCACCTTCAGTCTTGAACTAATTGCTTCCCCTATCTTGATCATAGTTATTGTTTAAGTAATCAGCAACTTTATGGTAGCTTAAATTACTTTTTAGTTGTCTTCATTCTACTCTCCTCCTGCCTAATTAATCCATATTATCCTGCAGTGAAGGCCAATAAAATCAATACATCTTTCACTGAAAAGCTCTTGCTTGGAATCTCAGAAACCTGAATTTAGAATGAGCTTGCTTTTCCACTTGACAAAATGTGAGGCCTCAAATTCTTGTCTTTCTGTAGAAAATAAAATTCTGAAAATGGGAGTGTAAAATCTTCCTATATATGGAGAGCTTTTGTCCTGTCCTCCATGCTCATTTTATATGTAATGTAACTACGTGGATAAGACCTATTCATAGCAATAGTCAGTTATACTGCAATTAGTACAGTTGCCTACATCATGCCCCATCAAAGACCATATTAGGTAACAAAATATTCTACATCCCAAAGTAGGGACTTAACATTACTACATTTTCTTATACAGAGACGTGGGGTTGGTATAGAAGAGAAGGAATCAAGTAATATTTTCAGTGTGTCATCCACCTTTTAGAAGTTAATGTCATTCCAATGACTAAAAGAAGAATTTGAAGAAAATTCTGTTTTGTTTATTAAAAAAATATTTTACTGTTTTCAGAAAAGTTACATTAGAACTTACTTGTCAAATGCTGTATGTTAGATATCAAATATAAAAATGTATTACAGACTGAATGTTAGAAAAAGAGCAAGGAACAAAGCAATCCTTCTTTGAAGTTAGTGTGTGGTTTTATAAGTGCATCTTTAAAACATTGATCCCAATGAAAATAGTTTATTACCTAATGTATCTGTTCTTCAATAATTAGTATTTTTCTGAAAACTTAAAAATGTCTTTACTCAGCACAATGAACATGTATATTTACAATTTCAGGGTAATTTTGGTGAAGTATATAAGGGAACATTAAAGGATAAAACTCCTGTTGCTGTAAAAACTTGTAAAGAAGATCTTCCTCAGGAACTGAAAATAAAATTTTTATCAGAGGCCAGGTGAGTTCTTTAAATGCAATTAGATATGTGCTTATCCTGGAGGGTTCTTTTAATTTTGAAAAGTAAAGATTTCACAAATCTTTAGTCACCAGTCCAACAATCATAAATAAGCCCATTGCCACCTAGTTAAGAGCTTTTCTTTTACCAAGATTCTGACCTTATCACAGACTCAAGCAAGACTTTAGAGCTGTAATGGTAGTCATAAAGGCATGGTGATGTTAGTATTAACCTCACTAACTAATCTTTCTAGGGAAGAAACTGGCTCTCTGGAAGGACTGGGAAATGAGGTTGGAATGTCCATTATATTATTAGGTAGGCATGTCAATGTGTACTTGACTATACGATTAACTGATAAGCCTAGCCTGGGCCCTCCATGGGCAGTCCACAGGGAGTCTAAGCTTCCTGCGGACAGAGGCTGCTCCGCATCCTGTGGAGCACCCTCTGTCCACAGCGAACTTGGGCTCCCTGTCGGCAAAGGCTGTTTTGTGGCAGCAGCCCCTGTTCGTGCTGGGGTCCAAGCTCGGATCTCCTGCGGACAGGGCCTTTGGTCTGCGCAGGGAGCTGGTTTTTAAACTGGTTCCCTTGGCAGACTGGCTCCCTCTGCCACTCTGCACTGCTGCATCTGATACAGAGGCAGCTGCAAGGGGTGGCAGGGGACTCCCCAGGAGTAGGGCCAGAGTGCACTGACTACCACACCTGCCACCAGGGACATTCAGATAGTCATGTAACCATTAATATTTTATGCGATTACACAGTTATTCAATTATATGATAACTAACATCCCTATTATTAGGAGGTGAAAAACTTCCTAAGCACATGTATGTGAGCAGATACATGATAACGTAAGTACATGGCCTTTTAAATATTCAGGGTAAGGGAGTGTACCACAATATTTTAAAATGTTTTAAATGATCTTGCTGTCCTTGCTCTAGAGTTTAACATAGTTTCATGTTAGATAAATAATTGAGTTTTAGAAAGGTATAAAACACTCATACAAATGACTTTTATTGGGTATCTCAACTATGTAATTCCTGAAAATGTTTTTTATTTCATGCTAATCGCCTGCATGGCTATCAGGGAATTGCTTCACTTGTTAAGCAGCCTCCAACTCAAGTAATGGTTTTATATTGAAACGAAATTTCTTACTGAGATTGCATTCAAGCATACTGAATCTTTCCATTTTCTTTTACAAGAAGTGGTTCAAGTTAATAAGTACTAGGCAGCAAACTTTCAAAAGTTATGATGTCTTGCTAGAATTCTCACTAGCCGTCCTGGCATATTCTTTTGTCTGTAGATGTTGTCGTCCTAGCCTTACTCAGATTGAAATTTTATTGTTTTAGCTTCCTAGATTGGAATAGTTATCCTTTAATTTTTGTTTTCAGTTCAAATTATTTTGACTGTATTTAACACTCAGGAAAGTAAGTTGGAGGTTGAATGCAGACAGATGCTTCGCACGATTTTTGACAGCACTGTACCAGTACTCCCTAGTTCTGATCTTTTAGCTAAATTCTGGGCTTCATGTGGTATGATTGCCTTGTGATGCCAAATTATATAGTTGTTTTATGATGTGGACAAATGATGGGATCACTATGAGAATACTTACGGTGATCTTGACTTGTAAACTAGCTAAAGTAGACACTAATTTTTATTTTTCTCATCAGGGTGGTATGATTGTAATTACACAGTAGTACTTTTTATGCAGTATAAGCAAATTGTTTGTATTTTGGATGGTAACAAGAAGGGAAGTTTCGCTTTAAAATAATGTTACAGGTTTAAGATGTTTTCACCTGATATTTATTTCAGTTGACTTACATAATGAAATATACTAATGTAATTAAACTTTTTTGCACCCTATGCAGAATACTGAAGCAGTATGACCATCCTAATATTGTCAAGTTAATAGGAGTTTGCACTCAAAGGCAGCCTATTTATATAGTTATGGAGCTTATTCCAGGTAAATTTCTTATTAGCATTTTTGTAACTGAACTATATCCCTGAATATATTATGTCTTAATTGCCTTTATTAGTGTTGTTGTGTTCTACAGCTCTAAATTTTTCAGAGAACTCAGTTTATGTTAGCCATGATGAAATGAGCTGTGTAGGTCTGCTGTGCGTCTCCAACCCACATTATAGACTTTTAGGAAATACCACTTGATAATTGTTAAATGCAGGAATAGTGTTCTTAGTTCTCTTCACTCCACTGTCGAACAAAATATCCCCCTTTCATGAGCTAATTACATCACTGAGGCCTTTGTTATAGATAAGTTAATTAAATTTAGTAATTTGGCTTCCATAATACCTTTGGTACATGTGAGCAATAATCTATAATTTGTGCTTTCCACTAAGGTTTTTTTCTTTTTTTTAATCTATATCTCTTTCATTTAAATGTATGAAAATAGGTTATTTGGGGAAACTCTATTGTTTTTTTCCTTGTACTTTGGGGCTGCTTTGTTGGTGTTTTTCCAGCAGGTGGAGACAGTTTCACACTGTTAAGATAATAATTGCTACTAGGTATTTCATTCTCCCTTGAAATCTGTCTGTAGCAAGAAAAACTGTGTTCTTGGTAACCTCTAGTATTCCTTCCTATGCAGCACACTTAGTACAGGTGAAGGTTTTTAATAAAATGCTTCAAAATTATATTCAAAGCTGTAACAAGAACCATTGTATTTACAAAGAAATAGGTTGTGTTTTCATGCAAGGTTTGGGTGTCATTCAGGGCTACTCAACACACAGCCCATTTGTTTGCAGCCTGCAGTGTAGTTTGGGTTTACATGCAACTCGACACATGGCTCACAGGTGGGATCCTTTGAACATGGCCTCCACTGGGCATACGCTCCTCCATGGCAAGGCATCTCCCAAGCGGGGTGAGAACTGAAAGATGCAAGCAGACAGGCTAGCTGGAACAGACGGGCACAGGGTATCAGCGTTTCTAGCCCCCAAGGAGGAGGTGCCCGGAGCACCAGGGCAGGGTGTGAAAGAAGCTGTTTACATATATATTTGCGCATATATGCAACCACACTTAAGTTGCCTCCCTCGACATGTACTATGAGTATCATTGTGGCTCCTGGGGCTTGCAAAGTTGAGTAGCCCTGGTGTAGTTTATTGTTTATAGAACTATAGTATTAACAGAAACACAGATGCAAGAGTGAAATCTTAGTCCCATTATGATTTATTGCCTTTCTTAATGAGATTGTTGTATATGTGACTTAATTGATCATGAACATTGGAGGCTAATAGCATTGTCTTGAGCCAGGCCTATTCTAGGCATGCTTTGTGAAGATTTCCACAAATGCCAGTGTTCTTATATTCTGCCCTTAAACACCATTGCTGTTTTGGTCCAGGATATGTTGAAAAAGCAGGCCTCTGATGGAGTGGTCTGTTAGGGAATCAGAAAATGGGATTTCAAATCTTTCGCCCATCCCTGTTACCATTTCTACCTTTACACCCACCTAAAGGTTGTTCTCCCCTCACCCTCCCCAGGCTTCAGATCTGCAATAAACCTCCCAGCTCTGATCCTGATATGCTTTATGTTCTGGATATTCTAGCTAGCTTCCATGCCTCAGCAGCCTTTATACTATTTATAGTCCTTCACACCTAGTACCAAGCCTTTTTTGAAAGTTAAAAATGACCAGCACACCAGGAGTAGGACCAAGCCAACAAGCAAAGTTAGGAATTCTGGTGCTGGTGAATGGGGCAAACAAAGGAAGGACTGGGTACTAGCTGTCTATTAGAGGAGCAGTGGCTGTGCATAGAATATTACTACTATTTTCACCTCCCTGATGGCGAATTTGAATGGAAATATGTTTTACTTGTTACACAATCATAGAATCATGGAATACTAGGACTGGAAGGGACCTCAAAGGGTCATCAAGTGCAGTCCCCTGCCCTCAGGGCGGGACCCAGTACTATCTAGACCATCCCTGATAGGCATTTATCTAACCTACTCTTAAATATCTCCAGAGATGGAGATTCCACAACCTCCCTAGGCAATTTATTCCAGTGTTAAACCACCCTGACAGGAACTTTTTCCTAATGTCCAACTGTCACGGGGCAGGGGGGCTACCCCGCCTGGGGTCCGTCAGTCCACTTCCTGTCCATCACCCCACTGGGCCAAGTACCCTCGCTGTGCTCCCCGTCACCCGCATCGTTGACAGTCTGACGACCCAGTGGTCCCGAAATTCTCTGCCTCCCGTCTGACTTTTGGCTAGTCGGCAGGGGAAGGTAGGGGGGCTCAGGCCTGCCCTGACTCCGAGCCCCGACCCAGGGCCCTAAGGACTGGGACGGGGTCCCAATTCTGGTTGGTGGAGGTTCCAACCCGCAACGCACCAACCCCCCGGGTTTCTACCCTGCCCTGGGTCGCTTCCTACCTCCCTTGCTCTCGCGCTGTGGCTCAGGGTTGCCCCTCCGCTCTCCTCCCAGCGACCTCTTCTCCCGGCGGCAGCGCCTCTTTTGAACGTCCCACCGCTGGTGCATCTGATGTGAAGGGGAGGGGGGTCCACGTTGGTGTCCTTGGTTCCTCCCCCTCTCCCGTTCCCTGTTGGCTCTTGCCCGGGCCGGCATTGCTGGCAATCCCGGGCATGTGCGGTCTTGGCTGAAGCCGGGATGCCCCCGCCGCTTCTTCCCCTTCTCCTCGGGTCCCGCCAGGCTCCGGCATGGAGCACAGGGCCGCCTCTGCTGGCCCCCTGGCTGCGGCGGAGCAGGCGGAGCGCTGCTGGGGGCGGTGCGAAGCGGCTGCTTCTCCCCAGTATGCTGGGGATGGCGCGGCACCCGTGTGGGGCGGCAGAGCGGCCCCGTCACGCCAACCTAAACCTCCCTTGCTGCAGTTTAAGCCCATTGCTGCTTCTTCTATCCTCAGAGACCAGGAAGAACAATTTTTCTTCTTCGAGTGGTTGCTCATGTCCATTCGAATCAGGTGTGCGCACCGCGTGCACCGCGTCTTCTGGAGCGTTTTCCCTAGCGGTACCCGTAGCGCTGGCAGGGCGCCCCCTGGAGTGGCGCCACCATGGCGGGGCATAAGTACCCCGCCGGCGCTCCCCCACTTCAGTTCCTTCTTACCGCCCGTGATGGTCGTTGGAGCGTGTGTCTCTCTTAGTTTAGTTAATGGTTCCCGTTTCTTTTAGCATTGTAAATAGTTCAATTAGTTAGGTAGTTAGTGTCTACTTCGTTCTTTGTTCTTCTTCCCCCCCTTCGGGGGTGAGGAATGCCAGGGCCGCACGGCTTTAAGGCATGCGCTGTCTGCGCATAGTTCATGCCCAAAGGAGACCCACACGACAGCTGTCTGAAGTGTCTGGGCGAGACCCATCTTACAGACGCCTGTAAGATGTGTAGGTCTTTCAAGCCGCGCACAAAAAGGGAGAGAGTCTCTCACCTGAAACTTCTCCTCATGGAGACGGCGTTACAACCGGCACTGGCTGGGCACCCTGCGGTGCACAGTGCACCGGCATCAACGCGATGCTCCGTCTCGGGCCCGGGCCCCGGTGTCCAGGACCTGGCACCAGTCTCACTCTCCGGCACCAAAGAGGTCCAGAAAGTCTCGCAGCAGGTCTCCGTCTCGGAAAACCACGCCGGACCTGCACTGTGGTGCCAACTTACCGGTGCACACATCCTCCACGGTGCGGTGTAAGCGGGCGGAACGTCCCTTTAGTCCGGGGCAATTGCCCCCGCACCGTCCGTCCACGCCGGACACCTTTGAGGCGGCGCAGGACCTCATCAACCTCACCACCTCCCCTCCGTCGTCGGTTGAGACGGAAGGGTCGAGGTCACCTATGTCAGAGGCCGTGTCGGCTCTGGCTTCGCCTCAGCACCGGCAAGACCGGCAGGCTCAGGCTGCCTTTGTGACGGGAACGTCCCCGGTGGGACCGGTACCGCTTGCCTCGGCATTGATGACGATTTCGACGCCGGCTCCTAAGTCTCACTCAGCACCCAACTGGGTTCGGCCTACCTCAGTATTGGGTTCTCTCCCGGGCCCCCTGTTGGCTGCACCAGTGCCGTACCACCCCAGTCTGGTGGCAACGTCTGCGGCACCGACGCCCATCTTTGCACCGTCGCAAGCACCGGCACCGACCATGTGGACCTTGCTGGTGCCCCAGCCGACACTGATGTTGACATCTTCGGGACTCGTCTCGATACCGTCATTCTTGGTGCCGGGATGCAACCAGCACCGGCACCTCTTACGGCACCGACAACGGCACAGGCACCTCTTTCGGCACCGACAACGGTTTCGGCGCCAGGACTGGGTCCCTCGGTACCACAACAGCTTTCGGCTCCTCCGGTACCGCAGCATGCCCCTGCTCCCTCGGTGTCGCAATAGCCTCCTCCCTCGGTGCCTGCACCGGCACCACCAGCACGTCCTCACTGTGCCCATGCTGGCAAGCCCAAGTCCATGGCCAGGTTTGCACCTCCGTCGGCTACAGGTCACTCCTCCATGGCGCCTCCATGGCCAGAGTCCGATTATTCCTCGGATTCCGATGCGTCATCCCTCAGGTCGGGGTCCTCGAGAGCCTTCTTGGCCCATAGGTCCCGTTCCTGGCATTGACGTGACCATGCTCAGATGCAACAGACTTGGCCATCTCATCCCCAGTGGCCTTTTCTGGACACCGTGGTGGGCTTATCACCAATGGCAAGGGCCCGTGCCCCCCTCGGTGGCGTCAGTAGCCTCGGATCGTCGGGCGCAACCATCGGCGGCGGCGGCGCGACCTCCTCTTCCCCCCAGAGGCCACCTACGTCGGACCTTGCGGCACAGGCGCAACCCTCGGTGCCTGAACCATGCCCGCAGCTGGTACCGTACATCCAACCGGTACTACAAACGGCTCCTGTGCTAGATCCGGCACGGATACAGGAATCGTCCTCCTCATCATCTCCGGATGAAGCCCTGGCGGACCCTGCTCCGGCGCTGCCTACGATGGATACCCGAGCGCATCAGGAGCTCCTCAGACGTCTGGCTTCCACCTTGGGTGTCCCGGTGGAGCCAGTCGTGGAAGACACGGACCCTATGATTGATATCCTTTCAGATGACGCGCCCGCCCGCTTGGCTTTACCACTTAACAAGACTGTGGCAAAAATTACCAATGCCCTGTGGCAGACACCGGCAACCCTGATCCCTACCCTAAAGGGTGTTGAGAGGCGTTATTTTGTTCCCCAGTTGGGGCACGAACACTTGTACTCCCAGCCTGTCCCTGGGTCCTTGGTCGTCCAGGCAGCAGCCCAAAGGGAAAAACTCCCTCAACCATCCCCGAAAGCTAGGGAGTCCAAGCACCTTGACTTAATAGGACGAAAAGTGTACGCCACTGGGGGGGTGCAACTCCGCATTGTGAATCAGCAAGCGATGCTAAGTCGTTATGCTTTTAACACATGGCAGGCCATGGACAAGTTCAAGGATAAGCTCCCTGCCGAGGCCCGTCAGGAGTTTCTGGCCATGACCTCCAAGGGTAAGACCATCGCCCGCACAGCCCTCCAGGCTTCTCTGGACGCGGTTGACTCTGCAGCCCGCACCATGGCGTCAGGTGTGGTTATACGCCGTGGTGTGTGGCTACAAGTATCTGGAATACCACCTGATGTCCAGTCTACTATCCAAGACCTGCCTTTCGATGGCAAGGCGTTATTCTCGGAACATACGGACTCCAGGCTCCATACCCTCAAGGACACGAGGTCTACCCTTCGATCCTTGGGGATCCACACGCCGGCTCCTCAGCGTCGGCAACTGCCCTACAGACAGCAAGGGAGACTGGAGTCCCAGGTCCCCTGTGGGGATTACTGGAGACACCGTCCTTGTACTTCCGGTGGGGGGGTACAGGGGCGGCTGCGGGTCCATCGTCCTCAAGGGGGCGTAGGCAACGCCCGAGAGGAGACAACTCCCGTGGGATTGGTCAAGGTCCCTCCCAACAACAAAAACCGCAATTTTGACAGGCTCCCAGAGAGTGGCGCACCAGCCTCCCACCCTGGCCCCCCGTTTGGGGCCAGGTTATCCCAGTTTGCTCAAGCCTGGGCAGATATCACAAGCGACGCCTGGGTTCTAAACATAGTCAGGACTGGCTATACCATCCCTTTTCTGAGCTCGCCCCCTTCCAACCCTCCTTCCCTGTCCCTTTTCAGGGACACCCCTCACGAAGGCACCCTCCGCCAGGAGGTACTGGCGCTCCTCCAAAAGGGAGCGGTAGAGAGGGTTCCATCGCACCTGGAGGGCAAGGGTTTTTACTCCCGATATTTCGTGGTTCCGTCCCATCTTGGATCTAAGGGATCTCAACAAGGCGGTCGTGAAGTCCAAATTCAGAATGGTCACCCTGGCTTCTGTCATTCCGGTTCTACGGTTAGGAGACTGGTACGCTACTCTCGATCTCAGGGATGCTTACTTCCATGTGGCGATAAGACCCTGCCACAGGAGGTTCCTCCGTTTCATTGTCTCCCGGTGCCACTTCCAGTTTACTGTGCTCCCGTTTGGTCTTTCTACAGCACCCAGGGTTTTTACAAAATGCATGGCAGTCGTGGTGGCGTTCCTCCGCAAACAAGGGGTACACGTGTTCCCGTACCTGGACGACTGGCTAATCCGTGGTCGCTCTCACGAACAAGTAGAGGCCCATGTGTCCCTCACAAGGGCCCTCTTCGTAAGGCTAGGTCTCATGCTGAAAGAGGAAAAGTCATCTTTGGTCCCCTCTCAACGCCTCGAATTCGTGGGTGCCCTCCTGGATGCCAGGTTGGCGAGGGCTCTTCTCCCCAGGACCAGGTTCCGAGCCATAGTGGAGCTGGTCTCCAAATTAACTCGGTCCCCTATCACAACCACCCGGGTCTGCTCAAGGTTGCTGGGGCACATGGCGACGTGCACATACGTGGTTCACCATGCTCGAATGAGGCTCAGACCTCTGCAGGCTTGGTTGGCGAGGGCGTTCAACCAATCCAGGGGCTTCTGGGACACGGTTCTTACGGTGCCCCCGGAGATAATAGTTTCCTTACAATTGTGGACCCAGGAGTCTGTGGTCTGCAGCGGGACCCCCTTTTTCGTCCCGCCCCCCTCGCTTACTCTGGTCACTGATGCCTCGGACCTGGGTTGGGGAGCACATCTTGGGTGCCACAGGACCCAGGGTCTTTGGTCCCCTACAGAGCGAACCCTACACATAAATGTACGGGAGCTCAGGGCAGTCAGGAGAGCGTGCGAGACCTTCCTGTCAAAACTCTCTCGCCGCTCCGTTCTAGTTCGCATGGACAACACGGCGGCCGTATTTTACATCAACAGGCAGGGGGGTGCTCGGTCGCCTCCCCTCTGTCTCAAGGCCCTGCGCCTCTGGGACCTGTGTGTGCAACACAACATAGCTTTGCAGGCAGAGTACCTACCAGGGTGCAAAAATCTGCTGGCCGATGCTCTGAGCAGGTCCTTCGGAGCCCACGAATGGTCTCTCAAGGACTCGGTCCTTCTCCGGGTCTTCCGCAGGTGGGGCTATCCCCTACTAGACCTGTTTGCCTCAGCACGCAATACCAAGTGCCCAAATTATTGCTCCCTGCTGGGGCTAGGGGAACACTCATGGGGGGATGCCATGACGGTGACCTGGCCGGCGGGCATACTTTATGCTTTCCCTCCATTTCCCCTAATTCCCAGAGTCTTGACCAGAGTCAGGACCTTCGGGTCCACACTCGTCCTGATAGCCCCCCGTTGGCCCAGTCAATTCTGGTTCCCTATACTGGTGGACATGCTCACAAAGGAGCCTATAACGCTCCTGCCAGTCCGGGATCTCTTGACCCAACCGTGGGATGGGGGAACTATGGTTCACCCAAATCTCCAGTCCCTACACCTAACGGCCTGGTTTATCCATGGTTGACTCAACCGGAGAGGGAATGCTCCCAGGAGGTACAGATGGTGCTACTATGCAGTAGAAAACCATCTACCAGACGGTCGTACGCTGCCAAGTGGCGACGCTTCTCGTCTTGGGCGTCCCGAAGGGGAGTGCACCCGTCCTGTGCACCTGTCCCGTTCATTCTAGACTACCTCTTTGATCTTAGGTCCAGTGGTCTTTCCACATCCTCTATCAAAGTCCATGTGGCATCTCTCTCCGCCTTCCATGTGGGTTCGGCAGGAGTTTCTTTATTCTCTGACCCTGTGGTCAAAAGGTTCCTCAAA
Organism: Pelochelys cantorii; assembly: GCA_032595735.1. Taxonomy (NCBI): domain Eukaryota; kingdom Metazoa; phylum Chordata; order Testudines; family Trionychidae; genus Pelochelys; species Pelochelys cantorii. The sequence continues at coordinate 68,489,449 of CM064330.1, forward strand.
GGTTTGGATAAGTTGTATCCCTCGGTTAGACCCCCTCTCCCCGCTTGGGACCTCAACCTCGTGTTATCTAGACTAGTGTCGCCCCCTTTTGAACCGCTGGCCACGTGTTCCTTGAAGCAGCACCTCTTCATGAAGGTTGCATTCATTGTGGCTATTACATCGGCTTGCAGGGTCTCTGAGCTGAGGGCCTTAACGATAAATCTGCCCTACCTGGTGTTCTCCGATCATAATGTGAGGCTCCGCCCTCACCCAGCTTTCCTCCCTAAGGTGGTGTCACCTTTTCATTTGTCCCAACAAATCTACCTCCCGGTATTCTTCCCAAAGCCCCATGCCTCCCCTAAGGAGCAACTGCTCCATTCCCTGGATGCTAGGTGTGCACTAGCTTTTTATATCGATAGGACTAAACCCTTTCATAATCCACACAATTGTTTGTTGCTGTTGCGGACAGAATGAAAGGGCTCCCCATATCGACCCAGAGGTTGTCCAATTGGGTCGCAGGGTGTATCAGGGAGTGTTATGCCTTAGCCAGGAAGGCCCCGCCCTGGGTTACAGCACACTCCACCAGGGCGCAGGCGTCCTCTGTAGCTTTTGGGGCACAGGTCCCAATCACTGAAATCTGTAGGGTGGCCACGTGGTCGTCGGTACATACCTTCACAGCGCATTATGCACTAACACAGCAGGCTAGAGAGGATGCAAGTGTGGGCGCTGCAGTCCTCAGCTCTGTTTTGTAAATATGCCATTTCCTGTACTGTTGCATTTTCTACGTTTATGCTGTTCGATTAGTTGAATAAATTTGTTGGATTGTTCAACCCTTGTGGACATCTCTTTCTCAGTGCTCCTCCTTAAAGTGGGGTTGGCTTGGAAGTCACCTGATTCTAATGGACATGAGCAACCACTCGAAGAAGAAAAGAACGGTTACTTACCTGTAACTGTTGTTCTTCGAGATGTGTTGCTCATGTCCATTCAATTCCCCCCCGACCTCCCCTTCGTCGGAGTGTCTGGCAAGAAGGAACTGAGGTGGGGGAGCGCTGGCAGGGGTACTTCTGCCCCGCCATGGCGGCACCACTCCAGGGGGCGCCCTGCTGGCCCTACGGGTACCGCTAGGGAAAAGACTCCGGAAGACGCGGTGCACGCGGTGCGCACACCTGATTCGAATGGACATGAGCAACACATCTCGAAGAACAACAGTTACAGGTAAGTAACCGTTCTTTTCTCCCTCCTCCTTGTGACACCCTTTTAGATACCTGAAAACCGCTGTCATGTCCCCTCTCAATCTTCTCTTTTCCAAACTAAACAAGCCCAGTTCTTTCAGTCTCCTTTCATAGGTCATGTTCTTTAGACCTTTAATCATTCTTGTTGCTCTTCTCTGGACCTTCTCCAATTTCTCCACATCTTTCTTGAAATGTGGCGCCCAGAACTGGACACGATACTCCAACTGAGGCCTAATCAGCACAGAGTAGAGCGGAAGAATGACTTCTCGTGTCTTGCTCACAACACACCTGCCAATGTATCCTAGAAACATGTTTGCTTTTTTTGCAATAGTGTCACACTGTTGACTCATATTTAGCTTGTGGTCCACTATAACCCCTAGATCCTTCCTAGACAGTCGCTTCCCATTCTGTATGCGTGAAACTGATTGTTCCTTCCTAAGTGGAGCACTTTGCATTTGTCCTTATTAAACTTCATCCTGTTTACCTCAGACCATTTCTCCAAATTGTCCAGATCATTTTGAATTATGACCCTGTCCTCCAAAGCAGTTGCAACCCCTCCCAGCTTGGTATCATCTGCAAACTTAATAAGCATACTCTCTATGCTGATATTTAAATAGTTGATGAAGATATTGAACAGAACTGGTCCCAAAACAGACCCCTGCAGAACCCCCTTTGTTACACCTTTCCAGCAGGATTGTGAACCATTAATAACTACTCTCCAAGTACGGTTATTCAGCCAGTTATGCACCCACCTTATAGTAGCCCCATCAAAGTTATATTTGCCTAGTTTATTGATAAGAATATCATGCAAGACCGTATCAAATGCTTTACTAAAGTCTAGGTATACCACGTCCACTTCTTCTCCCTTATCCACAAGGCTCGTTATCCTATCAAAGAAAGCCATCAGATTGGTTTGACATGATTTGTTCTTTACAAATCCATGCTGGCTGTTACCTAATCACCTTATTATCTTCTAAGTGTTTGCAGATGATTTCCTTAATTACTTGCTCCGTTATCTTTCCTGGCACAGAAGTTCAACTGACTGGTCTGTAGTTTCCTGGGTTGTTCTTATTTCCTTTTTTATAGATGGGCACTATATTTGCCCCTTTTTTCCAGTCTTCTGGAATCTCTCCTGTCTTCCATGATTTTCCAAAGCTGAAGGCTCATATACCTCCTCTGTTAGCTCCTTGAGTATTCTAGGATGCATTTCATCAGGCCCTGGTGACTTGCAGACATCTAATTTTTCTAAGTGATGTTTAACTTGTTCTTTTTTTATTTTATCTTCTAAACCTACCCCCTTCCCACTGGCATTCGCTATGTCAGGCATTCCTTCATCAGACTTCTTGGTGAAGACCAAAACGAAGTCATTAAGCATCTCTGCCATTTCCAAGTTTTCTGTTTCTCCCTCCTCACTGAGCAATGGGCCTACCCTGTGCTTGGTCTTTCTCTTGCTTCTAATATATTTATAGAATGCCTTCTTTTTTCCCTTTATGCCTGTTGCTAGTTTGAGCTCGTTTTGTGCCTTTGCCTTTCTAATCTTGCCCCTGCATTCCTGTATTGTTTGCCTGTATTCATCCTTTGTAATTTGTCCTAGTTTCCTTTTTTTATATGACTCCTTTTTTAATTTTTAGATCATGCAAGATTTCCTGGTTAAGCCAAGGCGGTCTTTTGCCATAGTTTCTATTTTTCCTACACAGCAGAATAGCTTGCTTTTGGGCCGTTAATAATGTCCCTTTGAAAAACTGCCAACTCTCTTCAGTTGTTTTTCCCCTCAGTCTTGCTTCCCATGGGACCTTACCTACCAGCTCTCTAACCTTACTAAAATCTGCCTTCCTGAAATCCATTGTTTCTAATTTGCTGTTCTCCCCTCTACCATTCCCTAGAATCATGAACTCTGTGATTTCATGATCACTTTCACCTAAGCTGCCTTCCACTTTCAAATCTCAACCAGTTACTCCCTATTTGTTAAAATCACATCTACAACAGCTTCCCCCCAGTAGCTTTTTCAACCTTCTGAAATAAAATGTTGTCTTCAGTGCAGTCCAAGAACTTATTGGATCGTCTGTGCCTCGCTGTGTTATTTTCCCAACATATATCTGGATAGTTGAAGTTGCCCATCACCACCAAATCCTGCGCTTTGGATGATTTTGTTACTTGTTTAAAAAAAAGCCTCATTCACCTCTTCCGCCTGGGTAGGTGGCCTGTAGTAGACCCCTAGCATGACATCACCCTTGTTTTTTACCCCTTTTAGCCTAACCTCGAGACTCTCAACACATCCGTCTCCTATGTCCATCTCCACCTCAGTCCAAGTATGTACATTTTTAATATATAAGGCAACACCTCTGCCCTTTTTTCCCCAGCCTGTCCTTCCTGAGTAAGCTGTACGCTTCTATACCAATATTCCAGTCGTGTATTATCCCACGAAGTCTCTGACGCCAAGGATGTCATAGTTGTATTTATTTATTAGCACTTCCAGTTCTTCCAGCTTATTACCTGTACTTCTTGCATTTGTATATAGGCATCTAAGATACTGATTTGATCTTGCCTCCCAGTTCTGCCTTGTCCCTCCTTTCTCTCTGCTATTATAGCCCACAGTCCCTCCCATTTCCGACCCATCTCCCAGGTCTCCATGTTCTTCACTTACCCATGTGTTTTGATCACTTGTCCCCATCGAACAAAGCCTTCTTCACTAGATTAGCCAGTCTGTATCCAAATACGGTCTTCCCCTTCCTCGAAAGGTGAACACCATCCTTGCTTAGCAGTCCTTCCTGGAATAGCATCCCATGGTCGAAGAAGCCAAAGCCCTCCTGGCAACACCATCTTCAGAGCCAGGCATTCACCTCCAGGATGCACCTGTCTCTTCCTGGGCCCCCTACCTTTGACAGGAGGGATCGAAGACAATACCACCTGAGCTCCAAACTCTTTCACTCTGAGCCCTGTAGTCACTCTTGAGCCACTCAGTGTCACACCTCGCAGTATCATTAGTGCCTACATGGATGAGTAGCATGGGGTAGTAGTCAGAGGGCCGGATAATCCTCGACAGTGCCTCCGTAACATCTTGGATATGGGCTCCCAGAAGGCAGCATACCTCCGGAGATGACATGTCAGACCAAGAACTTGAACTTAGACTTTCATAGGTGAAATACTAGTACTTTTACTCACTGAACCACCTGGCCCAGCTTTCTCAGTATGTGTTTGTTTATCTTTCTTCATATTTTCTATCTGTACATGAAAAAAACAAGTGTGGGTACTAGGATAGCCAGGTATCGGACTTTCAACCGGAAAGCCCTGTCAAAAAGGGGAACTGACAGTGTCTGGCTACTGCAGGCAGGGGATGAGAGGAGATGCCTGGTCATTACCCATGCCAGCCTCTAGACAACTGAGGCTTTCTCCTGCCTGCACTGGGTAGAAGCAGATCCCAGCCCCAGCTCTGAAGGTGAGCCCTGCCAGGAAGAAGTGCAAATTGGGGGTGGGTCCTTGAGAGTAGGATCAGGGTAAGAGCAGTTAGAGAATCCATTTTTGAATTTTAAAGTTGGCAACTCTACAGTGTAGATTTGAGGACCTTTAAACTATATTATCCTGCAACTCATTTTTTAAATAAAAAGTTCAAAACAGAACATTAAATTGTGTGTCTCTGTAAAATGCAGATCTGTAGAAGACCGTGATTTTATAAGACCACATTGTAGTCTCTCCAGGGAAATGTAGAATAAACACTTGGCTGCATATGGTGGTGGGATTTCACTCATTATGTTTGCTCTTTTTTTCCTAACGCTTGCCCTTTCCTGTAGAAGGTTCTGATTCCTTTTTTTGTCAAGTATATTTTGGTTTCCTACATGTGGAGTATGTGCTGTTTATTCTCCTCTGAGGTTGCTGTGATTTGGGTTTCAGTACTTTGTGTCTTTCTAGTTGCCATTGCAGAGTCAGATTGTTTTCATGAGTATCTCATATTTCAGAAGTTGGAAAAGGAAATATAACTTGGGAGAGAAGAGCTCATGATAGGAAGCAAAAGAAGGGTTGTGGACTCTCAGTTAAACAAACATACAGTCACTGTTGGCCACAAGAAACAACCCAGATGTTGCTAAACATATAGCCAAAAAATATAACCTGTTTGAAAGACAAACATCTTTCTTAAGTGAACACCTTTCTTACAGAGCATAACAAATGACATGCCTCCCACAGAAAGGAACACTGTGATAAGAAAATTCAAAAAGCCTACATAACAATGAAATATTCCAATGAATGAATGAATAGAACACATTACTGAAATATAGTCAGGAGAGAGTGAAGGTCACAAAAAGAACTGTGCATAGTAATGAAAGAAAATAGTCACCTAATTGCAACATATTTTCTTCTGCCAATGCAACCAGTCATATCGAGCCATCATTCTTCAACCCACAACATAAACCTATAATTGCTTATTAAAATAACTTGGTTAATTTATTTCTGGCTGTTGCATTACATAGAAGTGTAGGTCTCTGAACTAAAAGCCAAATTTAGGGGTTTTTTTCCCTTTACAAAGTGTATAATTTTTTTTGTTTAGGATCCCATGACTGAAAAAAAAACAACACACATGCACAATTCTTGGAACTCTTCTCTGTTAGTTAGGTTGGACAAATCCTCTGCTCCGGGGCTTGAGAGTCTCACAGGAGCAGGTTCCTCTTCCCCTCTCACAGTGGTAGAACGTATGACACCTGGGAGGGGAATACACTGGGCTCTCTCCGTCAGCTCTTCAAAAGCACTGGGTTAGAGTGGGGAGCACAAGCTCAGTAAATAGTTCTTTGACCTTCCTGTAGTCTCTTCCCTTATCCCTTCCCTTTCTGCTTTCATTTTCTAGAGGGTTTTTCATTTCCATATCCTACTTTACCAATTGCCGAAATGTGCTATGGCCAATGGTGGTGTTTTTAGCTGTGTCATCATTCATTTATTATTTGTTTATAATTCTCTGCCTCTCATTGCAAGGGTAGGTGGGAAACATTCCTTCCCATACTCACCAAACTGCCCTTTCTTAATGAGAATAGAAGGGTTAGCATAGATGCTCCTGACAGGTCTTTTTGCTGTTCTCCTACCCTTCCTCTTCTGGGAGCACATGGTGTGTTCCTCTTGAAAATTGCCATGTTTTACTATTATTTTTCCATGGGGAGAAAGCATGATGCTCCTGATTTCGGAGGATTAGGGTTCTTTGAATTAACTGCTGTTCCTTCTGCTTTCCCTGGAAGATGATGGAGGATTATACCAATGGGCAATTGGCAGAGGCTAAAGGGGTGGTTAAAATATAAGACTAAATTGAGCTGTTTGTTCACCTTGTGTAACATCTGTCTTTTGTATTTAGTTAATACATGAAAACACTATTTTCTAGGATCCAAACTGCAATTAAATTTAGAAATAGGATAATTTTAGTAGCATGACAACTGAAACAACTACATTTTGCATTATGTTTTAAAAAGCAACAGTACACACTTACATTAGCAAACCTGTAGTCACTTTCTGAGAAGGTTTTTGGGGTTTTTTTTTCCATTGGTTTCCAGTCAACTTAAGCAGCAGAGGTAATTAGGTTCTCGGATAAAAAGGAATTTTGCCATCTGGTTTATGTGTCATATACTAACTATGCGTAATGTACATGAATGACTCAATAAAATTATTGCTAAAAAGGAGTCTCCAGGGAATCTTTTAGAAAGCATACCTTTTCTGACTGTATGTTAATTTATTTATATTTCATTACAAATAATTTAAATTGACTATTACCATTAATAAACCAGTTTTACCTCTCAATCAAGGTCAACTCTATATCCTTCATATTTATTGAAGAGGCTATCCATGCATAAATTTAAGATGAGAATAAAAAATCTAGGAAGTTTTTAAAAACTCAGGAGTTTCTCCCCATGAAACACATAGCTAAAGTAACCATTCACATCTTTTTTTCTATAATCTGTTGACCATATTCATATTTTGTTGGAGATAAATTACTTGGGTTTAATGACATCACTTTTATTTAAGGTACTGCTTCTTGCTAAATCTATGAAATTTAGTGAAGGAGAAGGTTTAAATGTTTTGAAACAGCCTTGAAAATATTGTTAAAAAGATATATTTTTATCCTGTCCTGCTCAGATAATATGAACTCATTGAAATCAATAAATGTGCAGTAGAAGTCAATAAATGGTACAAGTAAATGATTTTGTAGAGAAATACCGCACAAATTCTTGCAGAGACTCAGCTTTTTTGGGCCTAAATCAACATTTTCTGACTTGTTTAATAATTACGACAGAAAAAGTGATTTATTTAGGAAGATAAGATGAGAAATTGAGAATAAAAATACTCAAGTTTGGAAAAGGCTTATATATCAGGATTTCTCAAACTCTTTTGCATTCTGAACCAGTGGTCAAAATACAGGTCTTCTCATAGATTATTTCCCTTTCCGACCTGTAGTCCTAATTCCCTACTTTCTCTATGACACTATAGGTTTTGATTTCTTGTAAATATAAAGAACATAAAAACAGCCATCTTGGGTCAGACCAATGGTTCATCGACGTGTCGGGATGGATTTAATTTAAATAATGATTTAAATCACTATTCAGGAAGACTTGATTTAATCATGATTTTCTACATAAAAGTCCATTTTTGTTGGTTGTCATAACCTTAATACATATTCTTCACAACTTGGACACAGATGAGGGTTTCATTTTTAGAAGATACACACTGTACATTTTTAAATAGTGATTTATTTTGCAAGTTTTTCAGCTTAGTTTTACAGCTATATCAGAAAATGAATGAAGTTTGGTTATTTTATTTACCAAAAGTAGTTAAAGCAGATTTTTATGAAGTCATTAGGAGGTGAGCTGTCTCCAGTTCAACAGGTTAATCATTAATATTTGGATGATTTTCTTGCCATGCTGTATTAGGAGGAGAACGTCACCTGACATACATTCAAATTGTTATATTTAACTAAAACCGCAATGTTAATTATTCTGGATTTTTTTCTTCAACAGCAAACATAATATTTTAATAAAGCAAGCATATGAATGTCTGAGTTTAAACATTCAAGTTTTTTAAAATCAAATTTATTTTTGTTAAAATTGTTTAACTAAATAAAATAGTTAAATGAAATATTTAAAAAAAAAACCCAAATATTAAATAGACTCTGTCATCCAGGTCAACATGAGAAACTTAAAATATTGGCTTCTGCAGCTAACTCAGTCATCTTCACCTTCATTCTCCTGTTGGTTCATAATCTGGAAAAGAAAAATGGTTTTTCAGGTACAACTTTAAAGGTGAAATTGAAAAAGGAAGATCTGCCTATTTCATCTATTTATTTTTTTATTGCAACTGTGTCAAACATGAGAATTCAAAAATAGTCCAGAAGAAAAACAAGAAGTCCTTAAGCAAGAAGTATGAAATAAAAAAAGTTTACCAACCTGGAGGTCCTGCATTTTAAGACATGTTTCTTTCATTGTCTTCAATGCAGCTCGCTCCTGAGAAGGAACACGTCTCATGATGTTTTTTATTTGGTCAAATAGGCCTTGCATTTCTTTGTTCCATTGTTTGCATTTTGCACGCATGTCTGTCTTACCCACGGGTTGAGGAACTTTGTTAAAATACTCCCAAGCTAGGTCTCTTACAGCCTGCTCTCATTATAGGTTTTCCCTTCTAGTGAGAAAATGATATGGTAGATCTCAAATCAATGAAGGCTACAACCAGAAAAACCTCAAGACTTCTGGCATATATTGCTCCCACAGTTTCACTTCTGTTTCTACTTCCTGTCTCTCCTTTCTCACATTTATGTCTACAAAACTTCGCCTTGTTCGGATCTATTCTGTCCCCACAATCTTCTATTCACTGAACTTTTTTAAAATTTGCACTTTGAGAGAGAGGATAAGGGATTGAATCTGTGTATACAAATTTTCAGAGGGACAATAGCATTGAGGTCTTATATTTCTCATCTGTATATATTATTTGTTTAAAAACATTTTCCTGTTAGCAAGCATATTATTTGTGGAGACACAAATCTATAGTTTGAGAACCGCAAAACTTACCATCTCTGGTGTGTTCTAAACTGAGCTCTGAGTCCCACTGGGAAGATAGAAAGTTTAAACAAAATAATCTCTACAGAAGCCTCTGAAACCTCATAAAGTTGGGTCCCTAAGCCATTAAACTATTGGAACTCATTTACAAAACTTTTCTTAAATGTTACATCAACATATTTTCTCACGCTATAGAAGTAGAATTTATAATCCCTATTTCATGGTGAGAGATCTTTGAGTTATAATGTATCTTATTTTAAAACTATCTTTAGATAGGCTTTTTTTCTCAAAAATCAGATTTTTTACTTTTTAAAAAATATTTGTATCCACCCTGCCTAGTATTCTGTCTTCCTACAGTGGCCAATGCCAGCTGCTACAGAGGGAATTAATAGAAGAGGACAGTTATCAAGTAGGGATGTGATAATGTAAACGTGTAAATGGTTACACGCAGGCCCCCCTTTCCCTTCTGCACTGTTGCCTCTATCAGAGGTCCAGAAGGGAGCAACTTTTAACCCAGCGCCCTGCAAGCACCAGTTCCCATGGAGCTGCCCACTCTACCACAGGCTGATGCTTCTGATACAGAGGCAGTCAGCTCTGCTGGAGCCAGTGTGCGTGGAAAGCCAGCTTCTCACCAGGCCTCAAGCTGCTGCAGTGAGAGAGGGCTAGGTTAGTCCCCTCTGCCTGAGGAAGCCTGCATACTGAACTTTTCCTCCCTAGCCCCGCCCCAGAGCAGTGATTTTAATGAAGAAAAACAAAAAATAATTGAGTCAAGGACCTAAGCAATGCGAGGTAAATCTTCTAGTTCTATATTTGTGCTGTTTATTCTCTCCCTGCTATAGAACTTGACATGTATTACCGTTTCCCTATATATTTGCTCCTGTTCCCATGTCCCAGCTTCACACATCAGTTACGCTCTCCAAACTGTCCTTTTCCTGCCCTGGCCTGCAGTAATATGTGAGGAGAGAGAGCAAGTAGTAGGGCCTCACATTTGCCCCCACTCAGCTCTGAAGTCATTGAGCAAGCAGTAGGAAATGTTAAGAAAACATCTGAGTTCCTGTCCCATTCCCTGATTTCTCCCTACAGGTAGCTAGCAGTGTAGTGCTAGCTCAGTATTTTAAAGAGGACCCTGGGTCCACTAAGCAAGCTTAATTGCAGGGGAGGATGTTTACACCCTTGTGGAGAACTGTAATTGCATGGGGAAGCATATAGCTACATGACTGCACAGGAAATTCAAAGCCATGCAGAGAAAGAGAGGGATAGAAGGAAAAAAGAAACACACAAAGAGAAAAACCATGAGAAATAGGAAAGGAAAGGAACACTAATATGACATTAGTTTGAGAATAAAATGTGGTACTTTGTGTGTGATATTTCTTCTCTGTTTTGTTGTTCCATTGAAAATGAAAGAAAATAAAAGCTTTGTAAACTTTTGATTAGAAACCTTAGTGATTAAATGTATTTTCAAGCATACTTTTTTCTTTTTGACTATACAGATCTAGATTATAGTGACTAACTTCCCTTGAACTTGTATTCTGACTCTTAGCCCTGGTCTACATAACCAAATTATCTTAGTATAACTGCATGGCCCAGGTCTGTGGAAAATGAATACTTCTGAGTGAGGTAGTTACACCAACTAAGTTTCTGGTGTAGACAGCGCAATGTTGACAGAAGAGCTTTTCTTATATTCATGCCAATGAATTTTTTCATTCTTGAATTATATCAAAGCTTATATATCTGATTTCATCCATCAAAATATTCTGAACCAACATTTGGGAGCCATCGATATTTTAAAGTGATGTTTCATAATGCAGTAGGGTCTTAGGTCTGGTTTTTTGATGTTTCATTTGGTGTCTTATTTCTAAAAACAAATGAGTCTGGAATAGTTTTAAGAGTACCACTCACCAAGACAATGAAAGCATATTAATCATTTAAACATGAAGTTGCTTCGATTAATACGTATATTTAAAAAAGTCTATTACCTGTTGTCATATTGCACAAACATTGTACTAGCAATATTCTTCTTATCTTTTGGATATACCATTGTGTTTCAGTAGTGCTTATTCTTTTCTAGAGGCTAAAGTAAAAGACTTAACTAGCAAAGCATTAATACTAAAAAGGGTTATTAGACATAAAGCAGAATTTATTACAACCATTACAGAATCTTTTCTGTAGTTTAAAAAGAGATGAAATAAGAATTTCCTGCTCACATGAGTGAATGAATACTTTATATGAATCCTAAACAAAGCATGTTATAAAACGATGTTATAAATGTAGAGCATAGAGCAACAACTGTTGTTTTACATTTACATGGTTAAGCCAGATAATTGCGTCAGATGTGGAAGCGTGTATTGCTGTGATGCATCCTTCCTATTTGTGAAAGGGATATTGGGTTGTTCTATGTTCTGTGGTCTGGTCTGGCTGACCATAGTCAGACAATAGGGAGAATGTTTTTAAGCATCCTATTTGTGAAAGGGATATTGAGGAGTTCTACGTTTTGTGGTCTGGTCTGGGTGACCATAGTCACACAATAGGGAGAGTGTTTTTAATTTTCTATTTGTGCAGCAAATACCCGCATCTGCCATGATTTGTGCGGATATGGTTTAGGGTTGCCCTTAAACAGCACTGTCCCAAGGTAGATGCAGGGCCTGGGACAACCCCTGTCTTACCTCTTCCCACCCCTACTCTACTCTGCCCACACCCCTTCCCCCAAGCCTCACCTCTTCCTGCCCCGAGTGATGTGACCCTAGGATATGGCGAAGCAGAGCAGGCTGCTGGGTCGCTCTGCTCCCACTGCTGCCTGTAAGTGCAGGGGTGAGCCTGGTCCCAGCTTCTGCTGCCAGCCCTCCTTGCTTCCAGTAATACTTGTGTTCCCTGCGCCCCTCAGAACCTCTCCAAAACATGGAACATAGGGCAGGTGCCACAAACTGTCCTGTGGACAGGATGGTTCTACCAGTAAGCTTCATGGGAGAGCAAAGCTCGGGATCTTCTGTGTCGTGTCTCTCTCAAAGTTTCATTCTTGTAAACTCCATTTGGCTTTCCAAACTTGAAGGGTTGAAGTTGCATTGTTGAAGACAAAATGTGTGGGTAATGAGTCACTATAGGATTTGCTGATTCCGGATTCTGGGGAAATGCCCTGGGCTCCAGGGCTGCCCCTTTTAATCACCCAGAAGCAGCGTTTTAAAGGGGCAGCCCGCCGCACAGCTGATCCACGGATCAGCTGTGCAGCGGGCTGCCCCTTTAAAACACCGACTCCGTGCATTTCAAAGGGGCAGCTGCTGTGGAGCCTGGGGGCAGCTGGGGACTCCCAGCTGATCCCAGGCTCCCTGCGGTATTACCCCAGAACCCAGGATCCACTGGGGACTCCCCAGCAGATCCCGGGTTCTGGGGAAATGCCGCAGGGAGTCTGGGATCAGCTGGGAAGTCCCCAGCTGACCCCAGGCTCCAGGGCTGCCCCCTTTGAATTGCGCAGAGGTGGCATTTTAAAGGGGCAGCCCGCCGCACAGCTGATCCACGGATCAGCTGTGCAGTGTCTGCCTTGGGGTTTCAAAGTGGCAGCACCGCACAGCAAAGGGGGGAGGGAGGGAATGTCAATTTGTCGACTAGTCAAAAGATTATCCGATAAACACATGCTTATCGGATAGTCGACTAGTCAACTTGTCTTTAACATCCCTAGAATGGACATGAGCAACACATCTTGAAGAGCAACAGTTGTAAAGTTAAATAACCTTATTTTCTGCAGTCTACTGATTAGGTTAGACGTCAGTAAACGAAACATTTCCATTGTAGTGGCAATCTGTTGTGTGCTCCATAATGTTTGTGAGAGTAAGGGGGAATGCAGTCCACCAGAGTGGGTGTCCAAGGCGCAGTGCCTAGCCAGGTATTTTGAGCAGCCAGACACCAGGGCAATAAGGAGAGCACAGTGAGGGGCAATGCAAATCAGAAGGCTTTTGAGAGTCATGAATGTTGCTCTCAGCGAGGTGTCCCTAATCAGCGTGCTTGCCTGTAAACTCCATCCCCACCCCCCCAATACAAGCAAGGGACGGTTGTTCAGAAGTCATGCTTTTTATTTAGGGAACACAGCAGGAACAGAAAAGGACTCGAGGGCGGGGGGGGGAGGGATTACAGTTGCCAGAAGGACAGCCTTTTGCTTTGTGACTCATCCCTCTGGGTTGAGTGTGAGGCTGCCCTTGACACTCTCTTCCCTGGCCCCCGCATTCAAGGACCCCTGGGAGAGAAAGCCATGGAACTCAGTGAGGAGGGAATGTTGATCCACAAGGACTGGAGGGAGTGATTGTGCATGTAGGCATCCTGGAAAGCTGCCATACAGTCCATCACATCCACCATGGATGAGAAGACTCTCTCCTGGTTCCTCACTTTCCGTTCCCTGCATGCTCTCCTGTCCTCATATCTTCTCCAGCAGCATATTCCTCTGCTTGCTTAAGCACTCCCTGTCCAAGTGGGCGGATTGCATATGCTCCTGGAACATGTCATCTCTCGTTTGGATTTGTGCCAGCTGCACAACTGGTAGGACTGGGGGAGCGTTCAGCAGGCTCACTGCTGTTCCTGTTGTGAGGAAAAGGGCAGACTTTACAGGAGATACACTGTAGAGAGTAAAACCTAATCTGTTAGAATAAAAGGAAGGTCTGTCTAAAGTCAATAGGGATGTATTATGTACAAGGTCACAGTCACACTTTTAAGTGGTCACTATGCAGCAAGTACATCTCAGACTCAGTTTGGTGGAAGACATGGTAAGGGATAAGCCAGGATGAGCCTGTGGGAGGGAGGAGAGTCCAGGCATAGTGGCAGGGCAGGGGCTCACACTGTCCCCCCGTTTGCCAGGAGAATGCAACTTTCTCTTCCTGTAGGAGCAGGCAGGAGGAGGGGGAGAGTCTGGGCATGGCGGCAGGGCAGGGACTTAAGCCATGCTTCATTGGGGATGAGCAAATGGAGGTTTACTGCAGAGGCATCAGCTAATAGCTTCCCCTGCTTCATCCAAGTTGCCAGTCTTCTCCAAATCACAGAGTGATAGGGGGGCAGATGCTGATTTAATGTGTTAAGAAACCTGTACATTATTCTGTAATGCTTTGTGCTGCAATGACTCCAGACCACTTACTGCTGGCTTGGCATGGAAGGGTGTCCTACTGTGGACGATGGAACAAGGAAGGCCTCCCCAGAAGCCATGTGAGAAGGATTAAAAAGTTCCTCTGTGAGAGTTCCATAAAGATGTATAGAGAGGATTCACACACTGTCTCCAGACACTTTAATGAACTGTTCCAGGGACCTTCTGCTGTATAGGAACAGTGGCCACCACAGATCACATCCAATTGTCTTAACCCTCTTTTAAGCAAGATTAAAAATGTGAACTCACTAAATGTGCCCTCCCTAGGATTAGTGCCTGACTGTGAGACCTCCTGGGTCTCCAAGGTTATGAAAAATTCTTGTGTGTCGGTTACATTGGTTGCCCTACTCGCCTGCTGACTACTCTCATCTTTGCTGTTCTCCATGCTGCTGCCCAGCGCTGCCTGAGGAGTGTCTTGCGAGGAATCCATAGACCATCTAGGGAAGCTGGTTGGGTCCCCCTCAAGGGTTACATGCAACTGCTCACTGACGCATGTGTTTGTGCCAATGCTCCAGGCCATCTGTATGCCTCCTTTTGTCTTTTGGTATGACTGCCTCCGCTCCTTTATTTTCACCTGGCACTATTGGGTGTTTCTGATGTATTCTTTCTCCTCCACGTCCTTTGTGATCTTGGCATAGATATCAGAATTTCTTTTGCTCGTTCATAGTTCTCTGAGAACAGAGTCCTCTCCTCACACAGCAATGAGATTCAGGTTCTCCTTCGAGAGGTGTTCCTGGGGGTGCTCCACGTGAGGTGTAGAGCGTTCCAGCGCCTCTGGACAGAGTTTCTTCAGCAGTGTCTCGGACGGGGCTGTGTATACGCGCAAAGCGCGTGGGCTCCCTTCCTAGCTATGAGCATGTGCGGCCCCCGCCTCCCTTCGGTTCCTTTCTACTGTCCACGGCTGCGGATGGAACTTGGCAGTGCTCTCCTCTCCTCAGTATACCTAGTTGTTAAGACAGATAGTTTAGTTAGTTAGTTAGCTGTTCTTGTTACTGTTCTCGCTGTTTTTTCTTTGTTAGATTAGAATAGTAGTACTTAAAAAAAAAAAAAAAAAGGCGGTGCAGGGTTTGAACTGCTGTCACAGACTACAAGCTGATATGCGCTCTCCTGGCTTCAAACACTGTGTGCTCTGTAAGGACGCGATGTCTGCCTCCGATGGGCATGACGCCTGCCTGAAGTGTTTGGGGAGCTCTCACTCTCACAGAGCTTGCCCCAATTGTGTTAAAATGAAACCCAGGTCTCTCACAGAGAAGGAGCTTAAACTGATAATGCTCCACAAGGATAACAGCAAGCGACATGCCTCTGACCCAGTCTTTGGGCAGAGCTCAAAAGCCAACCAGGATAAGCCTAAGTCCTCTAAAAGAAGGGCAAGTTCATTACCTCAGCAACTGACCAAGAGGCATTCTGAGGTAAAAAAGTCAGACCACTCAGATAAGAACCGCCTGAGCACGTTTGATCTCCCAGGTACTTTGGGTAAACAGCGTAGTAAGCCAGAAAGCGCTTCAGATGCTGCACTTACAGAGGCAACATGCCATTTCATGCCAGCCTCAGAAACTTCGGTAACACTGACCGTTACAGCTACACCGGTACCTCAGCCTCTCACAATGGCACCCAAAGAAGGGCTAGAGCATTCCGTGAATACTGCCCCTTCCTCTCAACAATTAGGGGCTAAAGCTCTCCCTCTCGGCTTTGCGGTAAATATGGGCTCCTCTCAGTTAGCGCAGCCCTCTGCGTCACAAACTCCCCTGGTTACTTACAGGGAGAATAAAGACTTGCGGATGGACTGAACTCTTGACTCCCCTATATTGAGTGAAGATAGATACATTCACTCACTGCTTTCTGAGGACTCAGATCCTCATTCTCCCCTCTCACACAAAGAAGAGGATTTTGAAGCTTTTTCACCACAGCTGTCCCCTCAATCACAAGGGACACTGGGGACACACAGTTACATGGAACCAGATCTTCTCAGAGGGCAAATGACCCCCTGGGCTCCCTATCTATGGATGCCCCCGCCTGTGGCATACCCTCCACGGTGGCAAATGTGGAACCATCCTCCACAACAGCACAGAAAGAGACAATGTAAGACTGAACATATAGAGAAGCCTCTTTCACGCTCCACTGAATCTCCTCACAGATGCACTAGGAGGAGTAATGATGACAGCCAGTACTCCCCTGTCAGCCACGGGATCTTTGGCTCACACATCATCACTAGCTGATACAGTGGAAGCAATCCTACCTCCCTCTGCTAACACTTCAGAGGATGTCTCCTCTTTTCAAGACTTATTTAAACGGGTGGCGCAAGACCTAAATATCCCTGTGGAGGAAGTACAAGATACTCCCCACAAGCTTAATAACGTGTTACAGTCCAGTTCGTCAAAAATTGCTCTCCCTATCAACCCAGCCATTCTCCAACCTGCAAAAACTTTATGGCAAACACCTGCCTCGATTCCCCCTATGAGCAGAAAGGCGGACCAAAAGTATTTTGTGCTGCCCAAGGGATCTGAATTTCTCTTTACACCTCCCCCCACCCCAGTTCCTTTGTGGTGGATGCTGCACACCAGAGAAACAAGCAGCAAAATCGCTGAACCCCATCTGATAAGGAGACCAAGAGATTAGATGCATTTGGCAAAAGAGTATACGCTTCAGTCACACTCCAGCTGAGGGTAGCAAATTATTCAGCCCTACTTAGTAAATATGACTACAACAATTACACGAAAATGAACATATTTATTGATGATCTGCCAGAAAGCAAAAAACTGCATTTCAAAACCATTGTCTCCGAGGGACAGGCAATTTCACGTATAGCGCTGCAAGCGGTGCTCGATGCAGCAGACACAGCCACAAGGTCGATGGCTACAGCTGTTACTATGCGCAGGCCTCTTGTTACAACTCTTCGGCCTTCCTGCGACAGCTACAGACAGCTGTGGAAGATTTGCCATTTGAAGGGGAAAACCTTTTCTCCTCAAAGACCAATGAAGTTCTTCAATCCATGAAGGACTCCAGAGCCATTCTCCGATCCTTGGGTAGCCAGGCTCCTACAATATAGGTACCAACCGTATCACACACCAAGGTACCAGCAGCCCCCTTCTAGTACCACAGACAAGAACAACCCCCTTACCAACAGCGGGATTGAAATAGGCAGCAGAGACGACAGTCCCAGACTAATACCCCCAACCGTTCGGGGCAATCCAATAAGGAAATTTGAAAATATAGTCGAGAGATCGAAAATCAGAGCTCTATCTCCAGAATCCCAGAATCCTTCCAAACTCTGTTAGTTTCGTTTACTCCCCTTCCTTCATCAATGGGAATTAATTACCTCAGACAAATGGGTACTACAAACTATCTCTCTAGGGTACACCATCCCCTTTCTTTCCCTCCTCCCCCCCCAACCTCCTATCCCGTCCCTCTTTAGGGACCCATCTCACAAGATCATTTTACAGCAAGAGATAGATCACCTGTTACATATAGGAGCCATAGAACTGGTTCCACCGCAATTTCACAGAACAGGTTTCTATTCCCATTATTTTCTCATAGAAAAGAGGACTGGTGGGTGGAGACCCATCCTAGACTGCAGATGCCTAAACAGCTTCACAAAAAAACAGGTTTAAGATGGTTACCCTAAATACAATTATTCCAGCTCTGGAGACGGCCGACTGGTTTTCCTCTCTTGACTTACAAGATGCATATTTTCATATTTCTATCAGACCATCTCATAGACGTTTTCTCGGTTTCACTTTAGGTTCAAACCATTTTCAGTAAACGGTCCTACCCTTCGGACTCTCCACAGCTCCAAGAGTATTTTCCAAGCACCTAGCGGCAGTAACTGCCTACCTCAGGAGACAAGGAATTACCATATACCCCTACCTGGACGACCGCCTAGTAAAAGCAAGGTCCAGACATGAGTGCCATCAACACACTCACATGGTGCTAGACTGTTTTCACTCTCTAGGACTTCTAGTGAACCACCCCAAATCAATGCTTACACCCTTGCAGACCATCCAATTTATTAGGGCACACCTCAACTCTGTCACAGCCAGAGCATCCCTCCCTTCTGACAGAGCCACTCACATCAGGCACCTGGCACTGCCTCTGACTTCTTGGCCATATGGCTTCCTGCAACCCAGTGGTGCCCAACACGAGATTATTTATGAGGTGTCTCCAAGGCTGGCTCCTAACCCAGTACAAACCAAACATTCATTCACTGACAAAGAGACTAACAATGCCTCTATCAGTCAAGGCATCATTAAAACGGTGAACAAAGGCGTTCAACCTAACTATAGGCACACCCTTCCAATCCACACAGCCTGGGGAACTCAGCTGGAAGGAAAAACAGCTCAAAGCCTATGGTCTTCTTCGGAGCATGCTCTGCATATAAATATTTTAGAACTCAGAGTTGTCCGCCTAGCATGTAAAAAACTGCTCCCTCAAGCAAAAAGTATACACGTCCGTGTCTACACGGACAACATGGCATGCATGTTCTATGTAAACCAACAAGGTGAAGTATGGTCTCAACCCCTGTGCAGAGAAACCATAGCCCTTTGGAACTGGGCCATGGCACGGGAGATCCAATTATCTGCATGCCATCTACCTGGGGTTCTCAATATGACAGCAGATGCCCTAAGCAGAGCCCTCCCCCAGGAACACGAATGGGAGAAGGACTATACAATCCTGCGAGAAATATTCAGCCAATGGTGCCACCCCTGTATAGATTTGTTTACCACCAGATCCAACAGAAAATGCACAATGTATTGCGCCAGAGCAGGGATGGACAAACATTCCTTAGGGGATGCTCTGATTCTGACATGGAATGTACCTCCGCTATACGCATTCCCCACCTTTCCCTTCCTCAACAGAGTCATCATAAAGATACGGAGGGACAAAGCAAATATCATCCTCATAGCTCCATGCTGGCTGCACCAAACTTGGTTTCCCCTACTACTCAGGATGACATAAAGCCATCCAATCACATTACTTACCACAGGTATCTCACATCCTCTATCACCCACAAATCAGGACATCTCATCCTCAACTCCCTATGCTCCATCTAAAAGCATGGCACCTCAGTGGTTCACTGGCATAGAGCTCCAGTGTTCCCAGCAAGTCCGTGAGGTCCTCCTGCACAGCAAAGCTCCTGCAACAAGGAAAACATATATCAGTAAATGGACGTGTTTTACACACTGGGCCAGCGACCATAATATACCGCCGCAAACAGCCCCACTCCCGGGTAATTCTGGAATATGTGCTGCACCTAAAGTAGTCTCATCTCACCTTAGCCTCAGTTAGAGTACACCTAGCAGCTATAACAACATTCCACGCACCACTGGATGACACCACTTTATTTGCACCCTCAAAATTAAATGGTTTTTGAAGGGTCTGCAAGCTTTATACCCTGACGTGTCACCCCCACAAGAACTATGGGACCTCCACCTAGTCCTGACAGCATTAACAAAACTGCCCTTTGAACCTATGGCCACATGCTCCTTACTCCACTTAACGCCTAAAACAGCGTTCCTAGTGGCTATCACCTCAGCATGCAGAGTAAGCGAACTGGCCACTCTCATGTCCAGTCCACCCTTCACCATTTTTCTTAAAGACAGTGTGTCCATGCGGCCGCACCCAAAATTTTTACCTAAGGTCCGCACAGCCTTTCACACCAATCAAACAATACACCTACCTGTGTTTCTCCCAAAGCCCCGTTCCAATGCCTTTGAAGCACAGATGCACACTCTCGATGTCAAAAGAGCTCTCTCCTTCTATATTGACAGAACACAATCATTCAGATCCTCCCCACACCTGTTTGTTTCCATCACAAACCATAACATGGAGGAGAAAATATAATCACAAAGACTATCCCATTGGATCTTGGAGTGCATCAATATCTGCTACTCACTTAATGACTTACCTCCACCTGCTCCAATCATGGAACCATAGAACTGAAAGAGACCTCATGAGGTCATCAAGTCCAGCCCCCTGCTCTAGGCAGGACCAATCCCAACTAGATCAACCCAGTCAGGGCTTTGTCAAGCTGAGACTTAAATACCTCTAGGGATGGACACTCCACTACTTCCCTAGGTAACCCATTCCAGTGTTTCACCACTCTCCGAGTGAAATAGTTTTTCCTAATATCCAACCTGGACCTCTCCCACCACAACTTAAGACCATTGCTCCTTGTTCTGCCATCCGTCACTACTGAGAACAGCCTTTCTCCATCCTCTTTGGAACCTCCCTTCAGGAAGTTGAAGGCTGCTATCAAATCCCCCCTCACTCTTCGCTTCTGCAGACTAAACAGACCCAACTCCCTCAGCCTCTCCTCATAGGTCGTATGCTTCAGCCCCCTAATCATTTTGGTTACCCTCCACTGGACCTTCTCCAATGCGTCCACATCCTTTTTGTAGTGGGGGGGCCACGAACTGGACACACTACTCCAGATGTGGCCTCACCAGAGCCGAATAAAGGGGAATAATGACATCTCTGGATCTGCTGGCAATGCTCCTCTTAATGCAACCTAATATGCCATTAGCCTTCTTGGCTACAAGGGCACACTGTTGACTCATATCCAGCTTCTCATCCACTGTAACCCCCAGGTCCTTTTCTGCAGAACTACTACTTAGCTGGTTGGTCCCCAGCCTGTAACAATGCTTGGGATTTTTCCATCCCAAGTGCAGGACTCTGCACTTGTCCTTGTTGAACCTCATCATATTTCTTGTGGCCCAATCCTCCAATTTGTCTGTCACTCTGGACTCTATCTCTGCCCTCCAGCGTATTTACCTCTCCCCCTAGCTTAGTGTCATTTGCGAACTTGCTGAGGGTGCAATCCATCCCCTCATCCAGGTCATTAATAAAGATATTGAACAAAACCGGTCCCAGAACCGAACCTTGGGGCACTCCGCTAGAAACTGACCGCCATCCTGACATCAAGCCGTTGATCACTACCCGCTGGGCCCGGTCTTCTAGCCAGCTTTCTATCCATCTTACCGTCCATTTATCCAATCCACATTCCCTTAACTTGCTGGCAAGAATATCGTGGGAGACCGTATCAAAAGCCTTGCTAAAGTCAAGGTATATCACATCCACTGACTTTCCCATGTCCACAGAGCCAGTTACCTCATCATAGAAGCTAATCAGATTGGTCAGGCACGACTTGCCCTTTGCGAATCCATGCTGACTATTCCTAATCACTTTGCTCTCCTCCAAATGCCTCAAAATGGATTCCTTAAGGATCCCTTCCATGATTTTTCCAGGAACCGGCCTATAGTTCCCTGGCGCACTCTACGAGAGCACTGGCATCCTCGGTCGCATACCTCAGGAAAGTTCCACTGGAGGACATCTGTGCAGCAGCAACATGGTCCTCGGATCATACTTTCGCAAAACACTACTCTCTCACTCCGGGTTCTTTACAACACACTAAAGTAGCAAAAGCTGTCCTCCAAACAGCCTACTTACCCAATCCGAAGTCCCTACCTCCATAAGGTAGACTGCTTGTAGTCACCTCATGTGGAGCACCCCAGGGATGCCTCTTGAAGGAGAAGAGGAGGTTACTCACCTCCTGTAACCGACGTTCTTCAAGATGAGTGTCCCTGGGGGTGCTCCACTACTTTCCTTTCCTCCCCTCTACTTCAGAAACCTTTAAAAAAAAAAAAAAAAAAGGCAATCATGTAAATTATGCTCCTCCGCCGGGTTCCAGATAGAGAAGGAACTGAAGGGAGGCAGGGGCCGCGCATGCGCATAGGTAGTGAGGGAGCCCGCGTGCTTCGCGCATCCCCTCTGAGACACTGCTGAAGAAACTCCGTCCAGAGGCGCTGGGATGCTCTACACCTCCTGCGGAGTACCCCCAGGGACGCCTCTCGAAGAACGTCAGTTACAGGAGGTGAGTAACCACCTCATCTCCTGCATGCTCTATGGTGGTTCTTGTCTGCAATTCTTGGAACTCATGGTCAGGTGTGCTGCTCGGGTGTGCAGACTGCTCTGCTCTATAAGCAGGCCACACAGGAAATTAAATTCCAAATTTCCTTTAGCTTTTCTTGTTCACCTGGAGAGCAGTAGATTTGAAAGTCCTGGCCAGAGCAGTCACTGCAAGGCGCTGTGAGACCCCTCTTGGAGGCCAAGAACATTTACTTTCACAGTGCTGCATCTGTATTGCTGTAAAGCTGACCATGCAAGGTTGAATTTAGCATTACTTCTCATGAAAAGCAGGAGTACAGAATCGACTTTAATGGTCCTTAAGATCAATGGAACAATGTGTACGCCTTGTTTAGAAAATCAACCTAATGTGGCTACATTTGACCTAAACTCCCAGTGTAGACCAGGCCTGAAAGGAGCTAAATGGATGACTGAGTGAGTAGGCTACATAGAGACATGCTGTGGAGTGAGACCATGAAAAAGGCAAACGTCACTTTGAATTAGGACTACAGTGGGACTGTATATTTTAGTGAATTCGGTGGGACTGTGCACTAGCACTGAGTGTTACTTTGACTTTAAGAAAAAAAGGTGTTGTGTAGGGTTCCAGCAAACTTCTATTAAATATTTAGGGTATGTCTGACAGCAGACTCAGGCTTTCTCTGGGGGTTGGGCTGCAGGGCTGTAAAATTGTGATGTAGACATTTGGGCTTGGACTGGAGTCAGAATCTGGACCCTCCCCACTTGCAGGAGCTGAACGTATCTGTCACAGTTTTAGAGTTCCATTTTACAGCCCCATATCCTGAACCCCACAAGCCTGAGTCAGCTGCCACAAGCTAGCTGCAGGTGTTTAACTGCAGTGTAGGCAGAGCCTTACTGTTCACAATATGTTTAAAAAAAATCTGAAAAACATTGATAAGAATGTTTCCTTTGTCCTTACAATACCAGTAGCTCAGCAGTATGTATAAATGTCTATGTGATATGGCAGGATACTGATTCGGTGACAGAATTTTCAAATATGTGCTATGCTCACCTTTTCAGAGAACGTAGCTGCATTGCTTGCTTGCAGAATCTCTCTCTCTCTCTCGTCTGTGTGTGCGTGTGTGTGTGTGTATATATATAAAAATTTTGCTGTGGGATGACAGAGTGACATCATTGTCACTCTGCATCCACAGGAGCCAAGCCCCACCCATTCTCAGCCTGCCTCCTGGGGTCAACATGGAGACCTGGGGCTGCCTGCTGCCCCAGCCTTCTCCTTCCCGGTGGCCTGGGGGAGAACCGTAGTGCCTTGGTCCAGCCCTCCCTGGTGGCGGAGGGAGGTTGAAAAGACTGGTCCTTGGCCAGGCCCCTCCCAGCAGCCAGGGAGAGATCTGGGCCCAGTTTGACTTGGACTCTGTCTTCCCTCCAGGCAACTTGTGGGGTAAGCCAGACCTGGTGCAGCCTCAGCCCGGCCTGCCACAGTAGCTGGAAGGAGAGCCAAGTCCGGTGCGGCCTCAGCCCTGTTGCCCCTCCTGGCGGCCGGGGAGAGAACCAGGCCTGGCCCCCCACTCCTGGCATCTGGGGGAAGAGCCAGGCCCAGTGAGGCCTCAGCCTGGCGCAGCCTTGGTTGGGTGCCCCCTTTCCAGCAGCCGGGGGAAGAGCCAGGCCCGGCCCGACCTCAGCTTCACCTCGGCTCCTCCCAGTGGCCAGGGGGGAGTAAGAGGCCCAGGGAGGCCGAAGAGCTGGGAGGGAAGGGAGGGGAGTAGAGCCAGGTCCACCTTGGGCCCTCCCCAGCAGGTGGCGGAGGGGAAATACCTCAATATGGTCTTCCTTCACAAATAATTGGCAAAAATGTCTAATTAGCTCCATTTGAAATGCTTGAATAGTGCAGGAATGGAACTTACCTCCTGTGGGGCTTGTAAGACATGAAGCAGAGGGAGAGGGCTGCTATCGGAAGTTCCTAAACTCATTAGGAGTGAAGTTCTGCAATAGATTGAATTTTACTTTCCTAGGCTGTAAACATTTTGGTCTGGAACTATTTTTTCCATATGTGTTGGTAGAGCATCTAGCACAATCACGCCCCATCCTGTTGTTTCCTATTTTACATATTAGTTGAAGTACTGTGCAGAGAAATTGCAGGACAGTGTAAACATATAAGCCAAGTCTACACTATACCTGGAAGGCTGTCTTAAGGTACGCAGCTATGTAGAATACGGTTTATCTTAAGCAGAGCTTAGCACCATCCCCACTGCAGGAGGCCAACCGAAGCAAATGCTGGTCACTCACTGTCCAGAACTGCCTAAAGCATT
Source organism: Pelochelys cantorii (assembly GCA_032595735.1). Taxonomy (NCBI): domain Eukaryota; kingdom Metazoa; phylum Chordata; order Testudines; family Trionychidae; genus Pelochelys; species Pelochelys cantorii. The sequence continues at coordinate 68,513,975 of CM064330.1, forward strand.
TGATTTATGGGTCTGTACTGGACCCGCTAAATTGAATGCCAAATGTTGATCTCCAATGCAGCGAGTGAGGATGTACTCATAGTAAGAATTGGAGAAATAACGTGTAAAAGAAAAAAATGATTTTACCTTTAAAATGACTCTGTAGTATAACGCTTAATTATGAGAGAATGCCCCTAAGTTGCTGCTCTGTGGGCAAAGGCCCAGAATCTACATGATGCACAGGTTACCAATAATATTATTAACAAATTCAGTTTAGCATTAGAAGCCGATGTCCAGAATAATTAGTGGGTCTACAGTTAGCAGTTTTTCATAAGAGAATCAGTCTTTAAAGTGACAAACTGGGATATGGGGTCAGGAGTTAAAGGGAAGTATTATGTTGTGGGGTAAGAGAGGTTGGTGCAGTAGTAGAAAGAAAAAGGGGCACTTTCCCTTGCCCATTCTCTTTTTTTTCAGAAGAAAGAACTGGGACATTTTACAGTGGAAAGCAGGGAGGGAGACAATATCCCTTTGACATCTCTTAACTTTTCTAGACCCCAGCCTTTGCTCTCCTAGTCTAACTCTGCTCCACAATATCCTCTTATGGTCTCCACTTACAAGACTAGCAGTTCACCCACTCTCTCATAACTAATTAACTTCATTTCCTCTTGCCTTCAATCCAGCCAGCACAATCTGTCCTCCCACCCAACCCTCACTTGCTCAAAAACTCATGTCATGTATGTGCATAGTGACATCATGCCTAACTCCCTATGCCGAGGACCTCCTCTGACAACCTAAGTTTTCCACTGCTAAGAAATGCCAGCTAAGCTCTAAACTTCCTTTCACCCAGCACCATAGTGCTCAGGATACCTGTTTCCAGCACCCACCGCCCCTGCGCGCACACAAACCTTCTAGGCACAGAACTTTTCCCTTTCCTGCCTGTAATCCACTGCCACCAGACACAACTCTTCACTTTCACCCCCTGGAGTTATGATACACTGCAGTCCATGGAGAGGTGGAACAAAATGTGCAGCTACAGTAGACAGTCATCCAAATTATATGAATGTGTTTTATTTCTTGTTGCATTTCTACTTCTCCTGCTTTGCCATACTCAAGGAGCGGAGCATGTGCAGCTGATCTGAAATCTCTTTACAGAACCCTTTTCTATACATTCTCACTCTACTGCTTGAAGCCCATGTAGTGCATATGATCTAGGGGATGGACTTAGCAGGAATCATACGCAGACAAACCCTGTTGTCTTTTTTTTTTGGTAGCAGGACTGAAGTAGCTTTTCAGAAACTTCTGTCCTCTGCTCCTTCCTCAAGGTGCTGCCAGAGCCCTGTGTGCTGCATTTCAGGTGGTAGCCATGTGTACTGCAACCAGTGTTCCCTCTAAGCAGTATGGCAGCACAGCTTGACCAGTGATTAGCTCAGCCTCTGACTGGGCGGGGCCGATAAATCACCTGTGAATCTGTTTTGCCCTGCTGCTTAGAGGGAATGCTGACTGCAACGCTGAATACTGGAAGGCAGCTCCAGTCCCACCAGTAGTCTCCCATGTCAGCCAGTAGTATTGTACTTCACAGTACATCTGCAACATTAAACAGTAGGCCCTGTTATCTCCTAAAGACCAGCTTCACCTGGAAAGTAAAATATAAGAGGCATGCTGGAACAGAAACGTGAAGATGTGAGAAACATGAAGATAGGTATGAAGGGCCCCATTAGGCATGCCAGAGCAGTAGTTGAGGTGGAAGGTGATTAGCATATATGTAAAAGTTTGTGATATATTTTTTCTCACACAGACACAAATGTAGGCATACTGGTGTTCAGACTGTCTTCTGTTAAGCCATAGAAAATAACTTCATTTACTTTTTGTGAGAGGAAAAGGCAATTTTGGGGTCAAAGACTTGAGATCTGAGTGAACTGTGTTTTGTCATACTCACCAAGTAGAAATGCAGTAAAATACATTAATATAATTTGAGTTACTTGGGTGAGATCTTACAGAGATGTACAAAAGAGATGTACAAAAACAAAAAACAAACAAAATACAGACATGCAGGCAACGGTAATGGCAACTTAGGAATATTTGTATTTATTCATGCAGTGGAAAATATCTGATCATTAGGTGTTAGAAATTTCACCCAAGTGTATTTGTAATGTTTGCTTTTGTGGTCATAAATCACTAAAATACAACAATTTTTTCATTTTCACACCAACCTAGAATTCATTCATCTGAAAAACAAAACTGCCACGAAAGAAAGCTAGAGTATGCTGTAGGTAGAGTATGCTTAGTATAGATGGAAATTTCATATAATTAAGCTGCCAAAGTTTAAGTTGACTACTGAGCATATGTCAGCAAATTTTTTTCTGATACATATAAATTGGGCAGATTTAGGCATTTTATTATACTGGGATGACCTCTGCTAAATTTCATGTCCCTATTCCAAAGAATGAAGATGCTGGAGGTGAGCTACAAAATATTTATAATATTTTTCTTTAATATGGGCAAAATCATCTATTTTTCCTTGTTCTAAATGCTATTTAGTGTATTTATCAGCAGTTTAGACAATGATACAAAATCTTTGCTGGTGAATATTAAGGGGGAGGTTATTGTTAAAGAAGGATCTGAATAATTTTGTTAAATGTTCTCAATCAAACAAAATGTGTTTTAATAGAGTCAAATGCAAAATAATGTATTTACGAACCAAGAATGCAAATCATACTTTTAGGATGAGAGACCTGATTCAGAGCACGATTTATGGATCATTAGTTAATCATCTGAGCATGAGATCTCAGTGCACTGCTGTGGCAAAAAGGGCTAATGCAATCCTTGGATGTATAGAAAAGAGAATTTCAAGGAGAAATAGAAGTGATCTTGCCTCTGCACATAGCATTGGTAAAATCACTGTTAGAATACAGTATGCAGTTTTGGTATCTATGTTTCAATAAAGAGATGGAAATACTTAAAAAGCTTTAAAGGAGGTTACAAAAATGGTTCAGAACCTGGAAAACAAATCTTATAATGTGAAGCTTAGAAAGCTCATCAAAGACAAGTTGAGAGGTGACCTGATAATTGTGTATAAATACTTAAAGGTGAAGAAGATATCGGGGAAAAGCACTTTTCAGTTTTTCTGGCTGGATATTTAAGTTGAAGTTAGACAAATTCAGCTGTGAAATAAGGTGGAGTTTCTGAGGGCTGGTCTACACGACGGGGGAGATCAATCTGAGTTACACCACTTCAGCTACATAGCTGAAATTGATGTACTTAGATCGAATTACTGCAGTGTCTTCACTGTGGCTTGTCGATGGGAGAGCATCTCCCGTTGACTCCCCTTGCACATCTCATTGAGGTGGAATACTGGAGTCAACACTTCGAATAATCGGTGCTTGATTTATCATGCCTACACTGGATATGATACATTGACCCTTACTAAATCGATTGCTGCCCCTAGATCTGGCTGGTAGTGTAGACATACCTTCAGTTATGAACATAATTAAACATTGCAACAGTTTACCGGGAGAGGTGATGAACTCACTATTACTTGAAGTCTTCAAAACCTATTGGGTATCTTTCTAAATCTTTAAAGGATTTTAGTCCATTTCTGGGAGAGATTCCCTAGCCTGTGTGTATATGGTTTGTGGTGACGACTTCTTGGTCTTGGAATCTCAGTCTGTGGTTACGGCTACACATCGGTTAGTGGGATTGGAATCAGTAGACCTGTTTCAGGGAACCCAAGTGGGCTTTGAGCATTTACACTGCATTTAAACCCCAGTTTAAGGATTTTCTGACTTGTGTATGGACCTTGGGCTCTGTCACCCACACTTCAGTGCACAGACCCAGGTCAAAGGAACCCTATCCCCTAGTGCAGAGATAAGGGATCCCTGTGGGGGACTGCTGGAGTGCACTGGACTCCAAGCCTTGGAGATACTTCACCTCTTTGCTCCTGGCTGGAGAGAGTGTGTTTGGGTATGTGTGTTCCTCTGAAACCTACATTTTACATCAAACTTCAAAACAGATAGCAACGAATAAAAAAAACCCATTAAGTTCATTGAGCATCCAACTTAAAATGAAATTTGGATTTCATAATTTTTAAATAGTTAAAATTAACACGAGTAAGTTTTTAGTATTTGACTGTCTTTGTAGATCATTTAAAGAATATTGGATGAGGGAGTGGCTCAAACTTTGGTGCCTATTTCAAAGATAACTGACATATCCTAGTGTTAACATTGAGTGAATAACATTAGAGGCATTATATATACTTGTAAAGGGGAACAAAGTGATTTTAAAGAAATTGTAAGAAATAAAATTTAGATATTACACATCTCCCACTATATGTTGCCCATCATATTTCCCTAATGTTTGGGTATCCATTTTGTTTTTTTGACTAATGTCCATGATGCTTAGAACACATGGATAGGTGCACCTTGTTGAGGTCTCAATTAAGTTAAACACCTGCTTAAAGGCTTTGATAATCAAGGCCTTAGCAATATTTGTAACACCAAATAAATATTCTTCTCTGTTTTGGGATTTGTCATCTATGGAGATTAGACAATTTTGTATACTTAAAGTTGGGATGTTTTACTGGTAGAACTGTATACACATAAGCAAAATGCTTCAGGAACTAAATACATCTGCAAAGTAGAAGCAGACAGGACTATCTTCCATGATCTGACAGTAGAAACAGAATCCGTTAATACTTACATCATTAACAGCTTCTTTGCTGTAGACTGAATAGTAGTCTCTCATAATGTCCCAGATAAAAGTATATATTACCTTATTTAAATGTTGCTTTCTACTGTTTCAGCTTCTTTTCCATAGTTGTCTTTTTGGAGGCCACAACTTCCTTCCACTTGCATCAAGAGATCAAACATGTAGTTTCATAGTCACATGATATTATTTTCATTTTTTTTCCAAGTAAGCCATCCCCCAGAATTGCTGACATATGGTGCTGTGAGTACTCCATTACTGCCTCCATATGTTTGAGAGAGAAAGCACATGTATCACAGTCAAATATATAAAAGGCTATTTTTGCATTATGCTCAGTACTGCGGGTTGGTATAATGGAGCTCCATGATAGTTGTACTGCAAGTTGGCATCTATTTGTTGTTAAAATAGTTGCATCATATTGTGCTGCCCAGCCTAGGCCTATTATTTGTCCAATTTTGTAAACATAAACCAAGTAGTTGATTTCTGCTTGGTGATGACACTATAATGGTCCAATTATTTCTGTAGTGCTTATAGCTGTTGGAGTAGAACTCATTTTCTAGCTCTGGAGTCCCATTAACTGAAATTGCAGCTAGCCATGTAGAATACAAACTATTGAATTTCTTATCTGAGTTGGCATTATTTTCTTATCAAGTTATTTAGTTTTATTTTAGTTATACTGTAGAGTACTTTCATATTCCATGTTAATAGACCTTTTCATTTTTACCAACAACTGTTATCTTATAAAGGATGTTTTCAAATATGTCTCAAATAAAGTAAAAAATATCCTGATATTAAAACTTGTTTTAAGAAGTAGATGACATCATCACACAGCTAGTGTTCTAAACTGAAAGGACTGCACTGAAATCCTCTTAGCTCAGCTCTGATTATATTCACATGGATTGTTCCTTGTGAAGGTGGTTAGCTAGAACGTGTCATAATGCATTGTGAAGATCTGCATGTACTAGTAGAATAATCCTTTTTTGTTAAAGGAGAGACAATTAAGCTTATATTCATGTCACAGGGATGAAAAATAATCAGTATTTAATATAAAATGACACAATATTTTGTACAGAATGCTTTAGTGATGTAAATAGCTTTATTTTCTATGCAGCAGATATTTCCAAATCAGAGTTGAGTAGAATAAATAACACACATTTTCTATAGCGCTGGTTCTAATATGTTATGATGGAGGGGAAACCCTCCTGAAATGTCTTTTTCCTGCTGTGACTTTGAGGAATTAATATAGCTTTTGTAAAGTTTTGTTTTAATAGCAATTGTGACAAGGTCAGGCTGGAGGGCTAGATTGGAAGGGGAGAGAGGCAGCTCTAAAAAACAGAAAACCCACTCCTAATTAGCCAGAGCCTAATTCAGGGCAGCCAGGAACAGCTGACCTGGAGGTTATCGGGGCAAGGCTTCTATAAATCAATTAAGGGCTAGCTGATTTCACTTCAAGCTGCCATGGAGCCTTTTAAAAAAAGCTTTCCTGGCTGGCTAGGGGAGGGGGAAGAGGAGATTGGAGGAAGGTGGAGAGGAGTTTGAACTTATAAAGTCGGAGAAGCTGATAAAGAGAACGTTAGCATTGCCAGAGACAGCGGAGGTGAGGGGCTCCGACAGGGAGTGTTTGGGTTCCCTTCCCCAAGTGGTCAGAGAGTCCAGCCGATAGCTGAGAAGGACTGTTTACTCAGCCCAGGCTGACCAAGGGTATTTGCCCCAGTGCCCTTTTAGCCAAGGGACAGAAGCCCCAAACACCAGAAACAGCACCTAGACTGCGAGATTGTAGATGAAACAGGGTCTGAGACCCAGGAATGGGAGTGTCTCGGTGCCTCTGAATTTAAAATCAGAACTTTTTAGCAGCAATATCCTGGATGCTTGGCACATGCACAGCGTCAGCCATCCCTCAGTTCATTCTCAATTGCTCCAGCCTTGATTGGAACCCAGCAGTGCTCTGTTATTCCTTTCAGATAAGATAGTTATTGGAATAATTGTTGTTACTGTTTTTTCCCTTAGTTTATTCGTGTGCCTTTCTTTCCCTTTCTTCACCTTAAAAAAAAGTTTTTCCCCCCTTTTCTCCTTTTTCCTTACCCAGTTACTAGAATTAGTGATGCCAGGCTCTCCTGGATTTAAGAGATGCCTGACTCGTAGAATGTCCATCCCAGTATCTGATGGACATGCCAAGTGCATTACAGCAGTATTCGCCACAGAGTTGCTATCATTGTAAAAAGTTCTCCTTCAGGTCCCTGAAGGCCAGGGATCTACAACTAAAGCTCTTGACCATGAAGACAGTGAGACTAGTGTCAGAGCCCATGTTCCAAGCCTCTCCACCACACATGTTCTTCACAGTGACTTCGAACCAGGGTTCATAGGCACTGCAAGATCCTCTGGCAAAGAAGACTTCCAAGAGAAAGCACTCCTCTCCTACACCTGACACACCTGTAAGAAAGTATTCCCCCCCCCCCCCAACAGAAGCTTTCCTCTGCACCAAAGGTACAGGCTTCAGGGGATGCGCAGGTTCTGGGCATGTCGAGAATGGACAAGTCCCGAGGGATGGTGCTAACCAAAGATGCATGCCCTGTGGTTTCAGCACTGAAGCCAAAAAAGACCAAACCTGCACTGTCAGTACAAGGGCACTTCTACCAAGGCAAGCAGCACTGAAACCAGTGCACCACTCTGGGAGTAAGGACCACTCAGAACTGATGGTGCACACCCCGACTAAGACGGTATAGGGGCCATGTACTGAAACCTTTCTGGTTCCAGTGGCAACCAAGACTCCTGACAACTCTGTGCCACAGTATATCCAGGTGACTGCACTGATGGTCACCAGTGTTTCCTCCACCATGCCCTTTGACTAAACACCAGGAGCCTCGAGGTTGTGTCAGTATCAGGCACTCCACTCTTCGGCACCATGCCATGCCTACTCTTGAGGGACCTAGTAGACTCGCTGCACCCTCAAGCTCAGCTCCATCTTTTTCCAGCAAGGATGAAGATGAGGAAATTTCTTTCTCTCCTCGCCATTTCTTACCTAAACAAATATCGCAGTTGTAGCAGCAGCGGGGCCAAGCCCAAATGTGGCAACCATTTCCATGGTTCCCACCCATACTGTTGGTTCAGTCATGGCATGGATAGGACCCCAGGGGCCCTTTTAGAGCCCAGATGGCAGCATCCCAGGCTGCACCAAAGTAAACCACAGGCAGTAGTTCCAAAGCTGCCAGTCTCTACTAGATCCAACACTACTCAGGAGGATGTGGAAGACCTGGAGGAGACACAAGAGGAGGACACTCTCCCTCCTTCACACCTCTTGTCATCTTTGCCTGAAGGTCCATAATGCCTCCACCATTGACTGCGGGGGATGACTTTTAGTCCTTCCAGGACTTCTATAAAAAGGTGGTAGAATCACTCAACGTCTTCCTAGTTGAGGTACCTGAAATTCAGCACACACTTGCCAAAATTCTATAGGTCCCCACTCCTTCCAAAATAGCACTCCTGGTGAACAAGACTATCCTGGATCAGGCTAAAATCATTTAGCAGACTCCAGCCTCCATATCATCAACATCTAAGTCAAATCTCGATGAAGGTTCTCTTATAGCCAAGATGGCTTTGCAAGCCTCTCTAGACTTTGCAGACATGGCATCATGATCCTTGGTGATGTCTGTCATGCACAGGGCCTCCTGGCTGCACTTCGCTGGGTTTCCTTGGGAGGTGCAAAATACAGCTGAGGATCTTCCTTTCGAAGGTCAGAAATTATTTTCCACAACTACAGGTGTGTCCCACACTCAGTGATTCCTGGTCTGTGCTTAAGACCTTGAGAATGTACATCCCCCAGCCCACGAAGAAACAGAACCATCTCTATACTCTTCAAGACAGATCCTCCTTGTACACTGCATAGAGAGGTTATGACCAAAGGCGCTGTCAGAGACCACAAAAGAGGAGACCGCCCCAGGACCAACCTGCCATGTCCCAAGCCTGCAAGCTCCAAACAGGCATTTTGAGGAACTGGTTGTGGGTTCAACATTAGTTTCTATTGCCAGACCAGTTCAGTACAGCCTCTGCCTTTTCCATTGTGCCTGATTCCAAATAACAATGGACAGATGGGCTCTAAAAATAATTTGCAAGGGTTATACCATCCCCTTTCTCTCATTCCCTCCAATGCACTCTCCTTCCCTAGCCTCCTTCAGCGACGCCTCTCATGAGACTGTCCTCCAACAGGAGATAGACAGGCATCTCCTAATGGGGGCAATAGAACCAGTACCACCTGCACAGAGGGGAAAGAGGTTTTATTTCCAATACTTTCTCACTTCAAAACAATCAGGAGGTTGGAGACCCATTTTGGACCTATGCAGGCTAAATAAGTACCTAAGAAAACAACACTTTACCAGGACTCCTCACCGCTTTTGCAGATTCAGACTAACACAGCTACCCCTCTGATACTTAACACTTTACCATGGTAACCCTGGCGAAGATAATTCTATCTTTGGAGAAAGGAAACTGGATGTCATCTCTCGACCTACAAAATGCATACTTCCACATCGCAATTCGACCATCATACATGAAATTCCTCATTTTTACCATAAAAGATCATCACTACCAATATTGGGTCCTCACCTTTGGACTCTCCTCCACACAGAGAGTTTCGCAAAGATCCTTGCAGTGGCGATAGCCCACTTGAGAAGGTCTGGAGTAATAATTTCCCCATATCTACCATTGACTCAGAGAGTGAGGAGGCACCATGAGGAGCTTGGCAGATGGGGCTATGAGTTCCGTGTCCATGGGGTCCAAAGTCAGCAATTGGTGCTTACTAGGGAAGTTAGATGTCTTGTGTATTTTAGTAATCCTGTAGCCACAACAATTTTTAGTGGTTAGACAGTTACTAAAATACTCCCTGGGGGCAGGCTGGCAACCACTGCACTGCTGGCCCCACTACTGGGGAGTCCCCTGCGATCTTGCACTGCTTCCTCTGTATCAGACTCAGCAGCGCGGGGTGTCAGGCAGAGCCGGTCTGCGAGCGGAGACTGTTTAAAAATTGGCTTCTTGTCTAGACCGAATCCTGCCTGCTGCCCAGTATTGCTGCCTTCGATACAGAATTTTTGGAAGTGGGGGGCAGCAGCAGCCCCTGTTTGTGGGGAGCCTGAGCCACTGGGGGGGGGGCGGGAATTGAAAAGAGGCACCAATCTTCTCTTTATTTAGTCCACTTCCATGCCCCGAATTCTTTGGAGTTATGGTAGTCCTACCTGGGTTTAAATCATTTTGTGTGTCTCAACTCCTGGTTTTTCTCTCCCACAAAAAGAAAGCAGGTAACAAATCTATATTCAATTCAAATTTCAACACACTATCTCGATTGGTTCACCCGTTCCCCTGGCTAACACCTTTGCTAGCTACATGAGTTTAACCCCTTAGTCACAGGGTGCTGGTCAGCTCTCCTCCTGTCCATTACAGATGTCTAAACTCTCTACCCATTTTATAAAGTCTTCTCTGCCTTGTGGCATTCCTGTTCCACTGCCACTAGATGTGCACTGAGGCAGGAGTCTCTCAGATCCTCTTCCCTCAGGGTCTGGGTCCCTACCGTGACCTGCTCTATAGTAGGGATGTTGTCCCAACTTCTTGCTGGGCCCTTCTCTGTGCCAGTCCCCTTTTCTGCCACCTCACAGAGATGGACAAGCATCAGGTCATCCACCATCACACTGGAATCCACTCAGCCCACCTCTGATCCTACATGATCTTTGGGTACCTTTTCCCTAAGCCACCCTCCTTTGAGAGTGAAGTGCTTCCTGATATGGCTCCGCCCATAGCAACCAAAACAGGCTTCCCAACTCTTCACTGCCTTGGGCCTCTGATGAGCCTTTCCGGTTTACTTTAGGGGACAGGCGCTTCCTGCTGACCAATCCTGGGAATGAGTTCTTGCCTTCCAGAAGCGCCCTTTTGTGGTCAGTGTCTCACCTGCTATTACCTGTCCCTTCACAGTCTCCACCATGCTGGGACCAGCATTTCTCTGAGACCATGGGACCACATCCCCTGAGTACTGCCCATGTTCTAGAGTCCTCCCCTCTTGGACAACCCAGTTATTCCTAAATCTACCACTTGTCTCAATGACCCATTGCAGTTATTCATCTAGCCCCTTCACTCAGGGTCAAACTGCAGTCTGACTGGCCACTCATCATCAGCAAGGATTTTGGGGGTGGACCTGCTGCCTATTCTTTCTCTGGCCCTTCTGCAGACCTAGTAGCACCTAGAACCTCTTTATGAGGCCCTCAGTCTAGGAGTTGGTCAGGCCACTGCTACTCTGGCTCCCCTTGATCTTCCCCAGCAGTGTCCTGTCCCAAGGTACCTTTCCCTGTATAAGCAGCTTGACCCTTCTCTCCCCAACACTTGAAGAGAGACTGAGCTCAGGTCAATCACCTTTTTATACAGTCCAGCTGAGCTCTGATTGGCTGCCTCAGGTCTCCCCCTTGCCACAGCCCTCTCCAAGGTTTTTTAATGCCCTATTCAGCAGTGTGGAGCAACTGCCCCCTCATAGTGGAATATTTGGATCTTTTTAGAGACAGAACATTTGCTGGCTTTCACCTGTGAATGTTTAAATGTCAAAAAGTCACTCCAAATTCAACACTGATCACACTGAAACCCCCACAATAATTGCTACAGTTTTGCATCTTGATGGATCATCCTTGTGAGTGTATTTCTCCAGACTCTTGAATTGTGGTACCACCATGTTAGAATACAACAGAAACATCACAAAATATTTTTTTTCATTTTAGGACGGTTACTGGAGTGTGCACCCTCTTGAACCATTTTTGTGTTTTTGACTCATATTTTACAGAATTGATTATACCCTTAGTCTTCAGTCATTACATAGTCAACCTTTTAGGTATTCGGTACTTTTCATCTCATTAGAAATTAAAATGCAAAATCCAGAACTTTGCAAATATGCACCCTTAGAATATGTCTACACTGCAGTAAAGGACCTGTGTCTGGCTTGGGCTTCCAGGGCTCGGGCTCCAGGACTATAAAATTGCAATTTAAACATTGAATCCAAGGCTCTGGGACCCTTCCTGCTTGCAGGGTCTCTGAGTTGAATGTCTGCCCTGCAGTTTTATAGCCTGGTATATCAAGCTTCGGAAGCCTAGCTGCTGTGGACCAGCCATGGGTGTTTCATTGCAGTGTGCACATGAGTTCTGTTTTACATGATCTATAACTATGTGCATATCTGCATAAATGCTACAGGCTCAAGCCTCAAGTGTAAGCAGTACAGCGATGGTCAGATGAGCATAGTTTAGGAAAGCTCTATTGCTGCTCTAAACCTGTAATTGTCAACCTTTTAGAAATTTCAAATAGATATCCAGACCCCTTTTGAAATCTGTTGTATGTATATACAGTTGAAATCTGTTCAGCCACTTTTCAGTCTGTCTTATTCATATTTTGTGGACCCCCAGGGATCTGCAAACCACAGGTTGAGAACCACTGGTATAAACTAAACCATACTAGCCTTTGGTCAGCCCTGGAATGGAGAACCACAACTTGTGCTCGGCCTGGCCTTGAGCATGCCCTTGAGGGTTGAGCCTGTATCCTTTATGCAGATATCATGCATGTAGTTATAGATCTTGTAAAACAGAACTCATTTGACATCTGCATTTTATTCTAGTATATGATGACATTTATGCATATGTACACACCCAATTCCTTTTAAAAACCCTCATCTTCTTCCTGGAAATTGTTAAATGATAACGGATACATCATAAAATTATTAACCTTCTCTTGTCTTTTGCCTGACTCAAAAAGGTTAATCGGAAATGAGGTTAAAGGAAAGCATATTTGTTTCTCAAATGTTTGCGGTGCCCTATGGGCGAGCAGAGGGGTAAACCAGAGAGTTTTAGCTGGCAGTTGAGCTTCCTGGGAACTTTAATTAAGAAACAACCCATTAAGCCACCTCTAGAGATTTTGTATCAAAAGGACATAGATGCTTGGTAATGTGGGTTAAAAAAGTGCAGGAGTTGATAGTTAAGATGTTAATTCCTTTCAGAAATACTCCAGCTTAATATTTGAGGGCTGCAGCACTTGAAGGAAAAATGTTAGCTCTTAATAAAACCTTTCTCTAATAACCCCTCAGTTTATCTCTTACAATGAAATATAACTAGATATTTCCTTCTAAGAAAATCCCAGATGAAACTTTTAACATATGGTAATGTCTCTTTCTATTACTAAGACAGACAGTATATGAAAACTGTGTCATAGGGCATTACTTGAGAGAAGATCTCTAGAATCAGTTCAATACATAGTAAAATGAAATGAAGGCTAGAGAAATGGCTCTCTCTCTAATAACATGTAAACCTTCAGTCTTGAAAAAGCTATACTGTAATTTCTGGCACTGCCTGCTGCAGTGAGGCTTATTTTAGACTTTAATGCAAGTTTCTAATCATCAGCACGTGGTAGTATATGGCTTCTCGTAATCTTTTTCTCTTGCTGACTTGTGCCCTCATCATCAATCATAGAGGCATTACTTAACTGTTACAAATCTGCAAATACAAACTCATCACCTATTGCCATTTTCAGATTTTAATAAACCATTGCAGTTGAAAGATGTGATTAAAACTGCTTTTTAATCACAACCTATTATCAGTAGATTATTTACTCCATAATTCATAATTATGCAAATATATATTGAATATTCATAGGGAAATATGACATGTAGTGTAGTAAAAATATGGACTTGATTAAATTTTTTCATTCTTCGTACAGTTTTCACCTGGAAGCACTTGGAGCAATATTCAGGGCATCTTAATGTGGCCACGCATTGAGGGGAATGTATTTTTTCCATTTTTTAAAATCTTATCCTCACATTGGTTGAAAGGCCTGGTTGATAGCGTAATACTTTTTGTTCAGTCAAGCATCCCCAATGAGATAAATGTGAGTATCACTGCTGTCATGTCTCATTGTCCATTTGTCTGTTTCTCTAGGAGGTGATTTCCTCTCCTTTTTAAGAAAGAAGAAGGATGAGCTAAAAACCAAACAGTTAGTGAAATTTTCATTAGATGCTGCTGCTGGCATGGCATATCTCGAATCTAAAAACTGTATACACAGGTAAGGAAGATACTAATTTTCCATACTACAGTTTTGCTCACTTCAATGGCTAGATAACAGGTTAAATGTGTAGTGCTTAATATAAACTGGATGAATCTTTAAACTGTAAAACAGGCAATATTTTTTTAAAGATCTGATTCCATGGCTGGGCTTTCAATTCAATGATTAGTATCTTTGGTTCCAAGCTACTCTGTTGTTCAACCATTAAGACAGGAAAGACAAGTTAAACATGCAATGAATTGCTCACTGAGAGAGAATTTGAGTCAAGAACACAGTTGATATGGCACAGTTAAAGAAACTAACCAGCTAAGAGATACATGCATAGCCAGAAGACACATTTTAATATGCTTGCATTTCCCATTTTAGTGAAACCCCTTGTAAAATCATGAAGATGGGCTAACAGCAGTTCTGTACATCAGCACCATGTTAATTGTTCACTCATGCCAACTTTCCAAACAGTCCCTACCCTTTCTAGTAACATATTTGCCATTTTTCTCAATGCAGTCCCAATGGAGCTTTCTATAATGACTGCATTTCAGTGCAATTTAAAGAATTTATCCCCATTTGCCTTCCAAAATATCCCAGTGTGCAGAACATGTTGGTAATTCCTTATTGGAGAAAAGTTTCTGTTAACAATGGTGATATGGCTCAGAATACAGTTAGAAAAGTTTTTGACTAAGTTTTGGGCTGTTTAACCAGTTTTAATTGTGTAATTTCCTATCTAGTGCAACTCTGCTGAGGTCAGATAATTAGAGTACTGAATGATATTTCCCTTACTTACTTAAAGTATTAATTTGTCCCACTATCAGATATATAAAATGTATCTGGTTACAGGAATGTGTTGTTAATTTAAAAAAACCGATATAGCTTGAAGAAAGATCATTATATAGTTCACAATTTTTTGTAGACATTATTATTTGTCCCCATGTTTTGTGCTTCACTTCACATACATTTGAAGAATTAATCTGATTTATCAAACTCTGTGCCCAAACTTGTATTAACATTTACAATGATACACCAATGAATTGGTAAAACATTTGTGATAGCTTGTGCTACATAAGAAACATGGAAACAAACAAGTCTAAAGGTAAAATATTCAATTTAAGGCGCTATTAAAAACAGTATGGGAAAACAACAGGATTAAAAACCAAGCATTCTCACATTAGATTCAGTGAAGTATGGTATTTTCTTTTAAGGAAATATAACCACTGTGTAAATCAAAGTAGAATCACAAATATGAAGTGCTTTTATATGTCCTTATACGTTCGTATCATTTAATTTTGTTCCTGATCCTATTCACTGTTAGATGAAAAGTGCCTGCTCAAATCTTCAGAATTTCCAGAAAATGAAAAAGGGGAAAAATAAGACTAAATGGTATTTTGGAACTTCGTAGCAACGTGTAGTGTTCTGTAGTTGTGGTTATGGAAAAAACAGCATGCCAATTTTAGATTACATAAAAACATGACAGCTGCAAAATGCAAACAAATAATTGCAGAAAGAAATGTTTTAGTTTTGGAGTAGAGTTCTGTCTTTTTTTTTTTTTTTTTTTGAACTCTTGAGACACATTACGTGGGTCTTCTAGCCTAATTGGAATCATTGCTACTAACTGTACGTGTGCAGTTTCCTTTTTGTTGTCTGTTAAGGAGAGTATGATTTTTTTCAAATGCAATTGTATACTATCATATTTTTGGGGATACAATTTCATTTACAGTGAAATAAAACCAGTATGCTAATTCAGTTTTGTATATTCAGATTAATTTTGTTGGCAAGTGGTTTTAGGATTGACCTTCTAGGATAGGGATGGGCAAAAGGGCCTCTGCGGGCCGGATCTGGCCTGCCTAGTGAGTTGATCCAGTCCGCAGAGGTCCTGCTGCTTAGAAGCGCCGTGTGCTCCTTGCAGGACAGGGGAAGGGCAGAGGAGACTTTGCACACTCCCCTCGCCCTCAAGCTCTGATTTGTCTGGGGGAGCATGTGAAGTGTCCTCCTGTTCTGCAAGGGGCTCAGCACTTAGAGTCAACCGCCAGAAGTGTTGTTGGCCCCGTCCCATCCGCCCTCGCCCTTTCTAGGATGGCCTGGGGGCCACTTAACATTTCTGAAGTAGCCCTTCGTAAAAAATTATTGCCCATCCCTGTTTTAGGGGGTTTAATTAGATGGTTTGCAGTAGTATTTGTTTTGTTTTTGTAATTGTTAATGATCTTTTTCTCAAACCTGTATTTTAGGAAAAAAAGATATATGCATAAAGAGTGGCTCAAGATATTCATTTTATAGAGAGATATGGTGGTGTGCGTTGGCATAAAGTTTTGATTGTCACAAGTGTGGGGATTCCTGTATTAATCAAGAGGGGCAAAGCTGAGTTATACATATCTTCTCAAATAAGGGTGATAAAAAAATTAATACATTGCATCATCTCACATTTTGTTAATACCAGAGATTTGTCAAATCTTGTTTGCTTTGTACTATTTTTAGTTTTGCTTTGCTTTTGCCACCTTAGTTACTATGGAAACAGTGATTTATTAGTGTGGAGCTTTGCAACATTTATGTTTAAAATAAAATCATTTTAGACAATAGTTAGAAATGGTTTGTGAAATACAGAAATCTGTTCTGGATCAAATGCAGCATGTGTATCTGTGCGGAAGGAGGGAAGGTAGATGTGTGAATTTCTTACTACTTAATTGTTCATTCTTTAACTTCAGAATTCCCACCTTATTTGGTTGACAAAAAAGAATGTTTTATTTAAAGGACATAGTGTCTGTATTTTTTCTCTTAAACACATGTTTAAGAAAATAACTATAGTTTTATAATGTAATCAAACAGTTAAATTAGCTGTTCAATATGACTGGTATGAAATATGGAGGCTAATAAACTTGATATCAAAAAGCTATATTTCAGCTTTTGTAATACTTTATTATGCTACATTCTGAGATCTTAGCAAAATATCTGACTACATTGTAGCAAATAATGTAAATTTCTTCTTTGGGTAGTGTCCCCATGGGTGCTCTACTGTAGGTGTCGGGTTTGTCCCGGCGCCGCAGGTCAGAGATTCATTAGCCGTGGTTTAGCCGGACTGCGCATGCACGGCTGCGTCACATGCCCTTCGCGCCGTTTCTGAGGCTGTGCGTGGTCCGGAAGTAATGACTGAATTTGTGTCATTTAGTCACAACATGAATCAAAGGGGGGTGGTGAAAAACCCGGCTCTGGAGATATTCAACTTCATTGAGCCACTGTATCTCTCTGTACTTAGTTGAATTGTGGTAGCAGTGGTATATCATTATTTGAATGCATGTGGGTGCATACATACTCACCTATACCATGCAGCCTGCCAGCTTTATTAGCTGATATATATGTGTGACAGAGCTTTGGCTCTATCTACTCCTCTCCTAGTTGCCCCTGTGATTCCAGTTTTTGTGTTTCTCTAAACACGAAGGATGCATGTGTGCTTTTCTGTGGACTGTGCAAAGAAGTCCCTTTCCCTTCCTACTTTCCTCCATTGCCAGATAAGACAAGAATGTTGTCTAGTGCTAAATAAGTTAACTGCTGAGAAATGTTTTATTTTAGTGGCAAAACTAATTTAATTATATGATCATGCACTGGCCTTAAACACAAGAATTTGGGACTGAAAATTGATGTAGGTTAAAAAAAGGAGGTGTGGGGAAAGAGAGAGGACTAACTATAGATACCAATGGACATGATAGCAGAATATCTTTTATTTTGTTTAAAATACATTGCAGATAGTCTTTTTAATTACCAATTTTGTAAACAACCAAAAATAAAAGATAATTAGAAACTGTTTTTTTCCCCATAGATTGCTGCAAAAAGGGTAAATACTCTCCTACTGTGCTTTTCCTGTGGTGGTACTTTTCTCTATGTACTATGCTAAAGATCTCCTCAGAGCCCTAGCATATTTTTTTCAGTTACTGTACTTACTTGCCATTCTTCTAAGAATGTGTGCATTTGAGTTACTTTATCATGAAACTGAAGTTTGCTCAGCATGTGAGTCTACTGCAATTAGCCGTACTACTGTTGGAGTAATTATATTGTCCATGCCAGGAATTTGTCCTTATATTTAAAAATTATGTATCTTGTTGTTTGAAATTCACTGATTGCTTCATACTTTTGCCTGCTCATTTAACAGTTTGGCTAGTACAGCAGCTACCGTGGCTATCGTTTTACATTTTCCTTGTGTGAATGTATGTGCGTAGATTAAGTATGATAGATTTAGAATGTTTAACACATGTGAATGATAATTTAATCCATGTTCTGAGCTCATCTAAATTCCAAAGATTAGCAGTTCTCTGATCTTGAACCAGAACAGAAGACAGAGCAGAAATCAGTGGGTTCAATTAAAAAACATTTTTGCATGAGGAGGTGTTAAAAAAAAAAAAGGCAGTTGCACAAATACAGCAGTACCCAGTTACTGCATCTCCATTTAGTTAAATTGAGCATGAAAAATTGTTTCTTGTTTTCATTCTTATTACATGATATTGTTTAGATGTTACCATTCTATCTGTTAATTAAAAATACAAGATTAGCATAGGAACGTAGATCATCTCAGTTGGTTGGATAAGCATTTATGACTGATTTTTCTCTTCTAACATTAGATTGCATTTATTGAGAAGATTTAGCTGTTGTTTTATTTTGAACTTACAAAACAAATCTCAGTACCTGGTTCATAGACTACGCCTACAGTGTGTGTGTGTTGTTTGTATACTTTCCCTTCCTCCTCTTCTCATTTTTTCCTAAGGAAGAGTAATAGATATCATGATTAGGAGAACTTAATATGAAATTAAATTTATGTAAGACTGATTTGAACTGATATTATTTCCTGGATTACTTTCATCTTTTTTCATTGATAATATAGTATTATCATTTGTCACTGGGGCACACTCATCTTGAAAATCATATTTTCATCTAAAAACATGCAATCAATAATTAGAACACCCTTAAGATTATGATTACAAAAAGAGGTTTTTTTCTCTTTTTCTTTTTGTTTTATTTTATTCTTTTGATAGCACTTTGTGTTGAATCAGTTTGTGTTTTTCCTGATAAGTAGGTTGGCTTCACCATTGCTGGAAGATCTTTACAAATAGTAATAAAGAAACAGAAACTATTTTTTAAGGAGCTAAATTAATTCAGGAAGCATTGTGCATAGAGTGGTTTATTGGAAGCTGGCATTTTAAAAATCTGTCCTTTTAAAAAAGAATAATGCTCATTTCTCTTTAAAATGATTAAATTTTAACTGTGAAGTATATATCTGCAATATATACAGGCTTGACAGAATTAGATTTGTATTTTTATCATTTAAATGGATGTTAATGTTTGTTTTTAAGCTTTTCCCCCATCTATGTTTATTAATTCAAATTTTCATTTGTGGGAAATTATGGGAAGAATCAGGCAATGGAGTGGAGTCAGTTACTTAGTGAGATTCAGTGAGATGCTTGAGATTCGAAAAGTTAAAGCTTTATAAAGTTACAACTGTTATCAACTTTATATGTCAAAATGTACAAAGTAAATATACCGAAAACCGTATATGCTAAAGTAAAGGTGCGGGGGTGGGGGAAAGGGTGCTGCAGCACCCTATGGCTAGAAGTAGTTTTCATTATATATAGGGTTTACAGCAGGCCTGGGCAAAATACGGCCAAGCCACCGGATCTGGCCCGCGGAGGCAGCGGGGAGCCTCAGGCGGTCCCCAGCTTGCCCTGTGCACTGCGTAGAAACACAGCTGCAGGGCTCCATTTCTGTTTTAAAACTGGAGGGGAGAGGGGATGTTTTATTAGCCGCCCCGCCCCTGGCACATTCCCACTGACCAGTTTCTGGCAGATTCCAGCCAATGTGAGCTGCTTGTTGGAGTAACAGGCAGCCAAAAAGAACCACACCCCCTCTCCTCGGCTCAGTTATTCATGAAGCGAGTGACCAGGCAAGCGGGCAGGCTGTCTGGGAAACATTTTAAGCTCGGCAGGCAGGCAGGCAGGAAAGTTTGGCAGCTAGAAAGTAAGTCTCTTGGCCACAGCCTGCTTCTGGCGCCCCTGCCCTCTCTTGCCCCCTCCCCCATACCCCTTCCCAGATCTGGCACTCCCTTCTTAAACCCATACCCCTTCCCAGATCTGGCACTCCAGTCCTCTGCCCTAGGTCATAACCACCTCCTTCACCGAAACTCCCTCCCAGACTCCATTCTCCCTCCTCCACCCCAATCCCTTACCCAAGCTCCCTTCTGCACCCAACCTCCATCCCAGACCCTGCATCTCCTCCATTAATATAATGGAAGAGTGTGGCCCTTAACCACTTCCTAAACCTTGGAGTGGTCCCTGTCAAAAATTATTGCCCACCCCTAGTTTACAGTTTGGTTTAGTGGCTCTCTGCACTCCCACTATATAAATTGTTCCAGCCTCCCTGCTGAAACCAAAGTTCTCAGGCAACATTTTTCTTACTGTAAAATGTTATCATCAAGGGAAGTATTTTTCATTGGTTTGTGTGTAAGATTAAATTGACATTTACCAATAAAAATCTAATTCTTCCAAGCCTAAATATATTGCTTATACTCAGTGCCAGATTCAAGACATTTCTTTTCCAGATATATACAGTATATGAGAAAATGTATAGCCAAGCACAACTGGAATATTGTTCCTTACTCCATACTCTTAATACTGAAAGTCTTCCATAATACTCTGTAAATACTTTTAAAGTCTTCCATAAACAGATCTAGAGTACATGCCTTTAAGGTTTAGGTTAAAATGCTCCTTTTCCAGCTATTCCAAGTTTTACTCAGATTACTCTTGCTTCAGAAAAGGGGGATCTCCTTAACTTCACCCAAGTCCAAGTACAGTATATTTTAATTTTATTTTCCAGTTGATACAACACCGAAGTTTAACAGTGCCTGAGTTATGTCATAGAGTAAAATCCCATTACTACAAAAGTTAGTAGCAAAATTGTTTATTTTGAAGTGGCTAGAATTGTTCCAAGAATCTGTAAGAATATGCTTTAAGGTTACATAACTGAAAGAAATAGCCTTACGTACATTGATTTTGCAAAATAATTGAGTAATGTAGATTACCCCTTTCCTCTGTAATGTACATGACATAGGCAGCTATGAAGAAAGAGTATATTAGTAGCCTTGTCTAACAAACAGACAAATTTAACAAGAATAAGGAAAAGCTCGTTGAAATGACAAGCAGGCTAACTACCAAAATATACTTGCAAACCAATCAGAGGCACTAGTTTTAGTAGCTCTTGAAAGGAGTAACATGCTTAACAGATAGCTGCCAGACCATGGATGTTGCCAGATCAAATAGTCCCGGTTCAGAGAGGTTCAACTTGTAGTATGCTTAAATGCACTGTACCATATTGGTAGAGAGAAGATAATACATAACTGTAGAATATAATACTTAATGTAGTTTTGAGTGTGGTGTACATTTTTTAAGTTTGTAAAGTTTTATTCACTTACGTTTCTGTCAATTGGATAGACCCAGTAAATTTTGTTTTACAATCAATAATTCATGAAGTAACCTGTGTCATAATTCTACTAAAAGGAACCTTGGAACAATTTTATTATCTTTGGGTTGTAATTAATCAAATGTTCTAATTGAATAAATACTCTGAAATGTCTTCTTATTAATATGTCATATGTAGACTATTTGGTTGGAAATATCTAGGTGTTTACCTTTAAACCAGTCTTTATTTGGATAAAATTGAATGGCGAGGTTTGATCGTCTGTGGTTATCAAGATATTTGTTGTTCCTCATCATAGCTCAGTAGATGTTAGCCGCAGTGTACGATTAATTTTTAAAAAATAACATACTCCATTGTCATGTGTTCAAAAAAATTTCGTAAAGGAAATTTAACCAGACAGTTGTTTGTTTCCGCCTATTCTTTATTAGCATATCTGAAAATTCTCTTCAGTTGATTTTATTAGTTTCTTCCATCTAGTCTTCATGTTTAGCTTTTGTTTTATATGCTGCTCTCTATTTTTTAGGATTCTTGACAATAAGTATTACAAAAACTCTGAAGAAAATCTCAGGAGGCTTTATTTCTTTTTTAAAATAAAAGAAAGCCTTGTAGCTTCTTTTAGCTATTGGAATGAATATCAATCTTATAATCTTAGTTGTGTTTTTCTGGAGATGTATTGATGCATTAAGTTGCATGTCTTTAGAAAAGCGTGTTTGTACTTTAGTATGTGGTCATTTAACCATTTTACAATTGGTTTAGAATTGTTTAGGTGAAATGAGTTTCCATAATACTATTTTTGTGGCCTCCTGCTTCATGAATAGAGAACACGTTTAATTATTTACTACTGACGCAAATAATTCTGTCGTGTTGGTGGTTAATAATGCGGTTTGATCATTCATGAGCAAACAAGATTTTGTTCCATTAGAAAGTTGATGTCAACAGAACTGAAATAGTGCAGAAAAGGAATCAGTTGTCATACATTCAGATCTTGTTTTCCTCTTAGATGAATTGTCTGCTCAAAAATAAAAGTATCATATAAAAGTATATTTAAAGTATCAACAGCTCTGTTATAAAAATAGTAAAACTTTATTCTGATAAACTTAGGCTGTATCAGAGGCAGCTGGTGTGGGGTAAGCAGGAGTAAGTGTTAGGGGGAGCCAGCTTAAAAGCTGATTTCCCCTCAGCACCATCTCCATGGTGTGGGGTTGGGGAGGCAGAAATGCAGTGGGGGACCCGGCGCAAGCCAGGACTCAATATGTTTATACCGTTGCAATGTATTTAGTTACTCATCAGTTAAGATACTGACTTGGGTAGGTTTTGATACTTAATGAATGTTTAATTCCGTGGTATAAAATTTTCCCCTCCCTTCCATACATTCTTTCTTGAATAGAGAGACTTCACTTCTTATATAAATTACATGAACAGACAAAACTGCTGTTATTATATCTGCCATTTGAGACATTTAGAAACCCTTTGGCAGCACAAAGCCATAAAGCAGATCTGTGGCTGAATAAAACATGTTTGGTATATAAATATCTTATGAACATTTTACCCTGCATCATACATTATGTAGTGACATGAATCTTTGAAATGCATCATGATCTCTGAAATGCATGCACTGCTTATAAAACTAAGGGAAAATGCTGTTTTTACTAAATGTTTCCTGATTCTAGTACTGAGCTACATTGTTATAATTAAATTTTGGGTGAATTTTGTTTAAATGAACATCAGAGATTCATAATCACAGACTGAAGCCGCTGCTTATGAATTGTGTAAGTTTTTCCATATAACTAAATTTGTGAATTTGTCTTAACTACTGCAATTTTTTTAACAGTAAGTTACATTATATAGTGCTTTTTATCTTGACGGAACCTATAGCACTTTACAACCTATGAAATTTATATAGAATACAGAAATCACTTCAGTTCTACTGAAATGTAGGTATTTCTGTAAGGTAGCATTTAGTTATTGTTCTTCAACAACAGAGTGCTACAATTTTAGGTTGGGGCATAAAGAACAACTGCTCCATTTGAAATGGGGGAACTTTAATCTTTTCTCAGCATAGTAAGTAGTCACTTCTTATTATATAGTCTAACATCCAGTGAGGGCAAAATTTGTTTAACCAAACTCAGTTTTGTTTACAATTCTAAATGATCTTTGAAGCTCCAGTAAACCTTCAAAAACGAAAGCAAAATTTGCAAAGCAGTCCATGCTTACTCGATTAGTTTTTATTTCATTTTCTATCTTTCCCACCTGTTTGTCCTTTGCTTACCAATGTAGCATCTGAGCACCTTCCATTATTATATAAATCTAAAACTGTAGTCTAAACAAAGATTCTTAAACATAGTGGTTGTTATTCAATAGTTCACCTTTCATTGTTGTTATAGAGCCATTACCCCAGCAAGACTATGCTGTAGTGCTTGAGGTACCATATTTCAAAAGGTATGTAAACCTGGTGTCTGGGGCCATTTGTGCTTATTAAAATACATGTAGCACTTCTTGTTTTAAGAGAGTGTTAACACCCAGTCCTTAAAAATTTCTGGTATTTTCTACCTAATGGAATTTTTTGAAGTTCAATTCCAACTGAATGTAGTGGTCTTCACTTTGTATCCTGAATGCTTGGTTAGTCTTGCTGTGAATTCTTCAGTAGTATAAAACGTTTTAATTTTTTGGCATATACTGTACCATCTTCTAGCTGGGGGAGAGGGGTAGGAGGAAATTTTCTCTGTAGAGTAGAATATCCCATAATTTCCTACTGCAGGATTTCTTAGGCTAAAACCTCTAGTACTAACCAGTGTTTGAGAGAGTATATTGGATCAGATGAACCATTGATCTGATCCACTGTGGCACTTCCTATGCTCCTGTTCCTTTGGACGAAAGATGCTTTATAAATGTAAGAGCATTTTCATTTCTGCTATTCTTTGTATTATGGCTTGGTAAACGTTTTTATATTTTTACAGTATTCAAAACATTTTGTCTGTATTCTTATAAAACAACTCTCAGTTCATCAGAAAAAATTGATTTGTCACTAGTTAAGCTTTAGCTGTTGTGATGTTTCCCAGTGGTACCCAGGGTTGAGTCTCATCTCAGTGCAACCTGTCCTTAGCATGAGGAAGCTTTGTCTGTACCCGCTGTAGGTCAGTTCCCCAACACAAGCACTGCCTTCCAGGCTTCCACTCATCTCTCTCTCTCAACACGTGAATTCCATCTCCCTAAAGTGTCCAGCCCCTAATTCACCGGACACTCATAGAGTTCTTAGGTCTTCTATTTGCAAAGGAACAAAACACCACAGTTTT
Organism: Pelochelys cantorii; assembly: GCA_032595735.1. NCBI lineage: Eukaryota > Metazoa > Chordata > Testudines > Trionychidae > Pelochelys > Pelochelys cantorii. The sequence goes on from CM064330.1 coordinate 68,538,457, forward strand.
ACCATAGAGCACATCTCGGCCTAAGACACAGTATTTAGCTTTGCTTACAGAGAAAGCAAGTAGAAGATCATCCTCGAGGGATGTCCTCATGAGTGCTCCACTCCAGACACTGACTTGTATCTCTGCGCCTTCACATGGACATTTTTGTAGCAGCATCCCTCTGCGTTACACGTTCAAGGCTTATCTCACAACCCACGCTCTCATTTACAGAGCCGCATGTGGGACCTGGCGTCCTCAGTTCTTCCAGGAGTGTCCACGTGGGTGCTCCACTTTAGGTGTCTGGGGTGCCACTGCGCATCTAGTCAGAGATTTCTGGTAGCAGTGTCCTCTGGTAGGCTGCGCATGCAAAGCAGACTGCACGCATGGTGCTGCCCTTCGGTTCCTTCTCTGTCGCCTGCGGTGTCAGTCGGAAGTGCAGTTGCTCGCCAGCTTTTTTTGTCCAAATTCCTAGTATTTCTTGTTGTTATCGTTAGAATATTTTAGTAATAGTGTTCATAGCTACTAGTTTTTTCTAGTTACTGTTAGTTATTTTTAAAAAAAATGTTTTTCTTGCTGTTGTTAAGGCCATTTGCCTAAGCAAGACTTTCTTCCTGGGATGCTAGGTTCCCCAGAATTCAAACACTGCCTGTCCTGCAGGCTCTCAATTCCTGTTTCCAATAGCTGTTTGCAGTGCTGGCACTGGACACACTGCGAATGCCTAACGGCCTGCATGCACAAGACAAGGGAGCTCCAGCTCAAACTCCTCTCCCTGAAAGCATGGTGGGGCTGGCCTCGGATCCAGAGCACTCAACTCCACTTTGGCAGCCCTCTCTGTTGGCCATATCCAAGAAGGTGGCTCCAGCACCACAGATTCTTTCTCAGAACAACCCAGGAAAGAGACCCCATTCTTCAACTAAGGGTGACTCCCCTTCAAAAAAATGGGGACAAGCATCCCAGATATCTCCTGCACCGACCTTGACCAGGGCACCAGACAGGGTGGGTACTGGGACTGGCAGGCACTGATGGCTCCCGAGGGACCTCACTATGACGGGCACCAAGGTTGCAAACAAGCCTACGTTGAAATTGGGCCTCTGGCACCATCTAAACCCCTCTCGGTGTCAGTTAAGGCAAAAACCTTAATCAGCATCTGCTGAGGCACCGTCAGCACCGAAGAAATCCAAGCTTCATTCGGCACCACTGACAACTGTGCCACCTCTGGCATAAACTCCTGGTATTGATACAGCACCATCAGTACCACAGATTGCAGCCATACCACCCTTGACATTGCTGCCGGCAGCAGTGATCCTGGCACCGCAATCTTTTATTATTATGGAGGAGCTCAGGGTAACTTTGGTGCCCATGACCCCACTGTTAGGCACTGACTGCACAGCTATATTGGGCAGGTTCATGCTTTCCACTCCTGCAGGGTTGACACCGCTGCTTTCAAGTGATGAGGATGACAAACCCCAAGGCACTCCTCTCCAAAGCAGTCACAGCAACAGCCACTGCCACAGTGGCAACCACTGCAATGGCTGCCTCCTCCAATGCTACTACCAGCCAAATGATCCTATTGGAACCCCTGGGCACCATACCGAGCCCAGCAACCACAAGAGTTACAGCCTCAACCCACTCCAGCAGCAGCATCAAGGGACACTTCCCTACCCTCCCTGGGCAGATCAGCCTACCAGGAGGAAGATGAGCCAGCCTCAAGTGACAAAGATTCTTCTGTCTCTTCTCACCCTCCAACACACATCTCATCGTCCTCCTCAATGGTATTTTGATGAACCCTCCTCCCACAGCGGGAGATGATTTTCAATCATTCCAGGAACTATACAAGAGGGTAGCCAAAGTCCTGAAGGTCTCCCTAGTGAATCTCCCCGAAACGCAACAAACTAACCAGCATATTATATGCCTCCCAGTCTGCTAATCTGGCCCTACCAATGGACCCAGCCCTTACGGACCCTACCAGGGTTATCTAGCAGACGCCAGCCACAGTCCCACCGTCTGCAAAAGATCTGACTGCAAATATTGTGTCACACCACAAGGTGCTGACTTCCTGTTTTTCCACCTGTCCCTAATTCTTTAGTTGTGGACACAGTTAACCAAAGGAGGAAACAGAGTGCAGCCAGAACCACACCTTATGACAAGGAGTGGAAGCATCTAGACTTCATGGGCAGGAAGGCATACTCCTCCACGTCATATTTTCAAGCAATTATCACGCTTTATTGACAGCCTTCCCGATGACAAGAAGGAACAGTTCAGGGCTAATATAAACATGGGCATCCTGATTTCTCTCTCAGCTTTACAAGTGGCCCTAGATGCATCTGATTCCACATCCTGGTCCATTGCAACATCTGTCGTGATGAGGAGGTCGTCATGGCTTCACCTCTCTCTGGTTTTCCCATGAGGTACAGACCTTGGTTTAAAGCCTCCCTTTTCCAGGGCTCTTAGCTGTTCCCGGACACCACTGATGCATTGCTCCACTCCCTCAAAGACTGACGGGCCACATTAATGACACTCAGTATCCACGTCCCTGCACCAAAATGCGAACAGGGAGATATAAGCCTTCACCCTTTACTCAGGTGTAGAGACATTTTGACAACAGGAGGGGGCAACATCAAACCAAAAGGAGGCAGACCCCTGACTCAACCCTCTACCTCCCAGCTCTCAACTTTGAGGCAAACATTTTGAACGTCAGGTCAAGAGTGCAATAACACCTCTTCACTTAAGGCAACCCCATCAGCTATTTCGCCAGTGTCTAGTCCAATTTTACCATCAGCGGTGTTCCATCACGATCGACAGATGGGTTCTCGACATTATAAAGGGTGGATCCTGTATCCCCTTTTTTTCTACCCCCTTCCTCCACCCACCTTCCCCATCCCTCTTTAGGGGCTCATTTCACCAGAGCATTTTACTCCAAGAGCTCAATCATTTGCTTCACCGAGAGGCCTCACCACTACAAGGGCAAAAGGTTCTACTCTCATTACTTCTTCACAACAAAGAAGTCAGGGGGATGAAGACAGATTCTCAATCTCAGGAAACTCAACCGTCATATACGACCTTAGTGATTCAAGTTGGGTCACCCTATCCTCCATAATGCCTGCTTTAAACAGAGGCGACTGGTTATTGACTCTCGACCTCCAGGACACATGCTTTCATGTATCCATTCACCCAGCACATTGGAAATACCTAAGATTCACAGTGGGTGATACCCACTTCCAATACACAGTGTTGCCATTTAGTCTCTCCACAACTCTGAGGGTCTTCTCAAAAGTGCTCACAGACAAGGGGTATCCATATTCCCTTACCTTCTCAGCTGCATGATAAGATCAAGCACAAGTCAGGAAGCCCACAACATAGTCTCCCTAATCAGGACTCTGTTCCAGACCTTCGGGTTACAGATAAATCTGTCCAAGTGCAAAATACAGCCAGCCCAGAGAATGGAGTTTACTGGGGGACACCTCGATTGTGTGGAGGCTATTGCTTCCCTCCCACAACAGAGATTCTAGTCTATAGAGGACTTTATTGCACTGGCCCAAGTCATCCCACAAGTTCCAGCAAGGACTGTCTTTAATTACTAGGGCATATGGCAGCGACTGCATCAGAGGTGCTGCATGCCAGACTGTACATGGGAACCATGCAACAGTGGTTAAGGACCATATACAGACCACACTACAACAGTATCAACAAACTAGTATCGATCCCAAACAGAATCCAGTGTTCATTGGATTGATAGGCAGACCCAAGAAACATGTGCATTGTGCATCTTTTCACAAACATCCCCCGGCCGTGATAATTACAACGGATGCCTCTCTTCTTGGCTGGGGGGCACATTCGGGCCTTCTCAGAACTCAAGGACATTGGTTTCCACAGGAGTGCTTCCTGCACATAAACATACTAGAACTCAGAGCAGTATTCTATACATGCCAACATTTCCTTCTTCTCATATGCAACAACACGGTGCAGATTTTTACGGACAATCAAGCAACAATGTACTACATCAACAGGCAAGGTGGAGCCAGGTCCTACAGTCTGTGCAGGGAAGCTGTCTGCTTATAGACATGGTGCATCACACACGACAGGCACATGAAAGCCTCTTCTGGGGAAGGGCAACCTCAAGTGGACAACCTCAGCAGGAATATCAACTCCTTTCACAAATGATTGGACCCCAAGATTCTTCAACAGATATTCAGTCACTGGGGTTTCCAACGGTGCACTTATTTGCAACAAATGACAACAAGAAGTGTCCACAATATTGTTCCTGCGTGGCCACTGGCTTGCACTCCTGGGGGACATGTTCACAATACCTTGGAATGCGTGTCTCCTATGTGCATTGCCCCCGATTCCGCTCCTCCATTGAATAGTCAATAGGCAGCCTCGCCCAGACAGACTTGGTACACTTACCTGGTACAGATGTCCAAGTGAAGGCCACTTGGCTGCTCCCTCATCTGCTGCTGCTTCCTCATCTTCTGACTCAAGAGGGCGGTCAGGTTCGTCAACCATACCCCCAATTTCATCACCTCCAGGCATGGTTTCTCAGTGGTTCAACTCAATAAAAACAACATTCACTGATCAAGTCAAACATTTTTTCTTAGTTAGCTGGTGTTTATAAAAGACACAAACAAAAAAGCGTGCCACTTCAATGGACATTTAACAGCTCCCAGGTGCCAGGATGACCAGTTCTCCAGGCTTCAGGAGATGTGGATCCTGTAGGAAGGCTATGCCCATCGTTGACAGACAAAGCTAGTGTGTCTGCTGTCTGGGTAAGGGGCATATACCCCAGAATAGTGTTCACTATTTCGGGTATATGCACCAAAATGAAGTCTAGGGCATGCAAAGACAGGGACCTGAAACTGAAAAGCCTCCTAATGGAAAAATTTCTCCACCCAGCCTCCGACTCAAGACAAAGGGGTTGCTCAGCAAAGGGATCCCCAGCAAGGTGCCTGAAAGTGAAAAAGCAGCAGGCAACTTTGCCACAAAGAGCGCAAAATAGAAAAAAATTACCTTCAACGAGATCTCTGCTGCCACCACAGGCTGCTCCAAGAGTGAGCACTGTCAATGCTCCAGGCACCTCAAGCACAGTGCCTCTCGGGCACACAGTACCAGTGCCAAAGCTAATGCAACTGCTCTCCCTGTCACTCTTCTGGCACCATAGGCATCTCAGACAGACTCAGAACTAACAGGCAATCTGCTCCCATTTCAGCAGTTCAGTGCCAACGCAGGGATTATACTCAGTTACACAAATCCTTAGTATGCCCACATCTACTGTGTACAAATGTGGTTGCCTCATTTTGAAAAAGATATATTGGCATTGGAAAAGGTTCAGAAAAGGGCTATAGAAATGATTAGGGGTTTGGAATGGGTCCTATATGAAGAGAAATTAAAAAGACTTGGACTTTTCAGCTTAGAAAAGAGGAGACTAAGGGGGGATATGACAGAGGTCTATAAAATCATGACTGGTGTGGAAAAAGTGAATAAGGAAAAGTTATTTACGTATTTCCACAATATAAGAACCAGGGGTCACCAAATGAAATTAATAGGCAGCAGGTTTAAAACAAACAAAGAGAAGTTTTTCTTCACTCAGTGCACAGTCAACCTCTGGAACTCCTTGCCAGAGGATATGGTGAAGGCTAGGACTTTAACAGGGTTCAAAAAAGAGCTAGATAGTTTCATGGAGGTTAGGTCCATCAATGACTATTAGGCAGGATGGGTAGGAATGGGGTCCCTAGCCTCTGTTTCTCTAGAAGATGGGTGACAAGGGAGGAATCACACAAGGATTATCTATTGTATTCCGTCCCTCTGGGGCATCTGGTATTGGCCACTGTCAGCAGACAGAATACTGGGCTGGATGGACCATTGTTCTGACCCCGTATGGCTGTTCTTATGTTGTTATGTTCTTATAGTCTATGAGGAAGTCAGGGAGATGATAAAATCTCTTTTTAACCATTCCTTCCACGCACACCAAAGTGGGGTGGGTTTTTTTATCCCTAGGAAGCAAAATTAAAATGTGGAAGAGGTTGGAATTAATTCAAGATGTAGAAGCTATCTGGAATGTGCATCCCAAGCAAGGAGAAAATATCATAGGGAAGGGTTGCAGATGAAACTGGATTGGCAAACATTTCAAATTGGTTATAACAGGACAGTAGAAAGCCTACAAAAATGGAAGGGATTGATCAAGAATGCAAACTGACTCTTTGAGGTCAGAAAGTGTAGGGAAAAAGTGAGAATTGCCAAAAGCCTAGCTGAGCTGGACCGTGCAAAGAAGATTAAAATCATTTTTGAAACATTCTTTACCAACAGAAATTTAAAAAAAAAAACACAAGGGAAGAAGAGTGCAACTACTATGTACTGTAGGTAATGTGGCAATTGAAGATAACCTTGGGATGACCCGGTGCTTAAATGAATACTTTGCTTCAGTTTTTAATAAGTGTAGTGAAGAACTTGGGGGCAGCAACAGAATTGCTAATGGAAATAACCAAATCTGAGGCGAAAACCAAACTCAAAAACTTAACTAGGCCGAATTAGGACAAGGACACTTTCCACCCAAAAGTATCGAAGGAACTAGCACATAATTGCAAACCAATAGCATTTTTTAATGAATCCATAAATTCAGGGATCTGTGACTGGAGAATTGCAAATAAAAGTTATCTGGGAAACTTTAGTTTGACTGGAGTTGTATGCAAGGATTTAAAACAAATTTTGGGGATGCATTTCTCAGGAAATTTGTGTGTCCATATTAAGAAACATATCCTATTTTATGTAGGTAGTTAACTCTCAGATAACTTTTTGATCTGCAGAAACACAAGGAAAGCTTAGTAGATATAAAAAAAATGAAAAGTTGACCTAAGAATTTATTTAATCTTACTTGCTAAAGTATGTTGAACTGTTGCCTTATATAAAGAGAAGAGTTTTGCTTTATGTAAACTCAGCAAATGGACATTTACACATTCTGCATACATGCTGATGTCCTTGTTTGTAGGCTGCTACCATTTGTCAAGATAATTGTTATTGATGCAGTATGATTACTTATACACGGGGAAAAAAACCTCATTGCATTTTGCCTTTGGGATGATACTTTCTGTGACCGAATACAAACACAGTTTGGATGAAGACAAATAGCATACCTGAGCATAATTTTTTCTCCTTTTCTCTTTTTTGTTAAAATATATCCCTCTGTTAGAAAAGCAGACTAAATTAAAATGAATAATAAGAAATACATCTATATATGATAATGTTGTTGAAAAGGTCAGAGAACAGAAGATAGATTGAATCCCTTGGTTTGTGATAAAAGATTTACTTGCTTTGCATCATCATAAATGTCAGGGCTCATAGAGAAGAATCTAATGTGAGGCAATTTGTCTGGGCTTTTTGATTTTAAACTCACCTTTTACATAAACTTTATCTTCATTTTAAGATATGTAACTTGGCACTGTCCTGATTTCTTCCCAAAGAGAGTACATTAATCCCAATACTAAATGTTTTCCCTTTCAGGATAAAATTGTAATAAAGATAGAAAGTACATTGTGATCAACACCATCTCCAGCTTGGTTGTTCTTTCTCATATTTACTCAACAGAGCCTCACTACAGCACAACTCACTGGGTACAAATTGTCTCTCCATGCCATTTTACTGACTGAGAAGAGTGGTCTGGGTTCCAGAATCTGTTTACTCTTCAGTGTCTCACCTTTAAGGGTTTAGTCTTCTCTTCTTCTGCACATCTGTGTGAAATTTGCCTTACAACAAATCTTAACAAAAAAAGATTTATTAAAAACATGGAAATTGAATTTAAAAAGGAAATAAGTTTGCTTAACATATTTAGATTTATTTTTTTCATAAGATAAAGAAGATAAGGCATTTTCAGTAATAGAGAAAGGTAAATCTCCTGAAATCACTCCTCTTGCTTATCATACTGTTGTCATTGGATATGAAGATCCTTTGACCATGGATGACTCATGACCTCTAGGAGTTTGCCCCCAGACTTCCTTTCATCATGGGTGTGTCAAAAGTACTCCTGATTTACTTTTTTTTTTAATTAAGTATGGTGATTCATAGCATTCTTTTTTATAGGAACTAATTCACCCCCTTTGGCTGAATATACTTGTTATCCAACTTTGTTGAACATACAGAGTTTGGATGTGACCATTATTTTAAATTTATTTTATTAATTTGTCACAATAAAAAGAAATTCTGGACAGACCACATGATCTTATCTCTCTTTTCAAATTAATATATCATGAAAACATGTTTGTGTAACCATGTGCCCTATTTTGAGGATTCTATAGTAATAGTACTCTATCAGTTACAATAATCAGAAAACGATACATTTTTAACTGCTTACTAACACATCCATCATAGTTTGAGCCCAGTTGCAAATATATTTCTTAATAATTCAAGTTGATTATATTCTTTCTCTTTTGTAGTACGCAGAGGTGTAAATGATAGTCATGGCCAGCACTGTTTATCCCTAGCATGAACATAGATAGCAAGAGCTGTTTCTTGCCCCCTACTTGGCTCTTATTAGCAGTAAAATGAACATTTGGGTGAGGCCTACCTCCTATTTTGTTAATATCTGTGTCAAGTATTCTCAGATGTTTCCATAGGATAGACTTTCTCTTACAGAGAGGAATACCACCTTCCCATTGGCACATGCAAGGATCACCTCTTTAGAAACTTTGTCCTACTGTGTAAATTTATGTATGAAGGGGTGGCTGGCTTATGTGATCAACCAAGGGTTCTACCAGTCTTCTGCCAGCTTCAAAAGTTTAAAAATTGATGGCCCTCCCAATCATGATTTTTTACAAAAGATTTTTACTTTGATCTTTTGATTTTTGAACTCCTGCTGTCCATCTTCCCATGCGTGACAAAGAGAAAATCAGTGTTGCCAGCTCTCCCAAAATTATTGAATGCAGTGATTTTGGCCTCTACTTGCATGGACTCTCCCTATCTCATATGGACTTTCCAGCTTCTCTCTAAATCTGAAAATTCTTAATAATTAATTACGTGCGTCCTAACCCCACATTTACCCATTCCTCAGCCCTCACTCCTCTCTCCCAGGCCTGGAGGCGGAAACAGATGCAGTAGGATCCCCTTTTTCCCTTTCTCAAGGCCTGGGGAGGAAGCTCCAGGGGTTCTTCAGCCCCCCTCCATTGTCCCAGTCCTTTTTGCTGGGATGCAAATAGAGGAAGGAGAGAGCAGATTGACCTGATATTGGTAGGAAATGGGAAGGCAGATGTGGAGCTGCCCTGAATTGTTGGACTATTTCCACTCCCTCCTCCTTTCCATCTCTCCTGAGAAAATGGTGTGTTGGTTGGTCCCTCCCCTAGCTGAAAAGTCCTTTTGACTCCTAAGAGGTGGGAGGAGAGCTGTGTGCATGGCAGGCCTGGTTGTCTGCTATTCTTTGGGATGTGAGCACTAGGGAAGCCAGTCAGTCAAAGTGGGAGCTTCTTCATGCTGGTATGGATGAGCATCTTGCATTATCCTGAGACTGGCTGCAGCCCGAGCCAGAATCCCATCTCTTGCAACCAAATTGGAGGAGTGGTTAATACTGATTGTTTCTGCCTGTTGAAGGCCACCGCTGCGTCTCTGGATTAGCAAATCATTCACCATGACATTTAGTCTAATGTCATAAGGTGATGTTGGCCTTTCTATAAAAGGATAGAGAAGAGTTCTTTCCTTGTTATTTACTGGTATTCAGACTTCCTCCTAAGGATGTTAAAATGCGGTTATCAGGCTGATCTGAGCTGTGCCAGCTCTGAAAGCCACCTGTGCTGCAGTTCCATTTAAAATCCAGAGGTGCAGCGATCAGCACAAGTTGGGACTGCTGGGTCCCAGCTCACGCTGAGTCCAGCAGCCCCTGTTCGCGGTGGACAGCCCTCGCTGCCGTGGACAGGGGCTGGTGCCGGAGCAGCCTGTTTGCAGTTGACAAGGCTGGTGGCCACAAAAAGAGGCTGCTCCAGCACTAGCCCCTGTTTGTGGCAGCCAGGGTTGGCTGCGATCAGAGGCTGCTGCAGGAGCAGTCTCTGCCCAAGGCCAGCCCTGGCTGTCACAAAAAGAGGCTGCTTGGCAACACCCAGAGACGGTGCTGTGGGGGGAACCAGCTTTTGAGTAGAGACTGGACTAGTCTCCCCCCCCACACACACACACTTTCTGCCTCTGTCAGAGACAGGTAGCAAGCAGGGATGCCTCAGGGACACAAGCAGTTCCCCACTAGCGTCAGTTTCCACTGCAGCTGCTCCAGCCTTTGAAATGTACAAGAGCCCCATGGAGCTCTTGTACATTTCAAAGAGTGAAGCGGCTGCAGTGGGAACACGGGGGAGCAAGGGACTGCTTCAGTCCCCCCTTGTGTAGTTTTTCTGCTGCGCCCCTCCCCCCAACTCTGAAGATGATGCTGGGGGGAACCTGCTTTTAAGCCGGCTCCCGCTCCCGCTCCCGCTCCCGCTCCCTCCCCTTGCTGCCTCTCTCTGATAGAGGCAGCAAGTGGCAGGGGGAAGCAACTAGCCGAGTCACTACTCAACTATCCAATAAGCTTATGCATATTGGGTAGTCAACTAATCGCTTACATTCCTCCTTCCTCCACTACCCTGTGTTGATTGTTCCATATGATCAGTCTTTATACTCTTCTTATCGGAATCTTTGTCATCAGTGAATCTGAATATCATTATTGCTAATATTATTGTTATTGTTTAATCGTTAATATTCCTTCCCCATCTGTCATCTATCCTTCCCCATCTGTCATCTGTCCTTCCCCTAGAAACGTAATCAATTTTTTTTGCTTCTGACATAGTTTTCTTTCTAAATATCAATTCAGTTGTATTTGTCCTGTTAATCTCCTCCCACTGTACATTATTAGTCCATGAATTTTTATGCTCTTCTGATTTATATATTTAAAATATTTATTATTTTTAATTTTCTGCATGAGTAAGCTTTAGCTTGAGTTACTTTAAAGATGAATGGACAAAGCACTTGACAATATGCTGTAGGGAATAATCTTACTTTGGTAGTGAAAAGGTCTGGGTTGAATGGGTATGTCAGTACATTATTTTAATCTTCTTCTGTAATTTATGGTCCCGTGCATTTCATTGAAATATTGGTTTAAAATGGAAACCTGAACCTAATTACTTTGCTTGCCACTGAATTTCCATTATAGCTATTTTGAAGCATTGGAATAATTTAAAATCTCGATATCTTTATCATTCAGTCTCTCTGAAAAAATAACTATTTAGGAGGAAATAAGTTCAGCAGTTTCCAGATCTGTGTGTTCCTTTGTCCCTGATTTGCTGAACGTTACCATCGAGAATCATAGAAGCAGCAAAACGTCTCTCAGGGTCACTCTAGGAAAATTCAAGATCATTCTATACAATACACAGTGCCCTGCTCAATGTAATTTTAAATTTCTCAAGCATTAGGACTGCCACCATATTTCTACAGTGTAATGGATCTCACTGTAGGGAAGATTTTAATTCTATTTAATTCTTTCTATTGAAAACCTCTAGAAAATAATTCCTTGGACTTTAGTGTTGATGTCTTTCAGATATTTGTAGACTGCTATCAGATCCTGACTTAGCTGCCATTAGCCAAAATATATGTTCATCTTGTTTTAATTCTTTCCTCATGTCAGTCCCTGAAGACTCTTATTTACTACTTTTGCTCAGCTTTTGCTTTGTATTTTTCTAGCACCAGTATGAATGGAATCAAGCATAATAGTCCAGATATGGTTGTGCCCAATCTCATAATAAGGTATTTTACTTCCCCGTTGTATAACATAGTGTTTCTCCATATGGAATCCATAATGCTCTGGTATTTTCAATATTGTATCATATTATGGTATCATAAGGTGATGCCATTGCACACAGTCTTTCAAATTATTTGTTTATATGCCAAGACACAGTTTCAGCTTAAGAAGACATGATACGTATTGGTTTTGATTATGCAAAGATCTGTGTAGACCAATGGCAACTTCAGGAGAGAGAGCAAAGCTGTAGTGAGCTTTGGGAAAGCATTCCCTTGCCTTGGTCACTGAGTAAAGTTAGTTCATGAGGCAGAGTTGCTTTCTGGGAAATGGGCATTGGAGTTGATTTGTCATTGTTGAAAGAAGGAATAGCTGGCTTTGGAATTATGTGTTTGACAATCTCTGCTCTAAGATTGATTAATCATATATAGGGCTAGATGGGATCTCAAGAATTTAAGTCCAGCCTGCTTCATGTAGCAGGACCAGGTAAACTAGAGCATCTTTGACACATGTTTATCCAACCTATTGGATAAGGATGTTAAATATAGATTAATTTACTAGTCGAGTAGTTGATGGATTTTCCATCGACTACTTGACTAGTCGATTGGCACTTCCGCATTCCTCCTGCTGTGGCGTTTCAAAGCTGCAGTGCCGCACTGAGCCTGGGGTCAGCTGTATGGCGCTGCCCCTTTGAAACGCCACCAGAGCATTTCAAAGGGGTAGTGCTGCATGGAGCCACTTTTAAGTACCCCCTTTTCTCTCCCCCTTGGCTGCCTCTATCTGATAGAGGCAGCAAGGGAGGGGGGGAAGCGACTAGTCAACTCGGCTATCCAATAAGCTTTTGCTTGTCGGCTAGTCGACTAGTCCTTATCATCCTTACTATTGGATTTCCAGTCTTAAAAACTTACAATAATGATCATTCCACAACCTCCCTTGGAAGTGAGTCTCAGAACTTAGCTACTCTTAGAGTTAATTTTACCTAATTTACCCTAATACCTAACTTAAATCTCCTTTGCTGCAGATTAAGCTCATTACATCTTCCCTACTTTCAGTAGTTATGGCAACAACTGATCACTGTCCTCTTTATAACATCTCTTAACAGTCTGGTCCCACTCTCCGTTGTCTCTTTTCAATGCTAACTGTGCTCCTTTTTTTCCAGCTTTCCTCATTGGACAGGTTTCCTAAACCTTTTGCGTTTTTTTCTCTCTCTCCTCAGGAATCCCTCCAATCGACATCTTTCCTCAAGTTTGGCATCCAGAATTGGATGCACTGCTCCTCTGAGGCTTCACCAGCTCTTGCTGAGACCTGTAGAGTGAGAGAGTTATCTCCTGGGTCTTAGATATGAATTTCCTGCTAATACGCCTCAGAATATTATACATTTTTACAGCTTTATTATATTGTGCATTTGTATTCAATTTGAGATCCACTATAACCCTGTAAAGAATAGTGGCTTGTTTTATAGAATCTTTTTCCAGCAATCACAGGATTGCTCTTGCTGAGCTTCCTGGGAGAATTCTCCCTGGAACCTTCTTAGAGAGTCCAAGAAAGGTAATTTCCATCTAGATAAGTGGGTGTGGTTTCTTTTATTTTACTTCAAGTCTTCTCAACAAAACCAGATTTAAACCTCCTCAAGTCTGTCATTCATCCCAATGAAATTTTCAACCCATAAGTTTCTGGCCCTTGTCACAGAGCTTTTGTGACAATCCTACAGTTTCTCTTCCATCTCTTTCATTTCTGGGAGCTGTTCCTCCCAGCTTCAGCCTCTGGCAATTAAGGCAGATCCCCTTCTCCATTTTCTGCTCCTCACTTTGAGTGTCAGCCTGGTAAGATGTAGATCTTCCTCAGTTGTGATGCATAAAGTTAATCAGACAAACAGCTGCTGGCCTCTGACCCCAAAGGAGTTGTGTCCCTAATCCCATCACAAACCCCCAAAATCTTTTCAGCAGTACTACCATCTAGCCAGTTACTCCAATTTAAAGTTTTGCATTTTTTTCCTTCCTAAGTGTAGAGTTTTGCTCTTGTCTTGCATTGAATTTTTCGTCTTGTTGATTTCAGACCAATTTTTTATATTGTCAAGGTTATGAATTCTGAAGCTGTGCTCCAAAGTGCCTCCCAATTTGGTGGCATGCACAAAGGTTATAAGCATATTCTAGGCTCCATTATCCCAGGCATTAGTGAAAACATTGAACAGTACCAGACTGAGGTACTGGGTCATCTAAGCTACATTTTCCTAGTTTGCTTATGTGATGGACATGAGATACTGTGGTCATGTCTTCACTAAACAGAAGATGGATGCTGCTGCGATCAATCTTCCAGAGTTCGATTTAGTAAGTCTAGTTAAAACTCATTAAATTAAACTTAGAGGGTGCCCCCATTGGCTCCTGCTTCTGCAAGAAGTAAGGTAAGCTGATGGAAGTGTTGGCTCCTGTCAGCCTCCCCTTGTGGGAATATCAGGAAATTTGAAACAAGGTACAAGTAGAAATTTGAAACAAGGTAATTAACATAGCTGGAGTTGCGTATCTTGATTCGACCTTCCCTTTTAGTGTAGACCTGGCCTGTGTCAAAAACCTTGCTAAAATTAAGATATATCACTGCTATTGCTCTTCTACCCACATCCACTCACCAAGTAACCTTGTCAAACCAAGGAATTCAGCTGATCTGGAATGATTTGTTACTGACAAATCCATGTTGGCTGTTGCTTACAATTCTATTATCCTCTACGTGCTTACAAATTGATTAATATTTAGTTCCATCTTAAAGATAGGCTGATTGGTCTGTAACTTCCTTGGTCTTCTTTGTTCCCATTTTTAAAGATAGGTACTGTGTCTGCTTCCCCCTCCACAAAAAAAAACAAAAAACCCCAAAAACATCTCATCAGTGCTGCATGAGTTCTCAAAGATAATTGCTAACGGTTCTGAAATTGCTTTGGTAGTTCCTTAGCTGCCCTAGGGTACTTTAATCAGGCTGTGCTGATTTGAATATATCTAATTTATCTAAATACTATTTATCCCCTTATTTCCCTGTTTTGGCCTGAGTTCCTTACCCTCTGTTAACATTAATTATTTTGAGTATCTGGTCACTATTAGCCTTTTTAGTGAACACTGAAGCAAAATAGGCATTGAATGACCTCAGAGAGATCATCAGTTTTAGCTCTCCTTCACCACTAAGCAGAGGACCTACACTTTCCTTTGTCTTTTTCTTGTTCCTGCTGTATTTAAAGATCCACTTACTGTTTTCTTTTGTGTCCCTTGTTAAATATAGTTTGTGCCTTAACCTTTCTTATTTTGTCTCTACATTCTTGTTCTATTCTTTTGTACTTAAGCACTAGCAGTGTTTCTCTATCTTTTTTTATAAAGTACCCCTTTAAAAAAAATTTAAGTACTCCCCAACCCCCCCCAATCTAATCCAAAATTAAGTACCCCCAGCCCCTACCTTCCCCCAGAGTCAGGCACCAGACATATGGTAACCCTACCTTTGAAGTGCCCACTGCCACCGCCCAGCCTTGCCTCGATGGCTTGTCTTCAGGGAGCAAGTGGACTGGCAGTGCTGGGCTCACTGTGTGGGGCTGTGTGCTCCCACCTCAGCCCAGTGCCCTCCTAGCATGGCCACTATGCCACTGATGTGGGGGAGGCAGTGGCTTGGAGCAAAACTTATTGTGCTGCTTCATCATCTTTTAGCTCCTCTCCGCAGCATCACAGGGAAGAAGCACTGGGAATAAGTTGTACTGAGCTGCTGGCGGGGGTGGGGGTAATGTGCATCTCCAGGTTCAGCTGCCCTCCTTGCTGGAGCACCCCAGAGAGGCTGCTGGAGAGGAAAGGAACTAGGAGAGGTGGCCATGGAAGTGATTTTTTTTTTCTCCCTGCCCAAACCTGCCCCCCAACTTGGACTGCCCTGGGTCTCATAGGAGCTGCTGCTGCCGCCGCCACACACTTTTCCTACCAACGCTGGGGCGTGTGCACAGAGCAGCTGTTAATGTCTGGGCACGTGGATCCGAACATTCAGTTCGGCAGGCATGTGCCGCCACCCCCTCCCTAACCCCCTTTGCAGGACAAAATCCCGGACATTTTTTGCCAAATTTAACTTGTGTTGATGTACCCCCAAACTTCTCTCACGTACCTCTGGTTGAGAAACACTGCAGTGGTCCATATTTCTACTTCTTATAGGATTCCTTTTTTATTTTGAGTAATTAAAGAGCTCCCGTGGAGCACTATTGGCCTTTTACTATCCTTCTTAGCTTGGGATAGTTTGCAGTTGGGCCTTTAATATTGTCTCTTTGAAAAGCTGCCAGCTCTTTTATCCCTTAGATTCTCTTCCTTATGGGACCTTACCTACCAGTTCTGACTTTGTTAAAGTCTGCTTTAAGTCCATTATCCTTATTCTGCTGCTCTCAGTCCTTCCTTTCTCAAAATCCTGAAATGTATCATTTCATGATCAATTTACCCAAATAATAATGTATAAATAAATATAAATATTTGTCAATAAAACAAGTTACATGTAGAATCTACTCAGACTCTGCATATCACTTTTTACTTTCCCATTAGGAAGCTGAACTGCCAGGTCCTAGACATATGCTACCACATGGCAAAAGGATGAAAATAGAGTTGGAAGCTTCAGGGGGTAGCTGAGTTAGTCTGTACAGGATAAACTTAAAAAACAACAAATGGTCTGGTAGCACTTTATAGACTCACAAAACAAGTAGATGGAATCATGAGTTGGAAGCAGGACACTAGTCTCGGGGAAGGGACAGCACATCACATTGCAAAGTGGTTATGCAGGCACTTAGACTTTGCTCATCACTACAGCAGGAGAGTGCTTTGTAGTCAGTAAGATCACCTGTAGATGTTCTCAGCCTTCTTTCCATTGTTCTCTCTCCCTTCCATTAACTGTTAATAGTTCTTTTTATTTTCCTCCAGATCAAATCATTTGAATGTTCCAAAGTTTATTCTAATTAAGTTATTTTCTAACCTTAGTATCTTTAGCCCTTATATTATTTCTCGGTCTTGACTACTGTTCGCAAGTCTTCCCTTTTGAGCACCCCCTGAATGCTATTTACCTCCTCTACCAGATAAATACTAGATAATTGTTAAATCAGGCCAAACCTAAGAGGAAGCTGTGAAATACTCCAGATGACTTCAGTCTCAGCTCAGTCTGCTGGTGTTTGCTAGGACTCTAGGTATTAGGGGGCTTATTTGTAGATGACTGTTGCAGCCTGTCCTGAGAGTCTCAGTTCGTTTTCATCTGCAGCAATTTCTTGGATAGCCATGTAGAAATGGCTACGAATTTTATTATGGGCCTCACTACAAGCCATGCCTATAATATGAGAAGTCTTAAGCAACCTTAATAGGTAAAATCCTATTTCAGAAGATTCCATGTTCATTGAGCATACCTCATCTGCTGACAGCTCCTTATGTTGACCAGATTGTTCATATACTGTTGCCTCAGCGCAAGTGAGCATGCTCAAGACTGTAGGGGCAAAATCTTGCCACTATCAGAGAGAGGCAGCAAGTGGGGGGAGCAGAATCCGGACTGCTTGAGTTCCCCCGCTTGTCCTGCACTCCTGGTGGCACTTTGCTTTTGAAGTGTACAAGAGCCCTCCTAGCGTTCTTGTACATTTCAAAAAGAGGGAGCGTGGGGACAGTGGGGGACTGCTTGAGTCCCCCACTGGCCATGCTCCCCATGGCGGAGGTGCACTTATCAACTAATCAAATAGCCAATGCAAATTACATCGACTGTTGGATTAGTTGATTAATGTAAATTTAACATCCTTAGTTTATATCAGTAGTTTGTCCATGACTCTATCGCTCTCTGCAATTCAATGTGCTTTGGCCATGGTCTTAGTGAATTGAAAGTCACTATCATCTGACAGCAGTTTGGTGGCTAATATAAAATTAATACCTAGTTTTAGCCACCTGGGGTCTCAGTTTCTTGTGGACAGATAGTCACATCACAAAAGACACTTATCACAAATCTTTCATGAGCACCGTTGTTAGCAGTTCAGAGGCAATTCTATATAGGCGAGCTCTTTTACTATATTAAAAGAGTATGTTAAGTTATATTGGTGACAAAATTAAAGTGCAGTGATCATTTTTTTATACCACATTGTTTTCCCTGGCTGCTGTTCCAGACTGTAAGAAATAGGGGATAGCTCTTGTTTGCCTGAGGATTTTTCTGCGTCAGTCATCTTCAGTGTTTGTTACTCTGCTAGCTAAACAACAAATCATCTAGGTCAGTGTTTCCCAATTTTATTTGGCTACGGAACCCTTTCAAACTCGAAAGAATTTTGCAGAACCCCTAATAAAAGTCTAATATATGGACATCAGCACTGAATAGTGACATCATCGTCCCCACTCTCTGGCTAAGGTGGCATTACACAGGGACACTTATCGTGGCAAACACAAATGAAAATCCTTTTCAATAAAATTAATAAATGCTTAAATATAAATATTTTTTTAAATCATAAAATGTTATTGTAATGGAATTTTCTCACAGAACTCTTATTTTCACTTCGCGGAACCCCAGGGCTCTGCAGAACACCATTTGGGAAACACTGATCTAGGTATCTACCAGTAAAGCTCTATTGCAGAATGGTGGTTCAACTATGGGGTTTCAAAGGCTAGCATTAGCAAAAAATATTCATAGTTTCTGAAACAAAGGAGAATATCCCGTTTATTTTTTACCTATGAGATTTTAGTACAATTTTTTCCAGTAAATTAGTATTACTGCTTGAAATGATATGAAGAGCAGTAATGTATTTTTTTCAAGTACAGTGCTGGAGAGTTTGTGGACTTACTGTTCTGTGGGAAAGATGGTGTCCAATATATAAATGACTGACCACAAAAATAACCATTCACTGCTTTTTTGATGGTGCAAGTGTTGCTAAGAAGCATGCTAGTCTATATTTGTGTCCTTATAGCCAACTACACTATAATAGCCTAGAGATTCTTAAACTGTGGTCCACAAGCTCTGTTCCATTGTTCTGTGGCTAGTTCCCTCTAAAATGTGCACCTGGGTGGCCACATATGAGAGAATGAAGTGCTTCGTGTCCACATAATTAAAGCGCAGTTTATGTGGATTTAGTGCATCAAAAGAAACAATTATCTAACTTTCTCTGTCACATTCAAAAAATTCTAAATAGGACTATTTAGATTGCCCAAAGTAGCTTTTCTGTAATTAAGAAAGAATTTATGCATACTAATCTCTTGCAGCAAATTATTGGATGCTGAAATGTATTGCTCCATTTACATTAATTCCAATAAATTTAAATCTCTGGTACTTTATACCAGATGTCATGATTAACTTGGCATGCCTGTTTAAAATTATCTGTTCTTAAAAAAGGAAATAATTGGCTTTATGAGAACACTTTATTTCATTGAATATAGGAAAGATTTCCTTCTAAATCAGTAGGTAGAGTTGCTATATTGAAAGTTGCTAATGACTGCCCTGGGGGGGAGGGGGGTAGTGGGATAGGGGACCTACTTTGATGTAAAGAAAGATTTCACTCGAGTCAATTAGTGTGCCAGACACCCTCTTTCAGGTTTAAAAGAAGAAGCAGTCAAACCTCTCTTTCTAGTAATGACAGCTGCAAACAATGGATGACAGTGCCCAAGGAGTAGGCTACATAGTGTATCAGAGCTTGGCTGAAAGGATATAGAGTTTCTCTGGTTGCAAAAAGAGGGGCTAGGAGATTAGGTTGCATCCCATGTGTGTTAGAGGCAGAGAAGCCTAGGGATTGAGTGATGAATGTCACTCTGAGAGGAAGCAGAGAAACAGCTTCTTGATTTCAGAGTTTATTGGATTGGCATACTTGAATGGCTTCTGAGCAAGGCAACTCTCTGCTGTTTGGTTCTGCTGTGGTCAAGGAAACAGGACTTAGTGTTTGTTTTTTGTAAATAAACAAGATTACACCAATAACATACTGACTTATATCCTCCTAATGGAAACCATTCTGCATGACTTAAAATTCTGGCTAATCACTAAGACCAAAGGGGCAACATAACATTTTATTGCAAGGCCGAAGTACCCAAGTGGGATCTTTTCCCAGAGTCCTAACTCCTTGTGCCATTTTGGACTATACACAAAATGGAGATATTTCTTAGGATAATCAGCAGGGTGACAGCAGGCAGGACATTAAGGAAGCCCGAAAAGAGATTTCTCAGAGGAGTAGTGCAGTCTCTCAGTCATGTAGTTGTGATATGATACAAATGTTGTTGCATATCAAGGGAGTATCCCCATCTGAGAAAAACAGAAGGCAAAGGGAAATGATGTGAGAAGACCAATATATGTTAATTCCTGACATATTCGGCCAGATGCTAAACTGTTGTAAGTTACAGCTCCATTGATTACAGTAAAGTTACTATTCATTCCTTTTTGGGTTGATACGGTTTTCTTGGCATGTATCATAGTTTGAACAGGTGAATGAGAAAGCATCTTGTGTTCAGGGACCTTTTGTTCCCTGCAAAAGCATGAAAACAATTTTCATTTTTTGCCTATCTTCTCTCTTTTAAATATAGTGATAACAGATTATTTATATCTCTTGAAATTCTATAGCTGCTTAAATACAGATACCTATCTAAAAATCCAAATGTAGGAGAGTTTCATCTCATAATTACTTTTGTGTACCAGAATCAATACTATTCATTTCTTCTTTGTAATACAGCCAAGCCTTGATAAAATCAGTGCATTAGAACAAGAATAGAATTTGTGCTATTATTCACAAATAATATTGCCATATGAAATTTAATCCTTAATGACACATTGTATGAGTTCTTTTTAACGAGTGTTTTTTGTTTTTTAAAGAAAATTTCAACTGTCAGTTATTTTTTCAGAATTTTCAGGTCCTATTACATTAAAATAATATGTGATTAGGAGACAAAGTGCCACTATATAAAACTGTGTGTGTGTGTGTGTGTAGATTAAATGGGAGGCAACATAACTGCTGAGTGTTTAACGCAGTAAATGATTCTAAAGACCATATGAATGACATCACTAGGCAAACAAAACTTCAGTTTTAGTTGCCAGAAACCCCAATAAAAAGGTAAGAAAGCTTTGTAATTGAAGGTATTTCTTGGAAAATTACACTAAATCTGTACCTCAGATCTAAATGGTCTGATTTTTCTGTGGTGTTGACTTCTTGTAAATGGCACTGTCTAAGCCAGTGTGTTCAAAATACCTTTTAAAATATATCTTATATAAACGTGATCTCTTATAGTTTTAGTACAATATTTTCAGAGTAAGGAGCTAATTGAGACATTATTCAGGACAGAAGACAATCAACCAAGACTAGAAGTATAGAGAGGACAAGAATTACAACAGTAGATCACTAGAAATACTTACGTTACAGACACTCTTCAGAGGAGCTATATTTTTTTGTATTATAAAAAGGTGCATATCATCAGCAGGGGTTGTTATTATGTACTCAAGTGGAGTTGAATAAGTATGCACTGCCTTTTTTATCATGAGATGTCCTTATTATAGTAAACTCAACACTCTGAAAAGAAGAAAGCTTTGCTAGAAAATCAGCAAATGTAATTGAAACATTATGTAATCAAGAGGCTATAGCTATAGCTATAGAGCGAAAGCGTCAAGGCTGTTCTTCCCTCTGACACTTGGAGTGCAGAAGGTGGGGGTCCCCAAGATACTTTTTAAAATACTTTTGCCTCTATAGGCTTCTACTTTAAAAACTCCCCAAGGTCACAGATTCCCTTACCTTGGATGGTATACAGCCACCATCTAAGTGCAAAACCCCATTTCTGAACCCAGGAAAACTCATTTGAGAATTTCTTCATGTGGGGTAACTCAAGCTCTCTTATCCTCCCTCAGGAGAGAACGTGAAAACAAACTGTAATGTCTAATAGCTGACCTCTCAGTCTCAGGCACTTGCACTAAGACGCTCCTGCCTTGTAGGATACAGGAATCAGCTCATAGTCTTAAAAAAGGTGATTTTATTAACAAAACAAAGAAGATATATTTTGATAAAGAATATTTGGTTGACAAGTGTTATAGAGCAACAAAATAAAAGATTAATGCACAGAGAATTGCTTCCTTGAGATTTAGTTATAATGTGTAGGGATGGCGCATATGCTCAGCATGGAGTTCACAAAACAGAAATTAAAAAAAAAAAAGCCTGATCGTTTCTAACTACACGTTCCATGTATACTCACATTTGTTATCATAGAATACTAGAACTGGAAGATAACTTGAGAGGTCATTGAGTCCAGTCCCCTGCCCTCACGGCAGGACCAAGCACTGTTCTAGATCAAGTGTGGCCAACCTGAGCCTGAGAGCGAGCCACTGTTTATCAATGTATATTGCCAAAGAGCTACAGTAATTTGTGGGCAGTCCCCATCAGGTGCTTCGTCTCCCATCCCCAGAATCTTTTGCCCATCAGCAGCCCCCCCGCTTCCTTCCCCGTGCCTCCTGCCCACTGCAATCAGCTGTTTCATGGCACTCAGGAGGCTCTGTGGGGAAGGGAGGGAGCAAGGTCTCAATATGCTTGGAGGAGCAGGTGGAGCCAGGAGTTGAGCACTAGAAAGTTGGCACAGCTAGCACCAGCTGCCCCATCAGGAAGGACAGATAAGGGATGCTCTGAAGATAAGGGAGGTGGGGTGGGTTCTAGAATGGCCTAGGGGATAAGGTAGCCTGGGGGATAAGGCATTGACCTGGGGCCCCAGAGTCAGAGCCACATATTAACTTCAGAAGAGCCACAGGTCACTCCAGAGCCACAGGTCGGCTACCCCTGGTCTAGATCATCCCCCTAGGCAATTTATTCCAGCGTTTAACCATCCTGACAGGAAGTTTTTCCCAATGTCCAACCTAAATCTACCTTGCTGCAATTTAAGCCCATTGCTTCTTGTATTCCAAGGCTCCATCCTTTTTAGACATGAATAGGTCTGTACATTCCATGTTCATCTCCGAAGGTTCACTTCATCTCTGTCCCCCACATTTCCTTTCAAAATCACATGAAGAACTGCAGCAGTCACATCTCTTATTTCAATTCAAATCTCACTCTTTCTTCCCATTGGCTTACACTTCCTGGATACCCACTGTTCTGGGTTTAATCTTTTTGTTACTGAATGCTGGGATGTCTAGAAAAGGGTAGAGCCTGTCACATCCATCTGATATTACAGGATTGTTTTTGTTAACTTCAGTGGTTTAAAAAAGTAGGGGAGAGAGAAAGTGAAACCGTAAGTAATAGAATTAATAGAGATGAATAGAATTCATAGTTTCATAACCATTAAGGCAAGGAACAATTTACTGCTAAGATGATGTCAAGGCTCCTTCCTCACTCTGGCACGATGAATGCAGAAGTGGGGGCCCGCAAAAGTACCCCAAAACCTTATCTTTCCAGGCTTTCGTAAAAAAAACTTCCCCCCAAAATCTTAACAACCTAGATTTTGGGGATAAAATCTCCGCTGCCACCATCCCAGTAATGATAAGAAAATCAGGGGAAAGGTCACTTGGGAAATCTCACCCCTAAAGTACAAACCAGGACACACAAATTAACCAATACCAGGTTAATAAAAAGAAAAGAGAAAGAACTTTTATTATCACCACAATATTCCTGTTGCAAGCATAATGACTATATGGAAAAGTAACCAAGTACTATACTCATGGAGGGGAAACCCACCGTGGGCCAGGAGCTTAGTTACAAAGAAGAGCAAAGCCCATTTTTAAATGCACAAACATCAGATCCCATTTCCCAAACCATAAAACAATAAAACCTAACAGATTTATCTAAACTTTACCCTACTTACAGAAGAGTGAAGAGTCTACTCTTGGAGGGAGATATTCTATCTGACTCCTTCAGTAGCTGGAGAGAAACTGACAAAAGAGGGAAAACCCAAAAATTCCTTTGTCCCAGTTTGGAATGCCTACCTACATTCCTATTGGCCAACTCTACCTGGGTTAGGTATAGTTAACCCCTTAGTTCCCAGGCTGCTGGCTAACCGTCATTATCATGACAGATGACAATAAAATTATCTTTAGCGAACATCAAGAGACCATTAAAGGGACTGCCAGTAAAATTTGGTGCTTTCTGCACCATGGCATTCATAGTATTTTCTTTGTTGATAGGAAATCTTTTTTATACTGGAGAAAATTTAACTGCTGCACATGGTAGTAAATCTCAAAATTTTAATAGCGTATATTATCTCTGCATTAGATAAAGGAAAAAAATATAGGTCTAACTTCATGAACTGTTTCTTCATCTTTTCTGTACAAAAAGATTAAGAAAAACACAGTACCCAGTATCGTTATAAGACATACCTTGTGCTTTATTCAGTAACAACAGAGAAACTGCTGTGCCTTTCTTTTTTTTGAGGCAATCTCTATTCAAGTTCTGTATTCTGAAATGTTTGGCTATTTTTGGAAAGTGTTTTTCATTTAGTTCTGATTACTTTTCATGTTTATTCCTTAGAACCTGATTTTCAGAGTTGCTGAGCACTGTTTGTTCCTATTGACTTCAAATGAAGTTTTAGGTGCTCAGTACTTTTGAATCAGCCAAAAGTCCAATTCCAACATGTCATTTAAAAATATACTTGCAAAGTTTGCTAGATTGTAGAGCTTGATTCCCTTAGGTAGGAGAAAATCATTGTTTTATTGGCCATTCCTAAAATCCCCAGTCTTTGATACAGACAAATTTTCTCTAATGCTGACAGACTTAACCGGTTATGTCTGTGATCTTGCTGGTGGTGAGTGTCTGATCACTTTTGGGGAAAACTATCTGTTCCTTTTATACTTCCCCAAAGCTTCAATTCTGTGAGATTTTACATTTCTTTTATTTCTTTCAAATCTATTTCTGCAACATTGTAATATTTATTAATAATAAAATAACAAAGGAGAGAACACTGTGAGACATGAATCCTGAATCAGTGTAAAGAGATTTCATAGAAAAAGAAAAGCACCATTCAAACCAAGACCTCATACTGTTGACCAAGTAGCATGCCATCATACCAAAACTGAATGTTTAATCAATAATGTGGAGCACTTTTTTTTGACAATATGGTGTTTTTATATAATCCAGTAAAATATAAATGAATGAAGCTGCTTTTGACATTGGATTTCTGATACTGAATATTTAAACCCCAACAATGGTTTAGCACAATCATAATGAAAATTAGGCTGTTGAACTGTAATGAAAGACTGAGTCTGCAGACCAGTAGTTAAAATCTAAAACAGATTATAGCAAGAGATATTTTAAAACTGGTGCAGTGTATGTAAAGTTATATCAGGTCTGTTCTGTCACGATTAAAATCAATGGCAAAACTCTCATTGATTTCAGAAGGACCACGATCTGGTCCTTAAGATAAATGTGTCTTTGCTATACTTAAACTATTCAGCAGGGTTTAATTTAAATATATTTTCACAAAATCAGTGGCTATAGTTCTTGTCCAACTACTGTTTTATTAATGTTCAAATGCTTCCTGATAAATTAATGCTAAGTCTTAATAATTTTATATCCTCTTGTGAAGCTATACTCCGAATTCAGATATTGGTATGAGGTGGTGGTGTAGGAATAACATGCTCTGCTGAATCTGCCAGTGCTAGTGCTTTCACTAATTGGATTGGGAATGAGCAATTGACTGAAGTGGTCTCAGTTTTACAATAAGTGAAGTAAGTTTTAGTGAGGAAGACACTCAGCTAGTTAGTTGACAGAATCAGGCAAATACAAAAGGTTTAGATGGATTGCAATAAAAACTGAATTAAAGAAAAGAAGTGCAATCAGCTACCAGGCATCTTAGCAAATCTTTTCAGAAATGAAGGACAAGACTTTTCACTGATCACAGTAAACTGTCCAGAAGGCAACTGAATGCTTCAGTGCCCATTAAATAAGCACTAAAGCATGCTGTTATGTACAATGACTTTACATCTATATATTTATTTTGATTGGAAAACTTCTATTTTTTCTGTAAGAAAAAATCCTAGTTCTCTAAGTGTTAGTCCACCCAATGTGAAGCATGCACTTCGGGTGCTTGAGACCAGAGATTCCTAGCAAATAGTGTCCATTGATTCATGCGTCAAAATGACTGATGATTTTCAGTTCTTTTTTACTAATGTATGGCCAGAGTCAGAAGATTCTTCGTTGTTTTCGTATCCTGCACATTTTTTAACATTATTTTAAAATTGTACTATTAATGTCTGTGTAGTTTTCTCTATCTCAGGGACCCCCTTCCCGTTAGAGAAGACTTGTCGAGAGTCTCAGATTTTAAGAATGACCTGTCCTGTACTAGCTCCTTCTCAATCAGCAACAACCATCAATGTTGCCATTACTGCCTTGCGGAGGCTCATAGCTGTCTTACCTGTCAAGTACAGCATCTGCTGTTCCTTTACTCTCCAAACTCAGGAGAGACAGGAGCTTCTCTTACTGATCCATAGGTTATGTGCTGTGATCCCATTTGTAAACCCCTTTCATGTGCCAGACTTTTTTCAGGGTAGGTCATATAGCCTCACTACATCCCACACCATGAGCTCTGCTCAGCAAGTCCAACTGAGATAGATTTTTGGAAGAGATTTGTACAGTCTTCAGGGAGTAATTCACCGCAGCCAGTATTTGTGATAACAGCCCAAACAGGGTAGCATTTATTAGTCAAGTGGAACACAGCATTGTAAATCCTCAGATTAGCATAGAGAAATAAAGGTTAAGGCATATTCTGTTCTTATCAAGCCACAATTCATTAACCAACTTGTAATGAGGTTCTTTTCAGAAAATGTCCTTTCCCCCTTGATTTCTTTCCTTAGTCAGCTCACAGGAGATAAAACACCCAGCATCTTCCAGAGCCTATACTTCTTCCTCACTTCACACTTTTCAGTCCTTAATTCCAGAGCTAGGTCTCTGCTTAGTTTCTTTTCTGAAAGTATCAATTAATAAACCATTGTTTTCTGCCCCTCAGCTTAATCTGGGTCAGTTTCAGCCAATTCATGAACTACTCTATTCATGCAACCCAGATAGGGAAGTGACACACCAATTATGTCTTAGTCTGCTTTGCCTTCCTCTCCTCCTGGCCTCACTGGATAGCAATGGAAAGTGTGAGGGGAAATTAAGTCTCACATAGGATTCATCAAAATATTACAGAATGGTCCCGCTTTGTCAGTGTCTGCTGAAAAAATACCTTGTGGAAAAGGCTCTGGGACTCTAGTGGGATAACCCCTGCTGTGAGCCTCAGGCTGTGAGCAGCATCCCTCTCACCATGAGCTACAGAGAACAGACCAGAATGGTTAAGCCCACAAAACCATTGCTTCGAGCCTCTTATGAGAGGAAAGAACACTCTCAGACATAACAGATCCTTTCTCACATCTCCTTAAAAAAAGAAAGAAAGATCCCTCCTCAACTTTGTCCCAGTCAGGTGAGTCCGCATGCACAGGTCCTAGAGACTTTGATCTGCCTAAACCTCCTGACCATGAGGATAAGACATGCAAAAATCTGTTTGTCCTGGTTTGAGCTCAAATCTGTTTGTCCTGGTTTGAGCTCAGAAGCCACAAGATTGGCATTGTCAGCACCAACTGGGTACGTCCAGACTTCACCTCTCTGTCAACAGAGAGATGTAGATTAGGCACGTCAAAATTGCTAATGAAGCAGGGATTTAAATATCCCGCGCTTCATTAGCATAAACATGGCTATGCTATCCATTTTTTGAGGAATACAGGATCTTTCGAAAAAGGGTTTATTTTTTGAAAGATCCAGGTCTAGACTGCTGTTTTTTCGAAAAAGCTCCATTTTGGAAAAAAGCGGCGGCCGTGTTTATGCTAATGAAGCGCGGGATATTTAAATCCCTGCTTCATTAGCAATTTTGACGTGCCTAATCTACAATCTCTCTGTTGACAGAGAGGTGTAGTCTAGACGCAGCCACTGTGAGTTCCAGATTGGATTTTACTTCAGTGGCACTGAGTTACTTGATCCTGTTCGGATCCTCCAACTACCATGTGCAGTGCATGCACTACATCTGTTGTCAATTGTCAGGTTGCACTGACAGGCAGGCTGACATTTACATTTTCTTTGGAGGATTTTTTGCCTTAATTTACCCTCAATATGCTCTTCTTTTGGATTCCCTCCTCCTCAGGAACATCCAAATGTGGAAGGGGAACCCAGTTTGGGAAGAACTTCAGCCATGAGTTGGATCCAGTGCTTTTTTTGTGACGGTACGCTCAAGGCATTTCGGCCCCTGGTGCAGCTTTTTTTTTTTTTTTTTTTTTGCTCAACAACTCCCCCCCGGAGTACTGACACTTTTTCTTACGAAAAAAGCACTGATTGGATACATCATTTACTAGTATTGACAGTGGAACCAGAACCTACCTTTCTCATCAGCCTGTTAGCGGGGATGCTACAATTGATTCACATCCTCGTGGGATGGACTAAGGTCCTCACTACTCGGATCTATCACCGGTCGTAATATCAGTAGATTTTAGGCGCAGTCAATAAAAACTGGCAAGTGGTTAAAGTTAAACAACAGGACTATATTGTAGTGCAAATTTAAATAACATACATCGAATAACCATGGAGGGCAGTCCTCCTATGGTTACCCCTAATAATAATTACCAGAGTCCTCGGCGCAAGCAGGACGATGGTGGTGATGCTGGTGACCTCAAGCCTCTGGCTGATGGAGAGCCTCGGGCGAGGAACAACCAGGAGTCCCTCGGTGACAGGGTCGTTGGTCAGGCGACCTCAATCCTTAAGCTAATTTGAAGCCCTTGGAGAGGAACAGCCTGTGCGATCCCTCGAAGCGCTGAGGAAGATTGCGAAGACGGCCGATCTACCTTCCGCAGATGCGTTTGGTCTTCGGTCCTCTTCCCGCTCTTCAGCTGCGGCCGGAGCAGACGATGGACGCTAGACTCTAATAATCCTATCCTATCTAACCTAAAAGAAAACCCTAATCTAATCACTGACGCACCCGTCGAACAGACGCGATGACGGCCGATAAGCGGAACCGCGACGCAGCCTGCCGAACAAGCACGACGACGAAAGCTAAACTACTCTAAAATACTAAACTAGCTAACTAAACCTAACACTACCTAAAAAGAAAGAAACAAAGCCTTCTGCCCTGTTTAATTCTTAAAGACTGTATTAGACCTCACTCATTCTCCTGACCTAGGACTAAGATTAGGACCTCTCTCACTCTCTTACACTATACCTAACCCGACGCACATATACCCGACGCCACCCCAAAAGCGTGGTACAGGCTTTTATAATAAGGGCTCATGAATATTCATAATATTTTACTTCAAATCAATTGGCTCATTCAAAAATGCTAATTTACAATGATTGGCTAAGGAGAATCATAACAAGCGCATACATTATTTTTCAAATTCCAACAGGTAAGTTGGTGGATGTGACATATGTGAGCTACGTGCCAAAACATTTTGTCATTATGGTAGTTTACAATGATTGACAACCTCATTGATTGACATTTGATCTTAATTCATTCTAATGCTCCCCTTTCTGTTTTCTTTACATAGGATGTCCAGATAACGTATGAACTCAGGCTTTACATTTTCCATATTTGCTCTTATTAAAATACAATAATAGTAATAATAATAATCAAGACATTTCATATAACATAAAATTCTGCGTACAAGCCCAATCTGACATCCTATATGATGTCAGCATAGAATGGCTAGTCCAGATAGAGGTTCTAGAATGTCAGGGACTTGGCCTTTAACTAGATATGACTATCTAGGTGACCAATAGTTTCCAGTTATTTGTGGTTCCATCAATCAACCAGTTGATCCATCATATTGGCCTTCTTAGGAGTCCATGGGATCACTATATTAGACATTCCAATGGGCTTTCTTCAACTGGCTCTTTGTTGACCACTTGTTCTGAATTTTGCTGTAGTTTGGCTCTTTGGTTCCAAAAGGTTGCCGCCTCCTGCTCTAAATCTTGATAAATATATTGAACAGAACCAGACTCAGACCTGATCTCTGTAGGACTTCACTTCATGTGTCCTTTCAACTTGTCCATGAACTACTGATAACTAAACTCTGAGAACAGTTTCCAACCAGTTATGCAGCACTACGGTAGCTCCTTCTAGTATGTATCTCCCTGTTTGTTTACAAGAAGTCATGCAAAACAGCATGAAAAGTCTTACTAAAGTCAAGTCATATCATATCTACTGATTCCCCTGTGGAAGAAAACAAGTCCTCACTCTGCATTTGGTAAGCAACAAGTCAGAGACAGTTTATTTCTCGAGCAATTGCAAGGGAAGACTGCAGTCGGACGGGGGGGGGAGGGTGCCCCCCCTTCCTTAGACAGATCTTCAAAATACAAGCGGTAAAAGACAAATATATATATACTCTCCTGTTACATGCATCAAAGACTAACAGTTATCTATTTGTTTATACAGATGCTTCCTTATCTCAAGGTTCCTGCCTAAGTCAGCATTCCATATTTATCTTTTAGAGTGAAACGTCTCTTACAATTCTCGCTCTCGCGTTGTTAGGCCTCAGGTTAGCCTGTCTCTTGCTCTATTCCTGACAACCCTAAGATGGCTGCACACAAATCCCCTTTTTTCCTTTCCCTGCTTCCACACCCCCCATTCACAAGGCAAAACAACTATTTCAGTACATTTGTACACAACAAATATGGGATGGTTTGCTCTTGTGTTTTTAATAATCTCTTAGAAAAAAATGCTAACTCTATTGAACTAGGATTATACCTACCCAATTTTGAGTTTGCTAAAGTTTTCTCTCTCAACATCCACTGACTATTATGATTGTGAAACACTTGGTGAATACTTTTAGGGCTGTTGAAAAACTCTACACAGATAGTATTTAGAACTTCCCACTTAGAAATTCAGGTATTTTCTGTGGGCTGGAGGCTAATATTTGAAAACATGTCCTGGAGATCGAACCACAATCTAGTTTTGGGAAAGCTAAGTATAGGATTTATAGGTTAGAGTTAACATCCTCACTAAGAAGCAAGTTCAGAGGGGTAGCCATGTTTGACAGAGCCAGGTGAGTACCCAGAATCACCTACTACAGGACAGGCCCAACAAGAAAAGTAACAGAATATCACTGATCATCACCTACAGTCCCCAGCAAAAGCCTCTCCAGCACATCATCAAGACTTACAACCTACCTTGAAAGATGTTCCTTCACTTTCACAGACTTTAGGAGGCAGGCTAGGCCTCACTTACCAGTAGCCCCCCCAAACTGAAATATGAGCAACTACATACCACACAACAGAAACAGCCCAGGAATCCGTCCTGGCAACAAATCCCGTTGCCAACTCTGTCTCTTGAGAGACACTATCACCGGACATAATCACATCCACCACATCAGGGGCTCATTCATCTGCATCTCTAGTAATATGATATATGCAATCATGTGCCAACAATGCCCCTCTGCTATCTACATTGGCCAAACTAGACTCTCTTTATGCAAAAGAATAAATGAACACAAATCAGACATCAAGAATGGTAACATTAAAAAACCAGTAGGAGAGCATTTCAATCTCCCTGGATACTTAGTAACAGACTTGAAAGTTGCCACATCTCAGCAAAAAATATACCTGAAAAACAGACTGCAGCGTGAAACTATAGAGCTGGAATTCATATGCAAACTTGACACTATCAGACTGAATACGGACACTATGAGTCTGAATACGGACTAGGAGTGGCTATTCCACTACAAAAAGTATAAACTCATGCATCTGACGAAGTGGGTCTTTACCCACAAAAACAATGCTCCAATAAATCTTTTAGTCTATAAGGTGCCACAGGTCTTCTCGTTGTTCATGCAGATTCAGACTAACACGGCTACGCTTCTGTTATAAAAAGTAATTTTCCCTGTTTTGGTATTCACACCATCTCATCAGCTGTTGGAAGTGGGTCTCATCCACCCTGATTTAATAAACCTTGTTAGCACTCGTCCACTGCATAGTGATGCAGTACACCCACATTTGCATGTGTGATACCTGCCAAATTGAATTTTCCATTTATGCATCTGATAAAGTGGGTTCTAGCCCATGAAAGTTTTATACATTTGTTAGTCCTTAAGTGTAATAAGAAGCAGCAGATAAAGATAGACAAGTTTCAAATCTAGAAATGGGCAAAGGTCTCCCTTCTTCGGCATTAGAAAATATGAGTAAAACCCCTTCCTACTGAACTTAGAGGCATTTCTTCTGTTTCCCCAAGATTTGGAAGTAGGCCCATATGTAGTGACCATTTCTTCTGAAAAGGGATCCCAGAAGAGGGATAGATAAAGGGATAGGAGTAAGAAGCAGCTTCAAAATTGTGGACCACAGTTTGGAAACCTCCAAGTTTGATGGTGAACAACTTCAGTTAAATTCACAGTTGTGAAATAATACGGCTATGATTGCAAATATTTTGGTTATTTTGGTTATTTACTCCTCTTCTTTAATTACAACTGTTTGATTAACCTCTCAATGTGTAACCATGACCCTCACCTCCTTCCATTTTGAAATCTGACTAGATTTTGAGTCTATTTTACATTGAATCTTGTATCACAATGTGTGCTTTTATAATGAAATCATTCTTTACCACCCTAAGCACGTCATATATACCAGAAAGAAGCAGGCAGAAGGCTCTTTAAAATATATTTAAAGTTCTAATTTTCTTCACAAAACCTAATGCAATAAAATAAATTATAGGGAATTTTTAAATGTAATGTTTGTTTCATCAGGAAACAGGCATTTTACATTGAAGTGCTTCAGCCTCTTCCTTCAGTGTCTTTTATAGCAGATGTGCTTAGCTTTGAAATATACATGTCAGCTAGTAAATAGTGTGTTTCTGTTCTATTTTTGGTATATTTAAATCTATATTTTATAACCATCAAGGTCATTTCTACTTATGCTTTGATCTTTAGTCAGTCACAAAAGTTCTGGTAGCAAAGGCAGATTCGCTTCAGCTAAGCAATTAATTAACATTACTGATACCATGATTAAATAATAAAAAAAAGTAGAGAAAACATATTTCAAATATATTTACTGAACTTGTGGGCTAGGTACACACCTTTTCAGCCTCATTAATCAATCAGATGCCTTCTTTATCTATTTACTTTAATAAATCAGAGTATTTCCATGTGTACACTAATGATATATATTGGGGATGTTAATTAATGTGTATTTGTGTAAATGCTGGATTTTTTAGTGGTTACATGCTTACATCATGGGGAAGGAGGGAGCTGTGCTCACAGAAAGCCAGCTTCCTCCCTCTTTGATAGAGGCAGCAGCACAGGGGCAGCAAGGGATAGCTTTAAAGCTGGCTCCCCGGGCGTGTGAGCTTGCAGTGTTTCTGCCCTCACACACTTCTGCCTCTGATAGAGGCAGCAGCACAGGAGGAGGAGGCAAGCGGCTAACCGCAGGAACTGAGCTGGTATGTGCAGGGAACTGGCTTGAAAGCCAGCTTCCCCCGTGTACTGGTTCTCGTCTGCCCCCCTCATGCTCTGCGCTGGTGCCTCTCTATCAGAGGCAGCAGCACAGAGGAAGGAGATAGGCAGCTCTATGGGAGGCGGTGCTTGTGAGGAGCTGGCTTTTCCCCCAGCATTAGTTCCCGCATGGCCCCCCACGCTGTTGCTTCTGCTCCCCACAGCCACCAGCTCCTTTCTCCTCTCCCCCTTGCTCTTCTGGTATCGAGGCAGCAAGTGGGGGTGCATGTAGTCATTAGGATTAACCGATAAGCCCAGGCTTATCAGTTAATTGTGTAAATGACTACATGCTCACATTCATCTCTACTGTAACATGAATACATTGCATGGAAAGAATTAAAGATTGTAAGTATCTGTGCTCTACTAATAAACAGATGGACCAGAAAGGATAGCATGAATCTGTAAGGCACTGTGAGTGGGATTCACAAGAAACTTAGGCACATAAGTCCCACATTTGAAACTTTCTGTCTTCACATACCCCCACTCAGCTTCAGCATGACTCCACAGGTCTCTAAACTCCCTGAGTGCCAGAGGATACATCTACGTTGTGTTTTAAAAACTGTGGGAGTGAGTCCCATAGCCCTGGTATACATACTTGGGCTCACAGGGCTTGCTATGTAGCTCTGAAAATAACAGTGTAGCTATTTGGACATAGGCTTGGAAGCCTGTGGCAGAGGATGGGTTTTCAGAATCTGAGCTTAGTGCCAAGCCACAACTTCTGTGCTGCTGTTTCAGCTCTGTAACACGAGCCCAATTCTCTAGAGCCAAGCTTTAAGATTTGCCACTGCAAATTTTAAAAATATAGTGTACCATAGTTTCTGTTGTTAAGTAACAAAAGTGTGTACATCAGTGTCTGGACATATACACAGCCACCTTAGTCCAGACACTGCCCAGCAGCTTAATACCTAGTTCATGAGTAAACCTCAGCAGGTTTCACAAACTAGGCATTCTTCTACCTGTCTTGCTTTCAGGACCTGATCCAGTGGGCATGCTCAAAGCATACCTAAACCCACACATAACAATCAGAGGAGGTTTTATCACTTCCCTTGTACCCTTTGGTCCAGTGGTTATAACACTCACCCAGTATGTGGGAGATCTGCTTCCATTCCCATGTTTGCCTGATGTGGAATAAGGATTTAAACTTGGGTCTCACCCTCCCAGGTAGCTCTAACCAATGGGTATTCAGGGCCAGGTCTCTATTTCTGTCATGTCAAAGCTGTTCTGTTCTCTATTAACAATTACACATTCATGGAGCAGAGTAATTAGAACCTCCCCAGGACTCCTAACTCCCCAGTCATTGCTTCACTATGGCATTCTTACTTTCCAGCCCAAATTATATTTGAGTGTTGATACACAGTGGAGTGGCTTCAGCTGTATAGATTAGGGGAGCCTAAATGTGCTATGAACAAACTGTCAGGAATTCAGAAAAAAGCAACAAAATTTCATGAATTATCTAACTTAAATTGGATGGCATGAATACAAAGGATGCAGATTAATTGTGGTGGTCCAATGGGATACCGCAAAAAGCACTGTGATGAAAGTAAGGAAAGGAAAATTGCAAAGCTATTCAAATGTCAAGGAATAAAGTCTGAAAATACCAACAATGGCAAAAAACGCAGTGAAACTATGTGAATCTTCCCAGTTGGTGAAGAATAAAGGCCTGATGCAATAGCCACTAAATCAGTGTCCAGGTTCCCATAGACTTCAGTGGTCATTGAATCAGGCCCTAAGAAATCCTGGAAAAAAAGAACTTCAATGTTCACATTCAAATACCGGGGGGAAAAAAGACAACTGAATTGGTACTAAAATTACCAAAGAACATCAGAGTCACAAGTGCCAGAATTACAAACTAACCATTCAATCACATACCTCCTTTGTACGCATTCAGGCAACAGAGACACCACCACTCCTGAGGAAAAAAAGAAGGAGGGGTGTAAAATTTCAAAGCTATTCAGTTGAAAAACTTTGAAAGAACAACCATAATTTTTTTTAGTGTTACAAACAACCTCCACTTCCAAGATGTTCATAACCGAGGATCAACTGTGCTATGAAAGTCAGTCACTATTGCAACAGTCGGTTGGATCGGTTTGACAAAATCCTAATACCTCATTTAAAGGAATCTGTACAAAACTACAAAATTTAGCAGAACTCTAGGTCAACTAAACTCTCATAATTTATCAAAATAGCAAAGGGAGGAAAAATAAAATTAATCTATAACCTGTAAAAAGATTAAGTATTAAATAAAAAGCACCTACATAAACAATCTTTCCTTTCAGATCTAAATCTCAAACATTCCCTGCTGAAGTATATTGATGGGTTGTGTGTGCATCAGGTGAAGATTACATAAACTTGCCTTAATGAGAGAGGTGTTTTTATGTTCATATTTTATAACTTCCCTCACTGTTCTAATTAGTGCAGGTCACTTTACAATTTGATCTTGTGTATATGCTGTCCTTCTGATTTTGGTGTCATCCACAATTCTAGGCAAGATCAAATTTACCCCCGCAGAAATGCATGACAAAGAAAGACATGAAGTAGCCAAGCAGAAAAAGTGAGTAAGTATAGGTAGTTCTGGACTGGGAACATCATTTTTATATACTGACAGATGATCCATCATTGTGCCAAAATAAGCTCAGCAGAGTGTTTTCAGACTTTCTGCAGATCACAACTGGAAAACCACTGTAATAAACCAGAAATGATCTGGTTGTGGATATAATACAGAAATCACCTTGTTTATGTTATCCATAAACCTACTTGTGGATTATATGAAACAATGAGTGTAATATTACACCTCAGTATTTCAGTTTATGTATATTTAAACATAAAATTAATTTAAAAGAATGCAGATGACTGAGGTATATCACTTTACAATGAGATCCAGTGCTGGGCAAGATTTTAACAGCTTTGGTTTATTTTATAAGAATTTTTATAGCATATATTACTGAAATATCTGATTTTGGGATAAGAAGGAAGCAGTCTCAGTCTTTGATTAAATTTTCATAAGTTAAACCACAGTGCATACATGGAAGACAGGAGAGATTCCAGAAGACAGGACAAGGGCAAATGTAGGGTCCATCTATAAAAAGGGAAATAACACCCCAGAAAACTATAGACCAGTCAGTTTAACTACAGTGCCATGAAAGATAATGGAGCAGGTAATTCAGGAATTAATCTGCAAACATCTGGAAGAAAATAAGTTAATAGGTAACAACAGCCAGCATGGATTTGTAAAAAACAAATGATGCCAAACCAATCTGATAGCTTTCTTTGATCGGATATCAAGCCTTGTAGATAAGGGAGAAGTGGTGGATATGGTATATACCTAGACTTTAGTAAAGCATTTGACATGATCTTGCATGACCAACTTATCAGTAAACAAGGGAAATAAAACCTAGAGGGGGCTTCTATAAGGTGGGTGCATAACTGGCTGGATAACCGTTCTCAGAGAGTAGTTAACGGTTCACAGTCATGCTGGAAGGGCATAACAAGTGGGTCTGTTTTGGGACTAGTTCTGTTCAATATCTTCATCAACAATTTAGATGACTGCATAGAGAGTACGCTTATTAAGTTTGCAGATGATACCAAGCTGGGAGGGGCTGCAACTGCTTTGGAGAATAGGGTCATAATTCAAAATGATCTGGAAAACTGGAGAAAGGGTCTGAGGTAAATAGGATGAAGTTTAATAAAGACAAATGCAAAGTACACCACTTAGGAAGGAACAATCAGTTTCACACATACGGAATGGGAAGTGATTGTCAAGGAAGGAATACTGCTGAAAGAGATTTAGGGGTTATAGTGGGTGACAAGTTAAACATGAGTCAACAGTGTGACACTGTTGCAAAACAAGCAAACATGATTCTGGGATGTATTAACAGGAGTGTTGTGAGCAAGACGTGAGAAGTCATTCTTCCGCTCTACTCTGCACTGGTTAGGCCTCAGTTGGAGTGTTGTGTCCAGTTCTGGGCACCACATTTCAGGAAAGATGTGGAGAAATTGGAGAAGGTCCGGAGAAGAGCAACAAAAATGATTAAAGGTCTAGAAAACATGAGCTATGAGGGAAGGCTGAAGGAATTGGGCTTGTTTGGTTTGGAAAAGAGAAGACTGAGAGGGTACATGATAGTGGTTTTCAAGTATCTAAAAGAGTGTCACAGGGAGAAGGGGGGGAATTATTCTCCTTGGCCTCTGAGGATAGGACAAGAAGCAATGGGCTTAAACTGCAGCAAGCAAGGTTTAGGTTGGACATTAGGAAAAGCTTCCAAACTGTCAGGGTGGTTAAATACTGGAAGTATTCCAAACTGTCAGGGTGGTTACTAATACTGCTTAGGAAGGTGGTGGAATCTCCATCACTGGAGACATTTAAAAGCAGGTTAGACAGACATCTATCAGGGATGATCAAGACAGTGCTTGATCCTTCCATGAGGGCAGGGGACTGGACTTGATGATTTCTCAAGGTCCCTTCCAGTTCTAGTATTCTGTGAATCTATGATTCTATCTTGCACATAATTTTGAAAAGAAATGAGTTTAGGGTATTCAGACCTTTTTGGCATTGTGTAGGAAACAAGTGACAGACTTAAAAGTATAAATTCCAGACATACAGACAAATGGATTGAAAAACTATGCCTATCTGGGCTCTACTCCAATTCTTCTAATAGTGATACATTTTTTTAAAGCAGCTTTACTCAACAGAAGTGATAATTCTAGCAAATTTACTGCTATGACATATTTTTCTAGTTGAAGTTTTTGATAAAAAATAAACATGTGTTTTCTTAGTTTTAAAATGGGGAAACTAACTTCTGTTATAGGAAGTTACTATGATGAAAAAACACAACTGAGATATTTAAATTTGGTTTGGTTGGTTGGTTTGCTCCAGAGGTCAGTGCCAAAGTTAGTGTAAGAGCTGCAATAGCTCCATTTGCCCCTCCCCCAGACAATTCTCAATTGGCCACTTAACTGGAGGCAACACAGAGCAGCCTTAATGAAACACATCTTGAAAAGCCATTTATTTCCAGACAGTTGTAGCTCAGGAATCACAAGGCAAACTTTTGTTCACTTCTCCACCAATGTGCCTGAACTATGACCTGGAGGCCTCTTTTAATCATAGAAGTATAGTTCAGTGCCTGTAGTCCAATCAGTCCTTGACCTCTCCATGATCTCTCTCTCATGTACTACCAATCAGATGTCATGATTTTACTCGTCTTTAATAACCTACTATGGAATCAAAATCCGGTTCTATATGCTATTTCCAATTCCCTTTGTGTCCTATGTATTTAATTTTCTATCAAATAGAAATACATGTATTCAGCTAGACCAGATCTTATCTTTTTCACCTGCTGAGTGCATAGATGCTAGTACTGAGAGTGCTGCTGCACCTACCCCCCCTGCCTCCCCCACACACACCCCTCCCAGCTTGAAGTGGTTTCCATCATGCACAGGAGTTTGCTGTTTGGTTCAGTGACTCTCCAGCACTCCCACTATACATATTGTTCACCCTCCAAATTTCCTGGCAATTTAGTACAAGTGATTTTCTTGGCAACAATATTTATGTTAAATATTTTAAATAGTTTCCTGCTGTGATGAGCAAAATGAAAAAGCTGTAGAATTTGCTCTACTTTAAATTCCAATTTTGAGGTATGCCTTTATTATAATTTTGTAAATCATATATTTGCTTGTAGACACTTTTCCTTGGAGTGAATATAATAATTTGATTTTATCATTTTAATGCTGGGTTTTGATATTGTTTTTCTCATGGTGCTATTTCCTGCAGTATTCATCATCTCTCTTGAGTCTGTCTGTATTACATTGCTGTTAAGTGCAAGGACAACTGTACAGAATAAGTGCCTTTACTCTCTTTTCTGCTTTCACAGAAATTTTTGCAGTGTAACCAGACTGACTTTTCTTTGGACTCACTTCTAAACGTTGTCAATGTTTAACTTACACGTCTAATTACCTATGAGTGACTTAGTTTATACTCTTCCCTTTCATTGTTTAGTTAGCAAAATTAATTATTGTATTGAATATTATGTGTGTGTAATATGCATGTATAGCACTCCTTGATGGGAAATATACCTCTCAACAGTGGCCATTCTAAGTATATGATTTACATACATTACATGTCACACACATTTACTTTTAAAATGCACAAATCATTAGGCATGGAATTTTGCATATATGTGTTCCAGCTACAATAAGCTGAATAGAATAGTTCTAGAATTATGTTTTACTTACTCAATTTGACAGAGATGAATAGTGAAAAACCATAAATGACAAGGTCGCAAATACCTTCTGGATTATCTCCTTTGTTTCCCTTTACTCCTACAATATGATCTCTGGTTTAAACCTATTTTTCCTCCAGTTTAATTGTAAATATTTGTAATTGATTATTTCTCGTTGTGTAATATTCCATAATGTAAGAAATGACATTTTCTAATTTCAAGCAAATACTCATCATCATCCCATTCTTAATCACTTTAAATAATTCCTTCCTCCTTTCCCTTCCTCACAACTATTTGTACCTCCTTATTTTCCTGACTTTCTTTTTTCTGCACTGTATTTATTCATTTCCCTGACTCTCTCTTTATAGGCTGTTCTCCAGTCCTTTTGTCTGTCAACTTTATTCCTGTTGTAAATTGATCTCTCAGTAATTTGTTGTGAGACATCAAAGACTGTGTGCATTGGGAAACAGTAACTGAACAGTAGCTAAAGTAGACTCTTCAGTCAAAGTTGTACAATACAACACAAGTATGGGGAAATAAGTGTGTTGGCCCCTGTGATTATTGTGGAATTGATTGCACACAGATGTAGGAATACAAGGGGAAGTAAGAGCCCCTCTTACAAAGTCAAAGTCAGTCTGGGCAGAGGGGTGGATCCTTGGCTGCTTCTCCTGGGGATAAGACAGCATAGCTCAACCATTCTGAAGCGGCAAAGGGGAAGTGAGGACAATAGGAAATTACCACCTCCTTTGAGCAAGGGGACAAAAGCAGGAAATAATGCCTCACATATTTTCTCTCCGCACTGATGCAGTGTATCAATATAATGTCTCATAGAAATGAAAGCAAAAATTAGCTGTTCAAAAGGTGTGTATCAGGATTTTGTGTGAATAGTATGTCAGCAACTGCAGAGAGGAGAATGAACTGAGCCTGTGAAACTGATTTATTTGTAGTTAACATCAAAGGGCACTATCCTGCAGTTAAAATGTGCTGAAAAATTACCTCCAACCGTTATGTTAGCAGATGATCAAGAAAAGTTTGTTCTTAAATTCTCTTATGGGAATTCATCTATATTGTAATATGGGAGGGAATACAGATTAAATTATATACTATACCCCAATGGTAAAGTGCCTTTCATGCTCTGTGACAGCAATGTCCTTTTGGAACATGGTCTTTTCTTAAAGAAGAACCTAAATGGTTTTTAACAAAAATATTCAAGATCCAAAGTTCTTCTAAGGACAACCTGTTTCTCTTACTCCCCATTATCCCCTTTCCTGCTCTCCTGCCATGCCAGAATCATTCCCCAGCTGTGTGGGATGAGGATGTGAAGCAGTTATGCAGAAGGACCTTGCAGTCCCTTGTGCTATGGAGATTGCTTTTGTGATCACATGTTTTTGAGGGCATACGAGGAAAAGTTGTAGTTATATAGCTACGAAGTTTTGTCTAGCTTGCCAGCTCCATGTGGGAGATCTCATACAAAGTAGACAATGAGTTAATTTGTATAACTGAAACTGATTTGCATATCACTAAAGTTCTACTTTTAAAATTATGTGGGTTTTAGTGCTGATGAAAGGCAGGAATGGAGCAAGGAAGAATGGAATTCCACATCCACAAGTTTTTTATTCACTTGAGCTGTCCCTTCAGCTCCTGGAAACCTCTGGCTTGTAAGCCCTCTTTGTAAATTAATCAGCATGCACAATCCACCATACCGCTATCAAGTGTCTTCTTTATTACTGTTTATGCTTCCAGGACATCACAACATAGCAACAGTTCTGTGGAGCCCCACTTCTTGTTCCCAGACTCGGTCTTATATATTGTTTGGTTTCTTCTCAGAGCTATCCAACTTGTGAGCTAATTAGACTCCCTACACATGTAAGTGATCCCATCTATCCTTCCAGGATGAACCCAGGCTGCGTAAGTCCCTGCTACCTAAGGACACCTATTGTCTTTAGTGCTAAGTGACCAGGGTGCTGGCTTCCAAAGGGTTCAATTTATAGGTACTAGCAGCACCTGGTTGTATCTCCTTGCAGCCTGTTTACTTGGGCTTTGTGCAGTTGATGCAGATTTTCCTATAATATGTAAATTTTAAGTGCCTGATTTTGAGTCTTAACATCTTAGTATATGGGTACTTCCTTGTGCACAATTAGTATCATTTAAGGTTTGATGTGTTTGCAAATAAATAAAGCACTACTGAAATTGTACAAATTATTTTGTTTTGTTTTACCCAAGAAACTACATGGTTGTTAGTGCTGTTTAATTTAAAGATTTTTCCAGAAATTGTAGGTTCTGATAATACGCTTACATAAGTGTGAGAATAAACAATTATTGTCTGTGTAAGGCATCATAGGGGGGCAGTTACTTATAATCCAATTTACTTTATAATACTGACCAAAATTGCAATTTAATTTTGTGAAGATGATCTATTTACAAAGTATCCTACTTGCATTGAACTAAATATGTAAATGTTAGTATTGGGTTTTTTTGCAGTGTTAGGAATTCTTATCCTAAGTAACAGTATCAGAGGAGTAGCTGTTTTTAAGTAAAAGTAATTATCCTTTTCAGATCTTTATATGAGAGACAGACAACAGTCTATTTAAATATGCATTCATGATCATGAGCTTTATGAAAAGTAAAATGAATTAATGAACCTTCCAAAAATGAAAATGGTTCCTGGGGCATACTTGATTTCACTACTGGATCTATAGTAAATAAATAGGAGCACAATCCTACAGTACAAACATATTTCACCATTACAAAGTTTCATGAAAAATCAAGGGGAAGAAAGTCCTTTTAGCTTAATTTGTTCATCCTTATGCCAACAAAGGTCATTCTTTATAATATATTCTTGGGTTCTTTGTCCAGTTTTATTTTTTAAATTACTTAAGAAAGTACTTCTGCCTTTTTTCTTGGGAGACTTTTCCATACTCTAATAGACAATCAGCTGTTATTTCCCTATGCTCAATTTAGTCCCATTAGCCCTATTTATATATAGTCAATTCTTTCTGCTCCTTAATCATTACTGTTTTCTTTTGAATTCCCTTTCTGTCAGCATGACTGCTTTCCAAGTTTTCCCCTCCCATTACATGTTTGCATTTTGGCTTATTTTTCTACAGAAATGTTGGTTTGTGTTTTTCAGGTTGAATCTCATTTTATTGTTTCTTCCCCATTCTGCCTCCCTTGATTCCTTTGTGGTGGTACTACTTTTCCCTCAGTGGTGTTTGCAGCATCTCTTAATTTGGATATTTTGGTATCAGCTGTTAAAAACATTAATATGCTATTTACCTCTTCCTCAGGACCATTAATGAAAATATGCCTAAAACACCTTCAGAACATCTCCCCCCAATTCAGTACTTTGCTATTTATCACTGCCTTTTGAATGAGCCTTAAACCTCTTTTCAAACCCAGTACCTAGAGCCACGCCTTTTTAATTAATTTTTCTAGAGGGATTTTACGAGGCATTGTCAAATGCTTTACGAAAGTTTAGATGTTTATTGTATCACCTTTGCCTGCAGCAAAATAGCATCATGTTTGTCTGTAACCAGAGTGTGCTTGGTTAAAAGGAATGTCGTGTGGCAACATCACAGTGCCACTGCCATCCAAACCAAGGATTTGTCTTAGTTTCATAGTAATGGCTCAGTTCTTATCGTTGCATAGTGCTAAACTCAGGGAATAGTTTCCGGTCTCCTAATCAATTGTGTCATGAAATCTCGGGGGCATTTTAAATCTCAAGCAAGCAAGATTTAATTGTGCACCAGTGAACACAAGCTTCAATAGAGACATGGACAATACTGGCAAATCATAATTATATCATGTATTAAATTGTGGCGTTTTCAAAGAAAAGAGGGCCTGGTGATAGATGAGTGTGGAGAGACTGGTGGGATTATAATAGGAAGGGAAATGCAGACTGGAATGCCAGTAATTTATAAATGGAGGACTCAGAAGGTCACACATCTGTACCTTTAGCCCTTCCTAACTGCAAAATCATCTTATATTCACACTTTGCATGTGACTCCAGCCCAGATTCTCAATTCTCTTGCAGTCTCATCACATCAATTATAACAATTAAAAAAAAAAAACCCAATTGATCCTGATTCTCAATTGTCAGACCATCCATAGCTTCCCTCTTCGACTTGCTGTGACCAAAAATAT
This sequence comes from Pelochelys cantorii, assembly GCA_032595735.1. Taxonomy (NCBI): domain Eukaryota; kingdom Metazoa; phylum Chordata; order Testudines; family Trionychidae; genus Pelochelys; species Pelochelys cantorii. The sequence continues at coordinate 68,581,897 of CM064330.1, forward strand.
TTAAAACATTCTGTGGCTTCACGTTTTCCAATGACAATAGAGTTTTGCTAATTCCCATTAATGACTGGGAGACTCATTGTAGATTTGCAAGTAAATAAACTAACAAAAATCAAAGATACTGCATCTCAAAACTAGGGTTGTGAAAGTGTAAACGTGTACACTGTTAACTGATGAGCTAATGTGTAAGAGGCATCGGGGGGAGCCCAGGGAGCTGCCTGTAGCTTGCCCCATATATAAACATGTAACCGCTGAAATTTTCAGCAGTTACACATTTACTTAAATAAATGCATTTTAACATCGCTACTCAAAATACATTTGTCCAGTTGTTTTATAGGTGCATTGTGATGGTACAGAAAATCTTACTAGTTTTACCAACAGTAAATAGATATGGTAATTACACTCTCTTCAGTATCCTTTTATAATTCCCTATCCAGTACTTATCACAAGAAATACCTTGACTAGTGAGCTTAGCTAACTGCAGATCTTGTTTAGTTTTTCAAGGAAATAGGCAAATTTTTCATCACCCTCACTGCAGTTTAGCTTTCATTAGTAATATTGCATGACTTCTATACATTGCTCTAGTAGCTTCCAGGTATTGAAGTCGGATTGACTGAGCAATAGTTTCCCACCTTCTCTTTTTCCCCTTTTTTAAAAGATGGGCACTACATTAGTTTTTTTCCAGTCTTTCGAGACCTGCCCTATCATTCATAAGTTGGTAAATATTATTGCTGGTGATGCCAAGATTTCTATAGCTAATTCCTTTAGTACCCTCAGGTGAATGGCATCTGGCCCTGGTGATTTTAGTTCATTCCAATTGGTCAGAAGATCTCTGACATCTTTACTTTTCCCAATCTGCAGCCCTTCGCCCTTTATTGTCTATGGTAACTTTGCTATTTATCTGGTCATGTTATTTTTTGTGAAAAGACTGAAGCACAGTAGGTATTGAGCAGCTCTACCTTTCTATCATCTTTTTTTACCAGCTCACAACCTTTATTAAGCTGAGGAGCCAAACTGTGCTTGATCTTTCTTCTTGTCTGACACATCTGAAGACCCCGTTTCTGTTGTGTCTAACATTTCTTGTCAGCTGTAACTCATTCTTTGCCTTAGCTTTATTTGGCTTTTCTCCCTACACTTTCATACCATTTCTATATGTGGACATGTATACATCTGCGAACAGAGGAGAAGCATACAGAGGGAGATTACCTAGGAAGAAGAACCCACACAAGGTTTTGCCTTTCGGGCTTCTGCAGTAAATAGAACATTTGAAGAGGCTCTTGATACAAGATAGAAAATATGGATATTGAGGGATCAGCTGTTATGACCTGCATAGGATGTGCCATGTTTTGTTTTTCTCCCTGAGGGAAGAAGTGAGTTTTTCTGTACAAAGTGCAAGCTGGTCTCCATACTGGAATAAAAGAGTCGAGGACTAGAGTCCCAAATAAATGACCCTGCATTGCATCAGAGAAAATGGAAACTTCCTAGATAGATGTTAGGGTTTGGTATTGTGGGCACAGAATGCCAAAGAATCAGAGGGTCATGTATTCATGGGAGACTAAGGAATAAGAAAGAAAGTTAGCAGCATGCATCCTACAGGACGAGGAGAACTAAAATACCAACAATGAAGATAGAGGTAAGGAATTACTTTCAGGCTCTCTGCACAAATACTGCTTCTGAGAATTCCCTGGAAGAGTCTACTGAGGGAAGGGCATGGGGTGAATTGACTTAGGGATGGGGGTTCCATGGCCACCCCTATCAAGAAAAGAAGGGTGGTGGTAGGTGGGGACTCCCTCCTAAGGGAAGCAGTTGCATCCATACGCTGTCTGGTGTGGGAATCCTGAAAAGTGTGCAATTTGCCTGATGCTAGAATTCAGATGTGACTGAGAGTCTGCTGAGAAGTAAGGCGAGATTATCAGATGTACTGATTAATAAGGTGAATTTGTTCTGTAGCCCCTTACCTGATTTTTGTTGATGCAATTTTGATCTGGCCTATGTTATATCCCAGTCATCCCTATTTTTTTCTTATTAATAACTGATTAAAACAAATGACTAATTCAGTCCTTTTACAATTGTTCATTTTGTCTTTGTTTATTGTCTTACTTTCTCTCCAGCATTTTATTTCCATGAGATATTTGTAAAAATTCTTAGTCTACATAATCCCTTTTGCTAGCCATTAGTTCTTTCTGCTTCTTTACTGTCCTTATCTTTTTGGCTGCAGGCTTTGACTGACCTGAATTATTTCTCTGTTTTCAACACAGGTACTTTTTCCCCTCTCATCATTAAACAGTCCTTCATAAGGCCACTCTGGTCACATCTTATTTCTTGCATTTTTTCTGTAGTCTATCACACCTTAATTACAGTGAATTTTCAGAATTTTGTAGTCTGTTACACTCAAAAGATTTAAAAGCTTTGTCTTTTTGTATCTTACCCTACATAGGCTGTCTTGAAATCTAGCATCCATTCACTGATGTGTCTGATGAATCCATGGTCATTAGCTCCAACTCTCCCTGTTATCCTATCATTCTTCATCAGTACCTCTCCAGTGGTAGAAACAGAGGTAGATTTAGAATGATTGATTTCCTTTCTTTTTAAATTCTTCTTTTCTTGGATCAGGAAACTGTCTACCATGTTCAACTCAGGAAACTCTTTGATACTCTCCTGAGAACAAGTGCACTCATGCAGCTTCAAACTACAGTACATTGTCCAGGAATATTTTAAATTGCCATCCTTCCATTTCTTCATGATTTTCTATCCTTCCTAACCCTCAGCATGAATATTTTAGTTGTCAGCCAACTTCTACTAAATGTGTTATGCCATTATATTAAACTATCCATCATGCAGTGACTTTTTATCATCCTGCTTTTGTTGTATAAGCTCCTTGTTTTGTACACTACACCATAGCTGTAATATCCCTTGATGAATTCACAAACCCTTCAGAATAGTAATTCCTCTTTTGTAGAACATCTCAATTGTAAAAGATGTTTTAATTATACAAAAACTCAATTTCTAAAATGATGTTTAGATATAAATTTGTCATTTTTAGCCTTGCCTGAGTCCTCAAGCTTTTTTTGGTTTGATTCTTGTCTAAAAATTAAGGCATGATCCCTTAGGGGCCTGACAGATTGTCCCTTCCTATATAATGAAAATAGAGATTCCCTCTTACCACTTTAAAAGTTCTATAAATTTATAGCCAATGTCCAGTCTACCGGCATGGAAATTCAGCTAAATTACTTTGTGTTACATTGCAATGTTCTGTGGATTCAGAGTTCTAGTATAACCCTTCTTTACTCAACCTGGCCAAAGCATCTCGTTCACACAAATTCCTTACCAGTCTGGCTGGAAAGCACAGAAGTAGGGAGGAAGAGCTGACCAAACATCACACCTCTCTTGCTGTAAGTGGAAAACAGCTGCTCTTTGGCAAAAGTATGGAATTAATTGTGGGGATGCTGGTGAGTGTTAATGCTGGCAGTTTTATCACAAGCTCTTATTTTGTATCTTCTCCTGCCCTTCAGAGGGAAGGGTAATATCTAGGCCCATGAGGTAAACCACTGGCAGGATAGTGCTTCAGTACGACATGCTGCTAGTTTTGGTACTTTTGGAAGAGGCACATAGAGAATACCCCGAAATCTGTGGCATTCTCTATGATTCATGCAGTATCCACACAGTTAGGGCATCATCCACAGCTGCACAATCTTCCCAGGATTCATCCTTTTCCCAGACTGATGAGACAGGAAGTTCACCTGATGGAATAACATCATTTCATCACTTTCACAAGGATGTTTCCACAGAATAAGATAATTTAGCCCACATTGTATATATTAGTTTGTATCCTTAGGGATATAAAGATCTACACAAATATAAATTAGCTCTTTGACTATGGTCTGAAAATTAGAAAACTGTTAATGCATTGGAAGGATGAAGGCTGGATTGTTCATTCACACTCAGTTTGACATAAGAGGTGATTTTTGTGTAATATGTAGTTTGTGTGGTTTACAAGAAATACTGAAAGCTAAATGAATGAAAGACATAAGGACCCAGAGATGGAGAGTTTAATAGTGAACTTATCAAGTAAGCAAAAACTCTTATACTCATATGACTACAGAAAGAAAAACCAGCTACACAGATGCAATGGAGTCTTAATATAATACCATGGAAAATAAAATGTTATCAAACACAATGCTGAATTATTGAAATTGGACAAAGATAAGGCAAGCTTTCCTGTCTACAGAAAGGAAATTTGTTGAGACAGATAAAGAAATTGAATTGCAGACCTTTGTTTCAAAATATAAATGAATTATAGGGGAAAAAAGACCTGTATTCATAACTTAGTCTCATACATGGTTTCAGCACACTGAAAGCAATCATAAGAGTACAGGAAATGTATTATGAAGTCAACAGGGATACCACTGTGTGTGTATATATATAAACAAAGAAAACCACATTATAGATTGAAAAGGGAGTGATGAAAATTTCATCAAAAGAACACAAACATAACAGATACATACAAAGTAACCACCACATTTTTGCCATTTTTACAAATATTTGGAGTGTAGAATGATTTAAATACAGCTACTACTGCTAGTCATAGTCCTAGTCCAGGTGCAAACCCTGCTGCTTTAAGTGGCTCTGTGTAGGGGAGCAGTCTTGTGAGCTGCAACTTTACTGCTCTCTTGGTTCTGATACACTTGCAGCTCCATCATTGCTTCTCTGGCATTACTATCCTTTTGACTCCCTGTGATCTAGGCCCTGCCACTCCTATGCCTCTCAGCACAACTATAGCAGAAGCATAGTCTTCACTAGGGAAAATAGGTAATGTATAGTTTTAATGTGTGCTTGTAGGTCAAAGTAAAGACTAGAGCAGAGCCTAGCTCTGGTGTTCTGCTCCAGATTAACCAGTGTGAACTTAATGCACTTGCTCTGGCCTCCCAATGCTGTGGGCCCTTGACCACTGTGGGAGCAGGAGAAACCTGAATGGTGCTCTGACCCAATGAGTCACAGAGCCAATCATGGTAGAGGAAGGGGCAATGTCTATAGTGCATAGAGCCCCAGAATTCTTTAATCCAACACAACTGCTAACACAGGTTAAAAAGTGGCTTGTGTTTGTTGTGATTTTACCGTGTCATTTCTTTTTCTTGTAAGACGTAAGAACACACTTTCTTCATAGTGAGGCTCTCAGGAGTAGCTCTCCACTATCAATATTTTTACAATGAAAGTAGAATTATTCTCTTATAAACAGTATTGCCAACCTCAGGTGATTGAGTTGGGCACTCCAAAACTCATGAGATTATCTTAAAAACTGTGAAACTCTTAAGAACTAATAATAAATATGGGGAAAGTCTCAGAGGGGTGGTCATGGGGGCATCTCATTTACATTGCTCCAGTGCTTGTTGCAATGTGTAGTGCACTACAGGTTCTTTATGTATCCAGGATTAGAGAATTTTTCCTAGCAGGGTCCATTCAGTTCACACGCCATTCCCCCTCTCCTCCAATTCTAGCGATGTAAAAGTGTAACCGTGTACATGGTTAACTGATGAACCTGGGTTCAGTAGTTAACGTTCACAGTTACATGCAGGCACCCAGTATGCACGGGGAGCTGTATTAAAAGCTGGCTCCCAGGGAGCTGCCTCCCTCCTCCCCCGCCCAACTGCTACCTCTGTATCAGAAGCAGCAGCACAGGGGGCAAGCAGAAGCTGGGTTAAAAAGCCAGCTCCTCACATGCACCAGCTCATAATTAGATGGTTACTTAAACACATTTTAACATCCCTAATCTACTCTCACTCTGCACTAAAGTTATAAAGGGAACTGCCAAAATACTGCTGTCTCAGTTCCTTCTTACCATTACCTAGGATCCAATAGGAGGGCCTTGCAGTGGAGAAGTGCACTGAACAGAAAAAACACATCTCAGAAATTACCGCAAGTTGAGTAACCATCCTATTTGTAGTATGAAAGTTATACTCAGGTCATGCTCAGGCTTTTCTCCACAGACATTAGGTCAGAAACTTTTTAAAATGAAAAGTGAGATTCTCGTGTAATCATTGGACTGACTCATCACAACCCTGTGGAGTTCCAGGGTTGATAGAGGCACCCTCAGCGTTCGAGTTAGTGGGTCCTTTATAGACTCACTAAATCAATCCCTGGAAGATCAGTCTTTGGAGCACTGATCTTCACGTAAATATAGACAAGGCTTTATGTAAAACACCAAATATCATGAAAGTTGCAACAAAATTATGAACATGATAATACTACATAGAGATCTTATCTCTGCCTCGCACTTCTGGGGGACAACTTTTGCAGCTTGGAAATCAGTGATGGTATTAATATCCAGTGAGGAACCCTGAATCTTATTACAGCAGTAAGTGAATAAAAGTTATTGTGCACTGCTGATATAAACCTGTATGCACTTTTTATTTCTCAATTTAAATAGAAATATGTGTCTGTGCAGAGCCATCAATGGAGGAGGCAGAGGGGGGCAGTTACCCAGAGCTCCAGTTATTTAAAAGGGTCAGAAGCTCTGGACCGCTGCTACTGTAGCAACAGTAGCAGCCACAACCTCCGGGCTCTTTAAATTGCCACCGGAGCCTTGCATGGTGCAGTCCGGATGGTGCTAAGGACTGGCTGAGGGGGCACACCATGGTCTAGGTGGTGCGGAGGGCTGTCTGAGGCCACGCCCCTTCCATGGGGGCCTGGAACTGAGCCCCGCCCCCCCCACCACCACCACATTGCCCAGGTCCCAGTGAAGTCTGTCACCAGCCCAATGTCTATGAAAGCATGGGCTATACAAATTGTTATAGAGAAACTGTTTTATACCTCTTTGTATACAGTAGTTAAATAACTTTTCTTGTTTCACGCTTATTTTACTTGTACAATTTAACATAGTTAGCATGTGCACAAAAAGGATGGCATATGATATATTTGCATATCATAAACACACGGTGCCAAATAGCAAGAGGCTATTGCTCAGTCACACAGCGATGGAGTAGACTGCCAGTAGTCTTTGATGTGGCTGTGCAAGAGTCTCCCACAGGAACAGTCCTTTCGCTTGGGAAGCCCAGTGACTGCTTCTTCCTTCCAGGGAACAACATGTTAAAAATGGAAGTGCAGGGCTAAGGGTGCCCTCCCTACTTGTTGTTTGGGCTGATGCAGAATGGAAATGGAGCACCAACTGAATCAGTCTGTGCCATACAATAGGTCAGAGATCACCCCTTGGATCATGTGCAGAGAGTAGCCCTGGAGAGATTGTAATGTAATGTTAAACAACTTGTATTAATTATTATTTACTTAAAATCTTCCTCTTGATGTGCACTGAATGCGATATGTATGAAACAGAGCAGTAAAGATGTTTAATTATTTCTTCTTTTCATTTTTTACATGCACAGAATTTTTTAAACATAAGGCAAATAAATTGATTGTTTCCAGTCCAGAGGACTGACCAGAATGCTGTAACTTGATAGATAAACCTAAACACAAATAAAATGACTCTTTAGTAGATAAGATGTTTAACTTTTTCTTTTAAAAAACATAGTTCTTTAATATAATACTTGTTCTCTTAAATTCAGTACTGTTTTAAGGCAAAACAACTTTCTCAATTCCATTTTGCTGAGCGATAAAGAGGATTTTTTTAATCAAAGTATTGCCCAATAATAGGAGAACTCACTAGTTTTCATGTGGCTGTTGTTTGCTACACTATTTACTGTACCAGGGCTTTTGTTGTGCCTTCTAATTGCTGTTTAAAATTATAATGTTTTTAAAAAGTCTCATTTTGTTGTTTACCAATTCAAATTTCTAAGTAGATTTTACAAAAGCACATTAAGGCTTTCTGCAAGTTTTGTTTATTTTTCCTCGCTATTCATTTATAAGGTTTGTTTTTTTAATAATCAATATTTTCTAAATTTTTTTATACACAAATATAGATTCCCTGAGATACGCTATCATTCCCCAGGGTAGCCTTTGACTGGAATACGAATGCTACTTAAACATAATACACATTTTACCTTACAAATGGAGACTACAGATTTCATAAAAGGGTAAAATTGCCACCTTAATCACAATGATGTAATATATAGGGGTGCATTTATGATGAAGCTCTTTTATGTTGTTTGCTTGGGTACTAAAATACCAAATTTTGATTCTTAGACTCAGCTTCCCTTACTCATCACAACCCTGTGGAGTTCCAGGGTTGATAGAGGCATCCTCAGCGTTCGAGTTAGTGGGTCCTTTATAGACTCACTAAATCAATCCCTGGAAGATCAGTCTTTGGAGCACTGATCTTCACGTAAATATAGACAAGGCCTGAGAGTCCCACAAGGGCTCCAGCACATTCACTGTGGTGTAATAGAGATATATAATCAATACTCTATTTATGATTCAAATAAATTTTAGAGCAATAGTTAAAATGACAGTTCTTTTTTAACTTGTGTCAACTCCCTGATAGTGGAACTTAGCGGGGGCCGGTTGTTCTGTGTTGTTATTTGTATCTATTACCTGAAATGGGGAGCTCCATGACCCTACTTTCAACTAGTGAGGAATATATGATTTCTTTCTTACCAAGGTAACTACTCCATAGTAACTTAATATAATCTGTGCCCAACCTGAATAGCTTTCACAACAGCAAAGTAAATATTATTTACTTGTTTTCTATATAAAAGATAAATGTTGACTTCATGAAATCACTGGAGCCAAGTAGTAAATACTGTATCAAAAGAAAAAAAAATCCCTCTGACTAATCCATACATAGAGAATACGGAGTCTTCTATAAAATCATTTCTGGTCTTCACTGGGGTATTTGCTGCAACATTCAGCTCAGCCACTGGGAAAAAGAAGCCAGATCATTTCAGGTGGAATCAAGGCAGAAGGAAGACACAGAATACTAAATCTGGTCAACTAATCATATGTGTGTATAATGTCTAAATCTGAAAGTGTGGTAAGCTGCTACAAAACTTTATCAAAGGAATCTGTAAAGTTCTATATGACTTAATCTCTGTGCTTTTCTCTGGATATCATTGGGTATTTATGATTTACTTTACATATTCATTCACACAGTTATCTTTGGAAGCCAGCATTTTGCCCCCAACACTTACATTGTCTTTCCAGCAAATCTTTTTTAAAAATCCCTGAAAATGCTTTTCAGAAACAAGGAAGAGATAAAAAAGCTTTTAAGGAATTTTAACATGTTATAAAATATATTTGCTTCTATTACCTTTCTTTCCAATACTATGGACAAAACATTGGCAACTTATAGTCCTAAGTCCCAGGGGAAAAGAAGTTTATTGGTCCTATCTATCTCTTTCTCATTCCCATTCTAATCACCCAAGGCCATCAGTCCAAGTAGTACTAGTGGTATGTGAGTACGTAAATGCCCACAGTTGTAACTGATAGGCAGATAGCATGGTATTGAGGGGTGATATTTCGAAATGAGCTTGGCCCATGGGCTTTTAAATAAAGATAACAACTTTGAGCCTACCAACAGCAAAATGAGAAATTTAAGTCATCTGGTTTGTAATTTATACTGGGAACACAATTACTGTTTATAAGACATTTGCAGAGTAAGGTCCACCTAACTTGTAACTCATCTATGTTTCCTGATATAGCAGCAAATTGAAATTAATCAACACATGGCTTGTAGCATACACTAATACTAGTACTGATAAAATAAATTTCACTTCATCTACAGACACAGCAATCGTAATTTAAACAGAGAATATACATGATTGATGTGTGTGTTTCTGTAGTATTTGCATATGTATTGCATGGTAAGAATATAGAGGAATACCTCTTTACTGAAAAACAAGTGCCATGTTCCATGGAGAACAAATTCCTTGTAAAAATCATTGAAACTGTAGCAGTTTGCAGTGCATTGTTGATAATCTTCAGACTTGTGGCTAGATCTGAGTTAGACTGCTTTCAAAGTAGAACTGTAATCCTGCTGTCAAAGCCAGGCATTTTAGATGCCACAGCAAAGTCTAACTTACAATAAAAGATTTCACTTAGTTGAGGAGTGAAGAATAATGCCATTATTTCTAAAGCAGTGTTGTAAATGAAGGCTCATAGATGAATGCTTTATCATTGCAGTAGCTGCAACACAAAAAGCATGTTGTAATCAGTAGCTGCACATACCAGAGATGAGAGACCTGAAGTGATCATGTAGGATTTTCAGCTTTGTATCCTGAATTTTAGTGCTCAGTACTTGTATGCACAGAGTTTCAAACTTACAGTACGTTATGTTAGACTGAATTCAGGTCAGAGAATAAGTCAAAATTTACTTTCTCCACTTAGAGTTAAAGAACAGGAAAGGACCTTGAAAGGACATCTAGTCCAGTCCCCTACACTCATGGAAGGCAGATGCACCGACTTCCCATCTAACGGGTACCCTCACCCCAATTCTACTCTATCCCCTTGCCCCAAAAACCCCAGCTTACCTCTTCCATGCCTCCTCCCTTAAGGTTGCGTCTACACAACCCCCTTACCTTGAAATAAGCTATGAAATTTAGGATGCCAGAATAGGGCACCCGTTATTTCAAACTATATTTTGAAATGAGCGCATTTAAAGATGCAGAATAGCTATTTCAGGATACCATAGGTATCCCAAAACAGCTCTGTTATGTAGAGGTAGCCTAAGTGCACCCCATTCCTGCTCCTCTCCCTCTCCCACTGAACTTTCTGAAAGCCACAAAACAGCTGTTTGCGGACAACTGGAGGTGCTGGGAGGGAGGAGGAGGAGTTGAGCAGAAGGGCTGTTCACCAGCAAGAGGTGAAGAGGGGACGGGGAAGTTTAGCTGCCAGCAGGTGCTAAGCATCCACTAATTTATTCCATAAGACCCATGGAATTGACACCTATGCATGGTGGGACTAAATATTATTCTAGACCATCTCTGATGGGTGTTTATCTAACCAGCTAATAAAAATCTCCAATGATGGAGATTCCACAACATCCCAAGGTAATTTGTTCCAATACTTACCTACCATGACAGTTAGACTTCTGAATGTCCAACTAAATGCTGGAATTAAGCCCATTGCTTCTTGTCCTTTGCTCAGATGTTGAGAACAAGTTTTCTCCCTTCTCCATGAAACAACTTTTTATGTGCTTGAAAACTGTTATGTTCCCTATCAGTCCTCTCTTTTCCAGACTGAACAAGCCAGTTTTTCTATTTTCCCACATGGGTCATGTTTTCTAAACCTGTAATCATTTTTTGGCTCTTCTTTGGACTTTTCCCAATTAGTCAATGTTCTGACAGTGGCACGCAGAACTGGACACAATGCTCCAGTTGAGGCCTAATCAGCATGGAAAGGAGGGGAAGAATTACTTCTCATGTCTTGCTTACATCACTTATGCTAATACATCCTAGAATGATGTGTGGGGGTGGGGTTTTTTTTTGGGGGGGGGGAGAAGAGTGTTAAACTGTTGACTCATAAAACTAGTAGCAGAGACTAGGAAAGAACAATCAGTTGCATACATACAAAATGGAAAATGAGAGTCTAAGAAGAAGCACTACAGAAAGGGATCTGGGGGTCAGAGGACCACAAGCTAAATATGAGTCAGCAGTCTCAGAGGGATAGCCTTGTTAGTCTATAACTTTAAAAACAAGTATTCCTGTGGCATCTTTGAGACTAACAAATATATTTTGTTAGTCTCAAAGAGACATTTTTTTATTTCAAAAGGTTGAGAGAGCTACTGGGGAGAAGCTGTTTTAGATTTGATTTTAACAACTAGGGAGGAACTGGTTGAAAATTTGAAAGTGGAAGGCAGCTTGGGTAAAAAAATCATGAAATCTCAGAGTTCATGATTCTAAGGAATGGTAGAAGGGAGAACAGCAAAATAGAGACAGTGGATTTCAGGAAGGCAAATTGTAGTAAACTCAGTGAGTTGGTAGGTAAGGTCTCATGGGAAGAAAGACGAAGAGGCAAAACAACTGAAGACAGCTGGTAGTTTTTCAAAGGGACACATCATTAAGGGCCCAAAAGCAAGTTATTCCACTGCATAGGAAAGACAGAAAGTATGGCAAGAGATCACCTTGGCTTAACCAGGAGATCTTACATGCTCTAAAAATAAAAAAGGAATCATATAAAAAGTGGGGAAACTAGGTCAAATTACAAAGGATGAATATAAGGAAATAACACAGGTATGCAGGGGCAAGGTTAGAAAGGCAAAGGCACAAAACAAGCTCAGTCTAGCTAGAGACATAAAGGGTAACAAGAAGACATTCTACAACTATATTAGAAGAAAGAGGAAGACCAAGGACAGATTGTTTGGGCACCAGGTCCTGCTGTCTCCAGTCTGGGTGGGGCTGTGCTCCCTGGTACCACCATCCTGCTGCCTCCAGCCTGGGCGGGACCGCATTCCTTGCTCTAACAGCTGCACCGGCACAGTGTGGCCAGAGCTGGTCTCCCCACTACCAGCCCAGCCCCTGAACAGGGTCCAGGTGGACCACGGATGTTGCCAGACCAACGAGTCCCAGATTTTAGAGGTTTAACCTGTAACACCAGCACAGATTTTGGTCCCACTCTCAGTATGAAGAAATCAAGATTAGAGGAGACACGTAGTCCAAGTCCAAGGCTGTTGCAAGAGCTTTTGAACTCAGGTATTAGCTCAACTATAGCTTTTCTTCAACTCAAACCCAAAATATTTTTAAAGTTCAGGAATGATTGAGTTAAAGAGATTCCTGTGTTATCAATCAGCACTTCAGACTTCCTTCCAGAGACTGTTGATTTCCGTTTCACTTTCTGCATTCACCTCAGGTGAAATCCTGGCCCTGTTGAAGACAATGGCAATAACAACCACCATCACTCTTGAGACTGTTTGGGACACTTCTTATGGAATTAAGTACAGAAATGAGAATCTCTGGATTTTGCTTTGCAGTTCTCTCTCACGTACCAGTCACAGTATACTCTTATACAGTTTGAGATGCCTCTAAATCTGCATATTTGCTGAGATGGGATCTGATTCTGATTACAAACCACTTTTAAAACTAGTGCGATTTCATGGGCTTCAGTGGAGATTCTCCTAATTTACAATGGTGATAGATTAGTAAGATCAGCCCCAGAGATGGATGAATGTTTCATACCTCCTACTGGTTGCCCAGCTTCAAAGGAATAATATAAACAAACTATAATTTAGAGAAATAATTATCTACAAAGAGAGAGAAAGCTACTCAACCATTGTTACTGCAATGAGATGTGAGTCCCTGTGGGTGCTCCACTGTAGGAGTATGTGTGCCCCTGTGCCTCTAATCAGAGATTTTTGGGAGCAGTGTCCATTGAGCCTGCGCATGTGCAGTACTCACCACTGGAGGCTGGGACTTGGAATGGAGTCTGTTACTACATAGAGTACTATAGAGTGGAAGATGGCGTTGGGGGCCGAATCTTCAGTGACCACATGTTCTGTGAGTGTGAGCAGAGGCCCAAATCACTGCTCTACAGATGACTGAGATAGGAGTATCTGTACAGAATATGACGAAGATAGAAACTGACTCAAAAAGTGCATGGACTCTGGACGGAAGCATATTGTGCCCTTGAAAACAGTGATTAATGCAACCAGAGACCCTTTTGAGCCAATATCACAGAGCTTTGGGATCTTTCTTTGGCTAAAAGAAAGAGTTTAGGCGATTTCCCAATGTCCTTAGTCCTCTCCAAGGGGAAAAAACAGGGAGATGGATCTAGATTGATTCATATAGAAAATGCAGAGATAGTAAGGAGAAACTTGAAATATGGCCTTAGAATTACTTTGTCTTTAAAAAAGGAAGCAGCAACATGGGGGTGAGGGTGGGTGCAAGCACCGGCTCCTGTGGGGCCACCCCCTGCCTGCATTGCTGTCTCTAACACAGCATGGGGGAAGGGAGGTAGGCAGGCAGGAGCCGGCACATGTGGGGAGCCACCTGGGGGCAGACCAGGAGGGAGGGAGAGCACATGTGCAGGCTCAATGGACACTGCTACCAAAAATCTCTGATTTGAGGCACTGGGCGCACATACACCTATAGTGGAGCACTCAGAGACACTACTCGAAGAACTATTGATTATTATGCATAGCAACCTGTTTGTTAGCATATAAATCTAAGATTAAAACAAACCTTATAAATTATTAGGTGGTATAACTTTTTAAGGAATTATTGTTTGTAATTTTCTTTATTAAAGGTGTGTTTTCAAATAATTACTTTTTTTCTTTAAACAATATTGACTATAGGCTGTGCTTATAGAACTTAATCAAGATAATACAAAGCTTGGAATTATTCTCTTCCGATTTTTTGGATGGAAAAGAATCTTTGTTTCTTATGGGAGTGGCTTTACTTTTCCTTTCTTCCATTGGCGGTTCAAAAACCTGTAATCAAGTGGGTACAGATCAGCTTTATTTCTTTTTAATTGAACTCAATGTTGACCATGCTGTGGTAAAAAATGGTTTTCCAGCCTCTCTAGTTCTTTTTATGGTCATAGGAACAAGGTTTCCAGCTTCCTCTCTGAGCTCTGCTCCGTTCTGCACCAGATTTGGTCTGTTGTCAAGTAAACATAGTGCAAACAAGCCTGCTGGGCAGTCTGGGCATAGCATATTATTGCCCTGTGTATGCTTATTTTTTCTTTTATATGGAAATATTTGTGCATCCCCAGGAGCCTTGCATGTTTTCTGAAATATGAATTTTCACTGTGAATAGGTTTCATTGTAATAGAAAGAAGGTGGGAAATGGCTGAAGCTGTGTTTCTCCACATCTCAGTAAAAATACATTATGAATGTAAAAACAATGCTTCTAATTTCTAAAAGGTTGTTTTTTGTGTCTTAATCTAACTCAGGGACCTTGCTGCAAGGAACTGCCTGGTAGGTGAAAATAATGTTCTGAAAATCAGTGACTTTGGAATGTCTCGTCAAGAGGATGATGGGGTATATTCATCTTCAGGCTTAAAGCAGATTCCTATCAAATGGACTGCTCCGGAGGCGCTCAACTATGGTAAGGAGATATTATCTTTAACTTTATTATAGAAAATGTACTGTGTAATACAAAGTATGGAGGAAATACTCTGTAGTCTGTACACAAATATATAGTATTCCTGTTCTCCTTAGTCTCTGAGGATAGGACAAGAAGCAATGGGCTTAAACTGCAGCAAGGGAGGTTTAGGTTGGACATTAGGAAAAAATTCCTAACTGTCAGGGTGGTTAAACACTGGAATAAGTTGCCTAGGGAGGTTGTGGAATCTCCATCTCTGGAGATATTTAAGAGCAGGTTAAATAGACATCTGTCAGGGATGGTCTAGATGTTACTGGATCCTGCCATGACGGCAGGGGACTGGACTCGATGACCCATCGAGGTCCCTTCCAGTTCTAGTGTTCTATGCCCTGTTTAGACTAATAAACATATAAAACCTTTCTATTCAAATAAATTAACAATTCAGCCCTATTAAGATTGTCTTTTACTTCATAATGTAAGATTGCCCTTTCCTCACAAAGAACAAGAACATTTTTTCCCATCCATGGAGCAAAAGTCAAAGTACTTAAAATACTGCTGATTTAATAAACAAAATGTCTACATAATAATGCTCTGGAGCTAGAATATTACAGTATACTACCTAGATCAGCGATAGACAACCAAGATTAGCGCATAGGCTGCATGAGTGGCCCTCATGACCTTTCAATGGACCGCATGACCAGTGGTGGGCACTCTGTGGCCCATGGCCCACTGGGATTCCATCTGTGACCCATGCACCCCCACTCTACTCCTTTCCCCATGCCTGTTTCACACAGTGGGGTACTGGAGCCCTGCACTTACTTACTCTTCTCTCTCCCTTTCAGCACTTTGAGTGCCATGTGAATCGACTGATTTGCATTCTGTCTCCACTCCTCTACCTCCTTTCCAGAGCTTGAACAGACACAAACAGCTGATTTGTGATGTTGAAGCTCGGGGGAAGGGGGGAGGAGAGAATTAACACAAATGTGCAGATTCATGGTGCTCCAAAACTGCTGTTACAGAGAAGGGAGGAGTAGGAAGTGCAGGGCTTCAGTGTCCCAGTAGGGGAAGGGGGACAGACAGGGGTCTGCCAGCCATAGGTGGGAAACCCAGTGAGCAGCATGTGGCCCGCGGCTACAGGTTGCCCACCACTGATCTAGACACATTCATCCAGATTATAAATATTATCAAAATGAGTAGACAGGTTCCTCAAAATTATGGTGCTGATTGTTTTAGCCTTTTATTATGAAAATGAGAGAAAAGGATGGGATGGCAATTTATTGTATATATTTTAAAACTTGATCTTGTGACATGCATTTGTATCATTCTCCTGTTGTCAGTGAAAATAAAAACAGCCTTATCTGTGGGAGAGGGGAAATGGCCCATAACATGATGGATAATAGCTTGAAAACAAAAATAGAAAAAGTCAAATTAAGTGGGGGCAGGAGCATTAAAGTGAAATTAGAAAGTAAGTTTTAATCAGGAAAAAAGTAAAGCAGCAGCATGTGAACTGCAAAATTGATAAATGGTGTAGTATTTGGACTAGGTCTATAAAGGAATGTAGGTACATGTCTGCCATTTTATTCACCTAACTACAAATTTTAGATCTTCAAAATCCTTGCTCAGCTGCTGCCTAGCCCTATAAATGCTTATACTTCTGTCAGTGGAGTCCCATAGGCACCTAAAAATCTGCCTGTGAGTGTGCACACCGATGTCCTTGTGGGATCCTCAAGCTAGGCTTTCCTCTTCATCTACTGCATACCTGGCTCCCCTTCACGGTGTGTGTCCACAGCACTGCAGTAGCTCAGAACATTTTCACTAATGGTATTTGAAGGGGTCACGATGGTGCTCTTTATGTCCTGATGCTCCCTTCCTGAGGTTATAAGAGCACAACAACCACAACTGCCATTCAATTCTTTTGAATTTCTATAGGCAAAACAGCCAGAACGAGTAGTGTCTCTTTCTAGTTGCTTGTTAATTAGTGTAGCTGTAGTGTTACCTCCAGTAAAATACAGGAGTATGAAGAGAGTTACAGTTTAACTTTAATTTTCTGTTTGTAGTTAGTGTATTGAGATTTTAGTTATGATACAGCAGAACTGAGATCCCTGGCCTTTAAATTATACCACTTTGTGGGGTGGAGGGAGAGGGCTGTTCCTCTAATGGACATGCATATTTCGTAATACAAGATGGATGAGAGACACAAGCTTTCATCAGAAGAGCCATACTGTGTCAGACCAAAGATCTATCTAGTCCAGTATCCTGTCTTCCAACAAGAATCAATGCTAGGTTCTTCAGAGGGAATGAACAGAATAAGTAATCAAGTAATTCATCCCCTATTGTCCATTTCTAGGTTCTTGCAAACAGAGCGTAGGGACACCATTCCTGCCTTCCTCACTAATAGTTTAATGGACTTATTCTCCATGATTTTATCTAGTTCTTTTTTGAAACCTTTTATAATTTTGACCTTCACAACACCTCTAGCAAAGAGTTCCACAGGTGGAATGTGTGTTGTGTAAAGAAATATTTCCTGTTTTTTTTAAACCTGCTGCCTATTCATTTCATTTGGTGACCCTTAGTTCTTGCGTTATGAGAAGGAGTAAATAACCTTACTTACTTACGCTACCCCTTTCATGATTTTATAGACATCAGTTAAATCCCCTTGAATTAGGGATGTAAAATTTTGATTATTTGGCTAATCGAATAGTCGATGCAATTTGTAATATGCATCGACTATTTGATTAGTTGATAAGGGCGCTTCCCCCTTTGAAGTGTGGCAACAGCCCCAGGGAAGCGCTGCAGGGAGCATGGGGCCCACCCAGCAGGGGACTCAAGCAGTCCCCTGCTGGCCCTGTGCTCCCCGTGGCATTTCAAAGCGGCAGTGCCACATGGAGCCCGGGGTCGGCTGGGGACTCTGAGTCCTCAGCTGACCCCGGGCTCCATGCAGCACTGCCAGGGAGCCCAGCGTCAGGCTCCATGTGGCATTTCAAAGCAGCTGCGCCGTATGGAGCCTGGGGTCAGCGGGGGAGCATCCAGCTGACCTCGGCCGCCACACGGTGCTGCTGTTCTGAAACACCACATGAAGCTCAGGCCAGATGGTGCTGCCTCTTTGAAACACCCCTTCTTCTTTCTGATAGAGGCAGCAAGGGGAGGGGGGAAATGACTAGTCGACTAGCCTGGAGACTGTCTGATAAGCAGTTGCTTATTGGATAGTTGACTAGACGTTCACATCTCTACTCTGAATTGTCTGTTTTCCAAGCAGAAAAGTCCTATGTTTATTAATCTCTCCTCTTCCAGTACCCCTATTAATCTTGTTGCCCTTTTCTAAACTTTTTCCAGCTTTTTATAAAATGTGGAGTCCACATCTGCATACAGTATTCAAGACTCAAAAGCTTGTGTCTCTCAGAATTTGGTCCAAGATTACCGCATTTACCTTCTCTTTAATATCCTGGGACTGAGATAGCTACAACTATGTTATGTGAATAGTTAGTATCTTCATTGCCTGGGTGAAGAGTATATTGTTGCTAAATGTACAATCTGTAAATCTTTTAGGAAGCGCAGATACAAAAGAGACAGTCCAGGTTAACACACTCTCACTCTTGGATTCTAAGAAAGAAAATGCTCAGGAAGCTCCTATCAAACAAGTTCTTCCGTGCTCCAGTCACTAAGGATGTGACTTTGAACTCAAAATATATGGAGGCAATAAAGAGGCTTTGCAAATGCTTTCAGAGCTGTCAGATATTCCTGCTGTCTGAAAAGTGAGAGACTCAAAATCCATTATTCAGCACCACTCTCTCTTTCCACTGCCTGGTGGTAGAGCTCACATTGACAGAAGGCACCTGCAGGAAAGGGTATGTAGACCAAGAGCTGACAGCTGGGGCTCAGTGCTTTCTAGCACCATCCCTCTTAGTACCCGGTGCATCAATTGTGATCTGCCCCTGTAACATCTTTGATGAGAGCATCTCTCTTGGTTCCAGCAGTTTCACTGTTTTTGGAGCTTTCAAAGCAGCTAAATGACTTCCTCCATTCACATGTCTTCTGAAGGGACATTCACAGCATATTCTGATATTCATTCCAAACATAAATGAATCAGTTTAACTTGGGAGCCTGGGTCACCATTTCACCATTGTTACAGGCTGTTTCTTCGCTATCTAAAATTTCATCCTCAGGAAAGAAGAGGCATATATGCATTAAATATTTCTCTTTTATCAACATAAAAAATTGGCTTGATTATAGAAGCCCTACTCATTTTAAATTCTCCTGTTGTCCCATCAGTAGAAGAATTCCCAGCTTCTGACTCCAAGAGGACCCCTCAATCTAAGAGAGCTACTCTGTAGACAAAAAGGCACTAGAAAGGGAACCTCGTTCTAAATATAAAGGTTTAAATCCTAATTACTATCACATGCCCTGAACTGGGTGATAAAGCTTACTGATATGGTTCCCAACTTCGCAAGTCACCTAATTCAGGTTTTCAGGCATGTTGTATCATTCTCCCTTTCAGATTACAGAAACAGAGGGAACAGCAGAATTCTAGTGATGAAAGAGGCTCATTAAACACTTTCAGAAAGAAAATTTATTCTTCAGCTTGACTTCAAATTAGGAGAGCTAATTATCAAGTTAACTAAATAGGATTACCTACAATGGGAGATCTGACTGTCAGACTTTAAGGACAAATTATCTATAGAAATTAGAAGTGAATTCAGATCAATTTGCAAAGAAGGTCACCTGAGAGCTAAAACTTCTCTTCGGGTTGTTCTGGATGCAGTTGATAGTGGCATCATTTCAATAGCAACAGCTATTATGATGAGACATTTGTCATAGTTCTCTGCATCAGGTTTACTTATAGCGGTATAGATAGCCACTGAAGATTTGCCATTTGATGGACTAGGCTTGTTAAGTACTAAAATGGATAAGACCCTACATCATTAAAAGACTCAAGATCCACATTCGGGCTTGTCCTTACTGATAGGCAAAACACACAGCCACCTAGGGCACCATGAAATTTGGGGCACCAAATTTCCCCAAATTTCATGCTATCCTATGCATTCGCATGCTGCCTCTGAGCCCCACTTCAGCTGCCCCTCATGACATCTCCCATCCCCCCCTTTTTTTGCAATAAATGGCATTCAGTATTTTCCTTACAGCTTCATCCCTACCCCTGTGCGGAGTGGCTGCTGGCAAGGTGAGGGGAGATGTGGTACTGCTGGGTTGTGTAGGCCACCAGCACCGGTAGGGATGTCATTTTCTACATTTCAGAAGAAACAATTTCATCCTCATCCTTCTCTCTCAAATATAGGAATATTAGTTTCCTTAGCTTCAGAAGCAGAGGTTTTATAACCAATTCAAGAAGAGATTGAGATATCAGAAGAGATCAATTCTACCATCATCGTCAGTAATCTCACAGTAGGGGCAGACATGAGATTTGATGTTACAGTTGAAAATGTGGGACAAATCCCTTGCTCCATCCCTTTGGTTCCGGCTTTTGCCATTCATGCCTCTTCAAAAAAGCACTCCCTACAGATCAATGGGTCATTCTATCATTCAGTTTCAATCTGTCTCCCCCACCCTGCCACTTTCCAGTCCCTTTTCAGGAACCATTCTCATAAGAATGCTATGCTTCAAGAAATAGATGACGTAATCAATCAAATAGAACTGGCACCTCAAGAATTTATGAGAAAGGACTTCAATGTCATACCATAAATAAAGAGGTTGGTATTTGATTCTAGCTCTCAAGACTCCAAACAAATAGATTTGGTGCAGCAAATCTTGTGTGGTACACTCACTTCAATTATTCCTATAGATTGGTTCATTACCCTGGACTTTCAAGACACTTATTTTCACATGTCAATGCACCCTTCATGTAAGTATCTTTAATTTGTAGCTTTAGGAAAACACTGTATATTCCAAGTACTGTCCTTTGGAATTTCTTCAGCTCCACAGGTGTTCAACAAATGCCTGTCCACAGTAGCAGCCCATCTACACCAACAAGAATTGCATTTTTACCCTTTATCTAGACTATTTGTACAACAAAATCATGGGATCATAGTGGCAAGAACGGTGCTCCTTCGGTTTTCATCCCAAGGTTTCAAATTCAAATTGAAAAAAATCAATTCTGATTCCATCCGGATTGAAATAATTTATTTCAATTAACTGGATACAATAGCAGCAAATGCATTCCTTCCATCAGACAGATTTCAGACAACGCACCTGATTCTCCACCTTCACAATCTCCTTCAGAGGAGAGGATGTAAAGGTGTGTCTTAAACTGCTAGGCCATATGGCATCATGTTGTTTTCTGACTTCATTTGCCCATCACGATTCAGACTCTTCCAAGGTTAGTTCAAGTCAATATGTCACTGAGGGTGACAATTCCAAGTCAAAATTTAAACTCTTGAAAAAGATGGACAATAAAAGAAAGTGTGGCAGACTAACATTTGTTGTTCTAGTGATGCTTACAACTCCCAACCAGAGGTATCCTGGAAAAACTCCACCGCGTCCAGGGAACGCCTTTGCTCATCTGCTTTTTTTTTTTTTTTTTTAGCAGAAGAGCAGACGCGCGCTTTCAGGGAGCCCTGTATACCTTCGTTCTACAATGAATAAGAGCTCCTCCGAAAGAGGAGGCTTTTCCACCATTTGGCCTTGTCTAGACAGGGCCAAATGGTGGAAAAGTCTCTTCTGGAAAAGCAATTGGAAAAAGCTATGCAAATTGCAGAACGCAATTTGCGTAGCTTTTTCTAAAAAACTGCAATAGTGTAGACCTAGCCTCAGCGTGTGGTCAGATTCCAGTTTACATACATGCTAGAACTAAGATTGGTGCAACTATCTTGCAAGAGATTTCTACCACTGTTCATGGATTCTTCCTTCCAAATTCTTAGGGACAACTCCAGAGCTACCTACTACATAGAGACGCAAGGAGTTGCAAGATAAGACCTTTAATGTCAAGAAGCCACAAGACTCTGGGAATGGTGTATCCAGAATTGTATCAGTCTGATAGCTCTTCATCTTCCAGGGGATAACAATGGTTTAGCTAGTGGACCCAATATTCCAAAAGTGGCAGTATTGTTTAATTTGAATCAGAATAGGAGATATCGAATTTTTCCTTGATCAGGAAAGAGTCTAGGATCCATAGTGGATGCTTTAACGATTTGGGGTGCCATCATTTGATGTATGTTATACCTCTTTTTTCTTTAATTCCAAGAATGTTAAGGAAGATAAGAAAAAGCTTGGGTTTTATACTATAGCTCTTGCTTGGTCATGTTATTTCTAGTTATTGGATCTCCTAATACTGTCCAATTAGTTGTTTACTGGACTCCTTATTGAGAGCAACATCTCACAGAATTACAGTTTAATCCTGTACCCAAATTCAAAGTAGCTACATCTCATGCTTTGTATGGTTTCTGGATACCCTTGTTCGAGAAAAATCTTCAGTAGTACAAAGTATCTTATTTCAGGGCAATGATCTCATCAAGCAGTTAATAGATTCCTGTGGAGGCCTTGTTTTAGTTCTACATCTTACAAGAAAAATTGTTCCAACAGGTTCAAATCTAATTTCCAATTAAACATACTCTTGCATCCCTAGCACACTGCCTAATTCATGTTTTATCAATAAAAGTAGCATTTTTATTACAATTACCTCAGAATAAAAGAACTACAAGCATTAATGATAAACCGTTCCTACACAGTTTTCCATAAAGACAGGTAACCATGAGATCGCAACTATCTTTCCTCCCCAAAAGTATTACCAGATTTTCATACTATTCAGTCATGCGTCTTCTTTCCATGATCTCATTTGTCTTCAGCTGCATATCTTTGGTGTTTAAAAATCATGATTATATTACCTACAGAAAACTAAAATTTTGGTAAGACTTTAAAATTTTTTATTACTTATGATAATTAATCTAAATGAATGTCTATTTCATCTCAAAAGCATTCAGAAGGGATATCTGATTATATTAGGACTGGATATAATGTTAACATAATTAGTTCTCCAATACTGACAATGTACCAGAGCACAAGCAACACTAGGGTTATGTCTACACTGGCGGGTTATTGCGCAAGAACGGCCGTTCTTCCGAAAAGCATCCACACTGCCCACCTGCTCTTGCACAAGAAGATTTACAGTACGGCGTGGTAAGAGAGGACTTCTTGCGCAAGAGCTACGCTCTTTTTTAACAGGTGTAAGCTCTCTTGCGCAGGAGCTCTTGCGCAAGAGGGCAGTGTGGATGCTCAGCAGGGATTTCTTGTGCAAGAAAGCCCTATGGCTAAAATGGCCATCAGAGCTTTCTTGCACAAGAGAGCGTCCACACTGCCATGGATACTCTTGTGCAAAAGCACAGCTCACACATGGCAGTGTGGACATTTTCTTGCACAAGAACCCTTGTGCAAGATGTTCTTGCGCAAGAAGCCGCCAGTGTAGACATAGCCCAATAGTATGTCTAAGTTGAGTGCCCTTACTGGAGATTTGCATAGCAGCTGTCTAGACTTAAGCTTATAACCTTATAAAGCATTATTTGTTGGTAAATACTTGCAGCAGATTTGACCCCTGTTTGAAGAGGGCAAATTTGCAATATCTTTTCAAACAGCTAGCTTGCTAATCACCATCAGTAGGAGCCATATGTGCAGAACTTGAAGAAAAAAGTGATTATTTATCTTACTGTAAATGAAATGACTTGTGCATCCCACAATCCATCCTCCTTCCATCCTGACTAGATTAGTTTCATTAACACAAGCAACTTCTTCCTTATATATACTCCTGCTTCTGTAACTTCCACTGCAATTCATCTGATGAAGCGGATTTTACCCATGAAAGCTTATGTCCTAATAAATTAGTTTATTCTCAAAGGTGACAAAGAACCCTTTGTTGTTTTTTCAGATACAGAATAACACAGCTACCCCTCTGAGATTTGCCATGAGTGAAATTCAGTCCTTTAAGGACGGCCTTTACATCACTATTAAATGCTGCATAAACCCACACAATAAGGTTTAAGTTAGTCTTGTAGGCATAGTACAGGGGTGAATTTTACACTTTGTGAATAAAAGCTTTTCCTCTGGAAAATTAGTAATATTTGCTGCTAGAGTGAAAACACCATTGGTCAGCATCTATTTTGAGAGATGCTTTTGTTTCTAATCTTTAGCTTGAAATATTATGCGTTTTATTTGTTCATTGAGATCTAGGCAGTTTGGTCTTTTTGTTGAGTGTATGAGTAGACATAAAATCACTTCCATGCCAGCTGGAAAAAAAAACCTGATCACCTGGGTAACAGGAACATAACCTTCAACTAATAAGAAAAGAGTTTTATTAAAAAATATGAAGTGACCATGGTTAAACACAGTAAAAATTATTGCAATGACTCTTGTTTTCTGGTGAAGCATTGCAAGGGAAAATAGGGGATTGGGAGAAGAAATGATTCTCTGAATTTACAAAGACTTGTCAAACAAGAAACGAATGAAATACGGACAGATTTACAGAGATGCTAAACAACAACAACTTTTACTGAATGTAGTTGTGGACCTAACACCTCTCTCACTTGTTCAGTGGATAGGGTAGTGATTTGGCTTTTAAACATTAACTTTTGACAAAAACTCTAGAAAAATTAATTCACTTTCATGCTGTCTAAGTGCCTGTTCCACAGCCCAACTCAGCACAATAACACCACGTTCCTAAGCAGCTGAAGTGTTTCTGCAGGCTTGGGGAAAGGGAGAAGCATTCCTTGTGGCAAGAGTGTATGAAGAAGTTTCCTCACTTGCACATTTGAACAATGTGGGGGGAAACCCCAACCAGCATTTACAAAGGTGTGATTTATCTTTTGCAGTTCATATGAAAATTAGATGTTGGACACTTGTGATCATTCTAAAAACTATTACAGATGTGTTGGAATATTACTGAGAACAATACTGAGAATGAGAATTATCCACTATCTAGAAAGTCTTTAAAATTGTTAGTTTTTAACACGCTATTATTTTAACCTATACTTAAGCTGTAAATAATAATATTCACAAGACCAAAACAATGGGAGATATATTGTCAGATAACAATAATGTACACTGTAAAATGTAAACACTGAATAAGGCAAAGAAACAGAATACTTAGGAATACATTTTCCAAGTGTTAGCTTCAGATTATAATCATGAAACTCCTAAGGGTGTGTCCAGACTGCATCACTTTTCTCGAAAAAGGGATGTAAATTAGACATTTCGAAATTGCAAATGAAACCAGGATTTAAATTTCCCGCGCTTCATTTGCATAATGGTGGCCGTGGTTTTTCGACACACAGCTTTTTGATAGAAAAACAGCAGTTTAGATAGGGATCTTTCAAAAAGGGTTTTATTTTCGAAAGATCCCTGTCTAAACGGCAGTTTTTCTATCGAAAAGCACCGTATCGAAAAAAACTGCGGCCGCCATTATGCAAATGAAGCGCGGGAAAATTAAATCCTGGTTTCATTTGCAATTTCGAAATGTCTAATTTACATCCCTTTTTTGAGAAAGGGATGTAGTCTAGAACACAGCCCTAATGTGAAATCTTGACCCGAATGAAGTTAAGGGGTGTTTTGTCATTTACTTCAATAAGATGAGAATTTCAGCTCTGTTCTTTGTATTTGGTGTTAATGCTTTAAAGTTACATAAAATGTTATTAGATACTTTGAATATGTTAGCCAATGTTTAACTGCACTTAAAAAGTAAAATATGTATACTTGTTTAATGTAATCTTCCACTATAATTTCTTCAGTTCTTTATAATGGTAATAAATAATCGTATGTATAAACAGCATGCCGTTTCTCTGCCCAGCTATTATCATACTGAGAAAGGTAATTGACTCTATATAACTTGTGCTTTCTTAAGAAACTAATTACTTTTAACTTGTATCCACTGAATGACTTTAATGAAATGTGTTAAATTACTGGATGCCAAACTCTGAAGAGAGTTGATATACAGACAAGAAAACTAATCTTACCGCCAGCAGCACCATGAATGTCCATAATTACTATCTCCAATGCAAGCAAGCTAATTTAACACAGCTGGAAATGATATTTAGTTTAAGTGCAAACTGAACTTTCTGACGTCAGATAGCCCCAGCTGTCATTATCATTTACATGTACTTCATTTAGGCTGGGGGAAAAACATATTCTAAATTTAAAATGATTAGTTGAATATTTAGCATTCAAATATCAGCATCATGACACTGGCACAATGGCAGTGTTGGAAATCAGGCAGACGATATATGAAGGTGAATTTTTTTTTTAACTCAAAGATAACTGAAGCAAAAATATGATAAATGGATTTTGTCATTGCTGTAGGCCCATGATGATGATCTCTGTATTAATGGTCTTAATACTAAAAGGATGGGTATGCTTTTGAAAAGACTGAAGCACGTATACATTCTAAGATGGTATTTTCAGAGCCTCTGTTTCATTTCACTTCACTAAGCTGGCTTCTGCAGTACATCAGCACAGAAGCTGGGAAGTGATTCTCAACCTGAGTAGACACACTGCATAAACTATGCACTAAAAATACTTATGACTCTATTTTACTCAGGTACTTCCTATATTGACACAGCGACCCTGCTATTCTTAGCATGCTAACTCAAGCAGCGCTAGCAATGTGTGTCTGCCCAAGCTGGGAGTTGCACCTTCAGCTACTGTGCAGATATACCCTGAGAAAGGAAGTTCAAACCTGGAGAACTGAGTTATACCCTGTATTCACCATGGTGAGATACTGTCTTTAAGGGCAAAATTCACGAAGGGACTAGAAGTATTGCAACACCGAGCCCTGCTGCCTAGCTGTGAGGTAGATGCCAGGCTCCCCCTGCAATGTATGGGTAGAGTTAGGCACTTACAAAAGATTCTCAGAAGTCAGCACTCTACTGAATATAGAGCTACCTCAGCTAGTCAAGAATAAAAGGCCAGGGGGAAAAGGGCCTAGATCCTCAAAAGGTGTACAGAGATCTCAAACTCCCCTTTGATCTGACAGGCTGAAGTGAAGCAAGTATCTCAGGTGTGAACCCTCCCCTGGGGTTAGGCCCTCAAGCCAAGTAAGCCCTTTCTCACAGAAAATCAAAAGAAATAAGCCCTATCTCCCTGTACTCTAACACAGAGAGTTAGGGCACTCATTTGGGAAAGGGGTGACTTAAGCTCATATTCCTCTCCAAAATCAGGCAAAGTAGGGATTCAAATTTGAGTCTCCCAGGAAAGTGCCCTGACAACTAGAAACTTAGACGTACAGAGGCCTACAGTGTTAGGTGGCAGCTGAGCAGGAGTTTGGTGAATGATGTTTATGCCTAAAGACACAGACAGACACCTCGATCCCTGGTGTTCAGTTACAGTGTTTTAAATTTCACCTTGTCAACAGTACAGGGAGTGTGCTGTCATTATTTTATGTAAATAAAATTCTTCCTTACCATTGATTCAGGGCAGCATACAGTACATCTCAGAAATATTCTTTTAATTGTATTATCTACTATCTCTTCTTGCTCAGGGCGATACACTTCTGAGAGTGATGTATGGAGCTTTGGGATACTTCTTTGGGAGACTTTCAGTTTAGGAGTATGCCCATACCCTGGAATGACGAACCAACAAGCACGGGAACAAGTGGAAAAAGGTAATTGTTACTTATAGGGTGCAGCCATGTACAAGAGATACTTCATAGACCTTTTGGAAGACAAAGTTCCTGAGCTTAACAACTTAAACTAAATCGACAATTTTCAACTGGGAAGTGACAAAAAAGCAACTGCAGCAAATGCTGTGTTAGATCCACAAGTCTGTTGTCTAATTTTCCTTGTCACCTGCTAAGAAATCCCTGTGAAGATTAGGGTTTATAGGTTTCTGGGAAGGACAGTGGAGCTAGATGGATGAGAAAATACAAATATAATGAACTGAGTCATCAAAAAGTTGAGGTACCTTATAGGGCTTCATGAAAGAAGGCATGAAGGATAGAGTTGGAGAACATAAAGGATGTGGTTAGTTGCGTGGCTTGGGCAGCACAAAGGTCAGACCAGAAGATGTTCTTATCAAGTAAACTGCTCCAACTCTCAGCTGCTGCAAATACCAAAAACCAATCTGTCTGCACTTTCTTTTGTTAAAGCTTTCGCATTTGGAGCAAAATTTTAGAACAAAAATAGTGAACAGCTCCATTTGAATTAGCTTAAGTCGTGAATCCCAGCTTTATTTTCACTAATTAATCAAAAGTAGATTACTTTAATTAGGTTATTAGATCTCTGAATGCATTCCTTGTTCATCTTCCATAGCGATGTCTTTCAGGCTGTTCTAACCTGCTCTGCACCTATAACCTGTGTCAACTGCTGTAGAGGTTATATACGTAACAGATTTTATGTTGCTTTAAATTTGTAAAATGTATTATTGTATCTAGTGTGTGTTAACAAGACTAGAACCTGGGGCAGCTTTTTTGTGTCTAGTGTGTGAACAGCTGATGATTTGCTTTTGTGATTTCCTGGGCTCCTGCACTCCAAGAAGTCAGAAATTTGATTTGGTCACAATGCAGAAGTAGGGAGCAAACAAAAGAAGTCTGCCAAGTGAAAGAGTAGAATAAAGGGCAGACAGTGAATTGAGGAGGAAACCTGGGCAAAGAAATAGAGAATCATAAAAGATTAGAGCTGGAAGAGACCTCAGGTCATCTAGTCCAATCCTGTGCACAAAGCAGGACCAACCCCAACTTAATCATCCTCACTAGGGCTCTCTCAAGCCAGGCCTTAAAAACCTCTACAGATGCAGATTCTAGCACCACCAGTAACTCATTCCAGTGCTTCACCACCCTTCTAGTGAAATACCTTTTCCTAATATCCAACCTAGACCTCCCCCACTGCAATTTGAGACCATTGCTCTTTGTTCTGTCATCAGTAACCACTGAGAAAAGCCTCTCTTCACCCTCTTTGGACCCCACACTTCAGGTAATTGAAGGCAGCTATCAATCCCTCAAGCCCACAGACTAAGCAAGCCCTCTGAGCCTCCTCATAATTCACATGCCCTAGCCCCCTAATTATTTTTAATGCCCTCCACTTGACTCTTAATATGTCCACATCCTTTCTGCAGTGGGTGGCCCAAAATTGGACACAGTACTCTAGATGTGGCCTCACCAGTGCCAAACATAGGGGAATAATCAGTTCCCTCAATCTACTGGCAATGCTCCTACCAGTGCAGTCCAATATGCCCTTAGCCTACTTGGCAACAAGGACACACTGGTGACTCATATCCTGATTCTCATTCATTGTAATTCCCACATCCTTTTCTGCAGAACTGCTGCTTAGCCAGTCAGTCCTCAGGCTGTAGCAGTGCATGGAATTCTTCCATCTTAAGTGCAGAATTTTGCACTTGTCCTTGTTGAGCGTCATCCGATTTCTTTTGGCTCAACCCTCAAATTTGTTTACATCACTCTGGATGCTATCTGTAACCTCCAGCGTATCTTTCTCCCCAGCTTAGAACATAAGAATGGCCGTACTGGGTCAGACCAAAGGTCCATCTAGCCCAGTAGCCTGTCTGCCAACAGTGGCCAGCACCAGGTGCCCCAGAGAGGGTGGACCGAAGACAGTGATCAAGCAATTTGTCTCCTGCCATCCTTCTCCAGCCTCTGACAAACAGAGGCCAGGGACACCATTTCTATCCCCTGGCTAATAGCCTTTTATGGACCTAACTTCCATGAAATTATCTAGCTTTTCTTTAAACTCTATTATAGTCCTAGCCTTCACAGCCTCCTCTGGCAAGGAATTCCACAGGTTGACTACGGGCTGTGTGAAGAAGAACTTTCTTTTATTAGTTTTAAACCTGCTACCCATTAATTTCATTTGGTGTCCTCTAGTTCTTCTATTATGGGAACTAATAAATAACTTTTCTTTATTCGCCCTCTCCACACCACTCATGATTTTATATACCTCTATGATATCCCCCCTCAGTCTCCTCTTTTCTAAACTGAAAAGTCCCAGTCGTTTTAACCTCTCTTCATATGGGACCCGTTCCAAACCCCTAGTCATTTTAGTTGCCCTTTTCTGAACCCTTTCCAAGGCCAAAATATCTTTTTTGAGGTGAGGAGATCACATCTGTACACAGTATTCAAGATGTGGGCATACCATAGTTTTATACAGGAGCGGTAAGATATTCTGTGTCTTATTTTCTATCCCTTTCTTAATAATTCCTAGCATCCTATTTGCCTTTTTGACCGCCGCTGCACAGTGTGTGGAAGTTTTTAGAGAACTATCCACGATAACTCCAAGATCTCTTTCCTGATTTGTCGTAGCCAAATTAGCCCCCATCATACTGTACGTATTATAGTTGGGGTTATTTTTCCCGATGTGCATTACTTTACACTTATCCACATTAAATTTCATTTGCCATTTTGTTGCCCAATCACTCAGTTTGGCGAGATCTTTTTGGAGTCCCTCACAGTCTGCTTCCGTCTTGACTATCCTAAACAGTTTGGTATCATCTGCAAACTTTACCACCTCATTGCTTACCCCTTTCTCCAGATCATTTATGAATAAGTTGAACAGGATTGGTCCCAGGACTGACCCTTGGGGGACACCACTAGTTACCCCTCTCCATTCTGAAAATTTACCATTTATTCCTACCCTTTGTTTCCTGTCTTTTAACCAGTTCTCAATCCATGAAAGGACCTTCCCTCTTATCCCATGGCAATGTAATTTACACAAGAGCCTTTGGTGAGGGACCTTGTCAAAGGCTTTCTGAAAATCTAAGTATACTATATCTACTGGATCCCCCTTGTCCGCATGTTTGTTAACCCCTTCAAAGAACTCTAATAGATTAGTAAGACATGATTTCCCTTTACAGACACCATGTTGACTTTTGCCCAACAAATTATTCTTCTACGTGCCTCACAATTTTATTCTTTACTATTGTTTCGACTAATTTGCCCGGTACTGAAGTTAGACTTACCGGTCTGTAATTGCCAGGATCGCCTCTAGAGCCCTTTTTAAATATTGGTGTCACGTTAGCTACCTTCCAGTCATTAGGTACAGAAGCCGATTTAAAGGATCGGTTACAAACCACAGATAACAGTTCAGCAACTTCCCATTTGAGTTCTTTTAGAACCCTTGGATGAATGCCATCCGGTCCCGGAGATTTGTTGACATTAAATTTTTCTATTTGTTCCAAAACCTCCTCTAATGACACTTCAATCCGGGACAGTTCCTCAGATTCGTCACCCACAAAGGACGGTGCAGATTTGGGAATCTCCCTAATGTCCTCCGCTGTGAAGACTGAAGCAAAGAAATCATTTAGTTTCAGCTTATAAAGCCCCTCCCCCTGACTGAGGCTCAGCCAATTAACAGAGGCTTCTAGATTTCAAACCTTTTAGAAGCTCCTTCAAACAAACCAAACAGACAAACACAAGCTCAGCACACAGCAAGTAACCCCCCCCCACACACACAAACAGCCACTTACCACAAGGGTCCCGTATTTACTCCTCCTTTACCTGGAGAACTCCCTCTCCAAACTCCCTGTTAGCTGCTCCTGTTCGCGTATGATCTGCAAACTTGCTAAGGGTGCAATCCATCCCATCATCCAGATCATTAAAACAAACCAAGTCCCAGAATCAATCCCTGGGGCACTGCACTTGTTACCAGATGGCACCAGCTGCCATCGAGGCATGTTGAGATGTTGATCACTATCTGTTGAGCCCAACGATCTAGCCAGCTTTTTATGCACCTTATTGTCCAGTCATCCAAGCCATACCACTTTAATTTTCTGGCAAGAAAACTGTGCGAGACCATATCAAAAGCTTTGCAAAAATAAAGATATATCACATTCACCACTTTCCTAATATCCACAGAATAAGGAGGCACAAGAAATTTGGATATAGGGAAAGAAAAGTGAATGAGAGGATGGAAAGAGGGCTGATTTTTTAATATAAAAATGGAGAGGCAAAGGAAATCAAAATGGAAAGAAAACAAAAAATGGGAATGGGAGATGCAACACAAATAGAAAAAAGGGGCAGCAGATAAATCCACATGCAACTTTAAGGTAAATGTGTTTTAAATTTATTAGCATTGCTACAAGTTGTTAGATTTTAATGATAAAGATGGGACAATCATTTTCCTAGGATGGGGAGCATGAATTTTTAGGCAAATTGTAGACGCAGGAGAAGCATACTGACAATTTACCTTTCTCAATCTTAGCAGAGTTTAATTTGCTACTCAGGTAACATTAGCATAACGTGAAAATCATCTAATTTATACACAGAAGATGAATACATTTGACCTCAAAGTTTTGTGTGTAGTGACCTCAAGGAACTTTGCTCATTAATTTTTAATTATGGTTCCTTATTATTTTTCATTTTATAAACACATGTTCAATTTATATTACTTTGGCATTCTAAACTTTTTTACTTTTTATTTTTTCATGTCAGGATATCGAATGCCAGCCCCTCAAAAATGCCCAGAGGAAATATATAAAATAATGCAGCGGTGCTGGGACTACAAACCTGAAAACCGACCAAAATTCAGTGAGATTCAGAAAGAACTATCTTCAATCAAAAAGAAAGTGACATAGTGATAAAGTAGACACAAACTCAACCTACAGGACTCTTATTACTTCGTTGAAAAACATTTTTCCCTCAAACACTATGCGTTATACCACAATATCTGCAATATTCTTCTAGGGTTATTTTTTAAAATTAACTTTTTATATATGTGTGTGTGTGCGTGCACACGCACGCATGTACACACTATCTTGGAAAATGTCTAAGCATACATTTAAAAAAAAGATAATTCTTCCAAATGTGTTATATACAGTTACATTGATACTGTCATTTAGGATACATGTACATAGAACATGATATATTATAGATTTGACTCCCATCTATTTTACAGTGATTAACTGCTAGAAAAAAGCAGCAGTTTATCAGGAATCAATATGCATACATCTCTTTTGAATGGCTAGCTTTTTTCTAAAAGATTTTCTACTTTATGCTGCATTCTTAATTTGTTATCCCAGTCACAGATGTCAGCTCTAGTGGCACTAAAACATGATGGCCACGTCATGTTTCTGAAGACCTTAAAACTAAGGATCACAATTTTTTAATAATATTTCAATGAGAAACTTGATATTTTTAAATCGTTTCTGCAACTGATACTTTGCTTAGAAAGAAGATGCATTAAGATTCTGGATGTGCTTGTATTCTTTTTGAACAAAGAAATCCATACAGTTTTTGTAGAATAATATTTACATGATTTACAAACACCTCCTTAGATTTCTTACAGTTGCTTCCATCATAGTAAATATGTTCACCTTTGGACACTTATTTTTTCAGAGGAAAAAAGCAGCAGTTTACCAGGAATCAATATGCATACATCTCCTTTGATGGGCTAGCTTTTTTCTAAAATGCCATGTATTATATATGTCTGTCAGGAAATACTCCAAATCATCTGCCTTGGAGAGTACAAGCAAAAGATGACAACACTTGGTTTTTGAATGTACACATGTAGAAAAGCGGTCATCAGGAAGCAAAATTTGAGAGCAATAGTGGCATGCAATGAAGGTAGTTGGTAGCATTGATTTTAAATGGAGTAAAAGAAAAAATGAATTGGAGATTCTCTGGTAGGTTTCTGAATTTTTTTTTTTCCAAATTTCAAATGGTATTCCTTTTTTGCATGCTGTTGGAGTCAGCAAAAGGACATGCTTAAGGAAAAACTTTCCATTCATAATGTCATAAAGAAAAGGCTATATCTCAATTGCAGGAAGAAATGTTCAGCCTTCCAGAGGTTTAAAACAATTAACAAGGTATATAGTAGACATATTCATCTATAGAACTGTTTCTTTAGCTGCATTCAGATTTGTTCTCCATTTAAAAAATAGCTTTGCATACTCACCGTCAAAGACTGGTATAAAATTGTATTTCTATAAGATCAATAAAAGCTAATCAGTCTTTGCGGGAAAAGGAACAATTAGTTTGTGGCATGGACCTATCTCCACAAAAGGCCCCGATAAGGATTCCTGACTGCCATAGAGACCCATGACTTTAGAAACAAAGTTATGATCTGGGATCCAAACTTTGGGAGACTATGGTTTTGATGTAGGCCTGTCTCCAATAAGTATCAAACGGTTATCAGCCCAAGCTGTGTTAACAAGGAGTTAACTGCCAGACCAAAACAGGTGTGAAAGAAAAACAGAATTTAGGATTTTTAATGGCCCTATAGTCTTCTTGAAGCTGCATTACATTTTATTTATATTATGGTGACTCTTCTATTGTCCAGAGCACAACTCCTGCTCTTTAAAGTGTATTTGTAGTCGTAGTAGTGAAAGGAATGTGTGTGACTCAAGTGTTTGTAGGCTATGAGAGTTTCGACCAGTATCTATTAAAGTGAGTGCCCAAATAAACAATGAAGCAACATGTTAGAGAACACTTTTTTCATTGTAGGTGGACTTGTTAGTAGGCTGGGTTTGTTCTGAGGGTAAAGAAAACAAATACATTGGGAATATGGAGTAGAAACTGAAAAAGGAAAATTAATGTAGTTCCTTTATAGTTTCTTTACATAAATACTGAGCACATTTAATTATCACTGTGCTCACATTTGGTCCAAAGATACTTATAAACGCCAGTAAGAAACGTTGTTTAGTCACTCAGCACTGGCATAAAATTCTTTCTATACCTTAATGAGCTGGCATGCTTATGTGCGTAAAAGTGCAAGAAATGTACAACCATAACTCCAGGAAGAATGCAGTTCCAAATCAATAAATGACACACATGCAGGTCCTCTTATGTACTTGCTAATATCTAAAAGTTAGGACAAGAATGTATGGGCTTTTTCTTAGATTAACACACTTTTTTAAATGGATGACTTATTTTGTAAAGGACTGCATATATCCAACCCTTCCACAAGAAAACAGAACAGTTCTTTTTGTCTTAATTTAGTTAACAGGACAAACAATTCTGATTTTTATCTACAGATGTAAAAGGATAAAAACTGCATTCATTTTTCACTTATCTAAGCAGTTAACATTTGCAATTCATATCATACATCTGTTTAAATTGAAAAGGCTTTTCAAAACATGGGACACCTGCAGCATCTAAGTATGCTGTGTTCTTTGCCCTAAGGCAGACAGGAATTCAATTCATGATTAATAACCCTTTGGGAGACTGTCAGGATGAGTTCAGTGGTATAGAATAAATTTAATATAGGCATATCTGGTTTTCACAAAAACTTATGTAAACTGTTTTCTCACCATTAATTCAGTTGTGTTTGTGACATCATTTATTTGTCCCATCTGTCACATGTAATTATTGGAATTATGTTCTTTAGGAAGTTAAGTCAGTACCAGATACATGTCTATAATTACTTTTCTTAACTTTACAAGCATACAGCAGGGAAGACTACAAAAATGTATAAAGAAAAACTCTTCCATTTAAGGCAGGTATAGCATTCAGGAATCAAAGCTGCAGCTATCCACCTTCTCTGTAGTTTTGAAGTCTTTTAAATGATGAACAAAGGGTTAAAATCTTAGCTTTGTTAATGAATTAACCAAATATTGGCTATTTTACTTTTGTACATTTTGTTTAAGATGCAGCAAAATTAAGTGTGTTGTCTTTTGGAAATTCAGTATATTTAAATAGACTGACATCTGCACTGACTCCATGTAAGGGGTTCTAATGGATTTTGGAAATATTCAGATGGTTATTACCCAGAAAGTACTCCTAAGTGTTACAGAAATAGCAAGACAGCGGTACCCTAAAAATCAAAACCTCTCAGTATATTGTATGAGATGGAGTTTAGAGTGATCTATCCAGTTACCAATTATTTTCTTCTTTTTCAAGGCATTATAAAGGAATGAAAAGTGCTACTGTCATATTTCATGTAACTTTTTAAAAGATTATTTTAAAGCCCATGAAAGCCAATAATGAGTGTACATTTTTAGTTGTTTACAATCGAAACTGAGCATTTAAAACTAGCCTTAATGTTTAGTTTTGAAATCATCATCCTGGTTAAGATTCTAAAATGTATGTGGAGTTCATGGTTTATAGAAAGTGCAATATTGAGAAACAGCATGTTTGAAAACAAGACAGAGACATGTGCCCTCAGCAGATGTGTAGTCTTTTTGTACAGTCTACATTTCACACAGTTCTAGATTTTTAATCTAAAATGAAAAAGTAAACAACAGTATTTAGTAACTGTGGTCATTTTGCATTTTTGTTTGAATTGTGATGTGCATTTTGAAACTATATCACAGAATATGCCTCTATTTTGCAATTTCGCTTTCAGTGTCTTAATATACTTTAGAGGCTGTCTGCGTCAGGAAGTACAGCATCCAAACAATGCTGTTCACAAAATAAACCTCAGACTTTTGAGGGCAGAAAGCAGTTGTAAGAAAACATTGTTTACTGTACCTCACTGTTTTTCCCTCAGCTGTGTTTGTTTATAATGAACCGTGTGCTTATTCAAATGCTGCATATACATTATTTATGGTATTTTTACTACTGTAATGCTATTAATCAAAACTATCAGTAAACCCCCCTCCCTCCCAAATTAAAGAGCCTCAGCCACAACATTTCTAGCTGAATCTAAAGCTTGGAGTTTTTCAGATCTGAAATTCAAGTTTGGGATTGTCTCTGCTTTCTCCTTGTTCATGTGAATTACTTTGCTGCCAACAGCATGTGATGCTTTACCCTTGTCTATGCTAGCCTTTTTTAATGAGAGGTCGGACCAGTGGTAGCAATGGTGAGCTAATTAGGCTGGCTGCCAGCATTCTTATCATATCTTCTGGACCAGCTCTGGAAAGGGTCACACAGCATAGAGATCTACATTAGCACTCCTGCTGGTAGAGCAGTACCTCAAAAATATTTCAGGGAGAAAGGCTAGTGTAAATAAGGTATCTTATAAATTAGCTTTATGATTTTTAAGAGGTCTTAATCTGACATAATAGCTGTTAATTGATAGAATGGCTGAATGTCCGAGATGGTAATGGCACACTATATAAAGAAGCAAGAAGAGAGAGAGATGGATCAAAAAAAGAAGGATCCTCTTTTGATAACAATAACCTTATTCATTAGCAATGGAATAGTTTGCATCATAAACATGCTTGTTTGTTACAGTATCATTACCCATTAGATAAGCAGGAAAGCTTGCCACTGAAATAAGGTCACCTATTCTAATTAATTACTTAAAGTACATGAGAGGGGTTTTTTAGATTTGGTTAATACTGTATTATGATAATTAGTACAGATTGTGGCTATTAACCATTGTGGTGGGGGTACAGAGAACCATGCTGAAATGGCAATCCTTGGAAGCATTGACTGACTGACTTAGCCATGATTGCTCTGGGGATGTACAGACTACAGACTGTGTGTCCATCCTACCCCCTCACTAACAGCAGGGCACCTGCCCTCTTTATATTCAGGCCTTATACTCCCTGCTGTAGGAGGGAAAATAAATTCAGTGCCCGTGGAAACAGATTAAATCACTGTAGAACGAATGAGAGAGGTTTCAAGAAGAAATATCCCAAACTCAAAGGATGTTTTAGCAGAACATTTAGAAAATGAAATCAAGGCATACAGTGTCCTGTATATACCTTAGCCCAAGTGTGGCTGGATGGAAATTGTATTTCAGGCCCACATCCTGCTGCTTGTTTGCATCATGAGAGGAGGAGAGATTTAAAAATTACTGATTGGCCAGTTGTTTGTCTAACAGGGATCATTTCTCACATCATTTTTGCTTCACTTATCTTTCGTCAATTTAAATTATTAGGATTGAAAAATACAGGTCTGATTTAAAAAAAAACTGTCCAGTTTTCCAAAGGAAAGGACAGAAATAATCATTTCATTAAGGACTATTATTTATAATTCAGAGGACATGTCATAAGGTTTTTGAGATAGTAACTAGTATAGCTCAGCATAATACCCATTTCTGACAGTGAAGGCATTAAAACAACCAAAAGGAAAGCAGATTAAAATCTAAAGTAGAAAGAATTCCTCTGTTAGTTTTCTGAAGCCCTTTCTTCTGCCACTCACTTGCCAATATATTTCCTTTCTGAAGCTGATGAGGTGTAGTGATTGCCAGCTGAACTTTCCCTGTAGCAATATAAAAGTAGTGCAGACCTAAATTGCGTATCTTTTCTTCTTTGATATGAAAGAGAAAGCAGGAAAGTACTTCAGGTGAAACCATACCACAATCTCAGACATGAAAACCAAATGCAGATTTAAATGCCAGCTTCAGTTCATTGCATTTATCACACAAGCACCATGTGGAGCATTTCACCATTAGCCTTGCAAAGTGTTAAAGGGTGACTAAAAGTGATGTGTCCTGGGACACTTTATTTAGTCTTCAAATTGTATAGAATCTTCTGAAAATAAATGTGCTGATTTTTGTCTTTAGATTTTGTTAGAGTTATTTTCATGAGATGTTGGTCCTTGTGCTTTTAGTTACTCCTTTTGGTCTTTACATCTGGTTTGTCCCATTCTTCCTTTCCTGATAGGCGCTCATTTTCCCCTGGGGTCTGTGCTTTCCTATTTTTGGAACCTCAGAAATAACCTGTCTGAGCTGATGTCCAGAGTAGTACTTTTCCCCCCTCATATTCTTATCTTCTAATCTAGAAAGTTAATAAAACCTGCAGGAAATACAGCTCCCTAACCTCAGATAAAGTAGTGGTATTCTACCTCCCTCATGCTGTTGGCATGTTTGTGCAGGGTATCTTACAAACAGTTTAAGAGTGACAATAGCTATGATGTACATACCAGCAATATTTCCATTAGAAAGAAGAAGAGAGGAAGGGGGAGAGGGGCTGGAAAGAGGGAAGATGCACAAGAAAAGTAGATTAGGTACTGTACTAACAAAGATGATTGTGCTGCTATTGTGGGTCAAAGAAAAGCTGAGGGTAGGTCTTCAGTGACTATTACACCAATGGGAGAGCTTCTCCTATCACCATAGTTAATCCACCTCTACAAAAGGTGGTGTCAGTGTTCATGGGGGAATTCCTCTTGTTGACAGAGGGGCTCACAGAAATGCTGGGTCCCTGGAGTGGAGGGAGAAGCTCTACACTCCCAGAAGGGGCGGGCATCGGGTGGAAAAGGAGACACTGGGGCAGTCAGCCTTCAGTGCTGCCCAGACAACACTCTCCTCCTCCCTGCCCAGCCCTTTTAGCACTACCCAAGGCTTCAGTGGCAATTTAAAGGGCCCAAGGCTCCAGCCACCGCTCCAGTAGTTCTGTATCCACCAGGGGTTAGGGTCAATATAAATGAATTGCTCACAGGTATGGATTTTTTGTGCCCATTGAGTACTTGTAACCATGTAAGTCTGTATAATAGACTGACCTAACAATGGTTTAAAAAAAAAAAAAAAAAAGTGGGCCTAATATTTTCCAATACAAGTTATCTGAAAGTCTCTCTTCACCCCTCAATGATCAGATGGTCACTTATGGTAGCAAAATGTTCAGCAAGTGTTTTGTGGGCTTGGCACATTGGGCAGGGGAGCAGAATCTCCTGAAAATACTCTGTTCTTATATCTATTGTCCCTAAAACTTTCATAAAAATTTCACAGGCAAAGCAGAGTTTTCAGATCATTAATGTGCTTTTACATTTTATAGTTTTTGTTTTTTTTAAATGAAAATGTAAAGAATAATTGTCTTCCAATTCGACTAATTTTTGCTCTAAATCTCTCACAGAAATTACAGGATCCAGCACTAGATCCCACTGAACCACTTTGCTAAACTTCACCAAATTCTTGAAAATATTAGTTACTTAATATGTAAAATGTTTCTCCTTTATAGGTACAACAGCATAGCAGTTGGGGAAGAAGGGGAAGTTAGAGATTTCACCTTTAATCCTTGTCTTTCTCAAGACAGCAAATCCTCTGTGGCTTCGTCTACACTGTCTGTTTTGCCGGCAGTGAGTATGAAAATGAGGAGCAGATTAGCATATTTCTGCCTCATTTGCATGCTGTTTTTGCGGGGGGGGAAAAACGTAGGGTGGACTTTTTTTTGCACAAAAAACCCATTTTCTGCAAGATCCTTATGATTCAGAGGCATAAGTATCTTGCAGAAAACAGGAATTTTGTGCAACAAAAAAGTCCACTACTTTTTTTCCCTGCAAAAACAGCGTGCATAAGTTATGCAAATAATGGGTGGTGATATGCTAATCTGCACCTCATTTGCATACTCGCTGCCAGCAAAACCAGCAGTATAGATATAGCCTATGTTAGTTTGACCCCAGAAAAGAAAAATTGTTGGTTCGACACTGAATAAAGGAAATAATTGCTTAAAAAACAAACAAACATGATTTCCATATATCTGCTCCTACCCATAAATCTCAGAAGATGGGAATTTTGGGACAAATATACATTTAAAATTAAGAAGAAATTATTGCATGTTTAAAAAAAGAAAATTCTCTTACTAAAATTCTGAAATCCCTCCTTTCATGGAACTCCCATCAAAGGATTGGGGCCACAGTTTTGATTTTTTTGTTTTTTGAAGATTTCTCATTACTGGCCATGCTTGAAGATTATTCTTCTTTCATCTACATTATTTCACTGAGGCAGAGCTTTTTGACCTTTCTAAACAGGAGAGGATTTATTTTAAAGACTTTAAAAGAATTAGTGCATTTTTAGTGTTCATAAAGAACAATTCACAATACTGGCTAAAGCGGTACGTAGTTACTTTTGATGCTTCCCCTCATCTCTCTGTGAATGAATGTACTTCACACTCTACTTAGATCTCTTGATATAAATGTACTTTCTCTGCCAATCAGAGATTACTGATCACATTCAATTATGAAATGGTTTAATAATATGGACAAAAAAGATCAACTAAGCTAAAATCACACAACCCAAAAAGTGAAAAAACTGCAAGATATCATCTTTATTCTTATTGGGGGGGGGGATCATTTTTGTTTTTGACAAAATGAATACTCCATGCATCTTTATAAGCAGTCACCTTGCAAACAAATGGCTAGATCATAAACCTCAGGGGACCATTTTACATGCAACTGTGAACTTAAGAGACTACTTCTCATTCTGAAAATGCTTGCAGGCTAGTATGAGGGACAATGAAATCACATTGCTTCACAAAGAATGAACTGCTGCTAGAAAATAGAACCTAGAAGTATCATTCTAAATTGCCACACATAGCTGTGCTATAATTTTAGAACTGGTTCTAAACAGGTAGAGCAACTCGTTGCACCAAACTTTGACACTGTGTAGTAAGAGCAGACAGAAAAGCACATACCAGCACCAAAATCCCTCAACAGTCCAAGTCAAGGTGATATGTGAAAAGCAAAACAGCATGTCAAACAAGAAAAAGAAAGGTCAGTCTTGGATTATTAGTTTACAGAGGAAGCATTCTCTACATCACAACTGAAATTTTGCTCTTATTGAAAAGCCAGTACAGACATATTAGATTCAGTCTTGCTGAAATGTATCAAGAAATAACAAGAAAAAAATCATTCTGCTGAATACCAGTAAAAAGATGTATTCAATTAAATAAACCAGCAGAACAAAACTAGAAGTTACCACCTACAACAAACTAATGTAAACACAATTATGGGATACAGACAGTAAAACACACATCTAATCATTGTGCTTGGATTATCAAAAAGATCAATCTTGGGGACAAATTCTGCTCTCATGGTGTAGTCAATTCAACTGACTTGAGCACAATTTCATTTATACATGAAGCCAGCAAAATTTCACTTCAAGACTATTTTTAGAGGACAGTCTGACCCTTAATATTGTCGCCTTCAGGCATCTGTTTGAATGAGATGCTTCCATATCCCTCACATACTTCCATTTCACATTGTCTCCTAAGAGCAACTCAGAAAGTAAAGTTCCAAATTCATCCCAGCTTTCATTTGGCCCAACATGTACTACTTCCAGAGTCGCAAAAATACTACTACAGGTATGACATCCTGAAGTAACTGTAAGGGAAAGGTGAATGCCCAGTCCACCTTCTGTTTCACCTAATGACATCTTCAAGAAAGCTAATTGTAATATAAAAAAGGAGGTTAAGTATGTGACATTCTGCTGTTGAAGTTTTCTTTGCAGCACACAATGTTCTGTTCCTCATCTTTGAGGAATGACATGTAATTAACACTGCCCACCAGCACAGAGATTTACCCTGCTTCAATTAGAGTCAACAGACCAGTTCCAACTGAACTGAGGGTTAATACCACAGTTTCCACTGAGCCTCATTAAGGAAATGTGTTCTCCTTTTAGCCCATTTCAGAACTCCAAACCTGTTCTGCATTCTTAAATAATCATCATTCTTAGTGTCATCCATTTTGTTTTTAGAGGCCTGGTTTCCTTGCTTATCACATAACATTTAGCTCTGCAGATACTGAGTCTGAGACTTGCAGACTAAGAACTTATGGCTTGTTAGTCCATGAAATATATAGTGTTTGTAGGACATTTAATATGCGAAGTGACTGATTTTTAGGCGACCAATTTAATAGATTTTAATTAATTTTCCTCAGCAGATGGCTCAGCTGGCTCAAATATCAGTAATGCCATAATCAGTCACTGTTGGTTAAAAAAAAAATAATAATAATTAAGTATATCAGTGTCTCTTGCATACAGTTTTCTCCTTAACAGATACGTGGCTTTTCTTTTAATCACTAAAGTTATTCATTAAAATAGTGTTCCATGTAAGGTTTAAGTTGTGCCCCACTTCTCTCTGGAATACTAGGGAAGGGCTGAGTAGACTGTAGCAGACAAAGAGAGGGGCTTTTTGGCATTCTGCCTTATATAGATCACATGTAGCCCGGCTGCCTCACAGCACTGCTGCTGGGAGTGCTCCCTGTAGCATTCCATACATCCATTAATGAAATGTGCAGTGTCCTTCCCCCAGCACTTGCTACCAAGTGCTAACTGACACAGGAGAAGTAGAAATCTAGCCCTGCCCCCTCCTGGCTTACCCATGGTAGCTTGCAGCTGTGGACAACCCCAGTACCCACAGATTGCTAGTGACAGCAATTTGCCAAGTCCTATACTGGTGCACATGGGAGAAGGTTTAGACAAAACTTCCTGCATATTCAACTGTGCAAAAGATTCACTTATCTCACCACAGGAGAGCCAAAATGCATCCAATTAAAATGTCCATCGATTCTTAGTGTATCAGCATAATAATCATGGCTAACAAACATATTTCCTGCAATGAGTTTCCCCATCTGATTATTAGATGTTATCTCCCTAAAAGCTAAAGAACACAGAAAAGCCTAACGGAAAAGGACCCGGGCCTAGGGTTGGGCATTGTTAACACAAATGACATATACAAGAAATCACAGTCCAAAGAGTTAATCTGACCTATTTATTCTAAAAACACCCTGCAAAAGTCTTGAAAAATCACAAACACATTTTGTATCATTTAGTTGTCATCCCCACAGCAATTGCACAATTGTGTACAATCAAGATGTTTCCAGAAAGGACAGTTGAGGTGACAGTTGTAGGGGCACTGTCTTTCCAATTATGTGTTAGTTTTCTGTTGTATAAAAACCTGGTGGAAAATTGGGAAGGGGGGAAGGAGAGAGAGAGTCATTGACATACCATTGCAATATGTTAGACTTTTAATACCTGTAGCCTTGAATAGCAGGGCACTGATGTAGTTTACAATTTTTAAATGTATTTAGATGTTTTCTCATTTAGTGCCAATGAATGCACCAGCAAGTTTAATATCAGGTAAAGCACCTTTTATGCTTTTTGTGGTTTAAAAATAATATATTTGTGAAACAAATGGAAAAAAACATAACACTGGAAATAGGTGATTCTTCCCAAAAGTACATGTGTTAAAAAAAAAAAGGGCGGGCTGGAGGGGGAGAGGGAGGAGAAAGCCTTGTGTAAGTTTAAATACAGATAACACAGTCTAAAAATGATAGCTGTGTAATACAGGTTAGTTTTCTTTCCTTTATAATTTTAACATATATGCATTTTAACTCTTATTTATTTGCTAATTTTTATATACATAAAAGTTATACTTTTGAACTTAAGCTAAGATTTTTTCCTAGTCTGTTACAAAATAGGAGTTCAGTAAACTGCAGATTGTTCAATAACTTCTTGTCTCTTCTGATGGACCAATTACCACTAATGAGTCTGCAGTCCCTCTTTTTACTGTATTCTTCCAATAAATGTAAAATCTTTGTATCAGGATGTGTCACAACTTCATATTTATATTTCTCCCTTTCCTGTAATAG
This sequence comes from Pelochelys cantorii, assembly GCA_032595735.1. NCBI lineage: Eukaryota > Metazoa > Chordata > Testudines > Trionychidae > Pelochelys > Pelochelys cantorii. The sequence goes on from CM064330.1 coordinate 68,625,937, forward strand.
ATATATACTGTGCACTGAAAACAGAGGACTATCTCTATAGTATTGTCCCTCCTAGAGATGTTACAATGCATACTATACATCAACTTTGTCATGATTGAGCTTATATGAATTCTGGTCGTAGTCTGGGGGATTGGTGCTTATAGATACAATTAATTCCTGCTGCCTTGCCTTAAACATTACTTGGTAAAGTTCTATTGTCATATTTTAGCATGTGGCAGCCATTTGCCAATATTTATTATTATAGGTTCTTCATTCATTCTAATACTGCCCAAAATGAGCAGAAGGATTAAAAAAAAAAAAATGGCAGAAATCTAACTCAGTTTGAAGCTAGAACAGTGAACCCTGGTAATCTGAGCCATTTATTACTTCATATTTTGTTGTTTAAATTAACAGTGGGGAACAGCCTCACTTCTGCTGATCTCTGCTTACTCTCCATTCAGCAAATGAATAATCTTTTTCAAAAGGCTTTCTGTCATTTGCACAGTATCTGGCACAGAGAATTGCCTCTGATGTTAATCTGGTTACTTCTACCTTACACCAATTTAATTCTGCCACTGGCATCATGTTTCACAAGAGGGGGTTTACATGTGCTTCACTGTTTGTCACAATCACTATTTTATATTAGATATCTATTGCCTTTCATCCCATACTAATTTCCACATAGCATCAATAGACTGAAGGACAACAGGCCATAAGTTCACTGCACAAGTGTGCAAACATTGTAGTCCAAGACACCGAATCAGTCTTGTATTTTCAGGAAAAAAATACAGACTCTAATGCCCACTCAAAGCAGGTATTATCCATTTTTTAAAAGGATGTGTCAAAACGATTGATATGCATGTGCACACATGGAATTCAATATATTTACCTTGGAAGAAGGAAGGATCGATTATTCCCCCCATATTTGAAATTATAATTAAAAAAAGTCTCCAGATAAGATAAGATAAAGGCTCATTTTCTGATTTCACTTAAAAATAATCCTAAAGTCGAACAAAGACATCTTAAAACTGAGTAAAGGTCAGATATATTTCCATTGACCTAGTGTATTACTTATCTTGCTTTTTAATTATTTACTTGGAGATGCTCACAAATATCTATAAGACTTCACCTTTGTCATAACCCGTTAACACATCTTACAAATTGTAATTAATTCATAGTTCAAATTTATGAGCTAAGGTGTTTAATGAAATTCTCTTGATTGCATATTCCTGTCATTCAATTTGCAGACCTCCCTAACTACCTGTTACTACTGAAGTGTTATTTGTTTTCTTTTGTCATACATCTTATTCACTTTCTATGAAGCCTACTGTCAGTTTAACTAATTATATAAAATCCCAAGGGATTTTTCCAGAATGAAAGTTGTTGATAAAAACAGGATGAAAATATTAAATATGAGTGAACCAGTTGGTTACAATAAGAGCTAAATAGTAACCAAACCAAACAGGACCAATCCCAACGAAATCATCCCAGCCAGGGCTTTGCCAAGCCGAGACTTAAACACCTCTAGGGATGGAGATTCCACCACCACCCTCCTAGTGAAATAGTTTTTCCTAATATCCAACCTAGACCTCCCCACTCTAACTTGAGACCATTGCTCCTTTTTCTGCCATCCGTCACTACTGAGAACAGCCTCTCTCCATCCTCTTTAGAACCTTCCTTCAGGAAGCTGAAGGCTACTATCAAATCCCCCCTCACTCTTCTCTTCTGCAGACTAAATAAGCCCAAATCCCTCAGCCTCTCCTCATAGGTCATGTGCTCCATCTCCCTAATCATTTTGGTTGCCCTCCGCTGGACCCTTTCCGACACATCCACATCCTTTCTGTAGCAGGGGCCCCCGAACTGGATGCAATACTCCAGATGTGGCTTCACCAGTGCCGAAGAAAGGGGAATAATCACTTCTCTAGATCTGCTGGCATTGCTGCTCCTAATGCAATCTAATATTCCATTCACCTTCTTGGCTACAAGGGCACATTGTTGACTCATATCCAGCTTCTCATCCACTGAAATCCCAAAGTCCTTTTCTGCCAAACTACTACTTAGCCAGTTGCTCCCCAACCTGTAACAATGCTTGGGATTCTTCCGTCCCAAGTGCAGGACTCTGCACTTGTCCTTGTTGAACCTCATCGATTTCTTTTGGCCCAATCCTCTAATCTGTCTAGCTCACTCTGGACCCTATCCCTGCCCTCCCAACGTATCTACCTCTCTCCCTAGCTTAGTGTCATCCGCAAACTTGCTGAGGGTACAATCCATCCCCTCATCCAGGTCATTAATCAACATGTTGAACAAAACCAGCCCTTGAACCAATCCTTGGGGCACTCCACTTGAAACTGACCACCAACCTGACATCAAGCCATTGATCACTACCCATTGGGCCCAACAATCTAGCCAGCTTTCTATCCACCTTACAGTCCATTTATCCAATCCATACTTCCTTAACTTGCTGGCAAGAATATTGTGGAAGATCGTATCAAAAGCTTTGCTAAAGTCAAGATATATCACATCCACTGACTTCCCCATGTCAACAGAGGCAGTTACTTCATCATAGAAGCTAATCAGGCATGACTTGCCCTTGGTGAATCCATGTTGACTATTCCTGATCACTTTCCTCTCTTCCAAGAGATTCAAAATTCCTTGAGGATCCCCTCCATGATTTTTCCAGGGACTGAGGTAAGGCTGACTGGACTGAAGTTCCCTGGATTGTCCTTCTTCACTTCTTTAAAGATGGGCACTACATTTGCCTTTTTCTGATCTCCATGAGTTTTCAAAGATAATGGCCAAAGGCTCTGCAATGACATTTGCCAACTCCCTCAGTACCCTCGGATGCATTAAATCCGGACCCATGGATTTGTGTATGTCTAGCTTTTCTAAATAATTCTTAACCTGTTCTTTCTCCACCAAGGGCTGCCTATCTCCTCATACTGTGTTAGTATGAAAGATGTAGTCCTCGGTGAGGCAGTGCAAACATGAAGGCCAGCATGTGGCTGAAGAACTGCAGGAAAGTCCTTAATGTGGATTATTGGCTCTATTGTTCTGTGGGGATGAGACTAGCTATCATGGTGGACCTGTCTATAAGTAAGTAGGTAGGCTCTAGCATTCGAGGAGTTCATTATAGTGAACAGATTTCATCAGGGCCACTCTGGTTTTGGGGCAGACCTCTTCACATTTAGAAAAAGGCCTTGGGAGTAAAATAAGGTTAGGTCCTTGTTGGTTGCTCCACTGGACCTTGAAGAGGGAGTGACCCTTGAGGAGCCAATGATCCAGATTTGGAAAGATGGTTATTTCCCATGGATGCAAGTGAGATGTGATGACAGAAGAGACCTTTGTAAAGGTCCCCAGGATGGTTTAAAAGGCCCTCAATGGTGGTTCACAACCCTCAACAAATCTGTCAAAAATGGTAGTTTGGAAGAAAGTCTAGAGTAGGAGATGATTGTTGAGGAAAGTGCTTTTTTGTGAAGTGTGGACTTTTTGCAGGGTAACTTGGAATCAGATCTGCATCAGAATGATAATGGGAAAAATGAGAGCTAGTTGTAGAAGTTTTAAGGACACTATATATTTAACAGACAAGTCCTCAGAACACTAGAGTTAATAAAGCTTGAAAATTAAAAAAAAAAAAAGTTAAAGGACAGCCATTAGCTGGCAACTCAGGAGACTGCTACAAATGTGAAACATTCATATACTATTTAAGATGTAGTTTAATAAAATAAGTGGTGTTGTGTTTGTGTATATGATTTAGTTCTTACCATTGCTAATACACTGCTGCTGCATCAAGTATTATATACTACTTCCTAAATTAATCTAAAACACTACACAATTTGGGGGGGGGGGGTTAAATCAATCTACCCTGCTCATGAAGACTTTGACATTAAGCTCAGGACATTGATTTTGCACTAGTAGTGAAGCGGGACCCAAAGTAGCATCCTAAACTCTAGCAAGATCATTCTGACAGTATATTCAACTTATTCTATTACTGTTAGAGACTAACACAATTTAAAGAAAAACTGCTGCAACCAGCCCTGTACTGCTCAGAGATGCTACACATCAGAAGAATGAAGACATGTCTGTTCTTTAAGAACTTGCTACCGCCAACTACTCCATAGCCCAGGATCAGCAACAACAGCTTCTGTTTTGAATCTCTGTTCCTGTTAATTATCAAGGAGTCTATGGAAGGAAAGAGATTTAATGGAGTGGAGATTTAAGGAATTTGAAAGTCTCATGGCTTGGACATACTGTACTGCGATTACTTGATACAAGAGCAATATTATAGAAAAATGTAAATGTACCAATGTCTAATGAGTCACCAGAGCTGAGGACAACTTGCAACAATACCATTCTTCATGCTATCAATCCAGGTCACCCATTCCCAGCTTCTGTCAAAAAAGCTAGAAACAACAATGGGGACAGAAGGCCATAAAGATATTTCAAATAGAAAAGAATGTAATATATTCAGCTTCCAACAGTGGTGTGCTAAAGTGAAGTTTTAATAAAAGCAATTTGGATGAGGTGCAGTGAGCTACTTTATGACAAGGCTGTATGGCCTCATCATGTATGTTCACTAAAAATGTTCTGCAACCAAATTTCAACTCTCATTCAAGCCATTTTATAAACGTGTAAGAAACGTGAAAATGCAACAACAGATTGGCATAAATTGAGAGCTGTATGTTTCCTGTCCTAGATGAAGTACCACACCTAGATCCAAAGATTGTTTAAATACATATTACTACTAATCATCAGTCATTTTATGAAGGCAATACTTTCCTCAGCCTCAAGTTTCATTGTCAGAAATTAGTCTGGAAGTCAAAACGTAATCTTATTAACTCTACTGAATTCAAGGTTTTGTTGCATTCAAAAACTACGTTTAAAATAAATCATGCATTATCTTGAGCTCATCCTGACTCTTCTCTGAATGACAAATTAGATACTAGTTCAGAAAAGACGTTTTCTTCCATTAAGTATTTTTCAAGTAATAACTGGACAGTGAAAAACTGCAGAATAAGACAGCACCTTTGAATGGATTAAATTTCCTGATTTTTTTTACTACTACTGTAGTAGTACCATTAACAAAATGTAAAGTAACATAAGACATGCAAAAAGCTTAAATTCTATTTCTACACAACATGTTTTCAAGACGGAAAGTGCATATTGTCTTATGTTATACACTGTGAAAGATATTTTAAAAGTAAATTAAGAGAAATTGGTTTATTCATTAAATGCCCAGGAAGAATGATGGGGAACATTCTAGCCCCGACTGTATCTTGTTTAACTTGCCCATTTAGACAGTTAATGCTTTTTCATGGGTTGTTTTGTATGGTAGTTAGTTCCTTTTAAGTCCACTGTACCTCACAAAAGAATGTATGCTCTCTCCCATCCCCTTTAGAAAAATGTTATCAAATACTCTGAGAATAAGGGGCTAAGAAAAAAAGAATGAATAGTTAATTGAAAAAAGTGAATAAAAACACAAACTTCCTGGAAAGTTATTAACAATATTTCCTTACAATATGTGCATATATGTATATGTATGGGATATGCTCTCTTTTAAACACTTGCTCAGAGGTGCAATGCAAATCTTACCCCTCTACTGAGTTGATATCACAAAAAGCTTCTTATTTGATACAATCTTTCTGCTTGTTATGCAGGAAGCTCCCTCGTCCTTTCAATCAGCGATTCATGACTTTATGATGGCATAAGGTCTACTTTGGCGTAAGAAAAAAACCTATTCAGCCCTAGGTTTTACTTCAACTTTCCTTCAGACTCAACAGGCACAGGCCTTGCACAGTTGAAAAGGAAAACTATGGGAAAATAATGGTATTAGAAGCAGGAGGCCTGCTTTGAAGAGGTTGCCAGTCACTTTCCATTTCTCACATGGTTATGATGGCTGGAGTCTGAGATAGAAGAGAGGCTTTTAATAGTCTTGAACAATCAATTTGAACTGTAATTTGTACAAGCTAAGGTGTTTCATTTCCACTTTTCCTTTATAAGAAAATAGATTTGGTAAGCTTTCTGGAGAGAAAATAAGTTCCATTGAACTTTTGTCTACGTGCCTGTCCTTTGGATCCAGTCAGACTCATTCTGCATAAAGCTATTTAGATGAGAGTCCTAGGGCAACAAATGCATTCTGACAAGCATTCCTTTTAAGAAGGAAACCAATTACCAAGCTTCCTGAACTGGCATTACTGTTTGGAAGGATATTCAGAACCCTACTGAGTCCATCAACTCATTGTTCCAACACATAAGACTAGCACTAAGCAGACTCTCTGATGGTAAGGCATCTCATAAAATACAGGCTTCCCTTGACAAGAGTGCAAACCTTCCACTTGTAATTAGAGCTTGGTGAAAAAAATTTAATCAATTTTTGTGTGAAAAATGCGGATTCAACAACAGTGAAACATTTCACAGGTTTGTAGCTATTTTGCTAAACTGTTTTGGTCAAAAGAAAACTTAAAATAATGAAAAAGGGACACATTTTATTTTGACATTTTCTAATCAAAGCATTTTGATTTTTTTCAATTTAAAATTATTTAAACATTCTTTTTATGTAAAACATTTTAAAATGCTCAGTATGCAAATAAATGTTTTTTGTTTGAACAATATGTTTAATTGAACTTGACTTCTCAGTTCATTCAAAATTAAGAAAAAGAACATGTTTGTTTCAACTCAAATTGAAGTTTTCAATTTGTCTGGAATTTGCAGCAAACTGGTGTATCCATTATTTGCCCAGCTGATCTTCTAAAAGACACTCTCCTTGTTCTGAATTAAAAGATAAGCAACCTTGAAAGTGATACTCTGAAATGATTTCCAAGTCAGAGGCCACAGCTGAGGTCACTCAACCATGCATGAATTACGAGGTCAATTGTCAGGTTTCCTCCAATAATAAGATCTGTTACTTCTTGCTATTCCCAGTTGGTGCGAAATTGGTGAGGGGAAAGATTTTTCATCTAACTGGATTTTGTGGAAGTGTAACTGCGTACATGGTTAACCAATGAGCCTGGGCTCAGCAGTTAACCTTCACAGTAACACACAGACTCCGAGTATGCACAGGGAGCCAGCTTAAAAGTTGGCTCCTTGTGCACACCCCATGTAACCATGTAAATGCTGAATTTTTCAGCCGTTACACATTTACTTAAATGCATAATAACATTCCTAAACTGTGCCCTAGAGCATGAGGTTAAAGCTACAACATAGGTTATACTAGCTTAAGGAAAAAGTCCCAGAAATGGGAAATATTTAAATTAAAAGCAGTAATGTGGCTGCTGTAGTTCTTTAGGTGGTTTGAGACACAGAGCTCAGGGGAAATATGAAGTGAACCTTGGGAGCTGGACATGGAATGTCTAGCAATATTCATGTCTAAAAAGGACAGAACCTTGAAATTACACATTCCCTGTCTACTCATATTTGTTATTAGACACTGAGTTTTTTCTAATTATGTCTGGTTTGTGAACTCTGTACTGAGTCCATGTGCCTCTTCCCCTATATGCTATAACTGAGGTTGAATCCCAGGGAAGCAATTCTCCATATTTTAATCTGTTTTTCCTCGGTTGCGAACAGGAATTGCTAACAGGGAGTTTGGAGAGGGAGTTCTCCAGGTGAAAGAGGAGTAAAAACGGGACCCTTGTGGTAAGTGGCTGTCTGGAGTGTGTGTTTGTGTGTGGGGGAGTTATTTGCTGTGTGCAGAGCTTGTGTTTATCTGTTTGGTTGGTTGGTTTGATTGTTTGATTGCTTGAAGGAGCTTCTAAAAGGTTTGAAATCTAGAAGCCTCTGATAATTGGCTAAGCCTCAGTCAGGGGGAGGGGCTACCAGAGCTATATAAGCCTGTGACTCAGCGACCAGGGAGCTTGCGAACAGGAATTGCTAACAGGGAGTTTGGAGAGGGAGTTTAGAGGGGGAGGTTAGAGGGCACTAGTGACTTCTGGCCTTCTTTAAAACATAACTCTTATCGTAATCTATATTCCAGAGGTTTAAAAAGAATCCCAGTTTATACTTAAACTTGTTCATTAGAAAAATGGAGACAGAAGCCCAGCAGCAGAGTGGGGGCTATCCTGTTTATTGCGTCGAGTGTAACATGTATGATTACCTGCCCTGTGGGCTGGTGGCGTATGTGTGCACCCGTTGCAAGGAGCTCCTGACCCTCAGAGACCGAGTTCGGGCTTTGGAGGCCAGGGTGGCTGAACTGGAGGAGCTAAGGGAGGTAGAGAGATTTGTGGATGAGACTTTCTGGGACACTGTAGTACTGTCCCACCTCCAGTCTGAGAGCCCCAGTGCTCTTAAGGAGGATGAAAGTCTCAAGGGAACAGAGCATTCAATGGGAGCAGAGGGAAACCATCCCGTAGTTGGGACCCTCCTCCCAGAGGATGTTGCGGTATCCTCTCGCACTGAGGATACCTCTGAGGGGGAGGGAAAGCCAGTTCGGAAGAGGCAGGTGTTAGTAGTGGGTGATTCGATCGTTAGAAACATAGATAGTTGGGTTTGTGATGACCGGGAGAACCGTATGGTCACTTGCCTGCCTGGTGCGAAGGTTGCGGATCTCTCGAGGCATCTAGATAGACTTATGTGTAGTGCTGGGGAGGAGCCGGTGGTCGTGGTACATGTAGGTACCAATGACGTAGGGAAGGGTAGGAGAGATGTCCTGGAGGCCAAATTTAGGCTGCTAGGAAAGAGACTGAAATCCAGGACCTCTATGGTGGCGTTCTCGGAAATGCTTCCGGTTCCACGCGCAGGGCCGGGTAGGCAGGCAGAGATTCAGAATCTCAATGCGTGGATGAGACGATGGTGTAGGGAAGAGGGGTTTGGATTTATTAGGAACTGGGGACACTTTTGGGAGAGGGGGAGCCTATACAGGAAGGATGGGCTCCACCTAAACCAGGGTGGAACCAGACTGCTGGCACTAAACATTAAAAAGGCCGTAGAGCAGTTTTTTAAACTGAGAGATGGGGGAAAGCCGATTGGTGTGGAGATGCACGTAAATCGGAGGGAGACTACTCTTAGAGGAGAATCCATTGATAGAGATTCTCTAAGCTGTAGTCAGAAAGAGAGGAGGGGAGAGGGCAAACCATGGGCCAGAGCAGACAAACAACCGTGTACAAAGGAATCCAATGCATCAGGGAAGGGCAGACAAATAAGCAGTGACAAATTTTTAAAGTGCTTCTACACAAATGCTAGGAGTCTGATTAATAAGATGGGTGAACTAGAGTACCTAGTATTAAATGAGGAGGTTGACATAATAGGCATCACTGAAACCTGGTGGAATGAGGAAAATCTGTGGGACACAATCATACCGGGATATAAAATATATCGAAAGGATAGAGCAGGCCGGGTGGGTGGTGGAGTGGCACTGTATGTGAAAGATAATGTAGAATCAAATGAAATAAAAATATTAAATGAATCAACATGTTCAATAGAATCGCTATGGATAGTAATTCCATGCTCCAAAAATAAGAAATTAGCAGTAGGGATATATTACCGACCACCTGACCAGGACAGGGATACTGACATTGAAATGCTGAGGGAGATTAGAGAGGCTACCAAAACAAAGAACTCTATAATAATGGGGGATTTTAATTACCCCCATATTGACTGGATACATGTCACCTCAGGAAGAGAAGCGGAGATAAAATTTCTCAATGGCTTAAATGACTGCTTCTTGGAGCAGCTAGTGCAGGAACCCACAAGGGGAGAGGCAATTCTCGATTTAGTCCTGAGTGGAGCGCAGGAACAGGTCCAGGAAATAACCGTTACAGGACCGCTTGGGAATAGTGACCATAATATAATAACATTCAACATTCCTGTGGTGGGAAGAACACCTCAGCAGACCAGCACCCTGGCATTTAATTTCAAAAAGGGGAATTACACAAAAATGAGGAGGTTAGTTAAACAGAAATTAAAAGGCACAGTGACTAGAGCCAAATCCCTGCAAGCTGCATGGAAACTTCTTAAAGACACCATAATAGAGGCCCAACTTAAATGTATACCCCAAATTAAAAAACATAGCAAGAAACCTAAAAAAGAGTCACCGTGGCTTAACCACCATGTAAAAGAAGCAGTGAGGGACAAAAAGGCATCTTTTAAGAAGTGGAAGTCCAATCCTAGTGAGATAAATAGAAAGGAACATAAACACTGTCAAATCAAGTGTAAAAATGTAATAAGAAAAGCAAAAAAAGATTTTGAGGAACAGCTAGCCAAAAACTCAAAAAGAAATAACAAAATGTTTTTTAAGTACATTAGAAGCAGGAAGCCTGCTAAAAAACCTGTGGGTCCCCTAGACGATCGAACTATAAAAGGCGCAATCAAGGACGATAAAGCCATTGCGGAGAAACTAAATGATTTCTTTGCTTCAGTCTTCACGGCTGAGGACGTTGGGGAGATTCCCAAATCTGCACCGTCCTTTGTGGGTAATGAATCTGAGGAACTGTCCTGGATTGAAGTGTCATTAGAGGAGGTTTTGGAACAAATAGAAAAACTTAATGTTAACAAATCTCCGGGACCGGATGGCATTCATCCAAGGGTTCTAAAAGAACTCAAATGGGAAATTGCTGAACTATTATCTGTGGTTTGTAACCTATCCCTTAAATCGGCTTCCGTACCTAATGACTGGAAGGTAGCCAACGTGACACCAATATTTAAAAAGGGCTCTAGAGGCGATCCGGGCAATTACAGACCGGTAAGTCTAACTTCAGTACCGGGCAAATTAGTCGAAACAATAGTAAAGAATAAAATTGTGAAGCATGTAGAAGAACATAATTTGTTGGACAAAAGTCAACATGGGTTTTGTAAAGGGAAATCCTGTCTTACTAATCTATTAGAGTTCTTTGAAGGGGTTAACAAACATGCGGACAAGGGGGATCCAGTAGATATAGTATACTTAGATTTCCAGAAAGCCTTTGACAAGGTCCCTCACCAAAGGCTCTTGTGTAAATTACATGGCCATGGGATAAGAGGGAAGGTCCTTTCTTGGATTGAGAACTGGTTAAAAGACAGGAAACAAAGGGTAGGAATAAATGGTAAATTTTCAGAGTGGAGAGGGGTAACTAGTGGTGTCCCCCAAGGGTCAGTCCTAGGACCAATCCTGTTCAACTTATTCATAAATGATCTGGAGAAAGGGGTAAGCAGTGAGGTGGTAAAGTTTGCGGATGATACCAAACTGTTTAGGATAGTCAAGACAGAAGCAGACTGTAAGGGACTCCAAGAAGATCTCACCAAACTGAGTGATTGGGCAACAAAATGGCAAATGAAATTTAATGTGGATAAGTGTAAAGTAATGCACATTGGGAAAAATAACCCCAACTATACGTATAGTATGATGGGGGCTAATTTGGCTACGACAAATCAGGAAAGAGATCTTGGAGTTATCGTGGACAGTTCTCTGAAAACTTCCACACAGTGTGCAGCGGCGGTCAAAAAGGCAAATAGGATGCTAGGTATTATTAAGAAAGGGATAGAAAATAAGACCCGGAATATCTTACTGCCCCTGTATAAAACTATGGTACGCCCACATCTTGAATACTGTGTACAGATGTGGTCTCCTCACCTCAAAAAAGATATTTTGGCCTTGGAAAGGGTTCAGAAAAGGGCAACTAAATTGATTAGGGGTTTGGAACGGGTCCCATATGAGGAGAGGTTAAAGCGACTGGGACTTTTCAGTTTAGAAAAGAGGAGACTGAGGGGGGATATGATAGAGGTGTATAAAATCATGAGTGGTATGGAGAGGGCCGATAAAGAAAAGTTATTTATTAGTTCCCTAAATAGAAGAACTAGAGGACACCAAATGAAATTAATGGGTAGCAGGTTTAAAACTAATAAAAGAAAGTTCTTCTTCACACAGCGTGTAGTCAGCATGTGGAACTCCTTGCCAGAGGAGGCTGTGAAGGCTAGGACTATAACAGAGTTTAAAGAGAAGCTAGATAATTTCATGGAGGTTAGGTCCATAAAAGGCTATTAGCCAGGGGATAAAATGGTGTCCTTGGCCTCTGTTTGACAGAGGCTGGAGAGGGATGGCAGGAGACAAAGCGCTTGATCATTGTCTTCGGTCCACCCCCTCTGGGGCACCTGGTGCTGGCCACTGTCGGCAGACAGGATACTGGGCTAGATGGACCTTTGGTCTGACCCGGTACGGCCGTTCTTATGTTATGTTCTTATGTTCTTATGGTTGCTCTGTAGCACCTGGCAACCAAGTATCCTTTACCAAGTATGTCTTTTTTTGTTTGTTAATAAAATCACCTTTTTTAAGATTATGATCTAATTCCTGTACCCTACAAAGCAGAAGTCTAAGTGCACATGCTTAAGACTAAGAGATCAGCTATTAGAAATTACACTGTTTTCAAGCTCCCTCCTGAGGAAGAGTAAAGGAGATTGGGGGTACCTCACAGGAAGAAATTCCCAAGTCGCCCTGGGTTTGGAAGTGGCAGCATAGTACCCAAGATCAGAGAATCTGTGACCTTGGGAAGTTTTAAACAGAAGTCTTATAGAGGCGAGGTATTTTTAAAGTCTCTCGTGGGCCCCCACTTTCTGCACTTGAAGTGCCAGAATGGGGAACAGCTTTGACATAAGCACTCTCAAATTGTGTTATGTCTTCAACACACAACTTCCAGAGCACTTTCCAACTGGTATAATCATCATGAGGGAAGTCATAATCTAATGGTTAACAGTTCATAAATTCTCGTTTTAAAAACTATTATAAGACGGTCAAGGCTTCTGAAAGCCTGGTCCAAAGCCTGTTGAATTCAATGACTTGCATATGGACTCAGTGGGCTTTGAATTAGGTCCATGGACAGGGGATTATATCCATCACTGGACCGCACCCTTTGGTTCATGATATGAAATGCAGTATTGTATAACTGTGTCTGCTGTTTTGCTTAGAGACAAATCCCAAGTAAATAGCATGGCCCTTAAAACTGCAAGGTTTATGGTGGCAGCAATTTTTTTTAAAAAGTGTAACAATAATTACCACTTTTGTAGTAAACAGTCCTCTTCCCATATTCTACCATCAATATTAAGACTTTTGGGAATGTTCTTGCAATCTCCCTGTTCCATTTGTAAAGAGGGAAGCTGAATTGAGGCTAAATTGAAAAGAAACCTCACACTGCATGGTTTTTTTTCCTGGGATTCCCTCATTAACAGTCCCTTTAGGGACCTTGAGCTCTTTGATTATAACATCTTCCCTATTTTAATACAAACATTAAAAACAAATATTTGATGCCCACACCCCCATGCTATCCTACCCCTTTGGCAGAGGATGCTAGCATATAGCCAAACTGGGGTACTGCTTTTACCACAGACTGAGCTGGTAATTAAGTCTTTGAGACATCTGTTGAGGAGACAAATCATCAGGAGGGAACTTTCTCTGTCTTCCCGTCACCTGTCTCCAAGTCTTGCCAGCTATCTTTCTATAGTCTCTCCTCCCTCCCTGTGAACCTTGGGATGGTTTTGCATCTCCGCGTTATCTCTGCTGGCTCTTGTGCCCTGTCTCTTTGGTTCATTTCTCCCTTTTAAATAGGCATCTCATATGCACTGAATGACATGGCACTGCTTCCAACTCTATTTGTCCTCTCTTTCTACTGACTCTTTAATAGCAGGATTGTTCTATCACTTTATCCCAAATACCACCGCCACAGACACTCTTTTCTATCTGGACATCATAGACACCGACTCCATGGTGCTTTGAGGCTGGAGCACCAACAGGAAAAAATTAGCGGGTGCTGCAGCACCCGCTGGCAGCCAAATTGCCCTCTCTCTCACTCCCCTTGTGCCCCTCACACATTGGTGGCCCTGCTTAACAACAACTCTTCCCCCTCCCTCCCAGTACTTCCAGAGCACTGTGAAACAGCTGATTCGAAGTGTTCAGGAAGCTCCAGGAGAGAGGCAGGGAAGAGGTGGGTTGGGGGCATGAAGAGGACAGAGGTGGGGCCTCGGGCAAAGAGGTGGAGTGGGGGTGGGTTCTGAGGCACAGGGGGTGTTGAATACCACCCCTACCCCCCGCCTACAGTGGAAGTCAGTGCCTATGCTAGGCAGATCCTGTTCAGTCACTGCTCAGAGCTACACCCAATCCTCTCTCTGATGCAGCAGTGCATTTGCACAGCAAGAGACACTCTAAATATTTAGAATAAAATAACCACCACATGCCATTCATTGCATATATAGAGAGGATTTTAAATGAATCATACAACGTTCCCCATTAAAAGCAGAAACAAAGCCCAATCATCATCCTTACTCAGCTGCATGTCTCTTTGAGGCATTACTTTACAGGATTAAGGAACCCAGGTCTGTATGTAATGGCCACAGTCAAACAATGGTCAAATGACAAATCATTCTTAATCAGGACTGAAGCCTGGCTGATTCCCATGCAGCCTGGGTTAATCACTATTCTTCATCCAGGGTAGATACACACAAATCAGAGGCTGAAGTTTTGGCCTTACCCTGGCCAGAATCACAATGATCACTAAGCTCAGGTTAAAATTAATCCACCCAGTCCTGCTGAGTGTATCGCCGCACCAATGCCACCTTCATTTCTTTCAAACTCAGTGATCAGGGACCCAGAACAAAATTCTATTCAGCCCAAAAGCTTTTTGTTGAGTTCCCAGCATCCTTTCCCTCTATAATATGATTTATTAGGTTTCTGTGGGGAATTTGTGACTTATCTTCCCATTGAGAACACCCTATCAATTACATATCCTCAGGGGAAACATATCTTCTGAGTCCAGAAACGATACCAAAATGCTCTAACAAAGCACGTGTGCGCCATATCCACGTGACTTGTTTTTTTGATACCTATGGGCTTGTCTACATTACAAAATTAGGTCCTCTTGATTTAAGTTGAATTACTGAGGTGGCTGTAGGCCAATCAGCTCTTGGTGTCCACATTATTCTCCTTCTCCTGGTGGAGGATATCCTTAGCAAGAGCACTTGCATTGACTGAAGTGGGGCACTAACAGTCCTGCAGGGCTCACAGCTGCAACATTTTCATCCACACCAGCATGACAGCCCCAGCTGTGTGCCCTGTGTGGACTCAGTTTCACAGCACAGAACCTCCTAGCAGTGAAACTGGCATTCTTGTCAATGTCACATAGCTATGGATGTATCTGCTCTGAGCAGCTGCCCTCTGACAACCTTGGGAGGTCTGTGGGAGCTGGGAGCCCAGGCTCTCAGCACCTGGCAACCAGGCTTGGAGCAGAGAGCCTGGGCAACATTCCAGCTGGGAGCAAGAAGTAGTAAGGCTCCCAGAGGGGAGCCCAGCCAGCAGTCTGCTGGAAGCTGTGAGGGGCAGCCAGGTTGTAGCTGGAAACCCCAACCCATTACAAGGTGACACAGCCTGAGCTGTGAGCCAAGCACAGGGTTCACCGCAGGAAACCTCCCAGCCGTTTCTGTTAAATTTCAAGGCTTCAACAGGGAACAAAATTAACAATTTTAGCCAACAGCCCATGTAGGTAACACAATGTCTACACAGATACTGTCTTGCCCTAACTACACTGACATAAGCCCTATGCCTCTTGTGGAGGTGGAGTTATTATTTCAAGGTAGTTGGGCCCTTACATCAGCAGGAACTAGACTGTTGTTTAGACACTGACATAGTAAAGTCAACGTAAGACAGCATATGTCAACCTAACCCTGTAGACCAAAACCTATCCCTCTAGAATCCCTTGTCAGGGAGGCAGGGCTAACTCAGGGAGAACAGGAATTTTAAAAGCCAGCCCCTAAGCAACCAGAGGAGCAGCAAACAGGAGAGTTTTGTAAGAGGCAGAGGCAGATACACCTAACACACAGCTCTTGCCCCCACCACTACCCAAAAAGTTTGCAACAGTATAAAAAATGGAGACATCTAGCAGCAGGGGGAGCGCTATTCAGATTATCGTATTGAACACAAATTGTATGACTGCCAGCCCGTTGGACAGGCAGTTTGTGTGTGCATACAGTGCAAACAGCTCATGGCCCTCAAACATAGTACAGGCTCCTGAGGCCAGAGTGGTTGAACTGGATGAGTTAAGGGAGGCACAAAAGTACATAGTCAAGACTTTCAAGGACACAACAGAGAGGTCCTACACCATCGGACAAGCCCCTGTACCGTTAAGGAGGATGAAAGTCTCAGGGAGCAGATCAAGCTGGAGAGGCAGGAAACCATCCCATAGTTGGGACCTTCCATCCAGAAGATGTGCCATGCTCTTGCACTGAGGACACACGTTCTGGAGAGGGAACCCACTTACTAGGAAGAGCCAGGTAACAGTAATGTAGAATTCAGTTATTAGAAATAAAAATACAGCAAAACCCTGATTATCTGACTAATTGGGAGCAGGGCCATACTGAATAATCAACAATCTAGATAAACCGGAGAATGGGAAAGTGCAACACTGCAGCCCCGTCTGGGATCTGTACATATTGGTTGTCCAGTTCACACAGATGGCTGGATAACGAAAGGTCAGATAAATGGGATTCTATTGCAGTTGGATTTGTAATGACCAGGAGAACTGCACAATGAATTGCCCACCTGGTGTGGGGGATGCACATTTCAAGAGACATCTAAACAGATTTAGGTGCCATGCTGGGGAGAAGCCAGTAGACACAGTACATGTAGGTGACAATGATACAGGGAAAGGTAGGAGAGAAATCCTGGAGGACAAATTTAGGCTCGTAGGTCAGAGATTGAATTCCAAGACCTCCATAGTAGCAATCTCTGAAATGCTTCCAGTTCTACGCAGCACACCAGAAAGCCAGGCAGAACAGTGACTGAATTGCATGAGGGCCCTCCTTCATCTCAGTGGGACTCCAAGATTGAAACCAGGTGTGTGCACGAACCATGACCCTAAGAATAAAATTAAATACATTGCACTGATTCTCCTTCTTTAGCATGCCTTTTCAAATAGGGATGTGAAATGTAACTAGTTAACGGCTAACCGGTAAGCATCATCCTAAATGGATAATGCTTACAGGTTCTGGTTAGCAGTAGGGGATGGAGCAGCTCCTCACGCATCCTGAGTAGGGGCCTGCTCCGGTCTGCGGAGCCCAATGCAGTCAGGGGCTACTCTGGCCAGCCGGCCAGGACAACCCCTGTCTGTGGTGGGCCCCACCCAGTCCCCCCCTCCCTGCTGCAGGTTACACGCTGGCTCCCAGGGAGGTGGCTTCTCTGCAGCAGGGAAACTTTTCTCCAGGAGTGGAGCCGACAGCTTTGTACTGAGATGTGCTGGGGGGAGCAGATAGAGGTAGGTTGTGTGGGCCACACATGGAATCCCAATGGGGTGCATGCGAGCCTTGCAGGTTTCCCTAAACTCACATAGAGGAGTATATAATTTGGGTGGAACATTCCGTAAGGATGAATTTATTAAAGGGGAAACTCTATCCTACTAAACAGTATAGGAAAGAAGTTAGTAAAGTGAAGGTAAAAGCTACTGAGGAATAGCCCAATGTAAGAAAGTCCCATCTAAATACAGTCAATTGAAACTGACAAAATGTACAACTGTTCTATACAAATGTTAAAAATCTAAATACTAATACGAGTGAACTAGAGTCCCTGCCATTAAATGAGGCTATTGATACAATAGGCAGAGAAACTTGGTAGAATAAGGACAACCAATGGGACAGCAGGGTACAAAATATATAGGAATGAGAGAGTAGGTCACATATGCAAAGGAGTGGACCTATGTGAAAGAAAACAGTCAAAGTAAAAGTCTTATCAAACAGTACTGTAGGATCATCTAGGGATAGAAATTGTATGCATCACTAATAGGAATATATCAGAAGCTTCAGGGGGTAGCTGAGTTTCACCCTCCTAGTGAAATAGTTTTTCCTAATATCCAACCTAGACCTCCCCCACTGTAACTTGAGCCCATTGCTCCTTGTTCTGCCATCCGTCACTACTGAGAACAGCCTCTCTCCATCCTCTTTGGAACCTCCCTTCAGGAAGTTGAAGGCTGCTATCAAATCCCCCCTCACTCTTCTCTTCTGCAGACTAAATAAGCCCAAATCCTTCAGCCTCTCCTCATAGGTCATGTGCTCCAGCCCCCTAATCATTTTGGTTGCCCTCCACTGGACCTTTTTCAGCACATCCACATCCTTTCTGTCATGGGAGGGACCAGAATTGGATGCAATACTCCAGATGTGGCCTCACCAGTGCAGAATAAAGGGGAATAATCAGTTCTCTAGATCTGCCTGCAATGCTGCTCCTAATAGAACCTAATATTCCATTTGCCTTCTTGGCTACAAGGGCACACTGTTGACTCAACCAGCTTCTCATCCACTGTAATCCCCAAGTCCTTTTCTGCAGAACTGCTACTTAGCCATTCGGTCCCCAACCTGTAACAATGCTTGGGATTCTTCCATCCCAAGTGCAGGACTCTGCACTTGTCCTTGTCGAACCTCATCAGATTGTCACTCAGGAAGGGATGCAGCAGTTCTCATCTTCAATAGGGTCTAGTTGGCATGGGGCCAGCAGGCTCCCTACTTGACTCTACTTGGCTCCCTGGAAGCAGCAATATGTCCCTGCTGCTCCTAAGTAGAACAGCTGCCACAGGGGCCCTGTGCCCTGCCTCCCACAGCCCTGAGTGCTGGCTCCACGGCCCAAGAAGCTGGGGGGAGGGCGGGTAGCACATGTGGATAGAAGCAGCACAAAGAGCCACCTGGCCATGCCTCTGTCTAGGAGCATGAGGGCCATGTCACTACTTCCAAGGAGCCACCAGAAGTGAGCACTGCCCACATCCAGTACCCAGCTTCCATACAAGGAGAGATTAAAAAGACTGGCATTGCTTAGTTGAAAAAAGAGATTATTAAGGGCAGATATGATAGAGATCATAAAAAAAAATCACAAAGAGTATTGAGAAAACTAATAGGAAAGTGCTACTTACAAGAACTAGGGGTTACCCAATAAAACTATGAGAGCAAGTTTAAGCAAAAAAAAAAAAAAAGGAAGTACTTTTTCAGGTAATACACAGTTAACCTGTGGAACTAACCGGTAGCAGATGTTGAGAAGGCCAAAAGTACACTGCTCCATAAAGGGCCATTAGCCAAGATGGACAGGGATGCAACACCATAAGCCTCCATCTCCCAGACGCTGGTACTGGACAACAGGGCTACATCACTCAAATTGCCCTGGCAGTTCATTCTCTCTTAAGCATCTGGCACTTGCCACCACCAGAGACAGAATATTGAGTTAGACAGACCATTGATCTGACCAAGTATGGCTGTTTTTATGTTTTGTTGTGACAGCTAGAAAAAGAACAGGGAAAAGGAGAAAAACGTAGGCTAGGACCACACTTTTCTTTTCTGCACATATGGACTCCTGAAATCATATGAAATGTTCTATGAAAAATATTCAGGAGCTACCCTAATTATCAAATTTCCCCCCATCTCCTTCAAAAAGCTGCCAAATGTTTCTCAACTGATGAATTTTCTACAGGCAGCTATTCAGGTTCCAATAACATTCACATGTGGGTAGCTTCTTGCTGGGAAAGTATTTACAAAATAGGAATGAAAGATGAAAGACAATAGGCAGGGGTGTGAAAGCAGCATCACTGGTAGCACTGGCAGAGAGAACTAAGATATCGCTTTGCTGGGGAAAAAGCTGTGTGGTGTTCAGCTGCAGTGACTGGACATAGCTGACTAATGAGTAGAAATGCACCTGAAGGAGTGCACAGTAACACGATTAGACTTCAGGCCTTGAGCCTGTGTGCTATGCAGCGGACATCTGATTCTACATGTACTGATCTCATGAGTCCCACACCTATTGCTGTCACTGGGGGCTTGCTTTTAAAAAAGTCAATTGAAATAAGCCTAAAGATATGTCTGCATAAAATTCAACTCAGCCTAGAATCTCTTTCTGAACATCCTTGCCACCCAAGCTATGGGAGACTTGGATTCACATCCTAACTGCTTGATTTGTATCCAGGAATTAGAACCTGTGTCCCACCCTCCAGGAATATTCTAATTCTTGGGCTAAAGGGTATTTTGGGCAAGTCTCTCTCAATTTCTCTTGTTGAAGCGGTTATACTTTTTATTTAAAAAAATTAAAACATTTTTTGAGCCAGAGACTCTATTGTTCTCTTTACATGACTATACCTTGGTGCTTAGGGCAGCCACTTGGAAGGGTGGAAATCTGGTTACAAGTCCCTGCCCCACATCAGGAGGAGTGGGGATCTGAATTTGCATCTCCCATGTCTTTGATGAGTGCTCTTACCTCTGGGCTATTGAGTAAAAGACTCATCATCCAGCTGTGTATTGTCTTATCCAATAGGCAGGAGAACACCAATTTTGTGAGTTAGGTACCAGGGTAAGACAGAGGCAGAGCACATACACACTAGCAGAAATGCAGGTTCCACATGTTAGAAAGCAATTAACAGGAAGGGATACTTGTCCTTTTGGGACATGTTCCATTCTAATACAAAAAACAATGTGGCTTTTACCAATGCAGACACTGAAGTGCTCAGGACTTGCCTGCAGAGGCAGAGCTGGGGGTCATAACAAGTAGGAGTAAGGTGTGATGGGGACACCCAGTAGGTCTTAGTCGTCTGTGAAATACTGCCTTCACCAATCACACCCAGAAAAGACTACCATCTCATGGTGTCTCTCAAAGAAACATCCCAAGCACACACACATCATCTGACACCTCAACTTTTTGATTGCATGTCCCCTTGCAGAGAATCCACAGCACAGGAATAAGGAGGCCAGGTTGGAGTTTGGCTGTGTTTGCTCAATACTAACTATGGGTATTTTCTATAGCATTTAGACATTGAACTTCTTGATTGCACTTCAAAATCAGAAAGCTACATATCTCTGCATTATAATTGCAGCAATACTATTTACTTCCACAAAAATGGAGGCTAGGTTGAAGTCACTTCTGTGTTACCCTAAACCCAGAATTTCTGCAGTGGCATAGTAATTGAAGTGTTCTGGCATGTTTTTCTCACTGCTGTTGTTTTCCAGTGTATTTGCTTTGTTGAGATTGTTGTATCTCCTATTTAGACTGCAACCTTTTCATCTTGCATGTCTTCTCTTCCCTAATTACTTGCAAAACATTAGTACCTAGGTTTCAGAAAAGAATTTCTCTAACTGCAAAAATTTCCTTTTGAAATATCTCAAGTAAATTCTCTCAGCTCTTACATATTATGTTTATTCTTCAATTAAATTTTTGTCTGCAACTAGTTTTTTTGTTTAAAAACTGTATTGCAGCTAAGATTATCTCAGATTCCTTATGGGTCCACCCAAATAAAACCCCCACATTCTCACTGGGAGTAAGCCTGTCCTTCCTGGTTTCTGCTGATCCTCTGGAGAAATATTGCATGATTTAGGCCTGAAGAGAGCATTAAATTATTTACATGGCAATGATGTTCAGTATGCACCAAACAAACTTATTTGTATCCTTCCTGTTAAAAAGGGAAGACCAATTTGTATATTTTGTAAATGAATATTATTATTTTGTTATTGTTGCTGAGGTCAGACTGCAGCATAGATGGTCAAATGGAATAAACAAGAAGAGGTTGATGGGATATGCCCATCAAATTAAATCATGTAACAGTGACGTGGAAACAACAGTACTGCCATGGGAAGAGGGTCTCAGACTCAGGACTAAATAGGGATGAGGGATGAGAAAGGTTTGAGATCTCAAAGAGTGATTACAGTTATTCACTGGCTGAGAACTGGCAAGTGCCCTATTCCACCTATTTACCAACAGGGGCTTCTGCGGCAGGTAGAGCCACTCTTCTATTCCTCACTCTGCATGGCAAAGCTCAACTGTCATCAATAATCCTCGCTAGTTACGTGAGACATGCAAGAGTGAGAGGGAGGACCAGCCCCAGACCATTTCAGCTCCTGCACAACTGCCTTCTGTTTAAATTAAAGGAATATTCGAGTGTACAGTCTCCACTGGACAGCAGTCAATGTTCTGAATGCATTTGCACATAGCTCTTCTGAATTCTACCTTTAATGCATAAATACAACTAATTAGAGACATAAAATGTAACAACAAAAAGTATCTTACACTTTCAAACGTTAGAGATGTTTCTGATTTTACTTTACGTATTTTATTTGAAAAAAAAGTCAGTATATACAGATGGTTTTAGCCAGATCCAGTCCTTGCTCACCTGACATACACACACTTTACAGAACAAACCAGGTGTAAACATTTGAAAATTTGGACAATCTTTTAAAATGGCCTTGGGTTCTATAAAGAGATGGATCAGTTCAATTATGCAAATAATTCATACATTAACACACATTAGAAATCTAGCCATGAGACCAAGCAGTCTGAGAGTGTGCATATTAACTTGCATGGCCCTTCACAGCCACTCTCTCGTTCACTGCTGAGCAGAGGATTCCCAGCCCACTGTTCCAGTCTCTACTGCCACTCCTAAATTTTTCAGTGAGCACCTATGTGCTTTCTCCCATGCTCCTCCATGGTAAGTGCTCCTTGTATATGTCCACAAAGCTACTTCAATAGCCACCTTCAAATCCCTCCTCAAAACTGTTGCCATGATGCCTGCATAAAACTTGAGAATAATTTGCTGCTGGTGTGCAGAGGCCACCACCCACTCATGTTATTAGTGTCCCTTTGTTTGTCTGTTGTCTCTGGTCCTATACCGTGGATTGCAAGCCCCTTCAGGCAAGGAATATCTTTTTCCCCCCCTGTGTTTATACAGCACCTCGCACAAAAGAGCCCTGATTCAGGACAATAATATGTGTGGCATAGAGTAGTTTAAGTCAGTGTTTCTCAACCTTTTTTTAAAAAGTACCCCTTTTAAAAAAAAAAGTATCCCCAGTACCTACAGTTTTCAGACACACAATTTTTTTCTACCATTGCAACACATTTGTTTAAACAACTTAATCGTAGCCAGGCGGGTGATGACATTTTTGGTGTAAAAATTACAAAAATAATAAAGCACTGTAAAACTTCTTTAAAAATTCAGTTTTTTTCAAATTTCAGTTGTGTTGACGTACCCCCCCAGACTTCTCAAGTACCCCTAACGGTACTTGTACCACTGGCTGAGAAACATTTGTCTAAGATAGTGTGTGCATGTTGAGATATATGGTATGCTTAGAACGTGGCATTCCAATATCCAAGAGTTAGCAGTGCTCTCCGGTAAATTGTTGAGTCTAAAAGCTGGGGAGGCAGAGGGACAAACAAAACTCTGGTTATGTTTGAAGGAAATGCAGTGTTGCTACAATGATTGGCACAGCTGGCCTTGATTCCTCATAGAAAACCATAACAGGAAAATGCTTTTGTCAATATTATATCTTCTCACCAGTTCAAAAGTATGCCTGCATCTGTGACCAGCTCTTTTAGTTTCCTCAGAAATCAGTGACTGTAAAAAAGTACTTCATTTCCTGACCTGGCTGATGGTCTTTTTGGGGGGTTCCTTTTAAAAAGAAAAAAAGTCTCTAGTCTGTGTTGCTGTATCTGACAGCAGATAAAACCAGAATATACAGTTGGAATCTGTAGCATTTTTTCCTTAATAGTTTCTCTACTTTAATATAAATGTAAATTTTTTTTTTTGCTCAACAAAAAAGAAGGAGGGGTGGGGGGCTGATTGTCAAATTAAATCAGTGTGTATTAATTATGCATTAGTGAAGATTATTCCACAATCCTTGCAATCAGTCTTCAAATAGAGGGCAAGTGCAAGAGAATGTAATTTTTCTTGATAATAAAAAAAAAGCAAGCACAGTTCTTGTTAGAACTATAATCAAGAGAGATATACTTGACAAATTACATTCTAAACTGTGCTGCCTGGGGGATTTACAAACAGCTGGTATCGATGTCCAAACACTGAGATGAGGCACATCTCTTCTCTGGGAATGCTGCAGAGTATTAAAGCTGCCCTTTTCACTTTATGGCATTTTTCCCCTTTCATAGATTTTCAATGCAAATTGATGAATGGGATTATTGATTAAATATTAGATAACATTTCCAAGTCTTTTCATCTTAGCTATTAGCTGCTATACCAGTGACTGCTAACATTAAAAAGGGCAGCAATTAAGTTTGATGGAGGGGGGTCATCTCTCTACCAGGCACCCCCCGAGGCTGAACTCTTAAAAACCTTCAGAAGAAGAGATGAAGCAGAAACCCACAGCGGGATACAAGCAATGCTCAGGACACCAACATAGAAGCAATTATACACACACACACACACTTTTTTTGCCATGCCAATTCCCCCCTATTGAACATACCTTCGACCAGGCCACTCCAGCCTGCATTCTGACCAAATCTGAAAAGCTACCACGGCTGAACCTCAGTGCTTGAAAAGCAGCTCTCTAAGGAGGTAACAACTAGGCAGGTATAGAGATGGTGCTGATGGTCCATTAGTACAGTCTTACTGAAAGCTAAATCAAACCTATAGCTTGATGTTCATATGCTGTGAAAGGTGCCACCTTTTAGATGAGAAGTGAAACTGAGTCCCTGAAAATGATAACCTTAATTTATAGGATAGTTTTTATGTGAGGATCTTATAGCCTATTACTACAGGCAGGTGCGTATTTACATGAAAAAAAAAAGGAGGCCCAGAATGGTTAACTGTCTATTGCAGTGTTTCTTAAACTTTTTAAGACCGAGGAACACCAAACAATATTTTTTTTTTTTTGAGGAACACCAAGGATTTTTTTGTTGAGCAACAGAAGAAAAAAAAAGGGGGGGAGGGAGGACCACTGGGGAAAAGTTATTGACCAAAAAGATTGGAGGAAGTTACTGAGAAAAAAGGTCACCTGCCCCTTTAAGGGCAGCCATTTTGAACTCTGTTCTCCACAGCACACCTCCAACTGCCTCACAGCGCACCGGTGTGCTGTGGAACACAGTTTAAGAAACACTGGTCTATTGTCATATAGCAAATCTAACAAAGTGGGGGAAATAACCTCTGTCTCCTGACTCTAATTCTCCTGGTTTACACATCCTGAAGGACCTCCGCAAAAGTGAGAATTAGTCCTGGAGCCATAAGCAAATTCCATTCTGTTTCCTACAGGCTGACTACATACATCTGCCCAATCTCCTTTTTCAGTTGATCATGTATTCTGCACGTTTTATCCTCAAGTGCATAGGCAGGGAGTATAATAGGCCAGGGAGGCTCAGTGGGGTTTGTGGGGATTTGGCATGGAGTTTTTTGTGGGTTTTTTTAACTTTATTATGCCCCATGCAGGTTTTGGGGGGTGCTGAGGAAGAGGTGATCTGTGCTATTCAGCTTCCAGGGTTCATCAATATAATCTCTATCTGAAGTAAATGCTTTTTGTCCATCCTACCTCACAGCTCCATCTTCTCTCCCACAGTCCCCAGGCCAGATGCCCCATGGGTATCACTGGCAAAGCTTAGCTCTTCTAGCAGAGTTGACAGCCAGAACCTCCCCATGCTAGTGGGAGTGTTAAGTTTTGAGTAACTGACTAATCAAATATAGTCAATGTAATTTGCATCAACTATTTGATTAGACAATATGGTGCCTCCACCTTTGAAGTGTAGCAACAGCCCTAGGGCAAAAGCGCTACAGAAAGCACGGGGCCAGCAGGGCATTTCAAAATAGCAGTGCCACATGGAGCTTGGGATCAGCTGGGGACTCCCCCACTGACCCCAGGCTCCGTGCAGTGCTGCCGCTTTGAAACACCGTGGGGAGCCCAGCGTCAGGCTGCATGCGGCATTTCAAAGCACTAGCGCCATGTGGAGCCTTGAGTCAGACAGGGACTCCCCCGCTGACCCCAGGCTCCATGCAGTGCTGCCACTTTGAAATGCCGCATGCAGCCTAGTCTGGCCCCAGGCGCCACATGGCACTGCAGCTTTTAAGTACTCCCACTTCTTCCTCCTCCGTCCACTGACTCTTTCTGATAGAGGCAGCAAACGGGGGGGGGAAGGGAAGTGATTAGTCAACTAGTCATTCACATCCCTACATGCTACAGCACTAGGGCTGCTAGATTACTGATGAACCCAAGAAGCTGAATAGCACATACTTCTTCCTCAGCTACTCCCAAACCTGCATGGGACACACCAAAAGCTTCTTCCAAACAAGAGGCTTTCCCCTGAGGTAGTTTGGGGAGGGGGAGGAAGGTGGAGGCATGGTTGTGGCTGGAGTGGGAGCTCTCTGGCCGGTGGGGAGGGGGAAGACTCGAGGCACCTCTGGCCAAGGTAGAGGGGAAAGAGATGAAGCCAGGGGATAGCTTCCTCAAAGCAGGACTTAACCTGATACCCACACGGAAGCGTTATACATACATAATGAAAAATATCATTCTTATAAGATCAACTCTTCTACTCTTCCTCTCCCAAAATAGAGGCACCACCTGTTTCTGACACACATAAAAACCTCTCTCTCTCTCTCTCTCTCACACACACACACACACCCACCCACCCTTCTTTTTCTAAAATTCCTGCTTTAGACTTCACTAAGGTGCTTGGGTTCGGGGACAGCTTTTTTCTATGTGAGAGTATAACAAGACTAGCAGCTTTTTATGCACTCCCTCATAGCTTTGGGGGTCCCAGTATAGGCAGGGAAACAGCCTTGTTTCCCTTCTTGGATTGTACAAATAAAACTTCACCAAGGCTTTTTGTAGTCATATATACCCCTCCCTAGAGCCTGGGTTTATTATTACAAAACAAACTCCAAATAAAACTCAAAATTCCAAAATAAAGTGAACCCAAAAACCACAGAATTCCCTTCCTCCATCCAGGCCTTCCCACCTGGGGCTTCTCCTGCTTTAGCAGACCACTGCGAGGCCTTACCTGCCTGAAGTCTCAGTTTTAACTCCTAGGACACTGCTACAGCCTGCTCACTCCAAGCAGTCTCTGATCCCTGAGTCCTACTTCCTCCTACCTCTGCAGCTGCCTACTGTCATGGCACAGGTGTGGCTCCTTAGTAATCAGGGCTGACTGGTCCTAGGCCTCCCAGCCCTTTTGGGGCAAGCCACCTGTTACAGGGTGGAATTCTGTCCTGCTCTATATCTGGGTTAGAAAATAAAAGGTGGGGCAGCTTGGCAGCCTTCTGTGCAGTCCAAAAAGACTGAAAGGAAAGTTCCGTGGACAGAAAGGTGTTAAAGAAGCACGATAAGATCTTAACTAGGCTCAGACAGTTGGACTGTGCTCCAGCAGTATGTCAGGGAGGGGAAAGAGAATCCATGTAGTGCCAGAAAAAGAGGCAGGTGGAGATGCACAGCTGTGTGTACGCTGCACCAGTGAACCACTAACACGTACTGCCCTGGCCTGTGCTAGAAAGAAAGCACTACTTCTACTGGTGGCACGTGACTGAACTTCAAGGGGCACATAGGGTGTTGCCAGTGGCGGATTAGGCACTGAGCCAATGAGGTCCATAGCCCGGGGCCCCGGCCAATTGGATGCACCGGGTGGATGGAGTGGAACAAGCCTCTGCATCCTGATTCCATTTCCCCAGCAGGTGTGTGGGAGTAGAGACTGTAGGCAGAAGCAATGGGGTGGGCCCCATGTGGTCTGGCCCAGGGCTCCCCAAAGCTCTAATCTGCCCTGGGGCGTTTCTCTGACAGTTCCGAATACTAAGGACAAAGAGCGCACACAGCACAGAAGGACCAGATCCCTCCCCTAAATGCTCTGCTGGAGAAGTGGAGCTGGTAAAGCGGGCTCCAGGCTCACTCTCTTGCAGGCCTGCAACACCCCAAGGGAAGGGGCAGTAGCCTGAGTATAGTGCAAAATTAGACCAGGCCCAGGCTGCCCTAACCCAGGTTAAGCCTAGGGATGTCAAAGGTCTGGTTTTTTAATGGAAAGTCCAGTAAAAAGGGAACCTGACACTGTCTGGTCAGTATGACTGAACATGAAAAGTTTGGTTACCACAAACTAGCTTCCATTCTGCCACTAAGAGGGCATGAAGAGCAGCTGCCACATTCAGGGTCTGTCTCTCTCCAGCAGAGAGAAAGGCACCAGTGCCAGGGATCCTGAAGAATGCATCATGTGAGGAGCTGGGCTGGTTGCCAGGCTCACTGCTTCAGCCATCTCTGTGCCCTGCCCTTCCATCCTGCTCCAGTCACCCCTAGAGCCCCGCTCAATTGGCTGGGGGAGGGAGGAGGAGAGAGCAGTGAGCAATGGATGTGGGCAGGGGAAGGAAGAGGTGAAGCAGGGGAGGTTCCAGTCTTCCCTTCTCATTCATTTTGCACTCCTCCAATGAATAAAATCCTAGGGAGCAGAGAGAGGTTCCCCCAAGGGTCAGTCCTAGGACCAGTCCTATTCAACTTATTTCTAAATGATCTGCAGAAAGGGGTGAACAGTGAGGAGGCAAAATTTGCAGATGATACCAAACTGCTCAAGATAGTTAAGAACAAAACATACTGTGAAGAGCTTCAAAGGGATCTCACAAAACCAAGTGATTGTGCAACAAAACAGCAAATGAATTCTAATGTTGATAAATGCAAATTAATGCACATTGGAAAAAATAATCCCAACTACACGTATAAAATGATGGGGTCTAATTTACCTACAACCACTCAAGAGAGAGATCTTGGAGTCACTGTGGATAGTTCTCTGAAAACATCCACTCAATTTGCAGTGGCAGTAAAAAAGCAAAGAGAATATTAGGAATCATTAAAAAGGGAAAAGAGAATAAGACAGAGAATACCTTATTGCCTCTATATAAATCCATGGTACTCCCACATCTTGAACACTGCGTACAGATGTGCTCATCTCATCTCAAAAAAGATATATTAGCAATGGGAAAGGTTCAGAAAAAGGCAACAAAAGTGATTGGGGGTTTGGAATGGGTCTCATATGAAGAGAGATTAAAAAGACGGGGACTTTTCATCTTAGAAAAGAGACTGAGGGGGGTATGATAAAGGTCTATAAAATCATGACAGGTATGGAGAAAGTGAATAAGGAAAAGTTATTTACTTGTTCCCATAACAGAAGAACTAGGGGTCACCAACAGGGATATTAAATTGAGGTTATTTTAGTAATGGAGTAGTTGATAAAAATTCTACCGATTACTCGATTACCTGATGGGGAAGGCAGCCCTGCTCAGTCCCGGCTCCGCTGGGACCAAATCCTGTTGCTGCTTTGTAATTTAAAAGGCAGTAGGAGCCGGGGGCAAGCTGCCCGGCTCCTACTGCCTTTTATATTGCAGAGCCGCAGCAGGGTTTGGTCCCAGCACAGGCCAGGACTGAGTGGGGCTGCCTGCCCAGCTGGTAGCAAACCTTGTCCATAAGAGTCTCAGTGGGAAGTTGCTGGAGGGACTGCTGTCAGAGCAGCCTCCCCTGCCCCGCCCTGCTTCCCTCCCTTGCTGCCTCTAATATGTCATAAAACCAGGACTTTACAAGGGTTCAAAAAAGAACTAGATACATTCATGGAGATTAGGTCCATCAATCCTTATTAGCCAAAATGCGTAGGAATGGTGTCCCTAGCCTCTGTTTGTCAGGGGCTGGAAATGGATGACTAGAGAGGATCACTTGATGATGTCCTATTTCTGTTCACTCCCTGGGGCATCTGGCATTGGCCACTGTCAAAAGACAGGATACAGGGCTAGATGAACCTTTGGTCTGACCCAGTATGGCCATTCTGATGTAGAGACAGTGTCTAGTTTCTACCACATGGAGTAGAATCACTAACATTACTTACTTGTTCCCATAACATGGTCTAGACCAGTGGTCTCCAACCTTTTTAAGCATGAGATCACTTTTTGAATTTAAGTGTAATCCAAGATCTACTACAGAACCAAACAAACTTGCCCTGCCTCCCTCCAGCCCCTTCTCCAAGGCCCTGCCCCTGCTCACTCCATCCTACCTCCCCCATCCTCATTCACTTTTATCAGGCTGGGGGCAGAGGGCTGGGGTGCGGGGGAGGGGGATGCAGACACTGATCTTGGGCTAAAGGATTTGGAGTGTGGGAGGGGCTCTGAGCTGAGCCTGGGGCAGGAAGTTGAGGTGCAGAAGGGGGTTCAGGGTGCAGACTCTGCAAGGTACAGGGGGACTCAGGGCTAGGGCAGGGGTTTGGGGTTGAGGACTGGGGCTGGGGTTCGGAATGCGGGCTCCAGCTGGGCACCGCTTACCACAGGTGGCTTCTGGGTGGTAGTGCAGGGGACTAAGGCAGGCTCAGCCCTACCCTGGCCCTGCACCACTCACAAAAGCAGCCAGCAAACTCTCTACATCGCTTCCCCCATCTGCTCTGTGGAGATGGCGTACAGGGTGAAAGTGGGGCACCCTGACATCAGCACACACCCCCTTCCTCTTCTTCCCGTGCTCTGCACAGCATGCAAAAGGCTCCTGGGGGTGGGGGACAGCTCTAAGGCAGAGGGCAAGAGCAGCACAGCAGGGCTGAGAGGGGCAGATAAAGTGCCAGCACTTGACAGCCTCCCGGCCAGACCTGTCAGGATCATCTGTCAAAGGTTCCAAGATCTACTGGTTGGTGACCATTGGTCTAGACGGTACTGTGTCCTGCCATGAGGGCAGGGGACTGGATTCTATGACCTCTTGAGGTCTCTTCCAGTTCTAGTGTTCTATGATTACACCCTAAAAGCCACTTTTATTGGATGCCGAAGTCATGGAGAAATTTACATTCAACATATAGGATTCTATCATTCATCTGCATTGTCTTTCATATATCAGTATAGTTGTAAAGTGCATCATAGGCTACTTGATTCTTATTAGTTTCTCTGCACATGAAAATCAGAGCATCAACATCAACTCCAACTAGGGATGTTAATTATCATTTAAAAGGTTAACTGGTTAAACACTAGGTTTAAACAGTTAACCTTGAAGCAGCCCCCCACTTGTGCACCACAGGGGCTGCTGTGGGCTGCTCTGGCCAGGTCAGGCTGAGCCCTCCGCGGGCAGTGGCTATGCAGGGTAAGCCCAGCCCGCTACTCCACATGCAGGTGTGTGGCTGCTTTGGCCAGGCTGGGCCCACCGTGCCGCACCATGACCTAGGGCTGCTCCAGCCTGGCCCAGCTAGAGCACCTCCCCTCCCCCATCCACAGTGTGGTGGGCCCAGCCGGGGGGGAGGGGAGGGGGGAGAGCTGTTCCAACCAGCAGGTAACTGGGTAACCGGTTAACCCTTTACATCCCTATCTCCAACTTCAGTTGGCTTCAACTTTCTATTCAGGTTTGTAAATTAATTTTTAATTTTGCACTGAACTGATGGAAAAATATGAAAGTTACCTCCATTTGCACAAAGATGAAAGAAGAGTGCAGCCTAGCCTAGTGGCTACTACATTTGAAAATTATTTAATTTTTTTTTTAATATGGATTTTTCTGCATCAGAGCAATTAAAATCAAATGCATATCTTTGCTTTAGGAAGGTAGTAAAAACTCAGTCATATAATTAACGCATCTCAAATATTTCACAATTACAAAAACAACAACAAACATGTGCCCTTCAGACCACAGAAGAAAAATAAAGGCCCTATCATTAGGGATGTGAACGGGTAACTGGTGGTTGTTTTTGGAATTGTGGGCAGGAAAAGCATTTAGTGACACTGTCACATTAGAAAAGAGCAAATCATTTAAACAGTCAAGTTAAATTGCCCAGCTGATGAAAAAGCTCCACCATACAGTGATATGAAAGGTACAAAAGTAATGGGCCAGAGAAGTCAGTCCCACTGCCTTGTGTAACTTTTTATTATTTTAAAAGATAGCCCGTTGACATATGGAGGAATTGTTGTTTTGTTTTCTAAAACCATGCAAATGTTTCAAGTCGGATATTGGCTAAAGAAAGAAGGACAAAGGATAATAGAAAAACATTCGCTCTTCAGACCATAGAAGAATAAAGGCCCTATTATTCCTGGATAATAGTTAACCACACGGGAGTGGCCCACCCGGGCAGAGGGCCGCTCCAGCCCCACGCGCATGGCCAAGAAATGGCAACCTCATGCATGGGAGGGGGGCCCATCAGCGGCAGCCTCAGACGTGTGGGGGAGCTGGCAGCAGAAGCTATCTGCCACCCCCACCCCCAAGTGGGGAGGGGGCAGACAGCTGCAGGAATCAGCAGCCACACATGCAGGGGGCTGCTCAAGCCAGGCTGAAGCAGTCCCTGCTGGGACCCCTGCTTAATTGGTTAACCGTGATTTTACATACCTAACTATTATATCCTAATGCCGTGGTCACCAACCTGTCGATCGCGAGGCCTCGACCAGTTGATCGTGAGGCGTTCGGGCACCCCCACCCTCCATTTTCCCCCCACCCCCGGGAAGCCCCACTACCTACCTCTAGTGTAGTGCCGGCTTCCCGCGGGGTGGACGGAAGTCCTGTCTGAAGCCCGCGTCACTTCCGGGGGTTCCAGAAGTGCGCAGGCTGCTCCCCTCCCACAGCTCTGTTGCGTGCTGGGGCAGGGGGCGTTGGCTCTGGAGGAGGAGTGCGGTGGCTTCCCTACGCCGCTGGCACCGGAGGGGTGAGTCAAGTGCAGGGGTTTCCCTGCGCCGCGGGAGCGGGGGTCGGCCCCGGGGTTTGGCCTGGGGCAGGCACCTGCGGGAGTTGGCAGAGAGGGGGTTTGGCCCCAGGGCAGGTGCACACGGGGGTTTGGCTGCGCTGCGGGAGGCACACGCCGACTTCCCTCAGGGAGGGTGGGGGGGAGGATCCTGGGAGGAGGCGATAACAGGGGACTCTCTGGCCCCACTCCCCTCTGTTCCCTCCCCCCTCTCCCCACTCCCCAGCCTCAGAAACCTGTCCCCACTGGCACCCTGTCCCCTGCCCTCCCGGCACCCTGTCCCCTCTCCCGTCCCCAGCCGCAGAAACCTGTCCCCACTGGCACCCTGTCCAAACAGGTTCCCTGCCCTTCTCAGAAATAAAGACAATGCAGAAACTTTTTGTGTTCGATATAGTATTTTATTTGAAAACGAAGCCTGGCCAACAAACCCCCAATTGGGGCCAAGCCCCCATCTGGCCACAGCATCATGACACTCCTGCACTCCCCCTTCCCCCAGACCCTAGATCTCAGCCTATCATACACTGGAACCCCCTGCCCTGAGCCCCTCACATACCCCAACCCAAATTCCTGAACCCTCACATCCAGAAGTCTGTGGCTTACTTAGTACCCTAACCCTACATCTGACCCCAACACTGCCCGGCCTGGAACTCCCTCCCCAAGCCAGCGTTCCCTTATCCACTTCCTCCTGCATCCAGATTTCCTCCCAGAACTTGCACCTCTCGCCCCTTCCCGCACCCAAATCCCTCATTCCCACCCCGGAGCCTACACATCCTGTCTCAACCCAGCGAGCGTACGTCTAGACTGCAGGAGTTTTTCAGGATTCTGGAGATACCCCAGAAAAACTCTTCTGCATCCAGGGATGCGTTTGTTCTTCCACTTCTTTTAGTGGAAGAGCAAACATGATCTTTCGGTCATCCCTATATTCCTCTTTCCACAAGGAATAAGGGGGCTTCCAAAAGAAGGGGTTTTTCTGACATTTGGTCAAGTCTAGACAGGCCAAATGTTGGAAAAACTTCTTCCTACAGAAGAATTGGGGGAAAAAAGCAGCAGTGTAAGGGTTGGGGATAGCAAGTGATGGAGAGGAGGAGAACAGAGAGGGCGGGGCTTCAAGGAAGGGGCGGGGCAGTAGATCTTGGCTTGTTCTGTCATTTGGGTGTAAAAAAGTTGGAGACCACTGTCCTAATGGGTAATAATGTTTAGTGTTATGTACAAACTTCAGAGCATGAATCAATACCACTTAGTGGACAGAAAAATAGCAAGTCTCCCCTCCACCAATGCACTTCTCTCTTTACCAACCTCTTCCTTTTTTCCTGCTCATGAGTCTCACATAAAATGCTGATATATCAGTGCTAATTCTCCACTGCTTTGCACCTAATTTAGTCGTTTACATGTGTGCCCAGTGGATGTATAACCCTGCAGTTTTGACCTGGTGACACTTTGTACAGATTTTGCACAGCTGCAAGTGGTTACACAGAGTGCAAGACAGTGGAGAAGCAGGTCCATTTTCCACTTTCTACTTACTTACAAAATGTGCAGTAACCGAGCATCCTCAAAATGCAGCTCTTATCCACCCCGGGCGCTTGTCCCTGCTACCATAGCTTTTCAAAACCAATGAAGCATGTCCCAAAACCTCCTGAATGGAGGCACATTGCAGGGTTCTCACTGCAAAAGATTCCACACGCCAGAGGTTTCATTTGTACAGCTGTTTTTGATCTCTGGCACACTGCAAGATCCTCCTTGCTAGCAATAGCTGCACCTCCTTTGAACCATTATGGGCACCAGCAGAGCTCTTATAGCATATCAAAGCTCTAAAGATAGTGGCTGACACAGCTTACGGGATGAGAGCCGCACACAGATTTCCCAATGGAGCTTGCATATAGGCTGTGTCTACACTGCAATGAAAATCCCACAGCACTGATTCTCAGAGAGTAGATCAGCTGACTTGAGTTTGGGGGGCTTGGGCTACAAGGATAAAAATTGCAGTATAGATATTTGGGCTTGGGCTAGAGCCCTCATGATGTCTCAGAGTCAGGGCTCCAGTCAGAGCCCAGTGGGGATGTAAAATCCCATTTAATTAGTTAACTGGTTAAACATTATTTTAAACGGTTAAACTGATTAAGCAGGGCGAGCGGACATCCCTAGAGCCCAGCCATATACCTACAATTTTATATTCCTGCAGCCTGAGCCAGCTGACAGCCAGTTGTATCCATACCTCCACACATATGGATACGTTTATCACAGCTTAGACCAGTGATGGGCAACCTACAAATCAGCTGTTCATGTTGTTCCAGCTCTGGGAGGGAGGGGGAAAAGTGGGGATGGAGCACAAATCAGGCAATTAACACACTCTGAAAATGCTGGGAAGGAGGGGGAGGAGCAGGTAAGTGTGGGGCTATGGTGCCCCAGTGTGTGAGAAGCAAGTGGGGGCATATAGAGAGGCCACAGGATGCTGCGGCCCACTGAGGTGAAGGAGGGCCGTTCATGCGGCCTACCCACTATCTGTGGTTGCTCATGCCTGGTGTAGGCATCCTGATGGATGTAGGCATCCAAAACAAAGACACAGAAAGGAGAGGAGCCACCTTGCTTCCTGGGCTGTGAAATACTGACAAAGTTTCTTGCAGTAGGTTGTATGACGCTGTTCACCCAATTATTAGTCTGCCCATTTTGGCACCAGCAACTTTTGGCCAACTAAAAAGGGCAAAAATATTAAATGGCTTTAGGCACATGATGCTACCCTTTAATGGGTAAATGGATGGTCAGTAGCTGCCAGTCATTCTGCATACTTCATTACTTATGTATGCATTTACATACTGTCAGAGTCTCAGAATTGAAGACACAAAGTAGCACAGTTCCAGAGATGTCTGGTTAGTCATTAATCCTGCATTTACTCATTATCACAGACTCAAACTATTCAAGTCATCTACTCCAAATCTGCCAGGCCAGGTTTGTCTCCCAGGATAACTCACTGTAATTCAGAGGAACAGAGGTAGGGTAAAGCCTGTTAATAGCTTTATCATTTGTAACAGCGTGTTGGTACTTACACTCCTAGAGCTTCCCAAGCTATGTGGGAATAACTTTCTCCTCCTGCTCTGGCAGGCCTCGTCCCTCAGATACAGGCTACACAGTCCCAATGATTCCCCCACCACGCTTCAATCTGGGAAAGGGTAGAGAATAGGATTCCTAACGCACTACTCAGTGGGGAGAACTCCATCCAATGTGCAATCAGTGATCCATTCCTACTATTGCTGGCTACCAAATCCCCTTGTCACCCTCCACATTACAGGAGTACGGGAGGATAGTTTTAAAATCGGGGGATATTTTTTCATAGATTCACAAATTATAAAGCAAGAAAGGACCATTGTCTTCATCCTCTTGTATAAACACAGGACATAGAAATTCCTGAAATATATTCCTGTTAGGACTAGAGTGTATATATTTTAGAAAAGGACAGAGTCTTGGATTTAAATATTTCCAATAATGGAAAATCCACTACAATATTTGTGAATTGTTACAATGGCTAATTAACCTCACTGTTAAATCTGTGCATTTTATTTTGAGTTTGAATTTGTGTAGCTTCAAGTTCCATCCATTGGATTTTGTTTCACTTTTATTTGCTAGATTGAAAAGCCCTCTATTAAAAATGTTTGTTCCTCATTTCAATTTTTATAGACTGATCAAGTCACCCCTTAATAGTCTCTTTGTTAGGATAAATATATTGAGCTCTTGGAGTCTCACTACAAGGCATGTTTTTCAGTCCTTTAATCATTCTGATGGTTCTCTTTGGATATCTCTCCCATTTAGACATCAGAATGGGAGACACTATTCCAATAGTGATTGCACCACAGGCAACGTGACCTCCTTAGTCCTACTGCCTATGCATCCAAAGATCACATTAGCCCTTTTGGACACAGTGTCCAACCAGTAGCTCATGTTCAGCTGATTTTAAAGAAGCATCAAGAAAGGTAAGAAATAGGTGAGGAAGGAAGAAAAATAATGAAAAGATAAATGGAGAGATGAAGGGCAGAGGCACTGACTTCCACCTTGCCTCACAGATGCTCAATCCCCACTCAGCCCCAGGCTCTGCTTCCACTCCACCCTTTCCCCGCCCCAAGTCCCTGCCCTGCCCATTCCATCCCCACCCCACTTCTTCCCTCCTCCTCCCCCAAGTGTGCCCCATCCCTGCTTCTCCCCTTCCCTCCCAGCACACTGCAAAACAGCTGATCCATGATGGGCAGGAAATGCTGGGAAGGGAAGGAGGGAGAAGAATTGATCAGCAGGGCCACAGGCTGGTCAGCAAGCAATAGGGGACAAAGAATAGAGAGGAGCTTGGCTGCCATTGGGTGCTAAGCACCCACTAATTTTTTTCAATGGATGCTCACACAGAGTCAGCATCTGTGATGATAGAGAAGAGATACTGAAAGCTGTAGAGAGAAAAGGAGAGAATGGAATTCAGGGAAAGGAAGAGAAAAGCAAGAGGGGGAAAAAGACTAAAAGAGGAAGACAAATGAAAAGTGGAATGAATGAGAAGATGGTAAAGAATAAAGAGCTATAGTGAATCCCATTTGTTCTTAGATAAGTGCCAGAAATGTTATAACTAAATTCAAATAAATATAAAATTTCATGCAAAATATTAGTATTAATGCAACATTTAAAAAAAATCAAGCTTTCAATGATTAGGCATTCCACAGGATGGAAAACTTCCAGGCTTCCAGCTGTTCTGAATTCCCAGAACAATAAGACACGAAGGATTGGGTACATTCTTTTTCACCTCCAAACATACATGGTTTTGACTGAAATGTAAAAATAAGCATCACCTTACTGCACAAGCATAAGAAAAAAGAACATACATGTTGTAAAGGCCACTGAATTGAATTTCTTCACAAACAGCCCAAGCGGAAGAAGTTGGTTTAGGTGATGTTTACTTATGGACTCTCAATCTCTTATTGTACATTGTAATTAGAACAAAACAACAGCTGAAGGGATTTTGCTACAGCTTTACAAGGAAACAAAACAAAGCAGTAACCTCTGAGCAGAGAGCAAACACAGAACATGAATCTAACCTAATAGGAATTTGTCTGAAAAACTATGAGCAACCAGAAGAGACAGGTTATAATGGAAGCTGGAATTCAACCCTAAAGGAATTTCATCGAACTAAAAACTAGTCAGTTTCAAAGTATGAGGTATAGTTTTAGGTACTAAACCCTCTGCTCATATTTTCTGTTGGTTTTTTGTTTTTTCTTAATTAAAAAAAAAACAGTATCAGTCTCTCCCGTCCTGTGTGAAATCATTAGGCAGCTGGTTTCTTGCAAATGACTTCTTTACCTGACCAGTATACTCTGAGGCTATGTCTACACTGGCAGGTTGTTGCGCCAGAAATATGCAAATGAGGCTAAGCGTGGAATATCGCCGAGCCTCATTTGCATATCTAATGAGCTGCCATTTTTGCGGAAGAGGCTCTTGCGCCAGAAGGAGCGTCTACACTGCCCCTTCTTGCGCAAGAAAAACCTTCTTGTGCAATGCCATTATTACTGAAAATAATCAGCGTAGCGGCATTGCGCAAGAGGGTTTTTCTTGTGCAAGAAGGGGCAGTGTAGACGCTCCTTCTGGCACAAGAGCCTCTTCTGCAAAAACGGCGGCTCATTAGGTATGCAAACGAGGCTTGGCAATATTCCACACTTACCTCATTTGCATATTTCTGGCGCAACAACCCGCCAGTGTAGACATAGCCTGATTGTTTTCTTTGGGCTCCCTATTGTTTGTTTTATCCATCACTGTTCACAGTTTAACACTTAAAATGTACACTCTTTGCAACAGGCACTGCATTTGCTATGTCTGTACAATGGAATCCTTGTCATAGCTAATAATGTAAATTAACAATAATCCACACAAAAAAAGGAGAGAAAAAAACTGAGTAAATGTAAACCTGTCAATGCGCAAGACAAATGAAGTGAACCTAAAAATACGTTTGTCTCTAATCTTTTGGTTACAGTCATCTTGGATGTCACTTATGAGGTGAAACACTTCCAGAGAACACTGTGGTTAAGTTGCTATCACTTTAACTATCATTTTGATTGTCTCCAGATGTGATAATAGTAAGCAGGGATGAAGTAGGCAGAGGGGTGTCTCCTGCCTTTAATGGAATTAAGCCTGGAGTTAATTCTAAACCAGAGCTAGTCAACATGCAGCCCGTGGGCCGCATGTGGCCCACAGCCCATTTGTTTGCGGCCCACGGTGCGGTTTGGGTTTACATAGGGCTCAACATGTGGGTGGGAGCCAAAACAAAAAAGTAGTCAATATAATGGTCTTCGGTTGATATGCATTGTAGTAGTTAAATTCCTGGACTGTCATTGCTCATTAAAAGTGCTGTCTTATGGGTGGAAATCAGGTAAATATTGCATTTTATTATTATCAATAGAACTGACTTAAGTGGGGCCTGCGTGTTGTGTAGTCTTGCCTTAATCTTTGTATTCATGCCCATCAGTGTGAAAGAAGCTATTTACATATATTTGCATGTATATACAACCACACTTATGTTGCGGCCCTCGGCATGTACTGTGGGTATCATTGTGGCCCCTGGGGCTTCCCAAGTTGAGTAGCCCTGTTCTAAACCATCCCTGAGTTTTATCCCTAGCTCATGACATATACAGGATCAAGTTTTGCATGTACTTTTCCTCCCAAAAGTGACCCCCAACCATTTTAAAGACTTCCCTTTCCCCTCTATCCAGGTTACTTAATTTACAAATTGATCAGAAGATACTTGTCAGCCCATTCCTGCCGCCTATGCTTCCCCATGCTTCCTTTCCTAGCCATATGCATTCCCTGTTCCACCTCACTTCTGAAAGTGGTAGATGCTCTCCTCTTCCTAAGCCAACTGCTATCTGAAAACCAGGGCAGACTCTAGGCACCAGCAAACCAAGTATATGCTTGGGGCGGCACATTTGCAGGGGCGGCATTCCGGCCAGCCTTACTGCCCGACACAGCCCTGCCTGTGGCCGCCCAAGGGAATGGGCAGGGCAGCAGAGCCGGCAGAGGGGAGCGCGGCAGGGAAGGCGCCGGACAGCGCGGAGACAAAGGTGGTGAGGGAAGAGGGAGAGGGGAGCGGGGCCATGTGGCAGGATGCCGGAGCCCAGCCACCCCCGCCCCCTGCAGCCTCCCCCCGGCGGCTACGCTAGGTGATGACTGAAGTTCACGGGGCGCCCGATGCAGCTGCCGCCACCCTGGGCAACAGGGTCCCAGCGGCGGGCAGAGGAGGCAGCGCGGGCAGGGGGCTGCAAGCCGGCATGGGGGCGCCACCACCGCGCTCCGGCACACGACCAGCCCGGCCTGGGCATGAAGCAGCCAAGCATCTGCAGAGCGGCAGCCGGCGGGGAGAGGCGACTGAGCCAGGGCTGGCATGGAGGCAGGCGCAGCGCGCTCCGCTAGCCGCCACTGGTGTCCTAGGGGGTGCCGTGGTGGGCAGCCCGGCCGGGAGGCGGGCGAGCGCTGAGCCCCGCCGCTTGTGAGCTGAACCCTGGTAGCAGCGGGCACACCCCGCACCTCCCCCCCAATGGCGAATGCCAGCGAGCTCAGCAGCAGGCAGGGGCGGGCAGCTGCGCTCCATGGTCTGAGTTGCCTGCCACCGTCTCCACTCGGACTCCCACCCCGCTGCTTGTTGTTGATTTCACCCCCCCGCTCCCTCCACCTATCCCCTTCCCTACGGCCTCTTGTCTAATCAGTGCCAGGAGAGCTCAGAAGACCCTCCTCCTGCTCCACGTGGAACTTGGATCCTGGCACGGAGCCAGCGCCCCACCCAGCGCTCTGCCTCTCTCCTGCTCCCAGGTGTTTGCCTGGGACAGCCAGCCACCTGCGCTACTGCGTCGGGCCCTCAGCACTTCCGCAGCACTCCCGGAAGCTGCTGGCCACAGAGTCCCTCGCGGCGGCTGCAGACGAGCCCTGGCCTGGCGGCTCCTCTCTCTCCTAGTGCAGGGGAGGGGAGCCCACGGCACCCCGCTTCATACCGGGGAAAGGTTGGAAAGGTGTTTACAGTTGCAGAGAAATGGAAGTAGGGGGACCCGTGCCACTTTCACCCCTCCTCCAGGGCGCTCCGACGTTTCCGCGTGTGCTGTGGGGAAGGGACACGAGGATTTGGTGAGAAGGAAAGGAGACGGAGTTCGGTCAGTAGTGGGAGGTGGGAGAGGGGAGCGGACTGGGTCCGGTCAGGATCGGGGGGATCGGGTTTGGCTGGGAGGGAAGAGAGGGCGCAGGGTGGATTAGGTGGGGGACACAAGGAGGGGGTGCGGACTGGGTCCGGACCGGTCACTGAGGGGTCGGTTTGCCTGGGAGGGGAGAGAAGGTGGAAACTGGGTTCAGTGAGTGTGTGAGGGGAGGTCGGGATGTGTGTGGACCAGGATGTGTATGGAGGGGAGACAGGACGTAGGCTGGGTTTGGGTGGAGGGAGTAGTGGGAGTCAAAGAGCTGCAAGGTGAAAAGGGCGCTTTCCTCCTCAGTGCCTGTCCTGCAGCAGCGGGCCAAGCAGGGGGGGAGACAGCCAAAAAATGTTTTGCTTGGGGCGGCAAAAAACCCTAGAGCCAGACCTGCTGCAAACTAGGCTGCTCTCTCACTAGCCACCAATTAAATGTTACAATGATGACCAGAAACCACATCCATCCTTCCCCTCAAATCATGGAGTCCCTCATCATGAAGTAATGCAGTTTGCCATGGAATCTGATGATGGATAGTGTATGGGACATATGAAACACATATGCCTTGAAGAGTAATGAGCTCTTTGTGGTCCTCAAAAATGAAAAAAAAAACTGTTTATCCCCAAAATAAGATCAACCTAAGACGACATTAAGAAAATGGCTTACATCACGTGAAATGCTTTGTCTAAGGACCCACAAAATCAGCCAAACTTCCTCTTCCCAAGAATAGAAACTAAAATGGCTAAGTGACAGTAATATCAGGCACTTAGGGCATTTCTATACTACCGAATTTCATCGAGGAAACTAAAGTTGACACACAGAAGTTGCCAAAAAATGTTGCCAAAGCATGTTTACACTTGCTCCGTCTGTCGACAGATTGTGTCCACATCTCAGCTCTTCTATCAACAGCGAAAGCAATGCTCTGTGTCTATGTATCCCACAATGCCTGGCAGCAGTATATTTTGCGAGGTATTGTGGGACCTCAAAACAGTGTGTAGGGCATCTTGGGACCATGCAAAACATCTTATCTAGCACTATTTTGTTCAGCGGCTTCTGGCATCGTTTTAAACCTTTTTCCAAACCCTGTTCTCTGTTGTGCACTCTGGCATCTGCAGCGAGAAAGGAAAGATCTGGGAGTCTCTCACATGCTCTGTTAATTGTCATTTGGACCGTGCATATGGCAGCAGAGATCATCTTTAAGTTACTGACAGAGGAAGAAGACCTGGAAGAGCTTGACAATGTGCAGCTATACTGCGTAGACTAGCACTTGTTGGCTAAGGAAACGAGCACCGATGAGTGAAATCACACTGTAATGCCGATGTGGGATGAAGATCAGTGACAGCAGAACTTTAGGATGCGCAAAGCAACCTTCCTGGAGCTGTGTGCTGAGCTGGCCCCCCAATCTGTGTCACAAGGACACCAGAACGCGAGCTACCTCTCAGTGGAGAAGCTTGTTTGGCAGCTGGCAACTCCCAATTTCTACCAGTCAGTTGCAAGTGTGCAGGGCATATCAGAATGTGTGTGCCATCTGTGGTTCCCCCCCTCTACAGTTGAGAAATCCCATGTCTACATAGTCAGACACCATCTCTCAGACAGCACATTTCTCCGTCTTCCACAGCAGAATGCAATTTAATGGAAGTGAGCAGCCAGATAGTAGAGCTGTCAGAGGAACTCAAAGAGTTGCTGTCGACATCAGGGAAGCTTCGAGGGTACACTGAAATAAACCTCTCTAACAGCTGCTTTCATGTACCTCCCTCCCCCTTCAATGTAACACAATCAGGAACATGCCTTTACTGCCTGCACCTGGGACGGTGGTGACTGGTATCTGACTTGTTAAGCAGCGAATAAAAATGCTGAACCATTCTGAAAGTGTGCCTTGATTCATTAGAAAGCAGTGCACTTAAATGCAATGAAGCCTCTCCCATCCACCTGGTAAGGGAGGTGCTAGCACAGGGTTACAACTCACACTTGTGTAGTTGTGTGGGTCCAGGCACTGTAATCACAGCCAGGAGGGGGGTAGGAGTGCTTGGGAAAATGTGGACGCCCAGAGAGAGAAAGGAATGTGAGGGCATGGGGGGAGAGAGTAGTTCCTACACATGGAATTTTGATTCTGCCATGGGGAATGGAGGTCACACAACTCATGTTAGCTCACTGTATGGCTTCACCAAGCACTTTAGGATCTC
Source organism: Pelochelys cantorii (assembly GCA_032595735.1). Taxonomy (NCBI): domain Eukaryota; kingdom Metazoa; phylum Chordata; order Testudines; family Trionychidae; genus Pelochelys; species Pelochelys cantorii. The sequence goes on from CM064330.1 coordinate 68,668,596, forward strand.
AGTCTGTTCCTCCATGACCCTGATCATGTGTTCTATGCCCTGCTGGCTTAAGGCTGATTGTCCTTGTGGGTCATGAGTTCCGTTTCCAAGCGCTGTTATCGACATCTGCGCTCAGTGACTGATCCAATACCCCCTAATCCAAATCTTCCCTTCTTCTGCTACTGGATGTTGCCTTATCTGAAGCAAGTGCTCCAAGGCAGCGGGGATACCAAGGTATCTGATACTAGACACAAAGCACAAAAAGGAGTCTGATAACACTGAGTCCTACATTGTAACATTTCACTTTTACAAACCCCTTTTCCACCATTTTCACTCACTGTCCCGCTGGCCCTTGAAAGGAGCACATCTCGGCAAACATCTTAATCATGGGGAGTGAGGAGAAAGTGGTGGTGTAATCTGTGCATACAGGCAACAAATTGCAGCTGGGTCTAGAAATTTCCCTTTCCAGTAAAAAAAGTTAGTTCTAATTATGCCACAATTATCCATAGGCAGGTAAAACTGTGGCAGACATCTCCCTGCTCAGAGTAAGCACGAGGGCATTTCTCCAGGATCGTGGCTTTCGCTCTGATCCTTATGCAGTCCACCTATCTTCTGCTTTGGTTCCTGCACAAGTGATTGATAAATGGTCTGAGCAAGCCTCCTACAACAGGGGAAGGGACAAAGCAGCACTGCCGTGGAATCTTAGGCAGAAAAATCTACAAATACAAAAAGTTCTGATAGCCTCTCTCTGCAGGATTCCATTGAGACCACAATGAGCATCAACATCCTGCTTAGCCATATAAATTAGCTACACAGGTATACGGGCAGCTCCTAGAAACACAGCCAGCCTCCCACTTTTCCATGCCCTCAGCCCTGCTCTCCACAAGCCACAGCCACTAACCCTGCACCTCATCCCCTGCTTCCTGGTCCCTGAAAAGTGGCTGCTAAGACTGGCTATGTCCCTCAGCAGTGGAGAACAGTTTCTTATCGCCAGATGCACTTAGCGATCTATGTCAACCTCTTCATCTACAATTTTATCCTCCAGGTTACTTCCTCCACGCACTGCCTCAATGCCCTCTGAGGTATCCACAGGATCTTCACAAAGGAGGTGGGTTCTCTGCCAAGGACTGTGTCCAACTCCTTTTAGAAAAGACAAGTCTTCGGTGAAGCACTAGAGTGTCAGTTTACCTCACGAGCTTTATGATAGGGGTGTCTCAGTTCTTTCATCTTTGTTGTGCATTGCAGCATGTCCCTCTCATTTCCCTTCACAAGGCTTGTGAAATGTGCCTGCACACATCCCAGTTCCTAAGAATCACTCGCAGCTGGGACTGGACAGATTCCTTTCCCCATACACTGATCAGATCCAACAGCTCCATGGCAGTCCAAGGCAGAGGAGCACTTGGTATAATGACCAGGCATGGGCACATAGGAAGACACCATAAAATCACTGGGGCTGGCAGTGGGAGGGATTACTCCAGGTACTCAAGCAACAAGAAAAGGGATTTCAATGTTGTGGGGCTTGCAAGGGCACAGGACAGGTAGCTGGTTACCTGGCTGCATGACAGCGGAGTTCAAATTGCTGACCAGAGGGCCTGATTGGGAATTGTGGGCCACTTCATGGAGGCCAGAATTAGTGACAAAACGCCACAAGATGTCTGTACTGCGTGTCTGTCAACAACACAAGGAGGGGAAAAGACAGAAGTCCCTCATGGAAATGGAATTTTTTTGTCAACGAAAAAGTCCGTTATTGGCAACAAAAGTCACGTTGCACCGTGAATGCTCAAAAGGCATTTTTCCTTGACAAAGCTTGCCAGTGTAGACAAGCCTTCAGACAAGAATCCCTCAATTTGCATATGGATAAAATGCAAATTATCTCCCCCTCCCTCCCCAAACTTGCTATAAAGGTGACACCTTGCTTTTTTTAAAATGCAAAATGACCCATTTCACAAGACTGGGGGAGGGGAAAGAAATGCAAGTTAAGCAAATTAGAAATGTGGCAGTAAGATTAAAAGTCAAATTGGACAAACTACCAACTTTCACCGCAAATTAGAATCTGCATATTTGTTTGCCCTGAGCCTACATACTTCTATATCTGGAAAATGTCTCTTATAAGCCTCTCCTGGCCCTGCTATCTGCTGCCTGCCTCCTCCCCTCCTTGCTGTAAGCGGGCTTCCTTCAGAAGTATTTGCTTATTCCTTATGCACCATGAAAGTTCCCAGGCTGCTGAGGAGACAGTATTTGCTAGACAGCAAACTGGGTCCCTTGGACTCCCCAGCGGGATTACTGATGAACCCGGGAAACTGAAAAGCAGATACTGCCTTCTCCGCCACCCGGGAACCTACATGGTACATATAAATAGTCAATGCCCTTTGCCCACTGGTATCTGGCTGCTCCTTCTCCAGCACCCCACTCCCATCTCCAGAGGCTCGCTGGTTCCTTCTTTGTGCCCCATTCTGCTCCATACCTACTCAATCCCCATGCCATCACCTCCTTACTCTCCTCCTCCCCACTCCCCCCCCCATGTCACTTGAGCGTGGAAGTGGGGGGAATAGAAGAGGGATGTATATGGTGAGCAGTCAGGAGAGGAGCTTAGGAGGGACGCTCATGGCAAGCAGGCTAGGTAGGGAGGGGTAAGGACATGGGCAGAAGATTCAGGAAGGGTGCCTCATGGAGGGGAAGCTTCACCTGCTGCCCATGTTTGTAAGTCCTAAGAATATGAAATTGCTATGTATAAATCAAATAAAGAATGGACTGTGCCCTCCAAATTTAGAAGGCTGTAAGGATTTTGTTGGTTTTCATTATAATAACTGTGGCACTTTAAAAATAATAGGAATTATCTAGCACGAGGCAGAAGAAATTTTAAAAGATATAAAGGTATAAGTTTTGGATATTAAGAAAAATTGCTTAAAAGATGTGATCCCAGATGATTGCAGGGGCCAATAATGAAACATAGTCTTTACGAGGAGTTAAATATAAAAAGCCACCAACAAGAAAAGGAGTACACAAATTTTTTATATGCTGTCATCATCTATTGAATACTAATGGAAGCATCAGAGAAACTAAGAGCTTAAATCTGAACACCTATTTGGAATGTATCCATCAAGAATCAGAAGGTGGGTCCCTCCAGCAGGCCTGAAACTAAGGTATATAAAACTGAGATCACCATGCGCTCAAGAGAGTGGAATGAACCTATTACAAGAAGCTGAAGAACTGTAACTGACACCCAAAACAATTTTGTGATAAGGCTTCTTCCCCAACCCCACTGTTGGAAGATAAGAAGAAATGGTGAGATTTCATTTCAAAGATTGTAGTTCCCCTTATTTTCTTTAATATAAATAAACTATAGGTTATCTTTTTCTACACTGACTAATGAGATCTCAAAGAACCATATTTTAGATTCTATCTTCTTTATATTTCCAAATACACTGGCTTAAGAGAGCTTGAAAACAACAACTTTTCCCTTTCAGACCAATCTACTCAAAAAAGTAAGCACACTCTTCTAAGTGCCTTAAAGAGGAGTATACCCTTGGAAGCGTGACAAATATGCTAGGTACCAGAGAACTGACAATCATACGTAAATGTAATAAGCAATCTTGGTAATTTTGCATTTTTCCTTGATAGAACTGCTGAACGTTTAATTTGTGGGAATGATTTTATTGTTTGTGTAGTATATATATTCAGCTGGGTCTCCATTTGAGTGGTAAACTGTTGGTTGCACATATTAATGTGGTTGTGTGTGAATTAATTGTTAGTTGGCTAACAATAAGCAATAATCCTGATTTGAGACACACTGTTCAAGTTAAAAGTTGACCTGAAAAGAACCCTGCATTAATCTAACAGTCCCTTGACTCAATGAAAAGGGGGTTATCCGACTGGATTTTATAAGAGCATGTCTCCACATACAACCTTGCAGTGACACAGTTGTGCCAATGCAGCACATCTGATGAAGACACTGTGTAGTGATGGGAAAGAGCTTGCCCACTGACATCATCAAACCACCTCTGAGTGACATAGTGCTGTCCACACTGGCGCTTATGTTGGCATATCTTCAGTCATTCAGGGACAGGTTTATTCACAAAACCTGAGCAACGTAAGTTACATCAACATAACCTCTAGTGTACACATAGCCTTATATACTGGCAAACCTAGTTTGTTAGATTTCAAGTTTAAATCTAACTGGCATGCTGCCAAATTCACAAATTATCTCCATTTCATGCTTACAATAGTGGTCCCTAAAAGAAAAGCAGAAGTCTTTGAATGTGCTGCCCAACCATTCATTAAAAGTTGGTTCTCATTAAAACATTTATCTGCTGTCTGTCATCCAGCATCTGCTCAGTAGGAGCATTCCATACAAATCTGGAATCAGCGTTCATGTTAGCTTTCAGGCTCATCTGTGAACACAGGCACTAATATGGGCCAATCATATGGGAGACGTTAAAAAACAACTACATGCCAAAAGAAGGGAGGCAGGGGAGAGGAAGAAAAGCACTGCCTCCTGTTAGCACAACTAAAGAAATTTGTGCTTCAGGGAATGGGTGTGGCAGAGAGCTAATACTGGAAAAGTTAGGAAGGGAGCTGGAAATGGAAGAGGTAAGAGTAGGAACACCATTTCCTAACTATGTTGTCTATCATGGAGTTTAATACTACTAGCTTTTTGAAGGTCCAAGTACATTTTGAATTCAAAACCCTACACATTGGTATGCAAAGTTCTACACTAGCAATTTTCTCAAATTCTCCCCCAGTTGCATCTCCACCAATGTTAGTGCTACTCCAGTCAGAGCAAAGGCATTTAACACAATGTCATCTAAACCTGCCAAGGACACTACACTTCTATGATGAGGTGCACACTTTCGTAAAATGAGCAGCATGTTCTTCTTATCTCATATGTCCTTCATACCAAAACAGGCATGCTACCCAACCACAGCCTCATAGCTCTTGCCCCTCCTATAACACTAGCAACCTGCAGAGGCAATTTGTGGTGAACTATGTGGGGAGGTCAACATGCTCCCTCAGCTTGGCTTGTACAACAGTGCATGCTCAGTAGCACTGACAAAGCCAGCAACCTGCATTTGGCCTCTTCTTCTGCCACCTCCCCACCCCCGCCCCGCCATCAGAAGGCTTGAGTTATTTCTGCCCATATAATAGTACCATTGTTACTATAAGATAACAATGGGAGGGCAGGGGGCAGGATGCAGCCCTGGCTTGCCTGGATCAGGCCCTTTGAGGCTTGGGGCTCCCCGCAGCATTGCGTTCTAGTCCACAAAAATCTACTAGCCTGGGCCCCCTAGGTTCCTACGTATGAGGGAAATGTGGGGAACGTCTTTATCATTCAGGGGTCACATCAGTAAGGGGTTTTTGTTTGTTTGTTTTGTTGGGGTTTTTTCCTCTCACTTGTGTGAGGCCCTCAACTGATTTTTCTGTGGGTCAGCTGCCCCCAGCCCAAAAAAGGTTCCCCACCCTTGCTACAGAAGGTACACAAATGTCCATTTGCCTGACGGAAGGACTGATTAACCTAGTACTGAATATGAATGTTTTTCACTGTTGCCACTATAAGCTAGTGCTGGAGCCAAATACATTACAGAAATGTATGACAGGATATTGCCAGGAATCATTTCTCCACTTTTTCCTTTCTTATAAAATGCTGCTGTTTTCTCTGCTGATGGATGTCCTCCATTCTTGTTTGCAATTGATTCTAGAGTGTAGGAGAATAGTAAAACAGCCGCCTTTGCTGTATTTACATCACACAATGGCGTGTGTCTTAAATGGTGAATTAAGATTTCTGGGACATCCCCTACAGTTTGCCACATCATTTCAGAAACTTCTGCTCCAAACATCTCAGTTGTTCACTGTCTTGCTTCTTTTTCTAAATTGCCTTTGTCGGCTTCTCCTCAGATGAAGACAATTTTACCATTAATCAGAAATAATGATCTGTTGAAATAAAATATCATTTAGCTAGTGGCTATATGGAAGAATTTCTCTTGAAAGTATGCCCTCAATCATTCCAAGGCAATCTTAGGTTCGGTTGTAGCTTAACTTCAATCACAGTATCAAAGAATAATCACAGACCTACAATGCTGATTGGAAAACGCCAGGGAAGCAAAAAAATTCCTTGAGTAATTTAGGTTAACTACCAGAAAATAGACATCTGAATGTTTATTCTGACAACTAACCCTGCCCATTAAAGACAGCCGTGAGAAATGCAACAAGCAACTTTTTTTTTCCTGAGACAAGATTAGCACATTTCCAATTTGCACTTCAGGAGGTCAGTGCTGTTTGTGCTCTGGGGGTACTTAATGCTGCTGTTATTTCCTTCTTCTGTAAGGCTATGTCTACACAGCAACATTATTTCAAAATAACTAGCGTTATTTTGAAATAACATAGTCCGCCTCTACACAGCCAGCAGTTATTTCGACATAATGTCGAAATACTGTCAAGCTGGAGGACTTCTTACTCCAACTCCTGTAACCCTCATTTTATGAGGAGTAAGGGAAGTCAGAGATAGCATGCTCTATTTTGAAATAAGTGCTATGTAGACAGCACCAAAACTCGAAATAAGCTATTTCGAAATAAGCTACACAATTGAAGTAGCTCAATTTGTGTAGCTTATTTTGAGTTAAGCCCAGCTGTGTAGATGCATCCTAATTGTATTCTTTCAAAGTTTGTTAAGGATTACAGTACTGTTATATTAGGTTATTGACTGTTCTGTGTGTTTCATAATTGTATTTCTCTCTTATGCTTAAATTTAATTATTTGAATATGAGTTCTAAAATGCCTCAACTGTCCTGGCTGGAGTAATTACTGTTTTTATTACCATGTTGTGCTTTGTCATTTATTATTTAAAGTGGTACAATCAAATAATTGTATCTTTCTATAATGCAAATTTAGCTTGTACTCATCTTAGCAGTGCCAGGTTTAAAAAAAAAAATTAGCTGAACACATTACTTTGGACACTACTCACAAAGGCAGCTTATTTTCAAACTGTATTTTTAATTATACCTATAAAATAGATGTTCCAAACCTGATAAGAGTAATGATGGAGTCAAACGCTGGCAAGTTATGTACATGATTGTGACCAGTAAATATAAATGCCAAAATAATTTAAAAACTATATTCCCGTTCTTAATAAAAGAGAACAAAATTGATTATGTTTGTTAAAATTAAGTAAATATGTTTTACGGAATGAAAGACAATTGAGTAAAACAGAATAGATAATGGTAGTACCAAAGTGTTTCTTGTGTGTCTTTTAAGAGAAAGTAAGCAGATATTTTTCTCTCTACTAAAGTGTACACAGTATCAAACGTGTGTGTCTGATATCTTAACGGTCCTGACACCTCCAGGCGTGGATTTGAGAATATTTTGCTGTATTACCTCTTAATCTAAATTTACATATAAACTATGCCTTTGATTGGTGTTTGTATACTTTTTTTCTTTCTTTATGTAGGAATTAGGTACAGCTAATTTCCAAGTTACTATCTGCAAAAAGACTGGAGTTTTCAGGTGCCTCAGTAGCCTGTAGAATCACAGTTAAAGTTACCCTTCCCCCACAAAAAAAAAAATCTGAAATGGAACTCTTGCTTTCATCCTACCCGCATTCACATTCCATATGTGTGGCTCCCTGCCACATGCTTGCTGCAGCAACACATGCTTCAACCCAGGCCGATGACACTTAGGCTCGCAAAATGGCTGAGGCTCAGTTGCTTCACAGATCCATCCCTCTTTCTGTCCTCTGCCTCCTCCAGCTGCTGCTAAGGACACAGGAGAGAGAGGAGTTCAGGTAATGCCCTCTTCAGCACCTGTGCTCAGTTATCCATCTCTAGCCTGAGGCCCGCTCTCCAGACTAACTGCAGTGTGAGTTGTATTATGGCTCTGGGTCTCCAAATAGCTTACTTTAGAATCATAGAATCCTAGGGCTGGAAAAGCCCTCAGGAGGTCATCAAGTCCAGCCCCCTGCCCAAAGCAGGACCAATCCCAACTAAATCAAACCCCAGCCAGGGCTTTGTCAAGCTGAGACTCAAAAACCTCTTGGGATGGAGATTCCACCACCTCCCTAGGTAACCCATTCCAGTACTTCACCACCCTCCTAGTGAAATAGTTTTTCCTTTGCCATGTGCAGTGACTAATCTTATTTCATCTCTGATTTAAACTAGGTAGCTATTATTTATCCAATATTTTTATATAACTTTGTAGTTATTAGTTTATTGGCTTAGATTTTTCTCCGAATGATTTTCTATGAATAAATATGGAACCAGTGACCTGTCATAGATAAAGTAAAAACAGAGTTGTCTGTATATATTTTTATTCTCTTTCTGAGAACAGATAAAACACACATTTAAGTGTATATTATTAAAAAATAAATAAGTATGCATGTCCGCAAGATGTATAGTGCCGTCCCCTCCCATTTTCTGCCTAGCCCTCCTTAGCCTCCCTCTCCCTTACTTGCACGGAGAACAGGCTGACACCACACCTGATACTTGCTTCTCTACTAGTCTCATCAATGTTAGTGGGATTTCTGAAAGAACAGAAAATTATTTAATGTAGAGATGGCAGAAGCAAACTTTAGACTTTGAACTGTTCATGGAAGGTACTTTACAGCAGCTAACGCAGAGAGATCTAGATTAGGGATATAAGCAGCTAGTTGCTTCCCACCCTCTCTCCCCCACCTCTGCATCAGAGGTAGCAAGGGGAGGGGAGCAAGAGTCAGTGCTGAGGGAGCCATCTGCACAGGGGGAGGGGAGCAGAGGAGGCAGAGGCGCAGCGGAGAAACGGTGCGAGCAGGGACTGGCGCGCTGGGTCCCAAGTACTGTGTCCCTGCCTTTGAAATGTAGCAAAGGCAAAGGTGCAGTGGGGAACCTGGGGTGAGCGGGAACTAAAGCAGTCTTACTACATTTAAAAAGGCAGAGGCACAGCCAGGAAAGCCAATGCCCCACTCCCCCCTTATCGACTAATCAAAATTCCATCAACTACTCAATTAGCTGATTAATCAAAATTTAACATCCCTAGTCTGGATCTCGATTAGGTCCTTCGGCGTGCACTAGAATACAAACAAATTACTACTACTAATTCCTTTAGTATTCCAGTTTTAATAAGGCAAATCTTACTTCCTGTGTCCTAATTTCTCCAATTCTTTGGCCTATGATACCTTCTTCATATAAGTATTATACTTTCCACGAAGTAAAAATAGACTTGCCCACCTCTTGAGATTTCTACAAAATTTAGTCCACTATCTATCTATAAATAAAAATTTCCTCTGGGATGACAAAGTGAAGTCATCATGTCACAGCATCCACAGGCTGGGGGGCGGGGGGAAAGAAGGCATGGGCAGGTAAAGCCCCTAACCCTTCCACCCAGGCCCCATCCCTGGAGCCAAGCCCCACCCACTGCCAACCCAGTCCTCTACAACAGCCACGTGGAGAGTCGTGCTAGGGCACCACGGCCCAGCTTTCCCTGGCTGCAGAGCCAGGCCTCGTGCACCCTCGCTCGCAGGGCAGGAGGGGTTAGGGTTAGACCATGGCCCGGAGGGGAGTTGGGGGGGAGAGAAAAAGGACTCAGGCTGGGGTGGCCGGGGGAAGGGAGGGAGAAAAGACCTGGGCTGGTGCAGCTGGCGGCAGGAGGGGCGGGGAGGAGGGATAAGGGGCCCAGGCTGGCATGGGGCAGGGGCAGGGAGGGAAAAGGAGCCTGGCCCTCCCCAGTGGTTGGGGGGAGAGCAGGGGTTGCCTACCCCCAACGAGAGGAAGGTCTGCGAGCATAGCGAACAGGGGGCACAGCCCCCTAGTAAATCTTAATTGTCCTACTTTTGACCTTTCAGTGCAAGGACAGGGTCAATCCAAAACAAAACCATAATTCCATTCATATGTTGTTCCCTCTTCACACATACCACCCTTTTCCTATCTCATTTGAAAGCTATTTATGGCAACTTATATAATAACTGGGGTGAAAATTAGAATTTAAAACCAGCAATTAGTTTATTGATGCTGAGAGGTCTTGTTAATCAAGCCTTACTACTTTTTGCAATCAAAAAGCAATATGTAGCTGGCTTCTCTAACAAAGCTATAGCCAATTAACCACCCTGTAATCACAGACTTGGTTTCCTAACACATGTTGACGCATTTCATTGATCAAATTTCACCTCCATCGCACCTTTAAAAAACTAGAAAGTTTTGTAGATCCCATTTTTTCCTTCACTTGATCAAAATATCTAACAGCAAAAAATGCCAACTGCGGTTTTATTTTCCAAGATACCCACTGGAGTCACTTATAGCAAGGGGTGTGTCTGTGGCTTAATGAAAAAAAGCTCTTTTGAGGCTTATCGATTGTACATGATAAATAAGGCTTATCGATAAAACATGTTAAATAAGTTGAAAGTTATTTTATTTTATTTTATTAGTATTTCCATGTTAATAGTCCTCTGGTAGTATGCTGTTAGGATTACAAGTTCCTTCTATACCAAACACAGCAGACAAGAACAAAAAATGTTAAAAAGGACAGGAAGAATGATTTATAAGAGCAATATAAAACATAACCTTTTTGATGTAATATATTTGCACATCAAGTGAAATACAGCCTCTGAAAGTATGACCAGGATCTAGTAAATGACAGCAGAGCAAAATATTTGAGTCATTTTTGCTTTCTGGGCTCTTCTGAAAATAAGATGAAATGACATGGGAAAGTGAAAAGGGAGTAACTTTGATTTCAGAAAAAAAAAAGTGTTTAGTTTAGGAATAAATACAACCTAAGGGACAAGCTATAGGTACAGTGAAGTTTCAAACTAATTTGGAAAAATGGCTTCCTTCTCCACAAACTTGCAACTGTATCAATTTGATTCAGGTTTTCAAATATTTACTTTTGTCCTATCAGTTAAGTTGTGTGATAGGAAACAATGTGTTGCCAAATCACAAATTTAAAGTTTGAAGCACATCCCACCTGTGGATAGAGCTTTGGAAAACATACAAAAGTGAATTGAGACTGGAAAAAAAATGGGGAAAAGGGAAGAATAAGTAAAGGGCCAACAGTAGTTATTTTGAACTCAAAGCTTTGAAGAATTAGGACATCTTACTACTTTTTCCATTGCTAAGATTCACCATGTAGCACTGGGAAAGTCACTTCAGCTTTGACTCGATTTTCCCTTGCCTAGCATAGGGCTATTCAGAATGGCTTGTGATACCTGATTATATAACCAACACTCATTTCAAACAATATAGATACACAATTATTGGCATGGCAAAAGGTACTAACAGCATGCACATTAGTCAGGATGAAAATACCCATAGAAATAGATACGGTGTAATGAATAACTGTACTCAGAGCACTGTGTAGGCATTTGTTTGGAAGGTGAACGCAGAGGTTCTTTTTCGCGCAGTTGCTCTGCAACATAAGAAAAGTAGTTACCCAGAGCCACCTTTCTAGGCCACGTGACCTCATTCAGCAGCCTTGGAGTAGATACTAGAGGTTTCCCAGATGAAAAATGAATACTGAATATGTTCCATATCCTAGGACCCCAGCACAACACAGGATGCGATGCAAGAATTCCTAACAGCTATTTGCTCAGGCACTACTTTCCTGTCACAAGATTTACAGGGGAGATCTTGAATGTAGGCCACAGCCTTCATTGGGTTGCTATAGTGAAAACAAAGAACAGGAGCATAGAAGGGGAAACATATTTCAAGTAAGGAAATGTGTCCTGAACAAAGCTAAGAAAACAAACTAGGAACAATCATTGTTCATTACTTCACCTACAGAAACATTTTTAAACACTCATTCACTTTAACACATCTGTATTATAATTTTAATCAATTTCCTCCACAGTGTAACATCTTTTTAATTAAAATGCAAGTGGACCACTATTTATTGTTACATAGTAATCACTCTGTCATTGGGGATGAGATGAACAAGATAAAGGATTCCTAATTCCAGAAAAAGAAAAAACCTCCTATCTATCCATTTTCACTTCAAGTTTGCAAGGGGAGAAAAGGAAAATTAATTTATTTGCAACTACCAGTTATGAAATTCTAGTCAGAAACAAATCGAATTTTACCAAATGTCAAATTTGGTTTAGTATTTTAAATAAGTAATGCATTTCATTATACGCATATTAGCAGCAACAGAAATCACTTGTACTACAACTCAGCTTCAAGGAAAAACCAATCAAAATTCCAGTAATTCAATCTTGAGGTGTCAGGGCTGCAGTGTTAAGAGATACGAGATGGCTTTAATTTGCACATAGTTCTTACCATGTATTGCTGGTGCCTTTTTTGAAGACTATGCATTTGATATATTACTGTTATTTCATAATAATTTTTTTAAAAAAGTTTCAGTGTTTGAGACACTGAAATGTTGAGGCTCCACATAATGCTACCTTTTGTATCACTGAAATTTGGGATTTGACTATGGACTCCTCAGGTACGTGAACAGGATTTGTCCCTACACAGGCTATAGCCATAGGAAACCGAAGTCCAGGAAACAGGAGCACAATGGAATGTGGCATCCTTGACACAGCCTGAAAACAGCTAGTGAGGACAGGCTGGGCCCAGAGCCCTGGACAGAAGACAATGTACCAAGCAGCTCACAAGAACATCAGTGTAACAACAAAGCAGAAAATTCAGAGGTAAGACCAGGCTGGCTCTGCCAATAAAAGCAGGGATGTATGTGACAACTAGCTCTGCAGGCCTATGTGTAATAGGGACGTAAGCAACTAGTCGACTATCCTATAAGCATAAGGCAGTAGTTGGAAGGGGAACAAAAAGTGAAACACAGGCCCTCTCTGCCAATAACAGCCACATGGTGAAGCTACCAGCCTGCCTGGCAGACCTACAGGCTTCAGTGAAGAATTAAATAGAGGGGTTTGAGGACACATTATTCTCATGAGAAAGGATTGTGACACATGCTGTGGAGAAAGGCCATGATGACAAGATCTGAGAATGTTACCCAGAAAGTAGTAAGTGGAAAAGGCAAAAATAATTATTTGTATTTGATTTGATATATGCCACTTTTGATGTTTGTGAGGACTGAAAAGGGAAGCAATTTAAGACTCTCTGGTGAAAGATGTGCTAACTAAGGTTGTGTCTGAGAGCAAGCCATACAGCAGCTCTTCCTTCATAAAACCCCAGTTTTGCCTACCAAAGCAGTTACAGTAAGACAATTGCTGTGCATGTTTTACATTGAGAAATGTGCATGTTGGCAGATAGAAGAAAGGAATAGTGAGGCCTATCAGAATCCTACCGCCACTGATATATTTGCTAAATTTCCTTGTTGAAGCCAAACAGGAAGCATCATTTTGGCTGGGAGATGTAGCTTAAGGCAGTGTCTACAGACTTGTCATGGAAAGCAATTCTTGGAAAAGAAAGGAGGGTGGAAAAGCCTGGCAAAGGCCAGAGAAGAGTCACAGTCAAGCTGAAATGTAATGCAGCTTCCTTATCCCTAAACCTCAAAGTGTTTTAAAACTTTCAAATGCTTGTATGAACTAAAAAAATTTAGATTTTTTTTAACACATTTTAGGATACTGCTGTACTAAATGTACTAAGAGAGGAGTAAGGGCATTCCTTCATGCCCTACCATCCCCTTCGATTCTATATGTCACTGGAAGGACAGCAAACCATGCAAGGTAGTTTTGACAGGATAAATTTATAATGCCTTCTGCATGGCTGGAAGTTGACAGTTTATACAGCCAGGATCCATTTGTCCTTTTCACTATGTATTTCAGTAAGCACAATATTTAGCTACAGAATGTACACAATTTAAACAGTTGCCTTAAAATGGCATGAGGTAGATACATTAGAAATATAATCATTTTGTAGGAGTACCATTACTAACAACATGAAATATAGTGATGGAATTTAGATCTGCGATGCAAAACATAGGAGATGTCATGTCAGTTTTTATAGCATTGTACTTACTCTTTTTCCATAATACTTCTTCAGTAACATTGCTGCCGATCTAATAGGCCTTGATTCAATGGATTTCTAATACCACTCCTTATTTATACTACACATTCTACAGTCTGCACCTAAGTATCAAGTCTTAGGACTAGTCAGCAATACCAAATCAATACACAAAAATGAGGACCAGTTGAGAATTTTGCCTTCCTCTTACCTTGTAACAGAGAAGCAAATTTCAATAGTATTCCAAAAAATATTCAGAAACTGCCCCTTGCCTTTGGGAGGAAAGAGTAAGAGGCAAAATATAGTGCACATGTCTGTGTTTTTGAGCATGTCTAGCAGAATTCATTCTACTCCATATTCTCCAAGCAGGGTATTATCTTGCTGATATTTGAATCTGTACATCAAAGTTCTTGTTTCTCAATATTAATTTCTCCCCACTGTATTTTCACTAATATCCTTGATAGAGTTACTATATCTATATTCCTCCAAGTAAAAAAAAATCATACTTCCATGTAGCAACATTCCTACTGGTATCTTTTCTAGGAGTGTTTTCATCACTTGCTTTTTTGGTATTTTGTCAATAACTGATCTCTAAGTGGTTTGAAGTGCTCTATGTTATAGCTCAGTCATGGGGAACTTGCAGCCCCTGGCTTACCTGGATCCAGCCCCTGAAGCTCTGGGCTCCCCGCCCCAGCATTGGGGAGCCTCTGCTGGCACTTCAGCCCCCCCTGCTATCCGACCATGGGGCGGGAGCACACAAAATCTGCTAGCTTGAGGGTCAGCGGCCCCTGACCCAAAAAAAGTTCCCCAACCCTGTTATAGCTTGAGCTGAACAGTTTCTCAATAATGGTTTTCTATTGAAAGTTTTGCTGCTTAGAACTGGTACTTTATATAGTCCTTTTGAGCTTCTTCAACTGGCCACACTTGGAGTTTGTAGGAGGAGAGGTATCCAGCATTCAGCAATACTCTTTGCATTTTTAAGATCACCTAGTCAGAGTCTTGTTTTTGGCCTTCAAGAGATGAAGTGATTTTCCAAAGGTTTCTTAGAATCAGCTGCTCACTGAAGTTCAGTAATGGTGGGACACTCAGAGAACATTTTGATTTCTAAGTGCTGTCTTTTGCTCTATAGCTATTTCAAAAAGAAAAGGATTCCCCCTCCCCCCCATACAAACTGACTCCCTGCAGGGGAGGTATCTTAAAAGATAAAAAACATTTCATTTCACGTTTTTAAATGTTATTTATTTACCACCTCTGCAGGGATTCAGTCTGCCTTGCAGAACTGGGCAAGAGCAGTATCCCAAGCAATTGACACTGGGTGTATACATCCAGCCTTCTACTACAAACGGCATACACTGTGTGTACTGTATAACAATAATTGTACTAAATTATTACACCCAGTAAGTTCCTGAAAGCAAAGCAGAGGCCTTATTTTTGTCCTTATCAAACATACCTTCACCTACAAGTTACAGTTATGCATATGTTTAAAATTACTTACGACATAAATCAGCTTTTATTTCCCCTGTAAGTACTAATACTTAAATCGGGGATGGGGAACCTTTCTTTGGTTTGGGGCCGCTGACCCACAGGAAAAAAAAAAATCATTCAGGGGCTGCACAAAAGTGAGAAGCAAAAATAAATAAATAAATGAAAATAAAAAACACCCTCTGTAGGAGGACCAGCTTGGGGTCTGCTCTATTTACCCGTTTTATTGTGGTCCACCCACCACCACTATCACCCTTTTACACACCCGGCACCGTCTGCACCGTAAAAGTCAATTGCACTTGCATTGTAGATTTCCCGCAACCAGCACTCGGCCGCGGATTGCGGGGTAGGGGGACCCGGGCCCACCCACTCTCCCGGGTCCCGGCCCAAGGCCCTAGGGCAGGGATGGCTCCTCCCTGGCCTGACTGATGGGGGAGTCACCCCTAAACGCGCCAGCTCGTGGGCTCCACGACCTCGCCCTGGGCCACTTCCTACCTCCGCGCCCGGGCTCTCTCCTCTTTCTCTCTTAGGGTGAAGGACGCCCTTTTAAACAAAAAGGAAAAAGCCGCGCTCCTCCCGGCGCGTCCCAGCCCGTCCGCCTTGCAGGCGCATCCCTGACCTCTCCTCCTCTCACACTGGCGGGTGGCATCTTTTATCCCCTGCCTGCCGCGCCCACACACTCATGACGTCCCCACCAAGCCGGCAGGTGACATCGCTACCCGGCGCTTGCCTCGTCAGTGCATCCTGCGCTTATGACGTCCCCGCCAAGCCAGCGAGTGATGTCACTACCTGGCGCCTGCCTCGTTGGCACGACCCACGCTTTCCGCGCCTAAGCCAGCACTCCGCTTGGCCCCAGCTGGTCTCCCGACCGGGGTCTAAGTAACCTCCTTAGCTGCCTCCCTGGGGCGGTCTCCAACAGTCTGCCCCCCTTCCCTGGAGTCTCGGCGCCCCTGGCTAGTGCAGGGTTGCTTCATCCCGTCACACCCTCACTGACATAGCCTTTGACTGAGATGGAGACACACTCCTCACATTCCCAATGCACACCAGAGGCTAGGGGGCCCAGGCTAGTAGACTGTGTGTGCTCCAGCCCTGTAGGGAGTGACAGCCCAGGCTTCCCAATGCTGGGGGGAGCCCTGAGCCTCTGGGGCTGGATCCAAGCAAGCTGGGGGCCAGATGCAGCCTCCTGGTGTGAGGTTCCCCCACCCCTGACTTAAATATTTCAAAACACAGAAAGCTTAATATATTACATCATTATTTCATATATAACTTCTTGTAACCTGTCAAATGAATGTAATTTTTACCACCACACTAAATTAAATACATGCTATTTCCCTTCTCTTTAAAGGATTTACTCTAAAGCTCCACTTCAACTAGCAATATAGTTTTTGAAAGAAACACTGTTCAAGTTTTCCCTGAGAGAAATAGAGAACAAGGAGCCCCTTATTACAAATTGTAAACATTTAACAACTTATCTTTTACCATAAGGGCATAAGAATATTTTCAAAACACTTTACTTATCAAATAAAAAAGCTACTGCTAATTACCAGAAACTTCTACAACATTGCCAACTTGCTTTGGAGAGCAGTCTTCTCATGACTGATTTCACTCACCCACAAACTGATAACACCTGCTCTTTTTTGTTGCAGAATGACTGACACCTTTGCAGTGCTTGAAAGGGCCATCTGAAAGTTATACATTACAAATGAATACATTATTTTTATGAGAGGAAAGTCATTTGGATCAGTCCTATACAGTGTCATAGAGTATAAGTGATTAGGATATGATAAATTACTTTAAAAGACTGTATCATTTAATAGAGAGAGGTATAAGCTTTCTGCAGAATGAATAAATTATTCTACAGAATTTAAAGGAGCACAAAGTAATATTTCTGTCTGGATTTTGTTTTAATCTAAGATTTCTGTTTTTTCAATTTGTTTACTTTCATATTTACAGCAATTTGTGTATTACCCCGATCTCACAAACACTTATACAGGTGCAGACTCCTGAACACAGAATACCACTGGCTTCAGACTGCCTTTTTAATCAGCTTCCCCTTTTGCTTGGTTTGGTGGGTGGGGAGGCTTCAAAACTGAAACAATTAGCAGGGATATGTCAGGCAATATCTGAAACTAGTCAATGATTTAATGATTTAATATATCAGTGTCCTTTTTACGAAAAAAGTGTAGCCTTGCTATAAGATTCTATAAATGGTTTAAAAATTCTATCATCTTCTATTAAATTCTATAGGGTCCACCTGGCCCTCACTTGGATTTCTTTGCACTAGTCTTAAGGAGGAAGGGGAATGTAAACTTGTTGAACCCCCACAGCTTGTGGTCTCCCAAACAAATCTAGAGCGGGGACAGCCTCCCCAGCATAGACAGAAGCACATCAAGAAGGAAAAAGGGGCTGTGGCTAGAGTACAAGTATAGCTTTGGCTATACCCAGCTCACTCTTGCCCAGCTAAGCAAAATTTAGAACTGCCTCGAACTTTGTTTATAACCTCTTCCCATGCAACCATTGCTCCCCACTGAATAAATCTTGGGCTCCTCTTGTGAGGAGGCCTTGGCCGTTTCTTCTTTACTCCCATTAAATAATACAAACAACAATATAATAAGGTCACTCGCATCTCCGTGTCTCGGGGGTACAATGGCAGGTATGCGCTCTTCCTGTACCATCCTTCTTCCCCCACCTCCATCAGGCTTCTCCTTTCCACCGGCAGCATCCTCATCTTCTACACTGCTCTTCTCAGTAAGGCTAGGAGAGCCTATATTTAGCAACTGAATTTGCATTTAACATCGCAGTGCCTGCTGTCTGTCATCACAGAGCCCCACCTTACAAGTTAGAGGATGACCTTAGGCTGACATGTAGCCATCATTACACAACAGTTACAGGCAGTGTTCCTTCTAAGATTTTCCATCCGTGAGCGAAGTGAGTTTTGTCTAGTGCACCAATGACATCACATGCGCTTGTTCAGATGTGTGCCACTATGGCACTTAGCAGTTACTAACAAAATTGTGTGTGTGTATATTTGTTAGGTAAGAAAAAATACTAAAACAAGGGATAATTAACAAGGTGAATGACCCTGCACCCACCCACCCTGAAAACCACCCAGCTTGGTGGTATTCTGCTATTAGGCATCGCTGTTTACTGTGTAGAGTTCCGGGAGGGGTGTATTGCCCGGCAAACAAAGACAACAGAGTTGAATCTCAAGCTGTGTACAAGCTGTTTTGTGTCTATAAGGGTATGTCTACACTGCATGCTTATTTTGGAATCAGCTATTTCGGAACAAATACTCCAAAATAGCTTATTTTGAAATAGCGCGTCTACACAGCAAGTGCCCATAGAAACAGCACTGAGCTATTTCAAAATAGAGTGTTCACACTCATTGGACACTGAATCACACTTAAGGCACCCGGAACCACTTCAGTCAGGGCATCAGAACAGCACTCACTTCCTGGAGCTGCTGCCTGACGCTATCTGAGGCTTGTACTTAAAGGGACCCTCTGTATAGCCGCGTCTCAGGCTCCTCTCTTTTGCCTACTGCATTGAGGGAAAGTAAACCCATTCCTTTGCCTGCTGTGGGTGCCCTTGTGGACACTTCAGCTCTCTAGCCATGGAGCAGGAACTGCCTCAGAGAACCTAACGCCTCTTATCTGTGGTGCTACAGCTCCTGCAACAGTTTCTGCAGGCTGCCTTCTGGCCCTGCAGCAATGCAACCCCCAGCTCATCGTGGAGAACCTCATCATCTCTCTGCGTGCGCAGCTCATGGAGCTGGACCCCACTGTGCACCGACTCTTCTGGTGTCTGGACAGGGGGACTGGCTTGTTATGGAGCGGTGGGACAACCAGCGGTGGCTCCAGAATTTCCACATGCGGAAGGACACCTTTCTGGAGCTGTGTGAATGGCTTGCCCCTGCCCTCAGGTGACGGAACACGCACATGCAACCCGCCATCGCCCTTGAGAAGCGGGTCGCCATAACCCTCTGGAAGCTTGCCACACTGGACAGCTACCAAGCAATTGGGAACCAGTTCAGCATGGGGAGATTGACCCTCAGGGCCCTGCTCATGCAAGTATGGCGCTCTCAGACTACTGTCCCAGGAATGTGAAGTGCTGGAAAGGGGTACCCTAGGGAAAGGGGGGGTTGTTGGTGGTGGTGGAAACCCCCTCCCTGGGCAGTTTTTCAGTCTCACCCTCACAAGGCCCTGCCAGGGGAGATGGTAAGTAGGGGGCTGCTCCTGGTATGTGAGGAGGAGGGGGATGAGTGGGCTGGGGAACCTCCCAAGGGCTCTGACAACCCTATGATTCTGTCTCCTTCTACAGGTGGTGAGAGTCATCAATACTGTTCTGATGCACAGTATCATCAACCTTGGAGATGGGGACCCCATCATCACTGGCTTTGCCAACACAGCCTTCCCAACGGCAGGGAGGCTACTGACAGCACCCATATCCCCATCTGGACCCCCAACCATCGGCCATCATTCTACATCAAGCGGAAGGGGTACTTTTTTATGGTCTTGCAGGCCGTCACAGACCACGATGGCCAGTTCACGGGCATATATGCTGGGTGGTCGGGGAAGGCCATGTCTTCCGAAACTCCAGCGTCTTCCAGAAGCTGCACACCAACGCTTTTTTCCCCAAACACCACCATCAGGGCTGGGGACATGGATATGCCAATGTGCATTGTAGAGGATGCAGCCTACCCTCTGGTGCCCTGGCTAATGAAGCCCTACACCAAACACCCTTGATCACACCAAGAACTCTTCAAGGCCAAGCTCAACAAGGCCCGCATGGTGGTGGAGGGCGCCTTCGGGCATCTGAAGGCAAGGTTCCATTATCTCTCACGTGGCTAGACATCAGGGAACAGAACATCCCTCAAGTAGCGGCCACATGCTGTATCCTTCACAATACATGTGAATGGAAGGGGGAGACGTTCTTGCCATGGTGGGGGGCAGAGCAGGGGCTCAGCAGCTGCACACACGGCTGTGGGCATCTGGAAGGCCCTGAGGGAGAGTTTCTCACAAAGACCCCAGTGACACTCTCCTCTGGGCCTCCCTGCCAGGAAGGGACTGGGGAAGGAACCTGGGAGAGGGGTGGAGAGAGGAGGAAGCAGAGGCTCAGGGCTGAGGCTGGGAGTGGCACCTCGGGTGCAGGGACCTCAGTGGCCACGGGGGGGGCAGGGGGCTAGGTTATGAGGCACCAAGGGCAGGAGCAGGCACCATGCCAGTGATGAGTGCTTGTACAACCACGCAGATGATGTGGCCCTCTCCAGCATCTTTCTTCAGGTCTCTCGCCGTAGCTGGACGTCCTCCTCCAGTTTCTGGTCCAGAGTGTGCTGCTGGGCTCACAGCACAGAGATGTGTTCCGCTGGAATTACTCCTGGGATTTCCTGTGCCGGTGGGTCACTTAAGGTCAAGAGGCTACCATGGGTGATGTCCACCACCCCGCTCTCGCAACTGGTCCAGGTGTGGAGAACAGAGAGAAGGTCTATCATCCCTAGAAACACTATGTCTGACATCTTGCCCTCATCTGTGAGCTGAGACCAAAAGGTCTTGGGTCAGACAAAGGCGACGTGCTTGGAGCAAGGCCATCTGTGACCTAGACAGTAGGCCCTTTTCTACAGGGGCCCAGATGTCCAAGGGGGAGCCTCACTTGTCCCACATCCAAGGGACAATCAAGCATAGGAAGGTGCCGGCCAGACCGGGATCCTGTGGGCAGGAGGGGGGGGGGCCATGAGATGGCTGGGCTTCCCACTGTGCCTCGCACATGTCAGATCCAGCAGTGGCAGCATCCCACAGGGAGAGAACTTGTATCCCTGCCTGCTGGAGGAAAGGGGTGCAGGGTGCTGAGGGGAGGAGTGTGATATGCTCCTGTGCCTCGCTGTGTTGTCCCCGGAAGAGGGTGCTGCCCTGAGCATGCAGGCACGCCTGTGTGTGGCACGCCTAAGTGTCTGTGTGTGTGTGTGTCTCTCCATGTCCCCAGCCTCCTTCTAGTGGTGCCTTGTGGTAGGAGGGTGTCCCACCCCAGTGTCAGGAGCATGGCAGGGCTCCCCAGACCCTGTGAGCAATAGCACAAGGGTCCTCCAGCGCAACCTCCTGGGCCTGTGCTCATGTGTACAGGCCGCTGCACAATCCATAGGCCAAGAAGGCCGAGCGAGGCGCATGCCCAGCCCCCCACTGCCTGCCACCTCTACCCTGCGCGTGTAGGAAAAGTATTGGCACTCACCTGATGGGTCTTCCCTGGCCTTGGACAATGCCAGGGAGACATCCAGGGCATGGGGTACCTGCTCCAGGGTGAGCATGGTGATGGTGCTGGCCTCATTTGGCTCCTCCTCTGCGTCTCTATCCCCCAGGAGGGCGATGATGGGTGTCTGCAGCTCTGAGTCCGCTACCAAGGGAGGGGAGGGACTGACCCACCCCCTAGGATGCAGTGCTGGTCTGTATAGTAGGGGCAGGTGTGGGGTTCAGCCCTGGAGCAGGGGCTGTGCTCCCTGGCCTTGGCATAGGCCTGGCGGAGCTCCTTGACCTTCATCCACACCTGCTCCTGGGTGCACGTGGCCCTTGGTGCCCAGGCTCTCGGCCATGCGGCCACAGACGTTGGCGTTCCAGCATCTGGTGTGGAGTTCCTGGATGTTTGCCTCCTCTCCTCAGACCTCAATGAGGCCCAGGATCTCTGCACCAGATCAGGAAGGTGTGCACCTCTTTCAGCCCCCGGCAGGCTCCTGGGAGCCTGCTCAGCTGGAGCCATGGAGGGCTAGGATGGAGCACAGGAGTAGTTCAGGGTAGCCGTTACAGCCATGCAGGCTGATGTAATGTGGCAGAGGAATAGCAAGGCCTGCTATCTGCCACAAGCCCTTTCCCCTGCGGCTGTAGCTTTAAAGGCCGCAGGGGAAGGGATACTACAGAGTTCTGATGAGCGTGGACAGAGCAGCCAGCAGGGCACCTATGGGAAGGGCTGGAGGCCCCTTATTTCTAAATAACTCCAGCTGCCCTGTCTACACGTGCACTATTGCGTAATAGCTATTTCAGAAGAGGCATTATTCCTCACAGAATGAGGTTTACAGAATCCGACATAAGCCACCCATTATTTCGAAATTATTTCAAAATAAAGGGCTTGCTATGTAGAGCTTGCAAAGTTATTTCAGAATAACGTCCATTATTCTGAAATAATACTGCTATCTAAATGTACCCTAACTGTGGCTATTTTCTTTAGTAAATGGCTCCTGCTTAAGTAGGATAGACATGAAACTATGCTGGTCTAAACGCACTATTTTAGTATCCAAACCAAGTTGGAATTAGAACTATGTTATTGCAGGATTACTCACTGCACTGTTAAATCCCTTCATTCAAAGTTAATTTAAATTAACTTGCAGCTCATCTGATTTTCTTTTTTCATAAAATCAAATTTTAATTATTTTAGTAACAATAAAATATCAGGAATAACGTTCTCATGGTAATATCTATTAGACTAGAATGTCTCTCACACAGTCTGCAGGCCAAATCTGGCCCATTTGATACACCTATTCAGCCTCCATGGTATACCCAGATTTTGCAGAATCTAAGCTTGCCTTAAAAAAACATTTATCACTTGTGTTTTGCAAATAAAATTGTGCAAATGTGAGCCAACTGCAAACTGATGAAATGCTTTCTTTCTGAGCCTGCAGGGAACCCTGTAACCAAGACCCTGAAAGGTATGAACTCCCCTTTAATGTCATTAGGATCTTAACTTCAAAGACTAATGAGACTTTAAATGTTGTAATTAACCCTTTGCAGTATTGTGGTGGCCATGTTGGTCCCAGGACATTAGAGACACAAAGTTTGTGAGAAAATATCTTATAGGCTTCGTCTACACTGTCGGTTTTGCCGGCAGTGAGTATGCAAATAAGGTGTGGATTAGCTGCACCTAATTTGCATAATTTATGCAAGCCGTTTTTGCAGGGGGGAAAAAAGCAGTGTGGATTTTTTTTTTTGCGCAAAACCTCCATTTTCCGCAAGATCCTTATGTGGAAAATGGGGGTTTTGCGCCAAAAAAAAAGGTCCATACTACTTTTTTTCCTGCAAAACCAGCTTGCATAATTTATGCAAATGAGGCACCGCAATATGCTAATCTGCACCTCATTTGCATACTCACTGCCAGCAAAACTAGCAGTGTAGACATAGCCTTATTAAACCAGCTTCTGTTGGTGAAAGAGACAAGCTTTCGAGTCTTACAGTCTGTAATCCACTAACCCTTCTATGGCCTATGATTGCAGAGTCTAGAATAGTCCCTTGCAACACGTGTAAACTCCTTATGCTAAACCGTCAGCTCCATCTTGTATTTAGTGGTGACACCCTGAGTACCTTTCCCAAACCTAAAGAAAAATTCTCTGTAAGTTCAAAACTTTCTCTCTTCCACCAGGCTGAGTGAAACCTGAAGCATGGAGTTCCATCCCTGACCATCTTAGCTAATAGCCATTGATGGCTCTATCTCCATGAATTTATCTAGTCCTTGGAACACATTTATGCGTTTGGCCTTGCAACATCCCTTAACAATGAGTTCCACAAGGTGACTGCATGGAGTGAAGAACCACTTCCTTCACAGAGCGTTACATCTGCTCCCCATTAAGTGGAGCGACAGTTATTTTCTTGGCGAGAGTTGTATAGCAGGGTTGTATGTGGACAAAGAAAAACCTACTCAGCTGTCCAAGAGCAGGGGTGAAGGGCCTTGTGTTTTTAACATGCGTGTCTGATTTTAAAGGTCGTGCCCCAAGAGATGGACAGCCCTAGGGAAACATGGCTTTGCCAGAGCCTATCCTATTCCAGCCAGGCTGCCCACCCAGCTGCTGCACTCTCCCAGGCAGCCTCCAGCCTGGGAAAAGACTCTGCCTGACATGGTGCAGCGCAAAGGGACAGAGCCCCCGCTCCCTCTGCCAGGTAATGTGCTGGGATGGGGAGGAAAGGGATGGGGCAGCAGCATGCTCCTGGTCCCAGGCAGCCTCCAGCCATGCTGCCTGGGAAGCACGCTGCTTGCTACAGACACCCCCTCTCCTTCTGGGCAGCTGGAGTGAAATGCAAACACAACCAGCTTCCTTCCTCCTTGCCTTTTACTATGAAGGTTGCGAGTCATGATTCCATGACTGAGGTTCAGTTCCGTTTTGCACTTCCAACAGAGATTCAACCTCTGAGTTGTGTGTGAAAAACTGTCTGTCCTCCCCCAATTCATGTACTTACTGAGTGCAGAATGAATTTTCTAAGTATTTCCAAATAAATCCATCATTGAAACCTGCTCCACTGTTCAGTTCTGAAAGAGAGACCAACAGAGGGTGGAAAAGCAGGGAGGAAGGTGAAAACAAACCAATAAACACATCCCCGACCTCATGGCGCACGCACGCACACAGAGACAGAGAGTCTAGAACCCTTTCTCCACTTCTCCTCTGAAATGAGTATCCTAATTCTTCAGTTTGGAGTTTCCTTACTCAAGTCTGACAAGTGCTCAGTAGTAGAAAAAGTAGCATTTCTTTTCTGTAAAAGAAAAACGTGTATAGTTTTTCTTTTTTCCTTTACTTATATACAGTGGAAGCACTTTACAAGTTTCTTCACAATGACATTTTATTTTTGCTGCTAGAACTGGTCAGAAAATAGCATAATCTCTTTTTGACCTGCAAACAGACTTATCTGTTAAGTGTATAAACACAAACTGCTTTTCCAAGCTAGCCACATTGAGCCAAATTGAACCTGGTACACCAACTGAATTCAGTACAGTTTCCACAGAGGTCAATGTGGTCCAGTGTCTTAAAAGTATTCATTAAAAATGTAAGAGCAGTTTATTACTCTGACTTCCTGTTATTTTAAAGTCAACATAATAGCAAAGACAGACACGCAACAGAAAATAAAATGCTTTCAGTTACTCAACCAACAGAAAAACAATGTATTTTGCTGTTTGTTCTATTTGGAAAAAGTATTATTTCATTTTAAGCAATATTGCACTTGGACATAAAACCAGCTCAAGTATGAACAGAACATTATAGTTATATAAGAAATAACAGAAGGTAGAGATGTTATTTGTTAAGAGATTACAATTACATTTCCTATATATATATATATATATATATAATTAGGTGATACATTATATATACACACACTTACATATGTCACACGGTGACACAACATTCAGAAATGTATACCAGTATGTAGGATGCCCTTATACCCCATCATCACTTTAAATTCCATAAAGAGCTTCCAAATTGCATCATATCAGGATGAAATTGTATTGCAGCTTATATGAGCTTTTTAAAAATCATCTTGACATTTCCCTGCTAGCAATCACTGGCACAGCTTTTTACTGTTTCCCAGGATGTTGGAAGTAGGGTTACTGTTTGAAGTACACTATCTGCCTAGAAAAGAAAATTACCTTCTAACCTAGCTATTGTATATCTACTGAGTACCACAAAGGAAATTTCTACAAACATGGAGCATTATAACACCCAGAAACAACATGTGACTTCACAAGAGGACAAAACCAACATCCTACTTCTTCTCCAAATCTTGAGTTTTCTTTTACAGCAGGGAAGGTGGATAAAGTGGCATAAGTAAACAAGAACTGGAATAAGAACCCCAAATAAATTGAAAATTTTCTGATATTTAAAAAAGGCTTTGCTCATTTTTTGTGCTTTTATTTTAATTTTTGTACTACTCTTCCAGAAATGGAAGTGAAAGTATAAAATAAAGAAAAGTGTCACTGCTTCCTGGGTTATGCCTTCTTTCATACTACCTGCTATGCACGGAACCATCCTTGAGACTCAAGAGCACCAATCTACCTGTTCCTCAGTCACACCACCCATAAATTCTCATTTCTTGCTGAGTGAAAATATAAAAAAAATTGCAAAATGATATATTGGCATGAGGGGAGATGGAAAATAAAAGTTCCCTCTGCAGGTCTCTATGCATCTTCTCTTTGTCTGTTTTCTTCACCATAACATGAGGAGTGTCTTAGTATTTTTGTTTTGCACAGTGCCAAGCCGATTATTAGTATGTAATAAATAACTCATAATAAAAGGGGTTATGATGGGGTTTTTTTGACTCAACTCCCCCCAAGAATTACTGGAAATCTCATATGAAAAAGATTTGTCATCACAATACGTCCAGTCCTCTACTGGAACAAAGTAAAGTTGCTTAGTCATTTCTTCTGAGGTTATGTCATGGTAGGGGGACACTGACACCAGCTCTGGAACCAGAATAGTAGATCCCATTCTTTGCAGGGCCCCACTGTTGCTTGGTAACTTGCAAATAATAAGACTGATCCACTTCTACCTATATCTGGTGCTCATCCCTTTAAATTAAACAGTAACAGGAAATAAAAATAACTGGGAAACTCAACTGAAAAGTCCAATTACCAAATGAATGTGTCTTGCTAAAAGAAAAATTTGTACCAGAAATCTGAAAAGGAATTTCTGTTGGACCCTTCTTCTAAACTAATCAGAAAATAAAAATAATTGAGAACACAGAAAGAACTGCAGGATCATCCAAACCTGTTTTTTCAGAGCAGGTTTGCTTCTCTAAATCAGGATTAAGGATGCCATTGAGTAGTGTTCTGTTTTAGGGAACTAATTTATGCCTTTATAAATGTCTGCCTAGTCTGAAGTGAATGCTTGGTGGGGGGGGGGGGTTAATTAAGAGTAAAATAGATGCAATTGATCTTTTGAAAATAAAAACTTTCAGAGATGATGAAAATCAATTGAAATAATGTTAACTTGAAAATGGCTTTCAAAAACAGTTTTGAGTGGTCTTTCATAAGATTAGTCACCGACCTCAAAAGACATTAAAAATACATTACATACATATTATGCACAAGGAACCTTTCCTTCTATTATTTAACTTTAGACAAAGACGACCTGTCATTTCAATTAAATGTATCCATCGGTATTCCACTTTATATAATATTTTAAGTCCTTTGAGTGCTATACGGAAACGACACTGGCGCCTCTGTGTTAGAATCGTGAAAAGCAAAGCAAAGTGACAGGAAATTTTATTTTACACAAGGGAAGGAATTTTAAATAATTGATTCTGCACTGATCCAACCTATACCCTCTGCCTTGGTGTGTGTAGCTGTGGTTCAAGAACTGTCTCCATTGCCCAAATATAGGAAAGGAGGTAGGGATGCCAGGTGTCTGTTTTTGAACCAGACAGTCCAGTATTTGAGCTTTCTGTTCAGGAAACAAATTGAAAAAATATAAATGAGAAAATATAAATGTCCGGTATTTTCTAATTAAGATGTAATGTAGATTGTGATGTAATGTCAAGTGTGTGCAGTATTTTTGTTGAAACCATCTGGCAACCCTAGAAGGAGGTGGTGTCAGAATAAAATTGCAACCACAGCAAAAAGCTGTCCTGAGATTCTTTAATGAATGTGTGCTGTTTCTGTACAAGGCTCTGCCCCTATTCCAGACAACAGTATCCAGGCTACAGATTTAAATCTTGCACTAGCCAGCAGCAAGCTTCCCAGTGAAACAGAGGTTGTAGATACCTTGATACAACTTCCTCCAAGCTGTCTTTTTAGTCATGAGGATCCTATTTTTGTAGGCAAATTCTAGAGTTAAATCTGTCTCTACATCTTCAGAGTGCGTACAAGAGTTTAATAATTAATCATCTCAACACTGCTGTGAGCTATTACTTATTTATCTAGGGTCAACTTTGTGCTAGGTGTTCAAATCCCGAAACTTTATTACCCAATGTTATAGCTATAGAAACAAACAGAAAGGTTATGGTGCTATGCCTAAGCAAACACTGGCAGAGATGACACTTGGAACTCAGGAGTTCCAGGTTTCAAGACACTAGGGTATAAACTGCCAACCCCCGGTGAGCTGCCTATGTTTTAAACAAGGGAATCCTAAAACATTTCTCCATCTTAGCATGTGAAAAATCCCATATAGAAGGGGATGAGGGACTGAGTAATCCTAGGTATCCTCTGGAGATGTTTGGAAAATGCTATTTGATGCAAACACAAATACTGTTCTTCAGAAGTATTTAAAGAGCCGCTGAGATAGCTTTGGCAAGGATGAGTAAACTGTTCACAGGAAGTGGTAATTGGGGCTGGCCCTTGGGCTGGGCAATCTGGCTCAGGGTGCTGTAGCCGGGGGGCACCGCAAAGGGCTTGGACCCTGCCCCTCCCCTTTGATCTCTTTTTCCTGCCAGCTGGCAGGCTTCTCTCTCCCCTCTGCATTCTTTTGCATCAGTGTGGAGGGTCTGTGGGTGGGAGAGCACAGGATTTGTGATTATCTCTGGGTGAGAGACCACTGGGAATGGGGGTTACTGGGCAGGGAGGCAGTGTGGTAGACACACTGGCAATGCAGGACTGGGGTTGAGGGTGCAGGCTGAGGAAAGCGCAGGGGTTGGGGTGAAGGTGGCAAAATGTTGGAGTTAGGGGCACAGGAGGCACAGTGTAGGAGTTGGAGTGCAGGAGGGGCAAGAGAGGATGGGAATCCAGGGGTGGGAGAGTCCATCGCAGCCAAGGGAAATGAGCACCATGTCCGGGGAAGGGAGCAGGGGCATAAAAATACAAGCTCGCCCAGAACACCATTTTCCCAAAGGCTAGCCTTGGTGGTAATCTTCATTAGAGGCAAAGCAACCATGCAACCTGTGAGGATGTGTAGACTATTTCTTTAAATCTGTAACAAAGATTCAGGTACATTCTTCCCTGTTAAAAGAGAGTAAAAGGAACTCCTCCTTTGCCATTGTCACATGACAAAAACTCCTCCTCATTGTGATGACAGAATCTCCTCTACCACATCACTTTTGTCAACCAGATATTAGGATTTATATAATATAGTGCAGTTACATGTCCTAGACCAATATTTGCAAACTTGAGCATCTGAAATCTACAAGTGACCATACTGAAGACACATGAAGAAATGGGTACTCAGCTCTTCTGAACATCAGATAGCAACTTAGAAATCCAACTTCATGCATCTGACAAATTGAGCTCCAGCTCACAAAAGCTTATGTGGCACAGGCAGGCAGTGCAGTTTTATAACATGTTGTGGGGGGAGAGGGGGAGGGGAAATGACTCAAAGAGAAAGGTTGAGAATCCCTGTCTACATTAGTTAATTACAGTGATGTAACTACATCATTCTAGGGTGTGAAAAATCCATAGCCTTGAACAACAACATTACACCAACCTAAGCCCTGGCGTAGACAGCACTATGTTGAAGGGAGGATTTCTGCCTCTCAGAGCGATGGAGTAGCTACACCAGCAGGAGGGGCTCCCACCAAGCCATTTTCTGATTTCCCCTTGGACAACCCCCCAAATGCCCATAATAAATTGTCTGTCATCTGCTGTCCTTCTGTACCACTGTTGTTCCCCAGCCTGTAGCTCCCTCTGCTCATACTCATTTGTAATGTTGGGGGGTTTCTAAGCTTGTGGAATCAATTTAAAAAACTAAGTAAATCTCCTCACACTCACTAGATCAGTCAAAGGCTCCAATACTCACCAAGACACAGACTCAAACACATTTGGAATGTATAAGTCTAGCCATTTCAAAGTTGGCTGTGAGCCAAAACAAACTTAAGATAAAAGTGGTGAGATCACTGTAGAAATCCATTGTAACTCCCAAATACTTTGACTAATCCACTATTTACAGTATTATGCTTTTTTCATAACTTGTTTGTTGCTTAGATACCAAGGTGATAAGTACCTTAGAGAAAGATGGAAAAGTCACCGAATGGCTGACATAGGAAAAACTAAAAAGAGATCTGTAACTTTCTATGCCTTCCGTGGACATGGATGATTCAGGCAATACAGCCATTTGTAGATGAAAGGAGCCCCATGTGACGAAAGTAGAAACCACCAAGTTGAGAATCAAGCACATATAAATCATATTTCAAAAACAAATAAACCTAAATAAATAAAACCATTTCTAAAGTTTTAAAAACTATTAAAATTTTAGATATATACTTAACTTGCAAATTCAAGGACTGAGGAGTATGTATACCTTTAGTCAAATATGTTTAAATATGCACACAGAAGATCAACGTATTCAAGGGTTTTAGTACTGCTTTCATAAATAAAATATTAAAAGTGGTCTCCTTGTTTTTCATTTAAAAATAAAATATACTACGTACATCACAGACAGATAAGATGCAATTTTGGAAGATGCTTTCTTTAAGATCACACAATTAATAAAGACTTCCAGTTTACAAATATTCAGAGTTATTTTATATATATTGATATACTGCCATTTGTAATATTCTGTTTATTGAATACACACAATATTGTGTATATATGCTATATTTTTATATTGTATATGCACATTTTAGACACACACTATATTACAAATGAAAGTACACTACGAGCATTAGTTTTACCAAAGTTGACAACAGAACATGTTTTAAGTGAACATGCCATCTGTTTCCACTGCCTTCTCATCTTAATATTGACATCTCACTATTCTCACATATATACTTACAAGCATGGATGCACATTGTATACTAATAACATATTACAAATGAAAGTACACTACGAGCATTAGTTTTACCAAAGTTGACAACAGAACATGTTTTAAGTGAACATGCCATCTGTTTCCACTGCCTTCTCATCTTAATATTGACATCTCACTATTCTCACATATATACTTACAAGCATGGATGCACATTGTATACTAATAACAGACAGTGAAAGCAGATGCTTTAACTTCAATTGCACATATAAAATATAACAGATTGTATTTATTCTGAGATTATATGGTCTGAATAACCATCATAGTATTACACTGATTTTTAAGTAGACAAATCTAAACAATAATCCATCTCTTTTATGATACCTAAGGTGACAGATGATAAATTAAGAGACTTTATCAAAGATGACAACATAATGAAGAGACAGCAGAACAACTCTTTCAGCCTTCCATTAAACAATAGTTCAAAAATATACAGAAGATAAATGTTTTCTATAGTGAAATCACAAAACTGACTGAAACAGTGTTGGCTTGATTCCTTTTGAACACCAAAATACGTCTGCCTCTTCCTGCCTGGGCAAAATAAGTGCTTCTGTTCTACAGGCAGGCAAATCTAGAGAATACACAAGCCACTAGCCACCAGAGGACCCATCTGTGAGGGAGCCCCATATGTGCCATTGTGCAGAACACATTTGGATACATGGCAGCTTAAATTCCAAATGGATGTACTGCTATTCAGACCCAATGACCATTTCCTCTATGTAAGGCAGGGATGGGCAATAATTTTTGACCAGGGGCCACTTCAGAAATTTTTAAAGTGGCCCCGGGGCTGCCCCAAAAGGGGCAGGGCCAGGACACTCCCCTGTTTCCCCACCCACAGACCCGGACTGGTTCCCTCTAGGTGCCCGTGCCCCTGAGGTAGGAGGAGACTTGGAGCACTCCCCTGCACCCAGGTCAATCAGGGCCTGGGGGGAGGGGGAGCATTGAAGTCTCTCACTCCCCACCCCACCAGCGAGCACCTCACTTAGAGTCAACTGCCAGCTGAGCAGCAGCTGGGAGTGAACTTTAAGTGCCGAGTCCCTTGCAGGGTGGAAAGAGACTTTGAGCGCTCCCCAAGCCTTGACTGGCCTGGGGGCAGAGGGAGTGCGCAAAGTCTCCCCCCACCCTGCCCCCATCCTGCAAGGAGCGTGTGGCACTGAGAAGCGCTGCGCCCCTCGCAGGGAGGAAGGAGACTTTTCCTGCTTGCCCCCTTCCCCCCAGGCTCTGATTGACCTGGGGGCGAGGGAGCACACAAAGTCTCTTGCTCCCTGCCCTCTGGCGTGCAGCGTTTAGACTCAAACACCAGGGCTGACCCTAAGCACCACGCACTCCCCCATCCCTAGGCCCTGATTCGCCTGGGGAAGGGGGAGCGGCAGGGCCTCCACAGGCCGGATCAACCCACTTGATGGGCCAAATCCGGCCTGCAGAGGACCTTTTGCCCACCTCTGAGGTAAGAGTTCAGGGGACCAACATCATAGGTACTACTGCAGCCCCAATGTTAGAGAAGTAATTACAAGCATCTTCTAAACCAAGTAAAAAAAGTAGTCGGGTCCCTCGCTGCACCTCTGCCTTTTAAATATAGCAAGAGCCTGGCAGCTCTTACTACATTTAAAAGGCAGAGTTGCAATGGGGTTAGCTCCCAGGGCCGGCGCGAGGTGGGACTGCTTAGTCCAGGCTCACGCTGCCCCTGGGTTACCCCTCTGGGGCTCTACAGTTTAAATATAGTAGGAACCAGGCGTGCAAAGCCACAGCGACGGCAGCGAGTGCCCCTCCTTATCGACTAATTGAGTAGTTGATGGAAATTCCATTGACTACTCAATTAGCTGATTAATCAAAATTTAAGTTCCCTAGATATTTACTCTCCTCCTCAGATATATCCTAGTACACACGCTGTTCAGTGTGGGCACCAAAGAAAACATTTGGGCCACAGTGGCTAATTCTACAGTCCTGATTCTGAACTTCCACTGAGCAGAATTTTTGAAAATATAACAGCATGTACAACCTAAAAACCCTCATGCAGCACCAATGAGGCCAGCCATACTCACCCACCAGTCCACTTCTGCATCAAACACTTTCATGCTTCCTCCCATGCTGTCCCTGTAAAAAAAGTCACTCAGTCACTTCATAGATTTTGACATCATGCCTTCTCCCTCAAATCCCTCCTTAACCCTCTGCCCTGATGACTAGTATTGACATCTTGTAATAGGCAGGCAGGTGGAAGCAAAGACTAAATATGTATGCAAAACTGCACCCCTGCCCCCTCCCACAGAGCTGGAGCTGGGGGGAATCGGCTTTTAAGCTGGCTCCCCCCGGGACGCCTCCTTTCCTCCCCCTTTCTGACGGAGGCAACAAGGAGGGGAGCGACTAATTGACTAGTGTGTCGACTATCCGATAAGCTTTTGCTTATCAGATAGTCGACTAGTCACTTACATCCCTAGTTTCTAGATAAAATGACACTGATGTGAAGAAAGCCAAGCAATACTATTTAAAAAAATATTTGTGAATTTTAATATATTGATTACAACAGGAATTTTGCCTAAGGGCCATACAACTATCCCATTTAATTAGTTTTTCAGTTACTGGCTAATTGCTGACCATTTCTTTCCTATTTTTTTAAACTTGTTCCTCAGAGACAGTACATTTTCTAAACAGACTCTTCATTACATGAATATCTGTAAAAAACAACAATTTTATAATGCTTTCTTAATCTGTTTACATGCATTAAAATACCCATTTTTATATAGTTTAATGTTCAAAAGGACTATTTTCCAGTGATTTTATTAAATGATCAAATTAATGAATGAAAATCTACAATAATACCTCCTCCTCCTCCCCCCAAAAAATGCTGATTCTG
Source organism: Pelochelys cantorii (assembly GCA_032595735.1). NCBI lineage: Eukaryota > Metazoa > Chordata > Testudines > Trionychidae > Pelochelys > Pelochelys cantorii. The sequence continues at coordinate 68,702,248 of CM064330.1, forward strand.
AAAATAGAAAAAAAAACACCCTGACAATCTAATCTCTATCACAGTTGGCAGTAAACTTCATGGACAGTTATCTGCCCATAGCTTTGCCTGCCACAGAAACTGTCAATTGACTTTATAGACATAAACTGGAGACTTGCAGCTACATTGCTGTATCCACATTTTGACAGCAGGAAAAAATCTTTAATCTCTTTCCACTCCCTATACTTTAAGACAAATCATTACCTAAGTGTGGAAGCTACCTATTCAGAGCAGATTTTAACACATAACCTATCCTGAATTAAGTGACATCTTTTCAAGACGTATTTTAGTAATTTAACAGCATCCTTTTTTAGCTTTGTTTCTAGAAACATAAACCAATTAACCAATAGCATCGTGTTGTGCCATTATTCCCCACACTCTTCATTTATTCCTTGCTCTTCTTACTTAGGTAACCACAGTATAGCAACAATACATTTTGCAGTGAAAAGCCATAAATGATGCCTACTCACCAGTTTCCACACAAAAAAAAAATCCTTTTCACCAACAATTCTGTTTAAATTTTCAACTGCCAGGGAATAATTACTTTGCAAAATTTAAGGTGGACCAACCTACCAGGTGGACCAACTTCCAGATGGATTTGTATTTTGTTCTTAGAAAAGCTTAACTTTTTTTTTCTCACTATGTCTCAGAAATGGCTAGATTAGGAACGTTCTCTTTGAGCCTCCTCAATGCAATAGTTGTAGTTTTGAAACTTGTAACTGAAAGCTACATGAGAGATTGAGATTGGCTACAGAAGAAAAGAATTAATGTTGCACCTGGAACCTTCATGAGCATTTACATGCTTTCTGGTACCTATATTTTCTTGTTGCTGCAATTTAAAATATAATCTTCTGATTTCCTTACATTTCAGACTGTTTTAAGTTACTGGAAAGTTATAAACATGATCTAAAACATAGTGAGCATTTAAACATTTTCCCCAGAACCCCTCTACTAACTGGGGAGGGGGGTGGAGATTGGAAGGTTGTGTGCATTTTGGGGGGAATAAAAAGCAACTTGCAAATAGGAAACAATTATAAGGAGCTTAAAAACCAAGAACCCCACATTAAAATCTCTATCTGATGCTGTAAATATACCCAAACATTAAAAGGCTTAGGGTTCAACTAAGCCTGATACTTGGGTACTTAATTTAACCATCAGATCTTACAGAACAAAGCAGCATTCCAAAGACTCCCCACAACCTGTACCTGTCTTCCCGGGAGATGAGGGATGTAGAGGCCTTCCACTCACATTCAGTATGTCAGAGGACACCAGGTCCTTCCCAGCCTCTCCAGCTTCCTTAGGGTAAGACTGCATGAGATCAACCCTTCAACAACTAATGAGGCCATCTTTCTTCCTCTCAATCCTCTTTGTTCTCTCTCACAAATTATCCCCTCTCTTCTCCCTGGGAGTTCCCTGTGCCTTGGGTGTGGGGTGACCATGCCTCCCATGTGGGCCAGAACAATTCATTTTTCCAGCCCTGTTCCAGCTATCCTGGCTTTTTGGGGGGGGGGGGAGGAAGGGGGGTGTTGATCATCAGACATCAAGAAGAAATGGGGAAACTGCCCACTTTTATCAAGAAAGCAGGGTGTAGAGGAAGGTGTAGGGGAGGGAGGAAGCTGCAATGGGGGGCAGGCAAGGCTCGGGGGGGGGGCAGGCAGCACTCAGATGAATAACAATGTCTACCCCAGCCTCATGTGGGGGGCAGGCAGGGCTCAGACCAGCCCTGCACACGAAGCAGGCAGAGTTTGGGTGAGCAGTGAACAGCAGCAACCCCAAACCCAACTATGTGCACGGGGCGGGCAGACAGGGCTCAGGAGAGCAGCAACCCCAGCCCCCCGGGAGAGGAGGAAATTGAGCCAGCCCCACGCGGTGTCCTGCTTTCCCCTTGGGAAACATGGTTACCCCTACTAACCCCTGGTGGAAGGATAAAGCCTTTCTCACGGTCTCACGTCAGGCCCTGCAGTGCCCCATGGTGACCATTTAAAGATGTTACAGCTGCGCCTAAAGAGCAGAGGCAGCTGCCTGCTTCTCCTCCCTCCTTCTCATTCTCATTCTGCCACACCCCTCCGTGCCAGTGGCCAGAGAAGGGAGGAGTAGCAGAGAGAAGGTAGATGTTGGCATAAAGCCTCCTGCCTTCTCCACAGCAGCGCAATCTAGTGGTGGGAATTCAGCACCACTTTAACAAACAAGTGCAAGTCACAGCTGTTGGGACAACAGGACTAAGTATCTCAGGCAGATTTGTAACATTTGGCACATTCCAGCCAGCAGACACTCTCTGGGTGCTGTTATTTTTTTTTTTTTTGGACAAACTTTCTACTAGATAGAACATACATCTGAGCTCCACTACAGTGAATATAAAAATACTGTAAAAATATAGTGTGTGACCTATGACCTATCAGTACATTATTCCAAAGCCATTGAAAAAGGCTTCAGTTTTTATACAAAAAGTCCAAAGGCTTATTGGTGGCTGATTAGCACTGTCCAGTGAACTTTATGTCTTTAGGAGAGAAAACGGGCTAGTGAGGTCAATGTCACATGATCTCCTGGAACTTTAAAAACCCAGAAGTTAGAGGGCAGAAGGAAAGGACATAATTGGTATTAACACTGGCAAGATTTGACAATTTCTCACTACAAGCTATAAAGGAAGGGCAGTGTGGATCACAAGGTAGAAGATATTAAGATAATGGTAAAGATAAGGATAATCACACTGAATGCTTCAGAGTCTTAACGACTCTCCACCCCTTTGTACAAATGTTCTGTTTCATTTTAAGAGAACAATGCCCAGCTGTACAAGACGCTGACAGAGGGAGGATATTGATAATTCAATTGTAGTTTTTATTTCTTAATTGTGTGCACTATCCTACAATACCAGCATAAATGAGATTGCCTAGCAATTCTTCAAACAAAACAGACTTACATGTACAGGAGTGGGTCTTCTGTGACACAATTATTTATACTATTGAATTTGGACAACCTTAAGTATCCTGCACAAAAACAATGAAAAATTCACTGGAAAAATATCATTTTGAAATACCACTACCATAAGGCATTTAAAATCAAACTATTTAAAACAGAACTCAGCAACAAAACTTGTAGCTGTATAAGAAAATATATAGTTTGTGTAGGTAACATTAGGTGAAATTCTATATTTACAAATTTGTTCTTAACAAAAGTGATATTTTCTTCAACAAACTTCATATTGAAACTTTATTTCAAAGTCAACATACTGCCATATCTGAAAAGACCAATCATATGCAAAACAAAGAGGTGGACCAAAAAAAGTTTGTGAGAATCAATACTCCCTCTATTTTTTTCCATCCAAGTGTAGAATAAATTTTGTTACATGCACCAAGGCATGTGTGGCTGCGCACCACCAGTACAAACTGCTAATTGGCTGGGCAACACCAGAACCTTTTAGCTTACAGGGTACACTGGTTTGAATGTATTAATAAATATATAAATATTCAAAAAGTAAGCTATGTAGGAATCCTTTATAATAAAGATAAAATTTCAATAAGTGACTTACAGTGCATACACTCACCACTGCAGTGCCCCCTTGTGTCACGGCAGAATGGTGCAGGATCCTTTGTTTCTAGCACCCCCTACAGGGCATCTGCCTTTCAGTGCAATTCAGTTCTCTATCGGAGAAGGTGTCTAGATCATATTAGGGATGTTAAATTTTGAGTAACTGACTAATCGAATAGTCGATGCATTTTGCATTGACTATTCGAATAGTCAATAGGGTGCCTCTGCCTTGGAAGTGTAGCAACATCCCTTCAAAGGCAAAAGCACCAGATTGAGCCCGGGATCAGCTGGGGGCTCCCCTGCTGACCCTGGGCTCCATGAGGTGCTGCTGCTTTGAAACACCCCGTGGAGCCTGGGGACACCCCAGCTGGCCCTGGGCTGCACACAGCACTTCAAAGCGGCAGCACGATGTGGAACCTGGGGTCTGGTCCCAGGCTCCATGGACGCTGACACTTTGAAATACCCCCTTCACTTCTCCCCCCCTTGCTGCCTCTTTCTGATAAAGGCAGCAAGGGAGGGAAAGCGACTAGTCGCCTAGTCAGGAGCGGCCCGAGGCCGGCTGTGGCAGCTGGCGCCTCCGCCTGCACAGCCGTGATGTAATCATCGGGCGCCTGGGCACCCCATGACATCATCATCAGGCACCCCGGGCCGGCAGCACTCTAGGCGACTGCCGAGTCTGCCTAGGCTCACGGGCTGCCCCTGCGCCTAGTCGTTCGCATCCCTAGTTCATATCCCTTTATCACAAAGTAAGGTCCAAGTAAGGCACTAAATAAGGTCTAAAGCATCTTATCAAATCAGCCTCCCTCTCCTTTCTCAGTTACTCCAGTCTTGAACAGTCTTCCCTCTAATTTTTCCCACCCCTGAGTGGAATTAATTTTTTTACGTACATCAATATGGAGGTGATGTGCAACACATCACATTAATATTGGTGCAGATAACAAAATGAATGTGGCAGGAGTGGGGTTAAGGGTTCATAGTATGGGGGGAGTCTCAGGCCAGGGGCTGAAGATTGGGGCGCAAGGCTGCGAGGGCTCTGGCTGGGGGATGCAGTATTTGGGGTGGGACAGTGGATGAGGAACAAAGGAGTGGGACAAAGGATTGGGTGCCAGGGCTCCAGCGAGGAGTGCATACTCTACAGTGGGGATGAAGGACTCAGGGCTGGAGCAGGTTGAGGTGCAAAAGGCTGGGGCTGGGTTCGGAAAAGGTTTGAGATGAAGGAGGTTGCTCTGGGGCTACTGTGAGGATAGAGGACTTCACCCAGTTTTCTGTCCTCGCAATAGCACTTGGGTGTAGGGGAACATCATGGGGCCAAATGGGGGCCATGGCCAGATTGGGGACAGAGATGAGGCCAAATGAGGGCCAGGGTTGGGCCACTGCAGCCACGTGAGGGAGCACAACAGCCAGGCTGCTGTGGCCAGATGGGGGCCAGGCCGTTGAGGCCTGCTTCAGGATTATGGTCAGGGCCAGGCTGCTGCAGCTGGATGGGGGCCAGACCCAAATTGAGGCTAACACAGCTGGTTGGAGGGTAGGCTAGTTGGAGCTGGGGGTGGGGCAGCCACAGGCTTCCAGCCTGCACAGCTTCATTAAGAACCCTCCCACACTTGAATTCCCATCATAGGCTGCACCTCACCATCATACCCTAGCCCTGAGCCCTGTCCTGTTTCCCAACCCCATATTGCAGCCTCAAGACTCTTTCTGCATCCACACTCCCATCTGGAGCCCTGCCCCAGCCCTGAGGCTGCTCCTGCACTCCAAATGCTTCGGCCCTAGCACAGAGTCCCTTGGCGGAGAAGTAACTGATTAAAGTACACTTGCAATAGATGTAACCAATTTCTAACCAGCAACAGCATTTCACCCCACCACAACGGGAGTTTAGTGATTTGTTTTCAGTACAGCTAGATTATCAATCTGAAATGTACTTGTCATGTTTGGAAACTATGATGAAGTATTTTGATCCTGGATTTAGATTAATACTGGGAGACAAATACTTTTCTTTCCCTCAAGGTATGTCCACACTGTACACCACCGGCAGCGACAGAGAAGAGCAGGCTCTTTCCACACTGTGGCTCAGCAATGGAAGCCAGTGGGGGAAGGGGGAAGGCTTCACCAGCAGAAAGGTGCCAGAGTTGTTTTCTGTGGCAGGGAAAGGCTAGAGCAACCCCCCTAGCACAGGAAAAGACCTCTGTAAGAGGGAAATGTCAGAGCTTTTCTTCTATTGTTAGAGCCTTTCTTTGCAGTGGGAAAGGCTCCAAGAGCAGGACCCTATTTAGCCAAAAATAGCAGCGTAGATGGTGGTGTGGAGGGCACTGCTTGGGTACATAAAGAATTGTTTAGGCTGCTCTGAAGTTCAGGTGTATCTTTAGTTGCCAAATCAGTACTTCACCCTCCACACTACTATTTACCCATGCTAGGGAGACAGGGGGCGTATATACTCTACAAGCCACTGTGAGAAATATGCAGTTTAGATATCCTTAAGTGGCACAGATAAAAATGTAAACGCTTACACTTCTTTTGCAATTAATATTATTTTAAAGATTTAAAACTCAACTTTCACAATGTTAACCAGTAAGCAAAGCCAGTATAAGTAATTTACTCAAAATTAGTTAAGTCAAAGAAAAAAAAAGACTATTTTAAAGATAAAGGCTTTGCATCTTTTTTACCCTAGCAGTATTCTATTTTAATATCAAGACGACTGTGATGGAAGAGTGCAATGAGCTTTTGCATTTGGGATTATAAATGAATACTGATTTGATTCATTAAAAGGGTGACAGAGATTTTGGAGCATTAAATTATTGCCAAAACTTGGTTCTTATGTGGATACAAAATGTACCTGAACAAATCAGTTTTGACAAGGGCCATCTAATGTTAGCTCAAATTTGCATTAGGTCACTTCACACTGAAAATAATACTTGAACAAAATTAATCCAGCTGCAATAACAGCTTGCTTTTTTTCCAATAAACTTCTTGAACCTCTAAAGCACTTTCTTCCCAATTGCATAAAGCCTCCTAGAATTTATAACATCCTCACAGCTTTAAAACAAAAAATAAGAATTGTACTATATTGCAGTGCAAAAATGAAATCTTGTTTACAGACAGGTTATTTGTGAAGTTATAAATATTATTCAGACGTTTAAATCTGGGCAGGTGCTATTATATGTTAGAGGAGTCAGAAGGATTTCCTGTGAGCACTGAAATTGTGTAAAGGCTGAGCCAACCTAAGTGGGATAATATCCGGCTGAGGTTGCCTGGTCCTGGCCCCATCCCTGTCCCCCAATCCAGCTACAGCCCCATCCGGCTGCTTGGCTCCACTGTCTGCTTCTGGAAATAGTGTCCTGTGTCACATTGATGAGCCAGCTAGTTCCACTGATGCAGCTTTCCTGAATTTGGCACCTTCTGTGATTTTGGGTATGTCTAGACTAAAGTCAAATTGATTTTAGTATGTTAGTATGTTTAAACAAAAATCACAATGGAGATAAGCGAACTTGTACTTGGCATGTCTTTAACAGTGCCAAAGCTTAGGCTCACCTCTGGGGTATATCTACACTACAGAGTTTTGTCAGAAAAATGGCCGTTTTTCCGACAAATCCTGTGTTACATCCACACTGGAATTGCATTCTTCTGAAAGTAAATCGAAAGAACAGAGGGGTTTTTCCGGCATTCTTTCTACAAGGAAAAAACCTTTTTCCGAAAGAGCTCTGGCCCGGATATGTCCGGGTCAGAGAGCGCAGCTCACGCTCAGGGGCAGGACCCCACACCTGCCCCTATTACCAGGAACTGCACCAAATCCTGGGGGATGGGGAAAAGCCTTCCCCACCCATCGTCATCAACTCCAGCCTTGAGACCTCCGTTGTTGCCCAGCCGGAGGTCATGGCGGAGGAGGAGTAAGAGGACCAGGGCCAGCTGGAGGAGAAAGAGATGGCAACTGTCACCCTGTCCCTGGAGCCAGTGCTAGTAAGCCAGGATGTCTCCCAGGCCTCGCCAGATGCTGGGGAGGAATCTTCAGATGAGTGGTCTGTTTGTAAGACACACAGAGTGGGGGAGGCGGGTGCACGGGGGCGGGGTGCAAGTGTCGCTCGGGCTGCTTGGGCTGGACATCGTGCTGTGGTCCGTGCGCATGCAACCATGTGCAGCGTTAGTGTGTGGCACACTGATGCAGCAGGCAGCCCCTTAGCACAGGTGGGATCCTGCTGCCACGCACGGGGAAGGCCACACACGTCCTGGCAGAGGACGAAGGCTAGCCAAAAGAGCACAGGCTTGACTCCAGACACCCCGAGGAGTGCCACACACAGCACATGGGCATGCCTACACGTGCGAGGAACCACCCGCTCCTGCGGGCAGTGCTGCGAGCCCGTGTGTGCGCCAACCCCAGAGAGGGCCAGGCTGCTCCAGGCTCCTCTGCCTCCCATGGGGGATTCCACTGTGGCTGGACACTTCCCTTGCCTGCTTGTCCATGGGCCAGGGGAGGTTGGGAAGCAGACAGCACGGTCCCTTGGGCAACTCGGGGCCCCTGTGAGGCATGACCCACTGTGCAGGCCACAAATGGCCTTACTCCTGGGACATCCCCCTCCTCTGGACTGTTGGTCACTGCTTACAGAAGAGGGCATGCTCACAAAGGGGGCCTCCCCCTTACTCTCCACAATGTTGTGGAAAACACAACATGCCATGACCACCTCGGGGAAGTTGTGCTCCCCAACATTGAGGCAGGTCAGCAGGCACCTGAACCATGCCTTCAGGTGCCCAAAGGCGCACTCAACTTGGATTTGGGGCTGGCTGAGGTGGGCATTAAATTGGTCCCTGCTAGGGTTCAGGTGGCCTGTGTACAGCTTCATTAGCCACGGCATCGGGGGTAAGCCGTGTTCCCCACGATGACAATGGCATCTGGACATCCCCAACTGCAAAATTACAGGAGGGGAAGAATGTGCCCACCTCCAGCTTCCCTTACAGGCTCGAGTTCCTGAAGACATGGGCATCTGTGTGCCCTGCCCGACCATCCAACAAAAATGTCTGTGAAGTGTCCACGCTAGTCAACCAGGGCCTGCAGCACTATCGAGAAGTAGCCTGTGCAATTGATGTATTGACCCACTCGATGCTCCAGTGCGCCGATAGGTATGTGGGTCCCATCAATCTCTCCACTGCAGTTTGGGAACCCCAGGGCAGCAAATCTGGCCATGATCGGGTCCAAGTCTCCCAGGCAGATGACCCTCTGCAGTAGGATGGAGTTGATGGCCCTCACCACCTGCAGAAGGAGACAAACACACACACAAAACAGAGAATGAGAGAGGGAGTGCCTGAGCCCTTGGGAGGTGCCTGTCCCCCTCCCACCCTCACCCCCCCACTTCCAACACCCCAGGAGCCACCCCCATGAACCACCCCCCACCCTCCACAGCAGCAAGGCTGTGTGAGGATGGGGCAGCACAACCCCCTGGGGATGGGGCTTTCCCCCACCCTCCCTCCACCCCCTACATCCTCCAACCCCCCTTTCCTGAGGGTCCCGCTTTAACAGGACTCCTCCCTCCCCTTCCCCGTGCAGGGACTGCAGCCCGAGAGTGCCTTACCTCCATGAGGAGGGCCCCAACAGTGGACTTCCCCATGACAAACTGGTTGCCCACTGACTGGTAGCTGTCGGGGGTGGCGACCTTCCGGAGGGCAATTGCGACCCGCTTCTCCAGGGGGATGGCGGGCCGCAGGTGGGTGCTGCATCTCCAGAGGGCAGGGGCGAGCCAGGTACATAGCTCCAAAAGATAGCCTTCTGCATGCGGAAGTTTTGGAGCCACTGCTGGTCATCCCACCGCTCCATGACCAACCGGTCCCGCCAGTCTGAACTGGTGTCCAGCCTCCAGAAACGCTTTCCACTGTGGGGTGCGGTTACCAGAGTGTACCAGGGAGAAGATCCCCAGAATGAGCTCAGGATCAAGCTCGTGCAGGACCAGGAAGGCAGCTGGCAGAAAGTGCTGCAAAAACTGCAGCATGGCCGTGTGGGGTCATTGCATGCCCAGGGGCAGCTCCGGCTCCATGGCACAAAGGAAAAAGCTGTGGCATCCACAAAAGCATGGCAACCATAGCAGGCACTGTGAGAGCTTTGCTGTCCCTTGAAGAGGTAGCAAGCAGGCAGCAGAAGCAGAGAAACGGCTGTCCAGGGGAGTCCCTTTAAGCGCATGACTCTGCAAGGCTCCAGCACCAGCACTCGGAAGCAACTGGTGACTTAAAGCCCTGGCTGAAGTGGTTCTGGGTGGCCTTTTATGTGAGAGAGCATCTCATCAGTCTGGACGCTCTCTTTCGAAAAAGCAGATCACTTTTTCAATGCGCTTTTGTGTCTGGACACGCTCTTTCAGAAAAAGTTTTTTTGGAAGATCTCTTCGAAAAAAAGCTTCTTGCGAAAGAAGCCTGTAGTCTAGATGTACTCATAGGTAGAAAACTGCCCACACATTTAGTTACACATGCGTCTTTCTAGGGTTCAACAAACCCAGGTAAAACTTAAATTTGTTGTGTGTCGATTAGTGGATAAAGAACATCTTCTTCAATCCTATTTTAGACAAACTCTCATGGAAGAAGGAGACTGGCACTAAAACTGGGCGCATTAACCCTTATACTTACCCTACCAGGTGATCTCTTAAACATACATGTGGCTATGTCTACATTGCGCTCTCTTGCGCAAGAACATATTCAAACGAGGCGTAGCAATGAATATTGCCGCGCCTCATTTGCATACTTAGAACCGCTATTTTTGCGCAAGGGGCTTTTGCGCAAAAACCCCCTCTTGTGCAAGAGCCGTTCTGCTGCTTATTTTCAGGCAGAACGGCTCTTGCGCAAGAGGGGGGTTTTGCGCAAGAAACAGCAGTGTAAACTGCTCCTTCTTGTGCAAAATGGTGGCTCATTACGTATGCAAATGAGACGCAGCGATATTCATTGCGGTGCCTCGTTTGCATATGTTCTTGCGCAAGACTGGCCAGTGTAGACGTAGCCACAGAGTGAGTGGCATTCACTGAGCAAGCAGAGCAAACAACACCATCCCCTCCCCCCAAAAAAGAAAAAGAAACTATACTTGTTTAAAATCTAATTACTGTAAATTGAATTTTCTGATAACTATTTGCTAGCCATCAAGATGGAACATCTGCATGATGCCTTGGTATACTATGGTCTAGCATTATTTCTACATAGAAAGAAATATCTTCATTCACTGACATATGGATGGGGAAGTATGAACTTTCTGGATCTTCATGCAAAATTACAGTTTTTCTTGAGTATGCATAATGACTATACATATTACAATATTATGCCTTCTATATTTCATCTCTTAACACCTCATATCCTGTAATTCACCAGTACGTCTTCTGTAAAGTAGTAGAAAATAATTTTAATATAGGATTGTGCTTCATTAGACATGCCAATTGATCCAGCTTTGAAATGTAAACAATAAATGTTTTCCTATTCCCCTTCAATCACACAGAAAAGGAAAAAAAAATGACAACACAGTAGCAGTCTATTATTTCCATGTTGGTTTTGCCATATAACTTTCAGTATATATATTTGTCTATAGGCACATATTGAATATTCATTTGCTCTTTGAATATTCCTCTGCTCAGACAATGTCTTAGAAGTTTGACCACTCACCATTATCTTGACCACTCACCAAATCATTAGTACATTTATTGCTTAAGTTCTGATTTTTTTTGTACAGAAATCTGCAAATTTTCCATACATAGTTATGGTTGAGCTTTTTCCTGTCTCTCACATAGCTGTGGTTGAAACAGTTTGATTGATTGCATGTCATGAATTAAAATAAATGTAATAAATAAATTTAAGAGCCAAATTTTAAAATAGCAGAGAAAGTAGAGAAATTCTCATATACAATCCATTTCACTGCCAGCATATGATTTACACATAAGTGGGTTTCCTATGTGGTGAGTTCATACATGCATGTTTTATGTACGTACAAATGGGACATTTGTGCAGCTGCAGGTAAGTGATTGCGGGCAGAAGATAGAAGGGAAGAGTTAAAAAAACGCAGAGAAAAGGGAATACAGAAGGAACCAGAAAATACAGGAAGAAAACGAAAAGGCAAAGTAAAGAGGCAAACAATTAATCTTTCTAGAAATATTGCCCCAGACAGAATGTGTTACATGCAGAATGGCAGATTTACAGAGTGAGAAGTTGCAAGAATGACAGAAAATAATCTGACCTAAAGGCATGAAAACCAAACATCAAAGTGAATATAGAAGCAGACTGTTGACATTTCTTTTGGCATCAGTATGCTGAGAGAGAGATATCTTTCCCCAAAGATTTATAGAAGGGGAGTCTGAACCCCTTCAATTTAGGATTTTACCTTTAGTAAATGCACATTTTTATGTCTCTTACTCCATGTCTCCTTCCCCACATTTAAATCTGAATTAGGGGCTAGATATATCCCTCCTCTTACTCCCAAAATATCAAACTCTCTTACCGTAAGCATGGTAAAATCTCAATGTTTAATAACTAAACTGGACACATGTTGGATTAAATCTGAACCTCTGGAATTATGACACTCGCTAGTACCAAATATTATTTTGGTACTTTCTAGACAAATGAATTAACTTCAAATGTTGCAAGTAGGTCCACTGAAGTGAGCTTCACTCATAGGAGTAAAGTTCTGCTCCTCCACCAATATATGCAGGATTTGGGCCTACATTTTGACTATACACAAAGTATTGAGGTTGCCAACCTTCTAATAGCAGAAAACGGAATGCCCTTGTCCCATCTCTTCCCTGAAGCCCTGCCCCTTTGAGGCCCCACTCTCTCCATCTCCCTTCCCTCGACCCTCACTCATTTGCATTGGGCTGGAGCAGACAGCTGCGATACAGGAGGGGACGAGGGTTCCAGCTGGGGGAAGAAATGAGGGATTCAGGCTGTAGGAGAGGGTTGAGATGCAGACTTCAGCTGGAGTTATGGACTCTGGAATGAGGGGTTTGAGGTGCAGAGGGCTAGAGCTGAGCCATTTGGAGTGGGGAGCAGGCTCAGGGCTGGGGTAGGCCCACGGAAGGAATTTGGATGCAGGAAGGGTCTCAGGGCTGGGATAGGGAATTGGGGTGCAGGTTCTGGATGGGAATTAGGTTGCAGGAGGGAGTTCCAACCTCGGGCAGGAGGTTGTGATGCAGATGGGGAAGTTGTGCTCCAGCCAGCCAGTGCTTTCCTCAGGCAGCTCCCAGTTTGTGGCACACCAACACTGAATCCATCTTCCTTCCTGACTTAGCTCTGCATGGCCACCTGAGGCAGCCGGCATGTCAGATTCCTAGGCCAGGGGCAGCTAGGCGGCTGTGCATGGTGCATGCTGCCCATACTTGCAGGCATCACCTTGGCAATTCCCATTGGCTATGGTTCCCAACCAATGGAAGCTGCGGAGCTGACGCTCAGTGAGGCGGCAGTGTGTGGAGCTTCCCTGATTGCATCTGTGCCTAGAGATTGCAGGGGCTTGCTGGCTGCCTCTGGGAACCATGTGGAGTAGGGCAGGCAGGTTACCTTCTTTTGCCCTGGTGCACCAGCAACTGCACTTTTAATGGCCCAGTCAACGATGCTGAATAGAGCTGCCAGGGTCCCTTTTCAACCACGCTTTCTGGCTGAAAATTGGACGCTTTGCAAACCTACAAAATATGTGATGACGAAGTGAAACCAGACAGAGACAGAAACAACATATTAATCTGGTTGCTTTGGTTAATCATATACACCTCAGTGATTCTGCATTTCAAAAAATAATTTGGTTTATAAATTGGCATTGTTTTGTAAATCTATTTTTATAATAAGTACTATAATAACAAAGCAGCACCATGTACACAACTCACCTCCTTCACAGTCGTTCATTGAAATGACCTCTCATCCCGAGCACTTCTGCTGCAGAGCCAGATCTGGTGAATTTTTAACTAGATATTTAAAACACAGAGGCATGTCTCCGTAGGTTAAAATTACATTAATTGATTTCAATAACTGAGAATGGGTCCCATTTTTATGGCTTAATCAGCAAACATTCCAAATTTCTTTTCCTACTTTAAGTTTGTAAAATAACAAAGTAAGACAGATGAAGTCTTTGTATCTTGAAAGCTTGTCTCTTACCAATAGAAGCTGGTTTCCTTATTATCTCATCCTGTGTCACTAAAACAGATACAATCTGAGATACATGAATGGGTGTAGCCCACTAGTAATGCATTCTATTATGATGATTTGAACAGGCAATCTATTTCTAACACTGCTCATGCTGGTGTGGCATCTTTCTAAGCTAACAAATGTAATCAAAATTCAAGTTTAAAACAGAAATTTGCATTATAAGGAATTGATTGGCATAAGTAAATATATTTCTTTCAAATATATGCAAATATTGTTGCAGCTAGTATACTATAATTTTTAAGATGGATTAGAAAAAACACACCATAACTTCAGATTTTTGTTACAAGAATTCTCATGTGCAATGAAGCTTATCTCCAATTTTAGAGCAATCATCTTACACATTAACATGTCACAGTAGAATACAATTATTCAATTTACAAGACAAAAATACTCCTTTATTATACTTGGGGGGAAAAAGTCACCTGATTTTCCTATTTCAGAACTACCAAGCAGCCCCTAACTTCTAGCTGTACTTAGTGTTAGAGAGAAGGTAGATAAGATAATATTTATTTGACAACCTTCTACCGGTTGGACCTCTCTGATCCAGCACCCTGAGGAACTGACTGATCCCAAATGAGGTAATTTGCCAGACCAGAAGAGGTCCCCAGACCACCTTCCCTGCTCACTGCTGGCCCCAGCCACACCCCCTGCCAGGCTGCTGCAGCCCCAGGCCAAGTCCCGCTACTATGGCTGCCGTGTCTCTAGCCCTGGCCCCACTACCACAGCTGCCACGTGCCTGGCCCTGCTACTGGGGCTGCTGTGGTCTTGCTGTCCCACGGATGTTGCTGGATGAGGGAGTCCTGGTTTTGGGAGGTCCAACCTATACTGATGTGAAAGAGAAGCTTTTGAGCTGACACAGACCTCTTGTTAAAGTTTAGGAAAATGCTGCAGCTGAATACAGGAAGGAACATTGTTTAGCATAAGCAGTTAACAAGGAGCGTTTCAAAGTATTGTTAAAATACTAAACCTTTAATCTTTTGTTTTCTGTAATAAAAGAACTTAATGCAAAGTACCCAACCTTAAACTTTGAAAATATTACCTTGCTCCTACAATAAAGTGTTAATGACTTTCTTTGAAGCCTCTGGGAAAGCTTCTTTCTGAATAGGTGAAATGATTGTTTCACAGCTGAAAATTGTGCCCATCAATTCTATTTTCACCTTTGTTTAAAGGCTGTTTAAGAAACACTGAGCCTGATTCACATTTACACAATGATTGCTTTGTACTGCTATAACATCATAAATTATTTTTACATACACTTTAAGACAGTTTATGTTGCCACACCTGTGCAGAGGGACCTTAGTGTAAATGAAAATCTAACCTATTATGTTTTAGCCTTTAATGTATGTCACCATTAAACTAAAGAGCTTAATAATAAACAGTATTGATACCAAGAACATCTACCTCAAAAAGTAAAAGGGTAAATTCTATACCTACTCAAATGTTTAAAAACCAATAGTTAAAAAATAATTTCTGATATGAAGTTTCAGCATTGAAACAAAATTTGCAAATACAGATTAGTTTTCTGTGATTTTGTTATACTAGAAAAAGAGAGGAATACAGATGCCATCTAGTGAAATTCACCAGTCTCCAAACATGATATTTAAAAATGAATATAAATTAGGAAGTAAAATGAGAAAAATAAACAATGCTGAACAAGAAAGGAACTGATAGGGTACATACAGAGCTGACAGACAATGCTTATCATTGAGTTTGGTATAAACACTAGGGCTGTCAATTAACATGCATTAATGCTTGTGATTAACGGAGTCCAGGATTAATACGTTAAAAAAATTAACACATTTATCGCAGGTATTAATGCTGCGCTGCCCCTTGGAAGTGCTGCTGCGGTGCGTCAAAGGGGCAGCGCAAGGCAGAGCCCGGGATCAGCTGGGGAGTCCCCAGCTGACCCTGGGCTCCACTGCCCCTTTGAAATGCGCAGAGGCAGCGTTTCAAAGGAGCAGCCGCCGCACAGCTGATCCCCGGCTCAGCTGTGCAGTGGCTGCTCCTTTGAAATGCTGCTTCTGCACATTTCAGAGGGGCAGTGGAGCCCAGGGTCAGCTGGGGACTCCCCAGCTGATCCCAGGCTCCACGTGGCATTTCCCTAGAACCTGGGAGCAGCTGGGAGTCTCCAGCTGACCCCGGGCTCCAGGGTTGCCCCTTTGAAATGCCAGAGGCGGCACAGCCATGGAGCCTGGGGTCAGCTGGGGAATCCAGCTGACCCCAGGCTCCGCCTTGCACTGCCCCCTTGGAAACGCTGCCCTGGCGCTTCAAAGGGACAGCGCTGCATGGAGCCTAGGGTCAGCTGGACACTCAAAGGGGAGGCACACGCTATTAATCGCGATTAAATTTTTTATTGCTTGACAGCCCTAATGAACACACAACCAATGATTGTTTGGGGATTGAATATTCTAGCATATTGTGTTAAACAGTGCCTAAGGAAATGCAAAGAGGGCTCCCAAATAATTTCAGACTTTTGATGGAGGCTCATCAGTAGTAAAGTACAAGGAAATGATACCACGTCCTGGACTGGATACAGTCAAAAATTACAAGTGAAGTTCAAAAATGTATTATGCTAATATTTCCACTTATACAACAAAATGTTAAAAAGGAAGCTGAGGAGAGTTTCTGAATCCACCAGAAAATGAGTAATTTCATTTTTGTGGATGAAGGTAGTTCATCCTGTGGCCCGTCAAAAAAATGTGTGATGGAATAAAATGTGTGGTGGTTGTTGGGGAATCCCTCCTCAGAGGGATGGAGTCATCCATCTGCTGTCCAGATCTGGAATCTGGAGAAGTGTGCTGCTAACCAGGAGCTCGGATTCAGGATGTGACCCAGTGTCTTCCAAAACTGATCAAACCTTTGGATCGCTACCCCCTTCCTGCTTCTCCATGTGGGAACTAGCAATACGGCCAAGAATGACCTTGAGCAGGTCACTGCAGATTATGTGGCACTGGAAAGAAGGATCAATGAATTTGAAGCACAAGTGGTGTTCTCATCCATCCTCCCTGTTGAAGGGAAAGGGGGTAGGGACTGTCAAATTGAAGAAGTAAATGCGTGGTTGTGCAGGTGGTGTCGAAGAGAGGGCTTTGGTTTCTTTGACCATGGGACTCTGTTCCTGGCACAAGGATTGCTAGGAAGAAATGGGTTCCACCTAACCAAGAGAGAAAAGAGCATCTTCGCAGGCAGGCTTGCAAACCTAGGGAGGAGGACTTTAAACTAGATTTGTTGGGGGACGGTAACCTAAGTCCTGAGGTAAGTGAGAAAGTGGGATACCGGGAAGCCACACAAGGAGGAAGGAGCAACAAAGGAGGACCCCTGATTCGAATGGAGAAGGTAGGGCAATCAACCGGTTACACTGGTCTACAATTTTTTAGAAGTCATCTGCTTCAGAGATAAAATGTGATATTTATTATGTATTTTGATGTGCTGAATTCAAATATGACAATTAAAACAACTGATTGGCTACTGTTTCCAAGATATTTAAGTTTTTACATTTTACGTCTACGTATATTGAGTAGATAGTAGAGTTTTAATCATAAATTGTAAACCTAGGTCTTTTCATGTGTCTATGGTTGCTTTGCATGATAATATTTCACCTGTCCTGTTTATGTAACACTTTAAAAATCAGCAAAAGGGTTATATAAATAAAATTTATTATGAAACAAAAGGCAAAAAACTATTATGTACATAGTTTAGTCCTATTCAGTGTCTACTCGGCGCTTCTTGGCTTGTCTCTTGTATTCATTAAATGGAGCATCTCTTGTCACTGTCCAGCAATAGTCTGCAAGCATTGATGGGCTCCATTTGCCCCGATAGCGTTTCTCCATTGTTGCAATGTCCTGGTGAAATTGCTTGCCATGCTCGTCGCTCACTGCTCCGCAGTTCGGTGGAAAAAAATCTAGATGAGAGTGCAAAAAATGTATCTTTAGTGACATGTTGCAACCAAGGCTTTTGTATGCCTTGAGGAGGTTTTCCACCAACAACCTGTAGTTGTCTGCCTTGTTGTTTCCGAGAAAATTTATTGCCACTAACTGGAAGGCTTTCCATGCCGTCTTTTCCTTGCATCATCTCGAAGAAGTTCACGAATCTGAGGACCAACAAAGACACCTTCCTTTATCTTAGCTTCACTTAACCTTGGAAATTTTCCATGGAGGTACTTGAAAGCTGCTTGTGTTTTGTCCATGGCCTTGACAAAGTTCTTCATCAGACCCAGCTTGATGTGTAAGGGTGGTAACAAAATCTTCCTTGATTCAACAAGTGGTGGATGCTGAACACTTTTCCTCCCAGGCTCCAATGACTGTCAGAGTGGCCAATGTATCTTGATGTAGTGGGAATCTCTTGCACGACTATCCCATTCGCAGAGAAAACAGCAGTACTTTGTGTATCCAGTCTGCAGACCAAGCAAGAGAGCAACAACCTTCAAATCGCCACAAAGCTGCCACTGATGTTGGTCATAGTTTATGCACCTCAAAAGTTGTTTCATGTTGTCATAGGTTTCCTTCATATGGACTGCATGACCAACTGGAATTGATGGCAAAACATTGCCATTATGCAGCAAAACAGCTTTAAGACTCGTCTTCGATGAATCAGTGAACAGTCTCCACTCATCTGGATCGTGAACGATGTTGAGGGCTGCCATCGCACCATCGATGTTGTTGCAGGCTACAAGATCACCTTCCATGAAGAAGAATGGGACAAGATCCTTTTGACGGTCACGGAACATGGAAACCCTAACATCACCTGCCAGGAGATTCCACTGCTGTAGTCTGGAGCCCAACAGCTCTGCCTTATTCTTGGGTAGTTCCAAATCCCTGACAAGGTCATTCAGTTCACCTTGTGTTATGAGGTGTGGTTCAGAGGAGGAGGATGGGAGAAAATGTGGGTCCTGTGACATTGATGGTTCAGGACCAGAAGTTTCATCCTCTTCCTCGTCTGACTCAAGTGAGAATGATTCTGGTGCATCAGGAACTGGCAGTCCTTCCTCGTGGGGTACTGGGCGTATAGCTGATGGAATGTTTGGATAATGCACGGTCCACTTTTTCTTCTTTGACACATCTTTCCCAACTGGAGGCACCATGCAGAAGTAACAATTGCTGGTATGATCTGTTGGCTCTCTCCAAATCATTGGCACTGCAAAAGGCATAGATTTCCTTTTCCTGTTCAACCACTGGTGAAGATTTGTTGCACAAGTGTTGCAGCATATGTGTTGGGCCCACCTCTTGTCCTGATCTCCAATTTTGCAGCCAAAATAAAGGTGATAGGCTTTCTTAACCATAGTGGTTATACTGCGCTTTTGTGATGCAAAAGTCACTTCACCACAAACATAGCAGAAGTTATCTTGTAGGGATAACATATTAAAGTATTAAAAATGATTCCCCAAGTAGGAGAAGCATATAAGTGTTTAGATTTATTCTTGTTAAAGTGTTTAGATTTAGTGTTATCAAGCTTGATAAGTGTTTAGATTTATTATTATTATTATTTGTTAAGATTGTTAAATGTTTAGATTTATAATTATTGCCCCTCTAGAATATAATTTGTTAAGAATATAATACTATGTAGCCAGAAACAGCTCCCCTCTCTGTGTCCCAGGGCACGCTCAAACTTTTGCAAGCGGCTGCTTGTCAAGCCACTAACTCTGCTCTGGGAGCCAAGCCTTATAATTCTTTAAGGGCATTGTTACACAATTGATGCCCATTCTCTTCAAAGCATTGTGAACCAATTAACCCTAATCGCAAAGTGAAACATTGTAACTATAACAGTAACTAACTCCTCACTCAGAGAGAGAATGTTTTAAGAAATGCCACCCAGAAACTTTTGTAACTTTTTGTAACTACAACTCTTGTATATGTAAAATTATTATTATACAAAATACTGTATGTGAAACATTAATTAGGGAATGTATGTAAGAGAGAGAGTGCTTGGACAATGAATGAATGGTTTGAGAAGTGCCAGCCTGAGAATGCAGTATCAAAGGGCTGAAGAAGGCGTCAGGTGCCAGTGCAACCAAAAGGTGTCAAGTGGAGAAAAACTGGAGACTGGAGGTCTACCCTATGAGATCACTGCCGAGCACCTGGCAGCCACCCTGTAGACATCAGCATGACGCAGCAATTCCCATAGACTGGCATAGGAAGAAATTCCTATAAAGACTGGACCAAAAGACTATGGAGTCAGAGTCCAAGGTTCTGCTGCCAGCCTACCAGGAGCTTCAGATGCGCATCTGATCAGGACTTTGCTCTCCACTACCATCACTTGTGTACAGAATACCTGGCCAGTACTCTGTCACAAGCAACTTCCAGGCTGGTAACTATAACTACACAGAACCTGAATGAATGGATGAATGACTGAATGAATATATATATATATATATATATATATAGTGTGTATATGTGTGTGTGTGTGTGTATGTATAAGGGTTAAGTAGTGACAGGAATAAGTAGTTAAACAATGTTGTTTGCTACTATCTTTTCTTATTCTTTATATCTTTACAATAAATGTGGCTTTTTGCCTTATCCCCCTCATAAGATCCTGCTTGCTTTTATTGGTACAACAATCTGCACTGTTCACACAAGTACGAGGCATCTCTGCTCACTTTGGCTAAACAGAAATGTGTCCCTTTGCAAAATCAAACACTGACAAATAAGAGAGCACAACACTGTATGATTTCTAGCGCTGATATAGGGCAATTTGTTCAGCAGAGTGATGTAAGCTTCGTTATGATTGCATCATCCGTGACTTCTAGGAATAACATGATGTAATTCATATAATGTATGACGCAATACCAGCTTCAGATTGCATCATTCATTGTTTTGCCTAAAAAGCAAGTACTGTCCAAACCCAGTCATAGATTTATTCATAGATCCAGTCAAAGATGTATTTTAGTCATTTCTGGTTTAAATTGAGATCCCTTCCCTTTATAACTCACTTATCCTCCGCCATTCCCAAGTCAAGGGTCGTATATACTGACCCAATAGCATATCTTGAAAACTAGAGCCAATCAACAATTTTAAGCATCATTTTCATTCTCAGTGACCCAGAATTAGTAAAGTTTGACTACATTTATTTCAGAAGCATTTTGGCTGTGGAGCAGTGTTATCTAAAGTACTTGTACACGAATGCAAGAAACCTGGGAAACAAACAGGAAGAATTAGAAGCCCTGGCCCAGTCAAAGAACTATGATTTGACTGGAATAATGGAGACTTGGTGAGATGACTTGCATGACTGGAGCGCTCTCATGGAAGGGTATAAACTGTTCAAGAAGAACAGGCGGGGGAGAAAAAAAGGAGGAGTTGTACTGTATGTAAGAGAGCAGTATGATTGCTCAGAGCTCCAGTATATAGAGGGAGAAAAGCCTGTTGAGAGCCTCTGGGTTAAGTTTAGAGGCAGAAGCAACAGGGGTGATGTTGTGCTTGGTGTCTGCTAAAGACCACCAGATCAGGTGGATGAGGTAGACGAGGCTTTCTTCAGACAACTGAGAGAAGCTTCCAGATCACAGGCCCTGGTTCTCATGGGGGACTATAATCACCCTGACATCTGTTGTGAGACCAATACAGCAATACACAGACAATCCAGGAAGTTTTTTGAGAATGTTGGGGATAACTTCCTGGTACAAGTGCTGAAGAAACCAACCAGGGGCCGTGCGCAGCTTGACCTGCTGCTCACAAACAGGGAGGAACTAGTAGGAGAAGTAGATGTGGGTGGCAACCTGGGAAGCAGTGATCATGAGATGGTAGATTTCAGGATCCTGACAAAAGGAAGAAGGGAGAGTAGCAAAATACACACCCTGTACTTCAGAAAACCAAACTTTGACTCTCTCAGAGAACTGATGGGCAGGATCCCCTGGGATGCTAACATGAAGGGGAAAGGAGTCCAGGAGAGCTGGCAGTATTTTAAAGAAGCCTTATTAAAGGCACAGAAAGAGACCATCTCGATGTGCAGTAAGAAAAGCAAATATGGTAGGCAACCAGATTGCCTTACCGGGGAAATCCTTGGTGAACTTAAATACAAAAAGGAAGCTTATAAGTAGTGGAAACTTGGACAAATGAGTAGGGAGGAGTATAAATATATTGTTCAAGAACGCAGGGCAGTAATCAGGAAGGCGAAAGCACAACTGGAATTGCAGCTCGCAAGGAACGTGAAGGGAAGCAAGAAAGGTTTCTATGGGCATGTTAGCAATCAGAGGGTGATCAGAGAGGGTATGGGGCCCTTACTGGATGAGGGAGGTACCCTAGTGATATTTGATGTAGAAAAAGCTGAAGTACTCAATTTTTTTTTTTTGCCTCTGTCTTCACAGACAAGGTCAGCTCCCAGACTACTGCACTAGGCAACGCAGTATGGGAAGGAGGTGGCCAGCCCTTGGTGGAGAAAGAACAGGTTAAGAACTATTTAGAAAAGCTAGACATACACAAATCCATGGGTCCAGATTTAATGCATCCGAGGGTACTGAATGAGTTGGCAAATGTCATTGCAGAGCCTTTGGCCATTATCTTTGAAAAGTCATGGAGATCGGGAGATATCCTGGATGATTGGAAAAAGGCAGATGTAGTGCCCATCTTCAATAAAGGGAAGGACAAATCAGGGAACTACAGACCAGTCAGCCTTACCTCAGTCCCGGAAAAATCATGGAGGGGATCCTCAAGGAATCGATTTTGAAACATTTGGAAGAGGGGAAAGTGATCAGGAATAGTCAACATGGATTCACTAAGGCCAAGTCATGCCTGACCAATCTGATTACTTCTATGATGAGGAAACCGGCTCTGTCGACATGGGGACATCAGTGGATGTGATATATCTTGACTTTAGCAAAGCTTTTGATACAATCTCTCACAATATTCTTGCCAGCAAGTTAAGTGAGTATGGATTGGATAAATGGACTGTAAGGTGGATAGAAAACTGACTAGATTGTCGGGCCCAACAGGTAATGATCAATCGCTCGATGTCAGGTTGGGCAGTCAGTTTTAAGTGGAGTACCCCAAGGATCGATTCTAGGGCCTGGTTTTGTTCCACTTCTTTATTAATGACCTGGATGAGGGGATGGATTGTACCCTCAGCAAGTGTGCGGATGACACTAAGCTAGGGGGAGAGGTAGATACGTTGGAGGGCAGATATCGGGTCCAGAGTGACCTAGACAGGTTAGAGGATTGGGCCAGAAGAATCTGATGAGGTTCAACAAGGAAAAGTAGAGAGTCCTGCATTTGGGACAGAAGAATCCCAAGCATTGTTACAGGCTGGGGACCGACTGGCTAAGTAGCAGTTTGGCAGAAAAGGACCTGGGGATTACAGTGGATATGAAGCTGGATATGAGTCAACAATGTGCTCTTGTAACCAAGAAGGGGAATAGACTATTAGGTTGCATTAGGAGCAGCAATGCCAGCAGATCTAGAGAAGTTATTATTCCCCTTTATTTGGCACTGGTGAAGCCATGTCTGGAGTATTGCATCTAATTCTGGGCCCCCCATTACAGAAAGGATGTGGACACACTGGAGAGCATCCAGCAGAGGGCAACCGAAATGATTAGGGGGCTGGAGCACATGATCTATGAGGAGAGGCTGAGGGATTTGGGCTTATTTATTCTGCAGAAGAGCGAGGGGGGATTTGATTGGAACCTCCCTTCAGGAAATTGAAGGCTGCTAAGAGGATGGAGAGAGGCTGTTCTCAGTAGTGATGGATGGCAGAACAAAGAGCAATGGTCTCAGGTTACAGTGAGGGAGATCTAGGTTGGATATTAGGAAAAACTATTTCACTAGGAGGGTGGTGGAGTAGTGGATGGGTTACCTAGGGAGGTGGTGGAATCTCTATCCCTAGAGATTTTTAAGTCTTGGCTTGACAAAGCCCTGACTGGGATGATTTAGTTGGGATTGGTCCTGCTTTGGGCAGGGGACTGGACTCGATGAACTCCTAAGGTCTCTTCCAGCCCAGTGATTCTATGATAAGACGTAGACGAATTCTGGAACTGTGTTTCATTGCCAAAAACACTTGTAAAAAGTGACATACTGATTAGGATTTTCAAAAGCACATAAGGAAGAAAGAAAGATGCTCAAGTCTCACTGAAAGTCACTGAGGGTACGTCTACACTTGCTCCCTAGTTCGAACTAGGGATGCAAAGTAGTCGACCAAAATTGCTAATGAAGCGGGGATTTAAATATCCCACGCTGCATTAGCATAATCTCACCCACGCACTATTCTGCTCGCCAGCTGATTCGAACCAGGAAGTGCGCTCCGGGACGCGTTAGTTTGAATCAAACCCCTGGGTTCGAACTAATGTTATTCCCAATGAGGAAATAAGTAACGAAATTGACATAACTAAGTGAGTGTTGAAAGAGACTGAACCAAGATGAGCCAGAAGAACAGGATGAACCTGGAACAGGATTACTTCTCAGACAAAAAAAAAAAAAAAAAAAAAAAGGTAAAAATTTGGAATAGCGCTGTTTTGGCACAGCTAAGTCAATGCTTGAAGTTTTAAAATTGGAAGAAAATATTATTGGAAACTAAATTGACTATAGTCCTTTTGTATTACCCAACAAAAATCAAAATCATACAAGAAATAACCCAGTTCTCAAGAAATGAAATACAAAAATACAAACTCCCACACAAGAAATGCTACACAAAAATAATAGTATACAAAGGGGGACTTTACTGGGCACAGGAAAAAGATTCTAGAAAAGGAAAGGATGAAGTGTAATTAAAAGCTACAACATCAACAATATAATGAATTCCCCCTCCCAATATTCACAAGTACACCCCTGTTCCCAACTTGTTTTCCGGTACCTTCCTAGGAGGATGGTTTGCATAGGATGAGTCTGGAGATGGGTAAACATTTGTGTCTTGGGAAAAAAAGTGCACACACACAGGGATCCCTCACAATACTGTCACTCTTAGGAGGGGCGCGGTCTTCTCCTGGCTCTCTGGTCCAGAATCCTGGGGCGGTATTAGCTGGTGATAGGTAGCTAGCACCAGGTTGATTTTCTGAGTCTGACCACTGGTGTCTGCAGAGCTGGAGCTACCTGAGCCATCTCATAGACCCCTCAGCAGTTTTGTGGAAATTGGGAGCTAAGAAGAGACATCTTGGACTGTTCACCTATGCTTTTGCTCCCCGACTCAGAAGCAACAAAAGTTAAACTAAACCTAGCCCTTTTGTAAATAGGTCAGGCTATCCCCAGGCACTGGTGTGTGAACATGTGAGAGAGAGCAGATTGCTTTGACGTGGGCAACTAAATGCTGCTACATCAAGAGTGGAAAGTGGGAAAAATCTGGTTTTGTTTTTGCTATAGCAGACAAAAACTGCAAATATTTTCTACCAAGAAGCTCTGTTTGAATCACTTTAATTCTTTTATTAATACAAGCTTATTTTTCCTTAATTGTTGAAAAATACAATAATTTAACAAAGCATATACATTTTCATTTTATTTTCCAAAAAACCCGCAAAACCCTTAATTGAGTTAAGGAACCAAGCAACACCGGGTAAATCTACTAGTAGAATATCAAATTTTTAATAATGCTTCACTAAAATCCAATGAAAATCATTCTTGATGTAAATAGTTTATTTGGCTTGGAAGATGACTGACCTGGACAGAAATATGTATAATTGATTTTTCCTACTAGCTACACCTAAATCAATGGTTTTCATTATTTTGTTTTACTACCTGAACTTCAGTTTTGAATTCTGGTATCTAGTTAGACTGGCTGGGCTTTGCAAGCCTGTTTTAGTAGTTAGGGGATATTAATACTGTAGGATTTTGTGCGCATGCACACGTGTGTGTAACAACTAAAAATTCTAAAAGCGCAATGCTACTCTCTCACTAGCTGCCATTTCAATTGCGATACCTGGACTCAAATTTCTTCAGGGATAAAAATACTCCTCATGATTTACTTACAATGTACATATCTTGGGAGGGCTTTCTTGACACATATAATAAACCTCTGCAATAAACAGCAATATCAGTCTCAAAGCATCTTTCATAAGTTTAAGCTTGCACTACTCCAGCCAGATCTACTTTGGTGTTCAAATAGAGAACTTACTTCTTCAGGTGTCTTTTCCAACCCCTATCAAGTATCTCTTTTCAAGGAGGGATAGAGAAGAGAGGAAGAAGAGAGAACTAAAGTGACTAATAGATTTTTGGCTAACAAAAATCTGTGTTCTAATTTTGTAACTAGAGATGTTTTATTACAATATTAAGTGCAGTTAATAATATTGTATATTTAACTGCTTTTAAGAACAAATATTGTATTCTTGACAAATATTCAAAATGAGGTAATTGGTTATGCTGCTATACATTTTTGTGGTTTTTTTCTTAAGGACACTGCAATATATTGCTGTATGCACAGGCAACTAAGATGAAGTACTGTAAATACATGAGTGTAATTTATGTTACTTCTTTACCTATGTAGACAGATTAAGATCCTGAAATTTTGCTTTACATGACAAGGAAGAAGTATTTAGTATGGTGGTGGATGGGAGTTCCTTAAGACAAGTGGACGATTCTCTGGCAACAAAGGTATAGCCAGAGGGACAGAATACAGTGTTTTTCAGAGCACTTACATCTATATAGAGTGTTTTTCAGAGCACTTACATCTATTTTGGCCATATATATTTTTATATTGAAAGCAGAAACTTGTGCATCCATAGGATATTGCTTTCATAATGAACAAAACAGCAGCTATGAGATTTGGATAGCAGTTCATCATTTGATTCTTCATCTTATATATGTCCAGTATAATTCAACTGGTAATCTTTGATTATATTGTCATATTTATTGATTCAACCACTAATTCTGGAGAGTGTGTGCGCGTTATCCCTCAATTAAGGACCATGACTTTGAAAGGTATGTATGTAAGGGAGACTTACAAATACAGATTTTAAAAAAGCAATCTTTAAAACACTTTTGTGAACCAGCTGTTTAGAGCTAACAGGGAGCCAAGGGCTGAGGCCAGCAACAGACGGCAAGGAAAAAACTTCCAACCTGCCAGATCTTCCAAGCTCAGCTTTCAACACTGCTAGTTGAGCTTAGAATTGAAAACCTTAAACAACTGGCAAGCAGTTTCTAAATCAACACACAAACTGGGAGAATGCACTTTGAAACAACTGTTCTACTTTAGGAGAAGGAAATAAAGGGCATCTTACTGGACAGAGCCAGTATGCAACATTGTCAAAGGCTATACATTATAGGCTTGTAAAAAAATCTAGTATCATCAACTGCATATTTGCACTAGTACACGGAACACAGAACAATGACATCAACAAGGAGCAAACTCAGCCCCACCTAACTATATGCACCTCTGTGCATGTTTTTCCCATGAAGGGAACAGTAGTCTGTTTTAAATACGACACTTCTCTGTCTTTTCTGATTGTTCAAATGCCCCAGATTGATGTGGACCTTGGAAAAGCCATAAGGATTACATATCTGCCTTGTCTTACAATGGCACCATCTGGATCTGTGTTGTCAATGCCCAACTTGCCAATTACTCCAAAGTGGCAACTTATAGCAAATATTCTGTAAGAGTAAGTGCTTCTTGGATCAGTACTGAATCTAGGTCTGTTCTTATAGGAAAGCTGATAGGTCCGCAAAAAAAAAAAAAAAAAAAAAAAAAAGCGCCACACCCTCTTCCTCCCCAGCAACATACCATTCCACGGTAGTTATCACCTGTTCCCACCTTATTCTGCTTTCTAAAAATCATTGTGGAAGCCCACCTTCAGTGTAATTCAGATCTAGGTATTTTCCACAAAAAGGGAAATCATACTGTGAAACTGTGATAGCTGGAGGATCCAACTGCTTTGGCTTCACTGTACTCAAAGGCAAAGGAATGATAGTTCTTTAAGTAAGTCACTGAGCAGGGACTCAGGAAATCTAGATTTGACTCTTTAATCTGCTACATACTTCATGTGTGACCTTTAGACAAGTCACCTTATTTCACTGTCCTCCTGTAAAATGAAAATAATACTTCGTCTCAGAGCAGCGTTGTGAAAATTTGTAAAGAGATTGCATTTTTACTGTGTGGTCATAACTCAGGAGTATGTTTGAGTATCTGAAAAATGAGACCAGAATATGTATGAAAAACAGGTTATTTTCCAAGTGTGACTTTTCTCCAAGGGCCAAGTCCACCTCCAATTAAAATAAATTCAACTACCATTGATTTAGTGGGAGCTCAATTGGACCCCAGATATATGATTCCATGGGAGCAATACATCTAATTTATAACCATGGGAAGTTTTTGAGAGTTGGTTGTTAGAGGTAATGTACAATTCCTTGAGCCCTACATTTTTGCCATGTAAGATTTACTTTCAGTACAAGTTGTACCTCCCTTAACTGGGACTCCGTGGTCCAGCAACATGCATTGTCGGGCATGGACCACAGACCACAGGTGTTACTGGACCACAGAGCCCAGGAAGAGGGAGGCCTGGCAATGGGGCAAGGAGCCCCATAGGGGGCACCAGCAACTCAGCTGGGAGTCCAGGGTCAAGGGGTGAGGGAAAGGTAGCATGGGATGGTTCTGGCTCCAGCGGAGCTTCCTGGTCCCAGCGGCCAGGGAGCTCCAGCCCGGCAGCGGCCATGGAGCTCTGACTTCGGCCAGAGAGCTCCGACCCCAGCAGTAGCTAGGGAGCTCTGGCTCTGGCCCCAGCTGTGGATCTTCAGCCCCAGCAGCAGCCAGTAAGCTCTGGCCTCAGCCGTGGAGCCACATGGCTGCAGAGCTCCAGCTGTGGTGCTCTAACCTGGCAGCAGTGGGGCTGGTGGCATCTAGAGAGCCCTGGGGGGCTGGGACAGCAGTAGGGGCAGGCTGGAGCCCTAGCCCAGTGGCAGCATTGGCCACGAGGGGAGGGACCTTTCTTGGTCTGGCAAATCCCCTTGTTTGGGACCAGTCAGGTCTCAAGGGTGCTGGACCAATGAAGTGCAACCTGTATACGCAAAAAGATGAATATGAAAGATTATTGAGGAAACGCAGTATAATCTGAGAAGTCCATTACAGTTTCATGGTTTGCTTTTGCTTTCAAGTATTAAATGTAGTACAGTCCATTGAAATCAGAAGAAACAGTGGAAGTCTAATCATATGTTTATACTACCAATAATAACTTTGTTGTAATTATCCAACTGAACAGCTTATTCCATTATCATATTCTATATTTTGCCTTAATGTGGTTATTACAATATACTGGATTTTTCTCAGTTCAGTCTTAAGCTTTCAGACAAAGAGTCACAAAAACAAGAAACTATTTTAAACATCTCTACACAGAGCAGAGCAAACATCACCGTAGTCCCTGAAAATTCAAAATATTTAGAATGGGATTTGCATAAGAGATGAAAAGGAATTAGGTATTTGACTCCCCTTGACTTAATTCCTTATACGTCTTTGAAAATCCCAGTTAAATTCATAGTCTACCTATTTTTTTAATGCCAGGCCATATGCTCAAGCATAACTGCAGATATTTCTAAAAACTTCACACTATGGTATCCACAACAGTGGTTCACACATATGAAAAGAGTATTATGAAAAAAGTCATAAGATAAAAAAATTTACTATTTATGCAGTTTATTTCCAGTGAAACCAAATTTTACTACCGCTGTGATCACAGAACATCTTCACATTTGATGCAAATATGAGAGATCAATTACAAAATCACTTGGTGCCACGATCTTTGACAAAAACAAAAACAAATTCAGTTATATTATGTAAAATAGGTTAGAAGCATAACTTTAATAAGCTCCAACTGCACTGCAGTTGCAAGAACTTGAACACATAAAGTGCCACATTAATGATTTTTTGACAAAATTTAATGTAATACAAGCTTTAGATATCACAGTTAACAGCGAAATGTTCTACCGCAGAAAACTGATGCAAATTTTTCTAACTTTCAGTTTGAAAATGTTAGCTAGTATTTGTAAATCTAAACAGTTTAGAAAGTCTTACATTCTCTTTCTAAACTAAAATATGTACTATATATAGCATTTATATATAATATATCTTATATATAATTGTTTTCACATTGTAATTATAACCAAAGAAATTTACATTTTTAGTTTGATGGGTCAACATCTCATTTCAGAAGCTAATTTTATTGTGTTCCTGCTGCACTGTGGACTGAAGGAGGGGAATCATGATCAGAGAGAAAGGAAGTAGCAGCAGCAGCAGCTGCTGCTTCAGGGAGTACAGGTGCAAGCACATGACGGCACACAGGGCATGTTCCCGACTAGAAAAGATGAAAAGAAACAGGTTAATTGAAAAGTGTGTGAGCCTACAGATAACATTTCTGAAATGAAAAATGCCCTGTTTCTTAATATAGTAATATTTCAATTTAAAATTTGAAGCAGAGCAACAAGTTAGTTAAAATTAGGTCATCTCAAGTGAAAGCAGTATTTTATCTTGAAGCACCATCATCCTCAACCAAGGTAAAATAAAACAAAGACATGTACCTCCAGAAATGCAATAACTTGGACAAAATGACTATAGGAAAGGCATTTAATACTATATTTAAAATCTTTTCTAAACTGGTTTAGCTTCAAATACACTCAAAGAATCTCTATTTTTCAATAAAATACACAAAGTTTATTTTCATAAGTGGGCTACTACTTACGAAGAGGTGTGCCTGTTAACAAGGGACTTCCTAATTTGGCCTTGATTCACCAGAGTAGTAATGCACATAAAGTTAAGTCTCTAAGTAATCACATTCTTATTCAGCCAATCACTTAAGCAAGGCATGAGCCTGCCCAACTTCAATGCAACTACTCACATAAAATACATTGTTCAATAAGTGTGATGACATTATTCACATGTTTAAAAAGTTAAGCATGCACATAAACACTATTGAATTTGAGCCTCTATAGTTGTATCTATCTACGTATATATCTCACCACGCACACTGAGTGGCTCAGCATTCATAGTGTTTATCCTGCATTTTTATAGAGAAATTCAAACAAAGTAAGATTATAAACTGAAACAAAACCAAAACAAACCACCAGTAGTAGGAAAGATAGATCTAAACTTGGTTATTTTGTAAATATTTTCCTAAAAAGTTCTGATATTTAACATAATTGGTATTAAAAATAGGATTATTGTGATCAATTCTGGCAGTTATTTATTCTTTGACTGTAAACTTATTAGTGCAGGGCCATGTTTTTATGTTTATACAGTGCATAACATAATGGGGCCTTGATCTTCATTTGGATTCTCTTGGCACTCTGATGTAAAGCTTGTGTTTGTGCCACACCAGACTACAAAAATAATTAGTCCCCTTATGTGGAGTTGAAAGACTATGATCAGCATGCTCTATTTCAGGAAACCTCCATATTGGAATAATATTCATCTGCAAATAATTCAACTCAGAATAAAGATAAATTCATGAGTTAAAAGGAGTGTATATTTGGTTGACAGTCGTCTTTCTTCATTACTGGACTAAATAATGCTAACAGTTTACAAGTACTGCAGGATGGGATATTAGTTTGAGAAGATACTATGCTGTCTTGTCCACTTCCGTACCATTGCAGGAGTGTTTTCCCAATAGCAATTCTCAACTGCTTTTTTCCCCACATCTTGTAAACATCTCAACCGATAAAGATTTCATTCCTGCGTTGAGGGGACAACTCTACAACCAGCTAGACCTCAGACTATTTAACAGTATTACTTCTACTAAAATTGCCCTGAACCACCTTAAACTAGGGATGTTAGCTATCAGTTAATTGAATAGTCAACTAACCAAATGAACTCTTAGCCATTAGTTGACTACAGTCCCTGGAGGCAGGGCCAGCAGCCAGTGCAATCTAGCCCCACTCCCAGGGAGTGCCCTGCCACTCCACACTGTTGCCTCTCTTCGCGGCAGCAGCCCCTGTCCAAGGACAGAGGCTGCTCTGTGGCAAGCTTGGGCCCACTGCCATGAAGCAGCCTCCCCTGCCCCCATGCCACACTGCTGCCTCTAATAGAGAAAGCAGCATGGGGGGCGGGGGGCAGGTAGCACCATGAAGCTGGTGCTGGGGGGAGGGGGGGAGAGAACCAGCTTTTAAGACGGCTCCCCATAGCACAGGCTCCTGCTTCCCCAGCCTCCCTTGCTGCCTTTCATATAGAGGCAGCAAGCATGGGGGAAAAGTGAGTAGTCGACTAGATTAACCAAAAAGCCTAGGCTTATCGATTAATTGACTACTTGTTCACATCTCTACCTTAAAAAATTCCTCATTTTTAGCAATGTCCAGTGATGTTGCACTCTCCACTCTTGCAGTTTGCTATTCTTTCTTTCTGGGCAAGTTATGAGGAAAAAAATTAAAAAACTGAACAAATCCATTATTCCAACCCAGGAAGAATTTTTTATCTAGCCCATTTAAACACAGTATGGTGTTCTCAGGGTTGGTCATTGTGATGGGTAGGAGTAGTGCTGGCCAGCACCTGGTGACTATGGAGTTAAACTCAGGTAGCTAGCAAGGTTCTTGGCAGGGAGCCAGAGGAAACAATGGGGATAGAGTGCTGAAATTTGAATTGTATAAGATACCTTGCCTGTTTTCTTTGTGTGAGAAAGTTAAACTAGGAGTTGAGAGATACAGAATGATTTAAACCCAGGCAGAACTACCATACCTCCAAGGAATTCGGGGCATGGAAGTAGACTGAACCAAGAAGGGATCGTGAGTAAATAAAGGAAAAAAGTGAATCTAGTCGCGATCAGGGTATTTTTCTTTATTTTGTGGTTTGATTTGAACTGCTCTGTGTGAAACTATGCCTCCCCTCCCCATTTACCATCTAAGAATTGTTCCCAGAGATTTTCTCCGTGTTTTTAATTTGTCTTCCTTAGTTGTTCTGTAACACTTATCAATCAAGTATATCTTTTGTTTTGTAATCAAAATCATGTTAAGGTGATGATTTGATTCTTGTGTCCTGAAAGGTAACAGCATGCCTCAGACTAAGAGGTCAGCTACCAGAGACTGCAGTTTGTTTTTCTCTTCCCATGTTTTTCAAGCTCTCTCATGGTAAAGGAGCGTGGGGTACCCCGGAGGAAAACTCAAGTGTTCCCCCCTGTTTTTAGGGATAAATCACTTGATGGTGACAGCTATCACATTCACCCCCCCCAAGTCAGTGAATGTGTGATTCTGGGGAGTTTTTGTAAGCAGAGCTTGTAGAGGTAAGGGGTGTGGGGTTTTTTTTAAGGTCTCCTGCGGGCCCCCACCTTCCGCACTTGGAGTGACAGAGTGTGTGGGGGGGGGGAACAGCCCTGACAGTCATTATAAAAAAATCGGGCACCATCCCTGATGCACTGCAACCATCATGCTCTACACACATTGCAAACAATGTCTGAATTGTTTAGTTTATTAATATATTTAGAATATATTTAGTTTTAAGCATTTATCAATTTTGCTCCTTGTATTACAACTCCTTTTTGTGTGCATACGCCTAGAGATCACTTCTCATCAACAAAATTGTTTCCTAAAAATCTTGAAATATTTCATAAAATAGTCAATTTAATAAATATCACAGTAAGTTTTCAGAAAAAGCTGCATGTTGTTCTAACCAGAAGGGCACAGATTCTCCACTAGTCATGCAAGCAAGCAACAAGCAAACAAAGAACTCACCTTCTGCAACCAAAGTGTTACACAGGGTTTGTGAAAGAAATGGTGACATGGTAGCTCAGTTATTATTTCATCTTTCACATACTCACTGCAACAGATAGCACAACACTGCTCCTGACCAACAGCTTGAGGGGGGGAAAAAAAAGATATCAAATTTAAAATGTAAATGTAATTAAAAATAATGTGAAATATGTTAATTAGAAGATTTCAGAGGCTAATTATAGAATGATACAGTTTACCAAAGTAAGCAAATCATTTTATAAAATGCCCTTAAGTTCTACTCAGAGTAAACAGATTTCTAAATTTACTACTCCATATTGTGGTACATGCCACCATGTCGTTTTCCTTTAAAAACTGTATGTACATTACCATACAAGAAGCTTAAGATTAAGTATTACATTTTGCAGAAATAAAAATTTTTAGTGAGCCAGTTTTTTCATACCATTGTGATTTTCTGTAATAATAATCTGTGGCAGACAATCTATGCTTTCTTTACTGGCTGGTGGATGAGCTTGCTCAACATCAACTGCAAGAGATTCCAGATGAGCCAAAGCTGTCTAAAAAAGGAGGTTTGGAAAAAAAAAAAAAAGAGGTTATGTTTCCTTACTCATAATAGAGATACTTCACATTTAAAAAACCAAACACACACAAAACTTTATAGCTAATAATGTGTTACTTTATTAAGCAAAAGGATGATGCAAGTTAAGATGAGCAATATTACTGTTGGATTTTTACAGGTCAGCTGGAACAAAAAGTTAATGAATTAGTTATTTCTGGAACCTGGTTTCAAATATTAGTTAGCTAATGAACAAAGAATTATGATATCAACCTATTCCCTTATGAATATTTACCCAAATTATAAAGTGGCTGAACAAAATGGCAAAGAAAATAACTTTTCAAGAATGATTTAGAGGATGCTGAAGGCCAGAACTGACTGTTTCCTTAGTAACACACTTCTGTTTTCACCTGTTTTGAAAGTAGTGCCAACGGCATGATAACAGATTTCCTGGTTTCAACTACAGCACAGTCCCAAACTGCACAGTAGAAACTAAGGCTAATAATGGGCTTGCCTATGTATCAGCCACAATACAAGTTTTCAGGAGGAAAGCAGAATAGAATACATCTAGACCAGGGCTTCTCAACACACGGCCTGTGGGCCACATGAGGCCCGCGGCCTGTTTGTTTGTGGCCTGCAGCGCGGTTTGGGTTTACATGGGGCTCAACACGCGGCTAGTGGGTGGGACCTAAAACAAAAAAGTAGTCAATCTGTTGATATGAGTGTTAGTAGTTAAATTCCTGGACTGTCATTGCTCATTGAAAGTGCTGTCATATGGGTGGAAATCAGGTAAATATTGCATTTTATTAATATCAGCAGAACTGACTTAAATGGGGCCTGTGTGTTGTGTAGTCTTGCCTTAATTTTTGTATTCATGCCCATCAGTGTGAAAGAAGATATCTGCATATACATGTGACCACACTTAAGTTGCAGCCCTCAGCATGTGCTGTGAGTATCATTATGGCCCCTGGGGCTTCCAAAGTTGAGTAGCCCTGATCTAGACTCTTATGGAGATGAATGGCATTTCAGAAAGACTCAAGTAACGCAAGAAGTTTTGCAACTTTTTGGCTATGCGCTCACTTACTAGTTACCATTTGCCTCAAAAACCTATTTTGGCAGCTGTGGATCACATAGATATATCAAAGCTCCCTTATTACATTCCTTGTGGGGCAAAGTGGTATGCAGGAGCTCACACACCACACATACTCCTTTTTCCAGGGAGCCTGTGTGGCACAAGGCTGCCAGAGCAGGTGTGTGAATCTGTCCACAAATATTTTATTCAACTGGTACCACATGGCTTTTAATGCCTAGTATTGTCAATTATTATAATACTCTTTCTTTAAAAAGAGATTCTTATTGGGAAACAAATATCAACATATATTAACACAAACATTTCTGTACACTTTCCATATGATAAACATTCAAACACAAAGAAACAAAACGAGCTAAGCCCTATTACGCTATATCTCCTTGATTCTTCCACCCAGACATATACATCAGCACTAAAAAGCCATCCAGATTATGACAAAATATGTAAGCACTAACTACTCATAAAAGTATGTTTTACTTTTAACAGCAGCACACCAATGTACTAAAATGGCATTTGGACAGTTTCAAAGTTAAGGTTGTCAGATGTTGGAATATGCATATCTAGTATGACGTCAAACAAACAAAAAGACTGCCATATGTCTGAAAACATAGACCACAAAAAAGTAAGGATAATAATAAACAAATGCTAAATAAGGTCATATGTCTGGCCAGGAGGGAAGGCAGAGGAGGGGTCTCGGGGCAGAATGTCTGGCCAGGAGGGAGGGTGCAGGACGGACTTGGGGCAGGGTGTCAGAGCAAGCTGGGAATGCGGGGTCTTGGCAGGGGGAGGGGAATGAGGAGGGTTTGGGTGCGGGCGTCTGGGCATGAGGGGGGATGCTTACTTGGCTTGGCACCCTGCTGCAGCAGGGAAAGCCTCCAGGGAGCGCGCGTGCGCATGTGTGTGAGAGTCTCAGTTCCCCGCCCTCCCCCCATGCAGTGGGAACCCAGCGCAGCTGCAGCACCAGGCCAGGCTTCCCACTGGGAGGGCGGGCGCAAGGGAGAGTAGAAACCCCAACCGTCCCCGCCAGATTAAACTCTGCCACTTCCCCAGCAGGCTGGAGAGGGTCGCAGGGGTAAGAGAGCAGCAGAGCCCAAGCGAGCCCCAACTGTGTGTGTGGGGGGGGAGGGGCAGCAGAGCCCGAGCGCACCCCAGGTGGGGGGGCGGCAGAGCCTGAGTCAGGTTCCCTGCAGGCGGCAGTTTTAAAACGCCGAGATCCGGGAGCGGCTCCTCAGCTCCAGTCACCCCTCCCCGTCCCAGCAGCAGCGGCCACTGTAAAAGCTGCCGCCTGTACACATGGAGGAGGCGGCGGCAGCGACGCAGCACGGGAGGCCCCGTGGGACAGGGGCTGTCCTGTGGGGGGTGGGGGGGTGGAGAGGCAAGCCACAGTGAGAGCTGTCTAGGGGCTCTGCAGGGGCCTGGGGAGCAGAATTTTTTCTGTTCTCTCTGCGACACACCTCTGACTGCCTCGTGGCACACTGGTGTGCTGTGGAACACACTTTAAGAAACGCTGGGCTAGTGTTTAAAATAAGAAGTCTCAGACGAGGCATCAATTCAATACATTTCAAAATCCATCAAAACCAGAAGAACTGGTTTAGATTTGCATAAAAATTTAGGTCCAATGGCAAATTCTTCAAATTCCAAGACACATCAGCAAATTGAAGCAAAACAACAACTATTATTCCATAAGGTGCACCCTAAGAACCACCATAGTACAACAACAACAAAAACCCCGCAACCAGCCTCCCCTACAACTCGTGAACCAAACGTGACAAATTTCAGTTGTAGGATGGAACACCATTTATGTATGTATTCTAACGTACACAAAATTTATCAGGTTTAAATATTAGTACTAGAGATTTAGAGACATTTTTCCTGAAATCTACAGGAGTATAATTACTAATTAATGTGAAATACTAAAGGGGAAAGCACTGAAAACACGAAAGCACTAGCATGTTGGATTATATTTGGATTTATTTTGAGTGTCTATCTCAATCTTTACATAGGGAGAGTTTACAGAACCTATTTCAATGTTTTTAAAGGTTAGAATTGGTTCAATCTATGTTCCTCTAAATGATAATATCTTTGACTGCTAATCAGAAAAAAAAAAAGTTGAAATCTTTAAATGCAGTATTCATAACAATTTTAAGATGGAAAATAACAAAAAGAAAAAAGTGGACAAAACATTTGGAAAACCATGAAAATAAAAATTTGAAGTATGGCAGGGGAGAAGGAAGGAGGGATGGATTACAATTCATTTGATGCTTCCCTGCAAGCCCCAATGAAGTAGTCCCAAGAAATTTAGTAGCAGATGTTATTAAAAACAGTTAATAAGAGCACCTGGGAATCAACCTCAGGCATCTACTTCCCCTGACTTGCACATTTCCTAATTATTGCTTATTTCAAAGCTTTTTTTTACACCTCTTGTCCACAGGCTTCCAGCCAGGTTTCTGCACTCGTCCTCCTACCCAGGTCTGCAACCCATCTTTTACTCTGAAACAAGTGGAAACCAGAATTTGTTCTATATCTTAATTAGAGAACAGGTATAAAATTACCACAAATTGTTTATAAGATTATTAAGTTGTCTAGACACAGAAGCAGAGCTTTTTTGACATTAAATACAATTCTGGAACCTATTAACAAACAATTAACTAATCTACCAATTTGAGGGGAAAAAATTAATAGAATTGTGCTTAACTGTGGCAGTTCAGTCTCCCCCTTTTCCAGAGTGAGATAAACTTGGATTTTCGCAGCACTACAAGTTTATGACCCTTTCAGGTGCTACTTAGCTACAGCAAATTGGTTTTGCTAGGTAGAGAGATTTTCTGAATAACTTCTGAGCTTTAGAAGATTTAGATAAAAGTTATGTTGTCACAAGGGAAAGATCTCTAGCTAATGAAACGTGAGAAATTTTGGGAAGCTTGAGGAAGGAGGTTTAAATAAATCAGTAACA
This sequence comes from Pelochelys cantorii, assembly GCA_032595735.1. Classification (NCBI taxonomy): domain Eukaryota; kingdom Metazoa; phylum Chordata; order Testudines; family Trionychidae; genus Pelochelys; species Pelochelys cantorii. Next base: position 68,740,050 of record CM064330.1, read on the forward strand.
CTGAAAGAATCCATTACACCATCATAAGACAGATAGGATTTCATTGATAATATATTCAAAATCAACCCTATCAGTTCCTCAATTATCAAAAAATGGTACATAATATTTCAGGTCAGTAGTTAGACTCTGAGAACACCTTAAACCCACATGCAAAATGCTGCCATACTGTGAACCTCCTGGACACATCATTGCATTCTGACAGGAAGCAGCCAGACTGCCTTTTAAAGCTAAAGAACAAAATGATATTTGCTATCCCGTATTTAAAGTATTTCCCAAGTTCCCTATCTGTAGATACTCAAATTACTGATATCTGTAAATGGTGATATGTCATTTCTATGAACATGTGTGTTATCTGAATTTGGAAAGAGTCAGGTTAGTGAAGGGGAGTACAGGAATCTTAACAGTTTGTACCCCAGATCAAGCTAACCTAACTGGTCATTTTTTCAAAAAAATGTATTTCCAGGGCTGGAATGTTTGTGGGCATTATGACAGTGATACTAAATAGGAAAGAGAACCTTTGTACCATTGTCAGTATTTTGAGAAATAGAAGTCATTCTCTGTTCCAAGTTGGTTTTTAAATTTTTTTTATACTTTTCAATTTTCCAGTTGCACGATGAACCATTTAAAGGCTCTATCTACAATAACCTAAAAGCATGATAAGGAATCATTTAAACTTGGTTAGAAAACAGCATCAGAAACACTAATTTCTAGCACTGTGTGCTTGGCCAACGTTGGATGGGGCCACACCTGTTCCACAATGTCCTATCCTAGGTACCTTGCCTTAGTTCAGGTAACACTAGCCAGCCAAATCACATTAGATGTATTTTCTAGAACTATTTGTAACAGAATTTAAAATATATTTCCTGTTTCTAAATAAGGCTATGCTCAAACAGGGAGACCTTAGCAGATCAAAATCCAAATGATACCTGAACATACACCATCCTCTTTGGGTGTGTCTACACAGCACCCTTATCTTGAAATAAACTACGCAAATTGAGTAGTTTATTTTGAGGTAGTTTCAGAATAAAGTGCTATTCCAAAATGTTCCTTAACACTCATGCAATGAGGTTTACAGGGAACATCAGAATAGTGAAACCATTATATTTCGATATAACAGGCTTACTCTTAAGATGCGGAATAGCTATTTTGGGATACCGGAGATATCAGAAATAGCTCCACAGTGTAGATGTAGCCTTTGTGGCACAGGTTTTAGTTAGTTTCTTTTTCAAGTTCCAGTAGGTACAAACAAAATATTCCCAAATTAAAAAAAAAAAGCCACGTTGGATAATTCTTGCTGTTTTCTAGCCAGTGTTTGTAACTGGGAGCAGATGCCATCCATCTGGAGTACATATTTTGAGATCTTCTCAAAATTCCTGTTGAGTCTGGTACAATCAAATAATTTAGATGTATGGGTTTGTTTGTTTGATGTTTGTTTTTGCTATTTTGCTATCCTCAACAATTTCAACTATTTCTGAAAAACATGTGAACTGCCTGGAAAATATTCTGTACTTCTGAATGTTGTAAATCTGCAGAAATACATAGGATGCTCTATTGATCAGAAATCTTCCTAGTATAGCTATAGAGCATAGGGTCTGGAACGTAACATATCTAACAATGGTTAGATCACAGATTAAACATTTCCCTCCTTCAGTAAACCAATGTGGTAAGTCTGTTCTTTTGGAAAGCGAAGTGACTCACCTTGGTGTCGTTCTTCGAGATGTATGTCCCCATGGGTGCTCCACTGTAGGTGCTGGGCTTGCCCTGGCGCCGCAGGACGGAGATGTTCAAAGCTGTACCCGACCGGACTGCGCATGTGTGGCAGGGCGTCTCGCGGTGTTCGCAGTCTCCCGTGCTGCGCGATCTGCTCCCAATCAGTTCCTCTGACCTACCTCAGGATCTGCAATAAAGAGAAACAGACTCCGAAGCGGGGAAGTGGGTGGGTAGTGGAGCACCCACAGGGACACACATCTCAAAGAACAACAGTTACCGCACCGAGGTGAGTAACTTCGCTTTCTTCTTCGAGTGATGTCCCCGTGGGTGCTCCACTATACGTGACTGAGTAGCAGTACCCACCCATGGAAAGGGAGGTGGGGATCGGAGGCTACTATTTATTAATGGAAGAAAGGACAGCAGATGCCACGGAAGTATCCGGAAGCCACCAGCGCTGAATGGCATAGTGTTTGACAAACATGCCATGAGAGGCCCAAGTGGCTACCCTACAAATATCAGAAAGAGGGACACCCTTTAAGAAAGTGGTGGAGGTAGCTACTGCCCTTGTAGAGTAGGCTCTAGGGCGCTGTGGGAGTGGCACATTTAATGCGGCATAGCATTAGGTGATGCAGGGAACAATAATGTTGGAAATACGCTGTTAAGACAAGGGCTCCCCTTTAGAGCATTTAGCAAGGGAGATTATTAATCTATCCATTTTCCTAAGGGTCTTTGTGCATTCTAGGTAAAAGACTAGGGCCCTACAGACGTCAAGTGTGTGGAAGAGTGTCTCACGTGGCGATGCATGAGGTTTCAGGAAGAAAGTGGGTAGCACCACTGGTTCATTAAGGTGGAATTCTGAGGACACCTTAGGGATGAACGCCAGGTGATATCTGAGGATCACACTGTCTCTGTTGAAGATGGTATATGGAGGTACTGCCATAAGAGCTGAAATCTTACTCGCTCGTCGCGCAGAGGTGATGGCTATGAGGAAGACCAACTTCAATGTGAGAGTCTAAAGAGGAATCGTAGCTAGAGGCTTAAAGGGTGGTGCTGTAAGAGCCCAAAGGACCAAATCTAGATTCCACAAAGGAGGGGGAGGCCCTGTGGGTGGATCTATGTTCATTAGGCCTTTCAGGAATCTCTTAGTGAGAGGGTGGGCAAACACCGACAAGCCATCAATCGGGTGCCGAAAGACTGTGAGTGCCGCGAGATGAACTCTAAGATATGCTAAGGCCAGTCCACTCTGTTTCAGATGCATTATATAGTCCAGGATAACATGGATGGGAGCTGTCTGAGGATCCACACGTCACTGAGAGCACCAAGAAGTAAATCGTGTCCACTCTGCAAGGTAAGTAGATCGTGTGTTGTGCTTTCTGCATGTGAATGAGAACATTCTTTACTTGGTCAGAGCAAAGGGTTTCAGAAGCGTTTAGCCAACTAGGTACAATACTGCAAGGTGCAGGGAGTGTAACTGCGTGTGCAGAAGACAGCCTTGCTCCCGAGTGAGGAGGTTCAGAATTAACGGGACATAGTACGGAGGGTTTTGCGCTAGTCATAGGAGGAGTGGATACCAATGTTGGTGTGCCCACGTGGGTGCTATTAATATCACGGTAGCTTTGTCTATTTTGATCTTTTGGAGGACTTTGGAGATGAAGCGTAGGTGGAAAAGCGTACATGAGGGGACCCCCCCCCCCCAGAGAACTGGGACCGAGACCGGCTCTGGAGCAGTAGTGGCGACACTTTTTGTTGGTATTGGTGACGAATAAGTCTACTTGAGGAGTGCCCCATCGCCGAAATATGGAATGAAGGACTCCTTGGTGAATCTCCCATTCGTGGTCTGTTGCGAAATTCCTGCTGAGGGAATCCACTATTGTGTTGGTGATGCCAGGTAAGTAGGATGTCCACAAGGGCTATGCCGTTGGCAATGCACCAATTCCATAATCAGGTTGACTCTGCACAGAGCGAGTGGGATAGCACACCGCCTTGACGATTTATGTAGTACATGGCTGCTATGTTGTCTGTGAAGACAGCGACCATAGAATTGCGGAGGTGTGCGTGAAAATGTCTGCAGGCGTTGGCGACCGCTCTGAGCTCTAGGAGATTTATGTGCAGCAGAGACTCCTGTGGAGACCAGCGGCCTTGAATGAAAAGATTGCCCATATGGGCCCCCCAGCCGATAAGAGACACATCTGTAGTTATGTGGTAACGAGGTGGGGGCTGACAAAACGGGGTACCAGAGAGCAAGCTGTCATCCCTGGTCCACCAGTGGAGAGAAGCTTTGACTGTATCGGGAATAGTCACTGTTCTGTGCACATTGTGCCTTGTCGGATTGTAGACCTTTAGAAGCCAATGCTGTAGTGGCCGAAGGTGTAATCTGGCATGGGGTATGTCGTAGAGGCCATATGGCCCATCAGCTTGAGCACTGTTTTAACCTGAACAGATCGTTTGTAGAGGAGCTCATCCAGAAGCGTTTGTATTGCTTGAAATCTGTCGGTAGGCAGGTAAGCTCTTGCTGAAATGGAGTCCAGACGAGCCCCTATGAATTCTATATTTTGGGTTGGTTGAAGAATGGATTTGTCATTGTTGATAAGGAAGCCTAAGAGAAGGAAGATTTCGATTGTAACTCGCAGAATTTCTGATGTTTCCGTTGAGGAGCCTGCTTTCAGAAGGCAATTGTCTAGGTAAGGGTATATTATCACCCCCTTGCGTCGAAGATGCGCAGCAACCACTGCTAATGTCTTTGTGAAGACCCTGGGCGCTGATGCAAGGCCGAAGGGCAAGACTTGGTACTGAAAGTGATCTGTTCCAACTGTGAATTGTAGAAATTTCCTGTGGGCGGTATGAATTGTTACGTGAAAATAAGCGTCCTTGAGGTCGAGAGCAGCAAACCAATCGCCCCACTCCAGAGTGGGGAGTATGGAGGCCCAGGTCACCATCTTGAAGTGTTGCTTGCGGAGGTATTTGTTTAGTTGTTGGAGGTCCAATATAGGTCTCCATCCACCGGTTTTCTTTTGAACCAGAAAGTAGAGGGAGTAGAACCCTCTCCCTTGGACTTAAGGTGGAACCTTTTCTATGGCACCGATATGAAGTAGGTGAGTAATCTCGGTGCGTAATAAGTCCTCGTGAGAAGGGTCCCTGAAAAGGGACGGGCATGGTGGGTTTGTGGGAGGTAGAGATAGGAATGGGATGGCATATCCTGACCGGATTATTTCCAGAACCCATCCGTCGGTGGTAATGTTGAGCCATTGATGGTAGAAAGGCCTCAGCCGATGGTGAAACATATGGAGGTTTGGTGGGGTTGTCTGCCTGCTCTCGACCAACACATCAAACGTATTGCTTGTTACTCAATTGAGTTTGCGCACAGTTGGCTGGATTCCTGCATCTCAGAGCTCTCTGATGTCGGGGGTGACGCGGTTGATCAAATTGTCGTGGCTGATGCTGCCACTGCTGTCTGGTGTGAAAGTAATCATAACGTCTTTGAAATGGAGTATAACATCTTCTTCTGAATGGTGGGGTGTACATTCCTAGTGATCTAAGTGTTGTTCTAGAGTCCTTACTGGAATGTAGCACAGAATCTGTCTGCTCACCGAATAATTTGTCTTTATCAAAGGGTAAGTCCTCTACTTTTGTTTGTAATTCTCTAGAAACTCCAGCTGACTTCTCATAACCACAGCAGTAGCGGTGGTCCGAGCTGTGGTGTCGGCAACATCCATCGCCATTTGTAGACTTGCTCACGTAGATGCATAACCCTCCTGGAGGATGGATTTAAGACGTGGCCTTTTGGACTCTGGCAACGCTTCCATTAATGGAGTCAATTTAGTATAATTGTCAAAATTATGGTTGGATAGGTGAGCAAGGTAATTTGCTATCCTTAGGAGTAGAGTTGAAGAAGTGTAGACCTTTCTACCAAATATATCAAGTCTTTTCACCTCCTTGTCTGATGCATTAGTTTTATATTGAGGTGCCTTTGCCCTTTGATGGGCTGCATCAACCACAAGGGAGTTGGGTTGTGGGTGAGAAAACAAGAACTCAGAGCCCCTGGGGGGGACAAAGTACTTCTTATTGGCATGCTTGTTAGTTGGAAGGGCCGAAGCAGGTGTCTGCCACAATTCATTGGCCACCTCTAATATCGCCTCATCCAGAGGTATAGGCAGTTTGGCGCTCTGGGTTGTTTGTAAATTTTTTAACAGGCAATGCTGTTTTTCTTTAATTTCTTATAATTGTATTTGTTGTGACACCGCAACTCTTTTAAAAAGGTCTTGAAATTGCCTCACATCACCTGGTGGAGAAACATCACCAAGTATAACAGCCTCATCCGGTGAGGAAGACTGATCTGTTGGGGATACCACCGGTGGCTGTGCATCCGCCGTATTCAATTGCATCTCACCCTGATCAGAAGGGGGAGGATGGGCGGGAGGTGGATCTTGTTCTGAGAATGCAGGAGCCAAGAATGGAGAGTGCCTGGAGGATGAATATCCCGTCGTGGATCTCGGTGGGGATGTGGGCGAATAGCAGGAACGATGGTAACCAGGTGAGTAGTCCCTGCAATGTCGATAATAGTCATAGCGATCCCGATGATGGTATGAGGACCGTGACAGAGAGCACCTATAGGGGTGGTAGCTGGGATAATCATGTCTGGAATAGGAGCTCCGAGAATGAAGTGACGGAGACGGAGAATAAGATTGTTTGGGAAGAGGTGATGGAGACACAGAGAAACAACGAGAGTCTCTTCTGGGAGCCCCTTGGAGGCGTTAGGCTACCATCACCGTTTCTATCTGATGCTGCATATCTCCAGGAAAGCCATGGAGATCTCCTGCTAGATGGTGATGGTGGAGAGAGAGATGGAGCCGGTGAGAATGCTAAAGGTGGCGATGGACTACGGAGGTGATGAGTCTTTGTCCGCGCTTTAGCCGGTGCCGATGTCTCCGGTGCCGAGTGTGCCAAAGCCGGTGCTGTGTGTTCCGGCACTGGGGGCGGCGGCGTGTGGTAATGAGGCCGAGACAGTGCATCTCATCTCTGTTCTGCATCATGGCCGTGTGCTGACGGTGCCGGTCAGTGCTGCGAAGGAGCTAGCGGCTCATGGTTCCATGCTGTAGATGGTGCCGTGTGGTCTCGTGCTGCGCCCGGTTCAGTGAGCTCCCGTGCCGGCGTCCGGTTTGTTTGCTCCCGTGCCCGAGTCAGTGATGAGTCCAGCTCCGGTACTGGAGGGGCTCTGGTCGGTGCCAACTGTGCTTGCGGTTCCATCACCGCGGACGGTGCTGATGGCTGCGGTGACAAAACTGTCGGTGCCACCGTTGTGGAAGCAGCAGCTAAGTGGCCCGATGTTCCAGCCAATTCTGCCCTTTTGGGAACTTTAGAGGAAGGTCAAGCACTGGTGGAGGAAGCGGCTGACTTCACTCCTGAGCTAGGCTTGCCCTGAGATGTCAAGGGCAGCGATCTGGCTGGGGATGGGTTGGACTTCTTTGGGGGTGCCCGAGTTGGGGAGGAGGCACTCCTCTTTTGCGGCTGTTGACTTGTGCTCAGCGGCGAGGATGATCCCTGGGGCTTTGTCAAATAAAATCATCCTCAGCCGCATTTCACGGTCGTGGTGAGCCCTGGCCGTTAGCTTAGAGCAATGCACGCATTTCTGCGGCACATGGCTCTCTCCCAGGCAGCGGATACACGCCTCATGGCAGTCCAAGGCCAGCATGGCGTTGCGGCATAGGGAGCATTTTTTGAAACCCGGGGACCCAGGCATTTTAGCCGAGAATGAAAAACTTCTTTTCTTTGTGTCTTTTTTTTTAAGTATATACAACAACGGGTAACTGGGTAGGGGAGAACGGAAACTTAGCCGTAGAAGAGATTGAACAAGCTATTATGAAGAGAATTTTTTTTTTTTTTTAGGAGAAGAAAACGGTAACGGGAACAGGTGTTAACTAAAGGGAAGTTGAAGAATTTAACAGTTTTGTCTCACAAACGGTGGATAACAAGAGGAGAAGGTCTGCTCTCCCTGCAGCCTGAGGTGGCTGAAGAGGAACTGGTTGGGACCGGATCACGCAGCGCGGGAGACTGCAAACACCGTGAAACGTCCTGCCGCGCATGCGCGGTCCAGTTGGGTACAGCTTTGAACCTCTCAGTCCTGCGGTGCCGGGGCAAGCCCAGCACCTACAGGGACATCACTCGAAGAAGAAAAGATGGTAGCAAACTACAATCCTGGATATATGCCCGGTGTTCAATCCAATAAAAGAAGCAAATACAGCTGAAAAATCAGAAATTGGCAATATCAATTTTTTTCAGATTGCATCCTGGATTTAAGTTTGGAGAGGCAGAGGTACTAACATTAGCCATATTAAAAGGAAGCAGCTCTTAGAAGGACAGAGATGGGCAGAAGTGCACTGAGTCAAGTTACAGAATTTAAGGAAAAGATCTTTAAAAATATGACACCTATGGTTTCCTCATGATTACTGAAAATACAAATCTTAACTGGATATGTCAATACAATATTATAAGTAATCTGCATGGACAGCTATTCTTTACACCATAAAATATTTAATGCAAAGGCGTAAGTGTATACTAGGACTCAAAATCACTAAATTTTATTAGGCTTAGTTATTAATCAGAATGCAGAAATTGTTGTGTTTTGTTTTTTTCCTTATGCCACTTTATAGTCATTTTTATAATAAATCGGGTTCTCTGTACTGATGTTAATTATGTGTGAAAGTTTGCTTCCTTTGATAGTGAAAGCCATCTCTGTTCCAGCTTGGCAAGCAAATATTGCACATGTACTGTTGATTCTTGGCATTAATAAAATTAGGACAAGATTATGAAATGAGTGAAAACAGGCAAAGAATGTGATTATGGAATTATTGAAAACAAAGAATCATAAATATGGCAACACCTAGAAGTATGCTGGTAACAATAAAGAGAACACTGACTAGAGAAAGTGCAATAGATAAAATGGCAAGTTTCAAACCTATCAGCTCTCCAATAAGCTATTTAATAGCTTATAAGCTATTTTTTCCTCCTTCAGGAGCTGTATTTACATTAGTTCTAGACTTGCTTGTAGATGCAGAACCATCCTGATGTCCCTGATAACATAAAACTAGAAAAAGGTGTTGATATTTTAGCGAGGGTAGTCTGAACCCTGACTTTTGTAGAGGCTCAGTGAATATGATACAGGTTGGACTTCCCTGGTCTGGCACCTTTGAGACCTGACAGGTCTGGAACAAGGTAGTTTGCTGGACCTGTCAGGGGGTGGGAGAGTGGAGAACAGTCTTCCCGTTAGGGTCCTCTCCCCAACCACCTAGCACTGCTGCCCCCAGCCCCCCGGCTACGACACCGGCCCTTGCCGGCTCTCACAGCAGCCCCATGGGCTGTGGACTCTGTGTCTCCATGAATTCCGTCAACCAGGACGGCCCTGTTAGCTCCACAGCCCCGCTGGCTTCCCTGCCCAGCCAGCTGTGGGTTCTGGTGTCTCACAGGCTCAGCAGCCCTGCTGGCCCTGCTGACTGTGCTCCACTCCCAGCTGCCAGCAACTTCTGCCACTGTATTCCAGAAACAATGCTGGACCAGAGAGTCCTGGAGCACAAAGGTTTAACCTGTATTGTATCTACACATACATTATGTCAAAATTGGCAACATAATACAGGATTGCTAACTTAGTGTACCCAGAAGCATAGAGCCCATATCTTTAAAGAGGTACTTGAATTTATACATGAGAAAAATAAAATCTCACAATGGGGTATTTGAGGAAACAGAGAAGTAATGTACGTGCCCTAAAAGTGTCAACCAGTTATTAAAGACCTCTACACTGCTGAGACACCCTATTGGGCATTTATGTAATGCTGACAAAAATCAATTGTACCAGGCTCTTTTGTTTGCCATAAGGTTTCAGACAACTGAGACCTAATTTTAAACCTAATTTTAAACACTGATACAGTCTAAGGGAATTTGTCTTTCCCTCCTGTCAGATATCCAAATTGACTAGATAGGACTTGTGTCGCTCTCAAAGACTAAATAAGAACTTGTTTACAGTCATCCATGATTTACTAAATGGACAGAATGCTGAACAGCTCCCAAGGATACTACCGTAATTATAGCAGCTTTCTTAGTCAACCATACATTCAGCCCCATAAGGATTACCTTTAGAGGTATTTACCAGGGGCTCATACTTTTCCCCTCCTGACAGAAGAGCTTAAATCTGTTGCATACCAGTACTACAGACAATTTTTTGTAGACTCAACATCCCCAGACTTCTGGGTCAGGTATCAAGATCAACTGGCAAATGAATACAATTACAGATACAACAAGATCATCTGGCAAATATAATCAACATGAAGGATTTGCCCTCTACGTGCAGGCTCCCCCTATTTTTGAGCAGAGTAGCAACTCAAGTTACCTCTGTTCCCCAGCCCCAATCCCCCAACCCTGGTAAAAAGAAAACCTCTGACTAGGCAAAGGACTGACTAAGTTAGGAGGGGGAGATGCACTTCTCTCTCACACACAAAAAAACACTCTTGGAAAGTTAAGGTAGCTATTAACTATTCTGCAGCTCCCTATAAATTAGGGGATACCCCTTAAAGAGCAATGTTTGTGCAAAGCCCTGGCAATTTGTCTCCAACTGAGATCAGGTGTCAAGGACCTGGGTGGAGCTGAGCAGTAGAGGGCCTGGAGCAGATGCACAGGTATGACTTGTTTGTATGATCCTAATTTCCAGTGGATCTCAGGATGGCATGGGAACAAAATCACTGCTGATATAAAGGGAGTTACAACCTCTGCCCCCTGATGAAATGATGTGAAGAAAAGTCATGAAGGGGTCCTGGGTTTTTCATCTCTCAGATCTTCCGCCATGCTATACCCAGGAGAGGATTGAAGAGCTCCATGATCAATAAATTAAGGAGTGAGCTCTAAAGATTTAAAACATTCTCCTTGGTATTATGACTCCATGCGGATTACAAATCAACAGGTCTCTTGAGTTCAACCCTTTGAACTAATGGATCGATACTCAAATGATATTGCTCCTGCTCTACAGGATCACATACCGTGTACTCACTACAGCAATTATTTTACAACAGTACATTGCACATCTAAAAACACCACTTAAGCACTTATTTTGTATAATATAAAGTTGAGGTACCTAGGACCACAGGAATTGCTATACTGAGTGAGACTCAGTCTATGTAACTCAGTATCCTGTTTGACAGTGACCAGCATCAGCTGCCCCCCTCCCCTGAAAAGCAAAGAAGCCCACAGCAGGCAAGTGTGGGATAGTCTCACATTAGGGCTCATCCTGACCTCTAACATTTAACCTTTAATCAAGCTCCATCCCATCCAATTTTTTATGATAATGCATTATACATATAATTGTCTACTAGAGCAAGGTAATTAAGACTGTGGATTACATTTGACTCAGGGGCTTCCTATGACCCTTAACCTAGCCCTTCCCTCTCTAGCATTAAGGGTCAAAGCCTACTGAACCACTTTTATCATAGGCCAGAAAGGGAGTTGGTGGGAAAATTCCCAGTTTGTTGCCCCTTGAGGGTTAATCGGAGCAGTTCAACTTTCTATCCCACCAGGGGTCTGTCTTCCCTCTCAGGGGCATGTTCCTATAGTTAACTGGGGACTGGGGGAAACCCAGGCCCACTCTGTACTGTAGGTTCTATCCCAGGGACCCTAATGGCAGCAGGTGTTGGCAGTGTTTTCTCTTCACAGAATCTCAAAAACATAGCACTGGAAGGGACCTCAAGAGATCATCAAGTCCAGTCCCCTGCCCTCACAGCTGGACCAAGCACTATCTAGATCATCACTATCAGGTGTCTGTCTAACCTGCTCTTAAATATCTCCAGTGATGGAGATTCCACAAGATCCCTAGGCAATTTATTCCAGTGTTTTACTACCCTGACAGTTAGGAAGTTTTTCCTAATGTCCAACCTAAACCTCCCTTGCTGTAATTTAAGCCCATTGCTTCTTATCCTATCCTCAGGGGCTGAGGAGAACAATTTTTCTCCCTCCTCCTTGTAACACCCTTTTACTTGAAAATTGCTATCATGTCCTCACTCAGTCTTCTCTTTTCTAAACTAAACAAGCCCAGTTCTTTCAGTCTTCCCTCATAGCTCATGTTTTCTAAACCTTTAATCATTTTTGTTCATCTTCTCTGGACCTTTTCCAATTTCTCCACATCTTTCTTGAAATGTTGTACCAGAATTGGACACAATATTCCAACTGAGGTTTAATCAGCGCTAAGGATGTTAAATTGCAATTAACTGACTAGTCGAGTAATCGATGGAATTTCCATCGACTACTCAACTAGTTGACAGGCACTTTCGTATTCTTCCTTTGAAATGTACAAGAGCCCCCCGCTGGAATGCAGAACTCTGCATGCAGCCAGGGCTGGTGGGCATGCCTGCTTTGAAATGTACAAGAGTCTTTCAGCTGGTGCTCTTGTGCATTTCAAAGCCATGGAGCCAGGGGTCAGCGAGGGACTCAGAGTCCCCCACTGACGCAACCGCTGCATGCCGTGCAGTCAGCTGGGGAATCCCTATCTGACCCCAGGCTCCACGCGCTTTGGCATTTTAAATGGGCAGCCCTGCACAGCTGATGCCCGGTTTAGCTGTGCAGCGCTGCCGCTTTGCAGTATCCCTTCCTCCCCGCCCCCTTGCTGCGTCTATCTGATAGAGGCAGCAAAGGTGCGGGGGAGGGGGGTAATCGACTAGTCAATTAGTCGACTGACTAATCTGATAAGCATTTGCTTATCGGATAGTCAACTAGTCAACTACTCCTTAACATCCCTAATCAGCGCAGAGTAGAGCAGAAGAATGATTTCTCATGTCTTGCTCACAACACTCCTGTTAACGCATCTTCACTACTACAATTCCCTGGGCCACTTCCCCATGATTCCCTCATTCACACCTCCTTCACCCTTACCTAAGAGCTTCCTTCCCTATAGCTTGTTGATATTTGTACTTTTAAATTCTCTGGTAACACTGCCTCTCCTCTAGCTCCTTCCCTCAAGACTGATTGGAAGGAGAGTTTTTAAATCGTATGAGTGGGGCCTTCACTGGGTCCAGGTATCTCCATTAGGCTAACAACCTCAACTGATTCTTTGAAGGTTAACTGGAGTCAGGATAGTTTTGCCTTCTACTACTCTCTTATATCCTTCTGGTCAGAGTCCATTTCAGATTGTGAATATAACAAATTTGCCTAAATTCCCAGAACAGTTTAAACTGTATGTGTATGAATGTATAACTGATTATCTTCTCTTAATTAGGAAGAGCAAAGTAATTTTGTTCCCTATGTAGATATTTACTGACTGGCATTAAGTCATCCCATAATATGTTAAGCTAAATAGATAGAACTCCTTGAATTTTTGTTTTTTAAACCTTTCATCATTCTGTTGCTATTCCCTCAACCCTCTCAAATTTATTAGCTTCCTTCTGGAATTGTAAACACTAGGACAGGACACAGTATTCCAGCAGCAGTCACAACAGTGCCAAATACAGAAGTAAAGTAATACCTCTATTCCTACTTCAGATTCCCCTGTTTATGCATCCCAGGGTCACACTGGCTCTTTTGGCCATAGTGACACACTTGGAGCTCATGTTCAGCTGATTATCTACCATGACTTCCAAATCTTTTTCTGTCACTACTTCCCTGGATATAGTATTCCATCTTGTAAGTATGCCCTATAATTTTTTCCTAGATGTACATATTTACACTTACTCCCATCAAAACTCATATTATTTGCTTGTGCCCATTTTATCAAGTGATTCTGGCTGTTCAAGACCAGTCCTCTTCTTCATTCACCACTTCCCCCAATCTGGGTGCCATCTATAAACTTTATTAGAGATGATTTAATATTTTTTCCAGGATATTGATAAAAAGGTTCAACAGAGGATCAAGAACTGATTCCTGTGGGATCCCGGGGAAACAGATATCCTTGATGATGACTTTCCACTTATAATTACATTGAGACCTAGCAATTATCCAGTTATTAATCAATTTAATATATGCCATGTTCATTTTATATCATTCAAATGTATTAATCAAAATGCTATTCGATACCCAGTAAACTCTCTTTTATTCCTTAAGTAGTTGCAGATCAGTTGACCCACAAGCCAAATGAGCAGTAGGATGTAGGATCCGAGTCTATTTTAAGAACAATTACGGGACCACCTTCCCAAAGTTTGCATCTGACTTAGATGCAGACAAGATACCTAAGCGTGTGATAAAAGTAAACACTGCAAGGTAATTGCCTTGCAAATGTCCAATACTGAAACAATATTGAGCAATGTGATCAATATCACTGGGCTATGGTTGAATTGCTCTAACCTCTATGGACATGTGGATTGCATATGTGGCATAATACAGGAAGTTGCACCAAATGAATCATGGTGCTGGTCTGCACTCCTCTTAAAAAGGGAGAAGAAACCTTTCCTAACTCTGGAATGGCCCTGGTCCATTTTATGATATCTTTGTCTGAGAAGATCAGAGGAAGGGAGACACTCTCTTCCCTCCTGGGAGAGGAATCCAAATCTAGCCAAACAGCAGCCCATGATGGCTACGAATACTGATATAGCTGTGGAGATACAAAAAGGTAACTGAGGACTTACCCTCCGATGGCCAATTTTTGTTTTTGCAGAAAACTGACAAAACATTACATTCCTTTAACAACTCTAAAGCTACATTGTGCTCATTGGGTATTTTGTAACTCCAGTAGTAAAGAGACCTCAATCGCCATCAGCAGTTCTTCATGTCAGATTATGCCACTAAACATCAGGACTTCTCCAGAAAGGGGCTTAAGTCAAGCAAAAGGTCTTCTGGTCCTAATTGCACCGAGACAGCCTATCTTTCTTCTGTTTTGAGCAGGCAGCCAATGTGAATCTCTTTCTGTAATCAACATTCCAGTCATCATTTTTTAAGTCATCTCCCCTCCACTTGGGGAGGTGGGCTATCCCACCTCTTCAGGTCTTAGGAATCAACAACTATGAACAAGTGGGTCCTAAGCACCGTGGGACTGGATAATGCGCTTCCATTCCCCATTTCTTCGTTTTCAGCAGGTGCAGACTCTTTCAGATGCTCAGATGCCCACTAAGGGGTCTGGCAATCTGTGGAGGTCCCTAGTGCTGAAACAGAACTCACGGTTTGCTCCAGAAGAGGTACTGGTTCAAATGAATGCTTCTGGCCATCTGTGTTTCTCTTCCTGAAAGACCTGCAGATTTTTTAACGTGTCCTTCCCCAACAAGTCTGGGGTCACGATACAGGTTCCCTTCACCACTCCACAGAAAGTTTTTAATCTCAGTAATGGCATCACACCAGGTGAATTCCTCTTAGTAAACTGAAACCTAGGAGTACTACCAAATAAAGTTCAACTCATAACTAGACATAGGAAAAGCTGCACAGATAGCACAATGGAACAAGACATAAGATAAAAGCCATAATGAGTGCTCTGACTCAAGTTCCAGGCAATGAAAAGGAACTGAGGCAGGTAGGGGTAGGAATATCACCTGTACAGGTACTGCTAACCAAGTTTTCTGGCTTTGGTGTGCTAGACTAGTACATACCTGAGTGGAATACCTGGATGCAAAAACTTGAAGAAAAACCTCCAGTGACAGGCATTCTACAACCTCCCTTGGTAGCTTACTTCAAACCTGGCCAAACAACAGCCCATGCTGGCTCAGAATTCAGATACAGCTGCTGAGGTACAAAAGGCAATTGAGGACTTACTCTTAGAATTTGAAAGTTTTCCCTAATATCTCACCTAAATCTTCCCTGCTACAGATTAAATTGATTACATCTCGTCCTGGCCATGAAGGGCCAAACAGGGTTACTTACCTGTAACTGTTGTTCTTCGAGATGTGTTGCTCATGTCCATTCGAATGAGGTGTGCCTGCACCGCGTGCACGGTTCCCGGAGCATTTTTTCCCCAGCAGTACCCGTTGGGCCGTCAGGCCGCCCCCTGGAGTGGCGCCGCTATAACGGAGCATAAGTACCCCTGCTGGCCCTTCCCCTCCTCAGTTCCTTCTTGCCGGAGACTCCGACACTGGGGAGGTAGGGAGGGAGTCGAATGGACATGAGCAACACATCTCGAAAAACAACAGTTACAAGTAAGTAACCCTGTTTTCTTCTTCGAGTGATTGCTCATGTCCATTCGAATGAGGTGACTTCCAAGCTGTCCCACTGGCAGTGGAGTCGAAGCCGCCTCTCGTGAAAGAGACACACACACACAGCTGTGACCAGAACTAGAACTTTTAATAACACAACTGAAAACATAACACCTGAAGTCAACAACATGGGCCACACAAGACCCATGATCACAATAAGCCAACCTGCAGTCTAGCGTGTACTAATGCTCGTTTGTGATTTTTTTCTTCTTTTTTTTTTTTTTACAGAACGGAACCCAGGACAGCGGTGCACAGCGCGGCGTCCTCCTGGGACTGCAGGATGAGCGCATAGTGCTTTGTGAATGTATGAACAGAGGACCACGTGGCCGCTCTACAAATCTCAAGGATAGGGACTTGCACCCCAAAGGCCACCAAGGACGCATGCGCCCTAGTGGAGCGTGCCGATACTCGCGGCGGTTCCTTATGTGCCAAGGCATAACATTCCTTAATACAGGAAGATATCCACACTGACAGCCTCTGAGCTGACAGAGGAAGCCCTTTCATTCGCTCAGCATATGCAATAAAAAGCTGTGATGACTTGCTAAATGGTTTCGTCCTATCTATATAGAACGCTAAGGTTCGCTTCACGTCTAGGGAACGCAACGCCTGCTCCTTAGGGGAGCGGTGCGGTTTGGGAAAGAAAACTGGAAGGTATAGGTCCTGGGACACGTGGAAGGCCGACACCACTTTCGGGAGAAACACTGGGTGGGGGCGCAGCCTCACCCTATCCCTCAAGAAACTAGGTCAGGAGGCTCCACAGTTAGGGCACGGCGCTCTGATACCCTCCGAGCCGACGTAATGGCTACTAGGAATGCCACCTTAAAACTCAGGTACTTAAGGGGGCAGGAACCCAAGGGTTCAAAGGGGGACCCCACGAGCTTCGTCAGCACTAAATTAAGGTCCCACTGTGGAACAGCGGCCCTGACATGGGGAAACAACTTTTCTAAACCTTTAAGGAGCCGCTTAACCAGGGGGTCTGTGAATAACGAGCCGCCCTCAGACCCATCGTGGAAGGCCGTTAAAGCCGCCAGATGCACCCAAATCGAGAGAGTGGACAGCCCCGCCTGGCGTAAACCAAACAAATAGTCCAGGACCATAGGAACAGGGGCCTGTGAGGGGCAAACCCCTTCTCCGCAGCCCAACCCGAGAAGCGTTTCCACTTAGCTGTGTAGGACCTCCTGGTAGTTGGTTTTCTACTGCACAGGAGAACCTCCTGCACCCCCTGCAAGCATGCCTTTTGGGGGGCTTCAGCCATGGACAAGCCAAGCTGTCAGGTGGAGGGACTGGACATCCTAGTGGTACAGGACGCCCCCTTCCCTGGCCTGCGTGATCAGGTCCCAGGTCGGTGGCAGGCAAAGCGGCCTGTCCCCCACCATTTCCTGCAGAATGGGATACCAGAACTCCCTGGGCCAGTCTGGGGCTACCAGAATTACTCGTGACCTGAACAGCCTGATCCTGGTGAGCACCTTGGGTACCAGGGGAAACAGAGAAAACTCATACAGCGTCCCCGAGACCACGGCGAGGTTAGGGCATCCCCCTTCAAGCCCACACCCGTTTATATGAAGCAACCTCTCCTGGGGGTCCCACAGCCCTTGCGTCCAATGCGCGAGCAAGTGCGCTCCCCAACCGTCGTCGGAGGCATCGGTAACTAACACAGCTGATGGCAGTTCCGTGCGGAAGGGGACTCCCTCACAAACCTCGCTCTCCAACGTCCACCAATCCACTGAGGCCACAACGTCCCCGGGTACAGTCAGGATCCAGTCCCAACCTGCCCTGGCCTGGCTGAACGATCCTGCCAGCCATGACTGCAGCGGTCTGAGTTTCAACCTGGCGTGCCAAACAACGTATGTGCAGGCTGCCATGTGACCGAGAAGTCTCATACATGTCCGGGCCGTTGTCAGCGGGAGCGCCGCAGATCGGCCACCAATCCCATGATGGCCTGGAATCTGGATGCCGGGAGATACGCCCGTCCCCCCCTGGCATCAAGGGTAGCCCCCACGAATTCTATGACCTGGGTAGGGGTCAGCTTCAACTTTTCCTCGTTGATGACGAGACCGAGACCGTCGAAGAGGGCTCGTGTGAGACCTATGTGGGCGATCACCTGGTCCCTTGACCTGCCCCTGATTAGCCAGTCGTCCAGGTAGGGGAACACCTGAACTCCCAGCCTCCTGAGGTAAGCTGCCACCACTGCCATGCATTTTGTAAAGACCCTTGGCGCAGTCGAGAGTCCAAAAGGGAGCACAGTGAACTGGAAATGGCGGCGGGAGACCACAAACTGGAGGAACCTCCTGTGGTCTGGCCGAATAGCCACATGAAAATACACATCCTTTAAATCGAGGGCCGCATACCAATCCCCCTCCTCCAACACCGGAATGATGGAGGCTAGCGTCACCATCCTGAACCTGTCCTTTTTTATAAGTCTGTTTAGGTCCCTGAGGTCCAGGATAGGCCGAAGCCCCCCTTTCGGCTTGGGGATGATAAAGTACCGGGAGTAAAACCCCCTGCGCTCCAGATAGGAAGGGACCAACTCCACTGCTCCGTTTTCCAAGAGCGTGGCCACCTCCTGCTCGAGCAGGCCCCATGACATGGGTCCCTGAAGAGGGACAGGGAGGGGGAGAGGGAGGAAGGGACCAACTCCACCGCTCCCTTCTCCAAGAGCGTGGCCACCTCCTGCTCAAGCAGGCCCCGTGAGATGGGTCCCTGAAGAGGGACAGGGAGGGGGAGAGGGATGGGTGAGAACCCAAAAAGGGGATAGAATACCCCTGGGAGATGACATCCAGGACCCACTTGTCTGAAGTGATGGCCGACCAGGCCCGAACAAAGTGGGACAACCGGGTCCTGAAGGGAGGAGAGATTTGGGGGCGTCAATATGTGGTCCCCGGGCATGCCTTCAAAATGGCTGCTTAGACTGCTGCGAAGGGGGTTGGGTGGCACCCCGCCCCCATCCGGATGCGGCCGACGCTGCCTAGAACGGGCGTTTGAGCCCTCAGCCCCAGAAAACCACCCCCAGTGCCCCGAGGCCTCCGCCTCCAGTAGTCAGGGCACTGGGTCTGGGGTGGCAGTCTGGCCACAGGCTTATTTGGCAGCTGCCTACGCTGCGGGGCAGGTGTATGGATGCCCAAGGATCTAAGCATGGACCTGGTGTCCTTGAGGCTATGAAGCCGGGAGTCAGTGTTCTCCTCAAAGAGGCACTTCCCGTTGAACAGCAGGTCCTGTATGGTGGACTGCAAGTCCATCGGGATCCCCGAGACCTGCAGCCAGCACTGCGCCGCGTTACCACCCCCGAGGCCATGGTTCTAGCAGCCGAGTCCACAGCGTCAAGGGATGCCTGCAGGGCTGTACGGGTTATGGTTCTGCCCTCCGTGGCGAGGGCCGAAAACTCCTGCCTGTCCTCCAGGGGCAGTCGGTCACGAAACCCGTCCAATGCTTGCCAGGTATTATATGCGTACCGACTGAGCACTGCCTACTGATTAGCAATGCGGAGCTGTACCCCCCCGGTGGCATACACCTTGCGCCCCATCAGGTCCATGCGCTTGGGGTCCTTTGATTTGGGAGAGGGACCCGGCTGTGGCTGCCCCTCCTTCTGTGCGGCCGCTTGCACCACAATCGAACCCGGCGCTGGGTGTGAGTACAGGTGCTTGTGCCCCGTCTGGGGAACGTAACATCTCCTCTCCACCCCCTTAAGGGTGAGGGAGATGGAGGCTGGCATTTGCCACAGCGTGTTTTTTATCTTTGCCACGGTCTTATTCAGTGGCAAAGTCAGCTTAGCTGGGGCATCCTCATTGAGGATGTCCACCATGGGGTCAGACTCTTCAGTGCCCGGTTCAACATGTACCCCCAAATTGTCTGCCATGCGGCAGAGCAGCTCCTGGTGGGACCTGTCATCCATAGCTGGCATGGAAGGAGCCGGGTCCTCCAGGGCCCGATGACGCTGATGACTCTCGCCCCACGACCTGCTGCTCCGGTACAGCTGGTGCCGAGGGCGGCTGTTGCAACTCCAGTGGCCATTGCAGAGAACCGGCCGGGGGCACCTGCAGGGCGCCATGCCCCTGCGGATCCCCCTCCGTGGGTGACGGTGGGGCCCGAGATAAAGAGGCTGACGGGGTAAAGCGTCTGCGAGACCCACTGGCCGGGCGAGACGAAGGGAGTGGGCCCTGCCACTGACGGTAGGCCCATGGTGTCCAAAAGGGCCAGGACTGCTGCACCTGCGGTGGCCATGTCTGTTCAAATCCTGGGGGTACAACTTGGTGCTGGGAGGCAGATCGGTACCATGACGAACGGCGGGACGAACCCAGGGACCAGAGTGATTCCGCTTCAGACTCAGATGACAGCTCCAAAGCCGATCAGGGCGATGCCGCGGCAGGTTGACCCTGCAGTAGGCCAGGCCTAAAACGTGCCATGGACTCAGGCTTGCCTGAATACATGTGGGGCAACGTGCGTGCCTCCTGTCCAGGAGGTGCCCAGCATGGCGGCACCAGCCCCGAAGCTTGAACCAGCACTGGCGGTGCTGGGATCGGCGGTGCCTGGAGCGGTGTCTGCAGCTGCTGCGCTGCCGGTGCAGGAAACATCAGAGCCAGGGACTGAGGCGGTGCAGGTGCTGACAGCGGCGGCAGCACCGAGGGCTGGAACGACGCCTGTGCGGGGGCCGGGGCTGGTGCCGTAGTCAAAGTTGAGGCCGGTGTCGGGGCCAGTACCGGCGCCGGGGCCGACGAAGGCGCACCCTGCGCCAACTCAAACAGGCTACGTGTGTCCCGTGCCGGCAACAATGGTAGGTCCCCCAACTCAACCAGTGCCAGCCACGTGCCTGGAGGCCTGGGCAACCCTGGTGCCCCCGATGCCTCTGGTGCCGAGGACAAGGACCCCTCGGAGGGAATGGGAGACAGAGGCGAGTTTGTCAGCTCAATGAATTCTTGAGCTGCCTCAAACATCTCCGGCGTGGAGGGGCGATGTATCGGGACTGGCACCGGGCTCCTGGCCCTATGCGAAGACGTCTTCTTATGCCGGTGCCCATTGCCATGCGCCCTCTTCTCCAGTGACCTCCCTCTGTAGCCCTTGGACTTCTTCGGTGCTGGGGACTGCGAGCGGTGCTGCGGTGCCGACCTTCTTGGTGCCGCAGTGCGGGGTGGTCTGGAATGGGTTTCCCGCACCGATGCCGGGGCGCTATGCACCGAAAGTTCCCCTGAAGGCACCGGCTGAAGTGCTGATTCCATCAGGAGCAGTTTCAATCGGGAATCCCTCTCCTATTTGGTATGAGGCTTGAATCCCCGACAGATCTTGCAGGAATCAGTGAGATGAGACTCCCCAAGGCACTTGAGACACTCGCGGTGGGGGTCTCCTTTTGGCATAGGCTTAGCACAAGCCATACAAGGTTTGAAGCCCTCTGGGCCCGGCATCCCCGTCCCCCACAGGGGGTAGGGAAAACAAACAAAGTCCTATCAACAATCCTATCTGAACACTACTTAAGACTACTTAACAGCTACTTAACACTACTTGAACAACCACCAACGGGCAACAAGAGAAAGCTGGGAATCTGCACAAGGCAAGAAGCTCCAACGACCGACACGGGCGGTAAGAAGGAACTGTGGAGGGGAAGGGCTGGCAGGGGTACTTATGCTCCGTTATAGCGGCGCCACTCCAGAGGGCGGCCTGCCGGCCCGATGGGTACTACTGTGGAGAAAATGCTCCGGGAACTGTGCACGCGGCGCGCACACACCTCATTTTAATGGACATGAGCAATCACTCGAAGAAGAATCAATCATTGTGCATCTATGAAGACACATCGTGTCCCTCTTCAATCTTTTTCTCAAGACTAAACATACTAGGTTTTTTTTAAACCCTTCCTTGTAAGTCAGGTTTTCTAAACAAGGTATCAGTTTTGCACCTCTCCTCTGGAGTTTCTTATTTGTCCACATCTTTATGTTTGAGTGCCCAAAATTGGATGCAACACTGCTGATGGGACTTCTACAGTGCATGTAACACGCCTGTTAATACACCCCAGCGTAATATTAGAGTTTTTGCAATTGTCTCACCCTGCTGGCCCATATTCAATTTTTGGTCCACTATAGCACGCAGCAGTTCTGTCACCTAAACAAGTATTTACCATTTTTGTATTTGTGTGGGATTTCTCTCTCTTATGTGTAGTGCATTTCACTTTTCTTTACTGAATTTCATCCTTTTGATTTCAGACTAATTATTCTAAAGGTATTCTAAATAAAACCAAAAATTGTTGCCTTTAGGCTCCTTTAAGTTTGTCTGCAGTTCACAGTGACATGGTTTTAGTTATTTAACATGCTCAGTTTTTCATTTTACGCAGATCTTAGAAACTGTATTTCAATACCTCCATGGCTTGTGCCAAGCGCTCCTCCAGTGCCATATATGTGAGAAACTGAGGATCCACATAAGAAATGGCTTGAGCTACTCCTAGGCCATCACCAAATTCATCAAGTAGTCTGAAAATACCAAAAATACAAAATTAGGAAATGGAGCCTGCATTTTAACTGCTGCTTTAATAATATTTAATTAAAAATTACTTTCATCTGTCAGACAAAACAAACAAACAAATCCCAATGAGAGAGACAAGGTGTGTGAGGTAATATATTTTTACTGAACCAAATACATTGGTTCAAAACAAACAAACAAAAAAATTAACTCACCCTCCTTGTCTCCCTAATATCCTGGAACTGACACAGCTAGAACGAATGTATAAAAATCCTAAGGAGCGCATAACAGCTGGGTTTGTGTACCTCAATTAGAAGATGTCTGTGAATCAGTCAGGAGTGAGACCATTTGAAAATGTTATGCTTCATGTCTCTGCATACAGATGTTCAGACAGACAAAACAATGTGTCTATATTTGTTCAAAATCTTTTACTGCTATTTTAAGTAAAATTGTGTGCTTTAAGCAGATTTTACAAGATGGAGATATCAGCATTCAATAGAGATAAGGAACATGCTTTCTGTGTTTTTCTTGTCATCCCTAAAAGATATCACCAATTTTTGTTCTCCAGGAGCCGGTACACACAGGGAGCCAGCTTTAGATCTGGCTCCCCAGGAGTGCCAGCTCCCATGGAGCTGCTTCCCCCTGATAGAGGAACAGTGTGGGGGAGTCAGGATAGAGCCGGTGTTCGTGGGAAGCTCCCCACCTGCCCCCTTGCATATAAAATGTGTAACCGCTGAAATTTTTCAGTGGTTACATGTTTACAAAAATAAACTTATTTTAACAATCCCTAGAAGATAAGCTTGAGCCAGTCTCAATTTAGACATCAACAGATGGAAAATCTACCACTTCCTGTGATAGTTTGTTCTACTTGTTAATTACCTTCATTGTGAGAAAATGGATACTAATTTTTATTTTGAATTAGTTTGTCTTCAGATCCAGCCACTGGTTCTTTTAAAGCCTTTCTATGCTAGATTAAATAGCTCTTTGGCACCTATTATTTTCTCCCCATAACTTACTGATACACTGTAATCAAGCCATATCTCAGCTCCTTTTGGATAAGATAAACTGATCGAACTCCTTAAGTCTTGCATTATATGGCATTTTCTCTAGCCCTCAAATAATTTTAACACTCTTTTCTGCACTCTACTTTTTCAACATTCTTTTAAAAATGTGGATATCAGACTATATGGATTAGTCATATGAATGGTGTATGGAGGTAAAGTCTTCTCTCTATTCCTACTTGAATTATCTAGGTATTTTCCAATATTTCGAAATAATAAAGAAACTTGTTAAAAGAGCATCATAAAAATGATTTCTACGTGCATAGCACTGAAGAGAGAAATAAGAGAAGGTTATAATGTAGATCTAAATCCCTATAATTGCAGAGAAATAACGGCAACAAAACATTACTAAGATTATATGTACTTCAACATTCAATTAGATTCAAATTCTTAAGTAATCAAAAAAGTGTGTAAGAAAGATTTATACAGGGCATTTATTAGTTTGGAAACAAATCGAAAATTATATCTCCAGGATTCCCAATTTGAAATAACTACGTGGTGTATCAGAACTACCTTAAATTTTAACCTGATCAATAAGACACAATGTCTTAGTCTTCTTGTTGGAAGAAACAGCACTTATTGCAAGATAAGCCTGAAACTGCAGTATCAGCAGCTTGTTTAAACAGAGGAATGATGCTCAGTTTGTGGCCTCCTAAATATATCATGCAGTGCAAGATGACAGAATAACTAATTGTTAATAGGTTCTTGCACAGAGAACCCATTTCTTATGTACTGATGCATACCTCCACTCCATGTCTAAGTCTTCACTCATACTGGAGTCATCCTCAAGGTTGTTGTTCCCATCCAACATGAAAAATCCTGGATGCACAAAATGGCTAACTGGATCATTTTCCTCATCGCTGCTACTTTCAATTTCTTCATGGTACTGTAGCCAAGGAATCTCTCCCTCCTCTAGAGAGGTCTGTTCCCTACAAACAAATATTAGAAAAACTGTAACAATCAATATAATTACTAAAGTAAATATAAATAATGGAGAATACTTCTTTTACTCTTAAGGGCTGGAAATGCACCTCTCCCCGACTCAGAAGACTTAGACTCTGAATCAAATGATGACTGCCAGGATCCTAGAACAGCAGCTCTGAGAGGTACCACCTGATCCATTCACCAAAAATCAGTCCTGTAACAGCCACAATTTAGAGTTCGTAGAATTTGGCTGGTCCCCCAAGATGCTACAGAAATTAGCATATTTGCTGCAGAATTTGCAATTTTCTTGCAGCCAGAATCAGGCATTTGTCTATCTCCCTGCCCTTCCAGGACCTGCTATCCTGCTGAATTTTGCTATTCAACTGTCCCTAGAAGAGGGCAGTTAACTGGATAACAATGCACACTTTTTGAAATGTTTCATGGAACCAGGAAGCGAGAGAATAGTGACCAAGCTTGCAATAGTGGAACTGGGAGAACCAAAATGGTAGGCTGGTCAATGGAATGCTAGAGAATAGCATTCCGGTTCCTTTGCTGCTATTAATACCAAGCAGACAGAGAGCGGAACTCCATTTTCTCAGATTTGTATATGTTGTTCTATAGGAATCTGGGGGAAAATCATAGGTAAATTATGGATCTAAGGGAAAATATAAATTTAAAATTATTAATTTTAGACTTTGTTTCCCCAAAATGTGTTCTTTTGTACAGGATTGATAATGGGGGGAAATTGATACTTTGATCATAACTCTTTTGGATTGATTGTGTGATGTCTAATCAGCATAATATATGTTTACAAAAACCTCAAAACTGAACTGCCTAACTGAAAGTATATATATGTGCAGTCATCAGTATGTGGGAGTGGAGTTAAGGGTCTATTTGGTTTTGCTACTGGACTTGTTGAATGACCATGAGTAAACTTCTTTTTATCTTTATGCTTCAGATGTCCTTTATCTGAGATTAAAAGTACCTACTCCTAGAAGGGATAATATGGAATTATTATGGGATATTTGTAAAGTGCTTTCAGATCAAAATTGCTGTAAGTGAATGAAGTGTGATTTCACACAGAGATGGATACTGAGTAATTTAAGTACAAATACATTCTAGTATTTTCAGCCTCTTAACACAGTCTGTTTTGTGTCATGTTCACTTTTGGTTTATCTTTTATAAACACTTGTTTTCCAATTTTCAAAATTTTTGATGTTTCTCTTCTTCTATTTCCATCTGACTGAATAGTATGCTTATCTTTGGGAACCTAAAATCTACTTTAGTGGACATGCAAAATGTATCAGCTACAGATATTAATACACTACCACAGCTATACTACATTAATATACTATTTTAATATAGCTGTTTAATATATGGCAAATCTCTTGTGAAAACAGCTTATACATTTAAATGATTCTGGAATCCAAATACTAAGTAGGAGTCAGATGGGGAATAGAAGGATACAGCATTCTCCCAAGTTCCACCAACCATTAGTCCAAGAACTACATACTATTGTTGCAAAAGTGAGATGCTTCGCATAGTAAATTGAGAGGATGACAATAATAGGACTGTCCTCCTTTCTTGCATGTTTTCATCAGTAATGAAATACTTAAACTAACATTTAAATCAAGCAACTCCAGAGTTAGCACACCAGTTAAATGAAGAAAGGGTGCTCAGAATTGTTAGTGCTATTATTTCAGGGTATCTAGAGACCTAGGAATGCAAAACTGCGTGGGTTAACCTCTTTTTCAAAATTAAATATCTAGCTTTAGAGCAGAAAAGCTAAACTGTGTTTTAAATGAAAGCTTAGATTCTGGAAATCAAGATGGGGCGACTACAGGAAAAGTACCAGCTCCAGCTGCTAGAAGCAAGCCCAATTAAACAACTGGCACACATCTCATCATAGTTTGGCACACAGTAAAAGGAAAAGCATAGGATTTAGTGTCTGTTCTCATTTTTTGCCACAAGTGTATAGCTACTTGAGCTAATAGGTGCTAATTTCAGGTCTCCTGATATTGTTTCATCTGCAGGAGGTAACTAAACTCCGCATTTTAAGTTCTGAAGTAACTACACCTTTAGCATCATACTGAATCCTGAACTTTTTTTTATTATTAGAAAGATAGTGACAATTTGGAGAAAGTTCAGAGAAAAATCAACCTCAACAATCAGAAATTCACTTAAGACTAAAGAGCCAATATGTTAAGGATGTAAAAATCAAGAAAGAAAAGTTAATTAGGATAGTACGGCTACAACGAAGAAAAATGAGGTGAAACCAACAAAGCAATTTTAGGCTAAATTTCAGGAAAAGTTTTTTACATAATAGTTCAGCCTGTGCGATCATCTCACAAGATAAGTGGTGGAAACCCTTCAATATGGACAACAGGAACTTGGCTGAACTGTGCCTGGCTAGTACAATGTGACACTGAGCAGGAAGTGCATGACGGATGGAGTTACTAAAGAAGCTAATAAGAATGATCATTTGCCAACTGTTATCACAGAGTTATCACAACTGGCCTCTAAAGCCTTGCTTAGTGTAGAGAAGTAGATGCTTTCTGCAAACAAATTAGTCCACCTGAACACTTCATGTAACACAAATATATACACACCTTCAGCTTGATTTTAGAAGGTCAAATTTATAGATGAAGTTGAGCTAAAAAGGTGAAAAACTGAATCTACACTGGTGTTAAAAGGATTGTATATATATATATATATATACACACATAGAGAGAGAGAGAGAGAGAGAGAGAGAGAGAGAGAGACTCTGACTTCCCTTAAAAGGGCAACTGGTGAGCTTTCTCCCAATGCCATTAGTGAATTATAGGTGCCCTTCAATCTCATGTTTTGCTTTGGTTTTATTTTTTAAGTGGCAGCCAGATTGGCCTGACTCACTTTTTTGGGTGTGCTGTAGGTCAAGTTTAACTCGCTCAACTGAAGAAAAACACTTTTTTTTTTTTGGCTTTGTCTAGAGCGAAGGTGGGGACCCTCAGACCTGGGGGCCAGATGCAGGCCCTGGCTTGCCTGGATCTAGCCCCCAAGGCTAAGGGCTCCCCCCTCCAGTATTGGGGAGCCCGTGATTGTGCTCCAGTCCCAGGAGGGGGGGGAGAGGAGAAATCTGGAGCACACAATCTACTAGCCTAGGTCCCCGCTAGGCTCTAGTGTGCTAGGGGAATGTGAGGAGTGTTTCTCCTTCTCAGCTGGAGGCCACATCAGTGAGAGTTTGTTTTGGGTTTTTTTGCCTCTCAGTTGTGTGGGGCGCCCCAACTAATTTTTCTGTGGGTCAGTGGCCCCCGACCCAAAAAAGGTTCCCCCACCCCTGGTCTAGAGAGTGACTAAACTCTTTCTCACTTTTTAAAAAGAACTATAAGTTTTTAACTAATTTTTCTCTCAAAGGGACAGCAAGATTAAATTTGATAAATTCCTAGATCCATAACTGTGGACAAAAGCAAAATTAATAGAGCAGCATCACGTATATTACTGTTCTTTAAAGTAAGATAGTCTTCTTAGTGTTTAAAGAAATTAATTTTCAGGTATTTGTGTTTGGCTCTATATGGAACACTTACTTTGCCAGACAAGGGTCAAGTTTTGTAATTGACAATTATGAGCATTTTAAAGTATATCTGCAATGGAAGATTAGGGTCATGGGCATCCAGGAGCCATCATCAGACATTCCAATATTGCCATGCTGGGCTCAATACAAGTACCTGAATATAAGAGAACAGGAACCAACAAAACCCCTGAAATTTCACTTGTCTATAGTCTCCTTCCCCATCCTGAGCACTAACTCCCCCATATGCTACCTCGATGATGGCACTGTTAAAATTTAGAAAGAAACAAAACAAGCTGTGCCATGAGGAAATGGTCAGCTCTGTCCAGGATAATCATCCGTGATCTTATCTTCCCCATTCTCTCCCTTCTGTTACATTCAGTTATCTTGGCTTCTTGTCACAATCTGGTAATCCCTTTCAACAAGTGAGAAAACACAGCTCAGCTACCCTCCCTCTCTAAAGGGTGGTGAAGCTGAATCCATGTTTGAAAGGAGTAGAGATAGACAAGGTATGCTGGGTAAATAAAAGCCACAGCTCTGGTCACCATATACTACACTTCAAATAGGCTGCTCCACTGCAGTGAAAACCATGGGATAACCATGTTTGTAGCAGAAGACAGCGAGCAATTCATGTTTGAATTCATGCATTTGGTAGGCTACAACACTCTCTAAGGGCAGAAGAGAAATGGGTCCCTTGATTATTCCTTCAGCTGCCTACTCTCTTTCCCCCTTATTAGTCAGTATATTTTGCAAATGCTGTTTCCCAGCGCTATAGCATTTGGAGTACGTGGGAGTGTAATCCTGCCCTCTGCTATCATTCAATTGCTGCTCACAGACCTAGATGGACTTCCTTTATAAGGGCAGCAGGTGGGCTCTCTCCCATTGCAATTAGGGGATTAGAGGGGCCCTTCAAATTTTTAAATTATTTTTAGATTGTGTTTAATCTCATGGCTTTTTTTTTTTTTTTTTTTTTTTTTTAATAGCAGCCATACTGGCCCTGACCCACTTTGAGTGTGCTGCACATCAGGAAATTATCAAGGGTAACTGCCTTTTTAAATCTGTACTATATGTTGTCCTTAGAAAATATGACCCTCACTTCTGACACACACTGCAGAAGTCACAGCTTCTTGGCTATGTAATGCAAAACTGCATGATTTCTAAAGAGAATGCAAAATTCTCTTTCAATTGTTTTACAGTTTAGGCAGGAAAAGGATACAAGCCCTTAAGTCTATATTTTTATTCCTATTTATAAAAAAATTCAACATATGAAAAGGATCAATCACACTAAATCTCAGCAGTTGTTTGTAACAGATTATTTACCTCTCCTCTGATGCTAGTTAAGCAACATTTTTATGCATTCACAAGAGAAAGCAGAGGCCCTGTAGAGACCACCAACACGGACTATGAGCATCGTGTGGCTGTTGAACACAACACTATGACATGCCATAGGCACTACTTCGATGAAAAGCAAAATTCAGATGTTAAATTTACCATGTCAGAGCGTGTGCAGTATGCTGGCCACAAACCATATTTTGCAACAAAGCAATGGCACTCTAGTGCTTGTCAGAAAGGAAAACTATTCTAAAAACATTAGGTATATTCAGATAATGCTATTTTATATAACAAATACAGAAAATACCCTAAGGAATACAAAATAATAATTAAATCAGAGTTGATTGATGATACCCACCTCAAGAATACATTTTGAATGGCTTAAATGACAGAAAAAAAACTCCACAGAAAGACTTGTACAGTCTTTTATAAGACTAGTTCTTTTATTCAGTAAGGTAACTGAATGCACACTACAGTAAATGTCCTGGATAAAACTACCTAGTTTTACTTTAATCCACTTCCTTAGGCATCATCAATGACCTCTCTACTCCTGTCCTGAATGCTTACTAATCTTCCAACTCTGACAGACAGTGCAACTAAATGAAAGCCCATGCCATATTGGGAAAATATAAAATCAGTCATTCATGAGATATTTGTGTTTTAATTATAAAAAAAAAAAATCCCCTCCCCTTCTGCCCCAGCCCAGGCCATGAATAACAATCCCCAAGAGAAAAATCACAGTTTTGTTGAAGAGACTGTATATTATAGACTTCTTTGTAAGCTAAATATCCACCTGAGGGTACACTGCCCTTTCAACTTTCAAATCACATACTTTCAACACATTTAGTTTTTGCTTAATAGAAAAAATTCTGCAACACCATTAAAAATAAAGTAACTAAGTAGTATTAAAATCGATTTATGTTCCTAATCTGACACAATAATTTGCTATTTGTTTCTTCTTTCTGACTTTAGAGACTTTATTAGTACCAAATATCCCTTTATTGCCTACATTCCGCTCTGCTCTAATCTCTCCAGGCTGCCTTGCAGAGTGTTACTGTTTGTCAAGTCTTGCAATTTATTTTTTTGTCCTACTTGATGAAATCTG
The DNA here is from genome assembly GCA_032595735.1 of Pelochelys cantorii. NCBI lineage: Eukaryota > Metazoa > Chordata > Testudines > Trionychidae > Pelochelys > Pelochelys cantorii. The sequence goes on from CM064330.1 coordinate 68,770,305, forward strand.
AACACAGCTGAGTTTGCACCGGAAAAAAAAAAACCCACAACAAATTAATTTGCAGATTCTTGCACAACAACCTGGACAGAGAGTCATACAAGAGATCTCACAGAGGAAAACAGACTACTATGCCTGAAGACTTTTTCAGACACAGATAAAACTTTCTAAGATACAGAATTACCTCTTACTTCAATTGCACATGCTTAACCATTGCGACAGAAGCAGCTCTGTAGATCAATTTAGCAACTGCTGACTCAGAAAATTATTCACCCTATATTATTCACCACTATATTATTGTCACTAATACAGCAGTATTATGTAAGGTGTACCAATTTTTTTTTTAAGTATCAAGATCAACATTTTCAAACATCAGTGCCTATATTTGGTCACCTGTATTCTTATTTAGGCATCTAAATGAGACAGGCCTGATTTTTTTTTATTGTTTGAAATGTTGAACATTTCTAATCCTCAGAGCCTGTGGAATCAGGCTATTCCGATTTAGATGCCTAAAATAGATATAAGTAACCAAATTTAGGTACTCATGATCAAAATTCTTGACACAAACAGGCTAAAAAGAGTCATGGAAAGCCACATACTTTCACCCTCAAAATATATATTGAATAACAGTGTTCCTTCTCATTTTTTCCATCCATGTGCAGAATGAATTTTATGTGCAACATATCAAGCTTATGTGTGGATGTGGATCACCAATAGATATAACAAACCTAGATATAATTTTTAAAAATTTACCATAGGTATAACCAGGACAGGTTAGGCATTTAGAACTCACAACTCAAAGAACTACATTTACACATCAGAATAGTAATAGAGATGGAGCCGTGTTAGTCTGGTCTTGCTAAAACAAAAGACAGGACTATGCAGTCTTTAAAGTGATGCATAGTCCTGTCTTTTATTTACACATCAGAGAGAAATAATTATGAAATGCATAGAGCAGTAAAAAAAACTAACACATACTTTGAAAAAGCACGAAGAAGCAACAATAGTAATAAAATTATGTGTTGGAAGGGGAGTGTGTGTGTGAGAGAGAGACCCAGACAAATGTTTTGCTCCTTTAAGTACACTCCCCCATTTTAAGTATTCTGCCTTTTCATTTAGATCAGCGCTCACAAACCCTCTAGACAATTAAGAAACAATACTGACTGGCTCAGCGGAAAGTTTTATCTGGTTCTCAGTTGGAAGTCTTCCCGTTTTGCTTTGAAGAACAAGTTACCATGGTCATCAATACATAAGACTGAATAAACAAAACTGATAATGGCAAATTCCATGACCAGAGGAGGAAGAGCAGCCAGGTAAAGAGACTCATTGGAAAGAAAATTAGGGAAGTGGATTTGGAGGAGAAAATACCTGAAAATAGTAAATACATAGTAAAGAACGAGTGTTCATTACAATGAATTTGGAAAAAGATGATACAAAATCCAATCTCACTGTTTTAGTCAATTGAGTCTCTGTTGTTGCTTGTGCAATCAGTGTCCTGCCCCCCGCAATAGAATAGTATTACTATGGCCACCATTCAGAAATCAACAATTACCAACAGTGGGTCTACATGAAACACCAGAGCTGTTTCTTATTCTAAATATAGGTAAATACTACATTCTGATACAACCATAGTAATTGCTGGTAAATTAAGGTTTATTAAAAATGGCAACAATTATATACACTGTTGGTACACATCATATTATTAATTCTCACACACTGGTAGAAATCACTTTCTGAAACTAAAAAAACAAAAAACATACCCGCCTTGGAAACAGAAGTCTGTGTTTTCCTCTTCCAGGCCACTGCTGTTGCTCTGCACTTCAGGTTCACGTTCCTCCCTACCTGGCAGAGTTTCCCAGCTTTCATCGCTGGAGGATTGGTCTTTTTCTGTAGCAGCAAAATAGGAGGGCAAAGATGCAGACCACTCTCCATCACTGCATTCAGAACTGCAATTTGAGACAAGCCAATGTTGTGTTTAAAGTTTTAACAGCTTCAAAATAAATAAAGCCAAAAGTTAAAATCCATTATTTGCTATTTCACTAACAGGAGAGAGAACGGTTTCTAAATGTAAACAATATTTCTGAAATATATTAATTGTGTACCATTTCATGTATCTTGCCATCATGAATAAAAGATGATGCTTCTTTGTAAAAAGGAGGGTTTATTTATGTTGGTGTAACAATATGATTTTTAAAAACCACGTCTGTATTACCTAGCACAATTTTTAATTTTCCCCTCTTCCATCCATGTTTGCAGAGTCTACCAGGTGGGCAATAATTTTTTACCAAGGGCCACTTCCAAAATTATTGAAGTGGTCCCAGGCCACTCCAGAAGGGGCAGGGTCTCAAGCAGCAGGGGCGGGGCCAAGACATTTCTCTGCTTCCTCACCCACAGACCATGATTGGTCTGGTGGTGGGGGAGCGAGTGAAGTCTTTGCCCCCCCCCTTTCTCCCAGAGGTTCCCCCTAGGCACCCATGCCCCTGGCAGTGGGAGAAGACTTTGTGCCCTCTGCCTTCTGCCCCCAGGCCAATCAGAGCTTGGGGGTAGGGGTGGGGTGGGTAGGGAGCATGCGAAGTCTCCTCCCACCTTGCCAGGAGCACGTGGCACTTCTAAGCGCCATGCGTTCCTTGCAGGGTGGGAGCAGGGCGGAGGAAACTTCATGTGCTTCTCCCTGCCCCCAGGCCAACAAGTTACATTAAAAACAAATATATGAAGTTATCATGAGTAACATCAACTAATCTATTCCCAAGCTTCCACAGTCAGTTATCTATATCCATCTTTTCACTGCATAATATAATTATGTATCCTTTTTGAATTTGTAGCATATAGTCCAATTGCACAGGCAACCCAAAGCTTAACAGTTGAGTGAAAAAGTTAAAATTTTTACCTGCAGAACATAATAGAACAGGGCTTTTACCGTATTTAGGGACAACCTGAGCCCGACACTCTTACGAATGAAGCCTGCAGTATCCTCATCAATATAGTTATCCTGCAGCTGCAGGCAGCCTGATTTGGCCGTGCCACCTGACTGGCTGGAGGAGCCAGCAAGCTGGTTCTTGAGACAGCAATAGCTGCAGGCTAGCTCCTCAACATCCACCAACATCGACCATACCTGTTCCTATGTTACCTTGTTCCTGCTACTCCTGTCTGGCTCCCAGTCTTGCCTATGTCCTTCCCTGCCTCACTCCAATTCCTGACCTTCAGCTTGACAGTGGCTTTGACTTATGACCATTGTCTTCGGCATGCCCCTGTGGACTAGTATCCAGTTCCTACTCTCTGGTTTGACACTTAGCTTTGACTTCTACAACTGGTTCTGGCTTGACCCGTGGTTCTGGTGTCTATCCCATGGCTTTAATGTGAAAATGTCAACATGAAACAAAATTGCAATCCCATCTGAAAAGTTTGAATCCACTAGTGTTACAAGCACAAAATATCACAACAAAACCATTTAAATGTTTGACAACATAGCAAACAAAGACAGTTACACTGTTTTGTGGGTGGCATGTGGCCTTTCCCAAGCCCTATGAAAGGGTGCTCATCAGTAACAGCAGAACTGAGACCAAAGAAAGAAACAGCAAGCTGTATTTATTATTTAACCCACCTGTGCTTACTATTTAAATGGTACATTTATTCCCACTATCACGAAGACAATATTTACATGTATGTGGTCTATATACTTTTCCCTCCCTACCATTTTACAGCAAAGAGACAGATTGCATCTTAAGAACACATGCTTAAGTTACATAAATGGAGTTCCTCCCCACATCTACAGTGGCAGCATGGTGCTTGAAAAAGAATATTCAACAATATAACCTTCAAAATAAAATACAACTACTTACTCTACAATAAGAGTGGTTTGAGATGTTGTAGTCAGTGCAGATCCCATTCTAGCATCATACACATCTGGATTTTTTTGCCTCCTTGTGATCTCATATGAGAGCATAAAGAGTGGGCTGGTCACAGCCCTCCCTCAATACCCGTGCAATTCAAAGCCTGTATAGCGGAGGACTCAGGAAAAACTGGGTTGAGAGTGGGTCAGGGAACGGACACTGAACACATCATCTCAAAGAACCACACAGTTACTACAGGTGGGACATCCCTGGTCCAGCACCCTTAGAAACTGAGTGTCCCAAGCCACAGAGTTTGCCCGACCAGGGGAGGTCAAGGCTCTCCCTCTTGGCTATCAGCCCTGCTCCCCACCACTGGCCCCACTGATCCATCCCTGCCAGGGCTTCGCTCCTACCTCGATCTGGGGCTGCGCTCCCCACTGCTGAGAGTGCCAGTCGGTGCTGCCTCCGTCTGTGCTGGGACTATGTTCCACGCCACCAGCCCCATTTTGCTCACCACCACACTGGCCCACTGCCGCCTGGGTTACGCTCCCCACCAGCAGCCCAGCCCCTGAATCTGGCCAGCCGGACCCATGAGTCCCACATTTTAGAGGTTTAACCAATATAGGAAAAAAGTCACTGTATTACATCTGTTAGTCTGTAAGGTGCCACAGGACTCCTTGTCGCTTTTGCAGATCCAGACTAACACGACTACCCTTCTGATACTGTATTCTTGAGTGTTCATTAGTGTGCATCCTCCCCAGATGACGATAATCAGGGTTTCGGCTCTATCAAACAGATTCAAGTATTGCTATTTCAAAATTGGCATCTGTCTTGGCAGTCATGTAGTCCCATCAAGTGCACAATGTTTCACAAAAGTCTCCAGGGTTGCTCAGCATGGCTGGCTGACACATCTCAGAGATCATCATATTTCTAAAAGAGCCCAGAGACATTTCCTGTGCCCTGATGGATGGTGCTTTGATATTTGGAGGAAGAGGGTTGCTGGTCAACTTGTAGCAGGCAGAAACATATTATAAAATCCACCTACAGATTCTGAGACAAAGGCAGCTTGACCTTTTGATGCACTGTATTTGGCCAACACAAACAGGTGTGAAGAAAATTGAGGGGGGAGGGGCACTCTTAGGTCCTGTTGATGAATAAAGCAGGGCCTTAAGAAGCTCCATACTTTGGATGTGTCTTTCTCCTGGTATTAAGTGCAGCGTTCGGTAGCATACTGACAACATAACATACTAGTTTGGGTGGAATTCTGAAAGCTGTTTTAAGGCTTAGAGTGTGGTCTCATCACCACTTCACCCATGTGAAAGAATGGCAGAATGAGAACTTGCAGCTCACAGACTCTTCATGCAGATGTGATAGCTGTGAAGACAGCAGTCCTAATATTGGAGATGATAGAATAAGCATTCCACTAATGGTTCAAATGAGTTATAGGAGAACATTAAGCTTCCACATGGGAACACAATCTCAAACTAGATGTCTGATATGGAGAAAGTTCCTGAGGAATCTTGACATTACAGAGTGTGAAAGACCAAGTGTTTTTCTATTGCAGTGTGGCTGTCTGATATTGCTGCCAGGTAGACTTTAAGGGACCTAAAGGTTACTCCTCCTTGCTTCAGAAGCAGTACTGTAGTCAAGTATTTTGGCTACAAGGGCCTCAACTGGGTTCATTCTGTACTGCCCATATGGAAAACCTTTACTTTGAAGAACATATCTTCTTGGTGGGGGGTTTCTGATTCTGTAGAACTATCTCCTGGATCTACAATGACCAGTCTTTCAGTCTGGCTCTCAGATGCAATGGCTGTGGGTCCAGGTACAATATTTAACTCTCTTTCTGCCAGACTATTTCTGGACAGATGGGAAGGGATTGGGGAAGGGGGAAGCTGGCAGGTCAGTTGCTGGAGATGTGGAAATACAACTACTCAGACAAGCAAGGATCATGATGATCATAGCTCTGCCTTGTCTGGTTTTAGATAACAATCTTGGGGATTGGTGGAAAAGCATAAGTCCTTATGCTTGGTACTGTCCACCATGTTGAAAAGATCTGTAATGCAAGTTTTCCACTGGTAAAATAACAATTCCAGGATCTTTACTAAAATAAGACAGGAGATCTACATTACACACTTCGCTTCTCTACAGAGGAAAAAGGACTGTAAGCTGTCTAAAATTCTACCTGCCACATGGGGCCACAACAGTGGTACCCCTAACTCACCCAGCAATATCGTCAATCTATCCAACTACACACTCAGCCCGGCAGAAGAGTCTGTCCTATCTCGGGGACTCTCTTTTTGCCCCACCACCCCCACAAACGTGATACAGTTCTGCGGTGATCTAGAAGCCTACTTTCACCATCTCCAACCCAAAGAATACTTTCAACACAACACTGAACAGCACACAGACACACAGATAACCTCCCACCAACAGCACAAGAACTACTCCACATGGACTCCTCCTGAGGGTTGAAATGACAGTCTGGACCTATACATAGAATGCTTCCACAAACGTGCACAGGCAGAAATTGGGGAAAAACAGCATCGCTTGCCTCATAACCTTAGTCGTGCAGAACGCAATGCCATCCACAGCCTCAGAAACACCTCTGACATTATAATCAAAGAGGCTCATAAAGGAGATGCTGTTGTCATCACGAACAGGTCTGACTACCAAAAGGAGGCTGCCAGACAACTCTCCAATACCACATTCTACAGGCCACTTTCCTCAGATCCCACTGAGGAGTACGCTAAGAAACTGCACCATCTGCTCAGGACACTCCCTACACAAGCACAGGAACAAATCAACACACCCTTAGAGCCCCGACCGGGGTTATTCTATCTACTACCCAAGATCCACAAACATGGAAATCCTGGACGCCCCATCATCTCGGGAATTGGCACGCTCACTGAAGGACTGTCTGGATATGTGGACTCTCTACTCAGACCCTACGCCACCAGCACTCCCAGCTATCTCCGTGACACCACTGATTTCCTGAGAAAACTATAATGCATTGGTGATATTCCAGAAAACACCATCCTAGCCACCATGGATGTAGAGGTTCTTTACATAAACATTCCACACATAGCTGGAATACAAGCTGTCAGGAACAGTATCCCTGATGATGCCACAGCACAACTGGTGGCTGAGCTCTGTGACTTTATCCTCACACACAACTATTTCAGATTTGGTGACAATATATACCTCCAAACCAGTGGCACCGCTATGGGCACCCGCATGGCCCCACAATATGCCAACATTTTCATGGCTGACCTAAAACAATGCTTCCTCAGCTCTCATCCACTAACGCCCCTTCTCTACCTACGCTACATTGATGACATCTTCATCATCTGGACCCATGGGAAGGAGACTCTGGAAGAATTCTACAATGATTTCAACAGCTTCCACCCTACCATCAACCTCAGCCTGGACCAGTCTACACAAGAGATCCACTTCCTGGACACCACGGTGCAAATAAGTGACAGTCACATAAACACCACCCTATACTGAAAACCTACCAACCGCTATGCCTACTTTCATGCCTCCAGCTTCCATCCCGGACACACCACACGATCCATTGTCTACAGCCAAGCACGAAGGTACAACCGCATTTGCTCCAACCCCTCAGACAAAGACCAACACCTACAAGATCTTCACCAATCATTCTTGAAACTACAATACCTGCACAAGGAAGTGAGGAAACAGATTAACAGAGCCAGATGTGTACCCAGAAGCCTCCTACTACAAGACAAGCCCAAGAAAGAAACCAAAAGAACACCACTGGCCATCACCTACAGTCTTCAGCTAAAACCTCTCCAACACATCATCAGTGATCTACAACCCATCCTGGACAATGATCCCTCATCTCCACAGGCCTTGGGAGGCAGGCCAGTCCTCGCCCACAGACAACCTGCCAACCTGAAGCAAATTCTCACCAGCAACTATACACCCCACCACAGTAACTCCAACTCAGGAACCAATCCATGCAACAAACCTCCGTGCCAACTTTGCCCACATATCTACACCAGAGACACCATCACAGGACCTAACCAGATCAGCCACGCCATCACTGGTTCATTCACCTGCACATCTACCCATGTAATATACGCCGTCCTGTGCCAGCAATGCCCCTCTGCTATATACATCGGCCAAACTGGACAGTCCCTACGTAAAAGAATAAACGGACACAAATCAGATATTAGGAATGGCAATATACAAAAACCTGTAGGAGAACACTTCTATCTCCCTGGACACACAGTAGCAGATTTAAAGGTAGCCATTTGGCAGCAAAAAAACTTCAAGACCAGACTTCAAAGAGAAACTGCTGAGCTACAGTTCATCTGCAATTTGACACCATCAGCTTAGGATTAAACAAAGACTGTGAATGGCTAGACAAGGACAAAAGCAGTTTCTCCTCTCTTGGTGTTCACACCTCCACATCAGCTGCTAGAAGTGGGCCTTATCCTCCCTGATTGAATTAACCTTGTTACCTCTAGCCTGATTCTTGCCTGCATAGTTATACCTGCCTCTGGAAATTTCCACTACATGCATCTGACAAAGTGGGTCTTTGCCCACGAAAGCTTATGCTCCAATACATCCGTTAGTCTATAAGGTGCCACAGGTCTCCTTGTCGCTTTTGCAGATCCAGACTAACATGGATACTTAATTCCAGGATTGATTTTGCAGTGACCACTCATGGCTGGTAACCAAATTCTTGCTACAGAACTCTGCTAGGTCACTGTTAACCTCCAATAAATGGAAAGCTATGAGAGTCATTCCATACGGACAGGCCAAAAATGGATGACTGAGTCAGTTCCTGCTTGTTTATACAGTGTGTAGCTGATATGTTGCATTCCATGATCTTCACCACTGTCTTTCAAAGGACTGGTAAGATCACTTTATAAGCCAATAAGCTGACTCTCAGTTTCATGATATTCATACATAGTTTCGGATTGTTCTGAGACCGGGAAATGTGCACTTACAGGTGGTCCATATCAGGGATGTTAAAATACGTTTATATTTGTAAACATATAACCACTGGAAATTTTCAATGGTTATGTATTTATACACAGGGGGGCTGGCAGAGCTCCCTGCTAGTGCCAGCTCGCCCCCAACCACCATGCTTCTGCCTCTTATACAAAGGCAGTAACATGGGGAAGTTGGCTTGGTGAGAGCCAGTATGCAAGAGGAGCCGGCTATTAAGGGGCTCACGCCTCCCAGGTGGCTGCACTGCCTGCCAGCCATGGGGAAGGGCAAGTCCTTTAAATAGAAGCAGTTAAAAGGGCTCACGTGTCCCCGGCTCCCAGGCAACGCACTAGCAGTGAGGCTCGGAGCAGCAAGGCCTTTAAATAGCAGTAATTGAAAGGGCTTGCAGCTCCCATCTCCAGTTAACGTGATGCCTGGGAGCCATAGGGGAGGCATGAGCCCTTTCTACTCCTGCTATTTAAAGGCTCTGTGCCTTCCGTCCGAGGTTCCTCACCTTCCAGGGCAGCACGTAACCATTTCAAAAATTTCTGAAGTGGTCCCCACTCAAAAATTATTGCACACTCCTGCTTTAGAAAGATCCTCAAGCTTGGCTTTTCTGGAGCCAGGCCCACTCTGAAATTGCTCCAGAAGATGGAGCTTCAGCCTCATGTTCTTCAACTTGCAGATGCTTTCAGAAAAGGAAAGGCAGACAAAGTACCTGGTTTAATGCAAGATTCTCTCAAGAAAAGGCACTTACTGTACCTGTCCTTAATTTGAACTAGCCCACTAGCCTGCAGTTTTGAGCCCACCTGTGTTAAGTGTCCATACAAAATGTTATCTATGGGAAAATGGTTGTACAGGAGCATCTGCAAGCAACTTCTGTTGGACAAATGCTAGAACAGACAATGTATTACAGATTACAGAATCAAGATAGTTCTGAACAACTTCAGAGTGCTTGAATTATCATTAGAGAAATGTAGCCACACCTCAAGTACAGTGAGTCAGCCATCAGCTAGAAATCCATCTTGCTGCCATGTTCAGCAGATGCCTCACCTTTTATGCTCTAATATGGGAGCGTGAAGCCACAGGGGACACATGGACAGCCTTAACAGATGCTATTTAAAAACCCTCGTTTCACATTCATGAGGCACATCTGTATCTAGAGTGGGACCTACGCAGACACACAACTGAAGAAGAATAATCATCAGAGGTTATTCCATCCACCTTCATGTTAGTATTCCTCATAAGTCCACCCAAAGGCATTATTTAAAAGGCTTGACCTTACGAATCCATTTTATAAGGCCTTGAAGATTTTATTCCCCCTTTCAATCAGTACTTCTTGCAATATTTTAGTTACAAGAACTTATGCAGATAATTTTTCATATAGTAAATCCCTCATAAGTGGTAAGAACATCAACTGGTAAATGAGTCCGGAGCATAAAGTAGTAAAAAATTACAAGGCCAATTATATATTGAGAGAGAAGATTAGATCTGTGGTTAAACACACTGAAGATTGCAGCTGCTTTCCATTTCCATCTTTGACAAAGATGTGTGTCATTTTGGCCATGTTGCTTAACTTCTTTGGGTAAAATTATGAAAAGCACTTAAGTCCCATTCACTTTTAATAGAATGAAAATGCTTTTGAAAAAAATGTTACTCATAGTCACTCAATTCTTCATCTGCAAGATGAGGATAATACCTACTTACAAGGAGCTTTATGAGCCATACTTCGATGGTAAAAAAGCTGTGTGTGGCTCACAAGCAACAGTTTGGCCACCCTTTATATAGGTTACTACACAGAACTTCCAAAATGTCTCTTTATATTAGTTTTACATAGGCTTTCAAAAACAAAAGGCTTACTCCACCCAACTGCACTCCCACAAACCAATGTTCAAAATATTTTCTTTTGGAATGTAGGATGATAATCTATGTTTCTGAGGAGTCCTCTGGTATGTGAAGAGCTTCATCTTACACTTTGGACTGAATGCAAAATAGACACATTAAGCATAGCAAGAATGTCAGTTTTTCAGACATCTAAAACCAATTAATTCAATACACAATTTGTAGCAGCTAAGACTCTCTCTCTCTACACACCCTGCATATCTTGTGAAATAAATGTTTCTACACCAGGAAATTACAGATAGTATTTACTTGTCATTATTTCAGTAATCTCTATCTACAAATCGCAGTATGCAGAAAATGATACTTCAAGGAAGTTTTAAGTGATCAATTCTGACAAGCACAAATACTTTACACATTAATGGAAAGAAAAATGGGTTGGTTAATATTTTAGCATTAAAAAAATCCCTATATGCAATAAGGCATTTCTGGCATTCAGTACAGCAGCAGGTAATAAAATATCGCACCACAATTTGAGGAAGAAAAAGATGGTAACTCATGACAAGGTACTCAATATGTACTCATTTGCACTACCACCCCATATTTAAAAGTTATTCAAGTTAGTACATTATTTTTGCCACTTAAGATGATACATTAAGGTATGTATTAAATCTTACCTGTCTTCATCTTTACTGGAGCTAGGTAAATTCCTGGTGCAATCTTCAAATTCATCCCAGAAAGCACTATCATCTAAAACAGTTGTTTTTTCTTGGATGGTTACTTTTTTTTTAAGATCATTTTTTGTGTTCTTTTGAGCACCTTCATAGTCTCTTGGGTCAAAGAACATACTGGAATTCATTTTTTCCTTGCTGTTTCTCAAGGTACATCCTCCACTGCCTTGCTGTAGTTCCAAAATTTCACTCTGCCTTCTAGTATTGCTTTTCTCTTCGTCATCACTAGTAAGAAGCTTTTTTCTATCCAACGGGTTTGTAGCATTTTGTTTTCTAACTTTAGGTCTCACCACCAGTTCAGGTGAATTTCCTTGGTCAGTCTTGTCAGCACTGGTACCCAGTTCATTACAAATCTCTACAGATGCCCTTGCAACATCAGCTATAATTTTTCCCTGTTGTGTTTCACAATTGGCACTACCACTTACATTTTTTATTACAGCTTTATCTTCAGCAGATGATTTCTGAAATATCCTATTTTGAAGGCCAACATCCAAGTCTATGATAGACTCTCTCATTGAAGGCACTGGCCCTGGTTCTTCAAAAACTTCTCTGGAAGTACAGTGATTAAAAGCAGATAATCGTGACTGTATGCCACTGAACGACTCTACCTCTTTCTCCAACTCAGAAAGCATGTGATCCAGCGTTTCCTGAAATAATCCTGCTTCCTCTTTTGCTAAGGAAAGATCAACTTGTCCACCATCATCCTCTCCGTCACTGCTATCTGGCTCATAGGAGTCAATATTTACAAAAGCAATTCCATTCTGACCTTTCAGATCACTACATTTGCCAGAAATATACTCTGCACAGTCCTTGGGAATTTTATCAGGATTCATACTGCTCCTTGAAGTTTGGTTGCCTTCCAGATTGTAGCATACTGGAGAATATGGTGATGTGTTTGTCTCGACTGTTTGCCTCAATACAGTTCTACAAACAGGAACTTCAGATCCACCATTCTGTAATGAAGGCTCATCTGATAAAGCAGAGCAAACTTGAAGCAATGGACGGGGACCTTCATAGACAATTGCAAGAAAGAATACATTGGGGTGATCAAACTAGATATAAAATTTCTCATTAACAATGCTGGCTCATTCAAAAGCTGGCAGTTGACTGGAACAAAAGTGCAATTGAATGATCAGGTATAATTTACCACAGGTGGGCTTATGTACAGCAAATATCTGTGGTTGCATTTATTAACTAAGCCCAAATAAGCAAACCTAAATGATACCATTTCAGCTTCACTCAGAGCACAAAGACTAAGGGTCCTATGACCAAAAAAAACACATTTGCAGGAAGCCTCTTTAAATTGCTTTCTGACAATGGAAGTTTGGGATGAGAATTATAGGAATTTAGCATGTTTCAAAATTTAAGGAAATTAAAAATGTGCTGCTAATAATAAGACTACCCAGATATTAAGTGGCTAAAATGCACATTCTGCAAGGATTTAAAAAAGTCATTTATTAGTACTATAAAAATGGGATTTTTGCATAGGCGTATCTTGTACTGGCAAGCAAGAATGTCAGTCTTGATTTACAAGGAGAAATTAATAAGTAAATGTAAAAGCTCCAATTGGCAACAATGATTTTCACTGCAGTAAAGTTTAATAGTAAAATTGAGGCAAGACTCCTTTGATGGTAACATGATAACGAACATCAAGAATGGCAGACTGAGAACTGGGGGGGGGGGGAAAACTAGAAAAAGGTTGAAGTAGTATAGCATCCAGTTAGTTTTGAAATGAACTGTGATCCAAATCTTCAGAAGTTTATATATTTTTGCACACCTCTGACTGGTGCACATGCAAATCAGGCTTGGCACATTTATATTCAAGTTAGCAATGGAAACCTTAAGATGCATGCAAAACTCAGTGAGTGCACTTAATGAATCACTGTGATAGAAGCACAGAAAGCACATACATATATATATATGTGTGCTTTCTGTGCTTCTATCTGAGAAAAGAGTTTTGAATAAAGAAGAATGAAATATGCATGGTTAAACAGATGTACTCCTGTATATTCTTTTAAAAAAAATGTAAGGAGTGATACAAACAGATAAGGTGTAAATTGGAAGGAAAAAAAAGCTCTCACTAATGAAATATGTTATGCAATGTGAAAATACATAAGCAACCAAGGGAAATGTGGTCCAGAGAAAATTACTATAACGTTGGTGCTCAACTGATTGAAAGAGTCCTCAAAAAGTACTTATCAATGGCTTGTCAAATAGGGAGAGCATATCTAGTGGAGTCCCACAGGGATCAATTGTGGGTACAGTACTATTACTGTATAATAATAATAGCAATAATTTCATTAAGTACTTGGATAATGAAGTGGAGAGTATGTTGAAAAAAATCTTCAGATGACACTATGGTGGGAGGGAATAAAAGCATTTTGGAGGACAGGTTTAAAATTCAAAATGACCTTGGCAAGTTGAATTGGTCTGAACAGAAGGATGTAGGATGGAATTCAATAAAAACAAGTGAAAAGTACTTCACTTGAGGAAGGAAAAAAAAATAAAATGCACAAATAAAAAAATAGGGAATAACTGTCTATATAGTAACTGTCTATATAGTATTGCTGAAAGAATCACAAAGTAATAGAGGATCAAAACGGAGTAAGAGTTGTCAATATGATTTAGCTACAAAAAAGGCTAATATGACTCTGGAGAATAATAATAGAGTATAGTATGTAAGACACAAAAGGTAATTGTCCTGCTCTTCTTGGTACTGATGAGACTCCAGTTCTAGACACCACAATTTAAGCAAGACAGGGACAAACTTGAAAGAATCCAGAGGACAGCAACAAAAATAATAAAAGATTTAAAAAACCTCACCTGTGAGGAAAGGTTGAAAAAAGTGGGCCTGTTTAGTCTTGAGAAAAGAAGACCGAGGGGTCATCTGTTAAGTCTTCCAATAGGTTAAGGGCTGTTAGGAAGGTGATCAATTGTTCTCCATGTCCACTGAGGGTAGGACAGGAAATAATGGGCTTAATCTGCAGCAAGGGAGATTTAGGTTAGATATTAGGAAAAACTGTCTAACCATAGGGTAGTTAAGCTCTGGAACAGGCTTTCAGTGGACTCCTCATCACTGGAAGCTTTAAAAACCAAGTTGGATAAACACGTGCCAGGCATGGCCTAGATTTACTGGATCCTCCCACAGTACAAGGGGCTTGACATGATGACTGCCCTACATTTCTATTATAAAAATTTAGATGGATACTTGGGATACTTGTATCATATAGGATTCAAATTTCTGCAGTAACTTGTATTTAGGTGGCACAGATAGTGTCACCTCTAATTATAATCGTCCAATATTTTTGTTTCTCTCTTAAGTGTTGTCTGAAAATAGACATGGCATGTCAGAATGGATAAGTTGATAGCCCTTTCATTTCTGGAACAGAAGGATGTAGTTTCTCCACACTAGAATTTGGGCTTATATGTCACGTTGTCACTACAATATTGAAAGGATATTGTACTGTTAGAATCGCCATCTTATATGAAACATTAAACTGAAGCACCTTCCATCTATCTCTTGTGATTGTTTAAGTTGATATTGAAGAGGGCATGGAAATTACCACGGGAAAACACCTATGTTTTGGTCAGTACTCCCAGTATAAAATGAGAATCAGCTTGGAAATATGCAAGCTCATACATCTAGAATTAAAATAATCCAAAACATAAATATTCAGTGACAGGGAAAAACATGGAAAATAGATACGTCAAGAAGAGACTTAAGGCACAGCACATTTCTATTAGACATAAGTTTACAAGACAATAAAGCAGCAAAAAAGTTTATAGATGTAGCTCAAAATTTCATTGACAAGTCACATCACTGAACAGGGAAGTAATATTTCTTTTACCATCTACCTCCTCTGAATACCCAAAAATGTTCAATGTGGGCACTTAATTATCTAATTATTATAGTTACAAACTAAAGTGAGTTGAGACAAAAAAGCAATAAAAATAATCATGGGATTAGCACTGATTTACCAGAGAATTAAGATGCAAATACAGTAAATATTTGCATACAACTGAACATTTAAAAGATGTAAACAAAAAGGGGAACAGGAATTTCTTAGCATAATAAAAAAGGTTTCATGAATAATGAAATGAAATTATATGAAGATTTTACAAAAAAGTGAGGGTTTTTTTGCTTGTGGAATCGTCTCTTAAATGTTCCCATTACTTGGAACATTTAAGATTAGACTTTTAAAAACATTTATTAATCTACAATAGACTCAAAAGGGAAAGAACTATACACATGATCTAACAAGTCATTTTGAATTTCTAGATTCCATTATTCTAAAATGCTATTTTAACCTCATGAACTACTGATGAAGTTAAAAACTAGTGCACAAAGAAAAACTGAATATTCATGGGACAAAGGGAAAATAATGACCATTTGCTATTTCAATATTTCTTTTTCTCCCTCATTTTTCTTCTAAATACTTGTACATTGTCAAATCATTTTCTGGTGTAGCTCTGCTAAGTCAACTGACTTACATGATAGAACAATTTGGCTCATTTGTTTTGTTTTCTAGTTCTATTTGAGGCAGCATATAAACATTAGATATTTTCCTCTTACATGGGAATTAAAGAATATGGTAAAATTGCTAAATATGGTAAAATTTCTGTAACTTATTCATGGTTACAATTACATATTTTATAAGATTTTATTAAATTTAAACCTCTCGCCGTGCTACTTTATTTTATCAATTGAATTTAAACATTTCAAGATAAATACCACTTCTCATTAAAAGCCAACATTAAGTTTTTTGCTGCAGAACATATGAATTAAATAAAACATTCTCTACATTTACACCTCCCTTCCCTCCAAAAGGAAAATGTCTCTGTTTGAAATTACAGAGCACGCACATAAGGACTTCTCTTTTTGAACATCGTCTAATTCTAATCCTTCATATTCTCCATTCTGTTGGCTTGAACTGCTGTCTTGATTCATCAAAGATGGTCTAAAACTGACATACGCATGTCTCCTTCCATATCTTCTCCCTGTAATGGTCTGATATCCTCCTGCTGGTTTGGGCCAGGAAGGTTTGCCAGCTTCTTGACCCATTGCTGCAAGAGATAAAGCAGGAAAAACTGAATACATTAGATAAAAGTGATGAGAAAACAAAATCCATTCCCTCCCCTCCACGCTTTGATGCAAGGTAGATTTCTTTGAGTAAGTGATCATTTTCCACTATAAATTTCCCACTTTTCCTCTTTAAAATGTTCAGGTGCATGGTCATGAAGTTTTGTTTTGTTTTTAAATCTATCTATCTATCTATCCACCCATATACACACAATTATAAGCCCATTGGTCCATATGCCAACCCCTGCCCCTTCCCCAAGTTAAAAAAAAATTGTAAAATCACAATGACCCTTCATAAGCCGACTCTATACTGACTGTTTGCAAACTTCCGGTCTCAGCTTGTCAGCGCAAGCCGCTGGCATATCGGAACATTTTGTTTACCTGGAGCATCTGCAGGCATGCAGTCCTGCAGCTCTCATCCTCTGTGATTCACCATGTCTGGCCAACCGGAGTGTCAGGAAGTGGTAGCCAGCACATCCCTTGTCCCGCGCCACTTCCCACAGCTCTCATTGGCTGGGAATAGTCAACGGCACACTCTGGAAGTTGAGGTGCTCTGTGCTTGCAGACAACTCCAGGTACTAAAAAGTCCCAGCACATCAGCGGTTTGCCCCTGGGCTAGGAACTGACTACCTCCCTTAAAGTTAAAAAAAAAATGGTAAAACACAATGACCCATTCATAAGCAGATGGGTCTTTACGGCATCATTTTTTACCAAAAAAAATTGGCTTATGATTGAATATATGGTAATCAGTCAACACTAACAACTTAAATTTTAGTTCTTTTGATGCTAATGGCATATAAAAGTATACTTTACTCAGACTTTTCTCCTTATTTTAAATAATATTTACTAATTAGAGCCTGTCAGGAAAAAGGGAGACTCTGCAGTAAATAAAAGCTTAAAAAACTAACACTAGGCCAAATTAATCTCTAGTGGAGTTCAACTCAAAATTAGGAATTAGAAATAGGAAATAGAGAAAAAATTACTGTAAAACTATCACTCCTCAGCCTTTTCATATCTCTGTATGACATGAATACCTCTATCTAGAATGCTCAGCACTATAAAAATCAGAGGGTGGTTATTTGATAAGACACCCAAAGCACTGCAGAGCCCAGGAAGCTCTTTTCAACTGTATCTGTTCCAAAAGATTATTTTTCTGTGAATTTTTCCTTTAAAACTTTGTGTGTCCGTTTAAATTTCTCCACATTATCAATCTTATAAATTAAAATAGGAGTATATATTACGGTAATGTTGCTGCTCACAAGTCAATAAGGAGAAGTAAATATTTAAGGCACGGGAAAGTGGGGAGGGAACTTGTTATTATCTTCAGAATGGATGGAAACACCAAAGACAGCTTTAATTCAGACTTATTTAGAACGTATACAGATTGAACCTCTCTAGTCCAGCACCCTCGACACCTGACTGGTGCTGAATCAGAGAACTGGCTGAACCATAAAAGGTCAATATTGTCTAGCTGCATTATTTCACTGGTTCCTGGGCACTTAAGAGGACTTATAGAGGGAAAGCAGAGCTAAATACAAGCACGGAACACTTACGACGTGTACACAGCAGGGCTAAAGCCAAAATAAGCTCAACAACTTAAGCTACGCAGTTGACACAGCTCAAGTTGAAATAGTTTATTTTAGTTATTCATGGTCTACACAGCAGGAAATCCAAGAAAGAGCACTATTCCTCCAACTTCCTTTACTTCTCGTAAAACGAGGGTTACAGCAGTCAGAGTAAGATGTCCTCCAGCTTGACATTATGTCAAAATAAATGCTTGTAGTGTAGACACAGACTATGTTATTTCAGAATAACTACAGTTATTCTGAAATAAGACTGCTGTGTAGATGTACCCTTCGAGCCAGGACTGGTGGCTGTACACAAACTTTATGGACTGTGGGAAACTTGGCCGCGCCCATGATAAATGGACATCTGGCTAACTAAAATCATGCTAGACCTTGGATACTGCCAGACCAGAGAGTGCCAAACTAGAGAAGTCCAACCTTTACTTATATTTCAGAAGAAAACGTGAAAAGGCTTTGCTGAAAGTACAGTCTACATTTATTTAATGTAGATTAAAAAAAAAGGGTTCAGAAGTTACAGTAGCACACTAATCAGAAGACAAGTTTTATATAAGTGTCAATTAACTTAACATTTTGTCATAAAGATGTAATATATGTTACAAAATTAGAATTAAGAAAAATGTTAAGAACAACCGAAGTGCACATCCAGTATTTCTTAAGTGCTGATTTAAGAATTGCTGCCTCAAAGAGAAAAAAAAATTTACTTGCATGAGCCAGGTAAGACAACCACTGTAAAAGGGCAAAACTGAACATTGCACAACCCACTCTATGAGGTCAACAGATTAGAGCTAAAATTCAGATCTTCACTACAAAGTACTTTCTGGTTTAGGTCATAAGGCTTTTTCCTTATAAATGCAAAACTTACAAATAAAGATGCAGAACACTCGATTGCTCTTCCTTAAATGACATGCACTGCTGCTAATGGATCTGACATTTGACAAACATAAGAAGTTGTATCACAAGGTCAAATACAGTTAAAAATAAATCCAACAGTAACAGCACAAAAGTTAGCTGGATTCAGTTACTTTCTGGTTTGGGAAAAATATCAGTAGCCAAACCACATTTTCTACAACAAACATTTCAGGTCACAACAGGGTAGTAATGGATTCTTTGCATTAGGTAATTTCACTAAGCACAGCCATGCAAGGTAATAATCTCTGTGATATCCTAGTATGGTTAACAAGAGCAATGCTAAATGAATCCTACTGACTTTACCAAGAAGATACAGTTCAAGGCATAGGAAAAATGCTGATATAGTAGACAATACAAAAGTTTCTGGTGCAGTGTTAATTTCAGATGCAGTTTGCTTGTTGTAGAAGTGCTGGCATTCAGTAATTTCCTCAATTAACGTAATTAAAAGTCTACTACTTCAGAGGTTCAACACTTTCTTTGGGGGTCAATGTAAGCAATTTTTCTAGTCCATAGGTCATCTTTAACTTGGCTGGTTATTCAATTAACACTAGCTTTTGTAATCTTGGAAGTCAATGAAATGTCAATGGGGCAAGGACAAGAAGGAGTTTAGTGTTTCTGAGAGCCCACATTCACAAACAATAAATATTTTTGTAGTTCAAATGGAAGTTTCATTTTTTCAAGCTTGTTTAAAAATCATGCTTAGTTCAGTGAACACAAGCAGGATAAAGTTGTTTGTTTAAACATACAATGTCACTGATATCAGGGAGTTTCCTCATATGCACTCAAGCAGTTTTTCCACTACCAAAGTTAGTACCTATATAACGTCAGTCAGGAATGGTACAAATGCGTAGGAGGTAGCATAAATACTGAGAAGATTGGATGCTGGTGTTTTTACCTCTTTCATAAAAACCTGCATAGTTGCGGATGTGTGTAAAATTTTGCCAACCCAATTATAGCAAAGGAGGCAATTCCTTTTTCCCCCAAGCAGGATGAAGCCAAAGGCTGCACTTAGGAAAAACGTGGAGAGAAGGAAAAAAAAAAAAGAAAAATTATATTTTTTCTTGGTGCTTCTCTCAACTAAGATATCACCCTTTAAAACTTTTATTTGAAGAAATGGATATAGAATGACTATTATAAACTAAGGACTACAGCTTCTTGTAGAAGCTGTAGATACGTCAATATTCTCAAAAACTAACTATTGATTTTAAAGTGTAATCTAGGTACTAGAAGTTGTTCTGTGGAAAAAATGATTATATTGTTTTCAGTATTAAAAGGCAAACTTTTAATAAAGTTATTGGCTGTTGAACACACACACATACACACAAAAAACAAGCAAAGTAAATATTAATGGAATAATTTCACATAAATTAGGAACTTTGTTACAAAGCATCTATAAAGCACCTTAAATAAAAATCAGGTTGAGCATCAATTACAGGTTGATAAATGTAATATACTATTCAGGTCAGGTTGGGAAAGATATACATTTGTCAGACACTGGGAGAGTCTCTTTCAATTTAAGGACTGCTCTTGTGTTTGAACACCATCTTTAAGAAAGGCATTATTGAGTTTGGATCCTGTTACCTGTGCTTTTTCTGACAAATTATTTAAAGCAAACAGCATATTAAATAAACTATTTAAATAAGGAATCATTTTATTATTTATGCTTCATTACTGAAGACATTATTTATGCTTCATTAATGGAGAGCCATTGGGGTGACCTAGTCTCACTTTGGAGCAGTATTTCAATTTACATATACTTTAATCTTCGTTAAACAAATATCAAGTTTTATGAGGTTTATGGGAATTCCTCAAGAGAGACAGATATTCAGGATCACAAGTTCCTCTGCCTATTTTTCAGAGCTGAAGTGACTTTAGCATTCAGGAAAGGTAATAACAGCGGTTCCCAAACTTTTCAGCATCATGCCCCCCATCTTGATTTTTGAAAAAACCCTCACGCCCCCCCCGCCAAAAAAAAAAAAAGGCAGCAAAACTCGTTGAGGAAAAAAAAAAGGAACTGAGCGGGGCAGCAAAACTTGATTCGGGGGGGGGAGGGGGAGGCTGGGTCACCTCGCGCCCCCCCCCCCGGAATTTCTTCACCCCCCCCAGGGGGGCACGCCCCCCCAGTTTGGGAACCCATGCACTAAATCAATAGTCATAGAAGCTGGGGTCCTCTGTTTATCTAGTGATGTGCAGCATGAACAGTGCAAAGAGCAAACTTCTCTTAATATGCCTTAATTCTGCTCTGTGATGGGTCTCTTCTAGGGATTACATCAGGCCTGAGCAAAATACGGCCCATGAGCCATTTCCTGGGCTCTGGGGTGCAAACTGTACATTCTAGGGATGTTGAATTCAGATTAATCAGCTAACTGAATAGTTGATGCTATACGCATAGACTATTCGATTAGTAGATAAAGGCGCACAGCCCCAGGGCTGTTGCTGCACTTCAAAGGCAAAAGCACTGCAGGGAGCACAGGGCCAGTGGGGGATTCAACAGTCGCCCATGGGCTCCACACAGTGCTGCCACTTTGAAGCACCCTTTCTTCTCCTCCCCACCCCCACCTTGCTGCCTCTTTCTGATACAGGCAGCGGGGGAGGGGAGGAGTGATTAGTGTGTCAACTATCCAATAAGCACCTGCTTATCGAATAGTCGACTAGTCGTTCACATCCCTAGTACATTCTAGGGAAATGGAAAGAAATATTCCCTCATCTGTGACCATGGAATATCAAATAAGACATTTTGTGACAGGCTCATTCTCAGAGGAAGAGTGAGACTGCATTAACTGATGGACTCTAGTGTAGCTTTAACAATAGATTGGTAATTTATTAATTAATATCAATCTTTTAGATCATAGTCATCAATAAATGTTTGGTCTTCCCAGAGCTACAGAATCAGGAATATCATCATCAGTATCATTAGAATAACAAATCCCAGAAGCACACAAACAACAAATTGCAATACATCACAAGTTCATTTACTAACAAATCCACTCTTCAGATAAACAATTCCACAAGTACTAAAATACAAGAGTCAACAGAGAGTCTGCAAAATGTTTAGTCCTACAATTGGCACCAACCACTTATAGCTCACATTTCATATTGTCTGCTATGGGACCCTGAAAGGTTAGTTGTCTTATTTCATGGTCATCCTGACACTCTCTGTACATTCCTCCTCCATCATTACACTAGCCAGACAACATATTTTTATTCTGAGTTATACTTATGCCTGCTAAGGTTCATGCATATGAGTTAGGATTTTAACCCATTTTCCTTATCCCAATTTCTATACCACTAATTTATGGGTACCCCATCTCTCACTGGCTACCCGCTTAAATTTCCCTTATTCTCATTAATACCTGTCAATGTATTACCATAGCATCTTGAAGTTATTACAGAACCCCAAAAAATGTTATTGGGCATATTGTGATATTAACTAAAACATTTCAGCATATTTTCCAGAGCATTGTCAGTTTCTAGATTAACAGCACTTAACACATCTTCTACTATAATCTTACACTTTACTGGTACAGGGTTAATGGGAAATATACTGCAATGTATCAGCTTTACATGCAACACAATTATATACATTATTGGACAAACATTAATAGATAGTAGTATTTCTTTTTTTAAATGGAGTTTCTAGTGGTTGGTAAACTGTTTTTACTGGTTGTTGCCACTGGATGAAAACATGAATATGCTGGCACTTTCTAATGTTTTACTCTGTTGATGTGTACCTATCCATAACTTGGGATGGTTTATACAGTTGACAATTGTGGTTGAAAAAAAACAGGTATAGCATTAATCAATTGAGGCTTATTTTTTGGTATTTCTTGATACGCTGACCATATTATAATCCTTCCTCCCATACAACACAAACAATCATCATTATCATACTACCTTGGACAATTCTTTTTAATCCAATTTTCATTCACAAGAAGCTTGCTAATACTTCATCTGCTCTATCTAATAACTTATTCATGTTTTTTCCACTTAGGCCATGTCATTACTAATATCAATTAAATGCATGTTCTTTCTAGGAATTATTTTAGCTGTAAATTCAACAGCGGTATTGGTGCAAGAAAGGTTATGGGTACTTCGCTTTGTTAATTCTTGACAATCTGGGTTACTAAGGATCACAATTTCATTTTCAAACATAGGTACAAGAAAGATAATCATATGTATTTTTGGTATAAAACAGAAATTTGGAATTGTGACGAAACACTTACTATGACCATTATAAACTAATCTTTTTTATTTGTAACTCCACAATATTGCCCCTCTCCACTATAGGTTTCATGCTTCATGGGAGAGTTCCATTTGGTCAGTTTCACTGGACATGACACTGTTGCTGAGTTAGCTTGCAGTAGGTTCCATAAGTACCCTTCTGCCTGGCCACACAGTGGGGGTTTGTTACTTCATATGCATTACACCAACAAATCCACTGATGCCCTGTCAAAAGGAACAGGAAATCTGTGGGACAAACCATGTTTGGGGACTTATCTGCATCTTCTCCAGAAGTATACAACGCCTGTTCCAGAAGCCAGTGAAGTCAATGGCAAGATTCTCATAAATTTCTCTGGCTCTGGGTAAGGCTCATAATACAGGGTTTTGCCATTAAATGCTTTTCAGTGATAGGAAAGAACATTTCCTGGATGAAATACTTCTCCTAAAAAAGTCCACTATTGGACTTTTGTTTTGTTAACACAAAATAAAAGGAGTTTTGCTTTAAAGGAGTTTTATTAGCACAAAATAAAAGAAGTTGAAGTATAAAAGTAGAGAAAACTTGCTTCCTTGCTAATAGGCAGGAACCACATTTTCCCTGAAATGGTTTGTCCAGAAAAGGTTAATTTTTTCCCCTTCATGTCAAAGAAGATTATTGTAATGCAAGTTCCCCCTATTTACACTTTCAGAAAAAATATTTCTATAATCCAATTTCCTACCAGACTACACTAACACATTTCCTTTTCCTCTTCTTAGCAGGCGAAACTCCATTTTGATGAACAGAGATTTTTAGTACCAAGTGACAAAAAGAACTTAAAAAAATATGGTCAAACATAGAAATGCTCCAATATCAGATTATCAGTACCCTTATAAACACTGTAGCATTACATTTCTAGAATGTCTAACACAATTCAAGATAAATATAGGTTAAACCTCTCTACTCCGGCAACATCTGTGGTCCAGTATGATTTTAGTTAGCCTGATGTCCACTTATCATAGGTGGGTCAAGTTTCCCATGGTCCCATAAAATTTGTTTACACACACCAGCCCTAGCTTCCAGTCATCTTTGCTGTTATTTTGCTCTAATTTACCTGTAAATGTCTTCTAAGAGCCCAGTAAATAATAAAAGTGTTAATAATGCTACTAGACAATATTGATTTCCCATGGTCTGTCAAATTCTCTGGCTTGGCACCGCTCAGGTCCCAAGGGTGCCAGACTAGAGAGGTTCAACCTGTAGTCTATATATGTGATGCAATCAAGTTACATGAGCTCAGAATTTATCGTCAATGTTATTAAATACATTAACATTACATTCACCTCACTGCTTTCCTACCGCACATTTTAACCCCAAAGTACAAACTCACATTCACTGATCATTCCAGTTTTTCTCCCCTATGATTAATTTGGCAGTCATGCACTTTTTATCTAAGTGAACTGCAAAATAATTGAACTTTTGTATCATCCTAAATTTGTCCCAAAATAATCACCAGAGAGACTTACAATACACCTTTAATAGCTCTGTGAAGAGAACTGCACATACAAATTTTCACCTTCAGTGTATGTAAAAAAACCTCTTGCTTCTTAAAAGCTGTTAGAGTCAGTAAGTGCAAAAATATTCTGTAGGATTTTTGCATTTACAAAGCAAAATTACTCATTAGAAAGTGAAACATTTTAGACTAAACCTGTTTTATTATTCAGGAAAAGAAAAGCGATTAAATAATTGAAGTACTAAGAGCTTTCAGAAGTAACTGCTGTGCATATACAATAATTACGATGTCTAAATATAGACTGGTTTTCTTTATCAGAAAACCAGTCTACATGTTATAAAAAATTCTAAAAAGGAAAAAAATGCAGAGTGGGCTGCCCAGCAGTCACCACAGAGGAGCTGTACAATTTGCTAATTTGGGGGCAGCCATAACTGCTCTCAAACACTAGCTAAGTTTTTGGTGCTTTGCTCCTTACTCCAATTCTGACAGAAGAATTCTTTTACAAACAAAAGATTAAAACTTAACTAATGAAGTGTGCTAAACTAGTAATTCCTTGTGTGTTGCTTTTGGAACTGAAAGTTAGATAATAAATGGGGACTGAATTGTATCTAAAAAAAAATAATCAGACTCCTGTATGTAAGATGATGTGTTTTTAATTGTCCTCTCTCTTTTCCCTATCATTCCTATGTCTGCTATAATAAAAAATTAAACAACACTTAGCTCTCTGGAGAAGGAACTTTGTCTTTTTAAAATCTACATAACAGCACATAGAATGATGATGCTAGGTAATAATCTAATATATAAAGGAGAATGTTTGTATGTTTGTGCTCTAATAACTTGGACACTATAAGAGCTACCGCAACCAAACATTGCATGGGATAACCTTTCACCCAGGAAAAGGTTTTAAGGTACTTTTGGACCCGATTGGGCCCGAGCTCAAGCTGTAAAAATCAAAAAGTAACCCGCCGCGCTGCATGGGCCGCCCCACCCACCCTAGGTCCCGTGCCCACCGCCTACGGTCCCCAGTGCTGTCCGGGACTCGTCCCCTCCCGCCCGTGAGGTTACATAAGCAACCCTCTTTTCCCCCTCCCCCCTGTGCTGGCACGCAGTACCCTGACCCCCACGCGCATAACAGCTCGGGCACCCGCCCTGCCCCCCGCGGCACCTGCAGCCCCGGGCGCGAGCTGGGGCGCCTCTCCCATGTGTAACCTCCCCTCCACCCGGGGTCGCAACCTCCCCTCCCCCGGGATGACGCAGACCTATATTTTAATCCCTATAAAAATCAGTGCAACTTTTCTACCATTCAAAAAAAGATAATGGACTACTGTTTTTCTACATTTTGTTCCTCCGGTTTCCCGAGCAACGCCGGGTAACTCCAGCTAGTACTTACTATTATACTGAACTAGGACTCAGGAGACATGGATTCCATTCCTGGCTCTGCCACTGTCTTCTTTTGTGATTTTGAACAAGTCACTTCCCTTTCTCTGTGTGTGTGTACACGTGTACACACACACACACACACACACACACACACTCTCTCCCCTCTGTCTGCCTGTCTTTTGTATTTAGACTAAACTGTTTGGGGTGGCGATCATCTCTCACTACTTGTTAGTACAATGCCTAGCAAAATGGGAACTAGGATTATAGTCGGAGCCTCTAGGTAATACCACATTATTTAACAATTAAAGCCACATTTCTTCCATTGAAACAGTCTGTGTTGAGAGATTATAATCAGTAAATTAATATTTCATATCCAAGAACGCAAGTTTTAGACCCTGACCTGATCTACACTAGAAAATAAGTTTGGCTTAACTACTTCGGTCAGAAATATGAAAGATGAACATCCCTGAGTTGCATAAGTAAGCTGATTTAACTCCCTGAATAGACAACGCTAGCTTGATGGAAGAATTCTTACATCCACCTAGCTACCACCTCTTGGGAGGGCAGATTACCTATGCTGAAAGGAGAATCCCTTCCATCAGTATAGGTATCATCAACACTGAAGCTTATAGTAGCACAATCTTTTAAGTGTACAATATAACCAAGCCCCACAAACAGCTCCACCCAGTCAAATGAAACTATCTTCCTCAAAAACCAACATGAATGCTCACCAAAAAGCAATCAACTTGATGGGTCAGGTAGATATTTTCAGAACAAGCTGTAAAGTGCTATAGCCAGTGGTTCTCAAACTTTTGTGCTAATGACCCCTTTCACATAGCAAGCCTCTGAATGTGACACCAAATACATTAGAAACACTTTTTAAAAAGTATTTAACACAATTAGAAATGCTGAAGGTGAAGCAGGGTTTGGGGTGGAAGCTGACAGTTTGCAACCTTCCTCATAACAACCTCACAAACCCCAGTTCGAGATCTCCTGTGCTCTACTTTGTGCTTACAAATAGGGAAAGTCATTAGTGTAGAAGTAACCCAACTTTGGGATGGAAAAAATCTGAACATGGGGAAAGAACTTTCAAACAGCAGGTTAAAGACAGGACTTGCTCTTAGAAGACAATCTGATTTATTCCCTTACCTACATTAAGAAGGCATAATCTTGTTCAGCTTATAAAAAGTGTAGCTCTAGATACGTGAAGTTTGTTTTAAACTCATTTTCTGTTTTTAACAGATCTTGTTTTAAGAAATTATATTGTTGTGCAGTTTCAATCAGTGTCACCAAAGAGATAAATAGCCTACAATCTCAACAGAAGTGATAAAGATTTTGTGAGACTAAGCCATTTACTCTATCTCTGTCAAAAGGCCTGAATAGAGTTATCCTCGTACAATGAAGATGAGTTGCAAAAGGTTGTATCGCATACAAAACATGATGGGAGATGCCTTCAGAATCCAAGCAAAAACATTAATTACAGGTTGGTCATATTTCCCTCCCACTATCTTTCACTCCCCATATCTACAACAGGCCTCTGCCATCTCTCTGCAACAAGGTCTGAAGAAAGAAATGGGCACAGGGAAGGTTAGTTTAGATGTTGTAACTCAGACCTTTAATTACACACTTAGTCTTGCTCCTCCCACCACAAAATCACATATTTTCTCTCAAGAGGAACTGATAGAGAAACATTTTATAGTATCTGTTAGGGATATAATAGTATAGTCAATTAACCCATTAACTGATAAGCTAAAGCTTATAGGTTAATGCTATAGACTACATGCATTTCCTCCACCACCTGCCAGTAAATTTTTAGCAGGCTGGCCAGCAGCCCAACTAAGTCCTGACTCTTGTCGGGTCCTGGACCTACTCCCGCTGTGGCTCTGTATTTAAAGTGCATTATGAGCCAGGCGGGCAGGCAGCCCGGCTCAGTTCCGGCTCATGCCGGATCCGGGAGCTCAGTCCCTCCCCTGCACAGGGGATGCTGCCACCCTGTGCTGCTGCCTCTGTATCAGAGGCAGCAGTGCAGGGTGACAGGCAGCCAGTCCGCAAGGGGAGCTGGTTTATAAACTGGCTCCCCTTGCGGACCAACTCCCACCTGGCACCCCATGCTGCTGCCTCTGATGCAGAGGCAGCAGCATGGAGTGGCAGGGGGCTCCTTGGGAGTGGAGCCAGAGCACACTGGCTTCCAGCACCACCCCTGAGGACTATAGAATAGTCAACTAACCGATAAGAATTCATAAGGTTAATCGACTATTCAATTAACTGATATTTAACATCCCTAGTATCTGTTAAAGAAAGGGTATAGGTCTCTGTTTTTGAACTAAGTGACTCTAGGGCAGGGGTGGGCAACAATTTTTGCAGCAGAGGCCACTTAATGAATTTTGGTATATGGTTGCGGGCTGGCTCCATCCCAAAAGGGGCAAGTGTGGGAACTAGCCTCCTCACAGAGTTGCTTGGGACCAGAAGCTTTGAATTAAAAATACAGCAAAGGGCTCGCAGCTCCCAGCCCTGCCACTACCATGTTGCCTGGCAGCCGCCCAGGGCTGTGCAGCTAGTTAAAGGGCTCACGGTCCTGCCCCTGCTGGGGTAGCATTGTGACTGGGAGCTGAGTGCCATTTAAATAGCATCCTGCTGCCTGTGCCACTACCTGGAAATTGGGTGGCAGGGGCAGCAGAATATAAAAGAAAGTGGCCAGATGCAGTTTGGGGGCTGGATCAAAGTGTTAAGCAGGACAGACCTGGCCCCCCGGCCCACATCTTGCCCAGCCCTGCTCTAGGGTTCCAAAGTAGAATTTCAGATATCAGAAAATCGAAGGCCTGATCTAACCTACAAAATTATGCCTGTACAGCTATGCTGGTTAGGAGTATGGAAAAAACACTATGCAGGTATAGGGTCCATAATGTAGGCATGGCCTTACACGTCAGATAGCCACAGCTCAATACAAAGATAATAACCAGAGAGGTATTTCTGCATAATTTATCCTGTCTTATACCACGTAACTGGCTATATTATTTTAAATTAAGTTGTCCCACCACATCATTCACCTTCCATGAAAGAGGCCCACCAGTAGTTCACTACTCTGCATCAGCAACTCTTGTCAGGTGTGACAGGGCATCTTCCCCCCACACTGGCCCTGTAAATGTTAAAACCTAGTCCTGGGAGAGGGCTGGATGCAAAGCCTACAGCTGTGGCAGATAGTAGCCAATTAGGGCAGGGCTACATAAATAAGGGCTCCAGGAGGGAGTAAGGGAGACATATTTTTGCTCTAGCTGGGGAGCAGGAAGGACCTGGTTGCTAAGGAAGCTGGGGGCATCCTGGGGAAAGGCAGCTGTGGAGTTCTGGCCTGGCCTCATTCCCAGGCTGCAGGACCTGAAGCAAGGCTTCAGAGTGCTAAGGCTGAGGGGAGGCAGCCAGGATAGGCAAAAGGTCGCAGGTCTGTCCCCTTGCCAATGATGAGTGGTCATTTCAGACTGCAGTTTGCCCCTGAGATAAGAGGCTTGATGAACACTGGCAGTGGGTCACTGAGGCAAGGCTGATATAGGGCAGTGGTCACCAACCAGTAGATTAGGATCTACTGGTAGATCTTGGAGCCTCTGACAGGTGATCTTGATTAGCTTGGCCAAGAAGCTATCAAGCGCTGGTGCTTCAGTTGCCCCTTCACCCACTGTCCTGCTGCTCCTGCCCTCTGTTTTGGAGCTGCCCCCCCAGGAGCCTCCTATTTGCTGTGCAGGGTATAGGAGGGAAAAGAGGGAGGTGCTGATATCAGGGTGTCCTTCCTCCTCCCACTTTTGTACCCCATCCCCACACAGAGAGAAGGGGATGGAGGGAGCTGGGCAATGCAAATCTCTGTCACTTTCTCACACTCTGTGTGTGGCTGTCATTTCTCTCTCTCTCTCACACACACACACAATATCCTTCACTCTCATCTCCCAACTCAACACCTATGTGGGGGGTTGTCACTCCTTTTACTGCCTGCGAAGTGTATTATTTTGTGTTTTTGACTAGTCTGTGCATTTCATAATTGTCATTTCTCTCTTACACGTAAATTTAATTCTTTGAGTAGTGAGTTCTAAAATGCCTAACCTGTCATGGCTGGAGTAATTATCCCATTGGTAATTGCTGCTCCTGGAAGTGGCTGGCAAGTCCCTGCAGCCCCTGAGAAAGGCAGAGCAGGGGGTCTGCACATGCTGTCCTTGCCTGCAGACACCACTCCTGCAGCTCCCAGTGATCAGTAATGGGGAACCATGGCCAGTAGATGCCGTGGGCTCAGTGGGGGTGGATGAGGGCCAGCACATGGCACCATGGAGCCATTGCTGCACATGCCAGCTGCTTTCAGGAGTGGTGCAAGGCCAAGGCAGGAGTAAGCCTGCCTTAACCCCACTGCTCCACCACCCAGAAGCCATCTCAGTTAAACGGTGCCCAGCTAAAATCTGCTTCTTCAACCCCTGCCCCAGCCCTGAACCTCCTCCTGCATCCAACCTCCTGCCCCAGACATGAGAACCCCTACACCTAAACTCCTTCCCAGAGCTTGCACCCTGAAACCCTTCCTGGAACCCCCACCCTGGGCTAAGCCCTGAGCTCCTCCCACAATCCAAACTCCTTGGCCCAAGACCAGAGCCTGCACCCCAACCCTGTATCCCAGCCTGGTGCAAGTGAGTGAGGATGGGGGAGGAAGGGGGATGCAGTGAGCAGGATGAGGCCTTGGAGAAGGGGTGGAGGAGGGGCAGGACCTTAAAGAAGGGGCAGGAAGGAAGTGGAGCAAGGGTATTTGGGTTTGAGGTAGATCTTACATTGCACTTAAATTGAAAAAGTGATCTTGTCGTTAAAAAGTTTGGAGACCACTGATATAGGGGAATTGGGGGTTCTGTGGGAGAGGAAGACCCCAGAGTACAGAGACTGATAAACACCCCTCCACACCATAAGGGGCCAAGAGACACTGGAGTGGGCACTGCCAGAGGGCAACGTCCTGAAGAGGATGTCATAGTCTGGGAGTGACATGGGTCTGGAACTGACACGGGGAGACACCAGCCAGAAGGAGGTGTCTGAGAAATTTTATCTGGACTACGAAGAGGAAGACACTGAATCTCACATGAGAAATGATCGTATCAACTGACTGAACATAATATTACTGTATTATAAAAGTTATCAAGTGAAATGTTTAATGAAAGTCTATGACACGCTGGTGATTAATATCATTGGAAAAATGTATGTATTAATACTCTACATGGAATTATGAATATTCATAGATATTAGACTTTATACCTCTGTGTCTAAACAAATGGGAAAATAGGTGTCTCCCACAAACAAGGGATCACCACAACTATTTACCTGTCTCCTCTGTAAATGAAGCATGGAGGAATCAAAACAATGGAAACCCAATTTACATAGGGAGGGGTGGGAAGCCCACACAAAGGGGAAAAATACCAAGAGGTCATCCAGCATCTTGAAACACAATTATTGGACTTAGGAAGATCTAAGCAAAGGCAGAAGTCATCTTTGGCACCCATCATTAGACAAGTAAACAGCCATGGCAAGCTGAGAAAGAGGGCCCTTCAACTAAACAGAGGGGTAGGGGGAAGCCAGAAGTCTCTGAGAACTGCATATAGGTGGGAAACCTGCTTAAGCAAACATCATTCACCTAGGAAGATAAAGGAAACCAGAATCTTTGTACATTTGTCCTGCCTAAAGGGAAAGTCAGCCAAGGCTGGGAAGAAAGATTGGTGAGAGAAACCATCTTAAACAAAGCCAATACCTTGTTAGATTGAGTTTTATTCTTCTATATATAGTTTCATTTGTAAGCAGGCTGGAAGCTACAGCAGTAAAACATAAGGCACTCAGGGTTGCAGGACAAATGGTGACACAGCCCCTTACTGGTCTGTATTGCACCTCCAGCCTGTGATACTTTCCTTCCTACCCACAAAACAGTAACTTTTGGAAGACCAGTTTTGCCCTTGTAGACTTTAAACTATTATCAAAGGACTTTCTTCATCTCACACAAATATCTTTAATCCTTCTCAAATATATTTTAGATAAGCCTATGCATGAGAAACTCAGATGAATTTCCCATATTAACAAGAAGTCATTACTCTCATAAATGTCAAGAAGAAATTATGTAGATGATAAAGGGTTTATATTCTGATATCAGATTCATAATTTTGTTCATCTGCAGTTATTCCTGTGGACAGAGTAACTCCTCCACTTCCACTATGTGTAGAACTTTTCTTTCAAAAGCAGTATTAGAAAACAAAAGATCCATTATCGTGGTTATTAAAACAGTATGAAAGTTAGAATGTTACTGCTCTTCAGATTCATTTGCCAATATAAGCAAGCTCTTCTCCTAAATGGTGACAATCTTTCTATGCACTTACATATTAGTTGTGAACCTCTACTGTTCTGGCTTCTAAGTGGAAAATAAGGACATAGTTTAGCTTTAATTCTTCAGTTCTCTTCCATCTTTTAAGCACTATTCTACCATAAAGAGTACGCCAAACTTTCTCTTGGAGGATGACAGGTATAATTTCTGTGACCTTTGAAATAAACAAATAAAAGTCTTAGTATGAATGCAAGAGAAGGCATCACAATTATTTCAATTTTATACCAAGAAGGCAACTTCCTCCTCCAATTTGTTCCTAGAAAATGTATTTACTGAGAAATGCTATTTTAAAAAAATAATAAAACCGCCTTAAGAAGTTTGAAACTACATAGGCACATGTACTTCACAGAGAACTACAGGGTAGTTCTTAATCTGCTATTTTTAAAATGCCTTTAAAACCCTTGTGTTAAATTACTATTCATCTAGTCTTATATTGTAGGCCAGCAGGTTCCCCTAAGCTGTTTGCTAAACTAATCTCTGAAGATCAAACCATTAATTCAGTCTCACATCTATTAACTCTGGTAGCATTTGGAACTGTAAAAATCTGCCTTATAACATTAAAAAATTGTTTTGGTTTAGCAGTAAATTTTGAGAAGCATAGTTATTACATTACTCTTTATAGATCTGGGGTTTATTATTGATCTCAAGAAACAAGTATAGTATATTTTCCACAAATATACTGGACCCCGACGGATATTTTCTCCTGAGCTAATTTAGGTCAAGAAGTCTGGAGGAGTACAATTGACAGACAACCTACAATATGTCTCCTTATAACTGCACTGACTCACCAGCGTGGCACCTCCTACTGGTTACACTGGGAATTAGTTCTGTCCATTGGAGTACGCCATCTTCTGGACAGCATCTTGCCCATCATTCTCCACTACCTCCACCATCTGGACCCACAGTGCCACCTCGACCACAGCACCCTCTTCGGGTCACTGCCCTCTGGCATTGCCCAGCACTCTGTTCTCACCCCCTCCTGGAAGTGTCAGAAGTCACACCTACCACTGTGGCCAACTGTAGCCCAAACCGTATAATCTCTAGCACAACAGGGCTCTGGTGCACAACTGGGACTCTTAGGTGCTACTGCAATATCAGGAACTAAAACAAGTTCATTTTGTTTAAGTTCTTGTGTTACAACACATATTTATAGTAATTTTTTGAGTCACAACACAACAGAAAATGCCACTTACATGGTCTTACTGAACTCCTTTCAAGGAAGTTATACAGGGGTCAACATACTCTTTTTTCCATTTCAGAAAGGACACCACCTTTTTTAATTTCAAGGAGTTTAGGGGATAAAGTACAATCTATGTAATCTTCTTCTGTGACCCATCAGTCTGCAGTAAGTTTTATCTAGAGTCTAAAAATGGTATCCTGCCCCATAACTGAAGCTAATTAACGTGGGTGTATGACAGGTACCGGTGCTGCAAGAGCTAGTGCTGCTCTCGTAGCTGAGGAGGGTTGGGACCTTGTAAAGGAGACAGGGTTCCCCTATCCCAGCCACCATCAGTCCCTCTGAGGTGGTGGCCCGTCACCCTGGAAGACTGGCTCTGGCCACTAGGCTCTGCTACCTTGACACAAGGAGCTTTGCTATGGGCAGCTAGGCCATCCTGCCCTGAGGAAGAGGGCTGCATTAATGACTCCAGCTGCCAGGCTACGCTATCCCAGTATCTGGGACTATGGTGTGGACCAAAACTTGAGTCATGGAGTATTTGAGTCCATGGGACTGTAGAATACCAAACCCGCACCTTAAAAGTGACAGATGTATCACCCTAGTGACAGGGTGACTTATCTAATGGATTCAGTTGTATTTTCTAAAACCTTGACCTAAGTTCTCGTTTAGCTCTGCACCCGCACAGCAGCTATTCAGCACTGCACACACAATTAGGACTGTGGTCAGGAGAGATGCCTCTCCTCCAGTCCCAGGACAGCACAAAAAATGCCTCTCCCTATTGGCCCCAGCTCAGACCTACCCTAAGTGATGATGAAGCTGCCCTCTCGCAGCCCCAACTTAGCCCTGCACTGCTATAGTGAAGAAAAAGGTGCCTCTCTCCCGCTCCCCACACTCCAGGTGCCGCTGCAGGGAGAGAGAGGGAGCTGGGAAAAGTCCTCTCTTCCTGTTGTATTCCCCGGGCAGCCTGCATACCCAACCCCTTATCCCCAACCCCACCTTAGAGCTCATATGCCCAGAGAGCACTCTCAGACCCCCCACACCTCAACTCTCTGCCCCAATGCTGAGCCCCTCATCTCCATCCCCACCCCAGAACCCACACCCCCAGCCAGAAACCTCACTTCCCTGCAACCCAACCCCTCTGCCCTAGCCCTGAGTCCCCTCCAACACTCCAAACCCCTCAATTCCACCTACCCCACATGAATTTTGGAATGTGCACCAATATGGGGACCATGTGTCAAGACTCTTGCCTACGTATTCCTCTACTATTTCTAACACTTTGTTCCAATATAGGCCAAGTTCTTTCTGTATCTACAGAAAGAAAAATGATCCTCAGAAGCTGTGTGTCTTTCATAGAGATCAGACAATCTTTTCTGCATGCTCTTTCACCAACTTTGCAAATATTTTCCATTACGATACCCACAACACAAACACCATCTTTCTATTCAACCAAGTATCTTCTACAAAAAGACCAACAGCTTCTACCCCAAGCAGAACTGTTACTCCCAACCAAAAGCTGTCTACTAAGTATAGTACTATTGTTATCAGAGCACTTTCCACATGAAAATGATACTACAGAGATGTCTGACAGCATAAAACTATGCAAAAAGTCTAAAAAGCGTGGTCAAAAACAGTATCATAGTGATGCTTGAATCCATCAGGCAAAATTGTCCCTTAGCCACAGGAAAATATACAAAAGCTGAAAAGTTTCCTAAAATCTTGGTTAAAATTGTGACTATATTGCACAAATATCTTACTGATTGTGACATCATTACAACACACAAGAGCTCTTGAGAAAACTATCTTCCCCAAAGAGACCAGCAGATGATAGTTTAATCAGAAAAGACACTACCTTGCAGATTGCCTCTGAACTCCATCAACTGTGAATATAGGCTTGGTTGACACTACAGAGTTAGGTCAACACAAGATAATTCATGTCAGCCTAATTTTGTCAGCGTACTCATGCACCTGTTGATGTAAGTGCCCTTCTATACAGACTTAAATCCACCTCCACAAGTTGTGTAGGGTTTATGATGGTGTAGTTAGGACAGGGGTCAGCAACCTTTTCAAACCAAAGTGCCAAACAACATCAAAATTCAGAACAAGTGGTCAACAAAGAGCCAGTATATGAATGCCTATTTGCATGACTGAAAATATACAACTTAATATTATTGACATGATGATTCATAATAGCATAAATGAAACACTGTACTCACAGACTTTATTTAATGGGACTTCTGCTGCTGCTGGGGGTGCAGGAGTCAGGGTTGGGGTATATGAGGGGGTCGAAGCAGGGGGTTGGAGTGTGTGGGAGGAGGCAGGGCAGGGTGATGGGGGTGGGAAATAAAGTGCCAGAGGGATGGGGGGATGGAGTTTGATTACATTACCCGGCCAGAGCTGGGCTGCTGCACCCGGGGAGGGCAGGATTGGGGGCTTGAGTCCTGGACAGCCAACACAGGCTGCCCCAGGGATGAAGCTGGCTCCTGTATGAGGAAGGCAGGATAAGGGACCTGCTGAAGGTAAGGAGGTGGGGTGGGTTCTTGAGTGGCTTAGGGAATAGGGCATTTGCCTGGGGAGGGCAGAGCTATGGGCCCAAGACCCTCCACACACCCCAGGAGCAGCCAGACAGCTGCCCGAGGGATGGACCAAGCGAGGGGCTGGATGAGGGGCTGGGCCAGGATCGCCTCAGCTAGGTCACGGCTTCTCCCCCCACCCAAGCCACAACAGTACAGGTGCCACCACCAAATGCCCTGCCCTGCGGCCAGATGGGGGCTGGAGCATGAGGGCCGCCCCAGGATCAAGGCCAGGTACAGGATGCTGCAGCCAGATGGGGACTTTTTGCATCGTTTTATGCTGTCAGAGTGGGGCCTTCTTGGCCAGGCTTCATTTTCAATAAAATAAAATATGTCCGACACCAAAGGTTTCAATATTGTCTTTATTTATGGTGGGGTGGGGAACCTTTTTTGGGCCTTTGACCCACAGAAAGAAAATCAGTCAGGGACCACACAAAAGTGAGAAAAAAAAAACCCTCCAAAACCCCCCAACCCTCACTGATGTCGTCCACAACTGCAACACCTTACTCCCCTGGTAAGGATGTTAAGTAACGGTTAATTTCCATCAACTACTCGACTAGTGGATAGGGACTTACACAGTCCTCCTTTGAAATGTACAAGAGCCCCCGCTGGAGTCCTCAGCTGAGCCCGCCTCCGCGTGGCATTTCAAATTGGCAGTATAGCATGGAGCCTGGGGTCAGCAGGGGACTTCGAGTCCTCCGCTGGAGCTCTTGTACATTTCAAAGGAGGAATGCAGAACTCCATGTGCAGCCAGGGCCAGCAGGAAGTCCCACTGATTCCAGGCTGCACCTGGCGTGCCAGCTTTGAAATGTAAAAGAGTCCCCAGTGGGGGCTCTTGTGCATTTCAAAGCAGCATCGCAGCATGTAGCTGATCCCCGAGGATCAGCACCATACAGCTGATCCCTGAGGCAGTGTTTCAAAGGGGCAGCGCTGTAAAGCTGAGCCAGGGATCAGCTGTACGGTGCTGCCCCTTTGAACGCTGCCTTGGCGTTTCAAAGCAGCAGAGCCGCACAGCTGAACCATGGCTCCGGTGTGCGGTGCTGCTGCTTTGAAGTACTCCCTCTTTCCACCCCTTTGCTTCCTCTGATAGAGGCGGGGCGGGGGGGGAGGGGGGAAATCAACTAGTCGACTAGTCCTTAACATCCTTATCCCCTGGTGCTCCAACCCCATGCGCGGGATAAGTGGGGAGGGAGCCTTACTACATTTAAAAGTCAGAGCCGCAGCGGTCCTGGAGCCAGCAAGAGCTAGCTTCGAAGTTGCTCAAAGTCATGTATGTAATAACATACAAGTCATCTGAAGACAATTTAGTTTTGTTGTAAATTATGGATGTTAAAATTAGATTAATTTACTAATTGAGCAGTTGATAGGCAGTCTGGCTCAATACTGGCTCGTGCCGGATCCGGGACCAAATCCTGCTGCATTTCTGTAATTTAAAAGGCAGTAGGAGCTGGGCAGCCTGTCCCCCTGCACCCCGAGCTCCTACTGCATTTTAAATAGCAGAGCCACAGTGGGGTTTGGTCCCAGACCTGGCACGAGCCAACACTGAGCTGGGCTGCCTGTCTGGCCAAAGCAGCCCCTATCGTGGGGGAAGGGGTTCCAAATCCCCTCTGAGATCCTCCGCAGACCTGGGCTGCTGCTATAAAGCAGCCTCTGCCTGCGGCCAGCCTGAGCCCACCGTGGGCAGCAGCTGCTTCATGGCAGCGTCCCCTGACACAAGTGAAGGCAGGTGGCACCACGGAGCCATCTTTTAAGCTGGATACCCCTGAGCACTGGCTCCTGCTTCCCCACCCCCTTGCTGCCTCCAATACAGGAAGGGGGAGGGGGGAATCTCTAAACCTTGTCAAACATATTTTTACGGATGTCTATATTGAGAAAAAAAATGCTGTGTGTTAAATGGAAAGGTGATCTGAGAGGTAACCAGGGCCCTGCACGGATACAAATTTGAACCTGTGGATGTGGATTTTCACAGATATAAATCACTGTCTGTGGAACTGCAGGGCTCTCCCAGGAACTGCAGTGGCAAAAAGAGCAGAATGTGTGGCCATGGCTCCCAGGAGCCAGATCCTCTGGCGTGGGTATATTGGATCCAGCCCTGCACCCATCCTTTCCAAGCAGCTGTCTGAGTCTCCTGTGCAGGACCGTGCTAGTGAACCCGGTATCAGCCCTAGCAGGCAGGGTGGGGTGCAGTGCAGCTGCATCAGAGGAGCAGTCAACATGGGGAACTGGCTCCTGGGAGCAGCAGCCCTGTGTTCTACTCCTTTCACTGCTGCAGTTCCCAGGAGAGGCCTGCAGTTCCATAGATACCAATTTATCATCTACTGTTATCTGCATCCACTGGTTTAAGTTTGTATCTGTGCAGCACTCGACTGGTAAGGTGGGGATACTGTTGCTTTCAGAGCAATGTGTGTTAAATTTTTAATATTTATCGTGTATTAGCAATATTAGGGAAAATAACTTCTATACAATCTCCGATTCAAATACAGGTCAAACCTCTCTAGTCCAGCACTATTGTGGTCCAGCATGATTTTAGTTAGCCAGATGTCCGCTCATTATGGGTGTGGTCAAGTTTCCCCAGTCCCATAAAGTTTATTTACAACCACCAGACCTGGATTGCAATGTTCTGTACCGTTATTTAGATTTAATTTACCCCTAAATGTCTTAAAAGAGCCCAGTAAGCAGCGGAAGTTTTGGTAATGCTGCTAGACAACACTGACCTCCTGTGGTCCGGCAAATTCTCTGGTTTGGTGCCAGTCAGGTTCCGGAGGGTGCCCAACTAGAGAGGTTCAATCTGTATATACATGTACAATCCAATAAACTAAATAGCTTATATCTGGTGAACTGAATTAGAGATGCATCAATATTTGCAGAGCTTATTTTTAAATAATTTTTTCAATCATGTCACTAATCTTATATGAACATCAAGTCCATGAAGTACAGAATTTTAAAAAAAGTCATGAGAGCATAAAAATAAAATCTGAAATTTCTCTTTGCTGCTAGGAGGCACCATTATCCCCCTGCTCCCGATGATCAAACAGAATTTTATCAAATGTAACAAAAGAAATTCACATGCAGCACAATTTTAGTCCCAAAGGTAGTAAAGTTGAGGGATAAGTATATATATAAACTGCTAACAGTTCAAGAGTGATACCAGAAAATTGGTGTATCTGCAGAGACACTAAAAACACAGAGTTGCATCTTAAACCCATGCAAGTCAGTAACCGAGAGAGACCTGGCTCCTATATGAATTATATAGTATCACCTGGATACTAAGCTAAATCTGTTGACAATTTAGAATTTTCTGAAACGCTGTTTTCAGAATATTAATATGCAGAGATTGTGCAATGTGTATTTGCATGAATGTACAACTCAAGTCCGTTAAAACACTTAGTGGTACTTGGTCTAATATGAATATTAAATATTTTAAACTTAAGCATTTAAAGTGTTCTTTATTTTAAAATAACTTTAATTCCACTATAAATAGGATATGTTTATACAGCCAAGAAAAACCCGCAGCTAGCCTGTGCCAACCAACTCACACTCAGGGGACTCAGGCTCCAGGGCTGTTTCATTGCTGAGCAGGATCCCAGGGCTCAGGCTGGACCCACCCTGAAGGATCCTAGAGTCAGGGCTACAGCTTACGCCCAGAAGTCTACAAAAAAAATCATACCCCTGAAAGACATAGTTAAGCCAATGTATGTACCAGTACAGACATCACTAAATCAATGGAAAAATTCTTCCACCGACCCGAGGGATATTAGATATTGTGGACCTGAATAGTCGTGTAACCACATGAATTCTTAGCAGATACACAACTATTCGATAGTCCCTGGGGCCAGTGCACTCCTGGCCCCGCTCCTGGCAAGCCCTGTCACCCAACGCTGCTGCCTCTGTATCCGAAGCAGCAGCATGGAGCCAGTCCACGAGGGGAGATTATAGAGGCAGCAAAGGTGAAGAGGATGCATGTAGTTGAAAGGATTAACAGTTAAGCCTAGGTTTATCAGTTAATCGTGTATTCGTCTACCTGCTGACATCCCTAATCGACCCAGTTACTTCCTGTTGAGCAAGCAGGTGGATCTAACATAGCAATGATTTTCAAACTCTGGTCTGGGAACCCGAGTCTCCAGTACCACAAACTATGTCTCAGATTTCCAAAAGAATCCACACTTCCATTCAACATTTTTTAGGTGTCTGCAGATCCAGGGTATGCCCCGTTGCTGGTAAAATTCCAATCCCAGCAGGTGCACCTCATGGAGCGGAAGCCCACACAAGTCCTTCCCACTGGGGAGAAGCCCCTATTCCACCACCCCACTGCAATGTAGAGGTCCTGAGCTTCCCCTCCACCCCTGGTGGACAACAAGACGGGCCGCGAGGGACTCCATGAACTGCACTTTAACAGTAAGAGAGACATGTGGCTTAAAAGCCTCAGTTTGGCCACCCCAGCACAGGCATAACCTAAGTACAAAGAGACCTGTGGGTGTCCAACAAGCTAACCACTAGCCAAATGTGGCTATTTGGTCAGTTGAGTGTGGATAGTTCGCTATAGCAGTAGCCACTATAATGGCTATTGCTTCAGAACTGGTTAGACACCATGGATACAGACTATCACCATAAAAACGACCACAATGAGTCTAACCAATGACCATCTAATCAGTATATGATCTTCTGACAGTGGCCAATACTAGGTGCTTCATGGGGTATTAACACAACAGGTAAGCATCAAGTGATTCACCCCATCACCCATTCCCACCTTCCAGCAAAGAGGCTTGCAATACTTCTGAGCACATTTTTGCATCTCCGCTCATCTTGGTTAATAGTTACTGACAGAACCGTCCTCCATAAACTTATCTAATTCTTCATTGAATCCTGTCATAGTCTTGGTCTTCACAACATCCTCTGGCCAACACTTCCACTGGTTGCCTCTGCACTGTGTGAAGAAATACTTCCTTTTATTTGTTTTACACCTGCGGCCTATTAATTTCATGTGGTGACCCTTTAGTTCTTGTGTTATGCTAAGAATAAATAACACTTCCTTATTTAATGTCTCTGTACCAGTTACGATTTTATAGACCTCTTTCATATCTCCCCTTAGTCATCTCTTTCTCAACCTGAAAAGTCCCAGTCTTATCAATCTCTCCTCAAATGGAAACTCTTCCTCGCTTCCTAATAATTTTTGTCTTTTTCTGTCCTTTTTTCCATTCCAATATATTTTTGAGATAGGACAACTAGATCTGCACACAGTATTCAAAATGTGAGCATACACCCCTGGATTTACACAGACACAATATAATTCTTCACATTTATGAATATGCTTGTGCTTACGGCCCTAATTCTGCAGACACCAAGATATGCCGGAAGTATAGAAGTAACTGGATGAACGCAAGGCCCCTTCTAACCTTACCTGTTTATGATTCTATAGTTAACGTTATTTACAAGAGCAGCACCATTTGAGTAAAGTGACTCCTGGCACACAGGGAAGAGTTTGCAGCATGGAGCCCCGAATGTGTTCCCTAACTGTCACCAAGACTTGACAACCCAATGCCCCACGGGGCTTAATTGGTAACGAAAGAGGTGCCAGTCCTCTCCTCAAGCATTTAGATACCGAGACTCGAGCAGATTTTTTTTTTTTTTTTTTTTTACATTCACAACTACTGCAGCAAGCCCAACGTTGCCGTTGTCAGTGCTACGAACTTGCCAAGCTGCCTACGGGATCGGGGGCTAAGCCTTGGCGCGCATTACACAAGGCACCCACCCACGGCCCCTGCTCCCAACCACGCCTGCCGAGGCGCCCCCGCTTAGCTACTGCCCGCTCTATGGGGCCACTAGTGCCCCGCAGCCTACCGCATCCCTCCCTGATCGCCTGGGCCACGCACAGACCTTCTCCAGCCCCCTCATCCCCACCCCACCGCACCGCACCGCTGCCCGCAGCACTGGCCCGTCCCCCGCCTGGGCCTGCACAAGCCTGGCGGGGCGTGGAGCCCAGACCCGCTGCCAAGGCCGGGGGAGGGGGCCTGTCCCCAGGGAGCGGTACCGGCCCAGGCTGCCCCGCCCGGGGACCCGACCGAGGGCCAGAGTCCCCGCCGGGAGAACCAGCAAGGGCCGGGGCGCGACGGGCCGGGGCTCCCCCCGCCGCTCTGACAGGCCGCGACACGGAGCCGCTGGGCCCAACCGACCCGCGCCGCGATACCGCGCGCTGGGGGAGGGGGGGGGGCTGCACCGCGCCCAACCCAGGCCGGGCCTTACACTTACCCCTCCCCGGTCCCGTGTCACCCGCCGCCTCCAGGCCGGGCCGGCACCCCAGCGCCCACCCCACGGCCTCAGCGCGAGCCGGCCAGGCCAATCCCGTCCGGCTACCCCGCCAGAGCCGGCCAATCCCGGCCCGCCCTGCGGAGACGCCAGCCAATCCCGGCAGAGAGGAGAGAAGATCTGCACGGATGGCCCCGCCCCGCCGCTGGCTGCTGTGGGCTTCAGGGATGGGAAATAACTGAGCTAAGCACTACACACAGCTGCAGTTCTTCCCACATAGGCTCCCGCGCCCGGACAGCCGCAGCGCTCTCTCCAGCCACACACACGCACATTCACAGCAACGCTCACCCCCAGCCATACACACAGGGCTGGATTACCCAATAGGCAGACTAAACTGGTGCTTAGGGCACCAGCAAAGCAGGGACACCCCAAAAAATGAGTTTTTATGGTATAGTATTGTTTTTATTTTGAATTACGCATGGGGGGGGCACCATAATCTTTTCAGTGCTTAGGGCCTTTAAA
Source organism: Pelochelys cantorii (assembly GCA_032595735.1). Classification (NCBI taxonomy): domain Eukaryota; kingdom Metazoa; phylum Chordata; order Testudines; family Trionychidae; genus Pelochelys; species Pelochelys cantorii. The sequence continues at coordinate 68,813,206 of CM064330.1, forward strand.
GGTCTTAATCCAGCCCAGCATACACAACTGCAACCTTCCCTTGACACACACACACACACACACACACACACACACACACACACACACACACACACACACACACACACACACACACACACACACACACACACACACACACACACACACACACACACACACACACACACACACACACACACACACACACACACACACACACAAGAGAGAGAGAGAGAGAGAACTACACCTATTGTGTCCAACCAGTTCTGATGCAGTAGCCACTAGCCACATTATTCTGAAAATGTAAATAATTTTGTAATACTCTCTGAAGATACCAATACTTATCTTTTAATGTCAACAGAACTCTTCAACATTGGTTTTAATCAACAGAAATAATCATATTTCAATAACAGAAATAATCAACAGAAATAATCAAATTCAATCAGGCTATGTCTAGATTGCAGGCTTCTTTCAGAAGAAGCTTTTCTGGAAGAAAGCTTCCGAAAAAACTTCTTCCGAAAGAGAGCATCCACACTGCGAAAGCGCATCAAAAAAGGATCTTCTTTTTCGCAAGATAGTGTCCAGACTGAATGGACACTATCTTGCATGTAAGCTGTGATTACTATGGGTGGCCACCAGGGCACCTGTGCTTTATCCTCTTTTGTCTTCTTGGGAATGAACTCCCTCTTCCCTGTCCACACACGCCTTTTTCCGAAAAGAGTTTGTTTGGAAAAAGACTTCTTCCTCATAGAAAGAGGTTTACCAGAGTTGGAAAAACCCCTCTGTTCTTTTGATTTTCTTTCGAAGGAACGCGATTGCAATGTGGGCGTAATTGAAGTTTTTTTGGAAAAATGGCCGTTTTTCCGAAAAAACTGTGTAGTGTAGACATACCCTTAGTGGGACACTTAACAATTTTGTTTCCCTACTCAACCTCTGAAATCGGGCAAACACTTTTCACTGATAGCACACCTCAATTCGGCCTCCATATTTTCATCCAATAATCGTGACTGATATTTCAACTTGATGTATGTCATGACAGAAAATGATGCTTCACAAAGCCATGTCAGAGATTAGGGGTCAGAGGTTAGGGGTCAGGCTCTGGGAGGGAATGTGAGTGTAGAAGGGGGTCTGGGGTGCAGGCTCTGAGATGGAGAGAGACCAAAAGATGTACACTGTATACTGCATAGAGACAGGTACAGAGAGTGACTTAGAGCCTTGTATTGAGTCTGGTATAAGAAAGAGTAATCCATGCACCGAACTATGTGCATACAGACAGACACAGAAATGTATTACATTTTGGAAGGGGCTTGTAATAGTGTATGTTGAGAAAGACAGACAAAGTGAGAGCCAACTATGCTGTATTATTTATACAGAGACACATTTAAGAAGGTTAGCTCTAAGTTACTATTATTCATAAAGCTGAAAAGTGGTCTTTTATTCAACTTCTGAAAGTATCTGATTAATAAAACTTATTCTCACTCTTCAAAGATGTCTCAAGACACTAGTTTTGTTTGGAATAATGTGGTTATATTACTCAATATCCAGCTAAGCCCCAACACATTTCCCCAATAGCTAGGAGAAACTACAAGTGCAGAATGAAAGATAGATAGAAAGAAAGATATGATTATGGTATCTTAGCCTGATTCAAAAGAGAACTAGCACGGTATTAATTCTGTTTATTCTACAAATCAGTTCTTCCTCATTGTACCCAGATTATTTACCAAACATCCACATGAAAATTAACAACACTAAGAATACTAATATTAATACTAATAGGCTATGTCTACACTGCCCCCGTTTCGCGCAAAAAAGATGCAAATGAGGCAAAGCATGGAAGATCGCTGTGCCTCATTTGCATAATTAATGAGGCTCCGTTTTTGCACAAGAGGCTTTTGTGCAAAAAGGAGCCGTCTACACAGCTCCTTTTTGCGCAAAACCCCCCTCTTGTGCAAGAGCCGTTGTTCCTGAAAAAAATGCAGAAGAATGGCTCTTGCGCAAAAGCCTCTCGCGCAAATATGGAGCCTCATTAATTATGCAAATGAGGCGTGGCGATATTCTACATTTTGCCTCATTTGCATATTTTTTGTGCAAAACAGGGACAGTGTAGACATAGCCATACTTACTTATGGAGACATATGTGTACAGATAGAGAACTGGAAGTCATCTCTATAGAAGAAAAAAATAAAATATTTTGTGTAGTGCTGTCAATCACAGTCTACTCATGTAATTAATGAAAAACAAATTAACTAGATTTTAAAAATTTGTCTTGAATAATTGCAGTTTCAGTTGCATTGTTAAACAATAATAGAATACCAATTTAAATTTATTATAAATATTTTGGATATTTTTTCTGTATTTTCAAAAAATTGTATTTCAATTACAACACAGAATACAAAGTGGACATTGCTAACTTTTTACAAATATTTGCACTGTAAAAAAGATAAAATAAATAGTATTTTTCAATTCATCACATATAAATGCTGAAGTACAAATTACACATATAGAATTTATTTTATATAACTATACTCAGAAACAAAACAATGTAAAACTTTAGAGCCAACAAGTCCACGCAGTCCTACTTCTTGTTCACCCAATTGCTAAAACAAAGATGTTCATTGGAGTAACCTGAGATAATACTGCCTGCTTCTAATTTGTTTATTTTTACAATTCAACACTTAGGCATTTTTCTCCTGATCTTTAGCATGATTATTTTTGAAGGCATTGAACTGAGAGCTTTTAACAGACTTAATTTGGGAGAAAGAAGACAATGTCAAAATTCCTGCAGGCAAAGGAGTTTCATACCAATTGTAAACATTGATAATCTTGAGACTCATTCATTTACATTAATCATTTGATGTTATATTTAAGAGAAATTAAAAATATTTTCAAAATAAACAAAAAAATTAGTGAATCAGTTATAGGATCTTGGAAAATGTTTCCCCTTCGTGAATTATGTTGTTATTATTTGTATTGTGTGTGTAACAAAGACAATTATTCATGGAGACATCCACCATGAGTGTGACATACTGAAACTTTATCAGATATTCTGTAATAGGTTGCTGAAGATATCCACATTCATGGGAGAGGGAGATGGGAAATGAAGTACTGCTTTTTTCCCATATTTTTTTTCTTTTTGTTCATCCTTTTAATTTCCAGGAATGCAAAGAAGATAAGTATCTTTGCAATTAACGTTTAAAGATGAAGATGAGCTTTCAGAAACATCTGGCAATTCATTTTGAATTTTGGTGCATTGAAAAGTAAATGGATTTAGAACTTGGTATTACATAGTGAGAAGTTAAAATTTAAGAGTTCAGTGCTTATTTAAATATACATTTATTTTAAAATGGCCATATGTAGCATTTTAAAAGATATGAGAATTCATAATGGATCTTTTAAGTTTAATGACACAGAATCTGATTTTTCTCCAACCAAGGTGTAGTTAAGGATTATGATAAGAATTATTCAATTATTTACCCCCATTCTATTCCATTGGTAGATGATATAACATTTTATTGATTTAAGTAGCATGTTAGTTGGCAATCTTGCTTAATCTTGAAGAAAAAAGGCCATTGCTTTTCATATTGCCATTGTATATAACAACTTGAAAATGTTAAACTGTCCATTACAAAACTAGGAAGATGGCTTGAGTGATAGTAGGCTAATCTGCATATTCAAAGAAGATACTGATTGTAGAGATAAACTGAGGCAGTCCATGGTATTTTGCTAAGAACCCTTATTCAAATCCTAAATTTGAGGCAAGGCCTGGGAACACACAGAACAAGCAGCTAACATGACCCTGGTTGGCCTGGCAACCACATTCCAAGAGGGCCTCACTCCGATAAGACCCTGGCTGGTACCAAAACAAACTTCACGGAAGCTGTTCTCACTGTCTCCTTTAATCCTAGATAATAAGCCTGAGACCCAAGGACTACGCCAACGCAAGACAGTATCATCTCGCAGTAGACGCATCATAATTTCAACAGACAAAGTTGCCATTAAAATGCTTGTCTTGTTTTTGTTGTCTTATTTAGCTTGTTAGGAATAAAGTGTTTAAATGGCGATGGGTGGAGATACTATGTAACCTTCGTAGTTGATTGGCTTCGTGTACATTCCATCTTGCCACCAGACCCTATCAAATTGCTTCTCCTCCATCCATCTGCCGCCTATATAATCTATTGTAATGTTTTGATTAACCAGTGTTCACCAGGTTAACCCGTGGGTGTCACTCCACCAGCACTGAGTGTTTAATAAATCCTCTGACTTGTTTTCACCTGCATCCAGAGTGTCCAGAATTATTTCCTACAGTTTGGGGGCTCGTCCGGGATCCAGGCTTGTGAGCTGTTCAGGAATCTGAGACTGATACCCAAAGAGAGGTGAGTATATTTATTTTACCACCTCATTAGGCCAGGGGTTGAAGTCTCTCATTCCCTTCAGACACATCCTGGGTCCATTCCCATTTGAGACATGAGACACCTGGACGTACGTGAACCAAGCATAAGAGGCAGGCCTGAGGAGGGACACATGTGGGGACAAGCGCAAGAGGGCAGTATACTGTTTGAGCTAAGGGGCTGTTACGGAGGGACTGGATAAACCACCGGGGAGTTATTGAGCCATATGTTAAGCTCAGAATTGTCTGGGTACGGAATGCGGCAGGCAGTACGAACTGATGGTCCATTTCCTCATTGCACGTAACATTGCAAGACCTGATGGAAGCCCCCCAACAGGCACGTGACGTATACACCCTTGAATAGTGCAAGTCCCCATTCCAGTTGACAGTGGGAAGGGTGCCAAGAGGCATGGGAACCGCGGCGGTATAAACTGTATACAGAAGTGTGGGAAAGCTGATCTGTGGGCGTGCCCTTTGGAAAGGGAGGGAGAGATTCCCAAAATTCCCAGTGAGTGAAGTGTCAGTGGCTGTGACATCCAAGGGAGGAAAGCTGCGCGCAACCTCTGTAAAACCCCAACGCTTGATCCGGGGGGGCTGTGCCCACATGATCAAGGTTGGAAAACAAAAGAAAAGGAAAAAGAAGGGGGAGACGTACATTCCCAGAAAGAAAAAAATGAAACAAAACAAACAAACAAAAAAATAAAAACAAGAAGGGAAGAAGAGATTGAGGGCTAAGCCAGAGAGAAGCCATGACATTGCAGGGAGAAGGGAGAGCTAGCCCATGGGAACATCTAAACTACAAACATGCACCAGAGAAGGATTTGATCAAGTGGGGGACTGAAAAGGAAAGTGGAAAAACCGAGAAGGCACTAATAATATTGTTAACAAACCTCGCATTAAAAGAGAAAGAAATTAAAGCCCTAAGGGACGAGACTGAAGCTCAGAAGAGCAAAAATCCACCCCTCAGTGAGAAATGTAAACCACAAACAGCAGCAGCACCTCTGTGCCAAGAAAATGCACTAGAAGTAAGAGAAAAGGAGCTCTCAGCTGGCGCGCCTATATTACCTGCGCCGCCTCTCCCAAACTTAGGGGAGGATTTAGCTCCACAATGCAATGCCATCAACCTCTCTCTATGCTCAGCCCCGTAGGGGTCATTGCCACACATCATTGAAGATAGAGAGCAGGCACAAAAGATAACTGAAAGGGACCAGCTCTTTCCTCTGGAAAAACAGGCTCTAGTAACAGATCTGCCTGATCCAAAGTGAAACACTGAGTTTCGGGATAAGCTTAACAGCTTAGGGGAAGTGTTCCTCCAAATTCTGGAGGAAGGAATGTCTGCTGACCACCAAGCCATATTGGCCCTAGGCATCTCGATTGGAAACACTTACGCAGACATAATGAAGTGGACTACGGATTTAGAGAACAGGAAGGGAAAGAAAGTAGCTTCAATCCAGGCTACTCTCTGCTATACCTGCGGGAAGCTGGGGCACATAACATGGGACTGTGGGCACAAAAGGAAGCCCAAACTTTATACCAACTGCAAAAAGACCGCCCACAGTAAGAAAAAATGCTTCCACGCTGGAGGGGGTAAGGCAGGTCAGTGGCTGAGGAAAAAGAACAAACTCATCACCCCTAGCACACCGGACACGCAGAACAGCACGCAGAAGCAGGAGAAAGCTGCTAAGCAACTCAAGCAACTCCAGGCTCACAAATAAATAACAGCAGCCTCTGTGGCTGGAACTGCAGGCAACCCAAGGATGTTTCTTAACACATGAGTGAACATGAGGCTGGGGGGGGACAGCCGGGCAAAATGTTAACTGATACCAGTGCCTCAGTATAGATAAACTACTAAAACCTTCCCCTCACACACTGTTATATTTGGTTCAAGGGCATGGGGGGAGGTAAATTAAAAGCTACCCTAAGCCAGCTAGTGGCAATCAAAATTTAAAAATGTAGTCACTGTCCGCCCCAAACGAGGAGAGGAGACACAATTTGCGGCATAGATCTTTTTACAGAACTTGGGGAGTAATCCACCCCAGAGCCAGCAGACCTTGAAGCAAATTGGCAAATGTTTACAAACCCCTCATGAAAAGGAGAAAAGGTATACTATAACTTTGGAACAAATATTGCAAGAGTTTAAGCACAACCCATGATCTGACAATACCATGCAGAGGTTTTAAGCAAATTGATGGCATATTTATTGGTTTACAAACCCTTAATCTCAATTAAAAGAAATACTGCTGCAAGTCTCACTGTTATGAAAACCCTGTATTGAGGAGTTAAAAAAAATAACTATTATTAGCTGACTGCAGTAATAAACATTTGGATTTTTACCCAAGTAAAGGAATCAGAAGGTATGATGGATAATTAAGAAGCCCATACTGCTTGCTAAATTAGTAATGAACAAAACCTGTGTCATTAGAAAAAGCCATTCAGCAGGAATCAAGACAGACTATAAGAAAGAAAAAGCATGTGAAAAGGGGGTAAGAGGTTTGGAGCCCTATGGGCAAAGTAGAAGGGATAAGGAAAGCAGTAATACAGGCATTGGAAAGTTAAATTAATAGGAATGAGGAAAATCTTCATTTGAGGAACAAAGCAAGTAATTAAGGGTATGCAAGGTGAGAAGTTGACTCCCTGAGAATGTGGAAGGAATTAAGCTATTGTAATGCGTGAGGAGAAACCCTGCTTTAAAAAAAAGACTCCTTGTTTCTTGTGGCCTCTTTCTTAAGTAATGTGTAAATAATCCAGGCAAAGAAACAATCAAATTTAAATATTTGGCTATGGACACTTGCTAAATCTGCTAAGGGGAAAATAGGGTTTAATTTAATAAACAAGAAATGGGAAATAAGAGATTCTGCTGAAACTTAACTGGTTAACTGCATAAAAAGAATACAATCTATACATTGTAAATTTGTAAATCTGTTTTGTAGGTTTCAAATTAATTAGTTTTATTTGTTTTGGATAATGCCCTCTCACTTAAAATAGCAAACAGACATGGCACAAATTGACTAGTGTTGCTTGTATTGGGGCATTTAACCCTTAAGGTTAAATTTGCTTTCTCAGAAAACAAATTATTATTTTAAGAATCCAAGCTCTGGAACTTCACTGTATCTCTTTTCAAGGCTGATTGATAATACTGTTTGGCTTGCTTTCAGCTCCAAAGTTGTATGTGAATACAGGCTGCCTGGCTATTTCAAATTTAAATAAATAAATAACACACACTGTCCCCTAAAGTAAATTGTCCAAATAAAAACAAGATATTCATTAGCACCTATTTGAAAAATTTAATGCTAATATTATTAACATAGCTCTAATAAGTAAACCTGTAACATTGTATATGATTCTTTTTCAGAAAAGAAAACCTTTTTGCTTGTTGGAATGGTAACTGGCAAACACCTAGTACTAAGGAAAATTTCTATAGCAGTTAAGCCTCTTAGTTAACACCCGTGAATAATTTGACGCTTCACACATTAAAAATCTGGTCCACAGTACAAGAGGGAAACTGAGGCACGCCACCTTTAACTTAATAATAGAACAATGAAGTAATTCACCCAAACTCTCTGAAGTTGGTGTACAAAATAAAAGCATATAATTGGGTAACAGCAGGCTGATAAAAAATCAACAAGAACATCTGTAAAAGAAAAGTGTTCTAAAATATAATGTGCCACCCTCATGGGGGTAGAAATGTTTTCTTTGTCTTTCAGAACATCAGAAAGAGCTGGTACCAGCTGAAGAGCAACTGAAGAAAAACCATGCTTCTGCTCTCATGACATAATGAGTTTGTGTTTGTGTTCTGTCCAAGTTTGTCTTGTGTGTCTTAATTGTGGTATACGTATTGCAAACATTGTTGTGTGTAGAAAATCGGGTTTTTTAAATGAAAGGACATTTTTAAATAAAGCAGAAGCATGAGTTTAAACAAAATGAAATTAATAACTGAGCCCAATCAATTGGCAACTCTAAAATCTAGTGGAAGGATAATAGTTTGGTAATTGTTTATGCTAGGTAAATGCTAACAATGTCTCCACAGGTGAACAAAAAGGAACTGGAAGGTAACATGGGGGCTGCTCCTGCTACTCCTATGGAGCTGGAGGAAGGGAGCAAGGAGTGCGCCATGTGAAAAGGAGGACTCGGAGTGGGGTACCAAACTCCCTCCACCGGGTTTGCTTCACTTTAATGGCCACACAAATGAAATATTTAGCTTTTTGCAAACTTGCACACTAACCATGAAAGTGGTTTGGCTAGAAATAACAAGAAATCTGAAACAACACGGGCAAGTGGGACATCAGAATATCTAGGTAACGATGCCCACAATGATAAAAATACTACTAACCTCAACATTGTAATAATAGCCAATTGCCCTACTACCCATTGGTGCCAGGTGCCTGATGCCTTAAAAGGCCTCAAGAATACCTGCAAAGAATCATGGATTGGCATGGGCTCCCATTAATAATCAAACCATCCGTGAACCATGTTGTGGTCCCATAAGAGAAACAGTGACTCCAGTCAATGTAACCTTCCTTCAAGTCACATACATAGGAGGACAAATACACACTAAGAGCGATGGGGAACACAAGGCCGTGGGCCACCCCTCCTTCATATATAATTTTGTTTAATGTAATAACAAGGACACTATGGCTGCGTCTAGACTGGCAAGATTTTGCGCAAAAGCTGGGATTTACGACTTAAGGCCAAGACAGAGGTAACCCCTAAGGCATGGCAATCATTCGTTCAACAATGGCCATCGCTACCTTGCCCTCATTTGGATATCATCAGCCAGGTCCTCAAAACAAAATAGAGCTTCCTGATTGTGCATCATGTCCCGAACAGACCCCTGTCCCAGAGCCAGGGCTGGTAATGATAGGACCAGTGTTGCCAGTCCTCACCTCGGTGGTGTTCCACACTTACCAGGTCGAGGTGCGCCTTACCCTAGGAAATATAGGCCAGCAAGGTACGAACGTTACCAGACTGGCTAATCCAATTGGTGAGCACCTGATTCAGCAACGACGGGGCTTAGCAGATACCATTGCAGGCTGGTTTGGGGCTGGAAACTCTGTCAGCAACACTTAATGTCATAGCTCAGCAGGCAGAGGAAAGAGACTGTATGGAATCTAGGCTGGCAAATGCAGTAATATCCAGTGCCCGTGGAGGCCTAGACACCATCGGTTGATCCTAAATAGTTTAAAGGATCTGTCCAGCTTTGTGTCCTCTTCCTTAGATATAACCAAATATTTGGACCAGAGATTAATTGGGTTGCTAATTAATGGTATTAAATTAAAGGAGTTAGAAGACCAGTGTTGGAAAAAAGGGCAAGCTTTAGCCACAACTACCCAGGGGATAGTAACAGACCTTTTGGACGGTTGAGTCCACCCAGCTCTCATGGAAGTGGTGAGTCCCCATCTCCCTCGTACCCATCCATGGGAGTGGGGAAGCAGAGAATCCATGAGGATTCAGAGGCCTACCTGGACAGACCCTAGTATAATCTTTTGCCTTTTGGCCCCCCGGGGTATTCCCCACTCACAACAAGCCATAATGGTAACTTCCCTGCTTGTTCAAAAGCAGGGGCATATTGTTAGAGTCAAGGGCATCACTTATTCTGAAGGTATAGGGGGCACCCTGTACCCCAGGGACTGTTCCACCCACTCTGAAAAGGAAATCTTATGTATATGCCCATATAAAATCATGACGAATCTGTCTAGGTTTGAAGTGGTCGTCACAGAGAAACAAATGCACATGGAGCTGGTCCAAATGAATGGTACCTACTGGTGTTTGACCGCCCAGACAGACCACTCCATTGAACTAAATGGAAGGCCCTGCCCCTCTACATATCCATCTGTGTGCATAACGGTCCCTCACCGGGCAATCCTGACTGTTGATGGGACATGGCTGTACCGCACTTCGGCAATGACGGGTAACCTAACATGGGATCCTGAGTGGCACAGCAGAAGTAAGTACCTAGAGGAGAGCCTACTGGTCCTTCAGGCAAAGATCGAGGAGTTGGTGGCCGATGGTCAAAGGCATATTGGGATTGGCCGTCTGAGGTGTACACAGATAGGGAGAACCGTGGACCATGCCAAAACACATTACTCTGAGGCATTCAACCAGGCAGTGGAGGTCAAAACTATCATCATGGGCAGTGCCTTTACCTTGGGGATGGATATGTGAAATGTGTTGTCAGGAGGCCACAGTGCAATGAAGTTTGAGAACCCCTGGTCTAACATGTCACCCTTCTATAGGTCTCTTTTTATTGTTTTCCCTGCATTCTTTAAATGGTGGCTGGTGTCTTTTCAGTAATATAAGTTTTAATAGTCCCAGGGTTGAAAAGAAAACAGTCAAGGGATGTCTCCATAGCAGCTACATTTCACTTATTTCTGAATAGGAGAAAAATCTGCCAACAGCTATTTCCCATCATTATTAATATTGAGAGTTAGAGGGGTATCCATATTAACTTGTTTCAGTGAATACATCAAGGAGTCTATGGCACTTTAAAGACTATCAGAATTATATGGGCATAAGCTTTCATGGGCTGGAGCTCACTTCATCAGATGTATGAAGGGGAAACTACAGTTTGAAGGAGGAGCGATTGATGAAGGGAGACATGGGTGGAGGGGGGGGCACTGGCTATGTGACTTCCCCAGCCCAGGGAAGGACCGGACAACCTTTCTCCATCCCAGGCCTCACCTCTCCCTGTCCTTGCTTTGCTCTCTCCCCGCCCCTTCCCCACATTTGCCCTATCCAGGCCTGGCCTCCTTCCCCAACCAATACAGCCCAGGGGATTAGAGGGCCATCACTGGCATTGGGAGTCCACACACACCCCTCTGCATTCACTGGCAGTGGTAGGGGAAGTAGAGCAACATGGCCCCAACTCTCTCTGCTCCACCAGCTGTGTTGTTCCACTTCCCACCAGTGAGTGTGGGGGTGGTCCCACTCCTTCACTGAGCAGTATGCCAGGAAAACAGAGCAAGCTGGGGTTGCAGCGCTCCATTTCTCTCGTCATGCTGGTGAGTGTGTGTGGGGAGGGGGGGGGGCAGAAGGACTGGATTCTTGTTGCATGTTCCAGGCCTCCCATCCCCCAGTAGTCCCCAGGCCACCCAGGGTTTCTTACCCTGCTGATGGCCAGCCCCTTTCCCCTCCCACCCTTGGCATTTGGGGTGGAGGGCATGCTGCCCCTTGGGCCCCCTCACATCACTGCTTTTGGCAGGGATATATACACAAATGCAAATATGAAAGAGTTACATTATTATGTGGAGAGCCAGTCCTAACAAGTTGTTAATATTGAGATTCTTGCCCTTTACCAAGCATATGGGAGAATACAAGATCTGTGCCTCTAATCAGATTCAAAGCAACAACAGCCAGTTCAGCATGCACCACAATTCAGATAACCTGTAGGAACTCTAATGAGTATGTTAATCCCATGGCAAGCATACAAAAGCATCCATAATTGCTTAGTGTTTATTCTAAACAGAAAGAAAAGAGGGTCCCTGTTCTGAAGAGCTGACAGGCAGACAAATGAAGCGAGATAGTGTGATATAACACCATACCTAATATAAGGTTATGTAAACACAAACATGTTTTTAAAGAAATAGAACAGGCAATCTATTCTCAATTACTCCTGAAGCTTGTCATTAAAAGTCAGTTTCTTGTAGGCTTTGATTCAAGCTAATCCCAACCAAAATGTTGAAAAAACCCTATTTTCCTCAATTCCTTCATGTTACAAATTGGTGTAGAATCAAGAACCTGAAGATTGCATTAATGTCTGAGCCCTAATCTACACTAGGGAGTTATTTCAAAATAATTCCCTTTATTTTGAAATAACAAGCAGAGCGTCCAACCCTGTTATTTTGAAATAAGGGGCTTGTTATTTCGAAATAATAACGCCTGCTTTTCACTGATGCTACTGTGAAATAACTACTCCCCAGAGTCATTCAAAGTAACTACTCCCTAGTGCTTCCTGGGGCTCTAAGTTGAGGTACCGCATCCATATTAAGGGAACCTGCCTCATACTAATTTCAAGGCATCCATGTAATATGGACGCGCTATTTTGAAATAGTTATTTAGAGAGTTATTATTTCAAAATAAGTTATTTCAAAATAATTTCTTAGTAAACATTCCCTAATAGACCCAGTACTCAACTACGTCTGAAGGAAATCCTGGAGGCCTCTAGTAAAACCTCCGTGTATATTTTACCTCTTCCATTTTGAAGGATAAATAATAATGCTATGTCACAAAATTAAACATCTTACATAAAACCACGGAGATTACCCATGAGCCAAAAAATCCATCATTAAAGAATGACAAGATCAGATGGATATATCATAGATGAGCAAATATCTCCGTAGCAAATATTCTCAGGACTTAAAATCTTATAGGTGCTGAGAAAGAAGAGGCAATATCTACTGAGTGTCCTTTGACTCTCTTTCCTAAAGAGACAACCTTAATCAGCAAAGAGCTTCAAAGGTCTTCAGGGCAAGAAGAAGATAACTCCATCTCCTCAGCCAGAAGAGATCAGGCAGATCAGAGCTGTCCTGTGCTAGGCTGACAAACCCCACAGCCTGGATGGAATTCACACAGTTTAATGCAGGGCATGTCTACACAGCAAGGAAAAAGTCGAATTAAGCTACGCAACTTCAGCTACATCAATTGCGTAGCTGAAGTCAAAATAGCTTAATTAGGCTTTTGGCTCTGTCTACACAGCAGGAAGTCAAAGGAAGAACAATCTTCCTTCGACTTCCCTTATTCCTTGTGAAATGAGGGTTACAGGAGTTGGAGTAAGAAGTACTCCAGCTCGCCATTATTTCAGAATAATGGCTTGCTGTGTAGATGCACTCTTTGTTATTTCAGAAAAACATCAGTCATTCCAAAATAGCACTGCTCTGTAGACGTACCAAACTGAAAAGCCACGTCAGCCTAGCTTGGGGAAGGAAAAGGACAAAATTCAAAGCAACTCCGCTGTCAAGACCCATACCAGGAATGGGCCAGGATGGCAAGACCTGAGAAAATGTATACTTAGCTAAATTGTGTCTGTGACTATGTACTGGAAAAAACACACTCCACTTGGGGAATTTAAGGAACAGACAACACAGAAATCCAAAACAGCAAAAGGTTCTAAGTCAGTGACTTGAAATGATTTGGCAATTTTTTCATGCTCAGTTAAATTAAAGTTGCATGAAAGCACATGCTGATAAACTGCTGATTCACTGCAAAAATATTATCCCAGCAAGCAGGGTAGATAAAAAACAATGATTCTTTTTTTAAAAATAAAAAAATCAGATTTTTAAATTTAAATCTGGTGTTTTATTTTTTAAATCATCAATAAAATATTAATTTTCTCATGTAAAAATAACAGTGACAATTAAAAGTTATCACAAACACCTACCCTAATAGTCTCATAAAAATGGATTAATGGTTCTAGTCTGTCCAGCCTAACAACCAGCTCTTACTTCTTGAAAGTTCTGGGTCTTCAATTTCTGTTTCTCAGAAGACTAACATGCAAATACAGAGACAGGCTGGATAGGACTGTTTTTCTTCTGTGTTTATGTGGCAGTGGACCTGGGCCAACCACAGGAGAGTTAGTTAGGACATTATCTAAAGACAGAAAGACAAGATATAGGAAAGGACAGACACAGCAGAGAAAGGAATGGTGGAGTGGACTGGGAAAAAAAGAGAAGACATTCAGAACACACACAGCTTCCTATACTCCCCTGTACGAGTGGTCTCCAACCTTTTTACACCCAAGATCACTGTTTAAATGTCAGGGCAAGCCAAGATCTACCCCACCCCTTCCCCAAGACCCTACCTCTTCCTTAAAGCTCTGCCCTCTCCATTCCCCCCCGCCCCTCCTCTTCATTATTTGCTGTCCCCAGCCTTTACTCTGGCTATGTCTAGACTATGGAGTTTTATCAAAAAAAGTACACAAATTGCACTCCGCAATTTGCGTATCTTTTTCCAATTGTTTTTTTGGAAGAGGCTTTTCCAAAATTTGGTCCATCTATGCTGGGCCAAATTTTGGAAAAACCTCCTCTTTCGGAAGAGCCCTTATTCCTCATAAAATGTGGAATACAGGGCTTCCAAAAGAGTGCATCTCCTCTTCCACAAAAAATGTCGGAAGAGCAGACGTGTTCCCTGGACGTAGAGGAGTTTTTCCGGGATACCTCTGGTATCCCGGAAAAACTCCGTAGTCTAGACATTGCCTCTCTCTCACTGGATTGAGACAGGAGGTGTGGGCTCTGGAGTGGGAATGGGGGATTTGGGTGTGGGAAGGGGTGAGAGGCGCAAGCTCTGGGAGGGAATTTGGATGCAGGAGGAGGTGGAGAAGGGGATGCTGGCTCCAGGAGGGGCTCCAGGCTGGACAGTGTTGGGGTCAGGTGGAGGGTTGGGGTGCTGAGCAAGCTGGAGGCTTGTGGATGTGAGGGTGCAGGAGTTTGGGTTGGGGTGTATGAGGGGCTCAGGGCACAGGTTTGTGGTGTATGGATGGTGTAGGAGTATTGTGGCAGAAGACTGGGAATATGGGGGTACAGGAGTTTGGAGATGTGAGGGGCTCAGGGCAGGGGTTTCAGGTGTATGATGGACTCAGGGTTGGGGTCTGTGGGGGGTGCAAGAGTGTTATGATGCTGCAGACAAATGGGGGCTTGGCCCCAACTGGGGGCTTGTTGGTTAGGCTTCATTTTTAAATAAAATATTATGTCCAACACAAAATGTTTCAGCATTGTCTTTATTTATGGGAGCGGACTGTTTTAGGTCAGGGGCCACTGATCCACAGAAAAATCGATCAGGGACCCAAAAATTGAGATGCAAAAAATAACCCTGCCAAACCTGCCCAAGCCTCACTGATGTGGCCCCAACTGATACACCTCACTCCCCTGGCACTCCAGCCCCCTGGGGGCAGGGAGAAGTAGTTAGGACTGAGTTTCAAGGCCTCAGGTCAGATTAACTCTTCTGAGTTCCAGGATTAGTGGATTTTGTGGGCCCCTCTACGCTCTGAGGTGGGGCCAAAAATAGGGACCCAGTGTGCGGGACAGAGCTGCCAATGAGTGGGATAGGGATGGTGTGCAGAATCTGGGTGGAAGGTAGGGCACAGGAGCAAGCTGGGGGTAGGTGTCTGGCCAGGAGGGAAGGAGCCAGGAGCAGGGTGCTGGATGGTGTCTGGCCAGGGGACAGGGTGCTGATTGGCGTCTGGGCAGGGTGTGGGATGGTGTCTGACCAGACAGCAGGACAGGGTGCTGGTGGGGGTCTGGCCAGGAAGCAGGGTACTGGGGCGGGCAGGATGGGCAGGGGGCAAAGGCTAGAGTGCTGGCGGGGGTCTGGCCGGGGGCAGGGTGCTGGTGGGGGTTTGGCTAGGGGAGAGAGGGCAGGAGCAGATCGGCCGGTACCTGGGGGTCTCCGGAGACAAGGATCTCTGGGGTAAGATCTGCAGGCAGCACTGGAAGACGTGCACATATGGATTCTTTAAGAAATCCAGCCACTCTGGATCCTGTGCCTCCCTGGAGCACAGGAAAGGAAGGGAAGACAAGAAAGCGTGCACACTGTTGTGGGCAGGGGAGGAGCACGCACTTTCTTGTCTTTCCTTCGCTCCCTGTGCTGCCTTCCTTCCTTCCTTCCAGAGGCATGGTGGGGGAAGTCCTGAGGCTCTGTGCCAGATCTGGCTCTGGATCTGGCACGGAGCTGCAGGACTGCCCCCCCCATGCCTCAGGAAGCCGAAGCTAGCTCTATTTTTGCAGGAGGCTGTAGTGCCAGTGCAGGCTCCTCGTTGGGGGTGGGGGAACAAAGAGGGGGCTGGGAACACTGCCTCGTGATTGACTGGCAGTGCCCCAGCAATCGACCACTCGATCACAATTGACTGGTTGGTGACCACAGCCCTACACTTTTGCTATAGAAAAATTGTCATGGCTTCTGGGTATAAAAGAGACCCTATCTGGCAATATTTTGAAGAAATTCATTCCTTGGGTGAAAAAGGAAAGCGTATCAAGTGTAAGCCATACAAGAAGAACATGCAGGGTCTATCGGCAACATGTAACATCATAAAGAAAACGGCTTATTGGAAGAAAATGAGGTAGATTAAGATGTGGATATGTCTGAAGAACAATGTGGATCAACTTTGCAATGCATCATTCTTCAAGATTCTCTTTATGCCTTTTAATATAAGCGTGATTTAACAAGTAAATTCCAAGCTGTTTGCTATATTGGATGTTGTTTTCATCACTGGACCCAACCACATTAGCCACCATATCAGAGGCTCATTTAACTACACAGCCACTAATGTGATCTATGCCATCAAATGCCAACAATGCCCCACTGCCATGTATATTGGCCAAACTGGACAGTCTCTATGGGAAGGAATTAATGGACGCAAATCAGATATCCAAAAAGGCAATATACAAAAACGTGTTGGAGAACACTTTAATCTACCTGGACACTCCTTAATGGATCTCCAAGTCACTGTTTTGTTTCAGGCCAATTTCAAAAGCCAAATACACAGAGAAGGATTGGAACTTAACTTCATTTACAAGTTTAATTCTAATGCAAATGGTATGAACAAGGACATTGGCTGGCTCACACATTACCTTCCACATCCTATGACTTAAACTATCAACCAAGCAATGGAGGTGCTAATGGTTCTTATCAGCCTGTTGTAACTATCTGAACCATTTACTCATTGTCTCGCTCTTTTTTTCCCCTCCTTTCCCCCTCCTTTTTTTTTCTCTTTTTTTCTCTCCACTGCTCCCTTCCCTTATGTATTCTTGGATCTGGACTTCGAATACTCCTGTCATTTGAAGAAGTGGGTTGTGCCCACAAAAGCTCATGATACCATCTACATGTTTTGTTAGTCTTTAAGGTGCTACTAGCCTATTTGTTGTTTTTCAAATTTTTCCTGTTACAGACTAACTCGGCTACCCCTCTGAAGCTGGAAAAAAAGTTTAGCTTAGCTAATCCTTGTGGCTTATTTAATTAGTTAACCAGCTTTAGATTCTATCACCCAAGTATACAGTACACAAAGCTGCAGTAAGATAAATCTAGAGTTGCCAGTTGCTACTGAGTGTCTTTTTCTTATTTTATATTACATAATACATAATATATATTTTTTATTTTGGAACATCATGGTCACAGACCATAATAGTGATGCCATAAATCTATTCCCTATTTTACTTCAGCATAACTCAGCTTTCCAAAAGAATCCCATCCTATACTTGTTTTCAATGGGTCTTACTCCAAAATTAAGTGTACCCTAATCACAGTCAGTCTTAGCTTTTTTAGTAACTTGGAATCATATTTGCATCAAAATGACCATGTGGGAGTAGGGAAGAGGAGAACTAGTTTTAGTGCTCCGAGGACTTGTCTGTTAGAGTTAATAAAATTTGAAAATTTAAAAAAAAGAGTTAAAGGACAGTTGTCAGCCACTAACTCAGGAGATTTGCTTCAGTTGCAAATATGAAACATTTATGTAACACTAGCAGATGTCTCCTGTGTTGCTTGTGTCTTTAAGCAATGTAATAGGTTTTGGGGTGTGTTTGGAAAATAAAAAGAAAATGTTCGTGCTTTATGTAAATGACTATTTTTCAAAAATGAAGGAAAAAAGTTTGTATTAATAAAAGAAGAAAAGTGATTCAAACATTAGGTAGAGCTTGTTGGTAGACAATATTTGCTAAAATAAAAAGGGGTTGGAATGCAGGAGTGAGGGCAGAGGGCTGGGAGGGGAATGGGAGGCTCAGGGCAGGAGGTGGAGGTGCAGAAGCCAGGGTAAGGGTTTGGGTATGGGGGGGCTGTAGTCACAGCAGGATAGGGATGGTGAGCTCTTCACACACACCCCCAGTCCAGCACTATTAGGCTATGGCTACACTGTAGCCTTCTTGAGGAAAAGCTTATGCAAATGAAGCACGGCATGGAATATCGTGGAAAAAATGAGAAAGAACGGCTCTTGCACAAGCGGGGGTTTTGCGCAAAAAGAAGCCGTCTACACAGCTCCTTTTCGCGCAAAAGCGGCTGCTAATTAATTATGCAAATGAAGCATGTCAATATTCCACGCCGCTCTTCATTTGCATAAGCTTTTCTGGAAGAAGGCTACAGTGTAGCCGTAGCCTTAGAGCTGGGGGGGGGGGCACTTACCTGGTCCAGTGATCAGCAAAGTGAAGCCCTGTGCTGGCCACTCTCCTGCTGGTGCGGCTGCCCCCAGTGGTTACTCTGCAACATAGCTTTCCCCCCATGCTTGCTGTCTCCAGTGGTCACTCTGCAGTATTGCTGTCCTCCAATCAGCTACCTCTATTTTCATGTCATGTAAAACAATCCCATTGCAGACATGACCTATTTTCCTGGTACAACCAAACCCTAACCTTGCATTAAGTTAGGATAAGAGGAAGCTGCATATCAAATTTGGTAGTCCTAGCTCTTACCATTTAGGAGTTCTTGAACAAACAGACTCACAGACAGATAAATGGATAGACTCACAGGCAGACACACGAATTCTCTTAACTATATATACAAGATTTAAGATTTCATTGAATAAAATATAAGTTCTGTTATGTTTGCGTGTATGATTTTGTTCTTACCATTCCTACCATTCCTGCAGCTTGACACAGGTAATGAGTATTATGTACTATTTGCTGAATTAATAAAGATCAAGTTATCTAAAAATAAATACACAAAGTATACCCTCTTAGATGTTATAAAACCCTGTGCTGAGCTGTAAATTAACGTGTTTGAGTGACCAGATTTATTTAAGAAATATGTGAAGTATCAGTGGGAAACTTGATTTAAATCAATTATTTTTTTTGGGGGGGGGGATTTAAATCACAATTTAAATCAATGATTAAATAATCTTGCTTTAAATCAATCCATCCTGCCAACAGGACTGGCTGTGCTGCAAAGTGAGATCCTTCCACAATGCTCTTTGGTAGCCATACCATAGGAGTAAACTTACTGTATATGTCACCCACACACCTTCTAAGTGTCGTGCACTGTCCCCTCTAGTGGCATTGATACTACTTACAGCGCGAATAATGAGTCTGCTCTTCAGCCTTCGCTGAAAACCCGCTGGCTTTTAGTCCATGTAATAGAAGCTCATTCACTAAGCTCTAGAGGTTCCCAGGTTTGGTTCCGCCTGTTGGCATTACATATACTTAAAATATTAATTCATATAAGATGGACACTGATCCTCGCTAAGCAGGATTTAATGGGAAATGGATTTTAGATATTTTACCTGCAGAAAATACTGCAGGATATCCCATAGGAAGCTACTTCAATCCACCTCTAAAAGATTTGTGAATATGATTAAACGTTTCCATTTACAAATGAAGTCAACCACAAAAATCCAAATCTTTCTGGTCTTCCCAAACTTAGAGCGTAACAAGAATCTAGGGCCTCAGTCCGTTATCCCTGTGCTTAGCCGCTATCTATATGTGAATCAAAACAGTGTGTGCCCCCCTCCAAACTAAAACCCACCTACTTGGGATGTATTCAATACAAGTGTAATTGGAGGGGATAAATATTGCAATCTTACATGGGGCACAACTTACACGGGGCATGTCTTTTGGGAGATAACACTGCATCCCTTATTAGAGACTAAGCTGTGTGGAAGCCTTTGCCCTCCTGAGCCAATATCAGTACTTAATCACAATGCCAGAAGGCAACACTGTCTGAAATTTTAAAGGTCAGAGGTCACACCATGACTGAATCACAATGTCTGGGACAAAACACGTCAATGCTTCAATTTCTGTAACCAGCATAATTTTAGAGTCTTTCTCATTGGGCACCAGAACACCAGGGCTTTAGTTTCAGAATGAAAGCTATGCTAGACTTTCAGTGCATGAATGATGCATGTGTCTTGGTTCTAGAGCCTTTATTAGATTTCATTATAGACAACAAATTAAGTGCACCGGAGTCAGGAAGCTACAATTCTCTGCAGGTTTAAGGAGCACAAACCAAGGTGTCTTGCTGCCTCAGTAAGGAAGCAATGATGTGAGTGAGGATCTATACCTAGAAGCAAAGGTGGGCTGGAGCTTGGGATTCAAGTGGTAATGGTACATTGGAGTTTTCAAACTTAGAAACAGAGATCCATCCATATCTCAGTCAGGAAAGAATGCTGCACCAGGGCTTCATCGCTGTATAGAAGCCTAAATACAGGTTGAACCTCTTTGGTTTGGGATTCTCTGGTCCAGCAACATCCAGAGAGCCCTAGGAAGTTGGTGGCAGGGAGCAGCTGGCCATTGAGCCCTTGTGGCCCCAGGACAGTAGAGCATGGTTGCCCAGGGCTAGCTTTAGAGTGCTGGTGGCCCTGAGGCAGCTGAGTCCCAGTGGCTCTAGGGCTGCAGAGCCTTGGTGTCCTGAGGCAGCAGAGCCCGGCTCCCCGGGGCTGGCCACAGAGCTAGGAGCCTGGTTGCCCAGGGGCAGGGGAGCCTGGCAATCTGCTGAAGACCCTTGGAGAGCCCAGAGTCCATTAGCAGAGGAGCCAACCTCCCCTGGTCTGGCAAACTCCCTCCTCTGGGACCAGTCAGGTCACCAGGGTGTTGGACTAGGGAGCTACAACTTGTACTTGGAGGCAAAGGTACAACAAAGCCTCGCCGACACATTTGTCTCAGGAGGCAACTGCATCAAGACTTCTATGCTTAGAAATAAAAGTGTATGGAAATGACAGGCGTTAGAAGATGCTGCTGCGTTGGAGCCTCAGAACCTACAGAAGGGGCTGCTTTGATATCTGTCCTAAGTAATGTCCTAAGTGTGGAACCAAAGGTCTATATTTGTCAATGTCTCAGACTCTGGGGGCAGCAGAACTGAATATACAGAGGTTTGAAGTTTCAATTCTTTGAAAGTTTTGGAAAACCAGTCAAAATACATGACCTACTACTCATTAAATAGTGGATCATGGTGATTTTGTGCTAGTGCTTCTCATAAAAAGTGCTATGCCAATGTCTTGAAGCTCCAATCAAAGCATCAAACTTTCACCAATATCTTTCGGTAGGTGAATCTTTGCTGTTGTCTTAATACCTAGAGGGAAAGATTTTAGCTGCTTTACCCCTTGAATGAGATAATGTTTCTGCCTGCTTCTCAGATCTTGTGTGACACAATGAGGCAATAACTGAATATAATCTACTCATCTGTGTTCAGGCATAGGCCAGACAAGAGAATCAAAGTACCAAAGTGGAACTGAATAAGCTTTCAAGAACTACATTCACAAGCGACTAAGGGGTTCTTGAAGCTCTGCCATCTAGTGGAATTCACAAGTCCAAGTTTGGTGCCCAGGATCCCTGTACAATGCATAGGGAGATGTATGTGCCCAAAGAACAGTTTCAGAGGATCCAGCATATCTAAGCTAGCCAATATGAAATGCCAGGGACAGGAGTGTGGCTGAAACCTTACCTCACAAAGGGAGTCAGGCATTAACTTTGGGGTAGAGAGAGAGGCCTAACTTTGCTCTGGATTCCCAGCCATGAACCCTCACCTGAAATTAAGTCCTAAACTGGTCAGCCCTTTTCTCAAGGAAAAACAGACAGGCACTGCTACTGCCCCTTAAGCTTAATATCACAATGGTGAGAGCACTCACCCAGTCTGTGGGGAACCAGGATTCAAGCTTCTACCCTGCCTAATTCAGAGTAGGGATTTGAACCCAAGTCTCTCACTTCCAACCTGAGAGACCTTTACTCAGTCTTCTCTTGATGGTTAAGTGGTTGTAAGTATTTCATACTACCTGGGATGGTTTCAACAGGAGGAATTCCTATCCCTGAATAGATAGACAGCAAGTTATATGGGCCTGTGGTGCCCAGGCACCAGGAATATTCCTGGCCTGGGGACACTGTGCCACCAAATTTTGGCACTGGGTCTCTCCCCTGGCCCTGCCTACTGCCCCAACATGCTCCCCCCACACCTCCAGATGTCCGCTGGCCCCACCTGCCGCCCAGGATGTTCCCCCAGCCCTGCCTGACACCCGTGGGTGATTTAAAATGGCTTGAGGCCCCCACTGCCCCCATGGTAGTGTGGTGGAGCTAGAATGGCTTCCTGCTACTAGCTCTGCTACTAGCAGCTGCCATCACGTCCCTGTGGCCCCACGGTGGGGAGAGGGGCAGAGAGTGCCTCTGCACACTCCCCCTACCTCAAGCACCCGTGGGAAGCAGCAGCACATGGAGACCTGCTGCCTCCCCCACCGTGTTGCCCCAGGTAAACACTGCAATCCCCACCCTCTCCCCCTGCACTCCCTTGCGCATCCCACTCCCTCCCAGAGGTTGCACCAAACTCTCCCCCACACCACCTCCAGTTCCCAAACTCCTTAGGTTTGAATTGAAACACCGTGTGCTGATTGGCTGAGCTGTAGGCAGAGGGAGGAGCTATCAGGGAGGCTGAGCACTTAAACCCTGCTGGTAAGCGACCAGGGAGCTTTGCGACCGGGTGCTCGCGAACAGGGTGAGTGCTAACAGGAGGGAGTTTTGAGAGGCTCTCCTGGAGGAGGAGAAGGAAGGAGCAAACTAAAGCACCTTGGGGCCGTGTGCTCAGGCAGGCAGGCAGGCAGTTGGAAGCTGATTAGGTTTGAATTGAAACACCGTGTGCTGATTGGCTGAGCTGTAGGCAGAGGGAGGAGCTATCAGGAAGGCCGAGCACTTAAACCCTGCTGGTAAGCGACCAGGAAGCTTTGCAACAGGGTGAGTGCTAACAGGAGGGAGTTTTGAGAGGGGAGTTTAGAGGGGGAGCTTGGGGGGAGCCAGTGACTTCTATTGCCCTTAAACTAAATCCTTTATAACAACCTCTATCTGAAACATTTAATTAACCCTCATATATAATTAGAGTAGGAAATGGAGGCAGAAGCCCAGCAGCAGAGTGGGGGCTATCCTGTTTATTGTGTCGAGTGCAGTATGTATGACTACCTACCCTGTGGGTGGGTGGCGTATGTGTGCGCTCGATGCAAGGAGCTCCTGGCCCTCAGAGACCGAGTGCGTGCTTTGGAGGCCAGGGTGGCTGAACTGGAGGAGCTAAGGAAGGCAGAGGTGTTTGTGGATGAGACTTTCCGGGACATAGTAGGGCTGTCCCACTTCCAATCTGACAGTCCTGATGCTGTTACGGAGGATGAAAGGCTCAGGGAAGGAGAGCAGTCAATGGGAGCAGAGGGAAACCATCCCATAGTTGGGACCCTCCTTCCAGAGGGTGATGTTGTATCCTCTCATGCCGAGGATACTTCTCCGGGGGAGGGAGCTCCAGCTGTTAGGAAGAAGCAGGTTTTAGTAGTGGGGGATTCGATCATTAGAAATATAGATAGTTGGGTTTGTGATGACCGGGAGAACCGTATGGTTACTTGCCTGCCTGGTGCGAAGGTTGCGGATCTCTCGAGGCATCTAGACAGACTTATGGGCAGTGCTGGGGAGGAGCCGGTCGTCGTGGTACATGTTGGTACCAATGACATAGGGAAGGGTAGAAGAGATGTTCTGGAGGCCAAATTTAGGTTACTAGGAAAGAGACTGAAATCCAGAACATCTTTGGTGGCATTCTCTGAAATGCTTCCAGTTCCACGCGCAGGGCCAGATAGACAGGCAGAACTTCAGAGTCTCAATGCGTGGATGAGACGATGGTGCAGGGAAGAGGGGTTTAGATTTATTAGGAACTGGGGACACTTTTGGGGTAGGGGGAGCCTATACAGGAATGATGGGCTCCACCTAAATCAAGGTGGATCCAGACTGCTGGCATTAAACATTAAAAAGGTCGTAGAGCAGTTTTTAAACTAAGAGGTGGGGGAAAGCCGATTGGTGCGGGGGAGCACCTGGATCGGACGGAGACTTCTCTTACACGAGGCTCCATAGGTAGGGATTCCCTAGAAGTTAGTCAGATAGGGAACGTGGGAAATAATATATGGGCAAGATCAGATGTGAAACAATCGTGCATAAAAAAATCCAATGTGTCTGAGAAAGGCGGACATATAAATAGTGGTAGTTTTCTAACATGCTTTTACACTAATGCTAGGAGTCTGTCTAATAAGATGGGTGAACTGGAGTACCTCATATCAAAGGAGGAAGTTGACATAATAGGCATCTCAGAAACATGGTGGAATGAGGACAATCAGTGGGACACTATCATACCGGGATATAAATTATATCGGAAAGACAGAACAGGTCGTGTGGGTGGCGGAGTGGTACTATATGTGAAGGATAATATAGAATCAAATGAAGTAAAAATCCTAAAGGAATCAAAATGTTCCATAGAATCATTATGGATAACAATTCATTCCTCTAATATGAATATGGCATTAGGAATATATTACCGACCACCTAACCAGGACAGTGATAGTGATGCTGAAATGATAAGGGAGATTAGAGAGGCTACCAAAATAAAAAACACAGTAATAATAGGAGATTTCAATTATCCCCATATTGATTGGGTGCATGTCACCTCAGGACGGGATTCAGAGATTAAATTTCTTGATGCCTTAAATGACTGCTTCTTGGAGCAGCTAGTACAGGAACCCACAAGGGGAGAGTCGATTCTCGACCTAGTCTTGACTGGAACGCAGGATCTGGTCCAAGAGGTAACTGTTACTGGACCGCTTGGAAATAGTGACCACAATATAATAACTTTTAATATTCCTGTGTTGGGAAGAACACCGCAGCGGTCAAACACTCTGGCATTTAATTTCAAAAAGGGGAATTACACTAAAATGAGGAAGCTAGTTAAACAGAAACTAAAAGGGAGAGTAATTAAACTAAAATCCCTGGAAGCTGCATGGGAACTGTTTAAAGACACCATACTAGAGGCCCAACTTAAATGTATACCCCAAATAAAAAAACACAGTAAGAGACCTAACAAAGAACCACCATGGCTAAACAGCCATGTTAAAAAGGCAGTGAGAGAGAAAAGGGCAGCTTTTAAAAAGTGGAAGTCAAATCCTAGTGAGGAAAATAGAAAGGAACATAAACACTCCCAAATTAAGTGTCATAATGTAGTAAGAAAAGCCAAAAAAGAGTTTGAGGAACAGCTAGCCAAAAATTCAAAAAATGATAGTAAAATGTTTTTTAAATACATTAGAAGCAGGAAGCCCGCTAAAAAAGCAGTGGGGCCCTTGGATGATAAAGATATAAAAGGAGCGATCAAGGAAGACAGTGCCATTGCGGAGCGATTAAATGATTTCTTTGCTTCAGTCTTCACGGCTGAGGATGTTACAGAGGTTCCTAAATCTGAGCCAGCCTTTTTAGGTGACAAATCTGAGGAACTCACTCAGATTGAAGTGACATTAGAGGAGGTTATGGAATTAATTGATAAGCTGAATAGTAACAAGTCTCCGGGACCAGACGGCATTCACCCAAGGGTTCTGAAAGAACTCAAAGGTGAAATTGCGGAGTTATTAACAGTAGTTTGTAACCTATCCTTTAAATCCACTTTGGTACCAAATGACTGGAAGATGGCCAATATAACACCAATATTTAAAAAAGGCTCTAGAGGAGATCCTGGCAATTATAGACCGATAAGTTTAACATCAGTACCAGGCAAATTAGTAGAAACACTAGTAAAGAGTAAAATTGCAAGGCACATAGAAGAGCACAAATTGTTGGGCAAAAGTCAGCATGGTTTCTGCAGAGGGAAGTCGTGTCTAACTAATCTGTTAGAATTCTTTGAAGGGATTAATAAACATGCGGACAAGGGGCACCCAGTGGATATAATATACCTAGATTTCCAGAAAGCCTTTGACACGGTCCCACACCAAAGGCTTTTACGTAAATTAGGTGGTCATGGGATAGGAGGAAAGGTCCTTTCATGGATCAAGAATTGGTTAAAAGACAGAAAACAAAGGGTGGGAATAAATGGTAAATTTTCACAATGGAGGAGGGTAACTAGTGGTGTTCCCCAGGGGTCAGTACTGGGACCAATCCTGTTCAACTTGTTCATCAATGATCTAGAAAATGAGGTAAGCAGTGAGGTGGCCAAGTTTGCAGATGACACAAAGTTGTTCAGGACAGTCAAAAGCAAAAGGGATTGTGAAGAACTACAAAAAGATCTCAGCAAACTGAGTGATTGGGCAGCAAAATGGCAAATGAAATTTAATGTGGGTAAGTGTAAGGTAATGCATGTTGGAAAAAATAACCCAAATTACATGTACTACATGATGGGGTCAAATTTAGCTACGACAGATCAGGAAAGGGATCTTGGAGTTATAGTGGATAGTTCTATGAAGACATCCACGCAGTGTGCAGCGGCAGTTAGTAAGGCAAATAGGATGTTAGGAATTATTAAAAAAGGGATAGATAATAAGACAAAAGATATCATACTTCCCCTATATAAAACTATGGTACGCCCACATCTCGAGTACTGCGTGCAGATGTGGTCTCCTCACCTCAAAAAAGATATATTGGCATTAGAAAAGGTTCAGAAAAGGGCGACTAAGATGATTAGGGGCTTGGAAAGGGTCCCATATGGGGAGAGGCTAGAGAGACTGGGACTTTTCAGTTTGGAAAAAAGGCGATTGAGGGGCGATATGATAGAGGTATATAAAATCATGAATGGTGTGGAGAAAGTGATTATAGAAAAATTATTTACCTTTTCCCATAATACAAGAACTAGGGGACACCAAATGAAATTGATGGGTAGTAGGTTCAAAACTAATAAAAGGAAATTTTTCTTCACACAGCGCACAGTCAACCTGTGGAACTCCTTGCCCGAGGAGGCTGTGAAGGCCAGGACTCTATTAGGGTTTAAAAAAGAGCTTGATAAATTTTTGCAGGTTAGGTCCATAAATGGCTATTAGCCAGGGATAAAGTATGGTGCCCTAGCCTTCATAACAAGGGCAGGAGATGGATGGCAGGAGATAAATCACTTGATCATTGTCTTCTGTTCTCCTTCTCTGGGGCACCTGGCATTGGCCACCGTCGGCAGATGGGATGCTGGGCTCGATGGACCTTTGGTCTGACCCAGTATGGCCATTCTTATGTTCTTATGTTCTTCCTTCCCACAGCTTGCACCCAAATCCCCTGCCCAGCAGCCAGAGCCTTAAGCAGGTAGGGAGGAAGTGGGGGGAGGGGAGGGAATAATAACATATAGTACAATATCACTGTACTCTCTGTTTACTTTTACCTAACGGCAAAGGAGTGTAAAACTCCTGAAAATACCCAAGAAATTTATTTTAACCAACAATAAACAACAGAAGGAGAAACCATCACCGTGAGCCCTTGTGCCAGCAGCTTTTAAAAAGGAACTGAGAGTTGAAACACCACAGGGCTGTGAGCTCAGAGAGCAGGGTGTACATACCATCTGCTGTGTGGGTGAGGATGAGGGCACAAACTCAACATCTTTAGTTTTGGGAGCTGGCAATGCATGTTCTTGAAGCTTAAGATACAAAAGTGTGAATGAATAACAACTTGCATTTTTTGCTGAAGTTTGCAGCATGGTACTAGTTATGTGAGTAAACAGTCTCTGGGGCTGTCAGTACAGCTCTTTTCACAAACACTAAAATTCACTAGAACAGGTTAAAAGAAAAAGATTAAAACCCTATCCTAAGGGTAAGTGGATGTGATAAAAGTGTTTAGATAGGTAAGGGATATTGCAGGAATCTTACTAAATATTTAGGTAACTGGGAGGTTTTGTTTCTTTATTAAGGGAACAGAGGATAATTTGTTAGCTTTGTCATTTCCTACTCGTGGTGGTGAAATTTCCCCTCACTCTTTTGTAATATAATTTTATGAAGTACTGGATTCTAGTACAGTTCCAGAAACAATGTTATATAGTTCCTGGTATGACATTTCAAGGGAATATTGCATTTGTGCGAAAGAGCAGTAAAAGGTATGAGGATACCAAGTACATGTGAAACAGGTATTTATTTATAGGTGTTTCTCTAAGCATGGTACAGGGAAACTATGGTGATAAGTACGCCAGAAATGTGTAGATAATCTATTCTCTAGTATATTTAAATCACTTTAAACTATATCCTTCCTGTGAAAGATTTGCAAAGCCCACTTTATTTTGGTTCCCATAAACCAATACAGAAAGGGCATATATGCATTAATAACATACATAATCTGAATTTCATGACATGACAACAATTTTACTGCCGTTTTTTTCTGGAGTAGGGAATAAAGTACCAATCACGTGTCAGTAAAAAGAGGATTACATATAGAGATTACTGCTATTCGTACACCAGAGACATAGCTAACACAAGCAATTTATATTAGAATTAAAACTGCTATTGGGGAAGTAAATACCTGAAGCGTATATGATTTCCAAACAGGTCACTTCTGAAACTATTGGTACACAGTAGGGAGAGGAATTCTATGACGTGTGAGAGTTTAGTTGTATCACTGAACTTGCAAAGGCTGCTGTAACAATGGAGAGCAATGTCAGCATCTCTGAGGCTGCTGCAATAATCTACTACTGGGAACTGCTGCTCTGAGCATAGGGTCTAATCACATGGCTGAATGTCATAAAAGCAACACTCCATAAAGTCAGCAGACATATGGCTGAAAGACCAAGAAATCAACATGTTGAGAAGTTACTGAGTCAGAAAGCTGAAAGAAGACTAAGTATCCCCTGTTTCTGAGAAGGGAGGGGCACTTAATGTCTCTTCTGAAAGGACCAATTTGAGGCTTTTTATTTTGACTTTTCAGTCTTTTAAAAGAGCAATTTCTGTGTGCAGTTATTCTGATTAGTAAAATACATTTCATTGTATAAATAAAACACCACTCTTGCCTGGGCTTTTAAGAAGGGAGAGAAGGGCCTAGAAACCTATTGCCTAGCAACAGGACGTTAACTGTCTTCTCTAAACCACAGAATACTTATCCTCCAGTCAGCTTTCTGGCTAATTGACTTTTAGAAATTTATGGATTCGTGGCTTCATGGGACCAAAGAATATAATCAAAAAAACCTCAGCTCAAAATTACTGAGGTTACGCTAACAAAACAAGGAAGAACATAATAGTAAATGATTATTTTAAAAGAGGCTCTAGCTTTTCATTGTCATTTAAATCAGAGATATGTATTTAAATTAGAGATGTGATAGGCTGCTAACCAATAACTTGAAGTTAATTTACACATTTATAGTTAATAGAGACAGGCCTGCCAACAGGGGGAGGAAAAGGGGGCAACTGCCCTTGGGCAAGTAGATTCAAAGGGGCCTGGAGCTCCTGGCTGCTGTTGCCACTACTGTGGCAGCACAGTGGCCAGAGTCCTGGGCCCTTTAGAATTGCCACCAGAGCACTGAAGCACTGCTTTGTGCGACTCTGAGGGCTGGGTGGTGCTAAGGGCTGACTATCCTCAGACCATCCCTTCTGCCCAAGGCCCCACCACTTCCAAGGGTGCAGAGTTGGGCCCTTGCATACTAGGGCTCTAAGCGACTAGTCAACTACCCGATAAGCAAATGCTTATCGGGTAGTCGAGTAGGGACTCGACTAGTCACTTCTCCCCGACCCTTCCTGCCTCTAGCAGAGAAAGGCAGCAAGGCAGGGAGCACGAGTCAGTGCTGGGGGAGCTGGCTTAAAAGCCAGTTCCCCATCCCCAGCACCATCTCTATGGGAGGCAGGGGGCATCAGGAAAACGGCGGGAGCAGGGATTGAAACAGTCCCGCTTGCGTGGGTCCCACTGCTGCTCCTCTCCCTTTGGAATGTACAAGAGTCACAGTGCCAGTGTGTACTGCTTTGCTCCCTGCTAGCGCAGGTTCCTGCTGCCTCTTTCCCTTTGAAATGTACAGGAGCTGCCACGGCACCTGTACATTTCAGAGGGGCAGAGGCAGAGGGGCAGAGGGAACCTGCTGCATCTCTTCCTTTGAAATATACAAAAGCCATGGGTGGCTTTTGTACATTTCAAAGGGAGAGGCACAGTGGGCTAGTGCGCACCCCCTTATTGACTAATCGTGTAGCTGATGGAAATTCCATCGACTATTAGCTGATTAATCAAAATTCAACATCCCTACTCCATACCTTGGGTCTGTGATGGCTCTTGGCCTTGCTGAATACAGAATATATCCGCAGTCAGCAAGCATATGGATAACTTCAAAATTTACTTTGTTTTTGTTCATTGTTTGTTTTTCTTCATTTTGGAACAAATACTGATAGATATTCCACATGTAACAATAAGAGAAGCATCTGGGAATATCATGCCATCACTTTACTGACCTCTGAACTCATTATGAGTCCATTATTCTTAAGCTTGACATCATTTTTGCTTCTGAATTCTCCTTCTTCTACTGCCATCTCTTGGTTCTGTAAATCTTCCAGTCACCTCTTCAGCTGTTCAACTGCCTTAAGTCTTGCTCTTCTGCAATCCTCATCTCGACATTCCTTCACTCCTTAACTCACGTCTCTATCATCTTCCCATTTCTTTGCCCTCTAGTATGTGCTGAATGTTGCTACCCACCTTATTATTTAGACAAAGTGGAAACATATCGTCCCTATTCTGGGATTCCTCAACTTCATTCCACATTCATCTCAGAATCCAGTTCAAAACTGTCTCCTTTAAAAAAAAATCCATATGGCTTTACTTCAGCTTACCTTTTAGACTTTTTTCCTCCACCCTCCCTCTGCTTTTTTTAGTTTCTCCCTCTTGTATTCTATTCCTACAATCTTCAAGCTATTGGTGCCAGATTTATTTATTTATTTATTTTGCATTTCTGGCCATCTGTGTTTCCCTGACTTTTTAACTCCCTATGTCCTTTCAAATCTCATTTTAAAACTTATCTTTTCTCTCTTGCCTATGCATCCTACTCTTTCTCCCACTACTGGCTTTGTAATGGAACGCTTTATATCAATGTCTTTATATGCTTGTTTCTTAAATATATTTCTTGTCTTGTATTACTTTGTTCTATAAGGGTATGTCTACACTACAGCGTTATTTTGAAATATCTTATTTTGAAATAGTTAATTCAAAATAAGTTATTACGAAATAACGCGTCTACACACAAAATGCATTTCAAAATAGCGTTTTGCTATTTTGAAACAGTGCGTCCACACTGAGTGGACGCTGAATCGCATTTAAGGCCGGCCGGAACCAGATCCGGCAGGGCATCAGGCCAGGAGTTACTTTGTGTGGCTGCTGCCTGAGGCTATCTGAGGCCTGTGCTTAAAGGGACCCCTCCCCCCCGGACAGCCAGTTCTCAGCTTTCCTTGCTTGCTTGCCTACCTCGATGAAGGACAGCAAAGCATTTTGTCTCTGCATGCTCTGGTTGCCCTCACTCAGAACACCACAGCACTCTGCAACATGGAGCCAGAGCTGCCCCCGGGCACTCTGGTGCTTCTCATGGACACATTGCTGCAAGCCTGGCTGCACTTTAGGCATACCGGGGAGGTCGACAAATGCCTTTGATGTCGACCGTGGAGCATCCAGACTAGCGTGCTGAGCTGACAAACAGCTGATCGGCTCAGCGCCGCAGCCATTTTAATTTAAATGAAGCGGCGATTATTTAAATTGCCGCTTCATTTTCCTATGCCGGGTAGCCTAATCTACATGCCTCTGACGCCAGAGACATGTAGTCTAGACATACCCCAAGGGTATGTCTAGACTCCATGGCTCCGTTGACGGAGTCCCCATATATTTCAGGGGCGTGGCCTCACCGGGTCGCTTACTTTCTTTACCGGGTTCGGTGAAGATGTCATGGCACATAAGTGTTGTGTGCCCTGGCTGTCCTGTCAAGACTTGTGCAAACTTCTGTAGTAGCTGTTGCACTTCACTCTGCTGAAGTGGGGTCAAATCCTCCCCTATCTGTGCGGGGGCCCTTTCGCCGGCGTTCCCCCCCCCCAGGCCCTAATTCCAAGGGAGGGGGTCAGGGTTCCATCAATATATTCTCTTGGGGATTCCTTTTTTTTAAAAGGTTGACGTGGTAGATTTGGGTGCTCCTCCATCTGCCCAAGAGTTGCACCTCGTAATCGACCTCTCCTACCCTTCGGCGGATCTCAAAGGGGCCCTGCCATTTGGCCAGTAGCTTAGAGTCTCGCGATGGTAATAATAGCAAAACCCGATCACCGGGTTCGAAGGTCCTTCAGCGGGCCTTTTGAGTATATTGCCGGGCCTGCTTTTCCTGGGCGTTCAATAAATTAGCCTTAGCGAAATCCCCTCATGCCTGAAGTCTCTTCCACAGCCACAATATATATTGGACTGTGCCCTGGGCTCGCGATTCCTGCTCCTCCCAACCTTCTTTAATTATGTCTAAAATACATAAAATACATACATACATGGTTGGTGGCCATAAAGCAACTCAAAGGGCGAAAATCCTAGCGATGCCTGTGGCACCTCGCACACTGCAAATAATAATGCTGGCAATAACCTGTCCCAATCCCAGGGATCCTCTTCCACAAAGCGACGTAACATTGTCTTTGAAGTCTTATTAAACCTTTCTACGAGGCCATCGGTCTGTGGGTGGTAGACTGAGGTTCGTAACGTCCTGATGTTTAACATATGGGATAGTTCCCTCATTAAACGGGAGGTTACATTAGTTCCTTGGTCAGTCAAAATTTCCTTCAGTAACCCCACCCACGAGAAGACTTTTACTAGTTCTGTTGCAATTACTGGGGCGGTCGTACTACGCAACGGTATGGCCTGGGGGTACTGGGTCGCATAGTCCATTATTACTAAGATATATTGATGTCCCCTTCCTGACTTTTCCAAGGGTCCTATTAAATCTAGGGTGATCCTTTCGAAGGGCACCCCTACCACGGGAACCAATACCAACGGAGCTTTAGGCCCTTTTGTTTGGGATGTCTGCTGGCACTCTGGGCAGGACTCACAGAAGTCCTGTACCTCCCTGTAAATCCCCGGCCAAAAAAACCACTTCATTATTCTTTGCTGGGTCTTTTCTCACCCTAAGTGGCCAGTCCAGGGGTTGGCATGGGCTAGTTCTAAGACCTGTTGCCTGTATCTAGATGGGACCAATAGTTGGCGGACCTCATCGCGCCCGGCTGAGTCTGCCACTACCTGTTAGAAACAGTCTTTATGTACCTCAAATCGGGGTCCTGCAGGGTGGCTATGCTCTGACTCAGTCGGCACTTGGGGTTCCTTGATCTGTTCCCACGGTCTCTGCAACGTTGGGTCTTCCTTTGTTCTCTCACGAAATCCCCTTGGTCCGCTTCCAGGTCGAGGGCCACATTCAGGCTCTCCCTCACCTTGTCCTCGTCTCTCTGAGCGGAGTGGGCCGTTGTGTGTTGCTGGTCCGTCTGTATCTTTTCTTGGGCCATCACCACTCTGGCTGCAACCGCCCCTAGCACTTCCTGAACGACTCCTTGGCCATACTCTTTTAATATCTGGTCAAAACCCTGCCAGTCCCGACCCAATAGGACCAGGTACATGAGGACCAAGGCTATGGCCACCTGGCAGCAAATCTTATTACGGCCATCGTCTATTTGCACCCATGCTGTGGGGGGTAGGATCTTATATCCCGTGCACACACTGTATCCATATTGGACCCCCTGCCACTTCACCCTCTTTTACTAGATCCACGTGAACCATCGTCTGTCCACAGCCCGAGTCCACCAATGCATCGACCAGGATCTACCCTACTCTTAGAGGAACCATTAATCTCACCCTTACTGGGCATTCCCTGGCCGTGGGAGCCGTCCACACTCGGCCAAAAGTACAGTCCATTAATGGACATTCTTGCCAAAAGTGGCCCTCCTCCCCTCACTGGTAACAGACACTCTGTTTAGGAGCCCCCTTACTTGGGCTCTTATCCTTTTCTACCTCGGAGGGGCCCTGTCGCCCTTACTATCCTGTACTGGCTTTTGCCACACAGGCGCCAACTTCCGCCCCTCCAGCCGCCCGGTGATGGGGGCCAGGCTTCTGCCCATATCGTCCCTCGACCCCTGAGAGCCTTCGGCGGGGGGGGAGGGAAGGGGCTTTATCACCAGGCTTCCCTGGGCTGCCTTGCTCTTCTCGCCATTTCCTTTGGCCGACAAGTAGTCCTCCATAAGATTAATCGCTTCACTTAGGGCAGAGGGCCGGTGGCGGCAGACCCATCTCTGCCCCCCCGGCTGGTAGCATCGGAATAAATTGTTTGAATACTACTGTCTCCACCACTTGGATTCCTGTCTTTTGTTCGGGTTCCAACCACCGTCACCCCATTTCTCACAACCTTTGGACCAATGACCTTGGCCTTTCTCCGGGGTTATACTGCTCCTTTTGGAAGCTCTGGCAGTAGGTTTTGGGGGTTATCCCCATCTGATCTAATATTGCTTCCTTAACCTTATAATAATGGAGTGCATCCTTAGCAGAGAGGCTGCGGTACGCCAGCTGCTCCTGGCCAGATAGATATGGGTACAAGAGGGTCACCCAATGGGCCTCTGGCCACTTGGCCATCATGGCCACCCTCTTGAAAGTTACGAGAAAGGCTTCAGGGTTATCACTGGCTCCCATCTTGGCCAGATGGATGGGGAGTTGTTGGCCTGGTCCCAATTCCCACTCACCTATCGTTGCAATATCCACTCCAGTTCTTCCCGTGGCCCTCGACTGCTGCCACTATCTATCCTGCTGTGCCTGCTGTTTTTCGGCGAGCTCATGCAGAAATTGGCCCTGTTGTTCTTGGTACTGAGTGTCTAACTGTTGCACCAGTTGCACCCTGTTGCTGTTGTTGCTGCTGCTGGTTCTCCGTTAACCACTCTAACAGTTTGGATGCCTCCATTTTACTCCTTATCCTCCTCTCCCTATGAGCAAATCAATTCCACTTACAGAAAAACAGAGGAAAAGAAAAAAGGAAGGGGGCACTCCCCCGCTTTTTGGTCTTTTGTCTCACCCCTTATGTCAGAGCTGAATCATTGCCCACATTCTCTACCACCTGTGGTGCTCCAGTGCCTACCCATCAGTCCTGTGCCCACCCTGAGAAGGTCCTTTTGGGGTCTGCACCCCCTATTTCATCTGCGCAATGAGTTTGTGGGCCCCCTGCGGACTCACCAGTGTCTCTTTTTTTGCGTTCTGCCTTGAGCAGCTTGAAAAGAGGCTCCTGGGGGGTAGGGAGACTCAGGCCTGCCCTCTCTCCAAGTCTCGTCTCAGGGCCCTAAAGACAGAGTCAGCTCCCCTCTGTCTTGGCTGAGGGGGTCTCTGCCCGAAACTCGTCAGCCCACAGGCCCCTCATCCTTTGTACAGGCCACCCTGCTGCCTCCACCCCATGCCAGTGTCTGGGAGGATGCCTCCCGCCGGCTGGTCCCGGCTCCAGCATGCTCAGGGTCCCCCAGCATGACCGCGCCTGCTGCACCGGTCGCTCCCGCGGTCCTGCTGCATGCTGGAGTTTGCGGGGCCAGCTCTTCACCCCACGCAGCGAAAGTGCAGGCCTGACTGCCCCATCACAGACCTCTAGTTCTTATATTATGGGAACAAGTAAATAACTTTTTCTGATTTAGTTTCTCAACATCAATCATGATTTTATAGACCTCTATCATATCTCTCTTAGTCTCATCTTTTCTAAGCTGAGTCCCAGTCTTTTTAATCTCTCCTCATATGGCAGCTTTTCCAAACCCCAAACCATTTTAGTTGTCCCTTTCTGAAGTTTTTCCAATGTCAAGATATCTTTTTCGAGATGAGGTGACCACATCTGCATGCAGGATTCAAGATGTGGACGTACCATGGATTTATATAGAGGCAATAAGATATTCTCTGTTTTATTCTCTATCCCTTTCTAAAATTATTCCTAACATTCTGTTTGCTTTTTTCACTGATGCTGTACATTGAGTGTATGTTTTCAGAGAACTATCCACAATGACTCCCAGATCTCTCTCTTGAGTAGTTGTAGCTAAATTAGTCCCTATCATATTATATGTATAGTTGGGATTATATTTCCAATATGCATTACTTTGCATTTATCACCATTAAAATTCATTTGCCATTTTGTTGCCCTATCACTTAGTTTGGTGAGATCTTTTTGAAGCTCTTCACAGTCTGCTTTGGTCTTAACTATCTTGAGCAGTTTAGTATCATCTGCAAATTTTGCCACCTCACTGTTTACCCCTTTCTCCAGATGATTTAGAAATAAGTTGACTAGGATTGGTCCCAGGACAGACCTAGAACATGTGCATTTGCTATAAATACAGTTTGTTCTATGAAATTAAATCATTTCTGAGTCCAGCAAGAAGCCAAACCAGGATGGCTGCTTAAGACCAGAAGTCATCTGATAATAACAACTGTGACAAAATAAAATAATATTTTATTGCTTTTTCACATTTTGGCATCCTTTGTTTTTTGTCATCAGGAAAAAGCCCTGTGGGGTCTTGGTTGGAAAAAATTCTTTCAGAAAAGGGGCATGCACTTGATAAAAAGGATGCAAGTTATGACTAATGTTCTTTAAAGTATGTAAATTATTCATGTACACAAAAGATACTACCATATAATCCTAAGAGAGTAAAAGGAGTGCTAATTTAGTACACAGGATGTCAGTATAACAATGTTAAAAATCACCTACATTGATTTATTAGAATTAAAAAAACCCAATATTGAGCTATTTGGTCTCTTCATCTGCTGCACAGTAGAACCTGCCTAAAATTTTCCCATCCCCCTTTCTGCCAGGCTTCCTGCTACAGACCTGAAGAAACAGGACACATGCTCTCACCAAAGGATTTGGGCATTTAAAGGTAAGCTGTAGATATAGGAAAGAACTTTTAAAAAGAGAGAGATGTGATCTTATTCCTCGCTTAGTATTATCCTATCCAAAAAACAGAAAAAAAAAAGGGGGGGGAGACAAGTTACATCTGCTCAAAGCATGCTTTTCTTGTGTCTTTGCCTCTCTGTGCCTAGCAGATACTGTTGCTGATGTGTTATCACTAGTCAGTGTGAGATTAGGTACCTGCAGTATCTATCATATTGTTCTGAATCATTTGCTACAAGAAGGTTGTATGTCTTAGCATATTGATTATGCAGACAATTTTTATGCAATTATAGCATTTATGTAATGGCATGGAATCACTGTCTCTATTACTGATTTGTCTCTGAACACATCAGATAAAATATCTGCTCTGGATATTAATCCTTTTCATTTGAGTGTGCTGCTGAAGAGTTTTGATTGAATATAACCATACTCTGCATACCCCACAATGTAGGCATGAAATGAGAAAAACTATACATTTCACAGCTGACAGCATTACATAAGTACAGCACAAACAATACTGTATTTGCAGCACTGTTAAACATAGCACTGTAACTGCACCACTATGTACTTTCATACCAGAGTCAACTGAGCATTTATTCTCTCATATTTCTGCCTTTCCTCAATTGTTGTAGGTTCTCCCTTTGCATTTGGAACTGCATTCTCACCGTCCACTCAGCTTCCACATTTGTATTGCCTGTCAGCTGCCACTACTCTGGAAAGTGAAGTGTAAAAACATAATTAGGAAGATCAAAAAAGGATTTGAAGACAAGCTAGCCAAAGACTCAAAAAGTAATAGTGTTTTTTTAAGTACAGGTTGAAACTCTGTAATCCTGAGTTCCCTGGTCCAGCAACACCCCTGGTCAGTCATTGTCAGGTGACTCCCTGTAGAAGCACTCATGGCGATAAGCTGTTAAGCTGGGGCCAGGAGCATTGCCAAACTAGGTGGCCAACACGGAGCCCCAGGGGCAGCAGAGCAGCCAGGTGGAATGTAGAGCTCTCATTCGCTGGGCAGGGGGAAGGAGCATAGCTCCCAGTCATGGTTGAGGGCAGCAGCATGGCTGCCTGAGGGAAGAGCGGAGGCCCCTGGGCCATAACAGCATGCTGGTTGAGGGGAGCACAGAAATGCTGAGAAGAGCACAGAGCCCACAAGTGTCTGCTCCTTGGTGGAGCAAGGAGATGCTGGGCAGCAGCAGGGCTGCTGGGGGGAGTGTGGAGCTGCCGGGAAGTAGCAGAGGCCCCCGGAGGCAGCAGAGCCACTGGGGACAAAGCCACCGGGGAGAGAGTGGAGCTCCAGATGGCAGTGGAGTC
This sequence comes from Pelochelys cantorii, assembly GCA_032595735.1. Classification (NCBI taxonomy): domain Eukaryota; kingdom Metazoa; phylum Chordata; order Testudines; family Trionychidae; genus Pelochelys; species Pelochelys cantorii. Next base: position 68,851,376 of record CM064330.1, read on the forward strand.
CCTGGCTACCGTGGGGAGAGCAGAGTCCTGGCGGGGGAGCGGAGCCCTGAGCAGCAACTAAGCCACAAGGGAAAAGTAGAGCTCCCTTTCCCCGGTGCAGAATCCTGGGTGGCAGTGGAGCTGCCTAGGGAAAAGTGGAACCCCTGGTGGGTCTGGGAGAAAGCAGACCCTCCCCCCTCTGCCTTGACCTCCCCTGCTCTAGCAGATTGCTTGGTTTGGGACCAGTCAGGTCCCGAGGGTGCCAGACCAGGGAGGTGCAACCTTCTACATCAGAAGCAGAAAGCTGTTAAACAACAGTAGGGCCATTGAATAATTGAGATGCTAATGGAGTACTGAAAGATGATAAGACCATCAAGGAGAAATAAAATTAATTCTTTGCATTGGTTTTCATGGCTGAGGACATGAGAGAGATTTCAAAACCTGAACCATTCTTTTTAGGTGATAAACCTGAGAAACTGTCCCAGATTGAGGTGTCAATAGAGGAGGATTTGAAACAAATTGATCAGCTAACTAGTAATAAGTCACCAGGGCCAGATGGCATTCACCCAACAGTTCTGAAGGAAGTCAAATGTGAAATAGCTTGCGGGGCGGGGGGGGGGAGTGGAAGAGGAGGAAAAGGAACAGAACTCCCAGCCCCACCCCCAGCCTCTCTACGTCTCTGTTTAAGGACTGGCAGGGGGCAGGGCTGGGAGTTCTGCTCCTTCCCCCGGTGGGAGTGGCAGCAGGGAAAGGAACAGTTCCTCTAGCTCTATATTGCCCCCAGCCCCTCCCCCCAGGTAATGTGGGATGGGGAGGATTATGTGGGTCCCATCTTGGCAGTGGGGCAGAATCATGTGAGGAGGTCACATGCTCTTCCTTAGCTGGTGTGCCTTCCTCCTCCTGTACCATTAAGAACCTTTGTTTACTTGCATCACTGCATACCTCTGGAATACTAGAGACCTTTTGTCACCTGTTAGCTAGTTGTAGGTTTTGCTAGAGAGCGTTGGACATAACTAACGTTGTGAACCAAAGGCTGTAAATCAAAGTAATCATGGCCTTGGAAAAATAACAATACACTAGTATTAGTTAATACATAGTAAGCACATTCCTGACCTGAGAGGAAGGTACAGGAACACGCAGAGTTCTCAAGTAATGATATAAACACAATCTTAGGAGATGGTACAGGAAGATACCGACCCCAAGTAATATAAGGATGGGATGACATGATAATGGGTGTGGATATTTTGTTTGAACTAGAAGGTACAAGGATAAGAGTGGTAAATAACTATACTAGGAGTGTAATATATCATTTGTTTGCATCAGTGTATAAAAGGGGAAGTATCTTTGTCCATCCTAGGGGACAGCAGAAACTCCTGCATCTGACTGGGCTGGTCCATTGTTGTGAGCCAACACGTGTTAGTGTACCTCCTATGGTGCACTAGGACCTTGCCCCATCAATAATAAACACGGCTGAGCACCTTTGCCACTGAACTGAGCCTATAGTTGTTCTTATGAGTAACACTGAAAACTGATCAATTAACATGCTGCACTGTCTGCTAGTGCAGCCAGCATTGGGGCTTCAAGCACAGTAACAAAGCTGCAGCAGCAACCCCATACAGTCCTCCACAACCCCATAACAGCTAATAGCTATGATTGCAGGTAATCTGCTTTGTTCTGGGTCTGAAAGAGCCACATATGAGGAAGATACTTTTGCACCATTTAGGTAGACACGGCCTTTATCTTATATGGAACATCCACCTTCAATACAATCATATTCACTGACTAGTGAACACATTACAGATATGGTGAGCTGACAAGAGACACATTGAACTTTATTTATAAATATCTTTTTACATTGCTCATTTTTGCTCAAGAGGGGATGATCTGCTCCAGAGGTTTAGAACCTACCTTCTCCACTTCCCATCTCTTTTGCCTGCTGCACTGTGAGCTTCTGCAGGGAAAGAGAGAGAACTCTTAATCCTGCACAAACACATTCTCTGCAAACTGAGTATGTGTAAAATCTTAAGGTGTATTTCCATCAGACCGTGCAGGTACAATGCTGTCTGCGTTACAGTCAAACTCAAACTAAAATAGCAGAAAAATACCAAGTGTACATCAACAACTCAGTTAGAACATTTACTATTAAAATATTTATTTCAGCAAAAATATGTTGACAAACAATGCAATATACATCAAGGAATTTCTGCTAAAACAACATACTAGTGAATACAGCTGGTTTGAAGCTGGCACCAATGAAAAGAAAATTAGGCCACTAGTTTTTATCCTCCTTTGAAATAAGCATTAGAAGTCAGCCTATGACATCTGTGTTATACTGTACAGGTAAGTAAGAAATAATTTTTGTCCCCTCACTGATTGCACTACCAATTAAACCTCTAAAATCCAGGACTCTCTGGTCCAGACCACGGATATTGCTAGACGAGAGAGCCCTAGCTGGCAGGGTTCAAACGTGCACCCAGGCTGGGCTGGCAGTGCAGAGTGTAGCCCCAGTGGGGCCTCACAGTGGAGATCAAAGCCCTGGCCAAGGCTGACAGCCAGGGATGCAGCCCCGGCTGGGGCTGGCAAGGTACAGGAAGCGCAGCCCTGGTGGGAATGGGCATGGTGTGGGGAATGCAGCCCAGTGGGGGCTGGAAGCAGCAGGGCTGGCAGTCAGGAGCGCAGCCCCAACCAGGACTGAAGTCAGTGGGGCCCACACCTGGGCATGCAGCCTGGTGGTGCTGTGATGAGCGCAGCCCCAGCCGGGGCTTGAGGCAGCAGGGTGGCCCCTATCTGGGGCTGGTGCAGTGGGGGGTGGGGGAAAGGAACTAGATGCAGTGGGGCAGGTGATACAGAGCGCAGCCAGATCTGAGAGCAGAACCCTACACCTGGGTAAAGAGCCTTGACCTCCCCTTGTCTGGCAAAATTCTGTGGTTCAGAACCACTCACGTCCTGAGGGTGCCAGACAAGGGAGGTTCGACTTGTAGTTAAAAGTGTTTGAGTGATGATATGACATAGCACAAAAATTAAATATAGGCAGGTATCTGGAATGGAATGCAGGAAGGCAGGGTGGGCCTAACAATGGATGCCTTCATGAACATGGTTCTCCTCTCCACTGTGTGGGTATTTCCCTGTGGAAAATAATGCTGACATTATATCTGTGCTAACTACTGAAGGTCCCCCCCGCATATTAAAAAAAAAATCTCCCTACTCCACAATTGAGGATTTGCGGCCACTGAGAAGCACACATGAATATCACTGTAGCAGAAGCTATGCTGCTATGGAAGAGAAGGATTCTGGGAAACAACAAATAGGCACCAGGCCTCTATGTAAGCATCTCTCCTTTGGGAGATATCTTGAGAGCTACAGGCACTTTCTTTGGATCTCAGGAGAATTGCAGAATTGATGAGTTTAATTCCCCTCCAGTTCCAAATATGGATAAATCCTGCTCCTGTAAAAGAAGCTAAAGGAAACTTCATTAATTTGAACTCAGAGGTCCCTGGCTCCTAAATGGGTTTCTCTCATCTAGGTAAGCATGGGCTCAGTACAAACATATGCATCAGATCTAGTTTGTATTCATGTAATCTATTTGACTTTAAAAGCCTAAATCAGGGGATTTTTTCAGCTATACACTAGTATAATTAATATCAGAATTTGGTCCTTTGTGTTAGCCTGTGCTGGGTTGGTCATTCGTATCCCTGACACCAACTCAATTAGAGCGTTTACTATTAATATATATATATGTCAGCAAAAAATATGTTGACAAACAATGCAATGTACATCAAGGAATTTCTGCTAAAACATACTAATGAATATAGATGAGTTTGCCCTTTATCAAGTTTATAAAACTTTTAGGTTTTATACTAAATTTTTCTTGAATAAATAGTTCATAAAAGTAGTAATCACATATGAAGAAACTCCTAAAAAGGAGATGTGAAACAGCAACATTATTTCACTGGAATTTACCATGGTTGCCTTTCATCTTACATTCAAGATTATTGAGAATTATTCATGGAGTAACAAGTGTATTTCAGGTAGATAACAATCTTATTTTGCAATGCATTGGGAAAAATGCACTCATAATTTCCATATATACTTTGTTATTGTTAATTTGAATTGCAACTATTAGTTAAGGCTCAGATTTTAAAAACTAAAACATAAATCCATCATAGGAAAGAACATGCATCACAATGTGCCTTGAATATAATTTATTAGATTTTTACATGGTGGCAAAACTCACTAACAGGTGTGTACAGTATATGCAATCTGCCAGAGCTGAAAAAAACCAACCCAACTGTTTGATGAGTTTATTTCTTACTCTGTTGCAGCCTACCCACCAACCGTTTTGGGACAACTTTTATGTCAATAGAAAACAACCTTTCTTGCCCTACTCTCCCCTGCTTACCACAGCACACACAAAAATACTATTAGAGAATTTCTATAAATGATCATTGTGAACCTAAATCATTGCTTTTTTGAGCTAATCTCTAGAACAAATTGTGCACCAAACAAGGCCAATATTATAAGTTAATAGTTAACTTTCTGTTGGGGTGTCAAGAACTTTGGTTTACATACACTATGAACTTGATTCCTTTGGACTATTTAAAATAACAAAAGCCTCACAATCCAAATAACTCATAAAAAGAACCTCTCTAGTCCGGCACTCTCAGGTTGGGCAACCTCTATAGTATGGCATGATTTTAATTAGCTGTATGTCCACTTATCATGGGTGCGACCAAGTTACACAAGGTCCCATAAAGTTTGTTTACAGTCACTGGCTCTCAGTGTTCTGTGTTGATTTATTTAACTCTAATTTACCCCTAAATGTCTTCTAAGAGCCCAGTAAGCAGCTGAAGTGTTAGAAATGCTGCTATATAATATAGACTTTCTGTGGTTCGGCAAATTACCTGGTTTGGCACCTGTCAGGTCTCAAAGGTGCTGGACCAAGGGTGCCATTTATGGGGGGTTGGGGCACAGTAGCCTCCCTCCTGAAGTTGGACCCCCTAGATTTCATATTTGAAGTCTGCTTAAAGCTGCATGCCCTGACTCCAGAGGCAGGACTTAACTGCAACAGTTCAAGCAGCTTGCAGCTTTGCCTTTGGGGTAGGGAGTTTGTTATAAAAAGAGGAGGGCAGCGTGACAAATAAAAAAAGGCTGGGCATTCAAGCAATTGAAGGGTCATTAGATCATCATGAAAACATTGTGGGGAACGTCACTTAAAAGATAGGAGAAAAAAGAATAGGAATGAGTGTTGTGCTGCTGGGATTTGCATTTGAACCACGGCTGTTAAACTTATTTACATGTTCTTGAAAATGGGATTAACAGTGACTGATCCAAAGCTGACTGCAAAGAGTTACAGAGGGGTAGCCGAGTTAGTATGTACCTGGAAAAGCTTAAAAATCAACAAATAGTCTAGCAGAATCTTAAAGACTAACAAAATGTTTTGTTAGTCTTTAAGGTGCTGCTAGACTATTCGTTTTCTTTTAAGTTTTTGCAAAGAGTTACAAAGAGATCTCACAAAACTGGTGACTGGGCAACACAAAGGAAGATGGAATTCAATGCTGATAAGTACAAAGTAATGCGAATGGAAAAATATAATCCTAACTATAGATACAAAAACAATGGGGGTCTAAAATAGCTGTTATCATTCAAGAAAGAGATCTTGGAATCCCTGTGGACAGTTCCCTGAAAACATTGGTTCAATGTGCAGTGGCAGTCTAAAATCTAAAAAGCTAACAGAATATTGGGAATCATTAGGAAAGAAATTAGATAATAAGACAAAAGACCATATTGCCTCTATATAAAGTTATTCTGTGCCCACATCTTGAATACTGTATGTAGATCTGGTCACCCCATCTAAAAAAAGATACACTGGATTTGGAAAAGATACAGAAAAGGCCACAGAAATTATTTGGGGAAAGGAACAGCTTCCATATGAAAAGATTAACAGGACTGGGACTTTTCAGTTTGGAAAAGAAATAACTAAAGGATGGGGGATAGGTTAGAGGTCAACAGAATCATGAATGGTGTGGAAAAATAGAATAAGGAAATGTTACTCTCATTCCTTCACTGACATAACACAAGACGATGACCCAATTAAATTTATAGGCAGCAGATTTAAAACAAACAAAATAATTTTTTTTTTAACAGTCAGCTTGTGGAACTCTTTGCCAGGAGATGATGGAAAGGCCCAAACCATAACAGGGTTCCAGTAAAAACAAACTAAGTTCAAGAAGGATGGGTCCATCAGATGGATACTAGCCAGACTGGGCAGGGATGGTGTCCTTAGCCTCTGTTTGCCAGATGCTGGGAATGGGTGAGAGGGGGTGGATCATAATGATTGCCTCTTCTGTTTATTCCTTCTGAAGCACCTGGCATTGGCCACTGTTGGAAGACAGGATACAAGGCTAGAATGACCATTGCTCTGGCCCAGTATGACCATTCTGATGTTCTTATATAGGTCTGAAATGTATCTGTTCTCTTCCTGTAACCCACCAGGCCCCCACTCTCCTTCCAGAGCTGAGATAGAGCCCAGGAGTCCTTACGGGGTCTGTCTCTCTCCACAGAGTTAGTAACTAAGTAACAATATGCATTAAAATTTTAAAGCTAACCAGTGTCCCTTAAGTGACTTGCCACAAGATGTCAGAATATGTTAGTGTTAGAGCTGAGTGGGTCTAATATTTATTTAATTTTCTTTCTTTTATATATGAATTAGATACAGTGCTCCTGTCAGCTACCTGCTAAGCTGTCTGCCAAAAAAAGGGAGAGTTTTCCAGTACCTTAGTAGCCCCTGGATACAGGTGATGCGTGGGCGGTGGGGGGGGGAGCAGATGAGGTTGGTTCCCCCTTCCCCGATTTGATGCTTGGCTTGCACTGAGCATGCTCATTAACGCTGCTGTCATCAGTCGCCCCCCCCATGCTTTCACTCTCTTCTCCCCTGTCCCATCACAACATATACAGGTTCCCCCCCCCCCAATCTGAAATGGTGCCCCTGTGTCGGAGTAGAGAGGTTGAACCTGTATTTGCTTATAATGAATAATTGTTTTCACTTACATTTTATGACTCTTCCAAGCATTAAATAAATGCTACCACTGGGGGAAAAAAACCAACACTTTTTGATTATATATGTCCTGCCACCTAATGAAAGCCACGGCCCTTAGTTAGGTCCTCAGGCTCCCTGTACAATGCAATGAAGAGAACGAGGTAACTAAGAATGGGATTCACAAAAGTCAGCATGCTGAGCTGGGCATTGCCTAAACTAGCCAATAAATGTACCAAGGAGAAAGTAGAAGACTGGACCCACAAAGGCACCTAAGTCCATGGCAGAGGTAGCCACCTATCTCCACTTAGGATTCACAGCTGTGAAGCCTCTCCTGGAGTTAGGTATCTGAGCCAGGTCAATGCTTTACCATAAAGGTAGCTCAGTAGCTAGAGCACCAATCTAGGATGTGGGAAATTTAGATTCAAATCTCCATGATGCCTGATGTGGAACAGGGACTTGACCCTAGGTCTTTTACTTTCACCCTCTAATGTGCTAAATACTTCTTATGGATGAGTGTCTTAACAACTAGGCTATAGAGCAGGGGTGGCCAGCCCATTACAGACAAAGAGCCAAAATAGTGGTGGATACAGCGCAAAGAGCCGAGGGAAAGAAGTTGTTGAGCAAAAAAAAAAAAAAAAACCCGCTGCCTCTTTAAGAGCCGTATGTGGCCCAAGCAGGCTTCCATTGGATGCAGCGTCAGATCTCGATGACAAGGAAAAAAGGTCAAAGCAGAGGAATGCAGAACAGCCGCGGTTTAAGGATAATTTCAAAAGAAGGGTTTTCTTTCGAAATAACCGCATCTAAACTGCGTTTCTTTTTTCGAAATAGGGTATTTTGAAATAGCAGCCAGACACGATTATGCAAATGAAGCATGGGAAATTCAAATCCGCGCTTCATTTGCAATTTCGCTCAGCTGCATTTTCATTCCTCTCTTGAAAGAGGAATGCAGTGTAGACATACCCTGAGTGTTTAGCCACTGGGCTAAATGTTAAGAAGTAGCACCACCATCTCCTCTGTTTTATGCAGCGTTGAATTTAGCAGGCAACCTCTGAGAACATCTGTTGGATCAGGCCCGTGGGCAAGATCGTTGGGGAAACACCCAGTTTGAGGATCCTGCTGGGATGTGAGCCCTGAGAAGATCACTGGCATTGGAATTTACACAGCTATGTTTATACCTACCTGCAAAAATGTAGATACCTTAGGGACTTCACCCATGGAAATTTATATGTCTTAGGAGCTTAGGCACTAAGGTACATCTACATAGCAGGGCTAAAGTTGGAATAAGCTACGCAACTTCAGCTACGTCAACTCTGCAGCTTATGGTGAAATAGCTTATTTTGGATTTTGGCACTGTCTACACAGCAGGAAGTTGAAGGAAAAACACTCTTTCTTTGACTTCCCTTACTCCTCATAAAATGAAGGTTACCATGGGTATGTCTACTCTAGCCCCCTAGTTCGAACTAGGGAGGCTAATGAGGGCGACCGAAATTGCAAATGAAGCGCGGGATTTAAATATCCCGCGCTTCATTAGCATGTTCCCGGGCGGTCGCCATTTTGGAAATTGACTAGCCCGGAAGAACTGCCCGGGTCTACACGCGGCAGAGAAGGGCGATTCCGAAATAAACCCCTTACTTCAAATTACCAGTTAAACCTCATGAGGTATATACCTGATGAGTCAGAATAAAAAGTCCTCCAGCTCAACATTATGTCAAAATAAAGGCTTGTACTGTAGACGTGCTTTTCGTTATTTAGGAATAACATCAGTTATTCCTAAATAATGCTGCTGTGTAGATGTACCCTTACAGGGCTAGGTGGAGATGAACAGGGGTTCTGTGGATCTAAACTTGTGCCTAGAATGGAAGTTAGGTACTATCGAGAGGTGGCCTGCCCCTCGATAACCAGACGCCCCCTATGGCTGGATTACGGTCCCCTTCAGACAGGGCTGCCCTTAGTTTCACCCAGATGCCCCTCTTCTAGGGCATATACGGCCTTATAGGCCCAGTTCCCCCCAAAATACAAGTCCCTCTATTCAGGTATATACGGCCCTCTAGGCCCAATCCCAAAGTACAAGTCCCTCTGTAGAGTTATAGTGGGCCTTCCGGCCTAGCCCTTCAGTGAGCTTCTCCCACACAAGCTAGGGAGCATGGCTGGGTGGGGTGCTAGGGGGACCCGGGCCCTCCCACTCCACCGGATCCCAGCCCAGGGCCCTGAGGGCAGTGAAAACTTTCGCTGTCTGCTTGGTGGGGATGCCTGCCGGTCGGGTTGCCAGATGGTTTCAACAAAAATACCGGACACACTTGACATTACATCACAGTCTCCATTACATCTTATGTAGAATTTCATGGAGGTTAGGTCCATAAAAGGCTATTAGCCAGGGGATAAAATGGTGTCCTTGGCCTCTGTTTGACAGAGGCTGGAGAGGGATGGCAGGAGACAAAGCGCTTGATCATTGTCTTCGGTCCACCCCCTCTGGGGCACCTGGTGCTGGCCACTGTCGGCAGACAGGATACTGGGCTAGATGGACCTTTGGTCTGACCCGGTACGGCCGTTCTTATGTTCTTATGTTCTTATGTTCTTAGAAAATACTGGACATTTATATTTTCTCAATTTGTTTCCCAAACAGAAAGCTCAAATACCGGACTGTCCAGTTCAAAACCGGACACCTGGCAACCCTACCTGCTGGAACATGCCAAGTTCCCGGAGGTCAATCCTCTGCCCTGGGCTCCTTCCTACCCCTTCCAACACTGGGCGCAGTCCTCTGTGTACTGCTCCCCGCATCAGTCCCAGTCCGATGGTCTCCCTGCCCAGAGCTGTCGCTGAGTCTGTGGCTGGTGCTGCTCCTGGGGCGGCTGTGACGGCTGGCGCTGCTCATCGGGTGACTGTGGCAGCTGGTGCAGCTCAGGAGCTCCTCCCTGAGCTCTTCCCCTCCAGCTATTCCCCCTGATTGACTGCCTGCCTGGGCTTTTATCCCCATCCTCACTCTCGAGCATGCCCTGCATGTCCGTGCGGTGGGGCCTGTTCGGCCAGCTGAGCCAGGGGAGCTCCTGGGGCTTCAGTGTGGGGCAGCGCTGCCCCATCACAGGTACCTAAATCCCTATTCCATTCTAGCCTTGGATGCCTATATTCTTAGAACAAGATTCAAGTTGCTATCTCAGGTAGTTTAAATGGAAGTCATCAGCTCATCCTGCTAGGATGTATTTATTTTCCAATTTCTTCTTTTGCTTAAAAAGGAAATAAACTAAAAAACTGTGGAAAACTAAAGGCAGACCAGAAGAATAAATACGGAGGTAGGAAGGAAAGAAGGGTTATGAAGTATCAGAAGAAAATAAAATAAAAAAAAAGTAGGTAATGACAGAGAGATAAAAACAGTATATATGAATGTGATAAAGAAAGAAAGTGATGCCAATATTATAGTTAGAATAATTGTTTATGAGTGAATTTCTTCTGCAAAAATTTCAGGGATAAATCCTTCTTTTGTGACCTTTTTTCAGAGAGCTATTGGAATCCTTACAGATTGTTATCTCTCTTCTAGTTTTTTGTTGACCTTTCAGGTTGCCTGAATGGTTCATGAATGACTGGTACCTACTTGTTTTTTCCTCCCATAGAAAGGTAGTATTATACTTTTCATAAACATATAACAAAAGTGTTATCTTCATCAGGCTTGAATCATCCTATTTAAATACTTTACATTTGCAAGACACTGAAAATAATTCCAATAATTCCAGTGGCAGAATAAAAAAAACCACTCAATCGGGCTTTGTTTATATTGCTACTGTTCCAGATTGATCTGGTAAAGTGAAATATTTTTAATAATTAATACCATAAAAAGCAGTGATTCTTTTTAGAACAGACTTCTGAGCATTTTGCATATACTGCATGTCTAAAATATATACCAAATCAGAGCAACAAATCAAAGGCAGCAATGAAGTGAGTCATATCAAAGTGCTGAGACACAACAAAGCAACTAACAGTCAGAAAAGAAGGCAGGGAGTCCACATGGCTTGAAACAAAAAGAAAAACAAACTGGATAATGGAAGGCATACTGTGCAGAACAAGCAAATACAAACAGCACAGGATAACGCATGGATAATCACTGAGTTAGAGAATGGAACAAAAGAAAGACATTATAGATGAGACAGTTAAGATGGGATCTTGAAGTGTTTCTTAAGGATAATAAAAGAAGGAAAGAAATGAAAGCATAGTAAGTCCAAAGCAAAAATGTTATCTCAACTCCCTAAACCCTTATTCTTTACTTGGGCAAAACGCCTACTGAAGATAATGGGAATTTTGCCTAACGGAGAACTGCTAGACCAGTGGTTCTCAAGCAGAGATCTGGGGTTGGTTTCAGAGGAGTTGCCAAGCAGGGCCAGCGTTAGCCCACACCACATGAATCTGAAGACCATGGCCCTGAGCCTCACTACCTGGGGTGGAAGCCAAAGCCTGAACAATGTAGTTTCATAAGGACCCTATGGCAAAGGGCAGCAGGCAATTGCCCTGCTTGCTACTCTAATGATGGCCCTGGCTTTTACATGCAGAAAACCAGTTATTGTAACACAGGTGGACCATGGAGTTTTTACAGCTTGTTGGGGTACCTCAGAAAGAAAAAGGTTGAGAACCCCTGTGCTAGACTACTCCTAAGAACGGAAAATGTCATGCATCTTGTTACTTGTGCAAAGTGCAAAGTCATGCACTTAAGGACTAACAACAAGCATTTTTGTTATAAGCTGGGGGATATTCCAGTTGGACATGAGAGAGGAGGAGAAAGACCTGGGTGGATTGGATGATGACTATGAGTCATCAATGTGATGTGTCCATGAAAAAAGGCTAATGCAGTTGTAGGACTCATAAGAAAAAGTATTTCCATTAGAGACAGGGAAGTGTTAGTACCATTATACAGGGCACTGGTGAGCCCTCATCTGGAATACTGTGCGCAGTTCTGGTCTCACATGTTCAAGAAAGATAAATTCAAACTGGAGCGGGTGCAGAGAAGGTGTACTAGGATGATCAGAGAAACAGAAAACATTCCTTTTGAGATGAAATTCAAAGAGGTTGGCTTGTTTAGCCCAAACAAAAGAAGGCTGGGGGAGATATGATTACTCTCTATAAATACAGGAGAGGAATAAATACCAGGGAGGGAGAAGAGTTATTTAAGATAAGCACCAATGTGGACACACAACCAAATGGATATAAACTGGCCATCAACAACTTGAGGCTTGAAATTACACTAAGATTTCTAACCTTCAGAGGAATGAAGTTCAGGAAAAGCCTTCTAAGCAGAGGTGAAACTAAGTGGGTGCGCCCTGGTGCACAGCTCTGGCAAGAGCTGGCTGAGCTATGGCAAAAGCCAGCAGGGAGCTATTTAAAGAGATGGCAGGGACCTGGGTTACAATAGGACAGTACCTGTAAGACATTTTAAGTTACTTTCATCACTGCTTCCAAGGAAAATAGTAGGAGCAAAACACCCAACTGGATTTTACACTATGCTTGATAAGTTAATGGTGGAAGGGTGGAGAGGGTGGCGGTGATATGATGAAACTGCCTACAATGGCAAGTAGCCGATCTGTGACTGCTAGCAGCAAGTATCTTCAGTGGCCACTGATGGAAGCAATAGATGAGGAGGCTTCGAGTCACTACAAGAAATTCTTTTCCTGGTGTCTGGCAGGTGGGTCTTGCCTAGATACCCAACTGACCACCATATTTGGGATCAGGAAGGAATTTTCCTTTGGGTCAGATGGACAGAGACCTTGGGGTTGGGGTTGGGGTTGGGTTTTTTTTTTTTTGTCTTTCTCTGCAGCATGGGGCAAGGGTCACCTTCAGGTTTAAACTAAACTAGTGTAAATGATGGATTCTCTATAACTTGAAGCCTTACAAATCATGATTTGAAGACTTCAGTCACTCAGCCAGAGGTTATGGGTCTATTACAAGAGTGAGTGGGTGATGTCCTGCATGTGTAGGAGGTTCAGACTAGATGATCCTGATCACCCCTTCTGATCTTAATGTGCATGATTCTGTGAGGCTACACTAGAAATCTACACCTCAGCAAAGAGAGGACAAAGGGAACATTCAGTACTATTATTCTGATCTGGCTACATTATACATCCACTTTGCTCATGTGTGAGTTAATGCACAGGCACCTTCTTAATTGCTTTCTACTAGCTACATAGCATTCCTGCATCATCATCATCAGGTAATCACCAAGTGTTCCCTCTCCTGTCATCTATTCCCAGCCTCTGGCAAACAGAAGCTAGGGACACCATTCCTACTCATCTTGGCACATAAATATGGATGGACCTATCCTCCACCAATTTATCTAGCTCTTTTTTGAACTCTGTTAAAGTCCTAGCCTTCACAACATACTCTGGCAAGGAGTTCCACAGGTTGACTGTACTTTGAAGAAGTACTTCCTTTGGTTTGTTTTAAACCTGCTACCTATTAAATTTCCTTTGGTGACCCCTAGTTCTTATATTATGGGAACAAGTAAATATATTCTTTCTCCATACCAGTCATGATTTTATAGACCTTTATCATATCCCCCCTTAGGCTATGTCCACACTGCGAGATCTTCCGGCAAAAAATATGCTAATGCAGAACTCATTTGCATGAGTTGTGATCTCATTAGCATATTTTCTGCCATTTCTTTTTGCACAAGGTGTTTTTGCACAAAAAGAAGCAGTGTGGGCACTCCAGGAGAGGCATAAGGATCTTGTGCAAAACGGGGTTTTTGTGCAAAAAAACCCCATCCACACTGCTTTTTTTTGTGCAAAAACCCCTTGCGCAAAAAGAAATGGCAGAAAATATGCTAATGAGATCACAACTCATGCAAATGAGTCCCACATTAGCATATTTTTTGCCAGAAGATCTTGCAGTGTAGATGAAGCTTTAGTTTCCTCATTTCTAAGATGAAAAGTCCCACTTTTATTAATTTCCCTTCATACGGAAGCTGTTCCAAACCCCTAATCATTTTTGTTGCCCTTTTCTGAACTTTTTCTAATGCCAAGATACCTTTTTTGAGATGGGGTGGCTACAGCTGTGTTTTATTTACACTGGCACATTTTCTGAGCATCAGGTGAAATAGTAAGAGTGGGAGGAGAAGAAGGAAAGTGAAATACCTTGAGTGGTTTTACTATCCACCTTCAGCAGTTTATTAAAAACAAAAAACGCATTTTCCTCCAGTTAGCCAGTGGTAAGCTGGCACATTTCCTAGCAACCAGTACCACAGAAAAACCCGTAGGTTGCCCAGGATTAAAGTGACTGCATAAGGTAAGGACCAATTAAGCCCTTAGTATTTACAAAGCAGTAGCAGTATTTACAAAGCTTTGGTTGAGATGTAGAAGATGAAGAGCCAAGAATTTTTTTGGGGCAGGGAGAATTAAGAACTTCAAACAGTGCTAGAATGTGTGTGTAGATAAAGGAAAGTATAAGTTGAAATCAGTGGGAGTTTTGTGTAGCAATTCTACTCCATGGCCTAGACTAGAGATAGAGCTCAATCTTTCATTAAAGCTAATGGGAAGTTCTATTTTCAAAGAGGATTTTTTTTTCAAACAGCATGCTTCTTTAAGACAGCACACCAGCCAAACAGATACAATCCAGGGACGTGGGGACAGACTGGGTAGCTGTCCAGAATAGCTGTATGGCCCAGAATTATTAGCATATTGTAATGATCCATTGATAAATAATAAGTAAAAGTTGTCAGTTGACACTCAGCTCATGGGTTGTCAGTTGTTCCTATGGTGACTTCACTTGCTCCTACAGGTGGATCTCAACTGGTCAGACTGTCAGGAAAGTTCTCTTTGAAGTCTTCATCTTTGGAGAAAATATGCCAACAACAGAGGTCACTCTGGCTATGTCTAGACTGCAGGCTTTTTGCACAAAAAGCTTTTTTCGGAAGAGATCTTCCGAAAAAACTTCTTGCGCAAGTGTGTCCGCACACAAAAGCGTATTGAAAAAGTGATGCGCTTGTGCGAAAGAGAGCATCCAGAGTGATTGGATGCTCTCTTGCATAAAAGGCCACCCGGAACCACTTCATGCAGGGCTTTAGATCACCAGTTGCTTCCGAGTGCTGGTGCCAGAGACTTGCAGAGACACGCACTTAAAGGGACCCTCCTGGACAGACATTTCTCTGCTTCTGCTGCATGCTTGTTACCTCTTCGAGGGACAGCATAGCTAGCAGTGCCTGCTGTGGCTGCCCTTTTCTTTTTTGGACTCCACAGCTTTTTCCTTTGTGCCATGGAGCCAGAGCTGTCCCTGGGCATGCGATGGCCCCACACGGCCACGCTGCAGTTTTTGCAGCACTTGCTGCCAGCTGCCTTCCTGATCCTGCACAACCTGGACCCCAAGTTCATTTTAGGACCCTCTCCGTGGCTGTGGCTGCTCCACTCTGGCAACCGCACCACACTGTGGAGAGGCATTTCTGCAGGCTCGACACCATTTCGGATTGGCGGGACCAGCTAGTCATGGAGCGGTGGCTCCAAAACTTCCGCATGTGGAAGGCCACCTTTTTGGAGCTATGTGCCTGGCTTGCCCCCGCCCTCCAGAGATGCGACACCCACCTGCGGCCCACCATTCCCCTGGAGAAGTGGGTCACCATCGCACTCTGGAAGTTAGCCACACCCAACAGCTAATGGTCGGTGGGCAACCAGTTTGGTGCAGGGAAGTCCACCATCGGGGCCCTCCTCAGGGAGATAAAGATCTCTCCAGCTGCAGTCCCTGCAGGGGGCTGGGGAGAGTGTTGCATAAGGGAGACCCTCTGGAAAGGGTGGCTAGGGACTCTGAGGGGTGAAGCTCTGTCCCCGGGGGCTTGTGCCGTCCCACCCTCACACAGCCCTGCTCTGGGGGAGGGGCAGGGGAGGTAGCAGCCTCATAGGAGGTGGCTCCTGGAGTGTTTGGGGGGGGGGTAGGGGAGGGGAACAGGGCGCGCACCTCCCAAGGGATCAGGCACCCCCTCTATCATTCTCTGTTTTGTGTGATTCTTTGTCTTCTTCTGCAGGTTGTGAGGGCCATCAACTCAATCCTGCTGCAGAGGGTCGTCCATCTGGGAGACCTGGATGCGACAGTGGCTGGATTTGCTGCCCTGGGGTTCCTGAACTGCAGCAGAGCCATAGATGGGACCCTGTGACAGGGTGGTCCAGCCCCGCACTGGCTAAGGGAGGAGCCAGCTGGCCTGCTGGACTGGGCAGGCCACGCCCCCACAGCAGTGCTGGGCATGCTTCAACTGCGGGCCAGGTATAAAGGCCAGGGAGGCAGCTCAGTTGGGGCTGGCCTCCGGGGAGGGAGGAACTCCTGCCCAACCTCTGGAGCCACAGCCGGACCTGCTGCCGGAGCAAGAGCCGCTGGACCAGCCGCCGGAGCAAGAGCCACCGGGCCTGCCGCCTCCGCCACTACAGTCCCTGGGCCGAGCGCGACCGCAACGCCGACCACAGGGGGCAGCCCGCCCAGCCGCGGTGGACAACCCCGGTGCCACTGCCCCAGACGTCGGGCCTGCCAATGTCACAGCCACCGCCAGCACAGTGCCTGCAGGTGGGGTCTCCATTGGCCAGGGGGCTGGGGTAGGAAGCAACCCAGGGCAGGGGGCAGGAAACCTCCTGATGGGCTTGGCACGTTTTGGGGAGAACTCCCGCCGAGCCAGTGGTGGGAACCACCCACCACTAATAGGGCCTTGGGTTGGGGCCTGGTGTAGAGGGAGGGCCCGGGCCCCCCTACCCCATTCTCCCAGAGCCTGGACTAGGCCTCAGGGCCTGCAATTGTAAAGGCTCGACCCCAGGGCCAAACTGTGCGGGGTGGGGCACCCTGCAACAGACCCACATCCCGATCTGTGCACCGGACCATTGAGTGGCCCGGTGTATTAATTGAAAGCGTTACTTTTCAATGGTGCTGCAGGTCTTGGTCGACCATGGGGGACACTTTATAGACATTTTTGTTGGGTGGTCGGGCAAGGCACACGATGCCCGTGTCTTCAGGAACTCTAGCCTGTACAGGAAGCTGGAGGCAGGCACGTTCTTCCCCTGCCGTGACTTTGCAGCTGGGGATGTGCAGATGCCATTGTGCATCGTGGGGGACGTGGCTTACCCCCTGATGCTGTGGCTGATGAAGTCATACAGGTGTACACCGGCCAGCAGGGACCAATTCAATGCCCATCTGAGCTGGGCCTGGATCCAGGTGGAGAGCACCTTCGGCCGCCTCAGGGCATGTTTCCAGTGCTTGCTGACCTGCCTTGAGGAGGGGGTGGCATGTTATGTGCTCCATAACATTAGGGAGAGGAAGGGGGAGGCCTTCCTCCTGGGGTGGGGGCAGATGCCAGCAACGAGGGATGAGCCTTCCAGCAACTGCGGACAGCTGCCATTCACCAGGCTCATCAGGCTGGGGTGCGCATCAGAGAGGCCGTGAGGGAGAGGTTCTCTCAAGGATCCCAGTGATTCTCCTCAGGGCCTCCTTCCTAGGGGCCTCTGCCTTGTGACCCTATCCCTTCCTCACCACAACTCCTTCCTTCCCCTGACCTCACAATAAACACACCTGTTTGGTTTTCAAACAAATGCAGTCTGTATTAATGAAAGATTCTGAAAAGGTGGGCAAGGGGAGGGAGACTCAGAACAGGGAAAGGGAGGGGCAGCTCGATGTGCCACCTCAGGTGCGGGGACATCATCAGAGTTGCGGTCTGGTGGGTCTGGGGAGCACAGGCAGGGTGGACAAGAGGGGGGGCTGGAGTGGGTTCAGAGTTGGCAGGGGGGCAGGGGAAGGGGGCATCGGCATCACTTGGGGAGGGAGCATAGGCATTGCTAGGGGAGGGGGCATGAGCATCACCTGAGGAGGGAGCAGAGGCATAGCAGGGAGGACAGGCGGATGGGGAATGGGCATAGTGGGGGGGCATCAGGGTGGAAGCCAGGAGCAGCAGCATCAGGCGGGTGTGCTGTCATGTGTGACATGATGGCACACGTTTTCACACCGCTGCATCAACTGGTCCCAGGCACGGTCTTGCCACTTCAAGTCTACTCAGACCTTGTATGCCAGGGTCTGATGGATGTCATGAAGGACACTGATGTGCTGGTGCATCAGGTCTTTGTGGACCCTGGCACGCCTTTGGGCCTTCCAGACTCTGGCGGGTGGCTCGGCCCTCAGTCCCGGCTGGTTTGTCTGTGGAGATCGCACAAGAGGGAGAAGTGGTCAGTTATCCCTTTGGACACTGTGCCTGAGGCTGTGCCCTCCTCTGTGAGCAGTGACCAACAGTCCGTGGCCCAAAGGATATCCCGGGTGCAAGGCCATGTATGGACTGCACAGTGGGCCACACCTCACAGCGGCCCCGATGTGCCCAGAGGACCATGCTGCCCGCTCCCCCCCCTCCCCCCGCCGGCCCACAGAGAAGCAGGCAAGGGATGTGTCTGGCCATAGTGGGATCCCCCCAGGGGCAGCAGAAGAGCTGGGAGCAGCCTGGCCCTCCCTGGGGTCCGCACACACAGGTGTGGCTCATAGCGCAGCCTGTGGGAGAGGCTGCTGTCTCGCACGTGCAAGTATGACCATGTGCTGTGTACAGCACGCCTCAGTCTGTGTGGGGTTGTGCCTGTGCCCTTGTGGGTAGGCTGCTTCCAGCAGTGGTGCCCCCCTGAGCCTGCCAGCAGGATCCCAGGCATGCTCAGGGGCTGCCTCCTGTGTACGCATGCCACACACCAACGCAGCACGTGGTTGCACATGCATGGACCACAGCATGATGTCCAGCCCCAGCAGCCCGAGTGACACTCTCCCCTGCACCCTGTGCACCCGCCTCCCCTGCCCTGTGTGTGTGAAAGTGAGAGCATTCAATTGAAGAGCCTTCCCAGGCCTCCTCGGAGGCCTGGGGGATGTCCTGGCTCCCTTGCACCAACTCCAGGGAAAGGGGCACGGTGCCCGTCTGCTCCTCCTTCTCCTCTTCCTCTGCTGTGGCTGGCTGGCCCTGGCCCTCCTGGTTCTCATCCGCAGAGACCTCCGGTTGGGTGATGAGGGGGGTCTCCAGGCCGGAGTCCATAAAGACGTTTCCCCACTCCCCAGGATCTCATGGAGCTCCTTGTAGCAGGGGCAGGTGTGGGGTCCTGCCCCTGAGAGAGCTGTGCTCTCTTGCCTGGACATATCCCTGGCAGAGCTTCTTCACCTTACTCTGTACCTGTTCCAAGGTCTGGGGTGGGTGTCTGTGCTCCGCCAGGGACTCAGCCATCTGACCATAAATGTCCACATAGCAGTGCTTGGCCCAGGGATCCTGTAAGGTCTTCTCCTTGCCCCACAGTTCGAGGAGGGACTGGATCTCCAGGCCAGACCAGGATGGAGTGCTCCTCTTCATCCCCCGGGGTGGGTCCTGGGACCCCTGGGGCTGCTCCCTGCGAGGGCCAGGAGGGTTGCGGGGGGCTTGAGGCTCAGGCATGGCTTGCAAGGCCTGTTGCAGAGAGAACTGCGTGGTGAAGTGCTGCTCTCTGGCCAGCTTCCTGCCACAAGGCTTGTCCGGGGTGCCTGCAGCTTTAAGAGGGGCCAGGAGACAGGAACTATAGAGTCCTGATTACTTTGTATGGAGTGGCCACCAGGGCACCTGTGTTTTTTCCTGGAGGCCTCTTCTTCCGAAAAAAAACCCCTCCTCCCCATCCACACATGCCTTTTTGTGAAAGAACCATTTCGCAAAAAGGCTTCTTCCTCATAGAATGAGGATTACCACTGTCAGAAAAAGTCCTCTGTTCTTTTGATTTACTTGCAAAAGTACACGATTGCAGTGTGGACACTCCTCAAGTTTTGTCGGAAAAGCGGCCCTTTTTTCCAACAAAAATTGTGGTGTAGATGTACTGTCTGAAGGACAGACTGAACACATATGCTGAAAAACAGGAATGCTGTGCGAAGCCAAAGGAGAAGTCCTGGAGACCATCAGAACATAAGAATGGCCATACTGGGTCGGATCAAAAGTCCATCTATCCCAGTATCCTGTCTGCCAACACTGGCCAATACTAGGTGCCCCAGAGGGAATGAACAGAACAGGTAATTATCAAGTGATTCCTCTCCTGTCACCCATTCCCACCCTCTGACAGAGGCTAGGGACACCATTCCTACCCATCCTGGCTAATAGCTATTGATGGACCTAACCTCCATGAATTTATCTAGCTCTGTTTTGAACTCTGTTAAAGTCCTGGCCTTCACAACATCCTCTGGCAAGGAGTTCTACAGGTTGACTGTGCTTTGCATGAAGAAGTACTTCCTTTTGTTTGTTTTAAATTTGCTACCTATTAATTTCCTTTGGTGACCCCTAGTTCTCATGTTATGGGAACAAATAAATAACTTTTCCTTATTCACTTTCTCCACACCATTCAGAATTTTATAGACCTCTATCACATCCCTCTTAGTCTCCTCTTTTCTAAGCTGAAAAGTCTAAGGTGAAAAGGCCCAGTCTTTTAAATCTCTCTTCATATGGCCACCGTTCCAAACCCTTAAAGAGAGAACAAAGGGAAGAAAAGTGACGGGCACTTTATGAGGGTACTAATGTGAAAGTAGTTGATGAGGCAGTGGGTAGAGATGGGACCCCTGGTCCAGGTTTTCACATGCTCAGCAGGAGTGTATGGTGCTTTCAGTCCCTGATGCCTGAACCACCCTTATTCATCTGATACCTGATGGCTCATATGCTGGAAATATTTTTGTTTTAATTTATGCATATAGTGCCTCAGTATAGTTCTCTCCCGTTCCTTTCTTTCCGGCACCCCACTATGCTGAGTCATCAGGAGTTTGCCAAGCTGACCCCCGACTGTTACAGAGAGCAGGAATTTTGCTCTGTTCTCTTTAGAAAGTGTGACTATGTATGAGACACAGTGGGAAAGATTTTTTTTTAACCATATGTCTAATTTGTATGTGTAAAATCATACACCCAAATGGCTTATTAGACCTCTTTGCACACAGAAGTACCAAATGCCCAACTATGGCACTTGCATAT
Organism: Pelochelys cantorii; assembly: GCA_032595735.1. Lineage (NCBI taxonomy): Eukaryota > Metazoa > Chordata > Testudines > Trionychidae > Pelochelys > Pelochelys cantorii. Next base: position 68,872,315 of record CM064330.1, read on the forward strand.
CTAACTTTTATCAAAGTAAATGTAATTAGCAGCAGTTTGGTGTGGACAAAGTAAATAAGGAAGTGTGATTTAATCTTTCCCATAACACAAGAACTAGGGGGTCATCAAATGAAAATAATAGGCAGCAGGTTAAAAACAAGCAAAAAAAAAAAAAAAAAGGAAGTATTTCTTCACAGAATGCACAGTCGGCCTGTGGAACTCTGCCAAAACTACAAGAAGATTCAACAAAGAACTGGGTTAGTTCACGGAGGATATGTCAGGGACAGTGCTCCTAGCCTTTATTTGCCAGGAGCTGATAAGGGATGACAGAAAATGGATCACTTGATCATTACCTGTTCTGTTCATTCCCTCTGAAGCACCTGGCATTAGCTGCTGTCACAAGACAGGATATTTGGTAGATGGACTTTTGGTTGACTCAGGATGGTCATTCTTATACAGTTGTTATGTTGCCTTTTTTGCAAACAAAGGGTAACAGAAGATGCTGGTATAGAAAAATTCTCTCTTGGAAACATAAAATGCATTCGTTTTCTGTTCTAAACACCTTACTTTTTGGTTTCATTCTAGTCTGGCTTATTATGTTGACTATATTTACAAAGATATAAAATTGAAAACATGTATTTATAACAAACTGAGCATTTATTCAAACTAGTGTTTAACTGAATCTATCAATTTTAGTTCCAATATTTCTTTATAGAGACACAGTGGTTTCTCTTCTTAATATCAAACACTCCAAAAGCTTTGTTGGTTGAAGTAGGTACCATGCATCATTCAGCACTTCAGTTTATAACACAGGCTCATTACCATACTCATTATTGTGAATTATAGAAGTTTCCTGGCTGGCCCTCATTAACCATCTGGCAGATAAACACTGATTTGTGTTTATATATAAAGTTAATTTTAGAAAAGCACCTGAACATCTAGTGAAAATGTTGATTTCATCTGTTTCTCCATATTTTTGCAGGTCCTCAAACTGAATGTCTCAAAAGCACATTCTGTTTGTCTTTATTGTTTTATTTATAAATTTGTACGATGTTGTCATCAAATTGCAAACAGTGGGAAAGGACTTTTTATGCCTTTAGTGGCTGTGTATTAACATGGCTTCTGTCTCTTCTCTTACTTAGACACTGATTTATTGTAATGTCCATCAAAATCTGTTTTACCAGCAGCATTAGCTATTGCTTTTTTCATGAGCCAGTAGTTTCTGGGCCCCTAACTTTGCACACTAGCCTTATTTCTTCACATAAGTTTTCAATTTTCTTTTACATGGTGCTGCTGTTTAGAAAAACTAATTTCTATCTGTTAAAAAGTACAATTTTTCAGTGATGAGCCAAACACTTAATCTTGTCCCAGTGGGTCTGAAATGGAAATGTCACAAATAGGATACATCCAGCTCTTAATTCCCTTAGTCTTTTCTCAAGTTGTCATTTACTGTAGGTTTTGATCTTTTGTCACCTTAGGAGACAAATCACTTGCAATTGTCCCAGCCTCATTATCTAATGCATTAAATCACAAAGGTTTCCAAACAGCCATTTTCTGAGATTTCAAAGACAGCTAATAAATATTGTGTAAACAGCTTGAAAGCATCAGTAGAATCATTCCCTAAAACTCATAGGAAATTCATTAGCTGTAGATTATTAGTGTCTGCACTTCAAATGATCCATCTTTCTTCTTAGTTGTATATTGTCTCTAATTAACATTAGTTTGAGTCTGGAGAGAAGTGATTTTCTTTGTTATTTTTTCTTCAAGCATTCCAGATGAACCACTGGTTATTTCTAGCTCCCTGGCTTTGGCTTCTGTGCCACTAACAAATGTGAAATTCTCTCCATCATGAAGAAGGTAGACTAGAGCTTGCTCTTCACTGGGAGTTTAGGTGGAACTTAGCTGCATTAGGTCCAATTTGTAAACAGTGAGTTCACACCACCAAGCCCATTCCATTGACTTTAAGGGCCCTTAAAGTCAATTTTGGTACTCCTGCTTTTCACAGGGAGTAAAGTTAAATTTAACCTTGCATGGTTGACTTTATGGTAGTGCAGATGCAGAGCTGTGAAAGTTGAAGGTCTTGCCTCAAAGAGGCATTCCACAGTGCCTCGCAGAGACCGCTCTGATCAGGACTTTCAACTCTACTGCTCTTCAGATGAACAGGAAAAGCCCCAGGAAAATGTGAATTTCATTTCTTGTGTTACCAGTGTGGTGAGCAGACCTGAAAGCAGGCAGCATACCTGAGCAGTACACCTGACCATGAGTTCCCAGAGTTGCAGACGAGCACCAACATTAAGCATGTAGAAGATCCTGGACCTTATTACTGTGTGGGGAAAGGAATCTGTTCTTGCAGAACTATGAACCAGCAAAAGGAACACAGATATCTATTCCAAGATTGCAAAGTGCATGGAAGAGAGAGGATATGCCAGGGATGCCCAGCAGTGCCTTGTGAAAATAAAAGACAGGACTATGCAGCACTTTAAAGACTAACAAGATGGTTTATTAGGTGATGAGCTTTCATCTAATAAACCATCTTGTTAGTCTTTAAAGTGCTGCATAGTCCGGTCTTTTGTTTCAGCGAGACCAGACTAACACGGCTACATCTCTATCACTATTGTGAAAATAAAGGAGTTGAAGCTGCCATACCAGAAGACGAAAGAAGCAAACAAATGGTCTGGATCATTGCCATAAACATGCCGTGTCTATGAGCAGGTGCACATGATCCTAGGGGGACCCAAACAGATTCCCTAGATAGGCTATGGATTCCTCCCAAGACATTCCTCTGGCAGCTTCAGGCAGCAGCATGGAGGACAGTGTGGAAGAGGAGGAGCAGAAGGAGGAGAATGGTCAAAAGGCAAGTGGGGCAATGCATGTCACCGAAAGCCAGGATATTTTTATAACTTTGGAGACAATCCCCTCCTCCCAGAATATCTCACAGCTGAGCACTGATCCCAGGGAGGGCACTTCCGGTGAGTTCACATTTTTCATCATGCTACAAGTGGGTTAAGGCAATTGGGTGCAATCTGTGATGGCCACTGTGCTTTTATAGTGAGGGCTTCCCGGAACAGTGTGTTAATGTGTCTGGTGATGGAACGGAACTCTTTCATCCTTCTCACAAGGCTCCTGGGAGGCTTGCTTTATTCTGTCCTCCACAGAAGGACACATTTACATGCCAAGCCAGCAGCAAGTGGTCTGGCTCATTGCAGCACAAAGCATTGCAGCATAAGACACAGGTTTCTGGCAACAGTCATTATCTGCTTCCTGTCGCTCTATGTGATTCAGAGAAGACTGATATCTTGCATGACAACCTGGATGAAGCAGGGGAAGCAATTAGCTGATACCTTTGCAGTAAATCTCCATTTGCTCAACCACAGTGAAGCCTGGCTTGATCCCCTACCCTGCTTTATCGCTATGCCTGGACTCTCTCCCTCCTCCTGCCTACATGGTCCCAGAGGAGGGGAAAGTTTCACTATCCCAACAGACAGGGGATGCTGAACACGCGGGAGCCACATAACTCCTTGCCCTGACCTGATGCCATGTCTGAACCCCCTTCTCCCTCCCACTCGCATGCTCCCATGGGAAGGGAAAGTTGAACTTTCCTGGCAAATGGGGGGGTGCCAAATACACGGGCACTGTGTGAGGCCCTGCCACCATACCCTGACTCCCTCTCCCCTCCCACCAGCATGGTACTGTGGGAAGGGAAAGCTGCAATCTTCTAGAAAACAGGGGGTGCGGAACACAAGGGCACTGTGTGAACCCCTGCCCTGCCACCATGCCCAGGCCCCTTCTTCCCCATGCTCAAGCCCTTGCCTGTCCCTTCCCATGACTGCCACCAAACTGAGTGCAGCTGCTCCCCTAAGAGCGCTGTGGTGTACCTGCTGCACAGTGGCTGCTTAAAAGCATAACTGTGGCCTTGTACATAACACATCCCTATTGTCTCTAGACAGCCCTTTCTTTTATGCTAACAGATTAGGTTTTATACCCTACCATGTATCTCCTGTAACGTCTGCCCTTCACTTTTCATTACTGTGGAAACAGCTGCGAGCATCCAGCACACACCCTTGACTCCACCAGTTGTCCAGCCAGCACAAATCTGCAGGCAAAAGTAGACTAGGGATGACATATTCAAGGAGCAAATGCAATCCATCCACTAGTATAGGCAGCGCTTAAGCAAGTGGAGTAATACGCTGCTGCTGGAGATGAGAGCGGAGCATGAGGACAGGAGAGTGTGCAGGGAACCGAAAGTGAAATCCTATAAGAGAGTTTTGAATACCATGGCGGATGTGATGAACCACATGGCGGCCTTCCAGCACAGCTACATGCACAGGCACCCCCTCCAGCCCTTGTGGAATCACATTCCTTCTTCACCAAGTTCCATAGCTTTCTCTACCAGGGTCCGTAGAACATGGGAATGGGGAAGTCAAGTGCAGCCTCACATTCAATACCCGGGGATGCGTCCCAAAGCAGAAGACTGCCCATCTGGCAATTGTGATCACCCCTCCCAAGCTCCTGCCATGAATTCCTTTTCTCTTCCTGCTGTGTACCCTAAATACAAATGAATGATTTCTGAACAACTGTCTCTTTGTTGCTTGTGTTGAAGGTGGGGGGAGTTTACAGGCAAGCACACTGAATGCAGGAGCACCTCATTAAGAGCAACAGGCATGATTCTGGCCATTCATAAAACTGTCTTTCAAAGCCTCTCTGATTTGCAGTGTCTCTCACTATGCTTTCCTTATTGCCATGGTGTCTGGCTGCTCATCATTGGCTGTGCCTCAACCCCCCACCCTGTGATGTAACTTTCCCTCTTACTCTCACAAATACTGTGGAGTACACAGCTGCCACTACAATGTAAATGTTGCATTCACTGAGATTTAATGAGTCAGCAGAGTGTGGAACTTTCCCTTTATACACCCAAAAGCACATTCTACCACCATTTTGCACTTGCTCAGCCTGTAGTTGGACTATTCCTTACTGTAGTCCCCGCTGCACATGTATGGCTTCATGAGCCACAGAAACAAGGGGTAGGCTGGGTTGCCAAAGATCACTATTGGTATTTCAACATCTCCAATGGTAATTTTTTGGTCTGGCAAGAACGTTCCAATTTTTGACTTTCTGAAGAGGCTGGAGTTCCTAAAGATGCAAATGTCATGCACCTTTCCTGACCTTCCCACTCTGATGTTGGTGAAACAGCCCTTGAGATTCATCAGCACCTGCAGCACCATTGAGAAATATTCCTTGCAGTTTACATGCTCTTTGACAAGGTGATCAGGTGCCAAGATAGGGTTGTGAATTCCTTCTGTCACTCCACCATAGTTAGGGAACCCCAGCATGGCAAAGCCCTCCACTATGTTCTCCACATTTCCAGAATCACTACTCTCTGTAGCAGAAGGGTATAGATTGCCTAGGCTACTTGTATCACGACAGCCCCCACTATAGATTTTCCCACTACAAATTGATTCCCAACTGACCTGTATCTGTCTGTTACCTTCCCCCTCCCCTGCGAGGGGGCCCTCACCCAGTGTCTCTCACCTGCACTTTAGTTGTACATCCTAAGTATCCACCTATTGTCCTTGGCGCACTTGCTTTTAGTAGTTCACAGCCTCCCATGCGCAGGGAGGGTAGGGAGACCTGGGCCCTCCCTCACTCCAGGTCTCGGCACAGGACCCTAAAAACAGGGGTAACGGCCTCCTGTTCGGTAGGTGGGGACGTCTCCGAAACTAACCGACTCGCGGGAGTCTCTCGACCCTGTCCTGGGCCACTTCCTGCCCTCCGCTGGCCTCCGGGGTGCCATTTCGTCCCGTTCATGGGGGTCGCCTCCACTCTTTTGGGACTGCTGGGAGTCGTCGCCCCTGCCCTGCTCTGCTCCGCTCGCTGGGGCCATCACCCCCTGCCTCCAGCTCGCTGCCTCCCCCTTCCCAGTGGGGGCGTCTGCTTTTTAAAGCCGGCGCCCTTACTGTGGGACACCGGCACAGGTGCCATCTTGCTGGCTGGTAAGCCAGCCTGGGGCACTGCTGTGCATGCACCTGTGGCAGCCGTGGAATAGCCCAGGCACAGCCACCAGGGTGCTGCGGCGCTAGCGCAAAGTGCCGGGACTGTGCGGGGTTTGGGGGATTTCTCCTCCCGGGATCCCGACACCCCATCACACTGTCCAATATTGCAAGCTTTCACGAGGCAATTGCCAGTTGCTTCTCCACTGCCAGAGTGGGTCTCATTCTGGTATTCTTGTCCTTCAGGGTGGGGAAAAGCACCTTGCAAACTTCCATGAAAGTGGCCTTATGCATGTGAAAGTTTTGCAGCCATTGCTGATTGTCTCATAGCTGCACCACTGTGCGGTCCCACCAGTCTGTGCTTGTCTGATGGCACCAGAACCGGCTTTCCATTGTGTCCAGATGATTGAATGCCAGAGGCATTTGCCAGTTGCTCAACTTGAGTGCTTCATAAAATAATATGTTAGTGGTCTCCTATGATTTTTCCTCATTCTGGCAGACCTTGGATACGCTCTGGATATACTCCAGCATAAGGCTCCCCATGGTTAATATGATAGCCATAATGCTTTGATGCTCAATGGGATTCATGATGGGTTCCATGCTTATGCTGTTATGGCATCTGTGCAGATAACCAGGGAAAAAAGGGCAAGAAGAGTCAGTTTGCCATTGCTTTCAAGCAGAGGGGAAGGAAGGAGACAACTACATTATGGGACACTTACAACATATACCCAGAACCACCTGCTGTACAGTTTTGGTCCCAGCATGCACTGGGAGCATAACCCAGTATGCAAAGGGGTGCAGGAAATGTGGGATAGCTATCCACAGTGCATTGCTCTCAAAGTCGATGGTAGCCACCCTCCCAGGGACATGCTACTTTGAACCGTGTTGAACTCTTGCACACAGTGGGAACATGCTCCTTCAACTTTACAAAATTGGGTGCTAAAAAAAATCAGCCTTAATAAATTTGACCTTATCTCATAGTGTAGACATGGCCTAAGCCTTTCAAGCCAATACACTCCATGTGATGGGGTTCACAGGTAAAGAAGCAGTTTTTCTTGAGGCTTCCATACTAAGGCACCCTGAACAGCCTCTAGCTGCCCAGTGGGAATCAGAAACCCATCCCATCATTTTGCAGTTAGAAAGCTGATGAACTAAGGATGTAAAATCCTGTTTAATTGGTTAACCGGTTAAACAATATGTTTAACCGGTTAACCAATTAAAGGGGGAGGTGGGTGAGGGAGGGCCCATCACTGAGCTGGAGTGCCCCCCCACCTCAGGCTGGGGTTGCACTGGCCAGACCAGAGCAGCCCCTGCTTGCAGCTGGCCAGGGCCCACTGTGGGCAGGGGCTGCACCAGCCTGGGCGGAGCAGTCCCTGTCCTCAGCACCCCTCCCCCGGTTAACCGGTTAACCATTCACATCTCTATGATGAACCCAACCACAAGAGGCTGACATCCAGGTTGCTACTGAATTGCAGTCAGTCAGTGTAGGCATTTAACAGTAGTGGGCTCTTCTTGTCCTGCTACTACAAGCTTCTTTTGCCTTTTAGTTTGTTTGATTCATGTGATGACCCCAGAAATGACTGAGGACAAGGAAACCCATCTGTGACCCTAAGAACTCCTCCATGCCAGGTGGCAAAAAGTTCATTGATCTGTAACAGTGACTTCTGATGGCCATAGTGAATTTGTCAGGCCTAAAATATTGCTTTTTATCCAGACATGAACTACTTCAAGACAGGCCCAGAAAAGAAAACAACAAAATTCCGCTTGTTATCATCTACAATCCACAACTTAAACCCCTCCAACACATTATCAACCATTTACAACCTATCCTGGAAAATGACCCCTCATTTGGAGAGGCCTTGGGGGAAAGGCCAGTTCTCGTTTACAGACAACCCCCTACCATCAAACAAATTCCTCCATCATAATCATCCAGAAACCCACCCCTGCAATCAGCCCCAGTGCCAACTCTGTTCACACATCTACACAAGCGATTTCATCACTGGACCCAATGACATAAGCCACCAAATCAAAGGCTCATATAACTGCACATCCATTAATGTGATCTATACCATCAAATGCCAGCAATGCCCCACTGCCATGGTTATTGGCCAAACTGGCCAATCTCTACGGGAAAGAATTAATGGGCACAAATCAGATATCTGAAAAGGCAATAAACAGAAACCAGTTGGAGAACACTTTAATCTTCCTGGACACTCATTAATGGATCTCCAAGTAGCCGTTTTGTTTCAGACCAGTTCCACAAGCCAAATACACAGAGAAGAATTGGAACCTAACTTAATTCGGTAAGAGACAACTCGCTTGATCATTGTCTTCGGTCCACCCTCTCTGGCGCACCTGGTGCTGGCCACTGTCGGCAGACCCGGAGACAGAGCCAGCACCCGCAACCCCGGCAAGTACGGACTCGGAGGCGAACGGGCCCCAGGGGAACCCGGGCGTGGTATGAAGCAGCCCAGGGCAAAGGACTAAAAGCGCGGCTCGGTGTGTATCGGCCGGATTCCCCGCCGAGCGGGCAGGAGCCATAGTCCCTGCCTAAAGGGCCCTGGGCTGGGACCCGGTGGAGAGGAAGGGCCCGGGTCCCCCTACCACCCATTTTCCCTTCCCGGGATAATCAAACCCCGGGCCAGGAGAGGTTTCTCTGAGCGGCTAGGCCTCTAAGGCCATATTCACCCTGACAGGGGGCATGGACTTTAGGTTGGAACTGTTAAGGCGGTATTTACCCTGATAGAGCGGGTAAGGGGACCTTAAGAAGGGTGTGCACCCCATGCCAGGGGTGTACCCCGTGACAAAGCCCCAATTTGCACATGAAGTCAACACAAGGCTGCACACCAGGAAAGCAACCATGGAAAGTCATTCTGACTCTAGGGACAAAACCAAAGGGTTTTGGGAAATATAAAGATAAGCAAAAAGACATTTTCTTATCCGTTAACGTAGGAAAGAGTGTAGATGTTGATGAATACTTGGATTCTGGTTTTGACTGAAAATGAGCATCTCTGGAAAAATAGCACAAGTAACCATTGATAAATATAGACCCAAGTTAGCGTGTTTGTTTTGTTTTATAAAAAACTGTTTCTGTTTCCATTATCCTTATTACTATCTCTTAAATCTTAGCCTTTAATAATAAACTTATGATTCTTTCAAAAATAAATGTGTATCAGTGCTGTGATGATGTTTTGGAGCTGATCTTTAGTTAAACAGAGCAAGCTAGTATGTGCAGTGGCCAATGCCAAGTGCCTCAGAGACAGAACAGGTTAGTGATCCCTCCTCTGTTATCCATTCCCAATTTCTGATAAACAGAGGCTAGGGACACTATTCCTACCCAGCCTGGCTAAAAGCCATTGATGGACCTAACCTCCATGAATTTATCTAGTTCTTTATGAACCCTGTTAAAGTCTTGGTCTTCACAACATCCTCTGGCAAGGAGTTCCACAGGTTGACTGTGAGTTGTGTGGAGAAATACTTCCTTTTGTTTGTTTTAAATCTGCTACCTGTTAATTTCATGTAGTGATTCTTAGTTATTCTGTTATTGGAAAAGTAAATAACTTTTCCTTATTTACTTTCTGCACACCAGTCATGATTTTATAGATGTTATCATATCCCCCCCCAGTCTCATTTCTAAAATGAAAAGTCCCAGTTTTATTAATCTCCCTTCATATGACAGCTATTCAAAATCCCTAATAATCTTTGTTGCCTTTTTCTGAACTTTTTCCAATGTCAGTATATCTTTTTTGAGATGAGGCAACCATATCTGCACACAGTATTCAAGATGTGGGCGTACCATGGATTTATAACAGAGGCAATTAGATATTCTGTGTCTTATTCTCTATATACTCTATTCCATTTTTAAATGATTCCTTATGGTTTGTTTGCTCTTTTTTTTTGGCCTGCTGCTGCACATTGAATGGAGATTTCAGAGAACTGTCCAAAATGACCCCAAGATCTCTCTTGAGCGGTAATAGCTAATTTATAATTTGTACATATAGTTGGGATTATGTTTTCCAATATGCATTAATTTGTATTTATCAACATTATCACTCGGGTGGGAGGAGCCACTTGTGCACTCAGGCTCACTTTCTGCTGTGCTTTCAGACTCTGTCGTCCACTGAGCATCAGGGTTTCTGGGCTCCTCAGTGCGAGTGATTCCCTGTGGCTTCATCAGCCGCAGCCCCCCAGTCCTGCACTCAGAACCTCCAGTTCCCACAGGCAAAGGCAGTGATGGATCCTCAGGTGGACCTCTGCCCAAGGTCCTTCCTCTGCAGCAGTGAGCCCTGAATGAGCTGAGCTGCTCCCTTCTATATCTAGTCTCTTTGGCCCAAAGAGATCCCGATTAGAATTTTTGTGAGCTCAAAAGCAGGCATTCTTCAGCTCTACTGCTCCGGTGATATGCAGGCACAATCTTGACCTCAGTCCTGCGGATAACAATGTACATGCTTACCTTGAAGTTCATGAAGCCAAGGGGATTACTTGTGGTTTACCTCAAACAGTTTAGGCACCGACATAAATGTTGGCAGGATCAGGGCCTTAAGAACAAATCCTAGTAAAAGTTTTTGCCAAGGAATCCAGGTAGTATGACATCGAAAGTCCATGAACTTTCCATTAGACTGTAAGCAGATGATGTTTCTTTTAGAGACCATATTGACAAAATTCAAATTTAAAAAATAAGCTTATCTTTGTAATGAGAAAAGTTTCCTAGAACAATGTACAATAATTTACAGTGCAATTATTTTTTAAATTGTTACTTCCTATCTATTAAAATTAGTTTCTTAGTACAAACACTGTACAACTATTAGGGATTTGTTATAATAACTTCATTCTCATTACTCATTCTCATACTATGTTCTAATGAAATTTTTTATACATAAATTATTACAAATAAGTTTTTTTTCAATGTCTTAATTAAACTATAAATTAAAATCACTTTCTTAACTATCTTCTGCTGTGGTTTTCATTTCCTCACCTTACAGAATCTGCTGCCAGCAGGATAACACAAAGAGAGAGGGAATTTTATTTATGACTTCATTGTTTGTGTGGAAAGTAATTTAATTAAAAAAAATACATCAGTTTTGCTGAAATGCACAGCTCAGGTTTCAGATAAGTGTCTATTAGTGATGCAGAAACGACTTCATAATGTACACCAATGCTTTATTCTTTGTATGTCAGTGCCTTGCCTGCCTTTTTATCTACAGATTTTCAGAAGAGTCAAAATTTCAATTTTTTTTCTCCAAGTAAGTGCATTTAACTGGTAGACTGAGATATAATAATTTAACATAAAGATTATTAGGGGTACAAACTGTGATGAAATCTATTGTCTACTTTTCATTCCCTCTGAGTGGCTTTGCCATTTTGCTAGTAGCATTTCGATGGGAAAACAGAGAACTGTTCACTTTGATCAAAATGCACATCTTGATCTTTTATTATTAGTTTTACAATAATAATAGCAGAATAAGTATATAGGCCAAAGTGTGCTGGAGTCTGATTTCCAACCAGCACAATGCTACATGGTAATGAATTTTTCTAGCATATGGTCTCTGGATTTCTCTCTTTCCAATGCAAATTATCATCAACAATATTCCATAACAAACCTACAATAAATTTCCAATAATCAATACTAAGTAATTACGGGTTGGACCTCCCAAAACTGGGACTCCCTCATCCGTGGACCGGCAGGACCATGGGTGTTCCTGGACTAGGCAGTCCTAGCTGGGATCCCCAGTGGCAAGAGGGTTTGCAGCATGGAGCCTGGCAGGGCTGAGGCTGGGACCAGCACTGGAGTCCCAGTAGTGCAGCAGGGGCATGGCAGCCCCATTAGCGGGACTGGGGATATGGCAGCCATGGTAGAGGGACTGGGGCCAGAGATGCAGCGGGGGAGGGGGGGGGAGGCTTGGGGCCAGCAGCAGGGAGGGAAGCTGTTCTGGGACTTCCTCTGGTCCAGCAAATTCCCTCATTTGGGATCGGTCAGGTCCTGAGGGTGCCAGACCAGAGAGGTCCAACCTGCATTAATTTAAATACCCTAGAAACATCCAAACATTAATTGTCATTCAGAATAATTACAGCAGTTTCCAAATAATTAAGTCCGTAATATAGTTAACATATACTACTTTCACTTTTAAGTATCTGTATTCCAGTTCATTCATTTGTGAATTTACTTTTCTATTGACACTACTGCCATTCTCTCCATCTCGTTCAGTACAGAATGTCCTCGTCTTGTGAATGACACTATTATATTTTATTGGAAGTCGGGGTTATAGACTCACAGACTTTAAGGTCAGAAGGGACCATTATGATCATCTAGTCTGACCCCCTGCACAACACCGGCCACAGAATCTCACCCACCCACTCCTGGAATAATCCTCTCACCTATATCTCAGATATTGAAGTCCTCAAATGATGGTCTGAAGACCCCAAGATACAGAGAATCCTCCAGCAGTGATCCGTGCCCCATGCTACAGAGGAAGGTGAAAAACCTCCAGGGCCTCTGCCAATCTACCCTGGAGGAAAATTCCTTCCTGACCCCAAATATGGTGATCAGCTGAACCCTGAGCATGTGGGCAAGACTCACCAGCCAGACACCCAGGAAAAGTTCTCTATAGTAACTCCTATCATCCCACCATTGGCCTATTTACCACCGATAGTGAAAGGTCAATTAGTTACCAAGATCATGTTATCCCATCAAACCATCCCCTTCAGAAACCCATCTAGCTTAATCTGAAGCCAGATAGGTCTTTTGCCCCCACTACTACCCTTGGAAGGCTGTTCCAGAACTTCACTCCTCTAATGGTTAGAAACCTTCGTCTAATTTCGAGTCTAAACTTCCTGATAGCCAGTTTATATCCATTTGTTCTTGTGTCCACATTGGTATTGAGCTCAAATAATTCCTCTCCCTCCCTGGTATTTATCCCTCTAATATATTTAAAAAGAGCAATCATGTCTCCCCTCAGCCTTCTTTTGGTTAAGGTAAACAAGCCAAGCTCCTTGAGTCTTCTTTCATAAGACAGGTTTTCCATTCCTCGAATCATCCTAGTGGCCCTTCTTTGTACCTGTTCCAGTTTGAATTCATCCTTCTTAAACATGGGAGACCAGAACTGCACACGGTATTCCAAATGAGGTCTCACCAATGCCTTGTATAACGGCACTAACACCTCCTTATCTCTGCTGGAAATACCTCGCCTAATGCATCCCAAGACCATATTAGCCTTTTTCACGGCCATGTCACATTGGCGGCTCATAGTCATCCTGTGATCAACCAGGACTCCGAGGTCCTTCTCTTCTTCTGTCACTTCCAACTGATATGTCCCCAGCTTATAACTAAAATTCTTGTTATTAATCCCTAAGGGTATGTCTACACTAGTCCCCTAGTTCGAACTAGGGTGGCTAATGTTGGCATTCGAACTTGCAAATGAAGCCCGGGATTTAAATATCCCGGGCGGGTGCCATTTTTAAATGCCCCGTACTTCGAACTGACTGCCCGCGGCTACAAGCAGCAGTCAGAAGTTAATCTGAACTAAGGACTTAGTTCGGATTAACTGTTACACCTCATTGCAGTTAAACAGTTAATCCGAACTAAGTCCTTTTCCCAATACTTTTCAGAAGATGCTTTTCCAAAATTTGGCCCGTTTAGACTGGGCCAAATGTTGGAAAAAACCCTCTTTCGAAAGCCCCTGGAACAAGGAAGACAGGGGCTTCCGAAAGAGTGTGTTTGCTCTTCTGCAAAAAAAGCAGAAGAGCAAACGCGTTCCCTGGATGTGGAGGAGTTTTTTCGGGATACCTGTGGTATCCCAAAAAAACGCTGCAATCTAGCCGTACCCACAATGGTGCTTTAAGCACTATAACTTGCTGTGCTCAGGGGAGGAAGAGTGGTGTTTTTTCACACCCCTGTGTCAGAAAGTTACAGCGCTGTAAAGTGCCAGTATAGATTTGACCTATGTTGCATTGGAGAGAGAGAAATGCATTCTGAGGTTCATGAATGTATTAATATAAATAGTTAGAATTGGTTTTGTTATTCCTAATCATGCCTATCTAAGGGCAAAATATTCCTTCTGTTTAGGATACATAATACATACATATATGTATTATGCCTAATACATACATACATACATATATGCCTAATACATACATATGTTAGCCATTGCATTATACATTTTTGATCAAATCTACAGCCAATTGAAATTAAGATATCAGAAAATTCTCCATAATAATGCTATTCATGGAGAAAGCCTCAGTTTAGAGATGGTACATTGTAAATTACCCCTTTTCAACTCAGGAGGTTATATTGGTCTTTCATTGTTGTAAACAAAACTTATTCCAGAGTCCTGACAATTCGTATAGAGGCAGCTTGTAAACGCATATTTGAAAGTGTCTTTGCTGATTTTAAGGCATCAAACTGAAAGGGAAGGAAACATTTAAGAGAGTGCATTCATTTTTCTGTCGTGTTTCAACAGCCAACGAAACCCATTGTGTTTGCTGTTCATAGATGAAGAAACACATTTGCACCCAAGGCATCCTGCCATATGGATACTATAGTAGATAAAGGACATCTGGTGATATAGTCTTCAAACGACTAGTACTTATGTTTTCTACCAGTAGAATTTCATAATAGTAATGCAAGAAATTGTTAGGAAATTTGCAGTTTTAGGGGCTGTGACGGGCTTACCAACCCCACACTGAAGCTAAGGAATTGACTTGGCCCAGCTGGCTGAAAAGGCCCAACCCCCACAGCCCTGCTGGGCATGCTGCCACTGAAAACAGACTATAAAAGCCTCTGGAGCAGCTCAGTCAGGGATGACTGCTGAAGGGGAAGGAGGTGCTGGAGAGCTGCAGGAAGACATGAAACCAGACCACAAAGCAGCAGCTGGACCGAGAGGAGCTACCCAAGAAGCCCCAGAATGAGACTACAGAGAATGGAGTTGCCTGAGGATGATAGGAAGTAGCCCATGGCGGGGAATTGTTCTCTGGGTGCTCAGCATGTTGCAGCAGGATTCCCCGCTGAGTGGGCAGTGGCCTGTGCCACTGCTAACAGGGCCCTGGGCTGGGACCCGGTGGAGAGGGAGGGTCTAGGTCCCCCTGTGCCCTCCGTGACTAGCCCATGTGGGGGGAAGTTTTCCGATGGGCTTGTGTACACACTAGGCCACTACGCTGTATTACCCCTAGTAAACGGGGACTGTGTATGGACTCTGGCCACTAGGCCATATTACCCCTTGTAAATGGCCATGTGTATGCACTTCGGCCGCAAGGTTGTATTACCCCTAGGGAAGGGGAGTCTATTTGAGGGGCCTCCAAGTGTAGGTCACCTCTTGACAGGGGCCATTCAAGCTCATAATTTATCTTCAATAGAATATTTTATTTCATGATAATTTATTTTTTGAATATATGAGTCACCTTGACTGTTATCAGGATCCTATATTTTTGTTTCTTTTTTTTCCCCAATAGTTAGAACATAAGAACATAAGAACGGCCGTACTGGGTCAGACCAAAGGTCCATCTAGCCCAGGACCCTGTCTGCTGACAGTGGCCAGCACCAGGTGCCCCAGAGAGGGTGGACCGAAGACAATGATCAAGCGATTTGTCTCCTGCCATCCTTCTCCAGCCTCTGACAGAGGCCAGGGACACCATTTCTATCCCCTGGCTAATAGCCTTTTATGGACCTAACCTCCATGAAATTATCTAGCTTCTCTTTAAACTCTATTATAGTCCTAGCCTTCACAGCCTCCTCTGGCAAGGAGTTCCACAGGTTGACTACACGCTGTGTGAAGAAGAACTTTCTTTTATTAGTTTTAAACCTGCTACCCACTAACTTCATTTGGTGTCCTCTAGTTCTTCTATTATGGGAACTAATAAATAACTTTTCTTTATTCGCCCTCTCCACCCCACTCATGATTTTATATACCTCTATGATATCCCCCCTCAGTCTCCTCATTTCTAAACTGAAAAGTCCCAGTTGTTTTAACCTCTCTTCACATGGGACCCGTTCCAAACCCCTAATCATTTTAGTTGCCCTTTTCTGACCCCTTTCCAAGGCCAAAATATCTTTTTTGAGGTGAGGAGACCACATCTGTACACAGTATTCAAGATGTGGGCGTACCATAGTTTTATACAGGGGCAGTAAGATATTCTGGGTCTTATTTTCTATCCCTTTCTTAATAATTCCTAACATCCTATTTGCCTTTTTGACCGCCACTGCACACTGTGTGGAAGTTTTCAGGGAACTATCCACGATAACTCCAAGATCTCTTTCCTGATTTGTCATAGCCAAATTAGCCCCCATCATACTGTACGTATAGTTAGGGTTATTTTTCCCGATGTGCATTACTTTACACTTATCCACATTAAATTTCATTTGCCATTTTGTTGCCCAATCACTCAGTTTGGTGAGATCTTTTTGAAGTTCTTCACAATCTGCTTCTGTCTTGACTATCTTAAACAGTTTGGTATCATCCGCAAACTTTACCACTTCACTGCTTACCCCTTTCTCCAGATCATTTATGAATAAGTTGAACAGGATTGGTCCCAGAACTGACCCTTGGAGGACACCACTAGTTACCCCTCTCCATTCTGAAAATTTACCATTTATTCCTACCCTTTGTTTCCTGTCTTTTAACCAGTTCTCAATCCATGAAAGGACCTTCCCTCTTATCCCATGGCAATGTAATTTACACAAGAGCCTTTGGTGAGGGACCTTGTCAAAGGCTTTCTGAAAATCTAAGTATTCTATATCTACTGGATCCCCCTTGTCCGCATGTTTGTTAACCCCTTCAAAGAACTCTAATAGATTAGTAAGACATGATTTCCCTTTACAGAAACCATGTTGACTTTTGTCCAACAAATTATGTTCTTCTATGTGCCTCTCAATTTTATTCTTTACTATTGTTTCGACTAATTTGCCCGGTACTGAAGTTAGACTTACCGGTCTGTAATTGCCAGGATCGCTTCTAGAGCCCTTTTTAAATATTGGTTAGCTACCTTCCAGTCATTAGGTAGGGAAGCCGATTTAAAGGATCGGTTACAAACCACAGATAATAGCTCAGCAATTTCCCATTTGAGTTCTTTTAGAACCCTTGGATGAATGCCATCCGGTCCCGGAGATTTGTTAACATTAAGTTTTTCTATTTGTTCCAAAACCTCCTCTAATGAAACTTCAATCCGGGACACTTCCTCAGATTCATCACCCACAAAGGACGGTGCAGATTTGGGAATCTCCCTAACATCCTCCGCTGTGAAGACTGAAGCAAAGAAATCATTTAGTTTCTCCTCAATGGCTTTATCGTCCTTGATTGCTCCTTTTGTATCTCAATCGTCTAGGGGACCCACTGGTCTTTTAGCAGGCTTCCTGCTTCTAATGTACTTAAAAAACATTTTGTTATTTCTTTTTGAGTTTTTGGCTAGCTGTTCCTCAAAATCTTTTTTTGCTTTTCTTATTACATTTTTACACTTGATTTAACAGTGTTTATGTTCCTTTCTATTTATCGCACTAGGATTGGACTTCCACTTCTTAAAAGATGCCTTTTTGTCCCTCATTGCTTCTTTTACATGGTGGTTAAGCCACGGTGACTCTTTTTTAGGTCTCTTGCTATGTCTTTTAATTTGGGGTATACATTTAAGTTGGGCCTCTCTTATGGTGTCTTTAAAAAGTTTCCATGCAGCTTGCAGGGATTTGGCTCTAGTCACTGTGCCTTTTAATTTCTGTTTAACTAGCCTCCTCATTTTTGTGTAATTCCCCTTTTTGAAATTAAATGCAAGGGTGCTGGACTGCTGAGGTGTTCTTCCTTCCACAGGAATGTTAAATGTTATTATATTATGGTCACTATTCCCAAGCGGTCCTGTAACGGTTATCTCCTGGACCTGATCCTGTGCTCCACTCAGGACTAAATTGAGAATTGCCTCTCCCCTTGTGGGTTCCTGTACCAGCTGCTCCAAGAAGCAGTCATTTAAGCCACTGAGAAATTTTATCTCTGCTTCTCTTCCTGAGGTGACATGTATCCAGTCAGTACAGGGATAATTAAAATCCCCCATTATTATAGAGTTCTTTATTTTGGTAGCCTCTCTAATTTCCCTCAGCATTTCAATGTCAGTATCGCTGTCCTGGTCAGGTGGTCGATAATATATCTCTACTGCTAATTTCTTATTATTGGAGCATGGAATTACTATCCATAGTGATTCTATTGAACATGTTGATTCGTTTAATATTTTTATTTCATTTGATTCTACATTATCTTTCACATACAGTGCCACTCCGCCACCCACATGGCCTGCTCTATCCTTCCGATATATTTTATATCCCAGTATGATTGTGTCCCACAGATTTTCCTCATTCCACCAGGTTTCAGTGATGCTTATTATGTCAATCTCCTCCTTTAATACGAGGTACTCTAGTTCACCCATCTTATTAGTCAGACTCTTAGCATTTGTGTAGAAGCGCTTTAAAAATTTGCCACTGCTTATTTGTCTGCCCTTCCCTGATGCATTGGATTCCTTTATATGCGGTTGTTTGTCTGCTCTGGCCCATGGTTTGTCCTCTCCCCTCCTCTCTTTCTGACTACAGAATCTCTATCAATGGATTCTCCTCTAAGAGAAGTCTCCATCCGATTTATGTGCATCTCCACACCAGTCGGCTTTCCACCATCTCTTAGTTTAAAAACTGCTCTACGGCCTTTTTAATGTTTAGTGCCAGCAGTCTGGTTCCACCCTGGTTTAGGTGGAGCCCATCCTTCCTGTATAGGCTCCCCCTCTCCCAAAAGTGTCCCCAGTTCCTAATAAATCTAAACCCCTCTTCCCTACACCATTGTCTCATCCATGCATTGAGACTCTGAAGCTCTGCCTGCCTACTTCAACAGCTCCCAGTTTGGAGTGTGATTCTGAAAGATGCAGAACACTCTGTCCCTTATCCAGCAAAGCACCTGAATAGATTCTTGCATTTCATTGAAGTAAATGGAATTTAGATATGTGCTTGAATTTAACCATGGGCTCAAGTGTTTTGTAGAATTGGAAGGCTTTGTAGGACCAGGGCTTAATCTTTAGCTTTTGTCCTGACTTGTTAATGTTTTCACATTTTTAATTTTCCCCGTGTAGCGAGGAGGCCTGGATCCGATCAGACATAGACCAAGAGGGACCAAAATCTACTCTTTGTGCTGCAGAGCCAGCAAAGCCCCACCAGGCTCATTAGAAACTGAGAAGTGGAACAGGAAGTGGAAGTATAAAAGGTAGTAAGCCCTGCAGCTTAGTTGGTTGGGAGCTGTTGAAGGAGACACAAGCTTCTCCCCTGCTGCTGAAGCAGAACAGAGAGGAAGACTGCTGCTGCCCTGAGGAATAGCCACCACTCCCAGGGCCACCAGCAAGCTGAGATGCCAATGAGCTGCTAACGCTGCCACTGACAACCAACCCCAAGGAAACAGTGGAGACATCCACAGCCTGGAGGAACTAAACCCTGGGGAAGTAGAAGCTGAATGTAGTCTGGCTGCATGGCTGACCTAGCTGTAGGTAGCATGTTGAAGCTGGAGTCTCCACTGACCCCAATGGCAACACTCCAGCACCGTGGCGGGCCTGCTGGAGTCGGGTGGGCCTGGCACCTCCTATCATCTGCAACCCTTTACCTATGGTGGCAGACTCCCCTACAAAGGGCAATAGGCCTTCACCAGTCTATTGCCAAGGGCAACATGTGGTGGGGTATGAAGGACGCTGTCGTCTGGGGGGACCTGCGGGGCAGAGGGTGGCCTGGAGGATTAGGGGGGCCAGGTGTCGGCAGCAGGGGCCCTTCTGTCCTGCACTCACCGGTGATGGCAGTGGGAAGCAGAGCAACCAGGCCCTAGCCCTTTCCATTCTCCCAGCTGCATCATTCCACTTTCCACTGCTGGTGAGTACAGGGGGAGGTTCCACCTTTCACTGATGTAGCCCAGGAGATTTGGGGGATGGGGCTAGTGCTGGCAGCAGGGCTTAGGCCTGTCCTTGAACTCACTAATGGCAGGAAGTGGAGTGACCCGGCCTGAGCCTGCTCTGTTCCCCAGCTCCCAGCTATATTGCTCAGGGGAAGAGGTTGAAGGAAGGGATAGGATCGCCCCCTGCCCTCACCAGCAGTGGAAAGTGGAAAGTGTAGGTGCAATTCAGATGCATATGGCAGCTGGAAGAGTAGAGCAGAGCATGCTGGGGCCAGGTTGCTCCACTTCCTGCTGCTGGTCAGTGTGGGCTGGGGCCTGACCCCTGCTGCTGGTGCCTGACTAGTCCCGTGGGCTGTATCACTTGGGAGAGGAGGCTTCAGGGAATGGATGTAAAGGGGCAGGGTGGGAAGAGGCAGAGGTCTCCAGGGGTGGCACAGGGAGGGGTCACATATGGGTTTATAGACCTTATAGCCCCTGTTTGTGGTTCTGCCCTGCCTGAGGGCTGGGTTTCACTGACTCACTATTGCTTAGCCCAGATGAATTGGCCTGAGTTTTAAAGACCGCTAATTCTCTCCCTCCCCCCTGCTCCTGCCGTTGATTGCAGGGTTAAAGGCACAACAAAGAGAGATCAGGAGGGGTGGCCACATATGCTTACACCTAATATATCTTCTATCCTCCTGCAAAAAGTCACTGAAATCTAGCAGGTTGCTCAGGTGAGCATACAAGCAATACAAACAAGGAAACCCCAGGGCTGCTAAGAAAATACTGATATTTGAAACATGGACAAAATTAAAAATGTCAGTACAAACACAAGATTTCATTTTTCACCTTAAAAATCATGGATTCTTGTTTTTGTGAAAGCTGCTGGTGTGGTGACCCCGAATTCTATTGACCATAGTGATAATAATCTTTTATTAAGCTATCAGTGGTACTGGATTGTCGTTGTCTGTCATCAAGGACAGCACGGGTAACCTGCTGGGTTAGATAGTCCCTAGTGTTTGCTTTGCCGAGAAAGTAGGAGGAATAAAGCCTGCAACCCCCTTGATCCATGCTCAGCTGATTAAGGGCTGGTCAGATGATAGAAGTGGTCCTAGGGGAGAGAACAGGGGATGCTCACCACAAACTGCTCACTGTGAGCTAATGGGAGGAGGCAGAGAAAGATGGCAGATGAGAAGAGCCTTAAACCTCTTCCCTTCATGCCCCATAAAGAATACCTGGCTTAGGGTAAGAGTGGTGGGTAATTTATACAATTATGTGAAGTTAATTGTAACATATCCCATAATCAGAGATCCTCAAATGGTGGGGCACACTCAACGGAATGTTTGGTCGAGAGGGCAGAAGGAAGTGCCACCGGCCTCACTCTGCTCCATTTCTGCCCCTCACTATGGCCCAGCCATGGCTTCTCCCCCAACCCAAACCCTGGCCTCTGGATGTGGCTTCATTCCTGGCCCCATATCCACCTTGTCTGCTTCCTCAGCGGGCCCCTCCCGCCCCCCGCCCCAGAAGCTGTGGCCCCACTCCCAACCCCAGCTCATGGGGTGGGGGAAGTGCAGACATGGCGGATGACCCTGAAAAGTTTGGGAGCCAAAACAAGGCCCAAAACCAAGGAGGATCCCCAAAGGATCAATCTAGCCTTGATAGCTTGAAAAACAATCAGAATAAATGTGCTGATCTAAAAATCTAGGACACACATGGACTTGTGAAATGACTTAACTGAGCCCAAACATTAATATTCCTATGGGAAGCACAACTCTGTCAACTCATCATACTCAGAAACTTGGCTGAGAATAACATTAATAAACATATAGACAATGTAGGCCAAAACTAAAATACTCTGAACAAAAAAATCAGTGACATATGTACCATGAAACACAAGAGATGACAGACGCAGGCAGACCATAATGCATTGGTTACACTCGGTTCACAGTTCTAAGGTTTCCTTCACATAAGGGCTAGAAACATAATTATTTTAAATGAAAGACGAGATTCTGAAGCATCCATTTGATGTGAAAAGTATTCTCCATCAACATTTATTCAATCACAAACATCAGAACATAGAAGAGATAATAGATAGAAAAGTTAATAGATAAAAATTAAACGTGTTCATGCTAATAAATTAAAAACAAAATCAAATAAAAAAGTAGTCTTCCCACCATAGCCCTGTAGGTGCATTCACTCATACCCTGTTCTTGCTTTGAATGTAAAAACAAATTTGGCATACCCCAGCAAGTACTATAAGAAGAATTTAGTGCCACACTAAATTCTTACCAATTACTTACAGCAGAAGATCATGGTTCACAATTCTTACTTTCCACTCTTTTATGTGTAAGGTCTAATTCCATGTACCTGCCACTAATGGCTCTCCATAAGCATGCTATAACTCAGTGTTAATTTAAATGAAAACTGGAACAGCAAAAGAGATTAAGCATTTAGGATGGTGGCTCTAGTTTTCTGCTGCTTTGGCTGTTGTCATGATACTGTGGTCTTGTGAAAGGCTGCCACTTTTTTCCCCTTGCCCTTTACTTCTTTAAGACTAAGGCTACCTCCAGACTGCATCCCTCTGTCGGCAGAGGGATGCAAATCAAGCACTTCAAAAGTACAAATGAGCCCGGGCTTCATTTGCATACTCACGTTCGGGCGCTGTGCCGATCACGCGCCCTTTCGAAAGTGAAAGTAAAGTCTAGCCGCGGCTCTGCCGACAGCGGGAAG
The DNA here is from genome assembly GCA_032595735.1 of Pelochelys cantorii. Lineage (NCBI taxonomy): Eukaryota > Metazoa > Chordata > Testudines > Trionychidae > Pelochelys > Pelochelys cantorii. The sequence continues at coordinate 68,894,873 of CM064330.1, forward strand.
CTTTTTTGGCAGATCCTGTACTCCTCATTTTGGAGTACAGGATCTGCTGAAAAAGCTCCCCACTGTCGGCAGAGCCGCGGCTAGACTTTACTTTCACTTTCGAAAGGGCGCGTGATCGGCAGAGCCTGAACGTGAGTATGCAAATGAAGCCCGGGATATTTAAATCTTGGGCTCATTTGCACTTTCGAAGTGCCTAATCTACATCCCTCTGTCAGCAGAGCGGTGTAGTTTAGATACATCCTAAGAGCTACAACTGCTCCTACAACTTCTTATGTTGATCATAATACGTACCTGCAGGACACTTGAGGCATCCAATTTTCAAACTTTGGCCTAAGACTTCCCAACAGAAATGTGTGCTAAATCATAATTCTAAAATCCAATAACTGTCTGTGAAAATTTAAACACACCACCACCTTGGTCACCAATTTTTATATTCACTTTTCTAGATTTTGAACTATGAGGCTACGTCTACACTGCAGGCTTCTTGCGCAAGAACAGCTGTTCTTGTGCAAAAACTTACGGAACGTCTACACTGCACATGTGTTCTTACGCAAGTAAATTTACAGTAAAGTGTCAGAACAGAGGGCTTCTTGTGCAAGAGTAATTCCTCTCCCCACGAGGAATAAGCCCTCTTGCGCAAGAGCTCTTGCACAAGAAGGCAGTGTGGATGGGCAACGGGGGTTTCTTGCGCAAGTAACCCCTACGGCTAAAATGGCCATCAGAGCTTTCTTGCACAAGAGAGTATCCACACTGCCATGGATGTTCTTGCGCAAAAGCATATCTCTTGCAGAAAAGCACATGACAGTGTGGATGTGCTCTTGCACAAAACAGTTCTTGCGCAAGAAGCCTGCAGTGTAGACATAGCCTGAAAGTAGTAGCTGTAACTTGCAGGCAATTTTTGACATTTATTCAAAAACTTCAGAGACGGAGATTCACAACTTGTTCTTGGACTTTTTTTTCATATCTTTTTACTCCGTTCAAAGATATTTATACACGAAACATAACTAGAAAATTCTTCCACATACTCTCCCCCCCACCTTTTTTTTTGGTAGGAAAATGAAGTCAATTTAAACAAAAACAAAAAAAACCCTGGCTGAATTTCTCCTTAAAGTTATAGTAAAATATAACTAGAAGAGGAAGCTAGACTCACCCATTTTTTAACTACTTCTACAGGTGTCTATGCCTTTCTTTGTAATAGAGAGTGTGGATACCTCTGGAAGTTTTGGAATCAATGCTGTGACCAACTAGCTCTCCACAGACTGATCTCATGTGGTCTGTGGAACTTAGCTTTATAGCTACTGGTATAAATAATCCTCTTGGTGTTAAATAGCATTAGCATTTCTGAAGCATGATGTTTTAAGGTGCAAAATTTTAAAATAGGGTGAGCTATCAGGATAGTGAAATAATGACTATGTACAGAAGTGATCAACAACACAGATTGCAGACAGTAACTGTGACACGCTATTTCCTATACTGCAGACTGATAACATTGCTATAATGAGGAATGACACATTTCTAACATCTTACAATACCTCCAGGCTAAATCCCTATCAGTGATATCCCCAACCTGTGACAACTAATTTTCTCTCTGGTAGTCAGAGAACCCTGCTGTAATGAGTCATGACACATTATTGGCAAATCTTATGAGGCTGCTCCCAAAGCTACATTGTTAAATGATGTCTAAAATATGAGTTCCTTCATGTGTGTGTGTGTGTGTGATGTCTAGAATATGAGTTTGTGTGTGTAGTAGATACAGTAGTGTTAGGAGATCAGGAGATACAGGAATTTGGTAGGATTGCTTCAATCACTGAAGTATTCTCATAAGCTCAAATCCTGTAAAATAAATTTTCTTTTCTTAGCTCATAAAAAATCTGGGCAATAGTTAATGCTGCATGAACTCTGGGTAGAAATCAGCCAAAGAGCTTTTTCATGTCTTATTTTGTAAATGAGTTGTTTAATGACATAGATGTTTTCTGTGTAAACAGAAATGCTTTTCTTAAGTATTGCACTCAATTATTATCCTTTCTTCGTGTTAAATTTGCAGACTATGATATTAGAAACAAATATTAGAAATGGCAAAGGTTACGCTGTGCCAGACAACGCTGTATTAATCATTAGTTCATGATTTTATGCTATGCTTTAGCTAGTCGTGCTAGCATTTAGAACATGAATCTCTCATTGATTGTTAGGAGATGCTAGAGATTCTCAACAATATTTTAAATTGCTACAGATAATTCCATGAAGAAAATTCATAATTTTTTTGTTGCAAAGATAATTAGGCTTGCTAGTAACAATTCTTGAGTTTGAAAGGAGGAAGGGAGACGGGGCATTTGAAGTTTCCGTAATTGTTAATAGATGGTACACTGTTCAGTATTCTTGCTCAGCTTCTCTTAGTCTGACAGAAATTAAGCTATTGTTGCTTTAGGAACAAATCACACAGTAATTTAAGAAGTAGATGAAACACCCACCCAAATTGTATATATTTATATTTGATGCCCATTAGTACTGTTGGTTTGGGGGTGTTCATAAACAGCTGTTTTAAATCATTTATAATAATTTGGGCCAAAAATTAATTAAGCAATACTTTGAAATAAAAGTCGTCAGTTGGGATTCATATATTTGCTGAATGAAAATCAAGCAGTTTATTTTCAAGTCACGCAAGCAATCAAAAATGAACAAAACAAAATCTCCCAAGCTTATTAGCACCTGAATAACTTGTTAAAAACACATTTAAAAAAATTAGACCCTGATGCTGAAAATCTTTTCTTATGTGAATTAGGGATGTTAGATATTGAGTAATTGAATAGTCGTGTAACTGCATGTAACTGCATGAAACTGCTCCTGTCCTCTGCCTCTGATACAGTATGTGGAACAGTCTCTGTCCGCAGGGAGCTCGGACCCCACGCAGATAGGGGCTGCTGCTGCAAAGCAGCCTCTGCCTGTACTAGGCCCAGGTTTGCTGCAGAAAGCCTTCCCTTCCCCTCCCCCCCCCCACCACTGCTGCTGCCTCTAATAGAGGCAGTATTGGGGAGGGGAGGTTGCACCGCAGAGCCAGTGCTAGGGAGAACCCGCTTTTAAGCCGGCTCCCCTCAGCACCGGCTCCTGCTCCCCCCTTGCCGCTGCTACAGAGGCAACAAAGGGGGTGGAAATGTGTGTCGTCACCAAAATTAACTGACAAGCCTAGGCTTATCGGTTAATCGTATAGTCGAGTACACATTGACATCCCTAATGTGAGTAGTCCAATAAAAGGTCTAAAGTGACAGCTCTGTTATACCATGGAGTCAAGATCTATGTGGCAGCCAAGTGCTTTATTTAAAATAATGACCTAAATATGACAGTCAACATAAACAATTGCACTTTGGGCAACATTTTCTAATGACTATACTTGTTGGCTGAATTCATCCCTGGGATTTCAATGGAGTAACAATGGGAATGAATTTGTCTCACTCTGTCCACAGCTATGATTTACATAAGCAATTAAGCATACAAATCCAGATCTTCCAAGTGGTAATATGCATATACAAAATTACTTTTGATTATTAAACAAGAAATGAATGACAAATAAGTGAGAAAATGCAGACTACCAATAGTTTTTCATGACAAGCATCAGAAAATGAATCCTCTACATCGGTATTACTCTCTTTGGTAAAAATAATAGAAAGTTTTAAATAAAAAGCTATATAGGTCGGTGTAATACATTTTATTCTGTTGTGTTCGAGCACATGGTTCTCAACTTCTATGTCCTCTTCACCGCCTCTCTGCCAGGGATAGCTTCTCTGCACAGATGGAAGTCCCATTGGCCATTTTTGGACTATTTTTATCCACTTGGCGCCAATGAACCTTCTGCTCAAGAGAATCTCATTCCCAATGTGTAACAGGATCACCAAAAAGAGCAGTACAGAGCAAAAATGTATCTTACTTTCTTACCTTTCTTTACATGCAATTGTATGGTTATATGTCTGAAAGCCATACATATTGGGTGCGTCTAGACTGGCAAGATTTTGCACAAAAGCAGCCGCTTTTGCGCAAAAACTTGCCAGCTGTCTACTCTGGCCGCTTGAATTTGCCCAAGAACACTGACGATCTAATGTAAGATTGTCAGTGTTCTTGCGCAAATACTATGATGCTCCCGCTCAGGGATAAGCCCTCTTGCGCAAGTATTCTTGACAGGGAAGAACTGTTTTGCGCAGTGTAGACAGGGAAGAACTGCTTTGCGCAAAAAAGCCCCGATGGCAAAAATGGCGATCGGGGCTTTCTTGCACAAAATCGTGTCTAGACTGGCTACGGATGCTTTTGCGCAAAAGCACTTTTTGCGCAAAGGCACCTGTGCCAATCTAGACGCTCTTTTGTGGAAATACTTTTAACGGAAAAACTTTTCCGTTAAAAGCATTTCTGCAAAATCATGCCAGTCTAGACGCAGCCATTTTGTAATGTTCTTACTACATTAGGATTGAACTGTGATAGAGACAAACAGATATGAAGACAGATACTTCTGCCCCAGATACTTTACAGATTAATGGCCAAAATGTGATATCCTTGCTGTTGCTGTATAGATTTGACTTGGCCTTGTGCTCTTTACTGGGAGTCCCACTGACGTCACTGGTGCTGCTCGTGGAGTAAGATAGTAATTGTTGAACGTAAGAGCACCACTCCAGCATTAGAATGATAAGTAATGTATGAACTGTGTGACTAGAGGAATAACATCAAGTGTATACACTTTTTCTAAACATAGACATTTGAAAAAAATATTTATAAAGTACATTCCAATTATACTGATCGGATGTCATAAATTGGCTCATCAAATCTAAGCATTGCAGGAGTAGATGATCTTGAAGCAATTCTGTATACAGTATTTTGCTTTTGTTCACTCTGGATACGTCTACACAGCAAAAATATTTCAAAATAACTTAGTCCGTGTCTACACAGTGGGCAGTTATTTCCAAGTAATGTTGAAATACTGTCAAGCTGGAGGACTTCTTACTCCAACTCCTGTAGCCCTGGTTGTATGAAGAGTAAGGGAAGTCAGAGGAAAAGTGCTCTATTTCGAAACAAGTGCTGTGTAGATGCTCCCTATTTCGAAATAAGCTACACAATTCATGTAGCTCAATTTGCGTAGCTTATTTCCAGTTAAGCCCTGCTGTGTAGATGCACCCTCTGAGAGGTCTGCTTGGGCATTGTAAGCTTAGATTTTCATTTCAGTTTATACGTTTGTGTGGTGGTTAAAAATGAACTAGTAGTGTCTTTTGGATACCATTAAAACTTGTGGACCTGTTTGTACACAAAAAATATGTGTTCAAAATTACACATGCAATTTTTTTTTTTGCAAATGAGGTAATGGCAGATCTAAAAGGCTAATTAGGCATTTGCTTTGTGTGTGCAATACTGTACTTTCGTGTTCATTTGTTGGCATCCGAATCTACATCTTTAAAATTTAACCCTTGATTTTTATTTCACAGGATCATACTGTCATACAGAATTATTGCTGAACTCTTCACTTTTGACTTGGCCTTGTGTTCTTTATTCTGGAATTTGTAATGCTCACAGGGCATAGTGTACTGGCCTTTTAAAATAAAACCTTTTACTTCAGTTGTTCTACCTTAGGGGAAAGAAGCATGAAATGGTGTGGGGCAGAGGGAGTCTAGATATAGCAATAAAGTTAACTATACCTCGCTGTATACTCCCACTATGTAAGCCTGAAGCCTGTCTAAGCCTTATACATTTTGTGACGCATGAGAGCCCCTTCAAAGCATGTGGTTAGATCTATTTTCTTTTTGTGTGCATGTAGCATGCCTGAACTCAAATAGACATTGTCAGATCAAATTTAGCTTAAAAATTAAGATTTTATAAAAATTACATTTTTACAAGAACTTAGACCAGTGAACGTGCTTCCACGATTTTGTTAAAAATTACAATGGAAACATTTTCTAAATAAATGCACATATTTTCACAACATCTGCAACACTGTGCTAGTGCACAAGAACGTGAAGATGTAATTTATTAGAAATCATGGGCAAAATACTGTGCTTTCATTATCCAAGCAGAAAAAAATGGAGAAACAATGATATGTATATTAAATTTAAAAAAATCTTCCAGTTGTATTACTTGAAATCCTGTGTGCTTCCAGTAACTCTGCCCAGCATAAAGGAAACAAGAACTACTTTGAGACGGTAAAGTGATTATAGCGCAGGCAACAAAGCTGAGTAGACCTGTGTTCTACTCCTGCATCTGACTGACACCTAAAACTTAAAGACTCTGTCTGTTCAAGATAGCAGTTCATACTAGCTAGTTCTGACAGTAGCTTCTCTCATGTTTCTTATCAACAAATTTACTGTTGATCCTCAATGCTAGTAAATGTGCACACATATCTAATGTATCTTTAATTCCAGTTACTTTGTAGCTGCTTCAGGGGATAGCCGAGTTAGTCTGTTACAGAAAAAAACTACAAATGGTCTGGTAGCACTTTATAGACTTGTGTTAGTCTATAAAGTGCTACCAGACCATTTGTTGTTGGTTTTTTTTTTGTAGCTGCTGAGGTAGATGTGCCATTTGTGGCAAAATCTTTCCTCTCGTCTGACAATTCAAAAGAAATTTCTTCTAAGTGTTCTCAGCAGAAAAGTTATGCTTTTCCTATCCTGACTATCAGCCAATGAGCTGATAGATTCCTGTGCTGGAATTAACCACTGAAAAGAACCCAGGCTTATTTAAATGCATGAAATAATTGCTGTCTGGACCCAGTAAGAAGGAGTCATCGCACCTCTCTTGCCCTCCCTGGAGTCCATGCAGAAATTCCCATTGATTTCAAGTGCAGCAGGATTAAGCTTTAGTGAGAACATCTTTTCACGAGATAAGAGAGCCATCTGCATTACATTATGATGTCGAAATCGTTAGCAAAACAGACTGTACGTGTTTTTATTTTTTAATAATTTGACATATACAGGAACTAAGCTATAAATAGCCAGCAATCTCATAATTATCCATTTACAAAGCAGCTGGAGTGCACAGACAGTGTAACCACCCTGTTTGTTGTCTTTATGAACTTACAAGAGCATACCTTTTTCATGTTTGCTTGGAATAACTGATGGTGAACTCAAGTGACTCAGGGCAAAAGATCTACTGAATTTAAAGGGCAGGCACAGCCATTAGACCATATTTACATTTCAAAACAGAAAGAAATCCACAAAGGATTATAAAAGCATCATTTCATGAAGACAGAAATATTTTATGCATACAGATGGTCCATTTTATTTAGATTGCTACTACAGAAAAGACAGGTAGTCACATAATGATACCTTACAGAAATATGTCACTTTTTGATCATATAAAGTTGTCTCCTTTTCTTCTTTTTTATGTCAGTTGGAAAGTACTGATCATTATAGTTAGAGAGAAAATTCTACCAACTGAAATGTTTAGCATTCCACAAATCTTTTCTAGCACTGACTCAAAAATGTAAAAACAGTTCTGTGCTGTACACTTGAAGGGAGCTTCTATTTTTTCCCCAGTGGGAGAGTTATTAAAGAGCACTTGACTCTAGAGATTAAGATTTTAATACTTCTAAAAATAGTTTGTTGTAGGATCTATCTAGTTACTTCTAAAGCCCCTCTTAGCTAACAGTTGAGTATCCCCATTGTATCCAATTTAAACCAAATACTTTTGAAAAATATCTGACTTCAGGATGAGTGCATTGTAAACAACATTTTGAGGGTGAGACTGAGGTTCACTTTCTCACAAATCCTACACGTCTACTGTCAGTTCCTTTAATGTGGCCTGTTTCTATATTTTCTTCTTAGGATATGTCTACACATCAAAGTTAATTTGAAATGACAGTCGTTATTTCGAATTAACTTTAATAGCGTCTACACAGGCAAACTGCTATTTTGAAATAAATTCGAAATAGCGGAGCGCTTATTTTGAATTTGGTAAACCTCATTCCACGAGGAATAACACCAAATTCAAAATAGTTAATTCGAAATAAGTTCTGTATAGATGCTTATTTTGAAATAGGGGGCCTCCAGCCCTTCCCAGTTTCCCCTGGTGGCCACTCTGGGCCAAACCAGGAAAACTCCTCTCCTCTCCTGCAGACCTGGAGCCCTTAAAGGGGTAGACTCTGGCCACACTGCACGTGCCAGATCCAGGCCTGCCAGCAGTCACTGCCCCTGACCCAGTGCCCACAGAATGAGCCGGGCAGCCAGTGCCAGCCACCGCCCAGTCCTCCAGCTCCCAGGAGCCAGCCGGGGGCCGGAGACGACGGGTGCCCTCCTGGACTAGTGCGGAGATCATGGACCACATAGAGGTTTGGGGGGAGGCCTCCAATGTCCATGATCTCTGCACTAGACAGAGGAACGCAGCCGTGTACGGTTATATAGCTGCCACCATGGCCACCAAAGGCCACATGCACACCCAGGAGCAGGTGCGCATGAAAATTAAAGAGCTCCGGCAGGCGTACGCCAGGGCCACACAGGGCAGCTCCCCAACAGGGGCAGACACCTGTCCCCATTTTGATGCCCTGGACCGCATAAGGGGGGGCGGAACGGTCCGTGCCACCCCGGGGGGCAACGATCTGGGAGCAGAGAGCCCTGAGCAGGGCGTGGAGGAGGAGCCGCAGGAGCCGCCACACAGGGTGCCACGCTACCAGGCATGCTGTCCCAGCAGCTGAGTCACCAGGGTCATCCGGAGAGGCCACAACATGTGAGTGCCATCACTGTCCCCTTCCTGGAGGTGCGGCAGGGAGGGAGACCAGGGACCGCGCACGTGAGCCTTGCTTACCACGGATCATGCAGTGACCTGTGCACGTGTGAGCAAGTGCCGTGCCACCCCTGGGCAGGTGGCTCCAGCTGCCTGCCACACAGGGGCCTTGGCCTGATAACCACACACATGTGTGAAGAGACATGACATGCTCCTGACCCCAGGGTGGGACACAGCAGGACACCCTCTCTTCACAAGCCCCCTCTACACAGAGGCAGGGGACATCTCCCCCCAACCTCAAACACACTATACACAGCACAGGGGCATGGGTGCGGTCTTGGGACAGCTCCCACTCCCGGGGATAGCTGGATATTCCAACCATGACCTCTGTGCAAGCACATCGGCTCTGACGGTGCAGGGCATGGTCATCCTCACCTCGCAGAGAGGCGCTGGGCTTCACCCATAGGGAGGGCTGACCACTTGTCTTGTTTCTCCACATCCGCACCAGCTGCGCGTGCAGGGCGCACTACCCCGCCCGGGACATGCTCCCGCACCCGAGGGCTCCGCAGGTCCACCCGAACAGTGCAGGGGTACCGAGACCAGCCCCTGGGGGCACTGCGAGCCCTGCACTGCACCCTTCAGAACTGGGTGCAAGAAGACCTGCAGCTCCGGTGGGAGCAGCTTGCCCAGGGCCATGCCATCTGCCAGCACCTGCAGGCCTTGGTGCAGAGCGTGCTGCCTCCTGCCACTCCAGCGCCTGCTGCCTCCCCAGCTACCACTCTTCCTCCCACTCCTTCTCCCTCTCCTGCTTCTCTCTCCACACCCTCCTCCCCACTCCCCGGGGATGCCGAGGCCCCCGCACCCGCTGTGCTGGGAGATAGTTGGCCTGGCAAGACCCCCACCACTGACCTTCCCCTCCCCCTTCTTCCCCTTGCTTCCCCCTTCCAGCTCCCTCCTCCCAGGTTTCCCCCTCCCCTCTCCCACTCTCTCTCCTCCCCTCTCCCACCTCCTTTCCCCACTCTCCCCAGAGTTTCATCCCCCGTCAGTTCTGTTAAATAAAGACAGTTCATGTTTGTGGAAAAACGTGCATTTTATTTGACATCATGGAGGTAGATAAGCAAGCAGGGAAACCTGAGAACCGGCTGTCCAGGGGCGGGGGGAGCGGGACCCTTTAAGCACAGACCTCAGTTAGCCTCAGGAGCAGCCACACAAGGTAAGTCCTGACCTGGTGCCCTGCCGGAACTGGTTCCGGCCAGCCTTAAATGCGATTCACAGTCCACTCAGTGTGGATGCACTATTTCGAAATGCATTTGGTGTATAGACGCGTTATTTCGAAATAAGCTATTTCAAATTTACTATTTTGAAATGAGATATTTCGAAATAACACGTAGTGTAGACATACCCATAGTGACTAACTTCCAATATGGCAAAGCTAAGAGGGTAATGTACATGTAGCCTTCTCTGCTGCTCTTCGATTTGACATAAGAGAAAGCAAAAGGGATGCTCGGACCTTGCAGTCAATTCCTAGCTCTACTGCTTGCAGGCCATCCCCATCATCTCTGGTTCTGGTGCCAGACAGACAGACTTCTTTCTGCTGCATGCCTCCCAATCACTCTCTGCTACTGAGAATAAGGAGGACATTCTGCAGTTGCTGTCCCCCATTTCTGGTTTCTGTCATTCTCTGAGCCCCCAAAACAGTAAGCTGTGACTAACAAGGAAAGTAATAAAAACATAAGAACAGCCATACTGGGTCAGACCAAAGGTCCATCTAGCCCAGTATTCTGTCTGCTAACAGTGGCCAATACAAGATGCCTCAGAGGGGGGGATCACAACAGGTAATCCTCACGTGATCCCTCACCTGTCACCCACCTCCAGAGAAACAGAGGCTAGGAGCACAATTCCTACCCATCCTGGTTAATAGCCATTGATGGACCTAACCTTCATGAATCTATCTAGATCTTTTTGGAACCGTTAAAGTTCTAGGCTTCATCACATCCTCTGGCAAGGAGTTCCACCAGTTGACTGTGAGCTGAGTGAAGAAAAACTTCCTTTTATTTGTTTTAAACCTGCTGCCTATTAATTTTGTTTGGTGACCCCTAGTTCTTTTATTGTGGGAATAAGTAAATAATTTCTCCTTATTCACTTTTTCCACACCAGTCGTGATTTTATAGACCTCTCTCATATCCCACCTTAGTCTCTTCTTTTCTAATCTGAAAAGTCTAAGTCTTTTTAATCTCTTTTCATATGGGACCCATTCCAAACCCCTAATCATTTTTGTTGCCCTTTTCTGAACCTTTTCCAATGCCAATGTATCTTTTTTGAGATGAGGCCACCACGTCTGTACACAGTATTCAAGATGTGGGCATACCATATATTGTTAAGATTATTTTTTCCAATGCACATTACTTTACATTTATCAACATTAAATTTCATTTGTCATTTTGTTGCCCAATCATTTAGTTTGGTGAGATCTTTTTGAAGCTCTTCACAGTCTGCTTTGGTCTTAACTATCTTGAGCAGTTTGGTATCATCTGCAAATTTTGCACCTCACTGTTTACCCCTTTCTCTAGATCATTTATAAATAAGTTGAATAGGATGGGTATCAGGACAGAACCTTGGGGGGACCCCACTAGTTACCTCTCCACTTGAAAAACTTACCCTTGTTTCCTGTCTTTTAACCAGTTATCAATCAATGAAAGGACCTTGCCTCTTATCCCATAACAACTTACTTTACTTAAGAGCCGTTGGTGAGGGACCTTGTCAAAGACTTTCTGGAAATCTAAGTACATTATATCCACTGGATCCCCCTTGTCCAGATGTTTGTTGACCCCCTCAAAGAACTCGAGGGCTATGTCTACACTGGTGGGTTCTTGAGCAGGAACATCTTGTGCAAGAGTTCCTGCACAAGAACTCTTGCACAAGAACACGTCCACACGGCCATGTGCTTTTGCGCAAGAGCATCCATGGCAGTGTGGACGCTCTCTTGTCCAAGAAAGCTCTGATGGCCATTTTATCCATAGGGCTTGCTTGTGCAAGAAACCCCTGCCACGCATCCACACTGCCCTCGTGCGCAAGAGTTCTTGCGCAAGAGGGCTTAAACTTGTTAGAAAAGAGCATAGCTCTTGCGCAAGAAGCCCTCTCTTCCCACGTTTTACTTTAAATCTTCTTGCGCAAGAGCGGGCAGGCCGTGTGGACGCTCTGCGGGTTCTTGTGCGAGAACAGTTGTTCTCGTGCAAGAACCCACCAGTGTAGACATAGCCTAGGACAGGGGTTCCCAACCTTTTTCGGTCCCCGTACACCCTTGGCTTTTAGTAAACCTTCCCGTACCCCCTATTCAATGTGAAAGGAAAAAAATTCTAGACTCTAGAATCCACAACTTTTTTCACTAACACTACTACTTTTGGAATATTTCAATTAGGATAATCTAGTTATTTACCAAATATTCCCTGTACCTCCTTGACAAGCTTCTCATACCCCCTGGGGGTATGCATACCCCAGGTTGGGAACCCCTGGCCTGGGAGATTAGTAAGGCATGATTTCCCTTTTCAGAAACCATGTTGACTTTCCCCCAACAAATTATATTCATCCATTTGTCTGACAATTTTATTCTTCACTATAGTTTCAACTAATTTGTTCGGTACTGATGTTAGACTTCCAGGTCTGTAATTGCAAGGATCACCTCTAGAGCCCTTTTTAAATATTGGCGTCACATTAGCCATCTTCCAATCATTAGGTACGGAAGCCGATTTAAAGGATCGGTTACAAACCACAGTTAATAGTTCCGCAATTTCCCATTTGAGTTCTTTCAGAACTCTTGGGTGAATGTCATCTGGTCCCAGTGAATTGTTACTCTGAAGTTTATCAATTTGTTCCAAAACTTCCTCTAATGACACCTCAGTCTGGGACATTCCTCAGATTTGTCACCTAAAACAAATGGCTCAGGTTTGGGAATCTCCCCAATAACTTCAGCCGTGAAGACTGAAGCAAAGAATTCATTTAGTTTCTCCGCTATGACTTTATCATCTTTGAGTGCTCCTTTAGTATCTCGATCGTCCAAGGGCCCACTGATTGTTTAGCTGGCTTCCTGCTTCTGATGTACTTAAAAAACATCTTACTGTTACTTTCTGAGTTTTTGGCTAGCTGTTCTTCAAACTCCTTTTCAGCTTTTCTTATTACATTTTTACACTTCATTTGACAAAGTTTATGGTCCTTTCTATTTTCCTCACTAGGATTTGACTTCCACTTTTTAAAAGATATCTTTTAATATTGTCCTAATAGTAGTGCAATGCAAACCCCACTCTCACCTCCATCACAAACACCAACTAAGCAAACTTGACCTAGAGTGGAGTGTTAACCCACTCAGAACTTGTGTGGTGTGAACGTGCACCAGAACAGGGCAATTATCCTGATATGCTGCTCCTGGAGTGAAGCCAGGGGTTGATTAGGTCTAATTGCAGAGAAAGCACGGCTGGTGGAAGAGCTGGGATAGGATTATAAAGCCTAGAGGTAAGCTGAGGAAGGAAGTCTGCAGGGACTTCTGAGAGGGAAAGGGAGTTTAGTCAGGGATAAGGTGGTAATCCAGGGGAGGAATAAATTCTGGGGTCAAACTCTAGATTAGGGATCTGTCAAGAGAATGAGAGGGGGGAGATAGCTATGGAGAGCAGAGGAATCTCCAGAAATAGACATCGAGATTGATTGGGCGAGGGGTGGAGAAGAAGTTCAGGGAAATAACAGGGTTTGAGACTGAGCTGAACATGGTTATTGGGCATAGGGTTCCTAAGTAGGAACCCAAAGCAACAAGTGGGCCCAGGTTAACCTGCCCACGACTGGAATAATGGCCCTGCTATGGAGGGAACAGAAGACGGTTTGACACAGCATACAGGCAGTTTATTGGGTGGGATTTTGTTAATCCAGAAGGTGGGGGACTAGAGAATGATTTAACAGGGACTCAATTTATGGGCAGAAGAGGGGGACACCAGATTGCAGTTGTGTTCTGGAATTAGATTTTGCGCTAAGAGGTACATTTGCAGTGAGTGGACCTCTCTGTGACCCATGTAGACATGATAAATTGTCATCAATACCCATTTGTTCCCAGAATAGGTAAGATGAAGGAAATAATGGTGAATGTTTGGGTGTTTTAAAGAACCACTTCCCAACAAACACAATTATGAAAGGAAAAAGGAAGGTCACTAGGTCCTCACCAAACGCTTGCCACTTAAGATTCATGATTTTCTCTGTTATTTCATCCAATCCACAACACACATGGCACTTTGCTCCAACTCCACATAAGACTCAGAGGGCTACATTCTCCAATCCACTCAGGCTACTTTATACCATACGACACAAGTCAGAGAAAAATTCCCCTTGTGTGTGGGAATGCCTGCCAGCTGGCAGTGGTGGCTCCTACATCTCTTTATGTTATCCTTTCCCCTTCATTTCTGGCCCAAGGGGAAAGAGGGAGTATGCTGGGGCATTCTTGGGATGGGACACATTGGAGCAGAGTTCCACTATACATGATACTCCATTGGCCAGTGGAATAGGTTTGTGGGGGGCAGTGGGAGGTGGCCTCTGAGCAACCCTAATTTCTACTGGGTAGCCCAAAATGAGAGAGCTACAAATCAGATTTTCATCTGAATGTAGTGAGGATGAAGTGGAGATTGTAGCCCTTACCCTTTAACTCACAGCATGGGATATTTTCTAAAGGGTCAGAATGCTACATTGTTACATTGTGGAAGAAAATGGTTCAGGCATAGCTGTAAACTGTTAGGGTGTGTCTAGATTACAGGGATTTTTTCAAAAAAAGTGGCCTTTTTTCAAAAAATCTTTACCTGCATCTAGACTGCTGCCACGTTCTTTCGAAAGTAAATCGAAAGAATGCTGCAGTTTTTTCGATTGCGGAAAACTTCGTTTTATGAGGAAGAATGCCTTTTTTCGAAAGTGCTCTTTCGAAAAAAGGCGCTATGTAATGCAAACTGTGCTTTTTTGAAAAAGAGCATGCAGACTGCCTGGGTGCTCTCTTTCAAAAAAACGGCTTGCTTTTTCAAAAGTACTGATTGTAGTCTAGACGCACTTTTTCGAAAGAGGCTTTTTCAAAAGTATCTTTCAAAAAAGCCTCCTTCGAAAAAGGCGTGTAGTCCAGACGTAGCCTTAGTGGATTATGATGTTTAAGGATATGTCTAAACTGAGGGTTTTTTCCGGAATACTGGAAAAACTCCACCGTGTCCAGGGAATGCATTTGCTCTTCTGCTTTTTTTTTGCGGAAGTGCAAATGCACTCTTCCGGAAGCCCTTATATTTGTGTTTCCAACAAGAAAATATAATCTAGACCAAGCCTAAGTGTTTGCTTTTAACACTGAAGAAGTGATGTGTAAGAGTGTTTATCATTGTGAGATGTAAGAGTTTGTAATGTTTGGATGTATGTGATTTAGACGACATAATGAAGAAGTCGGGTATACTGTTTTGGTTTTCTTCAGTATTTGATATTCATAGTTTGAGTTGCATGTTTTGGTGTGGAGATGGAGGACAGTGGAACATAGTGGTAGAAGTGGGGGAGATTACACGGGGAAGTGAAATCATGCTTGCACAAGGACTTAACTAGTGACCTCCTTGGATAATCTTATGGTTATGTTACTGGTATATGCACATAAGCAACCCTGACTATTTAACAGAGTTTTTACAATAATCTCCTGTCTTTTAAATAAAGATTTATCAACATGGACAGTTATTCACGTGGATCATTATCTTTTTTATGTGAATTTCCATCCCTGTGCACTCCTGCAAATCTTTGATACTCCCCGCGCAACCTTGCTTTTCCTCCTATGCTTCTGTATAACTATATTTTTTTTCCTCTGACACATTTCAAGTGTGAGTTTGCCAGGACTGAGCCTAAGGTGTCTAAAGTTTAAGGACCCACATTTAAAAGGTTTGCCCATAATATTTAATTCTTTCATTACATTTGGATTCTTCTACAGTTGTTGTGTGATATGTGCCCCTCCCCATTTCTTAATATTAGTATAACAGCATCATGAGCACATCCAATTTTATTATGCCATATCCTGAAGCACAGTGGCTTGTGGAACAACAGATTAAAAAAAAAATGAATGTGCTTATGTAACTCCAACAGACAGAACCAAACCTGGAATCTGTGGTGCTTAGTGCATGAGCTTCTACCACTTGAGCTATAAAACCTGCTGGTTCATAGCTAAAGCTCTAGAGCAGGGCTACTCAACACTTGGCCTGTGAGTCACATGTGGCCCGTAGGCCATTTGTTTGTGGCCCGCAGTGTTGTTTGGATTTACATGGGGCTCAACACGTGGCCTGCAGGTTGGAGCCAAAACAAAAAAGTAGTCAATATAACAGTCTTCTGTTGATATGCGTTTTAGTAGTTAAATTCCTGGACTGTCATTGCTCATTAAAAGTGCTGTCATATGGGTGCAAATTGGGTAAATATTGCATTTTATTACTATCAGCAGAACTGACATAAATGGGGCCTGGCTATTATGTAGTCTTGCCTCAATCTTTGTATTCATGCCCATCAGTGTGAAAGAAGCTATTTGCATATATTTGCATGTACATGCAACCACACTTAAGTGGCGGCCCTCGACATGTGCTGTGAGTATCATTGTGGCCCCCGGGGCTTCCAAAGTTGAGTAGCCCTGCTCTAGAGCTTTCTCATTCTTTCTCTCTGTAAATGGCCTAAATGCCACTTCATGAGATTGTGCACCACACCCAGAAGTTGTGTGGGTTACAGCTAGTTTGTTTTCATCATGTTTAAATATGATGTGGGTGTCTAGACCTCACAAGGCTTCAGTAAATAAAAAGGGCCAATTAACCTTGTGACAGGTGGTACCTGGAGAAGAGTCAGGGCTGATAAACTCTAATTGATGATGAAGCCCAAATGGGCAGGTTGTGCTAGAATAAAACAAGCAAGTAGTGGGTAAGAAGCTGCTTCAGGGAGGAGTGGTACAGTTATTTCTCAGTGAGGCAAGATGTTGGTAAGAGACAAGAAAGAGTTGTAGCGGCGTGTAAGTTTTGGGATCCTGTCCATTGATACTTGTCATTGATTATATATCTTGTATTCTGTTATTCCAAAAGCATTGTTCAGCAATGTTCTATGGTCTTGTAGAATTACCTTTGAGTTTGTAAGCAAAATGTAACATCTGTTTTATTAAAACCCTGTTCTTACTAAGGCAACATTAATGAAGTCTAGAAAGTAACATACTAAACTTTACAGAAACAAACATATGACAGAGAGTGAGAGCCTTGCAGAGCTGGTTGCAGTTATTTTGGCCAGAAAGTGGCAGTGTTTAAGGGAGTGGAGCATCTGGAGAAAGCTGTGAATTTAAAATGGCAAAAATATAAACGAGTATTTTTGCAGGAGTTTTAGTGAGGGAAGAAAAAGCAGTGTGGAGAAGAGGTGGGGAGGTGATGGGGGTTAGTGTTACTCATAGGCTAATGTGAAACAGGAATTTTTGAGGCTACATTAAAAGATGGGGGATAATTCTAGTGGGCCACTACAAGTGAAAGGGCCCTCAGCTGTATACAACTATGAGATTAAGAAAGAGAGGAGATTGAGAGAGGGCTAGTAGGAACAGTTAGGCTACGTCTACACTGCAGGCTTCTTGCGCAAGAACTGTTTTGTGGAAGAATTCTTGTGCAAAAGGTCTTCCACAAGAACGTGTCCACACTGCCATGTGCTTTTGCGCAAGAGTGTCCATGGCAGTGTGGACGCTCTCTTGCGCAAGAAAGCTCTGATGGTCACTTTAGCCATAGGGGTTTCTTGCGCAAGAAATTAATGTTGCCTGTCTACACTGCCTTCTTGTGGAAGAGCTCTTGCGCAAGAGGGCTTATTCCTCTTCCGGAAGAAGCCCTGTTTTCCGACATTGTACTGTAAATTTACTTGTGCAAGAATGTGTGTGCAGTGTAGATGCTCTGCAAGTTTTTGTGCCGTTCTTGCACAAAAAGCCTGCAGTGTAGATGTAGCCTTAGAGAAGAGGTAGAAGAGTCTGGATAGATAGATGCATTTAATTGAATTAGAAATAGATACCCACTGAAGCAATGAGACTAGAAGCAATAGGATCCTGTTTTCTGGAGCAAGAATAAGCAGGGTGTAACGCTATATACTCTTTGAAATGTAGCATTTTGGTTGAGCTGCATTAAGGCAGGAACCGTTGATTTACCATGCCATTGCCCACGTGGCAACATCAACACTTTTATTTTTTGCATGTTAGCTTGAGTGGAGCCTAGTGCATGTCTGTTTAAGTGGGACCTAGGAGGCCCACTCCTAGCTGCAGTGGAGACATACAGGTATGAGTTTACCTGGGGTACAGGCTCTGCCTTAATGGAGTCTTGTGCCCAAAAGAAGAACCTCAACTTGAGCACATGGTCACAAGCAGTGGAATACATATACATGCAGTCAAAGAATTCCATGAGAGTATCTTGAGAGTTAGGAAAAGTGACAGTAATTTGAAATATTCTGCAGTAAGTTTTTGTGTAGCCAGACACTAATAGAGACAAGACAGGCACAGAGATCCTGCTGTACAGTTAAGCAAAGAATAATTAACTACAAGTAACTTCCAGCTACACTATCAGGCAGCTGTCTCTTTGTTCAATCCCAGCGGCAGATGCAGGGGTGTCTGCTTCATTGGCTCATGTACCCTCTGCATACCAGGTGCTGCACTAGTTAAACTGTCCCCTCCTGCAAACAATACGTTGAAAATAGCATCTTTATGTAGAAAAGAAATCATGCTACATGCTCCCTTTAAAATAGAGGAAAACAAACTGTAAGATATAAATAATAAACACCAGTATATTTAATAGACTGAAAAAATAGCCTTGCAGCACATCAACAGATATAAGCCTATTAATGGGTTTTTTTAAATCAATTTTGCCTATATGTAAAAAATGTAATTCTTCTTCCAATGGCATATTTCCTGGAAAGGAGCAGGAAAATTAATACAACATGTTATGGTAGAACAAGTTATGTAGATCTGAAGAGAAGGATGGAATAGTAGTTCAATTTCTTGATGACTTTTATTTAAAATATCAGATTATTAATTTAAGAAAGGCCACTGCCCATTTACTCTTATTATCACAGCAAATGGCTGCTATAGCTCTGTTACTTGGTAATTTTAAATAACACATTTAAAGACAAGCTGAAGAATAAAATGCAAAAAGAATTGATTAATTTTTGCACCATTTCATACTCTCATCATAATCTTTGTCAAGTGAATGGAATAATGTGTGCCATTTGTGCTTCTTATTATAGTATTTGTCACTAGAATGAGGTGATGGGAAGCATTTAGAGTGCCTCACATTTTATGAATTAAAATAGTATTCCATGCTGCTGTGACCTTTTAAATATTCTCTTTTCCCTCTACTCTTTGGCTGTTCATCTGCACCTCAGCACTTCCTCTCCAGTCTTAGTAAGGAGAACTGGTAGACAAAGTACAAGGCACCCAGGAGAACAAAACAAAGCTCTCGTGAAAATCATTCCATTGTGATATTGGTCTTATGCCATTTTTTGAGTGTGATAAAGAATACAAGATGCCTACAACATCAGTGAATCAATCTCGTCAAATTAAAAACTGGAACACTAATTCAAGTAGAAAGAAGACTGCCCCTTAACAAGAACTGCTTGAATTTTTTTCAGAAACTTGTAATTTCAACAAATGTATTGGTGAAAGATTTCACCATTTTTTATCAACTGTATGCTAAGCCTTTATTCATCCTTCAGTTCTGAATTTGTTAAGGTTAAAGCACGTGGTGTGTGTTTGGCCAGCTCTATACCTAATACCAATATAATACCAGGACTGCAATTTATCTAGCTCAGTATGTTTCAGTTAGGGCTACTCCACACACGGCCCGCAGCCCGTTTGTTTGCAGCCTGCAGTGCAGTTTGGGTTCACGCGGGGCTCAACACTTGGCCCGAGGGTGGAAGCCAAAACAAAAGTAGTCAATGTAATGGTCTTCCGTTGATGTGAGTTTTAGTAGTTAAATTTCTGGACTGTCATTGTTCATTAAAAGTGTTTTCATATGGATGGAAATTGGGTAAATATTGCATTTTATTAATATCAGCAGCACTGACTTAAATGGGGCGGGTGTTGTATAGTCTTGCCTTAATCTTTGTATTCATGCTATCAGTGTGAAAGAAGATACTTGCATATAGATTTGCAAGTATATGCAACCACGCTTAAGTCACGGCCCTCGGCACATGCTGTGAGTATCATTGTGGCCCCCGAGGCTTCCAAAGTTGAGTAGTCCTGTTTCAGAGGAAGGTAGAAAAAACTGCTCAATGGGCAGATGCAGCATAATCTAATTTTCATGAAAGTCTCATCCTAATTCATTATAGTTAGAAATTGGTTTAAACCCAAAAGCATGAGAGGTTATATTCTTTCCAAAAGTTGTTACCATTCACTATTATATGGTAGAGCTACAAATATCCAATTAGTCTTTGCATCTTGCTAAGTTCTTGTTCGCAGCAATGTGCTATAGCAGAGAGTGTCAAGTCTTACCATACTTAGGATGAAAAAGTACTTCCTTTTGTTCATATTGAATTTGCCATCTTTCAGTCTCATTGAATATCTCATTGCTGTTATGAAAGAGGGAGAACAGAAACTTCTGATCTCTTTTCTACACCATTCAGTATTTTATATACTTTTGTCATGATCACTGTTTTTTCTCCTTTTGAGTAAATAATTCCAGTTTTTTCAGTCTCTATGAATGAGAACTCTTGCATGCTCTTGATCATTCTCATCACTCTTCTATGAATCCCTCCTCATTTTGCAGTATCCTCTTTGAGATAGGGTGACCAATGCTGCACATAGTCCAGTTGAAGCTGCACCATTATTTTTATAAAGGCAGTGTTATAATTTCTTTATTATTCTCCATCGCATTACACATATATCCAGACATCTTGTTTGATTGCTGTTACCAACTGAACAGAGATTTTTAGTGATCCGACTGCAATCACATATCAGTTCCTTCTTGTGTTGATAGTCAATTTAAAACTCTGTAAGGGGTCTGAGTAGCTCTTTCCAGTGTTCATTATCACCATGTAACTGAGCATCCACACTTTTATTGCAGTGTAGATGTTCCTCAGTGTTCTGCTACCTGGTGCTGTGATCTCACCTACTGAGGTGTCGTAACCCTGAGGCTGCGTCTAGACTGGCATGATTTTGCGCAAATACTTTTAACGGAAAAGTTTTTCCGTTAAAAGTATTTGCGCAAGAGAGCGTCTACACTGGCATGTGCCTTTGCGCAAAAGATTTGCTTTTGCACAAAAGCATCCGTGCCAGTGTAGATGCTCTCTTGCGCAAGAAAGCTCCGATGGCCATTTTAGCTATCGGGCTTTCTTGCTCAAGAAATTAACGTTGCTGTTTACACTGGCCACTTGCGCAAGAGGGCTTATCCCTGAGCGGGAGCGTCAGAGTATTTGCGTAAGAAGCACTGATTTTGTACATTACAACGTCAGTGTTCTTGCGCAAATACTCACGGCCAGTGTAGACAGGCGGCAAGATTTTGCACAAAAGCGGCCGCTTTTGCGCAAAATCTTGCCAATGTAGACACAGTCTGAGAGTGACTGACTTTGTCACATTATTCTTATCCTGAGGTCCACATTCCTACTTCAGAAAGGGCAGCCTAGCAGATCTGCTTCCACTGAATGGATCCAGAGACTTTCTTCCGGAAAGAAAGTCACTCTTCTAAAGCACCAGAGTTATCTTTTAGGATACATCTACACAGCAGAGCTAAAGTCGAATTAAGCTACACAACTTCAGCTAAGTCAATTGTGCAACTTAAGTTGAAATAGATTAACTCGGCTTTAGGCGCTATGTACATGGCAGGAAGTCGAAGGAAGAACACTCTTTCTTTGACTTTCCTTGTTCCTTGTAAAATGAAGGTTACAGAAGTTGAAGTCCTCCAGTTCAACATTATTCCAAAATAAAGGCTTGTCATGTAGATGTGCTCTTCGTTGTTTTGGAGTAAAGTTAGTTATTCCAAAATAACACTGCTGTGTAGATGTACCCTTACAGTTTAAAAGGTACCAAAGGGGAAGGAAGAGATCTTGAAACAGAAGTTTAAATATACTGCACTCACGTTGGGAATCAGGGAAAGGGAGACAGATTAAGAAGAGCATTGAAAAGAGAATCTTTAAAGTGATTCTTTTTAAAAATTACATGTGCACTAAATTTTGATTCAATTGGAGAAATGTTGGTGAGTGTAGCCAGAGATATTAAGAGGAGGAGTGATCTAAAACTCCACATAATACATTTTTAAAAGAATAAGAGGGAGATGCAGGAAAAAGTGATTAACCAAAACCAAACAACTAAAGCACCATACTTCCATCTGCATAAGAATAAAAACATTATCCAGAGGTACTCAACTCTAACACATTGCATAAGAACAATCATATTTCGAGTTCAACATGCTCTAGGTATCAGGAAATCTCTATTCTTTAAAAGAGCTATGCACAGAAATTTGACTTGAGGAAGGAAAGAAACCCCGAATGCCCTAAGCAGTAGAATCCAGCTGTTTTAGCAACTGAAATGTGTCTCCCTTTCCCTGATTCTCAGCATGAGTGCAGTAGATGTGGAAAGGGATTGGAGATCCTCACTCATCCTGCATCAACAATCACTATCTCCTGAGATGGAACTAAGTTTATATCCTATGTGAGTGCTCACTTTTTAAATGACCTTTAAACTTCACATTTTCCTGAAGCTTTAAGTTTTACATTTTTAAATAACTGAAATCATTTATCACGTTGTTAAATATTTATAGGCAATACATGATTGGATGATGTCTGAGTTTGGTGTGGATTTATCATCACAATGTAATCCCAAATGAAGAGAAACCCTTTAATTACCAAAATCTCAGCCATCATTTTATGTACTTTTTTTCAAAACAATCAAGTTATGTACTAAGTAGTATCAATTTTAACAAAGTATATGACCTGGTTAAAGTCCAATCTTTATTATACATGTGAGCCATCACTGAGATCAAGGTAAGGTATAAAAATCTTGTAAGCGGTTTCCCTAACTTGGCTGTAATCATAATAGAAGCAGGTGCCATATTTCGGTAGCTACCCCTTTGCTCAAGAGTCTGCTTTTGATACCAACAAGGAGCTATATCCTGTACTGATGTCACCTTTGACCTAAGCAATTAGCCTTATTTGGGGAATTCCTAAGTTATTTACTCTAGGAAGAGAAATAGATTGAGAGAGTCTGGTATTTCTTTGCTGCAATACTATTTCATTACAAAGAATGAAC
Organism: Pelochelys cantorii; assembly: GCA_032595735.1. Taxonomy (NCBI): domain Eukaryota; kingdom Metazoa; phylum Chordata; order Testudines; family Trionychidae; genus Pelochelys; species Pelochelys cantorii. The sequence goes on from CM064330.1 coordinate 68,917,818, forward strand.
ACAAAGTTCTGTTTTCTGAATCACTGAAGAGATCAAACAGGAAGCCATTTGCTTGCTCATAAGTCTGACTTTTCAACAAATTCGGTGCTCAAAAGAAGCATGCACTCTTTCTCTCCGTGTTTCCTCTCAGGGTCATGCTCACTCTACTTCTCTTCCTGGCTACAGGCTTTCCATATCTGGTCTGGTCTGCACTTAAAAACTCTCACCTCTGAGGGTGCATCTAAGCAGCAGGGCTTAACTCGAAATAAGCTATGCAAATTGAGCTACGTCAATTGCATAACTTGTTTCGAAATAGCTTATTTTGAAATTGGTAGTGTCCACGCAGCACTTATTTTGAAATGGAGCACTCTTCCTCCAACTTCCCTTACTCCTCGTACAATGAGGGTTACAGGAGTCAGAGTAAGAAGTCCTCCAGCATGACAGTATTTTGACATTATTTCAAAATATCTGCCAGCTATGTAGACATGGACTAAGTTATTTCAAAATAACTCTAGTTATTTCAAAATAATGTTGCTGTGTAGACGTACCCTTACACAATATTGTTTCTGTTTTTGCCTCCACAGCTAGAACTCTCCCTATCCATATTTTTATGAGTGCATTCTCAGACATTCAGCAGTGAATGTATGCTGTTATCATTGCCAAAAACTATAGATATTTTTAGATCACCCCCTTTTGTTCTAATATTATGTGATTTTCTTATGCAAGTCCCATAATCTTTCCACAATGGTCACAGTAGCCATTTTAAAATCATAATGACTTGCCTGGTACTTCAGCCTGTTTTACTTTGAGGCTTCTGTAGTTTGTAACTTGACGAGCTGAAGGAGAGAAGGATGGAAATGGTGCAGCACTCAAGCAACTCTGGGTTTTTGTCTGTGAAATGGAAGTAGAGGCAAATGAAGAGTGTTTGCCAAATGTACTTGTGAAAAGAGCAGACTATAGGCCGAGCTAAGCTACACTCATGGGGCTTCTCATTCTGTCTGGATTAACAGTGGCTAGATAAAACTACTTCAGGTGATTAAGACCACCCTGGACTTTGTGGAGCTGGCAGCATCCTTGCAATGGAAAAGTCACCAACATGAGGTCTGATGTCTTAGAAGACAAGAAAGTTGCCATAGCAATCTGGAGGCAGAGCTAAGACATGAACACAGACGACTGCTCTCTTCATTTTTCTTGCTCTTCAATGTACTTTTTCCTGTTCTAACTAGGGGTGTAAAATCCCATTTAAATAATTAACCAGTTAAACGTTATGCTTAATAATTCACTAAGATTATTTTTTTCCAAACTGCATTGATTCTGTTTTAACTATATACTTGAATGTGAACATTTTGGAACTTGATACATGAAGAGAATCCATGGATTTTATTTCTTGAATTTGTATTCACCACTTGATTTTTGCCATTTCTATCCATTTCTTATTTTTTAATGCCTATGTCATAAAACTCCAGAGGGGATTTGCTGAGATTGCATGTAAGGCAAAGCTCACTTTTGATCACTGAACACCTATGGTGCTTCTTCTCAACAGCCCACAGGTTTTGTGGTTGCAGGCAGCCCAGGATCTATATTCCTTTAACTGTGGAAGTGAGAATTCTGCAGCATCTGTAGCTGAACACCTGCACTTTTCACATTAGATATCCCTGCATGTTGTAATAATAACACCTTTAGACACACATAAAAAGACTCTGATTATATTGTTTCTGGCAACTGAAATTTGATTAAAAAAACTTGCCAGGCCAGTGAAATACTGGCCATCTGGTAACTCTAGCTCACCCTGTGTCTGCTGGACCCCTGCTGCTTCATACAAGTTTTGCACAGACGTGTAACCTGCTGCAATATCCGGGGCTTACAGCGTGCTCCTCACATTACTGCTCTTCAGCTTTTGCTCCCTTGCCCTGCTCTGCAAGATTCTGCTCCTTAGATCCCTACTCTCCTGCCAGCTCACAATGAAGCCCATCCAGCAGCTCTCCAGCTTCCATGATCTGCTCTCTGCTCATCCTGTAGCCTTTTCTGCCCAGTCAGTTCCAGCCACTGCCTTCCTAGAGAGCTCACTTTTTTTGTTCTGAGGCTTTTCAAAGGGTGTGCGCATGAGTGTGCATGCGCACGCGCACACTTTTTTTTTCTGCTGGCCGGAAGAAGGGCCTAAATCTTTTATAAGTTAGTGGGGAAAGGATTGATGGGAATAATAATTATTTTCCTGCTTAACAGATTCATCACATCAACGATTGGGTTCCAAGTGTAGCAAGCAAGGGTGACATTTATAGCTAATGCCCATGGACTCCTGGAGATACTACATGTACAAATTGCACTGGCAAGGTTAGAGTTGCCCTTCCACACAGACATGGAATGCTCATGCCTAACTGGTTACTGGAACTAATATGTGTGCCAGTGTAAGGAATCTAGGACAGCAACAAAACCCCCCCTCTGAGCCAAAAGAGGAAGGGCCTAGCCTCACCCACAGGAAGCAGGGAGGCAGGACCCAGGGTATAAGAACTCAGCATGCTCAGTTGGAGCCTAGTGGCTGAACAGGCCAGACACTTGGTCCCAGCTCCGGCAGCGACAGGCCTAGCCATGCTGCGCCCACTGGGAGGACTGGGTTGGGCTGCCAAGATCCCTGCCAGACTCCTGCGACTGGCCCGGACCACAGAGACCACTGCCATGGCCCAAAGACCCGCCGAGGCCTCCAGGACCCCCTCTGGGATCTGATGAGTGGACTGGGCCCCTGTCAGAGCCAGAACCGATGGACACACTGCCAGCACCTCTGTCCCCAGCTGATCGTGAGGAGCAGAGCCTGAGGCAGGTAGGACCCCAGGGGGAACTTGGAAGTAACCCAGTGATAGCCAACCTCGGAGCAGCTGAGGAAATGGAGGTTGAGTGGGCAGCGCATTGTGGCTTGGATCCCCACCGATCCACAGACCTGGCCAGTGTGGTGCGGTCTGGATCCCCACTGACCCAGTGACTGCTGCGCTGCCACTTTCAGGGTTGTGGGCTGTGACACAGTGGAGTGGTTGGCAGGCTTCCTCCTGTGGGAGCAAACCCCCTGTGCTTGTCAGCTCTCCGCCAGCTAGGAGACCGGACTCCTGCCCGGCTGGGACTTGGCTGGAGCCTTAAACTGCTATCCAACTACTCCCGGTAAACTTTTGTTTTTCCACCCCACCCTGACCCAGGGCTAGGCTTTATAAACTGCTTGGTTATAGACTGTAACATTGCACTTGCCCTTTAATGGGCAATAGTGAGAGTCAGCGCTGCCTCTCCAAGACATTGGATAGTTCAGATACTGCTCAAGATGTTAACTCTCAATTTTTTAAAAATTTCCAAAAATTTTAACTTGATACTACATGCAACCATGTTGACTTTAATAGATCTTCATGATTTGTAAGTAAGGGTATTGCTTTTTGTCTACTTCTGTTTATTTAGAGTATTGGGGATTGTCTGGTTCTCTCATTATGTGCTTATTCTTCATTGTATCAGTTCCCTTTGATACCTGATTAATTGGGATGTTTTACCTGTGGATTACTGTCAACTAATTGTTTATTGTCACTAAATATTTGATTCACCTGACATTCTGTATGCAGTCGGGCCCTTAATGCAATAGGCCCTAGCAAAAACTGTTAAAAAGTAAATTATTCTAGATAAATCCAGCTGAGATGACAGTATCAGCAAGCCCCTAAATCACATTGACACCAGTCCAGTTACCCACACTATCACACTAAATTAAATACAATGAAATAGAGAGGAGGGGAACTAGGTAGATATGCGGATGATCAAATGTTTTAATTAACCATGGGAGTTTCATCAAGGTAATATAACATTCTCAAGGACAATAGTGATTTATACGGTTGTACTGGTTACAAGGTTGTGCTTAAATCATGAGACGGCTATCACCAAAATGAAATACCATATAAAACATGATAAATGGTTGAACTCCCATTAATCTTATAGTGTAAGTGACTAATTTTCTGCATAGCATTTTTTAGTATTAAGTAATATCTTGAAAGATTTAAAAAAAGAAAAAGCAGATATACATTTTATGTTGCAATCTAGCACCTCTTATGTGCTTGAAGGAAAAAAGAACAAATATGCCCTCCTTGTGAACGTAGAATAAAAGATAACACGTTTGCTGGTATTATGGTCTTTTCCCATTAGTTTTCTACATGATTTAATTTCATGTTTTCATAGTTCCAGAGCAATTTTCCAGATTGGCTCTTTAAAAGGATTATAAACCGAAAAGTCACATTAAATTCTGTATGAAGTTAATGCAGCTATTGCAATTCTGTGCATTTGTCTTTTAAGTTTTCTATGAAAATATGTTATCTTTCCATTACATTTTTCTTACGGCATGTTACTTTATGAATAAGAATTCTAATGACTAATGCCTGTCTCTAATTGATGACATTTTAAAATATCAGAATCAATCAACATAATTTCAGAAATAAGTGCTGTTTTATCTTATTTTAATAATCAGTTTTACATGTGAAAATACCATCCAAAATAACTATTCAAGAATGTATGCCAAGAAACCCGATTTTTAAAGTCTCTATTTAACAGAAATAACAGAAATTCAGTTATACGGAGCATATACCTGATTCAACAGCATTAAAACACATACCATGAAAAACCCACACAGTCTGCTTTGGCTTTATCATGCAGAAACAAATCATGCAGCTGTGGACTTCTCTGTTTCTCTAAATGATAATGAAGGTAGGAGTCTTGTCTGAGCATGCTTACAGCAATTCTTTGAAGCCCAGATCTGACAGAATGTAAAGTGTAAATTCCTCTGGGCAGAGACTGTTTATGACAGGCCTCCCTAGGTGTTACAAATATAAATAATAAATATAATATATATTATTGCTTTGGAAGAGCTAAAATATTGTCTACTATACCTAGATAGATAAAATGATATTTTAATTCAATTTCTTCACATTTAGAAACTTGAAATATACTATATTGAGAATTAAATTATTCAAATTTCTGTATAACATTCTGAATTTCAATACAATTCATAATGCAATTAAAAAACTTGGTGAATTAATTATTCAAAGTTCTTTTGTGAATATTTGAATATATAAATAAATTCACTTTGGACTTGTTCACACACCTTTCATACTCATTTTCCTTGAGCAAATACTCAATTTTTACTTATATAGTTGTGGAAAGCAAAATTTGAAGGAGATTGTACAAGAATTTGTAGAACCCAGATTTTAAACTTTGATGCAAATAATAGCATGCAAATTATGTGTTTAATCCTAACTAAGCAAGCAGCCAGAATGTTAAATAGTTACCATAAACCCTAAGGCTATGTCTACACTGGCCCAGTTTTGCGCACAAAATATGCAAATGAAGCGAAGTGTGGAATATTGCCACACCTCATTTGCATAATTAATGAAGCTCCATTTTTGTGCACGAGGCTTTTGCGCAAAAAGGAGCCATCCACACAGGTCCTTTTTTGCTCAACAACCCCCTCTTGTGCAAGAGCTATTCTTCCTGAAAAAAATGCGGAAGAACAGTTCTCGCGCAAGAGGGTTTTTTTGCACAAAAAGGAGCCATGTAGATGGCTCCTTTTTGCACAAAAGCCTCATGCGCAAAAACGGAGCCATATTAATTATGCAAATGAGGCATGGCGATATTCCACGCTTCGCCTCATTTGCATATTTTTTGCACAAAACAGGGGCAGTGTAGGCATAGCCTAAGATTGAACCTCTCTAGTCTGGCACACTCTGGTTTGGCATCATCCGTGGTCCAGCATGATTTTAGTTAGTAAGATGTGCATTTATCATGGATGGGATCAAGTTTCCCACAGTCCAGCAAAGTTTGTTTACTGCTGCCAGTCTTGGGTCTCAGTGTTCTGTGCAGTTATTTAGCTCTAATTTACCCCTATCTATGTCTTTTAAGAGACCAGTTAGCAGTGGAAGTGTTGGTAATGTTGCTAAACTTAAGCATGCATCAGTACTGATACAGTTTTATATGATTATTAAGCTGTGTTGCAAAGGTTATTCATTTATTCCCCTCAGCAAAATAAAAGGAATCCTGGCTTGCTACAGTATTGACCTCCGGTGGTTTGGCAAATTCTCTGATTTGACAGATCCCAAGGGTACTAGACTAGAAAAGTTCAACTTGTAGTAAAAATTCCTGTTTGAATCTTACAAAACAGAAAAAAGCTAGATTAATCAAAGAAATTATTTGTTCATCTCTAGTAACAGTAGCTTTTGCAACTGAGCCCTGGGGCACTCACATTCTCATGACCAAACAGATGTCAGTGGTGGTGGTTCATGTGGTACTAATAATATTATCATTACTTTTTTAAACAGGCCTATTTCTATCTTCATTAGGTACTAAGTAAAGTTTAAACACTGGGACATTTTTGTGGCTACACTTCTTAGGGTTGTACAGAAGTCATTCAAAAGACGTATGGTGCTGTCACAGTCGACAGCTCTTGATTGAGTAGAGTCTCTTAGAGGAGAGGTTTTTTTCACTATGAATAAGCTTACCATGAAAACACTGAACAAGGGTCATCAATGTTCTTTTTGAGCAAAATAACAACTTTGATAATGTGTGAACTCATTCAACTTTTCTCTCCAAATATTTCAACACACTGAATGCTTGTTCCACTGGATTATTCATTCTTGGTAAACAAATTCCGAACAAATTCTATTCAGGATAGCAATTCATCTCAAACAAAAATTCTGTAGTTATAACCTCCTCCTCTCCTGCCCCCCCCAAATAAAACCATTTTGATTGACAAAATGAAAAAAAGGACTGTCCTAGTAAAAATGGAGAAGTGGGTGAGGTAATATCTATATTGTACTAACTTCTGCTGGTGAGAGAGAGAAGCTTTTTAAAACACACCAAGCTCTTCTTCAGGCCTGAAAAAAGTACCTGAAAAAGAGCTGTGAGTAGCTTAAAAGTTTCTCTCTTCCACCAACACAAGTTGATCAAGTAAAGGATATTACCTAACCCACACTGTCTCCCAAGTATTCTGGGATTGGCGTAGCTATAACTATATCGCATACTTGTACAAGTGTGACATATTGTCAAATTATTATAACCCAGTAACTGAATGATTGGCAGAAATAGTCTTCACCAAAACAGCAAGCCATGCTAGCAGAAAATAAAGAAACTGAAAGTCCAATGTAATAAGGTCTGAGACAAGAACAATCTGTTCAGCTCAGGATGGAAAAATACAGTGCTGTGACTAGCTTGCCTCAAGCGCAGAAAAGTCCCCTTCGTCATTAAGTTATGCAGCCACAGAACAACTTGATCTCCCCATGTTTGTCTGTTTGCGTGGTCCAGGCTCAGTAAGTGGTACTCCACAAAATGATGAACTTCTTTGGATATAGCATGCAGGCATAGACTTAGGCAATTGTTGGTATTCAGCTTCAGTATTAAGAACATCATCTGCTGATTATCTTGGATTCTGGTTCTGTAGAGATACCTGCCCTTCATTCTGCCTTCTATTTTGAGAAAGGGAGCTAAGTGTTTTATGAGATTTCCTGGGGAATTATGGGCACTACTCAAGTATTTTTGAAGTATGACTTTTTCTTTTGCAATTCCTCTGAGTTTCTCAAACAAAACCAGAAGCCACTCCTTCAGAAACCTCTAGTGAGAATTGTAGGAAAGGTATGGAAAAGGTAGTGCAACAGCAACAGTGCTAATGTGGACAAATGAAAAAACTGTATTTGTCTTGTATCCATAACTGCTTGGTTAGTGCAGACATCTCATACCACTGCTGCTTAAATTGGCGCTATTCCGGCAGTTCAGTTATCTTGTCTAATCAGAGCCTCTGAGACTATGTCACTACTTACAAAACTTGGCTATTGTGACTAGCATGTTTGCCCCACTCTGCTATCCTGAGGTTTAATTCTACTCTATGAGCTGAGGAAGTCACACCCCCTTAGCCCTGCTGGACATCCTCCCACTGGAGACTAAGTATAAAAAGGAGCAGCACAGCCCATTCAGGGCTGGCTGCTGAAGAGGTAGGATGCACAATGCAAGTGCCAGCCTGGGAACTGTTGAAGCCGCAAATGGCAGAAGCTGGAGATGCTCCAGCTCATAGAGTGATGGAACTGTTGGGAGCTGCATAGGCTGAGGAGCCTATGAACTTTGAAACTTCACCAGAAGAGGGTAGGAAGTGTGTTGAAAACCGAAAATGTAGACACCGAAAATGTAGATTCAAGCAGGAGGGTTTATTACACACAGCGCTGGTGGAGTGCCACCTTGCCACTTGGGCTCAGTGAACAATGCCAAGCAAATAATCACAATAGGCTATATAGGGAGCTGATGGGCGGAGAGAGAAACGATGGGGCGGGGAGTTCCCGAGCCCCTGGATAGGTTCTAGCTGCAAAGTATTATAAGCCAAAAGTCGAAAAGATTACATAGTAACTAACCCAAGGCTCAGGTTAACACAATTGCTAAACACAAGTATATGTCCCCACCCCTCCCCCCAAGAAGTGTGAGGCATGGCTACATTCTGATCGGGATGCCTAGGAGTGGTAATGGTGCCTTCCCAATAGGTAAGAGGTGTGGTCCATAGGTGTTTGTCTAGGGGTATAAAGCAAAAAACAAAACAGAGTGAGGTACGCAGCAAGCAATTGTTAATAATATGTCTTTGGCAGTTGGGCTCATTACAAGTGGGTGCTATCTCTAGTTCCTTCGTAACAATTTGTGGTTGGGCTTGAGAAGGCAACTGGGTGTGCTTTCCCATGCAAGGCGCAGACTGGGCGGCCTTCTGCAGAGCTGTAACCTTGAATGTGTATGTGAAATTCATGATAGTGCTACTCAGTTATGGCTTTCCGTTTGGTATTGTGCTGCCTAGCTTATAAACAGACAGGGCTGCTTTCCTGTGTTCGTCCTGTTTTTCCAAAGCTTCCTGTTATCTGTTTTGGCTCATTGGGGCCCTGTGTCTCTGCTTTAACTGCACAGCAAGGCCTTTGCAAAGGCTTAGCCAGAGACCATAGTTTGGGGTTTTACCTATATATCAATGGGCTACTGGCTATCCTCGTAGTGGGTTAAAAACCTGTTCCTACAAAGTGGCTCAAGGGGACTAGGCATTGTACCAAGGGGTATCGGTGTGTTTTGGGTGGATTCCCTGCTGACTCAATGGGGAACCGTATGAGGGCCAACAGTCTTGCGTGGCCCCTGGGACAGGTGAGGGGGGGTCTGGCTCTGCACTCCTTGAAGGGAGGGGACCTCAGATGGAAGATGCGGGGCTAGTCTTCCTAATACCAGCCCTTCAGTGCCACCTGAGCTCAGTGATAATTTAACAGGCCTGGGGCTCCATCTGCTGCTGCAGCCACAATAGCAGCAACAGCAGCGGGGAGTCCCAGAGCCCTTTGAATTGCAGAGCAAGGTAGCCATTATAATGACTCTGGCTATTGAGCCACACTGCCCTGAAAGAGGGCAAGAAGACTGACTCTGGCCATTGGGCCATGAAGCCCTGAGAATGGGACAGTTACACCAACTCCGGCTGCTAGGCCACATAGCCTTGCTGAACAGGGCAGCCTTATTGACTCTGGCAGCTAGGCCACACAGCTCTCCTGAACCAGGAGGTAATATTGACTCTGTCAATAGACTATATAGCCCTGCTGAAGTGGGCACTCAGACTGACTTTGGCCATTGGGGTATGCAGTTCTGAAAGAGGGTGCAGCCCATGGGCGTCTGGTATCCTAGGTGGGGAAGGCACAGACTTCCCAAAATGCCAGTCATGGCCCCACCCACACTCCGCCCCCAGAATGCCTGCTGTAGGCATTCTGGAGGTGGAGTGTTGCTGCCACGGAGTCCCAGCCCTCCCCAGGCTCTGGTGGTGGTGGGGTGCCCTATCCTGCCTCCCCTCTGACCTGTGATGAAGGCGGGCCTCAGCCAAAGAGGTGGGGCTGAGGGCATGCCTCCCTCAGCCTCACCTTCACTGACCACCCATGGTGCAGCCCTACTGACTTTACCACTGGGCCATGCAGTCTTGCTGAGCCAAGCAGTCACACTGACTCTGACGACTGGGTCATGCACCCCAAATGAATTGGGTAGCCATACTAGCTCAGGCCATTGGGTCCCACAGTCCTGTGAAAAGGCAGTTATCACTCAGTTTTTGGCCATTGAGCCACATAACTGAGAGAGAGAGAGAGACCATCCATACTGACTTTTACCACTAGGCCACGTTACCCCATGGCAAGGTGTACTCATAAAGATATGGTTATGGAGAAGTAATTATCCTTTACACTGCCCCAAGAGGGGTTGGGGCATGCTTGTTCCTCTGTGGTTATTCAGAAGTTCAGTTAAAATTTTGAGGACTTCTTTGATTTCTTTTGATAATGATGTTTTGTTTTTAATGATCAGTCAGACACATCTGTAATTTGAGATAGTTACTACTTGTTTTATAAATGCAACTAAATAAATTGATTCAAGAATCACAAGCTCATAAGAGATCCTGTGTTTCCTCACCTGTAAAATGGGGTTAATAATAATTAAAGAGAAAGGCACAGGGATATTGTGAGGATTAATTGGTTAATGACTATAAAGTGCTTTGAAGATATTAAGTGTTCAGTTAAAAATGAAAGGAAGGGAAAATATAGTGATGACCTGCTCTCTTAACAAGTTTATGAATACTTTATAGGCTGCAATCAGTGCTCATCTTTGTGCAGGCTGCCCATTTCAAATACCATCTGGGGCCTAATCCTATATTCTTTGAGCAATGAAAACTGTATGTCAATGGAATTCAGAATCAGTACTTTGGATTCTTGTAAAATTGTACATACTTTTGTGACAATTTGTATTTAAAGAATTCTTTTTAATGGTCCCAGTATTTCAAGTTCTTCAGAAGAAACAATAATGAACTCATAGAAGACTGTTTTTTTTTCAGTGTAGGACCACTTGCATCCCTCTGCTGAATGGTGCAGGTAGATAATGACAGGGCAAAATGGGGAACAAGGCAGTGGAAAAAGGGCCCACTTTAAATGTGGTCTCTCCAGTACCCACTTGGACACCACAAGAGACTCCTGTATGATAGTGGCCCTGAAAATATGTATGTGTGGGGGGGGGGGGGAGGGAATTAGAGTTGGGTTTGGGGGAACTGAGGAGGAGGAGGGCTGAGGAATTCTATTTTCATATTTAGGCAGATTGTCAATAGGCAGAAATTCTGAAGAGAAATCTCTAAAGTTTTAGGGGTAGCCTGAAATTTGAGGGGTCTTATGATGGGGTTCAAAAAGCTCTTTCCCTTCCTTCTATAACCCTTCAGAATGAAGAATTTATAATACTTAACTGTACAATTAAGAGGATACTTTGTATGACAGCCATCCTAGCCATTTTCTATTTCAAGCTAGAAAGATGAAATTGAGTATGGGAAAAGCAACAATACCGTGACAATTTTATATATTGAGAGCAATCAGATTCTCCTGCTCACTCACAGGGAGCAGACTCAACAGCATCAGACACAATAAAGGAAATATTTTTATTCTGAAATAAGTTTTCTAATATGTGAAGAAAGGAAATAAGGAGCTGGGAAAAAATTTGATCATGCTAAAACTGATTAGAAAATCCAGAAACATTTCAATAGTGTCAATACCACAGAGGCAGAGCAACACACAGAAGACCTAAAGGATTGTAATAGGAAATCAAGCATAAATTGATTCAAGAGATTAATGTACACGGGGACAGACTGAATAATTTAGAAAATCGATATGAATAACCTGAGTAATTGAAGGTTACAGAGAAGTGGTGTATAGGTTAATGTTTTATACAGATCTATTTAGTGACCTTCTTAGAAGCAATAATTGTTGAATTTTAAAGTGTGGCCAGTAGAGAGATTTTGCAGTGTGTGAAAAGGAACAGAAGGGGAAAGACAGGTCGGGGGGGAACAGGGGGAATATGATACTGTTGTTGCACACTTTCTATGTTTGTTATATTTTCCATCTTGCTAATTATGCAATGTTAATGAAAATGAAATTGGAGCATATTAAGGCTGATGTACATTTTTTTGTTGGGGCACTCACCCTACTCAAGAACACAGAGATCTGGATAAGTGAGTCAAGTCCCCTGCTATCACAGGGAATCCTGTCATATACTACTAGTTGTAAGCAGTCTTAACAACCGTTAGGTTTACTTTCCTTCACTACCCTTATGGGAATGCAGTATCAAAATTTCACTCCTCTGATATTGAGAAACCTTCTTCTAATTTCTAGCCTAAATTTATTCATGGCCTGTTTATACCTATTTGTTCTTATGCCAGCATAATTTAAATAGTTTCTCTCCTTTCCTGGAATTTACTCCCCTGGTGTATTTTTAGACACCATCACATACTTCTTAGCCTTCATTTTGCTAGGCTAAATAACCAAGATTTTCTTGTAAGATAGGCTCCCCATTTCACTTATCTTAGTACCCTGTCTTTGCACATGTTCCATCTTGAATAAATTTTCCTTGAGCATGGGTGATGTATTCATTTAGATGAAATATATGAGCTAATGGTGTTACCATAACCCAGTCACTGCGCAGCATTGAACCATCTTCAGCAAGGTCCAGGCTTTGGTGTACAGAGACCTCAGTCTGCTTCACACCGTGGTGCAAACACCATCCAAAATAATTTTAACCTTTTATTATAGATATAGAACAGAAGGAAAAACATTACTGTTGAAATGTAAAGTATTAAGTAAGCTTTCCTTTAAATTAGATCCCTTGTTCCCTTTCCTTTTAACTGGAGAGTGTTTTTAGAGGGAATCCCTCCTTGTTAGACAGTTTAGATGGAGCAGCTGCTGTTGCTGCTATTGATAAAATCTAATCCTTTTTCAACCTGGGCAGGGTTTAGGACTCATCTGGAGCTGACAGAGCTAGTGATGCAATTTCAGTCTCCCTCTCTTTGGCCCTCAGTGTCTCTGTAATGTGGTCTACCCACTTGTGAGTGCCCCTCTGTGGCAAAGGGGTGCTGCATAATTGTCTGGCCATCTGGTACTTTTCTTGCTCCCAGGTCCCTTCCCCTGGATGCTGCCCTGTCTGGTCATCTTTCAAGGTTCTGAGGCTAGGATCTGACTAGCTCTGTCCATGGTGCTATCAGTTCTTGTATTAAGCTTGTGGCCAGTCTTTGGACCTGGGCCTTACCCAGGTCTAAGTTCAGTTCGCACTCAGAGCTGTTCGTAGTGCTGCTGGTCTCCCAGTCAGTATATAGACCTGCCTGGATCAAGCTCCTGCCAGGCTCTAGCCCAGCAGCTTCTTTTATACTGGTCTGTTGGGCCCTGATTGGCTGCTGAGGAGACAAACACTCTCTCCTGCCTGGAGGACCTCTCTTCTGCTCCTCTTGCTGGGATGGGGTGTGGCAAGGCCTCTGGCCTCCTGTAGGGGGCATTGGGACTTTGTCTACCCCATCACAGTCTCTCAGTTGTCTCCCAGTTGTTCCTGTTTGATATTCTAGTTTTCCTCTATATTGATCATGTCTCCCCACTCTGGATCATTAGTGAACTTCAATAGCATGCTTCTACTTTTGTGCTAAGATCACTAATGAAAATATTAAATAAGATTAGTCCCAAGACCAATCCTTGAGAAGCTCCACAAGTAAACTCCCTTCAGCCCAATAGTTTATCTTTCAGCAAAACCCAGCAGGGTGGACAGCCTCACCAGGGCCCTGGGCAAGGTGCGGGGAGGGGAGCTGCTCCTCATCCCCAAAAATGTGGGGCCTCAGGTGAAAGGGGTGGGGTGGAGCTAGGCAGCCCTCAGCACTTCCTGCAGAGCACCCCTCTCCCAGCCCTGATTGCTTCCTGGTGCTTGTGGCATGGCACACCAGCAGCAATGTAAAGGGCCTGGGGCTCTGGCTGCTGACACTGCCACAGTACTAACAAGCATTCCCTCCCACCATCCCAGTCCATGGGTGGCAGTCTCCCCCTGTTTCTGGGCAAAACAACTGTGCTTGCTGACTCTCTGCCAGTGCTAGGAGGCCTGACTGCTGCTCAACCTGAAGCTAGGCCTGAGACCCCTGAACTCTTTGCTGCCCTGCTGTGCTCTGCCCTGAGCTAGGACCTGGGCATATTGACCGTTGCTCAGTCTGAGCATAGGCACAAGCACCCAAACTGCTTGCTGCCCTGTCCTGAACATGGGCCTGGGCATACTGGCTGTTTGCTTGGCCTAAGCATAGATCCAAGCACCTGAACTGTTAGCTGTCCTGACCTGAACCAGCGCCTGGACTGTTTGCTCAGCCGAGCACAGGCCTGGACCCCTAAACTTTTTGTTTCCCTGCAGTGAAGCAGGACCTTGGCCAAACTGTTTACGTGTTCTGCCTGCATGTAGTGAGTCAAGTTGGCCTCACTCTGAACCTAGCTGGGATTGCGAGAGACTCTGACCAATCCAGTACACAGCCCTTAACATATATAAAGATTTATCAGGTCTTTTCCCCTCTGTCTTTTCTCAAGACTGCTCATTTTTTAACCTTTGTCATAGATCAGATTTCCTAAACTTTTTAGCATTTTTGTTGCTCTTCTCTGAACTCTCTTCATTATGTTCACATCTTTCTTAAAGTGTGGCAGCTAAAACTGGATGTAGTGCCCAACTGAGACCTCATCAGTGCCATGTAGAGTGGGACAATTACCTTTTGTACCTTACATGCAATGCTCCTATTAACACACCCCAGAATGATATTAGCTCTTTTTGCTGGCTCATATTCAATTGGTGATCCACTATAACTCCAGACCCTTTTCACCAGTGCTACCACCTAGCCAGATATTCCCCAGTTTGTATTTGTGCATTTAATTTTTCCTTTCAAAGGTTGTGCTTTGAACTTTTATCAAATTTCATCTTGTTAAATTCAGACCAGTTTTTTAATTTGCCAAGGTTGTCATGAAATCTAATCCTGTCCCCCAGGTGCATGTAACCCCGCACAGCCTGGTACCATCCACAGATTTTATAACCATACTCTGCACCCCATTGTCCTCAAGTCATTAATAAAACTATCAACCAGACCCAGACCCAGACCCAGAATAGAGCCCGATGGTCTAGATAATGTCCTCCCACTTTGACAGCGACCCTTTTGATAAGTACTTTGAGTACAGGGTTTCAAACAGTTGTGCATCCACTTTATAATTTCATCAAGGCAACATTTCTCTAGTTTGCTTCTGAGAATGCTGTATGGGGCTGCATCAAATCTTTATTCAAATTAAGCTGTATCATGTCTGCTCCTTTCCCCCATTGAATAGGTCATCAACATTGTTGAAAAAGGAGATTAGGTTGGTTTGGTTATTTGTTCTTGATAAATTTATATTGGCTATTATATATCACCCTATTATCCTCAAAGTGCTTACAAACTGATTGTTTAATAATTTGTTTTCGCATTTTTTCACGTACAGAAGAAAGATATCAGGTTGATCTGGCATGATCTGCATTTAGTAAACTCATGTTGTCTTTTTTGTACCATGTTTCATTTACCTTCATGTCTTTATATATTCTTTCCTTCACAATTTGTTCTCAAGCCTGGCATGTTGTTGAGGTCAAACTAACAAGTTTGTGGATTCCAGGATCACTTTTTTCTTTTTCTTAAATATAGGTGTCATCTTCGCTACTCTCTAGTCATACAGTACCACTCCTGATTTGATAGGTTTGTTAAAAATGCTTGTTATCACACTTGCAAATTTCATTCCCCAAGGTTAAGTATTTTACTATTTTGTGTAAAATTTTTGGTCAATGATAGGGAATGTTCATAAACACAAACTAATATCCTGGAAAGTAAGAGATTGATCATCATTTTTTAAAATTTAACGTACTTCAGTCACTTGAAATAAGGTGTTAATATAATTGTTTTAGAAAAGATACATTTAACAACAAAGATCTGATCTGGTAGATTAATTCACTTACCCACTTGTTATTTGTGAGAGTATAATTATTAACATATATAAGTGTTTTTCACGATTAGGCTTTATCTGAGCACAAGAATGGAAAAGGAATATGGATTTAGCACATTTTGAAATATTCTACTTTTACCTAAGCCACTAGATGAATAGCAATATTAACTGGAAAAACATTTCCTTTAACATTATTAAAGATTATTGAATGCATACTGAAGACTGTTATAAAGTCAACCTGTGGGTCCAAACTAGATTAGCAACGTTTCTGCATTGAATTGTGATTGCTTTGAGTTTCTAATATTTTGGGAATCCGCTTTGACAGTCTGAGCAAGACATATTATTTGTGTTGGAAATCCGTCTTTGGGAAAATCAATAGGAAAACTAAAGCAATCCCTTTCAAAAGCTTCTTTTTTGGTTGAAATGCATTTATACTACATAGCGAAGGTTGAATACTAAAGAAATACATTATGGCTACGTCAACACTATGAGTTTTCTCGGCAAAAACTATGCTAATGAGGGACTCATTTGCATGTATAGTGATCTTATTTGCATATTTTCTGCCGATCCATTTTTGCGCTGGGGTTTTTGTGCAAAAACAAGCAGTGTGGATGTTTTCTTTTAGCACAAAACCCCCTTTTTCCGCAAGATCCTTAGGATCCTGCGGAAAAAGGGGTTTTTGCCCCAGTGCAAAAACGGATTGACAGAAAATATGCAAATGAGGGCAACTCATGTAAGTGAGTCCTTCATTAGCATATTTTTGCCGAGAACTCATAGTAAAGACGTAGCTTATTATTATATTTGTGTCTACAGAGCACAATATTACCTCTATGTATGTTTGTATGGCACCCATCAGTGTGGCATCTGATCACACTTTATATGATGTAAATTAAGTCATTAACACATGATATTTTTTAGTCAAGTGAAGTGCTATTTTAGAATTTACTGAGTTCTACTTCAACATACTCTTTAAGGGCCAAATCATTTATTCTGCCTCTATGGGCAAAGAGGACAAAATATGCTTGTACAGACTGACAGGAGTAGAGTCAAATCTGGAGCAACATTCTTTCTCTTTCTGACCCTGTGTAAGCCATTCTGTGGTGACTTTGAAAACTGGGTTCTGCATTTTAGGAAAGGGCAGATCCAGTGTGTTAGTGGCTTTTGGTGGGAGTGTTCCATCAACCCCATGGGAACCATCCAAACACAGATTTCTGAAACCAGGGCACTGTCTTCTTGATGCCTGTAACTGTTCCTTTGTTTTCTCCTATGTCACCCAGGCTGCCCTAGTTGGTATGGTTTTTTAATAGATGAGGATAGTTTAATGTTGAGAATAGTGAGAGAGTACTATGCCAAAGAGATGGAGATGGGCAGATGTCGTTCCTGTCTTTAATTACAATTTACAAATGTGTAGGCTTGACTTCATTTGTAGTTAAAACACCAACAATATCCATGTATAAAATTCCATTGTGTGAAAAGCTTGAGTCCTGCACACAGATGAACTAATGTCTATGTGGAATCTCATTGGCTTCATTGAGATTCTGTGCAAATATAATACCTCCTGTGACATCTGCTCATGTAGCATGAGGCCCTGATTTATTAATGAATACAGTATAAATTCCTGAAGGAAAAGGAAAGATGCCTGATTTTTGAAATCTTCTAACTTGCCGACTCAGGTGAAAAAGAATACCTATAATTCCTTAACATATTTGATACTGTGCTACAGAACAGATGAATTTTTAGCAAAATCAGAAAATACCATAGAAAAGTAGAACAAATGAAATGAATGAAAAACAGACTAAGAAACAGGCAATAATAGATATCAATAAAAGGGAGTTGCAGTATGGAAGAAGTAACAAGTTTGAATCACTTGACAATTCATGGAATATTCATAAAATCATAGGACTGGAAGGGACTATGAGAGGTCATCTCATTCAGCCTCCAGCATTCCTGGCAGGTCTAAGTATTAATTAGTAGTAATAATAATGATACCTAGCTCTTATATAGTGTTTTTCATCCTTAGATCTTGAAATGCTTTATAAAGGAGGTCAGTATCATTATCTCCATTGTACAGATGGAGAAACAGCCACACAGAAGTGACATGACTTGCTCAAGGTCATTCTTCAGGCCAGTGACAGATCAGGAATGAAATTCAGCTTCCCTGAATTCCAGTTCAGTATTCTGCATGCTAGGACATATGGCCTGTAAAGGTGATCTCAAAGGGGGGAAATTATCTATTCTTGGTGCTCTGGTCCTCCAGCTGGGCAGAACAATATAGTCAGGGCCATCGGTCACATCAGGACAGCAAAAGTTTACCTGCAATCAGGACAAAGCTATTAATTAATCCTTAAACCTTAACAACAAATAGTCTGATAGCACTTTATAGACTAACAAAACATGTAGATGGTATCATGAGCTTTCGTGGGCACAGCCCGCTTCTTCAGATGACTGGAGTTTTGAGTTTAGGATGTGCAGACCCAAAATAAATAAACCTTAGTCCTTCAGTCAGAGTAGGGAAGAAAACAATGAGTAGGCTCTTGCCTGCAATCACTGTAGAGCACAAATAAAGTCTAGAGGTTCAAGTAACAAACACCAACGGTGTCCATGAAGCTCATAGAGGGTTGAGCTCCAAGCACAGTCTATGGGGCTTAGGTAAGGGGCTTCCTGAGGAGCACAGGTCTCCTGATGTAAGGAAGGGAAGTATTGCCACCCCAGTAGTTGGGGGATGTGGGTCTGCCCAGCTCCACTGGATCCCAGTCCAGGGCCCTAACAGTGGCAGAGCAGTCTGCCACTGAGTCAGTGAGGATCTGCCTGCAAAACACTGACCTTGTGTCCGACCAGCTTCCAACCAGACTGTAGCCTGGTTTCCCTGGGCTGCTTCTTACTCTCCTCCTCAGGTTTACCTGTGTCCATCATCTCAGGGAGTTCTGGCCAGTCCGCAAGCAACAGCTCCTCAGTGTCTTAGTTGTGACAGCCTTGGGAGATCCATCCAGTCCTGAGTAGGCAGCGCTGGTAACTCCTCAGCATTTTGGTCAGCCAGCAGTCCTGGGAGCTCTGTCCAGTCATCTGGAGGCAGCGTGGCAGCTCCTCTGTAGGTTCCAGCAGCAGGCGAGACATGCCTACTCCTGTGTTGGCTCCAGCCCAGCTGAGTTTCATGGCCTGTCTTCTGTACTTTCTCTTTCTGTCCTACCTTTCCACTTCTGGCAGTGCAGACATGGTTCTCCTGATTGGGCCTACCATGAGGAGTGCTGTGATCTCTCCCTGTCACGGTCTGAGGGAGGTCATGCCTCCTCACTATAAGCTTCAGGTAGTAGTAGTAGTTTTGTGATTTCATGTGACAAACACAACCGGGATTGGAATCTCAAACACTGCTGTGGAAACTCACATGGTCTCTGAGGGTATGTCTGCACAGCAGAGCTAAAGTCGAATTAAGCTACTCAACTTTTGCTATGTCAGTTGCAGGGTTAGTATGTGGCAGAGAGCAGAGCACGTCTGCCTCCTTCCCTGGCACTTCCCCAACTGAGCTAGGAGCCCCACCTTTTCTACTTCCTGCTCCACCTCTCCATTTTCAGGTGGCGCTATCTTGGTCTGGCTTGGCCCATTCAGCCAGAGGTAGGGAGCTTTTCAGCCTCTGGCTTATAGGGAAGCCACACCAGCTTTCTACAATGCTCTTGTGGGGAGGATGTAATTTAAACAGTAGCTAACTTTGCTGATAATACTAAATTCAGATGGAACAGTAGATAAGGAAGAGAACCAATCATTTGAAAATGATTTGAATAGATTAGGCGTAGATACTGAAAGTAGCTCATACGTTTCAGAATGTAAGATAATGAGACAAGGCACTAAAAATAATCATATGTGCTATGGGCTAAAATGCACAATTCAGAACTCAGCTCACAAAAACAATTCAGTGATGATTGAGGATAATTAAGGTTGTACTTGTGCCATCTTGATATGCATCTTTAGAGTTCTCAAGTTCTTGTAAATAAACAGAGGAATAATGGGGCTCAAAATCAACAGACATTTCTACAGATAAGTGTAAGGAGCAAACACTAGATATGCGCAGGAAACATAAGGTGTACAATGATTTCTAGATGCCCACTTTCTTTTGTTTCTAATTGGGCAGAGCTTTCACTTGCTGCAGCAGTCTCCAGATTCCTTTGAAACTGCAAAGTCTGTTCCAACAACACTGAGGGGATACGTCTAGACTACATGGCTCCGTCGACAGAGCCATGTAAAATAGTTTACTCGGCATAGTCAATGAAGCGGGGATTTAAATAATCCCCGCTTCATTAAAATAAAAATGGCCACTGCGCTATACCGATGATCAGCTGATCCGGCACAGCACGGCAGTCTAGATGCGGCGTGGTCAACAAGGTCCACAGAATAGATGAATAAAAAGCAAGAGTGATAGGGAAAAAAATCCCAAACAAACAAGAAAAATATAGGTCTCATTTTCATCTTGCTTAGGTCCTATCCTCTTAAAAAAATCCTACCTGTTTTAAGTAAAGGTATTATTTTAAACCAATGTAGTTAAACTGGTACAAACCTCTGGGTAGATACTCTAATTTCTATTTAAACTGTGTTTATTTCAGATTAGTTGAACTAATTCTTAATACATGCCTATAATTCCACTACTCTGGTACAAATCAGGAGTAACTCCCCTAACAAAATCAATGGATTACCAGTGTTTCCCAGTTTTATTTGGCGACAGAACCCTTCTGAACTCAAAAGAATTTTGTGGAACCCCTGACTGACTGCGCTGAGTAGTGACATTATCTTCCCCACTCTCTGGCTAAACTGGCATTACGCAGGGACACTTACCATGGCAAACACAATTGAAAATTGTTTTCAATAAAATTCATACATGAATGAAAATTCCATTCCATTACAATAATTCAGGTTGCAATGGAATTTTCTTGCGGAACCCTTATTTTCACTTCCACGGAACCCCATTTGGGAAACACTGGATTACACTACTGTAAAACTGCTGAAAGAAATAGGAGATTTGGTGTATATCATTTGGCAGCCTAATCAATGTGAGACTGTAATGACTAAGTAAAAGTGATTAATGACACTTATGACACCATCACAGGACCTAACCACATAAGCCACAACATCAGGGGCTCATACAACTGCACATCCTCTAATGTGATCTATGCCGTCAAGTGCCACCAATGCCCCTCTGCCATGTACATTGGTCAAACTGGACAGTTTCTATGACAAAGGAGAAATGGTATCACACATAAACCTATAGGGGGACATTTTATCCTGCATGGGCACTCAACCGTGAATCTAAAAGTAGCCACTGTTCTCCAAAGGACTTTCACCAGCCAGTTATAGAGAGAGTGCAGGATTGATATTCATCTGCAAATTTTACACTGTTTCCTTGGGCCTGAACCAAGGCATTGACTGGATGTTGCATTATAAAGCCAGTCTTCTTTGCCTTTAATTAAATGAGCTTATGTAAAAATGCTGTGTTAGTCTCATTTTTTACTTCCAGCTCACTTAATTAGCCTCATTAGCACCAGTCCTACAACTGACAGGTACTTTCTCCTGATACAAAATACCTGGTTTCTGTTATTTCTACTCCTGCTCATCATCTGATGAAGTGGGTTTTGCTCATGAAAGCTCATGATACTATATACTTTTGTTAGTCTCTAAGCCAGTGGTTCTCAAACTTTTTGGCCTATGGCCCACCTGGCTCAATGCCAACCTTTCCGCAGACCACCAGTTGCTAATGGAAACTCACCATTAATTATATAATTATGCCTGAGCCATTTTGCTAGTGCTGCAGCTAGAGAGAATGGTTTAATTTAAATTATTAAACAGATTGAAGTCCTAGCTCCTGGAGTCAGGTATTTGTAATGACATTCACCTGCCTTCCCCATGAGCCTTGGGTGGGCTTGGGACACAGGGGTGTCTGTTCTGGGGGTTGGATGCATTGTGAATGAAGCTTTGGAGCTGGGTTTGGACAGGGCTTGGCATTGGGGCCTGACTGATGCTGTAGGAGCTCGACGCTGGGCAGCCTGCCTGGCATGTAGGGGCCTGTGGGTGCTGCCATGCAAACAGCCAGGGGATGGGGGAAGCCTGGGATCCCATCCTGCTGCCCCTGCCCTGGTTCCAGAGGGGTCTGGCTGCAGTTTCCGGACCGGGGACTTTGGCTTTGAGCCCAACACTACCCTCCTCAGCCCTGCTCCCAGTTTGAGGAGGGAGGGTGTTCTGGCCAAAGTACATGGGGCTCTTGGTGTGTGTCTGTGTCTCCCAGGCCTGCAGGCTTCAGGCTGCCCTGCACTGTGTATGAAGGGGGGAGGAAGGAACACTGGGTGGTGCGTGGGGCGGGGGAATGCAGAGGCACTTGTTGCTGCAGTGCAGTGCTCACCCTGGGTGAGGGATCCCCTGCAGCTGCAGTCCCTGCCTGTGCCTTCCCATGCTGTCCACCAGTGCTGAGCGGAGACTGTCTCAGCTACACTTGGCTGGCCCAGTGACCTGCTGGGTGCTACAAAGCATGGTGCTGTGATGAGGCAGAGAAGGAGTGACACAAGGGCCAGTGGATCGTGGAATCTCTGAATGGCCAGAGTTAGTCTTTCCTCACAGGCCTAGAGTAGGGCTTCCTGAGGGCTTCCCAAGCAGCTGGCGTATGGGAAGGGCAGAGAGCAGATCTTGGGGCTGCAGGTGTTGCTAAGGCAGCTGGTCCCAGGGGCAGCAAACAGGGCAGTCAATTCCTGGCTCTCTGGCTCCTCTGACACATGGCAGCCATGGCTTAGACATGTCCTCCCTGGTACAGGGGCATGCGGAGGCCCAGCTAATGCCATGAACCAGGGGCTGAGCAAATGTTAGCAATTAGGTTCAGTGCCTGGGGCCCCTGAGAGCCTCAGGGCCGAATGCCCCCTCCCTAAGATGGGGAGCCTGGCTGGGTGAATAGTGACACTAAAAGCTGTGCCAGAGGGTGAAACGTGTTCAGTCCAGAAGATTCAGGGCAGCCACCAGCTGAGCTGCTGTCTCCGTGGGTTCTCTTAGCGGAGCCCAGAACTGGGATCCAGGCTCTGCAGAGAATAAAGCAGTGGCTGCTACCTGCCAGCAGCCAGGGACAGCCAGCAGCCAGTGAGCAGGGCAGCTTCACAGGCTGCATTGCCGCAGGGCACCCCAGACTGCCCCTTCCCTGCTCCTCCTTCCTTTCAGCAGCTACGCCAGGCCAAATAGCAATAACGGGGCCTAAGTTCCAAGTGCACCACTGATGGACGTGACAAACTGCAGCTGACCCCATCTGGGTTCTGAGAGCCTTGGGCAACAACTGACTTGTTATCTTTCTAGCCTGATGTGGCCACGCGGGGTTCATGAGGCAGGTCATCCCGAGCGCTTCTGGGTGAGCTGGGGCACAAGGCGCCTTGCACAGGTCGGCTGTATGTTTGCGCTGCTGCTCAAACCTCCTGGTCACCGGGCTCCGCACTGGCCACCGACACAGCTACCTTCCGGCTGCGCAGCCCATGTTGATAAACCTGGAGTGGCTCAGAGGGCACGCGGGGAGGTGAAAAAAGCCCCGACCTTCCCTGCCAGGCCTGACTTTTGGAGAAAGGTAGAGGAAGTGACTCCGCACTTGCTCTGCCTCCCTCTGTGAGCCAGGTCTGGAGGGGAAGGTTGGAGGTTTCTTCACCACCCTCCCCTGTGTGCCCTCTGCATGGGAAACCGGAGCTGGGGTGGTTGCGAGTCTTGAGCAGCAATGTGGCTTCCCTGCAGTGTGGGGGAGGAGGTGGGAGGAGCTGAGCGTGAGCCGCAGACTGCCTGGGAGGTGGCCATGGGCCACTAGTGGTCCATGGACCGCACTTTGAGAACCACTGCTCTAGGGGTATGTCTACACTACAGGGAAAGATTGAAGCTGCCGCTGTTGATCTTCCAGAGTTTGAATTAGTGGTCTAGTTAAGATAGCTAATTTGAAGTGAGAGGGGCACTCTCGTCGATACTGGTAACCCTGCTGTCATGAGGAGGAAGGGAAGTTGAAGGAAGAGTGTTCTTCCTTTGACTTCCTGAAGTGTAGGTAGTGCCAAAAGCCGAGTTAAGCTACACAACTAATATAGCTGAAGTTGCCTACCTTAATTTGACTTTGTTCTGTAGTGTAGACATACCCCATAGTGCCACAGGACTACTTGTTATTTTTAAGTGATTAGTATTTGAAATGTACTTTGAGACAATCATGTGAAAAGTGCCATAAAAGTGCTTAGCACTAATTTTAGAGCTGGTAGCAAATTTTTGAAAGGAACAATCTACAGTAAAGGGTCAATTTTAATGAGATTTTGTTTAGAAAGAAAAAAATAAATTAAAATACATTTTGATAAGGTTGACACATCCAGTTTCAACTTCATTGGAATGAAACGTTTCCCTTTTTAATTGTATTGCTCTTATTGTTATATGATTGCATAAAATAATATAATATAGCCATATAAAATGAAAAATTGAAAATAATTTAAAAAGTGAAAATCAAAGCAAAACATTTTGATTGACTTGAAAATAAATATTTTTGGACATTTCATTTCATGGGATATTTAGACTTTTCATTCCGATTCAAGGCAAGTTTTTGGGGAAATGTCAATTTTTAGTGGAACAGAAATGGTTTCCACTACCTCTAATTACAAAGTTCCAAGTATTTTTATTATACAGATGTCTTACAGATAAGAGACTCTGAGAGCTAAGGTCATCTCAAGCAAGCCAAAAATTTGAGAAAAATCATTTCAATAGTTTTAAAAGTGAGCCTTTTAACAGTCACATTTTACTGGAAATGTTGAAGCCTTTCCATCCTTCTGTTAAAAGCAAGTCAAAGTGATTATGGTTTAGACCACTGGGATGTCTACGTCTGTGGTCCATCTGAAACATAGGATAACCCCAGTCTTTTGATTATCTGAAACATGGAATAGCCTTAGGCAGAAATTATCTAAAAATTGAGAGGATAGTGGAGGCACTGCTATCACCTTATTTCTGTATTTCCTGACTTGTGCATGTTTGACTTCTCAACTTGAATGATACATTATTGCCAAGTTTTTGCATGAGTTTAATACATCAGATGCAGAGGATGCAATTTTTGTAGGCGAAGGAGAAAAATAACTTGGAATATGTGATATTCAAAAAGGCTTGCTCTCAAGCCAAATGCCCAGTAGTGAAATTTAAATTCAGGTGAAGCTGCACTTCCTCTTTGCATAGTTCAGTTAATTTGGGTATTTTTAACTGAGTTATTTATGCTGCCAGAAATGTTAGCCTCTCAATTACATGTGATAACATGAAGGGGTTGAAATATTAAGGGACAGGGTAGAACATTTATTATTTCACCTTCAATTTTGCTCATTATGAACAATGGAACATGATTCCATCTAGGCAGATCATTTCATCTGCCTCCTCGATGCTTGCTATGTAATTTAAATTGGAGAATAGAATATCAGTCAAATTTTAACACCATGATATTTGATATGCAAGGTGTTCTCTTGATAGGCTACAGTACACAGAGTATATACCTTTCATTTGGATTTTCAGTGGCACTAGACTTAGCCTGGTGAATGTTAATTTTACAGCCTAACATGTCAAAAATGATAATTCATCTTTAAAAATTGACAAAGTAGAATCAGGGTTCCTGACAAAATAAATTATCCTTGGCATGTAAAAAAAGAAACACACTTCTATAGACACTGTCTTGGGCTGGGTTTTAGCTAAAGGGTATAGAAACAAAGAAGATGATAAAGTGACAAAAGGCAGCCCTGTTGGGTGCCACTATATAGCTGGAAAACACTATTGCCAGGAGCTGTGATAAGCCTTCTAACAAAAGGGCTGCCTAAACCAAATTTTCCCAGGACTGCAAACAGAAAGCTCTATTTCATCATGTTGCCTGTTTTTTCTATGTCCATCATCAAGATAACTTCTGGCAGGCTTTCTGGGTCTAAGCTTTCAAGGGTAGATAAGAGACTATAGGAAACATCTGACAGCTGTATATTGTAAAGCCTGCCTAGATCACCTTGGGAAGTTGGATACCTGGCATTATGCTGCTGTTTTGATTAACATTTTTAGTCTGCACTGAACGGTAGGATCGGTCTGGAAAAATTGGTAGTCTCAAGAGTCCCCTTTCTACATTTTAAAATACTGAAGTAAATGCCAACTTAATTTTCTTTCACCTTATTGTTGTTCAATCACAAAATTAAAAGCTTTGCATGCTGTCATATGGGGAATAGCTGATCTTTAAGTATCTTGTGAAAGTTTGTTGTATACTCATGTGAGACAAGAGTTTTATTAGCTTTTAGATTAAAACAGTTCTCTACATTTCTGCCTTATCTATAGATGTCAGTCTAAAGTTTCTTTATCCTTGGGCTCCAGGTTTGGTAAATTCCAGGTCATTATTGATAAATAAACAGATTGGGCCACAATTTGATATTGATCTGTGCCTGAAATAATATAGCTAAAGAAGGAAGGAAAGGAAGGAAAAAGAGGGATGAGGTCCTTAACCAAAGCCAATGGAAAGATTCCCATTCACTTGACTGGGATTTGGATCAAAACTTGAGAAAGGAGATAAAGGAAATCTGATTCATATCTCTGACTGTCAGTTATCCAAAAAGTTAAGAGGGTCTTTCTTCAGACCTCACTATGTAAAAGATCTGTTAACTTCAGTGAAAGATTCTATAAGGAAGTTCTGCAGGACGGGCTTGTCTGCATGGATTTAGTAGAAACTAAATCAAATGAATGCCACTTGAATTCTGAATGAGACTATGTCTACACTACAGAGTTTTTCCGGGATACCAGAGGTATCTTGGAAAAACTCTGTCACATCCAGGGAACGTGTCTGCTTTTTTGGAACAGTTTCCAAAAAAGCGGGTGCATTCTTTCGGAAGCCCTGTATTCCTCATTTTATGAGGAATAAAGGATCTTCCTAAAGAGGAGTTTTTTCCCACATTTGGCCCCATGTAAATGGGCCAAATGTCGGAAAAGGCTCTTCTGAAAAAAAAGCGGAAAAGGGTACATAAATTGCAGTTCGTGATTTGCGTATCTTTTTCCAGAAAAAGAACACAGTGTAGAATAGCCTGAGTGTATCCACAGTTGTTTCATGAAGTTTAACTCAAACTCATGTTAAAGTGCACATACATTTTAAAATAAAGTATGTATATATGTGCATATATTGTACATTTTCTTCTTAAAGTGTCTATTGTGGATGATACAAGTTACTCTTGGTGGTAATAGTGGCCTTATCTGTTGGTCCTAACATCTATAAAAGAAAAAAGAGCCTGAGCCATTTTTACTGAAAATAAAGACTTGCGTTATCCCTCTTTCCCCTGCCACAAACCCCCTCCCCATTCCTTTGCCCCATTAGAAATTCAGGTCTTGTCATCTTGTTTTTTCCAGGACAACTCAAGGCTAGCAATGAATGGAAAAATTACAGCATTATATTTATTGAGGTATGTCTAGACAGCGGGGCTATTTCGGGATACCCCACGTCTTTTAAATGTGTCTGTTATTTCTAAATATTTTTCAAAATAATGGGCATGCTATTTCAGCAACCCTGTAACCTTTGTTCCACAAGGGTTAAGGGATGTGTTGGAAACGTGTGTTATTTTGAAATTTGGCACTGTGTAGATGCGCCAAATTTTGAAATAAGCTATTTTGAAATGCAATTGAAATGAGAGATGCAAATTTGCTCAGAGCAAATTGTGTATCTTATTTCGAGTTTTGAGCATGCTCTGTAGACACACCCTGATAGAGGAAGGCATTTTTTGCTTTCTGAAAGTTTAAAATTTTGTTTCCTTGTTTATACCTATTTAACTAAAACACCTGATACACAGCTGGGAGGAAAGATTTTGTTAAAAATAACAGTCTTGCACCTTCAATTAATGACAGAATAAGGTTCCAGTTCTTTGGTCCCCCATAGAGTTCTCCAGCAGAAACAGGGAAGACATGACCGAGACTCTTTCTTCCCCATATTGTGAAACGAAACACAGAATCTCTCTGTTTCTTTCTTTTTCACGTTTTAGAAAGAAACTTTTCTGGCCTCCTTGTATATTTGTAGCAGGAAGGGCTGATGACCAGCTGACTTAGTGGTCAGCTCATGGTCTTACAGTTTGTGCCAGTTTTGTCAGCCCAGAAGGGGCCTTGGCTGCAGCCTCAGCCTTGTACTTTGATTGCGCCCCCAGATTTCAGTCACTACAAAGGAGCGGTGGGGGAGGAAGCAAGGTTGGGGAACCCAGACCCACCCACTTCACTAGGTCCTAACTCAGGGTCTTGGGGGTTTATTAGCCCAGTTACTGAGCTACCCCAAATTATGTTTTCTCCCAGGTCACTTCCTAAAGTTTAGGGCATGGTCACTGGCTTACCAGACTTGTCTCTGTTTTTTAGTGCCCTGTACAATCAGTCAGTGTCTCTCAGGTTTTCCAACTCCCAAAAAACTGGGGTGGGGAGGGAGAAAATCCAAGCCCTTGCCATAAAACAGCCTTCTCAGAGCTGCTTCCGTTCATGGCACAGCTCTCAGCATCTTGCTTCCTGATGCCACATGAAGCTCATTTCCACCTTCTCCTGGGCTACCAATGCCCTTTTAAACTGTTCCTCCACTGGAAACCTGTTTGTACCTATTGAGGGGTTCAGGTCTCCCTTGCCCAGTAGTGCTCTAACCCCCACCTCAGTTCAGTGTGGTGCCTGTAGACCCCATCACAATGTTATAAAAAAGCAAAAATATTTCCTATATGATATTTTTTATTTTTTAGGTTGCCTATAATTCTCCTTTCCACTTTCCCTCCCCCGCCCCCCCATCCTTCCCTCTGCTTCAATTTCCTATTTTTCACCTCTTCTCTTTTTTCCTTTCTTACTACTATATGGATCATTGCACCTGTTTGTCTGGAATATAACTTCAGCCAACAGAGAGTATGGGGCCACTGTTTGAACATTGCTAAATTCTTTATTTTTTCATTGTCACTTTCTTATTTAGCAGAAAAGAGCTGATAGGAATAAAAGACTGTGGAGCTTCTGTTTCCTCTGCTTTTAATTTAGCCCTACAGAATTTTGGTGGCAAGTTTGACCTTCCCTGGTTAGGCTTCTGCTTGTGTAAACTCAGTTTTCTAAAAAGTACTCAGTGGGTCTTTCTTTAATATCTACTTTCTTTGTGTACTGTTCTCAGTGATGGAACAATGAAAACAAAACAGATGAGCAGGATAAATGCAAGTCATTAGGCAAGAAATAAAAAATACACAAAGCCAACACAGGTCTGTGCAGTATATTAATACATTATTTAGCATGTAGTAAAGTAATGTATTTGGATTACATCCAAATTACAAGACATCATTGCTTCCCTTGACCTTTTGAAACTCACTGTTCAGTTTGCAGGACTGCATTCAAAGATACCAAAATTTGTCTCAACACTTAACCACTTCATTGCATTTAAGATATTGGCATATTGGATTATGATTAGTCTATGGATGCAAATGTGTCAGACTTTGCTTTTTGTTGATACTCCTTCCATGATCCCAGGTCCAAACCCTAAAATGCCAATATATTTCTTCTCCTTTTAACACTAGACTTTCCTTAAATGCTATTCATATCAGTTTGACATTCAATTCCTGTAGAAGAATAAGTATGCAACTGAACATCTCTTTAAAAGCTTTCTTTAGACATGAAGTAACTGCATGATTTGGCTGGCTTTTAATAGAACGACATCTGTGCAATGCAAGCCAATGAGTAGCTAGGATTCACTAGATAGTAAGATTCACCGGCATTTTCCTAGAATCAGCATTACAAAGAAAGAGTGAGGCAAAAATGGAAATTAGCTAACATATCCCCTTTTATCTTTTTATGTTACTCTTAATTTTTGGCCGCTGATTATAATGCTGGTGAAAGGTGACAGATTGGGAGTCCTGGAGAATGAAGCCCTCTCTCAGAAGAACAGGTCTACTAGCCCATGTAACTTCCTTATGCTGCCTAGCCAATGTATTTCACCCATGATGAAGCTATGTCTACACTAGAAAGTTTTACTGACAGAAGTTCTGCCAGTATACTGCAACCCACATGGTTATTTTGATAGACGGCAGTCACATTTGGCTTCCTTTGCGGGTGCCACGTTCTCACAGAAACAGGCCATCTGGGGCATTCTGGGAAGACATCCCAGTGTCTCTCATGCCATTGTCTAGCATACTACATTGTAGATTTTTTTGCTATGTACTGTGGTCCTGCTGCTATGTATTGGTGATAGCATCATTCCTCCCAGGGAATTATGGGAATTTGAGGTAAAATTTCCATAAGTCCCTCTGATCCATCAAATACTCTATTCTTAGTCATGCCATTTTTCTTTCTTGCCTTTAGAAATGGTTACTATACTGATAAGTAGAGCGATCTTGTCCATTTTAAGGACAGAGCAAGAAATTCTTTTGTATCTGTGAAACCAGAGTGTTTGGACACATGGCAGAGCAAGAGTGCAAGGCAGAAAAGGAAGCTGGAATGCCATCAAGAATTCACTGACCAACTGCACACAGTGAATGGTGGTTTGGGGCCCATACTTTGATAACAGAACTGTGGGATTAGATTGTGATATAAACCTGGGACAACTGGCAGTGGTTGCTGGATTCTCAGATGCAGTTGGCCGCATCCTGAGGTTTCATACTGGGCTCACCCTACCTCTACAGTACGCAGACACAAAATGGACAGAGGAATAAATGTAAATATCACCTGGGCCAGTTATGGAATGTGCCTTTGGAAGATTGTAGGGCAGGTAGAGGTGTCTCATGACAAGGCTGGAAAATACTTTTGATATTATTGCTGTATAACATCTGTGAGGCTAGAGGGAAACATGCCTGCCAGGGTAGGGGGTGAGGTTATCAGGCTGTTTGTTGATTTGGAGCAGCCTAAGATAAGGTTGGTGACTTGTGCTACTCCAGGTACAGTGAGGTTTAGAGGAGCTTTAAGAGCACAGTTTGACAGTAAGTAGGAGTCAGAAAGTTCTCTGGGCTTATTCAAACACAGTACCTTGTTTATCAATTGTGATTTTGGTGTGTGGGGGGGAGTATCATTGCTCTTGGGGATTTTCGTCTGCATTGCAAGGAAAAGAAAACGAATCAATGGTTTCATAAAATAGAAATTTGTTAAACATCATTCACACTATATTAAAAAAATGGAAAAAGAAAGAGCCAGTTGCTTGCATGCTGCTATATCACAGCAGGTAGAAGATTAGGTGTGTTCACAGCAATTCTCATTATTGTCTCTTGAGGCTGAATGCCAGGGACACTGCTGTGGAATGATTGGAGTCTCCCCAGAAGGGAGTATATGGCCTTCCCAGGAGTAAGGATCATAGATAGCCTGCTTTCCTGCTAGATTTACCCCAGGCAGTCTAATGAGCACAGCTAGACCCTATTTCAGCCACCTGATTTGTTGAACTGTCCAGTTGGCTGAGAGGATTAGCAGACCTGCTCCTAAAATAAGGAGGAGCAGCAGGCTGCTTGAAGCATTTGCCCTTGGTTGGGATAATTCTTTGTTCTCAGCCTTGCTACCATCTTGGTCTTGTCTAGTCCTGATCCTGCCTTTCCATGCTCTAGGTAAAGTGAGTCTGACCCTTAGCTATGATTCCTTGACCTTCGGCATTCGTCTCTGACTCTAGTTCTGTTCCTAGTTCTTGATTCCAGCTGTGGCCCTTGGCTCTAGCCTCTGGCTAAGGACTCCTGCGCTGAGCACCAGATATGAACTCCCTACTTGTTGGAACAGTGCTGGTTTGTTATGAATTACCATGACTGATATGAAAGAATGTGACAAGCATTTGTTTGGCGTGCTTGGTATGTCTGAATTGGCTAAAGAACTCTTGGGAACAGGATTATTTTAGCATCCGACAGTTGGTGTGGAAATTTACGGAGAGTGCTGAAATTGCACTCGATTAGTTGAGACACTGTGCGTGTGCTTCAACATAAGACTTTGATACATGTCAGCTGAGTGACCAGCTCAGAAAGTAAAGAAAACACAAAGCTATGCAATCAGTGAGCTTGGTTCAGTGACCTGGGTCAAAATAACTCTTTTGGAGGATACTGTACCAAGAGTTCAAGTGAATGATCAGAAGGCAAATATCAACTGATCTTTGGTCTGTGTCTGTTTTGCAGCCCCCTTCTTAAATATTAGAGAAAAACCAGTAATGAACTGTTCATGGAGCATATTTCAGGGACATGTAACTCCTTTGAGAACAAAAGGTATAAATACAAAGCAGAGAAAATTAGTTTGTTAGCTCCCAATTAACATCTGAAGGGGTCTGTGAGCCTGTAAGACAGAGGGCCTCAGGATAGCCAAGAACCTGCTACAAGAGACTTTTGTAGAACTTTTGACCCGGAGGGCCTCGGGGTAATCAAGACCCTGCTTCGGGGGACATTTGACAGGCCAAATACTTCAGGGGGATAGAGAAGACAAGAAGTCTCCATATAGAATTGGTAGCTATACCTGTTTTGCATGCTGATCAGGATACTCTGTAAGGCCAAAATAGTTACAGAGGGTTTATGCTTAGGAAATGAGGCTTATTAGGGAAATATGTATTATATAACATTTTACCACTTGTGTGATTCTTTCTCAAATAGATTGTTGTGCATTAAGCAAACCGAATCTGAATTTTCACTGGTACAAGTAATAATCTGCCCAGCTGTGGGCCATTAAAGATCAGTTTCAGCATCCAGTCCCCTCCTCCCTGTCAGCCAGAAGCACTTGTTCTCCATGCTGTGTAATGGCTGTCAGGCTGCTGGTCTTCTGATGCTTATTTGATAAAATGCTCTAACATCGGTGTCTCGTACTTGAAGAACTGCAAGATGTCTTGGTGCACCTCTCAGTCTTTCTGTCTTCCTCTCACTCACCTGAAGCATATGGTCCCACCATTTTTTAATTTCACACACCCTGGGCTGTGTAGTTTGGATCAATTTGAAAGGTCTTCTTTTGTCTGTTTCTTTTTCTCCTCCTCAGGCTGGGTTGCTCAGCAGATGGAGAACGGACACTCCTAAAAGGCACCCCGGCTGAGGTTCCCAATAAACAAATAAAAAAACATTGCTAGGCATGAAAGGGGGGTTCCAGACAGCAGACAATAACTGTCTTTGTTTTCCCATCTCAGGTATATAAAACTACTATGTCTCTCAATTTCCACTGCTTCATAAGTCTTTAAGAGCACACAGAGTAGTGAATATATGAGGATGCTTGTTAAAAATCTTATAGCTGCGAGGGATGACTGGGCATGGGGGCTTGGGTAACTCTTTGATATAGAATAGTAATGACTACTACACTTATTACAGGTAGTCATGGTCCTTGAGTATATAATGATGCGGGTCTCCAAGAACCTGAGGAGGAAGCTGCCTGTGAGGTGGTTGGCTGGGACTGTTTACTGCCAGCCTCTTCAAAGGGATGACCCTTGAATTCCTTACAGAATGGCAAAGGAAAGTGTCCTATTAAGGCAGGAGAAATAAGACAGTTCTGAATAGAAATGTGAAATTCTACCAGCACACAACAAAGCTGTTTGTGTTAAAATACAAGGTCTTCACAAGCAGTGGGAAGTCCCAGCATCCACTAGTTAACATATGTCAGGAGTTTAGCACTGTTTCTCCTCTTTCCTGAATTCAGTGCACAAAAGTGTAGACTCAATTATTCTCGGTCTATTTATTTACCTCCGTGATACTATATTTTATTAGTTATATTTGTTCCCGCAGTGTTTCATTTTAATTGTTAGGATGGTTTGAAGCAACATGTTCTGTAAAATTATGTACAAAAAACCCCCTCACTCATCGGTTTTATGGTAGTTGAGAAGTGTTTTTTACATTGTCTAGGCTTTTAAAAGTATTGCAAGTGCTTTTATGTTTGTACTATGACTTTTCATGAGATTGCATTTCATTGGTTCAAAGAAATCGTATTCTATAAGACTATGTATTTAGAGTGCTTACTCATTGTATTCATTGTAGTTTATAAGCAGTACTTTGCATGGCAAAATTGTATTCCTATCCTTGTATTCCTATCTTGGCCTATTGCCTGCTAACGGGGCCACACATGGGGGTAAAGAAAAGAACAGTTACTTACCTGAAACTGTTGTTCTTCGAGATGTGTTGCTCATGTCCATTCGAATCAGGTGTGCACACTGCGTGCACCGTGTCTTCCGGAGCGTTTTCTCTAGCGGTACCCGTAGCACTGGCAGGGCACCCCCTGGAGTGGCGCCACCATGGCGGGGCATAAGTACCCCTGCCGGCGCTCCCCCACCTCAGTTCCTTCTTGCCGGACGCTCCGACAAAGGGGAGGTAGGGGGGGAAACAAATGGACATGAGCAACACATCTCGAAGAACAACAGTTACAGGTAAGTAACCGTTCTTTTCTTCTTCGAGTGGTTGCTCATGTCCATTCGAATCAGGTGACTTCCAAGCCAACCCACATCAAGGAGGAGGGGCCGGAGCACTCAGAAATAGAAGTCCACGACAGTTGAACAATTCAAACATATTTATTCAACTAACCAAACACAGAAAAAACTGTAGAAAAGTGCAATGTGTACAAATAAACCAACATATTTACAATACAGAGCTGAGGACCACAGATCCCACCCCTGCGTCCTCCCTAGCCTGCTGTGCCAGCGTGTAGTGCGCCGTAAAGGTATGGACCTACGACCACGTGGCCGCCCTGCAGATTTCAGTGATTGGAACCTGCGCCCCAAAAGCTACAGAGGACGCCTGCGCCCTGGTGGAATGTGCTGTAACCCAGGGCGGGACCTTCCTGGCCAAGGTATAACACTCCCCGATATACCCTGCGACCCAATTGGACAACCTCTGGGTCGAAATGGGAAGCCCCTTCATTCTGTCAGCGACAGCAATAAACAATTGTGTGGATTTACGAAAGGGCTTGGTCCTATCAATATAGAAAGCTAGTGCACGTCTAGCATCCAGGGAATGGAGCACTTGCTCCTTAGGGGAGGCATGGGGCTTTGGAAAGAAAACTGGGAGGTAAATTTCTTGGGATAAATGGAACGGTGACACCACCTTGGGGAGGAAAGCCGGGTGAGGGCGGAGCCTCACATTATTGTCAGAAAACACAAGTAGGGCGGGTTCACAGTTAACGCCCTCAGCTCGGAGACCCTGCGAGCTGAGGTGATGGCCACAATAAACGCAACCTTCATAGAAAGGTGCTTCAATGAGCACGTGGCCAGAGGCTCAAAGGGGGGGCGACACAAGTTTAGACAACACGAGCTTAAGATCCCAAGCAGGGAGAGAGCGTCTAACCGAGGAATACAACTTATCCAAACCCTTAAGGAACCTTTTGACCACAGGGTCAGAAAACAGAGAGACTCCTGCTGAACCAACATGGAAGGCGGAGAGGGATGCCACATGGACTTTGATGGAGGAGGTAGAGAGGCCACTGGACCTAAGTTCAAAGAGGTAGTCCAGAATGGACGGGACAGGTGCACAGGATGGGTGCACTCCCCTCCTGGACGCCCAAGACGAGAACTACCGCCACTTGGCTGCATATGATTGCCTGGTAGATGGTTTCCTGCTACTTAGGAGCACCATCTGTACCTCCTGGGAACATTACCTTTCTGTTTGGGTCAGCCATGGATAAACCAGACCGTCAGGTGGAGAGAGCTGAGATTCGGGTGAACCTTGGTCCCCCCGTCCCAAGGTTGGGTCAGGAGATCCCGAACCAGCGGGAGCGTTATAGGCTTCTTGCTGAGCATGTCCACCAAGATAGGGAACCAGAATTGCCTGGGCCACCGAGGGGCTATCAGGATGACCGTGGACCTGAAGGTCTTGACCCTGGTCAGACCCCTGGGAATTAGGGGAAACGGAGGGAAAGCATAGAGGATGCCTGCCGGCCACGGCACGGTCATGGCATCCCTCCTGGAGTGTTCCCCCAGCCCCAACAGGGAGCAGTAACTCTGGCACTTGGTGTTGCGCGCCGAGGCAAACAGGTCTACTAGGGGACTACCCCACCTGTGGAACACCTGATGAAGGGCCGAATCCTTGAGAGACCATTCGTGGGCTCCAAAGGACCTGCTCAGAGCATCGGCCAGCAAATTTTTGCACCCCAGGTACTCTGCCTGCAAAACTATGTCGTGCTTTACACACAGGTCCCAGAGGCACAGGGCCTCGTGGCAGAGGGAAGGCGACCGGCTCCCCCTGCCTGTTGAGGTAAAACACAGCCGCCGTGTTGTCCAGGCACACCAGGACAGAGCGGTGAGACAGCTTCGAC
The DNA here is from genome assembly GCA_032595735.1 of Pelochelys cantorii. Lineage (NCBI taxonomy): Eukaryota > Metazoa > Chordata > Testudines > Trionychidae > Pelochelys > Pelochelys cantorii. Next base: position 68,953,787 of record CM064330.1, read on the forward strand.
AGGAAGGTCTCGCAGGCTCTCCTGACAGCCCTGAGCTCCCGGACATTTATGTGCAGAGCCCGCTCTGCTGCGGACCATAAGCCCTGGGTCCTGTGACACCCCAGGTGTGCTTCCCAACCCAGGTCGGAAGCATCTGTGACCAGTGTAAGCGAGGGGGGAGGTACAGTGAACGGAACCCCGCTGCACACCACCGCCTCCTGGGTCCACCATTGTAAGGAGGCTATCACCTCCGGCGGCACTGTGAGAACCGTGTCCCAGAGACCCCTGGTCTGGTTGAATGCCCTCGCCAACCAGGCCTGCAGAGGCCTGAGCCTCATTCGAGCATGGCGTACCACATACGTACACGCCACCATGTGTCCCAGCAGCCTTGAGCAGACCCAGGCTTTCGTGATGGGGAACCGGGTTAACTCAGAGACCAGCTCCACTATGGATAGAAACCTGGCCCTGGGAAGGAGTGCTCTTGCCACCCTGGCATCCAGAAGAGCTCCGATAAATTCAAGGTGTTGAGAGGGAGTCAACAATGACTTTTCTTCATTTAGCATGAGTCCCAGCCTTACGAAGAGAGCCCTTGTGAGGGAAACATGGGCCTCTACTTGCTCGTAGGAGCGGCCACGGATCAGCCAGTCATCTAGGTACGGAAAAACGTGGACCCCTTTTTTGCAGAGGAACGCCGCTACGACTGCCATGCATTTTGTAAAGATCCTGGGTGCTGTTGAAAGGCCAAATGGGAGCATTGTAAATTTGAAGTGGCATCGGGAAACAATAAAATGGAGAAACCTCCTGTGGCTGGGTCTTATTGCCACATGGAAGTAAGCGTCCTTGAGATCGAGGGTTGCGTACCAGTCTCCTAACTGTAAAACAGGGATAACAGAAGCTAGGGTTACCATTCTGAACCTGGACTTCACGACCGCCTTGTTGAGGTCCCTGAGATCTAAGATGGGACGAACCTCGCCCTTGGGTTTTGGGACAACGAAATATCGGAAATAAAACCCCTTGCCCTCCAGATGTCGGGGGACCCTCTCCACAGCTCCCTTTTCGAGGAGCGCTCACACCTCCTGACGGAGGGTGCCTTCATGAGAGGTGTCCCTGAAAGAGGACGGGGCGGGCGGGTTGGAAGGGGGCGAGCCCAGGAAGGGGATGGTGTAGCCTGACTATCTTTAGGACGCAGGCGTCGGTCATGATTCCTGCCCAGGTGTGGGCAAACTGGGATAACCTGGCCCCAAATGGGGGGCCAGGGTGGGAGGCTGGTGCGCGACCCTTTAGCACTGCATCAAAACAGGTGCTTGGACTGCTGGGAGGGACCTTGACCAGCCCCATGAGGGTTGTCCCCTCTTGGGCGGCGTCGACGACCCCTTGCGGAAGATGGGCCCGCAGCCGCCCCCATACCGCCACTGGGAGCACGAGGATGGCATCTCCAGTAATCCCCACGGGGGACCTGGGACTGCGTTCTCTCCTGCTGTCTGTAGGGCAGCTGACAACGCTGGGGGGGCCGGTGTATGAATCCCCAAGGACCGTAGGGTAGACCTCGCGTCCTTGAGCGTATGGAGCCTGGAGTCCGTGTGCTCCGAAAACAAGGCTTTCCCATCAAACGGCAAGTCCTGGATCGTGGTCTGGACGTCTGGAAGCAGTCAGGCACCACGGCGCATAACCACGCCTGACGCCATGGTACGGGCTGCAGAGTTGACAGCGTCCAGGGAAGCCTGGAGGGCCGTGCGGGCAATGGTTCTGCCCTCAGAGGTCATGGCCGCAAACTCCTGACGGGCCTCAGCAGGCAGCTTGTCCTTGAACTTATCCACGGCCTGCCAGGTATTAAAAGCATAACGGCTCAGCATCGCTTGCTGATTAGCAATACGGAGTTGCACCCCACCAGTGGCATATACCTTACGGCCCATCAGGTCAAGGCGCTTGGGCTCCCTAGCTTTCGGGGACGGTCCCAGCTGGGGAAGCCTCCCTTTTTGGGCCTCAGCCTGGACGACCAAGGACCCAGGAACGGGCTGGGAGTACAGGTGTTCGTGTCCCAGGAATGGGCTGGGAGTACAGGTGTTCGACTGGGGGACATAATAGCACCTCTCGACTCCCTTTAAGGTAGGGGTCAAGGTTGCCGGGGTCTGCCACAGGGCACTGGTAATCTTGGCCACGGTTTTATTAAGTGGCAAAGCCAAATGGGCGGGCGCATCGTCCGAGAGGATGTCAATCATGGGGTCCGTGTCCTCCACTACTGGCTCCACTGGGACACCCAGATTGGAGGCCAGATGCCTAAGCAGCTCCTGATGCACACGGGCATCCATAGTAGGCAACGCCGGTGTGGGATCCGCCAAAGCTTTGTCTGGTGATGATGACGATGATGATTCCTGGACCGGTGCTGGGCCCAGCGCAGGAACTGGTTGAGGCGCCGGCTGAGTAGGCGGCACCGCTTGCAGAAGCACTTCCGGTACCGAGGCCTGAGGCTCAGCAGCGGCATCCGTAGCAACCGGCCTCTGGGGGGAGGGAGGGGGTCTTGACAGTGATGCCAACGGTTGTGCTCAGTGCCCACAGGCACCAGACACCACAGAGGAGGGCACAGGCCCCTGCCACTGGTGGTAAGCCCACGGTGTCCAAAAGGGCCATTGCAGCTGAGGCGCAAGTCTGCTGCACCCACGAACGATCATGCCGGTGCCGGGAACGAGATCTATGAGTCGAGGAAGCTGCCGAGGACCCCGACCTGAACGATACCGCATTAGAATTGGACGAGTAATCAGACTCAGGCCAGGGAGGCGCAGATGACGAATGTGCTGCCACCGATGGGGGGGCAAAACTGGCCATGGACTGGGGTTTGCCCGCGTGTGCTCGGTGCAGACGTGCCGGCACCGGGAAAAATGGTGCCGGTGCCTGTTGCGGTGCCTCGTGCGGTACCGGGAGAACAGGTCCCGGTGCCTTGAGTGAAGCTGGTGCCGGGAGTGGAGTTGGTGCCAGGAGAACAGATCCCGGTGCCCAGGTGGAGCCGGTTGTGGCACTGGGAGAACCGGTCCCGGTGCCTGTTGTGGTGCCAACATGGAACACGTCTGCGGTGCCTTAGATGCGATATGAACCCCGAAGAAGCCGACATCACCGGCGATGGCGGTACCGGCGTGACCCACAGGGTCAATGCTGGTGCCTGTGATGGTGCCAAAACGTGCATTGGTGCTGAAGAAGCTGATGCTGAAGGGCCCGACGATGGTGCCAAAGACAACGTCGCGAGGCCAGGGTGATACGGCACTGGCACAGCCAAGACAGGGTCTGGAAGGGGTCCCAGCACCGAGGGAGGTTGAGCCCAGTCGAGCGCCGATGACGGCACCGATGTAGAGGCAAGCGGTACTGGTCCCACCGGGACGGTCCCGCTGCATAAGTGACCGGTGCCGTTCGGTCATGCCTCTGCGGAGGCAAAGCTGGTGTCAACACGGCCTCCGGCGTAGGTGATCTCGACCCTTCCGCCTCAACTGACGACGGAGGGGAGGTAGTGAGGCTAATAAGGTCATGGGCCACCTCAAAGGTGTCTGGTGTGGAGGGGTGGTGCAAGGGTAACTGCCCTGGACTAGATGGACGTCCCGCTCACTTACGCCGCACCATGGTGGATGAGGACGTGAGCACCGGAGATTTGGTACCATGGTGTAGGCTCGACTTGGACTTCTGGCTCGGAGACCGACCACGAGACGTTCTTGACCTTTTCGGTGCCGGAGAGTGAGGCTAGTGCCGGGCCCTTGACGCCGAGAGCCGGTCCCGAGATGGGGCATCTCGCGTGGACACTGGTGCACTGCGCACCACAGAGTGCCCAGCCGGTGCCGGCTGTAAAGCCGCCTCCATGAGGAGAAGTTTAAGGCGAGAGTCTCTCTCCCTCTTAGTGTGGGGCTTAAACGACGTGCAGATCTTACAAGCGTCCGTAAGATGGCTCTCACCCAGACACTTCAGACAACTGTCGTGAGGGTCTCCTTTGGGCATGAACTTTGCGCAAACCGCACACGCCTTAAAGCCTTGTGGCCCTGGCATTCCTCACCCCCGAAGGGGGAGAAGGAAAAAACAAAGAAACACTAACTACCTAACTGATTGAAGTATTCAGAACTATTTACAGCACTAACAGAAACGGGAACCATTAACTGATCTAAGAGAGAGACACGCTCCAATGACCGTCACGGGTGGTAAGAAGGAACTGAGGTGGGGGAGCGCCGGCAGGGGTACTTATGCCCCACCATGGCGGCGCCACTCCAGGGGGTGCCCTGCTGGTGCTACGGGTACTGCTAGGGAAAACGCTCTGGAAGACGTTGTGCATGTGGTGTGCACACCTGATTCGAATGGACATGAGCAACCACTCCAAGAAGAACTATATATCATGGCACTGTGTCCCATCCCAGACTGCAAATTGTCGTGTGTGTGGGAGGGGGTTCATGTTGCAAGTTTGTACTGGGCCTGAAAAAATTATGCTTGGGCACTGCCTGCTAATTTTATTTTATGCTCTTAAAATAAATCAGCTCATTCAAAACAGAATTCCTTTGTCTCCACACATGAATGGTCATCATGGGGGGGGGGGGGCAGGAAGGATGAAAAGAAGGGTGATGATGCCTCCTGGACTGTAGAGAAAGTAAACAAAATGGCTGTATTAATGGGCTAGTCTTATTAAATTCCACTGGAGTCCACTTCCAAAGCTTCCAAGTGGATCTGAAACAGTACCTGTTGGTTCTGGCATCATCCACATCAGTGTTTTCAAAGGTATTTTCCTTGATCACCAGTTCTTAGGTGCTCTTCAACTCAAGTCTCAAGATGTCCACTGTTGTTGGTGGAAAAGTGATGGGGCTGTGGCTCAGCATGGAATTTAGCAGCTCATCATAGGGACATATCTTTTAGTAAGCCCTCTACAGCTCCTTCGTCTTTGTCTGGCATTGGCCTTTGTCCCTGCTGTGCCTCTATGCCCTTTGCAATTTCCTGGTACACATCTTTATTCGTGAAGGAATTCCACAGTTGTGCCGGCAAACATTCCTCCCCACATAGGTTGAGAAAAATCTAGGACCTATTTCCTAGAGCAAGTAGCAGCATGAGGGAAAGGTGGAGCTGTGTCTGTGCAGATATGCTTGCACAGGTGAGTTAGGAGAAAAGGAGGCATTTCCAATATAGGCTGAGGGCTTTCATTTTTCAACTGGGGAGTGTTGGAGAATGAGTGTCTCCAGTCACCATCACCCTAGGCCTCAGAGATTAAAAAAAACTGAGTTATCATTGGTGAGGAGACTTGCAGGCTTATTACTGGATGACCTGTTGAACCAGTATTGGTACTTATGCATCCCCACAGGCATTGCACCAGTTAAAAAGATGTCAGTTGAGTGCTTGTATCACTCAAGGAACTGGTTTAACTTTGCCAGCTAAAGTGGAAGATTTGGGCTGCAAGATTTAAAACTGAGAGTGGATGCATTCAAGGTTCTGCTGACGAAAGGCCTGATCTGCTGATAAAACTTCATGATGTAAGTGATCTCTTCACCCTCATCTGTTGAAGAGAATATTGTTCAGATTTTATAAACATTCAAACATTGGTCTCTCTTTGCAGACGTCCAAATGTGCTAGTTGAGCTGGGTATATGTTTGGTGTGTTAAAATCAGTGCTACATAGATTTCTGAAGTAAGAAAATGTGCTCTGTTAATCCACTGCCTTGGAGCAGAAGGGCAGCATATATTTTACACTTTTCCCCTTGCAAATGGTAAATATGAGACTGCACTCACTGCATTAAAGAACTTTTTTGTGCCAAAAGTGAATGTAGTAGCTAATCGCTACAGATTTCACCAGCGTGAGCAGAAACCGGGGAAACTATAATGTAGTATATTGCTTCTCTGAGGAATCTGATTGTAACCTGTGACTTTGGGGATATGGCAGATGAGATGATTAGAGATGAGCTCATTGAGAAAAACAGTTGAACAGAACCAAGAAAAGTATAAGGCTTTCACAGACAAATGGAGGGGCGCTAAGGAACCTAAGTTTGAGTGTGGTTCCTTCGTTAGAGAAAGAAAACCTGGAATTTTACGCAAAGGGGACCATAAATTCACATCTCCTCTTAAAATCATTGAGAAGAAGGGACTTTACACCTATTGACTTTCTGATTGGTGGGTATGGAATGCTTCTTATCTTGCACCTGCCTATTCACCAAGAGGAGATGATGCCAGCACCCTGTCCCCATTGGATGACTTCACTGTCGTACCAACACAACAAGACATTGCACGAGAAACAGGGTTTGAAAGATGGTCTGTCAGACCCAGACGGACTAGAGACTATGTTATGTAGTATTTACAGTGTTTTCAGTGTCATATTTCTGCCAACAGTATAGTGGCTTGTTCCATATTTTTTGCTGTCGTTAGAACAACGATGTTTATTTTATAATTGAGAGAGCTTCTTAAGAGAGGAGGGAATGTGGTGTTTCAGAGGCTACTTGTAATTATTAGAACTGGGAACACTGGTTGTTGGGAGTCTGGAAGTACAGGAAATAGGTAGGAGGGGGGAGAAGCTTAGCCAGGGCTGAATGAGAGCTACAGAGGGGTACAGCAGCAGCTTTGTAAAGAGGTTTCACTTTTGGTAAATAAAGTACTGTTGAAGTTTATTAGTACCTTGCTTGCATGGTACAACAATCAGCGACACTGAAAGAGGGGGAGGAAAAAATGAATGGACATGGGAAGGGAGAAGAAAGTAAGAGGGACAAATGTCTCAGAGCTGAGGTGAAGAGAGTGGTAGGGAGAGGGGGGAAGGTAGGAGCACAGGGTACAGAATCCAATCAAAACTGTACAATGTTTCCTGAGCATCTAGAAGTCCCTGCTTTGGGTGTTTCTGTTACTATTGTCTAGAGTCTTAGACTGGTTCCTCTTTGCTATTTTTCCTGAAGGCACCAGTTGGGCCCTAAGTATTACTATGGATCTCCTTTCACTGAGCATGTCTTTGATGCCCTTTACAAAGTAATTTGTAAAAATATTTCTAGAAGCATGAGTTCCTGCTATCATTGCAGAATAGTTTCAGTTTCTGTACCTTCATAACAAGTCAACCTCCTAAAAGAGTTATCCTTTGCAGATTGAGGATGAGCTCCCACCATCTATAAAGGGCTGGCAACCATGAGAGCCTCTGACAGCAGAACTCATCATCACTTGTCTTCAGGTGCCACAGGTGTTTCCATCAAAATTGGAAATGGGATAGGTGGGTAGCTGGTGCCTTTAAAATAACTGTTAGCTCAGGACAGATGGGAGGCCCAGGAGGACAGCCTAGCTAGGAGAAGGAAAAGTCTGATATCAACTCCTGATCCTTTGGTTAAAAGCAGCCTGGTGTTGGCACCAACACTTCCAGCTGATGTTTTACCAAGTCTATCCAAAAAGGTGGGAAAAATGGACCTGCAACTAGTCTAACTGGATAAAGGCCTCAAACTGTGGTGGGTGTAAGGGATGCCAATGATACACTAGAATTCTTATTGGCCAAAAAATTACTGTCAGTGGAAGCAGATTTTTTCTTTTTCTGGCAAGTTATCAAAGACCTGTAGTTGACATTTATTATAAGGAGGGATGAGACTGCCCTGTATGATTTTCTGCTAGGGACTACCACTAACAATGGGAGGGGATTTGAGTCCTATGCCACAGTTTGGCCAGCTCAAGCCTGGCAGCACCAACCCAATAGGATTTCTGGTGCCCAGTGGCCAGTGTCTGAACTGCCCTATAGAGGATCAGAGGACCAGTGGCCAAAGAATCAGTCCTGCATAGCCAAAACGCCCCCACCCCCCATATCATAAAGGTAGCAAAATGGAATGTATCCAGTTTCACGGGTAAAGGTATGGCAATAGCTGAGGTGATATTCAGGAACGGTATCAATGTTCAGTAGCTACAGGAAAGATGATGGATGGGGAATATAGTGAAGGAGTTGAGGTTAGATGGTAAACCCTCCTACGCTGATGATAAAAGGGGACACAACTGAGTTTGGGTGGCAGGGAGGGGAGACCTGAGGAGGAAGGTTTTTGAAGTTAAAATAAGTGACAGACTGATGGGTTTATGATACGAGCCTTAGTTGAAAGGTACATCATGTTTGTGATATCAATATATGCACCTCAACCAGGAGGTGATGACAGGGAGTTTCTTCTAAGATATGCAGACACTAGTAGGCACAGCAACCCCTGAACAGCTGCTGGAGATACAGGTGATCTCTGAATCCATAATTAGAAGGAAGCATGAAATGTGTTGGGGAAAGTGCCATCTAGGCTGCATGAATGAGGAAGAAAAGCACTACTAGATTGGTAAGGTCAAACAATAGATAACACGGTTCCAGATACATGGTTCCAGAAGAGGGTGAGTCAATTTGTTACGTACATCACTGGTGGAAACAAATTGGATTGATATCAGGTTGTTGAAGAAATCATGTCAGTGTTGGGAAAGGAGGGAACTAAGCTTAAAAAAAAAGATTAAAGTATGAAGGGGTGTGCACAGGAATTTAAACTTGACAGCTTTTGGAGGGGCATGTTCTGTGTCCTGCCATAGCCCCAGGACCAGAGGAACTCACTCTCCTCACTGCACCTCTGGGAGTTCTGTGCTCTTACTGGTTACTGGGGGTGTCTCTGGGTATGCCCCTGAAGGTCTGGGAAGTTAAGGAGAAGAGCAGCAGAGAAGTTTGTGAAAGCAGTGCAGGATTTCTAGGACCTGATTTTATATCCACTGAAGGAGTGGTACCATCTTTAAAAATATAAGAATAGCAATACTGGGTCAGACCGATGGTCTGTCTAGCCCAGTATCCTATCTTCTGACAGTTTTCAATACTGAATACTTGAGAGGGAATCATCAGAATTTTAGATTAAACAAATTCTGGTAGGGCAGAATTGTGAATATATGATCCTGTGCTATTCCTGAACTTGCCATAAAAGAGGAGGTGAGACATAGAATCCAGGAAATGAATAGTACAGCAGCAGGATCTGATGAAATGATGGTAGAGCCAGTGAAAGTCCTGGGTGAGGTAGGCAGAAAATAGATGAGCAGTGTGGTTAATGCCATATGGCAAGACAAGAAAATTTCCCTTTGCTGCCAATCTATCTTGCTCCTACTACATAACAAAGGAAGCATTCATGAATGTGGAAACTACTGAGGAATAAAGCTACTGCCACATGGGAGAAGATTCCAGAATGTATCCTTTTGAAGTCTATTAATTGTTTTTTGTTTTCTACAATGACACATGAGTAAATGAAAAGTTTATCTAGAATATCCATACGTGTTTTTTCAAGGCATGGTGCAAAATTCCCTTCTTTTGAAAGTGCAGTAGATTTAGAAATTTCACCTTAGGTATCTCTCCTACACTGGGCTGGGAATGATATTTGCAGGCACCTTTTCAAATTCCATGCCGTGACTGAAAGAATCTGCTCTAATTAGTTGTACCAGAAGATTTTTATTAATTTATTCCACTGAAATTCATTCTAGTTGACCTGTGAAATTCCAGCTATTTTCAAGTTAGAATATCATACCAGAGGACAGCATTGTTCTGATCACACTGGATTTGTCTGCATATAATTTAAAACTCACTTGTCCAGCTGCCAGAACTTTAGAGAACATAGAAGAATCTCAGTGGAGCTAGATTATCTACTTCCTTCAACTTATTCTGGAAGCTCTCCAGTTTCTGAATGGAATAATGTGGTTCTAGAAATATATTGCTATGTTCAATTATTATGTCAGTTTGAAATAATAATAATAATCAGTGTTTCCTTCACAGTGACAGAAGAAGTGGGTCCCAAGTGCTTTGGCCTGCAGAGGAATTAGCTCATTTTTGGAGAGGTAGGATGGAGGGATAGGGGAACAAGTGGCTTTTAATGGGTTGTCATAAACCTTCAAATTAAAATTCAGTAAAAATTCTGACTTGCATGTTTAATTGTGACAAACTATCTAGACAGACCAAAATTCCAGATAATTACACCCTTTGGTTAACATAGACCTTTCAGCTTCCTTTGCCAGTTAAAACACTATGCAAACTAAGGGCCTGATTCTCCACTCTCTCACATCAGCTACATGCCAGTATACCTTACTGAAGTTAAAGGTAACGTTGATGTGTAAGAGTATGTCTACACAGCAAAGTTAATTCGAAATAACAGCCATTATTTCGAATTAACTTTACTAGTGTCTACACAGTCAAACCGCTATTTCAAAATAAATTTGAAATAGTGGAGCACTTATTTTGAATTTGGTAAACCTCATTCTACGAGGAATAACACCAAATTCGAAATAGCTAATTCGAAATAAGTGCTGTGTAGACACTTATTTCAAAATAGGGGGCCTCCAGCCTTCCCAGGGTGCCCTGATGGCCACTCCAGCCTCAAACAAGAACACTTCTCTCCTCCCCTCCCTCCCCTCCCTCTTCGGAACCCTTAAAGGGGTTGACTCTGGCCACAGTGCCTGTGCCAGCTCCAAATCTGCCAGCCCAGAGCCAGCAGTCACTGCCCCTGACCCAGTGGCCCCAAAATATGAGCCAGCAAGCCACTGGCAGCCAGGCCTCCACCACTCCCCAGGAGCAGCCTGCCAGCTCGCAGGAGCCTGCCAGGGCCTGGAGAAGGTGGGCGCCTTACTGGCCCAGGGTGGAGATCAGGGTGGACCTTACTCAGGTTTGGGGGGGATGCCCCAGTGTCCATGATCTCCGCACTAGATGGAGGAACGTGGCCATCTATGGCAGGATAGCTGCCAGCCTGGCCACCGAAGGCCACATGTGAACCCAGGAGCAGGTTCGCATGAAAATCAAGTTGGTCCAGCAAGACTCCCAACTCTGAGCCCTGAGCTTCCCCTCCCCCTTCTTCCCCTTGCTTCCCCCTTCCACCTCCCTCCTCCCAGGTTTCCCCTTCCCCTCTTCCACCCTCTTTCCTCCTCTTTCCCACCTCCTTTCTCCAGTCTCACCAGTTTCATCCCCCCCCCCCCGAGTTTTGTTAAATAAAGAGAGTTTGTGTTCATGACAATACGTGTATTTTATTTGACATCAGGAAGGGGGGCTGGGAGGGTAAGTGTAATGATATGGGGGAGGAATGAGGCACAAGCCCCAGTGGGGCAGACCAGGGAGGCTCTTAATGCTCCTCAGGGTGGAAGCTCTCCTGCAGGGCCTCCTGGATACTGACAGCCCCCTGATGGACCTCCTGGATGGCAGCCTGCAGAAAGTGCAGCCAGGCTCACAGCAACGCATTCCTGAGAAGCACCAGAGTGCCCAGGGGCCGCTCCAGCTCCATGTTGCAGAGAGCTGTGGTGTCCCGAGTGAAGGCAACCAGAGCACGGAGAGACATAAATGCTTTGCTGTCCCTTATTGAGGTAGGCAAGCAAGCAGGGAAAGCTGAGAACCAGCTGCCCAGGGTGGGGGTCCCTTTAAGCACAGGCCTCAGATAGCCTCAGGCAGCAGCCACACAAATAAACTCCTGACCTGATGCCCTGCTGGACCTGGTTCCGGCCAGCCTTCAGTGCAATTCAGTGTCCACTCAGTGTGGATGCTCTATTTTGAAATAGCAAAATGCTTTTTGAAATGCATTTTGTGTGTAAATGTGTTATTTCAAAATAAGCTATTTCGAATTAACTATTTTGAAATAATATATTTCGAAATAACACTGTAGTGTAGACAAACCCTAAGAGTGGAGATTGGTCCTTATGTGTCAATCAGCTTAATGCTTAGCTTTAACAAAAACAGAAAGAGAACACATAAACAGAAAGTGAAAATTATTTTAGGAAACATGGAAAGAATATTTTCCCTGTGGAGAGGAATGTGAAACATAACAAGAAAGATTTCTACAGCCATATTAGCAATAAGAGGGTGATCAGGGAGGGTGTGGGACCATTACTGGATGAGGGAGATAACCTAGAGACAGATGATGTGGGAAAAGCTAAAGTAGTCAATCGTTTGGGTTTTTTTGCCTCTGTCTTCACAGACAAGGTCATCTCCCAGGCTACTGCACTAGGCAACACAGCATGGGAAGGTGGGCAGCCCTCGGTGGAGAAAGAACAGGTTAAGGGCTATTTAGAAAAGCTAGACATACACAGATCCATGGGTCCAGATTTCATGCATCCGAGGATACTGAATGAGTTGGAAGATGTCATTGCAGAGCCTTTGGCCATTACCTTTGAAAACTCATGGGGATTGGGAGAGGTCTCGGATGATTAAAAAAAGGCAAATGTAGTGCCCATCTTTAAAAAAGGGAAGAAGGACAATTCAGGGAACTAAAGACTGGTCAGCCTCACCTCAGTATCCAGAAAAATCATGGAGGAGATCGTTAGAGAATCCATTCTGAAGCACTTGGAAGAGGGGAAAGTGATCAGGAATAGTCAACATGGATTCACCAAGGGCAAGTCATGCCTGACCAACCTGATTAGCTTCTGTAAATGAGGTAACTGGCTTTGTGGACATGGGGAAGTCATTGGATGTGATATACCTTGACTTTAGCAAACCTTTTGATACTGTCTCCCACAATATTCTTGCCAGCAAGTTAAGGGAGTATGGATTGGAAAAATGGACTGTAAGGTGGCTGGAAAGCTGACTAGATTGTTGGACTCAACAGGTAGTGATCAATGACTCAATGTCTGGCTGGTGGTCAGTTTCAAGTGGAGTGCCCCAAGGATCGGTTCTGGGGCCAGTTTTGTTCAATATCTTTATTAATGACCTGGATGAGGGAATGGATTGCACCCTCAGCAAGTTTGCAGATGACACTAAACTAGCAGGAGAGGTAGATATACTGGAGGGTAGGGATAGGATCCAGAGTGACCTAGACAAATTGGAGGATTGGGCCAAAAGAAATCTGATGAGGTTCAACAAGGACAAGTACAGAGTCCTGCACTTGGAACAGAAGAATCCTATGTTATAGTCTGGGGACCAACTGGCAAAGCAGCAGTTCAGCAGAAAAGGACCTGGGGATTACAGCGCATTGGAAACTGGATATGAGTCAACAGTGTGCCCTTGTAGCCAAGAAGGCTAATGGAATATTGGGGTGCATTAGGAGGAGCATTTCCAGCAGATCAAGAGAAGTTATTATTCCCCTTTATTCGGCATTGGTGAGGCCACATCTGGAGTATTGCATTTAGTTCTGGGCCCCCCACTATAGAAAGGATGTGGATGCATTGGAGAAGGTCCAGTGGAGGGCAACCAAAATGATTAGAGGGCTGGAGCACATGACTTATGAAGAGAGGCTGAGGGATTTGGGTTTATTTAGTCTGCAGAAGAGAAGAGCAAAGGGGAATTGATAGAAGCCTTCAACTTCCTGAAGGAAGGTTCCAGAGAAGATGGAGTAAGGCTGTTCTCAGTGGTGACAGATGGCAGAACAAGGAGCAATGGTCTCAAGTTATAGTGGGGTGGTCTAGGTTGTATATTAGGAAAAACTATTTCACTAGGAGGGGGGTGAAGTACTGGAATGGGTTATCTAGGGAGGTGGTGGAATCTCCATCCCTAGAGGTTTTTAAGTCCTGGCTTGACAAAACCCTGGCTGGGATGATTAGTTAGGGTTGGTCCTGCTTTGGACAGGGGGCTGGACTCAATGACCTCCTGAGGTCTCTTCCAGACCTAGGATTCTATGATTTGCTGGGGACCTCTGGCCCTGGTAAAAACACAAAAATGAACTTGGAATGAAGCTATGTTTCTATTTTTTAGAACAACAAGCTCTATCTAAGGGTATGTCTCCACTTGCCCCCTAGTTCGAACTAGGGAGGCAAATGAAGCATACCGAAGTTGCAAATCAAGCGCGGGATTTAAATATCGCACGCTTGATTAGCATATTCGCGGCTGGTCGCCATTTTAAAATGCCGGTTGCCTGATTTAACTTGCCGCGTGTAGACGCGGTAGTCCGATTTAAAACCCTTCCCTCAAATTAACCGGTCTACACGCAGCAAGTTAAATTGGGCGACCGGCATTTTAAAATGGCGACCGGCCGCGAATATGCTAATCAAGCGTGGGATATTTAAATCCCACGCTTGATTTGCAACTTCGGTATGCTTCATTTGCCTCCCTAGTTCGAACAACAGGGCAAGTGGAGACATACCCTAAGATAGTCTGCAGGAAAAAGAAAGGCTTCCTCTGCCTTGCAAGAAGAACTTCAGCCCCTTGGAAGTCAGTTATAAATAGTCCACATGCCTGTCTTGTGTTCTAAACTTTTATTTAACAAAACATAGCAAAGGTCATGAATATTAAGTATTCCATGAAATGTGAACTTGTTGACAAAGCTTTTATCTTTCTGGAGGAAATATCAGATCATATCGTATGAAAGATTACCATTATACAATTCCGGTTTTAGCAGCGAATGGTTAGTGATGGAGTGTTCCTGACTTCTAAAAATAGAAAGCTATTCTTTTTTAAAGATACAAAGAGTAGAGGCTTCAGTTTTTTACTTCACTGCTGATATAATTAAGAATACTTATGACATAGCAAGAAGCTAAGGAATTAATCAACTGATGTATAAGGGTTCTGATGCTTTGATTCACATTTTCAGGAGGTAGATGAAGCCTAAATACACATCTATTACATCCTTTCATTTGCACCTGCAGTTACCCTAACTGTACATACAAATAAATACACCCATTTATGCTCAATATCTTGCTAAAAGAGCATACAGGTATAAACTAGGGATGTAATAGTGTTACCCTGGGACGCAGTAACGAATAATTTCCCAAATCCAATTAGAAGGACACGCCCTGACCTATGATAAAAGTGACAGATATCCCAGGTCCCAGAAGAAGAGATTGCCCAAGGCCGATTACTCGTGGCCGTATCTATCACCGGCGCGTGGTTTTCCGAATAAAACTCCAAGTCTCAGTTTGGGGCCAAACCATATATTGTAAATTTGGAATACAGAACTGAACAGAATATGACAACTCTTTATAAAAAACCTCCCTATCCCTGAAGATAAAGCAGATAGTAAAGACCCCTAAACATTAGGACTATACATTACATCCAAAAGGCACAGTTCAGCTAGGAGCTCACGACCTCTATGTCTTGGCTAATTGGAAGCCGTGACAGAGGAACAGTGAGGAGACCCTCGATGTTCTTCAGGATCTGGTCCTTCGGCAGGCGGTGGGCGGACAGTGGATTATTGTTCGAAGGCCTTCCGCTCTCCGAGGGTAATCCAATGGGATCCAAAGGTTTTCCCAGGAATTCTCCACGGGAATATAAACCCCACAAATATATCCCCCTCCACTCACATACGAACTGTGCTATCCACTCTCACCCCTCACACTCCCTCACTCAGCTATCATTCATACAAAACAGTGAGAGACACTCCACAGAACCCACACACACACTCCGGAACCCGAACAGAACTGGGAACCTGAACTAATGTTGGCTAGGGTATATAAGCACCTTTAGGCGGGAAAACCCCAATGGTGCTGAGTGCACTCTTTTGTGGGTGGTGTGCATAATAATTCGAGCCGTGTGCAGCTGTTTTGAGCCGGGTGCAACGGCCTGGGACGGGGTGCAAAGCACTAGTACCGTGTGCAATCACTTAGAAAAAGGCGGGAAACTTCTAACTGACACCCTCCCTTAGTTCGGACTAAAAAACAATAGTTCGAACTACTGACTGGGTTCCATGCACACAACCACTAACTGGCAACTAAGGTTACAATAGTGTAGTTGATTAACCAATTAACCAATAAGCAAAAGCTTATAGATTAATGCTATAGACTATACATATTTCCCTCCCTTCCCCTTGCCAGTACATTTTTTTAGCAGGTTGGCCAGCAGCCTGGCTCAGTGCTGGCTTGCGCTGGGTCCAGGACCTAAGCCCACTGCGGCTCTGCATTTAAAGTGGATTAGGAGCCAGGTGGCCAAGCAGCCCAGCTCAGTTCTGACTTGTGCTGGGTCTGGGAGCACAGCTTGCCCCCCGACAGGGGCTGCTGCCAACCTATGTGCAGCATGGGGCAACAGGCAGCTGGTTCATGAGGGGAACTGGTTTTTAAACTGGCTTCCCTTGGAGACCAGCTCCCACCTAGCACCCTGTGCTGCTGTCTCTGATACAAAGGTAGCAGTGTGGAGTGGCAGGGGGTCCCTCAGGAGTGAGGCCAGAGCACACTGGCTGCCAGCCTCGCCCCCGGGGACTATAGAATAGTCTACTAACCAATAAGAATTCATGAGGATACTCGACTATTCAATTAACCGATAGTTAACATTCCTAGCATAAACACAAAATTGTATTTGCCCTTCTGAGGCTTCCTATATGTAAAAAGTGATGCTGAAAGTAAATCAATCATACTTATAGATAGACCTGGAAAAAAGGAATCAAATGTAATGTTCCTCAACCATAAATAATTTCTTTCAGATGAGAAATACGAAATAGTTGCAGTCATATTTAAAGCAATGGCATGAATATTTTGGCATGAAATGTGAGAACTGTAGAAAACAAAATGGTGTGTGTAATTCTTCCAAATGATTCATTGATATGAATCATAATCCTGTCAAATTATCTACAATCTTTCCCGCTTAAAATTTTGCTGATCTTCAAGACTTTGAAGTGAGTAGATAAAATTCATTAATTTTGATCCAAACTTTCTAGTGGCAGAGGGTTTTCTCCGATCTAAAGACAGTGGCCATAATTATGTTGATCATCATATGGCTTAGAGACCATTTGAAGCCTCAAAGGACCTTGTATTTGCACACATCCAATCACGCTGACAGACATCGGTTTCTGAATCCCTTTCCCATCTTCCAGGAGAGAGTCCTGGCACACACTTAAGGCCCTAACAGTACATCTGTTCACTGTCTGGGAAGTTTTACTTTAGCTCCAAACTCTGGGATTTCATCCATGGTATCATCAGTGGCTACAGAGCCTACAAAACATGTGAAGATGAATCTAGTAAGCTGGAGGGGTTCAGTCACATGAAGGTCATAATGAAGAATAGCATTGAGTGCTTGGAGGTGAACAACAGTCATAGGATGAGAGGGAGCTATATAAGACCTTAAAATTTACATCATGTATAGCCTGTCTGGACCTGCATGCAGATTTAGATCTCTGTTGTTAATGACTGTTAAGTCAAGGACAAACAGGAGCAGCACTGATCAGTACCTACATGACTGGATTGCAGGCCCAGATTTTTCAGTTAATTAGCCATTTTGAAGGGCAGATGACTTTTCTACTTTTCACATTAATTATTGAACTTTGGGTGCTCATGGACATTTTGTGGGCAAAGACCCACTTTGTCAGATTAGTGGATATCCACTAATATCCACGTCTGATGAAGTGGGTCTTTGCCCACGAAAGCTTATGCTCCAATACATCTGTTAGTCTATAAGGTGCCACTGGACTCCTTGTTGCTTTTGCAGATCCAGACTAACTCGGCTACCCCTCTGATAGTGGATATTTTGTAATTAATACTTTAATTTAGGGGGATAATTAGCATTCAGTTAATTAATTGAAAGACATATGCATATACAATAGTGAGCAGATTCATGTGCTTTGGCTCAAGATATTAGTAATCAGATGTAGATCTTTTCACCTTCATCTACACAGGATCAAGTCCAGTTTGGGTTGGTAGTGGCTGCATTTCTGGAACCACAGATGACTCTCTAGTAGCTTATATGAAATGAGTTAGTGGCCTGTGCCACTTCCAAATGTCTAAGTCAGAAATCTCTGCCACCAACTGGTGCCCTTGTTGCCTGAATGGGCCTATCAGAGCAAGACTGAGCTAGCATGGCTCCAGCACTTAGAGGAAATGTTGCCATGTTGTTGCCTCAGCTCTCCCATCTTGGGAAAATGCCAGGCTTCAGGGTGCTGGGCTCTTAATCCAGCATTTTTCAACAAGTGCAAAGTTGATTCAAAGTTAAAAGATGAACTCAAAGGAATACATTGATTTAAAACAAATAGACTATGAGACTTGTTGTGCAGGTTATTTTATATTTCTATAAAGAACTGCAGTAAGGTCATTTAAATGGTATGTAAATAATCCAAAACACTACCTCTTTTGTTGTTTTAGCATAAGTACCAGATGACTTTCCTGGTTTCAGTACAGAGCAGATATACTCCATCACACATTCTCATGCTATAAGCGACTTGCTTTGCAAGATGATAAGCTCTTCAATTTGCATGCCACTGGTATTACAAGTTGAGTGACTAAGAGACAGAAGGTGGCACCATAATCACTCATTGTAAAAAGGCAAAGTAAGCCCTTCTACCTCTTCTCCATTTGCTGTTCTAATGCCTCATAGGTTGTGGGGAATGCATCATCCAGTAATGAGTCCTCTCTCGGGATATGATTCTAATATTGAGGTCATGGATTCTGCAACTTTATCAGACATCCATGATTTCTTTGGCTTCAGCCCATGGTACTGGCCGGCCTGGAGCTGCAGCCAGTAGTCATCCCTGATGGACTCCCACTGTTAGTCTCCCTTCTTCCCCCACTAACTGGCTTTTTTTAGTAAAATTCACAGAGAGGTCACAAGCTTCCATGAATTTTTGTTTATTGCCTGTGACCTGTCTATGACACCTATGACAGTATCTTTTAAACTTAGTCATCTCTGAGCCTGAGTACTAGAGGGTTCCGTGGCTGAGCCCTGGTTGATTGACAATCTACAAATGAAGGTTTAATTGGGTGATACCCAAAGCCAGGAATTTCTGCTCCTGCTGAGAGTAGCTACTCCAGTCTGCTCAACATCATTATCTTGCTGAGAATAAAACCTGCTACTTGATGGTTCAGACAGACTGTTCCTTGTTCTAATTCTAGTCTTGATTTCTATTCTGACAATTGGCTGGAGTCTCTGGTCTGATTTCATGGCCACCACTTTTCTAACCATTAGGACTAACCATCTGTGTCTCACTTTCACAACATCCTAGCAGAAATCCAGAAGGAGGAGACTCCTTTGGTCACTAAAAGTAGGGGAGGGAGAGACTCCTTCCCCTCAAGTTCATAGAGAGGCAGTGATGAGATGTTCCTTCTTTGCCTCATCTACTAGAAGCAGAGGAATGGAGAGAGATAATGGAGACCTTCCTCATATATTGAGAGTTAGGAAACAGATCAGGAAACTCTTTACCCTTCAGAAGGAGAATCAGAGCAAGAGACAGAAGCCTTGTCTTCTCTGCACACTAGCTTCATGCTCAACCTTTTTTTTTTTTTAAGTGGGGGACATCATATGACCTGTAGAGGTTCAAGCACCAAGAGATGTCCTCTCAGAGGTCCTCAGAGAGCCTATTACATTCCCTGACTGGCCCAGGCATGCTATTTTAAGGTATAGGAAAACTATGTGTAGGCTCTCTATGCAACTAAATGGATCCCTGGCTTGCTGCTGCAAACATACCTAACTGCATACTCCTGGTGACTGAGCCCAGACCTCTTCTTGATTTCTGGTCCCCTGCTCTACTCCTGATGTCTCATCCTGATTTAGTTCCTAGTCTCCTGCTTCACTCCTGACATCTTGTTCTGCATCTGTTCCACTAGCCCTGGTTTGGCTGGCTCACGTGACTCTGACTAAATATGGGTCATTGACCTCCAGCTCTGACCTAATTCTATTGTGTTGTAACCTCAGTTCTGATGTTTAGTGGTTGTGTGGATGGAACTAGCAAAGTTAAACTGAACTCAGCTATTAATTCGAACTATCTTCCCTTGGTTCGAACTAAGGAAGTTTGCCAGTTAGAGGCTTCCCGCCTTTTTAGAGTTGCACACGATACTAGTGCTTTGCACCCCATCCCATTCCTTTGCCCCCGGCTCAAAATAGCTGCACACGGCTCAAATTGTTATGCACACCACCCGCAAAAGAGTGCACTCAGCACCATTAGAGTTTTCCCGCCTAAAGGTGCATAAATACCCCAGTTAACATTAGTTCGGGTTCCCAGTTCTGTTTGGGTTCCGGAGTGTGTGTGGGTTCTGTGGAATGTCTCTCTCTGTCTAGTATGAATGATAGAGTGAGTGAGGGAGTGTAAGGGTGTGAGTATAGACACATAGTTTGCATGTGAGTGGAGGGATATATTTTTGGGTTTTGTATTCCTGTGGAGTATTCCTGGGGGAAGACCTTTTTGGATCCCATTGGATTATCCTCGGAGAGTGGAAGGCCTTCGAATAATAATCCACCGTCCGTCTACCACCGGCCCAGAGGATCAGATCCTGAAGTGACATCGAGGGTCTCCTCACTGTTCCTCTGTCACGGCTTCTAATTAGCCAAGACATAGAGGTCGTGAGCTCCTAGCTGATCTGTGCCACTTGAATGTAATGTATAGTCCTAATGTTTAGGGGTCTTTACTATCTGCTTTGTCTTCAGGGATAGGGAGGTTTATAGAGTTTTGTCACATTCTGTTCAGTTCTGTATTCTAAATTTACAGTATATGGTTTGGCCCCAAACTGAGACTCGGAGTGTTATTTGGTAAACCACGCGCCGGTGATAGATACGGCCACGAGTAATCGGCCTCAGGCAATCTTTTCTTCTGGGACCTGGGATATTTGTCATCATCACCATAAGTCAGGGCGTGTCCATCTAATTAAGTTTTGAAAATTATTCGTTGCTGTGTCCCAGGGTAACAGTGTTCTACAGGGGTGGACTTCTGCTGCTGGCTTTGATCCTCTAGACTGAATTTGGCCTACTTTCTTGAGTTGCTTCTGGCCCCAGACTTGACGCATGTCCCTAGAGCTATGGACCTGACAAGCATGTGAATTCAAGGCAACAGCCTAAATAATTAATTTGCCCCTTTTCTTTTGCTCCATGTCATGTCCATGTCCACCCACAGTTCCATGGTCAACCTGTGGAACTCCTTGCCAGAAGAAGTTGTAAAGACCAGGACTTTAATAATGTTCAAGAAAGAACTAGATAAATTCATGGAGGTTAGGTCCATCAATGGTTATTAGCAAGGATGGGTAGGAATGGTGTCCCTAGCCTCTATCAGATGCTGGGAATGGGTGACAGGAAAGGGATTGCTTGAAAATTCCCTGTTCTGGTCACTCCCTGATGACTGTTTCCCATGAGACAGAAAGGGAGGACTGTACAAGGACCACTTTGGAGACTGCATTAGCAACCCTTTTTATTGGGGTCCCCCCCATCACCCTATACACTCTTGGAACCATCCACAGTGAAAAAACAATCAATTTCACCACGTTCCCGTTTCCCCTTGACCGGTACCCGACCGCGGCTGGCGGTGTAGAGCGACCCGGGTCCACCCACTCTCCTGGGTCCTGGCCCAGGGCCCTAAGTCAGGGATGGCTCCTCCTTGACCTGGCTGACGTGGGAGTTGCCCCATAACACATCAGCCCACGGGCTCCACGACCCCACCCTGGGCCACTTCCTACCTCCATGTCCGGATCTTTTCTCCTCCCCTGTCAGGGTGAGGGATGCCCGTTTTTACCCCGAAAGTGAAGGTTGTGCCCTTCCCGGTGTGTTCTTGCCCGTCTGCCCCGCTGGCAGCTCCCGACCTTTCCTCATGTCTCCCCACTGCCCCCCAGCAAGACCCTGGGGCCCTTTTTCCCCTTCCGTGGTGTGCCTGGCACGCTTATGATGTCCCCATCAAGCCGACAGGGGACATCATCAACCGGTGCCCGGTGTCCTGGCGTACCTTGTCTCCTCTGTGCCTGCGCTGGCATTTCACTTGACCCCGGACGGCTCCCCGGCCGGGGCTGGAGTACCCTCCCCAGCTACTTCCCGGCGGTAGTCCCCGCCAGGCTGTCTCTCCTCCCCAGGCTCACGGCATCCCAGGTCAGTGCGGGTTGCCTCACCCAGTCACAAGGACTCTTAAAGCAGAGAAAGTTATGTTCCAGAATGACCACAGGGGCACAACAAGTTGGTTCCTGCTATTCCAGGCAGCCCCAGGAAGACAACAGGTAGGTAGTGCAGACCCCTTTGCCCTGACTAGCCCAAGGGAGTAGCTACTGGCCAAGGCATCATGCCTTCACCTCCCCAGCTGGCCCAGGGAATTGCCACCAGCTACGTGGTGTAGCCCTTGCTGTGCTGGCTGGCCCCAGGGAGCAGCTGCCAACTGAGTAGTGCATCCCCGCTGCCCCGGCCAGCCCCGGGAGCAGCTGCTAACTAGGCAGCATAGCCCCTTCTGCCTGGGGGGAGCATCCACTGGCTGTGCAGTGCAGCTCCCATCAACACCGGGGAGCAGCCCTGGCTGGGCAGCATGGCCCTCACTGCTCTTAGGGAGCCTCCCCCCACACCTCCCAACCCTCTGCCCTGACTCCTGTGCCCCACACACCCCACCCTGAGCCCCTTCTCACTGCCCAAGCCTAACTCCTGCATCTTCCACAGCCCACCCCCTGCCCTGAGTCCCCCACATCCCCAAATCCCTGCCCTGACTCTTACACTCCCCACATCCTCAGCTCCCCTGCCCTGAAGACCCTGAGCAACATTAGGTAAATCTTCTAGTATTTATATCTAAACAGTGCAACACCTGCTGACTGTTCCTCTGTGGCCTCTGTGTTGTTGACCTTGCAGTCATTTAATGAGCATTTGGTTCTGCATGCAGATAGACTTACCATGTGAGAAACACAATACACACTTGACCAGAGAAAAAGAGATAATCTCCCACTGCTGTCTGACCTCCTAGCAATCTGCTTTTAACCTCAAGGCTTTACAAGCCTAACTTCTTAAATAGTTCATAACCTTAACATACACAATGATCAGTACTTTACTAGCTCTTGGAAGACCTCACTTGCCACCTATGGGTGCACTATTATATAGATACCAGACCCAATGCATATCCCTCCCTTTCCCTCCCTGTGCCTTCTGTCAGTTGATACAAAGAAGTTCCTGGTTCCCAACAGCAAAGCCGTAATTGCCTTGCAAACCTCAATGACCACTGTGCCCACCATATATTTTTACAAACCCCAAACTGGTTGCCAACAGGTCGAGGTTGCCAGTTTCACTGGGTGATAACGTGCTGCTGGCCTATTACTGAGCTGTCACCTGGATACTCTCTCCTTCATGTAGTGGGGCAAACTCCGCGCACAGTGCCAGGAGTGCGTCTGTCTTCATGTAAACGTTTGAGACCCATTCTGGTCATTTCAAGTTTCCATTTCAATTTGGTTACCTCCACAAGCAAGCCCTTGTGTTCCTGTCCAATCTGTCATCTGCCTAGTGGTCATTTACTATTTAAAAATATAGTATCATCTTAGACACCATGGATCACATTCTAGACTGAAGGTTTTCAGGGAAGTCCAGTCAGTGTAATTGGGTGCCTCCATGCTCCATTGTTCATGTTGTTGGGCCAATCAATATGAATAGCCTTTCTTAGGCCTACTGGCCAGCTAGTTACTCCAGTCTACGAGCTACCATTTGAAACACTGACACACATCTAATGTTCATATCTTAAAGTAAAAAAAGATACATGCATACAAATACTACAAACACAACCAGCGAGCCATATGCTTTACATAGATATCTCACTTGGCCCACTTTATATGTGATTTGTTGCAAATATACAACAATGATCTGTAAAGACATATCACAATCCAATAACATAACAATAATGATTTGTCTCTTAAAAACTAATGCTTACTGGATTTGAGACTAGTTTTTAGTATTTTAGGTTGTATATTTCTATTAGGAGTTCTACTTGTAGCAGAGTGATTTATATTATAACTTATTTATTAAGTCCTTTCATTACGAAAGCAGTGTTTTCCCAGAAGTTCCTGATTTCAGGGTGGGAAGGAAGTATTCATTTTTTGTTTGTTTGTTTTGCAAACAAAAACATCTGAATATTATTTCATGAGACTACAGCAAGAACCCCTTCTCTCCTCTCATCTTCTGCAACACAGGGAGCAGATGAGAGGCCTTGAGCTGTCTGCCGATAACTGCAATGGAAGGAATGGGCCATATTGGCTCCCTCTCCCAAGACATTGTCAGGTGTTACCCCTCATTCCCTGCCAAATGGAGCAGAGAAGATGGGAGTCAGAAGCAGGCTTTGTGAGACTTTGGGCCAGTCTGATTTTCTGTTTTTGTTTTATTTGCTGAAATTGAGTTTTAGCAATTTGTGGGGCAGGCTTGGTGAGAGATGGCCACTATGAATTGGTTGTGGCATATATATAGAATACAGGAAAGGCAAGTTGGAGAAATATGATCAACACATGATGTATTTTTGAGCTGTTGGTTACCACTTTTTTTCTTTGTTTCCTTTGTTTGGATTGAATGCTCTTAAGAGTAAGGATCGTCTTTTACTCTGTACTCTTGCATAATGATACATCTTCAATCCTGTCTGGAACCTCTAGGCACTACATAATACAAATAAATAACACACACATGAATGTGCATTGCATGAAAGCAATTCTGCTCAATACCTGGTACAAGTAAAACAAATTTTCACAACCTTTTCTTCGATATGTTGTTTTACAGTTAAAAGCAGTAAATGAGAAGAGGGAGTTTTCTTACAAAGTGAAGCTGTAATATTCTCTCCAGAAAGTATATTTCAGTTGCACTGAAAAAGAGATCCAAAGAAATATCACACAAAATATAATCTGAAAATAGCTAGTAAGCAATAGCAGGCATAAACAAATTCAAATTGTGTTCCATATTGTCAAACAACAAGTCGTCCTGTGGCACCTTAGAGACTAACAAAAATACATAGTATCATGAACTTTCGTGGGTAAAACCCACTTCATCAGATGAGTTATATTATTCCAGGATCAGCAAATTCTTAGATATATATGATTTAATTAGTTGCATACATTAAAACATCTGATATAATCTCAGGAATGTTTGCATTTTGAAGTTACAAAGAGTTATCTCCCTTCTTTTATATAATGTAAGGATACACTGCAACTGAAATGAAGATCCAAATATAGGTGAAGTTATTTTCTTCCAAGGTGAACCATGAAACAAAGTGTAATGACTACATATACAATAAAGCTAAAAACTGTTAAATCGATAGCCTGAGTGAAAGGACAGAGCTCCAAGGAAAATATTCTGAAGCATGGCAAGGCCGAATTCCTGTTTCCAATATGTGTCTCAGGGTTATCATTCACACAAAGTCTGCTACTGCGCAATGAGAGATGAAATCGTGGATGTGATATACTGCTCCTTTCTAGCACATGGTTTAAACTTTGTGGATTCAGTGTGTGAACCCACCAGGAGTGGCCCAAGGCCGGCTGTGGCAGCTGGTGCCCCAGGCAGAAGGCGTGATCGGTGCCCCCGCCTGCACAGCCGTCAATAGCCATGACGTAATCATCAGGCGCCTGGGCGCCCCATGACGTCATCATCGGTCGCCCCGGGCCGGCGGTGCCCTAGGCAACCGCCTAGTCTGCCTAGGCTCACAGGCCGCCCCTGGAACCCACTAGTCAAGCTTTCAAAATATTCATGCTTTTGCTCTAGCGATGTAAGCAACTAGTTGACTAGTCAACTACCTAATAAGCTTCGGCTTATTGGGTAGTTGAGTAGTGACTCAATTAGTCGCTTCCCTCCCACCTTGCTGACGCTATCAGAGAGAGGCAGCAAGGAGAGGGGGAGCAGGAGCTGGTGCAGGGGGGAGCTGGCTTAAAAGCTGGTTCCCCCTAGCACTGTCTCCATGGAGGGCAAGGGAAGGCAGAGGCATAGTGGGGGAACCGGGCGTAAGCTAGGAATCAGCTGTCCCAGCTTGCGCCCGGTCCCAGTCGCTGCACCTCTGCTTTTTAAATGTACTAAGAGCTGCCATGCCCATTCCTTCCTGCTGTAGCGCAGGGCTTCCTCACCTGGGTGCATCTGACCCTGTGCCTCTCCAGCCCAGGTTTGGGGTGTCCATCCCTCATCTGCTCCAGTGAGAGCTTGGGCTTCTCCCCCTGTAACTCCTAGTTCATGGTGACCTGGCAGCTCTTAATACATTTAAAAAGCAGAGGTGCAGCGGCTGGGACTGGGCCTGAGCAATCCAACTGTTATAGACTTTATGTGACTTTGCTGCCCCGCCCTGACCCAGGGCCATGGCCAGCCAAACTGTTACAACCTTTATGTGTCTTTGCTGCCCCTCCCTGACCCAGGGCCGTGGCCGACCAAACTGTTCTAGACTTTGTATATATTTGCTGCCCCGCCCTGACCTAGGGCCATGGCCGCTCAACCTGGTATAGACTTTGCATGCAGCTGCTGCCCCGCCCTGACCCAGGACCGTGGCCACCCAAACTGTCATAGACTTCAGGAGTGGTTGTCAGTGGAGTGAGTCAGCAGGGCCTCCTGCTGACCCGGACTGGTACAATGCCTATTTAGCTTTAGGATCATTGGTTGTATTGTAGGGATAAGTCAGAGAACTATGGTTGTATTTTATAATAGAAAAATTCACAGAATAAGGTAAGCTAGGAATGGTTCCGTTTAAATGTTTCTCAGCTATTTGAATCCTAATGATAAAACTAATTGAAGCAGTACTATTAACTTCACAGTTTTGTTTGTAGTTTGTGCTTTTAACACATGGCAATTATCATATTTAATGCTCTGTTGAGTATTTTGTTGCTATGCCTTTTCCTTTGTATTCATTAAATATTAGGGTTTTTTTTAAATTAACATGTTTATATTTTATCTGATTATCTACAGTGTATTTTGATCAGTGTTCTTTACTTTGATGATGTCCAAATAGGGAACTTTATCCACACCCATACATTGTTGTTTTCCCTCCCTTAAATAATGGCTGTTTTAAAAATTTGCAGTTCCCAGAATTGTTTCTCAGCTGTAAGACAACTCTTTGAATTGTTTCTTTATCACTATATTAGAATGAAATGCTCCTTTATGTCAACTAATTTTCTTAATTTCATTTTGTACACAAGAAAGCTATTGCCAATTCATATACATTCTCTCTGGAGCCATGTATATACCACTCTTTTTTTTAGGTGTCCCAGCCCAATCAACAGTAAATATGACATTCTCTAAATTTAATTAAGTATGCTGTGCTTGTTAGAGATGGAACTTTGGGTTTAGGGCTTTTAGGGGTGTAGGAAGTTGGTTGCTTGTTGTTTTGGAGGCATTGCCCCAGTTGCACAGCTCTGATCACTGTTCCTCCCCAGAGTTCAATGCTCATGCTAAATATACAGATCAGCTTCACTTTGTAAGAAACTCCCTCTTCTCAAGCTCAAGATCTGCTTCATTCTTTCCTCTCATGTCATATCCCTTTAGCTCCCACTCCATCATATGTCCTCTCTATCTCCCCTTCAACTGGCTTTTGTTTCTTTTGTGCTCATTCTCTCCTTTAACAAGCACTGGTAAGTATCAGCTTCTATTGTGAAGCTAGATGTTACTCTTCTGATGTGCATGTATTTTCTTTTTTAACTAAAGCAGAAATGCTTTTTACAAAATATCTGTATAATGAAATTGCATGCTGTCAGTACACAATTTTAAGAAGTAAATACCTGGCAGAATTCAGTAAAGAAACAGAAGACATTAACTCAAGACATTTTGTAAATATATCAGTATGCGCTGTAAGTTTTGAACCATCCTCAGATCAGCTGGGTAAGCCATTTCCAAATATTCTTTTTCCCTTTTGGAATTCTGAGCTGGATGATCTTTGTTATATGCACGATTTACTATTACTCTGTATAAACTTCAATAAGCTTTCATGTGCGTTAATACACATTCATCAAGACTCAGACATATGGCCTGTCATGGATTACTTTCAGATCTCAACACAGCTTTGAAGCCAAACATACTGCTTTTTTCATGTCCTGCTCATTAAATTATCATTTGCTGTGAAGTTATTTGACCCCAAGAATTCAGATGTTCTGAGTCAGTCCACAGAGAATTAAGGCAGGAGCTTTATATTCCAGAGTTAATGGTGACTGGTGAAAGAGAGACCGATATAGATAGTGGGCAACAGCTGGCATACTGTAGAACTAACAGAAACCGGCCCACCCGCTAGGAAATTAAGACAAATTCTATGTTAATGAAACCCATCCACTGTTTGGTCATTACATGTTATGTGATTCATGGAAAAGCTAGAAGAAGGGTAAAACAACATCTGGGAGTTATGTGGCTCTGACTTAGGCTGTTTTGCAGTTTTCAGGGGCAGTACTTGCACTATTTAATCTAGCTAGTACACTAAAAATAGCAGTGAAGATGTAGTGGAATGGACCACAGCACAGGCTAGTAATGTATGTATGTACCCAGAGCAACGATGAACAACCAAGGCTAGTGAGTGGCCCTCCTTCATCTCAGTGGGCCACAAGATTGAAATTGGGCATGTGCACTAACCATGTCCACAAGAATAAGATTAAATACATTGCATAAGATTCTCCTTCTTTATCATGCCTTTTCAACACAAAGCAATCCATTATAGGGGCAAATAAAATTGCTAACAAAAGTAACATAAAGAAACAGTTGGTGCACAGGGATCTCACAATGTTGTGTGCAATCAGCATGAATCTCAGATGTGCTTTAAATGTGTGTCACTTCTCATTTTGCTAGGGGCTACTTAACTTTCCCATCCAGGCCTTGCCCTCGCTCCAGCCCTTCCCTCAAACCACCATCAAGCCTCTTCCCTCTCTCTCCCAGCAGTTCCAGAGTGCCATGAATCAACTGATTTGTGCCCTAGCCCTGCTCCTCCCCCTCCATCCCAGAACTTGAATGCCAGGAATCAGCTGAGAGAGAGGACTAGATAAGCTCAGAGTCCCCAGTGTGTGAGAGGCGTGGGGGGAGGGGTAAAGGGTGTTTGTGTGCAAGTCTCATATAGAAAGAACCCTGATGGGCTGCACATGGCCTGCAGGTTGCCCACCACTGATCCAGAAGGACTGGGCAGGCTTCTGCTGATGCCTGTACCACCACATATGCAGTGCTATGTTTAGCTGTGTAAGTCAGATTAAAGCTAGCACAGATGTGCCTACTCAAGCTGCAAATAACATCTTTGATTTCAATGCATACATAGCCTTGGTCAGCATAAATCGCTTACAGTGCTATTTGGAGAAGCCAATTTTTTATTTCTTTTGGGGGCAATAGGAGAATGTCCAAAATCTTGGTGGATATAGGCCTAGTATAATCTCAATTGACCTCTGCGAATCATAGAACAATTTGTAACAGCTTGCAGCAATAGACTCAATTTGTGAGGATACTACAATGGAACCAATTAATTGTTAGCCTTAAATGATTCCATTTAACAGGGATGATGATAACAAAACTTAAGAATTACAAAGTCTGGTTTCTTTCCTCAGAAGAAACAGTATAATTTTGCTAGATGGATTCTAAACTGGATTCTGTAAAGAATACCTTTAAGAAAATTCTTGCAATTCAGAAGTGGTAGACTGGTTTAATTGTATGAAACACCAATAAAATCTGTGAATAAATAACAAATAATTATAATGAATCATTCTGACAAATTTAATGAATTAATTCAGTCAAAAAATGAAACAAAGAATTGATAAAGAAACTACAGGGCAATACAGCATCACAGAGCTCCCATGTAAAAGCTGAAATGGTCTGTCACACAGCTCATGAACACCTTGAAAACAATATTTATTAAATTGTGCTGCCACTGAATTGGCCCTGGGAATCTATCATTTATTGGTAAACAGGCAATAGATGCCCCTTCCAATTTCCCCCAAAATCCTTTTTAACAAGTGGATGCCAACATTGATGCTAAATTTCTCTAATAAAATTTATGAACTGGATTTTGAAAAAAGAAATCAAAAGTTAGGAGTTAATTGGGGATGATACCAAACTAAATTAATTTTGTCAATGCCTTATTATTTGAGTTATTAAAAATAATGTTGCACAAGTTTTAAGGCAACATGAATATTTATATGTATCCTATTATTTTGTTTTTAAGTGAACTCCAAAAAGCTTTGTAACTCCTTACTACTCACATCTGGTTTCCAGTGCTTGAAGAGCTACAGTAACCCAGTGCATTTTAACATGAACGTAATCATGCTTTAATTTTTTTTAAAAAAATCTAGGACAATAGAGATTGAAACACAAAGTCCTTATGGAAATGTACTAATCTTTGTGCAAGGTATCAGAAATGTAATAAGCGCTTAAAATTCACTGAAATATACTTACTAGTCCTTTACTAAACCTAATTTAATAACATTGTATTTATTACATTTAGTGTGCCAGATTCACAGGTGATGTACAAAGGGCTGTAAAAGATAAACAAATTACACATTGGTAACTGGGTGTGAATCTTTAGGAGACTAAATTGATATATTTGCAGGATGAGAGAGCTGGAAGAAGGTGCAAAAAAAAGAAGTTACTCACCTTTGTGCAGTAACGACGGTTCTTCAAGATGTGTCCCCATGGGTGCTCCACTAATGGTATCGGGCTCATCCCAGTGCCGCTGCTCAGAGACTTTGAATAGCTGTGATCAGCCAGGCTGTGTATGCGCGATCAGTGGCGTGCGCCGTTCGCACCCTTTGATTGTCACGCGCGGCTTGGCTCCCGCCAGTTGCTCTCACCGCTCAGTTATCTGCAACGAGAGAGAACAAGGCTCTGGAATGGGGAGAAGGGAGGGACGTGGAGCACCCACGGGGACACATCTCAAAGAACCATTGTTACTGCACAAAGGTGAGTAACTTCTTCTTCTTCTTCGAGTGGTCCCCGGGGGTGCTCCACTGATGGAGACTATGTAGCAGTACTCGATGTGTGCTTCTGGAGTCAAGGTTTGTCAATGACTGAAAGTACTGCTGAAGCCACTGTGGAATCTGTAGCCCACCATTGAACTATTGCATAGTGGTTCATAAAGGTCACATTGGACAACCGTGTAGCCGCTCAACAAATGTCCGATAATGAGACTCTGTGGGCAAAAGCAGTCAATGTCACTACCGCCCTGGTGGAATGTGCCCTCTGTAAGATGTAAAGGGGGTTGTTGCAGATTGCATAACAGGTGGTGATGCAAGAAACTATGATCTTAGAAACATGTTGCGAGGACAAATGATTGCCCTTGGAATGGTCTGCTATGGATACTAGTAGGTGGTCTATTTTGCGTCAGCTCCGCGTTCTGTCAATGTAGAAAGCTATAGCTCAACATACGTCAAGGGTATGGAGCAGCGATTCTCACGCGGAGGCATGTGGTTTCAGATAGAAGATGTGAAGGACAATAGGTTCGTTAACATAAAACCGTGAACAAACTTTAGGGATGAAAGCAGGATAAGTGTGTAATATAAGTGAGTCTCTGTTGACAACCATGAAGGGTGGCGTTGCCATCAGTGCTGCTAATTCGCTGACCCTAAGGGCGGATGTAATTGCCAAGAGAAACACTACCTTCCTGGTAAGCATGGATAGTGATGTTGTGGCCATAGGTTCAAAGGGCGGGTACATCAAGGTGTCTCGTACCAAGTCCAAGTTCCAGGAGGGGGGTTGAGGTCTTCTGCGGGGGTGGGGAGGTGAGGTTTGTTAGGCCCTTTAGTAGTCTCTTAGTCAACAGATAGGCAAAGATTGAATTTCCGTCGATGGTTCCATGAAAAGCGCTAATTGCCGATAAGTGCACTGTAAGAGTGGAAATGGAAGACCCGCCTGATCAAGAGATAGGACATAATTGAGGATCTTATGTATCGGTGATGTGTCTGGATCAATGTGATTGTTTGCACACCAAGCCATGAATTTATTCCATTTTGCCAGGTAAGTCTTCCTTGTAGATTCTCTTCTACTGTGCAACAGAACCGCCTTTACACGATCCAAGCAAAGGCACCCCTCTATGTCGAACCAGCTAGGAGCCACGCTGTTAGATGCAGGATCTCCAGTCTCGGATGTAGCAGAGAGCCATGGTTCTGAGAGAGGAGATCTGGGAGGAGCGGCAGAGGATGCGGCAGTTGCAGGGACATTCTGTTGAAAAATGGGTACCATGGCTATCTTGCCCAGGCTGGGGCTAGAAGAATTACCCGGGCTGAATCTGCTCTGATTTTCTGTAACGCTCTCGGTATAAGTACCATGGGTGGAAATGCATAAAGCAGATGTCTGTCCCAGCAGACTAGCAGTGCGTCTCTGAGAGACCCTTTGCCTATACCCCCTCTCGAACAGTATAGGTGACATTTCCTGTTGTCGTAGGTGGCAAAAAGATCAATCTGGGGGGACCCCCAAGCGTGGAAGATGTGCTGCAGAACATCGGAATGGATTTCCCATTCGTGGTCATGTGGAAAATGTCTGCTGAGTGCATCCGCCATGACATTGCTTGTGCCAGGTAAGTAAGAAGCTATCAGAGTGATGCGATTTCGTACATAACAATTTCATAAGCTGATTGCTCGTGCACAGAGCAGTTGGGAACGTGCTCCACCTTGGTGATTGACATAATACATGCTGGCTATATTGTCCATAAGAACCCTGATGGTCGTACCGGCAATGTGAGCACGGAAATGCTTGCAAGCAAGGAATATGGCTTTGCGTTGTAAGAGATTGATGTGCAAGGCGGTCTCCGTTGATGACTATTTCCCTTGAAAGGACATGCTATTGATGTGTGCTCCCCAACCAATAAGGGAGGTATCCATAGTTAATTAGCTTGATGGTTGCTGGCAATGAAAAGGTACCCCTGCCAATAGATTTTGGGGATTCAATCATCAGCCTAGAAATCTGTGAATGAGAGCGGTTGGACTTATCTCTCTGTGAGTGCTGTGCTTTGTGGGGATATACACTGACGCCAACCAATGTTGTATACAGTGGAAATGGAGTTTTGCATGATGAACCACAAAGGTGGTGGCACCCACATGTGCCATGAGGCGAAGGCAAGTAAGAACTGTGGGGGCCTGCATAACGACCGTAGCTAGTTCTTGTATGGCTTGAAAGCACTTGTGAGGTAAGTATGTGCGAGCAGTAATGGAGTCTAGCCACGCTCCTATAAAATTTATAATCTGCATAGGCTCTGTTGTTGATTTCTGCTCGTTGATGATGAGTCCGAGTGATTGGAAGGTTTGTCTGGCTAGCATGATTATATGCAATGTCTCTTGCCTCGACTGACCCTTTATAAGACAGTCATCAAGGTACGGAAATATAATCACGCCTCTGCGCTGCAAATGAGCTGCTACAACTGCCAGAGTCTTTGAAAAAACTCTGGGGGCGGCTGCAAGACCAAATGGTAGCACGCAATATTGAAAATGTTCATCACCAATAGTGAAGTGGAGGAAACGCCTGTGGGCTGGATGGATGGCTATATGAAAATATGTGTCTTGCAGGTTGAGGGCTGCAAACCAATCGTCTTTGTCCAATGCAGGTATTATAGTGGAAAGGGTAACCATTTTGAACCTTTGTCGACGGAGGTGCTGGTTTAACTTTCTGAGGTTGAGGATAGGCCTCCACCCTCCGTTTTTTTTTCTCCATGAGAAAATAACACAAATAGAACCCTCTTCTTCTGAACTGAGATGGGACAACCTCTATAGCTCCTATGGACAGTAGATGCTGGTCCTCTTGCTTCAACTGGGCCTGTTGGTGGATTTGTAGGTGGTATGGTTGTGAAGGGGATGGTGAGCCCAGATACCGCAAGTTGTAACACCCAGCAGTATGATGTTATAGCCACCCATTGAGCTTGAAAAGGTTGTAGTCGGCGGTGAAAGAGGTAGGTGACCTGATGTTTTGCCTGTGCAGGAAGGACTTGTTGCATGCCCTTGACCAAAAAGTCAAACCTGCTGTTTTGAGTTCCACTGGTTGGTTGTACGGAGGGTGGGGGCTGGGGTCTACACTGCGGACGCTGCCTTGTATGAGACTGATCTAGTGGCTGGTATTGTTGCCTTTGAAAGGAATAGTCGTACCTCCTCTGATAGGGATAGTATCTTCTGTGCCTAAAGGGAGGTGTATACATCCCCAAAGTATGGAGTGTTGTGCGAGAATCCTTTCCCGAATGGAGGACCTCATCCACTTTGTCCACAAATAGTTTGTTTCTATCAAATGGGAGGTCCTCCACTTTGTTTTGAAGCTTCTTGGGGACTGCAGCAGAGGTAAGCCAAGATGACCACCTCATTGCGATTGCTGTCGTTGTTGTAAGGGCCTCTGTGTCCGCCACATCCAGTGAGATCTGCAAGCTTGCTCAAGCTGCCACAAAACCCTCTTTGCACATGCAACTTTAGGAGAGGATGCTTGGATTCCAGTAGATATTGAAGCAGTTGTGCTATCTTTTCATAGTTATCAAAGTTGTGGTAAGATAACAAGGTAGCATAATTAGCGATGCGTAAAAGTAGGGTTGCAGAAGGATAGACTGAATATGTCCAACCTTTTTATGTCTGATATCGCCTTATACTGTGTCATTTTGGAATGTTGCTGAGCCGCGTCCACCACTAAGGAGTTCAGCTGTGGGTGATTGAATAGGAACTCCAGATTTTTGGAGGGGACAAAGTACTTCTTGTCTGCTCTCCTGCAAGTTGGTGCAATCAATGCTGGTGTCTGCCAGATGACCTCAGCAGCCTCCATGATGGCTTCATCATTAGGGAGGGCAATTTTTGCACTCTGCCAGGGATGGAGATTTTTTAATAGCCGGTACTGCTTTGTTTGTACCTCTGCTAATTGGACTTCCTAGGACTGGGCTACACTTTTGAAAAGCTCTTGGAACTGTTTGAAGTCATCCGGTGGGGACATATCCGCTGGGAACATCGCCTCGTCAGGAGAAGAGGACGAGCAGTTGGCTGTTGGAATCTCCGGATGTTGGTCTTCTACCTTTGACAATTGGCCCTCTTCGGGATCCGAATGTTGAGTGACTACGCTCGGACTCTGTAGAGGAGGAGTCGGCTGGCGTGTGTGCTTTGTCTCCAATGGGGGAGTGTGCTGTGCTGGCGGCCAGTTGGAGCGTGGAGATTGTTGATATGAGTGCTGGTGGTAACGGTAATGTGGAGAGTAAGAGGACCCGTGGTGCTGATTGTAATATCAGTCGGAAGGATGAGGTGATGAGTATCTAGATGACCTATCACTTGCATATCGCCTAGTGTGACCGGCGTGGGGAGATTGGGCCGGGGAGTAAGAATAGTGTGGCGACCATCTGTGTGGTGGGGAATAGGATCGTTGCCTATAGTAGCTGTCAGCATGAGGACGGGACCTGTGTGGTGAGTAAGGACTCCTCTGATAGTAATGGTGTTTTGGACTGGCGGTAAACGTGCTGCAGTGGTGAATGGTATAGTAGAGGGGAAGGGGAAATGTAGGAGATGGAGAAATGTGACTCCCCTGCCTTTGTGACTTATCCACAGCTTTCATAGGTGCCGGTGCCGGGGAATCTGCCAGTGCCAGGGTCATCTGTGCCGGAGGGTCCTGATGCGGTGCTGGTGTTGGTGCCGGAGCATTTGTTGGTGCCGGCGTCGTCTGTGCTGGACGGACTTCATCCAGTGCTGGTCCACAATGAGGCGGCACCTGCTGGTCCAGTGCCACATGCAGAGTTGGCATGGGCACCGAGTGCTCTGGTGCAGTGGGTGCAGGCGGTGTCTGTGAAGTGTGGGTGCCACTGCCCGACGCCGATGACAGTTTTGGTGCCAAGAGTGCCCGTGCGGGAGCCGCTATTTTCATAGGTTTCGTGCCAGAAGCTGGCACCGAGGGTTGCAGGGTAAGGCCTGAAGTTCCTGGCTTTCCCCTCTACTGATCCTACTAGTCGGATCAGGCGGCAATGAACGAGCAGGGGACGCCCTCCTCTTCTTATGAGAAGTAGACTTGGGGGAGGAGACCCTGCACTTCTGGGCCATTTTTGGTTGGTGGCCTGCTGATGGCATATTCGGCTGCAGCGCCTTATCAAAGAGTATCATTTTGAGGCGCATCTCCCTGTCACGTCGAGCGCTGGCTGTGAGTTTGGAACAGTGCATGCATTTTTGGGGAATATGTGTCTCTTCCAGACAGCGTATACACGCTGAATGGCCGTCTGAGGCCAGCATCGGCTGTCAGCAAAGCGCACACTTCTTAAAGCCTGGGAATCCAGGCATCATGCCTCTCTTGGCTGAATTTCTTATCTTCTCACTCTTACTGAGATTGTTGTTATTGTGCCTCTTTTCTTTCTGCAGCTAAGAGCCACAAGCCGCAAAACACGGCAAGCCGTGGACAGTTCAAACAACTTTTTTTTTTGTTGAATAACTAAGTCGAAGAACGTATATTAAAAGGGAGTAACCTATTTACAATTAATTATTTACAGGATAGATAAGGAGACTCCGTGAAGAGACGCGGAGGAGAGAGGAGCTCCATCTGTGACCGAGGACGGTTGAGAGGAACTGGCAGGAGCCGGGCTGTGAGCGATGATCAAAGGGCGTGAATGGCATGAGCTGCTGATTGTGCATGCGTGGCCTGGCTGATCACAGCTATTCAAAGTCTCTGAGCTGTGGAACTGGGAGAAGCCTGACACCATCAGTGGAGCACCCACGGGGACCACTCGAAGAAGAACCATAGATTTAAGGCTCTTAGATTTTCTTGTCCTTGAATTTGGGCCCACTGATTTTCAATCACTCAGAAAATCTCCTGTTGTCTTTATGGACAAAGCAGGACAGTGGTCCAACCTTTTTATCTAACCCATTCATTCCCCAAGGCCCTGCCCCTTCCCTGAGGCTCCACCCACTTCATTATCCCCTCTCTACCCCACTCTCTCTCATTTTCTCTCTTTGTTCTCCCCCGCTCTCTCTCACTTTAACTAGGCTGGGAGAGAGGGGTGCAGGCTCTGGGCCAGGACCTAAGGATTTGGGAACAAGAAAGGATGAAAGGTGCAAGCTCTAGGAGGGAATTTGGGTCTAGGAGGGGGCTCCAGACTAGGTATGTTAAATATTGGTTAATTGAGTAGTCGAGTAACCTAATGAATTTCTTATTGGTTAGTCAACTATTCTATAATCCCTGGAGGTGGGGCCATCAGCCAGTGCACTTCGGCCCCACTCCGGAGGAGTCCCCTGCCATTCCGTGCTGCTGCCTCTGATACAGAGGCAGCAGCACAGGGTTCCAGGCGAGAGCTGGTCCCTGAGGGGAGCCAGTTTAAAACCCAGCTCCCCTCCGGGGACACAGTGTGAGCTGGAACTGAGCCAGGCTGCCTGCCCGCCCAACTCCTAAAACACTTTAAATGCAGAGCTGCAGCACGGTTTAGGTCCCAGACTCGTTGCAAGCCAGGACTGAGCTGGGCTGTTGGCCAGCCTGCTAAAAATTTACTGCCAAGGGGTGGAGGAAAATGCATGTAATCTATAGTATTAACCTATAAGCTTTTACTTATTGGTTAATCGACTACACTATTACATCCCTACTCTAGCCTGAGGCAGAGTGTTGGGATATAAGAGAAGTGCAGGGTGCTGGCTCTGGAAGGGGGCTCCAGGCTGGGGCAGAGTGTGGGGTGCCAAGAGCCCTGTAATGGGGTGGTCTGTGCTGTTGCCTAACTCCATCTGCACTCCTAGCTGAGGCAACATCTTCTCCTGGGTGCTCACAGGCACCACCCCCAATGCCCCTTGACAGCTGGTTAGTTTATTTGTTATAATCCCCCCCTCACTCCCAGAACTCCTTGCTGAATGCACATTGGCAATCAGTGCATATTTTCCTACTGGCCAGATCCACCACTTGCCACAGCAGTTGGACCAACTCTTTCTCATCAGATCCCAATGTAGGCCCCCGCCTCCCCCCCCCCACCCCGTCAAGCACCAGCAGTCATCTTGAACAAGATCACAGGGTAGTCAGGAGGGGAAGGAGGAGTAGTCAGAGGTGATAGCAGGAAGAGGTGGCAAATTGAAGGTGGGGACAGCAAAGAGTGGGAAGAAGCAAAAGCAAAAGGATTAAAGGGCCAGGGAAGAGAAAGCAGCAATAGGAAGGATACAAATTAGATAAAACAACCGGCTGAAAAAGCATCCAGCAAATCAGCTTGGGGCTACAGCAGCATGCAGCCTGTACTAAGTTCAACTGATTCAGAGGGGTAGCCAAGTTACTCTGTAACTGGAAAAACTTAAAAAACAATGAAAAAACCTTAAAGACTAACAAAACATGTAGATGGTATCATGAGCTTTTGTGGGTACAGCCCACTTCTTCAGATGAATGCATTATTAAAAGTCCAGTTCCAAAATAAATAAAGGATGAGAGGAGGAAAGAAGGGAAAAATAATGAATTAGAGTGTTTGTTACATGAAGCTGATAGAGAAGGTGCAAATTGTACTTAAATACCCATTATTTGGTTGGTTAAGTCACTAAGATGTGGAAAGTACTGTGCTAGTCAGGTAATGTCTTTATTCATACCTTCGTGATGGATCCCAACTTGTAAATGAAGTTAAGTTCCAATGCTTCCCTGTGTATTTGGCTTGTGGAATTGTCCTGAAACAACACGGTGACTCTGAGATCCATTAATGAGTGCCCGGGTAGGTTAAAGTGTTCTCCTATAGGTTTCTCTGTGTTGCCTTTTCAAATATCTGATTTGTATCCATTAATTCTTTCCCACAGAGACAGTCCAGTTTGGCCAATATACATGGCAGAAGGGCATTGCTGGCATTTGATGGCATAGATCACATTAGTGGATGTGCAGTTAAATGAGCCTCTCCTGTAGTGGCTGATGTGGTGGGGTCCAGTGATGAAATCGCTTGTGTAGATGTGTGGACAGAGTTGGCACCAGGGCCGATTGCATGGGTGGGTTCATGGATGAGTATCATGGTGGTGTGCTGCATGGTTGCTGGAAAGAATTTGTTTGAGGTTGGGGGTTGTCTGTAGGCAAGGATTGGCCTATCTACTAAGGTCTGTGAGAATGAGGGTCATTTTCCAGGATAGGTTGTAGATTGTTAATAGTGCGCTAGAGGAGTTTAATTTGGGGGCTGTAGATGATGACCAGTAGTATTTTGTTGTTTGCTTTGTTGGGCCTACCTTGAAGAAGCTGATGGCTGGATACTTGTCTGGCTCTGTCAATCTGTTTTTTTCACTTCTCTGGGTGGGTATTTCAGTTTTAAGAATGCTCTATATAGATCCTGTAGGTGTTTGTCTCTGTCTGTGGGATTGGAGCAAATCTGTTTGTATTTTAGGGCTTGGCTATGTGCAATAGATTGAGAAATGTGTTTTGGATGGCAGCTAGAGGCATGAAGGTAAGTGTAGCGATCTGTAGGTTTCAGGTATAAGGTGGTGGAAGTGTGTCCATCATGTAAATGTACTGCAATGTCAAGAAAGTGGCTTTCTCATGTGGACTGATCCTCATGTGGCTGAGATTGATGGTGAGATGGAATTTATTGAAATCCCTGTGAAATTTTCAAGGGTTTCTTTCCTGTGGGTCAATATGATAATGTCAACAATGTAGCGTAAGCAGAGAAAGAGAGAGCTGAGCAAACATTGCTTGAGGTCAGCCATAAAAACATTGGCATATTGTGGGGCCATGCGGGTGCCCATGGCTGTGCTGCTGACTTGAAGAAACAAATTATCTCCGAATCAGAAGCAGTTGTGGGTGAGGACAAAGTTGCAGAGCTCTGTAACTAGGGCTGTGTCTAGACTACGCCTCTGTCGACAGAGAGATGTAGATTAGGCACATCGAAATTGCTAATGAAGCAGGGATTTAAATATCCCGCTCTTCATTAGCATAAACATGGCTGCCACTTTTTTTTTCGAAATGGAGCTTTTTAAAAAAAACCAGCAGTTTAGACATGGATCTGTCAAAAATAAACCCTTTTTTGACAGATCCTGTAAACCTCATTTTTGGAGGAATACAGGATCTGTTGAAAAAGGCTTTATTTCCGACAGATCCACATCTAGACTGCCATTTTTTTTTTTTTTTTCGAAAAAGCTCCATTTAGAAAAAAAGCGGCAGCCATGTTTATGCTAATGAAGTGCAAGATATTTAAATCCTTGCTTCATTAGCAATTTCGACATGCTTGATTTGCATCCCTCTGTTGACAGAGGGATGCAGTCTAGACGTAGCCTAGGTGTGCAGTGGTGTCATCGGGGTAGTGTCCCTAATAGCCTGTAATCTGTAATCCTGTTTTTAAATTCAACTGAAGCTTTGTTAAAGCACCAGAAAACAAAATGGGGAAGGTGGAGATAGACTGTCAGGGCCTCTGCAGTCGACCAGTT
This sequence comes from Pelochelys cantorii, assembly GCA_032595735.1. Lineage (NCBI taxonomy): Eukaryota > Metazoa > Chordata > Testudines > Trionychidae > Pelochelys > Pelochelys cantorii. Next base: position 68,993,506 of record CM064330.1, read on the forward strand.
GATTGTGATTCACTGGTTGGGAACAGCTCAAGTGGGAAGACCTATGGAGTGATGTTCAAAAGTTACAAATAGGAGCTAGGAACTCAACGACCATTCCTTCCCCACCTTATCCTTTGCTGCAGCTCAGCCAGCTCTTGCTGGAACTGTGCACCTGGGCACACCTGTTTTCACCTCTGTTCTTATGGTACATCACTAGATCTCAGAGGATGTACTTCTATTTGACCAATTCAGATCTGAACTCTAGGACAATAACTCTATTTCTCCAGAAACTCCATAAAGTTATTTACAGATTTTGCTTCATGTGGCTGCTCTTACATCATAAAGACAACATACTTTTATATCACAGTCATTTTTATTACCTTTATAGAGAGAGCTATCTCCTACAATAATATTTTGGCACACACTTATACTTATCTTCTTGCTGGCAAATCTGTTCTCATTCCTATCTATAGGCCAAATGTACTATCTTCAGGATACAGCTGTTCTGTGCTAAGCATTGGAAAATTTGAAATTAAATTGAAGCTGCTTGCCTACAGTCTTGACCACATTGTTTTCCTTTCAGATCAGTGTGCTATACATAGTTCTTTCATGTCCCTGGTTACAATATGTATAGTAACCTCATATTGTGGTTCAGTGAATTGTGAAGGAGGGAAGTGGCTATGGGAGTCAGCAGCTGATTTGTAAGACTGGACTGCTAGAGAACAAAAACAGTAAAAGCCAGTCTTCAGTTCTGATATTTACAGCAGGAGAGACACAGAGTCATGATTAGCTATTAGCACACTTTAAACCACATGCTACTTCTACATTAATTCTCTCAGATGAGAACTACAAAACACTGTATTTATTTGTGATGGTTCCTTGGAATTGTATGGCCTGAGCCTGAGATGGGGTTTATTATAGAATTGGCAAATACCTTAATCTTCCAAACTGCCCAGATACTTTAAGATAAATATTGAACATGGATAAATCGGAGAGCCAAGAATATTTGTGTGGATAGTTGGCCCTTCTGCCTAGGCTACGTTTCACTGCTTCCCCTATCTTATTTCTGTACATAAACCCTCCCTCCTTCAGAGTAACTATAATCCCTGAGTTAGGATTTCTTAGAACTTTCTGTGATGTTGTCTGAGCTACATGGTGGAGAGTTTTGTCTTTACATTTACTGCATAATAAACAAACGTGGGGCCTGTTTTCAATCTGTAAACAAGAGGCTTAAATAGGGAGGAAAGCAGAACTGGAGAGCTATTGTGAATAATGGGCTATAGATCTGTGAAAAGAGCTGAAAGCTGGAGAGACTCAACTTGAATTCCAAGATGATATCAGGTCACTGTAGTCCCTGAATATAATGGTTTTGCCCAGGAGGTCTTTATTAGACCCGCTAAGTCTAACACCAGAAGATTGACTGCTGCAGTGTGGCCTAACTCTCATGCCACTGGTTAGTTTCACAGAGTAATGGTCATTCCTACAGGCAGGAAGGTTATTAGTACTGGTTGAAACTCTCTTAACTAGTATTCTCTGGTCTGGCAATATCCATGGTCCAGCACAGATGTTACAGGACCAGAGAGTCCCAGTGGAGGGGGCCATCAGCATGGATCCTGCAAGGCTGGCAGGGCAGTGAGCTGCCCGCAGCAAGCTGATGGCGGGGCTGCCTAGTGCTGGGCAGTGGGGCTGCCCAGTGGGGTTGGGAGACCCAGCGCGAGGCTGCCTGGTGGGGCTGGGAGCCATGGTAGCTCAGTCAGCTATGAAGAAGAAATGAAAGCATGATTTTTTAAAAGAAAACACCAACAACTGTCTGTTATAAAAAGTACTCAGCTGCCACAAAAATTTGGTGGATTTGCCTATCCTGATGAGCTGACACTATTCTGGACCCTGTTCACTGTTTTCTTAGTGACTTAGCAGACAATACTTTGCTTTGTTGCCCTGTGCTATGACTAGCTATTAATGTCTTCAGCCAATCTTAGTGCAGATCTGTGCAAGCTGAATGGTTCATGACAATCACAGAGTTGTAAGTTAGTAACTGCACAAGACTCTGTCAGACACTATTCCTAGTATTGCCAATCTGAAGAGATCAAAAATATTTTGTTGGATCTCCCAAAAATCAGAGTGTCCCCCAAAATTGAGATTAAAAAAATTATATTGTGGTTATGGTCTCTTCATTTTGGAATTCCCCAGGGAATGTGTGTGCATGCATGGCAGTTAGTGTTGCTCACTGTCACAAGGTGGAGTGGGACCATTAACAATCTATAAAGAGCCAGAAGGTAACAGGAAGCTGGGTGAGAAATTTGTGATAAAGAGCTGTAGTGTGCAGAAGTTCCCTATAGGAAACTACTGACTTAGGGAAGGGTTTGGGTTTGAAAGACAGAGTCAAAAGGCTGAGCTCCACCTAAGCAGGACTGCAGGTAGTGAGTTTATGGAGAGCATGCTGGGACAGAAGAACTCTTTGTGTATTTTAGAAGAAGCCAGAGCTGAGAGAGTTTTTGTGTAGCGGTGATGGATTTTATTCTGGGCTCCTGAGGAGTGTTTTCAGTTGTTTTGTTTATTAAACCAGTCCCAGGCAGGAATGATGTGTTGGTTGTTAAACCAGCCCTAGGCACTGTGTGGAGTTCTTTAAGAAAAAAAACACTGAAAAGGGAAAACAGGCAGGATACTGTATAACTATGAATGACCATAAGGCCGTGGTTACTGGCTTGTTAGTAACTGGGGTAGTTGATAGGATCCTGTAGACTCCCTCTTCTCAAGATATAGTAGAGAATAGAGGATGCTTTCATTTGATGGTCTAAAAGCAACAGTGGTCATAGAATTTTTTTTCACTGAAGTAGCAGTGTCAACTGCAGAATGGTGGGCCATGCTGCAAAAAAGGAAAGATGGTGGATTTGGGACCCAGCAGCACTGGCTGGGAGACCACTGTTGTCTGCTAGGATGGATCTTTTTGTATGTTTCTGGTGCACAAAAAATCTGAGTGCACCATGATGCAATATCAGCATAAGAAAAAACAGCAGCATGGGAGGGAAGGGACCCAGATTAAGGATCTGCCCAAGTGTTTTGAATGTGGAGAGACTGGTATATTCAGAGTACCCACGGCAATGGAAAGGGAGAGGAGCACCCTTTCAGGAGTGAAGACACAGTGGGCTCCCTTGCTGTGAAAATTAAGGGGAGATACTTTGCTGGCTTCTGCCAGGAATGAACTTTGTGAAGGGGCTGGAGCTTCTAGCATCATCATGACATTAGCTCCAGTAGCCCCTGAAAATCTGTCATTTCATAAAAAATGCTAGAGATGGCCCTATAAATAACATTCCATTTCACAACAGTGTAATTTGACAGTCACCCATTTTCTTCTTTCAATAGGCCAAGTAGTGCACCCTGTGAGAAAGGGAACTATTTCCACGTGATGTGTAGAGGCATCAGTAAGGGGCACCACAGTGATTCTGCTGCCTGCAGCAACTTGATGGAGGAGAGAATGTGTGTCAGACGGCTATGGGGATGACATTGTCCCAGGTGGGGTGAGGTGGTTCACCTTGCTCCTATTGCACTTTTCCCTACCTTTTTCTCCCCCGCTGGTGCCTCTATTCTTGCTCCCAAAGCCTGTCTGCTCCTTCCCTCTAATCCTCTTGTAGCAATCCTATAGGCAGGGCAGCATAGTTCAATAGTCAATACGTGACCCAATGGTTACAGTCTATAATTCACCTCGATTGGCAGGATAGTATTGTTCAGTAGTCACCACAAGACCCAATGGTCAGAGTCTCTTCATGGGAGAGTAGATAGGGGAAAGTTTTATATCCCCCTGTAGGGGGGCTCAAGCCCTCCCACTCCACTGGACCTCAGCTTAGGGCCCTGTTAAGTGGCTTGTACTTGCCACTGAGTCAGCGGGGAAATCCTAACCACAACATGCTGACTCCTCAGCAGTGGCTCACTCACCCCAGTAGCTGTCACCACTCCTGGGCTGCTTCCTGCTTCCCGGGTCCCAGTCACTCATGAGTCTTGGTTTCACCGCCTTCCTCTTTGTTCTGGCTATTTCACCTTATTTCCAAACTTTGTGTGGTCCCTAGAGGTGTCTGGTCTCTGGTCTGTGTGGTAGTGTCCTGGCTTTTAGATAGTCGCTGGGGCTTGCAAGGAGCTGGCTCGGCATGTCCTTTCTCTCTAGCTGCCAATCCCAACTGAGCTGAGCTGCTCCCTTTTATAGTACTGCAGTCAGAAAGATCCAGGGGTGTGGCCTCCTCTGCTTGCAGGGCTGAGTTATCCCCCTCCTGCTCAGTGCAGGGGGAATGCGCCCCATCACAATGTGTCACGAGTGAAGGAGGAATAATGGAGATGAGGGGGATGAGTGGAGTTAGTTACTCCTTAGCACTTATTGCCAAGTTGCTTTGTCCTTTACTCTCCAGTGATTCATTAACCTGAGCCCTCTTCCCTTCCCTCCTAATCCCAGAACTTCACACACTTCCTCCAATAGAACCTTTCTTTTCCCTTTAAGCCCCGGCCAGGAAACTCTTCTATATGGGACTCTTCTTTTAGAGTCAATATCTACAGAGGTTGAGCAGAAAAAGTCTTTCCTCTCCAACTCCATCCGGCACCACTAATTTCCTTCCTTGCCTCTGCTTCATTCCTATTTCAGGTCTCTTCTCCCCCCTCTTCCCCTGGAATCCATTTCCCCCTTAAAAATCTTTTCTTTTAAGATCTTATTTCTCTTGACTGTAGGCCAGAGTTCAGTCTTCCGACTCAGCAAGTTATGTTATGTCCCCTGATAAGTGCAGGTAGCAGCAGGGGAGTTAAGAGAGATTCTCAGATTCCAGTAGTCTGGAGGCTTAGATTTTCCTCTGAGTCAGGAAACTCAGTTCCCTAGTTTTCCAGTTCCCTAGTTTTCAACAAAATCAATAGGTTCTGCCCATTGATGCCTTGAATATTCCCTGCAACTCTGACAGTTCCAGGATGCAGAATTCCAAAGTATCATATTACTTACAAGCAACCAGGGAAATGCCATGAAGTTGGCTGTAAGGTCTTGCTTCGCTTGGCCAATTACTAACATTTTAGAACAGAACAGACCTTAATGCTTCAAAAATTCATTGCTCTATCTTAAAACTGTATACCTTAATCTACTCAGCAACAAATTCAATGCAGGGTAAGTACTTTTATGTGATGTTAGCAGAGGGCAATAAGGCTGTTTCCTGGGTGTGGGGTTTATATATTTGTTTTTGTCAAGCTATCTTGTATTTGTCAAGTGGCTCACAAACTTGATTACCAGCCTCAGGACAGACTGTTACAAATCAGGGCACAAATCCCAAAATGGTTTTGGGTGCTATACTCAGATTTCACCAACCAACAAGTGTGAACTCCCCATGTACTATAACAGTCTAACCATGTAGTCACAGGCAGTGTCCCTTGGGTACTCTAGTTTATCTTCCTAGCTGGCAAACTTACTTATGGTCCTTTACATAAAAAAGTCACAACTAAATCTAGGTTACCAAAGGATCAGTCACTTACCCTCAGTCAACTGCATCTCAGATCTTACACCAAAGGCATTTGTAGTTAATTCTGAAAAAAAATCTAACTAATATGAATTAAGAAAAAGAAATATTTACTTACAAGATTAAGGCAGCTAAACATATGCACACAAATGAATTAGTGTTTTAGGTTCCAAAATGTAATAGAAGCTGCTGTGATATGAAAGCTTTCTATGTCCTTTAGGGCTAACCCAGCTCAGCATCTTGGGTATCCCTTTGCTTATGCTTAGAAATATTGCCCACTTCTAACTCAATGCAGCATAGTGATACAATTCATTCTGGTCAGGGATTTTTATTCCCTTTCCTTATAATTAAAATGAGTTTGTGCCCATCTCCTCATCATGGATATATATGTGTCTGGAGGGAATCAACAAAGTCTTGTCCTTTGTTTCACAAAGGCTCATTTGGTTTCAACAGCCTTATTTGTTACAGGATCAGCATTTTACATTAATTAATCCTTCATTCCTGTTTGAGTTACACAGTTACAGAGGTTTACAAAACCAACATTCAGTGTAATACATGGGATAAGTGTTATAAGTGAGATCAATACATGTAGCATCTACAACCATTTTATAAAGATTAAACAAGTCTTCATAGACTTAACATCTATTTTAACAATATTAACTCACAGATGATCCAGACTGGTTTCCAGCTATGCATTTGTCAGTGTTCAGTGAGGCCTGGGAGCTTTGACATGAGCTAGCACCTGGTCTACCAGTGTCACAGTTTTCATTTGGATTCAACTAAGTGATTTATCTGACTGATATTCAGGAAGTAGGTTTTAAGAATTTTCTGAAACGTTACGTTTTGGAAATTGGTATGAGGTGAGAACAATGTAATTTGTAAAGCTTGTATTTCAGGCTAAAAAACCCCAGGCAGATTATACTGCTACCTACTCCAAAGTTTCTCCTCAGGAAATCCTCGTAGCTCAATTTGCGTGAAGTAGCCTCATGTACATATATAGTTCTTCTTCGAGTGGTTGCTCATGTCCATTCGAATCAGGTGTGCGCACCGCGTGCACCGTGTCTTCCGGAGTGTTTTTCCTAGTGGTACCTGTAGCGCCAGCAGGGCGCCCCCTGGAGTGGCGCCGCCATGGTGGAGCATAAGTACCCCTGCCGGCGCTCCCCCACCTCAGTTCCTTCTTACCGCCCGTGACGGTCATTGGAGCGTGTCTCTCTGTTAGAGTAGTTAATGGTTCCCGTTTCTCTTCGTATTGTAGATAGTTGTAAATAGTTCAATTAGTTAGATAGTTGTTTCCTCTCCCACTTTGGGGGTGAAGAATGCCTGGGCCGCAAGGCTTTAAGGCTTGCACTGTATGCACTAAGTTCATGCCCAAGGGAGACCCTCACGATAGCTGTTTAAAGTGTTTGGGTGAGGGCCACCTAGCAGACGCCTGTAAGATCTGCAGGTCATTTAAGCTGCGCACGAAGAGGGAGCAGGACTCCCATTTGAAGCTTCTCCTCATGGAGGCGGCTTTACAACCGGCACCGACTGGAGGTTCCACGGTGCGCAGTGCGCCGGCGTCGACGCGAGACACTCCATCCCGTGCGCGGACTTCCGGACTGAGGCCTCAGCACTGTTCTCATTCCCCAGCGCCGAAGAACCCAAGGTCTTCGTGGGGTAGGTCTCCGGGCCAGAAGTCCAGGTCGAGCCTACACCATTGCCACGAGTCACCGGTGCAGGCGTCTCCGAGTGCTGCTGAGCGGCATAAGAGGGCTGGACGACCATCAAGTCCAGGTCAGCTACCTCGCATCGTCCCTTGACGCTGGACACATTTGAGGCGGTGCAGGACCTGATTAGCCTCACTATCTCCCCTCTGTCGTTGGTTGAGGTGGAGAGGTCGAGGTCTTCGACGCCGGGAGCCATGTTGGCACTGGTTTTCCCCCCGCACCGGGTGGATCGGTTGGCACCGGCCACATATGCAGCGGAACTGACCCCGGTGGGACCAGTACTGCTTGCCTCTACCTTGGTGCCGGCCTCGGCACAGGTCGCCAGGCCTCACGCGGTGCCCGACTGGACTCGACCCCCGTCTGTGCTGGGGCCTCTCCCGGAGCTGATCTTGGCTGCCCTGGTGCCGTACTACTCAGGCCTTGTGGCATCGTCAACGGCACTGTCAACGGCACCATATTACTCAAGCCTGGTAGTGCCGTCAATGGCACTGGCGCCGGCACCATCAATGGCACCGGCAATCTTTCCCTGGGTGCCGCTTCTGTCTTCAGCACCAGGCTCTTCAGCACCGACGCAAGTACAAGCCCCGATGCAAGTACAGGCACCGATTCAAGTTCAGGCACCGGGCATCTTTGGCACCACTGCAGGTACCGGCCTCAGCCCATGCCGGTACCACCATTGCCGGTAATGCCAATCCCTTCGAGGGCGACCACTACAGCCCTGCCGCCTTCCATCCAGCCTGCTGTGGTGTCTATGGGGGCAACGATGGGGGCACTGTCTTTGGGGCAATTGGACTTGGGAGGTCCACGCACACAACCGGCACCGACTTCGGCACCGCAGTCCACATGCACCGGGTCGACGCTGCACTCGGTGCAAGGGCCTGCCTTCCCGGCACCGGCACCGGTACGCCCGCACCACACACACGCGGGGAAGCCAGAATCTATGGCCAGGTTCGCCCCACCGATGGTGCCGGGGCACTCGTCATCGGCGCCACCCTGGCCTGAGTCTATTACTCTTCAGATTCTGATGTGGGCTCTTTCAGGTCAGAGTCCTCGGGAGCTTCGTCATGTCATAGATCCCGTTCCCAGCACCGGTGTGACCGTTCGAGCGTGCAGCAGACTTGGCTGCCTCAACCGCAATGGCCCTTTTGGACCCTGTGGACATACCACCAGTGGCAAGGGCCTGTCCCCCCTCCACGGTGTCCAGTGTCTTTGGGCACCGAGCGCCCCCGTCAGCGTCGCTGTCACGGCCCCCTCCTTCACCCCAGAGGACTGCTACTGCCTGATGCCATTAGAGACCCGCAGGCTTCGGTGCCAGAGCCACTTCCGCACGTGGTACTGCCTGCCCAGCCGGCACCTCAACCGGGCCCTACGCTGGATCCGGTGCCGATTCAGGAGTCGTCGTCATCATCTCCCGATGAGGCCTTAGCAGATCCCGCACCGGCGATGCCGATCACGGATGCTCGGTCGCATCAAGATTTGCTCCGGCATCTGGCCTCCAACCTGGGTGTCCCAGTGGAGCCAGTCGTGGAGGATACGGATCCCATGATAGACATCCTGTCTGATGAGGCACCCGCCCGCTTGGCTTTGCCACTCAATAAAACTGTGGCTAAGATCACTAACGCTGTGTGGCAGACTCCGGCTTCCTTAACTCCTACCTTAAAGGGAGTCAAGAGGCGCTATTATGTCCCGCAGTCGGGGCACGAGCACCTTTATTCCCAGCCTGTCCCGGGGTCCTTGGTTGTCCAAGCCGCAGCCCAAAAGGAGAGGCTCTCGCAGCCAGGGCCGTCCCCAAAGGCTAGGGAGCCCAAACGCCTTGACCTGATGGGGCGTAAGGTATATGCCACCGGTGGGGTGCAGCTCCGCATTACTAACCACCAAGTGATGCTGAGTCGTTATGCTTATAACACATGGCAGGCGATAGATAAGTTTAAGGATAGGCTCCCTGCCGAGGTGTGTCAGGAGTTTGCGACTATGACTACGGAGGGCAGAACGATCGCTCGCACAGCCCTTCAGGCTTCCCTGGATGCTGTTGACTCTGCAGCCCGTACCATGGCGTCAGGTGTAGTTATGCGCCGTGGTGCCTGGCTGCAGGTGTCTGGGATACGTTCGGATGTCCAGACTACGATTCAGGACCTGCCTTTTGATGGCAAGGCATTGTTCTTGGAGCATACTGACTCGAGGCTCCATATGCTTAAGGACACGAGGTCCACTCTTCGGTCTTTGGGAATCCACATGCCGGCTCCTCAGCGACGTCAGCTTCCCTACAGACAGCCAGGGAGAGCGCAGTCCCAGGTCCCCTGTGGGGATTACTGGAGACGCCACCCTCATGCTCCCAGTGCGGGTGCGGGGGCGGCTGCGACCCCGTCGTTGGCCAGAGGTCGTCGTCGCTGCCCAAGAGGGGACAACCCCCGTGGGGTTGGACAGGGCCCCTCTCAACAGTCCAAACACCAGTTTTGACAGTCCTCTAGAGGGTTGTGCACCAGTTTCCCCTCCCGAACCCCTGTTTGGGGCCAGGTTATCCCGTTTTGCCCGCGCCTGGGCGGAAATCACCACCGATGCCTGGGTTCTGAGAATTGTCAGAGATGGCTATACTATCCCCTTCCTGGGCTCGCCTCCTTCCAACCCGCCTGCCTCGTCCCTTTTCAGGGACACCTCTCACAAAGGCATTCTCTGTCAGGAGGTGTTAGCGCTCCTTCAAAAGGGAGCGGTAGAGAGGGTCCCTTCACACCTAAGGGGCAAGGGGTTTTATTCCCGGTATTTTATTGTTCCAAAGCCCAAGGGCGGAGTTCGTCCCATCTTAGACCTCAGGGACCTCAACAAGACAGTGGTAAAATCCAAGTTCAGAATGGTAACCCTGGCTTCTGTTATCCCGGTATTACAATTAGGAGACTGGTATGTAACTCTTGATCTCAAGGATGCTTACTTCCATGTGGCAGTAAGACCCAGCCACAGGAGGTTTCTCTGCTTTATTGTATCCCATTGTCATTTCCAATTTACGGTGCTCCGATTTGGTCTCTCGACAGCACCGAGGGTCTTCAAGAAATGCATGTCGGTCGTAGCGGCGTTCCTCTGCAAAAAAGGAGTACACGTCTTTCCATATCTAGATGACTAGCTAATTCGTGGTCGATCCTACCAACAAGTGGAGGCTCATGTTTCCCTTACAAGGACCCTCTTCATAAGGCTGGGCCTCATGCTGAACGAGGAAAAGTCATCATTGACTCCCTCTCAGCACCTCGAATTCGTACGGGCTCTTTGGATGCCAGGGTGGCGAGAGCATTCCTCCCCAGAAACAGGTTCCTGGCCATAGTGGAGCTGGTCTGCGAATTAACCTGGTTCCCCATTACGACCACCTGAGTCTGCTCGAGACTGCTGGGGCACATGGCAGCATGTACATATGTGGTACGCCATGCTCGAATGAGGCTCAGACCGCTGCAGGACTGGTTAGCAAAGGCATTCAACCAGTCCAGGGGTCTCTGGGACATGGTTCTCACGGTACCTCCAGAGGTGATTGCCTCCTTACAGTGGTGGACTCAGGAGGCTGTGGTGTGCAGCGGGGTTCCGTTCACCGTACTTCCCCCTTCGCTTACACTGGTCACAGACGCCTCGGACCTGGTTTGGGGAGCGCACTTGGGGCGTCACAGGACCCAGGGCTTGTGGTCTCCTGCAGAGCGGACCCTGCACATAAATGTCCAGGAGCTCAGGGCAGTCAGGAGAGCCTGCGAGACCTTCCTGTCGAAGCTGTCGCGCTGCTCTGTCCTGGTACACCTGGACAACACAGCAGCTGTGTTTTACCTCAACAGGCAGGGGGGAGCCCGGTCGCCTCCCCTTTGCTGCGAGGCTTTGGAGCTGTGGCACCTGTGTGTAGTGCACGATATAGTTTTGCAGGCAGAGTACCTACCGGGGTGCAAAAATTTGCTGGCCGATGCTCTGAGCAGGTCCTTCGGCACCCACAATGGTCTCTCAAGGATTCGGCCCTTCATCAGGTCTTCCACAGGTGGGGTTGTCCCCAAGTAGACCTGTTTGCCTCAGCACACAACACCAAGTGCCAGAGTTACTGCTCCCTGTTGGGGCTGGAGGAACACTCCAGGGGAGATGCCATGACTGTGCCGTGGCCGGCGGGCATCCTCTATGCATTCCCTCTGTTTCCCCTAATTCCCAGGGTTCTGATCAGGGTCAAGACCTTCAGGTCCACGGTCATCCTGATAGCCCCGAGGTGGCCCAGGCAGTTCTGGTTCCCTATTCTGGTGGATATGCTCAAAGAGGAGCCTATAATGCTCCCGCTGGTTCGGGATCTCCTGACCCAACCTTGGGACGGGAGGCTCATGGTTCACCCGAATCTCAGCTCTCTCCACCTGATGGCCTGGTTTATCCGTGGCTGACCCAACCAGAAAGGGAATGTTCCCAGGAGATACAGATGGTGCTCCTAGGTAGCAGGAAGCCATCCACCAGGCAGTCATACGCAGTCAAGTGGCGGCGGTTCTCGTCTTGGGCGTCCAGAAGGGGAGTGCACCCATCCTGTGCACCTGTTCCATCCATTCTGGACTACCTTTTCAAACTCAGGTCCGGTGGGCTCTCTACCTCCTCTAACAAAGTCCATGTGGCACCACTCTCCGCCTTCCATGTTGGATCAGCAGGAGTCTCTCTGTTCTCTGACCCCGTGGTGAAGAGGTTCCTTAAGGGTTTGGACAAGTTGTACCCCTCGGTTAGACCCCCTCTCCCCGCTTGAGACCTTAACCTCGTGTTGTCTAGACTTGTGTCACCCCCCTTTGAGCGGCTGGCCACGTGCTCCTTGAAGCACCTCTCTTTGAAGGTTGCATTCCTTGTAGCTATTACATCGGCTCACAGGGTCTCCGAGTGGAGGGCACTAACTGTAAACCCGCCCTACCTAGTGTTCTCGGAGAATAATGTGAGGCTCCGTCCTCACCCGGCCTTTCTCCCTAAGATGGTGTCACCGTTCCACCTGTCCCAAGAAATTTACCTCCTGGTTTTCTTTCCAAAGCCCCATGCCTCACCTAAAGAGCAAGTGCTCCATTCCCTAGATGCTAGACGTGCGCTAGCTTTTTACATTGATAGGACTAAACCCTTTCGCAAATCCACGCAATTGTTTATTGCTTTTGCTGACAGAATGAAAGGGCTCTCCATATTGACCCAGAGGTTGTCCGATTGGGTCACGTGATGTATCAGGGAGTGTTATGCCCTGGCCGGGAACGTCCCGCCCCGGGTTACAGCACATTCCACCAGGGCACAGGCATCCTCTGTAGCTTTTGGGGCGCAGGTTCCAATCACTGAAATCTGCAGGGTGGCCACGTGGTCGTTGGTCCATACCTTTACGGTGCACTACGCGTTGACACAGCAGGCTAGGGAGGATGCAGGACTGGGCTCTGCAGTCCTCAGCTCTGTATTGTAAATATGTTTGTTTTTATCTGTACCACATTGCACTTTTTCTGCAGTTCTCTGTGTTCTGTTACTTGAATAAATACGTTTGGGTTGTTCAACTTTCGTGGACTTCTCTTTCTGGGTGCTCCAACCCCTCCTCCATGAAGTGGGGTTGGCTTGGAAGTCACCTGATTCGAATGGACATGAGCAACCACTCGAAGAAGAAAAGAACGGTTACTTACCTGTAACTGTTGTTCTTCAAGAGGTGTTGCTCATGTCCATTCGATTCCCCCCCTACCTCCCCTTCGTCGGAGCGTCCGGCAAGAAGGAACTGAGGTGGGGGAGCGCCGGCAGGGGTACTTATGCTCCGCCATGGCAGCGCCACTCCAGGGGGTGCCCTGCCGGCGCTACAGGTACCGCTAGGGAAAATGCTTCGGAAGACGCGTTGCACGCGGTGCGCACACCTGATTCGAATGGACATGAGCAACACATCTCCAAGAACAACAGTTACAGGTAAGTAACCGTTCTTTTATTCTCACTGAAAAGACATCATAAAAACACCAGAAACTACCAGAAGTAAACTGTTGAAGAGTAGTTGCCAAGCACCTTAATACTATTAAGTTGTAACAAAAAAAATTGATGCATTGAATATAAACTAGTCTGGAAAGAAACGGGAAGATATACTGAGGAAAAACAGCTTACAGTAATTTTATTTCAAATAAAACCCCTTTCTACCACATCTTATATCAAGTCCATTTTCTAAGGGCAGATCTGATTAAATAAGATCAAAACATGTTAGGGACAGAGGGACCTGCAATGTGGAAAGTGTTTTTGTACTGAATCGAATTCTTCTAATGGATGTTTTGTAATTATTTGTTCAAGTATACAGAAGTCTTTATCTATGATCATGTGACCTCTCAGAATTTTCCCATGACATACCTCTCCATATCTTAATTTTTCAGTGTAATATTCTGTGCTGTTATTCACTTGGTTACCTTTGCACTTATGAAATACTTAAAAAACTAAATTAATATTCAAAAAACCTCAGAAAGGCAGTGACTTGTTTGTATGTCCAAAACAATAAAAAAATGCATAGGACCAACTCTGGAAACAGATCCTCAGCAAACTAGAAATTCTGTCCTTCACCCATCTAGTCATACATTTCATTAACCATCAAACACCCTCAATCTTTTGTGATAGAAGGCATCAATCTCTTCTGCTTGTTGTAAAAATTGGTCCTAAAAAGGTAGGGTAAGTGTTAATAATAAATGTTTAATACAAGAAATAGGAATAGTGAAGTTGAATGAGAACTGTTGCTAGGTTAATGTGAGATCTTTGAAGGCAATTATGGTTTTCAAATAAGTAGCCATAGATCATTATGTATATGGTTTGGCAGTAATCGTCTATATTTATACCACAGCATCCTCAGTAAAGACTGAGGCAATCTGTTCATATAGCCACTCAGCTGCTGAAAAAGAAGGCTTATGCATCTTAACACATATAAACTACTGATTTAGTGCTATCCTTTAATGGGACTGTTATATTGGCACAGACAAAATAGACTTCTGAAATTTTGGTAGTAGGTGCTTCCTAATAAGTTTTGTTTATATCATGCTACTATCCACAATACTTAAAATATGATTTACTCTTGTATAACACACTCAGGTATTCTGTTGTGTATTTGTTCTCTCCTGCCCGACCTTGCTTGGATAGTGTCCCTTAGGCATGAAGATAATTTAGGCTCTGGGTACACTGTATCACAGCACAGATAGCAAACATATGAATTGGAGAGCTATTGAAGTGTTTTGCTGTAACTGCTGAGTATGGATGTTGCTGGCATGAACTAAAAGGGATCCAGTTCATTTTAACATGACCAGCAGCTTCCACATGAGGGCAGTTAGAGCAAAACACTTCAGTGCACTTTACTGTTCACACCCTCCTAGTCCACATTATGGTGAAGTGCATACAAGCCTTTGAACAGTACCTTAATAGCTACAGTCTCTAGAAACTAAACTTTAGATACCACTGTAGTCAATAAGAAAACTATGGATAAACTGGTTTTCACTGTTTAACTCTAGAAAAGCACAGATTTGAACATTCATGTATAATCCTGCATTTCACAAGTCTCTCTCACATATGTGCAACTGGAGTTCACCCTCCTCCCCTTGTGTATCTGCATTATGATACAGCCTTTAATTATTTGATCACAGGCCCCCTATCTCCTTCAATGAGCTGGACAGACGGTGTTCACTGAATGGGTAATTAATTAATATGTCAGTCAATATAACCACATGTATTATTTACAACATGCTATCTAAAATCTGCTCTGAATTATCAATTTCCTCATGTGTTTTTCTATGATTTCATCTTATAATACTTAAAAACATTAATGCCCTTATCTGCACACAGTGGAACTGAAACACAGTGATCAAAGTCAAGAATGTCAGCTACTTTTGGTGCCCAATTTGAAAAGATTTGGACCTGACTTCTCAAGGCTAATCTACACTAGAAGCACTACAGCTGTGGGGCTGTACTGATGTAGCTCAGTTGCCGTAACACTGCCTTTGTTGATGCTCTGTGCAGACAGAAAAGTGCTGTCTTATGGAAATAATGAATATTCAAATATGCACATAAAATGTTACCAGTCCACCAAAAGTTTGTAAATGGGTTGGCCGGTCTGCGTATAAAAAGCCCCAACCCCAGAGCCCCTCAGTGCCACCCCTAACCCTAGAGCCCCTCAACCCTCCACTACCTCCCAGTGCCAGCCACTCACCATGGAGTTCCCTGCACCCAACGCCCGCCCCCCCCCCACCCCAGTGCCAGCCTTCTGGCCTCAGAACTCCCCAGTGCCAGCCTGCTGTTTCCAGTGCCCCACTGCATCCAACCCCAGGGACAGCCCTCAGTCCCCAATATTAGTCCCATTCCCAGTGCCCCCAATGCCAGTCCTGCCCCACATTACTAGCTTCCCACATGTGATGGAGTGGACAAAGCCCGACATCCTGCTGGAGGCCTTTCAGCACCCTGGCCAGCAACAGGAGCAGTAGAGAGGTCCTCTGAGCAGAACAGCATGGCAGCCTCCACTGCAGCAAATCAGGGTGCAGCAGGCTGATAAGAAAGGAGCTGCTAGGCCGCAGCTTCTCAGTTCCTTCCAGGAACTAGACCCAGGCAGACCTTAGGGCTGACTGGGGAACACCAGCACTCTGGGCATGGTACCTGGTCCGAGCCACATCCTGTGGTTGAAGACTAGCCAAGAAGCCAAAGGCAACCCTGCAGAACCCTGGACAAGGGAAACTCAGCCACAAGGCCCTAGAGAAGGGCTGGATGGAACAGCATCACAGGGAAGTGGCCTAGGGATGTGACAGCAATTAATCGCTTGAAACTCAGCAGGTAACTGCTACTTATAGGCTCCCTGAGCTGGAGGAGTGGGTGGGCCTGGGTCCCCCCCAACCGCCCTGTAAACTGTACCTGGGGGCATTGAGGTAAAAGAAGAGGCCTGATCTCTGGCCACTTACTGGATGCTGCTTTGCCTGCAGACAGGCTAATAGAGACTGTAAAATACCCCTCAGCCACCAAGGGGTGCTTGCACGAAGGGTGGACCCTGTTACACTGCCCCAGTGTCAGCCCCCACCGTAGAGCCCCCCAGTACTAGACCCACTCCTTGGCTGTGTCTACATTGGCAAGATTTTGCACAAAAGCAGTTGCTTTTGCGCAAAATCTTGCCGCCTGTCTACACTAGCCACGAGTATTTGTGCAAGAACACTGACGTTCTAATGTACAACATCAGTGCTTCTTGCACAAATACTCTGACGCTCCCGCTCAGGGATAAGCCCTCTTGCGCAAGAATTCTTTAAAAGAATTCTTGCGCAAGAGGCCAGTGTAGACAGGCAACATTAACTTCTTGCGCAAGAAAGCCCGATGGCTAAAATGGCCATCGGCGCTTTCTTGCACAAGAGAGCATCTACACTGGCATGGATACTTTTGCACAAAAGCACATGCCAGTGTAGACGCTCTCTTGCGCAAATACTTTTAACGGAAAAACTTTTCCGTTAAAAGTATTTGCGCAAAATCATGCCAGTGTAGACGCAGCCCCAGACCCCTCAAGTATCAGCTTTGCCCCCCAGTGCTAGTCCCCTGCCTCTGATACCCCCCACCCCCAGAGCCCCTAAGCACTAGCCCCCCCTGAACCTCCAGTGCCTGCCCTGCCCCCCCAACCACCCACCTAGCTCTGCACTGCCTCCTAGTCTCCAGCTGAGTGCTGCTGCCTGGGTCATTGCAGCTCTAAGGCTACCATGCCAGGCTCGGTGTGGCCCTCCTGCCACACAGCAAACTGCTTTCCTATGGTTGGGAGGAGACCCTGCCCCTACCCAGCACTGGTTGGCTGGGGGGGGGGGGGAGCAGGACACGTCCCTCCCAACAGCCATAGCGGGAAGGGAGGTGCTATGCGGTGTACCTGAGTCCTGGCCCCCAAAGCCTCTGTGACCCGGCAGCCAGATGTTTGCGGCCCTGTACCAGTCCACAGCCCGGCAGTTGGGAACTGCTGTTTTACTATATAAGAATGGCCATGCTGGGTCAGGTCAAAGGTCCATCTAGCCCCGTATCCTTTCTTTTGACAGTGGCAGGGATGAAAGAAACTTAAATTACTTACAGTTACTGTCATATCACAACCTGCCCCCCCTTTGGGGGAGGCTAAGTGGGGGAGGATTGGCCATATGACAGTTCTTATTACTTCTAAGAAATATAAGTGTGGGGTGGTGGTAGGAGGGCTTAGGGAAGAATTTGGGTGTGTAAGGGGTACAAGAGTCAAGGTTGGGGTGTATGAAGAGGGGGCTCAGGGCAGAAGGCTCGTTGAGTGTGAAGGGGGAGCAGAGGTGACATTTCAGGGGCAGGGGGCTGCAGACCCACTTATCCCGGTTGCTTAGTGGGTTTTTTCTTTTTGCTGACTAGGGAGCAAGGTTAAGTTCACAGCTTGTGTGCCTTCCTCCTCTGCCCTCCCCGGGGGGCAGCCAGGAGCAGAGTAGGCTGTGAGGTGACCTTTGCCTTGCTCCCTAGTCAACAAAAAAAAAGAGGGAAAAAACCCCCTCAGTGACTGGGGTAAGTGCAGCTGCAGACCCCTGCTGCCTCTGAAATGGTGGTGGGTGGTGAGATCCAGTCTAGGGCAGTCCCAGCCCTCTCCCCCCTCAGCCAGCCCCTCTAACCTGTCAGGCTGCCTGCTTCTTGCACTGCAGCTTGCAGAAAACCCAGGGAGCAGGGTTGGCAGTGCCCCTTCTTTCCCCCTGCAGCTAAGGGCTCCAGCCGGCCAGTTTCTTAGTAGGGCACTGCACCAGTTTACTTTGACTTCTGGACAGTCACCAATGCTAGGCATTCAGAGAATGAACAGAACTGGTACTTAAGTCATACATCCCATCACCCAGACACAGCTTCTGGAAACAGAAGTAAGGGACAACATCCCTGCTCATCCTGGCTAACAGCTATCTATGGACCTATCCTACATTAATGTGTCTAATGGTTTGTTGAACCCTGTTATAGTCTTGGCCTTGGCAACATCCTCTGGCAAGTAGTACCACAGACTGACTGCGCGTTGGGTGAAAAAACACTTCCTTCAGTTTGTTTTAAACCTGCAGCCTACTAATTTCATTTGCTGATCCCTAGTACTTATGTTATTAGTAAATGTTTCCTTATTTACTTTCTCCATACCAGTCATGATATTATAAACCTCAATCATATCCACTCTTAGTTGTTTCTTTTCCCAAATGAAAAACCCCATCCTAGTTTTATTAGTCTCTCCTCATAGGGCAACTCTTCAATACCCTAAATCATTTTGTTACCCTTTCCTGAACCTTTTCCAATTAAAATATATCTTTTTTTTTGAGTTGGGGCAACCACATCTGCATGCAGTATTCAAGATGTGACTGTAATATGTTTAAAACAAGGTGCCCATTGAGTTAATTTGCTAATACACATGATCAAATACACTTAAGCAATTTAAATGGCAGGTTCTCAAGTTCAACCTTCAGAAAACAAATATATAGTTGCAATCTGAAAATTGTGGTTCCAGTGCAATAGTGGGCCATGGTGATGGAAATAGGGATAGAGTCTAAATCTTTTTAAGGTGGAATTAGAGTGCCTAGAATATAAGATCTTCTCTAATTCCTGCACTTTCTGGCCTTTTTTTTCCAACTTCCTCAGCAAATGAGGCAGAAGTCTAACAGGCAATATTCATTATACATTCTCAACTTATTCTCAGGACACAGTCCGTCCTGTGCACTGAACGAGGTAGGGGTGACATGGGGGAAAAAGTAATACATGACTGTCTAATTAAAAAATCTCTTTTAATGCACATGCACAAGAGTTAATTAAGGCTATATGGGCAACTTTAATTATAGCATTTCCTAATTCTTGTGTGAGAGAAGCTGAGGGACTAGGCTCTCAGCTCCTCTGTCAGTTCTTTGCTGAAAGTCTTGCTACTCCACAAGTTCCTGGGTTCCCAGCAGGCTGCTGATTTCCATTCCCCACCAGGAGCAGAGATACTCTCTCAGGGATTCTTGGACATCTTGCCCATTATCAGCTGAGAGCCAGACAGCCTAGTCAATTTCATGGTTTCAGGCTAGAAAATGCCTGGCTTCTCAGTACACTGGAAGCAGAGTCCAGCCACAGGGCTTTTCACTCCAGCTCCTTCCAGGAAGCAAGTGAGAAGCAACCTAGATTTTTTTTCCCTGGCTTCCAGCCTGGAGAGGGGTCCAGCCACCCACCACTCCAGAGGAGCCAGGGGCAACTAGGTTCTGGCGCCTGGCTTTCTTGTCAATTTCAAGGCCTCTGCTGCAAGACTGACAAGAGCCAATACATAAATAACCCAATACTTACACAGACACTGACTATGCTGACATAAGTCTCTCGTGGAGATGGAGTTAGGTGGCATTTAATAGAGCACTTAAAAGGGCAAGAGCAAGGCCCATGACTAGGTTGGGGTAAGCCAGAGCTACTTAACATGCAGCCTATGGCCCGTTTGTTTGTGGCCCACAGTGCAGTTTGGGTACAGGTGGGGCTCAACACATAACCCATTGGTGGGATCCTTTGAACATGGCCTCCACTGGGAACATGCTCTACAATGGTGAGGTGTCTCCCACATGGGGTGAGCATTGAAAGATGCAAATGAACAGGCTGGCTAGAACAGACAGTTACAGGTATCAGTATTTCTAGCCCCCAGAAAGGAGGTGCTGGGAGTGCTGGGGCATTGTGGGAAGTGCTGGCTGCTTAGCCTTGTCAGCAGAGCCTGAGAAGTGCTGAGTGGCTCAAACTGGCCACGTTTGGGTCTGGTGCCATGGCCAGACAGCCCAGCCTCCGTCCCGCACGGAGTGACGGACTCCCATGTGGGGATGTCAGCCCTGCTGGGAATCCAGGACGGTGCTCCTGGCCTCTTGTCCTTTTTTGCCTCTTGTGTCCAGTCTGACTCGCCCAGCTTCCCACCTGCCGCTGATTGGAGTGCTCTGGCTTGGAAACTTTTTCTGAGTAAAATCATTCTAAGAAATGCACAAACCGAAGCTTCAAGCTAAACACCCAAAACACTGGTATACAATTTTCTTGTTAAAAGTGCTCATTAAAAGTGCTGTCATATGGTGGAAATTGGGTAAATATTGCATTTTATTAATATCAGCAGAACTGACTTAAATGGGGCCTGCATGTTGTGTAGTCTTCCCTCAATCATATTCATGCCTGTCAGTGTGAAAGAAGCTATTTCCTGGTAAATGCACCCACATTTAAGTTGTGGCCCTTGACATGTGCAGTGAGTATCATCGTGGCCCCTAGGGCTTCCAAAGTTGAGTAGCCCTGAGGTAAGTGGCTTTACTTCAACCTTATGGTGTACTGTAGACCAGCCCATAGTTATATGTAATTTCAGCACATGCAACTACAGTATCCTTTTCCACAGGCATCACCAGCAGGACTGGAATCTTTCAATCCCGAGCAATTGCCTTTATCGCCTGAGCTAATATAGTGAATGGAAGCCAACTGTAGAAACAGAGTGCCCAGGAGTGACATTCTCTCTGGCCCTAGAATTGCTGCCCTGCCCCTTGAGCCCTGGGATGAAGCATGCTCAGATGCTTTGTGAGGATGGTGTATGTGTACTCCAGCTGGCAGGTAGGAACTGGGAGGTTCTGAAACATGCTTAGAGTAGACAGAATCAGTGGAAAACTTAGCTACCAAACTCTAGCAAGGTTCTCCAGAACATGAGTGAACATTATTTTTTTCTAGATGTTTATAATGGGAAAGAAGTTTCAGAAAGCTACAAAAGGCACATCCTTGACACCCAAGCAACCATGCTGCCTAATTTCACATCCCTGCTCCAAAGCATGTAGGCATTAGAGGTTTTCACTAGAGAACTGTTACTTTTGTCCATGTTGAAATTTTTAAAATCAGTGTATTTCTCCCCCCTCCTAAACCACTCAAACAGTTCAACAAAAATATCAACAGTAGGTGGCCTACTAATGTGGAAAATTTTAGGGTGAAAAGTTCAAACTGGGCAGAGTCAAAAGCAACTGATCCCAAGGTCTTCTAAGAAGACATGGAGGGAGGGACAACCAGTAGTGGGCAGCCCTAGCTGCAGGAGCTCCTAACGAGCACAGGGACTCCATTTCTTCAATGAGGTGGAAGAAACTTGTTTTGTTGGTTTCTCGAGCTTGGGAAAAGACTGTTCTAAACTGAAACTGCAGCAGAACCAGCCAGGGCACAAGGAGGAACACATGGAGAAAAAAGACTCAGAAAAATACCAGCTCCTATGTTCTCACCCCACTCACAGTGCTAGCTGTTGTAGCAGGCCTCGGGGGAGGGGGTTGCAAAAGCACCTGTACAGGGAGCTTTCGGCAAATCCAGTAATGTGCCTGAACCACTATTGCTTACTGCTTGAACTTTAGCAACCAAGCTAACAGGCCCAAAATGGGCCTAGACAGCATGACCAAGTCAGGGAGGGGAAAAAAGGTAGAGTGTGGGTGCCACAGAGAAGGCAGCTTGACCCCATGTCCTTCCTGAGTCCCAAATCTCTAGTGAAATCGCTGAGCTATATATTAAGAAAAAAAGGGAGTTTGGCTAAATGCCCTAAGACATATATCGATCAGGGCCCCCGAGCATGAAGTCTCTGAAAAAGAAAATAACGCATGTGGTGAAAGTGATGATCAGAAGAAAACCTCTTGCGTAACCTTTAAAAAGTGCTTGCCCAGCAAGTTTCTGAGTGACATGTTATTGTAATACTAATGGATAAATAGGGAAGGAAAGTTTGAGTTGGGGGAACAAACTTGGAGGGATGCCTCGAGGACTCTTCACTTCTGGATGCATCTTCGTCCCCACCGACAGACGGAAGACTGGCCATCGCAAGCCTGCTCGGTGTCACTCAAGAGCCACGCTCAACTTCGGTAATTATCCAAGGTGTGGGTGTTTTACTAACCTGTAGCGGACATGTGTAAGTGCTTGAGACTAAATAAAGTTTAGCTTTAAGTGAAAGCACTCTTGTGTTGTCCTGTTTGTACTATCCATCTATGGGTCCAGCGACCATGTCGCCTCTGAATTATTTCCTGACACCGCCTCGCAAACAGTAAGAGTTACCCAGAGGTTTGGGTTGAAAGAACCCAGGGTTAACACACCCACCACCGTCCCGCAAGTAAGCCTGCTGGGGGAAGGCTGGGGCTGATTTCCCTGCTTAGTTGGGGGACCATGGGGATGAATTCATATCCTCGCAGTCCGCATTTACCAACACCCCCCCCCCAAATTCCTGCGTATGGGCCTGCCCAGCTACCCACCGCCTGCCCCAGCAGCGCCCTGATCACGCAGGGAGCCAGACTGGCTACCATCACCACGGGGTGCCCCGCACGGGCAATCCTGGTTGGTGCCTGCTGCGCTGGAGCGGGCCCGGGGATCCCTGCAGCTGAGCCCAGGCAGCGCAAGGCATGCTCTTACTTTCGCCGCCGCGTACGCTACCGAGTGGAGGCGGCTCAGGTCCCGCCCCGCCCCCCTTCTGAGCGTGCCGCAGCTCCGCTTCCTGTCGCCCTGTAGGGCCCACGGGAACGCACGAGCGCTAACTGCTCCGTGCTCCCAACCGGGGGGGGGGGGGCGGGGCTCGGGAAAGGCAGCGCAACAACAGCACTATCGGCTCGTGCTCCCGCGCGGCCTCCAGAAGCCCCCACCCCCCCCAGCTCTCAAGTACGTTCCGCGTTGCAGAGGGGGCGACAACGGCCGCGCCCCTAACGGTAACGGCCCGCGGGGCAGTGGCTCCTCCCCCCTCGGTTCAGCGCCGGTCTCCTGCTTCCGAGCGCGGGGGCGGCCCTGTTGCGGCGGCGTGTCACGCGCAGGCCCCGCCCGGCTTCGGTGCGTGCGGGGGGCGGAGCTCGTTGCTCTCCAGCAGCAGCAGGGGCCGGTGGTGCCCGGCTGGGGGGCTCCGCGCTCCCAGAGCTGAGTGTGCGCGGCGCGCTCGCAGGGACAAGGCAGCGGCAGCCTGGGAGACGCGGGGGAGCAGAGCAGCTGGGGTGCTGCCGGTTGGTCCCGCAGCGCCGCCCCTCACCCCCCTGCTCGCCGATAACTAGTCTGGGGGGTGGGGAGCCCGCTCCGCTCCGCTCCCGGAAACTCTCGGCGGCGGCGCGGGGGGCTGAGCGCAGCCGGAACGGGGCAAGTTCGGGGACGTAGCGTGAGGACCCTGCCGCTGCAGCTGCCCGCGCAGCCCGGCCAGAGGAAACTTTTCCCCGTGAGGCGGGACAGGCGGCGGGCCCGGCGGAGCCAGCGGGCGCCGCCAGAAGTTGAGCGAGTGCTGGGAGAGCTGCTGCCTGCCGGCCCCGGCCGGGCGAGCGAGCTGCGGGCTGGGCGCTGCGAGGCGGCGGGGCCCCGCTGCCCGGGGACATGAAGCTGAGCAGGCAGTTCACGGTGTTCGGCAGCGCGATCTTCTGCGTCGTGATCTTCTCCCTCTACCTGATGCTGGACAGGGGCCACTTCGACCATCCCAAAAGCCCCCGCCGGGAGGGCACCTTCCCCAAGGTGAGCGGGGCAGAGGGCACGCGGAGGGTGCTGTTGCCGGCGGAAGGGGGCGAGTTTTAAGCCGCGGGTGGGTGAGTTACCCAACTTTCCCTTTCCTTGCTGCTGCCGGCCGGACGTGGGACAGCCGCCTCTCCTCCGGCTGCCTGGGTGGAGGCACGGTCTGACCGCCCCGGCAGAGCTGAGCTTCCTGGGCGCTGTTGAGGGGCCATCCTGCCAGTGGGGCATCACCCCCGTGAAATCTTAGAGCCAGCCTGGTGCGAGGACTGCCGCCCGGTCCGGTTAGGGGCAGGTGCTCCGCGGAGTGCAGGGCTGGGCTGCGTTCTCGCATTTGTTTCTTTCATGTGGTGGGAGCTGTGTGGGGAGAGGAAAGAGACCGCTACAGTGGGGACTTACGTTCGCCTGAAGCTGCAGTTGTGGCGCAGGACCAACAGTGCCCCTGCTGCTACTCCTGCTTGCACACATCTGACGTGTCAGTGACTTTGTCGGGGTATAGCGGCACGGGTAGCTGGTAAATAAGGCGTTAACGGAACATAAAAAAACAGTCTTCATGCCCAAGAAGCTTTGTGTATCAATGAAACGAAAACAGTTCGTCATTGGGGATGTCATCCTGTTGTTAGCTGTTGTGATATTCTGTGGGAAAATGAGGCTGTTGACTTTGCTTGTATAAGGGTTAGTTCAGGTGGAAACTACCTGCTTGAGAATAGGACATAATGCCATATTATTTTCTAACTATTATTTTTACTTGTAACGGATATGTAACTGAGATAATGTAAAATATCTGTCACTTCCGAGATTAGCCATGTGGTGCTAATTATGTGCCGTTCATCTTAACTGGGCAAACAAGACTTTTTCTGCAACCTAACAGCTTAATTTATGTTCAGTGTGCTTAGTAAGCAGAATCAAATTAAGTTTTATTCTGGATTCTGAGAACAAGCACTTAGAATTATTATTTGGACTTCTTATTCATCAATTTATCCTTGAGTTCAAATATCTGGATCAACAGGTCTGTTCTAAAGAAAAATTGATTGTATTTCTTTTTGTCCCCCTGAGAGTCACTTTGGGCTTATTATTGACTATTATTCAAGTTACATAAGGATTATGAAGTACAGAAGGGCATTTGTAACCCTTTGTTTTTTTTTTTTCTTGGTGCTTGTGTGGTAGAGAAATTTAAATGCGATTTACAAGGTGTTTACTGTTGTTCTAGGAGAGGCTCATTTAGTAAGGCAAAATGTGGCTTACAGTTCAGTTAAAAAATAAAACCAACAAAAAATCCTAATTGGTAAATAAGGCTAAGAAATTGCATATTCCTGTTGTTCTAATGTGGAACAGTTACATTTTATAACCACCATTAGTTGTGAAGTGTATATTCATATATCTTTTTGATGTAACTAAAAGGAACAATGCTTTTTAAACAAGGTCTTGTGTTTTGCAAACTGTCACTCAAAACCACCTTGCTACACTCTTGTATAACAGGAGAATATTGACAGTATATAGCTGTGGAAAGATTAATATTCCTGTTGCCTTTACATTAACTTATCAAAATAAAACATAAAAGGTCAAGTAAAAGGCAAAGCATGTTTATATTTTCCACTATTTCAGAAACAAACTAAACCCCAAATTTCCTTTAAGACCATAAGGTGCTTGAAGCAAACAGATGAATTTTCAGATGTTATTTAAAAAAAATAAAATGCCTTATTTTGTGAGTAGAATGTTTTAATTGTTGAGTTACTGCTAAAATGATAATAGTAATACATCAAAAAGAACAGAGGAGGGGAGATATAAAGCAAAACTATGATACCACTTGGTTGTGAAAGAAGGGTGCAAACTTGCGATAGTCTCTCTCTAAATCTAACGTGATGGATCCGAGTCCAACCA
The DNA here is from genome assembly GCA_032595735.1 of Pelochelys cantorii. Taxonomy (NCBI): domain Eukaryota; kingdom Metazoa; phylum Chordata; order Testudines; family Trionychidae; genus Pelochelys; species Pelochelys cantorii. The sequence continues at coordinate 69,018,929 of CM064330.1, forward strand.
CCAACTTTTCTAGAAGAAAGGAGGAGGGAGAGAAGAGGATGCAGATACTGCAAAGTAACTGGCTCAAGTCCAGTGATATCAGGGCCTGAAAAAAATTGGGATATATAAATAAATGACAGATTTGGTAGAGATTCTCATTGTCCACAGTCAGTACCATGGTATCTCTCTTGTTTTAGCATTTGGATAGCTAGTATTTAAATATACAGTTGCCACCATTTATTCCTAAGAGAGACTACTCATATTCCCTCTCCTTATCCCAAAACACCATGTTTGCTCTAAGGGGAAGGGGATGTTGTTTCTATTGCTCTTGCTAATCGCGTCTAGCATGGTTCTTTATATGGTATCCACTCCTATCCTTTAGTTGGGGTACTTCTGAGTGAATAGTTTCAGTTCTTGTTTCTGTTGCTTAAATGTTTTTCCACAAGTAGTTACAGATGAAGTAATGTTATTTTTGCTCCCCCGCCCCCAGGTCCACAGGCTACTGTAGAAGTGAAAGCTGAAAATACTATGGATTGAATCTCTCTGATCTGGCAACATTCTTAGTCTGGAATGATTTTAGTTAACTGGATGTCCCTTATCATGGGGGTGGCCAAGTTTCCTGTGGTCCTGTAAAGTTTGTTTACCGCCACCAGTCCTGGCTCTGTGTTCTGTCCTGTTGTTTAGCTCTAATTAAGAGTTTAGTAACCAGTGGAAGTGTTGCTAATGCTGCTAGATGATACTGACCTCCTGTGGTCCAGCAAATTCTCTTGTTTGGCACTGGTCAGGTCCTGAGGGTGCTGCACTAGAGAGGGTTCAAAATCAACCTGCAGTAGTTTTGCACTTCACAACGATTTGGGAAAGCTATGACACTTATCAGGCACCAGTTAATCACAGTGATATTAGCTCGAGGTTGTGAAATGTGAAACATGAGGATGTGAGGGAAAAGCTACTAGCAAATGTAATGGCACCTCCACTGACTTGATTTCAAAGTTCACTGTTGTTGTCAGGGTTCAGTATAGCATCTGTTAAACTGACCAATGCCATGTCAATGTAATGCTCCTCCTTCTGTTTGGAAAAGGAAGGAGTAGCAGTATACTGTTTCAGTCCAGGCTCGGGGACATAGCATTTTATTAACGTTTGGAAGTTTATCTTCATAAAGGTTAAAAAGTTAATTTAAAAACATAAAACCCAACACAAGCTGTGGCAGAAACTGATGGGTTAGATGATGATCTCTCCATTTGCTTCTTATTCACCAGTGGCAAATTAACTTTCTAGCCCTGCGTCAACTGCACAATTGCCAGAAACCGTTTCCAGTTGCATGCCCTCAAGGATGTGAAATGTGACATTTTCTCCTCCAACCCTGTATGGTTGAGGCTGTGATCTAGGTAGAGCAATTTAGATCTTTTCAAGTAATCTCTTGAAAGTATTTTGTTTGAGTTCTGCATTTTAGATTAAACCAGAATTACCATAAAGCAGATTTTCATTCTATTGTCTTGAACTCTATATGACCTTTTCACTTCTGTTAAATGATCTCTAAGTCTAAATTGGTTAGCTGACATGTAAATCTGAGGCTCCCTCAGTATCCATATTTGCTCTCCTGCAGGTTTACCTCAGCATTATTTACCTGTTAAAACTTCAACTTGCCTTATCTAGATTAGAATTTGAAAGTTAGTTAACATGTTAGCAAACACATGATAAAATACTTTTTTCTTAGTGAAGACAAGGAATTTGGAAAAAATCTGCACACGGATAGAAAAGATTAGAGGAAACATTAGTTAGATCTCTCCTTTTGTTTCCTATTCACCAATGGTGAAATAACTTTTCCAGCTCTGTGTCAACTGCACATTGCCCAGAAACAGTATGTTATGCATATTGCAAGTGAATTTATCTTTATTAAGAAAAAGTGTTTAACATGTTACTTAATATAAGTTAAAATATCCCTTTTTTCAAATGTAGGCATGGCCTTTGTTTATTTAAGCTGTAAACAGTGAGGGTAACATTATTTTTTCTGTGTATGGCACCCAGCACAATGGAGTCCCAATCCCAGTTTGAGGTAATTTGGCACTATCATAAAGTAAATTTTGTTGCCTATAATAATTAGAAGAAACTGACTTGTGAACAGGATGGTGCCAGTGACATTCTGATGCTTAAATCACTGCCCTGTTAAAGTGATTAAGGTGAAGTAAATGACAGGCTTGTGGGTATTGGATGTGCATGGTGGATTTAGAGATTATGGCCTCAATTCTTTTCCCAGCAAATTTAGCTAGTTGCAGGAATGTATGATGACAAAAGTGACTCATCTTTGCATGCCCTGGTATTCTGAGCCTGGCTCTCAGTAGTTATTGTACTAACTATGAGCTGTCTACCTGCTGAGGATAGACAGAGTGCAAAGGTGCGTCTCCTCTCTGGCATGTCCCCTATGCTGGGAGCAGGTAAGAAGGCTGCTGTAAAACTGCTTTGGAAGCTATTCATTGGCTTCTGAGCTTGAGTTCCTCTTAATGCTGGGGACTTTGTCTAGGTAGTGTTTCTAGGTTTTGTAACCCCCTGTGATACTGCTGAAACACTAGGAAAGGCAGCTGAAAACCAAAATTTGGGCCCCAAGTGTGTGCTAAAGCAGTTAAATCACAAAAGAAAAGAAAATGACAAGCATAAAACACCAATCCCAGAATATTAACTCCAAGTGGACTAGTTTAGGTTTTATTCAGTAGGCTTTTAAGGTAGCATATTACATTTACATTATACCACAATTTTTCTTTGATCTTCTTGCCCTGGCCTGTCTAGTTTTTTCTGGTCCTAGGGTGCAGAACTTTACTTCTTTAATCTGCAGTTAGTTGTCATTTTCAGGAAGCTTGAAGTCAGAGGCCATTAAAGGTCTGCCTCTGGCCCAGGCTAGCTGACTCAGGCTCCTGGGGCTTGGGCAGTGAGACTATTTAATTCCAGTGTAGACAAACTGACTTGGGCTGCAGACAAGTCTCTAGGACCCTACCATCTTGCAGGGTTTCCTGTGTGGCATTCTCCTCTCTTCAAGTTGCTTTATGACTTCTATAGTGTCTTTACAAATAATGCAGCGAGGGATTCATTCTGTAGAGACTACATTTTAAAGCTCTCTGCCTTGATTTGAGGTTAGTCCAACTGTAGGTTAAGGCTGGAATGCCTCAGTTGTATGTGTATCCAAGGTAGTCTCTCTCTCCCTGTTTAATAGTAGGGCAAGGTTCCTCTCCCAGGCATAGTTATGTGAGAATTACTCATCATGCTGTCTTAATCAAATTTGGGCCAATGCTCACTGCTCACCATTGTAGAGTGGCAGAAACATATTCAGTGTAGCTTTCATCATAGTCTGTATGGAATCAGTAAGCCACACAACATCTATACAGTTCTATGTTTTACCTAGGAACTTTGGACTTCTACTGTTACAAGTGCTCTAAAGTGACTAAGGTGGTCAAAGGCATGATTTTCTGAGTATATAGTTAGCTACAAAAGCCTAAGACTTTACATGAAGAGGAAAGACACAATTAGTAGGTACTTATTGCAATACTATCTCTCATCTTTTTAAAACGTATATTCAGTACCCAGTTAGGTCACAAGAAAAGTCACCATGAAAGTTTACCAGTCTAGAAATAAAATCTGCTCTTAGCATGATGATTTTATACAAAAAGCTTTAAGAAAATATGGAAGTTGCACAAGTAAGTACTTGTCAGAAAATGCAAGAGCAAAGGTTTCACAAGTAATCTGAATTCTGGTTCATCTTACATATGTTCTTGTACACTCTCAAACATAGTATGCTAAATAGTTCTATAAGTTATGCATTTTTCAGTATTTTTAATTACCGTACTGTAATTAGTCTCTCTTGATGTAGTTTAATTATTTTTAAGGTATGTATTTTAGTTATTTTGTCAGCACCCACGTACCATACTCTTCAACCACTAGCACAGCCTATGTTGCTTTCTTTAGCACTGAATAATACTGAAGCTGTTAACTTCATTTTAAAGATAAATGGCCTATATTAATTAGTACATGTTCACTATCACAATTGTGATAATCCGGGGAGCCTGTTTATTACATATGAATTTTGGTAGTCATGAAATTGTAGTCATGGAATACCTCTCTGTGGAATGTGACATTTGCAGATCACACACGATACGCTTACCAGACTAAAGATAAAAAACAGGACTATGTAGCACTTTAAAGACTAACAAGATGGTTTATTAGGTGATGAGCTTTCGTGGGCCAGACCCACTTCCTCAGATCAAATAGTGGAAGAAAATTGTCGCAACCATATATACCAAAGGATACAATTTAAAAAAATGAACACATATGAAAAGGAAAAATCAAATTTCAGCACAGAAGGGGGATGGGGGGGGGGGAGGTAAGTGTCTGTGAGCTAATGATATTAGAGGTGATAACTGGGGAAGCTATCTTTGTAATGGGTGAGATAATTAGAGTCTTTATTCATACCTAAGTGTAAAGTGTCGAATTTAAGCATGAATGACAGTTCAGAGGATTCTCTTTCAAGTGTAGTCTTAAAAGGCCTTTGAAGCAGGATGCAGGTAATTAAGTCGTTGAGACAATGTCCTTTCTGGTTGAAATGGCAAGAAACTGTTTTTTCTTTGTGATCCTGTCTAATATCTGATTTGATATTGATCCTTCGCCAAAGGATCAATGCCCACAAAATAGATATTAGACAGGATCACAAAGAAAAAACAGTTTCTTGCCATTTCAACCAGAAAGGACATTGTCTCAACGACTTAATTACCTGCATCCTGCTTCAAAGGCCTTTTAAGACTACACTTGAAAGAGAATCCTCTGAACTGTCATTCATGCTTAAATTCGACACTTTACACTTAATTAGAGTCTTTATTCATACCTAAGTGTAAAGTGTCGAATTTAAGCATGAATGACAGTTCAGAGGATTCTCTTTCAAGTGTAGTCTTAAAAGGCCTTTGAAGCAGGATGCAGGTAATTAAGTCGTTGAGACAATGTCCTTTCTGGTTGAAATGGCAAGAAACTGTTTTTTCTTTGTGATCCTGTCTAATATCTATTTTGTCATTGATCCTTTGGCGAAGGATCAATATCAAATCAGATATTAGACAGGATCACAAAGAAAAAACAGTTTCTTGCCATTTCAACCAGAAAGGACATTGTCTCAACGACTTAATTACCTGCATCCTGCTTCAAAGGCCTTTTAAGACTACACTTGAAAGAGAATCCTCTGAACTGTCATTCATGCTTAAATTCGACACTTTACACTTAGGTATGAATAAAGACTCTAATTATCTCACCCATTACAAAGATAGCTTCCCCAGTTATCACCTCTAATATCATTAGCTCACAGACACTTACCTCCCCCCCCCCATCCCCCTTCTGTGCTGAAATTTGATTTTTCCTTTTCATATGTGTTCATTTTTTTAAATTGTATCCTTTGGTATATATGGTTGCGACAATTTTCTTCCACTATTTGATCTGAGGAAGTGGGTCTGGCCCACGAAAGCTCATCACCTAATAAACCATCTTGTTAGTCTTTAAAGTGCTACATAGTCCTGTTTTGTTTCAGCTACACCAGACTAACATGGCTACATTTCTATCACCAGACTAAAGATGATAGATTGTTTGTTCCATCTCTGTTATGGCGGAAAGAGCTTGAGACAAAAGACAGGCTCCTACTCTGTAGAACTGATTTATCAGGGGAGAGGTTGCCAGGAAATGAAGCCACCTTCAAGGAGTGGTCTCTTGTTGAGGCTGATCAGGAGCACTACTGAAAAGGGAAGCTAAAAGTTGTAAAAAGAGCATTTCTCAGCAGTTAATCTAAGCTTAACATCCCTAGTTCTGTTTGTGATTTTGTTTTGATCTGGCTATTTCTCATGTTAAATAATTAGTAATGGTGCTTTTGAATTCTGTGCAAAATTAGTGTATTTTCTTTTTGCTACTGTGTAACCCTGTGGAAGTAAACTGTAACCAAGAAAGCTTAGGCTTTCAGTGGGATTCTGGGGAATGTGTAAGAGCTGTTAGGGAGGGTTGGGGGAAATGATACTAATTTCAGGTTCTAGATATTATGCCATGCAGTACGTACTGCCAAACGAGGTGTAGACACAAACCTTTTCTATGGTCCCAAAGGCAGGGACCATTCTTAAACTCTGTCCAGCTTCTAGCAAGTTAAGAGGATATGGGAGTCTGTTTTCAGATCCCCGCACAGAAGTCTATGAAGTGTCCAGCAGGGGACTCACAAACAAGTTAGTTACAGTATTACAGAGTATGCTGTCTGAGTATGCTTTACTGTATGTATGTATGCATGCATGCCAGAAAGCTCTTATGAAACTTAAAGTATTATACATAAGGCTACATTTCACTCACGGGTATTTTTAGTAAATGTGATGGGCAGGTCCCAGCCAGTAAACAAAAACACAGCATATTTTACATGACTTGTACTGTATACCTCCAACTCAAACTTGGTCTGGGCACGGAGTGCTGGGGAGGGAGCAGCCACAACCTCTGCTGTGGGGTAGGTGTGGGAGGTTTCCTAGTAAGCTCCACACATCTCCCTAGAAGCATCTGGAATACCCCTGCCCCATGCCTCTTTGGGGGCAGGGGTAGGTGGCCAGAGGCACACCTCTGCACACCTGTCTCTTTCATGAGCTCTGGTACCACAGCTCCCATTGGGTAGGATCCACAGCTAATGGGAGCTGCAGGGGTGGCATGCACACCAGGAGCAGCATGCAGAGGAGTTTCCTAGCCTTCCATATCTTTAGGACACGGGAACCTCAGGCTGGATGTGGCCCCAGGCTTGCCTGGATCCGGCTTGCAAGGCTCAGCCTCCACCCCCAGCATTGGGGAGGCCGTGCTGGCGCTCCAGCTCTCTCGCTGCTTCACCACAGGGCTGGAGCACACAAAATCTACTAAGATGAGCCCCCTAGGCTCTGGTGTGTGAAGGGAATCTGGGGAGTATCTTTCCTTCTCAGCCATGGGTCACTTTTTTTTGTTTTTGAGTTTTTTGCTTCTGACTTGTGTGGCCCCCACCTGATTTTTCTGTCTGTCAGCAGCCCCTGACCCAAAAAAGGTTCCCCAGCCCTGCTCTAGGAGCTTCAGGGACATACCTTAGCAGGGTTCCCTAGAAGCAGATAGCAAGTGCCATCTTGCACTGTAACCCCCTGCTTCAGCTCTGTGCCCCCTCCCACACCAAACTGCCCTAGCTGTGGCCAGTGACCCAGGGGCTGGCTGATCTGCTCAGGTAACCCTGGAGCAGCCACACTGGCTGCTGTGCAAGTGACAGAGATCATGGAAAGTCACAGAATCCATGACATCTGTGACCTACTTGACAGAGCCTTAATTATACAGGGCTACAAAATGAAACATGTCCGTGTGAAAGGATGTAGAAAAATGGTATGATTGTGTATTTGAGAAACTGTTTGAAAATCAAACTTTAGCATATAATGCATATTTCCAAGAGAGTAGAGTTAAAGATGCATGAAACCTTACAATTTTAATTTCTTGACTTTCAAATGCTGAAATGTTACCATAATGACCTTTTGGTATGGTATTCTCAAGTCTTTAAGAGGGAGGACCACAAAAAGACCTTAATTTGTCAGAGCTTTGACACTACTGGGTAGCATCAAAAACCAGCCCCTTCCCCCTTCCGCCCCCCAAATTGCACTTACAAATTTCATAATCTGAAGCTCTTCAGATTAATATCAGAAGAGTGTGTGCACCTATGCCTAAAATGCTGTACAGGATGAAGTCTCTTTTGCAAACCTGTGGTGTTGTGGAGCTCATAGTCCACTGCAAAGCCCACTGAAGTGAAGCAATCCTCTTTAATATCTCAATACTTTCATCCTGTTCATAGGGGCTGAGATCAGTCTCAAGTTTTGCTTTTGTCAAGTGAATTTGTTTAATTGTACAGTCAAATTAGCCAAGTACGGGCAGCATAACTTTCAGTAGCTACAGTATTTATGGGCTTAGTGTAAAATGTTTGTTCATATGTACCTTTTGAACATATGATTTTTTTTAAGTCATAACTTGGTCTCACAAAAAATAAGCAACACTAGAACACTCAGTTCCCAATGTGGGCTATTTCTGTGCAAATTTCAACTGTCTAATTTCAACTATATAACTTTTTAAAAACTACTCAAGTAACTTTTCCACTTGTACTTAAAAAAAGTTGGAATATATTTGATTAAACACTTAGTTTCTATCTGATGAAGGTTATTTTTGAGACTGGAAAACAGATAGAAAAGTGAATATTGCAGAAAGTTAGGATCAACTTAAACAGAATTAGAATGGACACAATTTTGCAGCCCCCACTATTATACCTGCTTTAATAGTGAGTAAATAATAATTTTCCCATCACCTCCCATCAGAAAATGCATTAGGTGGGAGGTAAAGTAGAATCTTAGTGTTGCACCAGTTAAATGCAAAAATAAGGAACATTTTTATAGACTCTTGATCAAATTGAGAACTCTGAAGAATAACAAATACAATTATTAGAATAAAATAAAATTAAAATTCCTATTGCTTTCTTAGGTGTTTCACCTCTAATATGTTGTTTTTGCATTGTGTTTTATCATCCTCTGAAGATATGAATGTCCACTTTTAAAAATTGTAGGAAAAAAAAATCTAGATTCTGGTTCTGCAGTTAGATCCATGCAGGCCGATCTAAGTGCCTGTACAGAGCTGAAGTGACTTCAGTGAGATTCCCAGCATGAGTTCACTGCAGAGCTAACCTATGCTTTTACCCCACCCCCATCATCCACATGCACAAAGTTTTTGCTCTGGCTTATATATGCTTTGAACCTGATCATGTTTTCTGTCTTGAGGTATATAGAATCTGAATTTTGTTTTAAAGTAGTCTCAAAATCCAGCAGAGATTGTCAGATATTTATTTTGTTCCACCAGGGGGCATGGGACTACACTTATTTTCCTACCCAATACCTTTGTCATATACATACCGTTTTTCTGTTTGTATTGGAGTCATAACCTTTCCAAATATCTAGGATATTACTGTGATGGTGTAGGCCTGTATCCCTGCTTGGTTAACTGATTTGTAATTATATGGAAGGATGGTAAGTTAGTCATTGTCATGATGCATTTTGTAAACACAGTAAAAAGTAGAATAATGGCAGAGCAACAACCATATGACATGTTTGTGAACCAGTGAATAGAAACTAAATGTTCTGATAAGAATGTTACTTTTTAAAATTTTGTATTCTGAGCTGGTTAACTTAGACTGAATTAATAAAGATTCTATTTCGAAAGAAACTACACAGTCCAAATAAATGAAAAAACAAACTGTGGAAAGGCTTATAAAAATCACAAAAAAAGTCTTGCACATGATTTCAGAAAACTGCCATTGTGTAGTTTAAAAGTAATGGAAATGCCTTTATAGGTAAATTGAAAAGTCTGTTTTGTCTTTACTGTGAGTTTGTACCATGAGGACCATCCCTCATCCCAATACTGTAAACGGAATTCAGGGAATTACAGAAGACTCTGCGTCACAGAATTTAATTAAGAGACATATGGCTTAGTGCAATAGTTGAAAAAAAATCAAGACTTTTTAATACACTGGCACTTTTGCTAAAACTTTTGTTGCTTAGCAGTGTGAAAAAACAACTCCCTGAGAGTGGCAAAAGTTTCCACAAGAAGCACTGGTTTTGATACCTGCGCTCCCAGCAGTGAAGCTGTTGCTTCTCATTGGAGATGGTTTAATTTTGTCACTGTGAGAACTTTCTCCTGGTGATTAAGTGCAGCTACATAACACACTTTACAATGGTGCTGTTCCAGCAGCACAGCTGTGACATTCTAAGGTGTACAATGTAGACATAGTTTGGAGTGTTTTACTTAAATTTGAGTAGACGTAGGCTTCTTTTTACATGTTAAGGGAACAATTTGCGTCTTCCAAGGGATGTTCAAGGACATGTGAATGGTGAGAAGACATTTCATTTGAAGTTCTCCACTGATTTTGAGGAAAGCCCTGATACTTTTTGTAAGGTAGTGTAAGGTTTGCTCAGTGAGAGTACTAGCTACTTGTTGAATGTAATGAACAAAGCTTAGTCAGAGTTTTGACCTGTAATACTCTTATTTGATGTGAAAAAAATTGTCAAAAATGACTTGTGTGTTGTATAACTTTGGGATAGGTGACATCTTCATTTAAAATTATTTTAGTCCCTTTGTCCCTCATCCTTTCTTATTGATGATGGAATCTGTGGACCAAAATAACAGCGTGGAGATAAATATTGGAAAAAATTAGTAAACAAAAATATCCACGTGTCAAAAACAAATGTCATCTAGCCTCCTGTGATTTATAATAAAACATCTTCTCCAAAAATTATTGGAGCTTAAAAATATACTGCCTATTCATTAGCTGGAATTGATTTCAAATCAAGGGAAGGGGCAGAGTGCTCCAAGGTTAGCACCCTAATAGGAAGCATATAATCTTTTGCTTCAACTCCCACCTGCCAGTCTAAGTATTAGTTAACAGGTATGGGTACGTTTATTGTTGTCCTTCTGTTTGCCTGGTTTCCACTCATCCCTGTTTTACTGGAGAAGTGTCGGCTTCTTTTGTTTGTCACCTGCCAAGAAGGTCTAGAACTAGATCTGTTGGTAACTGCAAAATTTTGTATGACCCTGTGACTGAAGACCTATCAGGTGGAGAGATCTTTCATAGCTGCAGTCAAAAAGAAATAACTGGTTAAATTTTAGCTCTAATTTGTATAACTGTAGGATTATCCTTCTGCCTGTACTCAATCTGAATTCAAGGATTAGCTAGTATGAATCAGGTAATTTATAATTTTCTCCTTATTATGTACCACTTCTATTCTTCCTCATGCCTCTGCTTTTTTTTAAACAGTGAAATCAGGTACAAATTTTTATGTAGCTATATCTTTGAAATTAAAAGGCAATAAAAACTTTGAAATGTTCATATTGAAAGACCATCTGCTCATATAGGAAAAACAAAACTTTGCCTTATTTTCAAGCCCATTTCAGAATGCAACTGACTCTGCAATAAAAACAGCAATTTCTTTTGAAATAACCATGCTAGTAATGCAAAGACTAGGTTTCTGGAAAATTTTGATAAGCATAAAGGAATGTGTTAATTTCAAGTTAGTCAGCCATTTCTGATTTATCTGCCATGATTAATTTGGTATTTGAAACACAATGTGGCTTTGTCGTCATAGATGAGCATATTCTTTTATATTGTTGTTGAAATATTGTAGCATGCATTCAAGTTTATAGCATAGTATAAGACATTTTTGGTTGCTTTGTTTTTCTTTCAGGTCCTGAAGTTTATATATAGCAATACAGGTTCACCTTCTCTGGTCTGGCACCCTCGGGATCTGAGCGGTCCTGAAACAGGGAATTTGCTGGACCAGAGGAGGTCAGTGCTCCCCTGCTGGCCGCTGCCCTGCTCCCAGGCTCCTCTCCCGGCTCTAGGGCTCCCTGCCTTGCAGCTGGCCCACCTAATGCTGCCCAGGTGGGGCTCCCTGCCCGACTGCTGCCGAGGGCGGTTCCCTGGTTGGTTCCTGCTGCTTGGTCATGGCTGGAACCTCCACTTCCACTGGAGGTTTCTGGCCAGGGCTGTCTGGGGCCTGTTTCTGCTGGGGATTCCCCGGCCAGGCCAGGACTCCCTCGCCACCACCAGCCCACTCGCTGCTGGCTCGGCCAAGGCTCTACAGCAGGACTTCTGAATTGCTCCTGCACCTGGTGTTGGGGGCTCTTTGGTCTAGCAACATTCATGACCCTGCTGGACCATGGATGTTGCTGGATGAGAGAGTCCCAGATTTAGGAGATTCAATTTGTACAAGATTAAAAGCAGGGATGTAAAGGGTTAATGGTTACCTGGAAAGCATTTGCCTTACTGGCATGCTTACTGGGACAACCAGTTAACTGGTGCCTGGCCCAGTTAGTGCAGCCACCTGCCTATGTTGTGATGCAGCAGGCTGGTTAACTGGATAAACATATACATTAACCAGTTAACATTTTAAATGGGATTTTACATCCCTTATGAGGAGCCCTTTCTCATAATTACCTCTGTTTCTCTAAAAATGAACACAAAACAATGGCGTATTTAATAAAATGTTTATGCCAGAAAATACCACTTCAATGGATTGAAAAATTGAATTCCAAATATTTAGATTTGCAAGGAGATGATTTGAGGACTAATAGAATTTTTCATTTCTTATTACAGGGCCAGCTTTCAATATTACAAGAGAAAATAGACCACTTAGAACGTTTGTTGGCAGAAAATAATGAGATTATTTCGAATATAAGGGACTCGGTGATCAATCTGAGTGAATCTGTGAAGGATGGTCAAAAAAACCCTGAGGCCATAAATTTCAGTCAAGGGTCCTTCTCCGACCTTCTGCCATCTGCTTTAGTATCCCTCACAGTTGATCCTGAGGATTGCTCATTTGCTTCAAAAAGTGGAAGTCAAGATTCAGATGTACAGGTAAGAAGCATGTAAATAAATATTAACACTCTTAGTATCTCCTCCTTTCATCTCCCTCAGTCTTAGGTGTTACCAGCTTTTATTATCCTGAAGATTTCTCAGTGGTGTTAGACTATCAAAAGAGCCTGTCATAGACTAGAAAGATAAGATTATGACTATGTGGCTCCTCTTGATGGAACATAACCCTTTAGTGCTCTCTGTTCAGTCTATCCTGACAAGAAATCTATTCTGATATACCACATGGCACTGTGGAACACTACTACGAGGTCACAAATTCTATTGCCCAGGTGTTTAAATTATGGTGTCTTATCGAACATTAATACGGATATAGAGGTCTGCTCAGGACTGTTGGTAAAGCCTGACTTGAGCACAGCCAACCTGACCACTCTGTGTCAAATTAATTTGAGATGACTGAAACCTGACAATTCTGCTTGAATCAGTGCTGCTACCACCACCACCAGGTCCTCCAACTTGGCCTGGTCAGGCTTCCCACCTCCCATACCCACTATACATTTCTGGATGACATTTTCTGATGGTGTTAGCCGGTGGCCGGGGTAATGAGTGGTCTGTGAGCCCTATCACACCCGAGTCTTTAACTGCTAGGACAGAGTCCCTTCGCAGCGGGCAGCCAGGGAGGCTGACGGGCGCCCCAAGAGTCAGCCCCGTGGAGGCGGCACGGCTCAACGCTCAGCTCTTGCTGCGTTTACCCCTGACCGCGGCAAGATAGCCAAACCGGCTATGGTTCTTTTGATTGTGTTCAGTTCTGTTACAGCAACAGGAGGAGTCAGGTTAAGACTTAAACAGTTACTACTTTATTGTTACAAGGCAAGCTTAGCTGTTAAATGTTACTGCTGTGTTACAGATAACAGTCACTACAAAGACAAGACAGAAATACAATAAAAGTCACCTCAAGGTACCATGGAACCCTTTGGCTCTCTGAGCTCTTATTGAATGCGCACAAAACAGATATATATATATACCTAGCAGGTATATTCTCACCCCTGCGATACTTACTCCGGCGAAGCCAGTGTTTCTCTCAATCCCAATGGGAAGCAGTCGGTACGAGACCGAAGGCGTCCCTAAAGTCTCGGGGGTCCAGGACCGCCTGACCAGTAGGTTTATGGTTGGATCTCCAATTAGAGTGGGGCATAGGACCGCACTTTATACCCATGTGGTCACGTAGACGCTTCTCTTGTCATAAAATGCCAATTAAGTTGGAACGTCTTTGTGACGCCCATTCCCACAGGGAGTTGCCAAAGCTTAATTTGCACCTGTGAGGTGGAGGTAACCAAATCATTCGGGCCGGACATTCTTTTCCTGATGGGGCAGCAGATTTCTCTTCTGGGACGGTGTGTAGGCATATCAATTACTGGTACCAGCCAAGGGCAGCCTGAGGCCCCGATTGTCTGCTGGCCCAACTGCCGCTGTTATCTGGTTTCAGTCTAGCATCCAGGGCCATAGTTATTCCAGCACCTCTGGAGGCCCTGGAGCCTTGAAGACAGAATTTCGTTCCGAAGGATTCTCCCTCCCAAGGATTTCAGAGGGGAGGAAGAGGCGTGTGTGTTTCTGTCTGGCTGCAGATGGCAGCTGTGTGCCTTGCTCCTGACGGTCATTGCTGCGCTGTGCACTATGGAATGTGGCCCACTGCGACTGGTGCGTTGGCAGGAGTGAGGCACACAGCTGCTGCTGCACTACATATGAAGGCAATAGGAGGTGGTCAGAGGTGACCTAGGCTCAGGAGGGCCAGGTTGTCTTCAGACATGACCTGACTCAAACCTAACACACGTGGTCACATCCTGGCAGGCTAGGGTTGGGTTGCAAGACTCTAACAGGTTATATTTTAAAAAGATAGCAGTCACTCCATGGTTAAAGGTGTGTGTTGATTTGGTGGAGTTTTTGACTATACCATCCAGCCTACTCTTAAACTTTTCTGAAATTGAACCACTTGAATGGAAATATCCAAAGTTCTTCTGTATGCTGCTTTCAGAGATGAGTGATAGGGGGTGAGAGATTTTTTTGGGGTTAGGGGACGATGCATGTATAAGAACTAAAATTTTGGGGAGAGAAAATCTTGATCTGTTTCCTTTTTTTGAGAACTGGTTCTGTTTTTAGAAATATTCAGGTCTAGATTGACCTAGAAATTTGGGCTTGAGATTTCAAAAGTGACACATGCCATCTTGTTCGATTTACTTCATTGTGGCGTGTAGGTGTTGAACATCTTTTCAAGTCAGCGCCTATACATTAAGTTTATTTTACAGTTATCAGGGAGGAATGAGGTCTTCAACTGATATTTTTGAAAAATTGTGTGGCTACTTTTACAGAGCAGGGGAACCTTAGAGTCCTATTCTGTGTTGTTTAGTTCTGAATTAGGTTGTTCAGGAGATCTGGCGTAGATATAGATCTTGTATGCAAAGATGAAATCAGGAAGTCTTTGAACAGCAACAGTGTTCAGGAAACACTTGACTCTGTATAACTAAATGTAGGCATAACATCTGTAAGAGCTGCAGCACCTATTGCAATACTTGTAAGCCCTTCAGGGATACCAGTAGTAGTTCATACTATATTAATGCTTCAAATAGAGAGCAGTATACTCATTTTTAAAAATCAGTAATCTACACAAGTCCCTGTCATATTTCAATAATAGATGATGAGGCTATTGTCAGATAAAAAAAACTTAATTAAGATAATAATAAAATTTTAAATACACATCAGTACTGGTAGTAAAGGGTAGGTAGGAAATTTAAGAGCACTGCAGTTTTAGAAAAGTTGTCAAAGCTAGAAACATTAATAGAATTTCAAAACCAGAAAGAATCATTATGATCACACTTCAGCTCAATTGCACTTAACTGAACCACAGAATGGAACTGCAAGGGCAGTCACTTTTCTTCTGTCTCCCCTACCTCTCTGAGG
The DNA here is from genome assembly GCA_032595735.1 of Pelochelys cantorii. Lineage (NCBI taxonomy): Eukaryota > Metazoa > Chordata > Testudines > Trionychidae > Pelochelys > Pelochelys cantorii. The sequence goes on from CM064330.1 coordinate 69,034,251, forward strand.
TGGAGATAGGTATCTCTGCCTCCTAATCCTCCAGGCTGTAAAGTTCCCTTCTTGTGTTGTCTGCATCATTCACCAGCAGGCCAGACTGCTTGCTCCTGCACTTGGCTTTCTCCACAGTGGCTATGTATGATCTGTTATGGTTGCCCACAGTTAAGAGCTATCACATGGCTCTTCGTAAGCAATAATGTTATTCTTAAGGTGAAAGCATTACAGGGAAAGCATATTAAAAAAAAACTTCCAAGCATGGAAATAAGCTTCCCAGAGATCACCCTGTTCAAACAAGTAGCTAAGTCTTTTGATATGTGACTGGCAGAGCTACAACAGACACTGCATAACTAGTGAATGTAATCCAACAGCTAAGGTTACCACCATTATGGACCCTTCAAAAATTGTCTACCAAACAGCCACAGCTGCACCTTCTTATAAGAGATCTGACAAAAAGAACTATGTACTGGCGAAGGGGGCTGAATTTTTGTTCTCACCCTACCCCAGACTCATTGGTGGGTAGAAGTGGTTAGCCAAAGGGGGGGGAAGCAACTTAGATCGAGAACCACCCTGTCAGGGTGCATGCTCCCCCTCCGTGCCTCAGTGCCCCCTGACTGTCCTCATCTAGCCCCTCTCAGGGCAAGTTACAGACTGTACAGGTTGCTCATCATTGGCATTGGGGTTATCTCTACTGCCCTGCTTACCTAGGCTGCGTGGTACTCCGTCTCCAAACCCTGGGCCTTGCCTCCGGCCCCTAGCCAGAGAGAGCCTTGGCTGGCCCTCTCCCAGCCCTAGCTGGCTATCCCCAGCTGTTCTCCCTCCTGGGAGTCCCTGCTTCCTCTGTAGTCAGCCCTTCACTGGCCTCTCACACTGAGCAACTGTGCTTCTCTATATAGCTCCTGGCTGGGCCCTCCCCCTCTAACGGCTTCACTAGATAGCTGCCAGCTGGGCTCCCACTAGCCCTAACGGCTTCAGCTGGCCACTCTGTTCTCAGCCCCGGCTCTGGACCTGAGTCTTGGCCTTAAAGGGCCAGTGCAGGGCAGGTGCCCTGTCACACACCCCTTATGATAAAGACTGGAAAAGGTTAGACGTTTCCAGAAGAAAAACCTACTCATTGGCTACCCTCTACTTCTGCATAGCCCACTACTCAGCTTGACTATCCAAATACATGCATGACATGTTTTCTCAGATGTTGACCTTTATTGACTATTTTCCAGAAGATAAAGAGGAGCAGTACCAGGCCAGTATTGTAGAAGGTTCCCTCATTGCCAGAATGTCCCTACAGGTTTCTCTCGATTCTGTTGACAATGCAGCATGTTGCATCACTACTTCAGTAGTCATGTGTAGGGCTTCCTGGCTTCTTCATTCTGGGTTTCCCAGTGAAGTTAAAGCAAGCCACAGACATTTAACTTTTGGAGGTCAAAAATTGTTTGCAGAGAGCATAGATATGTCCTTTCAAACCTTGACGGACTCACGAGTGATAATATAGCTACTCAGAATTGATGTTCCTACAAAGAAAAAGAAACAAAGCAGATTCTCTAATCAACTGTTCCAGACTGCCACAAACACCCAGCCTCAAAACCAGCACTGCAAACAGGAAGATGAGATTGTAACAAACACAAGATTGGTGGTCTATGTCTTAACCATCCATTTTGAGGCAAAATTTTTGAAGTGTTGGTTGAAGACACAAGACCCTCATATTCTCCCAATTACAGAGCTGCATCTAATCTCCAGCCCATTTGAGGACCTCCTGTCACCATTCTACCCAGTCTAGAAAACCATCGCCTCAGACAAATGTGTACTGGAAATAATCCAAAAGGTCTACTCCATCATCTTTGTGTCTACTCCATCTGTCCATGGACCTCTCTCATGTGCCCTTCCTAGATCAGGAAATACATCATCTCATACAATCAAGTGCCATGGAACCCATACCAGCTCAACACAAGGGCACAAAGGGTTTTTTCAAATTATTTTTTCCACTCAGAAGAAAACAGGTGGATGGAGGCCTATTTTTGACTTGCAAAAACTGGACAAGCTTGTGAGAACACAACATTCAAGATGGTGACACTAGCAACTATAATTCTGTTACCATTTCATCCATCACAAGCGGTTCCTGCAATTCACACTTGGGAACCTGAATTACCAGTAATGTGTGCTGTCCTTCGGCCTGTCCACTAACCCAGAGATGTTTTCTAAAGTTCTTGTGATCTCACGGTGTGATAATCTTTTCCCACTTAGATGACTGCCTTCTGAAAGCACCAACATGCTAAGCAGCAATTGATACCACTCTCACCACTGTAATCCTGTTTACAGACTTAGGGTTACATAAAAAACAGCAAATAGTCTGGTAGCACTTTATAGACTAACGAAACATGTAGATGGTATCATGAGCTTTTGTGGGCACAGCCCACTTCTTCAGATGACCGGAGTATTGAGTTTAGGATGTTCAGACCCAAAATAAATAGGGGGGAGGGGGGAAGGAAAAAATGGAAGGGGGCGGAAAACAAGAAGCAGAAGGTATGTAAATATCAAAGGGAAAAACAAAAAGGTAAAACTGGTAATCTGTAAGCTCCTAAAAATTGGATCGTTAAAAGAAGCAGATAAGTATCATAGGATAGCAATTAGAGAGGAAGAGTACTAGCACAAGAATCTACACCGACTGATCTCTAAACTTATCTTCATGCCTCTAGCCTCCATCCCAGACACATTTCTCAATCTATTGTATATAGCCAAGCCCTAAGATAAAACCGGATTTGCTCCGATCACAGAGACAGAGACAAACACCTACAGAATCTTTATAGAGCATTCCTAAAACTGAAATACCCACCTGGAGAAGTGAAAAAACAGCTTGACAGAGCCAAAAAAGTACCCAGACATGAACTACTTCAAGACACACCCAAAAGAGGAAAATAACAGAATTCCACTTATTACCTACAGTCCAGAACTCAACCCCCTCCAATGAGTTATACACAATCTGCAACCTATCATGGACAATGATCCCTCACTCTGAGGCCTTGTGGGGAGGAAAGCCTATTCTCGCTTACAAACAACCCCCCCCAACCTGAAACGAATTCTTTCTGGTCACCATGCTACTCAGTCACATCATAAGCATCCACGAACACAGCCCTGCAATCAGCTGCGGTGTCAACTTGGCCCACATATCTATACAGGCGAATTCATTACTGGACCAACAACGTAAGCTACCAAATCAAAGGCTCATTTAACTGCACATCCAGTAATTTGATCTATGCCATGAAATGCCAGCAATGCCCCCCCCATACATATATAAAAATAAAATAAACTGGAGGGTCCCTATGGGAAAAGAATCAATGGACACAAATCAGATATCTGTAAAGGGAACATACAGAAACCTGTTGGGGAACACTTCAGTCTACCTGGTCACACTTTACAAGATCTCCAAGTGGCTCTTTTGTTACAGACCATTCTATAAGCCACATACACAGAGAAGGGTTGGAATTACAGTTCATCCACAAATTTAATTCTCACACCTATGGCCTCAATCAAGATAATGGCTGGCTGGGACATTATCAACCAAACAAACAATGAAGGTGCCAACAGCTCTTTATCTTTGTAGATTCTTGTGCTAGTGCTCTTCCTCTCTAATTGCCATCCTCTGATCCTTATCTGCTTCTTTTAACTATCCAATTTTTAGGTGCTTATAAATTAACAGTTTTGCCTTTTTGGTTTTCCCTTTGATGTTGACATACCTCTGCTTCTTGTTTTCTGCCCCCTTGCATTTTTTTCCTTCCTTCCTCTTCCTTCTCCCCTATTGATTTTGGGTCTGGACAGCCTAAACTCAATAGTCCAGTCATCTGAAGAAGTGGGCTGTGCCCACGAAAGCTTGTGATACCATCTACATGTTTTGTTAGTCTAAAGTGCTACCAGTCTATTTGTTGTTCATTTATTCTGTACAGCAGCGTTTCTCAAACTGTGGGTCCTGACCCCCTGGGGGGTCGCGAGCAACTGAGAGGCTGGTTGCAGCAATGGAGAGGGGGGTCGTGAGCAACTGAGAGGGGGGTCATGGTATCACAAGTTTGAGAACCCCTGCTGTACAGACTTAAACTCGGTTACCCCCTGAAGCTTAGGGTTACATATCAGTCTTCAGAAATCCACTCTGACACCCATTCAACAGTTGGACTCTATGGAGAGCACCTCGATTTGTATCGCAGCAAGAGTACAACTACCTTAATAAAGTTAATTCCAACAGTAAGAGACAACCCACAAACGATTTTCATACAGTAAAAGCTTTATCAGGCATGTTGCAGAATGGGGAGTGCCAGTTAGTAAAAAATTCTGGCTAGCTAAGAGTTATACATACCAATGGAAGAGCAAATTTCAAGGAATTAGAATACAATAAAATGAAAGAAGTATAAAATAGTCTACATGTACTCACCAATCCAGTAGTATACTGTACTGCAGAGTGGTTGGTTTCTTGAAACACTTAAGCGTATATAAATTTTTTTGTGCACTAGGTTATCTTATGACACTACATATCACTATTGGGAGCATATAGTGTGTACCCAGATCGTTAAGAATACACTTTATGCTAAAACTATGCTGAATATAATTTAATCTTTCTTTGATTCAGAAGGCACTTCAGGATATTGCAGTGCCTCAGGGACATCATTATCAACATTGTCATTGTAGATGTAGAAGGTGTAGGAGATTAGGCTGAATTTGTAATGACCTTGTGCACTCCCTGGAAGCTACTTTTTTAAATAAATCCCTATCGGCTTGATTACTTGTCTTCGGCCTCTTTTGCATAAAACTAGAGTACAAAATGTACAATTGCATAACCTCCTGGGCAGTATATTAGACTTGGTTACTAGACTGAAGATTTGTATTGCAAAATGTCAGAAATGTTGGTTAATAGAGGTGACCCGTTGATAAAGTACCAGATAACATAGTTTTTACTGTACTTTCCCTTTTCTTTCTATGTGGGCTAGTTCATTATAACCCTTAATCCTGTCTGCTTCAGTTACAAAGGCTTCTATGCCTGAAATGTCTGTACTATGCATGCTCCAAACTTGCCAACTATATCCTCCCAGCCCTTTATGGCTCCAGTTTACTGTGTCTGCTTGGTGAATTCAGCTGCTTTCCCTCTGCTGTAATTTAGGCTTTCATCAGATCCATGTTAAAAGTCCCTATGAGTTTTTCCTGAGGGCATTGGGTCTAATTGCATCTTTCACCTTTGACACCCTCTTTGCAAGTCTACCAATGTGACGTTTATAGCTGGTACAATGTGGTGCGTAAATCAAGTATTCGTTGTTGAATAAATTCTGCCTGTCTTCTGGTAGGCTTAAGATTCTGCTGTCCTGGGCCCGACTAGAGTATGTCTTGTAAAGAATGTTTTGGATGCCTTTCTTCTCATCTACTTATCTAATGAGAGCATGTACAGATGTGAGCCTTCAATGTTTGTGGTCTTCAGTTACCTTAGGTGGTTCATAGAAGTTACCCTAAGAGAGTCATAGAAGTTTGTTAAAGCTCTAGGGCTAGCGGGCTGCTCTTACCTTTTTTTTTTCTTCCATAGATGATAGGACTTGCAATGCAGTTTCAGAGTGCATGGTTAATAATACATTGTTGAACATATGGCATGCTTGGCCATCTATCCAGTATTGAAGCATCTGGAATGAAGTGTCTTTCTCCACCTGGCAGGTAGTAAAATAACCACCTGTCCACCCATCAGCATACCAGTTGTTGATGATATGAGTTCGAAGAATGTGGATGAGTTTGAGTAACAGATCAAAAACAGTGTATTTGTGATATTTAGAATGGGACTCATCTGGATGCAAACTTCTTTGATATGAATTAGAGCAGCAGGTGTTTGGGGCCTAGCTGACTGGGTAAAGACCCTTGGTGCTTATCAACACCATTCTTTTATGTTGAGGAGTGTTAGGTTCCTTTTATGTCTCTGCTTAATTTCCTCTTTCCACCAGAATATTGAGGAAAATTGGGCAAGACTAAGCCCACATGGCCTGAGACACACTTGCTTGAACACTGCAGGCTGTTTTTCAAAGATGCTGGCTCTGTCCAGAGATCAACCATTCTTTTTCCCCTTTAATTCAGCTCCCTTGGATCCAGTAGTCCGGCAGGGTGGTGTGTCTGTATCCAGAATCCTTTTTTCTAATAACATGGTTATTTAGTTCCTATGCAAAATGCCCTCTTCTTATGAGGAAATCAAGATAGTTCTGTAGTAATACAAAAGGCCGTTAACTAAGAAATGTCCTGATGAAATACAGTTCTTAAGTCTAAGTAGAGATTTTGACCTGGCTCCATTTGGTTCCAGTTAGCATTAATAGACATAGGAGAAAGTAATTGATATAACTGCAGTTGCCATAATATGAATTCTTACAATTTATAAGTCGTTTAATGTCTTTACTTTCAAAATCCCTCTGAGCTTCCCATTCCTCATTTTACAGATAGGGACTGAAGAGAAGAGAGACTAAATGACTTACCAAGATCACACAGGAAATATGTGCTAGAGGAAGGACTTGAACTTGTAACTCTCAAGTCCTAGGTTCAGATCCTATCCCCTGGACCATCCTTCTATTCTGCTATTCCTGTCAATTGTAGAGATTTACGTAGATACTCTTTTTGCCTGCCCGATTGCTGTGAAGGACAGAGTTCTTGGGGAAACCATATTTAATGGATCTTAGACTTCTTTCCTCCTCACAAGCATACTGACCCTTGATTAATTAAAACTGGTGTCAATTACCTTTGGCAAGAGGCTTTAGAGATGCAATTCCAGACAGCCTGGTGAATCTTGAACCATATTTCACAAAGAGAAAGTGGTATTTGGCCTTCATACCAATATCTGACACAAGTGCTGTTTGACTTTCATCTGAATAAGCGAATACCAAAGCCTGTTGCTTTTTTTTCCTTCATAGAGCCTCATCCTGTTCTGGAGAGGCAAAATTAATCACCCTTTATGTTAGAACAACTTAAATTATTACTTAGAATGAAGCCATTTAGAAAGCCAACCGGACTGTGGCTTTGAAAAAAAATTAGTGGTCAAGCAATATTGGCTCAATCGGTCATCTAAAAGGATGACATTTAAAAGGATGTCATTTCTGTTTATTCTTAACTGAAATATTTAGGGTGTTGTGTGCCATTTGAGTCACACCTATCTTAATTGTATCTTCTTGAGAATTCATGATGATCATATGAATTTTGGGAAGACCGTAATTTAGTCAGGGTAATTGGGGCTCCTCAGTCACATTTTCAAGGATGTCATTGGGGTTTGTGGGGACAATTCCATGTAGGAGAGAAAAGTGGGTATTACATATGGTGACTCTTGTTCTCGAGCTGTATTCTGTCTGAAGTAACACTGTTTCCCCCTTTTTGGGGGCTCATGACCAAAAAGGCTTCTGGTCACAGAGAGAGTAGAAGGTCTCCTAAGAGGGATGTGGTATTTATGTGTGTGCTTGCATGGCAGGGAAGTGACTTCTGCAATGTACAGACTGGATGCAATCCAGTTGCGAAATAAGTTGAAATAGGTAAGTCAGCTTTTCTTTTAGATTGTCAAGCATGTTACCCAGGAACTCAGTAACAAGATTAAATTAAAACTAGGATCCGATTGGAGTTTGTCCCTGACACCAGAAGAACAGGTTCCCCGACACTGTATCTATCACCAGTGGATAATTGCCCAATGAAAACACAACTTGGGTATAAATTTAACCAATTTATTAAAAGAATTTGGAACAGTACACAGCATATAACCATACAAAACAACAGTAAAACCCCAGTACACCAGTTAGAAATCCAATCCCACACCCTCAAAATAGAAGAGAAGAAGATAGGAAAGTTCCCCGAACAATCAGTTAAGTTGAATACTTTACAGTCTCTCTCTGGCCAAGATGTTATCACAGCAGGTGAGGACCTAGGACTTTCTACCCGTGGCTGATCCCACAGCAGATGTTCCTTGATGTTAGAGGTGGGTGAGGATTGATGGCACTGTCCACAATAGAGCCGGGTCTTCACCATGGGTCTGGAACGCGTCTGAGTGGCTCTTCAGCTGGTGGAGGAAGTCAACGAACCCTAATGTAGTGTATCCCCAATACCACACTTAAGCCTTCGCTATAGGCGGCATGAAGAAAGCACTCTTAGCAATTTGAAGGCTCCGCAGTACCACTGCAGTACTGCTGTCTCTGGTCTGGTATACCTCAAGCTTGAACTGCTGGGCTTCGCCACAAGGCATGTGTGGGAACCAGCATCAGCACTGATGTCAGTTCGTCTTGATGAGTCACAGAGACTGGAGGATTGGCCCTGCACTCTTGAGTGGGTGGTACTTTTATGTCTTTTGTGGCAGGAAAATAAATGATTGACAGTAGCGTACATGCAGCAGCTTGAGGTAAAGCTAATACGATAATTAGTCCAAGGTGGGAAAATCCAGCTGGAACCAGTTGTTGTTTACCTCCACATCTTCAGATGACAAGATGGAGTAGTCCAGTTTGCACATATGATTAAGTCCTCATTAAATCACTGCCAACAGGCAGTAATTTTTTTTTTTTTTTTTGAGACACAGGACTGAACGAGCCATACACATGCTGTAAGCCAGTGGTCACCAACCAGTAGATCCTGATCTACTGGTAGATCTTGGAGCCTCTGACAGGTGATCCTGACTGGTTTGGCCAGGAAGTTATCAAGCGCTGGCACTTCACTTGCCCCTCTAACCACTGTCATGCTGCTCCTGCTCTCTGCCTTGGAGCTGCCCCCCAGCAGGCTCCTGTTTGCTATGCAGGCTGTGGAAGGGAGAATGGAGGGGGTGCTGATGTCAGGGTGTCCCTCCTCCCCCCCCACTTCTGTACCCGATCCTCCACACAGAGAGGAGGGGATGGAGGGAACTCAGCATTGTAAATCTCTGTTGCACACACTGTGTGTCTGTCATTCTCACAAACACACACTGTCTTTCACTCTCATCTCGCAACCCAACCCATATGTGGGGGGTTGTTATTGCTTCTTTTACTACTTGCAAAGTGTGTTATATTTGGTTTTTGACTGGTCTGGCATTTCATAATTTTCATTTCTCTCTAATGCTTAAATTTAATTCTTTGAGTAGTGAGTTCTCAACTGCCTAACCTGTTGTGGCTGGAGTAATTATCCCTATGGTAATTGCTGCTCCTGGAAGTGGCTGGCATCTCCCTGCAGCCCCTGAGAAAGGAAGGGCAGGGGGTCTTCACATGCTGTCCTTGCCTGTAGGCACCACTCCTGCAGCTCCCATTGATCAGTATTGGGGAACCGTGGCCAGTAGAAGCTGTGGGCTCAGTGCCTATAGGTGAGGGGCAGCACATGGTGCTATGGAGCCACTGCTGTACATGCCAGCTACTTTGAGGAGCGGTGAGGGCCAAAGCAGGAGTAAGCCTGCCTTAACCCCACTGCTCCACCACCCAGAAGCTGTCTTAGTTAACGGTGACCAGCCAGAGCTTGCTTCCTGAACCTGTCCCAGTCCTGAATCCCCTCCTGCACCCAACCTCCTGCCCCAGATGTGAATCCCCCTGCACCCAAACTCCTTCCCAGAGCTTGCACCCTGACACCCCTCCTGGACCCCATTCCTCCACCCTGGGCTAAGCCTGGAGCCCCTCCCACACTCCAAACCCCTTGGCCGAAGACCAGAGCCTGCACTCCAACCCCCTACCCCAGCCTGGAGAAAGTGAGTGATGATGGGGGAGGAAGGGTGATGGAATGAGCAGGGTGAAGCCTTGGAGAAGGGGAGGCGCAGGGGCAGGGCCTCAAAGAAGGGGCGGGAAGGAAGTGGGACAAAGGTATTTGGGTTTGAGGTAGATCTTACATTGCACTTACATTGAAAAAATGATCCTGTGGTTAAAAAGGTTGGAGACCACTGCTGTAAGCCACAGAGGTGAGGCTATGTGGACTTATTTTCTATGTTGAGGGACATTTAGCTTTTACCTGCTTATATAGTCCTCAGTAGTATGGTGAATGCCTCAGTTAAGTTTATCCTCACAATGCCCTTGTGAAGTAGAGGCCAGCTGAGTGCATCAACAGCAAGGTGCATTGGCATCCAGTGTCTTGGATGTGTCCTCAGTAGCTTTTAATGTGTTAGTTCATTCACAGTTCATAGTTGTCCTCCATGTGTAAGGGCCTTAGTGCAGTTAGAGCAGAACAATGAACCTTTCCATAGTCCTGATGCTTCTTTTAGGTCTTGATGCTTTACTCTTGTTGGGGCATAGTTTGTTGGTACAAGGGATGTTACAGTGCATTTATTTAGGTAAATGTGTAACTGCTGAAATCTACAGCAGCTACACATTTACACGCAGTGGGAGGTGGCTCCTGTGGAGCTGCCCCCCCTGTGCTGCAGCCTTTGCTGCAGGAGTGGGTGGGGAGTGGGGTGGTATAAGAGGCGCCTCCATGAGGGCCGGTACATATGGGGAGCCGGCTTAAAAGCTGGCTCCCGCCTGTCCTGCCCACACTGCTACCTCTGTATCAGAGGAAGCAGCGGGGAGTGGGGGAAGGCAGCTCCCTGGGAACCAGTGGTTATTGGAGGTAGCTTAAAAGCTGTCTCCCCCACGCTACTTCCTCTAACAGAGGCAGCAGGATGTGTGCATGGAACCATGAAGGTTAACAGGCTCATTGATTAACCATGTACACATTTACACTTTTGCATCCCTTGTTGGTACTGTAGAGTATTCCATTTGTTTATAATAGAAGCATGTATTTTGAGACAGATGAAAGGTCCTGGTTCTGTTCTGAACTCCAGAGTCTTGAATCAGTTTCTCTTTCTAGAAAAATAATTTAGATGAGTTCTTGGAGACTTTGAAGGAAGTGTTTACATTAGCTTTTTTTCCTAAAAAAATTCCTGCTATTGCTATCACTAAATATAGATTGGCATATCAACCTCAAAGTTGTTTAATTGCTCAAGAGATGTAGACAATTCACTGTTAAAATGTTGTCTGTTGCTGGTTGTGAGATCTAGGAATAACAAGGAACAATTTCTATCAGAATTGCTTCTGTAGTATCAATCTTGTGAAATCAAGAGTGCAGTGCAGACTAGGCTAACGGGTCATCCCTTGTGCAGACAGAGTTTTACAACAGTAAACCAATCCATTTAATGGTTTCTCTACTCTTGGTGGTGTCCATAAATTACATAATATACTGCAGCATATAAAATGAGAATATCGCTGTGATCAGCAGAACCTCAGCTATCTTTCTTTTATTTTAAGATAAAAAATAATAAACCTTTTTGAGTAGGGATGTAAAATCCTGTTAGATCAGTTCAGTGTTATGTTTAGCCGGTTAACTGCTTAAATGGGAGTGGGCAGAGGCTGTTTCAGTCTGGCTATGCTCGAGTGCACCCGTGTCTGCAGTGTGGTGGGTTGAACAAGTAGGAAGGAGTGTTCCCCTTCCCCTGCCATGGATGGGGTGGGGGTATGATCTGGGCACAGAGTCTTGCCACAGACTGGGACTGCTCCAGTTGGGCTGAAGTATACCCCCTTCCAATGGCCCTGAGGACCTGGCTGGGCTGGAGCAGCTCTGGGCCCACGTCAGGCAGGAGGGCTGCTCCAGCCCAGCTGGGCCACTGCTTAACCATTGACATCCCTACTTTTGAGTGATCAAGATCTTGCTGCCAACAGATCTTTACTGATGAAATCCTTGCCTCATGTAGATGTCAAACTTTTGAAGTGGTAAAACTTAAACAGCAAATAGTCCTGTAGCACCTTAGAGACTAACAAAAAATGTAGATGGTATCATGAGCTTTCCTGGGCAAAGCCTACTTCTTCAGATGAATGGAGTTAAAGGGTCCAGGGTACAAATAAATAGTACAGAAAGAGGGGAGGGGAAGAGAGGGGAAAAAATGTCAATTAGACTGTGTCCCCATGCTAAATGGGCATCATCTTTCTATCCAAGTGCAAAAAGATGGACATTAGACCCAAAAGTATCCCTTTGGTATGTATGGTCATGCCAATTTTCTTCTACAATTTGATCTGAGGAAGTGGGTCTGGCCCACGAAAGCTCATCACCTAATAAACCATCTTGTTAGTCTTTAAAGTGCTGCATAGTCCTGTCTTTTGTTTCATGCTAAATGAGGCTAATAGAGAGGCCTCTATTTTAAGTACCCGGTGCTTAGCTTTTTAGGTCATTAGGGTGTGGAATGTAGCAGCCCATCCAGTTAAGGTCTTTGTTTAAACATCTATTCAAGGTGTCAAACTTGTAAATGAAACCAAGTTCTGCAGCTTCTCTCTCCAGCTGGCTTTTGAAATTGCTTGTCACTTTTAGATCCATTAGTGAGTGCCCAGACAAGTTGTTCCCCAGCAGGTTTGAAATGTTCCCTAACAGGTGTCTGTGTTACCATTTCAATTATCTGATTTGTGTCCATTAATCGTTTGCTGTAGAGACTGTCCAGTTTGGCCAATATACATGGCATAGGGGCATTGCTGGCATAGATCACATTGGTGGATGTGCAGTTATGAGCCTTTGATGTGGCTTATGTGGTTAGGGCCTGTGATGTCATTTGTACAGATGTGTGGACAGAGTTGGCACCGGAGTTTATTTCAGGGGTGGGCTCCAGGATGAGTATGATGGAGGTGTGCTGTGTGGTTGCTGGAAAGAATTTGTTTGAGGTTGAGGAGTAATAGAGAGGTAGCTGTGTTAGTTTGATCTTGCTAAAACAAAAAGGAAAAACTAACAAGATGGTTTAATAGGTGATGAGCTTTCGTGGGCCAGACCCACTTCCTCAGATCATGGTTGTCTGTAGGCAGGGATTGGCCTGTCCCCCAAGGCCTGTGAGAATGAGGGGTCATTTTCCAGGATAGGTTGTAGATTGTTGTTAATGCACTGGAGGGGTAAGTTAGGGGCTGTAGGTGATGACCAGTGGTGTTCTGTTGTTTGCTTTGTTGGGCCTATCTTGAAGAAGCTGATGCCTGGGTACTTTTCTGGCTCTGTCAATCTCTTTTTTCACTTCTCTGGGTGGGTATTTCAGTTTTAAGAATGTTCTATATAGATCCTATAGATGTTTGTGTTTGTCTGTGGGATTGGAGCAAATCTGGTTGTATCTTAGGTTGCCTGACTGTAAACAGTAGATTGGGAAATGTGTTTCCGATGGAAGCTAGAGGCATGTAATGGTCAGTAGGTTTCCAGTATAAGATGGCGGAAATGTGTTCGTTGTGTAAATTGCACTGTAGTGTCAAGGAAGTGGATCTCTTGTGTGGTCTGGTCCAGGCTAAGATTGACGGTGGAGAGGAAGTTGTTGAAATCCCTTTGGAATTATTCAGAAGTCTCCTTCCCATCGGTCCATGATGAAAATGTCATCAATGTAGTGTAAGCACAATAAGAGTGCTGGGAGGCGAGAGCTGAGCAAACGTTGTTTGAGGTCAGCCATCAAAGTTGTTGGCATATTGTGGGTCCATGTAGGTGCCCATGGCTGTTGCACTTACTTGAAGATATAAATTGCCCCCAAATTGGGAATAGTTGTGGGTGAGGTCAAAGTCACAGAGTTCTGTAACCAGGTGTGCAGTGGCATCATCAGGTATAGTGTTCCTGAGAGCCACTAATCTGTCATCCTGTGGAATGCTGGTGTAAAGAGCTTTTACATCCATGGTGACTAGGATGGTGTTTTCAGGAAGATTACTGATGTTCTATAGCTTCCTCAGGAAGTTGGTGGTGTCGCAAAGGTAGCATAGGGTCTGAGAAGAGTCAATATATCCAGATAATCCTGCTATAAGAGTGCCAGTGCCTGAGATTGGGATTTCCAGGTTTGTGGGTCTTAGGTAGCAGGCAGAAAACTTCTGGTCTGGGACTTGGGGGTGGGGGTAGGGGAGTTTGTGTAGATTTGGTACTGAATTGTAGGTGGTTTAGGGTTGGTTGTTTTTGGTATTTTTTTAGGGGGATCAGAGGAGAGAAGCCTGTAGAATCTGATGTTGGAGAGTTGTCTGGCAGCCTCTTACTCATAATCTGTTCTGTTCATGATAACTACAGCACCCCTTTTGTCAGCTGTGTACAGCATTGCCTTCTGCACGGCTGAGATTGTTACATGTTGTTTGCTGACAATGTCAGCCTGGGCACGTTTGCGGAAGCAATCGATGTAGAAGATGAGGCTCTTCTTATGGCAGTCAGTTTTTTTTTTTCAGTTAGACTAACACAGCTGCCCCCCTGAAACTTTTGAAATGGAATTCTATCTCTGGTTTTTTAGTGACAAGTCAGTTTTCTCTAACTTGATAGTAACTTTCTGGTCTTTTATGAGCATTGCTGTATAATTATATATGTGCTATGTAAACATTCATCCTATAACTTTTTTTTCTGAGATGCGATAAGACTGTAGGATCAGCAAATATAATTACAACTTTTTAGTGTGGTTTACTTCTCTAATTTTAGGCATGTAAAGCAACTTAAATCTGTGAGCTAGAAGAAAATTGATTTGATGTGCCCTCAGACACACTAACATTTTGTAATGTAGTTTGATCTCCATAGATTGGTGTTAATGCCAAAATCTGAAATCCTTGCTCAGTTTTTGCCCTTTACTTATTAGCTTGCCTCAGTATAAGATTACCTGGTGATTGCCTATTCTTTAATGGGTTCTCCAACTTTGTAATTTTTTTACAACAAAAATTACTTCATCTTTGGGAATGAGGGACCGAAGCCTGAGCCCATCCAGGCCTTGCTGCCCTTGCTAGGGTGTATGTGTAAGTGGAGGAGAGAGGAGCAGGCAAAGTTCATGCCAAAGGGTTCAGCCTTGGGCAAAGGCCTATAATCTGAAACCCTCAGACTTTGACTTTGGCCCTGGGCAGAGGCTCAGGCTTTAGCACAGGTGGCAGGGCTCGAGCTTTGGCTTCAGGCGTAATCAAGTCTAAACCAACCCCAATGACCCCATTAAAAGGAGGCTGTGACCCATATTTGGGTCCTGACAGAGACCTTTTAAAAAGCTTTGGCCAAATCCAAGGACCTGGGGACTTGGCCCAAAATTAACAGAATGTTAATCTTTTGTGTATGATTTTTTAATCTGCCTCTTAATGTTCTGTTAACTTTTTTGGTACTCCAGCAATATAAAACTGAGCTTTTACGGATAATGGCACTTTCACAGAGTGCTTGACAGATATTGACCTGATTAACTACATATACTTTTAAATAATTTTTGTGTTTCATTGTGAAATATGGGAATTCAGTTTGGCTGTTTTTGGAAGGTTTTTTTCAGAATCTGAAACCATAAATTTACATATTCAGATAATATAATATTTGGTCTTCCTAGATCTTTTCCTTCAGTAATATGGAGCATATAAAGTTAATTTCTAACCCCCAACCTAAAAAAAAAGTAACAGTTCTGAATTTTTTAAAAGTAGTTTGAAAGTTAAAAAAAAAATAGGTAGAGCCATGGTTACCCAAACCCTAATTAGCAAAGTCAGATATAATTCATGAAATATGACTTCAACATAAGATTTTTCTCCATGTGAAAATGTCCATTAGTGTGCAAGTTGTGCAGGCACCTCAACTTAGAGAGTTTTATTTACTGCAAGCTCAGTTACTTGAATAAACTTCCATATCTCTTGTTTGGCCTTGAGTGGGTATTTTACTAAGGAAGATAAGCTACAGAAGCAGTGTTAATCATATTAGCCAACAAAGATGTTTCCTGTATTTTTGACTGGACTGCACCTATTGTTTCCTCCCCCCCTGTGTTTGGTGTCTTTGTAGTTTCTTTACCTCAGCTTCACACCACACTTGTCCTCAGACCTTCCTTATGTCCATTTTCTGATTTGTTTTGTCCCCTCACTTTTTACATTCCATTGACTTGGTTTGAATTCCTTAACAGATTTTTCCCCTCACCCCGCCTATTTCCTGACCCCAAAATTGGGGAACTGGTCTGTTGGCTTGTGTATATATGCTCCTTTTCCCTACTCTTTTTCTTGGCAGTTTGGATTGTAAGTTCTTTGTGGCAGGGACTGTCAAACTGCTGCCTATATGTACAGTGCTCAATACAATTAACCCTTGATCTTAGTTGGTCCCCAGGCATTATCATACTAAGCATTTGTGCTTCTGTAAATCAGATTGGTATTTAGTTGCCCATTTAAAAAATATTTTGAAGAGCAAAAGCCAGCACTGAATTTGAATTTTTAACGAAAACAGCATTTTTTTTAGTATGGAATTGTGCACTGTATCTGTGAATTCATGCTGTATATTCCTTTTACCCATTTTAGATGTTGGATGTCTATGATATTCTTCCTTTCGATAATCCAGATGGTGGAGTTTGGAAACAAGGATTTGATATCACATACAATGAAAATGAATGGGATGATGAACCTCTTCAAGTTTTTGTTGTGCCTCACTCACATAATGACCCAGGTAATACACTGTCATATGGATTTGAAATCTCGGTATTTATCAGCTTAAGGTATGTCGGATTTCAGCCTTCTTTTGTGTTAAGGTTTGGGCTTTCCTGAATCATTCTGCCTAGTGTATTAGGTATTGATTCACCAAAGCATTTGAGCATGTGCCAATTTAGCCCATTGTCGTGGTTTGGAACTACTCAAATGCTTAAATCTGTGCATGTGCTTAATTATTTGCTGGATCAGAGCCTTAGCGGTGACATTTTGCATTGGAGCGTATTGTGGAATTTCTAGATGCTCCCGCTATTAAGTCAAATGGAACTACACATTACTGCATTAAATAAGTTCATTTTAATAAGACTTTTTTACCAGCATGTGGAATCAGAAAAAAGTCAACTGTGAGGATTAATTTTTTTAATGCAAGTTATCAGTAATTAATAGGCTTGTATCTTTGGAAGCTGATGTTATATAGGAGAATCTAAATGTCTACCATTTTCTTCCTCCTTGCTCTCACTAATATGGATAGCAAATGTAATCCTCCCTCCCCCTCAAGAAGTGTTAATGTTTCTTATGACTAAGTGAGGTTAAGTGTCACAGATCTATAATGTTTATATCAGTGGTCTTCAACCTTTTAAAACCACAAGTTCACTTTTTCAATTTAAGTGCAATGTAAGTTCTACCTCAAACCCAAATACCCTTGCCCCACTTCCCTTCCCACCCCTTCTTTGAAGCCCTGCCTTTCTTCCACCCCTTCTCCAAGGCCTCACCCTACTCACTCCAACCCCCTTTCTCCCCCATCCTCACTCACTTGCACCAGGCTGGGGTAGAGGCTTGGGGTGTAGGCTCTGGTCTTGGGCCAAGGGGTTTGGAGTGTGGGAGGGGCTCGGGGTTTAGCCCAGGGAGGGAGATTTGGGTCCAGGAGGGTTTTCAGGGTGTAAGCTCTGGGAAGGAGTTTGGGTGCAGGGGACTCATGTCTGGGGCAGGCGGTTGGGTGTAGGAGGGGTTCAGGGCTGGGCACTGTTTAACTGTGACTGCTTCCGGGTGGTGGAGCCGTGGGGGTAAGGCAGGCTTACTCCTTCACTGGCCCTGTACCACTCCTGAAAGCAGCTGGAATGTACAGCAGTGGCTCCATGGCACCATGTGCTGCCCCTCATCTACAGGCACTGAGCATCTACAGCTTCTACTGGTCACTGTTCCCCATTATTAATAAATGGGAGCTGCAGGAGTAGTGTCTGCTGGCAAGGACAGCATGTGGAAACCCTCTGCCATAGCTTTCTCAGGTGCTGCAAGGACATGCCAGCCACTTCCAGGAGCAGCGATTACCATAGGGATAATTACTCCAGCCATGACAGGTTAGGCATTTTAGAACTCACTGCTCAAAGAATTACATTTAAGCTTAAGAGAAATGAAAACTATGAAATGCACAGAACAGTCATCCCCTTTTCTCTGTGTGGAGATCAGGTACAGAAATGGGGGAAGGACATCAGCACCCCCCTCCTCGTCCTCCCACACCCTTGCACAGCAAGCAGGAGGCTTCTGGGGCGGGCAGCTCCAAAGCAAAGGGCAGGAGTAGCAGGACAGTGGATCGAGGGGCAACTGAAGTGCCAGCCTTGATACCTTCTTGGCCAAACCAGTCAAGATCACCCAAACTACTGGTGACCACTGGTTTTTATAATGTAGCAATACATGCAAAAGGCAAACTGTTGGATACATAAAACTAAAATTCAGCTAAATTGCCAGTCACAATTCAGATTTCTCTTCAGCAAATCTACTTTCCATGCACCTGAGGGGAAAGTGGGGAAGAATAACCTTTTAGTTACATCCCTTTCTCCCTCAGAGGGGCATTAGGTATCTGTCACCATTTTACCATATGTCATACTGTTTCTTGGTGAGTTGGGAGAGAACCCTGCCCCAGCCCTCATAGTAGCTGGCATGTCTAGGGATAGTTTTACTGTAGAAAACTCACAGTAAATTTCTTTAACTGCCACTATCATTTTAAATACTAGGCAAGTGATTCTCGACAGGTGTATGTGCATCCCTGCAGTACACAGAGCTGTTCTGGGACTACATCAGTTCATCTAGTTTGCCTAATTATACAATACTACTACTTTTTTATGTACTCTAAAGTCAGTACAAACTAAAAAGTCATACAAATGCTGACTAGTTTATATTGCTCTATACTCTATGCTAGTGATGGGCAACCTGTGATCAACAGGCCACATGTAGCCCTTTGGGGTTCTATGTGTGGCCCATGAGACATTTTGTTTACTGTTGTCCATGTGCCAGGTTGCTAGATTCCTCTGGTTTCCATCCACATAGTTTTTTTCCTACCAGTATTAGTAAAGTGACATGCTCGTAAAGCAAGGGTACGTGAAGTGAGGTGTGTGCTGATTGCACACAACATTCACCGAGAGAGCTGTGTGCTCCTTCTGACCCACTGCAGGACTTTGATTGGATGTAATTGGCAGACCCTGCAAATTCTAAGGATGCAAGCACAACAAAATGAACCTATCCCGGGAGACCATAATAATTACCGGAATCTTGAGGCCCATTGAAATGGAGGGCCATTCATGTGGCACACTCACTAGTCTAGGTTGCCCATCGTTGCTCTACACTGAAATGTATGTACAATATTTACGTTCCAATTTATATAGATTATGATTGTGGCAAAAATGATAGCAAGCAGTTTTTTCAGTAATAGTGTGTGGAGACTTTTTTAAATGTTTGTTTGATTTAGTTAGCAAATAGTTTTTGTAAGGTGAAACTTGGAGGATATGCAAGACTAAATCAGACTCCTGAAAGGGGTGTAGTAGTCTGGAGTAGTAGTCAAGAGTAAGGATGTTAATGTGGTTAATAGACTAATCAACTAGTCGATGGAATTTCCATCGTACAGTGGGGCTCTTGTACGTTTCAAAGGAGGAATGCGAAACTCTGTGTACAGCCCGGGACCAGCAGGAAGTCCCGCTGACTCCGGGCTGCATTTGGGTGCCTGCTTTGAAATGCACAGGAGTCCCCAGTGGGGGCTCCTGTGCATTTCAAAGCCATGGGGTCAATGGGGGACTCTGTAGCTGACCCCAGGCTCTATGTGGCACTTTCCCGGAACCCGCCCTATCAAGAATAGGGTGAAGTTTTTCAGATAAGTAATTAATTTTCCGAAATGTCTGATAAATTTGAAACACATTTGCCAAATAGTTTTGGTTAAATAAAATTTTCTGGACTTAGGTGATAGTGGTCATCTGCAAATACTCTCCCTTCCTCCTCCGTTATCTGAGTAATGAATGAAAATATTGAATAGTACTGCCTATTACATGGCTCTCTCTGTTTGATGGCAAACTATTGATAACTACTTTTTGAATACAGTCTTGCAATCAGTTTTACACACACCTTGTATTAGACTACATTTCCCTAGTTTGCTTATGTAAATGTCATGTGGGACTGTCAAAAGCATATTAAAATCATGTCTATTACTTCCTCATCAATCCATGCACTAGGGCCACTTTCCTTTCCTAAGTCACACTCTGCTCTGGGAGACGAAGCAGTTGCATACTTATTACTTAAACAGAACCAAACTATTCAAGCTGTCCCACTGGTTTCTTCTTGCTAGAGTGACTAATCTGAAAGTCAGGCCATCTCATTTGATTATCAGCAGGGCTCGCCAAGCGGCAGCGAGCCCAGCTCTCCAGCCGCGTGGTTCAGCACGCTGCGCAAGCGCAGACCACGCTGCGCATGCACTGACAGCACTGTGCGGCTGTGCTGGCTTGTAATCTGCTCGCCACGGGTGAGTAGATTACACTAATTGTCGAGCCCTGATTATCAAAATGGATGACATAATGTATTTTGGTGTGTTACCAGAAGATTGTAGCTCTCTCCGCTGTAACATAATCTGTCTGCTTCAGAAATGTGCCTGTATCAACAATTTAGAGCAGCAATGTGGAGTAACTCATGACCTTTGTCAAAGGTTGGCAGTACTGCCCAAAAGTTGTTAGATGCCAAAGCTGGCAGACCTGTACTGTAGTTGCTGTTTGATGCAGCTGAGACTCTCTTTATCCCATCATGCAAAGGGAATACTGCTTTCCAGCACATTCTGGTGGGATCTAGACTGATAAATACTGAAAGAAGAGAGATTGATTACTTTTTTTGTAGTCCTCCATTTCTTACTTGTGGAAAGCTCTGCCATCATGGGCTTTGAATTATTTTGGAACTGAGGGAGGATTGTGTATTTATATAATAATATGGAGATATACCTGTCTCATAGAACTGGAAGGGACCTTGAGAGGTCATCGAGTCCAGTCCCCTGCCCTCACAGCAGGGCCAAGTACCATCCCTGACAGATTTGCCCCACATCCCTAAATGGCCCTCTCAAGGATTGAACTCACAAATCTGGTTTTAGCTGGGCAGTGCTGAAACCACTGAGATATGCCATTCATGTCTTCACATGGGAGCAAGAAAAGGCACAGGGTTACGTGTAGCCCTGATATACAGTGCTATTCAAAATAAGTTGATCTTATGCAGGTAAAGTGCATGCACACCTGTACCAGTGGTGGGAATCACATAGACTACAATACCTTGAAGAACCTTGGCTAAAGTAGGTTGACTGCTCTCTTTCCCCCCACCCCCCAAACTGTTAATGGACAAAGCCATAGAACTCTTATAACTTCAGAATTTCATCTGTGGTGTTGAAGTCAGAAAATATGCTAGCAGATGTTAGAGCTTATGTGCAATTTCATTTGTAGCTCTTGAAGAGGCTGTAACCTTGTACCAGGTATAACGATATTTGAGGCTCTAGGTCAGGGCTACTCAACTTTGGAATCCCCGAGGGCCACAATGATGCTCTCAGCACGTGCCGAGGGCCGCAACTTAAGTGTGGTTGCATCTACATGCAAATATATATGCAAAAATATATGGAAATAGCTTTTTTTCACACTGCTGGGTATGAATGCAAAGATTAAGGGAAAACTACACAACACACAGGCCCCATTTAAGTCAGTTCTGCTGATATTAATAAAATGCAATATTTACCTGATTTCCACCCATATGACAGCACTTTCAATGAGCAATGACAGTCCAGGAATTTAACTACTAAAACGCACATCAACAGGAGACCATTATATTGACTACTTTTTTGTTTTGGTTCCCACCTTCAGGCTGCATGTTGAGCCCCGTGTAAACCCAAACTGCACCACAGACCGCAAACAAACGGGCCGTGGGTTGAGTAGCCCTGCTCTAGGTAATAACACCCTGGCCTGCGCCAGCTGAAACTGTTACTACCATGAACCCTGCATAACAAGTATATTTAATTATTCTCACCAACATTGCATTTTAGTCTAACAGTGGTTACTAACTTTTATTTAGACTGCAAAAATGCTCACTGCCTACTATTAATGCCAACAGTAGGCACATTTGAAATTGTGGATGTCTAATGAAAGCTTGGGCCCATACCTTGTGGCAGAATTCAAGATTTAAAGAGTTGGAAGAGATTGCATCAAAAAATTGAGAACAAAGGTTCCCCTTAGGTCCCATTATTGAAACTTAGAATTGTCCAATGTGTACAGAACAATTGAGATGGTTTACCAGCTTCTCAGTATCTGTGATCTGTTGTCTAGAAAAAGAGTTAGTTTGGATTGCTTCATGGGGAATGAAGCACTGAGTCATTAACAGGGCAACTATCAGCCATGTTTCCTTTTTATCTTGGCCCAGGTTTTTCATTAGACTATATGTCCTATTGCTCATTTCTCACTCTAAAATTTCAATGTGTACCATAAATTCTAGGCTGTCTTCACCGCGAAAAAGAGGTTTTTCCCAATGGGGATAAGTAAATGTTAGCTATTGCTTTGTAAAATCCTAGTGAAGATAAGACACTGTCTTTTATAAGAGGGTTTCTGGGAGAGGTCAACACTATGCCACCCCAACTATGGTTAACTTGGCTTGACTACCTTGTGGTAAAATTACACTAATTTGTCTCCACTAGGATTTGCGAACATGCTTTCATAATGTTGCTGAAAAAAACATCCTTCTAAAAATAGTGATAACAAGCTCTAGTATGGTAACTTAATAATAAATCAGATATTATGAATTAGTGTGTCTCAGTCTGAGTTTATATTAACTGTTCATGCAGTACCCTAAACTAATTTGCCTCTCACGTGGAGATGAGATCAGCCTTACACTGTATTAAAAGAATAATAAAAAATCTTAGTTCTTATAGTCTGTTTATACCTCCAAGCTTTCCCACACTATGGATTACAACTCACAGTAGTGTCATGGAAGGTTTATAAGATTTTGTGAGAACTCATGCCAAACAATAAAAAGGAGGTGAAAAATGCATCAAGCCCCCTAATAGTGTTTCACCCTCAGGGCACCCTCCTGCTAGTAGTTCAGGAAAAGATATGTGTATGTGCTGCAGGCTGATACAACTTCTCATAAAATGGTATTATTTACTGGGGTAATGCATAGGAGTCCTAGTGGACCACACCTCATTGTGCTAGGTGCTGTGTAAGCACACTGCAGAAAGATGCTCCACGACCCATGAGATCTGCCTTATATAAGAGAGCAAGCCCAATTCAGATGTTTATTATGTACAACACAAAGCATATAGATTGGGGCAAAATGTGTCCCAGAATTACAACTGATGTGCCTGCTGTAAACTTAAGGAACCTGAAGGCACCACTGAGCCTTAGATGTTGGAGCTTCTTGATTTGGAAAAGAGATCCTTTTGTGGAAAATTCCTCTGTCTGTAAGTCTGACCTTGTTAGCCCTATAAATTGAAATGTAAAGGCTCTGAGAGAATTAATAATATTTATGTTTATTTGAAGTTTTATTTGTACAGACTTTCTAGGACTAGAAATAAATTCTGTGGGTCTGTTGAAAAGCTGGAAATCTCTTCTCAGTGATACAAACCTTTTTTAGTCCCGAATGATTGTGAAATAGATCATTCATAGGCTGAATGAGGTTAGGACTTGAATGCTGTTTGCTCTAGGTTTTAGGGAAGTATCATGAAAGTGAACATTCCATATGATGGGAAAAGGAAACTTTTTTGAGGCTGTGGAAGATGTTCAGAAAGTATAGCGTTTAGTAATCCTAAAGAAGATGCCTTAGTAGAGAGACTGTGGTAGGGGCATTTAAAAGAGTGGGATAAATGCAAATTATCACATGCAACTGCAAGTTACTATGTGACTATTAACTTGAGACTGTATGTTTAACCTCTATTTAATTTCTTTTAGAAGGCCCCAACTTAAAAAAGAAAAGGTTTTAGGGATTTAGGAGTTAACTTTAATCCTCAAGAGCTTTAAAAATGGATTTCAAGTCTCCATATTTCTGACAACTAGATTGCATTTTAAGGCATATTTTTACCCCTCTTATAACTTTGGTTATTGAAATTTGACCTGAAATTGAGGGATCTATTGTCTGCAGATTTTGAGAAATGGTCTGTTAGCCTGAAACAGTTAGATTTAAGGTTTATGTCACCAAAGATGGGCTATCTGCATTTATCAACAGTATGTGGTGTAGTTTAAGGCAGGTTAAGGTGGAAAACAACAAGATGTTTGTTAGTGTTCACACAACTAAGACTCTCTGCAAACATAACAATAAGGGCTTGGTTGTTAGCACAGATGGTACCAATGGGGCTGAACCCCAGAGCCCAAATTCTTACAAATAGGATTCACAAGAAAGCCAGGGAAGGACTGTACCACATCCTGTAGACAATAGGATGAGGTGAGGACCAGGATATCAGGACCCAGGAACCATTTTACAGTAACCTCAGGACAGGTAAGTAAATCTTCTTCAGTCCATTGTTTTCTGCCTTCTAGATCATGCCACTCTGAGTCCAGAGTCCTAATGGGTGAGTAAAGGTTAGACAAAGGGACCTTAACAGATGTTATTCCCTTGGGACTCTGAGGCCTTGTCTACAGTTACCGGGAGATTGATGCTACGTGGATCAGTCTCCCGGGGATTGATCTAGAGGGTATATTGAAGACTTGCCAACTTGATTGCTGAGTGGGCTCCTGTCAACTCCCCTGCAGTTTCTCCCATCGGACCCCCTGCAGTGGAGACACCATGGTAACTATATCGATTCTAGCTACCCTATTCATGTAGTTGGTGTTGTATACTTTAGTTTGACATTGTCCCCAGTGTAGACCTGACCTGATTGTAAGCTAGGCTGGTACAGTGTGGGAGGGTCTCCATGCCTCACTGGGATGACATACTTGCCTAGCATCCAGAGAGACAGAGTGCTTTGAGTGTCACACTCCCTTATATATTCTGGTTACTAGACAGATTTACAGTCACAAGACACTACAGTCTTTCCATTCTTCCCCCCCCCCCTTTGTTTTGGGTCCAAACTTGAAAAAGGGCACCAGAGCCTGAAGGAGAAGGGGCACAAAGATGGAGGACAAATTGTCCTTTTGCTAATCCAAGATGGTGATCACAATAAAAATGGCAACTATATACATTTAACCCTCCAAGTCAACCTGTGTTTGAGTTAAAGGTCCTGGCATATCTTGTTATGCAGTCCTGTAACAAGCGTATAAAGCATTGTAGTAAAATGCTTCTGACAGTTTAAAAAAAATATTCTTCAGTAACAGTAAAACTGTCCTGTTTAAAAAACATGTCTTGTTCCTGGAAACATTCTCCATTGGAGAAGGTAAGGTTTTGTCACTTTCATAACGTCAGTATTGCTGCTTAACATTTCTAGAATTTTTGGGACAGGTCATCTGGTACATTGAGACAGCTTTGTGTTGCTTTGCTATAAAGCTATTCTAAATTTGGGTTAACTGACCCTAAATGAATTTTACTAATTAGGAGAAACCTGGGGTGCCTATAGTGCCCCTTCTCTCTGACTGAAATGTGGGACATGGCTGGGAAAAAGTTGTGGCCAAGGATCCCTTTCAATCATATATAATCACGAATTGTCATAATAGTCCTTTTATTGTGTTGGCAATTGGTGGCAGTTAGAGCAATCCTTCAGCTGCTTTAGTTTGGGCCTAGGGACTGGCTCTGTGCTGATGTGCGCCAGGACTGGAGGAGTGCAGAGATACCTTTAAGTTCTCCATCTGCCCTTCACCTCCTGGGTAAACCTGAAGAGCCTCTGTTTGTGATTAATGATAAGAAGTTTGTCAGTAATCAATAACTAATTAATTGATAAGTTTCTCTATTACTGGTTAACTGATGATGTGTTTAGTGGGAGCAGTTCTCTCAAATATGGATTAATTTAATAAAAACAAACTTCAGCTTTAATTGCGTTTATTAATTTAAGAGTTATTAAAGGCAGCACATACACAGAGGAACACAGCTATGGAAGATGTTACTTGTAGTTCCGTGACAGCCTGCATACAGTCTGCAGACAGTCTTACTTATAATTTAGACGCAGTTTTATCCTTGTTACTCTTTCTCTGTATCATTCATTTTTGGTCCTTGTATGATTCCTTCATTTTGGTACACAGATGTTATAAAAGGCTATTTCCAAGGTTCTGTGTTCCATTGCAAGTTTTCAACCATTCAGTACTTTTTGGTTAGTCACACATGCCTTTTTTTTTTAGACATTTGTTTCATACCTTGTGGTTGGTACATTGCTGAGATTTCTCCTACAAAAGCTTTCAACACATGATAAAAGTTACTGCTTGGTAAATTTCATTCTGTACCGTTAGCGTCATCTTAGCTGCAAAGTATCATGGGAGTCTTGCTACTAGGCAAGCCTTAAAATATTACTTGGCCTGTATTAAGTGTCAACACATCTAAGCGCCTCATCTGGCCCCTAGACGCTTGCTAATTGCAATTTCAGTTTTCTTTCCTAGAAGCTTGACTTACAAGTTTGTTTCCTACTATCATTTTTATTATTTCTGCTACATAGTGCAAGTTGTGTGTCTGTTCCTCCATCATCCCTTAAAAAAGCAAGGTTACAGCAATGCAGTTTGTCTTGCCTTTTTAAGCAGTTTAACTTGTCACTTCCCTGGTTATGAAACTTCGCATGGACATCTTGATAGGGCCATTGTTTTGCTCTGGTGTGTTTCTGCTTTTTTTAAAAACAGAGAAAAGGCAAGGTTAGCATTCTGCCTAATCTCTCACCAGTTTTTGTACTATATCCATTGGCACATCATCTGAGTTAATTAACCTAAAATTAATACTGAAGTCCCTAGCGGATTGCTCCTGCTGCAGTGAACTCTGGCAAAGAAAGCTTCTGCTTGCAGCTCTAGACTAAGTAGTATGAAGTGGCTGCTGAATGGAATAATTGAAAAGCATTTTTTTCTTTTCAAATTTGTAATACTCAGGATCAGAATACACTTTAGTGGCAACTTTTTTTTGGTGGAACGGGGTGAGTATCTATTTGGAAATGGGCTGTTTCTTCTTGGAGATGCAAATCTGTAATTTTAGAGGGCTTTTTTGTTTTTTCATATTCCATAACTGAAGGCCTACCAAATAAAAATCCTAGCGAGGAAATCTTTCTGGCCCTTCATACTTTACAATAGAGATACTGCTTTTGGTTAAATATCTGGTCACTGAATACCTAGATGCACATCTGTAGCGGAATTCATAGCAAGTGACTGTGGAATGATTTTTTTTGCCCTGCTAATCAGTTTTTTTTTTTAAATGAACAATTTAGGTCATACTGCCTGTCTAGGAAGTTAAATTTGATGATGTACTCTTTCAGTGGTAGTGTTCTTCCTCCTGGCTAATGGGCAATACTTGAAAAAATTTTCTAGAGGAGCTTGTAGTTATCTACTAATGGTTGCTATGGCTAATACTGAAACATACATGTTCCAATGATTTTTCTACTTTACTTTCATTTTCCTCAGTGATGGAGTATAGGTTGGAAGGTAAAGATCTTGCGCTAGAATCTTTTAATTTTTATTCATGTATTTTACCCTGGGATAGTTTCCTCATGATTGGTAGTCTTAGGGTACGTCTACCCTGCACAGCTATTTTGGGATACCCCACGTCTACACAAGCCATCCATTATTTCAAAATATTTTTCGAAATAACAGGCATGCTATTTCGCCGTTCGGGTAAATCTTGTTCTTCTTTGAGGGTCCCTGGGGTGCTGTACTTAGGTGTGTCAGCGCTGCTGCGTACCAGATCAGTGATTCTCATTAGCAGTCTGCTGGCCGCTGGCACGTGCCATGCTATTGTGCAATCAGCCCAGCTGAGCACGCGCTGGCAGCTGTTACCTCAGTTCCTACTTAACCGCCGCTGTCATTGATAGCATACCTTTGTCTCCCTTCTCATTTAATCTGAAAAAGGAAAACAAAACAATAAAACCCCAAAAGACTACAAAGAGACAGTAAAAAGGAACAATAAAAAGACAAGCGGGGGAAGCGGCGCGTCTCCCGCCACAGCACTCTGCTCCCCCGCGGGACTCCTAGGGCTCCTATTCCTGACATGCGTGCATCCTTGGGCTTCAAAAAGTGTTTAGGTGCAGGATGATGATTGCAGCAGCAGACGGGCATGAGCAGTGTCTGTGCTGCTTAGGGAAGGATCACGCTGTGAGCCTCTGCCCTTACTGCCAACGGCTTGACCCATGGTCCAAGAGGGTGAGGGAGCTGCAAAGAAAACTTCTGGTTTGTGCTATGGATGAGCCAGAGCCCCGTTCACCTCCTCCCAGGTGGAAGGGAGCAACAGTAACACCCCCAGAGGGGAAGAGCCCGAGACAGGGAGTCGGAGCACAGCTCAAAACGCTCCCGATCCTCCGCTGAGCCTCAGCCTTGCTCTTCAAAGAAAGTCAAGCAGGCTGATAAGATTAAACAGGGCTTATGGAAGCGGGATAAGGGACCCAGCTCACAGACAAACCGCGGCCCTCCAGGGGAGCATAGATCTGGCGCACGTGTTTAAGATTCTCCCCTCTGAAACCCGGTACTGGGGAACAGCAAGCTCTCCAGCAAGCCCCAGAGCAATGGAATCCTGTGGAGCAGCAAACACTTGGTATCGCCGGTACAGAGGCAGTTTAAAGTGCCAGTGGTGCATATGCAGGCAGCTGTCGGGAATAGAGCAGTGCTGATGCCTCAGGTCTCGGTACCAGCATTCCTGGTGGAGGTGGATCTTACGGTACCGCCAGTTCCATGCTCCCCTCTGTTTGATACCTATGGCATGCCATGTTCTCCCTCTTCTCTTCAACGCCAGCAGCAACAAATGTAGGTTTGGCATATGGCATAGTGGATGCCTCCCCGCTCCCCCCACAGTGGGCATATTAGGGTCCTTGGGTACCATATAGGACCCAACAGCTCCCTAGCACTGCATAGATCCCGATATCGTGGTCGGCTGGGGCACACACGCGACTGCAAGCTGACAAGGATGGCACGGATTCTGATAGAGACTCCTTGCTGGAGCAGAGAGTGAGGAGCTCCTTTATCTCTCCTAACACCTCCTATTCCATGGGGGATGCCCAGATTCTGCCTGCGTCACCGATCAAAGGGGCTGACTACAGGTGCTTTCAGGACTTGTTTCGGAGAGTGATGGATGGGCTTGACATAAAGCTTTCCGAACACTCCCAGGACAAACATACTCTTAGCGACATACTTGTTTCCCCTCAACATAATAAAATGGCTCTTCCAGTCTTCCAATGAATGAGGCTTTGATGGACGCTGCCAGGACCATTTGGAAAACTTCAGCATCGGTGCCCCCAATGTCGAGGAAGCTGGACAAGAAAAACTACATCACGGCTGCTGATGTTGACTTTCTTTTCTCCCATCCCGCACTGAATTCTCTGGGGGTCGAGGCAGCTAACCAGAGAGGGTGACAACAGACCTAGTACCCCAAGGCACCGGGTTGTGACAAGGAAATCAAATAGTTGGATGCGATGGGGAAGACGGTGTATTCCTCAGCCTCCCTTGAGCTATGCGTCACGAATTATGTGGCGCTGCTAGCTAAATACTCCCACAACACATTTCATCTGTTTAACTCCTTTATTCAATATATACCAGAGGACATCAGAGACCAATTTGCATCCAATGTCAGAGAAGGTTCCTTGATCCTTCAAATGGCCTTACAGGCTGCGATGGTTGCCGTGGACACAGCTGCATGATCGATGGCATCAGTGGTTGTGCTGAGACACATGTCCTGGCTACAGCTGTCAGGGTTCCCCAGGGAGGTCCAGTTGAATATTGAGGACCTTCCATTTGAAGGGGACAAGCTCTTTGCAGAGCTGATCAATGCTGCACTTCACATGGTGAAAGACTCTCAAGCGACGCTACGAACTTTAGGGATCCAACAACCTGGAGCTAGAAGGAAACAGTATGTCGTACAGCTACTACCAAAGGTTTAGATCGTCTGGGTTCACGCAGCAACAAAGGCCCTATGACAACAAGAGGTGTATGAGACAAACTCATCGCAGACAACCAAATGATCAAACGTCTACCCAGACGAACGCCTCGCGTTAGCAGATTTGAGGCTTTGGTCAAGGATACGAGAGCCCTTAATCTCCCAGGCAAGGTAAATCCAAACGAAAGACCATCTGGCAATAGACTCGCCGCATTCCACCAGTCCTGGAGTACCATCATGTCGGACCAATGGGTTCTGGAAAATATACGAACTGGTTACTGAATTCTGTTCATAGCAGTTCCACCCCCCCCCCCCTTCTCTGTCCCTCTTCAGGGACCCCTCTCACGAGTTGGTCCTCCTGCAAGAAACTCAAGGCCTTCTTGTACTGGGGTCTATAGAGGAGGTGCCCAGCAATTACAGAGGGAGAGAGTTCTATTCAAGGTACTTTCTAACTACCAAGAAGTCGGGGGGGGGGGGGGGGAGGGTGGAGACCCATCCTAGACCTCTGGGGTCTAAATCAGTTCGTCAAATACCAATGATTCAAGATGGTCACATTGGCTCACATTACCCCTGTCTTGGAGAAAGGAGCATGGTTAGCTACCCTCGACCTCAAAGATGCATATTTCTATGTCTCAATCCACCCGGCCCACAGATGTTTCCTCTGGTTCACCATCAAGGACTTATATTTTCAGTATAGGGTACTTTCTTTCGGATTATCCAGAGTCTTCTCCAAGGTCCTGTCTGTGGTGGTAGTGCACCTACGGTGGGAAAAAATAAACATCTTTACTTATCTGGACGGCTGTTTAATCATGGCAGCCACCTACAACAACACGGCACACTCGGCACAGTTGACTCGAGAGATATTCGACTACCTAGGACTCTGACTGAATATGGACAAATGCACTCTCATGCCCATGCAAACTCTGGAGTTCATAGGTGCACAACTGGACTACATGCAGGGCATTGCCTCCCTACCTCATTACAGGTGGGCAAGGCTGCGCAATCTCATTATGTCCATCCAGTATTGTACACACACCATGGCTCGGATGTGTCTTCCATTATTAGGACACATGTCTCTGTCCACGTTTGTCGTACCCAATACCCACTTCCACATGAGGCCTTTACAGACTTGGTTGCAGTCCGTGTATCATCCCAGACACCATTCTTGACACCTGTTGATCCATGTGTCCACGTGGGTCAAGGACACCTTCACCTGGTCGACGGACATCGACAATGTCTGCGTTGGGCTCTCATTGCAATCGCTGCCCCCTTCCATCACTATTACGACAGATGCATCACTGTTGGGATGGGGGGCTCATATGGGCGACATTGTCATTCAAGGGGCTCGTTTACATATCTGTGTGCTAGAACTCAGAGTGGTGAGGAGGGCATGTGCCCAATTGCTTCCTCACATACGAAACGGCAAGTCAGAATATTGTCGGACAATATCTCCACGACATATTACATAAACAAACAAGGGGGAGCGAGATCATGCAACCTGTGTGCGGAAGCACTGAGGTTATGGCTATTGTGTATTCTCCACAATATCACGCATGTGGCTATGCGTTTACTGGCCAAGGGCAACATACTAGCAGATGCCCTCAGCAGACAATTTCCATGCAACCACAAATGGGAAATGAACACTTCTGTTATAACCAACCTGTTCAGGGGCTGGGGATACCCCATTGTGGACTTGTTTGCGACACGCCTCAACTCCAAATGTCCCCAATACTGTTCCAGAGCAGGCATCGGGCTGGGCTTGCTAGGTGATGCATTTGCCATATGTTGGGACTTCCCACTAGCATATGCTTTTCCTCCTATTCCTCCAGTATATCAAATGGTATTGAAAATCAAACGGGAGGCAGCGAGAGTCATACTCCTAGCCCCCAACTGGCTGTGTCAGATCTGTTATGCCACCATACTGCAACTCAACACAATTTGTTGGCCATACAAATTCCCACTGTTGCACGCTCTACTGATCCAGGGCAAGGGCCGCATACCACATCCTGGAATCCACATGCTGACCCTCTGAGCGTGGGTGCTTGTTGGCTCTTATGCAATGAAAGAAGAGTGTCCTGACAAGTACGGGAGGTACTGATTAATTCCAGAAGACCTACTATGTGATGCACTTCCCTGCAGAAGTGGTCCAGGTTTGAGGCATGGAGCTTAGCTCACGACCAAGATCCACACGTGGCGGGGATATCAGATGTACTGGAATATCTCCTTAGCCTATGAGACACAGGATTGTCCATTAGTTCTGTCACCGTGCATTTAGCAGCCATATCAGCCATTCATATGCCCATACAAGGCTACTCTATTTTCTCCCACATTTCCATTAAAAAGTTCTGCAAGGGCATACTGAATCTGAATCTACCACAAAAGGATGTTGTACCATCATGGCACTTGCATTTGGTGCTCGACTCGATCATGAGACAACTGTTCGAGCCGCTTGTGACCTGATACAAGTATAAGATTATGAATAAATTACTTGGATGAATTACTTTGGTCAGTGGAAGCTAGTACTGTTATGTTTGAACTCTGAAGTTCACAGAAATTAAATGTGAATGACTTAAACTAGAAAGTGATAAGTGAGCACCTCACTAGACAGGTGTCTTGAATGCATTAATTTGATGAAGTACTCAAGTTATGCATAATGTCAACCTTCTCTTTGAAGCAAATTTTTTTTATTAGAATTAGAAACAACAAGCCTCTTACCCATGCATGCTGCCCACACAACACAGTTTAATGTTTCTGCTAAAACAATCAGGCTGTGTCTCAACTGAAAAAGTGAGTACAGGATCTTTAGACAGGGATCGTTCAAAAATAAAACCCTTTTTCAAAACAGCCGTTTTTCTTTTGAAAAGCCCCTTTTCGAAAAAACCACGGCTGCCATTATGCAAATGGAGCAATGGGAAACTTAAATCCCAGCTTCATTTGCAATTTCCAAGTGTCTAACTTTTTCATTCTCGAAAAAGGGATGTAAATTAAAGTTGGCATTTTAAATGGTCATATTTTGGTTTCATATTGATAATTCCATTGAATGGAGGAAGCTGTGAACACTTTTTTTTTCGGTTGTGTGTAGACATAGACAATACAGTATGGTAGATTAACACTGAAAAAAGTCAGGAATAGATATAGTTTTTTAAAATGAAAACTTAGATTCTGAAGCATCAGTTGATTGTCAAATATATTGCATGATAAAAATGTGGTTTTGCTTGTGATGTAGCTAAAAACAGTTTTGACTACCAGTGATAATGCATATAATTACTTTGAGAAAGTAATCTATGCTTAGAATTTGGCCTAGGACTTTGTTTAAAAGACAAAAAATGGGCAGAGCAGTGGACATTAGAGAAATTGCCTGTGTCTGGGATCAAGCATGGAAACTCTGATAGCCTGTGTCTAAGATGCACTGTTTATTGGGTTGGGTTCTAGATCACAGTGTCAAGTGGAGGAGGGAGGAGATGTGGCAGTCAGGCCAGCCAGGTGCAAGAGGGTAGAGGAAAGCAGATGTGAAAACTCTGGAATGCTAAAGGCCGCCTTCTGTATCAGCTGAGAAGTTAATACCAGCCAGTTAGGATCAGATGTATCCAGGTACTGCTTG
The DNA here is from genome assembly GCA_032595735.1 of Pelochelys cantorii. NCBI lineage: Eukaryota > Metazoa > Chordata > Testudines > Trionychidae > Pelochelys > Pelochelys cantorii. The sequence goes on from CM064330.1 coordinate 69,067,368, forward strand.
AGACCTTTTAAAACCTTTCAGTTGAGATAAGAGAGAAGGGGGGGAGAGCGGGTGAGACAAGCTATTACCTGGCTAGTGGGAGCAGAGGAATAAACATTTCCAAAAGGAGAGGCTGTGCTGCCTTCTCCCTAACAGGAACTCAGACTTGTTTGTTTTCCCTATGGGGAAGATTGACTGCCCATTGCGGCAAATAGGGGTTGATTTCCGTCAGGCCCATCTTGTCATAAGGAGAAGTGCTGAGGGATAAAGAAGGTGCCTTGCTACATTATCTAAATGGATTACTGGATGTATTATTGATTGTGGTGCTGCTAGGGTTCCATCCTTTTCTTGTTCGTCAGCTCTCTCTACAAGGTCACAGTCTACATCCGGGCCTCTAATTAAAAATGTTCCCATGTCTGAGATCTACAGAGTTGATCGAGGTCATCAGCACATATCTTATCTAGGCACTGTGCCTTGGTTGATTCCTTTAGATCTGATGTGGGGCAGTTGGCAATGCAATTTGTTTGCTATGTTCTGGACTCTAGTTCAAAACTTCCTTCTTCTTATGGGTCTCCTGCTCAGGAGACACATGAAGTGGAGCATCAATAGGGACACTTCTCAAAGAAGAAAAAATGATTACTTACCCTGGTCATTAACTGTACTTCTATGAGGTGTTTCCCTTTATGGGAACTCGACTACCAGTCTTTTTTTTTTTCCTTCTGATTTGGAGTTTTCTTTTGAGACTTGGCAGTGGGAAGGAACTGAGGACAGTTCACCTGTACAGCCTGGTGTAGCATCGCGGTGGGTTACGAGGACATCAGTGAGGACCAAACTGACACTGCTAATGGAAATCTCCGATCAAAGGCATATGGGACACTTGCACACCTCAAATGGTATACCCATATGGATACATATCTCGAGGGCTGAATAATATTTCTATATGATGGGGAAAGTGAATAGGTTGAAATAGTATTAAATTATGTTACCTAATGGGTGGACATGGTCAGGGCTAAGAATTAGTTAAATACAGAATAACAAAAAGTGTAAGATCTGTTTCCAAAATGTCAGAAAAGTGACAGTTACCAGAGTTTGTAACTAAATCTTGGAGTGTTTGCCAGAATTATTCCTAGTATTATCAAAAATTCAAGGGGAGTATTTCTAATTCTATGTTTAGAGGCTTTTTAATGTTTAGTTTTGTGAGTTACTGAGAGGGATTAAAGGCTAGTCAAAGCCAAAACTTCACACAACCTTTTCAGGGTTGTTTTGGTTCCGTTGTAATATCTGATATGCAGCCTCTTTTGCTGAATACATCACTTGTTTGTATTTCATTGGGCTCATACTAAAGTATTAAATTTTGTATTAATATGTAAAAATAAATACAGCATGAATAACTTCATGATTATTCTATTGTATAGCAGCAATGAAAGCTAATTTACTGTTATATTGTGCCTGTTTTACACTGCATAGAAAAAAGTTCAACAAGCTATATTTCAATTCATTCTTTGTGTGATAATATGGCAATATTTGTAACTATTCAAGAATGAACTTCATGGTGTAGGAAGAGTTCCTTAATTCATAATCGTCCTGGTATGTTGGTTTGCATAAATATATTTGAAATATTTGTCTTCAATGACAGGCAAAAGGAAAATCAATTAATTAATAATTCTGAAGCCACTTCGTAATGTATGAAAAGTTCCAGAACAAAACTTTCCTTGAAATGGGTGTAGTTCATAGCAAGTTATCACTCTGATAAAAGCAGCATATTAGAGAAAATAAGAAATTCTTATGGTTTATTAGTTTTCCTTTTTCAGTCTCATTGAAACTACTGCATGTATAATTCACCGTATCAACTTCAGTTAACCTGTTGCAATCTCAAAAAATTTGTATGCTATATTTAGTTTTTAAGCGGTCTTATTTTCATTACTTTTTCCTTGCAAGATGCACTTTCCCTCCACTAATAGACCTTGTTAAACAGTTTAGGCCACTTGTCTATTAAAACTTAGAATTGTAGGGAGATTTCTGTAGATTTTCTAAATATGATTTTTTTTTTTTTTAAAGCTTAGCTATAGCCATAGTTCAGGCTTTAAGGAGATGCTGGATAAGGAAACTACAAAAGTGCTATTACACTCTGAAAACTGATACTGAGAGTGGTTCTGTTTTTCATCTGTGATCTAAAAAAATCTATTTTAGTCAATTTATGAGTAAAAAGATCTTTTCCCTGAGTGCCACCTGTGCAAGCTTAATCTGAAACCTAATTGTCAAGCTTTATTGTTTGTTGCTATTGTATATCACCAATAATAAAAGTTTTGCATTTAGTCAACAGTTTGGATGTGTGAGCTGTGAAAGAATTAGCTAATTTCTGCCAAAATGTATTGGCTCTGCAATAATAACAGAAGTAAAACTTTAATAAACCAAACCAAACCGCATTTGAGTCAATAAGGTAAGTACATAGGCTCTGAATATCTGGATAGAGCAGCTCTTTTTAGTAAAAATGGAAACTTTCTTTGCATAGTTTTCTATTTGTTACACACTAAAATACTCTTTTGCACTAATCTGCTTGCTTTGAAGCAATATTTAATTCTAGTTACTGCCAGAGTTGTATTGGACTAGTGTGTTAAGTTGTAGGGTGATGCAGGTCACTCATTTTTCTTTTGTGCTGGTACCATTTAGTTCAATGGAAAAAACTAATACTGGACTTAGTTGGCAAGTGTCTTGAGGGAATGGAATAAAGATGAATTTCTTAGAATTCAGGGTTGGCTTGCCCACAGAGATTCGAAGGGATTTCTGGTTCTAAGTAGAAGCTTACATTTAAAAAAAATCTTCAGTGTTTAAAATGTGCAGAAACAAGTTTCTCATCTGTTGCTTACTATTCAGGGGTGCTGTGCAGCTGCTGCTTTCACTCGAATGCCTCCTGTTTCTTCCCTTTGTCATCACTGAATAGCAATATATATTGGAGCTACAGACATCAGGAAAAAGAAGAGACTGGTTGTGTTCTGGGTAGATAGGGATCATGTCTTTCCTTGTACATTGCTGGAAAAGGCGATGAAGAAATAATGCTTATAGCAGGGACTGTGAAAGGGAGAGAGATGTCCCTGTGCACTTTCATAGAGTCTTTGGGGAGGGAATCTCATGGCCAGATATCCTCCCTTCAAGAGTTGCCAACACTGCATTTGAAAAATACAGGACTGTTTCCTTAGCACCTCTATGGGGGAGGAGTACTCTATACTCTCGGAGGGAGTGGAAGTACTAACCATGAGACAGATAAGGAAATTTCTACTTCAGGATAGCCAGGCATCCTGTTTTCAGTCAGAAAACTCGCTCAGAAAGGGATCATGATGGCTTGGGTCAGCACTGCTGACCAGGCCATAAAAAAATTCATTCAGCAGTTCAGTGAGGCTAAGAGAGGCTCTCTGCTTGCCCTTGCTTTGTGCAGCTACCTGAAGCAGATGGCATGTTCCTGCAGCTCCATGAGAAACCCCTGAGCCCAGTGCTGGCTTGTAGCTCCCATTGACTGGGAATAGCAGTCAATGGGAGTTGTGGGGGCAGTGCTTAGAGGGACAGGCAGAATGCAGAGCCTCCTGGCCTCTCTGCTTAGGAGCTGGACATGCCAGCTGTTTTCTGGGAGCTGTGCAGAGCCAGGGCAGGCAGGGAGTCTGCCTTAGCCCTGCTGTGCTACTGATGGAGAGCCGCCTGAGGTAAGCACTGCCTGCCTGGAGCCTGTGCCCTGTTTCCTCCCTACTGTACCTAACCTCTTCCTGAGGTCTGAGCCCTTTTTCCTGCACCCAGACATCCTTCTAGAGCCCACACCTCACACTCACCTGCACCCCAACCCTGTTACCTAGGCCTGAGCCCTCTCCCACTTGCAAATTTCCTCCCGAGCCCCCTCCTGCACCCAGACTACTTCCTGGAGCTAGCACCCCGCACTCCCTCCTTCACGCCAACTTCCTGCCTCAGCCCTGAGATCTCTTGCACTCCAAAGCCCTGATTCCTGGCCCTGAGCTAGAACCCACACCCCAACCTCCTTCTGTAGCCCAGTGAAAGTAAGGGTAGCAGAAAGCAAGCAATGGCAGGAAGGGGAATGGAGTGAGTCGAGGCAGGGCCTTGGAGAAGGGACAGGACAGAGCTTCAGGGCAGCGTGTTCAATTTTATGCAGTTAGGAAGTAGGCATCCCTATTCTGTTCCCTGAAGTAGTCTGGCTGCTGGCATTCAGCTGTGGAATTGAATGAGGGGGCACTGAAGGGGCAGGATTGGGAAGTGAGTGGAAAGAGGCACCTGGGAGTAGTGGCCCTCTGCTGACTCCAGTCCTTGAACACCTCCATGTTGGCTGTCACAGTTTGGGCTTTGTCTGGCAGGGCAAGCGGATGGGGTCATGTGCTCCGGAGCTATGCTGAGAAGCGAGGAGTTCTGTCTGGCAGGGGAGTGAATACTTACGAGTGTAGCCTTCCATTTCCTGTTGGCAGAATGTCTGCCATCGTCCCCAGCAGAGAAGCATGATTGTTGGTTGGTGGTTGCTGCAACTGCAGCAGTGCTGGAGTGAGGCAGGCAGGGAGTTTGGTACTGGCAGCTGAAACCATGGTACAGAGCCCATCTTTTCCTTGTAGACCGAGCCTCTTCCTGATTCTAACCTCCCATTGCTGCTCCATCAGGTCTTTATGCCCCGCAATGAACTTATCTCCTTTCCAGGGGGCAGTGCCTCATAGTTGGGGAACCTCTGTACTGTAGGTACATTGGTTCAGTAAACCATGGGACTAATTCTGCATTACTATATTGTCTAATTTTGCAAACTTTGTATCATTGCAAGGTAAGGTAATAAAAACTGGCTTTGCATGATATCTTAAGGTGTTGAAATACAGGATAAAAGCCATTCCATAAGTATTGATTTTAGTACAGGACAGGCAATTTTCTGCTTTAAATAAGGGACATTACTAACAGACCTATTTGAGAGCGGGGCAAGTAGTTAAGCTCCTTCTGCTTAGCAGCATCTTTGTTCCTCACTCTCCACTTCATGTTTTAGGCTGGTAGAATTGATATACATCCACAAAGTACCTTTTTCATTCCTAATTAATTTTAGGAGTAAATCTTTTTTTCTTAGTGTCTATTTTTAGCTTCTCGTAAAAGCCATGTAGTATAAGTCACTGTTAGTTGGCTATGTTGTTCTTCACCCTTTTCCTAGGAGGAAAGTTCCTCTCCAGCCATGCATGTAGGACAAAGTTGGAACATCTTTAATACAGCTTCCGTCACATCTTTTGGAGAAGAGGGTTTGAGTGTACGTTACCTTCCTCGTTAAGTAGTAGGATTGGGTGTGTGGAAGTGTGGCCCTGTTGGTTTTTTTCAGATCCCCCTGCCCCCTTTGCAAGCCTGACAGGTGGCTTTTGGAAACTTCTACCCCATCTTCTAAGCCTTGAGGGGGTGTATGGTCAGGATAGGCTTGAACATTGTGCTGGGGAGAGAAATGACACTGCCTAGGGCCCAGGTAACTTTTTTTCCTTCCCTAATACAATGCCTGCTGTATGTTTTGATGTGTTTCCTTGGTGATAGTATCCAACCAAAAAAGAGGCAGTAAGTAGCTGTAGGCTTCTAAACAGAGGAGCTACAAGGGTCAGTAGTTAAAATTATTTCTTTGTGGTGGTTATATTTTAAGTGGTACTCGGTTTCAAAAATTAAGCTTCAGGTTTTCTGTTAAAATCTTTTCTTCGTGTGTGTTTCCTTATATTTTTCTAGTGTCCATCATTTCTCCCCTACCACCATAACCAAACTCATTATTCTGCCAATTACTTCATGCATCTGATGAAGTGGGTTTTACCCATGAAAGATAATAATATGTATCCCTTAGTCTCTAAGGTGCTACAGGACTGCTCATTGTTGTTTTTATATTAAAACTATATGACTTTTTTGTAACAGAAGAGTTTGATCATTTATAAATATAAATGCAGTACTACAAGCAGAAATGTTAGGTTTTTAAGTTGACCGTGTTTTTTAGAGGGAAAACAAAGATATAAAAATGTAAAACCAAAAAGTGGAGACTTTAAAACAGGTTAGGAGGATTCAGATTGCTTATTAAAGTTTAGCATTGCAAAACAGCCAATAATATGATAGGGTTGGGCATTTAAATGAGAGTTACATGATGAGTATTACACATTTAAAACTAACTCAGCTTTTCTTTTGGGGTGAAACTTTTATGCAGTGTATTCTTATTTTAACTTAGGTTGGTTGAAGACTTTCGATGACTACTTCAGAGATCAGACACAGCATATCCTAAACAACATGGTGATAAAGCTGCAAGAAGACAGCAGGAGGAAGTTCATGTGGTCTGAAATCTCTTACTTTTCAAAGTGGTGGGATGGAATAGATAATCAAAAAAAGGATGCTGTTAAAAGGTTTGAACATTTGTATTATTTGCTGCAATAAACCATATTTGTAGACTTTTTTATAAATCTTAATGAAGAACTTAGCTATATTTAAATTTGGAGCTTCATGGTTAAAAGTATATAATTCTTAAAGTTATCGTATTTTAAAATATTATGCTGGTTAAACTTCAATTTTTTTCTTAATTTTAAATACTTTTTTTTCAGGGATTTGAAGGCACGCTGCATATAATATATGTTCACTGTATTTGGCAAAGAACCAAATAAAAATATCTGTGGGCATGTATTAGGATCAGTAGTAGTTACAGCAGTAGTTGAAGTTGCAACAGGTTTATAATGAAAACTCAAACTACTCTTCCCCATCCTAGCACACACAAGAATTAGAGTGGTCTCAACATTGATAAATCAGGACTGAGTCTAACATAGAATCTTTCTGTAAAATATGTGCACGTGATAATAGGCTCCTCAATTAGGATGTCTAAAAATTGAGGTGTTAATCAGTTTAAAAAAATCCTTGATGGTTTTTACAAGATTCCATAGAAATAAAAAAATATGACTTAGTTGAATTATAATGCAAGAACTAATTCTTACTGGAGTACAATCAAATTTAGAAAGTATAAACATTTTTATTAATGACAGTTGGATAATGTGTTGCAGTGATCTTAAACCACCCTTAAAGGGAGAAAAATGCAAGTCTCTGTCCACTTAACTTTTGGGCATAGTCCTGAAAATGTAAATTGATCACTTGAGGGGCTTCTGAGTAAGAATTTTGGTCCAAAATTCAAGCTGTAAATTGAGTTGGGTTTGCTCCATCTATCTTGAGACTATCTACATTAATCTTCAACTCCATGAAGTTTAAGGGATTTCCCCATTACTTTCAACCCAGAGTGGTCAACAAGCAAGAGTCAAGTTTTCTTCCAAAATAACAAAATAACTTGTAAAGATGTTTGAAAATGTGAAATACACATCTTGCCAAAGATGTGGGCTAGAAACTTAAATAAATAAATTGGAGATTTTCATATAATTCTAAAGCTCCAGGGGCTTTGATCCTAATAAAAAGGATAAATATCATGACTGTACTCTCATTAAAATCATGAGAGTTGGCAACCTGGTTTATCTGTTCCATGGTGGGATGTGAACCAGGGGATGGGCTGGAAGATGTCACCAGTATTCCCTCCTTCCTCTCCCTCCCCCCCGTAGAGCTCCTCAAATGCTCACTTCCTATAGATCTTATTAGGTCAGTGAGAATTGCACATATTGTTAGGATTTGTGTTATGGGACTTGTGAGGTTGGTGGAATGGAAGGTGTGGATGGTGACAGCAGACTGTTGTAGGAGGCAATGGAGAAAGAATGAACAGTGGGTAAAATAGCAGGGAGTTGTAGAAATGGAAGCCTGCCTATTTCAGTGTTATAGTAATCTCTTAAATTATAAATATTTTTTCTTTGTCGATTTGCTACATATTCTTGCCTTAGTCATTGCATCCGATATAATGATAGCAGTGAATTTGACCAGGCAATTTTACTTGGGCAATCTTTGGCTTTGACTTGTTTGATGGTTTTTTAATTTATAATTCAGACATGACTGCTTTTAGAAATTGTGAAAGTTGATTAAAAAACTCTTGATTGAAAGTGAAATTTAGGGAGAATAGTGATGGGTAGCCCTGTCTTATGCCACCATTTCTAATCTTTCTTCCCTAATTCCCTGGAATACTTACTGTTAAAAATTCAAAACAGAACATCCAAATCTGTTCATGACAGTTTCATATCTCTCTCCTTCTGATGCTTGGTTATGAGACATGGATCCCTTTATGTGACCCTGCCTATGGATGCCTCTCCTTCTCTTATATTCTCTTCTCTGGACTGGACTTTCACCCCTTTTGAACAGTACTGCATCTGACTTGCCTCTCCTCTTTTCCTCCATGTTGCTATTATTTACTGTCCACCCAACTCCTCCCTGGTCAATCTTCCTGTTTGATTTAGACTTGTGGCCCTCTTCCTCTTCCTTACATGAATTCTTCAGCTTTCTTGTTGTTGATAATCTGACCCCAAAACGTGGGGGTGGGGTTTGTCCTCACTTCTTCATTTGACTTGAAGCCCTGATTCAACTCTTACACTTACCAAAAGGGCCATTCAACTGTTTTGGTCTTCACCAGACAAAGCATTTTCTTTAATTTTTCTGTTGCGGTGAATGCTCCTTCTTTGGCCATCATTTGGTCTCTTTCACCATCTCCCATCAATCCGCTGTGATCTGTTACTGAGCCTGTCCATGATTCCCAGTCTCTCTTGTAGACTTCTCATCATCTCTCAGCTCTATTCTTCCCAGCCTCTGCCCTGTCTTCCATTTATATGGTTGTTGATTCGCTCCATGCTTCAGTATCCTTCACTGTGGACTTTTTTGGGCCTCTTCCGTTACAAGGTCCGCTCTGTCAACCTCAGATCCTGGCGCACCTCCATGAGCCACATACGTTCCTGTTCTTGCTTCATTGTACAACTCTAATGGAAATCCTGTGACCAGGCTGACTTCCTCCACTACAAATTTATTCAGTCCAATTTCAGTTCTGCCATCTTTTGAGCTGAGCAACATTTTTTCTAACTTGAGTGAATCCCATGTCCTCAACTCAAGCCATCTTTTCTGAACCTTTTATGCACTCAACACTCCCCTCTCCTTTTCTTGCTATCACATTTCCCTATATACCAGGGGTCAGCAACGTTTCAGAAGCAGCATGCCGAGATTTAACTTATTCACTTCTATTTATGGGTCAGCGTGCCGGTAATATTTTTTTAAAGTCAACAATAGCCTACTTACAGCAGCTTCATTAATAAATAAATTAAGATGCAGATCTTACCGTTTGGTGTGATCCTTGGCCTTCCTTTGCCTGGCTGAGTTCTCCAATCTCGGGCTCGTAGTTGGATACTTTAAGCAACACACAAGCCTCTGAGTCAGGGTTCAGCAACCTGTGGCATGCCAGAGTGGCTTCCCGAGCAGCCACTCCCCATGCAGCTCCACGCCTGTCCCTGTCTCCAACCTGCCTACCCATGGCTTCAACCCCCCAGCAGCAACCCGCCCATCCATGGCTTCAGCATCCCCCCCCACCCCCGGTTGCAACCCACTCATCTGCAACTTCAACCATCCAGCAGCAATCTCCCTGTCCATGGCTTCAACACGCTGCGGCAGCAGCCCACACACATGTTCTAGGCCCAAAACACTGGCGGCAGCCATCCCACGTGCAGCTTTAGCCCTAGTGGCAGCCAGCCCGCAATGTGGCTCTGGCCCACCAGAGTGGCTGCCCAAGCAGTCACCCCCCAATGTGGCATCGTGTTGTCTCTGGCCCCATCCCCCTCCCCGCCAGTAGGAGCAGCCACTACACTCACCTTCTAGGAGCAGGAGGAAAGAGAGTGCTGCTGTGGAGGTGGATGGGATTAGATTAGAATTTTTTGTATGTCACCACATAGGCGCTCACGATAAGGGAACACAGGTGCAGGCTCCCAGCTGCATGGGGGAGGAGGTGTGGGGATGAGCTCCTGCCTTGTGTGTCAATGAAAATCGACTTGCGTGCCACAGGTTGCTGACTCCTGCTCTATGCAGTATCTCTGATTTTCTGCAAGAGAAAACAAACTTTTACATTACCTTCTGCATCCGCTTACATTCCCTTTCACTTCTACAACTATCTCTTGCATCTCTTCACACAGAATTCTCACCTTTCTATCTGTAACCCATTCCTTCCCCCTCCCTCCCAGTGACTATACCCCATTCTGTCTTCTAATCTCCTTCACTCTTTCTTCATCTCTTTTAGTCTGGATGTTTCCTTTCATGACAAACACATGCTTTGTATTGCTCATCTTAAAAACTAAACTAAACAACCCATCCAAGTGCTCCTTTTCCCTTTGATTTCTGTGACTGTTGAATGAGCTACTTACAGCTGCATTCTGGAGTTCCTCTCCTCCAGTTCTATTCTAGACCAGTTTTCAGTCTGTTTCCACTGCTTGTGTTCCACCAAAAACACTCACCAAAATCCTTAATGATCTTGTCTTAGTTAAAACTCAGAACCAGCACTCCATCCTCATCATCCTTGATATTTCAGCTGACTCGAATGTGGGATATGAATGGTTAACTGGTAATAGGTGAGACTTACCAGTTGGGGTTAACCATGGACAGCCCCTGTCCATGGCTGGCCTGTCTCAGCCCCCCAAATGCTGGCAGGGGCTTCTCTGACTGGCTGGCTGGAGCAACCCTTGTCCGCAGCAGAGGGTCACTTCTGCCTGGCCATGGTGGGTGGAGAAGTATCACTCCAGTAAAGGCTGGAATGGCCCCTCACACATCTCTCTTTAATTGGTTAACCGGTTAAACAAGACTTTAGATCCCTAAATTGAATACCATTGACCATACTCTTTTTGAAATCTTGTCTACCTGATTTCTGTGACTTTCTTTTCCTAGGTCTCCCACTAACTCTCTAATCCCGTCCCTTAAACACTTTCTTTGAATGATCCTTAAACACTTTCTTTGAATGATCCAGTTTTGTGGGATTTCCACAGACCTCTGTTACTGGTCCTCTTCTTCTATACTTTATCTCTAGATAATCTCATTTATGAATACAAACTCAACTACCATCTGTTGTTGACAACTCACAGAGCTACTGCTCTACTCCAAACTGTGTCCTTCTGTTCAAACTAAAATCTTGGCCTGTGTTTCTAACATTTCCTATTGGATTTCTACCAGTCGTCATTACCTCAAGAAGTCTAAAACAGAGCTCATCATCTTCCTCTACAAATGATTCCTGCCACTTCCTCTCTTAGGCTATGTCTAGACTGCAGGCTTCTTTTGTAAGAACCTTTTTTCAGAAGAGATCTTCCAAAAAAGCTTCTTCTGAAAGAGAGCATCCACACACAAAAGTGCATCGAAAAAGCGATCTGCTTTTTCGAAAGATAGCGTCCATTCCGTGTGAATGCTATCTCGCATTTAAGCTGTGATTACTATGGAGTGGCTACCAGTGCTTTTTCCTCTTCTTTCAAAAGAACTCCCTCTTCCCCGTCCACACATGCCTTTTTCTGAAAGAGCTCTTTCGGAAAAAGGCTTCTTCCTCGTAGAAAAATGATTACCAACACCAGAAAAAACCCCTCCATTCTTTCGATTTACTTTTGGAAGGACGTGATTGCAGTGCAGACGTAACTCAGATTTTGTGAGAAAAATGGCTATTTTTCCGACAAAACTCTGTAGTGTAGACATACCCTCAATTGCTGGACAGCACCAATATCCTGCCTGGTACTCGTGTCCATAACTTGTGTGCTATTTATGGCTTGGACCTCTCATTTGGGTCCTCATGTTCAGACTTGCTAAATCTTGTGATAATTTCTGTATAACATTTCTAAGATATGGTCTTGCCTATCCAACCATCCAGCTAAAACTGTTGTTCTGGTGTAAGTGCTTTGAGACCATCTTCTTTTTTAGGCCCTGCTATTTATATATGTGTATGAAGTGTTGAAAAACTATTTTTCTTGTGCTTGTAAAGCGCCTATAGAAAAGTCAATCTGCACTAAGATTGTTCTTTAGGTTTCTAACAACTGTCAAGGGTTTCTTTTTTTGGACTTCTTAAATTTGAGTTTAAAATATATAAAGAAACCATATTCCAGTGGTGCAACTGTTTCTTTGAGAGCTTTTTCTGATAGTGATGCTGTTTTAGGATGCAGTTCAGTGAGGGTCTGTGTCACCTCTGTCCTGCAGTCTTGGCTGCTTTTCAGTGCCTTGCTGTAGCTCCCTCCTGTGTCACTCACAAACAGGGTGTGACAGGCATGCTATTGGGCCGAGTGTTTGTGAATGTTCACGGTTCTTCTTCAACTTGTCTGATGCCAGCAGTCTGTCTGCAAACACCAGCTGCACTCTGGCTCATGCCAGCCTTGATTATTACTTGCAGGTGACCCCAACACACTCCCAGTCCAGAATTTTCCTCTCAAAATGTGTGTTCTTTTTCCCAGCTTTTTTCTGGATTTTTTTTTTAATCTGTTTTTCCTGTAAAGGAACAATATACAACTACTTGCCACCTTAAATGAAGTTATCCAAACAGTTCACAACACTGGAGGAATTTTGATTTAAACAACAAAAAAGTTTATTTTAACTGTAAATACAGAGATGAAATGAATATCAGAGTTAAGGCATTAAAATCAGAAAGATTATTAAAAATAAAGATGAAATACTTCTTAGTACTAAAATAACTAGATTTGGTTTAAGCTGAAGTTCTTACAATAGGCTTTCTGTGCATTGCTTACCAAAAACTCTCAGGCTAGGATTGGCTCGCAAGGTCCAATGGTTGATTCTTTTGTTGTCTTAAGAGAAAAGAGATGGGGGGGGGGGAGAGAGAGAAACCGGGTGTTTTGCCCCCGACTTGTGTAGTTCAGTAACCCTTTGGCATGTATTTTCCTGAGTGTGACTCCTGTGTAAATTTCTTTACAGCTGAGAGCAAGGAGACATGGAGTGTGATGGAGAAGACATTTTATGTCGTGTCTTTTCACCTGTGTATGATGAAATGCAGATTTTTTTCTTCATTCTTTACTTTCTTGCTATCTGAAGGCTCTATATGTAGTTGAGACAGAACAGGTCAGGTTAGTCAAACTAAATGGAGCTATGTGAGTTGGAACATGTGGGTTTTTTTTTAACATCATATGGGGGGGGTAGGGATTTCATAACTTTCCAAACAGTGTTGTAGCATTCATTTCATGATATTGTTGATCAGTGAGTTTAGTTTTCAAATGTTACATCCCAAGGCTTCTTTTGTACAAATATTATTAAAGTTGTACTTAGAGTGTGAGTATAGAAATGTGTTTACTTGCAATAGCATCAAAATGTGTTCTATTTGACGTTTAGGGTTGAATTTAGCGTACATTTTCGTTGGTGCTAAGCAGCCCTTGCAGGCTTAGCTCTTTTTATAGTGGGAGTGGCAATGACAGTTATAAGCAAACCCCTGTGTACTCAGCTAAAGTGGATCTAAATTCAGTGGCAGAATACCTGGTGAGAGAGAGAGAGACTGGTAATCCTGTAAATTTCATTCATTTTCTAAAATGAAGGTTTTTCTTGAATTACACTTGAAATTAAAGAATATAATTAAAACAGTATCCTCTGTGTTATGTAAAACGTAGCTTAATTTACAGTGAATTTTTGAATGCGAGGAATTTTTGCATTGACTGTGCATAATTTTATAATGGAAACTGGTTGGGAAGCTGAAGCTTCGACAGTATGGAGGGCATTTTGTGACTTTGACCTGAGGTAGGTTGTTGTGGAAAAGGGTTTGAAATTGTGGGATAAGCACATGAAAATTCCTGCTAAAATAGTTTCCAGTGAACTAGATACATTTTGGGGTTTTTGGGGCACTATTCCTATGTGAACATGTATTACAATGAAATAATGCAGCCTAGAAGAGTTACTATACATTACTTTTTAAGTTGTTGTAGTTCAAATTTTATAGTCTCAATGCTATTACTGTGAACATTTCAATTTATGCATAGATTTTGTTATATCAGATCTGCATTTATAGATACAAATTTATTGAATATTTTCCCCCAGATTAATAGAAGATGGACAGTTTGAAATAGTTACAGGAGGATGGGTCATGCCTGATGAAGCTTCTCCTCATTACTTTGCTTTAATTGACCAGCTGATAGAAGGACATCAGTGGCTAGAGAAGACTCTAGGTATATATGTGCAATTTTTGTACCGCAACTTACACTAACAAAGAATTAAGTGAGGGTTGTACAATATTTTGATGACTGACAACAGTAGGCATGATTGCAAAGTTAAACTCTTTTCAGAGAAACAAATTTGTGCAAATATGATTACATTTTTGCTGAGTATGTTATTTCAAAAGCTTAGATGTAAGGAATATTGTGCATTTCTACTCTGTTAATACAGCCATAATTCTCAAAAGTGGCTTTGGACCTGATTCACAATTTAAGTAGTGGAAATGCTATGTGTGAGTGAAGCAGTCTATGTATACATTGTAAATTGCAAGACTGATGCCTGTATTTGTGATGCTTATTTGCAAACATATAGTTTCCCAGAATAAGATCAATTAAACAATTTTCCATCATTTTTTCTTGTCTTGATCTGTAGAAGATACTTATAGAAATAAAGCTTAATAAATGAGCAATAAAATTTGCTTTAATAAAAGCACCCGAGAACCCAGGGTTTGATGAAGGAATTGGGCAGCACCAATATTGTCTCTATCAACTCTGGAAAATTCATGAATCAGGACCAAAATGTCATGAAATTTTCAAAAGAATAAACGTGGGTCCTTCTTATTTACCATCTCTTGAGCTTGCAGCATTCACGCTTCCCTTTTTTTCTGTAGAAGTAGGTGCCAGAGGCTTACTTTTAAATGCAAGGTGAGATTTTGGGGTATTTGATTTTTTTGGAGGAATTGTTTCATGGGGTTTTAAGTAAAATATGAAACATTGCGATGATAAAAATGCAAGAGACAATAATGGAATACCATAGAGTCTATTGTACAGGTTTTTATGCAGTGCATGAGATTGACCAACTTTTAATTATGTGTATGTGCTTATTTATATTTATACTTTATTTGGACTTGGTAATGAAGAAGTATTTTAAACAGACTTGGTATTTTTATCTTTCATTTATGTACTTAAACTATTTGCAAGAGAATGTTGTGAAAACGAAGACTGCAACGGGCTTAAAAGAGCTAGATAAGTTCATAAAGGATAGCGCCATCAATGGCTGTTAGCCAGAATGGGCAAGGATGGTGTCCTTAACTTGTTGGTCAGAAACTGGGAATGGGCAATGGGAGATGAATCACGTCGCGATTTCCTGTTCTGTTGATTCCTTCTGAAGGACCTAGCATTTGCCAAGGTTAGAAGTCAGGATACTGTTATGTTCTTAAGCTAAGTGCTTTGCACAACTTGTCTCTTCTGAACGCTAGGTTGAATCGTATGGGTGTAGTTTTCTTTGAAATGAGAAACAAGTAAGAAAGAAACAAATGTCTTACATTTTCTGCTGATGAACAGGAGTAAAACCGAAGTCTGGTTGGGCTGTTGATCCCTTTGGGCATTCACCAACAATGACTTATCTTCTGAAACGCACAGGATTTTCCAACATGCTTATACAGAGAGTTCATTACTCCGTTAAAAAGTATTTTGCAACCCAGAAGACACTAGAATTTTTCTGGAGACAGAACTGGGGTATGTATTATTTTTCTTCATATCACTCAGTCATTTGTTGCTTTATATCTCCTAAGAATTATGAATACACATTGAATAAACAGTAGTGAAAACCTCCTGCACAAGGTAATCCTTTACCTGTAGATTATATTCAGTCAGTAAAAACAGGTCTGATCAAAATTTTAATATTTCATTGGCACAGTTTTTTTTAAAGAAGAACACATTTTAATGTGTTGAAAATTTTGATTCTTTTTGGGGGTTTTACTCTTTTGAAAATAATTTAATTTTGACTTAAAATATTAATTTTTTTCATCCTTTGTTATTAATTTTCTTATTTTTCCTAACGTCTTTTGTCCACTGGAAAATTGGGTGGGGAAAAGTGGTTGTTTTATTCTCACGTTTAAAAGAACACAAATAATTTCCCCATGTTTCCAGTGGGCAGGAAGAAGTAAAAGGTAGGAATTTCCCCCTTTCTTTCACTGTTTTGTTATGTCGTCTTTTTTCCTGCAACTGAAAAAAGTAAGGGAAAAATGAATTAAGGGTGCAGAGAGAGAGCGAGAGACTTGTTTCTTACAATAAAAATTTCAACCAACAAAACCTCAGGTATTTTGCGATGAGTAGAAGGTGATATGATTCTTCCATTTGTTTTTAATTTTACCAAGCAAAACTTCAGAATAATTAATATTCTCAAACAGAATTTTACTGAGAGGGATTCTTCAGTGTAATTAATCTTAAGTGCTTGAGGTGTAAAGGATTAAATATAATCTACTTCATCAGAATTAAGTGAATGTTCAGGCCTGCTTTAATGAAAAAATATACTTTTAGTCTTGTTAACAGCTCTAGTCAAACAAACCCTATTTAAAAATATAAGTACATATATAGTTGAAGTTTAAAGGTTAAATATCCTGTGTGTGTGTGTATATAAGTATTTAAGTATAGCAAATAAATGTCAGCAGAAACGCATATTCTTTTTCACGTATGTTTTTGGACCATGCTCATTTACCTTACTGTAGTGCATAAGCAGCATGATCAGGGCTGCCAACAGAAATTCCAGGACCCTGGGTGAGAGAGGATGTGGGACAGACTGGGGGCTAATCTTTTCCAGCCAACTCTTCAGTGCTGCCTGGCCCTCATTAGCTGGGGCTCTGGCAGCAAGTTAAAGGGCCTGGGGCAGCTGCCCCTTTTGTCTCCTGTCAATGGCCTTTGTGCCAAACAGTGCTGCTGGCCCAGTGTGGTGTCACCACCTGGGTGTGGAGCTGGACCACGGGTAGCGGCTGGACAGTGTACATTGCATTCAGAAGTTGCCACTGCTACTGCAAAGCAGCTAGGAGCTTCCAGCCACCATAACTATTGCGGTAATGGTGGTGACCTGGAGCTCCTAGGCAATTCCCCCATTCTTCTTTGAGTGGAGTCCCTGTGGGTGCTGGGCTTGCCCCGATGCCACAGAACGGAGACTTTTGTGTTGCAGTACTCGGCCGGACCGCGCGCGTGTGGTGACGTCCTGTGGTGTTCGCGCGGTCCAGCCCCCGCCAGTTTCTCTTGGCTGCCTCAGGCTGCAGACAGAGTGAACTGCTCTCCTGTGATCTTCTCCCTTATTTGCGTGAGCCGGTTCCATTCCTAGTTCATTCTCCTCACTTTTCTCCTAAATACATTCTTGTTGTTCTCCTACCAAAAAAAAATAATTTTTTTTCTCCCTTGTTCATAACCCAGTTATAGTCCCGCTATACTTTCCCTCCAGTTACCCCAGAGTAGAGCTGTACATAGTTTGTTTTAACTAGTTTAAATAAAAAAAAGAGAAAGAAAAGACAGAATATATATATTATGCCGTCGCCCTCAGGGTTTAAGAAAGGCAACACATGTCACAAGGCAATGCCCGCCTCAGACGGCCACTCCTGTTGCATTCGCTGCCTGGGAGAAGCCCATGTCCCACAGAAATGCCTGCATTGTTTAAAACTGACTGCGAGGGCTAGGAGGGACAGAGAGATGAGGCGCCGCATGATTTTGTTTGACAAGGCACTTCAACCAGCCTCTTCTGATAGCGCGGCCTCCTCCACTCAGCCTCAAAAACGTAGGGCTTCTTCCCCTACCACGGAGGCCCATAAGAAGCATAGGGCATCACCTACGAGATCTCTGCCGGTTACAACACAGAGCAGAGTTAGCTCTGGAGATAAGCCAGGGATGTCGGGTACCTCAAAACCGCGCCCCAAAGCTCCAGCGGTGCCAGAGACCAAGAAATCATCTAAACCGGCACTGACACTGGCACCGAGGTCCACGTTGGCACCGGCCGTGTCCTTGGCACCGAGGGAATCTTCCCAGAGAATGTCATCGGTGCTGGCGGCACCCAACTCACCATCGGCACCGACCACGCCTGCGACGCAGGATATGGCACCGACCGAGCCTGCCGCAATTCCCCCAGTACCGATGCTACACGCGCCCGGCACCAATGCGCCTGGCAGCAAGACACTCGGCACCACTCTGAGTCCATACCAAAGCAGAAGCCACTCACGCTTCCGTTCATTGATTTCCCCCCCCCCCACCAGCACCATTGCCATCACCACCGGCATCAAGGTCCCCCATGCTACATGATTTGTGTCGGCACCGATCACCAAGATCTCCACAGCAGAGGTTACCTTCACCATTTCTGGCTGCCATCATTCACCATTATCATTGGCACTATAGTCACCATTCTCTTTCTGCAACATAATTTAGAGCTTCGTATATCAATTTTCACTCACCACGCTCATCCCACTGGGAACAATCTCAACACACCTACTTTGATCGCCGGTCGCCCCTTGAAAGACTTTATCATCGTGACGACTACTACCATCGATACTTGCCTAGCCGACACTCGTATTACTACCGTCCTAGGTCTCGAGGAAGGTCATGCTGTGACTGCACGTTGACCAGGCAATCCCCAACTCCGGCCCCTCCAACTCCAACGGGACAACCTGCATCTCCTCTCCACCAGTTGTTGGAACTGGACGATACACAGTTCTCCACGACAGAGGACTGACCATGAGAGATTTCCTCCATGCACCGATCCTCCTCATCACCGGACGAGGCTGTAATCCCAGGAGACATCTCCCTACCTGACAGCCTTCGTCAGTTCTAGGACCTCTTTAAAAGAGTAGCCATAAGCCAAGAAAAACAATTAGACAAAATAAAGGAGAAGCAACATCGCCTCCTAAAAAACCTTCAGCCTCAACATAGAGCAAGGATAGCCATATCACTCGATGAAGCTATCCTTGAAGTCACTGAAGAAATATGGCAAACCCCGGCTACTGCTCCACCAACTAGTAAAAGAGCAGACAGAAAATATTTTGTGCCACCTAAGGGGATGGAATTCCTTTTTACTCATCCCCAACCGAATTCTCTGGTGGTGGATGCAGGACATCAGTGATCAAAAACCCCTCATTACAGAAACACTTCCGACAAGGACACAACGATTGGACTTACTAGGTAGAAAGGTTTATACGTCCACAACATTTATGCTCGGCATAGCGAACTACACAGCACACCTTTCCAACCACATTTTTGACAGTTTTACAAAACTTACACCCCTACTGGATTATCTGCCGGAAGCAAAGCGGCCCATACTTAAATCTGTGGTCCAAGAAGGCTACACATCAGCCAGAACCGCCCTACAAATAGCCATGGATGTAGCGGACACAGCAGTGAGATCCACTGCCACAGCGGTAGTGATGCGACGAGCATCTTACCTCCAATCGGCCTCAGTCCCCAAGGAACTCCAGGCTAAAGTCGAGGATTTGCCCTTCGACAGAGATAAATTGTTTTCCGAAAAAACTGACAGTGTTCTACGCTCCTCCAAAGACTAGTGGACAGTGCTACACACGCTGGGGACGTATACCCCTCCCTATAGGCGCAAACATTACGCTCCATACCAGAGACGTTATAACTACCCTTACGTCTCCATACCAGAGACGTTATAACTACCCTTATGTCTGAGAAGACTTTGTAAAAAAAATATTAAAAAAGGCACCTTTGACTTGGAATGGAGGCTTGTGAGGTCACTTGTTCCTGTGGGAGTTCATTCCATGGTTTTGGTTTGGACTGGCGGACAAAGTTCTGTCTCCTGCACGAGCTAGCTTTACACTACTTATGGAAAGTTCTGTTTTGACAGAGAACTATAGCTGTTTATCAGTCTTCATCCTACAGTAATGTTTGTTAAACTTATTTTTTGTGTATGCAGCTCAATTTCTAACTTGAGACAGCTTTTCTATTAGAAATGTAAAATCCCATTTAATCAGATAACTGGTTCAACTTAACATTTAACTGGTTAAAGGAGTAAACGGGGTGTTTACATCCCTAATTAGAAAAGCAAAATCAGTTTAACCAGTTAAATGTTAGGTTTAACTGGTTAATTGATGAAGTGAGGCCCGGGAGCTGGGCTTCCATCTCCCAGTGTGGCAGGGCTACTGGCAGGCCATAGGTGGGGCTGCTCCCGGGCACTGCTTAACTGGTTGGTAACACAGTAAGGGTGATGCTTACCGGGAACTGGTTAACCGGTTATCCATTCACATCCCTATTTCTAATAATTATGAAAATAACTACCAGTGATATGGCTAGTGTCCTGGATTTGGGTTCACGTAAGAGTATTCTAGTTTTTCAGAGATGAAGTCACCTTTAGCTCTTGTGAATGATTTTTTTTTTTTAAACGGCTTTGGCCTTTTTGGTAGAGATGTCCAGAAAAAAATGTTTTGTAGTTTTGTTTTTGTCCTGTTTTTGCTGTTGTAACTTAGGCATGGGTAATGTTACATATTTTCTTCCCCAGAATTGTGGAGGATTTCTTAGGGGTAATTGAAGATGTCCTATCTTTTTGTCAGGCATTGGAGTTAAATAAATATCAAGAAACCCCCTGTTGAAAGTCAAAATCTCTTATCTCGTTTGCTCAGTTGTCAGTCTCTTGTGATGTTGTAACTTCACTAACTCTCCAGTGGTTTAAGTGTAGCCAAGACCTTAAGGTAAAAATCAAACAATATTTGACACAACTTTCAGGTCTTTATTCTCACCCATAAAGAGGTACAATGTCAGTTCCCACCATAATTTTGAAGCTCATCTAAAAAGCTTATCACCTGCAGATTTAGACATCTTAGTAAATCACTGTTTCCTAATATTAGATGTCCTGAAGCAGTGTGGATCACGTGGTGAGTGAAATTTTTTCATGAACAGAACAAATCTGTCATGAAAAAGTAGGTAACTTAGGCCAGGTCTGTTAAACCTGGAAGGTTAACCTCAGGTACTCAACTCTAGCTACGTAATTAATGTAACTGGAGTTGGCATACCTTAAGCAAAGCTTGGCTCCATCTTCACACACATGCCCTTGCTGGCTTCCGTTACTCCTCACGACTGCAAGGAGTAATGGTGCCAACTGGGGACCCACTCAGCGTTTGATGTAGCGTATCTTTACTAGACCCGCTAAATCGAATGCCAGAAGATAGATTTCTGGTACGTAAGTGTAGACATGGCTTTATTGTCTGGACTGCTAAGGAATCAATTGCCTAGTACATGATCTATTAAGCACATTTCCTGTAAAATCCTATGAAATATTAAACTTTATTAAAAATTATTTACATGTGAACTTTAGAGTTTGTATTCGTTTTACATAAATTGTTTGGTAGTGGAGTACCTAGTGTGTTAGTATTTATTGATCAAGATTGGGACCCCATTGCAGTACTATGCTGATGGACATGACCCTAGACTCTGACTTTATAGTCTAATGATGTAAGATTATTAAAAATTTAGCAATAGTATGTAATATAATTATAGTGCCTTTCCCCTGATAATCAAAAACCTTAACGTGTGTCTACTGTAGATTACTATGATCAGCATTGATTTTTATATCATTGCTGTAATCTCAGCCAAGCAGGTATTGCTTACTTAACAAATGGATAAAGAAAGGGTCATGGGAGAGCCATCTGCTTTGTGGTTTGCTATTTCATTTATTAGTTTTTGAATGATGAGTTTAAAAAGAAAAAGATGTCTCTCAAAACAAAATGAGACAGTCTCCTCTTGTTTTGCAAATTAAATTCTGCATGACTGGCAAGTGTGAAGTGTAATCAAGGAGAGAGTTGAAAGAATGGTGACAAGATTGTCTGATGTCTCTCTCCCTCCCCCAATTTCTTTCTCCTTGCTTTTATTAGACAAAATGGCACAACTGAATACTTAGGAGAGCTTGAACGAAGTGAGGGAGATGGTTTGGCAAATAGGTTTGGGCAGGATGTTCTAAGCCAGTGGTTTTCAGAGTCCGAGTTGTGACCCACTATTGGTCGTGGAATGTAAGGCATTGGGTTACCTTGTTCAGCTTCCCAGGGACTCTGGTGGCTCTGGTCAGCACTGCCATCCGAGCCATTAAAAGTCCCATCAGTGGTGCTGCCTAAGGCTGGGTAATGACCTGCTCTTGGAAAATTACTGGGCTAGTCCTAATATGTTCTCACAAGACACTGCACCCCAGAAGTGACCAGCAGCAGATCCAGCTCCTAGATAGGAGGGCCATTGGGCTCTGCTCGCTGTCCTTGTCCCAGTCTCCAGCTCCGTACTTCCATTGGACAGGAACTGACGAATGGAAGCTGGGGTAGTGGTGCCTGTGGGCAATAGCTACATGAAGCTGCTTGCACACTTCCACCTATGAGTAAGACCTGCTGCTGGCTCCTTCTGGGGTGGAGCATTATCTGGGATTCCAGTAAAGGCAGGAAGCCTGCATTAGTCCCCTGCTGTGCCACTGACCGGGAGCTACCTGAGGTAATCTCATGACTTAATGCCATGCCCCAGCCCTGAGCCCCGTGGAAGCTCAGAGCTCTTCTCCTTCACCCCAAACCCTTAATCCCTGACCCCAGCCCAGAGCCCTGATCCCTCCCACACCTCAACTCCGTGATTTAGCCCAGAGCCCCCTTCCACATCCTGAGCCCCTCATTCCCAGCTCCATTCTGCAGCCCTCATCCCTGAAACTTCAACCTTCTTCCTCCAGCCCTTCCCAGGCCCCACATACCAAACTCCTCATACCCAGCTCCATTGGGTCATGAGTATCAATAATTTTCTTCAACTGGGTCACCAGAAAAACAGTTTATCAACTACTGTTCTAAGCAGAATGGCCAACGTTGAAGTGATATATGAGAGTAGAATAGAGCCATTGAAGTGAATGATTCTGTTTATTTCCTTGCCTGTAGTTATATGCATTGTTTTAAGCACATGTTTGCAAGGTAAGGACCTTGAGACTGTTAATTTTAATTAAACAAATATAATACTTTCAGATTTGTCTGTCTTTTTGGGTTTCAGTGTAGAATTTCACTTCCCATATGTATGGTGACCTGATATTTTGATTTGTTGGAATTGGTACTTAGTTAATAAGAGTGCCTTTCTCTTATCAGATGGTTGGATTGCTGGTTGGTTGGATTCCCTTACTCTTCACTTGCTGTTTCCACCCTCTCCACTATCCCTTTTCTTATAATACAGTAGTTCATGTCACAGCAGCTTTTGTTCTTAGGTACAGACTCACCCCTCTTTTCCTGACCTATATTGAATTATTCATATATTTAAAGTGGGAATGAGTGGGAAGTTCCAAACTTTAGTGCAACATCATCTGGTGAGTTCTGGTGTTTGGAAGTTCCCAGGTATGTTGAAAGCATAAGATAGCACACAAGGATAGACTGTACAGTCAACAATCCGCTATACCTGTTGCTTCCTATGACTAAGCTCACATTTCATCCAGATTGTGCAGATGCTGAAATTTCTAATGATCTTCCATTATATCCAACTACCAAATTCAATCCTCCTATTAATATCTAATAAAGGATTGTAAATGTTGACCGTTTATGAAAAATCTTGATAGTATTTCTTGCTTAATTTACTTTTTATCAGTATCTCCCCCTAGTGATTTCCTGATGCTGTTTTATTTAAAATCTCTTTAACAGAAAACCCTGCCATGCCCATTAAATTGAGTTGTTTAGTTCAGTACAGAGCTAATGTTGAGCTAAATAAATGGTTCCTCTGTGCAAAATTGATCAGTGGGGATTCTAGAAGAATGGCTTCTATCTGTTTTGGAACTGAAAAAAATTCAATTATCTCCACAAATAATGAATTGTATTGTTTTTAGGATAACTTGATCATTAGAGACTTGAGCATATACTCATTAAACTCCATGGCAAAACTCCCATTGACTTAAAGGTTGCAGTCAGGGCCCAGATATTAAATGGCACTCTATTTTAAGATGGCATATTAAAAGTACTCCCGAATTAGGCCTAAATAGGCAACTTAGTTTGGACAATGAAATATGGCTTTATTTTACAGACCTATTGTGTTCATGTAATTTTAGATTTGGGATCCAGTACAGATATCCTTTGCCATATGATGCCTTTCTATAGCTATGATGTTCCTCATACTTGCGGTCCAGATCCTAAAATATGTTGCCAGTTTGATTTTAAGCGTCTTCCTGGAGGAAGAATAAGTTGTCCCTGGAGAGTTCCTCCTGAGCCCATTCATGCTGGGAATATTCAGCACAGGTACAGTACTGAAAGTATTGCAGAATTCTATAACTTGTAAAGGTTTTTTTACTTGTTGAAGGCAATGTTTATTAGGGATGTTACCGTGTGGCCATTTACACGATTAACCCATAAGCCTGAGTTTATCGGTTAATCCTAATGACTGCATGTACCCCCTCCCCCCGCTGCCTCTGATAGAGAGGCAGCAGCATGGAGGGAGAAGCAAACGAAAGATGGTACACGTGTGAAGCTGCCTGTGAACCCTGCATGTATCGGCTCCTGCCATCTATGTGTCCTCCCCCACCATGCTGCTGCTGCTTCTCTATCAGAGGCAGCAGCGCACAGTGGGAGCCAGTACATGTGGGAAGCAGCTTTTAAGCTGGCTCCCATGTATCGGCTCCTGTGGAGCCCCCTGCACTGCTGCCTCTTCATCAGAGGAAGTGGGGGAGATAGGGGCAGGTGAGAGCTGGTGATTGTGGGGAGCTGGCTTAAAAGCCCCCCATCCCCACTTGTAAATGAATAACCGCTAAAAATAAAATCACCATTTACACCAGTGCATTAACATCACAACTTCCTTGATTTTTTTTTAAAAAGAGGTTTGCAATAGGAGAAATAATTTATATTGCATGTGCCCTGTTTGTACAATTTATGAAAGTAGTAATTGTAAGAAAAACTAAAATTAGTACAGTTGAGCTAATGTGTTAATTCTGCAGTTCCAGTTAAACACTTCTACAACTTTTAGGTCAGTTGAATTCTGTGAATACCAGGAAGAGATAAAATCACTTTGCTTGTTGGAGTAGACATATCTCTGTTGTTCCAAATGCTTTACCTTCAGGCAAAGGGATGACATCAGGGTTTCTCTGGCTATGTCTACACTCCCACAAAAGATCAGTGACACTGAGTCTCAGAACATGAATAAATTGACTCAAGCATGTGAGGCTAAAACAACAGAGTAGCCATTCAGTCTTAGAAACTCAGTGAGAGAAGGTCTTGTAGTTGAATTGGAGTCCATGTCCAAATATCTACTCAGCTACTTTCAGCCATGCGAGCCTGAGTTAAGTGACCCAGGCTCTCAGAGGCAGTGCTGTGGGTTTTTCTTTTGCAGTGTAGACTGTATGTTCTCATTACTCTTTCTTACTCGTTCTTCTTATACAACTCCCACATCTAATTAATTTAAAACAAAACTAAATATTCCCATTAAAGAAAAATGTGTTCAAAATCAATAATATAAGATGAAAAATTTAGTGTTTTATAAAACAAAAGATTGGGAAAAGTAAAGTTCAGTTTAGGCAAATGTAACAGATACCAACACTTGAATTTATAGAAGTGCACATTTGGTACTGTGCAACTACAGAGCCAGAAGGGTAAGAGGCAGAGGGTCTCAGAGTTGGGGTGGAGGTCTGGTTCCATTGCGTAGATATTTCTAGTGTCCAGCAGATCTGAGATTTGGTGGATTTTGGCCTGCTTATTCTTCAGGGTGTCGGTATTCAATCCTCCCTATGCTATAGTAAGGTGCTGACATGCTATGCAACTGATTCTCAGATTTCTTTTTTCAGGGAAGACAGTAAAAAAGCAGTACCAAGGGAAAATACCTCACTTTATGTTTTTTTCTGTATCACTCACAAATTATCACAAATATGGACAAACTGTTGTCTTGCTTCAGACTGCACACGTAAAATTTGGAACAAAAAAGGAGTTGCTTTGGGAATCTCTTCTCTATACTGCTGGTTGCTAAAGTATGAGAGGGATAGACCACCTATTTCAATGAGGGGAGGACCTTATGCACCGTTGCTTTATAATACTCTGTCAGATCTCACAAGAGGTGTTGGTTCAGGCAAAGCAAACTATAAAACGGGCTGCAAACAAGAAAATTTTGATACTAGATGGGTTATGTTGACTTCAGCAGACCATGTAACTCAGTGACTGCAGTTCATTCATCATGATTTAAAACTACTTATTAATTCTCAGAATCAATTCTCAGAATTAACTCTCAGAAAATGTGTTCATACTAACAGCGGTTTAATATAGCTGAAAAGAATAAACAACTTATTAAAGTTTTTATAGATTTCATTTGTATTGGAAAAATATATCTAAGTCCTGACAAACTTTAGTGTACAATATTAAAACCTTCCCCTTGACTCTTAAGTATTAACAGGTTGGAAACTATTCTAAATGTGCACATGCTACAACCTCTTTGAGAACATCATGAGATATGTTTGTTGTATTTTAAAAAGTCTTTTAACGGTTTTTCTAAAGTCTTTGACTACCATTAACATGTAAGTAACGCTATTGCAGTGTTGACAGTATTTCTTATATTAAATGTACCTAAGTAACTTTAATGCAACGAATAGCAAGTAATGAAATGATTTTAATGGCAACCATGGTTATTGAGAGAAGCCTTTCAAAATTTTATGAACACTTTCATTAGCTCAGGTGCTAATTTATTTACTCACAATTTAATGTGATGCTATTACGGAGGAAAAAACCTATCTTTCCACTTGCCCCCAAGTAAGTGGACAAGGTAGGTTTTTTGCCAGGGTAGGTTCTGGTATTGTAAAGAACATGTTTTAGGCATTTATTATTCTGTCGACTGATTACTTTTCTGTATTCTAATCTGTATGTTTTTTTTCTTCAAAGGGCTTGGATGATTTTAGATCAATACAGAAAGAAGTCAAAGCTTTTCCGTACTAAAGTTCTGTTGGCACCACTAGGGGATGATTTCCGTTACAGTGAGAGCTCAGAATGGGATCAGCAATACCAGAATTATCAAAAGCTTTTTGATTATATGAATTCTCATCCTGAGTTACATGTTAAGGTGAATTGCATATTTATTTGTTCAAATAGTTCTAGTTCTTCACTAACATCAATGAACCCTAACTCCAACTTTTTGCATACTCCTGTTTAACACCTTCTAATACTCTGAGACTTTATATTAATTTGTTGTACATCAAAGAGAAAGATAGCTTAATACTACTATAGTTTAACTAAAGCTCTTGGTGAATTAGGAAAGTAGTACTGATTAGGTTTTATAGTTAAGCGTGGCACGATTTGATTTTAATTGATAATTGTCAGTAAGTGGCAAAAATAATCAATAATAGTCAGCTGTCATGCATGGATTGTTACTGGTCTTTGCAGCCATGTAGAGAGCCTTCTGCATCTCTGCTGTCGGAAGAGCATATGTGGGTCTGTGACAGTGGTTCTGCAGAGAGGTAATTGTAATGTTTTAGAATTGGTGACACTCAATCCCTGCAGGCACAAGGTTCAGAGGAGGGCTGTGATCCTAGTGAGGCAGCGCGCAGACTTCTGGTCATCACTTGGAAGAGGAAGAGGGTGGGTCCCATGCTATGGGGAGGCCACCACATTGCTGAATAGGTCCAGTGGCAGTGCAGGAAGACTTCCCCAATTCCGCTGTCATGGCTCTGCTTGCTCACCACCAGCCAGGCATGTGGGAGCTGTCCCTAGGTAGGAACTGTGTAGCAGTGGGTGACCTCCCATACAGCTGGAGGCTTATCCTCTTTCTTGTCATCCTGGCCAGCAGCTTCTGCTTTGCCTGGCCAAGATGATGACCACCTCCCCTGCACTTTACACCCTGATGTCTTGCACACTAGCAACCCCACTGTCAACTCTACCCCAACCACACTCACCCCACAATTTTTAAAATAAAATTATTTAAAAATAGAAGAAACCACTTGAAATAAATATTCATAATTCAACTGATAGATGATTTTGCATGTACTTGAAGTTAGTGACAAACCAGGCTACTTTTATTTTGTTGCTTTCAAATTTGAAATTATTCTGTATATGGCATCTGGTAAGGAACATAGATAGTGGCCAAGCATAGTACTTACTTTAAATAATAGCCTTTAAGTTTAAGGGAGTTTCTGACTTTTCTTGCCTTCTTGAGTAGCTTCCAGTTCTCCTTTGAATCATATCCCTCTGGATGCTCCACTGTAAGTATGCTTGCATTTCTGTGTTGTTGATTGGAGAACTTTGGTACCAGTGTCCTTTAGGCCTGCATATACACCCACTGTCCTTC
This sequence comes from Pelochelys cantorii, assembly GCA_032595735.1. NCBI lineage: Eukaryota > Metazoa > Chordata > Testudines > Trionychidae > Pelochelys > Pelochelys cantorii. The sequence goes on from CM064330.1 coordinate 69,095,405, forward strand.
CTCCTTCAGCATTTCTAGTAGTCTTAGTTGTAGTTTTTTCTCTTTATTTTCCCTTCAAAAACAATCTTGATTTCTCCCACTTTTTTTATTAGAATAAATTGCCTAGGGAGATTGTGGAATCACCATCTCTAGAGATATTTAAGAGTAGGTTAGATAAATGTCTGTCAGGGTTGGTCTAGACAGTAGTGGGTCCTGCCATGAGGGCTGGAGACTAGACTCGATGACCTCTCAAGGTCCCTTCCAGTCCTAGTATTCTGTGCTTCTGTGATCTTTCCCCAATGGGGTATGCCCAGCTCATTGGGCTTCAAGATGTGCCTGGCTTGCTAAAAGGCTGTCCCTGTGCTGGACAATCACTCTTGGTGCATATGCTGCCTTGGGGAAAGCCACATTTCCCAGAAGTGTGGTTTCTTTCAGCAGCTCAAACACAGATCTTAAAGGATGGGGGGTTGAGACAGAAGATCATCTTCATGGAGGCAGTGTTGAATTCCCAGAATGGATCCTGAGCTAGCCATGAAAGCTCTCCTATGTGCCCTGTTTAATTGGAACTGAGACAATCCAAGCCTGGTACTTGGGGCATATAAAGATATAGAGCATCAGGTATTGTTGATGCACCTAAGAACCTGATGGGCACGTGCACTAAGCCACAGTACCTGGTGGGAAAAGACTGGTGCAGAGAGCACTCCAGTAAGAAGACAGTGCCAGTACACACTACTTTTGGCACTGCCGTCATTGCCCTACCAGAGCGTTTGGTGATGGTGAGCTCCCAGACACTCCATACCAGCAGTGGAACTAAGAGAACTTCACTCAATTAGAACTCAGGGCATCTGATTTACCAGTCCTCTTCTCAACATTGGGACTTGGGTACCAAACTGTGGGAGACTTCTTTGTACCCTGTCATGCACCTCCACTTCCTAGTAGAAAATCAGACGAGCCAGATTCTCCTATTCCTCCATGCTCCCTATGATGCTTGTTACCAACGAGTTTCTCTGGTATCTCCTCAGCCTGTCCCAGCAGTGCTATGTTATGACCAGCCATGGGCATTACCACTGTGTGCTCTCCCAGCACTTCAGTACTACTGGGATTCCTGAGAAGCGTATTGACCCCATATTACTTGGGCTTCCTGCCTCAACCATGAGCCCCTGAGATGTTCTCCCTCAGCTATGGCATTCAGAACCTCTGAATCTCCAGAGAGGATTATGGAGGAGCAGAGGGGTAGAATGTAGGGAGAGGCTACTCCAAGAACCAGATGAGGCAATCATTCTTCTCTTATAATTTTTGGCTCTTCCGGAACTTGACAAAAGGGTTGTCAACACACTGCAATAGCTCTAGAAGAAAGCAAGGACACTTGCCGCAAGCTCCTTGATACTCTTCCTGAATAGCATTCCTCATTAATTAGGCTCTTTTGGACCCCACAAAAACTATATGGCAAATACCATTATTGGTGATAAAGAATATTACATCATAAGAATGACCATAATGGATCAGACTTAAGGTCTGTCAAAGTATTCTGTCTTCTGACAGTGACCAATGCCAGATGCCCCAGAGGGAATGAACAGAACAGGTAATCAATCAAGTGATCATGCCCTGTTGTCCATTCCCAGTTTTTCTGGCAAACAGAAGTAGGAACACGATACCTGCCTTATCCTGGCTAACAGCCATTGATGGACCCATCCTTCATGAATTTATCTAGCTCTTTTTTGGAAACTGGCAAGGAGTGTAATAGATCTAGGAATATCTTTTGTTCCTGCAACTCCATCATGGGCATTCTAAAATCCTGGAGCTGCCAGCACCAAATGATATCCATCCCCTATCATAGGGATTGGAAACTCTTGGACCTCTTTGGGAGAAGGCCTATTCCTCTGCCATTTTGTAGTTTTTTAAACATCACTTATCAAGCCTTAATGACCAAGTATAATTAAATGAACTAATCGAAAGTCAAAGGCTTTATTGATCAGTTCACAGTCACAGTATGACCAGTTCTAAGCTATTATCTGGGAAGAAGAATTAGTAGCTAAAAGAATGTTTCCGTCAGCCATCACTGCAGCTGACACAGCATTCTAGTCCATCTCCACGGTCATGGTTATGCAATATTCATGATGGTTATACCTTTTGGGCTTCACTGAAGAGATGCAGGTAACTGTTGAAGGCTTTTCTTTTGTAGGCACCAAGTTGTTAGCTATCCTCCATACTGCTAGGGCTTCCAGAGCAACTCTGAGCTCATTATGGATCTTTAATACTTTGTCTGCAATGCTAATGTAAATCCTGTACCTCGCACTATCTAACTCTGCTTTTATGACCATCAGAGAAAGAAATATTGGTTCTCCAGATGCAAACCACCAAGTCGACAGTCTTCCACGTTGCAACCATCCACCTCAAAATACCAATTTAGACATGTTTGAGGGGTTGACAGGCTACTCCCCTAAATCACTGTAATTGACCATCCAGTTTGGGTACCATTTTGCCACATTCTGCAGCACCTGGGAAAACACAACATCAAACTGATGGATCTTGGAGGTTATCCACAATGTGTGTTGCATCAATTTTAGCTTCTGCTCCCCCACTCAATACCCTCCCTCGTCCCTCTGCAGGAACCTTTTTTATGAGTGACTTGGGTGTCAGTCCATACCTTTGCAGAGAATTAGGCTATCATTGGGGATTCCACATCCAATTCAGTCTTTGACTCCAGTATATTGTCATCTGTAACTGACCCAATTACAGCCCTCCACCCCACTCTTCAATGGGGATACTCTTGGCAGTTGCATAGAGTGGATCCCCACTGGCACAGTAGTTAAAGAAGTTGTTACTGACCTTATGCAGTAACAATTATTCTTCGAGATGTGCGTCCCTATGAGCGCTCCACAAACTATCCACTTCCCTTAGCAGGGCACAAGGAGGGACAGTCCATGTGTCATTTTAACAATCACTGCTACAAAGTTCTCTGATCAGCAGCGCAGGGTCGCAAGCACATCTACAGTGGCTCAAAGAACTATTATTACTGCATAAGGTAAGTAACTTCTTGCTTCCTGACTTATTGGAATGTGTGCTTTTTGAGTCTTACTCACATGCTGTTCAGCAACAATTTCTTTGCTTCAGAGATACGAAACTACTTTCTTTGTGAAAGACTTCGCTATATACAGTGAAACCTTTGTTATCCAGCACACTGGTAATCAGAAAACTTTGTTAGCTGGCACTGCCCCTTGCCACAATTCTGTCACATCTTCAGGCACACAGGCCTGGCTTGGTTTACCATGATTGGCTTAACAATTTTTTATTTAAGAAGTACTAATCATCTTTAACTCAAAATAGAATGTGAGACCAACTGCCTCACACTACAAAACTACCAATATTAAAAACCTGAGTTTTACTATTATTGTCCATTGGTTTTTCCTAGGTTGATGGGACCCTCAGATAATTGGAATTTTTAGATAACCGGAACGCCCTAATCCCTAAGACTGTCAGATAACACAGGTTTTACTGTAGTAATTTTCAGCTATGCTTATCAGTTAAACCAATACTGGTCATGGATGAGCTAGATGATGCTTGGTCCTGCTGTGAGTGCAAGTGACTGGACTTGATGACCTCTCTAGGTCCCTTCCAGTGCTTGGTTTCTACGATCCTTTATAGTTTCTCAAATAAAAACTCTGTATGGCACTTCAAAAATGAGTATAGGTGTTTAGTGACTTGAAAATATTTGGTATTCCTGCTTTCCCTTATATATTACTTTTTAAAATCTGCGTTTTGATGTCTTTGACGCTTGTAGGAGAGCCTGCTAAAATTTAAACATGTGATACGTTCATGAACAAGGAACATGCCTATTGGAGTTCAGTAATCCAGCAACTTTTAGGGAGAAAGGAAAGATGTATTTCTTATAGCCAAGGTGTATATTTGCTCAAGTGATATATGCTTATAAGAGAGAAATGAAAAGCTTATTTTGTTGCTAAGATTTTTGATGAAACAACTGCTACTTTACAGAGAATGTTTTTATACTTGGTAATACAAAAGATAGATTTCATCTTGTGAGTTGGAAATAGTTTCTGATGGCATATATATGTCAACTCTGAATCAAAGTTGTCAAGGGAAAATTTTAAGCTTTTTTTTTTTTATTTAAAACAATATTTCTGTGATCACTCTTCTTCAGAGGAATACTACAGTACCTATTAAAGTAACCATGTTTATAAACTTCCACCTTAAATTTCAAAATTGAGGAAACAGAAATCTGTCAGCCACATAAACAGTTTTAATTTTGTTTCAGGCCCAGTTTGGGACTTTGTCAGATTATTTTGAGGCTTTGCGCAAAGCAGGTAATTTGGAGGAAACGAACAGCAATTCATTTTTTCCTGTCCTGAGTGGAGATTTTTTCACGTATTCAGACAGAGATAATCATTATTGGAGTGGATATTTTACATCACGACCTTTCTACAAAAGACTAGATAGAGTTCTGGAATCCTATTTAAGGTAGGTATAGTCATTTGATACATGTGTAAAGTGTGTATACTACACTAATATCAAATGTCATTTTAAAATATTTTCATTATGCTATAGTTAAGATTCACACTTCACTAGGAAGAACATAAGTAACATCAAAATTTACTGTGTAGAACAAGAAATATGACTCTGGCATTTTAATGGAATAACAGATATATGGGATATTTGTCAGTCTAAACAGGTTTTTTGTAAAAAGTTCCACCTGCATCTTAATTGCTTTAAGATGGCATGGAAGTTTCCAGTTACTTTCCATACCATGAAACTAGCAAATATATTCATATATTCTTGATCCTTTTCTCTGTAGATGGGACTTGAATAATTGTATCGACTGCTGTCAGAAGATCTAGATTTTCTGGAATGCTTGGCTGTTTGCAGTGCTTTTTTTGTGATGGTACTGCCTGGTACGCAGTACCAGCACCTCCAGTCAGAGCTTACCTGGAAAGAACGGAGTGTACCAGCACCTCTGTATGTAATGTCTGACAGTCGGCTGGGCTGCATGTCTTAAAGGGGCCACGTCTCTTTAAAGGGCAATGCCGGCCCCACCCCGGCTTTTTTGGTTTTGCTCAACAAGTGGAGTACCGGCACTTCTTTTTTTTAACAAAAAAAGCACTGGCTGTTCGGAGAGTGAGGTAAAAGTCATGGATTTTGCCATGATATTGAGATAATTCTGAAGTAGTCGGGTATTTGCCCACTTAAATTAGAATGCATGAGTGCTATGCAGAATTCTTTGGAATCTCCTTAAAATGAAGCTGGGAGGACTTGAGGACCTGTATCATTAGTCAGGTACTTCTCCTTGACTTCCCATTAGCTACAAGAGGCACTAAAAGCAGAATGAGTTGCAGTTGGGGCTCTGTGATGGGATATTTACCCCACACTTGCCTTGAAAAAGTTAATTGCAGATTGAGAAGTGAGTTAACTAGCATGACAGATGAGACCTGAGGGTAATCAACTTGCTAAGTAATCCCCTGAGTGAGGGAACCAGCTGAAGAGCTAAGAGCTGGACAGGATTTATAAAGCCAAAAAATTGCAAGCACAGCCATACTGCTGGGAGAGTCTGCAGTTGTTCTCTGGGAGAAGGGAGGAGTACTGGGAGGCTGCAGAAACAGGTAGTCTACACTTACTCCCTCTGAGAGGCTGGCTAACCCAGGATTATGTGGGAGAGTGCCAGCTAGTAAGAAAATAGCTCAGGGAAAGGAAGTAAGATCTAGAAGGGAAAAGACCGTGGCTGCTGACTAAATGGGTTCACATTGCTCTGCCAGCCACTGAGAGCGTGGAACCATGGGATAAAAACAGCCTGAGACTGCTAGTATGGAAAAAGACTTTGAAAATCTTTGACACCCTGGAAAGGGAGGACCATAGTGACCTAGCTGAAGGGCCAAGTCATGAAGAATAAGATGCAGTTACTGGATTGAGAGGGGTCTCAGGGCTAAAGAGAAAAGGAGGGTGCCAGCTGCACCTTAAAAGAGCTAATTCCCAGAGCGACAAGGGTGGTGCCACCATTGCAGGCTCTAAAAGGTTTGGTTTTTTGGATTGGCATGTACCTTCTGAATCGTGTTGGCATCCACCTGAATCCTGCTTTTAAAAGGCCTGTGGCTCAGAAGATATTTTGGCTTTTAAAAGGGTCATTTTGGGGATTACATTTCATGGGGGGATAGGATCTTGCTCACTTCTAAATAGAGAAGAACTTGTAGAATAGGGGTGACTTTGGCTACTTTGAAGGATTTTGCAAATTGTAGTGGTTCCTGCCACATTCAGAAAGAACATCTTAATGATGATGTAAGTAGCATTGCAAAAGAAAATGTGAACCAGAAGGGGTTCTGTTTGTTCAGAGGTAATTTGAGTTCCTCACTTTGTAATGTTAATGTTTTTTTAGCATAGTTTTTATGCAATTTAAAAATATAATTTTGATTATATGCAACTATATAGACTATACAGAATATATTGAAGCCAATCCTTATTTGTGAAAATATTCCATCAATGTGTGGAATACATTTTATATGTACTGAGGCGCATGGAGGTATGCACCACCAGTAGAAACACATGCTGTTGGCTGTGGGCACTGTGTGTACAGTGCTAATAAGTCCTCAATGAATGGTATTAGAGCCAAACCATATGGCAACTATATTTTTAAACCATCTCTGCCATCATCGTACTCATTCTCTCTTGGGGAGAGAAAACTGATACATGTAACTTGCCAAAATCTTTCTATCAGCCCTCATATATATATTTTAACTGATTTTTTTTTTAAGACTAGTACATATGCTGTGTACACCTCATCAATGGCAGGTCAAACTAAGTTGGGAAAGTGTTTAAATATAGCTGTTTAAACAGAACTTATTGTAGACTTTGGTAGATGTTACTCAGCTGAGCATTGGTACATGAATAGAAGTAAGTCTTTAGTCATTTGTTGAAGACTGGGTGTTGGAATTACATAAACACCTTCAAAAAGCACTGTTGCCTTGATTACTATGTAGGAAAACTAAACTTGTTTCATGTTATTAGGGATTGTGAGCTGTTTGTTTGATGTTCATCTGTATTCTCCTGTATTCTTTTTCTGTGCTTATTTGGGGAATCTTTTCCACCCCATTTGTAAGTTGAAAAGACATTGACAAAAATAATTGGTTATATACATAGCATGCAAACTAATGAATTATGATAAGGCTATACGTTTTTGTTACGACAATTCTTAAGAAAATTACTAAAAGAGTATGTGAGTTAAAAGAATATTTAGAATGTAAGGTATTTGGGGCAGGAGGATCTTTCCATTTTTGGTGTTCAGCACAGTAAGCTCCTGGTTAGTGTATGGAGCTCTCAGATGCTATTGCAATATTAGTAAGTTAAATTACTGTTTTATTTTCAATACAGGTTGGACCTCCCTGGTCTGATACCGTTGGGACCTGAGTGGTCCCAAATCACGGAGGTTGCTAGACTGGGGAGGCCAAGGCTCTTTACCTGGCTGTAGACTCTATTCCCAGCTGGGGCTGTGCTCCCTGCCACCTGCCCGGCTGCCTCTAGCCCCCTACCGTGCCAGCCGTGGCTGGAGATGTATCCCCCACTGTACCACCCTGGATAGGGGCCAGCCCTGCTGCCTCCAGCCCTTACTGGGGCTGTGCCCCTCAAGGTGCCAGCCTGAGCTGCCCACCCAACTACCGGTCCTACTGACGCTAGCCCCAGCTGGGACTCTGCATTCCCTGCTGCGCTCCCAAATTGTGCCAGCCCCGAATGAGGCCGTGCTCCCAACCACAACAGCCCCAACTGGGGCTGTGCTCCTGGCCGACGGCCTTGCTGCTTCCAGCCCCAGCTTGGGCTGCACTCCTGGCCACGGGGCTGCATTCTCCATTGTGCTGGTCCCACTGGGGCTGCACTCCCTACCGCCAGCCCTGCCAGAAGCTGTGCTTCTGAACCTGGCCAGACGGGGCTCTCAGGTCCAGCAATATCTGTGGTCCTGCCAGACTACAGATGTTGCCAGACCAGAGTGTCCTGGATTTTAGAGCTTCAACCTGTATATACGGAAAACAGTGACTATGCAGTGGTATTACTGATCAGTATTCAGCACAGGAGCTGAAGTATTAGAACCTAATTCTAGTATAGTATATATAGTTTTGGACAAACAGGACACTCCTCTCAAGAAGATATTGCATGTTTCATTTTCAATTAAACAGACATAGTTTTGCTAGTAAGTCAGTAAATGGATTTATATCACGTAACCCAAGTAATTTAAAAATATTCTATGTTTACAGGATTAGGGCTAGCTTAAAGAAACTTGATAGGAGCCATACCAAATATTTAACTTTTAACTTTTTAAATTTCTGTGTTATCCCACTAACCCAAACAACATTTTCTTTTTTAAAAAAGTACTCTAACTTGAATTAATTTTTATTGTTACATATTGAGGAATGGCTGTCTGGTTCTTCTTGAGATCATATTTCTGTCCTTGTACAAGAGGCAGGAAAGGAATCAATTTCCAGTACGTATATTCGAGTGACAGGAATAGAGAGGACTGCAATCTTTACTCCTAAGTGAAAGGAAGACCAGAGCGTGTCTTAGTTTTATTCTACTTAACCATTTGTTACACATTACCTTGTAACTTCTGGTCATTTAGTTCTCCCTGTAGTCAGTGACACCTTCAGGTTTTCTCTGATATTCACTTAAATTAATTCATTAATTACCTGTTAAAATAAGTCTTAAATTAAGACTCATTTCTAGTTTTACACATGATCACCATATTTCTGTTTCAAAACTGAAGTAGTTATTCTTCAGATGGGGAAAAAATATTTTTTCAACAAATTGGACACATTAATCATCTTTAATTGAGAGGATCAGTAAAAATCCAAGTAGATGTTTCCAATGAAGTTAGAAAATTTGCTGAGTCCACTTGGAGACAACTTTCTAGGACCAGTATGTTGCTTACATTTTCATGCTTTCCTCTTCTGTGCTAGCTATCCTTTGTGTATTTTGAAAACTTCACTAAATACTTTGTCTAAAGAATGCAGATTTATTTTCGTTGGTGTCTATACTTGAAGACTCTGGAGTTTCATTCTACTTAACCCTTTTGTTACACATTATCTACGTAATTACTTTGTTCTTTGAGTGTGTTTAGGACACACAACTTGATTACATAAAAAATGTATTTAACTGGACAATCTTAATCACTTATGGAAAAGATGAACCTCTGTGTTAACTAGGATAACTAAAAAGCAAGAATGCACTTCCATATTTTTATAAGAATTGCTTTTCTATAATTCTTCTTTGAGTGATTGCTCATGTCCAGGGCTTGACAAATTAGTCATTCTACTCGCCCGGGCGAGTAGATTTTAAGCCAGCACGGCGCCGCAGTGCGGTTTGCGCATGCGCAGCGTGCCAAACCGCGCGGCTGGAGAGCGGGGCTTGCCGCCGCTTGTCAAGCTCTGCTCATGTCCATTCAAATGAGGTGCACGTGCGCCGCGTGCACGGTTTCCCGGAGCATTTTTTCCCCAGTGGTACCCGTCGGGCTGGCAGGCCGCCCCCTGGAGTGGCGCCGCTATAATGGAGCATAAGTACCCCTGCCAGCCTTTCCCTTCCTTTCCTCAGTTCTTTCTTACCGCCCGTGACGGTCGTTGGAGCTTGTTGCCTTGTGCAGATTCCCAGCTTTCTCTTGTTGCCAGTTGGCCATTGTTCAAGTAGTGTTAAGTAGTGTTAGATAAGTTAGTTGATAGGATCTTTGTTGTTTTTCCCTACCCCCTGTGGGGGTCGGAGATGCCGGGCCCGCAGGGCTTCAAACCTTGCGCGGCTTGTGCGCTAAGCCTATGCCGAAAGGAGACCCCCACCGCGAGTGTCTCAAGTGCCTTGGGGAGTCTCATTTCACTGATTCCTGTAAGATCTGTCGGGGGTTCAAGCCTTGTACCAAAAGGGAGCAGGATTCCCGCCTGAAACTGCTCCTGATGGAATCCGTGCTTCAGCCGGTGCCTTCAGGGGAACTTTTGGTGCGTAGCGCACCGGCGTCGGTGCGGGAAACCCATTCCGGCCCGCCTCGCACCGCGGCACTGCTCCCAGTCCCCGGCACCGAAGAAGTCCAAGGTCTCCAGAGGGAGGTTGCCGGAGAAAAGGGCGTACGGCGACGGGCATCGGCATAAGAAGACGTCGTCACACCGGGCCAGAAGCCTGGTGCTGGTCCCGGCATATCGCCTCTCCACGCCGGAGACGTTTGAGGCAGCTCAAGAACTGATTGAGCTGACAACCTCGCCTCCGTCTCCCATCTCCTCTGAGGGATCCTTGTTCTCGGCACCGGAGGCATCGGGGGCACCGGGGTCACCCAGGCCTCCAGCATGTGGCCAGCACCGGTTGAGTCAGGGGACCTACCATTGTTGCCGGCACAGGGGACATGTAGCCTGCTTGAGTCGGCACGGGGTGTGCCTTCGTCGGCCCGGCGCCGGTACCGGCCCCGGCCTCCGTGCAGGCATGGTTCCAGTCTTCGGTGCTGCTGCTACTGTCAGCACCTGCACCGCCTCAGTCCCTGGCTTTGGTGTTTCCTGCACGGGCGGTGCAGCAGCTGCAGACACCGCTCCCGGCACCGCCACCGCCAGCGCTGGTTCGAGCTTCCGGGTCGATGCCGCCTTGCTGGGCGCCTCCTGGGCAGGAGGCACGTATATCGCCCCGCGTGCACTCAGGCAAACTTGAGTCCATGGCATGCTTTAGGCCTGACCTGCTGCAGGGCCAGCCTGCTGTGGCACCGTCTTGGTCGGCTTCGGAGCTGTCATCCGAGTCTGAAGCAGAGTTGCTCCGGTCCCTGGGTTCGTTCCGCCGTTGGTTGCGGTACTGCTCTCTCTCCTGGCACCGAGTGGTACCCCTGGGGTTTGAACAGACATGGCCACCACAGGTGCAGCAGCCCTGGCCTTTTTGGACACCATGGGCAAAAGCACCATGTCCTTTTTGGACACCATCAGTGGCAGGGCCCGCTCCCTTCATTTCGCCCGGCCAGTGGGTCTCGCAGACGCTCTACTCAGTCAGCCTCCTTATCTCAGGCCCCACCATCGCCCATGGAGGGGGATCCGCAGGGGCATGGTGCCCTAGGGGTGCCCCCGGCGGATCCTCTGCAGCAGCCACCAGAGTTGCAGGAGCCGCCCTTGGCACCAGCTGTACTGGAGCAGCAGGTTGTGGGGCGAGAGTCATCGGCGTCATCGTCGCCTGATTAGGCCCTGGCGGACCCGGCTCCTTCCATGCCAGCTATGGATGCCAGGTCTCACCAGGAGCTGCTCTGCCGCATGGCGGACAATTTGGGGGTGCATGTCGAACCGGTCACTGAAGAGTCCGACCCCATGGTAGACATCCTCAATGAGGATGCCCGAGCTAAGATGGCTTTGCTGCTGAATAAGACTGTGGCAAAGATCACGAACACGCTGTGGCAAACGCTGGCCTCCATCTCCCCCACCCTGAAGGGGGTGGAGAGGAGATACTACATTCCACAGGTGGGGCATGAGCACCTGTAGTCGCACTTAGCGCCGGGTTCGATTGTGGTGCAAGCGGCCGCACAGAAGGAGGGGCAGCCACAGCCGGGGCCCTCTCCCAAGGCGAAGGACTCCAAGTGCATGGACCTGATGGGGTGCAAGGTGTATGCCACCGGGGGGGTACAGCTCTGCATTGCCAATCAATAGTCAATGCTCAGTTGGTACGCATATAACACCTGGCAAGTGTTGGACAGGTTCCATGACTGACTGCCCCTGGAAGACAGGCAGGAATTTTCGGCCCTCTCTACAGAGGGCAGAACCATAGCCTGTACGGCCCTGCAGGCATCCCTTGATGCTGTGGACTCGGCTGCTAGAACCATGACCTCGGGGTGGTAATGTGGCGCAGTCCCTGGCTGCAGGTCTCAGGGATACCGATGGACTTGCACTCCACCATACAGGACCTGCTGTTCGACGGGAAGTCCCTCTTTGCGGAGAACACCGACTGCTGAATTCATAGTCTCAAGGACACCAGGTCCATGCTTAGGTCCTTGGGCATCCGTATGCTTGCCCCGCAGCGTAGGCAGCTGCCAAATAGGCCTGTGGGCAGATGGCTACCCCAGGCCCAGCACCCTGACTATTGGAGGCGGAGGCCTCGGGGCCCTGGGGGAGGTTTTCCGGGCACACGGGGCTCAAATGCCCATTCTAGGCGGCGTCAACCGCGTCCAGATGCGGGCAGGGGTGCCACCCAACCCCCTCCTCAGCAGTCTAAACAGCCATTTTGAAGGCATGCCCGGGGACCGCATATTGACCCTCCGAATTTCTCCTCCCTTCGGGACCCGGTTGTCCGGGCCTGGTCGGCCATCCCTTCGGACAAGTGGGTCCTGGATGTCATCTCCCGGGGGTACTCTGTCCCCTTTTTGGGTTCCCACCCGTCCCTCTCCCCCTCCCTGTCCCTCTTCAGGGACCCATCTCACGGGACCGTGCTCGAGCAGGAGGTGGCCACGCTCTTGGGGAAGGGAGCGGTGGAGTTCGTCACTTCCTATCTGGAGCACAGGGGGTTTTACTCGCGGTACTTTATCATCCCCAAGCTAAAAGGGGGCTTCGGCCTATCCTGGACCTCAGGGACCTAAACAGACCTATAAAAAAGGACAGGTTCAGGATGGTGACGCTAGCCTCCATCATTCCGGTGTTGGAGGAGGGGGATTGGTATGCGGCCCTCGATTTAAAGGATGCGTACTTCCATGTGGCTATTCGACCACACTACAGGAGGTTCCTCCGGTTTGTGGTCTCCCGCCACCATTTCCAGTTTACTGTGCTCCCTTTTGGACTCTCGACTCCGCCAAGGGTCTTTACAAAATGCATGGTGGTGGTGGCAGCGTACCTCAGGAGGCTGGGAGTTCAGGTGTTCCCCTACCTGGACAACTGGCTAATCAGGGGCAGATCAAGGGTCCAGGTGATCGCCCACATAGGTCTCACACGAGCCCTCTTCAACAGCCTCGGTCTTGTCATCAACGAGGAAAAGTCAAAACTGACCCCCACCCAGGTCATAGAATTCGTAGGGGCTACCCTAGATCCCGGGGGGGACGGGCGTATCTCCCGGCATCCAGATTCCAGGCCATCAGGGGATTGGTGGCCGACCTGCGGCGCTCCCCGTTGACAACAGTCCGGACATGTATGAGAGTTCTTGGGCACATGGCAGCCTGCACATATGTTGTTCGGTATGCCAGGTTGAAACTCCGACTGCTTCAGGAGTGGCTGGCGGGGTCGTTCAGCCAGGCCAGGGCGGGGTGGGACCAGATCCTGACTGTATCCCGGGACGTTGTGGCCTCCCTAGACTGGACGTTGGAGAGCGAGGTTTGTGCGGGAGTCCCCTTCCGCACGGAACTGCCATTGGCTCAGTTGGTTACCGACGTCTCCGATGGTGGGGGAGCGCACTTGCTCATGTACCGGATGCAAGGGCTGTGGGACCTCCAGGAGAGGTTGCTTCATATAAACGTGCGGGAGCTGAGGGCGGTCAGGAGAGCCTGCGAGTTGTTTCTGGGTCTACTCTCGGGGACCCTAGTCTAGGTACTTATGGACAACACAGCCGTGGTGTTCTATATAAACAAGCAGGGAGGTGCCTGCTCCTCACAGCTGTGCAGGGAGGCCACCCTCCTTTAGGAGTTTTGCATAGCACACAACATCCGCTTGCAAGCGGCTTACTTGCCGGGGTGCGCAAATACACTGGCAGACTCACTGAGCAGGTCCTTCAGAGTCCACGAGTGGTCCCCGAAGGACGAGGTGGTGGCTCAACTTTTCCATCAGTGGGGCTGTCCCCAGGTGGATCTGTTCGCCACTGAAGGTAACAGGAAGTGCCCGCTGTACTTCTCCCTCCTGGGCTTGGGTGTGGGCTCAAAGGGAGGCGCCCTAACCTCGCCATGGCCTTGGGGGGTGCTGTATGCGTTCCCTCCGTTCCCCTGGTTCTCAAGGTGCTCACCAGGATCAGGCTGTTCAGGTTGCTAGTAATTTTGGTAGCCCCAGACTGGCCCAGGCAGTTCTGGTATCCCATTCTGCAGGAAATGGTGGGGGACAGGCAGCTTCGCCTGCCACTGACCCGGGACCTGATCACGCAGGCCAGGGAAGGGGGCGTCCTGTACCACTCTGATGTCCAGTTGCTCCACCTGACAGCTTGGCTTGTCCATGGCTAAAGCCCCCCGAAAGGGCGTGCTCGCAGGGGGTGCAGGAAGTTCTCCTGGGCAGTAGAAAACCAATTACCAGGCGGGCCTACGCAGCCAAGTGGAAACGCTTCTCGGTTTGTGCTGTGGAGAAGGGGGTCTGCCCCTCACAGGCCCCTGTTCCTGTGGTCCTGGACTATTTGTTTGGTTTGCACTGGGCGGGGCTGTCTACTCCCTCGATTCGGGTGCATCTGGTGGCTTTAACAGCCTTCCACGACGGCTCTGAGGGCAGCTCATTATTCACAGACCCCCTGGTTAAGCGGTTCCTTAAAGGTTTAGAAAAGTTGTTTTCCCCATGTTAGGGCCCCTGTTCCTGAGTGGGACCTTAATTTAGTGCTGACGAGGCTCATGAGGTTCCCCTTTGAGCCCCTGGGTACCTGCCCCCTTAAGTATCTGAGCTTTAAGGTGGCATTTCTAGTAGCCATTACGTCAGCTCAGAGGGTATCGGCGCTCTGTGCCCTAACTGTGGAGCCTCCTTACCTAGTTTTTTCGAGCGTTAGGGTGAGGCTGCACGCCCACCCGGCATTTCTCCCGAAAGTGGTGTCGGCCTTCCACATGTCCCAGGACCTATACCTTCCAGTTTTCTTTCCCAAACCGCACCGCTCCCCTAAGGAGCAGACGTTACATTCCCTTGACGTGAAGCGAGCCTTAGCGTTCTATATAGATAGGACGAAACCATTTTGCAAGTCATCACAGCTTTTTATTGCTTATGCTGAGCGAATGAAAGGGCTTCCTCTGTCAGCTCAGAGGCTGTCAGTGTGGATATCTTCCTGTATTAGGCAGTGTTATGCTTTGGCGCGGTAGGGAACCGCCACGAGTATCGGCACACTCCATTAGGGCGCATGCGTCCTCGGTGGCTTTTGGGGTGCAAGTCCCGATTCTTGAGATTTGTAGAGCGGCCACATGGTCCTCTGTTCATACATTCACAGAGCACTATGCGCTCACCCTGCAGGCCCGGGGGGGACGCTGCCCTGGGCGCCGCTGTCCTGGGTTCCGTTCTGTAAAAAAAAAACAAAAAACGAAAAACGAGCGTTAGTATACGCTAGACTGCAGGTTGGCTTATTGTGATCATGGGTCTTGTGTGGCCCATGTTGTTGACTTCAGGTGTTATGTTTTCAGTTGTGTTATTAAAAGTTCTAGTTCTGGTCACAGCTGTGTGTGTGTGTGTGTGTGTCTCTTTCATGAGAGGCGGCTATGACCCCACCACTGGTGGGACAGCTTGGAAGTCACCTCATTCAAATGGACATGAGCAATCACTTGAAGAAGAAAACAGGGTTACTTACCTGTAACAGTTGTTCTTTGAGATGTGTTGCTCATGTCCATTCGACTCCCTCCCTATCTCCCCTAAATCGGAGTCTCCGGCAAGAAGGAACTGAGGAGGGGAAGGGCCGGCAGGGGTACTTACGCTCCGTTACAGTGGCGCCACTCAAGGGGGCGGCCTGCTGGCCCAACAGCTACTGTTGGGGAAAAAATGCTTCGGGAAACCATGTAAGCGGCGCATGCACACCTCATTTAAATGGACATGAACAACAGTTACAGGTAAGTTACCCTGTTTTTTATAAGTGAGCACTTGATTTCTTTCTTAAGATACTTAAGTCACAGAATCTACTAATAAATTGTGTAGAAATGGTGAAATGATAAAACTCCCAATTGCTTATTTTTTTAGCATGATAAAATGACACATCTTTGCAACTATCATTATTTGTCTACTGTAGATTACAGTAGTTAGTGTACAAATATATAAAACAGGCAACACTAATTTGAACCTCAGTAATTTAAACAGTTTCAAATTTTGTTGGGACTTAGATATCCTAATTAGTGCTGCCTTATGTAACCACTCATCTCTGAAATACAACTCCATGTAGTGGAGCTGTTAGAAGCAAAAAGCTGTATTATTCAACTGTTTTAGGACAAGAAGTGACATGTAGTGCACCATATAAATTTTATATGTAATTGATATGAAAAAGTCATTACCCAACACAATGTGATAAGGATAGTTGATTTAACATCTTTTTCTTATGAAAAATGCCATAAAATCATTAATCACAAATTTTCAAGACATCAGTTTCATGCCTCAGTCAAATAACGGCACTTCGGAAAGTATAGTGCTCTGGTAGGAATGCTAGGGCATTAACACTGAGTGGAAGAGTACTACCTAGGGAATAATTGGTCATTAGAAAGAATTTAGATTAATAGTGTACCTGTTTAATTTTATATTGAGCTTGAAGTTTTAGCAGAGAAAATGCTTCAAGATGAAATTTAAGTAGTGAAACCATTCATTTTAATGAGACATGAATCAAGCAAGAAAAAATAATGTTCTTTCCCTACACACCTGCCAATTTGTCATCTCAAAATAAACCCACTTTAGATCAACACATAATATGATGATAATGAAAAATAATCTCTGGGTGCTTATCTGTATGTATTCCACTTGTGGTATACATGTGCCGAATTAGAATCTTTTGACAACACTGCCCACTGAGCGATACCCTTGATGTCTATATGCTTCTACCTCTCTCCTCCGAAGAGCATACAAAGGCAGCATGAGGCCAGCCAACTTTCACTTCCTTTTTATTGCTGGTAGTTATGACACAAAACAGAGAGATTAGTATTCCAGTCTTACACTTGCAATCCTTTTACCAGTGTTTTAGTAGTTTACTTGAGTACAGCAGTTCCCAAACTATGGGCAGTGGCGCGGTACCGGGCCACGGGGAAAAAATACCAGGCTTCAGTGTGACTGCCCGTGCGGCGCTGGGTCCCCCAAGCCCTGGCCTGGGCTGGGCGGAGGATGCAGCCGGGTGTTCTGGGCTCCTGGACTGCCCGTGTGGCACCAGGTCCCCCAAGCGCTGGGCTGGGCTGAGGATGCAGCTGGGGTTGCTAGATGGCAGCAGTTTCCGTGGGTGAGTGAGTTGCGCCCTGCCGCCCGCTGGCTTTTCCAGGGGGCAGGGGCTGAGAGCTGCCAGCCTGTGCCTGAGGGCGGGCGGGCTCTCTGCATGGGCAGCACAGCGCTTGGGCACTGCCAGGGGAGCGCAGGCCCCGAGGGAAGGGCTTCATCTTCCCGAAATGTGCAAGTTTTCATGCGGCCGAGCCTGTCTCATTGGTTTTCCGGTCATGTGACACAGCAACCTCGGCTTGTTTCTGCACGGTGTGACACAGTGCGCGTCATCTTAGGTTAACTGCTTACGTTTCTTTGTTTATTTTCATTTAAATATCCTTTCATTTTCGTCTTCAATATGGATAAATGGCTGAAGAATGTGACTGGAAATGCAACTAAAAAATGTTCAAACAATGTGCAGCGTAATACAAGTGAGAATAAGAAGATAAAAATTCCTTGGACCCTCAATTATTCCGATGAGTATTTGAAATTTGGTTTTATAAGTGTTGGTAGTGATAATCGCTTGCCATTATGTATAATCTGTCACGCAGAACTATCCAATGAGTGCATGAAACCATCAAAACTGAAACGCCATTTGGAATGCAAACATCCAGAATATGCAAGTAAGCCCATAGATTTTTTTTCATAAATAAGAGAAATGAGTGCTCTTTTGCTTAAAAAAAACAAAACAAAAAAAACGTGAAATCTGCACTTTCTATGTGCTCTTCAAATAAAAACTTTGTGTTGGCTTCATATGAACGTTTCAAAACTAATAGCTGAGACAGGTTATCCACATACTGTTGGATACTTCCTGCATTGCATATTATTACATCCCATATTTATGGAGGGAAAAAAAGGAAATCAGTTGGGTTTGCTGTCTTTATCCAACAATACAGTGAAACGTAGAATTGAGAATATGGCGAAAAATATTGAAGAAACTCTCATACGTCGAATACAGAATAGTCAGTTTTTAAATATTACAAGTGGATGAAAGCACTGATATAGCTGACGCTGCCACTTTGATGTGTTTTGTTAGATATGATTACAAAAGCTCCATTCAGGAAGATCTCTTATTTTGTACACCACTTACAACAAGAAGGGCTGCTGAAATTTTTAAGCTAATCGATTATTATTCAAAGCGATATTGATTGGAAAAAATGTGTTGGACTGAGCAGTGATGGGGCTCGAGCAATGGCAGGGTCTCGCACTGGGCTTGTCCCGCAGATTCGAGCTGTAGCGCCAGACTGTGTATGGGTGCTATGTAGTATTCACAGAGAGGCACTAGCAGTGAAAACTATGCCATCACTTTTGAGTTCCACTCTTCAAGAATGTGTGAAGTTTATAAATTATATAAAATCTCGTCCTTTGAATTTCAGAATCGTTACTGCTTTGTGCAACAAATTAGGAAGTGAACATGAGCATTTCTTACTACACTGTGAGGTTCGATGGGTTGAAAGGAAACATTTTGAAATGACTCTTTGAAATGAAGGATGAAGTTTTATTGTTCTTGGAGCGACACCCTCCATCGGCAAAAGATGTTACATTTACATTTAAAGACAGTTTTCATGAATTTGATTGGTTAACAGTGGTGGCTTACTTATGTGACACATTTTGTCTTTTAAATGACTTAAATCTGAATTTACAAGGCACTAAAATTAATATTTTCAAAATTCATGAAAAAGTTGAGGCAACGATTAAACTTCGTTATAGGCACAGCAAGTTAACAAGAGAAACTTTAAAACTTTTTGTACTTTAACTGAATTACAAGAAAAATATGCTCAATCTAATATCTCAGATGCGATTTCTGCAGCAATCCAAGAACATCTCTTGGGGCTTACATCAAGCTTAAATGAATATTTTCCTCCAGTTGACGTCAGTAAAATGTGGATTAAGAACCCGTTTACTGTTGACTCCGAAAATGAAGAAATATTACAATTGAATGCATCAGAAGTAGGTTCATTAATTGAACTTTCCTGTGATTCTGCCTTAAAAGAGAACTTTGATAAACTCTCCTTGATTGATTTTTGGTTGAGCTGTAAAAATGAATACTCACATTTATCTGAGAGAGCAGTCAAATTCTTAATGCCTTTTGTCATGACATATAAGTGTGAAACTAGTTTCTCGTCTTTGGTTTTCTTCAAAAATAAATATAGAAATAGATTGAATGTTGAACCAGATTTGAGGATAAAACTTTCTTCTTTTGCTCCTGACATAAAGTTGCTATGTGATGCAAAACAACATCACCCTTCCCATTAGTTCTCTTTTTAGTTATTTAAAAGCTAAAAAGTGCACACATAAGGTGTATCTAGACTACAGGGTTTTGTCGACAAAACTATACCTGCATCTACACTGCCGCTGAGTTCTGTTGACATCACATTGACAGAACTCAGCAGTTTTGTCGATGGCTGTAAACCTCATTCTACGAGGAATAATGCCTTTGTCAACAGAGTTCTGTCGACAGAAGGCGTTATTACACCTACACTGTCCTTTGCATCTACACTGTCATGTCGACAAAGCGGCTTGCTTTGTCGACAGACCTGGATGTAGTCTAGATGCTTTTTGTCGACAGAAGCTTTGTCGACAGTATCTGTCGACAAAACTTCTGTCAACAAAAGCCTGTAGTCTAGATGTACCCTTAATGACTTATATTCAACTCATTCAATTATAAATAAACAAACTCTACAACTGTTACAATTTAACCAGTAGAATTTTAATTAAGGTTATAACAATAAGTTAGGCAGTATTTTATATCAAGATTTATATTATGTACTGTTATTATTGGGAATAAATAATAAACGGTGAAAATTTATTCATTTTTATTTCTTTTTTATGCGTTTATATTTTTGGGCTGCAAAAAAAAGTACTGAAAAAAAACAGGTTCCAACTAAAGTAAAAAGTTTGGGAAACCCTGGTCTAGCCAACTTTCTATCCATCTTGCAGTCCATTTGTCCAATCCATATTCCCTTAACTTGCTGGCAAGAATATTGTGGGTGACAGTATCAAAAAGTTTGTTAAAGCTGGCCCTGGGGGCTTTGGGAGGACCAGAAACAATCTATTTGCATATTCATTATTTGCTTAATGAATATGCAAATATGCAAATGAATGTTACCGGTCCTCCAAAAGCTTGTGAATGGATTTACTGGTCCCCATGTCAAAAAGTTTGGGAACCCCTGCTTTATTATATGCTAAGGTACTTAGATTTACCTCTAAGTTTTAGAGGAGTGAATATCACTAATTTTATTTTCATCTGGTAGAAAAAATCATGGTGGATCAAAAATCTCCAGTCAAGAGAAGCCCCTCTATGGTGATTCATATTTTTTTTCCTTGGGGGAAAAAAACATGTAAAAGAAAAATTAAATTGCTAGCTTTTCAAAACTAACCTTACAAACCAGGAATGCTAGATGAAAACTTTTCCTCTTGGATAAGTATATAAGGCCAATCTCAGACCAGGAAGGCAGAAATTCAGACTCAGAGCAGTCCTAAACAAAAAAGTACCTTGGCAGTTTTTACCTTTTCCTCCCCTTCCAGATCTGTGTGGTGTTCTCTAAAGCTTTTTTATGCTGTTTCTACTGCTGTTCCCTCCCACTCTGAAGGAAGGTATCAGTATCTCTCCAAAAGGACACAGATGTGGGGGTCTTGCTTATAGATAGCTTGATAAGAGAGAGAGAGGTCTCCTTTTATAAAAAGGGTAGCTCAAGGCAAAATGTCCCATACCTCTGGTGCCTAGACCCTTATATTAGATCTCTGGTTCAGAGTACTAGTGGCTGTGTCTTAGACTTGGGCACGAAGGATGTGGTATAAACCTCAAGATCTGCCATATCACTCATGGATTTCTTGCTTTGGTACTGATGTGCTCAGTGCTGCTTGCTTTGGGTGCCAGCTATTTCTGGTTTTGTTTCAGTACTGATGTCATAGGTACTATGGGATGTTTTTCCAACAAAACCTGAGTTACGTCCACACTGCAATCGCGTTCTTCTGAAAGTAAATCAAAAGAACAGAGGGGTTTTTCCGGCATTGGTAATCATCTTTCTACAAGGAAGAAGTCTTTTTCCGAAAGAGGTCTTTCAGAAAAAGGCGTGTGTGGATGGGGAAGAGGGAGTACTTTCGAAAGAAGAGGAAAAAGCACAGGTGCCCTAGTGGCCACTCCGTCCACAGTAATCACAGCTTAAATGCGAGATAGCGTCCATTCAGTGTGGATGATAGCTTTCGAAAAAGCAGATCGCTGTTTCGATGCGCTTGTGTGTGGGGATGCTCTCTTTCGGAAGATCTCTTCCGAAAAAAGGTTATTTTGAAAGAAGCTTGCAGTCTAGACCTAGCCCCAGTTAATTTACACACCCACCCTTACCCAATTCCTAGGGGTAAGGCCGTAACTTCCTGCGGGTTTGCAGGATCTTTTGCCACTGAAAGAGCTTTACAGAGTAATATTCTTATTCTCTATTTATTGACAATTCCCAAGCAAGCAGAATACACATGCTAAGCGCACAGTGTCCTGTACAGGCAGGCAGACTAGGCCTGTTGGACAGCAAGGTCATTCTCTCTAGATTTTACCTGCTGCACATCATGGTCGTGCAGAGGAGTTCTGGCAGCTCTGGTCTTAGGCTGTGTGTTTTGAAGGTGAATTCTTCCAGGTCTTCCCTCCTTCTTTTGGTGTTCCTTTCTTTCTTTCCTTCCCTTTTCCTCTCCTTGCTTTTCCCCTTTTCCTTCTACCCTTTTGCATGCTTTTTCTTGTCTCCTCTTTGGACCCCAGTTTTATATAGCGAAACTTGAGTCCTGCTTAGCTATACTGTAACCAATTATTTTAGTATAATTTTACTAACCAATCATAACATACAGTAACAATTACCTAACCAAGCATACCCCACCACTTCAGTTGATTTACACCTAGCACAATTAATTATACAGCAGACAAACAGTTATAAACCAGACACATATCACATGTACAAACAATAGGAAAGTGAAGACAGTAATCATAGAATGCTGATTCCATAACCTCCATTATTGGTAAACAGTTGCTTGCCAGATGAAATGCTGTTAATTAAGTTTTCTTTACCCATCTTTATCTGTTTCTTTACCTGGTGATAGTGGGTGCCATTAGGATAGGATCCCCTTCTCACAGCCTAGTGTGATGCTATTTTAATGCAATTTAGATGGAACCTGAGTGTGTGACTCCAGGCTTTACAGCTAATGGCTGCTGATCTCCAGTCTGGCTGCACAAGAAGGCTTTAGTTTAGGCCTTCCAATATGGTTACAGGCGTTTCAATATGACTACAGAAAAACCATATTGTTACACTCACTGATTCCTCATTCCAAGAGCATTAAAGATCAAGAAGGACTCAGTGCTGATACTCCATTTGGCTCCGGTTTCTCCCAGATGGTTCTGGTTCTCATAGCTCAGGGGTGGGTACGGGGGCAGAGTGGAGAAGACTTTGGGCACTCCCCCACCCCAAGCCTTAATTGGCCTGGGGGCGGGGGAGCATGTGAAGCCTCCTCCAGCCCTGCTAGGAGCATGTGGCACTTTGAAGTGCTGTGCGGTGCTCCCTGGGCAATGGGGGGCGGGCGGAGGGGGGGGGGAGCTGAGGAGGCTTCGTGCACTCCCCTGCACCCAGACCAGTCAGGGGAGCTGTGTGAAGCTTTCTTCACCCTGCCCTGGCCTTGCGAGCAGTCTGTGGCACTTCAAAGTGACACATGCTCCTAGCAGGGCGGGAGGAGGTGTACCACGCTCCCCCGCCCACGATTGGCTGGGGGTGGGGGAGCGTGCCAAGCCTCTTCCAGGGCACGAGTGCCTAGTGGGAAGGAGGGGCAAAGGGGCTCCCCCACCCCCAGACCACTCCTGGTCTGGGGGTGGGGTCGCGCCACCCCTTCCTGTTCAGGCCCTGCCCCTTCTGGAGTGTCCCGGGGCCACTTCAAAATTTTTTGAAGTGGCCCCCAGGCAAAAATTATTGCCCGCCCCATCATAGCTGATGCCTGTTACTGTCTTCCAATCATCTTCTGTTGTTTCTGGAGTTGATCACTTAGCACAAGGGAAAGAATCATCATTAAGCTCCATTGTCTCCATGTCACCCTGTCTGATAATGATTGGGGTTTCACTGACTTTGAATAATCCCATTCTAATGATGTACAAAAGATCTTAATTCAAAGCAGAAAAGACTTTACCATATTTTCATGTTTCACTAAATGGATTTTCAGTTAGACCTCAATGGAACCTGTTTCTATCAATAACTGAGATTCCTCAGATTCTTGAATATCTATTCGCTCTTGTGGCAAGGTCTTTGATAAAGCGTGTGTCTTTGATAAACTATATAAAATCTCGTCCTTTGAATTCCTGATTCCTGAGCACTTGGGTGGCTACGCATGACAAATTCAAATGCTGCCCAGATGATTAGTAGAGTGCCCACAGCTGGCAGCATGTGTTTCTAATGGTGGTGCACATTCACACACAATTTAGTACACAAAATTGATTCCGCACATGGATGGAAAATATTAGAGGGAACATTGCCCATCAATACCGAGTTTATCAAAGACGCACTCTTCTGAAGGGGAGGCCACTCTGCATCTTGGATGTCCTTAGAGCGCTGTTCTTCTATTTACTCAGAAAAAAAGCTGGTTAATACTTCCTCAACATTTTTTCATTGATTTTGTGATCCTGTTAGTGGGTCACTCAACAGAGTTGTGTGCCTCCCTGAAACCTCAAATGTGGTGCCTATCTCTGAAAGGGGGCAGATCGTATTACGCAGCCCTCTCCACTGCATCTCCCATTAATTATCTTAGGTATCTCCCCATCCAGTGTGCTAGTTTTTATAGATTACATTCTTAGGATTCTCTCTCATCCCATTCGTTGTATGGGTGCTTAATTTTGGCTTTGTGTATAGCAGTGGTTTTCTTGTGATTTTTCTAGATACTTAGTGTAACTGTGCAGTTTAACTGATGAGCCTAGGCAGGAGCTGGTGCTCCGAGGGAGCCAGCTTTTCTTAAAAGCTGGTTCCCTGTGAACACTCCCTCTTCCCTCCTCTCCCTCCCCCTCCCCCCCCTGCTGCTGCCTCTCATACAGAGGCAGCAGCATGGGGAGCAGGCAGACCCCTGTATGCACTGGCTCCTGTGGAGCTGCTTCTTCTCCCCCCCCCCCCCATGTAAATGTGTAACTGCTGACATTTTCAGTAGTTATATATTTACAAAAAAATTGCTTAACATGCTTATTTTGTAAGTAGCGCCTAAGCCAGCCTGTTTTAGGCAAAGGAATGTTGTTTGGCCTGTTTTTTTGTATCTGCAATGTAAATTGAGCCAAGGAGCACTTCAGCGTTAAAAGAAAAAGTACATCCTACATATAAAGTAAACAAAGTCATCAAGCTAAATGAGCCAGAGGAAACACTAGTTACTGAGGGTGAAGCTTGCACATGCAGAAAGTGCTCTTGAAACAGAAATTGTAAACTTGGGGAGATATAAGCAAAGACAGAAGGTAATCTTGGCTTCTATCGCCTATGAGACAAAAGGAAAGCAGAGCCTTCTGAGCTCATGAAAAGTATATCTTCTTGGCTTGAAAATCAAGAGTAGCTGGAACTGACGATAAGTGAGAAACCTGCTCAGACAAAAGTTGTAACTTGCTGAAGGAGTTTGCTACTAGAAAGCACGTTTTGTTTTGTTTTTTACATGTAACAGCATCTTTGTATTCTGGTCTTATTTATTATCAAGTAATGCCTGTTCTTTAATAAACTTTTTGTTGTATTACAAAACCATCTCAGTGTTGTGTATTAAACTTGAAGGGGTGAAATCCTCACCTAAATTAACAGTCTGGTGTCTGATGTGTCTTTTTGGAGGGAATTAACTTGATAAATTCTGTGTGTATCAACTATAAAGGATGGGACAGTGCAGGGCTTATGGTTCTGGCGAGTCTGTGGACTGGAAGGAGGTGTTGGTGTAACCCAGCAAGGTGTAGCCAGGCTAATGGATCCCAGGGTGAGGGTATTGTTCTGTAAGCAAGCTGGTACTGTTAGGGCACTGAGCCAGAGCTGCCCTGCAAAGAAGCACCCAGGGTAACAGAGCAGGCAGCGACAAGCCCTAACTGTTTGGGGGTGAAATCCTAAAGTATTACAGTAACATGCAGTTCTGTCGCATCTGACCCTGTATGTGCTGTTGAAATCTTCACTTAAAGTGTCTGAGATTGTGGGAATGGATAAGCGCCAGGTCTCTGAAGCTCAATACAAATTAGATCTAAAGGAATGCTAGAATGTTTTGTGTGAGACAGCCAGAAGATATTCGTCCAGAATTATCACTTTTTGGTTTGCAGTCATAAAGTTTTATTGGTTCCAATGTAACACAATCACATAGTAGCAGTTCCTGGGAAGGCCAGTTTGGAAAAGAGATGAAAACGATTTCTTTTGGATGTAGAGCTGTTACTGCCATCCACGTCTGCCACGTTAGATTGCTGCAATGTGCTCTACATCAGGCTACATCTTGAATCCAAAACCTAAAACAGAATTTTTCATATAATGTGGCAGCCTGCATATGATGTGATGTATCTCACTGAGATTACATGCCACAATGATCAGGGATTGGCACTTGGTGCTTATTCTTTCAGAATAGAGATTTTGACCAGTAGAACTGTATGTAAATTATTTGACACATGTCGCTTTGAGAGGCTTTCTCCCTTAACCATGGTTATGATGATAGAGATGCGTATGATGCAACTGTCTGGATATGAGAGGGGATTTTATGCAGGAAATTCACCAAGAGGCTGCCTCCTTATGTCCAGGTTGTTCTGTTTTAAGCACCTTCACGGAGTGCAGTGGAATGTTTAGTGTTCTTCTACTTGGTCCAAAATAATCTGAAACTGTTCACCTTCAGAGTACCCTGAAGGTTCCATCTCCTTCACACACTAGCTTTTGGAATAAAGGACCACAGCAAGGTCTGATATTTTGAATCAAAGGGGATGTTGGTTGACCGGATGTTAACACTTGGGTTAATTCTCTTACAGTTTTCCAGTGAGTAGTAGCTGCTGACTTAGTCTTTCCTGTGTGGTTCAATTTTGAATTAGGACCTTTGCCATCAGAACCCAGAATAGATGTATTGTGTTTGTGTATGTGTATTCATAAATCTAAATCAATGAAACAGTTGTAATAAAGTCTATAAGTTTCTGGTAGTGATGTGACAATTTGTTCTGTGCAAGGCCTTTTAAAAAAAATTGAAGGGAACATAGAATGTTGGCAGCTGCAAATTAGGTAAGGAATATGAAAAACCTCTGGTTTACTATTTTGAAGCATAGAGAGAATATTTTAGATGGGCTTCAGGGCAATCCCATCTGAGTTTATAATAAAAATATTTGCTATTTAGTTGGTGCATTCCAAAGTTCACTTTAAAATGTATAAATTAATTTTTTTAGGATGTCGGAATAAGTTGGCCTTGCAAGAATGGGTTAATAACACTGGTCTACAATTTTTTAGAAGTCATCTGCTTCAGAGATAAAATGTGCTATTTATTATGTATTTTGATGTGCTGAATTCAAATTTGACAATTAAAACAACTGATTGCCTACTGTTTCCAAGATATTTAAGTTTTTACATTTTACGTCTATATATATATTGTGTAGATAGTAGAGTTTTAATCATAAATTGTAAACCTAGGTCTTTTCATGTGTTTATGGTTGCTTTACATGATAATATTTCACCTGTCCTGTTTATGTAACACTTTAAAAATCAGCGAAAGGGTTATATAAATAAAATTTATTATGAAACAAAAGGCAAAAAACTATTATGTACATAGTTTAGTCCTATTCAGTGTCTACTCGGCGCTTCTTGGCTTGTCTCTTGTATTCATTAAATGGAGCATCTCTTGTCACTGTCCAGCAATAGTCTGCAAGCATTGATGGGCTCCATTTGCCCTGATAGCGTTTCTCCGTTGTTGCAATGTCCTGGTGAAATCGCTCGCCGTGCTCGTCGCTCACTGCTCCGCAGTTCGGCGGAAAAAAATCTAGATGAGAGTGCAAAAAATGTATCTGTAGTGACATGTTGCAACCAAGGCTTTTGTATGCCTTGAGGAGGTTTTCCACCAACAACCTGTAGTTGTCTGCCTCGTTGTTTCCGAGAAAATTTATTGCCACTAACTGGAAGGCTTTCCATGCCGTCTTTTCCTTGCCACTCAGTGCACGGTCAAATGCATCATCTCGAAGAAGTTCACGAATCTGAGGACCGACAAAGACACCTTCCTTTATCTTAGCTTCACTTAACCTTGGAAATTTTCCACGGAGGTACTTGAAAGCTGCTCGTGTTTTGTCCATGGCCTTGACAAAGTTCTTCATCAGACCCAGCTTGATGTGTAAGGGTGGTAACAAAATCTTCTTTGATTCAACAAGCGGTGGATGCTGAACACTTTTTTCCTCCCAGGCTCCAATGACTGTCAGAGTGGCCAATCTATCTTGATGTAGTGGGAATCTCTTGCACGACTATCCCATTCTCAGAGAAAACAGCAGTACTTTGCGTATCCAGTCTGCAGACCAAGCAAGAGAGCAACAACCTTCAAATCGCCACAGAGTTGCCACTGATGTTGGTCATAGTTTATGCACCTCAAAAGTTGTTTCATGTTGTCATAGGTTTCCTTCATATGGACTGCATGACCAACTGGAATTGATGGCAAAACATTGCCATTATGCAGCAACACAGCTTTAAGACTCATCTTCGATGAATCAATGAACAGTCTCCACTCATCTGGATCGTGAACGATGTTGAGGGCTGCCATCGCACCATCGATGTTGTTGCAGGCTACAAGATCACCTTCCATGAAGAAGAATGGGACAAGATCCTTTTGACGGTCACGGAACATGGAAACCCTAACATCACCTGCCAGGAGATTCCACTGCTGTAGTCTGGAGCCCAGCAGCTCTGCCTTACTCTTGGGTAGTTCCAAATCCCTGACAAGGTCATTCAGTTCACCTTGTGTTATGAGGTGTGGTTCAGAGGAGGAGGGTGGGAGAAAATGTGGGTCCTGTGACACTGATGGTTCAGGACCAGAAGTTTCATCCTCTTCCTCTTCCTCGTCTGACTCAAGTGAGAATGATTCTGGTGCACCAGGAACTGGCAGTCCTTCTCCGTGGGGTACTGGGCGTATAGCTGATGGAATGTTTGGATAATGCACGGTCCACTTTTTCTTCTTTGACACACCTTTCCCAACTGGAGGCACCATGCAGAAGTAACAATTGCTGGTATGATCCGTTGGCTCTCTCCAAATCGTTGGCACTGCAAAAGGCATAGATTTCCTTTTCCTGTTCAACCACTGGCGAAGATTTGTTGCACAAGTGTTGCAGCATATGTGTGGGGCCCACCTCTTGTCCTGATCTCCAATTTTGCAGCCAAAATAAAGGTGATAGGCTTTCTTAACCATAGTGATTATACTGCGCTTTTGTGATGCAAAAGTCACTTCACCACAAACATAGCAGAAGTTATCTGCACTGTTCACACAAGTACGAGGCATCTCTGCTCACTTTGGCCAAACAGAAATGTGTCCCTTTGCAAAATCAAACAGACAAATAAGAGAGCAGGACACTGTATGATTTCTAGAGCTGATATAGGGCAATTTGTTCAGCAGAGTGATGTAAGCTTCGTTATGATTGCATCATCCATGACTTCTAGGAATAACGTGATGCAATTCATATCATGTATGATGCAATACCAGCTTCAGATTGCATCATTCATTGTTTGGCCTAAAAAGCAAGTACTGTCCAAACCCAGTCATAGATTTATTCATAGATCCAGTCAAAGATGTATTTTAGTCATTTCTGGTTTAAATTGAGATCCCTTCCCTTTATAACTCACTTATCCTCCGCCGTTCCCAAGTCAAGGGTCGTATATACTGACCCAATAGCATATCTTGAATACTAGAGCCAATCAACAATTTTAAGCATCATTTTCGTTCTCAGTGACCCAGAATTAGTAAAGTTTGACTACATTTATTTCAGAAGCATTTTGGCTGTAGAGCAGTGTAATATCTAGAAAATAGATCTGAGAGGCAGGGAAATGAGTTATTCATTTTGAACCTTGAGCTGTTAGTAACAGGGGACTACATGAACTGAATATTGTCTATTAAATCTCACTAGTTTAGGTTTTTCAACTGATAGTCCTTTGTGGTAGTTGCCTGTTGCTTCTCTTCTGCTAGCACTAGAGTGGAGAGAGAAGCAAGGGGTTGGAATGAGAGAAAGAGGGACCGATAGAGATTGTGGCTTCTTCCATGAAGTGCATTTAGGAGGGAGAAGAGCTGGTGAACTTCTGAGTTGAGAGCACATCCTTCCACTGAAACTATATACCAATGCAGTAATTTCTTTGGTCATGTGACCTTAATCAGTCTCTTGTATGCCCACTCTGTGCAATGAGTAAATCAGGGTCGAGGGTAAGGATTTTATGGACTAGTTGATGAGCTGACTAGTTGATTTCCCCCCTCCCCCACTTGATGCTTCAGTCAGAGCCAGCAAAGGGGGGTGGGGGAAGAGGGGCACTTCAGAGTGGCAGCAGTGCGACGCTGCCCCTTGGAAACGCTGAGGCGGCGTTCAAAGTAGCAGCACTGTGTGGAGCCGGGGACAGCTTGGGACTCCCCAGCTGATCCCAGGCTCCATTGCACGGAACCCAGGATGAGCTGGGGAGTCCCCAGCTGACTCTGGGTTCTGGGGATACGCTGCACAGAACCTGTAGTCAGCTGGGGAGTTCCCAGCTGATCTCAGGTTCCACTGAAATGGTGCATGGAGCCCAGAATCAGCTGGAGTGTCTCCAGCTGACCCCGGCTCCATGTGGCATTTCAAAGCAGCAGAGCAACATGGAGCCTAGGCTCAACGGGGGACTCTGAGTCCCCCGCTGACCCCAGGCTCCATGAGGGCGCTTCTGCTTTGAAATGCTCAAGAGCCCCTGCTGGCGACTCTTGTACATTTCAAAGCTGGCATGTCTGCATGCAGCCTGGAGTCAGCGGGACTTTCTGCTGCTCCCAGGCTGCACGCTGATTTCCGCGTTCCTCCTTTGTGGGGGCTCTTGTATATTTCAAAGGAGGAATGCGGAAGTGCATATCGACTAGTGGAGTAGTCGATAGAAATTCCATCGACTACTTGATTAGTAAATTAACCGCTAGTTAATATCCTTAGTCAGGGTGTGTGTGTCATTTCCTAACATGTGAGTGCCTGACTTGCAATCTGACTAGTATTTTTTAACCATTTTTTGTATGCAACTTCCTACTTTTTTAAAAAGAAAAAGGTAAAAGCAAATTCTGTTACGTGCAAGTAAAAGCTGCTCATCATTTGAATTGTGAATGTGTATTATTGTAATCATTACCACTTGAGTTACTGTGGCTTCCCCAAGTGTCTTGTCCCTGTCCCAGAGTCCCATGCTTTCCCTCCTTCCTCTGCACGCTGCACCTAGGGTGAAGGGGAAGATACTGTCCTCTTGCTGCACTAGTTCCCTGCCACCATCAGTACGCTGGGCTGCTCTTCCTGGCAGCTGTACTCTGCCTGATGCATTGTAGCTGCTGTTTGGGAGATGGCTGGCAGCAGGCTGCTTTGTGCCTGGGCGTGGCTTCCAGGAGAGTGGCTGAGCAAATAGGAGCCTCCCCACCATCCACACCATGCACAGAGCATGCTGGCTGTTTGAGAGCCTGTAGCCTGGCTGGGAAAGGTGACAACTCACTCACTGCTCAAACTCAGCTTCTAGAGACAGAATTCAACTATGAGCATACTTACTTGGCCGCTGTTCCCAGAAGCTGTCTGAAGGGGAGCGGAGTAACTTGTTGCTGTCACAGGCCAGGTTCTCTCCCAATCAGCCCGGAAGCTTCACTGCACCAGGCAGTGTCCCAGGCAGCATGGCTGGAAGAGGCTCTGGCCATGTCGCTACTTCTCCCCAGCCAGGCCAACTGTTGAGAGCTTGACCTTTCGTAACTCTCCAAGTCTCCTAATTTCTGTTAGCAGAAAGATATCCCAAAAGGTAAGATTGATTGTTGGGTCCAGGTGCTAGGTCTTGGGAAGAGAGTGTGTGGTGGGCCCTGTTCTGTGTCAGAGTAGGTAGACGCGAGCTACTCCCACTTCTCCTTCTTATAGTTCCAAGGCGTTCCAGTACAGTGATGGTGGTTCCTGCTACTTTGACAGCAGGATTGTCTGGCTTAAAATATTTATTATTTTTTCATGCTGCCAAAACTCTGTGGAGTAAACAAAGTGAGAGAGGTGAAGAAGTAATTTTAAGTAACTTGTATCTTAAAGGGTCCAGGGTTCCCTCAGCCTGGATTTTTTTCTGCAAACTGTCCTTGTGCACGCTGTGGCAAGTTCAAAGCTTAGTGCTTTATTTACAATGTGTTTTCTAAATGTTAGTTTCCCCACAGTAAAATGTTGTCCCCCAAGTCTTTATTTACTACTAAGGCATGGGGAGAATGATGGGTGGGAGAAGAGGAAGTTCTCTAAAATCTTGAGCTTCTCTGGCTCTTTAATTCTAGCCTACCCTGCACTATCTCTTGCTGTCTGTCTGCTGATGAGCCGACCCACCCCTAGTTAATTTCTTAGTATTTAAATTATTTCCTTGTCCCTTTACTGAATATGGGGATGTTTCCAAAAGAGTCATCATTAGGCTGTTCATACTCTGTCATGCTCTGCAAAAGCTGAACAGAAGAAGCAGAGAAGACATTTTTGTAGCCTAAGGCTGTTCTTCCTGTTCAGTATCAAAGGTCTGATGCAAATGGTGGAGTTATGAGATTCTCAGACAGAAGGTTGCAAGAACACTTTATGATGCCAAGTCTTGCCAAGAATACTTTATGATGCCAATTTAAATCCTGTCAGCTCTTCCTAAAATAAATATTCAGTTTTGAAGTTGAATATTCATCTGATTCAACAGTTTCTAGGGTGCCATTTTGAGTAGCAGCTCTGCATACTGGGACGTGGCTTGCTTTTCTTCCCGTTCCCCGGACTAACAGGGAGCGAGGGGAAAGTACTTGGATTCCGTGTATGCCTCTCCTTGCTGGCTGGTGATGGGTGGGAGAAGAGGAGTAATTCACAGAATCCAAGTACTTTCCCTTCGCTCACTGAGTCAGCGAATGGGAAAACAAGCAAGCTGTGTCCCGGTACGCATTGCTGCTCCTGCCCCCACTGCTCTCCTGAAATGGTGCCTTTGAACAGTTTACGCTGACTAAATTGGTGCATCAGGAAAAGATGTGGGTAGAGCTTAAAAGATTTGGTCACCTTCCCCTTTAAGATAGAAGAGCCCATCTCCACAGGGAAAAAAACCTTTGTACAGTTGATAGTGGTAGATTAGCTGTATCAAGAACTTGAAAGACAGAGTACAGGTATAGGTTGTCTGCTGTACTTACAAGCTTTAAATTTAAATGAAAAAATTAGAGGAATAGTTTTGTTGTTACTAGAAGCTGATAAACAAGACCACAGTAGCTACAATGTTCTGCTTCATTGTAAGTAAACAACTTGCACAGGATAAAACTAAAACAAAAATGTGCAATGTTGTTAAATGAGTTCAATTTTAAAAGCACTGAAACAAAATGTTGTGCTATTTATTAGAATAGCAGCATGAATTTGAATGTGTTCAGAAGTCAAATAGGGTGCCTTGAGAGAATTTTCAATTAATTTTTGAATTTCAGTGTATTGAAATCAAAATTATCTTCACTGTTCAGGTTGTATACTTACTTTTTAAAATTTAACAACAAATAGTTTCAAAATGTTGCTGCATTTACTATGAAAAATATTTCTATTGCAAGACATGTAGGGCTGAGTTGGTAGTTACGTATCGTTAGAGCAGTTGCACTTACACACTGTTGGTTAACTCAAACTTGTCAAAGGAGGTTTGCAAAGGTGAACTGTGGTATTCTTTCTATGCTACAATCTCAAGACAGTGCTGTTTGGCATGACACTGGTTGTATCAGTGAGGGATTTAGTGAAATTGTGTGGGCTGCTCATAACATTTTAACACACAATCTAGAGAATGGTTAGGGTAGTGGCAGGCAATAACTGGACCACAGGCCAGATGTGGGTCGCCAGAGTTAACTCCTGGTGGGCAGCCACCATCTTATTTACCTGTGCTTCCCCAGGTATGAGTGCTTGCAGCTCCCATTGGCCATGGATTGTTGTTCCTGGGGAACAGGAATTGTGGGAAGTGGTATCCTGGTCTGTGCCCCTTCCCACGGCTCTCATTGGCCATGAACAGTGATCCACAGCCAACGGGAGCTGCAAGTGCTTGTACCTGCAGAGGCACAGGTAAATAAGGTGGTGGTGGCCCACCAGGGACTAACCTCCGCAAACTGCCACTGTCTTACTGCCCATCCCTGAGCTAAGGTGAACAAATAAATGTGAGGTTTTGGGCGTAAGTTAGCTTAAGGGTAAAGAAGTATGGGCTATTGAAGTTGCAAATGTGAGAAAAGTCCAAAATAAATGAGTGTTGTGAGAGAGAAAGAGCTAGGAAGGACCTGACCTAGAGTCCTTATGTTTTAGTTATAATTGATTGAGCAAGGTTTTCAGTTAGTGTTTGAGAATTGTGAATGCTTTATGAAAATTTACCTAAATTGATAGTGTGGGAAGGATATTCATGCAGATGTTAATTGAAATAATGAGTAATGTAAAGAGCTAATAAGAAGGTGGCAGAAATACAGTTCTGATTAAGGCTAATTTAATATTAATTAGTAGTATAACGGTATGTAGAAGGAGTAGTTTAGCTAAATACAGGAAGAACTCCCGTTAATAAAAAATGGACCTGGACCAGGACTATAAGGCTATACCTCTCACTGTTGTTAGTGGACTGATCACCCACTGATATAGCATTTCATCTTCGAGAGGGAGTATATTAGTAGCATTTGTGTAAGGAGTAACTGAATGCCTGCTTGCTTAACTAAAACTGCCTGCCAGTCATGATGCATTTTGGAACTGGTTCTATTGAATATCTTCATCAACTGTTTAGATAATGGCATTGAGAGTATGCTTATTAAGTTTGCAGATGATACCAAGCTAGGAGAGGTTGCAAGTGCTTTGGAGGATAGGGTCATAATTCAAAATGATCTGGTCAAACCGGAGAAACGGTCTGAGGTAAAAGGATGAAGTTTAAAAGGACAAACGCAAAGTACTCAATCAGTTTCACACACAGAGAATGGGAACTGACTGTCTAGGAAGGAATATAGCAAGATCTTCTCATTCAGAGTTTCACTGTTCATGTCAAGGCTGTTGGCTGTCCTGGATGCAAAGCAGGGTCGAATGGGATAATGGTTTACACTCATAAGAGAGCATACAAAGTATTGCATTAATGGATACAGAATTAATGGGAAGGGGTGGAGATATGGCTGTGTCTCATGCCTAGCAAGGAATGGAGATGTGGCAATAGCCCTCTCCAGAGGGCTGTGGAGAATAGTATTTCCTATGACCTGAAGGGAAGGTACCAAGTGACATTTTTAAAGCTTGTACAGATTGGTGGTACATTAGGCTCTGATGCTCCTTTTGTCATATCTCCTTTACCCATAACAATTGTAAATCAAGTCTTTACATGGATAAGGTGATGCCACTCATTCTTTTTTCATTTTTTGCTGGAATCCTGGGGTGTAGTCCAAATGGTTGTGGCTTCCATTTGAATGGTTGTGGCTTCCAAATGGTTGTGGCTTCCAGCTTTGCTCCACTTGAGTGTACTGTGACTGTGGATGGCCCTCACTTCGGGTTATTCTCAATGTCCTCTATGGTTGGTGCCCAGAAAGTTCCTCAGATGCCTTTGTGTTATCCAGAGTGTAGAAGAGTTTTATATGCAGGGCCCAGGACATCACCCAGCTATATTATGGTGAGCTCCTGTACTTTGCCTAGGGTACAGGGTCTTAGAATCATAGAAGATTAGGTTAGGAAGAGACCTCAAGAGATCATCTAGTCTATGCCTCTTGTTTCAAAGCAGGGCCAATCTCAACTATATCATCCCAGCCAGGCCTACGTCAAGCTGGACCTTAAAAACTGCTAAGGATGGAAATTCCACCACCTTCCTAGGCAACCTATTTCTGTGCTTCATCTTCCTCCTGCTGTGAAATAGTTTTTTCCTAACATCCAACTTAGATCTTCCCCACTGTGACTTGAAACCATTGCTCTTCGTTCTGTCATCTGCCTCCAGTGTCAACAGCCTAGCTCCATCCTCTTTGGAAACTCTCTGTAGCAGGGCATGGGATTCTTCCTTCCATTCGTACTCTACCCTTTTCCTTGTTGAACCTTATCAGATTTTCTTTTGGCCCAGTCCTCCAATTGGTCTTGGTTACTCTAGACCCCATCCCTACTCTCCAGCATATTTACCTCTGTCCCTAGTTTACGGTCATCCACAAACTGGCTGTGCATGCAAACCATCCCATCATCTAAATTGCTGCTTGTGGCTGGGTCTGGTCCCTACGGTAAGTCCCTGGTGGGCCCTCACCTCTAAATTCACCTGCACCTCCACAGGTAGTAGGCGATCACAGCTCTCATTGGCCACGGATTGCCATCTTTGGCCAGTGGGAATGGCTGGAAGCAGTGTCCCAGTCCATGCCACCAGGGATCAGCAGCCAATGAGAGCTGTGTTTGCCAAAGCCTGCAGAAGTGCAAGTAAATAAAGTGGTGGCAGCCTACCCAAGGGCTAACCCTGGCAGGCCACCGTTTTTGTTTTTGTTTTTTTGTTTTTTTTTATTGCCCACCCCAGGTCATTAATGAAGATGTTGAAGAAAACTGACCCCAGGTCTTGAAGTATTTTATTTTGTCCTGGTGCTGTTGGTCAGTTGGTGGATCCCTTCTTCAAATAGTTTGGATGTGTCATAATTATCTTGTACTTCGACTGTTACGGTATTTAGGAAAAAGTAAGTTTTGGTTTTCAATGACCAAACCAAGATCCAAACAATGGTTTTAAAAACATATTAAATGAGACTTGAAGAATATTGTTCACAGTATATATAGTATGTACCTTTTGAGAGAGAGAGAATTCATTTGGTTAAATAAGATGTGTTGTTGAAAGTTAAATTTTTCTTCTAAAACAAAAGGTGCCATGAATGCATCCTTCTAAGGTTTGATTGCTGATCATTACAAATGTGTTCAAATGAACATTTTTTGTGCTGTGCGTAAATAGTGAATTATTTGTTAATTGATTAAAATTTATTTTTAAATTTAAAGAACCTATAGGACCATTTTTTGAAGGAAGCTGTGAAATCGCTGTGGTTGATCTCCGTGTACGTGTACGCGTGTGTGTAAACAAGCTGCTACATTAATTTTTTTCTTGTAATTTTCCAGGGCCGCTGAGATCCTTTATTCTTTGGCTCTAGTGAGGTCTAAAAAATCTGTCACAATGAATGCATTTCTTTCAGTGGACCATTATACATTGCTGACTGAAGCTAGGAGGAACCTAGGACTCTTTCAGCACCATGATGCCATCACTGGAACATCTAAAGATTGGGTAGTTGTGGACTATGGCACTAGGTAAAGTAAATTAATGAGTATGTGAACTTAAAAATTTTAACTTATTTTCTCCTGTGCTTTTGTGTCTTATGAATATATTGTATTTTGATAGTCCCACAATATATACCACCAAGAAAATATTACTACTTTGTATTTTATATGTTATCTTCTATCTTAGCATATCCCTATGTAGTAGGCAAGTATTTTACCCATTTTGTAGAATAAGACAATTGAGGCACATAAAGGCTCCAGTGTGCATAGGGGTTGCAAACAGGGCTGTCAAACGATTAAAAAATTAATTGCAATTAATCACTCTATAAAACAATAAGGATACCATCTATTTTAATATTTTGGGTGTTTTCTACATCTTCTAATGTATTGATTTCATTTACAACACAGAAAACAAAATGTACAGTGCTCACTTGATATTTCTTATTACAAAACATTTACACTGTAAAAAAAAAAAACTTCAGTTCACTTCACTGAAGTATTATAGTGCAAATTCTATCATGAAAGCTGAACTTAAATTCTTCTATATAATCAATATATTTGTGTCCTATTCAAAAGAGTTCTTTTTTAGCTCAGTCCCAGCTGGGCCAGAGTGGGGGAGACTCTGCCATGGACAGTGCAGAGTTCGGGGCGGGGTGGAGGGGAGCTCAGCCCCCAACTGCAGGTGGCATAGGGCTCAGAGGAGGTGTCAGCCTCTGGGCTGGCGGGGGGGTAGACCCTACCATGGGCAGTGCAGAGTTCAGGAGTGGGGACTCAGCCCCAGAACCAGATCTGGGGGAGGGTCAGTTCCAGCTCCAGGAGGCAAAGAGAGGGTGGCTTGGGTGAGCCCTGCTGATGCGAGGACAGCTTTAGCAAGTCCCCCCCCCCTTCCAGGCTGTTTTATTTTAAAAAATATGGTCACCTGGGAGGGGAGGGATGGGTGTCAGGGTCTTTACTTCTCTTGTTTACTTCTCCCTTGGATCTGGAACCAAGTCTTCAGGTATTTTTCCTCTTCTTTGGCTGCTTCGTTTTTCCGTGCGCCCTCTGGTGTCGGTTTGCATTACTGCACCTTACCATAGATGGTCTCTGGAGCCTCTCGTGCTGGTTTGACCTCGGTGGTTAATGCGTTAATTCTGCCCTGCGTTAATCGCAGGCGTTTACACTCACTAATCAACAGCCCTAGTTGCAGATGAAGGTTGCAGATAAAGCCTGCAGCTTGTGGCTTAACCATAGTGCTATTATTCAAAACAAAACTTAAGTACTGCTGCAATAAATCTCTGCCATTAAGCACTGATCAAAAAACATATGTTGACTAGATATTTTGTGATTAGCTTACTCTTTACCTCTATATACCTTCATATCTTCAACCTGGGACATCTTTTTCTTGTTACTATTTGCAGATTGATTCTTTGTCAAATTTGGGAAGTGAATTAATTTATTTATACAGTACTTTGATAGAATAATTTGCAATATTTTCCGAAGTATTTGCAAAGTAGAGATATTGCTTTTAACACTTGTCCCCCCCCCCCCCGCCCCCACACTTATAGCTATATTAATGTATGCTTTATTTAGAACATTTGTATGTCTAGAAGATTTGAAAAGTTGGTAGTGGTAAACATGTTGAATGGATGTCTTATTGGTGGAGAGAATACTGTGCTGAATAAGCCAATGTTAAGAATAATGCCCTCTTCTGTTTCTAACTTACATTCAGAGAGTATATTTAAAACAATGCTCAAAACATTCCTATTTGCTGACCATGTATATATGTGCCATTTGGAATGTGAGGGAAAGCTAAATCAGTTCCCATGTAACGTTAATTCTCCCAAGCATGGAATGTAAGAGAGTTCAATATTGTATAAATTATTAATTTCCTTTTTATCTCTGTAATATAAGGAAAATTGGGCACCCTTCTAAAAGAATACTTAAAAATTAAAATGCTTGGTGTTATCAATATAATTTGATTTGCTATGTATGCATGCCTATAAATTCTTCACTGATTATCAAAGGGACTTGGGGCATTCTGATTTGAATATCACTTGTTCCTTAGGCTATAAGAAGGTGCCTGGTATTTATTGTATTTGTATTTAAGTCAGCGGGGGCCTCTGGGTGGTTAGCACTCTTGTAAATTAGGATAGTTCTGTTGATGCCTTAATGCAGATATAGAAATTTAACTTTGAGGTACATATGTTTAAAACTCTGGCTTCATCTTGTCACATATATATGTCCGCTAGGAGAAGGTAAAGCAAAAAAGCCTGATTGATAATCTTGGCTCATCAGTTACGTGGTTACTCTGAGACTAAAAAAATGAGCATTGCCCTAATAATGGAAAAATAAGAAATCAAAATGAAAATCTCTCTTATCTTATGAGGTGAGGAAAAGAAACATAGTATAGAAATCTCAAATAAAAAAGAGAGGCTAGAAAGAGATTCAGCCTGTTATTGATTGAGGAGCATTCAGACTCCAATCCTTCTGATACAAAGAATAAACCCAAGAAAGGCTGTTCCCTCCAAACCATAATTAAACACTTTTTTAGTGAGATAACCAGAAGAAGATAAAACTAGTACTAGACAAACAAGACTGAGGGGATAGTAAGACTCTAAAAATATTTTGTGTTGTATTCCAGATAGAAAGTATGGCTTACCCTTCTCTGTGGAAGATGATAGAGAGCAAATGAGTGCCAAAAAGAAATTATGAGATTGGAATAGGCAAATTCAATAATTTTACGAAGGACAAAGAGCTAAGACTTTGTATGGTTCCCAGAGTGGAAGCATCTTGAGTCTCCATAATGAATGCAGCATTGTTGTTTTTGGGTGCATGCTTCCTGCTTAGTGAATAGATAGCATAAGGAAACTGCCCTCTAACATGACGGTTACATGATGACTTATCTGTAACCTTAAAGAATTTTGTAGCTTCTACAGATGTTTCCTAAGCCATCCTCTCATGGAATGATAAATTCGGAAGTTCTTCAGAGCAAAGAAGATAACAATCATATGAGTTATACTATAAAACTATTTTTGTGTCATATTTGTATCCATGCTATTCTGCATTCCCCCTGCTTCACAGCAGGAGATAAGATATCGGTTAACAACTTCGATATTGATGGGACTGCACCACAGTAACCATAAGGCATGTTGGATACTGGTACCACCATCAAGCCTAAAAACCCAAGGGTTACAAGCTCAGAGGTTTTGTTACTATCTGACAAAGGAGTCAATGAGATAATAGTGCCTCTTCTAAAATAGCACTACTGAAGGGAAGGCCATAGTACTAACCACTTCCACAGGGTGCACTTTTCTGGGTGATCTTTACACCAGAAGAAGTTACAGCCTAGACTTCAATGGTGACATGCCAGAAGAGACAGACCCTACTGGTACTGATCACCACCACTGTGCTGCGGGGGCTTTTTTTCCCTCCAGGAACTTGTTGGTTTCTTAAATATCCAAATCCCTGCTACTGAGTATCAGCAGTAATGACTACTTGGTTTCTAGCATCCCCCATGGTACCAAAACACTCACCTCTGGTCTCTTTGTTTAGCGACAAAGTAAATTGCAAAGTGAATGACAGCCTCTCCTTAGCCTTGGTGCACAACTCACTAGAGAAACAACCAAGGACTAATCAATTACAGGTGTGTACAGAACCTCAACCACCCATTTGTAATGGGATATCCTTAGGTGTCATTACCGTTGCCCTTTAATCCAGCCTTATAGCCTTATTGAGATCAATGGATACCCTGCAGACACTAGCCCTCTAGGACCTCAAGCATCTCCCATCGGCAGAGAGGAAGACAGGCTCCCTCAGCTGTCCTTTCTTGATTCCCGATCCCCAAGAGGAGACCTTGGAGGAGCAAGAGGCTAGTATGGAACAGGACATTACTCTGCCAACAAATATTTCCTCAGCTTCTCTGGATGACCTTGCAATGCCGCTTCTGCCATTAATGGCAGACAATTTAAAACAATTCCAGGACTTCACCAAGAGGTTGTTGATTTTCAGATTCCCCTAGAAGAGGTATAGAAGTCACATTATAAACTGTTGAATGTCCTACATATTTCACAATCTTCACAGATAGTGCTTCCGATAAACAAGGGACTACTTGTCGATGGCTATGGATTTTTTTCTTCTCACTCACCTCTAAATTCCCTTGTAGATTCTGTAAATGGGAAATACAGCGTCAGCTTCTTACAACAAGGTTTGGAAAAGATTAGAGTTATTTAGTAGACCGTTGTATCCACCACAACCCTACAGTTTAGGATTGCAAATTATCAGGCGCTGATGAGGAAACATAATCCTATCAACTATCAGAAATGTTGTGCTTTTATTGATCATCTCCTAGATGACCAAAAAAGAACAGTGCCAAGTAATCATTGACATGGACTAGCAACTAGGAAGAATGGCACTGCAGAAACAGTGGCCAACTTTGTATCAGTGGCACTGGTGATGGGGAGAGCTTCCTAGATTCACCTTTCTGGTCTACAAAGGGAAATCCAAACAACAGTAGAGGACTTTCCATTTGAGGGATCTAAACTGTTTGCAGAAAAGATAGATTCGTTACTCTGTACACTGAAGGACTGAAATAATGTTTCCCTCCTTATAGGGGTAGCTTACAGGGTGGCACAGAAAACACAATACAGTAAGCCGCAAACTATGGGATCAGCAAGATCAAACTGCATTAAATATTGCTATCATGCCCACAATATTCAATACCTATCTGGAAACCAAATTCGTTTCACAAGGTCTGTTTCCACTTCTGTAGCCTTCATCAGGAGTGTTCATATTACAGAAATATGCAGGGCAGAAATTTGGGCATCTTCCCAGATGTTTTTCAGGATATTATGAAATTATCCATGACTCATCATCTGATGCCGTGTTTGGCTCTAGAGTGTTAGCATCAATAGGAGATAGTGGAACACGCATAGAAAAAGTGAAGCCAGAAAACCAGTAATAAACTTATCTGGGTGGCATCATTCACAATATTGGAGACTGTGTTTGGCATGAAGCCCTGAATAGGTAACGTAAGTGCTGTATTTAAAAAATCTTGTGATATGGAAGGTCCAGTGTGATTAGCAAAAACAGCACACTGACTTGTGCTTTTAAAGACCTTAAGAAACCTCTTCTATGGAACAGAGTCCTAGGAAAAAACTATGTCTAGTGCACACTGAAACAGCTTTTCGTACTGATGTCTAATAGACTATCCAAAGTAAAATTAACTGGTTATTTAGTGTAATTTAAAGAGGTCTTTGAATGGACACACCTACTTACACAGCAAGTAGTACATGAGAATTTGGACATATTTAGGACATCTTTTAAGAATGCTCAGTAATTTGCTACATAAACTAACATTTCTTTACTGATTCCTGAGCAAGGCATGGAGAAGTTGACCTAGAGGCACACTCTGTAGCACATTAATGGCTGAAGTGGCATTACTGCTGCTAAATATGAAAGAGCTAGAAACAGGAGCCCAGAGTAGGGATGATTGGGGCTATATGCCTTCCTCATATACTTCTGATGATGTGGCAAAGATGGTCATGATTTTTGGGTGGCCATATTGAGACAAGGTAGATGGGGATCTAATTTTCAGGAGACTAGTGTTAAGTAGTTCCTCAAATTAGGGTCTTATAAGATATCTCAGGTAACAACTGAAAATTCTGTTGACAGGCTTTTCCATTCATTAATGAATTTGAAGAGGGTGATCATTGACTCTGCTCACGTTCTTATCCTAAAAGACACAGATACCTATATCTACAACCCGTCATCTCCATTCCTTAAGATGGTGAGTTGTCCTACTTCCTTCTTTGTATTTTTGTGAATTTATATGAATAATATTTTAATACTGAATATGAGTGTTGTGGAATTCAACTTAAGTTCACTTCTACTTTGAAAAATTAATTATGTAAAGATGGTCCTGTCTTACTCAGTAGATCTGGTCTCTGGATATTCTTGGAATTACAGTTGTTGATGTTGGCAAAAATAGATTTTACTACTTTTTGTTGTTTGTCCTACAGAATCTGCATAGCTGAAACTGAGTGAAGTTTCCATGTTGTGCATCATCAAAAGAATTTGTTATCTATTTTCCCATTATCTACACCTACTACTACTTGTGCTACCTATCATCAATTTTCACAAGTGTAACTATGGGGCTAACTTGATATGCACATCAAAATTACTTACAGTAATGTAGGAGGAAGAAAGAGCTCATCTTGAATCTGAGTCCACAATGAATTTGCCATATTGGAATATAGACCAGTCATATTCTTATTTGTAAATTGAGAGAATTTGATAGGGGAATCTATTGAGGAACAATGATCACAAAATTCACACAGGCCGTTTTTGAAGAGTTATTTCCAGAAGAGAGAAACATTAAAGAAATATATTTAATTTAAATAAAATAAATATTGTAATATTTTAGTCAGTCATCTTTTAACAAACTAATTATATTATTCCTTACCAAAATTCTTTGTTGTATTTTTAAATTGCCTGGTTAGACACTCTAAAGGTAAAGGTTACACACATCTTAGCTCTGCTTTTGCTTTTCTTTTACACAGTCTCTAAGTTACATGGTCATATGACACTTAAGTAATGTAATATAATATGTGAAAGTGCTTTTATAATCAACAATGTATATAAATAATATCTTGAAATATTTTTTCATTGATATTTGTGCTATTTTATTTTTGCATATCTTTAATTACTTTGACTTTTTAAGGCACATTAATTGGTAAGCATCTATGCAGTCACAGATCTAGTCAAGAGCACCCTCTGGGGCTCTCATTGCTCTGCTGTCAGAGGAATCCTGCTTCTGGGTACTTGAGGGTATATCCACAGTGCAATAAAACATGGCAGGCTCGTGTCAAGTGTCTCAACCTGGGAAGACCTGGGCTGCAGAGCTATGAAAATTGTAGTGTAGACCTATGGGCTTGGTGGATCTAAGCGACCTCTCCAGTGATAAATCAGCTTTCCTAGTTGAGAACCAGTCTTCTGTCGAGTAAACCAATGGCTTCTGTAACTAAATAGCAGGACTATAGTGCCTGTGAGGGTAAATTTCCAGTAATAAAAACTGAAATAATTTGTAAACTATACCATATATGATGGTGATTAGAAGGTCTAGTAACAGCTGTAGAAATGTGTATAGGCATCAGTAAGTCTGAAGGTTGGGATTAACAGTAAATGACTTAATGGAGATAATGATTTTTAATTGGATAAATAAATATACATTTTTCTTTTCTATCAAAATCTATTTAGACAGGTATGTTCATAATCTCCTTGCCTTAGGTGCAGGGTTGTAGATGATTATCTGGTGAAGTGGGGACTAGTATCTTCCTGCATATTGTGGTACGTTAGATTTCAATGGAAGTAATTATTGGTGTGGTGTCGATAGTGCATTTGTGTGTGTGTGTGTGTTCTTCCAAAATCAAAATGTTACGGTTTCTAGTTTGATCTATATACATTAAAATGCAAATTCAAAGGTTTTTTTTCCCCCCTGAAGGATGATGTTCAGTCTTCACAAGATTCTCTGCCACGCAAGACAGTCATAAAGCTGAGTACACAGCCAAGGTAAATAATACATGAATATGCAGTATTTGAAAGCTTCCATGTAGCAATGTGGCTTCTGCTAATCACTTGATTTCTTAAGTGTTTTTAATTTTTGTCCAGTTTATGTTGTCCTGAACTAATTAGTTGGTAAAATTTCATTTCATAGTGAATTTTCCAAAATTAAAAATTCTCCCTATAGTGGAAGTTTCCTGCTTTCTTCATGTTAAATGTTAGCATAAATGGAATCCTAAGATTGCAATTTATAAGGTATGCTGGCTTTCCTTTCAGAACTTAAAGTTTATTTAAATGATAGTTGTAGCTAAGTCTTGTTAAATAACACTTTGGTTAATGAAAATCAAAATCTTTGAAAGATTGACCAAAGTCCAGTGGCGGAAGAGCCTGGTCCTCCACTACTTGAGACATTCTTAGTTTTGAGCTAACAGATGTAGCCTTTCTCCATAAATAGCACATGACAGTTCACAATGATTTGTTACAGAAATTTTATTTAGTATCGAAATATGACCACATTATTAAAAACCAACCCTTCCCTTGTGGTGGTGTCCATTGCTGAAGCAATGTGGCTTTATGATGCTTTTCCTCTCCACCTTGCTTCCAAGACTAATTCATATCTGGGCTACTCTGGATACCTGTTTTTATTCTTCCAAATGATTGAACAAAATATTATGAAGGTGGACTCCTGAAGTAGACAGTTGTGATATCACATTCTAAGGTAGTAATAACTCCCGGGATGACATATAGAGATTCCATAGTCTTGTACACGAGTTTTCAACCTATAGTCTGCGAACCATGCATTCTGCAGATTAAGTCTAACGTGTCTGCAAAAGGTGACAATGGAAAATAGTTTCAGATCCTAAAAAAGACATACTGTTT
This sequence comes from Pelochelys cantorii, assembly GCA_032595735.1. Lineage (NCBI taxonomy): Eukaryota > Metazoa > Chordata > Testudines > Trionychidae > Pelochelys > Pelochelys cantorii. Next base: position 69,140,189 of record CM064330.1, read on the forward strand.
TTCTCATCAATTAGAAATATATAAATAGCCCCACCTGCAGGTCAAAACCTCTAAGTGGTGTCATCATAGAAGCCAGCAGTTTAGTGCCCTTTCTCATGCTGTGTCAAATCTGTGCTAAGGCTATTCAGTATTTACAGCTGAATTCTGTTGAGCCAGTTTTCAGAGTTCAATGATAGGGGTTTGCAGACCATATATTGAATTTCTTAAGGGACTCTGCACCTCCATGCAAAATTATGTCTCTTTTTAAAATGGAGTAAACTGAAATGCAATATGGAACATTTAGTGAAGGCATTGTCCACATAGACAGTGTTCAGTAATCTAATGCAGTGTAGCTGAAAATTTTTCCTTATACATCTTATATTTTACCTCACTTAATTTCCTCTTATTACTCATCGTTATTTCTATATGTACCATTCTAAATAATGTCTCCCTCCTTGGTATTTGCACATTTCAAATATTTGAACTACACATAGTTGTGTATTAGGCAAGCTATACACGTTTACTTCTTTTTAGTAGTAGTATATAAATCAGTTTCACTAGCCCAATGAGCCTTTTTGTAACTCTTCTTTGAACTCCCTCAAACTTGTTCAAAAATATTTCACGTAGCTGACCAGAATGGAAGTAATATCAGCTAGTGATACCGTAACTGTATATTGTTAATGTTACATTTTCATTGGCCATTCATAAGTGCTCTAGAGACATATGACATCAAAATTACTCATGAGGCTTAGAGGCAAGAAAATGGAGGCGTGAAAGTGGAGAAAAAGTGTATAATATAAACAGTTTTGCCATCTTGCTGTTTTACAGTCTGCATCTCTGATGGCTTTTCCATATCTGTTTCAAAATCAGGTATAATATGATGTCCACTATCATGAGACTTGGGATCAGGATACTAAAATTCAATTGTGTTCCATCTCTTGACGGTTGCAAGATGCTTAATAATTTATCAATAATGTATTCATTATAAATTTGTGCTGTTTATTCAGTCATTAGCTTGTAGATCTTTACTATTTTTTCTATTCATATTTGTTACAATATTTTATCAAAGCTAGAAGTTAAATTTGTGGAATGTTAAATGATAGCATCATTCTTTTCATAACTGAAAACTGGCACTATATGTAGGGTTGGTTTTTTTTTCTGTGATCTTCCCGTGCTTCTGTGTGGACCATGATTATTTAAAAAATAGTGATTAGTGTAATTTTTTGAACTTCTAGGATTCATCCAAATCAGCTAATGCATTTATATGTTGAAAATTTCAAGCATTCTTTAATAAGTGAAGATTCTTCATTCCTTACCAAATTTTATTTTTCTTAATACAGATATAAAAGTGTCCATTAGAAGTCTAGTAATTTTTTAAAATGAACTAAATGTAATTTCAGTTACTAAAACTGATTTTTAAATATGTGTCATCTTATCCTTGTTGACTGTGAAAGATGCACACAAGCAACAATGAAAACTAGGGGAGCTATGGAAGCGGACGGTACACAAAATTGGCACATTGTATGTTTCAGTATTTCTGTAATGGTTTTTGCAGTTACAAATAATACCTAAGATTAGATGCAGCTAGAAGAAACTTTTAATTTGTGGGTTTTTTTAAGTTGCTGGTATCACTTTAAAAAGAATTCAAATTTTTCCACCAGAATCATTAGTTAGTATTTTCTCATTTTACAATTAACTCACTTTCTTGTATTTTCCTGTCATATGTATTTCTGTATAACTGTAATTTGTAAAAGGTCATCTCTCTTACTCTGTGATGCCACAGTGGTCGAAATGACATACCCAGATTTAAATAGAATGTGTCTGGTAGAAGGCTGATGGTACTGAAATGTTTGAGACTGATTGCACAGATCATACAGAGTCAAAAAGGATGCCCCTGTAGTTATGTTGTTCCTCATTTTAAGAAACCTTTTATGTAAGAGTTGGAAAGCTAGGACCCACAAGAGTTCAAGAAAATGAAGCAGGATTGTGGTATCTAGTTTTCTAAAAGAACATATAAAGAGCACAGTCTCTCCTAAGAAGGGGGCTGCTGCGGCATTGAGAACTGCTCTCCATTCCCAGAAGTAATATTTCAAATGTATGTACTTTTGTTTACATATTTTGTGGTACAAACTCCATTTTAGAAATCAGATATGGGAACTGAGGGCCTTTGAAGATACTTTGCTTTGTGTTGCTTCTCAAAAATAAATAGGTCTGATTTTGAGAAGAGATTTTTTTTCTTCTCTACAAAATGTGTTTCCTGTATGGAGGTATAGTCCAATATATACTTCAGCCCTGGATTTCACTTAATTTTCCACACTCAGGATCTGAATTTGAGGTCACACTGTAAACCCTTTCTTTTCTCTCTCTCTCTCTCTCTCTCTCTCTGGGTACGTCTACACTTGCACCCTAGTTCGAACTAGGAATGCAAATGTAGGCGACCGAAATTGCTAATGAAGCAGGGATTTAAATATCCCATGCTTTATTAGCATGATCTTGCCGGCGCGTTACTCCGCTGAACAGCTGTTTCAAAAGTGAAAGTGCGCGCCAGGACGCATTAGTTCGAACCAAACCAAAAAATGAGGCGTAACGTTAGTTCGAACCAAGGGGTTTGGTTCAAATTAACGTGTCCCAGCACACACTTTCACTTTTGAAACAGCTGTTCAGTTCTCTCTCTCTCTCTCTCTCTCTCGCTCTCTCTTTTTTTTTTTAATAGAATAGCTTGATGATATGAATGTGCTTGGTGGGTAAGAGCTTTTTTTATAGGGGCTCTGGAGCCAAATAGATCCAGACACATGATAATTTTTGTATGGCTTTTGAAATGATGAGCAGGTCCTTAGGCCTTGGAATATTTTCTTTTAATCTAACTGAATAAACAAACAAACCATGTCTCTAAGGACATATGACCAATATCATTAATTCCTTTATCATAGCAGTGATGGAGAAGTCCAAAGAAACTCGAAAAACTTCACAATCAAAAGGAATCTATATACAACTATACCTTGAGAGGGAATGATGGCATGTATATGAGTGAAATGGGAGAGGAGGCACACTTTTGTAGCATGAGAGAAATATTAATGTGGTAAACCTGAACCCTTCCTGATAGATCTGTAGTCAGAGTTGAACTACCAGTGCATGTGCTTTTGTTGTCCTTGTCCTTAAACAATTCTAAAAAAGGAAAGAAGACATTATTCTTAGGATTGAGGTGAGATATCTCTGTTTAGAATCAATCTGCAGTAAGTGCTTGAAGCAACTAGTTTTTGTAACCACAATACATGGGGCTAAGACAGAATTCTTCATCGGCTCACTAGTTCCTTTGATGAAATTTATAGGTGCTGAAAGCTGCCTTGATACAACAACCCTTGATATAAAGAGAAGTTGTTAGTTCTGTGCCTCATAGCTTTGAGGAAATCCTAGACTTCCAGACACTGATAGTGCCAGTCAAAGGGGATAAAAATCAAGGATGAAGAAAAAATAAGGTTTTAAACATTTAAATGAGGTAGATCTTTTTTTTTTTAAACAAACCTTATTTAAACTTGAATTTGAAATTGATAACCAATGCGAAGTCCTAAATTTACTATAATCTACTAATTAAATAAACACCAAATGTGTATAATTAGTAACATGGCGTGTATGCAAAGATACTATATTATTTTCTTTGAATGAGATGAGGTATAGTTCTTCAAGGAGCTGGTTTTATAAGCAGCAGAGGGTATGCACTCTTCAGCAGAACATCCTTTTAAAACAAACGCTTAACAATATTTATCTGTAGCTAACATTTTGACTTTCTCTTTGATGAGCTGAAAATCAGAGACCCAAGGAGAGAACAATACTATTTTCTCAACAATAATATTACTAATAAAAATTGATCTACATGGAAAAACTAACGTTCTAAAATGTAATTTTTGTAAATAGTGTTATCTAAAAGTCTGCTGAGACTGAACAATGGAGAGATGTATAGTGCAGGCAGAGACAAAAAGGGAAATAAAGCAATTGAGATCAAATGCCACATAACCTTAGTTTGGAACATCTTCTATTTCAAGATCAGTGTTCCTATAGGTTCACCACTCTAGGTGCACATTCACCCTATGCACCTCAGATCGGAGATTCAGGTAGCACTTTGGTTCTTGCTCCTTGACTTCTAAGTTGCTTTCATATAGCAATCCATCCCTTTCACAGAAGATTCCTATGTTTAATTTGAGTCGAGCATTTTCAGTACAGGGTGCTCTTATTCAGTCTTTTTTCTGACCCCAGTGTGTTTTCAAAAGTTCTCTTAGTGAGTGCTTATCTTCACAGACAAAGAATTCTGATATTCCCATACCTCAATGATAGTCTGCTCAATAAAACTTCACATGTATTGACTTCAGGGGTGGTTCAGAACTGTATATTTGCCAAGAAAACACTTTGAACAAACTTCATAATCAAAAGGCATTGAGAGCAAGTCCCCTAACTGGTGGAAGTGCACTCATTGTTTGCATTGGATTTGCTTTTCCACAGCCATCCCCAATGTCAGTAATAACAAACGCATTCCTACTAGTTTGAGGAACTTATCCTGAATACACTGGTATCCTCTTGGTTCCACACTGCACATCATATTACTGGAATGCACAACAGTCCAAAATGCTTGCCTCCATTTTCTGCCACTGATCGGGGCAAATATGTGAAGACCATGATGTACCACATATCATGCTTTATGCCAGCCATCCAGGAGGAGGAAGATCACCCTTCCTCTGCACCCAAGTAGTGAGTTAGATTCCTTTATGCTCCACTAGCTATTTCGTTATTGGGGCATCCCAGGCAAGTAGGAGTCTTTGCCATAGCTAAGAACAAGAAGTGCTCCCAGTTTTGGTCTAGAGGCAGTGTGGGTAACTACTCCCTAGGGGATGCCTTTCATTTTTGTTTGAGTTTGAGCTGTATGTATTCTCCCCCCCCCCCCCCAATTCCTTTAATGTCCATGGAAAGATAAAGCTGGAGTTATTCTATTATTTTTTATATGGCCAAGACTAGGATGATTCCCTTACCTCATTCAGCTCACTGACAGCCAACCAATCACCCTTCAGACCATCCCCCATCTTCTCTATCAGTATGCTAGTCAAATCCGTCGATCTCAATGTTCTTCGACTTAAGGTATGGCTGATGGATGGTTTGCAGGGTTAAAAACAATGTTTTCTGACGACATAGATGGTGCTTTTGCATAGAAGGAAACCTTCATGCCTAACACCTGCTTGTAAAGGTGGAGGAGATAGTCACTGGTGGGACCTAAGACATCTTTAACCTATATCCTCTCCATTATCCAAAATACTAGATTACATCCTAGAGCTTAAAAATGCCACGATAGTCTCTAAACAGTATACCCTTGACAGCTATTATAACCTTCCATCATGCAGTAGAGAGTTCTCCTATCTTTGTTCATGCTACAGTGATGAAGTTTCTCAAGAGATTGGGGAATTTTTCCAGATGCCCTACATGAACCTGGAACCTCCACTTGGTATGTAGATACCTTACAAGGCCCTGTTTGAACCTGTGGTTGCCTGCTTCCTTCTATATTTGTGTATGAGAATGGCCTTTCTAGTAGCCTTTACTTCTGCTAAAAAGTGGGGGAGAGAGACGTTCAATCTTTTAAAAGATGTTTTATTGTGATCACATCCCAAGTTCTTCTTTGAGGATGTCCCCGCGGGTGCTCCACTGTGGGCGCCGCAGAACGTAGATTTTTCTGGAAGCAGTAGTCAGCCAGACCGCACATGCGCCGCAGTGGCTCACGGCGTTTGCACTCTTTTCTCTGATGCGCAGTCCGGCCTCCCGCCAGTTCCTCTTGACTGCCTCAGGCTGTAGATGGACAGAACTGCGCTCTTCACATATCAACTCCTTCTTTCATGAGACTATCTGCTCTATAGTTCTCGTGTGTGTGTGTGTGTGTGTGTGTGTGTAACACACACACACACACACACACAACTCTGCAGATGTTGGGGATGTATACCCCCCATTTAGAACACGTTGGTACACCCCATACCAGCGGAGGTACGATTACCCATACGTTCGACACCAATGGTAACAACAACACCAGCAACAGAGGGGCTTCGATAATCAATGCTCACACCAGAGGCCTCAACAATGACGCAACGGGAATATCCGTACCCAGACCGCACCTAACAACAAGCAACAAGTTTGATGCCTTGGTTGGGGGCACGCAAGCAGTTCTGGGCAGCATCAAAGACCAGTTTACCCAAATTTTCCATCAACACCTTAAGCCCTTTTTCCACCAGTGGGCCAAAATTACAACAGATGGGTAGTGGAAATTGTTCAAACAGGCTATGCCATTCCTTTCACCTCCATCCCTCCTAACAACCCTCCCACCTCGTCCCTTTTCAGGGACCCCTCTCACGAGGCCCTTCTACGTTTAGAAGTCTGTCATCTATTCTCTCTAGGGGCAATAGAACCAATCCCGAACAAATTCAAGGGTAAGGGATTTTACTACCACTATTTCCTCACTCAGAAAAAGTCAGGAGGATGGCAACCAATTCTAGACCTCCGCTGTTTGAACAGATTCCTACAAAAGCAAAGATTCAGAATGATCACATTAGCTGCCATAATTCCCGCACTAGATCGTGAGGACTGGTTTGCGGCCCTTGACCTCCAGGACGCTTACTTTCATGTCTCAATCCATCTGGCCCACAGAAGATTTCTACATTTCGTTGTCAACATGGACCATTACCAGTACAAAGTCTTACCATTTGGCCTCTCATCTGCCCCTAGGGTGTTCTCAAAGATCCTGGCGGTAGTTGCGGCCTATCTCCGCAGACAGGGAGTAATTATCTTTCCACATCTAGACGATTGTCTACTCAAAGGTCGTACCGCCTCTGAGGTACTCAATATGATTCAAGTCACCAAACGAATTTTTCAGACCCTCGGACTCCTTGTGAACAAGCAAAAGTCCACTTTGCACCCGATGCAAGATCTCGAATTCATAGGAGCTCGTTTGGACTCCATTACAGCCAGAGCCTATCTATCCCGCCAGAGTTTCCAGGCTATCCAAGATCTCATTCAGATGATCACAGGCAGTCCTACTGTCCCAGTCATCACTTGCCTGAGACTCATGGGCCATATGGCCGCCACAACATATGTGGTATGCTATGCCAGACTGCATTTCCGTGCCCTCCAATGTTGGCTGACGCTGGTGTATAATCACACCAGGCACGACCTCCACAGGTCAGTCTCACCTCCACAATCCGTCATCCAATCACTTCTTTGGTGGACGAGTCCCAGCAACCTTCTCTCAGGGGTACCCTTTTACCAACAGCAGCCCCAATATCACATCACAACCGTTGCTTCCTTGTTAGGATGGGGAGCCCAGATGGGGTCGTTTTCAGCTCAAGGCCAGTGGTCGGCACTGGAGATGCGTCTGCACATAAACCTTCTAGAAATATGTGCGATATTCAATGCTTGCAAATACTTCCACGACCACATCCAGAACACCACGGTGAGAATCCTCACGGACAATGTCACGGCCATGTATTATGTAAATCGTCAGGGCGAAGCTCGATCCTATTCCCTATGCGCAGAATCTATCTGGCTCTGGAATTGGTGCATTCACTGTGAAATAACACCTGTGGCATCCTACTTACCTGGAGCTACGAAGGTGACCGCAGACTTCCTCAGCAGGCACTTCCATACGAAGCATGAGTGGGAACTGCACGATGGAGTCCTCCACACGCTTTTTCAATGTTGGGGAACTCCCCTAGTGGACCTCTTCGCTACCTACTGCAGCAGAAAATGTCGCAAGTACTGCTCCAGGGAGGGCCTCGGCCCGGGTTCCCTAGGGGACTCCTTTCTCCTCAAGTGGAACGGACCCCTTTTGTACGCCTTTCCTCTCATACCGCTCATCCCCAAGGTCTACAGAAGGTGAGGACAGACGGAGCCAAAATCATATTAATAGCCCCAGCTTGGGCGCGCCAACATTGGTTCCCATTCCTTCATCGCCTGTCGTCATGCACACCGTTTCACCTACCAGTCCTTCCGGACCTCCTCACTCAGAACTGGGGCCATCTATGACACCCCAAGATTCACACCCTGAAGCTCACAGCATGGTTCCTAGCTGGCTAAACCCATCCAAATCCCTATGTTCGTCATCAGTCAAACACGTTCTCATACACAGCAGACGACAAACAACTAGAAATACTTACCTCTCCCAGTGGCGCAGATTCGTCTCCTGGTGCACTACAAAACAGCAGCTCCCGGAAGTGGTTCCTCTTCCTCTTACCCTTGATTATGAACTACACCTAAAGGATACAGGTCTTTCATTAGCATCTCTCAGGGTGCATTTGGTGGCAATTTCTGCTTTCAGACCACCAATTGACGGAACCTCCGTCTTCGCGCACCCCATTACAAAGAGATTTATTAAGGGTCTCGCAAATATGAGTCCACCACAAGATCCAACCCCACCTATCTGGAACCTAGATATGGTCCTTGAGGCCTTAATGGCTCCACCATTTGAGCCACTGGCCACTATACCCTTACAGCTCCTAACTATGAAAATGGTATTCTTACTCGCCATAACATCAGCACGCAGAGTAGGAGAACTCTCAGCTATAATGGCGACATCACTGTATACAATATTCCAAAAGCATGGTGTAATATTGAGAGTGCACCCAAAGTTCATCCCTAAAATAGCGTCTCGTTTTCATGTCAATGAACCAATAATTCAGCCAGTGTTTTACCCGAAACCTCACTCCTCCCCATGAGAAGTGGCCCTCCATATGCTCGACGCCCGAAGGGTCTTAGCCTTCTACATTGACCGGCCGAGACCCTTCAGAGAGACCGACCGTTTAATTGTATCGCTTGCCAAGAGATCAAAAGGACAGCCTATATCCTCTCAAAGGATTTTGAAACTAATAACCTCCTGCATAACTCAGACATACGCGGTGAAGCGTATACCACTCCCAATTCAGCCCCGGGCCCACTCCACTCGGGCCATGGCAACTTCTACCATGTTTCTCAAAGGGGTTTCCCTCAACAACATATGTAGAGCGGCCACTTGATCCTCACACGTCACTTTTGCCAAACGTTACACCTTATCTCAGGGGAGGCTCTCGGATGGGGCGGTGGCGATGGCGGTGCTCTCCACAGCGGATAAATAGGGACTCTCTTTTCTCCTTCCGTTCTGGCGACTACTTCTGTTCAGCCACCCACAGTGGAGCACTCGCGGGGACATCCTCGAAGAAGAAAGCAAAGTTACTCACCTTGGTTCAGTAACTGTTGTTCTTTCAGATGGTGTCCCCGTGGGTGCTCCACTACCCGCCCTCCTCCCCGCTTCGGAGTCCGCTTTCTGCTTATGTCTTACAGACTCTGAGTTGGCCTCGAGGAACTGGCAGGAGGCCGGACCGCACGTCAGAGAAAAGAGCGCGAACACTGTGAGCCACTGTGGCGCATGCGCGGTCCAGCTGACTACTGCTTCCAGAAAAATCTACATTCTGCGGCGCTAGGGCAAGCCCAGCACCCACAATGGAGCATCTGCGGGGACACCATCTCAAAGAACGACAGTTACTGCACCAAGGTGAGTAACTTCGCTTTCTTACCAAAGGTACCCTTAGATTTTTTGCATAAATCAATCCATGCCCCTTCCTGTTTTCTTCCCTAAACCACACCAGAAGGGGGGGAGGGATAGCTCAGTGGTTTGAGCATTGGCCTGCTAAACCCAGGGTTGTGAGTTCAATCCTTCAGGAGGCCATTTAGGGATGTGAGGCAAATCTGTCAGGGATGGTACTTAGTCCTGCTGTGAGGGCAGGGGATTGGACTCAATGACCTCTCAAAGTCCCTTCCAGTTCTATGAGATGGTATATCTCCATATATTAAAATATAGAATTACTTAGTCTGTCAGAAGGACATTAGACATTAGCCTTTCACTTCAACAGGACTACACCCTTTAGAAAACCTCCCAGAATTTTTCCTCCATTCCATTGCAGACAGAAGTAAGGGATCCCCAGTTTTCAAGCAAAGATTTTCTAAATGCATATCTGGCTGGATTTTCTATTTTTGCTCTCTCATGGTCTTCAGCATCCTTTTAGAATATTAACCCACTTCAAGAGAACTCTCTACACTTCAATCACTTTTTTAAAAATAACGCCTCTGTCATGGAAATATATAGAACCACAACTTGAATATCCATTCAAACCTTTTCTGAACACTGTGCAGTTACTCAGGCTTTAGCTTTTGATGCAGTGTTTGGCTCTGCTGTGCTCTGTTCAGTCTTGGCCTTGACTCGGAAGCTCCAACCTTCTGTGAAGTTTATTGCTTGGTAATCACTTGCAGTGGAGCACCATAGACACACTTCAAGAAGAGAAGGTTAGCACCCTGTGTAGTAATTGTGGTTCTTTGAGATGTGTGTCTTACTCGTATTCCACTTCTGGCCTTCTGCCATTCTGCTTTGAGTTCTTTACCATGGAGCTCTGCAGTAGAGAAGGAAATGAGGGTGATTTTCCTGCACAGCTCTATATAGCCATAGCACAGAGCATAGGGCTGCATGTGATACATTCACAGGTTGAACAGGCACTGCCAACTAAACTCTCCCATCTGAAGTCCATGGGGTGCGTGCACATCTAGGGTGGAGCTCTCATAGGGACATGTACCTCAAAGAACTACAGTTTCTATAAAATATTATAGTCAGTTGTTTGATAACACTTTGATATTTTTCATAATGAAGTAGAGACCAAATAAGAGAGATCAGTGAGGTAGGTGCTAAAAGTCAGTAGTAGTATAGGGAAAAGGTTCAATACAATAACAGTTTCTAGGAAGCAATCTCATGTACTATTACTGTCATCTTTCACAAAAAATGTGCTCCCAAAGTTACACACTTTAGCTAGAATTAGTTACAGGGTTATTTTACAAGTTATAAAGCTCTTTCGGTATCGCTCAAATCCTTCTTATTAATTTTTCTTAGTTCCTTTCCTTTTTGTTCTGTTCCATTTCTTATCTTTATTTTGGACACTACTAGCATTCCAGGTACTGGCCTATGAAGGTACTTCTCTTGTACTAAGTCATAGAACGAGTGTATCTTGATTTTGACTAGTGCCCTGTCATCTTAAGCCAAATGTTCAACAGTTATGCTGTTGTAAGGTATTGTGGGATGTAGCTTAGCATGAGTGTTAAGAACTCTGGGAAAAACACAGGCCAGTTGAGCTTTCATAACTGCCAGGCATTGATGTAATGTGGTATATATTAAAGTATTCTGATGTGAATCCTGGAACTACTTCAGAACACAAGGTCTGTGAATCAGGATCTGTATTAGCTGATCTTTCATAGTACTACTTAACAGTAGAGAAAAACAGGACTGGATTAATCCAATTCTGGCCTGAGCCACAACCCTTGGGGGACATCCTGTCCTGCAGCGCAACCCTGCTAGTGGTAGTGATAACAAGGGACTTTCACATAGGAGCATACCCCTAGGATGGCAGGAGGTCAACTATCACCATTCTTCAGGTAGGGTCCATCTAATTGAAAGCCAAGGATTGTCAACTCAGGGACCCCATCTCATTGAAATCAGAGTATAACAGGAAGAGAGATAGTTTTTAACATTCCTAATTCTCAAATAACACAAGGTTTTCTAGGGTCAAACCAAACTGCTTAAGATTTATGCAGAAATTAAGTGATTCACTACAAGTCATGGGTGTGATTGTTTCTTGAGATATGCTTATTAATAAACAAGCTAATGTTCTGTGCTAGCTGAATTTAAGTTGTCTTAAGGTTTAGCCCTGTGTAAATACCTTGTAATAGACAAGACTCAAGGTTACAAAACCACACAACTACAGTGATTCCTGTTCCTCGAAATACAAAGTTAGTTGTCTTGCTGAGACCAATTTGAAAAAAGCACCGTTAGTTTTGGCACCTATATCAATAGCTAGCAGCAGATAAAACTACAACAGAAGTTCTGTTTCCAAACTTGAGAAACAGTTGTTAGTAACCAACTTTCATTTGGGGAAATTGATTACTTTTGTTATCCCCAACTTTCAGAAATGTCATTAGTCATTTTTCACAATGATACTCAGCCAGTCAGTTCTCATATCTACTCTGATCTCAGTTGGACAATAGGTTAGTCAATCAACCTCACTGATTACCTCTGAAGAAATGTGTGTGTGAAGTTGCTATTATCTTTTCAAGAAAATACCTGGCAAGAATTTTTTTGGTACTGTTGTCAGAATACAGAATTATAATGCATGCTAGGGTCAGATGATTCATATCGTATGCGATAAGGAAAATATACACAAGACGTGTAAGTTGGTTGTAAAGGAGACATGTAGAGTGAGATGATAGGATGGAAACCCTTTGCCAGACACTTGAGCCAAGGTTGAGAAAGCTGCAGTAGTAAGTGGTGTTGGAAAATTAGGTGTCTTGTTGAACTATAAAGATTAAAACTTCACCCAGAGGCATAATAATCTTAGAATTTGGCAAATCTAATTTCAAGTCCAGTTTCTTGTACCATCTTTCTGGTACAGGATGAGTTTGTGTCTTACATGGATATGCAGTTTTCAATAAGAATGTTTTTGATGACTGTATAAATTTTGTTCATTTTCTACATGGACCTTAATATAAGTGATAAGATAACTACATACAAATAAAAAATCCTATATGTAGGAATAATTTATTGGAGTAGCATAACAAAATAACATTTGACTTTCTTAGATATTCTAGTAAATAGCATTAAAAAGAATAGTAATTTTGTATATAAAATATACAGAGTTAATAAATTGCAAAGAATTTAATAAAATCACAGACATAGAAGGGATCAGAAGGGTCATCTGGTATAACCTTCTGTTAAGATGCAGGATTTGTTGTTTCTAAACCATTCAAGATAGATGGCTATCTAGCCTCCTTTTGAAAACCTTCAGGGAGCAAACTTCCACAGTCTACCCAGGAGGATTGTTCTATTGTCCTACTGATTTTACATTTAGGAAATTTTTCTTAAATTGAATCTTCTATGCTGTAGTTTAAATCTATTGCACCTTGTGCTGTTGTTTGTGGCAAGAGAAAATAACTTTTTTCTTTAAGACCTCACATTAAGTATTTGATGACCCCATCAGTCTCCTCTTTTCCAAACAAACCATATCTAGTGTCTTTAATTTTTCCTTGTATTGCTTACATTTGATCTCTTCGGTCATCTTTTGTTGCTTATGACTAAATTCTCTCCAGTTTCTCCACATCCTTTCATTACTGACCAAACTTCAACATGCCACTTCAACATGCTAAGCATCCTGTAACTTGCATAATATACCTCTGTTAATGCAACTTAAAATAGTATTTTTTTTGCAATAGCATTTCATTGCTGACTCATGTTGAGGTTGTGATCCATCACAACTCCAAGATTGTTCTCAGCAGTGCTGCAGCCAAGCCAGTTATTCCTTTTTCTGGCTTTGTTCATTTGGTTTTCATAGAATACCAGAACTGGAAGAGACCTTGAGAAATCAAGTTCAGTCCTCTGCCCTCATGGCTGGACCAAACACTGTTTAGATCATCCCTGATAGATGTATATCCAACCTGTTCTTAAATATTTCCAGTGATGGAGATTCCACAACATCCCTAGGCAATTTGTTCCAGTGCTTAACCACCCTGTCAGTTGTAAATTCTTTCCTAATGTCCAGCCTAAACCTCCCTTGCTGCAATTTAAGCCCATTGGTTCTTGTCCTATCATCAGAAGCCAAGGAGAACAATTTTTTCCTTTCTTGTAACTTCCTTTTAGATACTTGAAAACTGCTATCATGTCCCCTCTGGCTTCTCTTTTCTAAACTAAACAAGCCCAGTTCTTTCAGTTTTCCCTCATAGGTCATATTTTCTAGACATTTAATTTTTTTTTGTTGCACTTCTCTGCACCTCCTCCAATTTCTCCACATCTTTGTTGAAATGTGGTGCCAAGAACTGGACACAGTCCTACAACTGAGGCCCAATCAGTGCAGAGTAGAGTGGAAGAATCACTTCTTGTGTTTCTCTCAACACTCCTGTTAATTCATCCCAGAATCATGGTGTGGTGTATTTTTTGGTTTTGTTTTGTTTTGGCAACATTGTCAACATTGTTGACTCATATTTAGCTTGTGGTCCATTATGACCCCTTGTTAGAACTGTTACCCACTCTGGCACTGTTACCTGAGTGCAGAAAAGACCTGGAACGCTGGAAGTTAAGCATTTCCCAGAACATCCACCTGGAGGCGGCCTATCTGCCAGGGTCCAGCAATGTTCTAGCAGACAGGCTCAGCTGCTCCTTTCAGACTCACAAAAGGGCGGATATTATAGAGGAAGTCTTCCAGAGATGGGGTTATCCCTTTCTGGATCTGTTTGGGCATTGTTTCGTGAGGCAATGTCAGAGTTACTGCTCGTTCATGGGCCACGGGCTCAGGTCTCAGGGATGCACTACATATACAGTGGCCCCATGGGCTGCTGTATGCGTTCCCCCTTTCCCACTAATTCATGAGACCGTGATCAGGGTTCAGGCAGTTCGAGGCGAAGGTCATCATGGTGGCGCCAAAGTGGCCTCACCAATGCTGGTTCACCACCCTGTTAGAGCAAGCAGTGGAGGACCCAGTGAGACTGTCTCTAGTCCCAGACCTGATTACCCAGGATTTAGGAGGAGAGAGGTTGTGCCACCTGAACCTAGTGGCTCTCCATCTGGCAGCATGGAACCTGTGTGGCTGCAGGCATAGAGCAATGGTCCTCGCAGGAGGTACAGAAGGTGTTGCTAGAGAGTAGAAAACTTTCCACCAGGGTGCTGTACGAGGCCAAGTGGAGGTGGTTTGTGATGTGGACAGAGCAAAAGGGGATAAACCCAATGTGTGCCACAATCCCTCTAATCTTAGACGATTTGCTACAGCGGAGACATCAAGGCCTTGCTACATTCTCACTGAAGGTGCGTTTGGCAGCGATTGCATCCTTTCACCGTGGAGAGGGTAACAGGTCCATGTTTGCTAACGCCATGGTTAAGCGGTTCTTGAAAGGGGTTAACAGGTTGCTTCCCTATATGTGCCCCCTGTTTCCACCCTGGGATCTCAATTTGGTCCTTACAGGCCTCATGAGGGCACCCTTCGAGCCACTGGCCATCTGCTTGTTGAAACACGTATTGTGGAAGGTGGCATTTTTTATTGCAATCACCTCTGCCAGAAGGGTCTCGGAACTGCGGACCCTCACTTTGGAGCCCCCATACGTGATTTTCTTTAAGGACAAAGTTAGGTTGCATCCCCACTTAGCCTTCCTCCCAAAGGTGGTCTCTCAATTTCGTATGTCACAAGACATTTACCTACTGGTGTTCTTCCCAAAACCTCATGCCTCAGCTAGGGAGCAAGCCCTGCACTGCCTAGACGTTAGAAGGGCCATAGCGTTCTGTATAGAAAGAGCAAGAGTTCCGTAAATCCCCTCAACTTTCTATTTTAATAGCCGAGAGGATGAAGGGCTCCCCAGTATCAGCCCAATGCTTGTTCTCTTGGATTACTTTCTGCATTAGGGAGTGCTATGACAGCGCTGGTACACTGGCGCCTCCACTGACGGCACACTCTACTAGGGCGCAAGTGACAACCGTGGCGTTCCTAGTGCAAGTACCTATCCTTGACATATGTAGGGTGGCCACGTGGTCCTCTGTGCATACTTTCTCAGAGCATTATGCGATTACGCTCAGGCCATGCGACCATTGGCAGGGCAGTGCTGCAGTCTGTTAACATGTAGATGGTGTTAGTCTCCAACTCCATCTCCTAGGACACAGCTAGGGAATCACCTAATTGGAATGGACATGAGCAAGCATTCAAAGAAGAAAAAACGATTACTTACCTTGTAATTGTGGTTCTTTGAGATGTGTTGCTCATGTCCATTCCAAATCCCACCCAGCTCCCCTTCGTTGGAGGACTCCGGCAACAAGGAACTGAGGGAGTGAGGGGCCCACAGGGATATATATGCACCAATATGCTAGTGCTGCTCCAGGGGGCTCCCTGGCTGGCTCAACGGGTACTGCTAAGGGAAAAAGCTCCGAAATCCATGCATGCGGCGCGCACACACCTAATTGGAATGGACATGAGCAATACATCTCGAAGAACAACAGTTATGAGGTAACCGGTTTTTTAGTGCCTAAGACAATCATGGAATTTTATGAACTTTATGGTTAAATGGTTGCATTTTTAATTTCTCTAACATGATAAACTTAGCTACTTCATGTAATGCTGAAATTGATGGAAAGCTCATGTTAAGTATTGTTTTGACCTCAAGCACATAAATATGAAATTATGCTCTTTTTCTTTACACCTCAAAAGCTCTTTTAGAAATGATAATTAAAAATTAACAAAACTGAAGCATTTGTCTTTTGTGTTTAACACTTGAATAAGTAGAGTACTGTTTACTGTATGAACATGCCTGCTAATTTGTTTAATGAACTCTAAGTGCCCCATGACCACAGTGTAATTTCCTTGTGTAACTGGTATTTCGTTTAACCACTTAATAGAATATTGAAAACAAAATAAATAATTTCAGGAGATGTGTTTTATTGAGAGTCAACAGGCTTGTTTGTGATACTAAACAAAATTAAAAGAAAACTGTGTACTGAATACGTATTTTGACCTATAAAGATAATCACTGTGAAGATTTACTTGTGGTTCATTTTTGAGAAATGAAATTGATACTGGTTTTTCCACAGGAAGACACAAGCCTTCTTTAGTGACTAATTCCACTCCAAAGCATTCTAAGAAACTAAGTTATTTTTCTATAAATATCCAGTTTGGACTGGGTATCTGTATGCTTCTGAGTTCAAGTTTTGTAATAAATTCTAAAAGCTTTCAAATCTTTTTCATAAACCATTAGTACATGAAATGATTGTATAAAATTATACTTGTCCTCTAGTTATGGGTTTCTTTTTTTTTTTCATGAATTTGTGATAGTGTGCTTCGAATACTTAGTGTGCTTAGCTTCTTTCTTTAGTTTCTTCTTTAGTCTTTCTGCTGTGGTTACCATTTCAAAATTACACTATAAAACTAGTTTAAGTTGTTTATCTTTGCAGCTTTTTACAGTTGAATTGAATTTAAGATTTTCTATGTAATGGTCAGAATTTTAAATGATCTTGACAAAATGGAGAATTAGTCTGAATTCAACAAAATGAAATTCACTAGACAAGCAAAGTAGGAAGGGAAAATTAAATGCAAAATTACAGAATGGGGAATAATTTTGGATTATAGTAAACTAGGGGGCTGCCCCCCCTGTTCGCTGTGCTTGCCAACACCACTCTCTCTGACTGCTTTTGCCTCACTGAGAGAGCCTATTGATGTCATTCTGTCACCCAGCCGGGGGGGGGGGCGGGGGGGAAGGGATTGATTCCTGCCGGGACAGGCGCTCTCAGCAAAGTGCAACAGGCTGGCGGGGGGGAGGTAGGGGAGAATGAGAGAGATTTCCCCCAGTGACGCTGTGATGCCAGAGGAGTAGGCAGGCTCTAGGCTCAGTTCGGGACAACCCATTAGTGAGCTCTGGCTGGAGTGTGTGGCGCCCAGCTGCTGGGGAAGATGAGGGGAGCTCAGAGCGCTGCAGAGACTAAGTGCGAGGTGTGGCCGGGCTTTCCCTATCTGCAGGTGCAGTGTGGAAAAGCCCTGGGCACGAGGCATAGGTTGCACCACCAAGGGCTCCTTGTGCATTGCCCACCTCCCTCGCAGTCGAACTGGAGGGAGCCTTGTGGGCAGCATGGTCCATACCAGGGTGGCCTGCTGGCAGCTTCATCACTCCTGCCCGTCTGGGCAACAGGTGAGAAGCTCTGGCACCACCGTTGTGCTTCTCGTCGATGCAGGTTGGACACAATTGTTATTCGCTGGCTGGCTGTTGGATGCAGGGTAGCTGTATAAACCCCCATGGCCAGAGAGAAGCGAGTGGGGGGCACTGCAGAGGCCAGGCATGGGGAGGAGGGTTGGGGGGATAGAGGACAGGGGGTGCTGCCAGGGCCTGTCACAAAGAGCCCTTTGTGATGCAGCCACTGCCCAGAGATTTTCCACGCTGCACCCACTGGCAGCATGTGCTGTGGTCAGGCTGGGCTTTCCACTTCTCTCTGCAGTGCTCCGAGCTCCGTCGGCTCCCCCAGCAGCGGGGCACCATGAATTCCAACCAGCGCTTGTTGTAACGGGCTGTTCCAAACTGAGCCAGGGGCCCGCCTCAGTGCCTCCTCCTCCCCAGCATTGCAGTGTCACTGGGGGAATCTCTCTCACTCTCGCTTAACTCCTCCCCCCCAGCCTGTTGATGCTGATGATGTCATTCTGTTATCTGGCAGGAAAAACTTTGAGAGAGAGGGAGAGAGCGAGTGCGCACGCAAATTAAACATGAATCAATAGCATCATGAAAGGATGGGAAAAGAGATCAGGATTCTTGTATATATGATACAGAAGGCAATTGTCTTGCTCTGCTTAGTACTGGTGAGACCTCAGCTGGAATACTGTGTCCAGTTCTGGATGCCACATTTTAGGGGAGATGTGGATAACTGGAGAGAATCCCAAAGAGAATAACAAAATTGAAGAAAATTTAGAAAACCTGTCCTGTGAGGACAGATTGAAAATATGGGGAATGTTTAAGCTTGACAAAAGAAAACGGAGGGGAAAACTAATAAGTCTTTAAATAGCTGTTTTAAAAAGGGATGGTGTCCCACTGAAGGTCCGACAAAATGTTAACTGACTTAATTTGCGGCAAGGAGGATTTACGTTAATTAAATATTAGGAAGAACTTTCTACCAATAAGGATAGCAGAAAGGATCATTTAGCTCTGGAATACATTTACAAGGGAGGTTGTGGAATCTTTATCATTGGAGGGTTTTGAGATCAGGTTGGATGGACAAACCTATTGGGATGGCCTAGACTTGATCCTGCTGCATTGCAGGGAGCTGGACTTGATGACTTCTTGAGGTCCCCTGCGGTCCAATACGTTGCGATTCTATGATTTTGACAGTGTTATTATTTGATTGCAACAGTCAGCCAGTTATGAAATTGTCTCACTTTCCATGACAGAGACCATCATATCAAAAATGAGGAATGCTGCATCTTCTTCTTTGGAATAATTCTTGGTATCCATTAAAAATAAGTTGTTGGGCTTAATATGGAAATGTGAACTGCAGTACCACTACTTAAACTTACAAGATGTCTTTCTGTAAAGTGTTTTCTCAAAGCAGAGAATGCTCTTTGTAAATAAAATTAATATTTTAGCAAAAAATTAAGAAAAAATGGAACCTTTTGGACCATATGCATGTATTTTAAAAGTATTTTTAGAAATAGTGAATATTCCCTTTGAGTATATCAGGATGTCTGTATACTATTTCTTAGCTTCAGTACCTAGTCTTCTCCTTCAGCCTTTCTTCTGCTGTTGCTTAAAGCAACACTGTAGTTAGTTCAGGGCTGTCAGGGCACAGACTGAAGTGATATGGCATATTTAAAATCTTCTGTTCTTCTGAACTGGATTTTTTTTCCCTTCTAAATACAGATTAATAAAGTCTGCACTACAAGAGGAACAAGGAAAGGATTTTAGTGAAGGTACTTCCTGATCCTGAAAAAGTCAGGGGGCTTCAAGCCCATCTTGGACTTCAGAACACTTCACAACTTTGTGGTAAAAGAAAATTTAAAATAGTGCCTTTGGATTTAATCCTTTGATCCTTAATGAGAGAGTAGTTTTGTGCTTCGGTATAGGATATATTTACCACTAGGAATGAGTCTATCACAGGAAGTACCTATATTTGGAATATCTAGTAGGTGCATAACATATGTAGAAAGTGTTGTCTTAGATTGGTGTTGGCTTTTTGCTTTTTCTCTGAACACTTTTAATTCTTACTCATTGTGCCATTGTGTCTGTGTTCACTGTGAGTGCTGTTTTCTTGAGGGTGTTCCGTATCTGGTGATTGGCTAATTTGGAGAGTAGGCCTAGTTCTGTCTAATACATTTTCTTATTCTCTCCTTATATCATCTTGCTTGTATAGAGTGAGATGACATTGTTGAATCACATGTATGTATCAAAGGGGAAATAGTTAACTCTTTTTAAAGGGGGTAAATAAGAATCTCTGATTGGAAAAATATACCCTATCTAGCTGCTATAGCTCTGTTCTTTCAACAAATCACGAATAGCAGGATTTCTGAAATGCCAGAGAAAATAGATGGCTCTCTGAAAATGTCATTTCTTCTTGACTCTAATCATCTGCTCTTGGGAGGGGACTCTGAGGAGAAAGTCCCAAACTATTCCCTCCTCATATTTGGCATCCTAAGAAAAGGCCAAGGGACCCACATCCGAACATAGCAGATCCGTGAGGTTCTGTGCAGATTGCATTGGGTCATTTGAAGATTAAGGCTCTCTTTTCAGCGCTTCTGTATCTAACTAGCTCTGTTCCCCAGTAGCACACTCCTGCTCAATTCCTCCTGCCAGGTGCTTGCTCTGTGGAGAGCTACCCAAGGTAGTATTGTTGTCACCAGTCTCTGTAAGGCTCAGTTATGCTTGTGGCTTGCCCAGTGTCCACAGTACACACACACACACACACACTCTCTTAGAACTTATGGAGTCTGAGGGAGAAGACTCATGGAGGTGACTGAGCCTCACTTCCTGCTGTGCATAGATCTGTGGGCACAATCTGAGACTTTATTAGGAATCATTTTGCTTGAATGGTAAAATTTAAAATATCAGTGAAAGATTCTCTTGTCCACAAAATCATTATTTTTAAGCACTTTGTTATACAGAATTCTGATAGTCCGATACTGTTTTTGAAAGCAGTAGCAATTTTATTTCCTAGCCTTTAATATTTAGACCTACTACTTCTAAATTTAATCTTTCTACCCCTTCCTTCTTTACTAATTCTTTAAAAATCAGTTTCATCATAAAATGTCAGCTGCTTCATGCTTCATTTTGAGTTCCTCTGAACGACTGAATTCTTGGGAGGCATGGATCAGGGTTCACTTCGCACTCCGTCAATACCTGACCAAAGTTAGGGAAGCTAATGATCCAACCAGCAGGTCATTTTCAGTGATGAATTCTGGTCACATGCCATCTAAGCATGGTGCACATATGCTAAGATCACTGAATTTTTGTTATCTTAATTATTATTTATTAATGGAATCTTGCATTTTTTTTTCTGGTGTAGTAATTTGGATTTTATAACAGAATTTATTATCTTTGGATCATATGTTCTAGTGTCCGGTATTAAAGCAGAATATGAGAGCAACACTTAACAAATAGCTTCTGAAACAACCTTACATTAAAGCATCTCACTATCTAAAAGCTCAGATGTGCATATTTTTAAAAAGTAGAAAAATATATTCAGCAGGTGACTGGTGGAGAAAATGTGCGTGCATGCATGTGTGTGGAGGAGGCGGCCAATCTCCACTGTTTCCCCATGTGCAGAGTATGAATCCTGCATACATGTGCACACGTTTTTCCTACTAGTCACCTAGTAAAGCTTTTTCCTAAAGCAATTAAAGGCTGTAGTAGAAATATCCTTCTATTGATAAAAATTGAAAATAATAAACAATATACAGGAAATATGATACTGATTAGGATGCTGCAACGCTTGTGTTTTTCATTCAATTTCAAGAAGACAGTATTTGGTTGAAAATATTGGCCAGTGAATTTCTTGGCTTCGTTGGTTAATATTGACAGGCTTGCTGTCAGGATAGAACTTACTTGCTTGTAGATGCCAGATCTTCGATGCCGCATTTTGCTGGATTCCCACTCCTTGGTGCTCAGCTGCACTGATGGTGAAGTCACAGGCCTTCTTGTCCAGAAGATAGTAGCATCTGGAAGCCGAAGCAAGCAGCTCTCTTTAATCAGGTTTTGAAGATGATGGCCTGATTGATTTCTATTCTTTGCAATTCTCCTCTAGAGTTTTTCTGTGAATTAGAGTAGAGCACTTTCCTTTTACAAGTCACTGGCATCATCGAGTAGGGTTTGATTAAACCAATATATACAAATGAAGATGCTTCCCTTCCATCATGGAAAGTTTTCAGAATGCTTCAGGATTTGGATTTTTTGAGTCCACTGATTAGAGATGTTGACATCAGCTTCTGTTAATCATGAAATATACCAACCACCCTATTAAAATTCTAATTAACCCCCCCAATTTTTGTGAAGAGTAGGGAAAAATAGCAAAAGGTTGATGATGGTAATGAAGATGATAATAACAGAGAAGTCATTCATAGTGAATTGTGCACACAAGTTCTCTTGTTCTTAATATTAAAGTAGTTCTTTTTCTGTTCCACAGACAGATGGTTAACTTCCCTTGTTCATATTTTGGTACTCAGTAGCCATGAATAATTCAATTTTGAACAAGATTTTTGATGAACAATCTGAGTAAATCATTAGATTAATACTTTCAGAGTAAATCTGTTTACTCTTAAAAAATCATGATTTAGAGTTCAGTTTTCATGTGTAAATGTATCTTCCTCGCATACTTTTATTTAAGAAATCATAATGTAAGAAATTTCCATACATCTTCATCGTAAGTACAGTATATCTTATAATGCAATGAAAAAGAATCCACATACATCTTTTGTATTGTAGTTGGAATTCAGCCATGACCTGACAAAATCTGGATAGGTGACACTGGGATTTAAATGACTAAGAATTGTTTACTTGATGATAAATCTTTGACTTGAATGTTAATATTATCCATGTGAGATCCTTATTAAAGCATTTGTCTTTGACCCTGGAATGTTAATTTTGCAGTTGTACCACAGTCAAGAAAATTTCACACAGGAAACTCCAGTTTCTGGCCTTGAGTGGGTAAAAGGATATATTGCACAATTCATTCGTATGTGAGAAGGGAAAAAAGCCTTACCTCTGCATTTTCTCTAAGCTCTGAATTCAGCAAGCTGACTGCTTCATTTGGCCTGTATGCATCACATACTGAGACATCTAACATTTAATAAGGATATTTAACATTGTCTGAGTTTATAATATGTTGAGACTACAGAAGAAATCTTAATGAACTAGTAACGCACATTAATTCATTGTGTAAGAGGATGTACAGAGTCAGATGCTGTTTTCCAAGGCTACCACAAATCTATGTGGAATGTTGTTAATTTTTCAGTTTTAGAGATTTGATTTCTTTTATCTCATAGTCCTCCTTTAGTATAGAATAATTCTCTCTCTCATGGGTACTTGTTGCTCTGTGATCCATGACAACTGGGTTCCTAATAAAATATAATAAAGAGGAAGTCACTAAAATATGTACTTTGGCATTTCAATACTTTGTGTTCATACTTCATTGGCTCTTTTTCTGTCATAATTTTTTTTCTTTTTGCACAGGATTGTGTTGCTTTTGGTGCATAGTCTAGATTCTTGGCTGCATCTCTTGTCAGCCTTGGATGCATTTCTTTCAGCGATGCTTTCTTTTTTTAGGTTATCTCCATGCACTTGAAGGAAAGAAAGTCAACAGCTTCAAGCAATGAGCCTGCAGCAGAAAGGTGTTAGTGATGGATGAGCATTACGACTGTATCCGCTGCATTGTAATTGAGCAGATCTGCCTAGAAATGTCATTCAGAGTAGTCATATTTTGTGGGGACTAAAAAATTCCTCCTGGAAGCTCCCAAAAGGGATTCCAGTAAGTCTGTTTAGTATTGGACTTAAATTGTTTCAAGGGATCAGTACCTGAAGCAAAACCCAAATCAAGCTCTTCCTCTGAACACCAGGACTTGATGTAGATACAGAGCCATCTCCCCTCCCCCACCCCCACCCCCAGTGTCTCAGAACAACATGTGTTGACAGCATAGGCTCAGGTCTCAGGAGGAGGTGACAGAAGTCTTGTCCTTGATGCATAGTTGAAAGATCCTTCATCAAAGCCTGTCAGAATTCTTGGTGCAAGAGCTGCGCTCTTTTCATTGATATTGATGCCTGACTCTGAGTGGTGGTGATATCAGCAGGATCATTGGTATTGATGCTGAGGGCCTAGGAGTAGTCAAAAGCATAATTTGTCAAGTCATTGCTAGTGTTCCTACTTCTTAATCAGTGAACTGTAGTAAACTGCCTGAGTGGAAGTAGCGATTCTATGGCAGTTGGCAGTGAAGATGCAGAGGGTTTCAGTGGTCTTGGTGAGTTAATGATGAAAGTGTTTATTGCTTATCACACCTCCAAATACAGTAGAATTTTTTTTTCCAAAATCCTTCATGACAACTGGCAGAAACAGCCATGGCTAGAGGAGAGTGTAGCCAAAATGTTACTGTGCCCCAGGACTCATGGTTTAATTTGTTAGGTGGATTTACTATTATGCAACCATTGGCTTACTCAGACTACTAAACCTTCATGGATGAAAAGGATAAACTATTGAATTGTGAGGGGTGACTTTTATGACCTGGCTAGGTATTTTCCAATGGAATCATTAGGAATTGTGTAAGACTGTGCACGAGGATGTGAAAAGGGTGTGAGTTTACTACCTATCCTGAACAGAACTGAAGAGTTGAGAGAATCTTTTCGTTTCTTATGATAAAGGAGAAAGTCAGGCTTTTACAATCTGAACACTAATCAAGTGGGTTAGATTATGTATCCAAGAAGCACCATCTGTGTCTCTGAAGGGATTAGGTCCCATTTTCTTAGAACCAAAGCAGTATCTCTGGATTTTCATAGACATCCCACATCCTGAAATATGTCTAACCGCAACATGATGTTCCATTCTTGTTTCCCAAATGTTGTCTTTTGTATCTGTCATCCAGATTGGATGCTAAACTTGTCAGGGTAATTCTTCAATCCTTATTGAATTAGGGCTCCCTGTCTTCCCTTCCTTGGTGGAAGTGCTGGTGGCTAAACTATTCCACGTGTGAGAATATGAAGAGAATGCTTGAAAAAAAAAATGAAGTTTTTTCAACTGCAACATGTGTTCAAGATCAACATAGTATATTAATGCTCACTGCCCACCTTCCACTCTTCTTTCAAGTCCTGATTACTGTGAGGGGCCTGAAGATGTGGCAGAAGATACTGAGGCTGCATGCCCCTACTGAAACCTTGCCTTCATAATGTTCAGAACATTGGGAGGGCAGGGGGGGAGCGTGAGCCATGTGAGTGCTCTCACAGCCATTGCTATTTAGAGTTCCATTGCGTAAGCTGTACCTTTGTAGTTTATACTTTCTTGGAATGTGGATATGTGGAGCCCATCTTGAACAGGCATTTTTTATGTAGGAAGAGAGATGGCAGTAAATGTAAACCTTCCCAGAAAAGAGGACAAACAGATTCATCCCAATTAGGGATCCTTTCCCTGGCATCTTGGTTCCTGATGTGGCAGAGTCCGATTAATATGGTAGCTTTCACAGAGATGGCTTATTTCCCTCTTGGTCTCTTAGAAACCATCTACCAGCAGAATTTACAATTGTAATTGGAGAAGTTTGTAGCGTGGTGGAAACAACTTCATGTTGATTTCTTTAATTAAACACATGAACAGGTTTGCCTTACTTCATCTCCCTGAGTTTAATATAGTTTGATACCATCCAATTACATTTGCTAGCTACTATGATCTTATTAACTAGTTTAAAATAGTGTCTCTAAGACATTGGGTTTATATGATGCTTGACACTGCTCACATTCTCCTGTTAAAAAGCCTCATGTCTTGGGATGTTGAAGTAGTCTTGATATAACTGATGAAAGCTCTCTCTAGACAAATCAGATCTTGTGACCTTAGTTTTCTGTCATAGAGGCCATTTTCTGATGGCAGTGAATTAGCAATGAGGGTGAACTTTGGGCTCCTAATGAGTGATTCCCATCCTTCTAGCATATTTTCCAGGACCAAGATCTGCAAGCTAATCCAAGATGGTGATGGAAAAGTAGTTTAATGAGCCTGTCATTTTGTCAGTATTCTTCCTGTATATGCCTGTCCGTCCCAAAGTTTGCCACAGTATGGTCCATGTGGCTTCATTTGAAATGAAATGTACACCTCAGGATCCAGTCAACTGTTTTTTTTCCTTTTGGTAATCATTCTTGTCAACAGATTAAATACATAGTCATTTATATCTCTTATTGTCATTCCTTAGCTAGCCAGCAGTTGTTTCTCACTTTGTCATGCTATCTGAGGCATAGAAGCTTTTTGCAAGCCTTAAAAATGTTTCATAGTTTTATGACCGTGTTCACTACATACTTTGTTCAAGGTATTATTTCTTGTATTTGCTTTGCATGTTAGTCTTACCTCTTTGTTCTGTAGAGTTGCTTCTAAAGAATGGGTGTCTGCATTTTCCTGACCGCTATTTTGAAATTATTTGAGCTGGCCAACATTTTGACTTTCTTTTTGTGAGAATATATCAGAAAAGGTGCTGTTTGTTCAAATTATGCTTTTTTAGAAGCCTCGTTCTTTCCCTTGTTATCTTGTTACCTATTGGGTATTGAACTATCTTTTTATGACTGCTGGTTGCAATGTTTTGTTTTTTATTTTACAGTCTTTCTTAAGGAACTTAACCTGAGAATATGCTAAGAGCTTATAAGAAGGGAAACTCACTTGACTATAATTCTCTTTCTTAGAAGATATGCAGGATTCACATTCTTCAACCTTGCTACAAATTAGTGGATGTTTCTGAATTGATGTGCTATTGAACACTGTAGTTTTTATCCTGACGAATTTTTGTATCATTTGTTCATATGAGAGACATTTCAGTTGGTTATGTGTCAGGAGCAAGAATTGACTGGAAGATTGTAGGGGCAGCTACTGGCATACATTGGCCAGGGTGTCAGAATATCTGCATGACGCCTACTGCTACAATTTCCTATAAAGACCTCTGAGCTAGGTTAGTTTTACCTTCATGTTGGTAGCTCGAGACAAGAATGAGACTCCTGCATGAAAGCCTCTTCAAAGAAACAGATTGAGGTAAATAATTTTTCCCTCTTGAATTTTTATTTAATTACACTGTTGGTCTAACCAATTGTTAAATTGTATTATTTGGGGAAAAAAAGTCAAGTATCTTAAAAGGACTTTGAGACTTTCACTATGTATGTGAATAATTATAGTGTTCACATTAGAATCTCTACAATTTTATATTTCCATAAATAGTGTTACTGCAATGTTCATCTTAGTCCCTAGTCTTGTTATAAAGAATACTGTAGTCATGTTAATTACTTGCAAATGATACTGGTAAAGATTTTAATGACTAATTCTTTCAAATGGATTATAGGAACATATAGAAGGCCAGATCCAAATCATAGCCTGTATTTTACTAGATGTTTTATATGCTCGTAGTAAAAGAGAAAATCTTTTTTCATTAACCTTATTTTTTTTATTAATTTTAACAGTCAAACATGATGATGAACCTAGGGGAAAATCTAAGCTATAATGCACTGTCTTCCTCAGGAGGAGGAGTTTCCATGAACGCTTGATTAACAGTGGAGTAGGCCACTCTTCATTAGTGCTTCTGAGAGAAAATGTTCTGACTTCAGATTTTTTTCTTCAATGTCTTGCTGGCCAATCAAAACAAGATTGAATTTTTAATTTTTTGAAGGAAGATATGACTTCCAGCAGATTATTCTGAGACAGTGACACACAGAATTGCTTAGAGGCAGTTTGCAGTAATGCTACTTTCACCATTCTGAAGTGTAGGTAGTTAATATAAGTTTTTACCTTTAAATTAGATCATGGGACCTTTAGATGGTGCCATAATATCTCCATGTTTGATGTAGGCAGGACGTACCCAGCAGTAGTATTCCACACTAATGAATGTTGTTCTGCATAATACTATTGTGTTTCTGAAGTAAGCCCTATGTGAGTGATGGCTCATAATTAAACTAGGTTTTTTTGCAGTTAATGGTGCTGTGTGACTTGTGGGTAGGAGTTAAATGGCAATTTAAAATGTTTTGGAATTATTATTAGTCACTTCTGTAATAAGTGTAAAACTTAATTATATGAGTGACACCTTCAGTTCCACTGAAGTAGAATTTGAAAAAATATGAATTGGACATCTAGGCACAAGAAAAATACAACATTTATTGATACAATTGTTTTTTCTTCATTGACAACTTCTCTCCATTAAGTTAACTCTTTCATTATTTACTGTAGCTCCATCCAATGAATTGTCTACATTCTGAATTGTGATTTTAATTCCTAGCTTTCCATCCAAAAGGAGAATCTAAATGTGAAATATAAAACAAGTCTTTAATAAAGCTAATATTAAATTCTTAACCTTTAAAATAATGTAGCATGGGGAACTTGTCTGGAAAAAGAGATGGTATAGTCTCAGAATAGTGAAACCTTTTATTTATTCAGTGGGACTACTTCAGTCCCTTTCTGAAATTTTATCACTTAAATTCATCTTTCCCCACTGTTAGCTGGCAATTGGCATGTTCCATACTGCATGGTATGAAGCTGTACCTTTTCTAAAATAGCAACAATTCTTGGATCTGGACTTCCAACACTCCTGTCACCTGAAGAAGTAGGTTGTGCCCACGAAAGCTCATGATATCATCTATATGTTTTGTTGGTCTTTAAGGTGCTACTAGACTATTTGTTTAAGTTTTTCCTGTTACAGACGAATTCAGCTAGCCCGCTGAAGCTTTTCTAAAATAGTTAGCAAAGCCATAAGTTCAAAAGTTCCTAGCTGGTCAGTGACCATTTATGATTACCCTGCTCTTCCTCTGTTGTCGTCCTCTCATTTTTCTTGTACACTTTTCCCCCCTCTGCAATCCTCTGTGCCTCATCTTTCTGGCCTACAACTCCTTGTTTGTCACCCAACTGTTTCCTGTGCCTAGGAACTTGGCTGAGCAACCCGTACTACCTTCAGCTTTTTTTTCTGTAACTCTGAACCCATTCCTTTCCCACTTCTCCCACACAAATATTGAGGAGGAAAATCAGTTACGTTATATCATGATTAGGAGATTTTAGTATCATATACTGAACTTCACATGTCGTCATGTCTGTGTCTGAATAGCAAGGAAGTACTCCTATACTTGCTTTTGTAGCCTTTCAACTTGCATATTGTCAGGTCTGTATTTTCTGTTGAATGCATTTATCAATCTTACAGTATTTTGTTTATTTTGTTTTAACAAAAGTTATTTGAAAAGATTACATAGAACAAACATGTTTTACAAATATATACAAAGTTCCTGGAAATATTTCCATACAGTATTATCCTACAGTAGTTGAGCATGTAACTTTGAAAATGTAAATAAGTACTGATGCTTTAAACTGCATTAATATTATTTTTATGCTACTAATTTTCAGTAAAGTTAATTTAAATGTGTTTCATTCGTGAAGAACAGTGAGGATAGAAGTTGGGGAGATACATTGTACTATAGAGAAAGAAGTGTGAAAGATTAATGCTTTTTTCTCACATCTTGATGAATGAGAAGTAATACTACCTTGGGGCTTTTGAGTTAATTTTTCTTTCTTCAATAACCTGACTCATTACGTACACATTCTCTTCATCTACACATGTAAGCAGCATCTGCCATTATTTCTGCAGACAATTTAAGGGCCAGGCATGATGGCAGTCCCTATATTTAAGAAAACATAGAGACTGCTGGCCTCTGGAGTATAAGAAAGAAATTTAGGGTCCAAACTCACCTTGACACCAAATCAGGTAATAAGACAATGCTTCTAGAAAGGAGTTTAGCAGAATTTAGTTTTCCCTGTATACTGGTGAGGTCTGGGAGACACTCTGGAGTGTTGGATGTACTGCCTGAAACTAGCTGTGCTATAGAAGTTCTTCTTGGAGGAGCGTCCCAGTGAGGGCTTCACTTTAGGGGTGCGTCTAGACTGGCAAGATTTTGCGCAAAAGCAGCTATAGAAGTTCTTCTTGGAGGAGCGTCCCAGTGAGGGCTTCACTTTAGGGGTGCGTCTAGACTGGCAAGATTTTGCGCAAAAACTTGCCGCCTGTCTACACTGGCCGCGAGAATTTGCGCAAGAACACTGACTTTGTAATGTACAAAATCAGTGCTTCTTGCACAAATACTTTGATGCTCCCGCTCAGGCATAAGCCCTCTTGCGCAAGAATACTTGCGCAAGAGGGCCAGTGTAGACAGGAACGTTAATTTCTTGCACAAGAAAGTGTCTATACTGGGCACAGATGCTTTTGCGCAAAGGCACATGCCAGTATAGACGCTCTCTTGCGCAAATACTTTTGACGGAAAAACTTTTCCGTCAAAAGTATTTGCGCAAAATCATGCCAGTCTAGACGCAGCCTTCGTGTTTTGGTACCCTGCACTTGTAATCAGAATTTTGTAGTAGCAGTGCCCTGGTTGGCTGCACATGCATGTGCAGCCAATCTCGCAACTTTCTGAGTGATTATCTACTGCACACAGCCAACTGTCCCACAGTTCCTTTTTAGCTGTCTTTGACTTGAGTAGGAAGGGCTGTATTGCTTCTCCAAAACATAAGTAGCTAAATCTTTTTTCCTCTTTCCTGGTAGGGTATACTATCTTTCAGTTTTTCTGTAGTCAGCTGCTATTTACCACCTACTGCCCTCATTCAAATAATAACACTTCAATAGGACAGAGCTTATCCTCTTTCCTTATGCTTGCCCGACTCTCCCGGCTTCTAAAGCTGCCTGAGCTTCAGACTTTCCATTGCCACGTCAAATGGCCACGTGCAGTCTGTCTGATGTCTTAGAGACTCAGATCGCCCATGTTGCAAAAAACTGAGCACGTGAAAGGCCAGGGTCATCCAGCTTAAATTTGCTGATGATGGAGAAATCTCTCAAGCCACATTCTGATACTAAGATGAGATGCCATCTCGCCAAATGTCACCCTTTGCAGCCTGTGAGCTGAGCAGCTCCCTGCTGGCCATGGACAGGCTCTGCTCTGGCTAGACTGGAGCAGTTCCTTGCTGGCTGTGGACAGGGTCTGCTTTGGCCAGACTGGAGCAGCTCCCTGCTGGCCATGTATAGGGCCTGCTCCAGCCAGAGGGACAAGAGCCAATCTCCTTTTTCTAATTCTGGAATTATAGAAGATAGGGCCACCATATATACATATATAAAATTAGCACTCTTTAACAGCTCCATCAGACGACATTTGGCTACAATCGCAAGGTGGATGGGGGTACTATCTTTGCTCATGCAACAACTAAGCACTTTCTAAAAGGCATAAATAAATACTTACCTAACACTGAAAGACTGAACTCCTATAAGGATCTTAATCATATACTCTACAGCCTGATGGGGAAAGTATTTGAACCCTTAGCAGCTTTCTTGTTGTTACACTTATCGATTAGGGTTCCTTTCCGCATCACCACGTCCGCAAGAAGTGTGGGAAAGTTAGGTGCCCTAATGGCATACCCTACTTATACTACATTCTGCAAAGAAAATGTGGTCCATTGATCACACCCCAAATGCATGCTCAAGGTAGCCTCCCCATTACACCTAAATCAACCTACATAACTGTTTTTTTTCCCTGAAACCACATTTCGGCAACAGTGAAGCTTCTTTTCACACACTCGAAGTCTGCTGGGTATTGGAATTTTATCTGTAGATCTAGAACAAAACCATTTAGAAAACCATCCTGTCTTATTCTTTATAACAGAATGATTATTTTGAAACCGAGAATGTCCAAATGGATATTGGGCTATATCCTTTTGTGTTACCAGCAGAGCAATTTCCCTGCTTCTCCAGGAATTCGCACATACTCCATCAGAGTGTTATCCATGTTGATAGCATTTCTCAATAACATATTCCTCATGGACATTTGCAAAACTGCTGTCTGGACCTCTGCCCCAATTTTTAGTAAACATTATGCTCTTGAAACAATGAGCTGCCGATGCTCATTTGGGCTGTCGGTGCTAGCTGCTATCAATAAACCAATTCCCAAGCCCCTCCCTTCCACTGAGCAGCATTACTAGACAGTCACCAAAACCAGAGTGCCCACAGGAATGCTCCTTGAAGAACAAAAAGAAAAGGGAGTAGAGGGACATGGGCATGGTTAGTTGCACACACTAGGTATCTTCTTGAAGCTGTGTGAGATGGCTACTGTGCGTACACTGCCTTGCTACTACAAATCTCCAATTACAAATGCAGGGCTCCAAAACACCTAAAGTGGAGCACTCACAGGGACAACTACCTCAAAGAGCCTTAGTTACTGCATGTGATAGGTAACCTTCTCTTTAAGTGAACCCTTTGCATGAAAAGTCACAACTGAGATCCGCTATCATGTATTCTGTACATGCATTCACCTTTTTTTATAACGGTTGTAGAAAAATATGAAAACCTAAAAGCAATTGAACTTTTATGAGGAATATCTTCTACTCAAAATAGATATAATTTTTTTCTCCATAGTGTTTCCTGCTTTTTTGAGAAAGAAGGGAGCAGTATAGGGCAACCGGTATGCTTGTTTTGCCTATACAATGTTACTCTAAAAGATGAAAATAAAATAAAATTAGAAAAATATAGGTGAATATCTGCTATAGAATTAGCAATTGAGATGGTTTTACTAAGAACCAAATCTTTATTTTAAAAGCATTAGTACAAACTGTGAAAGTTCTGTTGGGGGCTTTCATAAAACATCTTGGGAAACTTATTAGAGAATTCAATACTCCAAAACATATCAGCTTATAGAAATACAGTAGTACCATTCTCTACTTTATACAGTTTTGCAAGAGTAATTCACATAAATAAAAATAACTCAGACACATAAATTACATTGGGTAGAAAAGTTGTTAGTTAAAGTACTGGAAAGGGTTCAATATAATTGGCTAACGAAAATGTTGAAATGGGGCAGCAGACGTAAGAGAAGGAATGAATGCCTCCAAATAAACACATTGATTTTTCTCAATGTGGGCTGAAACTATCTTTTGGAGAATGTCTTCAGGGTTTCATGCATTTGAATGATTTGTTGTGTTTCTTTTAGCAAAGAGAATTCAGACACTTTGGAAACAATATATATTGGAATCTGATTAAGCCTAGATTGCATACGTTTTAAAGGCTATTCTTTTTTCCTATCACTGTTTTTTTCCCTCAAACTTTTAGGCTCAGAAGTGGGTACTTAAAAAAACACGTCTTAACAAATTCTTACTAAAATATTTTAGTTTCTTTGATTATACTAAACCCAAAAAATCATTCTTCTTTTACATAATTTACAAATAAACATGATTCAAAATTGTACAGTTAAGAAACTTTAAATAATTCAATTTTTTAAAAAACATTTAATTGCAAAGATTTGTCCTTAATGTTAGACTACACGTGTAACAGTGAAAGAAAATTGCTAATCATGTTGTTTGCAAAATATATATAGAATTTTTATAAGCACCGTAAGATGTCTTTCCATCTTAAGCTTTTGAGAAAGAGTAGCATTAATGTGTCCATTGTTTTCTTCTGTTTAATTTCCATGTATTTTCATTTCATATTACACTAGTGGGCTGCACCCCATGCTCACTACACTCGCCCCCTCCTCCGGCCACTTTCACGGCCAGTGAGTGTGATGACATCATTCTGTCTCCCGGCAGGAAAAACTTCTTTTTATACAGAGAGAGATAATAGTTTTTAATTATTCCACTTATAAATTAGTGTGAAATAATACAATAACTTGAAATAAAAATAATATGGCAAACATATTTTTGCAGGCACCTTCTGATTTATAATCCTACAGAACAGGAGCGGTTCTCAGTGGTGTCAATCTATGTGAATTCACCCAAAGCTAAAGTATTATCTCCTTTGGGAAAACCTGTTATGGTCCAGATTAGTGGAGTATGGGATACAGCAACTACAGTATCAAATGAAGCATATCAGGTATGTTACTGAAAATAAAAAGTGGAAGTTATACTGATTTGCGTTTAAATATGTACTGTAGCTTCACATTAGAGGAGAAAACAAAGAAAAGCACACTTCAAATGTATAAATCATGTATCAGTTTTATAAAGAGAATTCCGCTGAGTATGAGAGAAGGAATAATTAAATTATTTTGGTCTTAGGATATAATATCAACTTTTTAAACTTTGTTATTTTTCTTATTACCCAAGTTTAATACTGGAGTAAGTGTTTCAGTAGTGGTCCTCATTTTGAGGTATTTATTATTTGGTATCATTTACAGTTGCCTTGGGTTATAACTTGAAGTATGTGTTTAAATATAGTTGTCCCCTGTAGCTTTTCTACACATACATAGATGTCTTGTATCCTGCTTTCTGTTTATCTGTGTTTGAGTCAGAAAACTGGTATGTTGAAATATTTGTTTTAAAGTTGTTGAAAATTATTTGAATAACAGCTGCTGTGTACACGTTAGATTTTTTTGCCTCTTTATCCCCATGAATTTAAATGGAAATTAAACATCCCAGT
The DNA here is from genome assembly GCA_032595735.1 of Pelochelys cantorii. Classification (NCBI taxonomy): domain Eukaryota; kingdom Metazoa; phylum Chordata; order Testudines; family Trionychidae; genus Pelochelys; species Pelochelys cantorii. The sequence continues at coordinate 69,174,331 of CM064330.1, forward strand.
GATGTTTTAGCCATTTTGCTGCATTTCTAAGGAGATATATGTGCTTGTAACCAGGGTGTCAAAATCAAGCAGAAATCTGAGACCAATTTTGAAGGGTTTCAAGTAATAATTTTTCATGTTTAATAGTCTAATACAGAGGTGGCGAAGTCAACACAGCAAATTAATACCTAGCAGGGCAGACTTAAGAAATATATGAATAAAAATAATCTATAAATATAATAATTGAATATTATTGTACTGGTAGACTAATACTTGGTTATTGAAAGAAATGTTCATAGTAATCATTACATTCTTAGAAGGTCTCATACTGGCAGGGTATATATAATAAACAACTACAGCAGAATCTTAAGAAAATCCTAACATTCTTGTAAGCATAAACTGGAAGGCTAAAATGTGTATACTATAGGACTTTACCACATTAGTTTGGATTGTTGTGTTCTTGTAGACTTATTGATTTTGATTAATAAATATTGTACTTCAGAATTAGGATTGTTTTGTGAAAATGCTGTAAAATGCTTTTAAATTATTTCAGTTGTCTTTATAAATGTATGTTATCACAATATTCCTAAGTGTAAGGAAGCTTAAAGAATGCCATAAATATAGAGAAGTGGTATCTAGTGACAAAAAGCAACACTGGAAATTTGATGAGTTCCATTGTGGCTTTTCTAGCTTATCTTGACCTCAGATCCACTATCCGCTATCATGAAGTAGAAGAAAAGCATAGTTCCCAATGCTCTGTTGACTTAGAGGAGGGGGTGTTATGCTATAAAACCATTGTCAGAGGAGGATTTGAGATGACATTTGAGCTAAGTGGATATTCAGATCCAAAGACTTGAGCCAAAGTCTTGGATCCCTAGGTCTGGACTCTCATGTACTCTCCATTTTCCTGTAGTCAAAGCTGATCCTTGTCTTGGAGCAAAGACGTGCTTACAAATTGTACCTCATCATAAGAGATTTTTCTCAATCTTAATATGCCACTAGTTCTATTTTACTATGAACTTCTTGCTGAGATTTGACAGATTTGTTACACAGAACTATGTTCATATGTTTACTTAACATTACTCTTTTATGTGGAAGCCAGGTTGCATTCCTATTTCAGAATAACTTTCCTACAGTGTACAGTCTTTTCACCCCTCTTCTAAGGGGCTAATTACTGATAATAAATCTCTAATGTGGAGTTCTGAGGAAGCTTTTGTAGAAGAGAGAAAGGAAAGTTTCCAGCATATTGTTTCTTGTTGGGATGTAATCGGGTAGATAATTAAATGATTAACCGATGAGCAAAAGTTTATCAGTTAGTGCTATCAACTACATGTATTTCCTCCTCTCCCCCAGGTAAATTTTTAGAGGGCTGGCCAGCAGCATGACTCAGTCCCCGCTCGCACCGGCTCACGGGAGATACTTACGCTGCGGCTCTGCATTAAAAAGTAGTGGAGGAGCTGGGTGGACAGGCAGCCCAACTTAGTCCTGGCCCACACTAATCCTGGGAGCTTCCCCTGCTGCAGCTCTGCATGAAAAGTAATTTAAGAGCTGGGGGTAGCTCCGGGGACCTGGCGTGAGCCGAGAGACTGAGACAGGCTGCCTGCCTAACTCCTAAATGATTTTCAGTACAGAGCCCGAACAGGGGTAGTTGCTGACCCTGCACAAGCTGGAAGTGAGTACTATGCTTAATCAGTTGTGTAGTCCACAAAATTTTTGTTGTTTCTTTGAGGAGTGTCCCCGTGGGTGCTCCATCTTACGTGCTTTATGCCACTGAGCTCGAGGTCGGAGATTTATGACAGCAGTGCCCCTGGCCAGCCGGCAGTGCACACCGGGAGTCTGTGTGGTCTGGAGAAGCTACTGCGCATGCGCGGCTGGCTCCCCTCCTTGGTTCCTTCTTTACCGCTGTCAGCTGCCCTGGCTGATCAGCAGTCTCCCTTCAACCGCATCTTTCCTCTGTACTTATTCAAAATTACCTCAGGAATACTTCCTAATTGCTATAACCTAACTCCTTAGACCTAGTTTCTTTTTTCTTTTTAAAGCAGGAGGACGGACGGACACAGTGCTGGACAAGCGCAAAAAGCCATGCGGTAAGCCTGCACAGCCTGGCTCGTCTGGGTTTAAAAAGTGTACGAGCTGTAGGCTATCCTTTTCAATTTCTGACCGGCACACGGAGTCTGTTTGCTGTTTGGGTGAACACCACCTTCCTGACTGTTGTCCACACTGCCAAAAGCTCACAGCCTGATCCAGGAGATGGAGGGAACTACATATTAAATTGCTCCAGATGGAGAAAAAAACTCGGTCAACGTCTGACCTAGAGCACTCCACTCCTCCCAGACAAATATCACCTGGGACGGAGTCAGAGGTGATGGCACATACTGGGTCGAGCCCCAAGGACCGTGAAAATAAGAACAAGAAATGGTCCTATTCTTCATCAGGGATTGACTCCCCATTGAGGAAAGGTGCTCCCCACAAGAAAGCCGGCAACCGTGCAGGCGGGGTATGATAAACAACAAACCACGGGAACTGGCAAGGAGAAAAGCCGGAACCCTAAGCACTCTGTCCTCCTCACAGAAACTGCCTGAGGCAAAGCGGAAACCCTCAGCAGCAGCACTGAGCCAAACAGCTACGGCACCGGCTTCTACGCCGAGCAAACGCCACTCATTCAAGGCTCTGAGCATGAGCAAAGCAATGAAGGTGGCTCCGCTGGCACTGCAAGTGTACCCAGCACCACTCTCACTCAGTACTCAGCTGGCATTCCCAATAACACCGCTGTCCGTGCCACAAGCTGCCTGCCTCCCACCACTGCCCACTGCATAGCTGTTGCCACAGTTCACCACCGCAGCAGAGCTTTCAATTAACTCAGCACCGGGATCGCCTCTCGGTGCAACCTGTCAATTTCACTGGCCAGTTCTATTGCCTCCTCACTCACTGATAAATGCTCTCTCAAACCGTCGCATTTAAAGTGACCCACCGCTCAAGAAGCACAGAAACATACCCAGCAATGGCAGATCCCACAGTGGTTCCCTACCCAGTTCCTGCCTACCTGGCCATGTTGGGGACCCATGGGCAGCCTATAGGCAACAACAGCCCACCCAACTACAGCACAGGGGCCAAACACCAAGATTACAGGCACCTAATAGCGATACCATAGAGCAATATAGCTCTGATTTGGAGGAACAGGAGCTGGACTATATGGATGAAGAACAGTGGTCCTCTCCTTCCCCACCCACTCAGAATTCCTCCGTGTCTCCAGAGGATACCATCATAACCCAGCCACCAAATACGGGTGATGATTTTTTGAGTCGTTCCGAGACCTCTTTAAGAGAGTTACTGACACCCTGGAGATCTTTCAGATGCTCCACAGACACAACACAAGCTTACAAACATCCTACAAACCTCCTGTCATCCAAAGCTGGCCATTCCTATGAATGAAGCAATCATGGACCCTGCCAAAAATATATGGCTCAAACCAGCATCAACCAATCCCATTTCTAAGCGTGTAGATAGGAAATAATACGTGTCTCCCAAGGGGGCAGAATTTCTTTTCTCGCACCCGGTACCAGATTCCCTTGTAGTAGAAGCCGCGAACCAGAGGAGAAAACAACAGTCAGTGCGGACAACTTCATATGATAAAGATTGGAAGAGACTAGACGCAATGGAGAAAAAGGCTTATTCATCGGCAAGCCTCCAAATGAGAATTGCTAACTACACAGCATTATTAGCAAAGTACACACACCGGATCTTTGACCATATGACAACCTTTGTCTTACTGCCAGACAACAAGAGAGAGCAATTTAAAACAAACATTAAGAAGGCACGCTAATATCCCATACCGCCCTGCAGGCTGCGCTCGACTCTGCGGACACAGCAGCCAGATCACTTGCAGCAGCTGTAGTAATGAGACGAGCCTCCTGGCTCCAGTTGTCGGGTTTTCCCAGAGAAGTTTAGTCCACCATAGAAGACCTTCCATTTGACAGTACAAATCTCTTTGCAGAGTCCACAAATACATTTCTGCACACTTTGAAGGACTCGAGGCCTACCCTCAAAACCTTAGGTATTCAGGTACCTGTTGTGAGAAGAAGGCAAAACAGGTCATTCCAACAAAGATTCAGGCACACACCATTCAATCAACACCAGCATCAATTCGGTAACAGACGATGTCAGAGACAAAACAGGCACAGACAGTGCAACAACCAAGCCTCTGCCCAACAACCATCAACATCCAGGCAACAATTTTGAAGAGTTGTCACGGGTCTGATAGCCGTGAAATCTCTCAGGCAGCAATCCACCTCATCCGCAGTATTTGGCAACAGGCTAGCGGACTTTTATACAGCATGGTCGGCCATTATCACCAACAGGTGGGTGCTGGAAATAGTGAAAACAGGATACTGCATCCCGTTCATAACCAACCTCCCACCTCACCCTCTGGCCCCGTCCCTCTTCAGGGACCCTTCTCACGAGATACTGCTTCTTCAAGAGGCAGAGTACTTACTCAGTCTCAGAGCTATAGAGGAGGTACCGGAACAACACCGGGGCAGAGGATTCTATTCTCACGATTTCCTCACCACCAAAAAGTCAGGTGGTTGAAGACAAATACTACATCTGTGCAAGCTCACCCACTTTGTCAAATACCAACGTTTCAAAATGGTCACACTTGCTACCATAATACCTGCCTTAGAGAAAGGAGCATGGCTGTCTACCCTCGACCTACAGGATGCCTCTTTCCATATATCCATACATCCAGCACACAGAAGGTTCCTGCAGTTTACAATAAAGAACAGACACTTCCAGTACAGGGTGCTTCCAAAGGTACTGGCAGTGGTCACCGCACATTTACACAAGAACAGGATCTCAATATTCCCATATCTTGACAATTGTCTCATAGCGAATTGTACACAGCAAGAAGCGCAGCAAGTGGTCACAATAGCAAAAACACTCTTCGAAAATCTTGGTCTACAAATAATAAACACCACAAGTGCATTTTGTCCCCAACTCAATCACTGGAATTCATAGGTGCACATCTGGACTGCACAACAGCCAGCGATTACTTGCCTCACCACAGATGGATGACCATAAAGGACCTGATAGCATCTGCATAGAACACTCCAATCATAACAGCAAAGGCTATGCCTACAACTACTGGGGCACATGGCAGCTGCAACGTTGGTAGTACCCTATGGTCGCCTACACATGAGACCACTCTTGGCCTGGTTACACACAATCTGTCAACCACAAACACACCCACTACACAAACTTCTGTCCATACCGAACAAGATAAAATCATCCCTAGCGTGGTGGACAGTACACAGCAATATTTGCGTGGGAGTACCATTCCAACGCAACACACCATCAATCACAATAATGACGGATGCCTCACTCCTGGGATGGGGGGGGAAGCACCCGTAAACCACAAGGTGGTCCAGCGTCAATGGACTCGCGAAGAAACCACATAAACTTACTGGAACTGAGGACAGTCAGGAACGCATGCATGCACTTCCTTCCGCTGATCTAGAACAAAACAGTTCAGATTCTTTCAGACGACGTCACCACAATGTACTATATCAACAGACAGGGAGGGGCATGATCCTTCCAATTATGCCAGGAAGCCATGCGCCTATGGGAATGGTGCATCACACAATTTTGGTTGCAACTTACTACCAGGCAAAGACAAAATCATGAGTGGGAGATAAATGGATCAGTGCTCTCTCACCTATTCAAGAAGTGGGGATTCCCGGTGATGGATCTATTTGCTATGCATAGGAATGCTCGCCGCCCCCTATATTGCTCCAGAGCAGGCAAAGGTCCCCACTCCCTGGAGGATGCATTCATCATACGATGGATGGCTCACCTGTCATATGCATTCTCTCTCATACACAGGGTGATACTCCAAATCAAACAAGACAGGGCCAAAGTGATAGTAGTAGTATCCAACTGGCCCAGGCACACATCCTTACCTGCTACAGCTGACTGACTGTCCACCACACAGATTCCCACCACTTACGTGTCTCCTCACACAGAGGAAAGGGCAGATTCCACACCCTGCCCCTGGGGGAAGGGAACCTGGGACTTGAACTTGCCACCCTGCTCTCTCCAGGTGAATACCCTATCCCCTAGGCCATGGCAGAACCTCACTCTCAGGGCACCCTTTATCTTGCATTTCACTTTGGGGGGGAGGGGACATCCACAAATTGCAGCTTTAGGCGTGGATGTTAGTTGTCTGAACAACCTGGAGAGATCCTTTCTAGAGGCAATCCAGGTGATACTTGGAACTCCAGAAGGCCTGCAACAAGAAAGGCCTACATCCAAAAGTGGAAGAGATTCAACCCATACCTATGAACCTATACACACAGGAATATCACATATATTACAATATCTACTGGAAATATATAATGCAGTATGAAAATATAAATATGCAATGCATAAGCTCCATAAAGGTCCACCTGGCTGCTATCTTGGCTCTTCATAGCTCTATACAGGGACACTGTCTTCACACACCCTTCCATCAAGTGTTTTCTAAAGGGACTCCATAATACCTTCCTTCCACGCCAGGACCCAGCACCCGCATGGAACTTGAACCTAGTACTGTGAGCTCTTATGGGGAAACACTGCGAGCTCCTTGCTACCTGCTCACTATTACATTTATCAATGAAGGTGGCCTTCCTGGTAGTGATCACCTCAGCTGGATGAGTGGGAGAGATGGCAGCCTTAATGACTGACCCTCCTTACACAATATTCCACAAGGACAAGGTAATACTGCGAACCCACCTCAAATTCCTCCCGAAAGTACTTACCTCGTTCCACTGCAACGAACCTGAATACTTACCAGTGTTCTTCCCAAAACCCCATAAAGAGGTCAGAGAGGCGGTTCTCCATACCCTCGATGTACGTAGAGCCTTAGCCTTTTACCTGCAGTGAACAAGCTCATTTAGAATGACCCCACAGCTCTTTGTTTCATCCACAGAGAGATTGCAGGGGCTACTCATATCAAAACAGAGACTTGTCAGAATGGATATCGAGATGCATAAGACTAGCATATGCACTAGCACAGAGGGAGCCACCACATACTGTGCACTCACACTCAACAAGAGCCATGGCAGCTACAACAGCATTCATACACGGTCTGCCCACAGTACTCTTATGCAGGGCCGCCTCATGGGCTTCAGTGCGTACTTTCACACAGCATTATGAGCTCCAGAAATTTTCTGAGACTGATACAAGATTTTGACAAACAATACTGTCCATCACGATCCTCACCAACCAAAGCTCCCATCTCCTGACAAGAGTACTGCTTCATAGTCATCTAAGGTGGAGCACCCACGGGGACACTCCTCAAAGAAGAAGGGAAGGTTATTCACCCTGTGCAGTAACTGGAGTTCTTCGAGATGGTTGTCCCCGTGGCTGCTCCACACCCACTCCCTCCCCTCTGCTTTGGGTACTACACATCTGGGTCTTAGAAGGAATTGAGGAGGGGGGCCGGCCGCACATGCATAGGAGCTTCCCCAGAATGCACATACAGACTCCTTGTGTGCATGGCCGGCCAGGGGCACTGCTGTCATAAATCTCCGACCTTGAGCTCAGCGGTGCAAAGCACCTAAGGTGGAGCAGCCACAGGGACAACCATCTCGAAGAACTCCAGTTACTGCACAGGGTGAGTAACCGTCCCTTACTACATGAGTAACAAATTACATGCTTCTTAACATCCCTAGTTTCCTGAGATTCACCCATTTTTTTTCTCTGCTGTGGAAACAATTATATGGCATCTTAGTAAGCAGAAAAGAATCCATGGCAGTTTAGTCCGCAAAGATTTTTTACTATATCATCCTGTTTAGATCCATTATGTTATGTTAGTGTTATGTTCCAACCGTCTCTGCTTTCTAGAATATTTCAGATCTTGGCACCAGTTTTATGCTCATTTCTTTAATATACTAGCCAATTAGCTCGTCATAAGATGGGATTTTCAGGTGTCTCCTCCACATCAGTCTTCTGTCCTGAGCCTCCGGTCTCTTGCTCCATCTCTCTCTTTCTCCTCCTCCTACTGCCTCCCCCCCTCTCTCTCTCTCTCTCAGCTCTCCTCTGCCTTCTGTCTCTCTCATTCTCTTCTCCTCCCCCTCCTGCCTCTCACTCGGGGGACTGCGGAGTCCAAATGGTCGCTTGCGCCACTTGCTCCCCCGTGGCGGCCCGGCTGAGCAGCGCAGAAGTCAGCCAAGCACCACGGCGGGAGGCGAAGGGGGGCAGGCAGTGATGTTCACGGCTAGGGGGCGGGGCCTGGAGCCGCTGTCATGCCACATGTCACCGCCCCGCCCCCCTTCACCTCCCACTGTGGCGCTCAGCTGACTTCTGCACCGCTCAGCCGGGCTGCCGTGGGGGAGTAAGCGGCGCAAGCGGCCATTTGGGCCCGCGCTCCCCATGCAGCGCCCCCGTGCGGCATGGGGACCGCGGTGCCCAAACGGCCGCTTGCTCCCGTGCGGTGGCCCGGCTGAGCGGCGCAGAAGTGAGCTGAGCGCCACGGTGGGAGGCGAAGGACGTGACTCAAGCAACAGCGCTACCCAGAGGGAACAGCCAGGAAGGCAACAGTGCCGCCCAGAGGGAACAGCCAGCATTTCAGCATTACAGTCACAGACATTGGGCTACTATATATATGATGGCAATATGTTCAAACCAAGATAATAGATCATATTTCTTTATAGCAATAAACTAACAATTTTAACTGTAGTTCATCTTAGTAAACAATCATGGCCTTCTGTAAGATTGCAATTCAGATGAAAAAAAAATTCATTTTATTTACAATGAAATATTAGAACATTTGATTTTAGTAATTTGAAGTATCCTTAATAATCTAATCTAATTGTGTTCTTGGAAATTGGGCAAAATTAGTGCTAGCATAACTTGATGTGAATAGAATTACAACAGGCATGAATTTGGTACAGTATGTTCAAAATAGGGAGGTAAAAAAATGTGAAAATAGTAACTGTAACTGATGGAAATTCTATCAGCTACACAGTTAAATGTGTCACCTGAGGACATAGGTGTAGAGAGGAAAAGGTGCTAGAGAGCTCTCATCTGCCAGCCCTTGTGGACTCCCCGCCACTAGCCCTTATGGGTTTCTGGCCCTTCCAGGCTCTGGCTGCAGGTCCGGGATCCCTAGCAGCAGGTCCGGTAACAGGAATCAATAAGCATCATCTTAATATTTAATCCAGGGGAGGGCAATAAAATGGCAGTGGTTCACCCAGGTTAACCTCTGGTGGGCTGTTGCCACTATCTTTATCTGTGTGTCTGCAGCTATGTGCGATTGCAGCTCCAGTTGTCTGGGAATGGTGATCTGTGGTCTGAGAGCTGCGATCCCCCATACCTGCAAAAGTGCAGGTAAATATGGCACTGCAGGGACCCACCAGAGGCTAACCCTGGCGGACTGGTATTTACTCACCCCTGGGTTAACCCATTAGACTCTTTTAAATCCCTCGTTCAAAACTTTATTTTAATTATAACAGTGCATTTTTAACATGTTATTTTCTTCTTATTCCTACAGATCACTTTCATGGTGCACCTACCCCCTTTGGGTTTGGGAGTTTACCAGCTTATGGAGGGTTTGAATTCAGAAATGGTCTTGGCTGATTATAAAATATATACTAGTGGAGGGAATAATGTTCAAGTGAACCCAGATAAAGTGTTCAAGATCAAGGAGATGCAAAATTCTGCGGATGATATTACTTTAGAGAACTCTTATATGAAACTATGGTTTTCTGGGATCTCAGGGCTTCTAAAGGTATGTTGGCTCACAATTTGAAATACCGTATTTCTTCTTCATAAGAGTATTGATGCATAAAAGTTAAATTTGTCACCCTCACATTTATGATTGTTTATCTTTAGAGAATTAACAGGAAAGAAGATGGCAAAAATTATCAAATAAAGGTGGAGTTTGCATGGTATGGCACCACAAGTAACAGAGATAAGAGCGGGGCTTATCTCTTCTTACCAGATGGAGAGGCCAAGGTAATAGTACTTGTATTATACTTATAATTAAAGGCTTCCATCATGAAAGATCCCAAAACATTTGGCAAATTGTGTATAGAAATAGTAGTTGGCCCACCACTGAAATATAGCTACTTCTGTGGTGAAGCATTGCCTTCAAATTATGCACATTGGAATTTTAACAAGACACTGACAACTCTGGCAGAAAGTGCCAAGTGATCTTCAGTACCCACAAGCAGTCAAGATCTCATTTTCATGTATTGTGTTAAGCGTACTACAGATATTCATTCATTTTCCCCTGCTTTCCTTTTTTCCCTAGATCTCATTCCTCCCTTTAGTCTGAGATTGGATATCCTAAATTTATACATGGAATAATATTGTGAATATGCTAAACTTTTTTTAAGGTTGTAAGCTGTTTGTGGGATGGGCTGTTTTTTATGATGTGTTTATATAGTATCTAATATGAAGAGGTCCAACTTTGATTGACATGTTCAGCATTATTGCGATGATGATGATGATGAACAAAAAGGAAGAGCAAATGGCTATTAGTTTAGTGATTTAAAAAAAACTAGTCTTTTCAGTTAATTCTTGTGTGTTCTACTTCCTTGGAAATTCAGAAACATGGATTTCAGAACCATCTCTACTTGTTATATATATATTCGCATTTGTGAAATATTTCTCAGAATGTAAATACTTTATGGAAAAATATTATAAACTGAAAAATGGTGTAGAAAATAGTTTTATAAAGGTAAATGATAGTGTGCAGCTTACTATTTCTCTTTATTTTTCCAAACTCTATTTTCCCTTGGAGGAATTTTAATGGCTGTTTTAGGGTCAGATTGAAGCTCTTTGTGGCTACGTCTAGGCTATAGGCTTCTTTCGGAAGAAGCTTTTTTTGGAAGAGATCTTCCAAAAAAACTTCTTCTGAAAGAGAGTATCCACACTGCAAAAGTGCATTGAAAAAGCGATCTGCTTTTTCGAAAGAGAGCATCCAGACTGAATGGATGCACTCTCGGGTGTAAGCTGTGATTGCTATGGATGGAATAGTCACCAGGGCACCTGTGCTTTTTCCTCTTTTTTCCTTTTCTTCCGAAAGAACTCCCTCTTGCCCGTCCCCACACACTTTTTTGTGAAAGAGCTTTCGCAAAAAGGCTTCTTCCTCGTAGAATGGGGATTACCAATGCCAGAAAAAAAACCTCCATTCTTTCGATTTTCTTGCAGAAGAACACAATTGCACTGTGGACATTCCACCAGTTTTGTCGGAAAAACGGCAGTTTTTCTGACAAATCTCTGTAGCGTAGACATACCCTCTGAGTGTTCACACAAGGAAGAAAGGGCATATAACATGTCTGTTGTCTTTGTGCTGGCCAGCCATGCTGTAGGTGGCTTTGGAGATGTGCAGGGCTCACATCGGTTACATCCCACTTCCCCTCCACTCCCACTACAGAAGAAAGGAGAGAGGAACTGAAAGGCAGACTGGTAAGGCCATCATTGAGCTCCTAAGCAATTAATCAGTCAAATAGCACAAACATATAGGGATAAAATTAGAAAGGCTAAGGCACAAAGGAGTAATAAAAAGAGGGTTTTTTTTTAAAATATATTAGGAGCAAGGGAAAATCAGAAGGAAAATCTAGGCCCTCTGCTTACAGGGAAAGAGCTTGTAACCTATGACAAAAGGAGGCTGAGATGTTTAATAACTATTTTGCTTCAGTCTTCTATAGAAAGATAAATTATGACCCAATAGTACCACAATAAACATTAATAACAGAGGGTAGGAATTAAACCCCCAAAAGGGAAAGAATGTTTAGAAAAATTAACTGTATTCAAGTTGGCAGAATCTGATTAAATTTATCCTAGAGGACTTATGGAACAAGCTGAAGCAGTCTCAGAGCAGTTAACAATTTATTTTTCAGAATTCCTAGAGAAAGAGTGGGGTTTTAAGAGGACTGGGGAAGGGCAAACCATAGTAGAGGATTTTAGACCACTCAGTTTATCTTTGATACCTTCAAAGACTGGAACAAATGATTGAACAATAAGCTAGTTAGCACTTAGAGTATAATAGAATCAAAAGTAATATCCAACGTGGATTTGTCAAGAACAATTTGTGTTTAATTTCATTCTTTAACTGGACTTCTACTGATACCAGACATTTTAAGCACACCAAGTTTTCCTGATTTTGAAAGAGAGTTAGTCCAGGACTTTACAGGAGCTACAAAATTTAGTAACTTGGGCCAGAAACCCCTGTCAAGTAGAAATGCCACACCATTACATTCCACTGTGAACCGCTGAAGAAAGTGTGGCAAAAACCTCAACTCACTATCGCAACTTTCAATGCAGTGAGGAAAAAATATATTCTCCCCAAGGATGTATGTTCTCTCAGCTCCCAATGGGAGCTTGGGTAAAAGGTGGGGTCAGAGCCATAACTGGAGGGAAAACTAAACACAATTATGGTACTGCCTACCCAGAAATTAAGCTGTGGTGTTGGTAATGAATTGAGCAAAGAATTTACCAGTTCATGATTGCCACACTGTACATTGTGAATCATGAGCCAAATCTCAGATAGAACTATGGAAAAAAGCAACATTCACTCTGGATACTTAAAGAAGCTAGTCTGAGAGTGGAGACCTGGCCTGGCTGCAGGTTTGGGCAACCTTTTCAGGTGAGACGATGAAAGAATCTTTGCCCCAAGTTTGAAAGCCTGCTTTGGTCTGTTTAGCTGAAGGCACCTGTGTTTCATCAAAAGATTTTGGTCTCAATAGTATTTTTAAGTCAGTGTTCTAGAGATGAGGTTATTTTTGTAAGTTCTAAGGACTGTAAAAGACTGGATATACCCCTAAAAGTCCTGTTTAAAATGAACAGCCGTACCAACCATGTTTTACATGAATATGGAGGGAGACACCAAATGTACTCCCTCATTTGAGAAACATTCTAGGTGTGGGAGTATTGTGTGTCGTACAAGATGAGCCTTGCCACCATGTGTATGTCAGGGAAAGAGAACAGTGTCAGATAGGGCTAAGCTGAAACAGATTTTCACAAATAATCTTTTAATTAGAAACTGACTGATCAGATTTTCCTGTAGTACTGGACACGAGCAATTGATCTTAATGATAAATCACCCAAATAAGAATCTCTGCTTCTCATTATGGTACAAAAAAATCACAGTAATAAAGTACTCTTTTAGTGGCTGTTACATGGCTTGATACTAAACTCTGTTGTAAATGTACTGCCAAATTTCGGAAGAGAGAATGGTTTGAAGAAAGTAACGCTTACTGCGTTAGATCTGTGGGTTTTTTTTACTCTGTTGCAAATGGCTATACCCAATATGAGTCATGTTGTTGAATCTGGTTTCAGATCATCACTCAGAACCATGTTACCTGCTTTATCTCAGTATGGGAATCTTCTCCCAAAAGGTTGCTTTATAACACAGAGATCCGCTAGCATGTTCTGTCTGAGCAAGTGGTTCTTGACTTCTGATGTGCCAGAAGGACATTTAGCAGAACTACTTGCAAGTCCAAAAGGAAAAAGCTTTTAGTGAAGTGCAAACAATCCCCATGGACTCCTTTACTTGCCAAACTGCTTAACTATTCTCTTCACCTGCCTGAATCTACTTTAGAGTAACAGCATCCAGATATGTTTTACAATGTCTCTATAGTTAACTGGTTAGAGGTAGACCAGTATGTTTGCAGCTACTTTTCATCAAATTTGTGCACTGATAAGAAAGCCCATTGTGATAAGCGATTTTCATGTCCTTACAAAACTGATGAACTGCTCAGTTTCTGTGATGCTTCCTGTCCTAGCTATTAATCTAATGAGCCAAAGGATTATTACTTGAATTTGAAACAGACCATAATATTTGGTTGCAAGAGCTATAGCAGAGTTGGCTGGCAAACATACATCCCAAAAAAGGTATTTTTTTCTTAGAAAAATTCCTTGAGCACAAGTTAACAAAGTACAGATGATTCATTGAAGTCACGGCTGGAGATCAGTGAGTTTGGAGATTTACATATACAAGAGTTTCCCTCTGCTAACCCCTTCAAACAACTCAGAGTATGAACTAGGCAGTCAGAAGGAGTGGTGTTAGGTGAAAAACTGTTAGGAGCAATTATCCATGTAGTAAACCACCTTGGGTTTGCCTGATAAAATGCAAGAAGCCAACATCAGAGGCCGGAACTCAATGACTATTTCTAGAGACTTGGGAAGCATTTAAGGGAAGAAAAATAATGAATGGACAAATGATGGGGGAGCAAGTAGCAACGTTAAAAGAGTAAGAGGCCCACTTCTCTCTTCTTCCACACCATGCACGATAATATAGAAATGTGCCTCTAAGCTTCAATAATGACCCTCAGCCTACCTACCAAATTCACTGAGGATCAGCAAGCCATGGCTAGGAGTTGGCATTGTGAGAGCATCAGTACGCTTGAGACAGCTTCAGGTCCTGGACCCAGCTTTTCCTGTCTCCGCCTGATCCCCTGTAATACTCAGATGGGATGGGTGGGGCCAGACTGAGCTAGCACTAAAGCTTTATCAAGAGTGTAGCTAATGGTTTAGCTATGACTTTGCTGTGATACTCAACATATTGCTGTTCCTTTTGTGTTTTTCCATATGTTAACTGTGCACTGAGTTCAAGCTAGGGCAAACAAATGGTATTTATTATTTTTGGATATCCTAAATCAGGAAGACTTTGTCCAACTTTTTAGAAACATTTTACTTTAGCTCCTACAAATGACCTATTAATTTACAGGTATATTTAACTCTTTTACGGGAGGAAAGCACCATCATCATGCTTTTAACAGAATATCTTTTGAAACCTTAACTGTGGAGTGGCTATATACCACTCTGTAGCAGCTGGGTCAAACAGCCGACAACTATAACATTGTGAGAGAGAAAATTGAAGCTGATATATAAACGCAGTAATATATTACTTAACACATAAATTGCTCTTCTCTCCAGAGTGCTCCACAAATACTAATTTAATAATTCTCATAACATACTTGTGTTGTGTAAAATAAAGGTGAAGATTGTCCTCGTTCTAAGACAAGTTAAGGATAAGAGAGTTGCCCAAGACCCCAAGGAAAGTCAAAGTGGGGATTAGAAGTTGTGATCTCCCAGATCCCAGTCCTATATTTAGATTACCAAACCTACACTCATCTAGGCTAGATGAAAATGATTTTGGAGAAATTTTACATTAGGATTTAAAATTATTTAATAATTTATATGCTGTGGGGGGTTTCATGCTGCTATAAGGAAAACAAACATTTTTCATAACATTGTTTTAACTTTGTGCCTTTTTGCAGCCTTACGTTTTCACAGATCCACCAACCATAAGAGTTACTCATGGAAGGATTTTCTCTGAAATTACTTGTTTTTTCCATCATTTGACACACACAGCACGACTATACAAAGTTCAGGGTAAGTGGCTTTAAAACTTCAATTATGTGTCATTTTATTTTCTTGTTAATTTGTAGTGTTGAGTTTGGGCCTTACATTGACTTCCTAGTGCTTTCATAACTTACGCTTAGTACAATGCTGATCTAGGAATTACCTTCTGATTGCAACCTTCAGAGAATTTGAGAACGTATTATCTATACTTGAGTCTTGCAACAGTCACTCAGTTTAAGGCGCACTTAAATCCAACAAATCTTCCTGGATTACCTCAGCACTGGGAATCCTCGTGTGGTGTAGGGCTGTCAAAATGGCTCCTATACCACCCAACATCCAGCACAGGTGGCATTTCTGGAATAAGCAAAGTAGCAATTGTGTGCTTGGGGCATCTTCTTTTACTCTTATCTAATCCAAGGTGTTTAAACTAGGGATTAGTCAATGAGGGATAGCACTCAGTCCCAGCTTGTGCCGGGTTGGCAACTACTTCTGTTGCAGCTCTGCACTGAAAGTAGTTTTGGAACAGGCTGATAGGCAGCCCAGGTCAGTCCTGGCTTGCGCCAGGTCCCAGGAGCTGCCCCAGCTCCTAAATTACTTTTCATGCAGAAATTTACTGGTGGGGGGCTCTTTTGAAATAAGCTTTTGCTTATTGGTTAATCGTCTACACTATTGTTGCATAACAAAGCCTCCGCCTGAGCTCACTAGATTTGTATACATGGATTTTCTGAAGCTACACCAAACTGTAAGGGCTAAGGTTTTAAACTGCAACTTATTGTGATCCTTGTCAAACTTTGTAATCTGTGTAACTCTCAGAAACTTACTGTAAACTGCAACTTTGTAATCTTTGTAACTCTCAGCCACCTTGCTTGTAACTTTCCCTAAGCTGCATTCTCCCCTGGGTGAATGGAGAGAGTGTGAGAGTGTTTGAAGAAGGCTTGGAACAATGGAACACATTTCAATGAGTCATCACAGTATGGGCATGCTCTCTGCTGGATAAAGGGAAGTGTGGGCATGCTCTTTGCTGGATAAAGGGAAGTCTGAGCATGCTCCCTGATGACGAGGTGAATGAGTCACAGGAGCCATTCAGACACTGTATAAAGAGAAGGAGCACATGTGAGACTCTTCTTTTTCCTTCCCCTGCTCCTGAGAAGCTCCTCTCCAGTGTCTCTCCTCCTGACCAGCTTCCCCAGCCATGATGAGCAGACAGACCCTCCAGGATCCACATGCCTTGGCTCCTTCTGCAACTCATATGTCTGTGTGAGTGCCTGAGGGCAGGAATGAATGGGTGTGAATGAGTGAGTGAATGAACGGAGGGGTGTGTGCTTGCTTGCTTGTCTGTATGTGTGAGAGTGAGAGAGAGAGTTCTATCTTCTTTACTTTAAACCTTTGGTGGCTGCTTTCTCCTCTTTAGTTTTACCTAGTGGAAATAAACCCATACTAGTGTAACCCTTGGTGGTCTCCAGTGAGAATATTTTTGGGGTAACAACTATTACATCCCTAGTTTAAACAGAAGTGTTACTCTGGTATTATTTGGCTCTATGCTGCTGTTGCAGATTAGAGAGGCTGCTTTTGTGCTGAGGACTAGGACACTGCAGAACCAGCCCCAGGAATGAGAAGTGTAAATGGCTCGTTTGCACTCCCTACATCTTTCCCGGCTGCATGCAGCACTTAATGAGTCTACAGTTCTGACTGGGGCCTTTGGCTACTGTTCTGTAGAAATGATAAATAGTAAGTAATGGTTGCTAAAATGAAGGAGGGAGAAATATAATACTTTTGAGAATTTCCCAAACCTGTTCTACTGCCACCTTCACCCTTTGGATATTATCTTTTTTGTACCTTAGTGAAACAGAAGTACAGTGTTTGGGGGAGTGCAGAGAACATACTTTATTCCCTATTTTTTCCTTTCAAAATATCTTTCAGTATTTGAACGTGAATTATATTAATTAGGTAAACTGTGATTTCTTCAATGAATACCTATAAACATGAGAATCATGCTAAAAAATGCAAGCTGTAGCAGGCTCATGAAAAAATTACTAGAAAAATGTGAATGGTCTACAACAGTGTTTCTTAAACTGTGCTCCGCGGAGCCCCAGGCTCCATGAGGCATCTCCAGGGGCTCCGCGAGGTTGACAAATGGGAAACATTGATAGGTACAACACATACAATCAGTGGACCGCTGGGGCTCTGCATAAATTTTTACGCATTTAAAGGGCTCTGGAGCCCAAAAAGTTTGAGAACTGCTGGTCTACAAAATATCTTGAAATATTTGACCATGTTCCTGGTGAATAACCTGCAGACAGATCTGCTACTTGCATTTCTTACCCTTTCTTGCTACTGAGGACATTGATTTGGGTTTGTCAGGCTTATTCAGTTCTGGAGTGTCTGATTCTGGCACAAAACTTGACGTTGAACTGTTGGATCAATGGCAGAGCTCCAGACTTGCCTCAGGGCTTCTGCACTTCTAGGTGGATAGTGTTTGCCTCAGAGGTTTGCTGTGACTCTCCACATTAGCCCCTCTCTCTTTACGAGAAGCAAAAATCACAGCCTACTGATCCATACTCATCACAGGCCAGTTAAACAGGTTTGGGATGAACCTCTCTTTAGTTCCAAACTCCCCCCCTTCAGGGGTGGCCTCCATAGTGGTACAGAGAGGGTTGAGAAGAATCTGAGCCTGCCCTCTGCTCTGGGTTCTGGCCCAGGAACCCTAATGGTGGCAACAGCAGCAGGTGGTAATTCCTCCATTATCAGAGCTGAAGCTTTTCCCTGAGCCACTTCCCCAACCAACTCTGCCCAGGACCTTTCTCCTGGTACTTGTCCATCTCCTTTTGCTCTTCCTGCAAAGCCCCTTTTCACTCCCAGTTCATGGTCTGCTGGCCCTCCCTGAAGGGAAGTCTTTTAAATTAGCCACAGAAGGTCCTTAACGGACTGCAGGAATTCTGATTAGTCTGCTGCTTCTGGCAAGCTCTTAATTGGCCCAAGGCTCTTCCTGATTGTGCTGCAGCAGCCCAAGCCCTGGTTACTCAGAGAAGAGAAAACTGTTCACCCAGGCAGTGTCTACACAGCAGCATTATTTTGGAATAACTTACATTATTCCAAAATAATATAGTCTGTGTCTACGCACAAGCAGTTATTTCAACATAATGTCAAAGTAATGTTCAGCTGGAGGACTGTTCACTCCAGCTTCTGTAGCCTCATTGTACGAGTAAGGGAAATGAGGGGGGAAGAGTGCTCTATCTCGAAATAGCTGCTGTGTAGACAGTACCACGAGCTGAAATAAGCTATTTCAACTTAAGCTATGCCAGCTTTTCCCAAACTATGGGCTGCGGCCCGGTACCGGGCCGTGGGAAAAAAATACTGGGCCTCAGCGTGACTGATGGGAGGGGAGCAGAGCGGGGCGGGTGGGGAGGAGGTGTGTGTGTGTGGGGGGGGAAACCGGCTGCTGGGAAGCAGGGTTGGGGGCAGCAGAGCTGTCCCGCAGAGATGGGGGGAGGCGGGTGGCCAGTGGAAGCAAGGTTGGGGGCAGCGGGGCTGTCCCGCGGAGATCAGGGCGGGCGGGTGGCAGAAGCAGGGTTGGAGGCAGCGGGGCTGTCCGGCGGAGATTGGGGCAGGCGGGCGGCGGAAGCAGGGTTGGAGGTAGCGGGGCTGTCCTGCGGAGATCGGGGACGGCAGGTGGTGGAACCAGGGCTAGCCAGGGGGCGGAGGGGCTGGCTGGGGGAGATTAGGAGGAGGAGGATGGGAGAACCAGCTGCCGGAAGCAGGGCTGGACGGGGGCAGTGGAGCTGGACTGGGGAGATTGGGAGGAGAAGGCGGGGGAGGGAGAGCCAGGCACATGCAGACCCTGGCAGACGAGTGAGTCCGACAGGGGATTCCATTTCCCCCCCCCCCCCCCCCACGCACATACCCTCCCTCAAGTAGTTGCCAACTGCCTGGCAGGTAGACACACTCAGGCAGCGTGAGCACATCTACCAGCCAGGCAGTTCACAGCTAAGGACTGATACACCTAATTATAATACAACTTACCTAATTAGAAAATACCAGAGATTTTATGTCTGGTAATTTCTCAATTTGTTTCCCGGACAAAACCCTGAAATACCGGACTGTCGGGTACAAAACCGGACACCTGGCAACCCTACCCTTCCTTCCACCCTCCCTCCTAGCCAGACACCCTACCCCCAATCTGCTCCTGCTCCTGCCTCCTGGAGTGCCCATGCGGCACGGGGTCCCCCAAGCCCTGGCCCAGGCTGGGCGGAGGATGCAGCCGGGTGAAACACTGAAAATTTATTCATTTTTCATTCTTTTTTTTTATATGCATTTATATTTTTGGTCTGCAAAAAACAGTACTGAAAAAAAAGGGTTCCAACTAAAGTAAAAAGTTTGGGAAACCCTGATGTAGCCAGCTTTCTATCCATCTTACAGTCCATTTATCCAATCCATATTCCCTTAACTTGCTGGCAAGAATATTGTGGGTGTCTGTATCAAAAGCTTTGCTAACGCTGGCACTGGGGGCTTTGGGAGGACCAGAAACAACTTATTTGAATATTCATCATTTGCTTAATGAATATGCAAATGAATGTTACCGGTCCTCCAAAAGCTCGTGATTGGATTTACTGGTTCCCATGTCAAAAAGTTTGGGAACCCCTGAGTTACGCCATTAGAGTAGCTCAAATTGAGTAGCTTATTTCGAATTTAGCCCTGCTGTGTAGACATGCCCCCAGAGTATCTACCTTCCATCAGACAGACCCAGACAAGTTGACTGCCACTATCACAATTCTAGAACCTGATTTTCAGCAGAAAATTGCCCATTTGTTGGTAGCACAAGTCTTACAGCTGTGAACTATGAAAATGGTTTGGTTATTGGAAGTGTGGGGCAGAATTTTGACTAATAAATGACAGATGTACTCTACCTTTTTTGAGAGAAAATGGTCCTGTTAAATTAGGTGAATCTTCCTTGCTCAGTGAATGCAAAGGAAGACAAATTTTAAATTGTGGTTCTTTGTCAAAACTGTACAGGAGAGTTATACCAGTGATCTTGATTGATGTACAGTTTCTTTCCTTTTTGTTGTTTCACTTGTTTGCTTTTTCAAACTTCTCATCTTCCTTTGCGATGAGGTTCACAAACTTTTTCCACTTTTGCAAGTGATTATGCCTATATGAACATTCAGAGTAACAGATGGAGGCAGTCACTGGGTGGTTGGAAATTGTAGAATGGTTGGTAAAAGGTTGCACTTTTGACCAAGGTATGTAAATCTATTATGAGAAGCAAGAGGATATATGATACAATATTTTACATTATTTCTCGGATATTTTGCTGTGCTCAGGTGAGAGATGTGTAGTTTTGAGAGGTTCAGATGAGAAATTAGTTGTCATAATTGTAATTTTTGCTGTTTACTTGAATTGCTTTGTTGTGAGGTGATGTGCAAGCTGTTAAGATCAGTACTATAAAAAGCATATTGAATTTTTTTTGACAGATTTAGGAGAGTTTAAATGCTTCTCTGTTTGCGTTTGTATGCCAAACTCTTCTAAATGGAGCAAATGTCTCATGAGTTAAGATATATTGAGGTTTTTAAAGATAGAGAAAAAGTTGGTGACAGCTTTTGTCAATTTAATTAAAATTCACACCAAAATAGGCACGGTATGACAAGTGATTTTAGAGATGCTGAAAAAATACTATTTAGTTGTTTATTTTTAGGGGACAAAGCTATGACGAGAGCTAACATGGCATGGCACCAGCATACAAAGGCGTTTAAAATCAAATTCAGCAGATACATCACTATGCATTTTTGCCCCCTGTGCTGCTGACTCATTGAATCTTGTTGGAGAACGTCTTGCGATGTATTTCCCCAAACTTATTCTAAATGTTGGAATTGTTCACAGATTGTATGGCTTATTTTACTCTTGTACTAATTATTGAAAAAACATTAGCATTACATTGGAAAGCCGAAGCATGACAAGATGATCAACTAGAGCAGAGGCTATTTATTCACTATGAAATTAGGTTGAGGATGTTCTTGATGCCTTGATGAGATCAAGGCTTCACACAATCTTAGCTCAGATTTTGACGTCTGAAGCTCTTAGCCTACAAACAAACATTTCATTGTTTTCTTATTTTGACCAAGATTTGGTATAAAGTCTTGTCAAATTAACCTGTAAGCTTAATTTTGAAACTTCTCCAAGGTCATTATGTATACTTAATTAGCTTTTAAAATCTGACCCTCATCTTTCCTCCTTCCCTCCCCTGCCCAAAGAGATACATTATGTTCCCAGTCACATAAAAATGAAGTCTTCCAATTCAGTGCCCCTAGAAAGCCCTATTTACTCATATTCAAATTATTCCCTATTTCCTCTTTACTCCTATGATTGTATCAGAGTTCTACATGACTAGAAACAGCAAATCTACCCAAGAGGAGTAGCAGTAACTCTGGACAATAAATGGCCTGGCCCTAATATCCAGAGCATTAGCTGCTGCTCAGGGGCATGACCTGTCTTCCCTGTATGCTGTGTGCTTCTGTAGACACTCAGGAGAGATTCGTATGCCTCTCAGTTAACTAGCAGAATGCCCAAAGCTAGGATTGTTTCAACTGGTGGTATACATTCACACATGCCTTAGTGCACATAAAAATGTATTCCACACATGGATGAAAAATATTAGAGGGAACACTGAGCATGATCTAGCAATGATGCTGCACACAGTATTGCCTGCAGGAGGCGTGTTAACTTTTATATTGGTTTTGGCTATTAGTAACCTGCAGATTTTTCTACTCCACATTAATGAAGCTTTCAAAATTACCGTACATGGCTAATCTGGTAGGTAGCTGTGTTGTAGAGAGTCTATGCTTTCCCTTTCTATAATAGTGATACATACACTGGGTTCAAAACTTACTCCGCTCTATCAGGGTAGACATTATGATGGAAAGAAAATTGAGGGAATTGGATTATTGTTATGCTATGAGGAGAACTCTGTAGAACTTGGTTTTCAATTTTTAATCATCAGAACTTTTAAATGTACTTTTAAATATAGGGTTGGAAGCCCAGTCTCTTGAACTGTCCAATATTGTGGATATTAGAGGAGAATACAATCGTGAGCTTGCAATGAGAATTTCATCTGACGTGAACAGCCAAAATAGATTGTACACTGACCTTAATGGATTTCAGGTAATTACTGTCTATTAATTCTGAATATAGTAACGATGACCATTTACAATGATCATGGCCTTAATACTTGTTTTTAATTGATTTTGAGGGGTCTTATTTAACCAAGCAACAATTCTTGAGTATGAGAATGTTAATTATTTTGAAAGTAGGTATTGGTTTAAATATATACTATTTTTCCTGACTTGACTTAGATGCACTTAAATACTATATCATGAATCATGGTTCCAGGATTCAAGAAAGTGTATTTTATGTCTGTCATGACAAACCAGCCTGTCTTATATTGCAAATCTGTGTTTAGTTATACAAATATGATGGTACTAAAATATCCTTGGTTTATAGACAATTAATCTTTTAATTGTGTATGGTGCTTTAGACTTCTTTCCTCTGTGAATGAATATTTAAAAGAGGAAGGGTTATTTAATAAAATTCAATACTTTGATTTTTTGTTATTTTTTGAGTGCCATCAGCATTCTGTGTGCTGTAGAAGATTTTTGTCTGAATAAGGTGCTAAAGTAGATGTTGGTCATTGTTGATGTTAGCATGTTACAATTATCCAAGAGACTTACTCTGTTCCATTTCAATGCAGTTTAAGATTTCAATAACTACTTGGGGTTTGTATTTTGGCATCTTCTCTATTAGGAGGCCATGAAAATTTTGCAAATCTAAGAACCCCAAAATTCAAATTTCATACTCCCCAACATCCATGGCAAAGAGCATGATATTTCTTGTGGAAGGTGCTTCCCTAAAAACAACAACAACAACAACACACCAACCAACCCCAAGAAAGAACCAACTGCTGCAAAAAGGAAAGTAGAAGCCACCCTTAAAATGGATATAAACTACATCAGTTGTGTTACGATCATTTCTGGCAACTACATTTTGCTCAGTGCACATTGTGATGAGCTGAAAAACCTCCATTTTAGTTCTCCGAGTCAAAGCGCAAAAATAAATTGAACTAAGATGTCATTAACAAACCATCACACTCCAATTGCTATGTTGTACATGTTGGACCTCCCAGTTCTGGCACTCTCGGGACCTGACTGATCCCAATTGAGGGATTTTGCTGGACCAGGGGAGGTCATTTCTGGACCTCATGCTGCTGGGCCCCAGCCCGCTGCCTCGCAGCCAGCTCCTCAACCCCTGCTGGCCCGTTGCCCTACCAACCCCATTGAGCAGCCATCTCCGTGCTGGGGCTCCAGGTCCTGCCAGGCAACCACACGTGCTGCGCCGCACTGGGGCTCTGGGTCCCACTGGGCAGCCACGTGCACCACATCATGCTGAGGCTCCGGATTGCATTGGGAAGACCTGCTGCCACACGCTGGACGGCCCTGCTGTCAGCTCACTGTGGACAGCCCACTACCCTATTGACCCCTCAGGGATCCTTGCCACTGGTCTTCCACCAGGATTCTCTGGTCCTGTAACATCCGTGCTGGAACATGGATGTTGCCTGCCAAGAGAATCCTGGTTAAGAGAGTTTCAACCAGTATTCCTTTCCTTTTCTGTCTTGTCTATGTGAATTGAGGTCTTTGGAGCAGATACTGACTCCTACTATGTGTTTGCACAGTGCCTAGCAGACCCTTTGTTTGGGATCTCAAGTGGAAACTGTGACACACATAAATTATATAATAATTTATTGGTAACTAGTTAGCCATAGTATGGATGATGCAGCTGATAGAAATGAATGCACATCATTTTTCTTAGCTGCGTTGGCTCTGTGGTGCTGTCAGCCGATGGTCAGGGCAGTGTGTGTGTGTGTGTGTGTGTGTGTGTGTGTGTGTGTGTGTGTGAGAGAGAGAGAGACACCCAAGTCTTTTCTGCTGGGACACAAGGTCCCGTCGCAGCGGGCAGCCTAGGAAAGGCTGAAGGGCGCCCCGAGGAGTTTTACAGGGAGAGAGCTTATTACATCTCAGATTTCAACTGCTAGGATACAGGATCCCTTCGCAGTGGGCAGTCTAGGGAAGACTGAGAGATGCCCCACGGATCTGTCACCTGGGAGTGACACGATCCAAAACGCCCAAGCTCTTCCTATACCTGTCCCTTATGACCGGCTGAAGTTCTTTTAAATTGTGCTTGGTTCTGTTACAGCAACTGAAGGAGTCAGGTTAAAGCTTAAACAGTTACGGGTTTATTAAGGAGACTTATAAAGCGTGTGGTTACAATGGCTATTGCTCTATTTCTTAATTATTGACAAATATACATCTTAAAAATGGTTACAAAGAAAATAAAAATAGAAAATAGAAATAATGGTACCAAGTGACAGCTTAATCTTTAAAGAGCTCTAAGTCTATGTGTACACTTAAGACAAAGGACACATCCAGGTACAATATTTACCCCCTTCTGTGCCTCTCGACTCCAGCGGGTCAAGCCAGGGCCGGTCCCTCAATTCCTAGGAAAGACGAATACGAGGTGGGCGTCCCCATGGAACCTTGGGAGGCAATTACCTAACCTGAGCAGCAGGCAGATGGTAGATTGACACTCAGAGGAAGTGTGCTGCTGGACCCATCTTTATACCCATAGGGGCTCGTATCCTCTTTCTTATCTAAGATGCCAAATTGTGTTGGTCTGTCTTTGTGACGTCAGTTCTTACAAGGGAGTTTCAACTTAATTTACACTTGCAAGAGAGATAACTAAATTATGAGTACTAGACATTCTTTACTGGGCAGAAGATTCCTCCCCCCGCGGACAGTGTGTGTTCGTATCAACATAGGTGCCAGCCAAGGCAGTTCTCGCAGCCTCGAGGTCAGCAATTGGTGTATCTCTGTTTACAGCCATCCATGGTCACAGCAGCCAGCATATCCGGGCCTGCTGTCAAGGCTTTCAAAGACTATGCTTATTTTACTGCTCTGTGTGCCCTGTATGCTCCAGGCAAGCAAAAATGGATGTTACGGGGAGGTGGGGGTTCCTGTCTGGCTACAGGTGCTTACAGAAGTAAAAACTTTTGTTTTGTTATCCTCCCCAGGAACAATTCTGGTGACCCAGATCTCTTGAGTAAGAAATTGCTATTGAATTTAATTATTTCAAAGTAGTACTGCACTTAAATTAAAAAACTGAGTCAAGAATATTTATAGTATTATATATTCATATATATAGATTGCAAGAACTGCATGGAGAGTTCTATTAATCATATCCCTGCTAAGTAATCCTAGAAATATATGTCTCTGCTTTGATTTTATTTACAATCTACAGTACCTTCTAAATATAAAGAAAAACATTATCTCAAATACTGCTCCTCATGCTAAGAGCTATTATAATTCTTGATGCAAATTTCCGTGAAGAACATTTCATTTTTTGAAAACTACTTTGAACTACAAATATGTGTAAGTTGCATTGTTTCTGAAGTAATGTTGGCCATAAGTCCCTAAAAAAACTGAATGATACAGTGCAGAGACTTGCTTAGGTATCTATTAATTGTTGCTCCCAAGGCATATAAGATAATGCTTAGAAAGATATTTAGGGGTTTTTACATATTTAAATATCAATGTAATGTACTGATGTTAATTTTGATATCGTAGATTCAGCCTAGAGTGACAATGAGCAAATTGCCTCTTCAGGCAAATATCTATCCAATGACTACAATGGCTTATATCCAGGATGATAGCATTCGTTTGACCCTACATTCTGCTCAGTCTCTAGGCGTTGCAAGCTTGAAAAGTGGTAAGTAGAGTACAGGAGAGGTTTTCAAAAGCTATCCTGCATAGTAAATTATCTAAAGTATTCAGAAGGTTGTTTTGTAGACTATTATGCTATATAGTATCTCTTCCTTGAGAATGTAAAGAAAAAGTGTCTAGCTTCTCTAGTATCCTATCTCCAGCAGTGATGCACATGAGTTGCTAAGAGGAAGCCATGCCATAAGCAAATATGAGATTGACTTCCAGGGAAGTTCTCTTCCTAACTCCCATTACTTAGAAGTTACTTTATGCCCGTAAGGGGATGGGATTTTGTCCAATCCGTTGCTCTTGTTTGTTTTTTAACATTTGCTTTTATAATTCTGGATTGCCTTCTTTATCTCTATGAAAGTGGCTTTTTGTAAATCCTGATGAGTTTCTGGCCTCATTGATACCTTGTATGTTGTGTGAAAAAGTATGTTCTTCAGTAAGATCTGATTTTTCCATCTCTTTGATTTAATTGAATATCATCTTAGTCTTGCATTGTAAAAGAGGGTGAATAGAAATTTCCCGTCTACCAATTCAGGTCATAAAACTAATTTTTTTAGTCTTCACTTTTATGCATAAAAAGTATTAATGAAGAAGTACTGTTCAAGCTTATGAAGTGATGTTTAAAGATGTATATAGTACCCTAGGTGCAATATCAGTAGATCTTTATGTATTACTTTTATTTTTTCTTTTATTGATAGTTATCCAGTACTTTGTCTGTCTTCTCAGTGTGCTGCCAAACAGTGAATACATTTCAGGTTTCCATTGTTCAAATAATCTCTATGATCAGTTTGTGGGTGCTGAATGCAGAAACAGTGTATTAGCATGTTGTAACCACAGATTACTCCCAGAATAGTTCACTTGTCTGAAGACCATATACAAAACTATAGCCATTCAAAAATTCTTCCTTATAGTTGCAAAATATTGAGATTATTCCCTCATATTTTGATGCTTGAACACACTTTAACACTTGACTAAATGATTGTGTTTTCCTTCAAAAGGATCTTATAGACCAGTGGTTCTCTCCCAGGGCACACATACCCCTGCTTTAATAGAATTCCAGAACTAAACTTCACTTGTTGCAAATTAAGCCCATTGCTTCTTGGCCTATCATCAGAGCCCAAGGAGAACAGTTTTTCTCCCTCCTCCTTTTAATACCCTTTTAGATACTTGAAAACTGCTGTCATGTCCCCCCTCACTCTTCTCTTTTCTAAACTAAACAAGCCCAGTTCTTTCAGTCTTCCCTTATAAGTCATGTTTTATAGACCTTTAATCATTTTTGTTGTTCCTCTCTAGACCTTCTCCAATTTCTCTACATCTTTCTTGAAATGTGGTGTCCAAAACTGGACACAATACTCCTATTGGGGCCTAATCCGTGCTGAGTAGAGTGGAAGAAAGATGACTTGTGTCTTGCTCACAACACTCCTGTTCATGCACCCCAGAATCATGTTTGCTTTTTTTTGCAACAGTGTCACGCTGTTGACTGTTTAATTTGTGATCCACTATGATCCCTAGATCCCTTTCTGCAGTATTCCTTCCCTGACAATCACTTCCCATTCTGTAAGTGTGAAACTCATTGTGCCTTCCTAAGTGGCATGCTTTGCATTTCTCCTTATTAAACTTCGTCCTGTTTACTTCAGACCATTTCTCTAGTTTGTGCAGATCATTTTGAATTATGACCCTATCCCCCAAAGCAGTTGCAATCCTTCCCAGCTTGGTATCATCTGCAAACTTAATAATCATTGTTGGAAATAAGTCTGGACACTCTGGATACAGTGAAAACAGGCAAGAGGATTTATTACACACAGCGCTGGTGGAGTGCTATCAGGGGTTAAGCTGTGTTACCAGATTTGCCCAATACTCAGGGGTATGCTCATTTATTAGGGTTACTCTTATGAGACTGGGGGGAGGTTAACAATTCTATTAGTGTGCTGCTTGTGCTTGCTTGTGCTCTCATATGGAGCTGAATTCTCCCTGCTGCCAATTCCCTCTCCCACTAGAGCTTTCCTGCAGGAACTAGGTTCCTCAGGATGGAGTTTTTACCACCTTAGCAACACACACAGACACTCACCCACTAACAGAGCACGTCTGAGAGGACTGGGTAATCAGCACTCACAAGCTGACCCCCTCATATGTCCCTGGACTCAGCTGGCTGGGTTTAACAGCAATGCCACACGGCACCCTCATGTGCCTTTGGACTCAGTGGGCTGGATTAAACAGCACTTTAAGCTGCCATCCTCATACACCCCCAGGTTCAGCACTTCCCTATCCCCACTTTCACACCACAATCATTCACTGGTAAACCACACGATGAGCAAACCCCACAGGACTTTGGGCACTACAGGGATCTTTAGCTTGGGTACAAGAAGCGTTGTTGCAGAGCAAATGGGGAAGCCAAAACAACACCCCTTAAGGAAGAGTGAGCAAAAGAGAAAGAAAGAGAGAGAGAAGCAACCAGCTTAATAATGAAAGTTATTTATTTCTGAGTAGTGAATAGATATCAAACAGTTACAATATTAAATCTAACAGTTACAATATTAAATCTAAATTGGAACTGATTACAAATGTTAGGGCTAGCTAACCATATAACAGTTTACATAGGGCAGGGTCAGGAGGCTATGCTTAGAGAGGTAGTTGATGGGGGGGAGAGAGAGAAAGACCTCACCACTCCATGGAGCTTGCACTGATCGGGGTTCCCAGATGATGATGGTAGCCGGGGGTCCAGAGGGCAGGAGGCAAGCAGAGCAGAGCCCCCAGCATGATCAGACAGGAGATGAGGAAGTCTCAGTGGAACTGATGCAGTTTAAATCCAGGTATCAGAACAGTTTTTCTTGGGGCAAGGATAGGAGTTTTTATAGGGATAGGACAATAGTTCAAAGAGAGAGAGGCAAGACAATAGAGACTGATCACCCCTGGTTATGGGTGATGTTCCTTGAACAAGCTCACAATGCAACTGGGCAGTTTCAGTATTTTAGATGTCAATAGGATCATTACTAGAATTGGTCTGATAATGACTAATTCGGGTGTGAGCAGGCCTGGGTTCATTAGCATTTGGAGTAGAGATTTCCCATCAGGCAGTGCTTCTCTGCTTTCAGTATCCCATAGTTCACTGCGGTTTCTGCCTTGGAAGAACTGGTCTCCATTCTGTATGCTAATGAGTTCTATCTTCAGTGCAGATGAGGCTGGGGTGTTTCCTTAATTAGTTTAAGTGTGTCTTCCCTGGCCTTTTCATTGCTTTGTTTGATTCTAGCAAAGGCTTAGGGGAAGGGGGGGGGGGGAGGATGGTTTTCCATGAATGTCACTCCCTGGCTCCTAAGAGCACAGGGCTGGTAGGTAACAGCTGGTTAACACTGTTTAAGCAAAACATTACAATAGATGATATAGGGGGCTGATGGACGGAGGGGAAGCAATTCAATAGGTTCTAGGAGCAAGACAAAATGAGCACGTAAGCCAATAAGCTATGAAGATTACACAGCATCTCTGCCCATCGCCAGTTAAACCTTATCTTTAATATGGGTAGTTTTCCTTAACAAGCTAAATAAGCCAATATAAACAAAACAGACAATTTAATGGCAACTTTGGTCTATTTAAGTTATGATGTGTCTACGGGAGTATGATGCTGCCTCAAGCTGGTGTGAACCTTGGGTCATGGGCCTGTTATCTAGGATTAAAGGAAAACCATAAACATATCACACTCACTAACATTAACAAGGTTGCTTTGGTACCAGACAGTCTTATCAACCCTTGGAATGTGGTTGCCAGGGCAACTATGCCTTTCCTAGGGTCATGCTAACTTATGCTAACTGCCTGTGCTGTTAAGTTTACAGGCCTGTCTCAAATTTTAGGATTGAATAGGGGGTCTTAGCGAAATACTATGGACTGCTTCAGTTTACCCTACAATCATGCTCTGTATGTCATCATATAAATCATTGATGAAGTTATTGAACAGAACCGGTCTCAAAACAGACCCCCTGCAGAACCCCGCTTGTTATGCCCTTCCAGCATGATTGTGAACCATTAATAACTACTCTCTGAGAATGATTATCCAGCCAGTTATGCACCCACCTTATAGTAGCTGCATCTAGGTTGCCTTTCCCTAGTTTATTGATAAGAAGGACATGCGAGACGGTATCTAATGCCTTACAGAAGTCTAAGTATACCACATGCACCGCTTTTCCTTTATCCCCAAGGCTTGATATCCTATCAAAGACAGCTATCAGATTAGTTTGACATGATTTGTTCTTTACAAATACATGCTGGCTGTTACCTGGTTACCTTATTATCTTCCAGAAGTTAGCAGATGGATTCCTTAATTACTCGCTCCATTATTTTCCCTGGCACAGAAGTTAAACTGACTGGTCTGTAGTTTGCTGGGTTGTTATTTCCCTTTTCATAGATGGGCACTATATTTGCCCTTTTCCAGTTTTCTGGAATCTCTCTCAACGTCCGTAATTTTTCAAAGATGATAGCTAAAGGCTCAGCTAGAATACTGAAGAAGCTGATAGAGAAGCTAAGATATGTTTCATTATGCCCTACTGACTTGCAGACTTCTAGCTTTTCTAAGTAATTTTTAACTTGTTTTTTATTTTAACTTCTAATCCTACCCTATTTCCACTAGCATTCACTATGTTAGGCATCCTGTCATCATTCATTTTCTTGATGAAAACCAAAACAAAAGTCATTAAGCACCTCTGCCATTTCCCAAGTTTCCTGTTATTGTTTCTCCTCTTCTCTGAGCAATGGGCCTACCCTGTCCTTGGTCATTCTCTTGCTTCTAATATATTTATAGAATGTCATCTTGTTACCCTTTATGTCTCTCTCTAGCTAGATTTAGCTCATTTTGTGCCTTTGCCTTTCTAATCTTGCTCCTGCATACCTGTGTTGTTTGCTTATATTCATCTTTTGTAATTTGACCAGTTCCCACTTCTTATGTGACTCCTTTTTGATTTTTACATCATCTAAGATCTCCTGGTTGATCCAAGGTAGTTTCCTGCCATACTTTCTATCTTTCCTAGACAGTGTAATAGTTTGCTTTTGGGCCCTTAATCATGTCCCATCTCTCTTCAGTTGTTTTTCCTCTAGTCTTGCTTCCCATAGGGCCTTACCTACCAGTTCTCTGAATTTACTAAAATCTGCCTTCCTGGAATCCATTGTCTCTCTTTTGCTGTTCTCCCTTTTATCATTGCTTAGAATCATGAACACTATGATTTCATGATCACTTTCACCCAAGCTGTCTTCCACTTTCAAAGTTTCAACCAGTTCCTCCCTATTTGTTAAAATCAAATCAAGAACAGCTTCCCCCCAGTAGCTTTCTTAACCTTCTGAAGTAGAAAATTGTCTCCAGTGTAGTCCAAGAACTTACTGGATAATCTGTGCCCTGCTATGTTAGTTTCCCAATTTATGTCTGGGTAGTTGAGATCCCCCCATCACCACCAAATTCTGCGCTTTGGATGATTTGAGTAGTTGTTTAAAAAAAGCTTTATCCACCTCTTCTGCTTGGGTAGGTGGTCTGTAGTAGACCCCAAGCATGATATCACCCTTGTTTTTTTTCCCCATTTAACCTAACCCAGAGACTCTCAACAAGTCTGTCTCCTATGTCCACCTCAGTCCAAGTGTATTCATTTTTTAATATAGGAGGCAACACCGCCTCCCTTTTTTCCCTGCCTATCCTTCCTGAGCAAGCTGTACCCTTCTATACCAATATCCTGATCATGTGTATTATCCCACCAAGTCTCTGTGATACCAAGTATGTCATAGTTGTGTTGACTTATTTGCACTTCAAGTTCTTCCTGCTTATTTCCCATACTCCCTGCATTTTTATATAGGCATCTAAGATACCGATTTTATTTCTCCCCCCACCCTCTGTTCTGCCTTGTCCTTCCTTTATCTCTGCTATTATCGCCCATGATCCTTCCCATTTCTGAGCCATCTCCCAGGTCTCCATGTTTTTCACTTACCTGTCCCCGTTAAATCTAGTTTAAAGCCTTCCTTATGAAGTTAGTCAGTCTGAATCCAATTACTCTCTTCCTCTTCCTCAAAAGGTGAACCCCATCCCTGCATAGCAGTCCTTCTTGGAACAGCATCCCGTGGTCAAGGAAGCCAAAGCCCTCTTAGCAACACCATCTTCGCAGCCAGGCATTCACCTCCAGGATGCACCTCTTTCTGCCTGGGCCATACCTTTGACGGGAAGAAATAAAGAGAATATCACCTGTGCTCCAAACTCCTTCACTTGTACTCCCAGAGCCCTGTAGTCACTCTTGATCTGCTCAGTGTCACACCTTGCAGTATCATTTGTGCCCCCATGAATGAGTAGCATGGATTAGTAGTCAGAGGCTGGCTAATCCTCGATAATGCCTTTGTAACATCTCGGATACGGGCCCCTGGCAGTCAGCACACCTCCCAAGATGGAGGTACTTGAAGCAAAAGCTTCTCAAGGCAATTTAACAGGCTGTTGTCAGAGACATATCTCATGAGTGTAAATGTATAGAGGCAACTCTTGAAGGACAAGAGCTAGTCGTAAATAACCCTTTTTTTTCCTGTAAAATTTCAACTTTCAATGTCCCTGTTTTGAAATTAGAGCTCTTCAAATAGTGATTTCTGGAATTTCTTTAATAGTCGTACCAATGCCATAGATATCACAAGCTCTCCAGCTGTAGGAAAAAATATTTGAATTATTTTTTTGCCATTGCTGTTCGCAGTAATAATGTTCATGTGGTTGATAAAAAGCATTAACATAATATTTGTTTTTCAGGACAATTGGAAGTCATCATGGACCGTCGACTTATGCAGGATGATAACCGTGGCCTTGGACAGGGTGTTCAAGATAACAAGATCACAGCTAATCTGTTCCGACTTCTACTGGAGAGAAGAAATGGAGTAGATGAGGTAGGTGTAATTACATTGGTTTATCTACTGTATTTTTAATAAAACTGAAGTTATAAATATTTGATATTTCTGGATATAGTTTTACAGAAGTACCTGGTAGGTCAGATACCTACACATCTAAATCACCTGACTTTATGTAAACCAGGAAGATTAGGAAGTTGAATATAGTAATAGTGTTGATCGGTTTGATTCACTCTGACTTTTACAAACATTTACCCTTCAGTGTCCCCTCTTATTCCTTGAGTTTTTTTTCTTCTCTCCTTTCTTTGCCCATCACTTTAGAGAAAGGACCAATTGAGTATCTTATGGGAAGATTAGAGACAAATGGCAGCAGCTATTACAGAGTGGATTTAAAATCAGAAGGTAGTTTCTAAAGATGAGGAATTGTGTATGAAGTTTTAATATATTAAGGAGCTGGAATTAATTATTTTCTATGGGTGATAGCAATTACTGGAGTGATTAGAATACTTATTCTGTATCACTTAAAGGTAAATCCCATTGTTCATTTGATTCATAGATTTTTTTTTTTTAAATGCCAAAAGGTATTGTTGGTATCTTCCGGTCAGCATCTTTTTTTTTATATAACATAGTATTTCACATCATAATTTCGGCATTAAGACCATAACGTTTTTTTCAGCAGAAATATATCTTTGAGAAAGATATCTTGTCGAGGAATATGATTGATTCTCTACTCTCTGAAGTCTTTAAATCAAGACAAGTTGCTCCAAGTGTTACTTAACTTCAGTGTTTAAAAAATAAAGTGTCTTATTTCTATTTTCTATTTCCAACTTCGGATTAGAGGCATCCACTTTAAGAAATTTTCTGTTTGCATAGGTACTTATGGATTGTGACGAACTCACCTCCAGCTTCTCTGATAAGCTGAATAAGTGACCTTCTTAAGATTATACCATATAAGTTGAGACCTTTGGCACACAAACTCTTGATATATTTTGATTAAATGTGGCACAAAGGTTACGAATTTTAAAACTAAGGGTATGTCTAGACTACATGGCTCCGTCAACGGAGCCATATAGATGAGTTTACTAGACATAGGAAAATGAAGCGGCGATTTAAATAATCACCGCTTCATTTACATCAAAATGGCCGCCGCGCTGTGCCGATCAGCTGTTTGGCGGCACAGTGGGGCAGTCTGGACGCTCCACGGTCAACAAGGGAAGCCTTTGTCGACTGCTCCGGTAAGCCTCGTGAAATGAGGATTTCCAATGCCCAGTGGAAATCCAATGCCCAATGGCCAAGATTTCCAATCCCCTGTGGCAGACCCCAGCAACCTTGATTCCTACCTTAAAGGGAGTCGAGAGGCGCTATTACGTTCCCCAGTCAGGACACGAACACCTGTACTCCCAGCCCGTTCCTGGGTCCTTGGTCGTCCAGGCTGTGGCCCAGAAAGAGAGGCTTCCCCAGCCGGGGCCGCCCCCGAAAGCTAGGGAGCCCAAGCGCCTTGACCTGATGGGCCGTAAGGTGTATGCCACTGGTGGGGTGAAACTCGGCATTGCTAATCAGCAAGCGATGCTGAGCCGTTATGCTTTTAATACCTGGCAGGCCGTGGATAAGTTCAAGGACAAGCTGCCTGCCGAGGCCCATCAGGAGTTTGTGGCCATGACCTCTGAGGGCAGAACCGTTGCCCACACGACCCTCTAGGCTTCCCTGGATGCTGTCGACTCTGCAGCCCGCACCATGGTGTCAGGCATGGTTATGCACCATGGTGCCTGGCTGCAGGTGTCTGGAATACCTCCGGACGTCCAAACCACGATCCAGGACTTGCCGTTTGATGGGAAAGCCTTGTTTTCGGAGCACACGGACTCCAGGCTCCATACGCTCAAGGACACGCGGTCTACCCTATGGTCCTTGGGGATTCATACACCGGCCTCCCAGCGTAGTCAGCTGCCCTACAGACTGCAGGGCAGAACTCAGTCCCAGGTCCCCCGTGGGGATTATTGGAGACGCCGTCCTCGTGCTCCCAATGGGGGCGCGGGGGCGGCTGCGGGCCCATCCTCTGCAAGGGGTTTTCAACGCCGCCCGAGAGGGGACACCCCTCGTGGGGCTGGTCAAGGTCCCTCCCAGCAATCCAAGCACCTGTTTTGATGGGATGCTAGAGGGTCGCGCACCAGCCTCCCACCCTGGCCCCCCGTTTGGGGCCAGGTTGTCCCGGTTTGCCCACGCCTGGGCAGGAATCACGACCGACGCCTGGGTCCTAAAGATAGTCAGGTGTGGCTATACCATCCCTTGCCTGGGCTCGCCCCCTTCCAACCCGCCCACCCCGTCGCTTTTCAGGGACACCTCTCACGAAGGCACGCTCCGCTGGCGCTTCTCGAAAAGGGAGCTGTGGAGAGGGTCCCCCCACATCTGGAGGGCAAGGGGTTTTATTCCCGATATTTCGTTGTCCCGAAACCCAACGGCGGGGTTCGTCCTATCTTAGATCTCAGGGACCTCAACAAGACAGTCGTGAAGTCCAGGTTCAGAATGGTAACCCTAGCTTCTGTTATCCCGGTTTTACAGTTAGGAGACTGGTACGCAACCCTCGATCTAAAGGACGCTTACTTCCATGTGGCAATAAGACCCAGCCACAGGAGGTTACTCTGTTTTATTGTTTCCCGATGCCACTTCCAATTTACAGTGCTCCCATTTGGCCTTTCAACAGCACCCAGGGTCTTTACAAAATGCATGGCAGTCGTAGCGGCGTTCCTCCGCAAAAAAGGGGTACACGTTTTTCCATACGTAGATGACTGGCTGATCCATGGCTGCTCCTACGAGCAAGTAGAGGCCCATGTTTCCCTCACAAGGGCTCTCTTCGTAAGGCTGGGACTCATGCTAAACGAAGAAAAGTCATCGTTGACTCCCTCTCAACACCTCGAATTTGTAGGAGCCCTCCTGGATGCCAGGGTGGCAAGAGTACTCCTTCCCAGGGCCAGGTTTCTATCCATAGCGGAGCTGGTCTCTGAGTTAACCCGGTTCCCCATCATGACAGCCCGGGTCTGCTCGAGGCTGCTGGGAGACATGGCGGCGTGTACGTATGTGGTACGCCATGCTCGAATGAGGCTCAGGCCTCTGCAGGCCTGGTTGGCAAGGGCATTCAACCAGACCAGGGGTCTCTGGGACATGGTTCTCACAGTTTCGCCGGAGGTGATAGCCTCCTTACAATGGTGGACCCAGGAGGCGGTGGTGTGCAGCGGGGTTCCGTTCACTGTACCTCCCCCCTCGCTTACACTGGTCACAGATGCTTCCAACCTGGGTTGGGGAGCACACCTGGGGTGTCACAGGACCCAGGGCTTATGGTCCCCAGCAGAGCGGGCTCTGCACATAAATGTCCGGGAGCTCAGGGCTGTCAGGAGAGCCTGCAAGACCTTCCTGTCGAAGCTGTCTCGCCGCTCTGTCCTGGTGCACCTGGACAACACGGTGGCTGTGTTTTACCTCAACAGGCAGGGGGGAGCCCGGTCGCCTCCCCTCTGCGCGAGGCTCTGTGCCTCTGGGACCTGTGTGTAGAGCATGACACAGTTTTGCAGGCAGAGTACCTGCCGGGGTGCAAAAACTTGCTGTCCGATGCTCTGAGCAGGTCCTTCCGAGCCCACGAGTGGTCCCTCAAGGATTCGGCCCTTCGTCAGGTCTTCCACAGATGGGGTTGTCCCCTAGTAGACCTGTTTGCCTCGGCACGCAACACCAAGTGCCAGAGTTATTGCTCCCTGTTGGGGCTCGGGGAACACTCCAGGGGGGATGCCATGACAGTGCCATGGCCGGCAGGCATCCTCTATGCTTTTCCCACGTTTCCCCTAATTCCCAGGGTTCTGACCAGGGTCAAGACTTTCAGGTCCACGGTCATCCTGATAGCCCCAAGGTGGCCCAGACAATTCTGGTTCCTTATCCTGGTGGACATGCTCACCGAGGACCCTATTACACTTCCGCCGGTTCGGGATCTCCTGACCCAACCTTGGGATGGGGGGAGCATGGTTCACCCTAATCTCAGCTCTCTCCACCTGACGGCCTGGTTTATCCGTGGCTGACCCAACCGGAAAAGGAATGTTCCCAGGAGGTACAGACGGTGCTCCTAAGCAGTAGGAAACCGTCTACCAGGCAGTCGTATGCAGCCAAGTGGCGTCGGTTCTCGTCTTGGGCGTCCAGAAGGGGGTACACCCGTCCTGTGCACCTGTCCCGTCCATTCTGGACTCCCTCTTCGAACTTAGGTCCAGTGTCCTCTCTACCAGAGTCCAGGTGGCATCTCTCTCCGCCTTCCATGTTGGTTCGGTAGGAGTCTCTCTGTTCTCTGACCCTGTGGTCGAAAGGTTCCTTAAGGGTTTGGATAAGTTGTATCCCTCGGTTAGACCCCCTCTCCCCGCTTGGGATCTTAACCTTGTGTTGTCTAGACTCGTGTCGCCCCCCCCTTTGAGCCACTGGCCACGTGTTCTTTGAAGCACCTTTCTCTGAAGGTTGCGTTCATTGTGGCCATTACCTTGGCTCGCAGGGTCTCCGAGCTGAGGGTGTTAACTGTGAACCCACCCTACCTAGTGTTTTCTGACAAAAATGTGAGGCTCCGCCCTCACCCAGCCTTTCTCCCCAAGGTGGTGTCACTATTCCACTTGTCCCAAGAAATTTACCTCCCGGTTTTCTTTCCAAAGCCCCACTCCTCCCCTAAGGAGCAAGTGCTCCATTCCCTGGATTCTAGACGTGCGCTAGCTTTCTATATTGATAGGACCAAGCCCTTTCGTAAATCCACACAATTGTTTATTGCTGTTGCTGACAGAATGAAGGGGCTTCCCATATCGACCCAAAGGTTGTCCAATTGGGTCACAGGGTGTATCAGGGAGTGTTATGCCTTGGCTGGGAAGGT
The DNA here is from genome assembly GCA_032595735.1 of Pelochelys cantorii. Classification (NCBI taxonomy): domain Eukaryota; kingdom Metazoa; phylum Chordata; order Testudines; family Trionychidae; genus Pelochelys; species Pelochelys cantorii. The sequence continues at coordinate 69,212,188 of CM064330.1, forward strand.
CCTGCCCCGGGTTACAGCACATTCCACTAGGGCGCAGGCGTCCTCTGTAGCTTTTGGGGCACAGGTTCCAATCACTGAAATCTGCAGGGCGGCCACGTGGTCGTCGTTCCATACCTTTACGGCGCACTACGCGCTGACACAGCAGGCTAGGGAGGACGCAGGGGTGGGCTCTGCCGTCCTCAGCTCTGTATTGTAAATATGTATGTTTATCTGTACCATGTTGCACTTTTCTACAGTTTTTTCTATGTTCGGTTAGTTGAATAAATATGTTTGTATTGTTCAACTTTCGTGGACTTCTCTTTCTGAGTGCTCCGACCCCTCCTCCTTGAAGTGGGGTTGGCTTGGAAGTCACCTAATTCGAATGGACATGAGCAACCACTCGAAGAAGAAAAGAACGGTTACTTACCTATAACTGTTGTTCTTCAAGATGTGTTGCTCTTGTCCATTCGTTTCCCCCCCTACCTCCCCTTTGTTGGAGCGTCCGGCAAGAAGGAACTGAGGTGGAGGAGCGCCGGCAGGGGTGCTTATGCCCCGCCATGGCGGCGCCACTCCAGGGGGCGCCCTGCCAGTTCTGCGGGTACTGCTCGGGAAAACGCTCCGGAAGACGCGGTGCACGCAGTGCGCACACCTAATTCGAATGGACATGAGCAACACATCTTGAAGAACAACAGTTACAGGTAAGTAACCGTTCTTTTCTAATGTGTGAAATCAGTGCTTCTTGCGCAAGAACTATGATGCTCCCGCTCAGGAATAAGCTCAATTGTGCAACTGTTCTTGCTCAAGAGGCCAGTGTAGACAGGCAACATGAATTTCTTGCGCAAGAAAGCCCGATGGTTAAAATGGCCATCGGAGCTTTCTTGCGCAAGAGAGCGTCTACACTGGCATGGATACTTTTGCACAAAAGCACATCTCTTGTGCAAAGGCACATGCCAGTGTAGACGCTATCTTGCGCAAATACTTTAACTCAAGAACTCTTGCGTTAAAGAGTATTTGCACAAGATCATGCCAATGTAGATGTAGCCATTGAGAATTAGAAGTGCCACAGCCAGTCTTTTGAAACTCTTTGGACGCAAGATACCTGGATCTGCTGATTTTAAAATCTCTGACTTTAGTAGCTTCTGTTTAACATCCTTTAGAGATACTAATGGAATAAAAATGATGGCCTTATCACCATTTAGTGAGACTGTTTATCTTCCTCTCCCCCCAGAAAATACAGAACAGAAATATTTAACACTTTTTCTGTATCATTTTTAATTCTAACATCCATTTTGTAATTGATCAATACCATTGTCAGAATTCTTCATTCCTATTAGAAAAAAACTCTTTTGTCCTTAATTTTGGTAGCCATATGTGCTTTATCAATTTTCTGCAATTCCATAAATTATGACTTATTCATTCCTATTAACTTCTCCTTTCTTCTATTTGTTATGTTATTTCCTTTATAATTTAAAGCTGCCTTCACCTTTTTCTAAACAGCTTTGGTTTTTTAACCAACACAATCTTCTTCAGTTTTGAGTTTATGGCTTTTGAGGCATTTATTTAGTAAGAAATAGACAAGAAGAGTGCGTCCCTGTTGATTCTCTTGGACCTCTCAGCAGCTTTTGACACCATCAACCATGGTATCCTTCTGGAACACCTGGCGGAGTTGGGTATTGGAGGCACTGTTCTGCAGTGGTTCCCGTCTTACCTGTCTGGACGTTTTCAGAAGGTGGAGCGTAGGGGGCTGCTATTCGACCCTGTGCCAGTTGTGCTTTGGGGTCCCGCAAGGCTCCATCTTGTCTCTTTTGCTGTTTAATATCTACATGAAGCCTCTAGGAGAGGTCATAAGGAGTTTTGGAGGGTGGTGCCATCAATATGTGGATGACACCCAACTCTGTTTCCCTGTGACATGAAAATCAGGTGTGGCGGTGACCGATCTAAATCGGTATCTGGAGGTGGTGATGGACTGAATGAAGTCAAATAAGCTGAAGTTGAATCCAGATAAGATTGGGGTCCTGTGGATCAGGAGGCCATCTTTTCGGGAACGTGGCATGGTACCTGTTTTAGATGGGGTTATTCTTCCCCGAAAGAACAGGTACGCCGCTTGGGAGTCTTCCTGGACCCTTTTTTAACATTTGAGAACCAGATTTCTTCGATGATCAGGAGTGCTTTTGGGCAGCTTCATCTGATCCGCCAGCTGCGACCCTTCCTGAACAAGCATGACTTGGCCACAGTGATCCATGCTCTTGTTACATCCTGACTGGATTGCCGTAATGCGCTTTATGAGGGGTTGCCTCTAAAGAGCCTTCGGAGACTTCAACTGATCCAGAATGCGGCTGCTTCAGTTTTAACTAATACTCGTTATACAGAGCACATTATGTCAGTGTCCGGTAGCTGCACTAGCTTCCAGTATGTTTCCGGGCACTATTTAAGGTTTTGGTTATGACCTATAAAGCCCTAAATGGATTGGGTCTGGGATATCGAAAGGACCATCTTCTCCCTTATGAACCTGTCCGGGGATTGGGGTCAGCTGAGGAGGCTGTGCTCAATGTTCCCCCACTTATGGAGATAAGATTAACATCTATGTGGAACAGGGCCTTCTCAGCTTTTGCTCCTGGGCTGTGCAGTTCTCTTCCTTGGGATATTCTCCTGGCGCCAGGATGTTTCAGCATCATGCTAAAGCCGCCCTTTTTACTCATTCTTTTATTGGTGTTTGAGTCTGTATGTGTGTGTTCCTCCTCTCAAGACATTTTTAGCAGGTTTTATGTCCCTCTGGGGTCTCGTATTTTTATATATACTTGTACTGTGTTTTTAAAAAATTTGTAAGCTGCCTCGAATATTTTAAATAGAGAGGCGGGGTAAAAATATTTTAAATAAATAATAAATAAATGATTCCCAATAATCATTCACATTGTTCTGATTAAATCCTTCTTCCCAGCTAATTTGGCTCATACTAGTTTTCAGCGTTGTGAAATTGACCCTATTTAACAAACCAAGTATATACACTTACATTACTGGTCTGAACTTTATTCTACATGCACATTATAAATGTAAACAAGGCATGATTTACTTAAACTACCATTATTTTTTAGACCAGTGATCAGTTCCTCTTTATTTCTTGGAGTGAGGTCAAATATAGAACTTTCCCTTTCCACCATGCTGGTTGAAACACTTTTTGAATTAAGAAATTCTCATATATAGTGTTTAGAAATGTTAAAGATGTTTGAAACTGAAAGAATACAGCCAGGCAGCAGAGATAAAAAATGCCCATATACTGTATAATATAGTACTGCATTAAATGTAAACTCCTAAAAAATAAAGATTAAAACAAAAGATAAGGAAGCTGTGTTTGTTTCATTTAAATGAGGATGGTGAAAAGTAGCAATTTCCTGGATAGTACAGTTTCAAAAGTTTCAGTTCTCAGCTGAATTTCATATCAGATGTTTGCTGGTTGTTTTACCCACATAAAAATACAATAAAAATGTGGTGTTCTGCTAGACAAAAATAGGAAAAGCAACACTCACTTCTTTCCAATAAATTGCGTTTAAAAAATTAGCATGCGTTTTATCTTTTGAACTAGTCTAAGCATACAAAAATTGTATTTAAATTGTATAGAATTCTATAGCTTGCTTTAATTTTAATTTGCTGGCACTATTATTTGCATTGAAGTAAATGATCAGGACTCCACTGAGAGTAATGCTGTACTACTGAATCCTCGCTCCACAGTTTACTGTCTAGGTTTATAACAAGAGTGAATAAGTAGATGGAATAGATAATGGGATGGCAAGATAAGATAACAGTAAATGGTACGTTTTCCTACAAAACCATAATGTTGTGTTAACCACCTCGTCATTCTCATATGGAATGTTTTGAAGGCACTACAGCACTTGTTAATCTTATGGAGATACTTCAAGGAGGATGAAAAAACTTGACAGATTTTACAGGAAGTTTGATGGGTGGCATGGGAAAAAGGCACAGAAGTGTTAATGATGCCTCCTTTGTAAAGTTTTTTGAGAGCTACTGATCTGTATAAGAGTAGATACTATAGTTATTGTTGACAACTAGCACATTTTCATTCCACTTTAGATTTGTGCACACCAGTGCATTGTATCTGGAGAACTTTCCCCTGTAGCAGTACCTACGTTTTCTTAAAGGGAAATATGGGAAAGACCAAGAAAATCCCCCCACACTCTGTCTGCCAACCATGAGTGGTAAGAAGGAGCAGAGGGGCTTGGGATAGCTCCACTCCTTTATACTTCAATACATCTTGAAGAACAATAACCAAGCAGTTATATAACATTTTTTATTAGAGAAGTAGACAAGAAACTGATTGAGAAGTTGTATCTTTGTTGTTTGTAAAAATAATTAATGTGTTAATTTACAGATTTGCACTTAATTAAAACAGCTATATGTAAACTTAAGTGGTTTTATATGCTTATTTTTTATAGAAAGAAGCAAAGTCATCAGTCAGTTTCCCCTCTCTTCTGAGCCATATAACGTCTTCTTTCCTAAATCATCCTGTAATTCCAATGACTACATATGCGGAATCTGGTAACCCACAGATTTTGAATGTCTTTTCTCCACTCTCTTCATCCATGCCTTGTGACATGCACATGGTCAATCTAAGGACAATACAAGCAAAGGTATGTTCAAAATATTAATGTTATGAACAAATGTATGATATAACATTTATATAACATTGATAAAACAGTGATATATTCTGGAAAACATTTCATTCTATAAAATTATGAAACCACAAAGGATATAGTAAGTGATTCACCATAAGAATGCAGGTATTTTTCTTCTGCAATAGTTGAAGGATTTCCATATTCTCACCAGTCATTATATTTGGAACATCATAGAGATACAGGATTTGATATACCACGTCACCATACATGTATATTAAGTCCATCCTGCCTTTAGCTGTGGTCAGAAGATGGAGAAAAGCAGTCCCCTCCACCCTCACTTATGACTCAAACCAATTGGGCAATTTGTATGTGGAGTAGAGAAATTTCTTCTTGACTCCTCCAGATAGTCATTTCAACATGCCCCAAATTAAATTTATTAATCATTAGTAGTAGTTTTGTATTAATGAAAGACAACGAAAGAAAACAAACCTCATCAGGTAGGGAAAAAGCTGACTACTACAAAGTCTATATAATCTGTGAAAGTAAGGTTATTCACTATTCTTCCACATATGATTGCTCATATTTCATCTCAGTGCTACAGTTATTACTGCCTTTAGTACTCTGTTGAGTTAATACTGGGATATGACTTACTGTATCTTGGTGGAGTGTCCTGTTATCCCAATATTCCTTATTTTATATACATATATTTCATTTAAAGCATGACATGTCAGGTATCATGGCAAAGCTTATATGATCTGTTCAAAGCCATTGTTCTATCTAAATACGTATATCATTAGTGCATAGAAAGTTATGATATTTAGTTGTATTGTCACTAAAATATGCTGTGAGTTAGGGAATTGCCCACATATTAGATCCCTTGAGACAATGGAGTTAACCAAAGCCAGACAAATGTCAAACAACTATCAAAAGTTACAATTCAGTGGCTCACTTGCAGAAGGCCACATTAGGGAGATTGCACAACCTTGCCTGACTACTCAGTAATGCCAACCAGACATGTGTGGACTTGTGTTCTCTAAGCACATGGAATGAGGACATAAAATAGAGGACAGAGGTTGGTCCTGTCTCATCCTCCACCTACACTGAAAGCCACAAGAATGCTGGAGCCGAGGTGACTGGACTAGGTTAACAGCGAGAGCCTGTGTATGAAAGATTGTAACCAACCTCTGGTATCCAGAGGGGTGAGAGAAACTGCTTAGTCTAGAGATGTTCCCTAGTCTATTAAGGTTGACAATTTAGACTTTTTTTTTTGTAATTCTAATTTTTCCCATCTCTTATTAGGGATCTACCAAGTTCATGGTCCATTTTAATCAGTTTCATGTACATAGAATTTAAAAATTCTAAATTTCATTATTTCAGCTATTTAAATCTGAAATTTCATAGTGCTGTAATTGTAGAGGTCCTGACCTAAAAAGGAATTGTGGTGGAGTCACAAGATTATTGTAGGGGGGAATGCATTGCTGCTACCGTGCAGCTGCAGGTAGCCACACTGCCTTGATAGCATGGCATTTAGAGAGCAGCGGCTGCAGGCTGGGATCCCAGCACTCAAGGCAGAGCCGCTGCTAGCAGCGGCACAGAAGGATGACATGCCATGGTATTGTATTGTATTGCCACCCCTTACTTCTGCACTGTTGCCTGCACAGCTTAGCCCTCAGTCAGCAGCCACTATTCTTCACCTGCCCAGCTCTGAAGGCAGCAGCACACAAATGGCATGGTATGGCGTTGCCACCTGTACTTCTCTGCTGCTGCTGGCTGGGCTCTGCCTTCACAGCTAGCCTGGCCAAGCCTCCCAGCTCTGAAAGCAGCGCAGAAGCAAGGGTGGCAATACTGCAAACACCCCCCCCCCCCATAACCTTGTGACCCCCTATAGCTCCCTTTTGGGTCAGGATCCCAAGTTTGAGAAACTCTGGTCTCCCCCATGAAATCTGTGTAGTATAGGATAAAGGCTCAAAAGAGACCAGATTTCATGTCCATGATGCTTTTTTATTTATAGGGAGGGCCCTATTTCTAATCAATTAAAAACAGTCTTTTATAATCAATACATTTATTCTAATGTTCATTCTTACCAGTGAGTTTGATTCAAGTGCTTCGTAAATCTGCTCAGATTACATAGGTTGGTGAATTTCCACCTTCCATTGAAGAAGTGGTGACCCAATTAATAAACTAGCATTGCTCAAGAAAGGGTCTTCAGTAGTGCAAGACAGTATATTCCATAAGAACATAAGAATGGCCATACTGGGTCAGACCAAAGGTCCATCGAGCCCAGCATCCCATCTGCCGACGGTGGCCAATGCCAAGTGCCCCAGAGAAGGAGAACAGAAGACAATGATCAAGTGATTTATCTCCTGCCATCCATCTCCTGCCCTTGTTATGAAGGCTAGGGCACCATACTTTATCCCTGGCTAATAGCCATTTATGGACCTAACCTGCAAAAATTTATCAAGCTCTTTTTTAAACCCTAATAGAGTCCTGGCCTTCACAGCCTCCTCGGGCAAGGAGTTCCACAGGTTGACTGTGCGCTGTGTGAAGAAAAATTTCCTTTTATTAGTTTTGAACCTACTACCCATCAATTTCATTTGGTGTCCCCTAGTTCTTGTATTATGGGAAAAGGTAAATAATTTTTCTATAATCACTTTCTCCACACCATTCATGATTTTATATACCTCTATCATATCGCCCCTCAATCGCCTTTTTTCCAAACTGAAAAGTCCCAGTCTCTCTAGCCTCTCCCCATATGGGACCCTTTCCAAGCCCCTAATCATCTTAGTCGCCCTTTTCTGAACCTTTTCTAATGCCAATATATCTTTTTTGAGGTGAGGAGACCACATCTGCACGCAGTACTCGAGATGTGGGCGTACCATAGTTTTATATAGGGGAAGTATGATATCTTTTGTCTTATTATCTATCCCTTTTTTAATAATTCCTAACATCCTATTTGCCTTACTAACTGCCGCTGCACACTGCGTGGATGTCTTCATAGAACTATCCACTATAACTCCAAGATCCCTTTCCTGATCTGTCGTAGCTAAATTTGACCCCATCATGTAGTACGTGTAATTTGGGTTATTTTTTCCAACATGCATTACCTTACACTTACCCACATTAAATTTCATTTGCCATTTTGCTGCCCAATCACTCAGTTTGCTGAGATCTTTTTGTAGTTCTTCACAATCCCTTTTGCTTTTGACTGTCCTGAACAACTTTGTGTCATCTGCAAACTTGGCCACCTCACTGCTTACCTCATTTTCTAGATCATTGATGAACAAGTTGAACAGGATTGGTCCCAGTACTGACCCCTGGGGAACACCACTAGTTACCCTCCTCCATTGTGAAAATTTACCATTTATTCCCACCCTTTGTTTTCTGTCTTTTAACCAATTCTTGATCCATGAAAGGACCTTTCCTCCTATCCCATGACCACCTAATTTACGTAAAAGCCTTTGGTGTGGGACCGTGTCAAAGGCTTTCTGGAAATCTAGGTATATTATATCCACTGGGTGCCCCTTGTCCGCATGTTTATTAACCCCTTCAAAGAATTCTAACAGATTAGTTAGACACGACTTCCCTCTGCAGAAACCATGCTGACTTTTGCCCAACAATTCGTGCTCTTCTATGTGCCTTGCAATTTTACTCTTTACTAGTGTTTCTACTAATTTGCCTGGTACTGATGTTAAACTTATCGGTCTATAATTGCCAGGATCTCCTCTAGAGCCTTTTTTAAATATTGGTGTTATATTGGCCATCTTCCAGTCATTTGGTACCAAAGTGGATTTAAAGGATAGGTTACAAACCACTGTTAATAACTCCGCAATTTCACATTTGAGTTCTTTCAGAACCCTTGGGTGAATGCCGTCTGGTCCCGGAGACTTGTTACTATTCAGCTTATCAATTAATTCCATAACCTCCTCTAATGTCACTTCAATCTGAGTGAGTTCCTCAGATTTGTCACCTAAAAAGGCTGGCTCAGATTTAGGAACCTCTGTAACATCCTCAGCCGTGAAGACTGAAGCAAAGAAATCATTTAATCGCTCCGCAATGGCACTGTCTTCCTTGATCGCTCCTTTTATATCTTTATCATCCAAGGGCCCCACTGCTTTTTTAGCGGGCTTCCTGCTTCTAATGTATTTAAAAAACATTTTACTATCATTTTTTGAATTTTTGGCTAGCTGTTCCTCAAACTCTTTTTTGGCTTTTCTTACTACATTATGACACTTAATTTGGGAGTGTTTATGTTCCTTTCTATTTTCCTCACTAGGATTTGACTTCCACTTTTTAAAAGCTGCCCTTTTCTCTCTCACTGCCTTTTTAACATGGCTGTTTAGCCATGGTGGTTCTTTGTTAGGTCTCTTACTGTGTTTTTTTATTTGGGGTATACATTTAAGTTGGGCCTCTAGTATGGTGTCTTTAAACAGTTCCCATGCAGCTTCCAGGGATTTTAGTTTAATTACTCTCCCTTTTAGTTTCTGTTTAACTAGCTTCCTCATTTTAGTGTAATTCCCCTTTTTGAAATTAAATGCCAGAGTGTTTGACCGCTGCGGTGTTCTTCCCAACACAGGAATATTAAAAGTTATTATATTGTGGTCACTATTTCCAAGCGGTCCAGTAACAGTTACCTCTTGGACCAGATCCTGCGTTCCAGTCAAGACTAGGTCGAGAATCGACTCTCCCCTTGTGGGTTCCTGTACTAGCTGCTCCAAGAAGCAGTCATTTAAGGCATCAAGAAATTTAATCTCTGAATCCCGTCCTGAGGTGACATGCACCCAATCAATATGGGGATAATTGAAATCTCCTATTATTACTGTGTTTTTTATTTTGGTAGCCTCTCTAATCTCCCTTATCATTTCAGCATCACTATCACTGTCCTGGTTAGGTGGTCGGTAATATATTCCTAATGCCATATTCATATTAGAGGAATGAATTGTTATCCATAATGATTCTATGGAACATTTTGATTCCTTTAGGATTTTTACTTCATTTGATTCTATATTATCCTTCACATATAGTACCACTCCGCCACCCGCACGACCTGTTCTGTCTTTCCGATATAATTTATATCCCGGTATGATAGTGTCCCACTGATTGTCCTCATTCCACCATGTTTCTGTGATGCCTATTATGTCAACTTCCTCCTTTGATATGAGGTACTCCAGTTCACCCATCTTATTAGACAGACTCCTAGCATTAGTGTAAAAGCATGTTAGAAAACTACCACTATTTATATGTCCGCCTTTCTCAGACACATTGGATTTTTTTATGCACGATTGTTTCACATCTGATCTTGCCCATATATTATTTCCCACGTTCCCTATCTGACTAACTTCTAGGGAATCCCTACCTATGGAGCCTCGTGTAAGAGAAGTCTCCGTCCGATCCAGGTGCTCCCCCGCACCAATCGGCTTTCCCCCACCTCTTAGTTTAAAAACTGCTCTACGACCTTTTTAATGTTTAATGCCAGCAGTCTGGATCCACCTCGATTTAGGTGGAGCCCATCATTCCTGTATAGGCTCCCCCTACCCCAAAAGTGTCCCCAGTTCCTAATAAATCTAAACCCCTCTTCCCTGCACCATCGTCTCATCCACGCATTGAGACTCTGAAGTTCTGCCTGTCTATCTGGCCCTGCGCGTGGAACTGGAAGCATTTCAGAGAATGCCACCAAAGATGTTCTGGATTTCAGTCTCTTTCCTAGTAACCTAAATTTGGCCTCCAGAACATCTCTTCTACCCTTCCCTATGTCATTGGTACCAACATGTACCACGATGACCGGCTCCTCCCCAGCACTGCCCATAAGTCTGTCTAGATGCCTCGAGAGATCCGCAACCTTCGCACCAGGCAGGCAAGTAACCATACGGTTCTCCCGGTCATCACAAACCCAACTATCTATATTTCTAATGATCGAATCCCCCACTACTAAAACCTGCTTCTTCCTAACAGCTGGAGCTCCCTCCCCCGGAGAAGTATCCTCGGCACGAGAGGATACAACATCACCCTCTGGAAGGAGGGTCCCAACTATGGGATGGTTTCCCTCTGCTCCCATTGACTGCTCTCTTTCCCTGAGCCTTTCATCCTCCGTAACAGCATCAGGACTGTCAGATTTGAGGTGGGACAGCCCTACTATGTCCCGGAAAGTCTCATCCACAAACACCTCTGCCTTCCTTAGCTCCTCCAGTTCAGCCACCCTGGCCTCCAAAGCACGCACTCGGTCTCTGAGGGCCAGGAGCTCCTTGCATCGAGCGCACACATACGCCACCCACCCACGGGGTAGGTAGTCATACATACTGCACTCGACACAATAAACAGGATAGCCCCCACTCTGCTGCTGGGCTTCTGCCTCCATTTCCTACTCTAATTATATATGAGGGTTAATTAAATGTTTCAGATAGAGGTTGTTATAAAGGATTTAGTTTAAGGGCAATAGAAGTCACTGGCTCCCCCTCTAAACTCCCCTCTCAAAACTCCCTCCTGTTAGCACTCACCCTGTTCGCGAGCACCCGGTGGTACAAGCCTGGGAGCAGGGAGGATTTGGCTTGTACTTTTCTCTGTTTCATTGATGAGTGGCTCTGGGATCATTCATGCAATTTGTCAGTGTGGGGCTTCACCTACAGTTTGAGTGGTAATGGTACCTGGAGGGGGGTTGCTGGTTGTCCCCAAGAAAGTATTTTGAGACAACCCAGTTTAGTGAGTTAAAGGAACATAGAGGGCTCATAATCCCCAGTTTCACCCTGTCAATTCCATCATAGGAAGACTTCTATAGTTATCCTGAATTGTTCTGTCAGCTTCTTGTCCACTTTGACTGCACTCATCAGCTTACTACAGATGTTTTCTTTCAGTTTGCTCAGTCACTCAGGGGCATTGTATATTCTCAATATTCTCAATATTTGCTATATATATTTGTATATTCTCAATATTTGCTATAACCCTTTCTGGTTATTGTATATATTGTATATTCTCAATATTCTCAATATTTGCTATATATATTTGTATATTCTCAATATTTGCTATAACCCTTTCTGCCAAATACTCTCAAAGGCCTCTTCAGTGTCTATAAAGGTGAAGAAGAAGATTGGGTTGTGTTCTTTATTATTCAATATCTGTCTTATTACAAATAGCTGATCTATTGCATTTCATGTGCTCTAACTCCAATCTATTCCTCTGAGAGCACTGCTTCCACATACCCCTTTCTCCTCCACAACATCTTGGTGAATGCTTTATCTGGTACCCTTAATAAGCTGATTCCTCTGTAAATCTTGTACTTGCTCTTATCTCCTTTCGTTGTTCCCCCACTCATTCAGGACTGCTCTTGTTTTTCCTCTTTCCAGTCTTCATTTGATTTCTAGGGTCCAATATTCACCAACTGTTTGACTGTAATTCATTCATTTTGTGGTTGACTGTCTGCATCAATACTCTGAGCTATTCCATTAGTGTGCTTCAACACTGTTTCTGCCAGTATCATTCTTTTAGAAGTCGTATGGCTGACTTCATAACCATAGGAGACTTCATGCAGTTGGAGGGGCAGATGTGCCTTCCTTGGATCTTAAAGTTATTCACTTGATACTGTCCTCATAGACTTGGAAGATTTACAGAAAAAACTGAGAAGGGAAACTGGGAAAACAAAAAATTCAGAATGAAGGTTGGCATAGAGAAAACAAATTACTTGAATTGGAAAACAAGAGGAAGAAATAAAGGTCAAAGATGGAAACAATGAACCAGAACAGGGGGGAGAGAAATTGTTTCTTGGAGGGCTAGTATTAAAGAACAGTAATTATTATGGTAAAAGAAGAATCAGAGTAACTAATACTGCATTTAGAATATTCTGCGAGAACTGGAAGACTGAAGACATTTTGATAAACTTTATAATGAGTGTATACGACAACTGTCATGCCAGTGCTGTTATTCCAGATTGGAATGCTGTAGTATGAAGAAAGCTGACCAACTAAAGATATTGACCTGAGAAATGAATTGGCTGAGGAAGCAGATTAGTGAGTTTCAAGACTGCTGAAAAAAATGAAGTTAAAACAACTAGGGAAAGAAATAATTCTATGATGTAAGATTTAAAAAAGACTGTGATGGTTTGGATGAGTGCCAAGAATGAACTCAGAAAGTATACGCACTAAAGTGCAAGGAACTAGATATACAGGAAGACCAAGTATGTATTAGATAAATATGGTGGAAAATTGTATAGAACAAAAAGTGTAACAAACCTGTTTAATAGAGTATCCTGTTAAACTTAACCTTTAATTGGTTAACTAATTAAACAGAATTTTACACGTATAGTTCCTGCAGTGACCTGCAGAGTCAGGAATGAAAAAGCCCTGGTGTGATGGACTATGATTTGTGCTATGTGAATGGACTAGATGTAATGGGATTTTAAGAACTAATATGCACTGGGGTTGAAAGATGGCCTGTTCGGGGACTTCATTATGGATTATTTACATTATGTTGTTTTAATAATTTTGTCCCGAGAAGTGATGATATTGAGGCAAGAGTGCCTAATGTGGAGTCCTTCGAAGCCCAAAGGGAGAAAAAGGATGGTAACCCTAGTGTTAAGGTGCCCAGCTACAAGGCACTAGGGGATAGGGAGAAATCTTCAGAGACCACTTAGAGGTAGACATCAGAATAAATAGTCACTTAAAATAGTGAAGAGAATTTTCAGAAAATGGGGACAGTGTTAGCTAGAACTTCATTCCTTGCACAAATGCCTTCTTTATTGTCAAGAACAGGCAGGTACTTTGGTGATGCATTTTCATGGATCAGATACATGTATACATTGCTACCTGTCTCTTTACTTCCTCAGATCATAGAAGGTGCATCTACACTGCACCTGTAGCTCGAAATAAGCTACCCAGTTTGAGCTATGCAAATTGCATAGCTTATTTTGAGTCAGTTTCAAAATAGCTTATATCAAAATTTGACACTGTCTACACAGCACTTATTTCAAAATAAATCGCTATTCCAAAATGTCCCTTACCTCCTCATGGAATGAGGTTTACAGGGCCATTGGAATTGTGAGCCCTTTATATTTCAAAATAACTGGCATGCTCAAAAGACATGGAGTAGCTATTTTGCGGTGCCTTGTGTATCCCGAAATAGCGGTGCAGTGTAGACGTAGCCAACTTGACTGTAATTCAGTAATTTGTACGTGAATTCCCGTATTTCATGTTTCTGGTATCTATTATATAGTTTGAAGAGTTTGTTCATGGATTTATTTGTGCAAAATGTTTCGCAATTACCTAAAGATACCAAATTTTCCTGCCACTTAAATTAGTTGAATCACTACTTTTTATACCAGAATATGCTCGGTGAAAGGTTTAAGTAAATATTTTTGTTTTTCATTGGAAAAAGTCATGAGTATTATGATTAGAATTAATAAAAATAGTTGCTAACAAAAATAAAATTGAGTCACCTATTCAACTGTCATTTTAGTGCCAAGAAAATGTTTACATTTACAAAAAAGAAAATAATTCAAGTTAGTTATAGAAAGAGTAGTGGAAGCTTTACAAGTTTCTGATTCAAGTATACTATCTGTAGTAATTATTCAATAAAATGAATAATGTTTGAAGTTGAAATGCTACAAATGTAAAACAGTTATTTCACTTCCGACGGTCTTCACCTGCTAGTAGAATATATAAAAAACAGCCAATCTTGATTTAAAGTTCCCTTGTGATGGAGAATGCACCACATGCAGTCTATGGTTAATTACCCCCATTGTTAAAAATGTGTACCTTATTTCTCATCTGAATTAGTTAACCTTCATCTTGACAACCATCTAATCTAACCACTGGATCTCATTTTAACTTTTTTGCATTGATTAAAGAGATGTCTGTTTCCCTGTATAGGTGCTTGTTAGAGTGTGAGCAGGTCATCTCATTTTTTTGGATAAACTAAGTAGATGGAGCTTTTTATGTCTCTAACTATAAGACGTGTTTCTTTTTTGAGGGCCTCTTCACATTCCCTATTGTGGTATATGGTGTTGAGCTGCACAGTTGTCTTGCAAATCATGACTTGCACTTGCTTCAACAGTGCTTCTTGTCAAAAAGAATTGCCAGTACTAGATGAGTTGGATGGCTATGTCTACACTACCAGGTTATTTTTAAATAAGTTATTTCAAAATAACTCCTGAAATAACTATTTTGAGTCATAGAATCATAGCACACTAGAACGGCCCTCAAGAGCTCATCGAGTCCAGTCCCCTGCCCTCGTGGCAGGACCCAGTACCATCTAGACCATCCCTGATAGATGTCTATAGAGGAGTAAGTAAGCTTATTCCTCTTCACAAACAGGGGTTATTTCTAAATAACAAGCCCTCTATTTTGAAATAACAGGCTTGGGAGTGTGGATGCTCACCTTGTTATTTTGAAATAACTCCCCAGTATAGACATTCCCAATGAGAGCCATCTGAAGGAGTTGACAAATCACCTGTCAATGTATATACCAATGAAACTTCACCAGAGCATCTGACAGGCATCTCATTCACTTGTTCCTTGATGAACAAAGGTAGTTCCAGTAATTTTGGGAAATAATGGTTATCCCTCTTCAATTTGAACCATATGTTTTAGCAGCAGAATTGCTTTGACCCCCTTTCGCATGCGGAAGTTCCGGAGCCATTGCTGGTCACCCCATTGCCCCAGGACCAGCCGGTCCCACCAGTCGGTGCTGGTGTCCAGTCTCCACAGTGGCCTCTCCACGCTGGGGTGGGGATGCCACAGGGATGCCATGGCCTCCCTGGTGAGGCAGTCCAAAGCGGTCTGCGCCTCCTGGTCCTGGAACAGGAGGGCACCAGCCTGGAGCAGCAGCTGCAGGCACTCCAAAATGGCCGGCAGTGGCCAGAGCAGGCACATGGCCACCCCTGGCTCCATGGCAGACAAAACAAGGCAAAAGAAAAAAAAAACAGGCAAAAGCACTAGGTGGCAAAAGGCAGTGGTGTCGAAAAGGCAGAGGGCAACCACCAAAACTGCTATGGCTGTCAGTCCCTACAAGAGGTCCTAAAGCACGGAGCAGGAGAGAAACGGCTGTCCAGGGAGATCCCTTTAAGCACATGTCAAAAAGGAGCTCCAGCCCCCGCCCCCGGAAAGGGCTGGTGCCCTTTTGCCCTCTGCAAAATGGTTCCGGGCTTCTGCTTTTGCGTAAAAGCGTGCCGCCAATGTAGACGCGCTTTTGCGCAAAAGCTCATCATTATAACGATAACTCCGTGCCAGTCTAGACGCGCTTTTGCGCAAATACTTTTACCGGAAGAACTTTTCCGTTAAATGTATTTGCGCAAAATCATTCCAGTCGAGACGTAGCCATAGGGTTTTTGTTTCGCTTTTTTATTGCTGCTTTCACCTACCCTCTTAACCATGAATTTTTAATTAAAGGAGATCTCTTTTCCCATGCAAAATGGGTGGATGGGTGGAAATTGGCATCTAATAAAGATTTTGTAAACTGTTCGCAATTATCTTTCATATTATATGCTTTATATTTCCTCCTACTCAGTTTTGCTCATAATTATTTTCAGCTTTGTGAAACTTACCTTTTTTAAAGCAACAAGATTGTATATTATTGGTCAGGATTACACTATTTGCGTGTAACAAATGAAGTTAGATTAGGATCACTTGAATCTAGGCAATCACTGTTTTAATTCAGTTCTCTTACATGTTGATCCAACAGAATGAGGTTTAATACAGTATTACCTAGAGATAGTTGTAATGTTGTTTGTTAAAAAGTTACCTTATATAATTTTTAGAAAATCCTTGGACATTTTACCCCAGCATGTGACCTCAAGATGTGTGTGTCTGATTGAAACCCCCCATGATTTTTACTAGATATTATAGGTAGGTGTTGAACGTGCTGCTTATCCTGCGTCCTCATCTGATTTGCTCAGGATAGCCCATTGTACCCATTTTTATGAATTATCAGATAATACATTGATACTTCAGACATACAGGACCTCTAATGCTCATGTATCAATAACTCTAGAGCAAGTAATAGTATTTTTAATGTGGTGGGGAGTGATTTTTAATATGAACAGGTTATCATGTTCATACGAGATGTGTGTTATCTCTAACAACCTGTTATCTTCCAGTTCAAAGATTTGGTTCCCCTCTCATGAACCTCAAAAGCTTAGGATAAGGGGGTAAATGTTCACCAGAATGTCAGAAGGATTCGCAAGCCCTATGCACATTAGCCCTTTGGTTCTAGTCCCACCACCTTCTTGGAAGTTAAATTTACAGCTGACAACTCCAGAAGCTACTGATTCAAGCCACTGTTCCCTCAGACTTATTTTTACAACGTCATTTACAACAATTCAATTCATAAATATACCTAGCACTATTTTTGTGATTCTGGATATGTCTACACTGCACTTAAAAACCTGAGGCTGGCGTGTGCCAGCTGATTTTGACTCTGAGGGCTCAGATTCAGGATGTTTAATTGTAGTGTGATGTTGGGGCTTGGGCTGCAGCCAGAGCCCTGGGACCCTTACATGTCACAAGGTCCTAGAGCCTAGACTCTAGCTAAGACTCATTGTCTACACTACAGTTAAACAATCCCTTAGCCTGAGCCTACAAGCTTGAGTCAGCTGGTACAGACCACCTACTGGTTTTTAATTCGTGTAGACGTATCTTTAAAGGCTAAAACAGATGGTCCTTTCAGAGAGCAATTCGTTAGTCATATTTTGTGTGCTATAGCCCTCTTTCAAGAGGTTTTAATTCCCATATGTAAACATTTGTAGAGGGAAATCTCTGTTTTCGAACTAGTCTCCAGATGCCACTGATGATCCAGAGCTTAGGTGGGTTATTTGGGGCTATGGTCCCTTATATAGCCAAAAAGGTGCATGTGTTCAGTTCAAACAATCAGTGCTTTATAGATCGCTCCAGAGCTTGTAGTACTGATATGTGCACCTGCAAATCAGCGGAGGCAGTAGGCAAAGAAAACAGTTGGAGGTATGAAACCTTCCCTTCTCACAGTAAAAACTGTATTAACAAGTGAAATGAATTTCTTGAACAAAGAAACTGCCTTTCTTTCTTTTTTCAGAAAATTCAAAGTCAAAATGATAAATATCATGACTTCTTTGTTAGCCTACAAAACACATTTCTTACCTGCAATTATACATTATTTTGCACTGTTCTAGCTATTGATTCATATTAGAGACATTATAGTGTTGTCATTTTATATATTTAAAAAAAAACTATTACAAAATAACAAGAACATTATTTAGATTTTTAGATGGCAGAACTCTAAATGAGTCCATGAAAGAACAAGTGAGAAAAATACTGATAAAGTTACTTCAATTTAAAATTATGTTCTTGTACAGAAAAATGGTAATTTCTACTATTGTAAAACATCAGCTTTCATGTCTTAGTGCTTCGGGGATATAGAATATTTCTTGTTTAAAATGTAATTTGATGTAAAAGTGATATACTCTAAATTGTTTTTCAGCATTAAAAATAATTTTTAACATTCTTTTATAGCAAACATAAATGTATATCTTTATAGTGTTGCTTAAACTTCCCAATATATGACTAAACATCTTACGGTAATCAGTTAAAATTGTTTAAATGGCCCTTTTCCCACATTCAGTTCAAAATTTTAGTAGTATTGCCTTGGGATACTGCTTATGAGAATTCATGGCATAGGGCTTGTTTTTCTTGTTTTTATCGGCCAAGAACCTGACACTGTTAAATTATCAAGGGTTCCAAATTAAATCAGTGTTGAAGGTGTTGGCAGTTGTACCAAAAATTTGGGAGATTTGATAGTGCAATTGCTTAGGAATTTTTTTCCCATGGCAATGCTGTCAAATTTTACAGGGCTGAAGGTATTTAATCTATTGAATACAGAGAAGAGTAAAAGTAAATTTTCATACATTAATCATAGCAAGAGGAATTGAGAATTGATGTAAGTTTGATTCCCTTATATTTAGTCACTCCCCTAAACCTAATTACACTCAGTCTAATTTACATGCTGGGAGTAGGGATAAAGAAGTCTAGATTAAAGTAGAATGAAAGTGACTTTGACACCACTCTATTGTATAAATTAGACCTGCCTAGTATATATTAGTATGTACACGTTGGTAGGATGGCTATATACTAATAGTGCTAGGTTAAGGTATGTCTGCATTGCACACTCCTCAAAACAGCATGTAGAGTACATATGCTGTGCAGCCCACTCCTCCCCTAGCATAGGGAATAGCAATGTAGATCGTGAGGTAACTCCTTAGATGAGGAAAAACACATGCATACCTTCCACAGGGCTCTGTATACCCAAGTGATGCCTCCCCTGTCTATAGTGCTATTTTCAGTGGTATAATTTTAGCTTCCCCCACTGCTAGGCAAGATGGTATCACAGTGAAAACTCCTGCATCCTCCCACCTCTGCAAGACTTTCACTGCTGCATGTAACTATACACTGCAGTGTGGATGTAGCCTGCATTTCACTGTGGTGTCTTAGCTACACTTCGCCCATATGCTGAAGCAAGTGTTCTGTAGCATAGGCATAGCCTATGTAATTACTAAATCATAGGCATGCCTATATTTAATAAAACAATTACACGTTAATTAATAGAATTTAATGTATTTCTTGTTTAATAAATTAAAAATCTTAATTAAAAAAACTTTTAACTTAAAACTGAGTTGAAATATTCATGCTATAATTTATGTAGATGACTATAAGATAAGTCCACTGGATGACCAGCTTGACATTTCTAGTATCACTTCACCCCCATAGGAAGTCAGGCTTCTGCACTGTAAATTTTAAATGATGTTTCTCTAACCTGCATTTTACACAGATGGTCAATAATATAATGAGTTGTTCTTCTAATAAACAATATAGCAAAAAATTCACAACCCACAAATGCACTAAGTATAGTGTACCTGCTCAGTACTATTCTATTCTGTAAACACATTTCAGTAATTATTGATCCTGTTGTCAATTAGGAACATTCAAATAATGGCCAAGTGCTACTTAATGGTATCAGTTACACGATCTTTTCATCAGTAATGAGTGCTTGGAAAATTATTCTAGTGTGCTGTCGTGAGGTGCTGTTTTACCAATAAGTTGTAAAACCAATAAGGTGATCCAGAATGCCAGAGTCTCGTAGAACCTGTATTTAGTCTTAACCAAGCAAAAAAGCCAGTTGGGACAAGATGTTGTTGTCTTTACGCTTGGCAAAGGGTATTTGCACCAAGGATGTTTACTGAATATTGCTGTAGTGGCAACTTCTGTTCAGTAACAGAATCTTCATATATACCCAAAATGTGACAATTAGTTGGTTTGAATTCAGCCTCATCTTCATTATTTCAGGTGATCCACATTCACAGTGAGTTTAGTCAGCATAGTGATGGTTTCAATGAAAATGTCTTGGATCAGTCGTTTCTGATCTTCTTTTGTTGAAATTTCCTTTTGATTGGAGAACAGGTGTCATTTATTCCCTTTCCATACCCACTCCATTCACTTACAGTATTAGCTACATCTGACACAAATACTGTATGACTGCTTTTTCTTATTTGTTCTTTGTCTTACATTTCTCTGTTTTCACTTTCTGTTTTTATTTGTGTTGTCAAATTTTGTGCTTTGCCACTGACTGCTCCTCAGCCAGCAATCTCACTTGCCAGAAGGTTTTACTTTGTTCAGAATGGGGAAAGAGGTCATTTTATAGCTCCTAGAACCTGTGATCTGACTGCTGATCTCTAATATGAGAACAGATGTAGAGTTTAGAAAGCTGTTCAACAGCCCAAGCTTAAAACCTTTCTCTGTGTGAGCTGTATCTGTGGCTCACTGTATTAAGATATTGCTCTAGGAGCATAGGAATTAGAATTATAGAAATGTGGAACTGGAAAAGATCTCAATAGGTTAAACCTCTCAAATTCAGGACTCTCTGGTCTGGCACCACAGATATTGCTGGATCCGAGATCTTCGGCTGTCTAGGTTCAGGAATTGGGCTGGTGATGGGGAGTGCAGCCCCAGCAACAGCAGGACAGCGTGCTGGAGAGTACAACCCCAGCTGGGACTGTTGGTGCGGAGCACAGCCCTGCCCAGGTCACAGGCAGTGGGGCCAATGGTGCCTGGGAGTGCGGCCCTGGCTGGGGCTGGCACAGCAGAGAACACAGCCCCACCTGGGCTGGAGGCAGTGGGACCTGGACCCCCAGTGCAGGGGTGGGGAGAGCACAGCCCCAGCAAGGCTGTGGAGAGCAGGGCTGCATAGGAGCAGGCCTGACAGCCAGGAGGGGAGCCTGGACCTCCCCTAGTCCGCCAAACTCCATGGTCTGGGACAGCTCAGGTCCAGAGGGTGCCGGACCAGGGAGGACCTACCTTGTAGTATAGTCCCCTGCACTCAAGGCAGGACTGAGTAATAACTAAATTGTTCCTGAAAAGTATTTGCCTAACCTATTCTTTTTATATCTCCAGTGATGGAGATTTCAGAGCCTCCCTAGCAATTTGGTCTAGTTAATTACCATGATAGGATTTTTTTTTTTCCTCATGTCCGACCTAAACCTTCCTAACTGCAATTTAAGCACTGGGCTTTTGTCCTATTTGGAGGTTAAGGAGAACCATTTCTCACCCTTCTACTTAACCTTCTATGTTCCCTCTGTTCTCCAGACAAAACATACCCAATTTTTTTTTCAGTCTTTCCTCCTAGGTCATGTAAGTCTAGACCTTTAATAATTTTGGTGGTTCTCCTCAAAACTTCCAGTTAGTCAAATCTTTCCTGAAATGTGGTACCTGGAACTGGATACAGATCTCTACTTGAGACCTTGTCAGCATGGAGTAGAGTGGAAGAATTATTTCTTGTATCTTGCTTACGACATTTCTGCTAATATATCCCAGAATGATGTTAGCTTTTTGGTTTTGGTTTTGTTTGGTTTTTGCAACAGACTCATGTTTAGCTTGTGGTTCACCATAACCCACCAGATCACTTTCCACAGTTCTCCTTCCCAAGCAGTAATTTCCGATTTTGTATGTGTGCAACTGGTAATTCCTTCTTAAGTGGAGTATTTTATGTTTATAATCTTTATTGAATTTCATTCTATTTATTTCAGGCCATTTCTGCAGTTTTGTCCAGATCATTTTGAATTTGAATTCTATCCTCTAAAGCACTTGCAACCCTTACCAGGGTGTCTTCTGCAAATGTTACACAATGCCTTTCTATACCATTATCTAAATCATTGATAAAGATATTGAACAGAACAAGGACAGTTCTTGAGGGACCCAATAGATATGCTCTTCCAGTTTGACTCTGAACTACTGATAACTAATCGCTGGGAACGGTTTTCCAATTAGTTATGCACCCACCTCGTAGCAGCTCCATAATTGCTGTATTTCTCCCATTTGTTTGAGAGGTCATGTGGGACAATATATAAATGGGTACTAAAGTCAAGGAAGAAAACTAGATATCAAATAGAAACTACCCTCTACTGTAGTTGCCGTAGCTCACGTGCACTGAGCCACTCAACTGGATCTAGAGTTACATTCCCATAGATCATCCATGTTCTTCTTTTCTGTTGACACCTGTAGTATACCAGTCTAGCACTAGGGATGTGAAAGATTAACTGGTAAGTATCACTCTTACCTGGGTAATGCTTACTAGTTCCAGTTAACAGCTGAAGGCTGGAGCAGGCTCCCCGCCTGTGGCAGGCAGGGGCTGCTCCAGCCCCGCAGGGCCTGCCGCAGACAGGGGCTGCTCCAGGGCTGGAGCAGTCCTTGTCCATGGCAGGTCCGGATGCCCCATAGCCAGGGGCTGCTCTGGATGTCCGAAGCAGCCTTTGTCTGGCAGGAGGCTGCTCCACCCCAGCAGCAAGGAGAATGGAGGGGGAGTGGCATTCCAGCCCAGCCAGACTGGAGAATCCCCACTCCAATTTCCCCCCTTTGGTTTAACCAGTTAACCAATTAAACAGGATTTTAGATCCCTATCTAGGGCCTAACAATGTGAAAAATGTTCATAGGAAGGTAGTGAAGGTAATTTCCACTTTGTTCTTTATAGTCAAGCTCAGAAGTATCTTCTGCAACTGATTAGTAGCTTTGCCTATTTGGTGATGCCCTGTGCATATTCTGTCATCCTCCTGTAACAAATAGTTTGTCTTAGTATTCTGGACTTGGTGTACTCACCATACTGAAAGATATTCAAGCCTTTCAGAAGCCCATCTGTGGTTCTTCTAGCCCCAGGCTATGTCCTCATCAAGGATGTCAGCATAGAAGCAAACTTGTTAGAACTATTACTCGCAGTCTTCTTATCAGACACAGACACTGCAATTTGGCAGTCTGTTGCAGAATGACTGTTCGATAACTGTTATAGTCCAAATATTGATCTCACAGTTGAAGGCCAAATGCTGCCGCATTTTGTGTTCAAATGGCCAGAAATGGAAGGGTCTTATTAGATACCCTGTTGCTTAATTAAAGGACAAGTTGTCTTTGTGTTTCCTTCCTTTCCTTTTATATCTCCACTTCTTTGTAAAGTGGGTGAGAGTGTACTGACATTCCTGCTAAAATATATGGTACATTAATGGCTCTTGAAATTGGATAGAAAGTGTGGGCTTAATTATTGAATAGCAGGATGGCTGTAGGATCGGTATTCTAAAAATGACCATACTTTCGTATTTTCCTGTTAAGTAACTGCATTAAATGTAAATCTTGTGTTTTGCAGCATTTGCTCACCTACAGTCTGTTTTGGTTACGTTAACAGAAATACTTAACAGGCAGCAACTAAATGAAAGAGAATGAATTTATTCTGATTTTGTGAAATTAGCACAAGCATTTTGTTTAGAAGTAGCTGCAAAACAGTTTTTTCCTCCTATGAAAAATGTCCACATTTTTATAAAACCATTTGCCCCTAAAGAGCAGAACCAGGGACCCTGGGCACCATGATTCTTCAGCAACTTATTTGATGGGCTATGGAGGTGAAGGTGGTTGAGCTTGCAGGAAATCATTGCCTGCCTGGTTTTCTTTGAAAGTTTCACCAAAATCTACACATTTCTAGAGAAGACCTCATTGTCAACAAATCTGTATCTTCCAATGAAAAAATATTTTGTCAGAAAATTACTGATTAGCTCTGAAATTGTGCCAGTATTCCATAGTACCAAATGCTCAGGCTCAGTAGCCAAAGAAAAGTGCATTTGTGTGTAAAAACTGTACATGGTTTACTGTCATCTTGTCCATTGCCCTTTCCTTCGTGATTTGTTGTCTACGTTTATAAGCTTTTTAAAGCAGGTACACTCCACTGAAACCGGTCAGGAATTTTACAGGCATTTTTTCCCCTTCAGTAAATGCCAGTTCATTGTATTAAAATGTTCTGTGGAAATGTGTTGATGTCTTTGAAATTTTGACAAAACCAGGCAGGTTTCTCTAAATGTACAGCTGTATATCCTGCCAGCTTTGTTGTCTGGCTCCTTTGCTGCCAGCTAGGCTCCTTGGGAAGCCAGGGAGCACATTTCATTTCTGAAACAAAATATT
Source organism: Pelochelys cantorii (assembly GCA_032595735.1). NCBI lineage: Eukaryota > Metazoa > Chordata > Testudines > Trionychidae > Pelochelys > Pelochelys cantorii. Next base: position 69,236,228 of record CM064330.1, read on the forward strand.
GCAGAAATTCACTTCAATTAAAAATTTTGGAATTTGAGCTTTTCATTCTAATTGGGGATGAAACCTTTTCCAAAGCCTCAAAATTTTTCATGGAAGTGAAATTATTTCCCAAACAGCCGTATTGTTTTTTTGTCGAGTCCTGATCTAATATAAGTAATTAGTAATAATAATTGTGGTAGTTTACTACTTGAAGATACTTTATATATTCTATCAGACATCTGTCTCATAGTTGTACATGTGTTAATCTCATAGTTGTACATTGTTGATCATGGTTTTTAGTAAGCTTCGTGAGGGTATGTCTACACAGCAAAATTATTTTGGGATACCAGCAGTATCCCGAAATAGCTACCCCCTTGTCTTTTGAATACATCCACTATTTCAAAATATAGTGGATGCGCTATTTCGCCATCCCTGTAAACCTCATTCTATGAGGAATATGGGATGGCTCAAAATGGCATTTTATTTTGAAATTTGGCACTGTGTAGACAGCGCCAAATGACAAAATAAGCTATTTTGAAATAAACTCGAAATAAGCTACGCAATTAGCGGAGCACAATTTGCATTGTTTTGAGTTTTGGGTGCAGTGTAGACGCACCCTAAGTGATTAGTAGTTAGGTTGCTAAACTTAGTTATAAAGCTTGGGAAGGACCAAAGACATGGTCAGTATTTAAACCTAGAGGTGTGCTTGTATAATTATGAAGCCTGTACTGCCTTGCTTATTCTGGAAAGCTTGCCAGCTATTACCAGTACATTTAAATTTGGGACCAGGTTTTTAAGACATTTTAAAAATAAAAAACATTTTAAAAAATCATCTTGCTGCCAATTCTGCACTTTCACTATTTTTACAACTGTTACATGTGTTCTGTCAGTTTATGGAGACTGGTATTCAGAACATAAGTGGCCCACAAGTCTAATACTAATGACTAGTTTGAAGGTTCCAAAAGTCTCTTCTTTGTAGTGTTAAATTTCCAATCTACACTTATATTTTGTTTGTTTGCAGGCAGATTCTGGGCCATCTGATGAAGCGGCCCTGATCCTTCACAGAAAAGGATTTGACTGTAGATTTTCAAACAAAGACACAGGGCTATTATGCTCTACTACTCAGGGAAAGGTATGTTGAAATATTGAAGATATTTTTTGCATGCATGCTTAATTTAAAATGTTTTAGAACTGTTATGTATTCTGGTTCAACAGTTTATTTTTTTAAATGTCTTATTTTCAGGTTGCTTTTGATTTAATACTTCTTGAAAGCCAACTAAAATGTTCTGTATTTGGCAACTATATGTAGAGCCTGAAGTGTGTAGGTTAACAATATGGCTTTGGCATGTCAAAATAGCCTAGTTAAACATTGCCACAAGCTTCCAGGTTAGAGTTCCTTTTTATAAGCTTTCTGTAAATATGATTTTCAAATTGTTGTTTTTTGTTTAGAATAATTTTCATACAGAAATATTTACATTATGGAGTCTTAAATTTTTTTGTCTTCTGCGCATATGATTAGTTAACAAACATAAATTCTCCCATCTGAATGTTGCTTTGAAGATTGCAGTAAACATCAGCATAGCAACCCAAGCAAGTCGATCAACTTATCTGTGTATCTGGGTATTTGAATGGCCTACAGCTCCTTAGTATCTAAACATTTCACAAACATTATTGAATTTGCCACCTGTGATTATTTGGTTATGTAACCAGGTTTGTGGGGGATTATAGAACTTTGGCTGGTAGTAATGAGTCCATTACACATAGAATTCACATAGAAGGTTTAATCCAATCTGGAAGTAGTTTACTGAAGGGTTGTCTAGAGAGTTAGTGGGGGAAGATTTACATGTTTTCTTGGTTAAAGTTTTCATTATAAGATTGTCAAATACAATGCCTATAATCAAACCTGCTACGTAATGATAATTTTAATTTGTTGCTTTCAAATGTGACACAATGTGAATAGTGTCTAAATGGGCTCTTTCAAGCATAACTTATAACAATTAAAATATAGTCATGCATGTTGTTGCCTGCACACTAGGGGGTTGCATACTAACTGTTCTGTGTTGACCTTGCTGGTGCATATTAAAAGTGCCTTAATGCACATTTATGCAGTACTGTTTCAAACAGCATTATGTTAATGTGTAGAAGGGAGCACTATGTTAAATGTCACTGACTTGTATTTAATTTTGTCTTTCAGATAAAGGTGCACAAACTCTTTAATAAGTTAATCATTGAAAGTCTTATACCTGCATCTTTATCACTGATGCATTCACCTCCAGATGCCAGAAATATTAGTGAGATCAATATGAGTTCAATGGAGATAAATACATTCCGGATCAGACTGAGATGAAACCTGGCTTTATTCATACAGTGAACAAGAATCTGCAGTTATATTTCCTCTAAGTTTGACGTGCAATAAAAAGCACATTGTTATTCCAGTTTCTGGATACTGTGAGAGAACCTGCATTCTAGAATATTTTTTGTGTGTTTTTTGATCAACACAATGAATAGCCATGCTGCAAACAACTTTTTTGTTTTTACATAAAATACCAACATCAGTATAAGTTAATGCAACACGTGAAGAAATTTCTAAGGATGTTATTAACCTCTTGACAACACATTGAATCTCAGGTTAAATGCTGATTAATGGTTTCTGGGTTTTTTTGTTTTTTAAGGGAGAGGGAGTAGAACTTAAATGACTTGTTTTTCTGATCCTTGCTTGATTTATATACAAATAATTGCGATGTTGAAATCCCTAATACAGCTTTGAACTGAAATGGAATAAAAAGCTCTTGTGTAATAGCTAATGTCCAAATATTTCAAACCATTTATATAAATAACAATAATCTCAGTTTATTCCATACTGAATTTCAATTTATTCAATGGGATAGAAAATTGAATCCCACGGTAAACTAAAAGGCAGGAGTCTTTGTCTTGTTAGTGATGGTAGTCTTTAAAAATTTTGCCCTATCATCACTTTGTGACTTCCATGGCTTAAGAAAATGTAGAAATTCAAATTAATCCTGCGGTGGAAAAATTATAGAAATATTTAATAAAACTCCCGTTTTGTTATTTGACACATTGGGATATGTGCAATTATTCCATTATCATATACAATAGAAAAGTAAATCTGTAATAATCATGAATACAAGATTTTTTACAAAACTCATTTGGATACTGATGTTCTCTGAAATGGGTTTTCTATATCAAGATTAATGTGCCTTATTTTTTAATGTGTCCCGTTACTATTTTACTGTCCACAACACTGTTTTGGGGAAAAGGGTAGTTTATATAATACTTACTGTGTGTCTTCTATTTGACCATGCTGGCCACACTCTGATCTATGTCCTTCAGCACCAAATTTGGGCTGTGGTGTTCTGAACATTTTGACTATTTGAATGTACTAAAATGTTACAAGACAAAATATTGTAAGAATGAGGAATACTGTAATATTCAAATTCAGCCACTGTCAAGGAAACTGCAACTTGATGCAGAGAACTGATAGTGTGTAAAACAGTTTGCAAAACCCATCATAAATGTATTTGTATTTCACAGATTGCAGTAAACTGTGCATTGAGAATCATGTGCCTATATATTTTAAAATGCCACTATTCAAACCTAATAATCATGATTACATATGTTGCCAATGTTTACCTTATTGGGGAATAGCTTTTTATTCCTCTCACTTCATATTCACCATGTCAAGTATTTTGCATTGAATGCTGAAACCATGTGAGTATGGGCATTCTATTTCCCTGAATTAGCTACTGTTTACAATTAAAATATACTAATTTGCATCTGAGTATTATTCCCTTTCTGATCTTCTTTAATATTATATCTCTGCCTTCATTTTTGCTTAAGCTTTACTTTTACATTCATCAGTGATTTTATTTAATAATAACAGATGATAAACCCTCTTACCAAGAAAAGACATTTCTAACTCTAAAATTGACTGCTGTGCTATTTTAATTAGATAATTTTGGTGCTGTGATATATCAAATCATATCTTGTAGCCATACATTCTATTTCAAATGTTAAATTAAAACTTTTTACTCTTTCTTTTTGCATGTACTGTCATGGTTTCAATGTCTGTTTATCATGATTGCATAATTCATAACTTAGTTCAATCTGCTAAATATTCTTAAGAGTAGAATATTTAGCAGAATTTAGTGTGAATTATGTCAGGGATATGTTGACCACTAACCATTTATGAGAAGTTGAGAATTATATTTGAGACTATAGAGAACAGTAAATTGATGTTTTCATGCAATAAAGATGTACTGTAAGTTTTCTTGGCTACATTATTTGATTTTTTCCCCTTTTAAATTGAAATTTACAATCTGTAAATTTGCAGAAAATTGTAGTAACATTTTCTATTTTTGTTGAATATTTAGATGAGAAATCTTCCGAGCATTCTTTGCAAAGAGAATATTCAAAATAATATCTTAAATTATGTTAGGAAGAAAATTAAAATTCTGATGCAATAAAATTTAAAGTATTCTTCCCCATTGGACTTGTTTCCAAAGGATCTGTTTCTATAGAATTAAACCATATATTGTATAAGTTTTTCATTTGTTACCAGCTGTACAATCATAATACCTGAATACTCTTTAACCAGCAGATTTCTGCTTTGTTCTAGTATATTTTAATATTTTATCGGGAGGTGGTGGTGGGGCGTACAGGAGACTTAAATGCCTTCTGTTTAAATTATAAGTTATGGTAAAGTTTGAATCAGTCTGAGGTCTGTTATTATGGACCTCCTTATCTCAATCAAAATTTCCATCAAAGTCAGCAAGCAGAGATTATGCTTAGGTGATGAATTCAAGATTGTGCTCTTGCTTCCCTCTCCCCCATACCTCCTGTGATTTGTTACTCAATACTTTAATTGTAATATTGTGGTTTTGGAGATATTTTTTTCTATGCATTAACTATACATACGCCATCCAATTTAATTATATTTTTACATTTTTTCTAATTTTGTATAGCTGCACTGGTGATTGAGACCCAAGCATCCTTAATTTCCACAAATATGGATTTAAAGAAAATGCAATTCAGGATATGGCTTCAAACATTGTAATTATTTTCCAGACCATAATTGTACTTATATTGAGGTTGTGGGGTGTGGGTTTTTTTTTGTTTTTTTTGTTTTTTTACATTCCCTTATCTTAAATGTCTTTGATTTTTTTTTCTTGCTCATCCTGTCTCTGAAACAAACTGGTTTAAATGGAATGTTTTTGATATTGTCTCTTGGAAGGTTTTATATCTTTTTGGGGAAATGGAATTTAAGATCTCTAATAAAAGAACCTTATGGTGATATGCGGTCTGTGTCATTAATGCCTTGACCACAGTTGATTTAAAAACAAAAAAAAATAGTGCTTTAAAAAGGTTGAGGCTTCAGTAACATATGATTGGCATAAGGATTTCCGGATGTGAACTGCATTGCTAGTGAAGGATGCCTAGGGTCCTTCATTTTTAGTTTTTATTTTGTTTACAATTCCTCAGAAATATATCAGCGCTTGTTTTAAGTGTTTTTTGTTTTTATTTTTGTAAGTAAGTGCAAAAAACTAATTTTACAGCTTTCTGGGTAAATATAACTCATTTCCTGATTTGTCTTTTTTACTTTTGAAAAAAAATGTAATGAAACATCTCTTTTTTGGTGGCAGGGGACAGGAGATGATGCATTTTGGCATGAAAAGTAATTCACAAACTTATATTTATTTTGCATGGTGGTGAATATGCGATTGTCAGCAATATGAACACCAAGGCTTGAATCTTCCTAGAGACTTCTGACCTAGCATGCTCTTTTGGAAAGAGAAATGCATTTTGGTAACTTGATTAGAGTCATCTCACTTCGGGCAGGCCTGAAAACAAGAGATGGAGGAGGCAGCAGGAGGAGAATGGTGCCCTTGCCTCCTACACTCCTTTTTTTTTTCCTGGATCCTCTCCAAGGAGAGAGATCGTAGCTCAGTAACTTGGTGGCCTGGGTTTCCAAGCTGCCATATCTCCTTCAGATTTCTGATACTTCCAAAATATAAAGAGAATCAGTTTTTTTTTTTTTTTTTAAAGGAACATTTTTAAAAACTGGAAATAAATAGTTAAAAATAAATAAAACTGAAAATTAATGAATGAGGCATCTTCAAGGCCCTTCTTCTCTGGTGCATAGTAGATACATTATAAATGATAACTTCAGAAAACTAAATATGTGACTTCTTACCAAAAAATGAAGAGAATACTTTGTTCGGAAGGAGATGTTCTGTAATATCAAAAAGGGGGGAAATGTACCAAATAACAGGATAAGAACAGCTTTAAAATATTTTAATTGTTTTCTAATAAGATTTGAAAGAAGAATTCAGCTCAGTTCTCTTTTTATGTATTTGAGAGTGATAAAGTGGAGAGTACTCCCAATTTACTTCAGCAATTTCATTAGGTAAATTAACAAGTGCAGACTGTTGGAAAATGCTTTCAAAATGACAGTATGCTAACTGGGTTATATTTTTTTCATTAAAATGATTATGAATGTCTTGCATTTTCTAAAGCTAACTACAGCATACTCTGCTTACTTGTGACACCTTTAATTGGGACAGATGCTTGCATTATTAGGACATCTCCCAAGGAGCTGATTTAGCTTAATGATAGTGAATAGCAATGAATGCTGTTTGTTTGAGACAGAATTAACATAAAGATGGCTTAATGGGAGACATGTTGAGCCAGAGCCAAGAGGTTAGCTGATGATTAACCAGTGGTCAGAAAATACAAAATTTTAAGATCCAGGATTTTAAATCAGAAATTGGAAAATAAAGAACAAAATAATCTGTGCATGCTGCAGTGTGTGTCATGCTCGACACTGGGCATGTACTGATTGTTTGTGGAGTACCAAATCCTTTTTAAGCTCACTTATCATGGGATCATAATTGGTTACAGATAGTTTACTTGTGATGGAGCAAATAATTTTTTCTTGTTTAGAATTATTTGTTTACATTCATGATCATGCTGAAGATAATGTTGGATCTCACAAGGATGCCACATGCAAATGAAGCATTCTGTAGAAGGTTTTAAAGCAATGGCTTCCAAAATGTGGTTATGGATCACTTCCTATTGATTCAGGGAGAGCTGGCTAGTCATGTGCTGATGCTACTTCTGGAACACAGAGTGACCATGAAACAAGAAAGTGATCATATTTCAACTCATCCTTCCTTTCTTGTCAGTTTAAAGCTGCAGACTTCAGAACCATGATAAACTTAATCTTTTGGTGAGGATTATAACATACTGATCTCATTACTAAATACTTTCTAACTATGAACAGTGAACTGAAGGGAAAGGGCTGTTAGCAATTTCAAAATTTGATCAGTAAAGACCTCCACTATGCTAAGAGAATAGGAGAGAGGTCAGAAGGGATCAGGCTTAAGTTGGCAGAGAATAAGAAGCTGCACATGGGCCCTAATTTAGGTGTTAACTGTCACAGAGAAGGCCAGGCCTTAGAGTTGTGACTGAAAACTTGAGAGCTGAACAGTAAACGAGCCTATTGCTGGCAGGAGTCACAACAGCAGGATAAACAACACAGTGGCCTGTAAGCAGGAGGTGATAAAGAACTGCATGTGTGGGCACCAGTTCGGTGCAGATGGGCCTACAAGACTGGATAGAAGAATTGAGCTCTAACCATTTGGGTCTGTGGGCCACTGTTTCATTGCCTCTGTGAGGAAAGGACTGCAAGCATCCCTGGCACTAAGCTGGAGGAGACCCATGGAATACAGTTACCTTTATACCCAGGTACAGACTGCCTCAGGAGCTAGCTTGAGTTTTGTAGCTGTAAAAGTAATTGTTTGCACTTTTGATTTTCTGGGAGCCCTGGTAAAGTAAGTCCTCTGTTCCTGGACTCTAGTAGTGGTGAGCTACCCAGATGTAAGTCTTCACAGCCTTTTGTTCAGAGTGCGCACAGAGCTTGCATCCAGGCTCATGATACACAGAGCGCACATCTAGATGGGATTGATGCATCACAAAAGTCGGTTGCAGCGGCTTAGTTTTGTAGAATCCTATCGTGATTAATTGATTCAGTTGATGGACTGAGAGAGTATCTCCAATTTAGTTATGAGCTGAACTCAAAAAGGATTTTAAGAGGGCAGTGGAGGCTTTTCCTGACACTACATTGAAGAGCAGTATATGGAGAAGCTGCATCTCCAAAGGGACATTTGTTTCATTAGCTCTATTATTAGTAGCTTGCAGGAGTAGACAGCAGATGAAATAACTGGATCTCTTTTTATTAGGGATGTGAAAAATGTTAAAAAAAAAAATTAATCCATGTACCCAATGGAAAATTCATCAGTTACAAGGTTAAATGTGCTTCGTAGGATCCTGGCTACCACTGGCCCGACAGGCTCTGGCCCTGCGGGCTTCAGGCTGCTGCCATCCCTGGCTGCCACTGGCCCTGCGGCACCCGACTGCCTACCTGCGCTCCCTAGCAGAGTTTAAATGGTAACAGAAACCGATAAGTATCAGCTTGTCAGTTAACTCTTTAACTCTTATATCCCTACTCTTTACAGTGGCATGCCAAACTTCTGAATCAATAAGATGGCATGCCAAGGAAAAACATCAGATTGCCTATGCAATGGTCCTTTTGCACTCCGTGGGCTTACCATCAGAGCCAAGAGCAAGGACTGCCTTCCAGGGCTACATGCATGGCGCACTCCACTCGTACAGCACTGTCTCCCTCCTCAGCCACCCCATCTCCCCTTCTGGTGCTGAAGGAAACCGTGGGACACAGTGAGCAGGGCCTTTGGCACTCCCACCCACGACAACCCTCTCTGACTAGCCACAGGAGATGGAGGTCTTGGAAGACCCTATGGGACAGGAGGATCCTGTGCTGCCAGTGGTTCATCCTTGTCTCTGGACAAAACAGTAATGGGCACTTCTTTGCCCCACCCCTATTTATGGACTCTAGGGCCCACCAGAATCTGCTTCGGTGGGTGGCCAAAACCACCTTAACCTCCAAGCCAGGGAGGTGGTGAAGGAATCAGACCCCATAGTGGATGTACTGTCACCTGAGGGTCCAGCAAGCTCTACCTGTTAAGTCAATCCAGACCACCATCAAGGTACTTTGGCAGACCCCAGAGTTAATCGCACCCATGGGTAAGGGTTAGAGCAGCACTATTTCAGACCACAGTGAGGTTATGAACACTTCTTCACACACCCTCAACGTAGGTCATCGGTGGTCGACTCAATAAACCACAGAGAGCACCAGAGGCAGCCGGGCCTGCATCCAAAAATAAGGATGTTGGACATTTTTGGAATGAAGATTTATTGCACTGGAGGCCTCCAGCTTTGGGTTTTCAGTCATCAGGTGCTTTTTGGCCACTACACCTTCAACTCCTGGAATGCTCTCTCTAAGTTCCAGGAACTCCTGTCCCTGGATGCCAGGTAGGAGTTTGCAATGGTCTTGAAGAAAGAATTCAATCATCAAAGTGGCTCTCCAAGCAGCCCTAGACTCTTGAGAACTCAGCCACACACACTATGGCCATGGGGATCACTGTACGCCACAATTTGTGGCTTCAGGTGTCTGGCCTCCCAGTCGAGGTGCAGTGCACCATTTAGGACCTGCCCTTTGATGAATCTGGTCTGTTTGGTGAGAAAATGGATTTGTGTCTCCATAGTCTCAAGGACTCCGGGGTCATGCTGAAGTCCTTGGGAATTCACTTGCCTGCTACACAGCACTGACAATTGGGGCTGCAGCTACCTCCACGCTTCTTCTCTAGTCCTCCCAGAGAAGAGCAAAGCCATCATAGGGGCAGACGGAATAATGGGAGAGGGACACTTTGCTCCTCCTCCACTTAGTACCAGGGCTCCTCCAAGCAGCCTCCCCGGCCTAAGCCTCACTTTTGAGGTTATGCCAAGGGCAGAGCACCAACCCTTTGGGATTCCTCCCCACCCTTTGGGAACCATCTGTCCCATTTCTACCATGCTAGGACCTAAATTACCTGAGATCGCTGAGTCCTGAACACAGTAGGAGTGGGATATTCTATAAAACTCTGCTCTCTTCCTTCCCACCAACCCCCCCTCCATGTTCCTCTTCAGGGACCCTACTCACGAGCAACTCCTCCTCCAGGAAGTGCACTTGCTCTTTGCCTTAGTTGCGATAGAGGTGGTGTGATGGAACACCTCCCCCCCCCGCCCCGCTTTATGAAATGGACTTATGGACACACACATACATAACTGAAAGATGCTGGGGACAAATTGTCCCATGTAACCTATCAATGTCTTAATCCGCTGGGTCTGTATATCTTATTTTGGTGTATGTATCATTTTTGTGTGTAAAGTTAGATATATGGAGTATGCAATGGTTTATGGTTTTAAATGTGCAAATGAAAGTCATTGAGGGTATTACCCTCAATGTCTAGATGACTAACTGTGAACACCCTAGTTTGTCCTTTATGTCTTAGCAATGGTTGGTCTTAGGAAGTCACATGTCCACCCCAACAACAAGTAACTGTCCATGGAAAGTTGGTATCTATAAAACAATAGGAAGCTAGGAGTTTTTGTCTTTGATTGCAGTGGCACACCAAACAGGATGAACTAGACACCCCCAGGGTGAGGGAGTTTTCCCTGGTATTGAAGGCTTAGCTGGAAAAAACAGTTTTAGGGTGAGTTGGTAATAAGTTTGTTCTGAGGTTTTAGTTTCAGAATTAGCTGTGCGTTTTCTGTTACTTTGTTTTGCTTTGCCTGTTCTCACTTATAACCACTTAAATTCTGCTGTTTGTACTTAATAAAATCACTTTTATTTACTATCAAGCCCAGTATAAGTTAATTGTTACCTGAGAGAGCAATCAGTGTGTGCATTGTCTTTTCATTGTTAAAGGGGGCTTACCTGAATAATTCATTTGGGGTTCAGATCCCATTTGGGGACTGGTATCCCATTTGGGGAAGCTGGGCCCAAAACTGCATTTTCCTTGTACTTGAAGTTTTCAGTGTCTGTACTGCTTCTCAGGGGGGTGGTGATCTCAGCTCTGTGCTTTGGCTGGAACCAGACCAGATGAGCTGGCCCAGAGGACAGGATAGTGAGAAGCCCCAGAGAGCAAGGAGGCAAGTGTCAGTGGCTTTGTCAGCATCCCAGGAAGCACTGCCAACAGGTCTTGTGACCACACACCGTCAGGAGGTTCTTGAAGAATTCAGAAGCAGGGTCTTTATTCCCAGTACTTCCTTATTCTCAAGGTCAACGGGGGTTTATTCCCTATCCTGGAGCTCAGGAAATTACATGCATTCATAAGAAAGCTCAGGTACTTCATGGTCTCCCTGGCCTCCATCATTCCATCCTTGGATCTGGGGGACTGTTACGCTGCCCTTGACGTCAGACACATAATTTCACATTTCCACTATCCTGAGGCCTGAGGCACGGTTGCAAACTTTGGTGAGCATTAGCACCAAACTTCATAAGAGCCCACCATAGAATATGGCATCTTGCACCTATGTTTTCTATTATGTTTGATTCCAACTCCGTCTGCTACAGGTGTGGTTGGCATTAGTGTTTCAGTGCCTCTTGATCAGCTTGTCATTCTATCTCAAGCAACTATAGACTCACTCAACTTCAGCCTTGGGTAGTGTATGCAGTGGTCTCCTTCATCAGGCTGCAACTGATAGTCACTCTGGTCACAGACTCCTCAGACGAGGTGTGGGGAGTGTACCTTAACATCCTTCACACCCAGCGTCTGTGGATGAGGCCAGAACTCATTGTATATCAATGTCAGGGAGCTTGATGTTGTAATTGGTATGCCAGGCATTTCTGCCCCACTTGAGGAGCAAATGTGTTTTGATCCTGATGGACAACACAACGTTGTTTTATTAGGGGGTTGCACCCTCTGCTCATTACACTTGCCAAACCCCTCCCCTGCATCCCTGGAGCACTTTCCCTGCCCAAGGGGAAGGGGTCAGGGCTCTACCACACACACACACACACACCCCGGCTGCCGGGGAGGGCCTGCCCCTAGCTCTTTCTGGTCCCCAGAGCCCCCCAGCTCCCCTGGCTTGCCCCAGGCCTTTCTCGCCCCCTTCTTCCCGGCTGCCGGTCTCCCCCAAACCTAGGGAGGATGTGAGGGGGGGCTGGGGAGGAGACAGGCTCATGGCTTCCACCTTTCCCTTGGGAGCATTGGGGAGGGGAGTGGTTGCATGGCTCCCAGCTTCCACCCACCCAGCCAGAGCCCAGGGGAGGGAGGCTGGAGCAATGCACTGCCCCAACCTCCTGCTTACTTGAGGGCCATAGGGGGTGCATTTGTGCACCCCCCCCTCACACACATGTCCCCCCCCCCTCCCTGCATACAGGCCTTGGAGGGCTGCAGCCAATAGGGCTGCAAGCAAAGAGGCCAGTCAGTGGGGAAGCCGACGGAGCTAATAGAGTGGCAAAAGGCTGTTTCCAGATGGGGAAGGCATGGTGATGCAAAGTGACATATGATGTCACTTTGTTGTGTCACAGGGACATTTTTTAAAAAAAATATGGAGATATCAATCAACAAAGTGTTGCTTGTCTGGGTCAGAAAGTTCAGACTGTGGGACTTACGCATTCAGCGCAACATACTAATTCAGACCTCATCCCTTCCCACTACTCAGAACAGCTTAGTGGATCGTCTCAGTCGCTCGTTCCAAGTGCACAATTGGTCCCTCAGGGTGGATGTGGCCCTCACCATCTTCCACAGCTGGAGTCATCCCTGGATGGACCTGTGTGCAACTCTCCACAACAGCAGTGTGGCCAGTTCTGCTCATTCCAGGTCCGCAACTGAGGGTCCGTAGCAGATGCTTTCCTCCTATCGTGAATGAGGCAGCTCCTGTATGCCTTTCCTCCATTCCCACTTATATGCAGGGTGCTTCTCAAGATCAATCAAGACAAAGCAACAGTCACCCTAGTAGCGCTCGCTTAGCACTGGCAATGGCTATTTTTTTCAATAACGAGTTCACTCAAGGTGCCAGGACAGCTGTATTCCTATTTGCTTTCTGTATTTCACAGTGGTCCCCCTTTGTAGGACTATAAAAGTCAACAGGATGTTTGTCAGTGACACAACTTGAGTTGTTACCAAGTGACATGCTATCTCTGGCCAAGTGATGACTCCTGCTCACATCAGTTCTCTTCTGCTCCATCATGTTTCAGTTTCAGTTTCAAGGAGTAATATGTTGAACAACACATGGCATTATATATGGTTTCTCCAGGTGGCATGACCTGGTTCTTCTGCTTGACAAATATGATGCTGGCCAATCAATGTGACCCTTGTTGCTGGCAAAGATTTTAAATGTCCAACACATTGTGTCTCTTCTTATCAGCCAGAAACAAAATGTGTCTCCTTTATGGTTTTTTGCAGTGTTATCTGAAAAATTCTCTTATCCTGATGTAAAACATCTTTTGTCCTACCAATTTGTGTAAGATGTGTTGACCCACACATTGAACACCTGCTGGTGTAACTCCTATCTCTAACCTATTTTGGGGGGGCCTCTTGGAATTGTTATCCTTTGGCCAACTATGCCTCACTTCATGTTCTTTCCACCAGTACTCTGTCTGCAGGAAGGTTCACTTTGAAGTTCATGTAAGTCTCTCTCTTTAGACTGCTTGGGTACCTCCAGACTGCATCCCTCTGCTGACAGAGGGATGCAAATCAAGCACTTTGAAAGTGCAAATTTGCATACTCACATTCCGGTGCTGTGCTGATCAAGCACCCTTTCGAAAGTGAAAGTAAAGTCTAGCCGCGGTTCTGCCGACACCAGGGAGCTTTTTTGGCAGATCCTGTACTCATTTTTTGGAGTATACCTTAGGAAACCATAGATAAAGCTAAGTTATTTTATTTGGTATTTGTTAAAAATGTATAGGCATAAATCATATAGAAGAGAAGGGAAAAGGGTAAAAAAAGAAGTTACTTTCAACTTAGCAAGAATATATAGTTAAGCTTAGCTAGTTAGCAGTTGTAGTGACTCAGCCTACATCTACTCTGTGAATCAGAAAAACAGCATCTGTTGTTGGCCATGTATTGAAGGCTTGAACCTAAATTATGCCAAAATTCTGGTATACATGTGGATGTCTGGCATTATTGCTATTAAGCTCCATATTTTCTATATCATGACCATAGTAGAATGTTGGCTTCAATTACACTGGTCTACAATTTTTTAGAAGTCATCTGCTTCAGAGATAAAATGTGCTATTTATTATGTATTTTGATGTGCTGAATTCAAATTTGACAATTAAAACAACTGATTGCCTACTGTTTCCAAGATATTTAAGTTTTTACATTTTACGTCTATGTATATTGTGTAGATAGTAGAGTTTTAATCATAAATTGTAAACCTAGGTCTTTTCATGTGTTTATGGTTGCTTTACATGATAATATTTCACCTGTCCTGTTTATGTAACACTTTAAAAATCAGCAAAAGGGTTATATAAATAAAATTTATTATGAAACAAAAGGCAAAAAACTATTATGTACATAGTTTAGTCCTATTCAGTGTCTACTCGGCGCTTCTTGGCTTGTCTCTTGTATTCATTAAATGGAGCATCTCTTGTCACTGTCCAGCAATAGTCTGCAAGCATTGATGGGCTCCATTTGCCCTGATAGCGTTTCTCCGTTGTTGCAATGTCCTGGTGAAATCGCTCGCCGTGCTCGTCGCTCACTGCTCCGCAGTTCGGCGGAAAAAAATCTAGATGAGAGTGCAAAAAATGTATCTGTAGTGACATGTTGCAACCAAGGCTTTTGTATGCCTTGAGGAGGTTTTCCACCAACAACCGGTAGTTGTCTGCCTCGTTGTTTCCGAGAAAATTTATTGCCACTAACTGGAAGGCTTTCCATGCCGTCTTTTCCTTGCCACTCAGTGCACGGTCAAATGCATCATCTCGAAGAAGTTCACGAATCTGAGGACCGACAAAGACACCTTCCTTTATCTTAGCTTCACTTAACCTTGGAAATTTTCCACGGAGGTACTTGAAAGCTGCTCGTGTTTTGTCCATGGCCTTGACAAAGTTCTTCATCAGACCCAGCTTGATGTGTAAGGGTGGTAACAAAATCTTCTTTGATTCAACAAGCGGTGGATGCTGAACACTTTTTTCCTCCCAGGCTCCAATGACTGTCAGAGTGGCCAATCTATCTTGATGTAGTGGGAATCTCTTGCACGACTATCCCATTCTCAGAGAAAACAGCAGTACTTTGCGTATCCAGTCTGCAGACCAAGCAAGAGAGCAACAACCTTCAAATCGCCACAGAGTTGCCACTGATGTTGGTCATAGTTTATGCACCTCAAAAGTTGTTTCATGTTGTCATAGGTTTCCTTCATATGGACTGCATGACCAACTGGAATTGATGGCAAAACATTGCCATTATGCAGCAACACAGCTTTAAGACTCATCTTCGATGAATCAATGAACAGTCTCCACTCATCTGGATCGTGAACAATGTTGAGGGCTGCCATCGCACCATCGATGTTGTTGCAGGCTACAAGATCACCTTCCATGAAGAAGAATGGGACAAGATCCTTTTGACGGTCACGGAACATGGAAACCCTAACATCACCTGCCAGGAGATTCCACTGCTGTAGTCTGGAGCCCAGCAGCTCTGCCTTACTCTTGGGTAGTTCCAAATCCCTGACAAGGTCATTCAGTTCACCTTGTGTTATGAGGTGTGGTTCAGAGGAGGAGGGTGGGAGAAAATGTGGGTCCTGTGACACTGATGGTTCAGGACCAGAAGTTTCATCCTCTTCCTCTTCCTCGTCTGACTCAAGTGAGAATGATTCTGGTGCACCAGGAACCGGCAGTCCTTCTCCGTGGGGTACTGGGCGTATAGCTGATGGAATGTTTGCATAATGCACGGTCCACTTTTTCTTCTTTGACACACCTTTCCCAACTGGAGGCACCATGCAGAAGTAACAATTGCTGGTATGATCCGTTGGCTGTCTCCAAATCGTTGGCACTGCAAAAGGCATAGATTTCCTTTTCCTGTTCAACCACTGGCGAAGATTTGTTGCACAAGTGTTGCAGCATATGTGTGGGGCCCACCTCTTGTCCTGATCTCCAATTTTGCAGCCAAAATAAAGGTGATAGGCTTTCTTAACCATAGTGATTATACTGCGCTTTTGTGATGCAAAAGTCACTTCACCACAAACATAGCAGAAGTTATCTGCACTGTTCACACAAGTACGAGGCATCTCTGCTCACTTTGGCCAAACAGAAATGTGTCCCTTTGCAAAATCAAACAGACAAATAAGAGAGCAGGACACTGTATGATTTCTAGAGCTGATATAGGGCAATTTGTTCAGCAGAGTGATGTAAGCTTCGTTATGATTGCATCATCCATGACTTCTAGGAATAACGTGATGCAATTCATATCATGTATGATGCAATACCAGCTTCAGATTGCATCATTCATTGTTTGGCCTAAAAAGCAAGTACTGTCCAAACCCAGTCATAGATTTATTCATAGATCCAGTCAAAGATGTATTTTAGTCATTTCTGGTTTAAATTGAGATCCCTTCCCTTTATAACTCACTTATCCTCCGCCATTCCCAAGTCAAGGGTCGTATATACTGACCCAATAGCATATCTTGAATACTAGAGCCAATCAACAATTTTAAGCATCATTTTCGTTCTCAGTGACCCAGAATTAGTAAAGTTTGACTACATTTATTTCAGAAGCATTTTGGCTGTAGAGCAGTGAATTACATGTGGTTTTCGGGTAGGTTTTCTGCACTCGCTCAGGAGAGGTGGTTTGGTATTGAGAAATAATTAGTTAGAACAAATGTATCTAGGCTTGGTTTATTCTTTATTGGTTGGACTGTTGTATGCTTAAAGGAGGAAGGGAAATATTGCTTGCTTGAATGAGGTATTGTGTATTTTGGCTATCAGCGGAAGTTTCTCATGACATTTTCATCAGCCAGGAAAAGCATGAGTTGGATTCCCAAATCTTGAACCAAGACTCCATCAGTGTATCCAGTACCTCTTTTAAAGTAACTAATGTACTGAACTCTGGGAATGCAGGAGAGCTGTTTGTTGGATGGTAAAGGGGAATAGATCCATGCTGTTTGAGAAGCTGTTTGAAACGTGATCTTTTCAGCCAAAAAAAAAGGGGGGGAGGTTGGGGAGGATAATCCAATACTTTCTAGAAATCATTCTTTTTTTTTATATTGTTTACCTCATGTGTCAGTGACTGTCTTTTTTTCTATGCAGTGTACAGGCTCAAAAATGCCATATTCACACTCTAAATTCTGCTTGTATTTGGACTTTGTGGAAACAAATATGTAAGGATATTCCATTCGGAGCTACTTAGATGTTTGGAAAACGATAATAGTTCCTGTAAAATGCTAAGGGATAAATCTTGAAAGGTTTCTCTTAGTATTTTGCTCTGCATAATATAACAGTATAGTAGTCCATGTTCTATAATAATAATAATGTTTGCTTTTGGACTTACTTTGTACCTGTACGTGTTCATTTTTCAGATCTCTATTTGGAGTTGCTGTGAATTAGGTTGCAATTTTTAGAAAGTTAAAATATTTAACCAACGAGTCCAGAAGTAAGGATTTTCACCCACCCACTGACACAGTGGCAGCTGAACCACTCACAGCTGATCCACGTTGCCATGGCAATGGCTCTGGTCTCTGTTTCATGCTTAGCGTTTTTTTTTTTGCGTTTGCTCTGCATCCTCAGAGCTTGATGCTCAACTTGTTCCTGTTCCAAATACCTTACAGAAAGGAAAGATAAGATAAAGTTAATAGAAGACTAACAGCAAACAAGATAAGAAAACACGAATGATAACTAAGTCTTCAAATAAAAATGAGGAAATGTGAATGCAGCACAGCTAAAACTGTAGGTCTACCAGTGCCAAGGCCTTTCAGGACCTTTCTGTTCCTAGAAAGAGTGGCATATGTTAGCAAGGGTCGTGATGATTTCTTTGAAATTACATGTGTTTGAGCTCTGCCAAGCTCTGCTATCATTTTATACCCATGGACCTCTCTTTAAGACAGTGTGCCATTGACAAGTGTTGATGAATCTTGGGACAACAAAGACTGCATGATGGTTTTCACTCCTGGACCAGCTCTACTTGCATTTTGTACATTATTTCAACACTTCTGATCCATTGAGTGAGCAGTAGCCGTATCTTCACCTTCAACTAAATGACACTGGTTCTTATGTCCCCCGTTTGGCCACTCCCACTGGCACATTTAGGACTTTAAGGGCACAATCATTGCAGCTGCACTTGTGATAGGGATGGAAGTTGTAGTATAGACAGAACTTATGCATTTTTACCACTGTCTCGGTTAGCTCTAAGCAGAGTCAAACAATTTGCAGGTCCTCTGAATATCGTCTACCTCTGTTGCAACTCCTGTGTAGAAGCAGTCCAAACTACACATCTCGTTGGTCCCTTATTTTATTTAAGTTTATGCAATCTGTTCTTGGGTATCTCATCATGCCTTTCACCAGTTGGGCCTAGATGAAGACTTATTGCCTCTTGCAGTCTTTCACTATTACTTTCCTGAGAACTTAGTCCAGGGTTGCCTATCTTTTGGCTCCATATATAGATTTTCTTTGTGTAAATTCTCTTATAAATGTTTCCTGGCCAAAAAATCATATAGGATTATCTAAAACAAATTTTCCACACAACTTGTGGCTATCACAAACACACTGTGTCTGTTATCAGTGTCAATGAACTACATGCTAGAAAAGCAAAGTTCCTAATTCTTCTACCCATATCTGCTAAAGATGTTCTGTGGAGCAGATTCTAGCTCCTAGATTCTTGGTTTTCTCTACATTTACTTTCAGTCCCATTGTTGCTGTTTCCTGATCTACCTGTGATGTAATAGCAATCATTTCAATCAACAGCATCCTTAGTAAAACAATATTGTCAACAGTCAAGATCATGTAACTTATCACAGGTAACTATAGGTGCCAGCTTCCCTCTAGCCCAGGACTCAACCCTTCGTCCACCCCCAGACCTTGCCCCCACTCAACCCCTTTTCATAAATTGGTGCCCCTGTTCTCTCCTAGCCACCCTACCCCCAACCATTCCCCAAATCCTGGTCCTCACTCCACCCAGAGCACCCATGGAGTCTGTGCCTATGCTGGTAACCAATTTCACACCGTCAACAATGCCTTTGATTGCCCGCTTCATCATCCAGTCTATTGCTAATTCAAAGAGGACTGTCATGCATCCTTGTCGAATTCAAAACACTCCTCCAGACTGCATCTGATCTTGCTGCATATCTACTTCCATCCTCTAAATGCCGCCTTATGTTTATCAGCTTACTTGGCATCCAATAGCTTCTAGTATTATTGCACAGGGTCTCTCTGGACACTGTTAAATGCTGGTAAAGTTGATTAAAATGGTGTTTTGCCAAGCAGTTGCTTTTTCAGTAATCTGTTGAAGAGTGAATATCTGTTCACAACACAATCTACCTGGAAAGAACTCAGCCTGCTCTTATTTCATCCACTGCTGCCTTCATTCTATTCAGTCAATACTTTTCAATTTTAGGCTGCTTGTTCTTTCATTCAGATTTTGTTTGGTGGTTTTAGTGGCGCCTATAGTGTATGTCTCATTCCTTCTGCCTTTCTTCTCTTAATCATCACCAAGGCCTAGTCCTTGACAACATTTTAGAACATCTGTTGCTGACCACGTAGCTTTTTAAAGGCTAAGTCTTACAAGTTTTCCTTTGAAGTGAAGCAACTTTTCCACAGATCATGGAGACCTCTTAATTTGAAAGGTTTAGGATTTCTTTTCCTATAGATACAGGAGATGTGCTGTCTCAACCATCTATTATTTAGGGATATGAACATTACCTTCATGGATACATGCAGCTGCCCTACCCCTCTGCTGCCTCTGTAGCAGAGACAGGGAGGGATAGGCAGGAGGAGCTACACACAGGAAGCCGGATCTCGTGGAACCGCCTATCTCCCCCTCCAGCCCACTGCTGCCTCCCATTGGCTCCTGCCTCCACCCCCTTCAACATGTAAACACGTAACCACTGAAAATTTCAATGGTTACACATTTACACAAATAAACACGTTTTAACATTCCTACTATTATTGTTACATAATCTATGATGGAACCTACATATCCCATTGTGCTAAGCCCTGTATAGACACATTTCCTGTTCTAAAAAGTTTATGGTGTATTTTGAAAGAACATACAAGTGAGTGTTTCCCCGATGCCATTTGTAGCAGTAATTAGGTCCCACAGTGATGGAGTCCAGCTTACATATATTATCATAGTTGTGGAAATAGCTGTTGTCTTTCTAGTTTCTCCCAGTGCACTAGGACCCAAGGATATCTTGAAGCCAACTGATCAATGTGTCATACTGTTAGTCATGATCATACGCCTGTACAACAAATACGTGAGGAGTTATGTACACTTTTTGACAAATATGTTCTTTAGGCATTGGGGGTAAAAGCAGCTCACTCAAGCTGAGACAAATTGCTCCAGACTGGAGATGGGAAACGCTTATCTTATAGTAGTCTGTTGTTTGTTGCTTACAACAGAAGTCTATTAATCAAATGCTAATTAAGATAATGCTGATAATTCAGAAGGAAATTAGTAAGAGGGGATCCCAAATTTCAGGTGAGCAGCAAAGGCCTTGTCTGGTATAACTGAGGGGATAGAGAGACATCCTGGCATTATTCAGGTTGAGAATACAAGTTACCGTTGGACTTGATTTTATAAAAGGGGTTCTCAGCCTTTTTGGTTGTAAGCACTGGAGAAAAGAGCTTGGGGTAAGCTACCCTGTAGAACAGGGCTAAGCAAAATATGGCCCAGCAGGAGTCCTCGCATGCCGCTCAGAGTGATGTGCATCTTCAGCAATACTCTTCTTCCTCCTTGTTTTCTTTAGTCCTCCACCTCCCCAACTTACCTAATACACTAAATATCCCAATAACCAGGACAGCCTATAGTGTTACTCCATTCCATGACAGGCATGGCCTAGGATTTCTGAATAGGCATGTTTTCTTTTTACCTGTATATAAATGTCAGCTGTCTTTGTCCCATAATTTAACCAACATGAGCTGATACATGGAGTGTGACTTGTACGTTTTGTTTCACAATTGCTCAGAGAGATTGGGTGTAACAGAAATGAGAGGTAATACAAAATTCCATGTCTCCTCTTTTGTAATTTCATCCCTTTGTGCCAGCAGGCCACATGTCCCATCTAAAGCAATGATAAGTTTCAAGTAATATGGTACATGGGTATATAGAACTCCCAGCCTCAGACAAGGAAGATTCTGAATTGATAGAAAAAAGTAATTTTCTTGTTCTTGTGTGTACTAAAGAAGAGCATTGTATATTTATCAAAGCAATTGACACTAATATTTCCATGGAGGAAACGCAAGACAGCTGCCATGCAGCTTTTTTAAAATATCATTGTTTGATAAATGTGCAACATAAGCACCATGGCTTGAACAAAATGAACTGTAATTTTTCCATTAGCAAGAGAGAGAGGAAGTTCCAGGTTACTTATTAAACAATCCATTTGGGGAGACTAACTGGAGAAAGGAAGACCTTGAAAAGGAAGTCATTCAAAAATTGCTTAGTCTTCAGATTAACTTTTCTATACACTGGCATTCATGCTTTTGTCGTTGGTTTAATGAAGAGTGGGTCAGGCCTGCCGATGGGGTGGCAAAGGTCACAATTTCCCCAGGGACCGGTGATACAGAAGGGCCTGGAGCTTGCCAAAGCCCTGCCCTCTCGGTCGGAGGCCCAGCTAGGGCAGAGCCCTGCACCCAGCTTTAGCCAGGGGGCCTGCTGGAGTGGGTAGATGCAACCCAGATTCATGTAGGTATAATAATGGCTTTCTAATACAAATATTAATCATTTTATTTTTAAGTATATAGAGGTGTACTTGTAAAACACTGCTACCGTGTATTATCTTTTTTTAAAGCTGCCTAAAATGGAATCTGCAATTTTACTTTTTGTTCTAAAAGTTGTGCAGTGGACATGGGGAGCAGGAGTTGGATAGTTTTACAGGATTTGGTGAAGCTCAATATAGACTCCATCAGAGTGCAAAATGCAGTTGAGTCTTGAATTGGAAATCAGGTGAAAAGAATATTTTGGAGGATGCTAAAACCTACATAAATTTTATGCAATCTTAATCTAGTGTATAGTGGCAAAAATCAGCACTGGCTACATAATAATCAAATCATGTGGAGGCCAACAGAATTTAATAGAAGATGTCCTCCTTAATACATTTTTCATCAACTCTAAGACATGAGTCAGTTTTGTACAAGCGACATATTCTTCTCTCTAGTTGTTGGCCGAACTTATAAAAGCTTTTTGAATTTGTTCTTGCAAGAGTTCAACATCAAAAGCACTTTAGGTTCTGCTCCAATTCAGACAATAAAATCGTGATGTCAACCCATAAAAATAAAGTCTTACTCATTATTTTGTGAGGAAAAAGTAGTATAATTTAACAATCACATATGATTTAGGTCTATCTAAAGACTCTGCCCAACTATTATATTAAAATATGCTTTTCAAAGGCAAGTATGGTTGCAGTATTCAGGATAGCTGGGAAAAAATGAAAACTTAGATAATACCTTTGCCTTTTTATTTTTATAGTTAATATATTAGTAGCAAAAATTAAAGCAGATGATTTGACCAAAAAATTGAGAATCGGCACTGTACAAGACATCTCTAAATATAAACAAAGGCTAGTCTGTGGCAACTTTTCAGTTGACGATCCACAGATAAACTTATTGAAATCTAAATTGCTCCCATTTCACAAAGGCCATTGTATTTAACCCTAGATAAATGATTCACTATGGTCATCTGTGAACAAGGACGGTTCAAATAGGACAGGGATTCTAAGAAAAGATATCAAGAACTCCAAAAATGCATATATATTGAAGAAATGTGATAGTCTTGCCCAAATTTCACTGATTTTTTCATTTATATTTTAGAAGTTTTATGGGAGTGAGACCCACTTTGATCTCGTAAGTATTTAATTTAAGGACATAATCTTCTTGGAATCTCTTATAGTGTTTGAATATAAGTACTTGGTGTCCAGGAGAGAATTGTTAACAATTTTCTTATTTGAACAGGTGTGTTACTTTATTTCTCTCACACATCATTTAACAAGGCAGTCAAACGTGGAATATTTCTAGATGGAGGGGCAATTTGCTTTAAGGGGGTGTGATTTGTAAAGTTAATTAGCTTGTGCTTTAGACATTATAACGAGTGTATGTTATTCCATCATGTGGACAAAACTATGGTGGTGTGTTCTTTTCATGAAGTTTTTTGAAGAAGGAAAAGAAGACATGACACATATTAAATGAGAAAGTGTTCTGGGTCCAAAGAAAGGCATGAATGGAATCACCTAGTCAGGAGTAAGCAAAAGAAGTAAAGGATATAATAAGAAACGAAGACTGAATACAAAAAAGGAGGGCAGAATGGTTGTAGAAGGAGATTATGGCAGAGATGTAGGCAGAAGCCAAAGAGCTAAGTAATTTGAAAGGGAGGTGAAGCTAGAACAAAATGTATAAAGGGGAAAAATTAGTGCTAACCTTCAGAAAGGCAAATTATGTGGTCAAATCAGAAATGATTCGCAATGGTGGTTTTTAACTGAAAGCTAAAGAAACAATTGTAGCTTAGCTTAAGAGCCTTTAGTAAAGGGACTGATGACCTACCTATACGGTGTGAGAAAAATGACTGAATTTCTTTCACACACTCTTCACTTAAAATCCATAGTAAAAGCATGTCCATTTCCTTAAAATGAAAAGACATTTGAGATAAAATCAAAATGTGGATTTTCTGAATTAGTCTGTTTATCCAAGACCTGAAGACAAAACATATTCTTGAGTTTTATTGGTGTGCAATGTTGAGCAAAGAATTTGAGTCCAGCTCTATTTTTAATAAAAATTTCATACTGTGAAGCTAAATTACAGAGAAGAGTTAAGTTCAAGAGTATAAACCTTTCTGAAATCTCAAAAAAACTCTCAGGCTGATTCATTACCAGCACTTCACTCACCTACCCATCATTTTTGTTTCAAGGAAGCAAGGAAGTTGCATCTGGTTGGCAGGTGCATAAATACAGAGGAAAAAGTTGAGATGCTGAATTTGATCAGGATAATTAAAAGCTTCTGAATAGCATAGTCTTGTAATGACAGTGCCCAGTGTTGTGTGGAAAAGCTCAGTGAAAGAACAAAAGGCAATTGTATATTCAACAGGAAAAAGGACCAGGGGAATTTCTGTAGTAATAAATGAATACCACAGGTTTTGAGAGAGGAGATGACAGAGTGGTGTGAAACCTTCTGAAGGGCTCAACAACTTATTTTAAGCTTGCTTGCAAAAATGTAAGCATAGATGTGATGTATTTAAGCCATTTGAATGGATGTTAATCAAAAGAGCTTTGAAAAACAGTATTTTTATGTGTAGCTCAAATTCATCCATACCCATTAGATGCTCAATTAAGTGAAACAAACTTTCCATCACATGCCAGAGGCTTAATTTAGTTTGCCCGGGACAAGCAGTTAACCATGTCTGCAAAGTCCTGCATTTATGTAAAAATTAATTCAGGGCAATGAAATAAAAAACTATTAAATACTGATAAGCTCAGGCAACCTAAAATTCAACATGTTGTTTATCCTGCATCTTAAGGATATCTACGTGAGAAAGTCTGTGTGGGGAAAAAAAATGTTAAATTTCTAAGCACATAGTGGTCTTCTCATTTTCTTTCATGTACCTCAGATGCCTTGCCGGACATAAAGTGTAGCAGTAAAATAACATCAGTAATGTATCATGATCAGCAGAACTGGAGTCAGAGTGAGTGTTATTGACAGGACTCAAGAAAACAATGAATGTAAGGAGCTGAACTGGAAGCAACAGAGTCACATGGACAGAGCAGTGCACAGAGTTTAATACAGTTCTCTTGTCTAACTTGCATTGTCCAAAACCTGCATTCTGCTAATGAAACCAATAGTTTAAGATGAGTTTAAGCTTACTCTCATATTTCAGAGTGAGTTGTATTTAGTTGTTTTAAGATACCTCAATTTGAGTTGTTTTTGCAGTTGCTCAGCATACTGAAAATTTTATTTTACCATTAGTGTAACCTGTTTAATTTAAAAGTCAAGACTATAGTGTGAATAATTTTTTTAAGTTATTGAGTTAACACATCACTTGTCTTCTGACAGATGTTTTTTGCCAAGCTTCAGGAGTTGGGCAAAGCTAAGTTTTGTTTAAGTGATTTATTTTGTGGTAAGTTAGAGAAAACAGGACAGGTCTGCCCTACACAGTTTTGTTGTCATAGCTATGTCAGTTGTGTGAAAAAACCAACACACTCAGAGAATATAGCAAAAGCCCCAATGTATGCACAACTGTTCTGAGAAGACTGCTTCTATCAGCACAGCTAGTGTTTGGGAAAATGTTATACTAAGCTGATGGAAAAACTCATTCTTTCAGTATCCGCTGAATCTATATGGGTGGACCCTGATGCTAACTATACCATTATAGCTATAGAAGCACAGTGTAGAGTAGATGAGGCAATCATCAAGGCTCGTTAGTTCTATTTTATATCCACATGATTATTAGGGTGGAATCTCCTTGTTTAATTTAAAGAAATGGATTTGAGATGAATTTTCCAGTTCATGAGCTTTGTTAATCTTCCCTACCATTTAATAACATTTAAAAAATATACCTTCACCTAGCTACCTCTGTTTCATATTTGGTCAAAAATAAAACCATCAAAAAGAATAAATTCAACCAGTAATCAGATTAATAGTTGATTTAACTGGGATTGGTCCTGCTTTGGGCAGGGGACTGGACTCGTTGACCTCCTGAGGTCTCTTCCAGCCCTATGATTCTATGAATAGTAAATGAACAAAAATAATCCTAATGTGAATCCTGTTTCTAAAATGAACTGACAAGTCAGCCTTCTTTTAAGTTCTTATATAAAAAGATTTTATCAATACTATTTGTCATTAAGCCTATAGACCAGCAAAAAGGTTTTAATACAGGAAGGAAAAAATCAATTCTGAATTGAGTCACTAATTTTTGAGCTATTTTTCCAATTGAAATTAAGACTTCTTCCCAGGATACAATGTGTGCAAATTAGTCCCTCTTTCACAACACATAATTGGAGAAGACAACAGATGCCATCAACATAATTCATGATAGGCCTCTGAAGAATTCACCAACATCCAATCTTGGGTAATACCTTACTAGTTTATCAGGATATAATATAAATATATGCAGTTTCTTAAAGAAGGCTTCATAATATTTATTAATCTTAAAGCTTTTTTTAGCAAATAAGTAAATGTCCCTTTGACAATTGATTTTAAATCAACAATAATATGGAGACACTCGCCTGAGGATGGACAGTCAGACATTCTTCTCATGATTATTAGGCACTTCTTTGGAAAAAAGCAATAGTTGTGTGTGTATATAGAGATATATATAGATATATATAGTAAGGCTTATGTAATCAGAACTGATAAAGAAGATAGTTTTGATGCTTTATGACCAAGCAGTTGTTTCCAAAGTCTTCAAAGTTCTCTGTCTTGTGGACCCTGGGAAAAGCTGTCACTGCAGATGGAAGTGGTTGAGGGTATGTGGAGAAGAGAAGATTAGGAGGGGACATAACAATTTTCAAATATATAAAATGTTGTTACAAAGAGGGATAAAGTTTATTCTCTGTCCAAAGGTAGGACAAGAAGCAATGGGCTTAAATTGCAGCAAGAGCAGTTAGGTTGGACATGAACCAAACCATGTACATTTAGCTTTTCTAAATAGTTCCTAACCTGTTCTTTCCCCACCAAGGGCTGTCCACCTTTGTCCCATATTGTGTCACTTAGCTCGTTAGACTGGGAACTGACCTTGTCCGTGAAGACAGAGGCAAAGAAAGCATTAAATACTTCAGCTTTCCCCACATCATCTGTTACTAGGTTATTGCTCACATCCAGTAGGGGTCCCACATCCTCTCTGATCACCTTCTTCTTGCTAACATGCCTGTAGAAACCTTTCTTGTTATCCTTCACATCCCTTGCGAGTTGCAATTCCAATTGCGCTTTCGCCTTCCTGATAACTCCCCTGCATTCCCGAGCTATACATTTATACCCCTCCCTAATCATCTGTCCAAGTTTCCACTTTTTGTAAGCTCCCTTTTTGTGCTTAAGTTCACCACGGATTTCCCCAGTGAGCCAATCCGTTCTTCTACCATATTTGCTTCTCTTGCTATGCGTTGGAATGGTTTCTTTCTGTGCCTTCAATAGGGCTTCTTTAAAATACTGCCAGCTCTCCTGGGCTCCTTTCCCCTTCATGTTAGCATCCCAGGGGATTCTGCCCATCACGTCTGAGGGAGTCAAAGTCTGCTTTTCTGAAGTTCACGTTGTGTATTTTACTACTCTCTTTTCTTCCTTTGGTCAGGATCCTGAAATCTACCATCTCATGATCACTGCTTCCCAGGTTGTCACCCACCTCTACTTCCCCTGTTAGCTCCACCCTGTTTGTGAGCAGCAGGTCAAGCTGTGCACAGCCTCTGGTCGGATCCTGCAGCACTTGTACCAAGAATTTATCCCCAACATTCTCCAAAAACTTCCTGGATTCTCTGTGTACTGCCGTATTGGTCTGCCAACAGATGTCAGGGTGATTAAAGTCCCCCATGAGAACCAGGGCCTGTGATCTGGAAACTTCTCTCAGTTGTCCAAAGAAAGCCTCATCTACCTCATCCACCTGATTGGGCAGCCTGTAGCAGACACCAACCACAACATCACTGCTTTTGCTTACACCTCTAAACTTGACCCATAGACTCTCAACAGGCTTTTCTCCCTCTATATACTGGAGTTCCGAGCAATCATAGTGCTCTCTTACATACAGTGCTACTCCTCCTTTTCTCCCCTGCCTGTTCTTCCTGAACAGTTCATACCCTTCCATGATAGTGCTCCAGTCATGCGAGTCATCCCACCAAGTCTCTGTTATCCCAATCAAATGGTAGTTCTTGGACTGGGCCAGGGCCTCCAATTCTTCCTGTTTGTTACCTAGGCTTCTTGCATTGGTGTACAAACACCTTAAATAACCAGTTGATCGCCCTACCCTCTGCATTCGAATCATGGGTCCTCCTTTGTTGCTTGTTCCTCTTTGCATTTCTTCCCGGTATCCGACTTCCCCACTCCCCTCAGGGTTTTGGTCATCATCCCCCAGTGAACCTAGTTTAAAGCCCTCCTCACCAGGTTTGCAAGCCTGCTTGTGAAGATGCTCCTTCCTCTCTTTGTTAGGTGGATCCCATCTCTTCTTAACAATCCTTGTGCCCGGAACAGAGTCCCATGGTCGAAGAAACCAAAGCCCTCTCTGCAACACCACCTGCGCAACCACGCATTTACTTCCTCAATTCGATGATCCCTACCCAGTCCTTTCCCTTCAACAGGGAGGATGGACGAGAACACCACTTGTGCTCCGAAATCTTTGATCCTTCTTCCCAACTCTACGTAATCCGCAGTAACCTGCTCAAGGTCGTTCTTGGCCGTATCATTAGTTCCCACATGGAGAAGCAAGAAGGGGTAGCGATCCGAAGGTTTGATCAGTTTTGTAAGCCTCTCGAGAATCCAGGTCCGGACGGCAGATGGATGGCTCAATTCCTCTTAGGAGGGAGTCTGTGACCACCACCACCCACTTTCTTCTTTTGGGGGTGGTGGTTGTGGAACCCACATCCCATGCCTTTCAGCTGAAGTGGTTCCCTTCCGATTTCTTCCTTGTGAGGTCCCTTCCAAAGTATTCTCCATCGCAGAACCTGTGGAAAAAGCCTGAAAGTGATTATTTACCTCTGTAGGAATGGGGGATTCCTGTGCTGGCTTTTTTTTCCTTCTAGAAGTTACATGCTGCCAGTTCCCTTCTTCGTCCTGTACTGCCCTCTCTGGCTCTTCTGCCTGCCTTGCTTGCAGGATTAAACTCTGCCTTCTATCGAGGAAGTCTTCATCCTCTCTGATCGAGCGTAGAGTCGACACTTGGGCCTCCAATCCTCTAATTTTTTCCTCCAAAATGGCGACCAGCTTGCACTTAGTGCAGATGAAATCTCTTCTTTCTTCCGGGAGGAAGACAAACATGGCACATGCTGTGCAGATAACAACAGCAGAACTATCACCATCCATACCTGCTGCGCTGGAGAACTCCCACTCTAAACTCCCTGTTTACAATCACCTGTTCGCAACGAAGACCTGTTATGGGACGAAGGTGGACAGCCCTTGGTGGGGAACGAACAGGTTAGGAACTATTTAGAAAAGCTAAACGTACATAAATCCATGGGTCCTGACTTAATACATCCGAGGTACTGAGGGAGTTGGCAAATGTCACTGAGGAGCCTTTGACCATTATCTTTGAAAAGTTGTGGAGATCTGGAGAGATCCCGGATGATTGGAAAAAGGCAAATGTAATGCCCATCTTTAAGAAAGGGAAGAAGGACAATCCAGGGAACTATAGGCTGGTCAGTCTTACCTCAGTCCCTGGAAAAATCATGGAGGGGATCCTCAAGGGATCCATTTTGAAGCACTAAGAAGAGGGGAAGGTGATCAGGAATAGTCAGCATGGATTCATGAAGGGCAGGTTATGCCTGACCAATCTGATTAGTTTCTCTGATGAGGTAACTGGCTCTGTGGATATGGGAAAGTCAGTGGATGTAATATACCTTGACTTTAGCAAGGCTTTTGATACGGTCTCCCACAACATTCTTACCAGCAAGTTAAGGGAATGTGGATTGGATAAATGGACGGTAAGATGGATAGAAAGCTGGCTAGAAGGTCGGGCCCGGTGGGCAGTGATCAACGGCTCGATGTCAGGATGGCGGTCGGTTTCTAGCGGAGTGCCCCCAGGTTCGGTTGTAGGACCGGTTTTGTTCATCATCTTTATTAATGACCTGGATGAGGGTATGGATTGCACCCTCAGCAAGTTTGCAGATGACACTAAGCTGGGGGAGAGGTAGACACGCTGGAGGGAAGGAATAGGGTCGAGAGTGACAGACAAATTGGAGGATTGGGCCACAAGAAATCTGATGAGATTCAACAAGGACAAGGGTAGAGTCCTGCACTTGGGACGGAAGAATCCCAAGCTTTGTTACAGGCTGGAGACCGACTGGCTAAGTAGTAATTCTGTAGAAAAGGTCCTGGGGATTACAGTGAATGAGAAGCTGGACATGAGTCAACAGTGTGCCCTTGTAGCCAACAAAGCTAATGGCATATTAAGATGCATTAAGAGGAGCATTGCCAGTCGATCCAGAGATGTGATTATTCTTCTTTACCGGGCTCTGGTGAGGCCACATCTGGAGTATTGTGTCCAGTTTGGGGCCCCCAATTACAGGAAGGATGTGGATGCTTTGGAGAGGGTCCAGCAGAGGGCAACCAAAATGATTAGGGGGCTGGAGCTTATGACCTACAAGGAGAGGCTGAGGGAATTGGGTCTATTTAGTCTGCAGAAGAGAAGAGTGAGGGGGGATTTGATAGCAGCCTTCAGCTTCCTGAAGGGAGGTTCCAAAGAGGCTGGGGAAGGGCTGTTGACAGTAGTGACGGATGGCAGAACAAGGAACAATGGTCTCAAGTTGTGGTGGGAGAGGTCCAGGTTGGATATTAGGAAAAACTGTTTCACTAGGAGAGTGGTGAAGCACTGGAATGGGTTACCTAGAGAAGTAGTGGCGTCTCCATCCCTAGAGGTGTTTAAGTCTCGGCTTGACAAAGCCCTGTCTGGGTTGATTTAATTGGGATTGGTCCTGCCTTGGACAGGAGGCTGGACTTGATGGCCTTCTAAGGTCTCTTCCAGCTCTATGGTTCTATGATTCTATGAAGAAAAATTTCCTGTCAGGGAGGTTGTAGAATCTCCATCATGGGAGATTTTTAAGAGCAATACCAGCAAGGGGTGGTTTAGAGAATACTTAATCTGTGATGAGTGCAGGGGACTGAATTAGATGTGCTCCCGAGTTCCCTTTCAGTCTTAAAATGCTATGATTCTGTAAGCTGGCTTGCCCAGAGCCTGCTGGCTTTAGGCTAATAGGTAGCCTTTGTGTGTCCGATAATTCTTTAGTTCTTATTCGCTCGCTCTCCTCAATGGCCAGTTTCTGAGATCAGGAACTTGATCCTCCCTTCAAATATTGGTTGGTTCCCAAGGCTTCTCAATCTGGTCTGCCACTGGATCGGAGAGTCAGAGCTGTTTTCTGGTGTCTCTTTCCCACTTGCTTTCCTACATGGAACAGACCTCGGAGGGTAACTCAGGTAGTAAGATACCTCTCTGTGTAGGTACTTATATTTGCCCACTAACCTGCCATTCTGCAATCTCATTTCCCAAAGTACCACCTCTGAGGCACAATTTCAGGAGATGAATATCTGTACAACAGTGAATTGTACTACATGGCATTGTCCCAGCTGCTGTTTGGTAGAACAGGTGGCAAACTAACCCTTCATTTCATGGGCCACGAGCTATCGTCTCTTGGTTTAGATGGGCATTCTGCATGAAACACTGCAGATAATATCTTAGACAAACAGAGCTCAACCTGTAAACAAGTCAAACACTGGAAATTCCAAGTGATTTTGCTAGCTATTGCTACGTTGTTTAAAAATACTCATGAAGTAATATCCCATCCAAATAGGAGATTAGAAAAATACCATGGAATAGAACACATGGACTGTAGTAGCATAGAGGGGAAATAAGCAAGCTATGTATCCATGAAAAAAAAAAGTGGAAAATCCTAGTTGGAAAATACAAATTTCAGAAGATCATTCCATCATTAACCAAATCTGTTAAATCTTAGACTAGTTTAAACTGAAATGTACATGTGAAGAATAAAAAAGCATAAATGGTGCTCAGAAATATCAGTAGAAGTTATTTTGAAGGTCAGGAAAATGGACAAATTTAAAAGCAAGTTACGAACCAAGGTTGCTGCTTCCAATTCATTTTAATACACGTTCAGAATTTTCACAGTGAATTTTTGAGACTAAAACAACATGAAGCATACAGACACAACATCCAAACTGCCCCTCTCTTGAGAAATCTGAGCACACGGGATTCCATTAGAGGTAATAGCATGCAATAAATATTCAGCATGGCACACAGTATATTTCCCTGTCTCCCCCATCTCTGCTTCCAGTAATTAGTGTCGTAATGCTATCTTGTATTCCCAGAGCAGGCAGCTTTCCCCCGATCTTAATTTTTGACTATGATGGATCTAGACGTAGGACACAAATGTGATCTAATTGCTTGTTTAAGCTGTTTAACTTACTAACTATAAAATCAGTAACAGCCGGGTTAGTATCCTGGAAAATAAGCATCCTTGTCTGATTGCATATTTTTGATTAATCAGATGGTGTTTGTAGGGCTCTTTGAAGATGCAAAGCACTTAAGTGTCATTTTATTTATTTATTATTATTATTATTATTATTATTATATTTATTTTATTATGCTGAATTTTCTTTCTATGGCCATGTGCTTTGTATATCTCAAAAAGGCAGTAAAAATTTATATTGAACCTTTAGGACATCAACCACAGGTAGACTGGTTGTCAGGAAATTGCACTGTGGTAATAATAATAATAATAATAAATGTTCACTTCTAGAGTGCCTTCCATCCAAAGTTTTCAAAGGCTTTATAAAATTTGCAGCAGTGGTGTCTTGTCCATCTGGTCAGGAAAGTTGGCAGCACCAGGAAGGGAAGTATTAGAGGGACACACAAGATTGCCTGAGCTGTCCAAAGTCACTCAGCAGTTAGATACTACAGCGATAACTGATGTGTTGAAAACTGTGTTAAAATTGTAGGCAGTCACTTCACATTTTAAGGAGTTTTAGGGACTCTGTAAGGAAGCGTGTAATCCGGCCCTAGCAGCAGTCAGTCTCAGAAAGACAGCTTAAAGTAAGGTAAGGGGAGTTGTGCCTCTATTTGGGAGCAACCTGCTTTGTCATTTTCAGGTTTGGTGGCTTTCATTTGTTAACATTCTTCTAATAAAGTAGCTGCAATCTTCCAGCAAGAGTATTTATGTTCTTATCTAACTGTTCTGTGTGTATGATGAGACTATAAGAATAAGCATGGTACAAATGCATAGTCACAACAAAACTTAGATCTCCTAATTCTCAGCATTTGATAACCTATATACTTATCCTTCCACTAACTTCAAACATGTGTATCAAATCTACGGTTCCAAACTTTTCTCTTAATTCTGAACTGGCAAAGCCTTCTTTGGTAACCTCTCTGCTTGGGGCTTCTCTCCTTACTGATATTTTACCCTCCATTTGCTGCCCTGCTGCACCTCAGACTCACTTTGAGTTGTCAAACTTGCCTCATAAGTGCCTAACTTTAATTCTCAGAAATACCAATGTTCACCCCATCCCTGGCACATGCAAACTCTCTTCCCAGTCAAAAATTCCCCTCTCATTTGTCAAACTTGTCTGCATCCGTTGCTGCAGACGAAGTATCTGACCAAATCCTCCACGTAATCCTCCTTTCCCAAATTATCAATCCTGAACATGGTTCTTTCTGGGCTGAAGTACTCATCTGTTACCACGCCACTCTTGAAAAGCCAAATTCCAGTCTTCTGACTCTTGGATATATCCATATGTCTGATTAGAAATTACAAGGTTGGTCTAAGAGTTAAATAAAAAGAAGGAACCTTTTGTTATGAGCCGGGTCAAACCTTGTTATAGGCTGAATTACAACCTTATTAAAACTGATCTGTGAATGCACTTTTCACTCAATATAGCGCTAAACATTGGCAACTGGTGTCTGCAGGGATAGAGATGCAGGGAGGGTGTAATAAAGTATGTTTCTGGGGGCACCTGAGAGTCAAACCAGGGTGAATTGCTTAGAGACACGGCTACTTATAACCCAAGGCTGGAGGTCCTCCACTGTAAAGCACACCCAACCAGTCACAAAAAGCACTTGTTTGCCACACTAGCTATCAAGGAATTGTGCAAGCAATCCCCTTAGACACTCCAGTCCTCCTGTGTCACCACCAATACCACTCCTCATACAGATGAGAGGTTATGAAAACCAATCTCCTCCCATCCAAATAGCTTCTTCCAATCCCAAAGGACCAGCCACATTCCCAAGTCAATTTATACCTCATATCTTGCCCAAAAGAACATGCTGTGCCAATTCATTAGAATCTAAAGGTTTATTGTCATGTGGTTCAGTATATTTTTAGATCCTAGGGAAATCAGAACACCCCAGATAGAGAGAAACTTAACCACTTCCTTATTTATATAAAGCCTGAGCAATTACAGCAATCCAAAAAGTTTTGCAAATCCTACAGCCAGTATATTAAACTTAGTTCACTTATAGTTCACCTGTTGCCCCCAACAGTGCTCCAGACAGGAGGTTTGTGGTCTTTTTGGTTCCCACACGTCGAGATGCCTTGCGCTGTGTGGCCAAATTAAAATGTCTTGGCTTCTAGTTACAATCAACAAGGACTGTGGATCTACCCTGTTCCATGCCTCCCAAACAGATGTTTACAAAAGCTCATTTTATAACAAAGTGAGATTTGATTGCTTACACCCCTCATTGCCACATTCTCCCAGCCATACACACTTCCCTATTCTATCAATCCCTCAAACGCTGGCCCCCTTTAGTTTATTTATTAGGACCTTAATCTACACCATTATCTTAAATTGTTTACCCCTTTTGCAGCTAGCACTTTTGAGACACACAAGGTGTGTCCGTCACGTCGGCCCCTACCCCTGCAAGCCGTAGCGTAATAATTCTGGAAATTATAGCCATGCTTGTTGCTCATGATCACAGTTCGCTAACAAAATGCTGAAACTGCTATTTATAGTCAGGGCTTACTCAATAACTGAGGGCAAGAAGTTACATTTCCACATACTTGTTTTAGCCCAAGGCCCGCCTGATGCTTGCCAGCACCAGGCTTTAACAGGGCCTAGACTTCTTAGCCAGACTTATGTCAAACCAGGGAAGGTCATGCAGACTCCTCTGCAATTACTAAAAAAGAAAATGTTGAAAGTAAGACTGTTAAAGGAATCAAATGTATATACACCAATTGTAAAGTTCTTGGTGCAGGCTTGTAGCAGAGAGGGAATAATCTACAGCAGTGGTCTCCAACCTTTGGAAGCACAAGATCACTTTTTGAATTTAAATGCAGTCCAAGATCTACCTCAGATATAAATACCCTTGTCCCGCCTCCCTCCCATCCCTTCTCCAAGGCTCCACCCCTGCTCACTCCATCCTCCCTCTCTTGCCCATCCTCACTCACTTTCATCAGACTGGGGCAGGGGGTTGGGGTGCAGGTTGTGGTCTTGGATTAAGGGCTCTGGAGTGTGAGAGGGGCTCTGAGCTTGGGGCAGGCAGTTGGGATGTAGGAAGGGGTTCTAGGTGCAGGCTCTAGGATGGTGTTTTGATGCAGGGGTACTTGGGAGTGGGGTAGGGGTTTGGGATGCAGGAGGGGGTTCATGGCTGGAATAGAAATTAGGGATGTAGGCTCCAGCTGGGCATTGCTTACCTCAGGTGGCTTCTGGTTGGTAATGCAGTGGGGCTTATACAGGCTCCCCGCTGCCCTGGCTCACCAGCAAACTCCCTCCATCCCAAGCCCTGCTGTGCCCCTTTTCTGGTCTGTGGAGAAAGGACACAGAATGGGAGAGGGGGCACCTTGACATCAGTGCCCCCTTCCTTCCCCTGCCCTGCACAGAAAGCAGGAGGTGCCCCAGGAGGAGGGGCAGCTCCAAGGCAAAGGGCAGGAGATGAGCAGCAGTGGGGGGATGGGCAGCTGAAGTGCTAGACTTGATAGCCTCTTGGCCAAACCAGTCAGAATCATCTGTCAGAGACTCCAAGTTCTATCAGTAGATCCAATCTACTGGTTGGTGACCACTGATCTACAGTCTTATAAGTCTCAGGAATACATCCTCTGTTAGGATGGGTCATCGTCCATTAGTCCTTTCAGGTTTCAGTTCATAGCAGAGATGCTTCATAAATGATCAGATGGAATAAAGACCTGATTGAAGACATGATTGAAGACAGGGCCCTCTTTATAACCCTGGCCTGTATGGAGGGAATTCCTTTGTTCTAGGCTCAGTCTTTTCTAGGTAGCAGCCACTGTTCACATGTTGTTGGTCTGAACATTGCCAGCAAAATTTCTCAGATGTGGATTGGCTCCTATTAAGGCCCATTGTCAGTCAAGTACTGCTATCTTCTTGACTAGCAACCCTTTCACAATAAGTTGGCCAAGCCTCCTGTTGATGGCTCCCAGAAGCAAACATTAGAAATACAAGTACATAGCCAATACTCATAACGTCATGTGCATATATAATTTTGTATTTGAATAGTATAAACAGAATCAGCTTTTGATAGTCACCTCACTTGGCCCACTTTGTCAAGATTTGGTGCAAACATATAACAGTGTTTGTAACAATGTTCATATTACAATCCAATAACATTACAGGGGACCATCCACAGGAACAGGGAGGAGGCCTGAGGGGCACCCCACTTATCAATTAAAATGTTGACAGGGGAACCAGAGAGTAGTGTACTTCCTGAGTGCTACCACAAGTCACCTGTGTTTATAAGTAATTAAGGGGCCACATCTAATAGGCTTTAAATAGTCTGCTCAGAAATTAGCATCATATGGGCAAAAGGTTTGACTGGATATTATGACCAGGTGTGTGAGAATGGGGATGGAGGACAAGGAGGAGCAGACTACGAAGTGGGAGAGATGAAGAGGCAATCACACAGCCAGAAGTAGCCTCTAAAAGCAGGGTCTGACATTGGGAGAAATCTGGGAAGAGGATTTTGGGTCATTTGGGCTGCAAGTAGAAAAGCATCATGGTGCTGTAAGCAAATCAAATCAAATCTGTTTTCCTACTATTGGATTATTTCTGTTTTCAGGGATATAGGACTTTTTACATTCCTTGTAAATAAACAAAAATTCATCACATTCCTGACTCATCAATTTCTGCTCCCAGCTAGAACATCCCCAGGGCCCTAAACTTTGATTTAACAGCTTGGATTGAAATGGAACAACAGTACACTACTAGGCACTAAGTCCATTGTGGCAGTTGGCAGGGTGCAAGTTTGCTCTTGCTTATCACTGTGTTACACACTTTAATATGCATAATGATAAAAGTGAGTATGAAAACAAGATGGGTCTGTGTACCCCTGTATAAGAATAAGGATACACCTCTGTGTATTTAAAAGAAAATGTGTTATCCAGTATATGCTGTGGCAGTCATTGAATCACAATGTTATCACTTCTTCTTAAAGACCAGATAATATTTATGACCATTAATTTTACTTGTAGCTATAATTAACACAATTATATGAGGGTAATCAAGCTTCTCACTGCAGGGTGTAAATTGGTTATCACAGGGGACAGTAGGGAATATTTCTCCCTTCATTTCACAGGCAGCACTTCACACTTGATGAAGTGCATTATGACAATTTTCCTCTTTTTTTTTTTTTTTTTTTTTAAGCAGCTGGTGTTGGCCACTAACTGAGCAAACAAGCAGACTGGACCAGTGTTCAAGACTGATTTCTCTATGAAAACTCCTTGCAGCTAAGTTGTATGGAGGTATTAGCTGTTCTATTATTGAACAACAGAGTTGGGGCTATCTTTCCAAGCCTAAGGCTTTTGATTCTGATTCTGGAAGGAAACAAACCCCTAAAGCGAACACACACAGTGATGCAGTGCTATGTAAACCTGTTATCTCAATCTCAGGTCATTGTTCGAATCCACAGCATCTAGTTGATGCTTGATCAAATTCAAACTTCATTTCAATGTGGAAATTAGAAGTTCTGTACTGTGAACTCTAAGGGATTTTTGTCAACATGAGAGAATTCTCTTCCCAGATAATGACCAAATTTTCTCTCTCATAAACCTGATAACAGGCATTTCCCTTGCAACAGTCTTACCATTGCAAAGGAATGGATTTGCACACAGAAAACAGGATTCTCTGAAAATGTCTTTCTGGAGAATATCCTTCTCAAATGAAAATAACTGTCCTATTACATTTAGGTTGGGGATGATGCTATATCAAAGGCTAAGAAGAATTGTGAGAAACAAGATGTTCTTTGAAACTCGATTTTCTTTCCTGCAAGGAGATGATGAAACAAATGAATGGCTAGTATC
Source organism: Pelochelys cantorii (assembly GCA_032595735.1). Taxonomy (NCBI): domain Eukaryota; kingdom Metazoa; phylum Chordata; order Testudines; family Trionychidae; genus Pelochelys; species Pelochelys cantorii. The sequence goes on from CM064330.1 coordinate 69,274,214, forward strand.
TCTGAACTGATAGCAATGACCTTTTGGGTGTCCCAGGAGGATTTTCTAGCCTTTTCTTCTTCTTTGTTCCTAGGATTCTCTCTCTCTCTTTTTAAGGAATGACTCTTATCTGAATTAATCAGTGTTTGAAAATATCTGCATATCTTTTGCTGCTTGTGAGAGTCTGCCAATAATGAAATTGTTCAGATAGAATTAAATTAAGATCTAATCAGTGCAAGAGAGTAGAGTTTGAAATCTCAGGGAATTCAGATATCCCATTAGCCACATTTCCCTTGAAAAAGGAGGGTGTAGCTCTCAAGTCACAAGATTGAGACGCAAAAGATCTGGATTCTAAGTCCAGACTTTGCCACTCACTTCCTGTGATGCCTTGGTGAAGTCACTTAACCTTTTCCTGCATCAGTCTCTTCAGTTGTAAGATTTCCCGATATTTCTAGTTTTGGAATAATAATTTGTGTTTACAAGTGTTTTGAGAAACTCAGATTGAAGATATGCTTATAAGTGCAAAGAATGAATTATGACTATACAGCAGTTTCAGAAGATACTTTGAAATGCATATTGCATCTGTAATAAACTAGACATATTAAATGATGTACTTGCCAGGGATTAATGGAGGGCTCAACTCACTATAATGTATCAAAAATTAATAAATATGTTTCTGCAAGGACAGCCAGTAGTTTGTATTATTATAACAGTTCCTTTCCAAAACAAGGCACTCATTTAGATTCAATAGTTTGTGTATTTGGCAAAGAATTGCTAGCTTTGTCTGTCAAAAGTCATTATAGGGTGCCTAATACTTAAATTGCTTTGTAGTTTCTAATTGAACTTTAGCCCTAATTGTCTTGGCAAGCTTTTTAAATTAGTCCTGATAAATAGGTTTAAAAGGTTCAACAAAGAGTGATACCATCATTGCCGGAGATCCAGTCATAGGAGATTCAGTGGTAGCAAGTTCCTAAAACGGACCCCAGGGCAGTGTGCCAAGTGCTTGGGCTGAATGGCAGGCTACGGTGGCTGTATTAGACTTAGCCCATGATTAGAGTTCAGAAAAGTAACCGGAATTTTTACTCCTTTAAAGCCACCAGAATAAAATGTCACAAGTTGCACAAAGAGACTTCTTATGCCTTTGCTGACTCAGCATAGGAGTGAAACTTTTGAGACACATTTGGAGATTATGAGCTGATCTTGCAAACAATTATTTGGAGGCTGGAGTGCCACTGAAATCAGTTAGAGCTTTTCCTGAATAGAAGGCCTTATGTTTAAACATGATTTATCGTTCTTGCTTGCCATATTAGTTTTATTAAGAGCACCCATCTTCAGTGCAATATTGATTTATCTGGTATCTTAAAGCCAGCAAACAACAAAAAAGTGATTTTGTACTTGCATTCAAAAGCACAAAATGTAACTATTGCACTAGTGCTTATCCCACTCTTGGTCATAGCTGCTCTACAGTCTTGCAATCAGATCATTTTTTTCCATATTCCCTATTTGAACATGGGAAAATTAAGTAGTCCTGGACTCCTTTCCCCCTGCTGTGGCTGGAGTGGCCTCACCCCGGGCCTCCCTTGCACTCTGCACACCACTCCCTGCCCTGGCCTCACTCCAGAGCCCATACCTCCAACCAGAGCCCTTGCACTCCATCCCTCTGTCCCATCCCTAAGCCCCTAACCCCAGCCCTGAGCCTGCAACCCCAATGGAGCCCCCACACTCCTGCATCCCAACCCTCTGCCCCAGTCCTGAGCCTCCTGTCACATTCAGAACCCCTCAGCCCCATTCCTGCCAAATGAATTTTGTTATGTGCACCAATATGAAGATGGTGTGTTGCACATCACTTCCGTGTCACGTATCACCTCCACATCACGTATCACCTCCACATTGGTGCACATAACAAAATCCATTCCACTCAGAGGTGGGAAACGTTAGAGGAACAGTGGTAGACTGCCACAATGGCTGGCAGTTGAGGAAGATCCTTGATGCTGGGGGTAGTCCAAAAGAACGTACCTTGTACTGATAACTGTTTGGCCCTATAGTTAATCTGACATACTTCCCGTGAACAAGAATGGATGGAAATGTGGGTGGAAGTCGTGGTTCCTGCAAGTAAGGAACCATAAACCAGTCCTGAGCCTGAAGCTATGGAATGATGGAGATAAGCATTATGGCATATGTCTGTCTTCAGCCTCCTCAGTTCTACGATAGGCTGAAGACCCTTTTCTTTTTTGGAATGAGAAATGTAGGGAGTAGAAACTCTTGCCCCTGAATTCTTGAGAAACATCTGTAGCTCCCAAATGGAGCAGTAAAGCCATGGTTTTATAAAAGGCTCCTGTGAGAAGGGTCCCTGAAGAGGGATGGGGAAAGGAGGCAGGTGGGGGTTAAAGGAAAGGCATTGAATGGCATGGTCATGGCAACAGTGTCAAGGACCTACTTTTCATTCACAACAAAAGTCATCCCTAGCTCATGCTTGGGGAGGTTGACAGCCTTGTCAGGGAAGAAAGAGAATTCCTCAGGTGGGGAAGGTAGCTGAAGCATCTCACAAGCTTGTTCCACCAACTCTCTCAAACTCGTCTGGTTTCCAGGCTCTAGTTAAGGACGTTGTAGGCAATCAAGACCTTTGCCGCTTAGCAGAGACATGTAATGGGCATCAGCCCTGGACTAGCAAGGATGTTGCTTCCAGTACAGGTCAGACCTCCATGGTCTAGCACCCTTGATACCTAACTGGTCCTGAAGGAGGGATTTTTCCAGATCTGGGGAGGTCAACTCTGGCTGCACTGCTGATGGACTCAAAGCTCTCCCAGGGTCCATCAACTGACCCCACCAGGCTCCCCACCTGGCTCCTCTGCCAGCTAATCTGGCTCGCCTCCTATCTTGGGGCTGCTGGGGCTCTGCACGTCCAGGGCCTCCAGATCTCTGCCTCTTGGGGGGGAGGGTGCTTCTGGGACTCCACTGCCTTGTGGCTGACTGGGCCTTCAGGGCTTTGCTGTCCCAGGACTGCTGGGGCCTCTAGAGCTGCCCTAGCCTGGGGCAGCCAGAGCTTCGTACCTTGGGGGTGACCGGAAATTTGCTGCCCTGGGATGAATGGGGCTCAGTGGCTCCAGGGCAGCTGGGGCTCCACTGCCTTGGGGCTGCCTGGTCCTTCAGGGTTCCACTGCCCCAGGGTCACTGGAGCTTCTGGGCTCCTGGAGTTGCTTGAAATCTGTGGCTCTGGGGCTGCTGGGCTTTGCTGCCCCGGGCAGCTACTCTGTAGCCAGCCATGCCACACAGGGCTCCTGGCTTCCTGCCTGCCACTGGGCTCCTCAGACTCTTTTGGTCCAGGGGTTCTCTGGTCCAGCAACATCTGTGGGCCTACTGCATTAAGAGTGGTTCTAGTGCTGATGTCAGAGCTGGTGCCATGATCTATCCTGAAAGGAAGGGTGAGAGTTCATCTTCAAATGTGAACCTTGGCCCCTGGTCCAGAGGCTCCAAGGTGACCAAGTCTCAGAGGGGTAGCCGGGTTAGTTTGTAACTTTAAAAACAACAAACAGTCCTGTGGCACCTTAGAGACTAACGTATTTTAGATACTGATATCAGCAAAGCTCTCCATGTTTTTGACAGTATTAGTATCAAAGCCTCTCTGGCCTCCATCATCATCAGGATCTTGCTACCATCTTCCAAACGGGGCCATCAATGTCTTGTCCTTAGAGCCTTCCTTAAAGGAAGGATGTTGTGCTCACTCAGAGCTGTGTTTGTGTGTGGGCTGCTCTGCACATGGAGTATTCTGGATTAAGACAGCACTACAAAGGTTGGCACTGATGTCTTTGGTGCCGAGGAGATGCCTGTTGGTGCAGGTTAACCTGGGGCTGATGCTGACTTCTTCTTTTTTTACCTTATCTCCCTGCTGGAAGCAGTGGTGTTGCTGGAGCACTTGCTGAGGAATGTCTCCTTGGCTTCATTCAGATGTCATCTCCTCCCCAGGTTGGAAGCTACCTTCATGGTTTGCTGCAAGTTGAGCCTTGCATCCATCAGTCTCCAGGTGTGGAAAGAGTAGCAAGTTAACCATTTACCACAGGTGTCTGTCTCTGAGACAGAAGACACTTCTGCTATGCTTGTCTATCAGGGTTAGCAAACCATTACACCAGGAATAAGATCTAAACACTCAGGCTATGTCTACAGTACGAGTTTTCTCGGCAAAAAATATGTTAATGAGGGACTCATTTGCATGAGTCGCGATCTCCTTTGCATATTTTCTGCCAATCTGTTTTTGCACTGGGGTTTTTGCGCAAAACCAAGCAGTGTGGACATTTTCTTTTTGCGCAAAACCCCCTTTTTCCACAAGATGAGAGAGGGGTTTTTGCGCAAAAAGAAAACATCCACACAGCTTTTTTTTGTGCAAAAACCCCAGCGCAAAAACGGATCAGCAGAAAATATGCAAATGAGATCATGACTCATGCAAATGAGTCCCTCATTAGCATATTTTTTGCTGAGAAAACTGTTAGTGTAGACGTAGCCTCAGGGTTAGGCTCCACCATTTCCAAAGATTGTGCAACTTCCCTTTGCTGTCCCCTGGAGCTAGCTCTTCTTTGTTTGTTCTTCCTTTTCTCCAACTAGATTTTGGAGCTCAGACAAAAAATCAAGTGGGTCAGACATACTAGAGCTTCTGTTGCTTTATTATGGTTGGTAAAAGGCATCTGAAAAAGGGTTAAGTCTACTATATACTTGTCAGGGAGCATGAAGAAGCAGAGGTCAAATGTGTGGCCTCAATGGGCTTGGCTAGTCCGCAGAGTCTCAGCTCACACACCTGTGGTGGATGCACATCTACCGTGAGATCCACACTGCTGTATTCAAAGAAGTCAAAGCTTCTACCACTACTTGGACTGCAATAACTTAGAGGACAGCGTAATTAATTTTTAATTATACATTGACTATATATTGGAGAGAGTTTGTCTATCTGTGTGTCTGTTCAGGAACTCCTCCTAAATGGTAAGAGCTAGGAACACCATATGTGGTAGGCAGCTTCCTCTTATCATAACTTAAAGCAAGGCCAGGGTTTGGTTGTCCCAGGAAAATGGGATGTGCGTGGAATGGGATTGCTTCTCATAAAACCATACAGAAGAGAGACAGAATCACCAGGCAGGTGAAAGGGGCCGGCTGGAGGTGCCTATCTGGAGCTGCCTCAGCCCTGACCTGTCCATCCCTCAAGCACCTTCCAGGGAGGGCTGGGGGAAGCTGAAGCTCCTCCCCATCCCACTAATTCATATGGGAAAATTGTTGGCTGTTTTCCATCAGGGAGTGAGAGGAAAGTGCACATCCTCACTCTGGCTGCGGAATGCAGTGGGCAGACCAACCTGGACTTGCCCCAGCTAAGGGATGTGCACCCCTCCCCTGGTGGTGCCCACTGGAGCTGCAGCAGCCATGGAGAGGAGTGTCTCACTGGTCCCCAAGCTGCCGTGATGAGAGTGGGCAGGGGTTGTCCACTCTTCTCGGGGCAGCCTCATTCCCAGCAATGATTTAAATGAAGAAAAATAAAAATTAAGGACCTGAGCAATGCCTAGTAAATCTTCTAGTTGTAAATTAATATCTGGACTGGTATATTGAAAATGAAGTACTCGATAAGGTTCATTCAGACTTCCGCTTCCATTTACAGATATATAAAGCAGAGGTTTCAAATGTGTTACATGATGCTGAACTATTGATTAAGCACTGATGAAGCAATGGTCTTCCATCATTATGTGGTCAATTGCATATTACTAAATGTATTGGCATTCCAGTATTACTTACATGATCTCAGTCCAGTTCTTTATTAATACTTGTGATTAATATGATTAAGAACTGAAAATAATTTTGCACATTTTATTCCAGAATCCTCTTGGCATAGAAACTGATATATTCTGTGGGTCCTTCTTTGATTTTTGTGTTCCTTTTTAATATGCATTGTGCACAGATGTTAGCAGGGTTGCTGCTGATTCATAATTCTTTCTTCATCAAGGGCTGATCAGAATTTAGTGCTTGCACTTTTAAAGGGACAAGCTTTTAGGCCTGGAAATGTGCATAGAAATAAATATGTAGCTGTTGCTGCTCCATTGTTAATGAAAGAAAAATGATGTATGTTCTCTCCTGGGATAACTAAGCCTTGGAATATATTTATCTCAAGATTTAGGTGCTATTGGAACTGGCAACAAATCACCCAACAGCTATTAATGAGCCTTCATCCATACCTGCTAAGCTTATTATTTGCCTCTTGCCGACTATTCTATATCCCCCATGGGGAAACAATATAATGCTTTGGAAACACATAAACTAAAAAATAATTAATCAAATACACCATAAAGAGAAAATGCAATTAGAAGTGGATCCTGGTGGCAAGTGAGCTTTTTTTTCTGACAGTCTGTTCTACACCTTTTAAAATATCATACTTATTCTTTCTTGGTGCTTTACTATATTCAAAAACTCTCTTTGGCCTTCCTGATACCTAGTATGAAACATGATACTTATTCATCCTTTACGTGCGACACATTTTTCCTAGTCTGGATTTTAAATACAAATAAACCAAAATAAAATAAAAAAATCACATTCTTTGTTCTCTGCTATTTTTTTCTTTTTTGGAAATCTCACACTTGGGAATGTAGACTGTGAATTTTGTAGTGTGTTAATGTGAGCTCTGGAAGGCTGAGGGGAGAGTGGAGGAGGGTCCCAAACACTGGATCATTCCACTATTGCTAGTCCATTGGATTCCAAATTGGTTAATCCTCAGAGCCCAACGTGTGACTTGCTTTCAGAATAAACCTTTGCTGGAAGGCTTTACACTGAGATTTTTTTGTTTTGTTGCTATTATTTCTTTTTTGGGTGGTGAACATGGCTGTAGGATTGCTTCCCATTGTAGGTTGTTAGAAATTGATGCCTGCTTTTATGCGTGATGCACTCCATGTGACAAGGTAATATTGCACTGCAAGTTACAACAATAGTTAAAATAAAGAAATGGAGTTTCATAAAAGACATTCTGCTAATTGTGCCCATTGTTCCTTGTTTTCTGTGGCAGTCACCTATTATTGATTGTTCTCCATTAGATATCATAATCAATTAACTGAGCAAAAAACATGTTGTAAAGTTAGCATGCTAATAATGTTGTCTAGGGTTGCAAGAATTAGCACAGTACACCTCTTCATAGACTAACATTTTCACAAGGATCAGATTATATGTATTTTCCATTTCAAGAATTATTGCTTTTAGTAAACTTAACACAAACAAACAACCTTTCATCTTCTTTCTTCATTTATAAACACAAGCTAGGACTGCAAGAAATAAAGTTGTCACTCATTGGTTCTAACTGCAATAATTTCCAGAGTACAAAGAGTGGACTATGATTTCATTTTATTTTTTGCAGTCTCTTTAGGACATTTCAAGATTGTTGATTTCAAAGCTCTTCCTGTCTTTGTTGTCTTCCTAGGTTGGCCTTTATAACAACAGTGCTGTCTCCTGCCGTCCCTGCTTCCGTAAATGCTGACATTTAGCTTGGCAAGGGGCAGATAACCTTGTAACAAATGTAACAAGCTGTGAAATAGTACAGTGAAACCTGTGCAAGACAGCACCCTAATTAGGCAACTGCAAATGTCCTGACTACAGTTCTGCTCTACCCGTCATTAGGAGGCCTGTCTGTTGTTCCGTTGAATGGTCATGTAAGACAGATTTCACTGTATACTTTTGGCTTTGGACAATGAATAATCCTTGCAGTGCTCCGAGGAGCAATGTCATACCCTTATTGAGAGCCCTCCCAAAATAGAAGAGTGACTCTTCAGTTACAGCCAGGTTGTTTCATTTATATAATGGATGTCTATGTACCAGTCATATAATGAGTCACTGGTCCTTGACTCTGGGGCTCCAGCTGCCACTTCCAAATTTGTTAACCCTGCATTCAGGTCAGAGACTCATTATATGACTGGTACATAGACATCCATTTTGTAAATGAAATGTCTCAGGCCAATTTAGATGTGCAGAATGATCATGTAACGTTATTGGTTGAGGACTCTAGATAGAGGGGTAGCTTTAAGTTTTATAGAGGAGCCGAAATAATTTTGGGAACTGGTGTGATGTTGCCATTTCCTTTATGAAAAGTACTACAGTACTGTTCCCAAACACTGCATTTGATGCTGATGATTTTACAGTATTTTTTGGCAATCTCTATAGTATTTTTAAAAAGGATTGCTGGCAATATATTTATTTTTGTATCATTTATTATCTAGTCATGTGTGTTATATATAGACTCAGACTTCAGCAGTGAGCACATGTTTTTATGAAACTAAATAAAATACGAGTGAAGGGGGGATCTTTTAAACCCTACTGCACAAGCCATTCTGTAGACCTCAGTGCTTTCCATCACATTAAGCGTGTGTCAAAGCCACTTGTTCAGCAGCTGGAACACTGAAACTTTTTATAAATGTAGTTGCTAAAAAAAAGTAAATTTCATTGTAAAAGAAAGCCTGGGGCAAATACAGTCTCATGTACATCATACATACGCTTTCATGGTACAAAGGGATGGCTCATAAAATAGCAAAACAAAAGAAAAAAGCAAGATATTGCACATCATGCAATCTAAAAGGCTATATTATACCTGTGAATTCAAAGAGGTTTGGATGTGGTTCTGAGACACGTATTTTAGTGTCCTGCAGTTTGGTTTTTGTAATAAATCAGAGTCATGTACTAGTCACAGAAGATGCCCTTCTCCATATTAGTGTTACATTAAAATACAGGGAGAGGGTTAAATATTGATAGCCTTCCTCTTTAGGGAGCAGCAATCAATCCTTAATTGATGTATGTTTATTATATGGGCTATATCAGCACAAAGTGAAAGTAGAGTTGTTCTGGCAATATTTTAACAATGATCTCTCCAAAAAATTTGCACACAGTCTGTGATAAACTCTGTGTCCCAGTGTGCATTGCTGTATAAATGATGAAGACTGATTGAAGGACTGGGTGATATACCTGTTTTCTCTTGCAGCCAAGGATGGCTAAACAAATGCATGTTAAATGCACTTGGTAATGTTTTGTGCTTGTACTATTCTAAGTTTCTTGATAGCCTAGGGCAGAGTTCATGCCTATAACTAGAGATGGAAGAGTGTAGCTAGTTCAGTAAGCTGGGGATGAGTGCGATAAAAACTTGGACTTCCTCCATTGTGCTATCTGTTCCAAATAGATGCATAGGCTTTAAGGATAAACAGGAACAGTATGATGATCTAGTCTGACCTCCCGCATAACACAGGTTGCAGATTTTCAGAAAGTGATTCCTGCAACAGGCTTCGCTCAGCTGGAGCACATCTTCTAGAGAGACATCTGATATTGATTCGAAGACTTCAAGTGATAGAGAATTCTCCACATCCCTTAGGTAAGTTGTTCCAATGGTTAATTGCCCTCATTGTTAGAGACGTGAGTCATGTTTTCAGTCTCAATTTGTCTAACTTTGCCCAAGATCTAGGGACTAGAAGATAGACTCCTGCACATGTTTGACTTTAGTGGATCTGCCAGGAAGGTTAGATTTAATGATCAAGGGGCACGGTTTTTATACTGAACTCATAACCATGTTATCTGATCACCTATAAGAATTATTAAGGGATATTTTCCCCAGATTCCTGTTTTCCTTTTGTGCTATATGGCCCAAAGGCATACAGTTTGCTTTCCAGAAGTAATTTTAGGAGCTGCAGGAATACATTTCAGGCAGGAATGGTTTAGCTGCATCCATAGAGAAAGTGAACTCCAGCAGTGATAGGCGAATCTAATCACTTCCCTCTCATCAGTTTAGTACTAGAAATTTAACAAAGGCTCATGGGAGTGTCCAAGGGCCCCTGTGGCAAATCCCAAAGTATAACTAACCTGATCTTGTTCTCACTGGTGCCACCAGGGGCAGGATCAGGCACTCTGTTTATCAGTATGCAAGGGCGGATTTCAAGCTAGTCTCTATAGTCTGTCCTTTCAGTTTGCTGTCTTTTGACATCTGCCACCACAGTATTCTGGCAACAGTAGTACTTCAGACAAACAAATCTCTACAGACACACTGCTTGCTGAATCCCATTAGAATTATGACAGTTCCATCTATCTATTTATGTAAAGTGTTGGGGTTTTTTAAAGTGAAAAGCTAAAGGTTTGGCTGAAAATAAGGCAAACCCGAATGAAAGGATGGTGCTTAGCAATATCACTTTTGAGCAACTGGCAACATAAAATAGCTCTGTATTTACAAATGGCTAATGGACTAGACGTGTTTTTCCTAATTGCAGGTTAGTGACCTTAGTTCAGAGATCTCTGAACTGGATAGTTTTGATCATGTGTTAAGAATTGGATTTTAAAAGATGCTTCAGACAAGAACAGAATCCTAATTGCAGAATGAGTTTCTTATGAGGCCAAGAAGGGTATAGCTTTTAGAAAAGAGACATGTAAAGAAAAATACTCTACTCTTGAGTAATACACTGGGGATGAAACCCTGTTAGCATTTAAAACTCATGTTCAAGACTGGAATGGGTTCAGCTATTATAGAATGATTATACCTCATCTACTATACAGACTAGGCAAATAAGATTAAAATCTCATAACTCTCAACTTGGCCCATTGTGAGGTGCTATGTGTGGCACAGAGTGAAACTGAAGGGGACAAAAATGATTCTGAGAGTCATGTAACTCTTCAGTTTCAGAGATAAGATGGGTGAGGTAATATCTTTTAATAGTTAATACCTTTTATTGACGCAGCTTTTGATGGTGAAAATGACAAGCTTCCCGGCTTACGCGTGAAGCAGAGCTCTGTGTAAGCTCAGAAATGTCTCTCTTTTACTAGCACAAGTTGGTCCACTAAAATAAATTCTCATGCAGTTGTCTCTCTAATATCCTTGGACTAACACGGCTACAACAATATCTTCAGCATCAATTATTTCTGATGTAACAAAAAAGAGGAGGAGACACAAATTTGTGAGGAACAGAAGTAACTTTGGAACTAAGAAGAGTGGCATTTGAGAGAAATGTTTAAAACAAACCTAACTAATATATCTTTGATCTATAGCTTGCTTAGCAGATGCTCATCGTATAAAATATGGCCGTAATAGCATACATCCCAACAGCAGAAACAAAGGTCAACACTACTGGAATTGGGATCGGGTTTTTCTGCAGTCTTGTTTCACTAGAATTTTCTGCAGGCTCTATCACTGGGGCAACTTCACCAAAGGCAAGCTAATATAGGCAGGGTTCCAGCAGCCACGGGTGTTTTGAGCAGTGTCATGTACACAACATGGTGCTTAAAATACAGGTGGCCACCAATGTTGAGTCACCACTAGCACTCCTGTGACAGAGATGGGGCACTAATAGCACAACAGTAGCAAGAAAAAAAAATTTCCTGATGTAGCCAAAAGCTTAGAAGACTCCTTTTCTCCTTACTAAGGTACATGGCAGGAGCTGAGGAGATTTGGCTGGTGCTTCATGAGTGGGCCTGGGACAATTCATGCAATCTAGCTGGGCGTGGGGTTCCACAAGCGTTTGTGCTGAAGGGATTTGCTGCTTGTTGTTAGTGAAGCATTGTGTGAGAGAGCCCACGCTGGAGACTTTAGGGCCGTGGTCACCAACCAGTAGATCGCGATCTACCGGTAGATCTCAGGGGCTCTAAGAGTAGCTCTTGAGCCCTCTCTGAACTGCGTGCCTGTGCAGTACATTTACATTAGATTTCCTCATTTGAGAAGCAGCTACTCACCGAGCAACAACACAGGTGAGTAGCTGCAAGGAAGGGTGGGAGCTGGGAGGTCGGGAGGGCTGAAACACCCCAGCCAGCTGACTGTGGCTTTCAGCTGAAAGAGGCTGCCCCGCGCTCCAGCTGATCGGCGGCTTCTCCTCTGCGCCTGCACACGTGGAGCTTGGTGCACCCTGGCTGAGCGCCATGGCCAGCTGGCCGGGCAGCCGCTTCTCTTCCCTCCAGCCCGGCTGCCCTGCGGTCAGTCCGGAGGGAGCGCGGGTCTGAGGCTTCCCTCCGTGGCTGGTGTAGGGAACTCCCTGCCCCCAACCTTGTTCCCTCTCCTCTGCCACAAACCTGTCCCCCGCCCTCCTGGCCCCTTGTTCCCTCTGCCTTGCCCCCCCACCCCGCTGCAGAAACCTGCCCCCTCTCTGCAGAAACGTGTCCCCCGGCACCCTGCCCCTCCTGCAGAAACCAGTTCCCTCTGGCACTCTGTCTCGTACTGCAGAAACCTGTCCCCCTGCCTTCCCCACTACAGAAACCTGTCCCCCTGCTCCCCTCTGCAGAAACCTGTCCCCTGCTGCAGAAACCTGTCCTGGCACCCTGCCCCCTCTCCCCTGCCCCCACTGGCACCCTGTTCCCTCCCCAGTACTGTGTCCCCTGCTCCCAAATGACTTTTCTATGGGTCAGTGACCCCTGACTGAAGGCAGGTTCCCTGCCATTCTCATAAATAAAGACAATGCAGAAACTTTTTGTGTTTGACATAGTATTTTATTAAAAAATGAAGCCTGGCCAACAAACCCCCAATTGGGGCCAAGCCCCCATCTGGCCCCAACCATTCCTGCATTCCCCCTTCCCCAGACTCTAGAATTGGAACCCCCTGCCCTGAGCCCCTCACATACCCCAACCCAAATTCCTGCACCCTCACATCCACAAGCCTGTGGCTTGCTTAGTATCCCAACACTGCCCAGCCTGGAGCCCCCTCCCCGAGCCAGTGTCCCCTTCTCTACCTCCTCCTGCATCCAGATTTCCTCCCAGAGCTTGCACCTCTCACCCCTTCCCGCACCCAAATCCCTCATTCCCACCCCAGAGACTACACATCCTGTCTCAACCCAGCAAGGGTCCAGCTAGACTGCAGGAGTTTTTCAGGATTCTGGAGATATCCCAGAAAAACTCTTCTGCATCCAGGGTTGCGTTTGTTCTTCCGCTTTTTTAGTGGAAGAGCAAACAGGCTCTTTTGGTCACCCCTATATTCCTCTTTCCACAAGGAATAAGGTGGCTTCCAAAAGAAGGGTTTTTTTTCTGACATTTGGTCCAGTCTAGACAGGCCAAATGTTGGAAAAACCTCTTCCTACAGAAGAATTTTTTTTTTAAAGCAGCAGTATAAGGATTGGGGATATAGGAGGAGAGTAGAGAGGGCGGGGCTTCAATGAAGGGGCGGGGCTTCAAGGAAGGGGTGGGGCGGTAGATCTTGGCTTGGTCTGTCATTTAAAAAGTGATCTTGGGTGTAAAAAGGCTGGAGACCACTGCTTTAGGGTGTACAGTGGTCTCACGGTCCTAGACTGCATCTGAGAGCCTGTTGCTGTGATGCTAAAGTTTAGTCTAGTCTTAAAAACTTAGTTCAACCTAGTTATATTGCTCAGGGATATGAAAAATGCATGCATCTGAAGTTGCTCCAGTAAAGATATTGATAGACTGAAGAATTTGCCATTGGCTTAGTAGCTGCCTTGTGAAGGGGTGGATTAGTAGAGTGATGGGGCAAAAACCCCTTCCATTACTAAAGCAAGTGTCTACACTACAGAACTACAGCTGTAGCACCATAGCTGTGGCAATATAGATTGTGGTATAGACAAGCCTAAAGTAGATATAACCACATAGAGAGGATTCAAATGGAACCCCCTAGCAAAGCAAAGTTTAGTGCACGTCATTCTACATAACACTGCTTAACATTGGGAAAGCACTATACAGACATTATTCTATACAAAACCCTGATTAGTTAGTCAAGTAGTATGGGATCTCTTCATTTAAAGGATGGAGAAATTGAATCACAGAGGACAACGAAATTGCCCAAGGCCACAGAATGTAGGTTCTTGACTCTCAGTTCCATGCCTAGTTCAGATAACCCAGCCTCTCTCTCTCCTTCGCCCTGCTCTTCAGTTCTAACACCAAGTTTTCTCCTTCGCATTCCATTCCCTGCTTTTCTTTCTCCTACCTGTGAAGCTTTCTGGTTTACATTGTGGCAAATATGCTTTCCCTCACTAACATCAAGAGTTTTAAATTATTGCGTGCTGTGGCAGTTGCGTTCAGATGACCAAATGATTACAACTTGGCATAAAAGCCCTGATCCAAGCAAAGTATTTCAGTTCATACAGTTAAGTCCATATACTTAAACTTTCCATTAAGTATATGAGTTGCCCCTTTAAAGTCCATGGGACTACCCTTGTGTTTAAAATTAAACACTTATGTGCTTTGTGGGGCCACAGCCATAGATAGGAGGTGTTGAGGAGTTATGACCGGGGCCTAGTATTGCTACCATATTGTTCCATTTCAAGTAGAAACCTGTATCAGATGCTGTATCAGAAAGCAGGGTTGGGGCAGGGGAGCTAACAGCCATGCTGGGCTCTTAGGCAAGGGGAGGGAGGTTTGGCTCTACACTCCCAGAGGGGGTGGGGCCTCAGGTGGAAGAGGTGGGGCTGAAAGCAGCCTGGAGCACTCTGTGTGCCACCTCCACCTCCTCTGACAGCCCTTAGTGCCGCCTGGAGTGTGTTGTGTCATGTTCCTGTGGCAATTCAAAGGGCTCAGGGCTCTGGCCCCTGCTGCAGCAGCAATGACCAGAGTATTAGGCTCCTTTGAATTGCTGGGCCCCAGGGCAATTGTCTTCTGTGCCCTCCTTTCCCTCCCATTAGCTGGCCAGGGCTGGAGAGACACGAGGAATTTATACTAACTAGACCAAATGTGAGGCAGACCACACCCAGACTAGTGTGCACCTGGTATATCAGAGATAAGGTGTCCTGGGTCTGTTATGTTGCTCTTCCATCCTCTTCGATTTGGTGCCAGATCCAGGGGTGTAAGATGATCTCCTGTTCCTGTCTCTCCAATGGAGTTAAGATGCAGCAATGGCTGGCATCATTTGTAGGTATATGGGGGGAGGGGGAAATTAAATAGTACCACAGAGAGAAACAGTGGGCGGCTTCCCCATTAACACTGCAAATACTTTATGAATTCTATACAAGCTTCTGCAGTCTAGGTCTACTGTACATTCACTCCATTTAAAAAGATTGGTCTGACTTTAAAGTTGTGATACTTATACATGTCTTGCATATGAATGAGCTGAATGAATTCATTACTGCAGAAGCTAGATTAAGTTCTGCAGCTGTTCAGCCTGTGGAGCTGGTTCTGAGCATGGCCAGAGTGACTGAAAATCCTTCACTGATCAAGGCCATTTTAGACTGCAATCTTGTATTGTAAAGAGCATTAGAAATGCTAAATGGGAAGAGAAATTAAAATGACTTGCCTACATACAGGGTGGGGAGAACAGTTTTTGCTAGGCAGGCAAGTGGTGATAAAAAAATGTGATTCTTCCTCTCTGCCGCATGACCTTGAGGGTGTTCGTTGCTGTCTTTAGTGCATCTGTGACTGTCACAGCAAGTATTCACATCCAAGATGTCAAAGCAGCTTTACAAAATGCAGATCAAATACTGGCTGTTTGCTGTGACAAAAATCAAAGGGTGAGGGAAGGGAATGACCCTATAGCTGTCATTCTATTTTATACCCAGTGTTCACTCTGAGATGCATCTTTCAGGTGTGCTTTGAGATTCTGGACGGCCTTTTCCTCCTCTTGATATTGATGTGCACACCAGGATATATTTAAGCAGTGACAAATCTCTTAGCAATGTTTAAGCATATTGATTATGCGCATTAATTGTGTTATTTCAGTGGACGAGAGAGCCTGAAAATAAGAAATTAAGCCTATTTTATGTTTATTTCTGCCTGTCTTCAGTGCTCATGGCACGCTATTATTCAATCAAACCTATTACGGCAAAGATTCTTGTACTATAATCAGTATATCAAATATCCAGATGGAATGGTTTGCCCGCTAGTTTGGCAGGAGTTTTTATTGATTTGTGTCATAAACACAAATTACAAAGAAGGCAACACTGCCACATCCATAGTTAAAATAACATAACAAAGGGGGAAATGTGAAAGAATGACAGAGCAAGAAATACAAGTGCATGAATAAGGGCCCAGAGGATTAAACTCCTTGTCACAATTCTGAGAGCAATTGTCTACTGAGCACAGAAATTTCTGCATGAGCAGGAACAAAATTGAAATTCCAATTAAATAAGATCTGTGAATATAAGCAAGGGGGAGGTAGGAATAGTGAGGAAAAAATCTGAGAAAAGTAACCCAAACAGAGGAATAAAAAAGAAATGAGGACCAGCTCTTACTATAATGAAGACAGGGGAAAGGTGCTATATACACAGGATTAAACTCTCCTCTTGGTTATTTTTAATGAAGGTTCACCAGTATAATATAACTGAAAGAGAAATATGGTTCAAACTGTTAAATTTATAGTGAATAGTTCCAGTGGGTTTTAAAGCACTGAAAGGGAAAATCTCTGCTGATATTCTGGTGGAACATTATTATCTTTTATCTTCTATTATCTGTTCAGTGGTTATTAAATGCCCTCTACATTGCCCTCCTAGGTAAATTTGGTTAAACATATCCTGTAATTAATGTGCTTTCCCTTGTATCATGCTCTTAAAGAGTTTTTTAATTTCTTTCTTGTACTGGACACTGTTATCTGCTATGCAGTCCCAGACATCTACTAATAAAGTTGCAGCCTCATTAAACACATGTCAATGTCTCCTGTCCTCCTTTTGGCATGGCCAGACAATGAAGGTGTGGAAAAGTGAAAAAAGTTAGCCTTTTGACTTGTCCTGGTGTCTCAGTTGTAATGAAACATAAATTGTATGTTGGAAGTCTATTAAAAAAAGCTTAATGAACTTTTATGTAATGCCCCCTAAATATTTCCCATCCTCCAGTTCTGAGAGATCAGATGTACACAGATTTTGTGCATATTATATCCATTTTAGAGATAGCAAAGTGGGGTACGTGAGGGTCAAATGTCTTTTAAAAGTGACTCAACAGCAGGACAAGCAACAGAACGCAGGAGTCCCTGGCTTCCACTCTTGTGAGCTGACTGTTAGACAGATTTCTCCATAAAATGAATCACATTACAGAAAAAATTATTCTTGGAAGGGTACAACATGGGACAATTGGATTTTGCCTGATTAAGACAGAACCAAAAACCAATTTTTTAAAGTGTTATTGAAAGAGCTCTACTGTGAACTGTCTGCCACATTCTTGACTATAATATTTTGGTGATCTGCTGTCGGGAGTTAGCTGTTTGGGATGAAATTTGCTTTCAGAGGTTTTCATTTCATAGAATCATAGAATACTAGGACTGGAAGGGACCTCGAGAGGTCATCGAGTCCAACCCCCTGCCCTCATGGCAGGACCAAATACTGTCTAGACCATCCCTGATAGACATTTATCTAACCTACTCTTAAATATCTCCAGAGATGGAGATTCCACAACCTCCCTGGGCAATTTATTCCAGTGTTTGGCTACCCTGACAGTTAGGAACTTTTTCCTAATGTCCAACCTAAACCTCCCTTGCTGCAGTTTAAGCCCATTGCTTCTTGTTCTATCCTCAGAGGCCAAGATGAACAAGTTTTCTCCCTCCTACTTATGACACCCTTTTAGATACCTGAAAACTGCTATCATGTCCCCCCTCAAGCTTCTCTTTTCTAAACTAAACAAACCCAATTCTTTCAGCCTTCCTTCATAGGTCATGTTCTCCAGACCTTTAATCATTCTTGTTGCTCTTCTCTGGACCCTCTCCAATTTCTCCACATCCTTCTTGAAATGCGGTGCCCAGAACTGGACACAATACTCCAACTGAGGCCTAACCAGTGCAGAATAGAGCAGAAGAATGACTTCTCATATCTTGCTCACAACACACCTGTTAATGCATCCCAGAATCATGTTTGCTTTTTTTGCAACAGCATCACACTGCTGACTCATATTCAGCTTGTGGTCCACTATAACCCCTAGATCCCTTTCTGCCGTACTCCTTCCTAGACAGTCGCTTCCCATTCTGTATGTGTGAAACTGATTGTTCCTTCCTAAGTGGAGCACTTTGCATTTGTCTTTATTAAACTTCATCCTGTTTACCTCAGACCATTTCTCCAATTTGTCCAGATCGTTTTGAATTATGACCCTATCCTTCAGATTAGTTGCAACCCCTCCCAGCTTGGTATCATCTGCAAACTTAATAAGCGTACTTTCTATGCCAATATCTAAATTGTTGATGAAGATATTAAACAGAGCTGGTCCCAAAACAGACCCCTGCGGAACCCCGCTTGTTACACCTTTCCAGCAGGATTGTGAACCATTAATAACTATTCTCTGAGTATGGTTATCCAGCCAGTTATGCACCCACCTTATAGTAGCCCCATCTAAGTTGTATTTGCCTAGTTTATTGATAAGAATATCATTCGAGACCGTATCAAACACCTTACTAAAGTCTAGGTATACCACATCCACCGCCTCTCCCTTATACCACATCTACCACTTCTCCCTTATTTGTAACCCTTAGAAAAATAAATCTTTTAATGCTCAAATAGAATTTGTAATTCTCCAGGACTTGGTTTTGTAACTCACCATTTTTACCAACCATGTTATCATTCTGAGTTGCTATTAAGCAGTTTTATCTGTCGTCCCTGTGCCACAGATAATATCTAGACTTAAACATTTCTTCCCCTGATCTTCGTTCCGGAATGGTAGTTGTTAGAAATACAGTCCTGGATGGTTAGAAATTAGTTGGGCCTGAGTCATTTGTGCCAGAGTAAACTGAAAAATAGGAATTTTTTTTCCTCATAAAAATCATCTCTTAACACAAGATTCAAAAAACAAATTAATTTTCACGATTGCAACTGGTGGTGTGAAAAGTTCAAACTGAGAATCAGATAACGCCATTCCCCTTATTTACATACATATTATTTGTATAGTGCCCAGTGTGTGCTAGATGCTTTATAAACAAATAGAAGCACTATACAAAGGGATAACAAAAAACCTACTAACAAATGAATACATATGAAACACCAATACAATATAAATGAACTACAGTAAATGAGATAAAGAAACTTTCATGTGTCCTACTTAAAGCAGTAGTCAGTAGTGGCTCTTCCTATGCTCTTGATGTTTGGAATGAAAGTCTTGATGTGTTGGATCATGGGGTGGGTGGGTGTTCAGAATCTTTGATTTTCTAGGCAAAAAAATCCTCCTTTGATCTACTTGTTCTAGGAATATCTTATTTTACTTGCCAATTTATGTGACCTATTGCTCCATGTCTTTTCTGTTTAATTACAATCTGTTTGGGACCGATACAACATTTTTTTCTCTATTACTGTAGTAAATCACCACAGAAATGAATTCAGCTATATATTATTTTTATTACTAACAGATAACTAGCTTTTCTGGATTTGTGCTTTTATATTAAGATTGACAAGAAAATAAGTATTCAGAAGAGTAAACGAATAATTGCTAGAAGTTTTAGGGTACTTGAATCTAGGAATTTTTAGGTGAATTAATTTCCTTCAGACAAAAAGTACAAAACACCCAAATCAGAAACTCCTCTGCCCCTTAATATTCGGGTTCTTTCCTGAATTTCCCAAATAAAAACAGATGTCTTGGCTCATACAGTTATCATTAGGGGTATTTAATGAAAAAATATGTAAGTACTGTTTATATAAATTAGATTTCCTAGACACAGAAATCCAGTAGGCAGCCCTTTCATCTTGTTTTGTGAAAAGAATGTTGACAACTATTTCAGAATATGGTTTTTTCTGCATCCGAGTAATATTTTATTTGACTTTATTCAGTCATTCCTAAGGAAGGGACGGAAACATTTATTAGGGTTCCTGCTTCCTCCTCCCCCCCCCCCCCAAATCATTTGGGCAGGTTAGCTACACTGTTTCAAAGGGCTGGTGTAATGTTCTTTCTTTTTTGATCAATGCCTCTGTTTGACAAACGTTGTAAGTGACCTTTATTGTTGTTTATATAATTATATTGCAGGAGAACCTAGAGGGCCAGCTTCTCCTGTGAAGAGTTCACACACTAACTAGGTAAGGCAGACAAAAGGTGTGAAAGTGGTCAGAGGCCCTGAGAGGTGATGTGACTTGCCCACAGTCACACAGAAGGCTGTTAGTAGAGCCAGAAATAGAACCTAGATCTTTTGAATCCCGGTGCTCTATCCACTGCTCTGCACTGAAAATTTGACTGACAGTTGTAATCCTCTATATCACAAGTTGTTACTATTTGAGGTGTATTGCCATGATAAGTATTCCAGTCAAATGCTGTGGACTCAGCCATACATTTACCATAAACCATCTTGACTATTGCAGTGCTTTTCATAGCTGTCTTTCTTCAAATGCTCCTGTGTCCACTGAAGTGGCTCCAGTACTGCTCCCCATTCCCTATTCTGTATTGGTTGCCATATCATCAACCCACTAGCTTTTCTGAGTTGCCAGCAAGAGTAAGTCTCAGGTCCGACACTGGGTTCTCACAGTACAAAAACACGCTGCACAGGTATCTGTCAAACACAAGAAGTTTATCTTCTGACAGCTATCAGCTGCGCCCCTTATCTAAAATAACAACTTTGATAGGAAAAGCAGTGTCTTACGTCCCTTCTGTGAGCTGGGAACCCCGTTTCAGCTGCGGATGAAGCAGGAGACCATCTTGGCTTCTGAGGAACCAGTACCAAAGCCCATCAGTGAGGTCCAAATTGCTGTGCTCTGGTGCAGCTTTAAATACAATGTCTCTGCCTTGTTTCACAGCTTGGAAATTTCTAGGAGTTACTCATTACTTGCTGATATGTATGGCTTAGCTGTTAACTATCGATCTGGTGCTGATCTGGTTCTGCTTGTCCTTTGGCCTTGTTTACATGATCAGTACATTAGGGTAAACAAGATTGTTTATATGTTCCTGCTCTTTACCCTTACCTATAACTTGTTTTTGCTATACTGGCATCATTGCTTATTTTAAATGGTGTATGTTCCTAAAGGCTTGCTTCTGGCTCATCAGATATAGGGAAAAGGGGAAGGGGGGAATGCATGTCTCACCACCCCTAAACTTGCACATAAACAGTTCTTCCACAATTAACCCCTACATTCTGCAGGCAGATGTCTTGGATCCTCCACCTCTGTTTCTTTGTGCCCTGAAGTCTAGTCTCCATTCTGCTGTTGGTAAGGTGACAAACACATGGTATTATACTAATGATTAGCTGCTTATGCTTCCAGCCAAATAATGCTGCAAAGAGAGCAACAACCTTCTCAGTGATATTGTAGGACATTTTGAAGTCCTCTTTCTCTCCATGTTGACAGAAAGATAGGATTTCCTGCTTGATTGGAAACTTGCTGGAGTTGAATTATTAGGGGTATGCTGGTCTGCTGGCTGAGAGAGATTATAATGGAGATTAATGCTGGAAAAGAGCAACAAAATTTGTTGCAGAACCCAAGGTATCTTTTTAAAGAGGAAAGTTCAATAAAAAGTGCTTTTTGTGGCCAATTTTGGAAGTGAATTTGATTGCATTGTAAGTCAATTCTGTAAACTGTGAGATTCATTAGACTGAAAGGAGTGTTGAGTGTGTGTATATAAGGAGGAAAGAGAGAGAGAGATGTGACTACTTGACAATCTTCTTCTGTGCTATTTCAATGACTGTTTTATCCTTTCAGATGTTTAATTTAAAATGTACCGAACATTATCTTTAAAGTCATGAAATTTTTTAAGAGAGTGGATTTTAGTGAATTACATATTGAATTGAATTCCCCTGTAAACACTTGGGATTTCACCCAATGCTACTTGTATATAAAGACACTGTAATTTACTAACATATTTGATAAGTTGGATTCAGCCCTGTGGTTATGATGGCATCTGCTAGTATAACCCTGAGTACAGAACTCTAGTAGCTGAGAGTCCACTTGGGTGGGTGTTGTGATCATGAAAGGTGCTCACAACTCCCAACTGTTCTTGTGGATTCACAGATGGTCAGGGGAGCCTAAAAAGTGAGCAGTGCTAGCTGGGTGGGGGCACAACAAGGCTTTGCTAATTAATTGCATCTCCCAGATAACTTAAAAAGGGACTTCTGTGCAGCTCTGACTGCAATTAAAAGTTGCACTCCCCTAACTGAACTTCCAGTGGGGATGCTGTCATGGAGGATGGTAACAAATCACAGATAGTTCTATTGCTGAGTGAGGAATGAGATCAAAGAGCTGGGAGTTTGTGAGAGATAAAACAACTTTCCTTCCTTCTAGAGGAAAAGTCCACAGACTCATTACCGTGGATCTTTCTCCTGCTCCTTGGAAGCAAACCTTTCAGTCATGACAGGCTTGTAGTGACCACACCTAGAAAGCCTTTGCTGGTTTGAGCCTTTTCCAAAGCTGCTCCATAGAGCTAACAATTGTGAACTTTAACACATAGATTATTGGATAGAGCAGGAAAGCATGGGTGACCTCAGGGAGAGCAGAGTACAGTTAGCCTGTCAGGAGTAGCATGGCAGACCAACAGCATAAGCAGGGTCTGGTTAGCCTGGCAGGTATTTTGCACCCCTTTCTGCCAGCTGTGTGTGTGTGTGGGGGGGGGGGGGGCGGGAGGGGGATGTGGGGAGGTGGGTGGTATTCCTGCCAGAGAAGGCTGCCAAGACATGGTGCCCTGGAAGCAGCAGCAGCCAGCTACTTCAGTATCTGAAAAAGGTTTTCCAAAAATCTTGATATAGGCTAAATAACAGCCTGTTAATACATAGACACCAATCTGCAAAATACAAAGACAAATGGGATCCCTTTTTGGTTGGTTTTGGTTGGTTTTATTGATGCTCAGAGCAGGAAGCCTGGGAAAGCCTCCAATCTGCATGGAGGTTTCCTGGGAAGGAGAAGCAGTGCTACCTTAAAACCAGCAGAGAAAGTAACTTAAAATTTCTTACGGGTACTGGCCTATTGCCACCTCAGTCCCTGCCAGCTCTTTACGTAGCTCCCTGCTGGCTTTTGCCACAGCTCAGCCAGCTCTTGCTGGAGATGAGCACCAGGGTGCACCTGCTTACTTTCACCTCTGCTTAAAACTATTATTTCTGTCTGTTTCCCTGACAAGCCATGCCAGTGTGAGATACATGTAATCAGCTCATTTTATTACCCAGCACATATTACCTGAGAGGGGAGGGTGGGAAAGACCCTGTTGTAGATTTCTTACCCACAAAGACTATTCCTGTCACACTACCCACAGAGAGGGGATGGCGTGTACCATTTAAGCAACATGGTACATGTTGCTTAAATCACAAAGAGATTAAGAGAGAGGCTGAGATGGGTGCCTAGAATCATGCTGCTTTTATAAGGGTGAAAAGATAGGCTATGTGTGTGGATGGGGGGCGGAGGAAAGAAAGTGCTGCTACCAGTGGGTTGCAGAAGAAGCAGCTTGGGGAAAACTCTGTGTGTGTGTGTGTGTGTGTGTGTGTTTCTTTTATGCTGGGACAAGAAAGGAACGGGAAAAGCATCATTTCAAACTGTTCCCTATCACCCAGACCTGTGTTCTTTTTAGTCACTGACTGTTTGTGAACTCCTAGAGTTCTGCTCAAAAAATGTACCCTGAGTCTGTTGTCTTGAATCCAGGACGGGGCCTAGCATGTTGATTAAGATTTAAACTCTGGAATGATGAGAATGCAATTTCTTTCGTGTTTTCTTATTGTTGATAATGAAAAGTACATCAACTGACTGCACTGAAGAGTGAGTTTAAAGAGCTAAAAGAAAGAGTTCCAGCTATATAAAAAGAAAATAACAATTCACAATGGTGAACTATATAAGCAATAAATTAGACTAATTTTGTATCTATAGAGAATACTTTTGTAAATCTACCCAATACAAAGTATTGCATACTAAATCATAGCAAAATTCAATAGCAATGTAATACACGTTAGAACAGCTTTATGACCTGATGGATCAAATACACGTCATTGTTAATATAACATTTATTGAAAAATACATCAGGAAATGAACACAATTAAGCACCAAATAAGCTTAGCTCAAGTTTTTAGAGAGACACAAATTTTCTTTTCTCTATAAGCATCCTGCTCTAGCAAGGGAATACTATGCAAAGAACTTCATGTGCGAACAGCTGCTGTTCCTGCTTCATTCTGAATGAGGAAACAGAACCCTTTTAATATCCCTTTGGATGCGCTCTCTCTCTCCTTCTCTCTCTCTCTCTCTCTCTCTGTATTACACAGACATGTAAATAAGCATTCATGTCATGCTAGTCTGGAAAAATGTCAGTATTCCAAGAGCTGATCAAGAAAATGCTCATTGGTTGGCAATTCTAATAATTCATATTTTCAGACATTATTAACCCATTTGATCTTCCCGTAGCAGCTGCCAGTTCTCCTCCACTTGAGGAAGAGTTTTATTATTTATTAAAACTGTATCAATATTTACATTTAATTAATACATGACTGAGTGAAGTGCCAGTGATTGGGGCTGAAGACTCAGGGTTTCCAAAAGTACTCAGAGAGGTTTTTTTCCCCCTCCATCTTCTGGCCCATGGCTCTCAGGTGCATTAGAAAGATAAATTATTTGATGCTTAGGAGGAAGGGAGGAGTGACAGATTCTCAATTCACACATGCCTCCAGCTGGCTGATTCTTGGGATGGAATTGGCTTTGACAATACACTGGATATTTAATCCAGCGAAAACATTAATGCAGTATCAGCAGTTCCAGGAAATAACAAAACAATTAGAAGGCTAACATTCTGCTTCAAATCTGCAGAATAGTCCTTGACTGGGAGTTTTGAATATGCAAGCAGGCAGAATGTGAAAAGATCCCTATGGGGGTATGAAAGGACTGTGCCCAAAACGTGATAATATAACTGTTAAACAAGCGTAGTGGTGTTCATATTGTGCAGGTAAAGTAAGGATGGGATATGTAAAAGGTTGGTTGTGCAAATTGCATTTGCAATTGAGTGCATAATATATGCTCATATTTATCAGTTATGTACACAAAATAAGTGTGTACAAATGGCCAGCCACTGTAAATAATAATAAATATTCTCAATGTGCCTACAAATCCTATACAGCATCAGGTCCCCACTGTGTTAAAAACTATATAAATGCAAAGTAATGGACCGTCCCTGCCCCCTCATCCCTTACAATGTAAACAGGCAAGACAGACATAGAGTTGGAAACAGGACTGTAGCATACAAGCAGAGTAAACAGAATGATCTTATGGTAACGCTATTTCATAATATTGTTGGGAGGTAAGTTTTATTTTTAATAATTTTGGGTGGGATTTTATTTATGACAGGGTAGGTGAAGAGCCTAACTTTAGGCACTCATTTAAAAAAATCGGCCTAAATGTTTAATAAGAGTGTGTGTCTGCCTGTTTTTGTGTGAGAATTGTTTTGTGAATTAGTAAATTGAGAATGAGTGAGATTCTACTTTAAAATATATTACTAATTAGGGATGTTAATGCGGTTAATTAACCATGTAACTGCTGGAAAAAATTCAGTGGTTACATGTTATATGTGGGGTGGCAGTCAGCTCCCCAGGAGCCAATGTGTGCCAGGAGGTGACTTTTAAGCCAGCTCCCCGCATGTACAGGGAGCCTGTATATAATCATGAATGTTAACCAATGAGCCCTGACTCATTGGTTAATTGTGTGCACGGTTACACTTTCACATCACTGTTGCTAATATGTTTCATCTGAGGATTTAAAAGCACGTTACAAATATCAGTTAATTCAGCTTTGAGTCCTTTGTCAGGTTAGTAAATCATTGTATGGGACTGAAAACAGAGTTCCTATTATCCCATTCATATAACTGAAGCTCAAATATTGAATGAAATTCAAGTATTTTTGTGTTCTACACCTTATCTAAAGGTCATAAAAATCAGGATACTGATTCTAGCGGAAGGATTTTATTTTCATTCCTAGCTTTTATGTGAAAAATACAGTTCTTATCTCAATTTCATATTGATTTTAGATGGAGTGCTTCAGAGATTAATAGAATTGCTTATATTGTGGGTATCTGACAGACAAATACTGTGTGAAAAAAACAGTATTAAGCTTGCAAAGCAATTCAAAGTTAGGAAATGCCAGAATTAAGATTGTCTGTGAAACTCTAACTTGGCTTTTTTCTGCCTATTCAGGCTTTAATTTCATGCATTCATTCACAATATAGATGTTGTTTTACCACAGTGAAAGCCCCAAAGTGCAGTTAGCATATTACTGTTTGAAAGGATAGACACTAAACTGCATTTTGGGACT
This sequence comes from Pelochelys cantorii, assembly GCA_032595735.1. Taxonomy (NCBI): domain Eukaryota; kingdom Metazoa; phylum Chordata; order Testudines; family Trionychidae; genus Pelochelys; species Pelochelys cantorii. The sequence goes on from CM064330.1 coordinate 69,300,235, forward strand.
TTCAATGTATTGTAGCAGGGGGACATAAACATGCAACTAGCAGGTGCCCTGTGGATTCACACGGTGGTTTGCTGTGCAGTAACTCCTGTGTAAATGTGGATGTTGCTCTCAGGTTGAAGATAGTTCAGTCAAAGTCCTTGTTTCATTTACACAAATGAGTACAACCTGAAATGGACACAGGTACAAATAAAAATACAGCAATACATAAGCACTTGTAATTAATTATCTATCATCTGAAGTTCTGGGGCTCTGAATTATGCACACAAACTAATGGGGCTGACCGAATTGCCAGGCTCCTGGGCATGGTGAAGGGGGTGTCCCCATGCTCCTGGAAGGGGCAGGGCCTTGGGTGGAAGTGGTGGGGATGGGCAGCCAGCCCTCCGCGCTGTCACCACTCTTTCCCCCCTGCCCCCCCCCCCAACCACCACCAGCCCGTAGCACCACTCTGCTGCCCAGGGGCTATGGTGGTGATTTAAAGGGCCTAGGGCAGCAGCAGTTGGGACACGGGCCATTTTGAATCACCCTGCCCCTGGGCAGTTACCTCCTTTGCCCATTGGCAGACCTGACACAAACATACTCTTAAATGACATTGTCCTAAAAATACAGAATCCTTCTGAATTGTTCACAGTGTGGGGGACAGAGGCTCTGATGTTTGTGCATTTATAATGTGTGTGAAAATAACCAAATGTATGATTGAAAAAACTGGCCAGCAAACTTGCATTTTTGATTGATCTCAAGCCTACTTTCAAGCTTTTCACTATATTCCCTTCCCTGCTCTGTTCCAGAATTATTTAATGTTGCAGCTTCAATCCATTTATTTCATGTCTTCTAGATGTATCTGGAACATATTAGCTTGGACTGGGTTTAATATAGCTATTATCATGCTGTGACAGGGCGTCCCCGCCCTGCACTGAAACCCCCTCCCGAACACTGAAGCGGGGAGGCAGGGATGTTGCGGAGCAGGGGCGGAGAGCCCCGGGACGCACGGGAATGAGGTCATTGGGGACGCCATCCCCAAGGGCCAGGGAGGGGCGTCTGGTGATGACATCATCATAGGGAGCCAGGAGGAGATGCCTGGTGATGACGTCATGGGAGGCGTCATCACAGGGAGCCAGGAGGAGACGCCTGGTGATGACGTCATGGGTGACGTCATCACGGGGAGCCAGGAAGAGGCACCTGGGGATGATGTCATGGGGGACGTCATCACAAGGGGCCAGGAGGGGAATTTAAAAAGGGGCCTCCGAGAGCTAGAGGGGGAGGGACGTCCGGAGACCGGAGGCGACGGGGACCCTGGGGTGAGCTTGTAACCCGGGGCTCCCAGATAGTCGCTAACGTGACCTTGGGGAAGAAGCGACCCAGGGCAGGGGCGTGGAACCCGTGAGCGGGGGAGTTTAGGGGTTACAACCCCCTCCACTAGGTAGGGACCGGAATCCCTGCCTTAGGGCCCTGGGTCGGGGTTCGGAGAGAGGGCGGGCCCAAACCCCCTTCCCCAGCCACCCGAGATCTAAAACGAATTTTGGGAGGGAGTACCTCCTCCCATAATGATACATGAATTACAGCATTAAATATGTTATATAACTAATATCGAGCACAGAGTGGGTAAATCGGGGTGCGGACGCCAACCCCGCTGGGGAAATCATAACACATGCTCATCCATATTGGTAACAAAACAGCTATCCTTATACTTACCTAAGTTTTTAAGTAGAGTTTATTGAAAGTGAATTTTTTTCGTTAAATAGGAACTCCTAATATTTTGACATTTATATTAATCTGGAAATGGGAGGAAAAGCTGAAATATCAAAACTTCTTACAGGGTGAAAAGTTACAAAATAATTTTATTCTAAAGTGTTTGAAATATTTAGTTTTAGCTTGATTTGATATTGAATGTCATCTGTCGGCTACACAGCAGAAGACACAAATTAGTGTCATCCTGACCCAAAACAAAATGGTTGTTTGGTTCAGAAAATGAAGATGGATTTGATGCAATTCAACCCAAAACAAAACATTTCATTTTGATTTTCCTGATAGCACATTTTTATAAAATTGACATTTCCCATGGAAAATTTTGAATTGGCAGAAGCTGCATTTTCTGTCAAAAAAAAAAAAAAAAAAAAACATTTCAGTGGAAGATCCCTGACCAGTTCTATTTTAAATATAGTCAAATTAGAGAAACAGAAACTAAGTGATAACAACCAACTATGTATTTAGCATTTAATTTATAATAACATTATTGATCTAGATTTCCCATTTCAGTGTTGTCTGTGGGGATGGGCTCTCCAGAAGAAAAATTTCACAAAAGATTGTAAAAACAAGGAGTTCTGTGGAACCTTAAAGACTAACAGATTTAAATCTGATAGTCTTAACGGTGCCAGAGGACTCCCTGTGTTTTTTGCAGATACAGACTAACATGGCTACCCCTCTGAAACAAAAGATTATGTATTGAGAAACTAGGCTCCTGAAAAATTCTTTCAATTATGCCCCAGATTATTACACCAATTGTCATTTCTAAACTGATATATTAAAAAGCAAGAAATGAATTAGTTATGTACAGTAAATATTCATTCTAATCTTGTGTGTGTGTTGTGTGTGTTTTTTTTATTAAAGGATCATTAAAATGTTTTAGTTTTCACTGCTTCCATGCTCTGGAGAGAAATATAACCATAGTTTTTCTAAGTTCATTAAGCTTTAATTTTTCAATTTATGAACATAGCTCTAGAATAATTTATACTAATGTCTCTCCCTTGTGTAGAGGGAAAATGTCTCGTATGTATACTTCACAACACAGAGAGTGGTGCCTTGCATTCTCAGAGGTCAGTTGAGGAACTAATGGTCCTAACTAGGAAAAATGGCTTTCCATGTCTCTCCATATATATAGATATAGATAGATATACCTAGATGAATACCAAAAATACTAACAAAAAAAGATGAACTTGAATTTTTAAATGAATTCACCTGGGAGACATTTCAGCCCCTTTTATGTTTTGCTTTATGCTGTTCTACTGAAGTAGCTTTACCAGCATAAATGCTTGTTAAAACTGCATTTAAAACTTGAATATTCTTCAAAAGTAATTTTTAAATTGCATAAATGATGCAAAATTATTGAAAATTTAGCACAAAGATATGCAATTCACACTGCTAATAATATTTAGTTATGTAAGTCACCCTACCAGGGCACAGAGAATATACAGTGGCACTCTCGCGCCCACCTAGCACTAGGGATGTAAAACACTATTTACTTAGTTAACCGGTTAAACGTTAACCTGTGATGTGCTGCTCCAGCCAGACTGGGCCCACTGTGGACAGGGGCTTCTCTAGCAGGGCTGGAACACCATGCACTGATGGTGGGCCCCTCCAGGCTGCTCCAGCCCCCGCCAATTAACTGTAACTGCCAATTAACTGAACAATCTGCAGTTCAAGAATGATTACCTGACTAAATTAACAAATAATTGTGAATCATAAATAAATCTAAAAATGGAGTAGACAGTTTACAAGCAATAGAGGAAATTTGCCAAATTGTGTATTATGAATTTTGCTCTGCTCTACGTGTATGAAGAGCTGGATTTAATAAATCAGCCCTTTTTTTTTTCAAGTTTTATTTAATCTACTAATATCTCCTCAATTCTAATTGTAGTTAAATAGCAGTGTGTACCATCTACTAACCAGCAGTACTATACCAAGCTTATACCATGCCTCCTCCCAGTAAATAAATAAAAAATAAGTAAAATTCAGTCTCCACTAAGTACTTTTATAAGGGACTTTCCTCGCCTTCTCTTAAGCAATCTCATTAGCCAACTCATCCCAGTCTATCCGCATTGCTTCTGAATCCTCTGTAGTAATAATTGCCAGATCGCTTAACCTTTCCTGGCCCATGGATGTGCTTAGATAAGTCTTGAATAATTTTAGCTTCCTGAAACTCCTTTCATTAGCAGCCACTGTTACGAGATCTCAAGACAAAAATACCGTGTGTTATTTCTGTGTTAGGGAAACTGGCATCCAAAATCCTCTTGGGACTGTAGCTAAAGAGCACAGTTGGCACCTTCCTTTCCAAATCATCCTTAAGGAATTGTTTGCAGAAAAGATGAAGGGCTCAATCTTGTCTTCAGTCTCTGAGTTTAAATCCTCAGGGTAGCTGCATACTAAGGTTTGAATGTGCCTCTGTAGGTCTTTGCAACTGAGACTTTTCAGTTTCTCACTTGTCAGAAAAGCAAACCTTTCTCCGACTCATCGTACTTACTCATCTTACTGCCCAGTGTGTTAATAGTGTGCTTAAGATGGTGTTGAAAGCCTCTCATACAAAAACTTTGTGAGGTTCTGATGACCTTTCGTCCTGTGCAAGTTTGTCTGGCATTACTTTCCTCCTTAAAGATTGTTTCTCTTTTAACTGCCTGGGTATTGTTAATGTTTCAGCCTGTAATTCTGACACCAGCCATAATTCTGATAAAGCGGTTTAAAGGCCACGAAGCAAACCATGAAGTATTTGAATGTCAAGATCTGGACTGTGCAAGTTTTTGCTCAGACTGTTAATTTCTGATAGCAGATTGAAAAGTTCTATTGAAGGGAATATTTCAAAGAAAAGGTATGTCATGTACAAGTTAAAAAGCAAAGGTGAAGTGAATCCAGGGGTTAAGGTTGGTTTGAGGGGAAACAAGGAAGCATACCACATTAAAAGTAATAAGTGCAGCTAGGGATGTTAGTGTACAGACGTTTAAATGACTTATTGGTTAATTCAAATGACTACACGCAACCTCCCCGCCTCTTGCTGCCTCTGATACAGAGGCAGCAAGGTGGGGGAAGTAGGAGCCGATGCCTCTGGGGAACTGGCTCCTGCAGAGCCGACTGCCCCCCGCTTCTCCATGGCTTCCTACAATCACCGGATCCCACAGAGCCACCTGACCTCCCCCCTTCCGTGCTGCTGCCTCTGATAGAGGCAGCAGGGCGAGGGACAGACAGGAGCTCATATGTGTGGTGAGCCAGCTTTTAAGTCAGTTCTCTGTGTATGCTTAAAAGCCAGCTCCCCACAAGCATCAGCTTTGCAGAGCCATCTGCCTGTACCAGAGGCAGCAGTGCAGAGGTGGGGCAGGGAAGGCTTCTGTGGAGCAGTCTCTGCCTGCAGCTGGCCTTGGGAGCTCGGGGCTCACCTGGACAGGGACTGCTGCCACCCTGAACTGCTGCCTCTGTATGAGAAGCAGCAGCACTGAGTGGCAGGGGCTGCCCGGGAGTGAGGTCAAGAGCTGGAGTGCACTGGCTGCTGGCTTTGCCCCTCTACTGTTAACCATATCTAAATTATCTTTTTCTAGTTTCTCTAAAATAACCTCTGTCATACCATCTCCCTGTTTTGGTGTGAATATCAATGAAATCTACAAAGCTGTCCCTAACCTTTTCTCCGTCTTTCAACACCTGAGACATTTGTTCCATTCAGAAGAGATCTGGAGTGCAGTCAAACATAATTAAGCAGTATTTTACTTTCCTAAACTTGTCAAAAATAGTCTACACATTTTCTTGCTATTCTATTGATAAATTTATTTTGAATTTGGTTTGACAAGTATGTCACCTCTGAGGCACTAGTTATTACATTCTCACAACACACTATTGTGCTATGCAAGTAATGAAAGTAAACCCAAAAAACTACCATTACGATGGCTGTCTAATTTCTCTTCTAAATCTAGCAAAGCTAAATATTTCTCCCCTGGGTACAGCAAAATATCCAAGAAAGAATGCAAAATATTGCATCACATGTCCTTTTGTATCTGATAAATGAAAAAGGTATACACATCTGCTGTGCAACCCTTTTCCAAGTGTTCTGCAAGTTCATCCAGAGAGTGATGGCCATCTAGTGCTCTTTTGGAGTCTTATAGACATAATCATTTGCAAAAGTGGAAGATGTTTGCAGATCCAGTTTTACAGCTCACAAAGAAACATGAGAAGTTTGGCTGGAAAATCAAAAAACCAAAAGAAAACTAAAAGGCAAGAGTCAAACAGCACATGAATCAAGGTGACTGGTGCAACTTCTCATGAGGAGTTCTGACACAGAACCACAATTTTAATACTTGCCTTGCTTTCACTTCATGGGCAAAAAGTCTTGTTTTAAATTTACAATGGGATCATTTTCTACCAAAAAAAAAAAAAAAAAAGTCAAAACAATTTGTCACTTGTGGCTGAGTAGTCAGATCTCTGACATCAAAGTCAAAATTCTACTAAACCACTCCAAAACCAGGAGCACTTGCAACCAATGAGCAACTTTCTGCTGCAAATGAGAGACTCTGACACCCATCAAGTCAAAGTCAGTGCTTGTTCCCAAATCAGAGACTCTAGAACAGAACAAGCCTGACAAACCTTAATTGATGTCCTTACTAGCTAAGGATAGGTTAGAAATGCAAGTACCAGAAACATCTATACAGTGCTCACCAGAAATATGCTCAAACGTTGCCCATTTAAAGATGTTTTGCAGACTGCTTGTGTCGCACCCCAATGGCCCCCCTCCCTCCCTCAAGGGGTCCCCCTGGGGAGACAGGTCAGCATTGAATATTGCTAATGCTATTGCAAGCATCGCAGGGCATTTTGGGGAAGGGTCAAAGGTGTGAGTGTGGAGTGAATGAAGGATTCCTTTGCAGGTCACGAGAGGCCAAAAAGGGGGGAGACGAAGAGAGCAGCAAATGGGTTAACTCCACACTTCTGCTAGGCCCGAAGATAAGACGTTGGCTCCAGTGAGCTCAAGGCCACAGCACACATCTGACTCTCGGCTTCCGGCTAAGAAAGAGGGGGGCCTGGAATCCACCGGCCAGCCATAAGAAAGACAGATTCAACAGAACAAATCTGCAGAGCCAGCCCAAAACAAGCGAAGGCCAGCACAGAGGGAAGCAAAGGGAACAACAGAGTCTAGCTGGTGTGTTTTGGGAAAGTCAAGGAGACCACAGAAAGCTGGTTTGGACTGTCATGACGAGCACCAGGACCAGAGGTCGTGGAATGGAACACCCCCAAAGGAGTCCAGGACTTAAAACCCTCCTGAGAGCTGGAGCAATTCGGAGAGATCACAGCGGAGCCTGGACGACCTGTGCGCACAGGACCGAACTCCTGTCCACCCTTCCCCCTCTTCTTCTTTCGTTACACCCAGGCCTGGCCAGCCTTGGGTAGTGAGTGTGTGAGTATGAAAGTGGGTTAGGGCTCGGGATGCTAACGCTTTCTTCCTTCCTCTGAGTGACGTGGGAAGCACCCATCACTCTCCGCTGTTATTTTATTATTTTATCAATAAAGCTTTAAAACTTAGACACTTGGTGTGTTCCGTCATCTCCTTCCTTAACGATCCTGTGGCCTCAGCCTGATCACCTGACGCCTCAGGCAGATTGGTAACAAAAATCTGTCTCACTTCCACTTTTCTAATTTATCTTTTTCATGGTCCTGCTATAGATTGGATTTTTGAGCACCGCTCTTGTGCTTGTAGATATTCATTGTGGAAATCACAGCTGACTATAAGAATTCATCCACCAAGTGCTTCACTAATGAATTGCTGGGTCTAGAATGACTCCATTAGTGGGTGAAAGATTTCGCTGAGTTATTAGTTAACAATTGTAATATCCCTGAGAAACTAAGAGCTACTAATGAGACAGAGTTCAATAATGCAGATAAGGTTAATCCAGGTGAAGGGAAAAGTTACAAAGAAGGTTAAGGCTCCACAATGGAAGAAAGGATGGAGAAGTTAAAAGTGGGGGGGGGGGGGGTGGCACATTGGGCACAGTTCTACTGGAGCCATTTGAACTGGATTTCTCATGTCACTGCCAACCAGAAATTAGTATCTAGCTGTTTTAGCAAATGCTTTCAGCCCAATAATTAATATTTAGCAATTTCCCTCCAATTTTTGACATTATAAAACATTTAACAAAGGAACTGCCATAGCCTCAAACTTTTTATGGCCTTCATGGAGGAATTGAGTTTATCCTGTTTTATGCTGAAATATTCTGATGTAGTACTCTTTGAAGTAAAACAGGAAAAATTAAAAGCATTACCAAACCAGGAGTCCTCTGATGTGCCTAAAAGTGGAGTTTTAATGTATCTGAAAATTGGTTTCTTTTTCCTTTACACAGTGTAAAATTTTTGGATGTTTTCCTAGCAAATTCTGGTAGCTTGCAGATTTCCTCCTGCAGAAAATATGCTTAGTCCATATCAGAATTTGACTTTTCTTCATGACTCACTTTTCTCTTGAAATCTCTTCCTTATAGTTAGAAGCGAATAGTAATAGAAGAATTTGAACATTATCCTGTTCATTCTGTCTCTCACTCTCACTACCTGATACTCTTCTCTTCCGTTTGAGGTTATATTTGGTATCAGTTCTACACTTTGAAATTAGTTTTGATTTTAAATGAAAACACAACATCACATTTTGAAATTTTCTGTGAAACACTATTTTTTGGGAAAAATGGTAAGGTTAAATGAAATATTTATTTTCTAAAAAAAAATCAAAAGGTTTCATTTTGATGTCAGCTTTTTATTTTATAAAATAGACTATAAAATAAAATAAAATAAAATTCTAAACCAAAAGTCATTTTGAAGCAAAAAATCGTAACATTCCATTCTGGTAAGATCACAGTAGAACATTCTGACCATATCAAAATTATTTCACTTCAAATTTTTTGACAGACATTTTCTGAAGGAACCTTTTTCCATTTGGGAAAAAATGCCCATTAATTTAAATCAAAACGTTCAATGAAAAATTTTCATCAGTTCTATTATTTTGCTTTTAATGTGGGTCAATAAAATTATAAAGCATTAAATACCTGTTTAAATTATACATTTTGTTAATAAACATTACAGTGTTTGCTACGAATGTAGCAATAATATTATTTTCAAATAGCAATTAGATAAGGCACCTAATAATATATATGTGGATATTAACAGATATTATTAAACAACATGTGAAAATTAATATTTTTATATCAGTTATAATTCTTAAGGCTTAGTAAATGTGTTGCTAATGAGTCTGTTTAACAAACATACTCTTATGTTCAAATAATTGCTTAGATAAAGAAAGAATGCATTATTTGTTACTGACTATTATTAATTAATTTGCTCTAGCATAGCATGATAAATCTGTGAAAGGCTATATTAGATATGAGGCCATGAAAAAAATCTACAACTCTTTATAACCTCTCCCCTCCCCCCTGATTGTACTGAAGTCCTCCTAGAAACTCAATATATCAAGAGTTTCTGAGGAAGTCAAACCCCCTGTTTAGTTCTGAGTGTAATTGCTTTTGTAAATGTTAGCTGCTGTAGATACCAGGTTTTTAATTTACAAGGGGATATAGCTATTCAACCATGCACTGTGTCTGACGTTGACTTGATACTGATATGATTTATGAGGTGATAACTTTGATTCAATAGCTGGTGCATTTCTAGCAATTCACTAAAAGGTGGCTGATTTGACATACAGTGGTTTCACTTAAAAGTTCACTTAGAATTTCATTCTCTTTGGAAGCTTCCACTGGAGTAGCAGAGATCCTCTATATTTAAAAGTGGAGTGTATTATCATTGGAATTGATAAAAGCTCCAAAACTGGAATCAACTTTTTAAGAGTGACCTTCACATGAAATGTCTGATTTGATAAATGTGTCCAATTCTTAGTACTGTAGGGGGCATGCAATATAATATATAATATGACCTCCCTCATGTTTCGTATGCATTGCATCCAGGGCATGTGCATACCTTAAGTGTATAATAATGTAAGAGATTTATCAGTAAATTTGCAAATTTACTACATTAATGTACAGTTCTATTCGGACAAGTGACTGTAAAAATAGCAACAATGTGGTTCCATATTTGTGTGTCAGTTATTTCTACAGCAAATGTGATCAATTTAGAAATGAAATAATGTATATTCTTAACTGCCAATTGTGCAAATTCATAAATCAAACTGAAAGTTAGCTTAGATTCCCCCGTCCTCACACACACACACACCTTACTTAGCGTCATTGGTAATAAGTTTTTTCCAAAGCAAATTAAGCTCTCAATTGCTCCTGGGCAATGAAATACTGTTTTGAGTGATACCTGTGCAAACCCATTGACTTCCCTGGGAGCCATGATATCTAGCTCTGCAGCAACTAATGATTGTGTCTGATTCCCTACTGGAAAATACTTATTCAGCTGTTTTAGGGAAAGAGGTGGAGGCTGCAACTGGGCATTTAGATCCTGTAGTGCCCCTGAAGCTAAGGAGGAATTACTGTCGGGGGAGGCTCCTGCAGTATCAATCCAGGTATTGTATTTGTATTTATATAACAGACAGACCCACTAGGTTTCAGGGACCAAATCTCTTAAGTACAAAAGGTGCCATTTATATAGTCATTCTTCAGAGTGTACAATGATATTAGCGCATGGTTCCACTCTAATCTAAAATTTTTAAGTGAATAAAGTATTCTGTTATTGGTATCCCCAAAAATGACTTGTCAAAGGCACCTGTTTTTTTTAAAGCCAACCAATTAAAACAAATTTGAAGTTTCTAAGTGGAGTTGTGTTTGCAATTTGACAATCCAAATATTAACAATAACCCTTTAAATAATCCCAATATTTCTTCTATAATAAATTCTAATGTATTTGTGTCTCATTCCCCAGATGTTTCAAAAATATTATATTGTGATCTAGGATCCTGCATTTAAAGTTTCATGCTATTGGTCCATTTTTAATGAGGTTGGATGAGCAGATATTAAAACTGGACTATGTATAAAGAACTAACTGTGATTGTGGGGCCAAATTCTGGCCTAAGTTACATCAGGGTAACTCCTCTGAGTTATTAACCTTAGTAAAATCAAATATGATGAAGATCTCCTGCAATGGCCCTTATGTTTAACCCTTCTGTGACAAGTATCATTTCAAATATTTATTTCAACATGGCTATTATTTTCCCTATCAGTTTTGCTACAGAAGCTTTGTGTATTGAAGACTTTGTTCTGATCTGTCTGAATGAATGGGGATTTAGATAGGTAATTCATCCATGTATGCATCAAGAGGCAACTTCATTTTTCCAAATCTAGTTTTCTTTGATAGTGACAGCCTTGCATACACAGCCACAGTGAAAAGGCTTACTGTTTTTGTTTTGTTTTGTTTTGTTTTGTTTTTTAAAATAAATTTAGTGCTTGGGAAAAGACTGAAATCTCCAGAGACTAAGGCATTCTGTTTATTCACAGTGCACAGACAGCATGTGGCAGTGACAGTTCAAACTTCCTTGTACAACCGTATGGCCTCTACATATGTCTGAACAATAATTAAGGGTCTGGCTAGACTAGAGAGCTTACAATGGTGCAACTACTTTCTAACGAGCCACTCTAAGCCGGCAGGAAAGAGCATATCTGTCAGATTAATTACTCCAGCCCTCACAAGCAATGGTGGGAAAAGCTCGCCTGCCGACAAAGTGCTGTCCACACCAGCACTTGGGTCGGTGTAACTTATGTCTCTCAGAAGGATGGCTTTTTTCTCACACTTGCGGCATGTAATTTAGACCGCCATAAGTGGTAGTGTAGAGCAGGGGTGGGAAACCTACTGCAACGGGCTGGATCCAGCTCCCAGCTTACATTGATCTGGCCTGTGGCAAATCTCTGTGCTGCAGGGGAAAGCCCCAAGCATGCCCCCCGGTCCCTCTGCCGATGGAACTGGAGTGCAAGGAAGCCCCTAGCTCACAGTGAGGTTTTGGGAGGGGTTGGGGGTTGGCTTCTCACTTGTGTGTGGCCCCTAACTGATTTTTCTGTGGGTCATTGATGGAAAAAAGGTTCCACACCCCTGCCTGAGAGCAGTGTTTCTCAAGTGAACCGTGGACCCATTCTGAGAGAGCTGCTATCTGGCCGCTCCCATTTGTTTATTTATGGGCTCTGCAGCCACGGAGCCTCACAGCTCCAATTGGCTGTGGTTCACTCTTTCCAGCCAAGGGGAGCTGCGTGAAGCTGTGTGGACTGGGCTGCTGCTTCCTGAGGCTTCCCTTGGATGCAAACGTTGAACTGCAGCCAATGGGAGCCGCGAGGCTCCGTGGCTTCAGAGCCGGTAAATAAACAAACAGGAGAGGCCAGATAGCAGCTTTCTCAGAGTGGGTCCGTGGACCACTTTGAGGAACACTGCCTTGGAGTGACAGTCTCTAGATGTCAAGGAGCAGTTCAGTCTGTGTGTGCTCATTATATTCTTGGGCTCTTTGATGAGAGTATGAGAGAGGGTATCATTTGTCATAGTGCATTTTTGTGTGGTTTAGTGACTTGGTTGCTTGGAAATGGACTGATACAATCAAGCCCATATCAGGTAGGTTACTGAACAGTAATCTGCTGGTCGGTTTATGGATACCACAGTATTGCGCTGAATTTGACCCTCTGAAACAGCCAAACTGTGCATCCAGTTCCCCAACTCATCTATCTTCTGTTGTATTGGGGGGTTTGGACATGGTAGTAATCAAGGTGTGAAGGGAGTAGAATTAGCACTGTGACTTAAACAGGTTGGACAGCTGCAAGAGAGTTGTGGGAGGCAGGTATATTAGCCCTAAAATGATGAAGACCTTTTTCCCTGTAAGCTGAGAAGGGATTACTTAAGTCACCTAGGGACACATCTAAGTCCAATTAAGTCAGTGGTGCGGCCCACGGGGGTTCCACCTGTGGCCCCATGGCACCCCTGACTGTCCCTCCTCCCTCACATGCTTCTCGTACATTGGGGCACCAGCATCTCGCACTTCCTATATCTTCCCCCCTCTTCCTTCCTTCCTTCGCTCCCTCCCAGTGCTGGAATGCCATAAACAGCTGATTTGCAGCATACCAGCTCTGGGAGGGAGGAGAAGGAGCAGGGATGGAGCATGAATCAAGTGGTTTGCATGCTCTGAAAGTATCTGTGGACTGCTGTGATCCATTGAGGTGAAGGAGGGTCGCTCATGCAGCCCACTCACTATTCGTGGTTGCCCATCCCTGAATTAAGGACTGTCTGAGACTTGTATAACCCTTTCCTTTGATAAGGAAGGATGAGGAGAGAAAAGCTCCTGCAAGTCTAGTGATAGCAGAGAGAAAGGCTTCCTCCCGCTGGAAGAATGCTCTTCTCCCTACAGGGGAAGCTACATAACTAACAGCCTGCTTAGAGGAAAGACTGGCACCCTGGGATCAATAACAAGGCCTCACCACTGATAGGAAAAGGTAGGTCCCCTTTTTTGTGTTATAAATTTGTTTATTTTTGCTCAGCAGAGGAATACTCCTGGGGCCTGCTCTGAGTCACACTTGGAAAATATTGAGAAATAAACTCCAAGTGGTAAAATAAACACAGTCTGGCATTGGACTGATTTACTCCAGTCTCCACTTTCCACCTCCAGAGGGGGAAGCACTAGCCCAGGAAGGAGGAGGAAGCACCTTGCCAAACCACATACACTATTACTTTTATTATTTCAGTGGCACCTGTCTATCCCAGTTTAATGTTGGGATCTGTGATCCCAGTTATCTGGGCACTGTACTGACACACAAAAAGACAAGAGAAAAAAACACTAAAACTCTTAAAAAAAAAAAACAACAAACAAACAAACAAAAAAAAAACCCCAACTTTAAAAATGCTTAAGTTTATTCTCAAAAGTTTATTTATAAGTAGAAGATTTACCACCATTGCTCAGGTCCTTAACCAATTAATTTTTTATTTTCTTCATTTAAATCATTGCTCTTGGGTGTGTCAGGTATGAGGGGTTTAGTATGCATGCTTCCCAGTGAGAGAGGACTACTCCAGCCCTCTCTTGTTGCAGCATCTTGGGGCCAGGTGAGAAGCACCTCTCCATGGCCACTTCCTCTGGCTATGCCCGCTGGAACTGAAGGGTGCATGTCCCCTTGCTTGGGCAGGTCCAGGTTCATCTGCACCCTGTACTCTCCAACCAGGGTGAGGAATGCCACAAACTGTGTACTTTCCCACTTGCTCCCTGATGAAGGGGAACAGTAAGCAATGTTCCCATACAAACTGGGGAGGGGAGAGGAGCTTCAGCATGGGAGGCTTGGGACTGGACCACATCCCCTGCCAGCTCCTTTCACCTGCCTGGTGATTCTGTCTCTCTTGTATATGGTTTTCTGAGAGGCAATCCCATTCCAGGAACATCCCATTGTCCTGGTAAAACCAAACCCTGATAAATTATAAACCGTGACTACCAAATTTGGTAGTCCTAGATCTTAGCATTTAGGGGTTCTTGAACAACAGACAGACTCACTCGATAGACGACCCATGATGGATGACCTATCATCTCAAGCATTGGCACACTTACAACAGGATTATCTGGGTATATTTACTCTCTCCACAGATCCTATGGTACCAGCACTCCTAGCTACCTTCGAGACACCACCGACTTCCTGAGGAAACTACAAAACATCAGTAATCTACCTGAAAATACTATCCTGGCCACCATGAACGTAAAACGTCTTTACACCAACACTCCACATGAAGACGGATTACAGGCTATCAGGAACACCATTCCCGATGACAGCACTGCACACCTGATTACAGAACTCTGTGACTTTGTCCTCACCCACAACTACTTCCACTTCAGAGACAATTAGTATCTTCAAGTCAGTGGCACAGCCATGGGCACCCGCAAGGCACCACAATATGCCAACATCTTTATGGCTGACCTTGAACAACTTTTCCTCAGCTCTTGCCCCCTAAAACCCTTACTCTACTTATGCTACATCGATGATATGTTCATCATAGGGACCCACGGGAAAGAGACCCTTGAAGAATTTCACAGGGATTTCAACAACTTCCATCCCACCATCAACCTCAGCCTGGATTAGTCCACATGAGAAATATACTTCCTTGACGTTACGGTACAATTAAATGGCAGACAAATTTCCACCACCCTATACTAGAAACCTACCGCCCGCTACACTTACCTTCATGCCTCTAGCTTCCATCCCAGACACATTTCTCAATCTATTGTATACAACCAAGCCCTAAGATACAACCGGATTTGCTCCAGTCTCATAGACAGAGACAAACACCTACAGGATCTATATAGAGCATTCTTAAAACTGAAATATCCACCCGGAGAAGTGAAAAAACAGATCCACAGAGCCAAAAAAGTACCCAGACATGAACTACTTCAAGACAGGCCCCAAAGAGAAAACAACAGAATTCCACTTCTCCTCACCTACAGTCCACAACTTAAACCTCTCCAACGCATCATGAACAATCTACAACCTATCCTGGAAAATGACCCCTCACTCTGAGGCCTTTTGGAAAAGGCCAATTCTCACTTGCAGACAACCCTCTAACCTCAAACGAATTCTTTCCAGTAACCACACAACACACCTCCATCATAATCATCCAGGAACTCACCCCTGCAATCAGCCCCGGTGCCAACTCTGCCCACACATCTACACCAGCCATTTCATCACTAGACCCAACCACATCAGCTACCAGCAATGCCCCACTGCAGTGTATGTTGGCCAAACTGGACAGTCTCTACGGAAAGAATTAATGGACACAAATCAGATATCCGGAAAGGCAATACACACAAACCTGTTGGAGAACACTTTAATCTTTCTGGACACTCATTAATGGATCTACAAGTCACTGTTTTGTTTCAGACCAGTTCCACAAGCCAAATACACAGAGAAGGGTTGGAACTTAACTTAATTCACAACTTTAATTCTTATGCAAATGGTATGAACCAGCTGGCTCTCACATTATTTTCCGCATCTTAATGACTTAACCAACCAACCAACCAATGAAGGTGCTAATGGTTCTTATCAGCCTCTTATAACTATTTGAACTATCTACTCGCTGTCTTTTTTTTTTCCTTTCTCCCCTCCTTTTTTCCCTTCTCCCCCCAACCCCCCGCTTTCTCTTATTTATTCTTAGATCTGGACTTCTGTCATCTGAAGAAGTGGGTTGTGCCCACAAAAGCTCATGATACCGTCTACATGTTTTGTTAGTCTTTAAGATGCTACTAGACTATTTGTTGTTTTTTAAGTTTTTCCTGTTACAGAGTAACTTGGCTACCCCTCTGAGACTCATTCACAGACAGACAAGCTCTCTGATATATAGTAGATCTAAGATGAGACAAAACATGGCAAATTAGTGTGAAAAATAATAGGAGAGAAAAAGAGGGTAACAGTAATGCATGTTCATGATTATGTAGGCTAGGCTGATGATCTTAAATCACTTTAAAAAATTTGTTTTATCTTGGGGGGGGGCATGTGTACACCCTGACCTAGACAACAGTAATCGGTAGAGACTTTTTAAAAAATTCATAGTTTTGCATTTTTGTTTAATCTTTCCGAAAGGCAGATAATAGAATCAATAGAAAAATAACAAGGCAAGAATAAAAGTTCATGCTATTTAAAAAATGATCCTGTTTGCTTGTATATATTATGCAAGAGGAAATAGATCTGTCATTCTAAAGAGTATTAATTCCGCCAGTGTTTGTAAAGCGCCATTATTCATAAATGTGTGTTCAACTGATAGTCTAATTGTCATACTCATAGT
The DNA here is from genome assembly GCA_032595735.1 of Pelochelys cantorii. Lineage (NCBI taxonomy): Eukaryota > Metazoa > Chordata > Testudines > Trionychidae > Pelochelys > Pelochelys cantorii. The sequence goes on from CM064330.1 coordinate 69,316,690, forward strand.
TGCAGAATGTGCGTTCTCTCCTCTGGAGACAGCTAACTTAACATTGTTTGTCCATTCACTGTATTTCGTGGCCAAGAGCGGGGCTGCATATCAATCACAGAAGCCTCGCTTTGCATTAAACATTTCTTGTCCTTCCTTCTGTGACAAGTGAATTATTGTCATGTTTGACAGCCCTTGTGCTTCTGTCATGTCAACTATGGTCCAGAGTTCTTTTCCTAATTTCAGCACTCATCAGTTTAACATAATTTAACAATGCTAGCATCTTCCTGCTGCCAGCCAAACAAATTCTCAGGAGGATCTGAAACCTCAAAAGCCCTAATTAAACACATTCTCAGGTCATCTGTGTATCTGAGTGTTACTTGTGGCATCCAATAAATTTCCGTCCACTAGGAAATAGAAATTCCTGCTGCCTAAAAGAAAACAAAAGATAAAATAGATGCTTGCACCACAGAGAAATCTGTAAATAAATATACACAGATTGAAGTATCCACGGTGACTTCTGATAGTTAGTATTTCTTATCTTGTCACCAAGTACATACAGCCTGTGACTTTTCAACACTCTATACGTAAGTGTTTTTCTCACCCATTTCCCAACTTTCATTGTTTGCTTGTCTTTTAAATCAGGTTCCTATCAACCTCTGTGTTTTACCCTATTGGTTTAACTATTTTGTTGTTGTTTTTCAGCAGAAAGTCATGTGATTATATAGTGACTCAACAAAAATAGGCAGCAGTTGTCCACAGAGATAAAGCTGGAACATTTCACCACTACAAGCATAGATGTCTGCCATTTGAGCTAATGGAAACATCTATTTTATTGTAATAATTTATCTTCAAAAATTCCCTTAATAGTAACCTGTTTTACTTGTCTCCTTTGTTTATTTTTTCTTTTTTTTCATTCTCTTTATTCTGTTCTTCCTTTCCTAGCACATGTGCCTTTTCTGCCCTCTTCCATTGTGTTTCCTCTCAGGCTAAAATTTGTCATTTTCCTTTTCCCCCTTTTCCTGTTGATGTCATGTTTCTCTTGTTTCCCTGTAGCCTAAAGCTCTTCCCTTCATTTGCTTTTGGAACGGTACAGCCTGTTCACTCTCCCATACTCTCATCACACTTTTTCTTCCCCCACTGGACAGATTTATCTCTTTCCATGCGTACACTTCAGAAACAACAGGAACACACTTTCCTGGGCAGCCTTTTTTCCCTTTCCCCAAAAATCAAAGATTTAAATAGAGAGAGCATGCCAGCCATAACTTTTATTTTCTTTAGGGCTCTTGAGTCTTTCTGGCCAAGGAAAGAGTCCACCTTCTATTCCCCTTTTCTCTTCTCAGGAAAAAAAGGGGGACTTATGGTTCATCTGAGCAGCTCAGGCCACTGGGCAGTGGGCTATTGGCCCCTGCCATATCAGCCTTCCTTTTCCAGACCCAGGGAGGCTCCATCCCTATTTGTGTTGCATGTGGAGCCTGGCAGGACACAATCACAAGGGTGGGCTGAAGCTGTGTGTGCCTACTAGCAGTCAGCAGCACTTCAAAAGTGTTGTGCTTATGGCTGTCCCCTACATTTATTCTGTCTCTCTTTCTCTCTCTCCTATCCCAAATCCCTTGGAAATGGCATACAATGTGTCTCCCGTCAGGCTACTTGGAGGCTTCAAGGCAATGCCACTTCTAAACCTGAGGTATATATATCCCAGGATGCAGATAACATGCATTTGTATAGGTCTTTCCTCCATGGACACTAAGTGTTGCTCTCTATGCTAGAGGAATGCTTGAATGATAATTCCACACACATTCAGCCAGACCCTCATCCCTCCAATTTACCCATATGTAGGTTTTAATCTCCTGATAGACTCTGAACACTGTCTGTATTTTCTCAGTGCTCTCCCCAGTCAGTGGGCTCCAGGAGGCTGGAATGGAATGTTAAACTGTACTCAGCCCCTCCGTGGTACCATGTGTAACATAATTAACTCCGCAGGTCTCAGACTCTGGGTCAGGAACCCAAAGTGGGTTGCCAACCCTATTTTAATGGGGGTGCCAGCCAGGGCTGGCATTAGACTTGCTGTGGTCAGGCCTGCCAACAGGAGGAAAAAGGGGGGAGTTGCCTTGGGCAGCAGCCAGAGCCCGAGGCCCTTTGGAATTGCTGCTGGAGCACCAGCCAATGCCTGCCAGAGCACTGTGCTGCATGGTTTGGGCTGACTGCCCCTTCTGCCTGAGCCCCCCCACACACACACACACATTGCCCAGGGACCCGACAATCCTGTCAGCTCTCCCTAGCTGGTCTGGGGCTAAAGCTGAAGTTTGGTGGCTTCATCCTGGGGGGTGGGCAAGGTTCCCGCTAAGTTGCTTAGCAGCACAGCCATGGAGCTGCTTAATGAGCAAGGCTGCCATATGCGGAGCTGCCTAGCTGGGGGAGGGGCACTTCTCTCTCAGCTACAGCAGCAGCTCCCTGCTGAGGACAGAGCAGAGAGTTTCTCCCAGCTGGTAGGAAGGGCTCATGTGGGGCTCAGGCAGGCCCTTCTGGGGTCATGCAGTAATTTTTGTTGTCAGAAGGGGGCTGCCATGTAATGACGTTTAAACACCCTCCTCCTCCTCTCCCTCTTCCCCCCCCCCCCGTTTTAACTAAATTTCACAAACAGCCATTCTGGGCAGCATCTACACAGCAGGCCTAAAGTTGAATTAAACTACGCAACCTGAGCTGCATCAGTTGCATAGCTTAAGTCAAAATAGCTTATCTCGGCTTTTTGGCTCTGTCTACAACACCAGAAGTTGAAGGAAGAGCACTCTTCCTTTGACTTCCCTTACTCCTTGTAAAATGAGGATTACAGGTGTCAGAGAAAGAAGACCTTGACATTATTTCAAAATAAAGACTTGTAGTGTAGACACACACAGTTATTTTGGAATAATGGAACCGTATTGTAGAAAAATGCACCTAACTCAGCATCAGCCTTGGGAAAGTACATGTCTAAGACTTGATGTCTTGCTACAAGATGTAGGTTGTTTGGCCTGAGAAGTTCACTTTCCCTTTTATCTTCAGTTTCTTAAGTTGGAGGTAGTGATTCTGTTTATGAATTTGGGTGACACTTTTGACCATGGTCTTTTCAAGTAAAAGCAAGTTTCTGATGTGTGTTTTTTTTCTCCCCATTTGTCCATTGTGTGCAAGGTATAGCTTTACTGATCCCATTAAAAACCTTGCAAAACAAGACCTGCTCTCTAGATAACGAGGCTCACATTTTGTAATTTTGTCTTAGAAGAGCTCTAAGTATGGTAGCTACATCACTTACAGCTTGTTCACAATAGAGAAGTATGGTTGCTTCTTGGCGTGAGCAATTGTGAATGTATTATGCATACCCTGCTTTACGTTGACTGCTTTTAAAAAGACGGATTGACTTAAAACTCGCACTGTGGATTTTAAAAGCTTTGGAATGGAGCAGGCGGTATTTGTATTTAGGTCCCCTCCTTGATTCCTGATGACAATCTGTACTCTCTCTCAAAATACTTTTTGTCAGCAGATGATTGGGCCTTTTCTGGCTTGATCCGAGGATGAAGGGCTCACTCCTTTCTGAAGTCTATAGTCCATCTTGCTCTGAAAAGCAGTTAAAGCCTTTATTTTGTATGTGTGTTTTAGAATAAATCTGGGTGGCCCTCTCTTATATTTCTTGTCTGTTTTCCTCCTCTCACGCTTTTTACACATTTTAATTGATTTTTAGGGCAGCCAACCAATTAGAAAAATGAATCGTGATTATTTGCACTGGTATGAATAGTGGAATACCATTTATTTAAATATTTTGGATGTTTTCCACATTTTCAATTATATATTGAATTCAATTACAAGTCAATACAAAGTATACAATGCTTCCTTTATATTTATTTTGATTACAAATATTGATACTGTAAAAAAACAAAAGAAACCGTATTTTTTAGTTCACTAATATAAGTATTGTAGTGCAATCTCTTTATCATGAAAGTTGAATTTACAAAAGTAAAATTATGTACAAAAAAATAACTGCATTAAAAAATAAAACAATATAAAACTTGAGAGCCTAAAGTCCAATCAGTCCTGATTCTTGTTTAGCCAATTGCTCAGACAAACGAATTTGGTTACTGTTTGCAGGAGATAATGCTACCTGCTTCTTGTTTGCAATGTCACCTGAAAGTGAGAACAGGCATTCACATGACACTATTGTGGCTGGTGTTGCAAGATATTTATATAACAGATGCACTTATGTCCCTTCCATGCTTCAACCACCATTTTGGAAGATGTGTCCATGGTGGTCACAGGTTCTTCTCGATAGTGATCCAAAGCAGTGTGGACTTATGTATGTTCATTTTCATTATCTAAGTCAGGTGCCACCAACAGAAAGTTGATTTTCTTTTTTGGTGATTCAGGTTCTGTAGTTTCTGCATTGTTACTCTTTTAATACTTCTGAAGGCATGCGCCAGACCTCATCCTTCTCAGATTTTGGGTGGCACTTCAGATTCTTAATCCTGAGTTGAGTACGGTAGCTATTTTTTGAAATCTCCATTGGTATCTTGTTTGTGTTTTGTCAAATCTGCTGTGAAAGTGTTCTTAAGAAGAACATGTGCTGGGTCATCATCCAAGACAGCTATCCTATTAAATATATGGCAGAATGCAGGTAAAACAAAACAGGAGACATACAATTCTCCCCCAAGGAGTGCAGTCACAAATTTAATTAAAACATTATTTTTTTAACGAGCATCATCAGCATAGAAGTATGTCCTCTGGAATGGTGGCCAAAGCATGAAGGCGCATATGAATGTTTAGCATATCTGGCACAATAAGACCTTGCAGTGCTGGCAACAAAAGTGTCATGTGAATGCCTGTTCTCACTGCCAGGTGACACTGTAAACAAGAAGTGTGCAGCATTATCTCCTGAAAATTGTAACCAAACATGTTTGACTTGTTAAACATGAGACTGGCTAAGCAAGAAGTAGGATAAAAGGACTTGTAGTTTTGCATTGTTTTGGCTCTGAGTGCAGTAATGAAACCAAAAAAAATTTACATTTGTAAGTTAAGCTTTCATGACAAAGAGATTGCATTATAGAACTTGTATGAGGTGAGTTGAAAAATACTATTTATTTTGTTAATCATTTTTACAATGCAAATATCTGTTATAAAAATAATAATATAAAGGGAGCACTGTACGCTTTGTATTCTGTGTTGTAACAGAAATCAATATACTGTATTTTAAAATTTAGAAAAACATCTTAAAATATTTAATAAAATTTCGATTGGTATATGCTTAGAAATGTTTTTATTCCATTGAACTGTGCAGGGTGTTCTATAGAAATGAAATTAGCATATCCTTATAACAAATATCAGGTAAGGAAAACAATGTTATCTCCAATGTTACACTTTGTTTTAATTTTTTTTTGGGGGGGGGGCCTGGATAACATTGGCCTGTTGGTTTTGAACAGGCATTCTGCTCTTCTTTGTTTCTCTTTTAAACCTCTTTTAATGGGGTTTGTGTGACTCTTTGGTTCCTGAGGAGTAGTCATTTCACAGATGCTAGGCCTCTATGAATGAGAACAATGGGTGCTAAGTACTTCTGCAAATCATATTATATATGATTCTAAGGAAAGACATGGACAAGTGAGAGAGAATCCAGAGGACAGAAACAAAAAGTATCAAGATTTAGCAAACCTAACTTCTAAGGAAAGTTTAAAAAGCTGGATATGTTTAGCCTTGAGAGGGGGAAAAAAAACTGAAGGAGGACCAGATAATCTTCAAATATGACACATTTATAAAGAGGATGATGATCAATTGTTTTCTACGTCCACTTGAAATGAGGAAAAAAAGGAGTAGCAGCAGCAAGGTAAGATTTAGGTTAGATACTACAAAAAATGTCTGATGTTAAGGGTAGCTAAGTATCGGAATAGGTTACCAAGGTTGGTTGTGTAATCCCCATCACTAGAGGATTAAGAACTAATTGCACAAACACCTGTGGTCTATAGTAACTGGTTAAACAAATACCTGTGGTCTAGATATACTTGTGCTGTGTCACTGTGTGGTAGATGGACTTGAAGACCTCTTGAGGTACATTCCAAGCTGATGTTTGTGATTCACCATTTTTCCTCTTCATTTATTTAGATTTTGAAGTATAGCTATGCTGGCAAACATTCCTAGTGCAGCTGCAGTTTATACCAGTAAGAAAGTGCTTTTGCCCATGTAGCTTGTATTAGTTCCCTGACTGAAATAATTTACACTGGCAAAAGCACTTTTTTGTCAGTATAACTACATCCACACAAGGGCTTTTTACCACTGCTAAAAATTGCACTTTTAAAAAAATCACATCCCTTATCAACATTACTATACCAGCAAAAATGTCTAGTTTAGCCCTGACCTAAGAAACTAGCTGCATTGTAAACACTGTGAATACGGCCTGCCTTTGTTAGTCCTGGTGGGCTGCCGGAGCTTTATTTACTTCTGTGTCTGCAGGTATGGCCGCTTGCAACTTCAGTTGGCCATGGATCATTGTTCCCAGCTAATAGGAGCTGTGGGAAGCGACATGGTCCAGGACACCACTTCCCATAATTCCCATTGGCCCATAGGAGCTGCAAACGACTGTACCTTTGGACACACATGTAAATAAAGTGCCAGTGGCCTGCCAGATGCTAACCCTTGGGAACTCAGTCCAGACTATGGGCCACTTATTGCCCACCCCTGATTTAGGCTATTGCAAGTTTTAGAGATGTTTCCTGTACTTTAAAAATAAAGGGCAATAATTTTAAAACTAGTAACATCCCTAGAACTGGAATAGTCTTTTCAATTGTACCAACTATTTATAACCAAAAGCTGCAGAATACATCTCTGCTTTCTTTCCACTTATTGTCCTGTGTACAGCTTACATATGCGACATTTCATTGCCATGCTGCTTGATCACACCGTTATGTAAGAATATATACTTCATGTTTCCCTGTATCTTCTGGTCTCCTATACATGAGAATGAAATGCAAATTTGGACCCTGTTGGTTTAGAAGTTGTATGAGAACGCAAACTCTAGTGAAAAACCTGTGTTGTTCCACAGTTTCATTCTGCTGGGGGGGAAACAATAGTTTTCCAGGGCTTTTGGGACTGCTATGAGGCTTAAAAAAGGGGTGAGCCTGTATGGTGTGTGCAGGCTGAACTCTTCCTTCCACCAGGTCCATCTTTGGGCTAAAAAATCCAGAGCTCCAGGGAGCTTCAGATTGAGTTATGTGGCTCATGCTGCAGAGAACTCACAGCTCCGATGCCGCCACTGCCACGTGCCATTTGTAAGGAGTGAAGCTGAATGCAGGTTTAATTGAACAAGTGGGACTTTATTAACTCCTGTGCACTGCTCCGTCAGTGTGGCTGAGTTGCTTCCAGTCTAACTCCAAGTTCCCTGTTTCAACAGACTGGTGTCACTGTGATAACAGTCCCTCTAGGGAACATGAGTCTTCTGACATTAACCCCTAGGATATAGAGATAATCTCTTTGTCTCTCTGGCCCAACAACTATTTAATAATTTAAAGTGGAATAGCTGCAAGAGGATAGACTGGAGACCCACTCCAAAATAGTCAATTAGCCCAATGGTTAGGGCTCTCATCTGGTGTGTGGAGACCCATATTCAAGTCCCTGTTTTGAATTAGACAGAGCTGGGACTTGAACCTGGATCTGGCACATTCCGGGAGAGCCTAAGCACTGTTCTATTGGCTATTTTGTAGTGGGTCTCTCTCCCGTCCACCCCTCATTTTAACCAGAAATTCCAGCCTGTATTTGAGAAACATTCCAAAGGAAGGTTTAGTCAAAACCTACACTTTCCTGAGAGTTCCATGTTTGAAGAATCAGCGTTTTCTGAGGAAAAAGTTTTGTCAAAAAATTCCCAATCAGATCTACTAATAACATACATGCAGGTGAGGACAAACTAACTTGGATATGACTTTGCAGCGTGGCTGCTTTCCTCTGGGCTGAGCTAATTTAGGTTCCAATAACCTGGATTAATTGCAGTGAAGAGAGGCACCCAGAATTCAGTGAGCTCTTGCTTACTATGAGAATGGAGCACTGTGCATAAAACAAAAATTGTTTGCAGCCTTCCTCTGCCTCTGATCCTGCTTACCATTCTGTTTACCTCCAGATCCTTCCTTAACGCCTGCTTCCTTAGTCCTTGCTATTTTTCTTGTGCCAGCTCTCTGCTAGGAGCTTTCTAATGGACGTGTTCTCCCATACAATTTGACCTTAGTCTTAAGACTGACCTTTTCATTTCTTTGTACTTTATTGGAATAGGGACACTGTCCTTTCACATATATAAATGCAATACTCTATGGCATGTGAGGCCTAAAATCTGAGTCTGAATCAAATTCCCCAGAACTATGGAACAGTTTGGAGGTAAATGTTGTTACTGACTCATGTTTTTATAATAATCTGAACATGCCAAAGCAGCGAGAGAGCCTAGATGTGGATCCAAACCTGGCACCTTGGGCTTATTATTCCTCTGACAAAAATATTTAATAAATGATCATGTGGTATCGAATAGCCCACAGATGTGCACTGTAGAGTTTGTGTTGTAAATAGGCAACACATTATAAAGCAGTGTGCATGACTGACATTTAGGAATAAAATGAATGATGTCTTTAGTTTCCCACTCTCCCTCTCTATGAAACTGGAACACTGTTTGTTTTGTCTCTGTTGTATCGGTATCCTTTTATCTTTCTTTCCCGTTGCTCTTTCCTTCTTATCATGTTGGAGTACAAAAGTCTATTTGTCCCTTTCACTAGCTTGCAGCTCAGTGTGGAAATAATTCAACACTGTTCCCTGTTTTGAAAGATTCAGCAAACCTATGAGAAATAAGTGTATAAAGTACTGACCTTCCCTTTGTCAAATACAAATCCTGCTCTTCAATATGTCAGTGTTTGTTGGGGAGGCTAATTAGCTGCACTAGCGAGAGCAGGTTGATGCTTCGTTTAGATTTGACCTTGCTGAACAGAAGATATGATTTTTCACATTTATTTTGTTTTACATAAGTCATATACCATGCTATCACTGTACTATCTGAGCACCTCCCAGCTGTGAATTAGTCAGATGACTAACAACTATCACATGTTGTCAGGTCTCTCATCCTGCCCATAGGGGGGAAAGTGTTGGAGTATTTTGGTAGGTTATTTCTTGCATTTTTAAATATATCTATTGCTTTGGGTTAATGCAGGAGAAAGAAGGTGAAATAAATAAATGCATCTTGCACCAGGAATGGAAGGAGCAGAGGTTTGTGGCAGTTCTTAGTTTCTAATGGAGTTTGTTCCACAGTCTTGGACCGGCCTCCAAAAAAGCTCTGTCTCTTGCACAGACAAGCTTCTCCTATGTGCTACAGTGTTCCATTGTACCTGATGAGCATTTTATATGGCTATAGCCTGCATCCCAGAGCTTTAGTAAACCTTTTACACATTCTGAGCATGGGCCACTGAGCACCTTGACAAGAACCACCAAGAGTTTGAACTTGATCTGATGTTTTATGGGAAGTCAGCATAAATACTAAATGACAGATCTGATGTGCTGGTGATATCTAGTGGTGCAGAGGAGATGCACTGCAGTCTTTTGTACTGGTTGGAGCTTCTTAGGTGCTGAAGATTTCATATCCATCTGTATTTCATTGTGGTTGTCCAGCTGAGCATTGACAAAGGTATAAATAAGAGAAGCAAGGTCATCACCCACCAGTATGCAATGGGGTTTCCGAGCCTGCTGGAGATGGTACCAAGTGTCACTCATGGAGATTGCTCTATGAGGCTACGTCTATACTGCAAGGTTTTTGTGCAAAAAACTTTGGAGTGTCCACACCTCAAATGCGCTTTTGCGCAAGTAAATCAGCAGTAAAATGGCAGAACAGAGGGCTTTTGCCGGTGTAGGTAAACCTCCTTCTGTGAGGCATAACTCCCTTTTGTGCTACAGCTATTGTGCAAAAAGGCAAGTGTGGACGCTCCAGAGGGAAAAAGCATAAGTGCTCTGTGAATGGCAATCAGAACTTTCTTGCACAAGAGTATCCATGCAGCGTGGACACTCTTTTGTGCAAAAACACATCACTTTTGCGATGCGCTTTGAGATGTGGATGTGCTCTTGCGCAAGAAGTTTTGGAGGATAGTGACAGGGTCCAGAATAATCTAGACCAAATTGGGCCAAAAGAAATTGGATGTCCAACAAGGAAAGCGTAGACACAAGAAATCGGATGAGGTTCAACAAGGATAAGTGTAGAGTCCTGAACTTAGGCTGTAGCAATGCATGGGATTCTTCAATCCTATCTAAGCAGCAGTTTGTAGAAAAGGACCTGGGGGTTACAGTGGATGAGAAGCTGAATATGAGTCAAGAGTGTGCCTTTGTAGACAAAAAGTTAACAGCATATTGGGCTACATTATTAGGAGTGTTCCAGCAGATAGCAGGAAGTGATTCTTCTCCTCGGTTTGGAATATTATTCCCCACGTCTGGAGTATTGCATCCAGTTTTGCCCCACTCCCTCCTACCACAGAAGGGACGTGGACAAATTAGAGAGTGTCCAGCATAGAGCAATTCAAGTGATCAGGGGCTGGGGTTTGAAAGCAACCTTCAGCTAGCTGAAGGGAGGTTCCACAGAGGATGGAGGTAGGCTATTCTCAGTGGTGACAGGTAACAGAACAAGAAGCAATGGTCTCAAATTGCAGTGGGGGAGGTCTAAGTTGCATATTAGGAAAAACTATTTCATGAGGAGGAGGAAGCCCTGGAATAGGTTGCCTAGAGAGGTGGTGGAATCTTAAAAACATCCTTAGAAGTTTTTAAGGCCCAGCTTGACATAGCCCTGGCTAGGATGAATTAGTTGGGGTTGGTCCTGCTTTGAGCAGAAGGTTGGACTAGATGATCTTCTGAGGTCTCTTCCAATCCTAATCTTCTATGATACTGGATTGTGAGCATTTTCTCACCCCTCATTCTGGACTGCATGGAAGGGCAGAGGTTCCTGATATTTGCTCAGGTTAAAGTTCAATAGCTCAAGCTTGGTTTATGGACAGTGACTAATCCCATACAATTTCTCATATCATTTTGACAGCATATTTTACCATTGTGGTGCTATTATTCATCTTTTAAAACAGAAAGAAACAAAGCTTAGCAGCTTTAGCACATTGCAAAGCACAGGAATGCTAGGGTCATTTGAGTTGCTGGTTCTCTGGGGTGTGGATTTCTTAAGTATTTTTTTCAGAAGCAGCTGCAAATAGGCGAGAGTCTAAAGCAAATTGAAGGCTACTTTGGAACTCTCTTTGCTTTTACTGAGCTTCTATTATGGAAAGATGTGGAATGTCTTATAAATATTAACTAAATCATTGTAATCAATGTGATTTATTATTTATAGTATGTCTTTATTTTTATCATGAATCATTTAGTATCTTTTAGCACAAATGCATTTTACAAATAGAAATTATATTGAGCTTTAGGGATGGGAAGAAACAGTTGTGTTCTAGTTCCTGAATTTATGGAATATCTCATTGTGAGCTGCTACCATTTAGTAAAGAATACAAATACAGGATAAGTTGTACAGAAAATGCTCTGATCCATTTGTGTATTCTGCCTGAAGATAGTCAATCCCTTCTACTGTTCTTTTAGTCTATGCCTTGGCAAATGTACGACTTCACAACAAATGGAAAAACGGGCTTGAAAATAATGATACCTTCACCTAGTCACATGAAACTAGGCCCATGCACAACACAGAACCCAAGCCATTTTTCTTGGTTCAGATGAATAGTATTCTTCTGGTACAACATGATCTAAAATCAATTTTGCCCCCACCGGACCCTCCCACCTTTGCCTATATCCCACCACATTCTCATAGATCTGACAGAATCTGCTTTGAAGCTGGCTACTCTTTTTTGATCTTACATGGAAAATTCTTGTGAATATGCAAAATTTAAAGACCACACACAGGGTTAGCCACTTTGGGTGTGTCTAGACTACAGGGTTTTGTTGACAAAAGTGGCCTTTTGTCGAGAAAACTATATCTGCGTCTACACTACTGCCGCATTCTGTTGACAGTAAGTCGACAGAACGCGGCAGTTTGGTCGACTGCGGTAAACCTCATTTTACAAGGAATAATGCCTTTGTCGACAGAGTTCTGTCGACAAAAGGGCAGTGTGGACGCAGGTTTTTTTTTTTTTTTTTTGGCGACAAAAAAAGACCTCCAAGGAAAACCCCTGCTGGACAGTCCATCTTCAGGGAAAACCTCTATTGTTCCTGTCTGTAGCCATGTTTTAAAGGCACAGACACCCTGGGTAGCCATTCTGACAGGAAGCTGGCCACAGACCAAGACTGTCAGCTTGCAGCTCTCCCTGCCATGTGGCCACGTGCGAAGCCCAAGATCCCCAGGGCCCCCAAGGATCTTCGAAGGAACCATCACAGGTGCCCCCTCAAGGAAAAAAGAGAGCTCCAGCCTGGTCAGGGTCAGAGGTCCTGACCCTGCTTGAACTTTGGGGGGAGGAGGAAGTGCTCCAGGCCCCGCACACCTGGTGCAGAAATGAGGACATATATGGCCGCATGGCTCAGGGGCTGGCACAAAAAGGGCACTACCCCAGGACATTGCAGCAAGTCCGGGCCGAAGTAAAGGAGCTCAGGCAGGGCTACGTCAAGGCCCACGAGCACATCTCCACCTCAGGTGCAGCACCAGTGCACTGAGCCTACTATCAGGAGCTCGACTGCATCCTGGGTGGTCGGAAACTGCTGTCTGCCCCGGTGCTAGTGCAGACGGGCTTGCACACACTGGTGCGGCATTGCCAGGAGGGGACACCGGACACAGAGAAGCAGGTTCCAGGAGAAGACGAGGAGGAGGAGGAGGACGACACCACTGAAACTGCGGTGACCCTGACCCTGCAGCCTGTCCCCCAGACCCAGGAGGCCTCGCAGGCATCCTCTGATGCTGGCGAGGGAATATCAGGTGAGTGCAGTCAGGGTCACAGACACAGAAGGGGGGAGGTGGGAGCAGAGAGGATGCAGAGCAATTTGCACATGTCTTGGTCTTCCTAGACAGCTTGCATCTCTCTGTGCATGTGTAAGCAAGTGGGCAGGCGGTGGGTATGTGGGTGGGGGCCCTGGGAGACCCAAGGTGCTCCAGGCCCCTGTCCTACATCTTGTGACCCACTGTAGCTGCACACTTCCCTGGCCTGTACGGCCATGGTGGAGGAGGGGGCTGTAAGGGGTAGGGGTGGACGTTGCTCTAGCCACAACGGGGCCCCTCTGCAAAGGACAAGCAGCAGCACCAGGAAGTACATGCTGCCCCCATGCTTTGACAGAAGCGCTTCCGGATGCTTTCTTTTGTTGACAGAGCGTCTGGCAGTCTGGACACGCTTTGTCAACAAAGCGGATTGCTTTTTCAATCCGTGTAATGCAGTCTAGACGCTCTTTGTCGACAGAGGCTTTGTCGATGTATCTGTCGACAAAGCCTCTGTCAACAAAAGCCTGTAGTCTAGACGTACCCATAGAGACTGACAAACCTCCATGCTTCACTGTGGATTCCATCTTTTTCTAGCAGCAGGCTTGTCTGTGGCTTCAGTTCCATTGGAAATTATAGGAAATGGCAGCCATTTTGAAAAGGAGAAATTGTGGACAACAGATAAATGTAAATTAGACTAATTACAGCCTGTTTTCATCAGGTTTACATTTAGCTCCTGGTTTTCAGTGAGTATTAAGTATATGCAAACACAGGGCTTAAATTCAGCCAGAGCTGTCCTATTTTCAAACCTGTGAGGCAGAAGCCTTGAACCCTGTATGCCCCACAGAGCTAAAGCTCTGAGACCCTCCCCACATTGCACAGTTGGAGCCTGAAGTGCCAAATGGGAGTGTGGGAAGGAAACTCTTCGAAATACTTTATGAAAAATTAAATCCTCTGAAAGTGTGACTGGTAACAAAACAGTCAGAGCAGGGGTGAAAGTAATTTGTTTCTTACAGGTACTGTTGTTTCATACCTCCACCTCCAAGGAGCAGCTCAGGGCAGAGGGTAGGAGGGGTTGGGGTTGTGTGGGGGTGTAGGAGTCAGGGTTGGGAAGTGAGGAAGGGCTCAGAGCAGGGAGCAATGGTGTGGAGGGTCAGGGCAGGAGGCTGGGAGCAGGGGGTTGCAGGAAGCAGGGTTGGGAAATGTGGGGGTTCAGGCATCAGGACAGGATACTGGGTGTATGGGGGGCTCAGAGCAGGGAGGATGTGGGGGTGCAGGAGTCAGGGTAGAGGGCTAGGGTGGGGGGGGAGGTGAGGGCAACATTTCAGGAGGGTGGGAGGGAGCTCAGGACTTGGGCAATCCCAGACTGGTGAGGAGGGCGCACCCCCAGCCAGCTCCTTCAGCCTTCCTGGCTGCCTACTGCTTAGCGTGACAGCCTGCAGGAAGCCCTGAGAGCCAGGCTGGGAGCACACATCCCCTCCCACTGCAGCCGAGTTCCCCAGCCGGCTGGCTTCTTGCCAGAGGGGCATACTGGCGCAATCCAGTTTACATTCACCTCAGAATCAGAGGGATTTGACAAAAAGGAAATATTCAGAAAAAAATCCACCTTAAAGGACCTATTTTCAGTTTCTTTTATCTCAAATTAATTAACAGAAATACTTGAATCAGGAAATTCAGTTTTTAACCTTCATATTATATGTTGTAAATTTGGGAAAGAATTGATTAATGTTCATATACTATAAGGAGATTGAACTCCTGCTTTGAGTGAAAAAGTGAGCCTTAACCCATCTACAGAGGTGTTATTGCACCTCTAATAAATTACCTCATTTTGGAGTCCACGCTCAAGGAAAATGACCAAGAATTTCACTGTGAGTTTTGCTGAGATAGGCCTGTAGGGTCAAACAACTGATTTCTTTCTAACTTTAGGATAGTTGGAAAATATTAATTCAAAGAACTCAAACCATCCATTCTAACTCTATCTTAACATCGAATACACCCACAGATGACCCACTACAGGCTTGTTTCTTACTCAAAATATGCCCTATTCTGGAGTCTTTAAAAGAGAAAGTCATCGTATAAGTGATGATTTTAAATAACCATCACCAAAACGTTCCTAAGGACTTGGAAATGGAAATTAGAATTTAAACAAGGGTTAAATACATTTCACTCCTTCACATCCATCAAGTTTAGGTGGTTGAGAACAGCCTTGCTTGTAATTTGCTTAGACCTCCTTAACTCTTTTTTCTTCTTCAGAGCCTAATGTGAATGTGATTACAATGCAAATATATTAATAAGTCAAACTGTCTATGATTAAACACTTAATCAATTCTATTTCACTTCCATTATCTTGTTTAGCAATCATTACCTGTTATGCTGTATGACAAATTAACAATTACTGACCTAATGAGTATGAGGAATTGGAACCTAAGGAATAAAATCAACAATCAACAAATAAACAAATTTTCTGGATTCATGAAACCTGGAATGTTTCCCTTTCTGCAAATAACACAAACATACCAAACAGCCTCCAAACTTGCCTCTCCCCATCACCTTACTTCACTCTATCCTGCTCTCTCCAGATCCAAATGGCTTTTAAACAGCAAAGTGTCACATTTAAGGCTAAAGCATTTAACTGACAGGTCAGCTCTCTGATTACAGTACTGTCGGCACAGCATTCTGGAAAGAGGAAACTGTTGAACAATGCTGGATCAGCTAATGCCATTATTTATGACCCAAACCTCCTTTATTTTAGAATAAAAGCTTTGAGCACACCACTCATACATAATGCATTTTTCTCCACTCGAGAACCTAATATCTGTGGACACAGGCTACCTTGACTTTTGGCCACAAATGACACATCTGTAATGTTTGGAACCTCAAACAAAGAATGGCTGCTTCATAGCAATAATATTCCATTGGGGATACTATAGCTGGAGAGCACTTACAAAGCATGTTAAGTTCTCCAGCTGCTCTGTTCAGAATTGCAGAGAGGAGCCTTTCAGGCCCCACAGATAAGTGAGATAATATCACATATATAATGGAAGATCAAGTTTCAGGCAGCTTTGACCTCCAGTTCCCTGTACACCCTGAATTGGCCTTCACCTTCTCTTGCAATGTCGTATCCTATTTGACAAGTAGGGACCTTGTCTTTTTATTTTTACCCACAATGTGCTGTGCATATATGTGGCACTCTATACATATATATTGTGCCTTTCAATCTGAGGATTCTCAAAGCATTTTATAAATAAAATACACAGTACCAAGAATCACCCAACATGACTGTGTAGCCTTCTCTGGGGTTGTATATAGCAGATTCTTAATAGTACACCTAAGAGCTATACACCTGTTTAGGACAAGAACAGAAAAACATTGTATCCAGTTCAAATTACACAGTGAAATGTATATGGGCAGAAAATAATTTTCTTAAGACTTTTAGGATACGTCTAGACTACAGGCTTTTTTCGACAGAGGCTTTGTTGACAGATACGGTCAACAAAGCCTTTGTCAAAAAAGAGCATCTAGACTGCATTACGCGGATCGAAAAAGTGATCCACTTTGTTGAAAAAGAGTGTCCAGACTGCCGGATGCTCTGTTGACAAAAGAAGGCACCCGGAAGTGCTTCTGGCAGGTCACAGGGGCAGCCTTAAATTCCAGGCACTGCTGCATGTTCTTTGCAGAGACGTGGGCTTAAAGGGATCCTCCTAGACAGCCATTGCTCTGCTCCTGCTTCTGGCTTGCCTACCTCCTAGAGGGAAAGCAAAACTGCTGCAGTGCTTGCTCTGGTTGCCCTCCTTCAGAAACCACATCAGTTTATTTTCAGGTTTGTTTTTGTGCTTTGCACTGTGTTATTGGCCATGGAGCCTGAGCTGCCCCTGGGCAGGCGACGGCCCCACACTGTGATGCTGGATGTTCTGCTGCATCTGCATGAGCGCATCATCATGTTTGTGGCAGAGCTGGATTCAGAGTCCAGCTTTGAGCCCCTCACTCAGGCTGTAGCCCTATGGCCCTTGCCCCCGAACATATTCCTGGAGAGGCAAGTTTGGAGGCTGGACATCAGTTCTGACTGGTGGGACCGGCTAATTATGCAGCAGTGGGATGATGACCAGTGGCTCCGAAACTTCCGGATGCGGAAGTCCACCTTCCAGGAGCTCTGTGCCTGGCTCGCCCCTGCCCTGCAACACCAGGACACCCACTTGCGGCCCACCATTCCCCTGGAGAAGCGCATTGCTATTGCTTTGTGGAAGCTGGCCACCCCCGACAGCTACCGCTCCGTGGGACATCAGTTTGGCGTGGGGAGGGTTACTGTCGGGGCCGTCTTGATGGAGGTAAGTCACTCTCGGGGGACAGTACATGGGGGTAGGGGTGGGCGGATAAGGGGGACAGTCAGGACTGGCCACAGGGAATGGGGGATGGGGTGGGAGTGGTAGAAGCCTGCCTGGCCTCCCCCTGCGGTGGTGCGGAGGGCATGGGGGGGCTTGCCTGAGGGAGGGCTCTTGGGGTCTGGGAGAGGAGGGGTGGGGGAGCACCTCTCATCAGCTCACACAACTCCTCTAATGTCCTGTTATGTGTGTTTGTATGTGTCCCTTTCTGCAGGTGGTGACGGCCATCAACTCAGAGCTGCTTCACAGGACTGTCCGCCTTGGAGACCTGGATACCATCTTGGCCGGATTTGTGGGGCTGGGTTTCCTGAACTGCGGTGGAGCGCTCGACGGAACTCACATCCCGATCCACGCACCACCCCATCAAGCAGCACAGTATATTAATAGAAAGGGCTACTTTTTGATGGTGCTGCAGGCCCTGGTCGACCACCGGGGACAATACACAGACATTTGTGTTTGGTGGTCAGGCCGGGCACATGATGCCTGCATATTCTGGAACTCATACTGTACCTCAGGCTGCAGGTTGGGGCATTATTTCCGGAGAGGAACTATGCAGTCGGGATGTGCAGATGCCTACGTGCATCGTGGCTGATGCGGCCTACCCCCTTATGCCCTGGCTCATGAAGCCATTCACGGGACACCTGGATGTGAGCAGGAAACTGTTTAACTGCCGCCTGAATCGGGCTTGCTTCCAGGTGGAGTGCGCCTTTGGCCGGCTGAAGGGCAGATTTAGATGCCTGCTCACTCGGCTGGACATAGGGGAACACAACATCCCCGATGTGGTTGTAGCATGCTGTGTGCTGCACAACTTAGTGGAGAGGAAAGAGGAGGCCTTCCTCCCAGCGTGGTGGACACTGGCTGATGTGGAGGGGAGGCACTTTGAGCAGCCCCAGATAGCTGCCATCCTGCAAGCCCACCAGCGGGGATTGCACATTCAAGAAGCCCTGAGGGAGCAATTCCCACAAGGAGCCCGATGATTTTCCGCAGGGCCTTCCAGTTGTGGGATTGTCCCATGCCCCCAGTGCCTTCCTCCCCAAAACCCCTCCTGGCCCCACATTCACACATTGTGCGCATTCATCACACACTGACAACGGAGACAGGTGTTGGTGAAAAAATGTTTACAGTTTATTTCACTGTTGGTTTTTTGAAAAAATAAAATACTCTTTTGTTCAGAAAAATAAAGTGTTTGTAAACAAAGTACAGTGCTTCCCTCAGTGACTCTTACAGGTGGGAAGGGGGAATATCAACCTGGAAGGGGGGAGGGAGGCTCAGGACTGAGGGTGCTGCCTTGAAGAAGAGGCCCTGGCATTTTGGCTGAGGAGGCCTTCTCGCACACGACTGCGCATGCGGGCTGGGACAGTAGGTGGCTGGGTAGGAGGTGGGGCTGTACCTGGGTCTGGGATGGTAGGGGCTGGGGGCGGGGGCAGAGGCTGAGCAGAAGGAGCAGGACCAGGCACAGGACCGGGGAAGGCCATGGCCTCCCCGATAGCAGCACAAATCTCAGTGCACTGCTGGACAAACTCGTCCAGCAAGCACCCCTCTGCCTCTGCCTCCATCCTGTGGTTCATTGCGTCCTGCATCCCTTGCAGGACTGAGATGTGCTGGCGCACCAGGTCCAAATACTTGCGCCAGTGCCGACAGGTTCCCTGTGGCCATCTGGGTGGTGGGGCAGGTGTGGCGCCCCCTCCTGGTCAGCTGGTCCAGCTGTGGAGGACGAGGGAAAAGACGTCAGTCATGCATGCTCACCCTTTCCCTGAGAGGGCATGCCCTCCTTCTCAGCAGGCAGTGCCTGTCCTAGGGTCAGAGGCTGCTCATGTGCGTCTCAGTAAGGCATGGTGTGGCCTGGCCCGCAGCCACAGCCTCCCTGGAGCCCAGAAGGTGTGCAGGCCACCATCCTGCTCCCCCCCACACACACACCCCCCATGGCCAAGCAGCACAGACAAGTGACAGGCCACAGTTGGGGTTCCCACAGGTTGCAGAGAGGCTGGAAGCTGTGGGGCAATCCCAGCATCCCCAACCCATGCCTGCACCAGGCCTCACTGCCTGCAGCCATGCGGGTGCAGGGGTAGGACGGCCCTCCCTGAGGGTGGCCATGTGTGTTCCCTCTCTCCCCCTCCCCCCCCCCAGGCTGTGATCAGCATGACATGTCACAGCACCGCACCATCCACTTTGCTCCCGCCTGCCCTGCCCTGTGTGTGTTGGACCCTCATAGCACTCACCTGATGTTCCCTCCCTGGGGTCCAAAGCTGTCTGGGAGGCCTCCTGAGTGTGGGCGTCTGGCTCCTGGGTCAGGGTCGCTGTGCTCCTGATGGTGTCTTCCTCCTCCTCCTCTTCCTCTTGGAGCTGCTAGTTGTCTGCTGGGGTCTCATCCTGGAGTTGCGGCCGCTGCTGCACAGGGGTCTCCAAGCCAGACTCCACAACCCTCTTGGGAGGCAGGGGTTCCCCTGCACCCAGGATCCGGTCCAGGTCCTCATAATAGGCACAATAGTGTGCTGTTTCCCCAGAGCGGGAGCTGTGCTCACGGGCCCTAATGTACCCCTGCTGCAGCTCCTTCACCTTGGCTCTGACCTGGTCTAAGGAGCAGGGATGGTGGCCTTTCCTTGCCATGCTATCAGCCATTCTGGTGTAGATGTCAGCGTTCCTCTGCCTGGACTGTGGGGCCTGAAGAACCACCTCCTCGGACCAGAGCTCCAAGAGGGCTTTTATCTCGGGCCCAGACCAGGAGGGTGCCTGGCATTTGGTGCCCCTGGCTTCCTGTGGAGATGTGTCCCTGGAAGGGCCGGGGGGGTCTTGGGGGGCTTGTCCCTGGGACATGGCTCTGAGTGCCCCTACCAGGAAGAGCTGTGCAGTCGGGCTCCTGGCTGGAGCTGGCTTGCTGCCAGAATGCTAATCCTGGGTGCCTGTGCCTTTTAAAGATGGCTACAGGCAGGAACAATAGAGTTGAAAGCTGTGGCAGGAGTGTCCACCAGGGCTTCTTCCTGGAGGCCTTTATTGTCGAGAGAAATTCTTCCCCGCATCCACACTTCCTGTCGACAGAACGCGGCGGTAGTGTAGATGCAGGTATAGTTTTGTCGACAAAACCCTGTAGTCTAGACACACCCTGAGAGGCATAGATTTCAGCCACATCATTCCTATTGCTTTTAGTTGCAGTATTTCTTTTCATGTTCTGTATAAAATGATACATGTTATCCATACTGTTGTTTATTATTAGGAGCCAGGGCTATAGCCTCAGTTATGTTAGGACTGTCTACATGGAGAGTTATTCCTTATTAACTTCATATGGCACCTTTTCTACATGGTTTATTCCAAACACTGAGTCCAGTTCTGGAAGAACACTTTAGTTTTTTGGAATGCAAAAAATCACTTTAACTCCAGACTCATCACTCAAGTTTCTGTATTGGCATATGAAGAAACTAAACTTGAATTGATCAGGCTCAACTGTAGGGGGTGCCATAAGATATCTGCCACACATCCTAAATTTAAAAAAAAACCCTTTCTTTATATACATTTTCACATCACCACATATTTGCTGTGTGTTGCATTATGTTTTGGGATTGGCTTGATTGTTTTGTCTGAACTGATCCCTACAACATACTTTCTCCATACACTATCCATGTATGATTTATTCTTTACATTCAGGCTACGTCTAGACTGGCATGAATTTGCGCAAATGCTTTTAACGGAAAAGTTTTCCGTTAAAAGTATTTGTGCAAGAGAGCGTCTAGATTGGCATGGACGCTTTTGCGCAAAAGCACTTTTTGCGCAAAAGCGTCCGTGGCCAATCTAGACGCGCTTTTGTGCAAGAAAGCCCCGATCACCATTTTAGCTATCGGGGCTTTTTTGCGCAAAACAAAACTGAGCTGTCTTCACTGGCCCTTTTGCGCAAAAGGACTTTTGCCTGAATGGGAGCGTCAAAGTATTTGCGCAAGCAGCACTGATTTCTTACATTAGAACGTCAGTGCTCTTGCACAAATTCAAGCGGCCAGTGTAGACAGCTGGCAAGTTTTTGCGCAAAAGCGGCTGCTTTTGCGGAAAAACTGGCCAGTCTAGACACAGCCTCACAGTTTATCCTATCCCAACTTTCGTCCAGTGGTTTAAACTAATTTGGAATGAGGCATTCTTATTCCAGAATTATAGTGTCCACCCAGATTGCTAATCGGGAATATTTAATCCATTTTACATCTGTATTCTACATTATTCTGGCGTAATTTTAATGTGCAGACAAACTGTCAGTGTTGGTGAAAAATATTGGGTCCACTGATTTATCATGACATATGATATGATTGCTTACCTATTTATATTTTTCCTCCAAAATATTAGGGGATTGTTGGTGGATATAGTGATAGATTTTATGTGAAGCTGCATATGTATCCTTCCTAGAGAATTACAGTACTTACCCACTAGCCCTTGTATTCTTCCATACAAAGAACATGCAGACATTTTGTCTACATAATATGAATTTTGGATGATGGGAAAAAGCAGAAAAGAACAAAAGTAGAATCTCCATGAGAATACTGTGTATATCTCCATTACAACATGATCCATCAAGTCTGCCTCATAAAATGGCAGCTACTGGCATCACAGGTACATGATTCCTACTATGACAGATTGTACCTTGATGTTCGCCACTTTTACAAAACAGTGATAAATTTTGTACAAAGTATGCCTTGTGCGGTATCATTTGGAAACTCACAATTTGCTGATATATATTGTCCTTGTAAAATGTGTGCATGTATAAACATTGTATGTAAAGTTATAAGATCATATTGTATGACATTGGTGAGACATGTTCCAAGTTTAGAAATGCAGACACAGACAAGTTCCTTAAAGACAAAAGTAAAACTGGTGCCTTTGGCAGGAGTTAGCATAATTAAATGGAATATCACCTCAGTAAATGGCCATTCTTTGGCAGGAGGAAGTATGCGAGTGAAAAATTTACATCTTGGCAGACAGACTTGCTGTCACCTGAACCTTAGCAGGAGATGATTCTGATGACAGAAATCACCTTTTCCCTCATCTCTACTCACATCATCAACATCTGAAAGACAAAAGAATCACCATTGATCTGGGGGAGAAGTCCCTGCTGAGAAATTCGGGCAGACTGCTGTAAACATGGTGAGAAAAACCTTTTGCTTTGAATTCATTTATTTTGTTAAGTTAGGCATTAGGTATCTGCATGTTACCTTTGTAAGTGATTTATAACTAATTCTGAGTTTTATTTCTTATTACTAGTTATCAGTTAAAATCTCCCTATAGTTAATACACACATTTTATTGTTTTGTCTTTTCCAATATTGGATTGAAATGTTTCGAAACTTCCATTCTGAGAGAAGAGTTTGTGTGTATTTCTGAGTATGCAGTGTGCCCAGCCATATGATAGCATAGTCATCAGCCAGGCAACGAGATGGTAGCCCCGGCATCAGGGTAAGTCGGTTGGCACTCATCAACAACATACATATTACTTTCTATTAATGAAATGATGAACTTTCTAAAAGCTTGTATTGTCCTTGGGGGTTCTAGGCAGTGCAAGATTGCATTTCTGGGGACAAATCTGGGATTGGGAATTTGCTGGTGTCACTCAGCAATATAATTCAGGAGTGACTGATTAGCACACTAATCTCCTAAGTGTGGGTGTGGTTTTGCATGCCAGAGTCTATATGTGAACAGACTGGGAGTGGATGCCCTCACAGCAGAGCAGTGGAAAAGGCACCAAAGGGGAGGGGGACAGCTCTTGAGCAGTCCAGATTGTACCTTGGGAAATGGTCAGAACTCCTTAGGAACTTGTCAATATAATTTGGAGAAAGAAAAGTTGTAACAGTAACATACATCATACTGCCAGCCTTGTACTACAGGATGTGCTTTTATATATGTATCTTTGTGTGTATTTAATCAACTTCACACTCAAGCATTTAATTAGAAGGCAAAGGAATTTAAGAGATGAGTCACTTCACATACCTTGACAGTAAAATGCAAGCCAGTGGAGATTTCCAGAAGGAAATGATGGAGGTCTACATGCCTCAGGAAATTACTTGAAATAAATTGAATGGCTTTATAATGCCAAGAGTCGTCAGAGCTCCATAACTCCTTTTCAACAAAGTTATCTAAAAAAGAAGATAATATCTGGGAAAAAGCCAGAGTATATAGTTGTTTGTACCTTTCTAGTCACAAATTGTCTGTGGTTAACTGGGTTTGCGGTTTTGTTATTACTTTGTTTTGTGTTTTTTGGTTTGGTTTGGTTTGATTTCTCTGCCTGCTGGAAACAGCTGTCCACTTAAATGTCCATTCTGACACAAACCAGTATTAGGAGAAGCAAGTAATAGCAAAAAAAATTAAAAAGAGCAATATACAAAAAAAGTGGAATCAGGGCATCATTCTGACCTATGAAATGACAGTTATGCAGTTTTGCAATTTATTGCATTTAGTGGGGATAGTTCAACACATCTACAATAGAGACAATAACTGAATTTCTCACATGTATTCCCTGGGCATGCATTCAATAGGAATATGCAGTTCTGAGAATTCACTATCAGATTACAACTCTTCAAAGCCCATTAAGAGTCTGAGCTCTGGATTCAGTGCAGATGAGTAAAATATGTGTGCTGGGTTCCTGCTCAGAAATATGCCTATTTAGTGACATTTCCACAATAGAAAAGTAAGGCTTAGGTCTTTTTTTTTTTTGTATGTAAGGATAGGATACTTATATTTTAATTAGCATGTTGCAGCAGATATTATAGCCATAATTACATTGTCTGGTGCCCTGTATGAATAAAAAAAAAATCCCACATCTTGAAATTAGTTTAGGATGGTTATTATTGTGTTAGGTAACATGACACTGTATCAAGACCACTATCAACATAAAACAGAAATCATGGCATAATGAAAATGAGTCACCAGAAATCAGTTGTTGGAACACCTCTTTTCCTTCTTCCCCTTTCTGAGACTGCCTCAGGGATATATTAACTATTCTTCCTGTTTGTTCTCTAGACAGTATTTCCTACTGCAGAATTGCTGTAAGCCCTGAAATTTCTTTGCATTGATCTAAAAATGCTGGACCAGTTTCTTGAATAGTCTTGGGGATAGCTTTTGTTTTTTTTTCACTACAAGTCATACCCTATGTCTGCTGCTTTCCCAGCCTTAACAACACATGAAAGGGGTTCAAAGGGCCAGAACTAGCGAGGGCACACATTCAACTTGAAAGGCATTTTTTGAATTGATTTTGTGATGACTCACTGCAGCAAAGAGACAGACAGATTTTTATAGCCTTAATTAAAAAAAAAAGACTTGTCAAAATGTTTAAAACTCTATTTTGGTGATACTGAAAATTAAAATGAGACCATACTTTGTCAGTGTTATCAATTTTCCATTTGGCTAATATTGCTACTCTGCTCTGTGCCCCCCTCCCTCCAATCTCAGAGCACACTCCATCGCCTGGTTTCTAGTAGATCTTAAAATTAATGTGCTTGTTTCTCTCTATTGCTTATTACTACCAAAATAGCACCAATGACATCAATACAACCACAGGAACAGAGTTTGCATCCATTCTGCTACTGCTGCAAAACCAAGAAACCTGGGAACACAAAGTAACGTGTTTGTGTAGGGCCACTGTTGCATGTGTTGCTCTTTATGAAACATATTAATGTAAAGAAACCCCAGCTGAGTCCCAAATAACCATGTTTACTAAGTATGCACAAACCTAAAAGATCTAGGAACAAGTGTACTGCTCATGTACTGGTGTCTGGCAGTTTCTAAAAAACCCCACAATGATTGGCACTAGGAGGCACACAAACTATTTAAAGGGATATTGACATATTCCTGTAATTACATCCACCTAAACACATGCATTATTTTTTATTTTCATTTGATTAATCTGATGCTTTTATGAACAGTAACTAATTTTCCTCTGCATCTTTTGATACCTTCAAATGATATACTAGCAGAATGCGTGATTTTAAAAACAGCAAATATTTTTTTTCAGTTGGTATGAGGTTGGCAGATGAGGTGATCGCAGAGTAAGATCAATTCACATGTGATATTCAGATCAAAGCCATTTGTGGTTTTGGTAATAAACTTCACAAACACTAAAGGGACTTGGTATGCATTATTTTCACTTTTCTCTTCCTGTTATAATGTACAGGTTGAACTTCCCAAAACCAGGACTCCCTCATCTAGCAACATCCATGGTCTGGCAGGACCATGGGTGTTCCTGGACCAGGGAGTCCTTGCTGAGAGCCCCAGAGGCAAGAGGACTGGCAGCTTGGAACCCAGCAGGGCTGGGGCTGGGACTGGCACTGGAGTTCTGGTAGCTCAGCAGGGTCCCCGGCAGCCCCAGTAGCAGGGCTGGGGACAGTTGCAGTAGTGGGGCTGGGGCCAGAAATGTGGCAGTCCAGGCAGGTAGTAGGAGCAGGGTCAGTGATGCAGCAGCTCCAATAGTGGGGCTCGGGTCAGGGCAGTTTAGACTGTTGGGGCCACAGCAGCACAGGAGAGCCCAGAAGCTGGGGCCAGCAGCAGGGAGGGAAGTTGGTCTGGGGAGCTAATAGCAGAGGACATCCTCTGGTCCAGCAAATTCCTTCATTCAGGACTGGTCAAGTCCTGAGGGTGCTGGACCAGAGAGGTCCAACCTGTACTAGCAAACATTTGCATAGTAAATCTCTCTCTCTGGGATTCCTCAGATTGAGTAAGATTTCCCCTTAGACACCTACAACTGAGGAGAGCAAAGATGAGAAATTAGGCCAATTCTGGCAAGGAACACTCACTGGCAGTGGCTGCACATGAGGTCTCTATCTTCATCAGGCACCGTTCTTGATGGTGGTCTTCCAGGTTACCCAATCCTCCACCTGCCTCTCCCAGTTCTCAGTGTCAATGTCGCACTTTACCGAGGTGTTCTTAAGAACGTCTCTGTAGCACTTCCTCTGCCAGCCACGAGACCTCATCCCAGTCCTCAGCTGAGCATAGAAAATCTGTTTAGGCAAATATGTGTCAGGCATCCTGACCATATGACCAGACTATCGTAGTTTCCTGTGGACTATTATTGCCTCAGTGCTGCAGAAATTGACCTCTGCAAGGACACTAACATTGGTTCTGCCATATGAGGCCCAGTATTCTCTGCAGGTATCTTTGGTGAAATTTCTCCAGATCTTTAATATCTTTTTGGTAGCCATGCTCCAGGTTATTGGAAATGATCTCCCAAACGGAGTCAAAATAACCTTCAAAATGGATGGTAGCCTCTTCAATCTGGGCTGCTTCAGAGATAAGACCAAGACCACAACAATGTCAGTGGTAGAACTTCAGTACGCTGAAAATGCTGAGGTCAGTATCACCTTGGAAGATGGTCTCTAAGCAATCATCGATGTTTTCACCGCTGCCTACTGTAGGTTGGGCCTGACTTTCAGTGCATGAAAGACCAAGGTTCTCTTTCAGCGAACACCTGCCATACCATTACCTTAAACAACTATAACAGCGGATGACCAAGTGCTGGAGAAAGTCAACAGCTTCCCCTATCTCGGAAGCTATCTGTCCAACAATGCTGACATTGACAATGAAATCCACCACCAAATCACCAGTGCCAGTGCAGCTTATGGATGTTTACAGAGGCGAGTCTTCAATGACTGTGACATCAAGACATACACCAAGATCGACATCTATAAAGCTGTAGTCCTTCCAATGTGGCCATATGGAGCTGAAGCCTGGACTCCCTATAGATGTCATATTAAAGATCTGGAGAAATTCTACCAAAGGTACTTGAAGATTGTAAATACCCCTTACCTAAATAACTCATCAGACATCAAAGAAGCTTTGGGAATTCTTATGAAGGACTTCATCCACAAAGGTGCTAATTCCAAAGCAAATGACCACTGTGCGTGATGACCTGAGGCCAAAGACTCAAAGTGAATTGCTCATCCTTCATCTTAAAAGGAAAAATCAAGTGGGTAGAAGTCTCAGGGTACGTCTACACTAGCCCCCTAGTTTGAACTAGGGAGGCTAATGAGGGCGACCGAAGTGGGTTTCCAAGATAAACCCCTTAGTTCAAATTAACTGTTAAACTTCATTCCATGAGGAGTAACAGTTAATTCGAACTAAGGGGTTTATCTCAGAATCCCGCTTCTCTGCTACATATAGATGCGGGCAGTTACTTCGGGCCAGTCAGCTTCCAAAATGGTGACCAGCCAGGATTATGCTAATCAAGCGCAGGATATTTAAATCCCACACTTCATTAGCAACTTCGGTCGCCCTCATTAGTCTCCCTAGTTTGAACTAGGGGGCTAGTGTAGACATACCCTCAGAGGGGTAGCCATGTTAGTCTGTAACTTTAAGAACATTGTGTAGGCCTGTGGCACTTTAGAGACTAACAAAAATATACATATAGTATCATGAGCTTTTGTGGGCAAAACCCACTTCTTCAGATGAACTTGAGTTGAGTGGGTTTTTTCTTCACTCAAGCTCATCTGAAGAAGTGGGTTTTGCCCACAAAAGCTCATGATACCACCCTTAACTTTGTAATTTCCTGATATTTGTTAGAGTAGTTAACCATGGGACCTAAACTGTGGATTTACTGATATTCATCAGAATATTTTTAAAAAATTGTGGTCTGTCTTTGTTATAGAATCTTTACAGTCAACAGGCCAGATTTTCTAGCATGTTACAGCCCTTTTGCATTTATTGACTCATTGCACTGGTAAACTAATGCATACAGAGCTAGTGTAATTGAGCTATATGACAGCCCTCATCTAGGGTGTGTAACCAAAGCACTGTTGTCATTCCATGGCTATATATATTTTTGTTAGTCTCTAAGTGCCACAGGGCTACCTGTGGATTGAGACACTGTCAGCTTGCTTTCTGCGGGAAGATACCATAACTCTGAATCCAAAAAAAAGATCCATTGTCTCTGAAGTTCTAGGATGCTTACAGGGAAATGTGCCATATGCAAAGCAGAGATCCCCAGAGACTAGCTGCGTACTCTCAAAGACTTTGGGAAACTGGCAGTTTATCAATTTATTACATCACTACTGCCATTTGGAGTTACAAACTTTGATTCACCTGTTGTTACATTTTACTTACTTTAACCTCTCATTCTCATAAGTCTCATTCTGTCTCTTAGCTAATAAAACTACAGTTAGTTTATTATACAATTGGTTGCCATTGTTGCTTTTGTCGTAAGATCTGGAGTACTAACTAATCTGGAGTAAATAACTGGTCTCTAGGGATTAGGAGAAACTGGTTGTGGTGTGGTTTTAGGTTTAAGCGACCATTTACCATGAAGTTTAGTTCGTGTGTATGGCACGATAGGCTGGAGAGTCTAAGGACACTGTGACTCTGTGGTAAGACTGGTATAGTGATCCAGGAATTCACATTTATCAGTGGCTTAATGAAATCTAATTACGGAATATGCCACCAGTTTGGGGTGTCTGTTGACAATGTGCTCTAAGACAGACACTTGCAGTTGTGAGCTACTCCAGATGGTGTCACAGTTAGATTCTTTATTGCTCCCTATATATAGGCCTCTAACATCAGAACTGGTATCTTAGCACTTGCAGCCATGTCTCTGGAATTCTGATTTGTGTCTGTAGTGGATACCTTTGCATTAGAAATACATAAGGATTTGCATCTTCAAAAATAGTAGGTTTTTTTTTCAAGCTCCTCCATTGAACTGGCTTGTTCCCCAGGACATGTCTTTACTACTCTGGGGCTATGTACACAATGTAAGATGACAAGGACTCAAGAGTAAAACCTGACAGATGTGAAGGAACTATACTTGAGGTAGGTCTCAAGCCAAGTCCATTTACAGCCTGTCACTGTTTGTTAGCAGACAGAGATACTCACATGCACTGAGGTCTCGGAAACATGGATTTTTCTGTGATTGCTGAGTGTTGTTAGTTCTGTAGCTATCTAAGATAATTTTCCAGATGCCTTTTCAAAGGCAGGTCTGCCTTCCATTTCTGAACAAAAGCAAACAAATTAACCCTCTGGGGCCTGTGAACAAGGCAATCCAGATGTTACTTCTTATAATAAGATTATGTATTTAATTCACACACAAGGTTTTTATCACATCAAGGCTATAACAAACTAAGAGGCAAGAAGGGACACTAGAGCTTCATTATTTTCCCTGTGTTTTTGTGTTGCTTGTTACTTATATTAAATAAGCCCACTGTGCCTGTAACTAGGATGTTCCCTAATGCGGTTAAGTCTCACTAGAGCCGTTAAGAAAGAACTTACTTATTCCTCTCAGATTTCACTTTCAGCTGTTGAACTGAATCCACTGAGAAAGTGAAAATTATGATGGTCAGGAAACTGTGGGCACTTATTACTAGATCTTTCATTTTGTTTTCCTATCTCTCCCTCTGCAGCTGCATAATGCCATTTTGTAGTCAAGTAAGGAAGAAGAGTGATTATAAAAGGCAGTTGCTAGTTATTTTAAACTAAAAATCCTAAAAAAGGGGGAGGGGGAGAGATAGTATCCAGCAAAAATCTTTTGGTGGGCTGAGCAAAGGAAGATATGTAAAAAGGGTATTATGCTGTTGCTAAGAAAAATGGTCATGTGTTACAGTCTCTTACATGATGTCTTTTAATATTTGATTTTGAAACCTTGCATTCCTGTCATCTTGCAGTTTATGTCTGTACGAGCTGATAAAGCACAAGACACCTGATGTGAGAGAAAAAGAAAGGAAGGATCTGAGTGGAAGGAATAATGACAAAAGCCACAGCAGAAGAGATCAGGCTACAATTTGATTAGGATCAGCTGGCGATATGGCCTTGGTTTGCTGTACTTTAACAGAGACCAAAGGAGAGTGAATCACTGATTATGGTCTGTGTTGATTGATAAGCCAGAATGTGCATAGCTTTGGCATAAGAGAAGTGGGGGGAGGAGGAGAGTGGAGAAGTTTCTGTGGTACCCAGATGGTTGGTAAATCTCATTTTCTTTTGCACTTTTCTGATATATCACTGTCTAGACATCCCTTTTGTGTGTTTAAAGCCGTGCGCTGTGGAAATGTGTAGCCAGGCGCAGGCACAATGTCTTCTCAAGATTTTGTTTTCCTGGGGAACAAAGGGGTGGTCAGAAAGTCTTCTGAAATCTGAAATAGTCTCTCTACAGACATTACGTTTTCTGTGGTGCTTGGAAAGAATCCTGGGGTGTTCATTATTAACACACACACGTAATTAACCACAATAAATGAAGTGAAAATACTTTTATGGAAGAGGCATAAATCAGCAAAGGAAGGGAAGGCTGAGTGATCTCAGCTCTGCTGTGCACACATGGTCTCCTTTTAGAGCTTGCCACAATGTGGGAAGAGGTTAGAGATGCTATGCTGTTGTTTACAGAAAGGTTGGAAAGCTATATTTATTGCCAATCATACCCACTTCACATGAACACTGCAAGTCAACGTGCTCTGTAGATAGGACAGCTGAGCCATGAAAAGCTGTGACACCAGTAAAAGGCAGATGCTTTAGAAAAGGGTCAGTGCCTTAAACAGTGAAGTTAAAAAGTCCACGAGTGCAACTGATCGTCCCCTTTGAAAAATGGGAAGGGGATCAAGATCAGATGCGGAGAGGAACTCGAAACAAGGTGAGTCAATTCCTCTGCAATTTTTCCCTGTCCAGGATCACATGGCAACATCTGGGGCTGTGGGTAGAAGCTAGTAGTAGACGGGATAGCTCTGGAGACCTGGTGCAAGATATGATGCTGTATGTTCTAATTTGTTTTTTTCAAAACAATAAGGTGCTGAAATAGAAGCATTAAAATTAGAGTATATTTGGATGAAAAAGTAAGTGTTAATGTACCTACAAATTCACCATTTAATAATCCAATAAGTATTGGATTAAATACAATTTTTAACAAACTAACACTTATGTAATAGCTGGAAAAAATCAATGAGCTTAAACTGCCTATTCAGGATTAGATACATACACAAGCTACGTAAAGATAAAGTTCTCCTGGATGGCTGGATTTCTTACTATGTAAAGCAGGGATGGGGAACCTAAGGCATGGGGGCTGGATGTGGCCCCCCAGCTTGCCTGGATTTGGCCTCTCAGGTTCAGGGCTCCCCCCTCAGCATTGGGGATCCTGCGGCAGGGGCACTCCAGTCCCCCCTCCCTCTGCAGAGCTGGAGCACACAATATCAATTAGCCTGGCCCTCCCCCCCCCCAGGAGTGTTAGGGGAATGTGGGGAGTTTCTTTCTTCTTCTCAGTTTATTTATTTACTTATTTATGCTTCTCACCGTGTGCGGCCCCGACTGATTTTTCCGTGAGTCAGTGGCACCCGACCCAAAATAGGTTCCTCTCCCCTGATGTAAAGTTTCACCATAGTCTCACAGATATGAAGTTAAAACTTCCAGATAATTTGTAAACAGATTTTATTGGCTCAAGAAATTTAAATAATCAATGGCAAGTAAAGGTTGATACAAAATTACATACTGTTCTGAATATAGAATTTTTAATTTCCTCGTGGACTTTCCGATGGCATTTGACAGTAGAGTATCTGTGTGCTTCATGCATATTAATGAATTTATCTTCACAATGACTCTGGGAATTGTGTGTCGGAGGGATACTATTATCCCCATTTAATTGATGGAAAACTGAGACAGAGATTAATGGACACTTTGGACCTTAGTTTTGGATGCTCAAATCCCTACAATACTTTACATTATATAGCACTTTCTATGCTCCCAGACTTGAGCTACAGCTTCAAGTGCTTCATCAGGTCTCCAGATGAGCATCCAGAAAATGAGGAACAAATAAGAGCGGCCACCTGTGAAAAGTGGCTAACGTGATCTGTCGTGCACACAAGAACTCTGTTACAGAGACAGGGAGAGATTGCAGTTCTCCAGGGCAGCACACAACTGCCTTTGCACAGATAGATTAAGGCCACAAGGGACCATTACATCATTAGGTCTAACCTCCTGTATTTGTGGATGTGACAAGGCGTGCTCAACCTGCCTGGGCAAGAAGGGGTTAACCCAGCTCTGAGGGTTGAGAAAGCCACACCCCCTTCACCTTAATGGTCATGCTCGAGCTGCACAGATATAAAAGAGAGCAGCTCAGCTCAGCTGGGGCTGGTGACTGGAGAGAGAGGATGTACATCGCTGGCTCCAGACAAGCTGCAGCGACCACTTAGATGCCAAGGCACTACAACACAGGCTGAAGGCCAAATGCTCCCAGAGACCTCACAGGATCCAGAGGCAAGCAGGAGCAAATGAACTCCAGACAAGGCAGTGTGGGGGGAGGGAGACAGAGATCTGCACCAAAGCTGAGGTGATTGTAGCAGGAAGCAGCCAAGGGGAAGGCAATGGCTACCTGGTGAGTGAGCTGATGCCATAGAGTTGGCATGTTTCAGTCAGAGCTTTTCCCCGCTGACTCAGTGGCTAGACCTACAGCCACTAATAGGGCCCTGGGCTGGGTCCCAGGGGAGGGCGGGGGCCTGGAACACCCTGATGGGGGATATAACCTCTTCCCCTATCTCCTGTCCCTTGAGATGGGACTACACAATCCCATGAGTTGGGTGGAACTTATCAACTTTGGTCACTGGGCCATACTACCTCACAAATAGGGGAGAGTTACTGACTCTTACCATTGAATCATACTGCCCTGTGAATAGAGGTGAGTTGTAGACTATAGCCATTGGGCCATACTACCCTGTGGATGAAGGTGAATTACTGATTCTTGCTACAGAGCCATGCTGCCCTGTGAATAGGGGTGGGTTATTGACTATAGCTATTGAGCTCTGTGGATAAGGGTGACTCTGGCCATTGTGCCACCCGCCCAGTGGATCAGGGTGGGTTTGCTGACTTTGGCAGGTAGGCCACTTAGTTGTAGAACAGTGATCAGGGTGGGGAGAAAAAGCTGAGAATTACATGGGAATGCCAGAAGAGAGACAAGCACACTCACCCCGCATGGGGTGGAGTTATTCTCATCCGTGTCACAGTGGGCCATTATATTTTACCGAGTAACTTCTGTAGTGAGTCCTATTTAACCATATCTTGCAGAAAGGCAGCCAGGTTTGATCTGAAGACCTCAAGAAATGGACAGTCCATCACTTCCCTTGATAATTTGCACCAGTGGTTAGTCACCCTCAATTAAAATGTTCTGCCTTGTATCTAATTTTAAGTTGTCTGTCTTCAACTTCCACCTATTGGTTCTTACTATGATTTTCTCTGCTACATTAAAGAGCCCTTTAGTACTCAGTGAAGGTACAAATACACTGTAATCAAGTCAACTCTCAATCTTCTTTTGATAAACCAAACAGATTGAGTTCTTTAAATTTGACTGTAAGGCATTTTCTCTAGCCCTTGAATGGCTTCTGTGGATTTTTTCTTCACCCTGTCCACTTTTTCAACACTCTTTACAAAATGAACTATGCACACTATGCACAACTGTGGACAATATTCTGGTATTGGTCTCACCAATATCATATACAGATTGCCACCCTACTCCTTCTACTCACGTCTTACCTGTTTATAAACCCAAAGTTATCATGAACTCTTTGTTTCACGGTATCACACTGGGAGCTCATGATGAATTGTTTCTCTATTATGACCCCCCAATCCTTTTCAGAGTCACTGCTTTCCAGGACAAAGCTCCCATTCTGTAGTCATGGCATGAATTCTTTGTTCATAGATGCACATGACATTTTGTTTGAATAGGCCTATTTTACCAAAATGTTGCAGTTTGCTTATAATTACTTTCAGATCACTGATAAAAATGTCACACAGTCATGGAAGTTGTATCAATCCATGGGAAACCTCACTAAAATCACCCCCAGGTGATGCTGATGACAACTACTTTTTGACATATGTGAGTTAGCCAATTTTAACATCTGTTTTATTGATATTGTATAGTGCTTATTTTTAATGAGAATATCATGTCGTACTGAGTCAAACACCTTATAGAAATCTAAGTATATAATGTCTACACAGTTGCCTTATCAACCAAACTTGTAATAGCATCAAAAATGAAATCAGGGTTATTTGACCAGACCGATTTTCCATAAATCCATGTTGACTGGCATTAATTATATTCCTATTCTTTAGTAAATTAATCTTCTGTCAACTTTTCCATTATTCTGCCCATGATTGATATTAGACTAACTGGCCTATGATGTCCTAAATCATCCTGCTTACTATTTTGAATATTGGCAAAACAATCATACTTTTTCTGTGTTTTGGAATTTTAAGATTCATTAAAAATTTTGATCAGAGGGCCACCTATCTCCTCATCCAACTCTTTCAACTTGGATGTAGGTTACCTGGGTGTACTGATTTAAAAATGTTTGCCCACAATAAATGTTGTTTAAAATCCCCTTAGTACTACATCATTTTCATATGGTACAAGTACATCATCCTGCTTCTTTCCAAATACACAATAGGAACACACCTGCCTTTTGTGTTTTTAGAAGAACTCCTCTTTATTTGTCCTTACCATTGGTTGCAATGGATTTCTCCCTGATATCTTTTGCTCCTTTTATTGATTTTTCGACACTTCATTGCTTCTAATTTATATTGATTACTATCTAAATTTTTTTCTATTGTCAGTTTATTTCTAATTGATCCCTTCGTGAGCGTCTCATTCACTACCCGCCTTCCAACTTCTGCAACAAATGAAGCAGGATGCTGGGTAGCTTCCTTTACTGCACAACCCTGATTTGTCCCCAGAGCAAGTCTATCCTACACATTGAATGTGGCAGGGGTTCCATGGAAAGAAAACCAATAGCATTCTATCTGATCATGTATTCAAAGATGGTGGTATAATACAGACACATAGAGGGACTGAATTAATATTGCACTGACCATCTTATTTTTGGCATTTATGTACTTATGAATGTTTTACTTAGAAACTTTAACCTTATTTTAATATTTTTATTATGATTTTATATGTTTTTAAGAAAGCAAACTGAAAAACAGTTGTGTACCCCATGGAAACACACTCCTTCTCACATGGATCATCTGCAAAGTTAGAACATTTAGATCCACCACAGACACCTCTGCCACTTGAGGTAAGGGAGTAACAGGTGGCAGTAGTGGGTATCATCCTCAGGGTGTGTCTAGACTACAGGGTTTTGTCGAGAAAAGTGGCCTTTTGTCGAGAAAACTATGCCTGAGTCTACACTATGGCCACATTCTGTTGACAGTAAGTCGACAGAACGCGGCAGTTTTGTTGACAGTGGTAAACCTTGTTTTATGAGGAAGAACGCCTTTGTCGACAGAGATCTGTCGACAAAAGGTGTGTGTGGATGCAGGGAGCCAGTTCTGTCAACAAAAAAGGCCTCCAGGAAGAAGCCCTGGTGGATAGTCTAGCCTTTACATGTACAGCACCTCTGTGGTTCCTGGCCTCAGCCTCTTAAAGGCACAGGCACCGGCACCCAGACAGGCATTGCTGTTTGTCAGCTAGCCAGAGCACCCATGACAGCCATGTCCCAGCCTCAAGGCCCCCCTGGCCCTTCTCGGGACAGAGACGAGGATCCGCCCAGGGGCGCCAAAAGGCAGGCACCAGCCTGGTCAGTGCTAGAAATCCAAAACCTCCTGGAGCTCTGGTCCCAGGAAGAAGCCCTGCAGACCCTGCAAACATGCCACAGGAATGCGGGCATCTACGAGTGCCTGGCCCAGGGACTGGCCACCAAAGGGCATCACCCCCGCACCATGGCACAAGTCAGGGCAAAGGTAAAGGAACTGTGGCAGGGATATGCCAGGGCCCGGGACCAGAGCTGGTGCCCACTCCGGGGCAGCCCGCGAGACCTGCCCTTACTACCAGGAGTTGGAGCAGATCCTGAGCAGTGGGGAAGCCCAGACTCCACTGCATGTGGTGGAGTCCGGGTTACCCCACCATATCATGGACTGACCCCTCCTGAGGGAGGAAGACCAGACAAGAGAGGCGGGAGAGCTGCACCAGGAGGAGGAGGAAGAGGAGGCAGCAGGGACCCAGACCCCAGAGGCCTCCCAGCTGTCCGTGGACATCAGGGAGGGAACATCAGGTAAGTGCTTTGAGGGGTCACCACACACGGGCAGGTTGGCAGTGTGGAGGGCCAGCTAGCCTCATTGCCACTGTGGGGCCCCGTGAGGCTTTCAGGCCGCTGCCCAACTCACACGCGGTGTCACGTGTAACAGCCCTGAGTCTCCTGTCCAAAGGAGAGCCCCTGACAGCCACAGCATTTCCTCGGGAACAGCAGGGGTGCACACAGACAGTGACTGTCTCTTCTTTCCCTCCACAGCTGGACCCTGTACCCAACAGGGGAGCACCACACCCGCCCTACTACCATCCCAGACCTGTGGCACCCACAGGCACTGGTGGGTCTACACGGACCTGCTGGGGGAGCACGCAGTGGCCCTGCAGGACCTGAACAAGACCCTCCAGCAGAGGACGGAGGCAGAGGTTGAGTGGTGCACCAGGCTGCTGGATGAGCTGGTCCAGCAGTGCACTGACATCTGTGCCACAATGCACGAGGTCCTCAGCTTGCTTGCCCCTGTCATGGGCACCGCTCCTCCTGCACGCCAGGCCCCAGCTCCCCCAACCCCTCCTTCCCCCCCAGCCCGTCCTGCTCCCGAGCTCTCACAGGCTGAACAGCTGCCCCCCCCCCTCGTGCCCAGGCCAGGACTAGGTCTCGCTCCATCCGATCCCAAGGCTGTGGTGATGCCAGGACACAGGAAGGTGGCAGGACACAGCTATCAGGGAAGCAGCGGCCTACTTGAGCCCCCCTCCCCTCTCCAGGTTTTCAGTCCTCTACCACCCCAGTTAAAGGTCATTTCAGTTATATAACAAAATCTTTATTTTTGAGTGAAAGATTTACCTTGTCTATAAACATTTGAACAGTACACAGAGAATTTTTTTTAAACAGTTAGCACATTTTCTTTACTGATAGTGTTTCAAATAAAAAACTGTCTATGTACAAAGAAAACCGGGTGTATATGTATTCTTTATGGGAAGAGGGTGAGGGTAGTGGAGGGGCAGGTAGGGGTGGGCCAGGCCAAACCCCCCATGGGGGAGGCCCTGGGGAGTGTCAGTGGACTCCTTCTGAGAATCTCTCCCTCAGGGCCTCTCGGATTTGGACACCAGCCTGGTGAGCCTGGCAGATGGCAGCCATCTGGGGCTGCTAAAATGGCCTGTCCTCGTCATCAGCACCTATTCTCCACCCCGGCAGAAAGGCCTCCCCTTTCCTCTCCACCAGGTTATGGAGGGCACAACCACCTCCGGGACGTTGCGTTCGCCCATCTCCAGCCGTGTGAGGAGGCAACGGAACCTCCCTTTCAAACGTCTGAAGGCGCATTCCACCTGGATGCGAGCCCGGCTAAGATGCATGTTGAAAAGCTCCTTGCTCGCATCCAGGTGGCCAGTGTAGGGCTTCGTGAGCCATGGCATCAGGGGGTAGGCTGCGTCGGCCACTATGCACACTGGCATCTGCACGTCCCCAAGTGCAAGGTGCTGCTGGGGGAAAAATGTTCCTGCCTGCAACCTGCGGTACAGGTAGGAGTTCCTGAATATACGGGCATCATGTGCCTGCCCTGACCACCCAACACAAATGTCCATAAAGTGTCCCTGGTGGTTGACCAGGGCCTGCAGCACCATCGAATAGTAGCCCTTCCGGTTTATGAACTGGGCTGCTCGATGGGGTGGTGCACGGATTGGGATCTGTGTCCCATCGAGGGCTCCTCTGCAGTTTGGGAATCCCAGGGTGGCAAACCCGGCAATGATGTTGTCCAGGTCCCCAAGACGGACAAACCTCTTCAGCAGCTCTGCATTGATTGCCCTCACCACCTGCAGCATGAGACAAATAGACAGAAACCAGGGAGTTAGACAGGTTACCTAAGCGCTTGGGAGGAGAACCCTCCCCCCGCCCCAACCCACCTGTCCCCTTGTTAGGATTCCCCCCTCCCCCACATTAGTGCAGGAGTGGCTGCGGAGCGGCCTCCAAGTGCCACTCCATCCCCCACTCCCTCTTGCCCTTGTGTGGCAGCCCCCTTTCTCAACCGCCCCACTCAGCAGGGCCTGTCCCCCGAAAGTGACTTACCTCCATCTAGACGGCCCCGATAGTAGACCTCCCCATGCCAAACTAGTGTCCCACGGAACGGTAGCTGTCGGGGGTGGCCAGCTTCCACAGAGCGATTGCGACCCGCTTCTGCAGGGGGATGGCGGTCTGCAGGTGTGTGTCCTGGTGTTCCAGAGCAGGGGTGAGCTAGGCACACAGCTCCAGGAATGTGGCCTTCCGCATCTGGAAGTTGCAGAGCCAGTGGTCGTCATCCCAGAGCTGCAAGACGAGCCGGTCCCACCAGTCCGAACTTGTCTCATGCCTCCAAATCTGCCTATCCCCAAAAAAGTTTGGGGGCAAGGGCAGAGCTCCTGCATCCCGGAGGAGGGTCTCCTCGGTGCGGTCCTAGTCCATATGGGGCAGGAGATTCATGACAGAGTCATGCAGATGCAGCAGAAGCTGCAGTATGGCAGCATGGGGCCATCGCCTGCCCAGGGGCAGCTCAGGCTCCATGGCCAAATAAAAGGTGAAAAGCAGGAAAAAAACCCCAGAAAATAAACTGCTGTGGTGTCCGAGGAAGCAGGGCAACCAGAGCAAGCACTGCAGCAGCTTTGCTTTCCCTCTAGGAGGTAGGCAAGCCAGAAGCAGGAGCAGAGCAATGGCTGTCCAGGGGGAATCCCTTTAAGCATGCATCTCTGCAAAGGGCATGCAGCAGCACCTGGAAATAAAGGCTGCCCCCATGCCCTGCCAGAAGCACTTCTGGGTGCCTTCTTTTTTCGACAGAATGTCCGGCAATCTGGACGCTCTTTTTAAAAAAAGCAGATCGATTTTTCGTTCCGCATAATGTAATCTAGACTCTCTTTTTCGACAGAGGGATGCAGTCTTGACGTAGCCTCAGTGTGGAACAGCACCTAGGGAGTGGCGAGATATTTTTTTTGCCATAAGGTTACACAGATATTTCCGATAGTAAAGGAATGGTGAGTTTTAGGAATCTTGGGTATCAGTCTGGTTATTCTGCCATTATTTTCCCCAAGGCTGAACTCTTCTTTCCCCGCCTCACATCCAGCCTGTCTCTGGCCCCGTGCTTTCTCTCCACCCCCTGTTCCTCATCCCTGTCTTTTTGCCAATCCAGCCACAGTCGTCTTCAGAGTCCCAGTTTTCCCCACATCCTGGCTTCGTCTGGGCCAGGAGATTGGGAGTGGAACCTTACAGGACTTGGGAAGAGGGACAGGGAAGACATAAGAGCCAGTGAGGGGACTGAGATTGGACAAGGAACAGGGGGAGCAGGGTGCTTTCTCCAGCCTCTGCTTGTCCCACTCCTGTCTCTCCCCCTCAGTTCCTTTTCCCTGTGTGATGGGTCTTCTGAGCTGGCTGAGTCATTTGAGCAGGGCCAGATTAAGGCATCAGCTAGCCGGGCAGCTGCCCGGGGCGCCAACCTATGGGGAGCGCCCGGCTCACGGATTGCAGGCTGCAGCAGCTCCCAGCGGCCACCCTGCAGTGGCAGCCTGGGGCGGGGGCCGCGTTAGTGCCAGCCAGCAGCGCCATTCCCCCCACAGCCGCAGGGCCCTGCATGGCCAGGCTCGGGCGGCCCCGGGCTGTGCACCAGAGGCGGTAGCCGGGCTGTGCCGAGCTGGGCATGTGCGTCCTGCTGCCGCCAGCTCCACACACCGGCATGGGGGTGGGGGCGGGGTCGGGGGCTGCACATGCGCCCTCCCCCACACACCGGCATGGGGCGGGGGCAGGGCCGCGCATGCGTCCTCTCCCAACCCGGGGCGCAATTAACCTGTCTGCCCGGGTCGCCAGAATGGCTTGGTCTGGCCCTGCATTTGAGACAATTGCCTCTGAGTCCTGTGGGCCCATCCAAGCCATAAGCAAGAGCCTAACCAGGTGACCGCAAGGCAGGGGGTATGGGCTTCTAATGAAACCACTCCAGTCTGCTCAGTGTCACTGTGTTGCTGGAGATGCTTCCTGTCATCTGGTAGTTTTGATAGCCTGCTTCAGCCTGTGCCTCTGCTCCTGCTCAGTTTACAGCTGGTTGCCTGGCTGTTCTGATACTTAGTCTTTTCGACCTTCTCAGTCTTTGCTTCTAGGCTCTGAGTTAGAGTCCTGGTATTTCTCCTAGCTGGTTCCACATCCCAGCTCCTCCTCCTTCCAGCTCTTTATCCCCAGGTTCCTTGTCCAGCAGTCCCAGTCTCATCCTCTGGGGTCCCACATCCGATCTCTCTTCCCCTCCCCCAGTCCCTGGTCCTAATTTCCTTGCCCAGCTAGTCCCAGACTCCTGCTCCTCCTGTTCTTTGCTCAATCTCAGTCCCCTCCACTGTCTTTTCCTATGCCTCCCTTGTCCCAAATCTTGTAGGATCCTAGATCCAATCCTGTTGCTTAGACAGTTCTGTCTCCCTGCATCATCTCCCGGTCTCTCTCCCACAAGCTCTTTGTCCCAATGGACTCCCCTGGTCCAAGATCCAACTCTTCATCCTCTCTGAATTTGAATCATCTTGTTTCTTTCTCCTCTGTGCTGCCTTGGGAGCCAGTAGTGGAGGCATTGAGAGCATAGAAGAGACCCTAGGTCCATATCAGGCCTTGTCAGGCTGAGTGAAAATGGCAGGGGATGTCCTGCTCTGCTACTTCAGCCCTGGGCTGGATCATGTGTTACCAAACTCAAAATAAATTTGTACTGAACATGTGCCAGCTGTGATCCTTCAAAGGCTTGCAACTTGGCTAAATGTAGATGTTTTGCACAGGAACAGCAAAACTCATATTCCTAATACAAATGTCACTTCCCCGCCAAATTTCAAATCCCTGCTCCAAAGCTTTTTGATTAAACGTTTGTAGGAATTCTTTTACCATTGGCAAAACAATGTATTTTTTTTCAGTAATTACACTGACCAACCTCTTCTAGATAATATTTTTCAAAATTTCAGCTTGAGGCAGACACTTGGCATTGGAAAATTCCAACCCATATGGATTAGGCTTGACAGTCAGAAGCAGCTGGAAACAAGGTCTTAAGATGAAATGTTGGGTACCCTTAACTATCCGCTCCATCCATAATATGTAACCTTTAATACTGAAAATGTAAATACTTAATTTAAATACCCAATACTTGAATATTAAAATATTAATGTATATTATATGATGATTTGTGTAACATTCTTGCATGTTACAAATATTCCTTTTTAGCAAGATGGAAAAAAATGTATTAGTATTTAATGGCAGCAGTTTTCCTAGAGGCTACAATACACCTGAAATTTTAAAATATATTTCACAGTGTAGTGCTTCTAAAACAGTTTTAGCCTTGTGAATACTGAACAGAGTAGAGAGACATTTCCTTTAAGCAACATGTTCTTCTTTTTATGATTTCTAAGTACTGACTAAAACATTCAGAATAATTGAATACTAGTTGACCTGTTGAGTACAAATGCCTATTATCTTGTTTACACCAGTGCTCTGCTGATAGCTTGTAAATCAGTTTCTCCACAACAATCTGACATTGCTTTGAAGTGTGTTTTGGTAATAAGGAAAGTCAGCTAGAAGAAATAGTAAGTTTTAAAGAAATTAGAAGGAAAAAGAGTGGTTTGGACAAAGACTGATCAACAGGCATGAGCTTTGCATCCATCATTTCTTTCCAAGGAGGCTGCATTCTGACTCTAATTATGGTGATACTCCAGAAAAAGTGCTTGATTTCTATTTCTATTTTTCTGTGCCAAGGAACAATGCTACTAAATTAGGGCTTAATCTTGCAATTTTTTTACTCACAGGAGTAATCCTTATTCTCACACACAGTCCCTATGAGTTCAGTAAGATTAATTTTATGAATAAGGACTGTTAGTGTAAGTGCAACTAGTAGGAGATGCAGGTTTGGCATGAGGATGTGCAAGGTTAACTAGTTAACCCTTAACAGGTGAGGCTTACT
This sequence comes from Pelochelys cantorii, assembly GCA_032595735.1. Lineage (NCBI taxonomy): Eukaryota > Metazoa > Chordata > Testudines > Trionychidae > Pelochelys > Pelochelys cantorii. The sequence continues at coordinate 69,358,818 of CM064330.1, forward strand.
AGTTCTGATTAATGGGTGGGGCCTGGAGCAGCTCCCCACCCAGTGTGGGTAGGGGGCTGCTCCAATCCTGTGGGGCCCTCCACATACAGAAGTGTTCCAGCCCAGCTGAGTGCGGTGGGGGGCCACTCCAGCCCTGCCGATCTGAATTACATTTAACTTGTTAACCAATTAAATGGGATTTTAAATGTAGTTTGGCACCCTAACACAAAGATATCGCCAGGTTATAAATTTAGGACTAGATATTCAAAGGTATTTAGGAGCCTAACAGCCAGATAGGCACCAGTGGGATTTTTCAGAAGTGCCTAAGCAGGTTTAGGTTAGGCCCTTATCTCATATTGACTTCACTGAGAGTCAGGTTCTTACACTGCTTAAGTACTTTTGAGAATTCCACTAAGTACCTTGCTACATTTTTCAGTGCCTAAATACCTTTGAATGTCAGGCCCTTGTATACTTGCAGGCTAGGGCCCAAGCAAAATTTCCAAAGGAGAGGGCCCCTCTCTAGTAACATGCCTATTGGGGGGGAAGGGAGGGCAATGAAGTGCCCCCCTTCATCCTATGGGAATGCAGGCAGCCCAGCCTGTTACTTCCTGTGGGGACAGTGATCTGCAGCTGTGGAGCTGTCCATGCAGCTGTCTTTGGCATGGACTGGAAAGAAGGCAGCCATTGCCAGGTCTCTGAGGATAGCCAGACAGATAGACTAGCTCCGTGCCCCCCCGTCATTATGCCACTGCTTACAGGCAACATGGTAATGTAGGAGGCTCAATTTATTTCAATATATTCTTCTCTGCACATGAACAGCTTAGTTTTTAAGCTTAAAAATTCATGTCACAAAAGTGCGTGGAATTAACAAGGAAACACATTACGCGTGATCCATTATAGCCTATAGATGTTCTTGAGCAAGAAGCCGCCAGTGTAGACAAAGCCTAGGTGTGTGGGTTACACATGCACAGTTTTGTTTTTTGTTTTTCCTCGTGTTTGTTCCCCTCTCAAACCACCCTGCCAAGGTTCTCATGCTTTGACTATCTTAAATGTTGCTGAAGCACTTGTGAAGTTTCATTATGTCTGGTGTTCTCTGATGGGTGTGCTGTTGACGTCCGACCTTGCAGAGTTTGCTCTAGGATTCACTGGGTGCAAGGGCACCTGGCAGTGTATGAAAAATGAACATAGATTGTTCATTAATGCTGCCAGACCAGCGGGAAACATTCTGGACTTTTTGGAGATATCAGAAAAGGTGAGCAGTGGCCCATCAAGGCAGAAATATTGGATGTTGGATAACGGACAAGAGGATTGATTCAGACCTTCAAAAACAGGTTAGTTGTTTGGGCTTCAGCTTTACAATAATTCTAATTTTTATGCTCTGGTTTGCCCACCACTCCAAGTTATTGTTGTTTCCCTCACAAATCTAGAAGTTATTGTTCTTTAAGGAGGTTAAATAAAAGGGGTGGGTGTGTGTGTGGGGGGGGGGAATAGAAATGCACTGACACAAAAAGCTACACAATAAAAATCACCTGAATAGGACCTTCATTGGTTTGCCATTTTCCTCCAGGCTGAAAAGAGGAAAGAATCCTATTTATTCCCTTCTGAATATCTATCTAAATTTTCCAGCTCTAAATGGTGATGTTCGGGAAACTTATTTCTTTTAAACGTTCCTTAATCTATATCTTGGGTAATAGAATTGCTCACCTTCTGAAGTGGCTTTTATATGGTATTCCGCTTTTCCAATAGAAATGAATTACAGCGGTTTCTGATGCATGTGCATGGTGAGGCAAAATAACTGAATAGCTAGGAGGAAGAAAGATGAAACCCCTTCAGTCTAACCTGTTTTGTGGAATAGTAATAGAGATGTAGCCGTGTTAGTCTGATCTTGCTGAAACAAAAGAGAGGACTACGCAGCACTTTAAAGACTAAAGGGGAAGAGCCTTTCCTTGCGTGCATCTTTTCTATTTGTATAAAAATAAGTTAAAAAACTACAAGGCCTTTGGAAACACAAAACTACATTCTTTCAATTTATGATCAGTTCCCCTTTGAGCAATGCATTTTCTCCCTTCCCATGGTCTCATCAGAAAAGGACTTAGGACAAATACGTATGGAAAATTGTGACTTCTTTGTGTGAACAGGATGGCATAGAAGATGATGGGATCTGGCTGATATGGACAAAACAAATCCTGCAGATGTTTTTATGGCAATGATTCAGAAGCCAGGGAAATAGAGAAAATTGATTTCTTCGCCCCTTTTCTCTTTTGTTCTAGGTATGCCCTTTTAATTGAAGGCATTAGACTTCATTCTGTTGTCTGTCTCTCAGCATGACAATATTAACTACAGGTCATAGTCCACTGCTGGTTTACAGCTGCAGGATTTCCCCCGGGTTTCATATTGGCAATAACATACATAGATGTATCGAGCAGAATGCTAAGCATTGTTTCTTTTAAGCCACTCACCCAGTTACTGAAGAAAGTGACCCTTCTTACTACAATAGTTTAGGTCAGAAAAGGCATCTCGGCAGTCTCAAGAAACCAATTCTCATGATGTTTTTGGCTACACCTTTGACTCACCTTCATTACTGGATGGCATTTTTGCCTCAATATTGATAATGCTATACATATGAATGCAGCAAAAGGCAGGCCTCCCTAGAGCTTTGTGCTTAGAATTTCTGACTACAGATGATCAAACTGAATTTAGAATGAAGCAGAGAGCCACAGGAACATTTTGTGTTCAGGTTTGTCATCTTGGAATCTGGATTTAAAAATGTCAAAAGAAATGTGCTGGTCCTTTAATTACATAAGAAACAAATAAAAAAACCCAATTAACCCATTTTGGTTAAATTTCAACTGCCAGGAAAAAAAAAGAAGAAATGCGTTAACTTGTGCCTATCATGATAAAACCTACTACATTTGACTGATAAACATTGTCCTAAGGATAATTGCAGGATGCTTCTTTCTTTACAAAAGTAATAGTTCCCTGGGGTGAATAAACTCTGAGGCCTATATGCTATAAACTCTTTTGTGGATAAGAGAGGAATTTTAAAAGGCCAGATTATGGTGGCTATCAGGTTTATGGGAAACACGTGCCTGTTATTGTTATACAGTAATTCCTCATTTAGCAGTGCCCGCTTAACACGTTTTCACGATAGCACAATTTTTTTTTAGGGAACGTTTTTTGAATTACATGACCGTCCCTGGAATAACACGATTTCCCCAGCCAGCCCATTGCCGGCGGCTGCATGGGGCTTCCCCCGCCTCCCTGCAAAGCGGCGGAGGGTTAGCCGCTCACCGCGCTGTTCCCTGCTGACTCCCCCTCGCCGGACGTCTTGCCCCCTCTTCTCCGCCCCCGCTTGCAGGCCAGCGGCTGGGTTTCCCCAGCCAGCCTGTCGCCAGTGGCTGCATGGGGCTTCCCCTGCCTCCCTGCAAAGCAGCAGAGGGTTTGCCACTTGCCGCGCCATTCCCGGCAACCCCCCCTTGCCGGACACAGTGCAGGTCCTGGCAGACCCGTCACAGGGGCATACTCCCAACCCAATTCCCCTCCCCTCTCCTCCTCTTCCATTCCCCAGAGCCAAACACCTCCCCTCCCTGCTGTAACCCAGTCCCCTTTCTCCCCCAACCTTATGTCCCAGTCCCAACAGACACCACCGCTTGAAACGCAACCCCCACCTTTTCCATTATTTTCAATGGGAAAACTGACCCCGCATAACACGTTTTCACGTAACACGATCATTTTCTGAAACATATCTATAGTGTTAAATGAGGAATTACTGTACTGATCATTTTAATTGTTCTATAATTTTTAATGAAGGAGAAAGGGGGACATGAAAGAGGGTTTTAAACTGCTGAAAATTTAACTTTAACAACCTCAAACATTCAACTCTTCCTCCTCTTCTCCGTCCCTCTCCAGGCCCTACCTCCATTCTTCATCTTTTCTCCCCTACTATCATCTATCCACCCTCATGAATGAAGCCTGAGTGACCATCAGGGTGAAGTGTGAAGGAAATTCAAGGAGCACAAACCACTCCCTCTCCTGCTCTGACAGTGGAAGCATCAGGGCAGTTTCTGCATGGCTGCTGCTATCGCTGCTCCAGCAAAAGGCAGAAACACATTAGTGGCACCATGTGTTAGGGCTATTGGATCTGTTTATTGCCAATTCTGTAGTTCCTCTAGCAGTGTATTTCCAATTGTAGCCTGTGAGGTCCCGCTCTTATGCAATGCAGAGGCCTCTTTCTGGCCATTCTATCCTTGCACCATCCACCATTGGGGTTAAATGGTGCAGAATGTATTGTGTGCTGCACTAGGGTATGTGATGAATTTTTACAAACATAAATGTTTCCATTGGCAATATTTGCAAATCTCACTACGATAGCCATGAATTTCTTAAACCGAATAGTAAAAACAAACTCCGCTGTCTGTCATGCTAACAGAGAGTTTAATTTACAGATCCGACTACCTCTACATTATTACTGGTCCGCAGAGCATGATTTTGGCATGAAAATTTTTAGTACATTTTATGGCAGAGGTGCAGGAAAACAATGAAAAATCACAGACAAGGATTCAGGGAGTTGGAGAGTGAGTCTATCCTGCTGTCACAGCTGGGTTATGAGCAGATAGACCTAGGAGTCCCATCCAAAGTCTGTATTCATGGCACATGAGGAAAGAGTTAGTTGGGTCAGGATACCGGGGAACAGAGGCAGGAGCCATCCTGGAGGTTAGGAATCACAAGTGGGATGTCAAGAGTCAAAGTGCATCAGGATGCCAGGAAATCCAGGAGCAGAGAGAAGCCCAACTGGTCAGGAAGCTTTCTGTTTCTGATACTGGCTTGAAAAATATAAATACTGGCGTAATCACCAGTATTGAGGATTGAACGTCCCATTTCTTGCAGAGCACCCTGCTTGAGTGACCTCAGTTGGCTCCCCTGGGAACCAGAGTATCTTAGATCTGAATTGAAAGCCAGAGCTTCGTTGTCCCTTTTACACACTAACACTATAAAGGCACCACATGGACACAGGTTCCAATTTTTTTAAACTATATTTACTGCATATATACAACATACAAGGATGGTCTATGTATTTATACTGTTGCTCCAGTGGGTTTTGGCAGCATCTAAAACCCAGTGATACCAGAAGGCTGGTAAACTATTTAAAGGGGCAGAATCCAATTTATACTCTACAGAGCTTCCATTGGTTCACTGGTCCATTGGTTGTACATCAGCATAAAACAACTTTGTGGTCACAGACACATGAAGTAGCTCGGAGATTCATGCATAACCTAAGTAAATGTATAAAAATCAGTAAAGTATGTACTCATCTAACAAGCACGGAACTAATTTGTGTGAGATGATAGATTTATATCACATGCATCTGCAAACACAAACGTGTGCCAGATGTTTGAGGATTATTGTAAAGTGAGCTTAGTGTGATCACGTGACCCACAGCGGCCAACTGTCATCTCAAGACACACGGATAGTGAGTAATTTCAAATTAATACATTAAATTGTGATCAGTTCCCAGATAATTTAAGACTAGAAAGAGAGGCAAAACTAATTGAAAAGTTTTATTCATCCTGATCTAGTTTTTGAGAAGTGTTGTTCTCCTTGTGTTTTAAACAAAACTTCAGGAAAACCATGAGGTGGGCTACATGCTTAGTGGCCAGATATGGACAGGGATACTGAAGAATCAAGTTTGTACAGTTGAAGTCTTATTTTGCACCAGCAAATTTCTATAAATAGCCACCATGTCTGTGACCACCAGTGCATATAGATTTTAGTGGCCCTTTCTTTAGAGAAAGATTTTTGACATACAATTGATTCATAATCAGCATAGCCAGTAGTTACTTGATGTAGCTCAACATGATATCATTAAGATGTTATGCTTCATTTTGTGACTTATGGGTTACCAAATATAATTAATTACTGATTGACTCCAGAGAACATTGTGAAAGTTAAGGAACTTTTTGCAGGTTAATATGTACGTATAATCTATAATATGAGTTCTACTGTGGAAGCTTACATTTTGTTAGGATGTTTTGAACGAACATGAAAACTGTCAAAGAAGATACGCTATCTATAAATCAGAAAATAGCTTCTTTCCTGTTCTCTTATCAAACACTACCATATAGTCCTATAAATGTGTTCTTGCTGAATTACTAATGGGAAGATTTTTTTATGTATCAGACTGGAAGTTACGGTGCAGGATTTGGGTAAACATGTTTGTTTCATAAAGGCTGTATCTCCTAAGAAGAAAACAAAGCATGCAGAACAGAATATCTACTATTAGTTTGTGCCAAAGGAGTGAGGAAAAAGTGTGGGGAAAATGATTTGCATTTCACATATCTTAAGAATAGTGATGTCTCAGGCCAAGCAAGAGATATAACCTGGAAGAGGTATACTGTCTAGCAACTGAAACTTATTTATCAGTTTCTCAGCAATGTAACCAGATATTTAAACACAACATTTAAAGCACAGTTGTAGACGTTATGGTGGTTCTTTGTGATCTGGACCCCAGTTTTAGAAACAGTTAATAAAATGATTTGGATCACAATGTTCTAAGGCCCGCATTATCTAAAAGGTAAATAGACATCTGGGTTTGTGATGACCGGGAGAACTGTATGGTGACTTGCCTGCCTGGTGCAAAGGTTGCAGATCTCTGGAGACATCTAGATAAACTTATGTGTAGTGTTAGGGAGGACCTCATGGTTATGGTAGGTGTAGGTACCAATTACATAGGGAAGGGTAGGAGAGAGGTTCTAGAGGCCAAATTTAAGCAACTAGAAAAGAGATTGAAATCTAAGACCTCTAAAGTAACATTATCTGAAATGTTTACAGTTCTATGTGCAGGGCCAGCTAGGCAGGCAGAACTTCAGAGTCTCAATGTATGGTTGAGATGATGGTGTAGAAAGGAGGGGTTTAGATTTATTAGGAACTGGGGAAACTTTTGTGAAAGGGGGAGCCTATACAGGAAGGATGGACTCCACCTAATCCAAAATGGAACCAGACTGCTGACACTTAACATTGAAAAGGTCATAGAGCAGTTTTTAAACTAAGGGCTGGGGGAATGCCAGCGAGTGCAGAGGAGCACATGTATTGGACAGAGACATCTCTGAGAAGAGGGTCTATTAATAGAGATTCTCTATGTTCTAGTAAGAAGGAGAGGATGGAAGATGATAAAATATAGGTAAGATCAGATGGGAAACAATCAAATGAAAGAGAGTCTAACATGTCAGGAAATGGCAGAAAGATAAATAGTGACAATTTTTAAAGTGCTTATACAGAAATGCTAGAAGTCTAAATAATAAGGTGGGTGAACTAGAGTGCCCCATATTAAAGGAGGATATTGATATAATAGGCATCACAAAAACTTGCTGGAATGGGGACAATCAATGGGACATTGCCATACTAGGATACAAAATATATAGGAAGGACAGAACAGGTCATGCTGGTGTCGGAGTGGCACTATATGTGAAAGAAAATGTAGAATCAAATGAAGTACAAATCTTATATGAACCAAAATGTTCCATAGAATCTCTATGGATAATAATTCCATGCTCTAATAATAAGAATATAGCGGGAAAGATATATTTCGATCACCTGATCAGGATAGTGATAGTGACTATGAAATGCTAAGGGAGATTAGAAAGGCTATCAAAATAAAAAAATCAATAATAGTGGATGTGCTACATCAGACTTAGAGTCCTAGGAATCACTGGGGAGTAATTAGTTCAAATTAGCAGCACCAGAGCGTCCAACTACCATCAGTGATCCTACTAACATTTTCTATCCTTGGGCGGGTTGAAATTTCTTATGTACAACATCAGTATTGAGGTAGTATGTGGATGTGCACCACCAATATAAACAAAACACACACACACACACACACACACACACACACACATATATATCTATATATCTATCTATCTATCTATATATATATATATGAGCAGTCTTTTGGACACATCTACACATTTGGGCTAAAGCCGAAATAAGCTACGCAACTTGAGCTACATCAATTATGTAGCTTAAGTCAAAATAGTTTTTTCGGCTTTTGGCACTGTCTACATGGCAAGAAGTCCAAGAAAGAGCACTCTTCCTCCACCTTCCTTTACTCCTTGTAAAATGAGTGTTACAGGAGTTGGAATAAGAAGTCCTCCAACTCGACATTATTTCGACATTATGTAGAAATAACCGGTTGTTGTGTAGATGCGGACTAGGTTATTCCGGAATAACATCAGTTATTCTGAAATAACACTGCTGAGTAGACGTACCCTTAGTGACTACAAAGGTGCTGTACAAAGGTAGGGAATTAGCTTTCTTCCACTCTAGGAAGAATAGAAATCCCAGAGCAAATTAACATGCGGTTTCAGTGTTTGTAGACAGATGCATGTTTCAAAGAGCTTGCAAATAAGGTTTCATCTTACAAAACTAGCATCACAACTAGTACTTTGTACTTCTGACTCATAAGAGCCAGAACTCTACCACATAACAAAGATTTAGCCTTAGTACAAGCAATTTACCATGTATTAATTAGTAACACAGATTTTTAAAAAATCATTAAGTTCAGCGTTTTAGATATCTGCAACACTCCAAAAAAGTCTGTTAAAAGAATCTTTCTTCCTTACCTTAAGCCATTAACACCTATGTAAAGTTTGTTTGAAATGTAAACATGCAAATGTCCTCCTAGCGCGCACACACCATGCAGCCTGCTTCTCCCTTCCCTCCTTCCAACCCAGACAGAGAGAACTGCAGCAAGTGAGTAAGGACACCCTGAACAAACTGCTCACTGCATAGATGCCAGCACCCACTCACTCCCTCTTTTCCCCACCTACCACATGCAGTCAGCCCCTTACCTCCTCTTCCCAGCCCAGGAGGATTGAAGAGACTGCTGGGTTTCTGCCTCTGCCTCTCTCTCTCCTTAGGCAGATGGGACTCTCCAGACTCCACTCCCCTCTGACTCCCCCCCTTCCCAGCCAATTAATTATTCCCTCCCGCCTTATCTTGTCTGTTTATCTACTCTGGGAGCTCTTCGGTTCAGCATGTTGCAACATTTAGCTGCTGCTTAGCTAGATGTCCCGCCAGTCAGCTGAGCTCCCTGCCTACGCAGGGAGCTTTGAACCTCTGAGCAGAGCTCAGTAAACAGTTGTGTAGCTTAGAGCAGTGGTCACCAGCCAGTAGATCGGGATCTACTGGTAGATCTTGGAGCCTTTGACAGGTGATCCTGACAGGAGGCTGTCAAGTGCTAGCACTTCATCTGCCCCTCTAAGTACTGCTGTGTTGCTCCTGCCCTCTGCCTTGGAGCTGCCCCACCAGCCCCAGGAGCCTCCTGCTTGCTGTGCAATGTCAGGGTACCCCATGTCCACAGAGCAGGGAGGGGGGCAGGGATAGAGAGAGTTTACTGGCTGCTTTTGGGAGTGGAACAGAGCCAGAGAAGGGGTAAGCCTGCCTTAGTCCCCTGTGCTCCACCCAGAAGCCACCTGTGGTAAGCAGTGCTAAGCTGGAGCTCACATTCCAAACCCCGGCCCCAGTCCTGAACCCCTCTTGCACCCCAAACCACTGCCCTAGCCCTGAGTCCCCCTGCACCCAAACTCCCTCCCATAGCCAGCACCCTCAACCCCCGCCAGCACCTCAACTCCCTGTCCCAGGCTCAGCTCAGAATCCCTCCCACACACCAAATCGTTTAGCCCAAGATCAGAGTCTACATCCCCTTCCCCTGAACCTGAAACCCAACCCTCTTCCCCCACTATGATAAAAATGAATGAGGATGGGGGACGGAGGATGGTGTGAGCAGGGGTGGGGCCTTGGAGAAGGGACAGGAAGGAGGTGGGGCAAGGGTATCTGGGTTTGAGGTGGATCCTGGATTGCATTTAAATTCAAAAAGTGATCTCATGCTTAAAAAGGTTGGAGACTACTGAGAGGGAACATAGACTACTGTTATTTCAAATTATTATTTCAGAATTAGCATTGCATCTGATGTAAAGCAGGAGTACAGATTGTGAATTCCATGGCCCGTTATTTAAAAATAATGGGCTTGGTAGTGTGGACGCTCTGCTTATAAATTCGACCTTGGGGGAGGGAGGTATTTCGAAATAAAGTTCTAGTGTAGACCAAGGTTGGGAAAGCACTTAAGCTCTTGCATATATACAAACTTATCGAATAGAGCACTTTAGCACATGTTGAAGCCAGGATGGGTAGGGATACTGTCCCTAGCCTCTGTTTCTCTGGAAGTGGGAGACAGGGGAGGGATCACGAGGATTACCTGTTGTGGTCCCTCCCTCTGGGGCATCTGGTATTGGCCACTGTCGACAGACAGGATACTGGGCTAGATGGACCTTTAGTCTGACCCAGTATGGCCATTCTTATGTTCTTAGTTCTTATGTTGAAAATGAAAAAAAAAATGCTTAATCTGTCCTGAAAATGGATGCTTTCCTGTTTTGGGGCTAAAAGGGATTTCTAGATTCAGCATCAAATTCTCAAGTGCCCTCTATTGAGGAATTATAATTCTCATTGCAAGAACACAATTAAAAAATTTGACACACCTTAATCAATTCATATTAAATGAAAGGATCATAACAATTGTGTTTATAAAGGGTATGTTGAGGATAATGGGAAAATGATATTTTCCAGATAATGTGACTTAAATGATAGAATGGTTTATATAATGTCTAGTTCATGCCTACTGCCCTATTTCAGAGAAAATCTTTATATAAATAATTTGTGAAGTAATTTAAAAGGTCATCTGAAGTCAAATATGGTTTTGTCTCTCACTCTCTTTCAAGATGAAGCTACATCACTAAACTTCTATATTCAATACATAAAGCAGCAAAAATAACTTACTTTGCTTACAAACGACTATACAACAAGCTTTGTTATATTATTTAGTGACTATCAGTTTAACTTGGGGTGGGCAAAAGGGCCTCTGCAGGCCTGGGGGTGGGGGAGTGCCTGAAGCCTTGTCCGCTCTGCTCCCACCCTGCGAGCAATGATGGTCTGGGGGTGGGGTAGTCCAGCCCCTTCCAGGTTAGGCCCCGCCCCTTCTGGGGTGACCCAGGGCTACAAAAATTTTTGAAGTGGCCCCCAGGCAAAGATTATTGCCCACCCCTGGTTTAGCTGTTACAATAAGCATTTGCTTAAAGCAACGTTGCTCAATTTTTTCCAGAACATTGTTCAAAAGATGGAGGAGGAGCAATATGTGTAGCCCTCAATATTATACTTTTTAATGTGGTATATTCTTTGTTTTTGTCAGTTTATAGCTAGAATGGACCCAGGAAGGTATCACTTTCTACTCAGCATTTTCAGTGCCTTTCTTCTCCTTTGTGGTTGTTTTAGTGGATGTCTCTGGCTTATATTAGCATCAAAGTCTACATTTATGTACTGAAGAAACTCTAGACTTATACACAATATAAATTACAGGCAACTATGTTTCACTTGAAAATGCCTCACATTTTAAAGTCTGACGAACTTCAGTAATTTTTATTTTTCTCTTTCTGCCAAGACTACAACCAACAGTGTGGAGAGAAGCTTAAATATTCCTAACAAAAAAGAAACTCTAAAGCAATGTACATAGTTTTTTGGTGTAAGAATCATTTGTGTGTTGGAAACTAAACACCATTATTACTCCCTCACTAATGCTAATATATAATTATGCTTTCTGAGAATAAGTTATGAGATTAGAATATTGAAGACAGAGGTGTTGGTTTCGATGTCAGTTTTACACTTTGTGCAATGGAAAATAAACATAATTCTCCATGTAAAACAACGTATTAGACTCTATTTGTAATGGGAGTTTACATAATTGGTGTCAGTATGAAACAGCAGAAATTTCACTGTGCAACAGCACATTTCTCTATATTAACAACTCCCACCCATAGTCAGACCAATGCATTTTTTCCAATCTACCAGCAACATTTCTGTCTCTATAATACATGTTCAGAGGATCCAGCCTTTCAAAATTTCAATTGTATAAATGTAAAATCTCTTCTCAGAATTCCAATAATCAAATAAACCACAATCATTCAGACTACCCCAGTTTCCTTTCTATACTTCTCCTTGTAGTTTGGTCTATTTATGGTCCAACAGTGCACCTTGGATTTTGTAACGTGGTGGGCCAAGATGAAAATAAGAAACATTGTATAAATGAGTATTAGACAGATTTATTATATCTGTATGAAAAAGGTGAATTGCCTTGTTTCTAATCTTTACACAGGTCGTAATCTTTGAGACGATTGTTTTAGAAAGCAATACATTTTATATTCTACCAGTTTTCGTGTCTTGGGTCAGTTTTCAAAGATTGAACAGCTGGTCCAGTCAGTACAGTGCATCAGTTGTTTCTCAAATAAGCACAAGTGGAAAAAGAACATTCCTTAGGAGATGTAGTCCTAAATAGAATGGAAAATACCTATCGTTATGAGTTATTTTATTACTATTTCATATGGATAATACTGTAGTGCCTACTTATACCATTTAGGATTATAGCCTTGTGCTAAATTCAGTACAAAAATTGTGAGAGAGATAGAATCCCCACTCCAATGAGCTTACCCAACTAGCAATACATGGATATTAAAGAGACAAAACAGATTATATAATATCTTTCATTGGACCAGCTTCTCATCCCTCTGATATCCTGGGACTGGAACAGCTACAACAACATTGCATACAACCTGTGGATAGTGTGAGAGAATCCTGGGTCACATTGAAATCAATGCTTCAGTAACATTATTGATCCAGAGAGAGTTAAATTAAGATTGTCTCTATAGCTTAGTAGTTAGGGCACTCCTGTGGGAGACCTTAGTTCCACTCCTCCGGTGCCAATCACTTATAAATATAAATATTTAATTATTTATATACGGTGAGAATGGGAGAGACCCACACATGAATACTTCGTAAGCCAATGGTTAGGCCACTGTCCAGAAAAGACCAAAGTTCAAGTCCTTGATCCACCCTTGAGTAGGGAAGGGGATGTGAGCCGGGTCTCTTATGCTCTTAGGTGAATGAGCTAAAGTCTGAGACCACATTCACTATATTTTTTCTTAAAAACTTATTGATGTATCTTGGGCACTTAGAAGAGGGCTCACAGCTGCGAATCCCAGTTGGAGACAGGGGCCTCCCTCTAGCCCAGAGTTAGGTGCCTAACTCCCTTTTAGGGGTGGAGCTTAGGTCACAACTCCTCTATTTGGCCTTTCCCACTGGAATTTGGTGTTAGGCTGCCCCCTGATCAGCATGCAGACTTTTGTGCAGGCACGCCAAAGAGGAGGAGCAAAGAGAGCAATTGCCAAGGAGCCTGGGTAATTTAAAAAGGACCTTGGGGTCTCTGGTCACTTTGGGCATTTGCTGGCAGTGCAAAGGGGCTAAGGCAGGCTTCCTGCCCACCCTCACTCTGTGCCATTCCTGGAAGTGGCTGGCACGTCCCTGGGCCTCAGGAAGGGGAGAAGGGTCTCCATGCACCACCTCCTCCCCAAGTGCTGGCAATACAGCTCCCATTGGCTGGAAACTGTGGCCAATGGGAGATGCAGAGGCAGTGTCTGTGAGCAGCAGCATGCAGAGATCTCCTGGCTCTCCTGCCTAGGAACCACTGTCAAAGGGGTGTGCTAGGTCATTTTTGAGTGCCACCTGAAGTAAGCACTCACCCTCTCCTGTACCTAACCTCCTGCTATAGTGCAGAGCCTACACCCAAACTCCCTCCCAGAATTCCCCCAACATGGCCTCCTGCACCCCAATTCCATGTCCAGCCCAGAGCCAGCATCAAACTCCCACCCAGAAATTCAAGAACTCTCTTCCAACATTGCCTCCTTTGCCCCAGTTCTGTTCCTAGTCTATAGCCAGCAGTCAAACTCCCTGCAAGAGCCTGAACTCCCTTCTGCACCCAAATTCCCTCCCAGAGCCTGCACACTGCACTCTGTCCTGGACCCCACCCTCTTACCCTAGCCTAGAGCCCACACCCAAACTCCTCACTCACACTGCACCCAAATTCCCTCAGAGTCTGCACCCCACACCTCCTCCCACACCCCACCTTCTGCCCCAGTGTGGTGAAACAGAGGGTGGGGGAGACTGAGTAATGGATGGAATGAGTGGGGCCTTGGGGAAGGGGTGGAACATGGACATGGCCTCAGAGAAGAGGAGGGCCAGGGAGTGGGGCAAGGGTCTGGGACTGCATGGTTCAACAGTTCACAACCCTGCTGGGTGGGTATGTGGAAGCCCAGGCCAAGTCTGAGGAGCATGCCCAGCAGCTCAGCACCACCCAAATGTTAGGCAGACCACATCTGCATGGGAATGGCTTGTATGTGCATGGGGGCTAAATGACTCTTCTGCCCCCATGAACATACAAGCACATTTACAGCACATGAGATACACAAAAGTGGGCCCAGAACTGCTGTTGTAGGGAAGGGCCCACTTTTGTGGATCTCATTCTTAGGCACCTAACTCCCTCCTGTGTTGTATAGGGAGCCTGGGTTCCTAACTCAGGGTTGTGAATTCCATTAGGTATCAGGGCACTTAAAAGTCAGGTGCTGCAATGCCAAACACTGCCGGGTCCACTGACCACGGGAGTGGGACTTACTCCAGGGCCTGGATATTTAAAGAGACCTGGGTCTCTGGCTGTGGGGCTGGAGCCTCAGGCCCCTTTGAATCACTGCTGGAGCACTTCTCTGTGCAGCTCCAAAGGCTGGGGGGGGAAACGTGCCACACTCCGGGCAGCAGTGAGGGCTGGCTGCCTCACCCATTGGGCACTAGCCAGTCTGAGGAGGCATTTACTTGTGGTTATCAGATACACACTTGCCAGAATGCTTCACTCGGGTCTCTCTTTTGGCTGAGCTGTGAAGGGATGCTGATACTTTTGCAAGTTTGCCCAACAGTTCTAGGAACCTCACTAGATTCATTGATTGCCAAAGCAGGACATACTGCGCCACTGGGTATTTACAGCACATGAGTGCCTGAGCACCAGGAAAATAGCCATTCATTGCACTTCATGCCATTAAAGCCCAATACCTTGAGTCTGCTGAGCCCCCCTCCTTTAGCTTTCAACTCAGTCAATCTCTTTTCTGTTATGTTTCTTCACATCCTCAAGCTGATAGTTTGCTGCAGGCACTGTGGACTGAAGAAACAGAATTTTAAAATGATTAGAACAAAACAAAATTTCGGTATCCTTTTGAAAAATCCACATTACTTGGCAGTATCCTTTTAAAAAAATGAACAAAGGTATATTAGCTTCCCTTTTTTAGAAGAAATTGTCAGGCTCTATCTAGGATGCTATATGGATGGGCAGAGAGAGACTGCTCATTCACCTAATTAGCTAGAGTATGTAGGTCTTAGGAGGTCAATTAAAAGGGCAGAATATTAGGCTGACAAGAGTTCCTTAAGGGAGAATCCTACCAGCTTGTCCACCTGCCTTGGCAGGGAAGCTAAGGTAATTCACGTGGTTCTGTGTTTTACTTTCAAATTAAAAGAAAATCCTAAGGAAGGGGGTAAAAGATCACAATGCCTCACAAGGAGCTACAGTATGATTATTACCTACTGCTGCTTCTGCAGTAGTGCCAAGAGGTCCAGGCCCAGGAACCTGTTGTTCTAGGTACAGACCTCTGCTGAAATACAATCTCTGCCATGAAAAGTTTACAGTCTGAAGACAAGACACAACAGGTAGGCTGAAAATAAATGAGGAGGGAAGACAAGATAAAGGTAACACAAATCTGTTTGGCATAGACTAGTTACGTGCACAGTTTGCCGCTAGAGCTTCTGCTTTGTTAGATTTACTTTTGATCAGTAGCAATAGCCTCACTTTGTCAGAGCTGATTGCAAAAATCAGCAGGTTCCCACCATTAGCATCTGGTAGGCATCAGACATGAGTGTTGAGCAAGGATTGAAGGTGCATAGGGTAGAAGTTCTATGGATATTTTTAGAGAACTTGCTTCATGCATATAGGGTTCCAGGAGTGAAGCAGAATACAAAGTGTTAATGGTTTTCCCCAATTACCATGGTTCAATTCTTTGGTGTAGCCAGAGCCTAGGGTAGAGAAGAGAGAGGAGGAGGCTAGCAATAACAAGAGCATGTGTTTACACAGACTATGTGCATCGTGTCGTGGAACTCCATATGCCAGCACTGTGGTTAAAGCCGAGGCCTCTGTGTTTGCTGCTGTGAATACACCGGTAAAGTCACAAGGCTTTTTAAGAGCAAGAGGGAGGAGGAATACCACAGCAACAATGAATGCTCTCAGCATCTCTCTGCAGTGGGGGCCCCAGCTGGAGCTAGGAGCTTCAGGTTTAACTCCTGCTGCCTTTGCTACTTTGTTGCAGTTCTTAGATCAGAAGAATCTGAGAGGAAATTTGCCAGCGGGCAACTTCCCTGTAGTGAGTCTACTTCTATCTCTTTTTCACCCTTTCTTGATTTTTGTTGTTGTTCAAAGATTTCTCCAAAACATCAAGACAAATGTGCGGTTTAAAATGCTTCCCCAGCTCATCCCTCCTGCCCCCGCTCTGTCTCAGCTATAAAACACACAACGTGTGATGATTTTTCTACAGCTCTGTGCTAAATATGCAAGGCATTTAAAATGACCAAAGAGGCTTTTAAAATGGGAAAAATTATACTGGTAATTACACTGCCAATCCAAGTGGAGATGTTAAATAGGACAGGGATTTTTCCCACTTGTCGTCACCTTTCCAGAACTTTAGGAGCAATCCATTGTTGTCAGCAGCATTGGTGTAACTGGGAGATAACAACCTACTTTTCCTAAAGGGTTTAATGTGTGAACATTTCTAATTTGTAAAATTTCTACTAAACTTAATGTATATTTTCTTAATCTGCAGTGAGGAGATCAGAGATGGCAGATTCAGTCCTGCACAGTGCTATAAAGTGGGCCAACCACTTTTCATTCTCACAGTGCATCTACAGGCAAATTGACTCCCAATCCTGTAAGCATATTTCATCAAACTTCTGATGGGGTGAGTCTACGCAAATTGCATACCTTATTTTGAGCTTATTTCGAAGTTGAGTGCTATTCTGAGAAGTCCCTTAATCCTCATGGAACAAGGTTTACCAGGACGTTGAAACGGTGTGCGTGTTATTTCGATTGCATTTCAAAATAACAGGCGCACTGTCAAGACATGGTAAACACTATTTAGGGATACCAGAAGTATTCTGAAATAGTGCCACAGTGTAGATGTACCCATGTAGAAGAAACTTCTGCAGTGTCTTGAAGTTCAACGGTAGTGCAAATCTGCTTGCTCCACCTAGAGAGCTGACCAAACCCTTCAGTTCTGCAATATACAGGGAGGGGACTATTAGCAGAACCATCTCTCTGGCATAGACTGCTGGATCTGCTCCACAGAACTGGAAAGCCACTTTGCTTTTCCATTTTGGCACCTTGAAAACCACTGTACTCTCCAGATGTTGGCCAGTGTCTCTGTGGCTGTAAGGGTGGTCCTGACCCTTCCACTCCCAGCATTTGGATCATGTGTTGCCCAGGCCAGCTCCAACCCCCCCCCCCCACCACCTCCACTTGCTCCTCCCCTTCTGTCAAGAGTCTCTGGCATGCCTCCAAACAGCTGATGGGGGTGGATAGGATTAGCAGTATCTGCTGCTGGAAGGAGGTGCTGGGGGGAAGTAGGGGTCCAGTGATGTGTGCTCAGCATTCACTCAGTACTGATACCTAGGGGCCCCGACAATTGAAAAGGACCCAGGCTCCCAGCTGCTACTACAGCAACAGTGGTGGCAGCTAGAGATCCTGGCCTCTGGACAATTTTCTCCTTTATTTTCTTCCCTGCCCCACCACTGACCTGACTGCCTTTGGCTGCCACCTGCTCCATGAACTGGTTCATCAAAGTCTTTTCCAGCTGAAGCTCCCAGTCTTCCCATGCTCTAAAGAATTCAAACTGCTCCTGGTTTCTCCAGTCCAAGCCAATGAGCAGCTCTTCCAGAGTACGTCTCAGTCTGCCTCGGCTGTCTCTGTGCTGCTCCAGAGGAGAAGGGATAGGAAGAGGTGGGGTTGGGGCTGGCTCGGGCAACACCTGGCCCAAGTGCTGGGAGTGGAAGGGGCAGGACCAACCCTTACAGCCTCAGAGACATTGCTCTGCTGCAGGCTTACATGAAAGAGCCTGACTGAGGATTTGAGAGGTGACTTGCACTCCCTGTCCGGTGCTAGGGTCCCTGAAAGCTGAGCTGGGTGGAGAATAGAGACTACCTCATTCCTAGCCAGGCTCTCTCAGGCAGCTGCCAGACAGGGCAGCAGAACGGCCACCAGGAAGAGTCAGTCTTAACACTCTCCTGCTTCCTGTTTGGGCTCCTGGCCCCTTGGAAAAGTGGTAGAACATGTCCGGGGAGGTGGGGAGGAGGTGAAGGACAGGGTCAAAGGGAGGACAAAGTGCCCTCACTCACAGGTAACATGGGGTGGAGAGTGTGCAGAGGCCCTGTGTGGGGCACAGGGAGGGATACGTGACCTACCCTTTAGAGTGTGTCTCCCACTATACAAGTTATATATGGGGTGGCCTATGGGGAAGGGGCAGAACAGGTTTGAGAAGAGGTGGGGTGGGGCATTTGGGGAAGAGGTCTAGGATGGAGTGGGGGCTTAACCACCCCCTGAGAAATCTGCAAGTTGGTTCCTATGCTCCTAGGCACGTGTGGGGTGATATCAGTGGGCATGTGAAAACCCTTTTCATGCTGGAAAAGCACCCCTAGCAGTACAGCTGGCAGCTCACTGGGCACCAGCAGGGACCCATTGACTATTCTGCCCTGGGCCTGGAATAATTGTTGCCAGGCCTGGCCATAGGGAACAGGAGGAAAGGCTCACTGAACTGGTGGCCAAACAAGTTTGGGGTTTACCTGCTAATGACTTTCAGCTATAGAGGAACAAACCCCTCACAAAGTTATGTAGCCTCACTAGTGTTTGCCAATGTTCCTTATGCATGTCCAGCAACTGTCCAGGATGAGAAGGTATCTGTTGGCAGCGGCTCTCTGCTGTGCCAAGCTTTGTCCACATATGGCATTCCTCATTTCCCCTGGCCTGCGGGGAACCAGTACTAGAGTGCATATGGGGGGACCTGGCTGCCTGTAATAGAATTTGTAAACTGGACTTGTCCTAAACCAACATGGGATGGAAACACTCCTCTTCCCCCCCCCCCTCCCCAATCATTATGGAGTGTGCTGCAGGTGACTATTATATGAATAGCATTTGCCACTTTGGCATCCAGACAGGTGCATAGGCAGCACCAATGAAATTTCAGTCTACGTCTTGCAAACTCTATGAACATTCTGCAGCTGCTAAGCTCGTAATTGAAATTGCCTTTTGCCAGGATCATTGATGCTGGAACAGTTTCTCAAGACAACTTAAGAGTAGGTATGCGGGCAGTGCCAAAATACCAGTTGTGACAGACATACAGTAGAGAACAATATCATTTCAGGTGAATAAGGTCCTTTCTTCCCTCTTCATGTACAAATCTGAGCTTCTTAGCACTCTGGCATCATGAATCTTTCCAATGTTCCTATTTATTTGCCTTTATGATCCGCTAAGCCTGGCAGAACAAGTAAATTGTAACTATAGCCCAGGGACATCTTGGTACCAACTGGCAGAGGGGTGCATGAAGTTCGGGTATCTACCTGCTAATTCAGAATATTGTGAAAGTTCTCTACTAAAAGTCTTTGTCACACTGGTCATTGTAATCATCATGTACAGATAGTGTGTGAGGACAAATATCCATACTGAAAAATTGTATATTTAAGGTCTGTAAGTTGGAGGTCAGTCTGAAGAAGTTAAGTTTCTTTCAGGCAGAGATTGTTATCCATCAGCCTGTCGCTATGTGAATTGAGTATTGTATGGTTCATAATGGATGCCCATTTACAGTCTGAGCCAAATGCTAATGAAATAATTGCGAAATCTTCAGTGAGAGGGAATTTATGAGAGGAAATAAATCAGTAGGAGAGGGTCCTGTATATAAATGAAGAAAATCGATTACTGGACCACAAATGTAGGTACAGAGACTGACTCTGCATCCTCCACCAAGAAAGTAAACTCACAGTGGCTTGCTTCAGGAAAAAAGGCTCACAGCCAGCCAGGGTGTTAATGGTGGGAGAACTTTGGGTCAGAAAAACTTCATTAGACTGTAGGGTATTTTGTCAGTTATTCTAGACTCTAGGATGCATGTTTTGTAACCCTTTGTTGTCAATATTTCTGCTTGCTGTCATTTGAAGCTCTGTTTTTTAAATGTGTACTTCTTTTGCTATAAACAAAGTTAAGGGCTGTGTGTTAAGCGGAGCTGTGCTCTGTAGTAATAGGTAGCTTGTGGTGTACTGTCCTTTTGGGAGTGGAGGCTTTGGGGATTCTGTGTGGCCAGTAGAACGGGGCTGGACACCACAGGAAGCATGGGGGGTTGGAGCGTGCCTGTTGCTACCCTGGAAAGGAACAATGAAGCCTGCATAGACTGAGAGGCGAGTATTGATGCTGTCTGTGGCTGGTGATGTCATGGAGGTGTCTTCTAGCAGGCACAGATAAAACTTCCTCATACTAAGGGCAGATGGTGGCAAGATGCCTCTCAACCCTGCGCATTCCTGAGAAATGTCATGGTAACTGTCTCACTTTCCTTTGTGGTGGGCCATGTATTGGCATGTGAGTCCTGTTGATGGTCCCTGTATAGTATGGAGTCCCATCCTCTGAAATCCAGCTATTATTTTTTGGAACTCCTCTTATAGCAACCACGCAGGGATAGATTATAGTGTTAAATACTTCACGCACCCGACCAGTGGACTTTCCAACTTCCAAGTGGTTTTCAATGAACCTATAGCTGGTTGCCAGCTACCAGGAGTCAATAACAACATGATTTTGAATCAGTATGGCTCTCCTGATTCAAGTATTCTGACTCTGGAGGTTTAGTGCAAGTGCCTCATACAACTCCATGAAGACCTATTTCCTCATCTGGAAGTGCTGAAGCCAGAAGTGATGGTCTTTCCCTTCACCATATCTGTATCATGCAAGCTGAATAATTCTCATTGACCATTAACATCAGCCATCTTTGATATGTCAGAGAGTTCTGCTCAAATTGTTTCCAGCATTTCATCAATTGTCTATTCCACTGCCTAGTCATTTGTCCTGCAGTAAGGTGCAGAACCAGATCACCATTCCATTGCTCCAAGTCTTCCACCCATTTTGGCAGAAAATAACAGTGAGGGGCGATGTGATTAGGAACAGCCATTGGCAAATACGAGAAGGCAGGGAACAGTGCCAACAGCAAACAGCAAAGTGGTTTCTTAGAGTGTTTCCCTGGGATGCACGGAACCTTGGGATACTGTCCCTGAAATATTAGTGTTAATGTCGCATAATACTTTGATGGCGTGGCTATGGGCATATGCATGTAAACAAAGTTATACCTACGTCCAGCACAGCATAATGTTGGCATGGCTGTGGGGTGCATGTGTAAGCTGTACATGGTCCAATACTCAAGTATGTAGGCCAGTACAGACAAAATAGACAGCATTCTGCAGTTTTCAGGTCAAGCCTGGAGAATGCAAGCAAAATCAATCAATAAGAGACTTGTCTAGATTAGATGTTCTTGTTGCCCTTTACACCATGACTTTCATTCTCCAATGGGGAAATTAAAGAAAGGCTGCCTTGGAAATGTATATATTACAGAATTATGCTCCTGAACTTAATTATGAGCATTATTAGCAGTGGAGATACAGCAATGCTTATTTGCCGTGTTTTGTATTTTCTGTGTATTGTTTGGAGAACAAGAATTTATTACTTTTGTAAATATGTAGAGACTGCTGTTCAGTCTGGATCCACTGTGACCTATATCCCAGATATCTTGCCATCTTCTTTAAATATCCCCAGAGGGCATGACTTTCATCCATTTTCCATGAATAACCCCATATGCTGGTACAGAGAAAAAGAGAGGGTTTTTTTCCCTTTAATTTTGTCTTCTTTCAGTTAATTTTAACTTCATTATTAAGATGAATTGTAATGATGTTTAAAACCCCAGAGGCAACCTGGCTTCATTTGATTTCTTCTGGTAGATGAGAAAAAACGGTTAGCAGTTGTAATCTTCTGTGAAATGTATCCCATGCTCTTGAGCTTACATTTTTAATGTGCCTTTCAAACTAAAATTGATCTGCCTCTTTCTTTTAAAATAAAAAACAATACATAATTTATGAGAAAATGAATACCTTTGATTTTTTGTGTGCCGTCTAGAAAGGTACAGGAGACAGTATGTTACCTTATGAAACATTAATCAGAAATGTACATTCTTTTACAATTAATTTACTTCTAACTTTTAATATATATTAGGCTAATATGCACAATAGCTATTGAATGGTTTTCATGCATTCCTATAAGATATTTAAATGAGGAATAGTCTGGTTTGTGTGATGCAAACCTGCTTTACCTTTTTAATTCAGTGACAGATATTGTTAACATAGCACTGGGGCTGATGCAGTCAACTCACCATTAGCAGGGACAACTGATAGGAAAGACCAGAAGTTCCTTGCCTATTTCATTAAGTGCTCAAAAATAATTTGTGGTATCTCAGAGCCACAGATGGCTGGCAGCTACAAATGTGCATGACTTTGTAGGCTTCAGACTTGTTGCTTGGTAGGATAATTTGGTTGTGGGTTAGTATAACAATATCTACTTTTTAGTGAGCAAAAGTATTAGCTACTCTTTTATCTTTCCTACTACAGCTATGGCTTCTGAAGTCTGAGTACCTCCCCCCCACCTTCCTGGTTAAAATCCCAAGTCCTCCCTTGCTGGTCTAATTATTAGCAAATTGCTCTTGCTAGATCAATGGGCATGCTTTCAAGTCTAATAAGAGTGAAAAAATGTCCAAAGCTGAGATATTTTTAGGCCTACGGTTTGATTGATTTTCTGTGTGGTGCTGAAGTGTTTTTTTCCCCCTTTCTTTAAATTCCAGTTCAGATTTCAGATTTAAAACCATCTTTGGAGCTTTAGTCACAGTAAATCCTAGGTGATAGAATATCTCTTGAGAACACCCCCTTTGAATTGCCACCTGTGATATCCTGTGTGCCAAATATATAATCATGGAAACCTTCCTTGGAGTTAAGTCAGGATTTTCGTGTGTGTGCATGCACACACATAGCATAATTACCCCTGTTGCAAGGCCCAAAGGGGTCTCTCCTCCTAGCTTCTTTGATTTCAAAGCAATTTTTTATATTTAAGTTGTCCTTAACAGAAGTAAGAACTTATTCAGCCAGAGATATTTTTCTCATCAGATGTGGACCAATCAATAGTACTTTTTCTAAGTAAAAATTAACTGCTATTGAAAATTAGTATATGAAGTGGCCCTCCGCACTGCTAGGATTGTGCCCCTGCTCTCCCCTTCCCGCCTCCCAGAGCTGCTTGGAGCATGCTGTGTGGCACCTCTGTTTCCCCAGGCAGCCCTGAATGCCATTTGGAGTGCACTGCATGACACTCCTGTGGCAATTTAAAGGGCTCAGGGCTCTGGCCCCTGCGGCAGCTGCAGCAGTAGTGACTGGAACTCCAGGCCAGGTTTGAATTGCCTGGCCCTGTGACAGTTGCCTCCTTTGTCTTATGTTTATATGTAGATTTTTTTGAAGGGGGCAGATAAGAATTGAGTTCATGCTTATTTTCCTGTGCTTTATTCCCTTCATAGATCCTACCTCTGCACCAGAGAGTTTCGTTAGCATAGCTCCTTCATTTAGAAGTATGGAACAAAATCCATATCCCCAACTGATAGCCTGGGAACTTCCTGTGTAGAAGCATCTTATACCATCAAACAAGCCCTTTTCCCAGCATAATTTATGTGATCCAGGGAGCTGTTTAACATGCCAGCCAAAGATTTCCTTTAGCTGGTAGAGCTGCATCTCCACCAGGGCGCTTTGCCAGTATAGCTATACCAGCAGCTTATTTGTAGTGCCGACTAACCATATGTATTGCCTCATTTATACGTCCCTTAAGAAAAAGGAAACATGTTTTTCATATTTTCTTTTCTATAGTACTGACAGTGCTATGCAGCCAGTGAACATGGCAGGTTATTGCTCTTCTATGCATAATGCATGCTGCTGAACTACACCTGATGCTACAAAATTGCTGCATCTAGCCCCATTAACTAAAAGCTCAGGGATACAGAGTAATGCATAGTCAATGCCATGTCTCAGGGGAGGTCAGAATGCATCATGCATCACTGGACCAATGAAGCATAGCACTTTTGCTGGAGACTTAGTCAGTTTGAACTGCCATGTTATGATCAGTTCTATCTACCTTTGCAGACAAGCCAACAGCCTCACTGAGCCCTGAGGCAAGGTGGGGGGCAGCTCCATGCTCCTGGAAGGGGTGGGACCTCAGGCAAAAGAGGTGAGTCTGGGCATCCAGCCCTCAGCACTGCCCAGACCAGCCCCTCCTCCCCCCAGGGCCATCTGTAGTGCACCTCCCAGGGCTCTGTAGCACGCTGCCCAGGGTTCCAGTGAGAGCCCAGGGCTCTGGATATTGCCACAGTAATGACGGTGGCTGGAAGCCCAAGACCCCTTTGAATCGCCAGGCCCCAGGGCAGTTGCTCACCTTTGTTCCCCTCTCCTCTGTCAATGGGCCTGTACCTTTGGAGTCATGGGTCTGACTTTTGCATTCTTATCTTGAATTCTGAGGTTTTCTTGACTGATTTTCTCAGGCTTTAGTTAATGTCTAAGGATTTTCTAAGGCTACTTAAATGGCTGAAACTATGCAAGCCATTTCAAAAGAGCAGATTTAAAGAAATAAAACAAACAAATCCATGACATGGCATATATGCCCTATCAAAGGACCTCATTGCTATAGTCTGCAAAGACTCACTGACTTACACCAGCTGAGACTTTGGCCCTAGGTCTTCCCTGCTGCATTATCATTGCCATCCTGGCTTCAGGATGTTTTGCAGCTAGAAAATCTTTAACAATGGACAAAAGCAGGAAGCATGAGTGATGATTCTCTGAGTAAGCATGTGCATATCTAGGCTAAAAAAAGTTGCCCAGCTCCAGTTTCAAACTACTCCTAATTTTAGAGTATATTTCCAGGGCACTTTGGGGAAACTTACGCTGCCGTAGCCCATGAATCCATCTGTTTTGGGAATACATGACTTCAGTTTCCAGGGTTGTAAATCTGGCACCTTTCATACACAGATATTCAATTTGTAGACATTCCCCATTTCTGGCCATTATCCACAAATCATTCAGTAGTTCCCCTTTGGGACTCTTGCATGGCAGAAAGGTGAAGGAGATTAGAAGATGTTATTTTTTGAGCCCCAGATAGGTTTATCTTGTTCAGTATCCCAGCAGCTGTAACAAAGCTGTGATTAGAAACCCTCTAAAGGAGAACAAAGTGACATTCTGTCATCTTCAGATACAGAACGTTGTACTCCAAAGCATCTTTCAAACTGTTGAATCTCATCCAAATGGCCTTTGTCAGGGTATCACCAGGGGAAAGGGAAATGAGGCACACACTCTGGTCATTATTTCTATGAAATGTCTGATCACAATAAACCCCTTTGCTCAGGGAACCATATCTCAGGCTCACAGAATTCCATTGCAGGTGGCCCAGTGAAGACATTAACTCATGTATACCTTATTATCTCAGTGCAGCTCAGTTGGGAGGCTGCCAAGTTTTCCACCATTAGCCCCTATTTTGAGGGGAGGGCATACCATCACTCTTCAATAACACTCTGCAACAAGCTAAATCTTGGCATACTAGGCTTCAGCATGGGAGTTATTTGAAAGACAATATTTGGTCATATTAAGTTATGAGAATTTAAAAAAAACCAAAAATGAACATTGGTGTTTTCAGGTACTCATTTCATTTGAGATTGTTTTCTTAAAATGAATTTTTCAGCTGCCATTATTCTCTAATTTGAACTGGAAATCTGGGCTACAATGATTGGGTGAGGATTAAGGGATTTAAAAAAAAAGAATTGCAAATATACAACCATTCCCTCCATCCAATAGCATAAGGATTTTTAGGACTTAGGCTTCATCCTCGTACACAAACATTTGTGTCAAATAGACCAGAGGTCTTGTCTGAACAGAGCTCTGGGAGCCAGGAATTCCTGAGTTCTAATCCAATCTCTTATTGTTCTTGACCAAATTGCCTAATGTCTCTGTCTCTGTTTTCCCATCTGTGAGGCAGTTAATAAAACATATCTTTACCCACATTCTTCACAGGGTTGTTGGGAAGCTTAAGCAGTTAAGGTTTGTAAAATACTTGGAGATGCAAAGTGCTCTACAAAGGCTGAGTGATTAATGAAGCAGTCTCTAAGGGTATGTCTACACTATAAAGTTAATTTGAACAAACTTAGTTCGAATTAGTTAATTCGAACTAAGCTAATTCAAACTAACACATCTAGACCCAAAAACTAATTCGAATTAGCGTTTTGCTAATTCGAACTAGCGCGTCCACACTGATTGGACGCTGGGTCGCATTTAAGGGCAGTTGAAACTGGTTCCGGCAGGGCATCAGGTCAGTAGTTGCTTTGTGTGGCTGCTGTCTGAGGCTATCTGAGGCTTGTGCTTAAAGGGACCCCCCTGGACAGCCGGTTCTCAGCTTCTCCGCTTGCTTGCCTACCTCGCCGAGGGACAGCAAAGCGTTTTCCTCTGAGCCTGCCTGTGTCGGTGGTTCCCATTGGGGACGCTGCCGCAGTTGACACCATGGAGCCAGAGCTCGCCCTGGGCATTCTGCTCCAGTTTTTGGACTTGCTGCTGCAAGCCTGCCAGCAATGGCTGGAGGCTGCCTGGTACCACCTGGTGCACCTCCCTGGGGCCATGGAGGAGCCGCAGCAGCGCCCGGATGCCAGCATGCCCCGCCGCATCTGGCGTCTGGACACCAGCAGCGACTGGTGGGACCGCATCGTCCTGGAGCGCTGGGGAGACAGACAGTGGACCCAGAACTTCAGGATGAAGAGGGACACCTTCCTGGAGTTCTGCGAGTGGCTCACCCCTGCTCTGTGGCACTGGGACACTCGCATGAGGCCTGCCATCCCCCTCCAGAAGCGTGTGGCCATTGCCCTGTGGAAGCTCTCCACGCCGGACAGCTACCGATCCATCGGGAACCAGTTTGGCGTGGGGAGATCCACCGTCAGACCAGTACTCATGCAGGTACGGCACTCACCAGCCACTGGGCCGGGGAGGAAGGGGGCTGCAAGGAGGGAATGAGCCACCCCAGGGAAAATGGGGGTGGGGGAGGAGGCGAGGGTTCGGTCTGTCCTGGACATACTACAGGCCGCCAGCGGCAGCCAGGATCGCAGCGGGGGTTGCTTCTGGGAGTGGGGCGCGGGGCAGTGCCAGGGAACGAACACTCCCAGCCACCCGGGCGCCCCAGTGATTCGCAGTTTGCTGTGTCTCTCTGCAGGTGGTCAAGGCCATCAACCGGGTGCTGCTCCGCAGGGTGGTCCACCTCGCCGATCCGGACGCCATCATCCAGGGGTTTGGCGCCCTCGGCTTCCCCAACTGCGGGGGGGCCATCGATGGGACGCACATCCCCATCCATGCCCCGGAACACCAGGCCTCCCAGTACATCAACCGCAAGGGGTACTTCTCCGTCCTCCTGCAGGCCGTGTCTGACCACCGGGGCCAGTTCATGGACATTAATGTGGGCTCGTCTGGCAAGGCACACGATGCCAGGGTGTTCTGCAACTCCTCCGTGTGCCAGAGGCTGCACGCCAGGACCTTCTTCTCCAACCGCCACATCAGGGTCGGGGACGTGGACATGCCCATCTGCCTGGTGGGGGATGCGGCCTACCCCCTACAGCCCTGGCTGATGAAGCCGTACACGGGGCACCTCAACCCCTCCCTCCAGGCCTTCAATGCCAGGCTCATCGGGGCCCGCATTGTGGTCGAGGGGGCCTTCGGACGACTGAAAGCCAGATTTAGGTACCTCCTCACCCGCCTTGACCTCGCCGAGCACAATATCCCTCCTGTGGTGGCAGCATGTTGCGTGCTGCACAATTTGTGCGAGCGGAAGGGGGAGGCTTTCCTGCCAGCCTGGATGGCTGAGGCTGAGCGCATGGCTGGCCACTATGCTCAGCCCCACACCGCCGCCGTCCGGGAGGCCCAGCGGGAGCCCAGCGGAAGCCCTGTGGGAGACCTTCCTGGTGGAGGAGGAGGACTGAACTCTCCCTGCATGCCCCATTGGGGCCTTCTTCCACACTCCCCTCCTTCCCCTTTCCCCTCCCTAACCCCCCTTCCTAATGTTAAAGAAAGACACCTGTTTTGCAAACAACAATCTCTTTTTATTGTACATAACTGGGGTGGGTGGAGGGGGGAATGAGGGTGGGAGAAAGGAGGGGGAAACCTGGGAGGAGGGAGCTGGAAGGGGGAGAAAGGGAAGGGAAAGCTCAGGGTTTGGAGTCCTGCTGGCTCTTCCGTCTCGCAGCACTGCGGGTGCGGGGGCGTCGGGGGGGGGGGAGTGGGTGTGGAGGGTGGGGCAGGAGGGACGGGGGGTGTGGAGGAAGTGGGAAGGGGAGCAGGGGTGGGAGGAGGAGCGAGAGCTGGGGCGGCCGCAGGGGCCGGAGCAGCAGGAGGCAGGAACCTGTCCACCAGGGTCTGGAGGTGGCCTCTGAGGGCACGGCCCTGCTCCTCCAGTGCCTCCAAGCTCCGCTGCCGCTGCCGCTGCCGCTGCTGCTGCCGCAGCCGCAGGTCCTCCTGGACCCAGTGGTCCTGGGTGCAGAGCTGGGGAGCATGATGGGGAACTAACGGCTGTTAGTTCGAATTAACTTTGTAGTGTAGACATACCCTAAGACCTCGGACATGTGAGCTTCTTCACAGAAGATGTAGACAGTAACCATTTTGGCCACAAACAGCTGAGAATCTAAAATGTACCTGCACCTGATTGTCTGAGGCAAGGTCAGCTCATCAGCCAGACCAAGTGAGGCAGAGCCCACCCATGAATTCCCCAAAGCTACAAAATATATTTTGCATGTTTGTATTCGAGAAGTATGGATCTTTGTAAGGACAATTTGTGGTTTGATTTAAATGTCACAACTCTCTCGGGTACCGAAACGCAATGCCAGGAAGTTTGATGAATATTGTGTTGCATGAGGCACAAATCTTGGCATAGCTAATTGTGCCTCAAGAAGCTGCCTTGTTATCATGCCACTTTACCATGCTGCGATGTTACCTTATACGGGTGTGCTGTGGTAACCATTGCTTGGTGAGGCCATTGTAGAATGGTAGCAATTAAGTCAGGCTGCAGGGAGTGGGGATGGGGCAGCGCCTCCCTGTCTTCCATCCCCATGGAATAGGCCCTGCATATGCTTCAGGTTCTGCCTGCTTCCTATTGCACTCCTGCACCAGCCCTTTGGCAGAGGAGGTGGTGGCAGCTTCACTTCCGGGTCTGCCCGTTGCTTCTTCACTATAAATAGGTAAGCTTTTTATAACTAGTACATTGTACCATGGGCAGAGAGGGAAATAACTGTTTTGTGATTTGTGCTGCACCTGTCAGAAATGTCACAAGCTGTCTCTGGAATGAGGAAGGCAAAGCAAAGGAGGAGAAGGGGCATGATCATCTTCAATTGTCTGCCACTACATCCAGAGTAAAATTCCGGCTTTGCTTAAGTCAATGGGAGTTTGCACTTGATTATAATGAGGCCAGAATTTCACCCCCAGGAAAAACAGTGTCTGCCCAACTTTGGTGAAACAATTTTACACAATCTACTGTATATTTTTAGTTTAAGAATGTTCCCCAGTCATTGCATGCATTTTTAAGGAAATCCATCATGCCTCCAAAGGTTCTCCACTTTTCTGTGCTTTATAACTGCCTTGCTTTCATCACCTCCAATAGCTGCCAGGTTTAAAAACAATGGGAGGAATTTTGTGAACAGCAGAATTTAACTGGACACAAAAGATCACTATTATATACTGTATGGTATTCCCTTTCTTTAGCCATGGGTTATGAGTATGAATGTATTACCCCTTTAGTACTCCCATGACTTCACATTCCCATGCGTTAGCAGTAGAGAGAGGCTGTATTTAAACTTTTCCTCTAATTAAATCCTCTTAATGTGCTCTTCCTTCACTAGCATGCAAGTTCAAAGGCAAAGAGATTTATCTATTTTAAAATATACTGTCAGGGGCTGAACACACAAATATGCCAAATCAAGAAGAGAACAAAGGTGGCATTTCAGCATTTTTTCCTATATGGTCCACTTCCATTTATAACAAATGGAAGAAAGGGGAAGTGGATGGTAATGAATATAAAAGAGAAGTTAGGAATTATAGATAATTGATAAGGAAGGCAAAGGGCCACAAGGAGAAAAATCTATGGCCAGCAGATTTAAGGATAAGAAGGAATTTAAAAAAATATATTTGAAATGCAAAGAATCCTGACCGTGGTATTGGTCAATTACTGGATCATTAATGTTGATTTTTCACAAAGTCTTGGAGGCCTGAAGAAGTTCCAGAAAAGTAAACGACTGCTAATGTGCCAATTTTTTTAAAAAAAGGTAAATGGGATGTAAATGGTAAATGAGATTACCCTGTTGATAAATTGAATTCTGTGCAACTTATCCTATGGGACTTAAAGCAGACACAAGGTATGGGTTGCATCAGTTGTAATGGTTTTTACACAAGAACTGTTCTCATTTCTACTTTCACATCTTTAAATTTTCTTTGTACTGCCAAGGCGGAGAAGGATCTGGTCCATAGTTTTTAACTTGACATTGTTCCAAAACAATATGTATTCAAGGGACAGTAACCAACAGGAAGTGTCCAAAATGACTTTGGCTAGTGTTGGCACTTTTGCTATATAAGGGAAAGCCCTTTGTAGTAATTTTCTTTTTGCTTTATTCTCATTTTTTTCTTTCAATATAAATTTTACCCTGTGTCAAGAAATCCAGCCCACAATGTATGCAAGCTTATAAACTATGGAAGCTTATTTTCATCAAGGATGCAGAACTCTGCATATTTATGTACAATGACCCCACCTAAATCACAAGGCAACAAAGCGAAAGGCATTCAAAACTCCATGTCTTTCATGAAAATGCTGCAGCTGATACATTTTTATTGGAAACAAGTTAAAGCCATGGTTGGAAGAGCTCTTTATGGGTTCACTGTTTTGCCTTAATAAAGATGACCGGAACCATAAAAAACTGCTATCACTTCATGCCACATTTTTCATCTCAAAAATATATTTATTTTTACAAATACTCCCTAGGAACAACTTTAAACATCTAATACACATTGAATTTCTTCATCAGTGACCTTATCTGTGGGTGTATAGTCTTTTTGGGATCCTCTAGAACAAACTGAAATTCGAAATTCTTTGCTAAGCAACTTGGGTGAAATGTGTTATCTTCCTCTACGATTTACACTGGGCTTTCCTTACATAAAACAGGCATCCAGAAATATTGTTTAACACACCATTTCTATGCATCTCTTTTTTCTTATTGCTAAGCTTGTAGCCACAGTGAGCTCTTAAGACCTTAAGATGCAGCACAATTATGTGTCAGGTTTTAGGTTAAAATGAACCAGTCATGGTTCTCCCAGAGACAGCAGCTTTTCAAGTCCAACCTTTATTGTTCATTCTGCTAGGAATTTTATCAGATTGGGAATGACATACCTGTACAGGCTTTTTGTTTTATCCTCTCCTATATTTCAAAGCTTGTTTCTGCTTCAGACATGACACTGACAGTCCTTTTTGTTTTCCTGTGTGCCTCAGAGGCTTAATGGTCCTGCATAGTAGCTGAACCTTTGGAAATGTCTTCCATGCTACTTCAGTAAGGGCCATGGAGCTGTCACTATGAAGGGTGACTCCTGTGGTTAAACATTCTTCAGTGGGGGTATTTCTCAAAGCAACACAGTGAGTAAGTAGGTTTCTTTCAGCCACCCCAGTTACCTTGCAACTGTCCACAGTTGTGTGATGGGAGGAAGCAGTGCTGCGAACCCAGCTAATTCTCCTCTCTGATGACGGGTGACTTGCTTGATGAGGGGGGCTGATAGTTCACAATTTAAAAAATCAATTATTTACAAGTCAGTTAATGTTAAATACTTAAGCGTCTCACATAAGAATGTAATTTAAATGCAATTAGGCAGCTACTGGATGTCAAATATCAATTAATGATTAAAGGAGCACTCACATTTAATAACAGTACAAATTTCAGGGCTTTTGCACTGATCACAGTGAATTGAAAAATAAAATGACATTTCTGGATTTATAAGGCATTTTAAGCAATATGCTGCATAACTTGCAGTGAGCGAAATCCCTATTTTAAAGTGAATTGAGAGTCTGAGCCTGCAAATAATCACATCAATAGTCCCACTGACTGCAACGGGGCTATGCAAGAACTACCCACAAGAATAAACGTTTATAAGATACATCCCTCAGTCCCCTTGAAAGGCAACTGATTTAACTTCCTTAAAGCCTAAGAGCTAGATCCACAAAGGGGACTTAAACACGCTGGTGCAATGCCTAATTTTTTGGCACTCTGTTCAGTGGACTCCACAGCCCCGAGCTAGACATACAAGCTCCCTATACATGCATGGGGAGCGTTAGGGGCCCTGGGAATGGGATCCACAGAAGCTAGCACACTGAGTGGGGAGTTGCCTGAACTAGCCAATAGGAAATGCTGAGGCGAGGGATGTGGTCAATGCTGTGCCCCTCAAAGAGAATTAGTCACCTTTACAGGAGCCACCTCCCTCCACTTGGATTCATGACTCACACCTGGAGGTAGATTCCTAAGCCAGGTCATTCCTTCCTCACACAAAATGGAAGAAAAGGAAGCTTTACCTAGTTGTTACAACATGCTCCTAGGAAGTGGGAGACCTGAGTTCAGGTCCCCACTCTGCCTGAGTTGGAACAGAGCACAGATCTCACACAAGAAAGACCTGACATGAGGCTATAGGGCATGCCTGTTGAAGCTGTGTCACTTTGTATATCATATGTAAATATACATTGGTGCAGGGGCTTAAAGCTGTGTCTCTTACCTCTCAGGTGGGTGCAGCAGTCACACATACCCTTGTTGCTTTCCCCCTTTGGTCCAATGCCATATTTAACTATTTATACAAGGCAGAACAGCTCAAACAGGAGAGACTGAGAGAAGCACACTCCTGGCAGCTCCATAGCCAAGTGGTTAGGGCCCTCTGTGGGATGTGGGAGAGCTAGGCACTGGGCTACTGGGTAACAATGGGAGAGGTGGCACCACCACCAGCATTTTGTTCAGTGTTGACTTGGTAGGCCACCTCTGAACAATGTCCATAAGGTTATGCAGGGTGGGGAGCATTACATTTGAGGTTCATTCTAGGGCTTAGGCATGAGTTAGGTGCCAGGCATCAGACTCAAGTGGCCGTGCATGTGTCCACTACTAGAAAGTTAGGAGACTTTGTTGACAGAAACATAGGCAGCTACAGGGCTAGGCAGTTGCTGGGCAGGAATGTTTTACGATCTAAACTTTGGATTTAGGCACCTTGTCTGGCAATTAGGCACCTAAATCTCTTTGTGGATTTAGCCTTAAGGTTCTTATAGCAAGTAAAGCAATAAAGGGCATCTGGAACCCTGGTATGTCTTTGCTGAGTCATTCCTGGCTCTCCTCAGCTAGACTACCAGTAATCATGCCAGCTAATTCCCAATGTGATGGCAGTTTACCATGCATGGACAAATGTACTGCATACTGTAGGGAGGCAGTGTTGTTTAGTTGACAGAGCACTGTGTTGGGACTCAGGAGATGTAGGTTCTATTTCTGGCTCTGCCAATAGCTTGCTGTGTGACCCAAGTCAATTCTCTACTCCATGACTCAGTTTTCCCAGCTCTAAAATGAGGCTAATGATACTTGTTTCCTTTGAAAGCACATTGAGATCTACTGATAAGTGCTATATAAAAGCTAGCTGTTATTTTTATTATTATTACCAAACAATTTTACATAGGTCATTAAACAGCCCATACATGAGAATGACTTTTGGCACTACTGAGCTAGATAGGACATGAAACGTCAGGCCTGACAATGGAAGGGGAGGCTGTTGCCCTAGGGCATGGAAATCCGAAGGGGCCCGGAGTTCCCAGCCGCCGCTGCTGCAATTGCTGCCAGAGTGCCACTCTGTGTGGCTCTTAGGGCTGGAGGTTGGGGTGCACCAGGCACCAGACAGTGTGGAGGACTGGCTACTCCAGCCCCACCCCTTCCAGGACCATGAAACCACCCCCCACCACAAACCTGATTATGACTGGTATAGTAAGGAGTCATTCAGCTCCTCCCTTCAATAAGAACAGAAAAACGGCCATACTGGCTCAGACCAATGATCCGTCTACCCAGTATCCTGTCTTCCAGTAGTGGCTGCTTCCGAGGGAGTGAACAGAGCAGGTTATCATCAAGCTCATGGAGCTGTATACCCCCTTTGTCAATGAAAGAGAGATGTGCACAGTGGTTCCTCCCCCCAGGTAACAATTATTTACACTGGGTCTGATAGTAAATAAAAAGTGGTTTTATTAAGTTCAAAAAAGTAGGATTTAAGTGGCTGCAAGTGAAAACAGACAGATCAAAGTTACTAAATTAGAATGAATAGAAAATGCATGGCTAGTTCTAATTCACTAAGGGTATGTCTACACAGCAACATTATTTCAGAATAACTAGTGTTATTTCGAAATAACTTAATCCACATCTACACAGCAGGCAGTTATTTTGAAATAATGTCAAAATACTGTCAAGCTGGAGGACTTCGTACTCCAACTCCTGTAACCCTCATTGTACAAGGAGTAAGGGAAGTCAGAGAAAGCGTGCTCTATTTCGAAATAAGTGCTGTGTAGATGCTCCCTATTTCGAAATAAGCTATTTCAAAATAAGCTATACAATTGACATGAGTCAATTTGCGTTGATTATTTTCAGTTAAGCCCTGCTCTGTAAATGCACCCTAAGAAAATTGTTATATGCAAATCCTTACTCTAAACAGCTGTTCTTATTTCAGGTAAAAGCTTCAAATCACAGAAACTCTTTTACTCTGATGGGTCCCCAGCTTTTCAGAGTTTTTCAAGTATCCTTTTAGGGTGTGTTAGGGAGTTTCAAAGACAAGTTGAAGACAAAGGCTTTCCAGTGCTTAAATAGGCTCTCTCTCCCTGCCCCCGCCCTCCCCCCATGGGACACTCTTGTTTGGCATTCCCCCCTTTCCATGGGAAAAAAAACAGGTTCAAAATGAATTCCAGTATCAGGTGGTATGGTCACATGTCTTCCTAAGACCAACCTCCATGGGACTTAAAGCACAAAGAAGGCTGTTTACAAGCCCTTAGGCTTCTGGGGCACCAGTAATGACTTTAATTAGCACATTTAAACCTATTAACACTTCATATTTCTAACTTCACATACAAGAATGATACATGCTCCAAAATAGGATATACAGATCCAGCAGATTGCAACATTAAAACTGATAGGTCACGTGATATATTTTGTTTAAAGCATTTTTGACTTATGCATATTCATAGTCACAAGCCACTTTCCATAAAGCATGGGGGGAGTATCATACATACACATTAACAGAAGCCAGGAGAGACAAACAGTGCTTCCT
Organism: Pelochelys cantorii; assembly: GCA_032595735.1. Lineage (NCBI taxonomy): Eukaryota > Metazoa > Chordata > Testudines > Trionychidae > Pelochelys > Pelochelys cantorii. Next base: position 69,394,236 of record CM064330.1, read on the forward strand.
AATAATCATCTGAACACCAAACAGTGATCGGCACTGAAAAAAAAAAGACTGCAAATAACCAGCACCTTCACAAGACCTTGTGAGCACAGAGGGATTTGACAGATGGATGGCTATATGCTTCCAATAACAAGCAAGGCTGCTTGACTGTGGACTGCAAGGTTCTGACAGACCCAGTGAGAGCTCTGTATTGACTGCACCTGATGAATCAGGACAATAAGATATCTTACACATTTTGTTTGAACAATTCCAATGACCTCAAGTGTCAGGTCTCTTCTGTCTCTTCTTAGCATATGCTTTTCCCTTTCTTTTTGTCATTGTCTGAAATTCCCTGTTACACATTTAAGATCCAGCTCATAAGCTATAAAAGGAGCTGGTGTGTGAACTTATAAAAGAAAAGCAGGTAAAGCAGACCCTCTGCATTTCCACCTCCCGCTGCAAATGAGAAAGGCAGCTAGTAGTACAATTAAAAATAGGCTGATAGAAACACATCATCCATTTTAACCTGATTGATTATAGATGTGTCTAGCATGGACCACGCTGGTTAAGCAGCTGCTTCTCACAAGAACTACAGTGAGTGACTCTCAAGCTGGAGAGGAGCCTGAAATCTAACCCTCTACCTCCTCATATCTCTGCACTGAAGGAAACAAAGGGCCAAACTTTCTGTTAGAGAAAAGAAACTGCTCCCCCAGTAAAAAAGTTTGGCCAGGCCGCTCTTGCTATAGTGGGCTGCAGTACTCCTTGAGAGAAACCGGCCATACCCTTCCTGCATACCATTGCCTTTAGAAAAAGGGAAGGTGTGAAAAGGGGAAAATAGCCTCAGACTATCCCACCCGTCACCTTGGCGTGAGAACTGCGGGGCTTACCTGGTCGCATGAAACCTGCACAGTTTCGGCCCAACCCCTGGGACACAGACCCCCCCCACTTGGTGACCATTGGGCCATATATGGTAATATGCAAGCGCAGGAAAGCGATGTGCAGATTTGGGGATAAATACCCATGGCACAGTTCACTCTAGGAGGTCTTCGCAACACACGTACCACCGTGCGTGTGCCTTCCCGTATACTTCAAAGCGCTGCCGGCCTGATCAACTGATCAGCCACCTCCCCCGACTCTCGGGCGTAACCAAGGCCTTCGCAACCGAACCGATATCTTTGTAATGTTCAGTGTGCTGTGTAAGTTGGTATGTATGATTTGATTTTTCTCCTGTTGTATAAGCTTAGTGTTGTAGTTGTTTTTGGGTAGTACATAAGAGTTTGTAGTTATCACTGTTATTTTATTACTGTAGCTGGATATTTTAAGATTAGAGACTATTCCCCCTGCCATTCCCATCCTTATATCTCTGACACGTTTTACTAGAAACCATAGAATAAATATAATAAATACTGTAAGTTCATTATTAACACGGTCTATTAAAAATCTTAGAATAAATACTATAAATTCACCACTGTCACAAATAAATAATTTTTATTTGATAAAACTGTCCACCTGGTTCTGTCCTTCCCCCCTTGGGTATTCATCATCGGACCTGTGATTCTCGCGACACTTTCAAAAGGTAGCCATTCCTCATGCTTGTGAAAATACTTGTACTTACTTTTTGAGCACTGTTATCTGCATGCAGATGATAGAATTTCCACACCGAAATCTATACCCCTTAAAATAATAACACGTAGCTGTTATTAGCCAGTTCCCATGTTGCAGATATGTTCATATGCATGGACTAGGTGCAGACCCACCAACAGGGGGGCAAAGAGGGCAGTTGTCCTGGGGTTTGGGGATTCAAAAGAGCCCAGGGCTCTGGCTGCTGTTTCTACCACAGTAGCACTAGTATCCGGAACCTCAGCCCTTTAAATTGATGCCAGAGAACCACCATGGTGTGCTCCAAGTAGCTGTGATAGCTGTGGTGGAGGGGAGGGGAGTTGTGCAGCGTGATCCGGGTGGCGCTCAGGGCTGGCTACCCCAGCCAAATCCCTTCTGCTTAAGATCCCACTCTTTCCAGGAGCGCGAAGTTGAACCCTTCCCACCTAGCCCAGGGGCCCGGCAAGGCTGTCAGCCCTACTGACTAGGTTTTATGTGCTTCCAGAGTTAAGAGCTTCTCCTGTGGATCACAACTACCAAAATATTTGGGCTGGAAGTGGAATTTGAACAATACAGGAAAGGCAACTTTTGCAGTTTGGGAAATAATTTGTGGCTGGATATTGGGCACATGGCAGTGGCATGGCTGGCTTGAGCCATTCCTGCGCCCTGGGCAGCGGGTGCGCAATGCATGTGTGGCTCCGCTCCCGGGCGCATGCACGGCCCCGCCCCCCCCCCCCCGGCGCGCTGCACATCTTACAGCTGCAATCGGGGGTGCAGCACCTGATTGCAGCTCTAAGGGGCACCGTGTGGCCCCCGGCCCTGGTGCGCGGCGCCCCTTACAGCTGCCATCAGGCACCCCCCACAGGTTGGTACCCCGGGCAGCTGCCTGGCTAGCTCCCTCCCTCCTTAATCTGACCCTGGGTAGTGGGGCCAGGCAGCTGCAATGCGAACACTGATCCATACTTTCTGTCATGTCAGAGTAAATGTGGAATAACATTGAAGTTTATTGGTTCTATTCATTCCCACAGGAAAACACAGGCTGTAGGCCTCTGAAGTGAAATTACTGTCCACGCTTTCAAAGAGCTTAATGTGCTCAAATCCAGGGGACTGGATAATTTCCATCTCTGAATTCTGAAAGATGTGGCAAATGAGATTGCTAGTCCAGTAGCAAGGATTTTTTTTAAAATCTACCTAATCAGTGGTAGTAATCTATAACTGTAGAATAGCTACATATATTTAAGAAATGGGAAAGAGTAATCCAGAACAGTTACAGACATAAACAACAAATGGTCTGGTAGCACTTTATAGACTAACAAAACATGTAGATGGTATCATGAGCTTTCGTGGGCACAGCCCACTTCTTTTTCTTCCAGTCAGCTGAAGAAGTGGGCTGTGCCCATGGAAGCTCATGATACCATCTACATGTTTTGTTAGTCTATAAAGTGCTACCAGACCATTTGTTGTTTTTTTCTGTAACAGACTAACTCGGTTACACCCTGAAGCTCCAGTTACAGACATGTTAGTCCAATGGCAATAATATGCAAGATTTCAGAACAAATTGTGAAGGAAAGAATAACGGAGATAAATGGAAACAGGAAAGTAATGCAAAGTGAGTTGATCATAGGTAGCCTGTGCCAGACTAACCAAAAGAAATCTGATGAGGTTCAACAAGGACAAGTGCAGAGTCCTGCACTTGGGATGGAAGAATCCCAAGCATTGTTACAGGCTAGGGACAGAGTGGCTAAGTAGCAATTCAGCAGAAAAGGACCTGGGAATTACAGTGGATGAGAAGCTGGATATGAGTCAACAGTGTGCCCTTGTAGTCAAAATGGCTAATGGCATATTAGGTTGCATTAGGAGGAGCATTGCCAGCAGATCTACAGAAGTGATTATTCCCCTTTTTTCGGCACTGGTGAGGCCATATCTGGAGTATTGCATCCAATTCTGGGCCCCCCACTACAGAAAGGATGTGGATGCATTGCAGAGGGTCCAGTGGAGGGCAACCAAAATGATTAGGGGGCTGGAGCACATGACCTATGAGGTGAGGCTGAGGGATTTGGGCTTATTTAGTCTGCAGAAAAGAAGAGTGAGGGGGGATTTGATAGCTGCCTTCAACTTCCTGAAGGGAGGTTCCAAAGAGGATGGAGAGAGGCTGTTCTCAGTAGTGACAAATGGCAGAACAAGGAGCAATGGGCTCAAGTTACAGTGGGAGAGGTCTACGTTGGATATTAGGAAAAACTATTTTACTAGGAGGGTGGTGAAGTACTGGAATGGGTTACCTAGGGAGATGGTAGAGGTTCTTAAGTCTCGGCTTAACAAAGCCCTGGCTGGGATGATTTAGTTGGGATTGGTCCTGCTTTGGGCAGGGGGCTGGACTCAACCTCCTGAGGTCTCTTCCAGCCCTAAGAGTCTATGATTCTATGATTGCCTTCCTTGAGAAAATAACTAATTTTTTTAGACAAGAGATATGCAGTAAACGTAATATACTTGGATGTTAGGAAAGCATTTGACACGATGCCACATGGGAAAGTATGAGTTAAATTAGAGGTGTGGATTAGAACAAGAATTATAAGGTAAGTAAGGAAATGGCTAAAGGAAAGAAAGCAATAGCTTGTGCTGAAGGGTGAACTATCAGACTGGTGGAAGGTGCTTCTACATTGCACCCTTATCTCGAAATAAGCTACACAATTTGAGCTACACAAATTGTGGAGCTTACTTTGAGTCAATTTTGAAATAGAGTGCTATTCTGAAACGTCCCTTAATCCTCGTGGAATGAGGTTTACAGGGACACCGGAATAGCAAGCCTGTTATATTTCTAAATAACGGGCTTGATGAAAAGACGCGGAATAGCTATTTCAGGATACTTCTGGTATCCCAAAATAGCTCCACAGTGTAGACGTAGCCTATGTTTATTAATGATCTCGGCACAAAATGTAGGTGTGTGGTAATTAATTGTGCTGATGATACAAAGTTGGGAGGCATCATGGATAATTTAAATCTGCAGAATAAAGATATTTTCAGTGATTACATCTTTGATGTGGGACAGAGGACATCTTCTTGGGAGACCCATGTATGTATATACATAGGGGCAGGACTGCCAGGGAAATGCTGGGGAAAGGAGGGGAGTAAAGTTGTGTGTATATATGTTTACAACTATGTAGCAAGTACTGTTGCCTAGCATAATTTGCCTCCAGCACTCTGAAGGCAGTATGCCTGAATATAACATAAAGTGTCTCTCCCTTGCTCTCTCTTCTCCCCAGAGCTCCAGATGGGCTATAATCTGACTCTAAATTAGGCACATATCACAAGAAAATGTGAAAAGATCATAGGGACAGAGAAGGGACAGGGAGGGGGATGACAGAGGGGAATCTGCAATAGGGAGAAAAATAATGAAAAAGAATGCAGATAATATTGTGTACCCAGTGTTCCCTGCAAGCTGTACGCTTGTGCAGCCAGTCAGGAAAGATTCAAATGCCATTCAACTGATTAGCAGAGTGCCCACAGCTAGGTTTTTGTTTCTATTGGTGATGCACATTTGCAATGTCTTGGTGCACATTAAAAATTTATTCCACACATGGATGGAAAAAATCTGCACATGGGTGGAAAAGATTGGAGGGAACATTGTTTTGTACCTTTTAAAAATTTAAATGTTGCAGTTCATGTTCTTTTACATGCGATATTTAACTGTAGAGCACAAATTAGTGATGCAAAGCAAGCAAACAAAAGTGAGCTGTGCTGTAGATCTCAACTCATTCTTCAGTGGCAGTCATTGGTTTGGGTGTTGCGTATATGTTGTATGTTGCAGTTTTCTATTTTTGAACAATCAAAACAATTAGCTAGAAAGCATTATTTTGATTTTTTTCAAAGTCATACAAAATTGCAAATTGTGTGGGTAGGTACATAAAAGTAAACATTGTGGCAGGTGGCTACATCAGGGATCTTAATGCATTTCCAAAGAGGCATTTGGGAACTTGAAGTTTAACAAATGTTTTTGGTGACATTTCCCTTGAATAAATGGTCCAGAGTGATCAGTTATCAGCCTACAAGCACATATTCTGTAAGACTTCAGCAGGAGCTACAGATTCTCAGCACTTCTGAATTATGGGTAACTAGATGCTAGAATGTGACCATAGGGTGACTAGCTGTAGGCACCTACATCTGAAAAATTTAAGCCAGAGTTTATGCCATTTCCTTAGCTAATGGCATTACCTCAAGCTTTGGACACATGCACACTGCTATCAATATTTAGAATAAGGCAAATTTTAATAGGTCTTGCTAGATAGCACATTGTAAGTCTTATGATAGTAACTGCATTTAAATGGTTAGCCTCTGGTACATGTGCAGATGCTTGAGAATACATAGTTTGTTCTGCACAGTTCATCCAGCTTGCAAGCTCCGTTGGCTCACAGCTTGCAGCTTGAGCTCCAATGTGGTTTAACAGCATGGGCTCTATTATGAGCCACCTGGCAGCAAGGAGGCAAACCCCGCCCCCCCCCCCCCCAAAAAAAACCGTCAAAAGCATTTTCCTTTGTTGGGAGAACTCCCTACAGGAATTCAAGGAAATGGTGCTGTCTGTCTAATACAGTTACACTCAGCCAGCAGTCTACTCTTTCAGCGAGTAGCAGTGCAGTCACTCAATAGCTACAGTAACAGGCCTTGATGGCTAGAAAATGAGCTTTATGATATACAACAACGGACAAATTGCTGAACAAAAGTCCTAAATTACATGTTAACACAAGCTGGGATTGATTTGGATCATTCTACCCACTCAGAATGTATGTGCTGTGTATGCAACATAGTACATGCATAGAACTGCAATCTGTGTAGGGATAATAACAAGCATGGATCATTTTGTGTTAGATCTGCACATTGTGTATATTTGTAAAATATACAATTATTACAGATTTTGTTGTATATTGTGATGACATATAATATGTAAACCCAGGATTCAATTTTGCTACTAGAGATACAAGGAAGAACACCAGTTGATTTAAAAAAAGATTGTGTACCCTGTGTACAGATTTCTGCCTGAAAAGAAATAAACTCAATACAGGTATGGCTGCACTGCAAATGAAACTCCATGCCTGGCCTGTGCCAGCTGACTCAGGCTCACAGGGCTCAAGTTAAGAGGCTGTTTAATTATGGTGCAGGCATTCGGGCTCTGGCTGAAGGCAGGGCTTCAGGACCCTGCAAGATGGGAGGGCCCCAGTACTCGGTTTCAGCCCATGAGCAAACATAATTAAACCACCTCTTCAGTGTGAGCCCTATGAGCCCAAGTTGGCTGGCATGGGCCAGCTGCAGGTTTATGATTGTATTGTATACATTCTCTGTGATAGGCATATTAATATAAGATTGTTCTCGGTTCTGCTTGTGGCTATGGGCCACTAGTAGAAGCACAGCAATACAAACAACCAGCAGCACCCATTCCATCACTCAGCCCAGAATATGATCAGAGCTGCCCAGAGGTGGGACCAGGTCAGCTAGTGCCCTGCCCAGGCAGCCTGTGCTGGTAGGAACATGGAAAAGTCCTGGCATAGTTCATGGCTTCTCCATCCCTAGCATAATCTGCAGGAAAAGAGTAGAGCAGTCGTGCTGGATTCTCCACTAAACTAATTAAGGATGTCCTTAAACAAATCAATTCAAGGTTTATTTTGCTTTCTACTCATCAATTACTTTATAAGATTTCCTGGAATTGTTTTTGGTGTTTTTTTCTGTATCCTTTCTAGAGGTTGCTTTAACTTGTACTGAAGACTTTCACTCTCTTTTAGGGAATTTGCATATCTTCTTCCAACAGCATTTTCGACAGGGATCTTTTGAAAAAAAAGTAGTCCAGACTCAGTTTTTTTGGGAAAAAACCCCTTTTTTTAAAAAAAAAACAATCTTCCTAAAAAAAGGAGGTTTATGCAGTTTTTTCAAAAAAGGGTTTTTTTTCCTGAAAAAAACCTGTCCAGACTATTTTCATTTTCAAAAGCTCCTCTTTCGAAAATGCGATTGGAAGAAGATATGCAAATTCCCACAGAATTTTCATATCCTCTTTCGAAGGATAGTTTAGTTTAGATGTACCCTTAATGTCCTATGCCAAGGAAAGCTCAACAGGACCCAACAATTGGGTCTTTGCTCTTTCCTTTAACAAATAATCACTTTTGTGTGGTACGTGCCGCATTTACCACCTGTAAGCTTTTGTGTGTCCTATGAGAAATGAGTTTAGAGCTCCTAAGTGGACTCCAAGGAGACACATATCCACCTCACAGCCCCAACACAACTGGCACTAATTTTGCTCTGACGTCTCAACTGAAATGCCTGGGACTGAATGGCATCGACAATAACCTGACATCTTGCTCTCAGAGGTGTGGTCTCACAGTTTGGGGCATATCAAGGAGGAGTGGTGTAGAGTAACTGGCACAGTGGCTACCCAGTCCTGTTCTGAGCATAGGCTGAGGACTGCATTCCCCAGCGCCATCAATCTGGTACTTTTCACAAGCTTGCAAACTCACTTTAAAAGTTTATTTGAAAAGAAATCGCAGCTGGTGCTGGCACTACATGGAACTTAAAGTACATCAGAAACACTTCCGGTCTCTCAGGGTAGTAAATGGAGAAATAGATATACCCTCCCTACCAAATATTGCTTAAAAGTTTGCTGGAAGATTAACATCAAAAGCAGAGCCATAATGACTTGAGCACAGCTAGCGCTGCAGTTAATATACAGTTCCTCCTGTTTCAACTTCAAACTACCACTGTTAAACAGGAATGAAGAAGGGCTTTTAACTTATCAAAGTGATGCACAGGACACTTTTTTTCAGTGTGTTCCTATTTCCCCTTGATTTTTTTCCCTTGATGTCATGCTTGCTTTTCTCTTTAGTTACTACTGACTTTCTGAAGAGGCTCTATAGATCAGGCACATGCTTTTTTTTTAAATTAAATCCAAGACTAGACCACAAACTTGAGAAATTTTGTCTAGTGGACAGTTATTTGCCCCTTGTTTCACATGATTCAAATCTTTATTTTAGGCTTTGAGCGCCATACTAGCTGAAGTAATATTCCAAAGGATACCAACTATAATCTAGGAGTGCCCAATCCACAGTTTAAATGATAATTGCCAATGCTTTTGGAGGTGGTGATGGATGCTCTTTCAGACTGAGGAATGTTTGTGACTCTCCTTCCCACTCACCTTAGCAAGATCTCTAACAATGATAGGCACATTTTTGTAACCATAACTATTCCTATAATAACCATGTATTAAGAAGTTTATGGCCAAGACTTTAAAAAAAGATGGAGAAATTAACTTGTTATATCCATATTTAATTGAACTGAAGTAACTGGGGACTTGGGTGTACTGAGCACTTTTGAAAATCAGGCTACTTATGTAGGTGTCTAAATATAAATTTAGCAGCCTAAGTTTTATGTCTGTAAAAATCTTGCCCAAAGTACGTTCACAGTTTGATATTGTGGATGGGCCCGAATCGATGATAAAAGTTGTTCCTCACCAAATTGTACTGGGAAAGTACTGTCCAGATTAAGATAGCTTATGGTTGTTAAAAACTGCATTGATATTTTAATTTGTTTTCATTGCCATAGTAGAAGAGCACCATAGCTCAGAGACATGAGGATAAAAATCTGGATGAGAACTTTCCTGATTTCTGCAGCTAAAGCTGGGTACTCCTCCTTACAAAACAACCTAAACTGCTGAGTTCCTAGCTAAAGAAAGTCGGTTGTGGGGTCTTGTACCATGAGAGAGATCTCAGTTTATCTTGCAATGGCCTGGGCAGAGTTGACTGGCAACAGTGTTGAAAGCTGTCTCAGAATGCAAGTGGAGGACTGCTCTGACTTTGGGAAATCCCTGTGTGGCACAGAGTCGCTGTCACAGCTCCTGTGGCACACGATGCTTGCTGCTGGTTCATGAGAGATAGCTGGATAAAATGATTATGGCTGGAGTATTCTTGTGCCCTGGTGACCCCAGGGGCTTTTCTCAGCCAGTGCATTTTAGATCAGCCTTCATGCTGCTTCCATATGGTCTGGGAACTAGGCCAACATCTAGTTGCTTCAGGACTGGGAGAACACAGAAATGGCTTAAAGCCATCTTTACTCTCCATCTCAGGACTCACATCAAGTGCCCTACAGCCAATCTGAAGGATCTGGTCCATTACATTCATACAATCATATGTTAAAATTCTGCAGTTTCAACAAAAATACTTCAGATATTTTAAAGTTCCCATTGGCTATTTACTGACTTCACTTTTTAAAGTATTCAGCATCTTTCTCCCCCCTCAAGTCACCATCTTGAGGACAAGAGGTCCCAGATTCAGTGCTCTTCATTGTACCAACACACCCTTCATTCATATGGCAAAACTCCAGCATTTTAACTGTGCTCCCTAGGCAGATCTGAAATGAGGGACACATCTTGTAATGGTCTGTCTGCATGGTACCTGAACTTCGTGTCACAGATAATAATATATTTGAATGGGGTTTGTATTCTATTGTATAAAGTAAAGTCAGTCAAACACACAGCTACAGCTAACTGGGATTTCAAGGCTACAGAGGTAGAATGCCTTCACCATTACAAGGCTTTTGTTATGCATCCAGTTTTTATCATTTAAAATATATGGAATTTTACATTTTTGCATGACCTCCCATGACCACAGGGACTCCCTCCAAGACTTGACAGTAGGTCACAGAGCACAGTTTCATAACTATTGGTTTAAATAAAGCTTAAAGTCTTTGTTTCCAAGCTGGGAATGTCAGTGATCTAGAAAGTGTCAGTGAGAGGATGTGTCTGCAAGGGAAATAGATTTAGGGTGGACATAGGAGTAAATGAATTACAACAAACATGAACCAATCAAAGGATAATTGAGCAATTGAAAGCTGGAGGACAGGGAGGAGAAAAATGCTGTCAGACCTAGGAGTGGAGCAGGAAATTTCAAACAGGGAAGGCACAAAGGCAATGAACTAAGCTAAATCTGGTAGAACTTATCTGTATGTGAATGAACCGTTTAACTTGGCAGACAGGTTAAACCGGTTTTGTACAGCTCAGATAAAGACTTAGATTGACAATTTGTTCTAACTGACGCATTTGAAGGACTCTAATCTTAGAAAAATTCTGTGGGTAGGGAGTTAATAAAAGGCCTTTTGTGCCAATCTCATGTGTAACTGATCCCTTTCTGATCCCCTTTGAGCAGAAAGCTGACTAGTTGAAAGCTGCCAGAGGTATGGCAAATATCACAACTCAGAAAGAAGCAACCATCAAGTTGACCCAGGTTAGGCAAAATAACCTCTTCATTTACAAACTAAAAGCCCTATAAATATATGCTGGCTTCCACTTAAGCAGTTATGGCAACATATCTAGTTTTGACCCATAGTCTATAGCAATCTCAAAAATACTTCCCTTGGGTTTTAGAAGAGCCTCTGTGTGGTAATATGTAGCATAGCAAACTGTCCTGGAATATCTTGATCCCGATTTATCTATAGAATTTTACAAACAGAAGGCCTATACGTGTGACCCACTCTGCATATGCCATTGCTGTAATTTCTCAGCCACCAGCTCTGCTCTGCTGCAGATATCACCAAAAAATACCAGCTTGAGGAAAATAAAACTGAGTCATGCCCCCTAATTCAAATAGCAATAAAGATACTCCGTGTTCATTCTGTTAATGATAGCTCTTCCTCTCTGCAGCCAATAAAGCTAAAAGAAGGTACAGCTCAATTTCTGCTTTCTGGGATCTTTTAAAATTATTTAATTTATCACAAATAAGCCAAATTTCTCAACTCTCGGTCGCCTTAAATTATGCCTAAATCCATATTTAGGAATGTAAATAGATGGCCTGATTCTCAGCTAGTGTAATTGTTATAACTCCACTAACTTTAATGGACCCATGACAATTTACCCCAGCAAAGGACATAGCCTACAAGCTTCAGTGGAGTCATTTATGATTTACACCCACGTAAGCGTGAGCAGATTCATGCCCAGTCTTTGAGAGCATTATTTGTAATGTTGCCACTGACAGCCTGGCCAGTGGGTGGCTGAAGTACTGCCTAGAACAGCACTAATGGTATGTTGTGATCAGTGCGCTCTCTCTGAGGGCTGATGGACCAATTGATCAAGATGATTTGTAATGTTGCAACCAGTTTAATACATATGTGAATGTCCTAGCTGTTGAAAGGAGCAATTATAACTCTTAGGGCCTTCAGGTGTCAAGCATTATTTTCCCCCATACAAAATAATTCAATATATAGCCTCAGCCACTGTAATAATGTAATCTTTGTGGAGATCTAGCATAGTCATTGTTTTTTCTTTAAAGCAGAGTCTGTATTATAATGAGGTGACTACAATGTCAGAGAATGTCATTTGTATCATTTCTTTAAAGGCAATGATTTCCTGGCAGCTTCACAGAGAATTAGAGAGACATGGTCCCTGTTGCAAAGGCTTCTAGTCTAAACTAGCCCGGGATCATAGATTTTTTCAAACAATGAGTAGTCCTGGGGCACCTTAGAGATTAACATATAGTATCATGAGCATTCGTGGGTAAAATCCACTTCATCAGATGATCATGTGGGTTTTACTCATGATACTATATATTTTTGTTATTCTCTAAGGTGCCACAGGACTACTCATTGTTTTTAAAGTTACAAACTAACATGGCTACCCCTCTGAGATTTTTTCAAATTAGACTGAAAAGTCTGGGGAAACAAATTGCCCTCACCTCCGCAGGCAAGGAAGGCTCTTGCCCCAATAGAACTGGTAAAGTGAGGAGTCGGACTTGAGGAAGTGATACACAGTGTGTGTGCCATGGAATCCAGCTTAGAGGAGGATGGGAGTGAAGTCTTTTTGTACTGCTGGGCAATGTGGATTATAGAGGGGGCTGGGGATGGCAGTGGCTGGATCAGCGTGGCTGCTGTTGTATGCATGCACTGGCTATTTCCCTCAGATGCAAATGAGGGCAGCAGGCACCAGAAAATTACTTCAGCCTCAGGGTTGAAGTTGCATTCACAGTGCAGGTCCATTGCTGCTGCTTGGCCTGCTGAGGAGCATTTCTTCCTTCTGCTACTGGAAGAATCTTTGGTACAGTCTGCTACTTGAGCTGTGAGTTGTTGCCCAGTAAAGTTATTTTGTACATGGCAATAATTTCTGTGCTCATTCTGTGTGATTCCTTTTAGCTATTTACATACTCAAGCTCTATGAATGTGAAGTACTTGGGGTGAAATCCAACCCCCAACTCAGAGCTAAGGCCTGAAGCCATTACTTCAGCCTGCCTGCTCTAGCATCCTGGAATCCAGTGATCCCAGTCCACTTGGGTGGCTTATTAAGCCATTGGGTCAGTTTAATCATGTACATGCTCTAGCCTGCCGGCTTGCAGCGATCTTTTGTGAGGCTGCTCTCAAGGTGCCTCTCTCTTGCACAAAGGGTAAATGTGAGGCCAAGCAGATGATACATTCTATTGGGAGACAAATGACCTTTAATTTTGTTAAATGGTTCTGGCCTGCTGTCTGTTAGTAGTATCTATTACTTCTCATAAAGTTGTAAGGAAAACGCAGACTCAATACGTGGGGGAAATCAGGGCCAATGATTCAAGCTGGCCAATTAAAATGAATAGCCATTTCAGAAAATCTGGGCCCAAGTCTGTGTATGTTTTGCCACTTGTATAACAGGATCCACAACGCTTACCCATGTTTGAGCTCTGTGCTTAGGAAAGCACTCTCTGAGTGTTATATATTATTATCAATAACAAATAAATATTCCTTGTCCAAAGACTCTTGACTAACATTTGTAATAAATATCTCTCTATTATGAAATAGTGTCAGATCAGAATTTGTGCCAAACCATACTGGATTTCTCTTAAAAGCAATCAGCTTTAAAAGCTCTAGTTGTGGTGGAAAAATTCTCATACCCAAATCCTTTCTAATTTCCACCTTTCTGGTTCTAAATGACATCTTGCCATTCTTCTTGCCATACACACCTTTGGCATTCTTTACAAACTATGCAAGTGCATAAGTTTCAGCAATCCTTTCTTTGACCTTGGAGATGTTTTTGCTTTATGCTGAATGCAAATTGCTTCTTTCAGTCTTAAAGAGAAATATGCTTTTATGAGTATCTGTTGTTGGCCTTGATTCTGTATCTGACATGTAATCCAGCAAATGTCTTACAGAAGTCTTTGAACTAAATTAGGAACATCTGTGGTACTAAACTTAGATTCGTATGGGTAATAAAATGCACACTAGTTACCAGGGATGGGGAAATCGCAAAGATTCTGAACTTCACATTAGTATGAACTTCATAATATACAAATAGTTTCATTGACTTCAGTGCAGCTATTTATGGAGTGAAGTGCTGGTCAAAGTGAATACGGGTATCACAGTTGGACTTCAATCTCAAAAGAGGCTCACTCATGAGCTTTTCAGAATTCCTGGTTTCAGAGGGTAGTAATAATGTATCACATTGTGTTCCCCATTTCCCATCATTTGGGTTCTGCATCACTCAAAGGACCTATCGGAAGGAGACTGCAAATTCATGTGTCTGTCCTAAGTGTTCCACTGCAGATCAGTTCTCTGACTTCTGAACATAAGTAGGATGCATGGACAGAATGCACATACAACATGATATTGGAGAGGATATCCCTGTTTCATCTTAAAATAGACGCTAGCTGGCACTGGATTTTATAAAATGAGTCTCTTACCATTACAGCACTTCATCATTATAACACACAGGTTCATACAGAAACCTGACATTAGTATAAAATATCAGAACTTGTTTTCATTTCTTTAGTCCCACTCATTGTTATGATCATATAGTGCATACATTTTATTTGATCTCAAAAGGTATTTTCCTCTCTTGGAATTGCAGCAAGCTACTTGTGATCATACTGCTTTAAGGAAATTGTGCCACTGGGCTAAGTGCTGTGCTTTGGAATGTTTCTATAGCCTTGGGGTTATCCGGCAATGTGTGACCCTTTATATTCTTGTTACTTAAAAAATGGTTCCAAAGATTAAAGTGAACAGGCTAGAAGCAGAAGTAGGAAAAACTCTAAATAAAGAGCCAGACATAAAAGTCAGCAAATTTAGAGAAGGCTTTCTGCTATGCTGTCTTTGCTGATGGTTTTCTTTCTTTCTTTCTTTCTTTCTATAGATATAGATATAGATACAGATATATGTTTCCTTGAAGCAGTGTGTTAGTGTGAAATGTTACCTTTTCATTCAGTCTCCCGGTACACTGAAAATAGGGGAAGACAGCCTTAGAATACTCAACAGAATCTGCACCCACTAGACAGCATTATTGAGTCCTTGTTTGTCCGGAGTTCATAATTATAACAGAAAAACACTCTTTCCCTCCATTATAATTTTACAATAGATTTAAATGTCCTCCTCCCACATGGGAAGGAAGGTTAAAAAAATTTTGTGCTCTGTGAAAACATAACATTTATTGTAGATCTGGCATCATCACTGAATAGAAGATAAAAAACCAGACCAGTGTGCTCATGTGACTGTCTTCCTACCACTTTGAGACAGGGAGAAAAGGGGCTGTCTGTTTGCACAGCAGCAGTCCATCACAGAAAAAAAGAAAAGAAAACTCAGCTTCAATGAAGGTAGACCAGACACTTAAACCAGGAAGCATTTTTAAGCATTTGAAAGCAAAGAAAGAAAAGGACCCCAAATGGATACAGACAACATTGCCAAAGGCACAATTAGTGTAGCTGAATCAATAGTGGGAGAGAAATGTCACTTGGAACCTCTGCAGTTGAAAAGGCTCAAACTCTGAGAGAGCTTGAAATGGAACCCTGCTGCTGGAAAGGGCTTTCCAAAGAGCAGGCGCACAGTTCTAGAGGGAACAAAACCGTAATTCCTCAAAATGGGAATGTGGTAGTAGAAATAGTGTGGTTATGGCTTTCTCTGCATTGTCGTTTCAAAGGTGCTAGTCTCAGCTATAGATGTGTTTGTTATAAGTAACCCTACATGATCAATCTAACTGCAGAGTAAAATTTACCTTCCAATATATCTGTCTCCCACTGTCTGTTTCACATTTGCCAACCAACCTGACAACATACCCGTTGTCTTTAGTGGGCAGTTGATGTATTGTATGCTTACCATGTCAGTGACTGCAGTAGCAAACCATAGTTTTCACTAACAGATTGAATGAATCAATGATGAACTACCAATATTTCAGACAGGGGTTCTCACATCAGTTTGCCTCTGTAACAAACCTTCTGTCCCAGGGGTATGTGCATCCCATTGGAGGAGACATAAGCAGCTTAGGAAACTCTTCATTTGATTTTCTATTTAAACAAAAATGTTATATCAACAATCATAACCAGAGCAGGCAGCACTGCTGTGCAAACTGACATATTATATTTACATGCTGGAAATATTAGTACCCTGCTCCTTCCTATGAACTATACTGAGTGAATGGAGAGTCTATTCAACTTGTATAGTGTGAAGGAGAGTAAAGATCTTGTAATTGAATCTGGGGCTATCTTCTCCAGTGGCAATGTTTTGAAGATGCCTATGATCTAGCTCAGTCTGGGCCATTCCAAATTCAAAGACGTAAATTTACTCAGCACAAATATTTTTATGAGTCTCAGGAATAAATTGTCTCTGTCAGGGATTATTTAGATCCCCAAAAGAGGCAGGGAAATTAGGGATACTTTCTCTTATGCTTTGGTGGCAGAAATGTATTGAGGAGCCACTTGAGAGCACGCTGCTGGAATAAACCTGTTGTGGTTCGAACGAGGAGAAGCATTTAATATATGTTTATACTGTAAAATAATTTCTATGCATGAAAACAATTGCATTCCTTATCTAGGTTAACATACTTTTATATAATAACTGTATCACATAATGAGAGTTAGAGATTGGAAAGGCTTTATTAGATCAACTCGTCCATCCCCCTGGGAATGAAATAGCTTTAGACAGCTGTGCACAATTTGAGCTTTCCAAAAGGCTGTCAGCAATGTCTTACCCATATCAATAGTGTTTTTCTTTAGAAATCCAATTTCATATTAGCAGTGTCATTCTAAGCAGTGTCTTTTTATGAAATAATTAGAATTTTTAATCTTCTTAGGTGATTAAAATCACTAGCCTTTCAGTTTTATGCCTTATACCACTGCACAAGGAATGGTATTAAAATTTCCCCAAAAGGCAGTTCATGAATTGTTTTCCTTTTAAATGATAAAACTTACTTTTAATGCACCCATCACTGTAGTGTCTTGGTGCTCTTGCATAAAGATATATACTGTGTGGATTTCACTCAGAATGGAAGCAGAGCTCTCTATACCTTCTTCCATCCAACACAGACTCTTAGTAAAAGAATCAAATGCTAAGTGGAGTCAGGAGCCACCACCTTCCCCTTGCTAGAAGGCCTGCACCAAGAGGTGAGTTGTGCATCTTGCCTTAAAGATGGTAAAACAGACTCCACCTACTTAAGGGAGAACCTTGTTTCATAGCTGCAAACAGTGCACTGAATAACTTCCTTCCTCCCTCTTCTCTCAGCTCACGTGAGACATACCCTGGGCTCTGTGAGAAGAAGTGTCTCTGCTGAAGACAGCTGCCATTTTGTGTATGACTGAGGAAAAGGTTATTATTGAGGCCTGGGCCCGTGTTTAGTTTCTAGGGGCATTTCCTGGTCCACTCGAAGTATAACACATTACAATAGCGTAATCTGGAGGTGGCAAAAATGTAATTATGTCTTTAACAAGCAGAAATGGAAACAACTGCAGATGGAAGAAGGCCTTTCTGTCTTCTCTGATAACTGGGAGTCCATCAGGGTATGTCTAGACTACATGCCTCTGCCGACAGAGGCGTGTAAAATAGGCTACCCAACATAGTCAATGAAGCGGGGATTTAAATATCCCCGGCTTCATTAAAATAAAAATGTACACCATGCTGTGCTGGCTCAGCTGATCGTCGGCACAGCGCGCGAGTCAAGATGCGGATCGGTCGACAAGGGAAGCCTTTGTCGATGGCTCCTGTAAACCTTGTTTCATGAGGCATAAGGGAGCGGTCGACAAAGGCTTCCCCTGTCGACCGATCCACGTCTTGACTTGTGCGCTGTGCCAACAATCAGCTGAGCCGGCACAGCGCGGTGGCCATTTTTATTTTAATGAAGCTGGGGATATTTAAATCCCAACTTCATTGTCTATGTCGGGTAGCCTATTTTACATGCCTCTGTCGGCAGAGGCATGTAGTCTAGACTTACCCTCGGTGAGTATTGTTTGAACTTTAGAGGGACCCTTAAATTCAATCAAGCAAAGAGAGATGTGTGGGTTTCTTCAGAACAATATGGACTTTTTGAGAAGACTTCTACCTGTCACCCTTCCTCCCTACCTTTAATATAGCAGGTCAGCTTCAAGTTCTCTGGTATCCCTTCCCTAACAGCCGGAGTCTCTGTGGCAAAGAGTACAGGACCCCCTTTCCCCATCTCAAGGAATTTTTACAGTAGGGTGAAGCTCATCAATCTCCTACCCACCACCAGGATTCTTCTCAGAAGAATTCACAGTGATGTTGCGTGCCCTTCTGCAAACTCTGAACAGGCATGTTTTGGATCTTCCCTGATAGAAATGTGTACTGTGTGTGCTGATGTCACAGGAAACTCCAAAACAGACAATGTTAGGGGTTACCTATGCATATTCTTCACTATATGGGATACAGCTATTAGGGAAGCCTCAGAATATGGGATGAGTGCTGGAAGATAGCATTAGGCAAGTGGTTTAAGAGACAGGCATAGGCATTTACATCAAGAAAGGTTTGGGAGAAGTTGAATACTGTGTACAGATGTGGTCTCCTCACCTCAAAAAAGATATTTTGGCCTTGGAAAGGGTTCAGAAAAGGGCAACTAAATTGATTAGGGGTTTGGAACGGGTCCCATATGAGGAGAGGTTAAAGCAACTGGGACTTTTCAGTTTAGAAAAGAGGAGACTGAGGGGGGATATGATAGAGGTGTATAAAATCATGAGTGGTATGGAGAGGGCCGATAAAGAAAAGTTATTTATTAGTTCCCTAAATAGAAGAACTAGAGGACACCAAATGAAATGAATGGGTAGCAGGTTTAAAACTAATAAAAGAAAGTTCTTCTTCACACAGCGTGTAGTCAGCATGTGGAACTCCTTGCCAGAGGAGGCTGTGAAGGCTAGGACTATAACAGAGTTTAAAGAGAAGCTAGATAATTTCATGGAGGTTAGGTCCATAAAAGGCTATTAGCCAGGGGATAAAATGGTGTCCTTGGCCTCTGTTTGACAGAGGCTGGAGAGGGATGGCAGGAGACAAAGCGCTTGATCATTGTCTTCGGTCCACCCCCTCTGGGGCACCTGGTGCTGGCCACTGTCGGCAGACAGGATACTGGGCTAGATGGACCTTTGGTCTGACCCGGTACGGCCGTTCTTATGTTCTTATGTTCTTATGTTCATTTTTGTGGATGGGCCAAGTCAGCTCACTGGAAATGGGGTAGGCTACTTTATAATAACCACTGCATCAAAACAAAAAGAAATGAAAGGGTAATGGGAAACAGAAGAGACAGTCCCGGGATATATGTTATAGAGAGCAGGGACCTCAGAGAATATTGGAAAGCTACATATAGAGAAGGTGATGTTTCCACCTCTTTCACACACATTCTACCCCTTCCATCTGTTGAATCCTGTAGCCATAGGCAGGGTTTGTTTTCTCACTAAGGGCCTTCACTGTCTGCAGATATTTGGGGACACAATTTGGCCTCTGGGTGCTAAACCCGTAAGACAGGGAAGGCTACTCTTTGAACCCTGCTCATTGCCAATTCTGTATCATCTTCTGCTGGTTGAGAGTTGTTGGTCTGGTTGCATAGTTGGACAGTGTGGAGGGAATTGGTGTGGGTGTCTCTGTGTGTGTGTATGCTTGTTCCCCAGGTATAGTAGGGAACCAGGTTTCTGCAATCCTTCTGAAGAAAGCAGAAGCCAAAGATCCTCTGATTTTTTTGAAAGCACAGAAGGTTGAACTGCTAACTTGGAAAATGGCTTAAGAAGAACCAAGCTCAGTGTTGTTATAATCTCTCTTTCAGATAGATAAACCAATTGACCAACAAACTGCTTCTCAATTAAATCTCTGGCAATGTAACCTTCAGACTGCTTGTGATGGGGAGGACCAGGCCCTGAAGACCTCTGCTGGAGGCCTGTGGCCTTCCCACACCCTGCCCCAGAAAAGGACAATAGAGAGGTTTTCCAAGCAGGCTGCAGGAGAACCATACAATCAGAGGCCAGGAAGGCCCTATAAAAGGAGCTGCTGGACCAGAGGAAGTTCAATTCCTTTGGAGACCTCAAGCTTAGCAGAGTGAGGGAGTGCCTGACTGAGAGAGCAGCAGCACTGCAGATAGCTTCGAGTGGAGAGCACATTGGAGACTGAACTTTGTTGGAATGTGGAGATAAAGCCCAGAGGAAAGAGTGAAAATGCTGCCTCCAGGAGGAAAGGGCGAAGATGCTGCCTTCTGGGAGCACTACTCTCTACCACAATGGAGACCAGACTGAAGGAATAGACCCAAAGACGCTATAGGGGGCATAGAGATAGGCCCCTGTTAAAGGAGTACCCTGGAAGGGGTTTTGTGCTTGATCGCACATAGGGCGTGTGAGACTGCCAGAAAGCTGAGTTGTCCAAGAGGCTTCAAACAGCATTGTGCAGGCACACATAGTTGCCCAGAAGGGGGCACCTATGAGAGGTGAGTGCTACCCCTTTACACTGCTTAAAATACTTGATGCTTCACCAAAGCATATATTCCAGTATATGGATGAACCTGTAATGTCCCTGCCACATACATCCCCTAGAAACTGCTACTTCCAAGATGCACACATGCAGGCACAGATAACATGGAAAATTGTTCCTGATTATGGTTTAATTTATGCTGGCAGAGCTCAGGAGCAACTCCCCTGGAGTCAGTAAAGTTGGCATAGTACAAAAACCACTTAAATTATATCAGAATCAGTCCCCAAACTTGCATGTTATTAGATAATGCTAGGCAGCCTCGTGGTCACGCTGATCTCCACCTAACTATTCCCATGAATCATTCAAACACAGAATCTCAACAGTTTTGCAGTAAACAAGAGACTAAACAACTCATCCCACATTAGCTCTGAAAACCTTCCTCTGCATTGATCCATATGTGAAAGGAAGTTGCCAAATAAACACTGGTAGAGGACAGAGTGTGTGCGTTTCAACCAACTGCTGTCACATTGTCCTTCCCTTTCTTGTACAAACACCCCAACCTTTTCCAAACCATGCATATTAGTCATGCAGCTTCCACTGTTAACAATGCAAGACAAGCAGCTAGATCCCCACACAATAAACAAACATATCTGGCAGAAGGATGTTAGCCTTCTGAAGGGGTGAGAGGCTCCACCTATCTCA
This sequence comes from Pelochelys cantorii, assembly GCA_032595735.1. Lineage (NCBI taxonomy): Eukaryota > Metazoa > Chordata > Testudines > Trionychidae > Pelochelys > Pelochelys cantorii. The sequence continues at coordinate 69,415,155 of CM064330.1, forward strand.
GACAGGCTCCACAAGATGGAATGAAGCAGGTTCACTTGAAAGTAGTTAACTCAGAATAACTGGAAACTAGTTAATTAGTTAAGGAACATCTTTAAGGGTTATGTGGGATCAAGCAGAAGAGACCTTTGTGAGGAAGCACTTGGGGAAAGAACTCCTGAAGGTAGCTGGCTAGGAAGCTATTCTCAGTGGGGTGTCCCTAGAAGACAGACGCTCCTAGAGAAAGGAACAGTTTGCAGAATGAGAGAGACAAAGTTGCTAAGGGGAGGGCTTCTCAGAGGGAGCTAGTGAGGAAGCCCCACTAGGAAAGAAAACAAAGCTCCTAAGTGGGAGAGGCTATGTCTACACTGCAGTAGAACAGTTTCCGAAAAAGTGGACACGTTCTTTCGGCATTCCTGTATTCCTCATTGTATTAGGGATAGGGGATGTTCCGAAAGAGGAGGTTTTTCCAAAATTTGGCCCCGTATAGACAGGCCAAATTTTGGAAAAGCCTCTTCCAAAAAAAAAAAAAGCAGAAAGTTCGCAATTTGCTTATCTTTTTCCGATATAACCCTGCAGTCTAGACATAGCCAGAGACTCCAAAAGGAAGGAGCTATGAATGCCAACTCTTGGCAAAACCTGGTCTCAGCTGAAGGATTTCACCAGGTAGTAGCAGGAGCCCCATATCAGAGCAATTCCATGCTGTTCTAAGGAAGCGTTATAGTGGTTTGAGCAGTGGGGGTTCCTGACTCAGCTGATACTAAAGAACTTACAGAAAGCTCAGTAGGGGGAAGCCAAGGCAGAGCTGTGATTGTGGTGTTCATAGAATCAGAAGCCCTGGTCTTACACTAGGGAGTAAGTGTATAATACACTAGGGAGTTATTTCAAAATAACCCCCCTTATTTTGAAATAATGAGCAGAACATCCACACTACTAAGCCTGTTGTTTTGAAATAACGGGCTGGTGATTTCAAAATCTGTATTCCTGCTTTCCTGGGGGAATAATGCTTATTTTGAAATAGTTATTTCGAAATAGCGTTAGTGTGGATGCACCGCGGCTGCTATTTTGAAATAACTACTCCCCAGAGTAATTCGAAGTAATTACTTCCCAGTGTTTCCTGGAACTCTGTCAAGGTAGCACATCCACAATAACGGAGCCTGCCTCGGACTCATTTCGAGGCTTCACCATAGTGTGGGCACACTAGTTCAGTTGTGTACTTTCGGGAGTTATTATTTCACATTCAGTTATTTTGAAATAATTTCCTACTGTAGACGTGCTTAAAGTGACCTCAGGAGGTCATGCATTCCAGTCCCTTGCACTCAGGGCAGGACTAACTATTATCTAGACCATTCTTGATGGGTGTTGGTCTAACTTGCTCTTAAAAGTGTCCAATGATGGGGATTCCACAACCAGATTGCACTAGACTGCCAGAAGGCACTCTGGGGGTGAGTACCCCATTACAGTATCTTATAAGCTTTATAAAATTTTAAACAAAAGGTGAAGATCCTCTTTTTCTTTTTACCTCTTAATGGTTTATTAAGAAAGCTTGAAATTCAAAATAAAGCAAATTTTAAAGCTGTTATATTTGCTGATTTATTTCTGGGAAGATTTGACTCTGTACTAGTGATTTTAAATCTCTTTTGGGAACTTGAGCAGAACAGGACTTGTGCATGAATATCAAAAGGAAAATATACTCCATAATGTGAATTGACTATGCCATTTAATGTTATTGTTATGCAAAGATTAGTCAAAGCTGAAATCTTTCTTTAATTGTTTTGGTGACCTTAGGACCCAAAGACTTCTTCTAGAAGTGTGTGTGTGGTTTTTTTTTTTTTGTTGCCTGACCATTGCTGTTAAGTTTCAATGTCGGGTTATTTCTCACCTGGAACCAAACTTTAATGTGTTTTTGTGCAGTGTGCAACTAGTCACGCTTTCTACTAACACTTAATCAGGTGGGCGTGTGAGCTCTGGAAAATAACAGAGGAAGACAAAGTATTTTCATGTTATTAAAAAGCCCTCTCTAGACAGAAATGGGTAGATTTAAATCTTTATGTTCACTACTGACTCACTGGTAAAAGCAGTAGCAAAATTGGGGAACTTACCCCCACAAGCTGCACTTCAGAGCTTGAAAAGTATATAAAGAAGATTGAAATTATGACTAATGTTGGTATGTCTCAATTTACAGATTTCAGACTCAAAGGAAATACAGACCCTATGGCATTAAGAATAGTGATAGAGATGCAGCCGTGTTAGTCAGGTGTAGCTGAAACAAAAGACAGAACTATGTAGCACTTTAAAGACTAACAAGATGGCTTATTAGGTGATGAAGTGGGTCTGGCCCACAAAAGCTCATCACCTAATAAACCATCTTGTTAATCTTTAAAGTGCTACATAGTTCTGTCTTTTGTTTCACCTATGGCATTAAGAACCTGATTCTCCATGGTCTTCCACAGTCATTTATAGCTATGCAAAGTGGGTGTATAATGCTGCCATTCTGATATGGTTATGTTTTTCACCCACTTGCACAGGAATAAATGACTATATAAGGTGCAAGGCAACTGAGAATCAAGCCCCAAGAGTTTGGATTAATCTGTCTCCCACTGCATTATAACTCAATTCTGCTCCTATATATACCACTACAAATCTGGAGTGAATTCCATAAAGTCAATGAGCAATCCTGTGATACCTTAGGGTATGTCTAGACGACATGCCTCTGCTGACAGAGGCATGTAAAATAGACTACCCGACATAGTCAATGAAGCAGGGATTTAAATATCCCCGGCTTCATTAAAATAAAAATGGCCACTGCGCTGTGCCGGCTCAGCTGATCGTCAGCACAGCACATGAGTCAAGATGCGGATTGGTCGACAAGGGAAGCCTTTGTCGACCGCTCCCTTATGCTTCATGAAACGAGGTTTACAAGAGCAGTTGACAAAAGCTTCCCTTGTCGACCAATCCGTGTCTTGATTTGCACGCTGTGCCGACGATCAGCTGAGCCGGCACAGCGCGGCAGCCATTTTTATTTTAACAAAGCCGGGGATATTTAAATCCCCACTTCATTGACTATGTTGGGTAGCCTATTTTACATGCCTCTGTCGGCAGAGGCATGTAGTCTAGACATACCCTTAGAGACTAACAAATATGTTAGATAATGAGCTTTTGTGGGTAAAACCTACTTTGTCAGATGAGTTGGAGTGAAAACTACAGAATCCAGGGTATATATAACAGAAAAAAGCAGTTACCTGTCAATTGTAGGACTGGTGTTAATAAAGCTAATTAAGTCAGGCTGGATGTGAAATGTGAATATAAAAGGTGGGGGAAATTGCATTTCCATATCAAATTCTATGAATGGGACACAACTGACATGTAACTACTTTGTTCTGTTATATATATCCAGGATTCTGTAATTTCCACTACAACTCATCTGACGAAGTGGGTTTTACACACAAAAGCTCATGATCCTATATATTTGTTAGTTTCTAAGGGTATGTCTAGACTATAAGTCTCTTTCGAAAGAGGCTTTTTCGAAAGAGCTCTTTTGAAAAAAGCCTCTTTTGAAAGAGATCGTCTGGACAGCCACAAGACTTTCGAAAAAGTGATCCGCTTTTTTGAAAGAGAGCACCCTGGCAATCTGGATGTTCTCTTTCGAAAAAGCCCTGTTTGCGTTCAAGAATGCCTTTTTTCGAAAGAGCTCTTTCGAAAAAAAGCGTTCTTCCTCATAAAAGCAGGTTTGCCGCTGTCGAAAAAACCGCCACTTTCTTTCGATTTAATTTTGAAAGAACACAACAGCAGTCTAGACGCAAGTGAAGTTTTTTCGAAAAAAGGCCACTTAAAAAAAAAAACCCAAAACTCTGTAGTCTAGATATAGCCTAAGGTGCCACAGGACTACTTGTTCATTTTTAAAGTTAGACTAACACATCTACCCCGTTAGTCCATAAAGCCTATGTAGTTTCTTAGGCTTTCCTTCATTAAGATGGCAGAGGTAAAACCTCTGTCTTCAAGTAAAAGCTGAGGAAATCCCTACCAAGATGGACATGATTTCTAAGGAGTGCACAGTTACTGCAGATTAAGGTGTAGGTGATTCCCTGTTTACAGATTATTAATTTAGTTAATGTTGAATGGAACAGCATAATAATGCAGTTCTCATGGGAATGAAACATTTTTGTCTCTACAGAAGGATTTTGCTTTAGACATTATTATGAAGTCAGCTATTTTTCATTCCAGACTAAAAAAGCAGCAAAACTTAAACTGGCTTCTTAAACTAGCCTGCACTGAAAATGAGGTAATCTCATTCAGCAAATAGAATCTAATTTTAGATGTATTTATTTGCTTCATGTTGGAACACAGTAAATTGGCTTTATGTTCTGAGTAATGTTATTTTGTATTAATAAATGAATGCTATTATAGTCAGCTAGTAGTTACTCAGCAATAGAGACATTTCTCGGTGTCATTATGTTTGGATTTAGCTTTTGTGACCTTTATAGGCTATCTAACAGGGAGAGAAAGTGAGAGAGCGATATCTTATTTTGCCAGACAATATACACAGTAAAGACAATCTGCAGAGAGCTATTGGTTTCATAGCATAAATCTTTTTTGCCTCGGCTAGGTTGGAAATACTCAGTAATTCACAGGAACAACCTTTAATTTATTATTTTCCCTGGACACCACTGAGGGCTGGTAGGAGGGAAAAGACCTCATTACAGAGAGTATCATTCCTCTACTGGAGAAGAAAGATGGGATGCAGAGGATGCCACGGATTGCTTATCACTACCCAGTTGCTTGTTATCATGAAAACTGAGCTTAAGTCCCTTTATGCATAATTGCCTGAGAAAATGCCTAGGAGTTCCTTTAATTTTCTCCTAGACTGAAAGGAAATTCAGAGGCACTGGTCAGATTCCTTGTCATGTCAGTAAGCTCTGCAAATTTAGTTATCCCCTGACATGAAAAGGTGTCTCATCTTGTTCATGTCCTGTGGTCTCTATGTACTCTACAAAATGAATTTTTGGAGGTTGAAAGGTAGTGATGTGACAAAGGTAATTTAATGGGCTTTGTCATACATTTCATAGCGCTAGCTTTTATTTATTTATCCAAAACAACTGCCCAAGGGTATCTCTACACTACAGCGTTATTTTGAAATATCTTATTTTGAAATAGTTATTTCGAAATAGCTTATTTCGAAATAACGCGTCTACACACAAAATGCATTTCAAAATAGCTTTTTGCTATTTCAAAATAGCGTGTCCACACTGAGTAGATGCTGAATCGCATCTAAGGCCGGCCGGAACCAGGTCCGGCAGGGCATCAGGTCAGGAGTTACTTTGTGTGGCTGCTGCCTGAGGCTATCTGAGGCCTGTGCTTAAAGGGACACCTTCCCCCCCCCCCTCCGGACAGAACTGATTCTCAGTTTTCCCTGCTTGCTTGCCTACCTGGATGAGGGATAGCAAAGCATTCTGTCTCTGCGTGCTCTGGTTGCCCTCATTCGGGACACCACAGCACTCTGCAACATGGAGCCAGAGCTGCCTCTGGGCACTCTGGTGCTTCTCATGGATGCGTTGCTGCGAGCCTGGCTGCACTTTCTGCAGGCTGCCATCTGGGAGGTCCATCGGGGGGCTGTCAGTATCCAGGAGGCCCTGCGGGAGAGCTTCCACCCTGAGGAGCACTAAGAGCCTCCCTGGTCTGCCCCACTGGGGGCTTCTGCCTCATTCCTCCCTCATGTCCTTCCACTTACCCCTCCCTAACCCCCCTTCCTGATGTCAAATAAAATACACGTATTTTCATGAACACAAACTCTCTTTATTTAACAAAACTGGTGGGGGGATGAAACTCTAGTGAGACTGGGGAAAGGAGGTGGGAGAGGGGAAGAGAGAGGGTGGGAGAGGGGAGGGGGAAACCTGGGAGGAGGGAGCTGGAAGTGGGAAGCAAGGGGAAAAAGAGGGAGGGGAAGCTCAAGGCTCAGGGTTGGGGGTCTCGCTGGACCAACTTGATTTTGATGCAAACCTGCTCCTGGGTTCGCATGTGGCCTTTGGTGGCCAGGCTGGCAGCTATCCTGCCATAGACGTCCACATTCCTCCATTTAGTGTGGAGATCATGGATGTTGGGGGTATCCTCCCAAAACCTGAGTAAGGTCCATGATCTCCACCCTGGACCAGGAAGGTGCCCGCCTTCTCCGGGCCCTGGCAGGTTCCTGGGAGCTGGCAGACTGCTCCTGGGGAGTGGTGGAGGGCTGGCTGCCAGTGGCTTGCTGGTTCATGTTTTGGGGCCACTGGGTCAGGGGCAGTGACTGCTGGCTCTGGGCTGGCAGGCTTGGAGCTGGCACAGGCACTGTGGCCAGAGTCAACTCCTTTAAGGGCTCTGGGGAGGTGGGAGGGAGAGGAGTATTCTTGGTTGAGGCTAGAGTGGCCACCAGGGCACCCTGGGAAGGCTGGAGGCCCCCTATTTTGAAATAAGTGTCTATACAGCACTTATTTCAAAATAGCTATTTCAAATTTGGCGTTATTCCTCATGGAATGAGGTTTACCAAATTCGAAATAAGCGCTCCGCTATTTCGAATTAATTTCGAAATAGCGCTTTGGCTGTGTAGATGCTATTAAAGTTATTTTGAAATAGTGGCTGTTATTTCGAAATAACTTTGCTGTGTAGACATACCCTAAGTTTCTTAAGCATGGAGAGGTGGGGAAAGGGAAGAGAGAAAGTATCGGACATAGGGTGCCTGGAAATGAAACTACTGATTCCTTTCTAATGTAAAGAAGAACTTTAGAGTAAGGCCCTTTTGTCTCTACTGCTTTGCCACTGTGAAGGGTTCCTAGACTTTAAAAGCTCCAGTTGCTTTGTTCTACTGAGTAGAAAAAATGGATGGTTCCCATTCTGGAAGCCTATAGGCTTCTTATTGCCATTAAATAATCATCAGCTGTCCAAGGGGTGTTATAATTATTGGGGCTTCTATTGAAAGAGGTGCACAACTAGAGGAAAAAACCACTGTACATAAACAGAGGAAGCAACCATTACAGTATGCAGCCCCACACTGTGACTTCCTTTTGCTCTCAGGCAGCCATCACACACCTCCTTAAATGGGATGTCAGTTGCTCCTTAGTCTACAGGCAGAAAGGATCTCCCTCAACAGCCAGTTCTTAGTACGGTCTTAGTTACACTTACCAAGTGTTTCATGAATTCACTGTAACTCTGGTGAATTACAATTAAGAAATGAATCAAATAGTCTGTGTAGGGGTTGGAGTGTAGGCTCTGGTCTTGGGCCAAGGGGTTTGGTGTGTGAGAGGGGCTCCTGGCTTAGCCCAGGGTGGGGGGATTGGGGTCCAGGAGGGGTTTCAGGGTGCAAGCTCTGGGAAGGAGTTTGGGTGCGGAGGAACTCATGTCTAGGGCAGGAGGAGGTTCAGGACTGGGACAGGGGTTCAGGAAGCAGGCTCTAGCTGGCACTGTTTAACTGAGATGGCTTCCGGGTGGTGGAGCAGTGGGGGTAAGGCAGGCTTACTCCTGCCCTGGCCCTGCACCACTCCTGAAAGCAGCTGGCATGTACAGCAGTGGCTCCATGGCACCATGTGCTGCCCCTCACCTACAGGCACTGAGCCCACAGCTTCTACTGGCCACAGTTCCACATTATTGATCATTGGGAGCTGCAGGAGTGGTGTCTGCAGGCCAGGACAGCATGTGGAGACCCCCCCTGCTCTGCCTCTCTCAGGGGCTGCAGGGACATGCCAGCCACTTGCAGGAGCAGCAGTTACAACAGGGATCATTACTCCAGCCACAACAGGTTAGGCATTTGAGAACTCACTACTCAAAGAATTACATGTAAGCGTAAGAGAAATGAAAATGATGAAATGCACAGACTAGTCAGAAACCAAAACTAACCCACTTTCCAAGCAATAAAAGGAGTAACAACAACCCCCCACATATGTGTTGGGTCAGGAAATGAGTGTAGGACAGTGTGTGTTTGTGAGAATGACAGACACACACCCTGTGTGAGAGAGACAGAGATTTGCATTGCCAAGCTCCCTCCACCCCCTTCTCTCAGTGTGGAGATGGGGTTCAGGAGTGGGGGGAGGAGGGACACCCTGACATCAGCACCCCCCATTCTCCCTCCCACACCCTGCACAACAAGCAGGAGGCTCCCGGGTGGGCAGCTCCAAGGCAGAGGGCAGGAGCAGCATGACAGTGGGGGGAGGGGCAGCCGAAGTGCCAGCACTTGATAGCTTCCCGGACAAACCAGTCAGGATCACCTGTCAGAGGCTCCAAGATCTATTGGTAGATCCCAATCTACTGGTTGGTGACCACTGACTTAGAGAGACAGGTTAACCAACAAGTTGCCCAAATTACTTTTTCACTAAAGGATGATATTTCTGCAAAGCATGAAGAAAATTCTGTTTTTGAACTGAAAAGTCTCAGAGGGGTAGCCGTGTTGGTCTGTATTGGCAAAAACAACAAGGAGTCCTGTGGCACCTTAGAGACTAACAAACCCACCCTGACTTGATTAGCCTTATTAACACAAGTACCTTATTCTTTTGTTTTTCTTATATATACCCCTGCCCCAGTAACTTCCTCTCCAATTCATTTGATGAAATAAAATAATAACTCCTGAAATAACTATTTCAAAATAGCGTGTCCACACTACTGGGAAGCCTCGAAATTAGGCTCCCTTAATGCAGACACGCTACCTTGAAGCAGGACCCCAGAAAGCACTGGGGAGTCATTATTTTGAATGACTTTGGGGAGTAGTTATTTTGAAATTGTAGCAGTGGAGCGTCCACACTACCGCTATTTTGAAATAACAATTTTGAAATAAGTGTTATTTCTCATGAAAAGCTGGAGTTATTATTTTGAAATAAAGGGCTGGTTATTTTCAGCTTTTCATGAGGAATAATGCGTATTTCAAAATTGTTATTTCAGAAGTTATTATTTCAAAATACAGTAAAACTCCAGTGGTCCGGCACTCCTGATGGTCCGGCACCATCTGGAACCCGGAAGTGCTCCTGGCAGCTGGACAATTGGAGCTGCTCTGCCCCTGGCTTCCCCAAGTCAACCGCTGGTCAGTTTCAGCAGCGGCTGACTTGGGGACACCTGGGGCAGAGCAGCTGGGGTGCTGCCAGGTTGGTCCCGCAGCGCCGACGTGCGCATCCCCCCACTCCACCCCAGACCCCTCATAGTCCCCCTTTCCGATAGTCTGGCATATCTGATAATCCGGCACCTCCTGGGTCCTAAAGGTGCCGGATTATCGGAAGTTTAATGTAAGTTATTTTGAAATAATTTCCTAGTGTAGACATGCCCTAAGGTGCCACAAGACTCCTCATTGTTTTTAAACTGAAAGTCATATTTAAATTACCCTGATTTGAAATTTGATGTTTGTCTGATGTTTTTGTCACTCTCTAGGCTGTTATTGTTACATGAGTGATACATAGAAGAGATAGTTAATATAAAGACAGCCATATATTAGCACATAAGAATATGTAGCATTGTTTTTAAGGGGGCAGCTTCAACAAAGTTATTGTAGGTTCCTGACTCAGGCTACATCTATGAAGACATCTTCTGAAAAAACTTCTTTCGAAAGAGCGTGTCCATACACAAAAGCGCATCAAAAAAGTGATCTCCTTTTTTGAAAGAGAGCGTCCAGACTGATGGGATGCTGTCTCACATAAAAGGCCACCTGGAACCACTTCAGCCAGAGCTTTAAGTCACCAGTTGCTTCCAAATGCTGGTGCCGGAGCCTTGCAGAGTCATGCGCTTAAAGGGACCCCCCCCCCACCCCGAGACAGCCGTTTCTCTGCTTCTGCTGTGTCCTTGCTACCTCTTTGAGGGACAGCAAAGCTCAACAGTGCGTGCTGTGGTTACCTAGCTTTTTTGGACACCACGGCTTTTCTCTTTGTGCCACGGAGCCGGAGCGGGCATATGATGGCCCCACACGGCCAGGCTGCAGTTTCTGTGCCATCCCGACCTCACACAGCCCTGCTTCTGGGGGCATGGCCTCATCGGGGGTGGCTCCTGGGGAGTTTGGGGGAGGGGAGGAGAGGATTAGGGTGGCTGGCACCTCCCAAGGGCTCAGGCACTCCATATCTCAGTCTTTGTTTTGTGTGTTTGTTTGTCTCCTTCTGCAGATTGTGAGGACCATCCACTCGATCCTGCTGTGGAGGGTCATCCACCTGGGAGACCTGGACCAACTGTGGCGGGATTTGCTGTCCTGGGGTTCCGGAACTGCACTGGAGCTGTAGATGGGACCCACATCCCAATCTGTTCACCTGAACATTGAGCAGACCAGTATACTAGTAGGAAGGGCTACTTCTCCAAGGTGCTGCAGGCCCTGGTCAACCACCATGGACACTTCACAGACATTTTTGTTGAGTGATCGTGCAGGGCACACAATGCCCACATCTTTTGGAACTCTAGCCAGTATGGGAAACTGGAGGCGGGCACATTCTTTCCCCACTGTGAACTAGCAGCTGGGGATGTGCAGATGCCATTGTGCATCATGGGCAACGCGGCCTACCCACTCATGCTGTGGCTCACGAAATCTTATACTGGACACCTGGACCCCAATTAACCAATTTAATGCCCACCTGAACTGGGCCAGGATCCAGGTTGAGTGTGCCTTTGGCCGCCTCCAGGCACAGTTCAGGTGCCTGCTGACCCACCTCAACATGGGGGAGCACATCCCTGAGGTGTTCATGGCATGTTGTGTCCTCCACCAGATTGTGGAGAGGAAGGGGGAGGCCTTCGTCCCAGGGTGGGGGGCAGATGCCGGCCACGAGGGGCGACCCTTCGAGCAGCCACAGACAGCTGCCATCCATCGGGCCCATCAGGCCGGAGTGTGCATCCGAGAGGCCCTGAGGGAGAAGTTCTCATAAGGACCCCAGTAACTCTCCCCAGGGCCTCCCCAATAGGGGCCTCTGGCTTGCTGCCCTATCCCTTTCCCACCATAACCCCTCCTTTCACCCCTTCCCTGACCTCTCAATAAAAACACCTGTTTGGTTTCCAACAAAACAAAGTCTGTTTATCTTTCATTAAAAAAAGGTGAGTGGGGGAGGGGGGCTCATAACCTGGAGAGGGATGGGGGTTTGGAGTGGCATAGGGGGTAGCTAGATATGCCGCTTTGGGTGCGGGGACCTTGTCGGAGTTGGGGTTGGGTGGATCCAGGGACCACAGGGGTAGTGAGCAGGAGGGCAGGGGCTGGAGCGGGGTCAAGGGTGACAGGGGTGGCAGAGAGAGGGGGCATGGGCATTGCTTGAGGAGGAAGCATAGGCATCGCTTGGGGGCAGGTGGAGGGGGAATGGGCATAGCAGGGAGGGCAGGAGGGTGGTAGGCAGGAGCAGCGACAGGAGGTGGATGTGCCATCATGCACAACATGATGGCACACATGGTATCACACTGCTGTATGAGCTGGTCCCACACCCAGTTCCACCACTCTGCGTCCTTGTGGTTCTTCTGCGCCAGGGTCTGCTGCATGTCACGCAAGACCCTGACATGCTGCTGCATGAGATCTTCCTGGACCCTGGCATGCTTTTGGCACCCCGAGGCTTTGGCAGGTGGCTGCTGTGGTGTGGCTCACCCCTCAGTCCCGACTGGTCCAGCTGTGGAGAACACAAAGAGGGAGAGGCGGTCAGTCATCCATGCAGACACTGTCCCTGAGGCCGTGCCCTCCTCTGTGAGCAGTGACCAACAGTCCTCGAGCCAAAGGAGGGGGGTGTCCCAGCAGCAAGGCCATGTGTGACCTGCACAGCAGGCCCTGCCTCACAGGGGCCCCAAGGAGCCCAGGGGACCATGCTGCCTGCTTCCCACACACCCCTCCCCGGCCCATGGACAAGCAGACAAGGGAAGTGTCCAGCCACAGTGGGATCACATGGGCAGCAGAGGAGCTGGGAGCAGCCTGGCCCTCCCTGGGATCTACACACACACCTACACGTGGCAGCACTGTCCGTGGGAGCACGCACTCCCATGTGCTATGTGCGGCACTCATCAGTGTGTCTGGGGTCATGTCTACGCTCTTGTGGCTAGCCTCTTTCCATCTGTGGCAGGTGCTGGGTGGGGGAGTCCCCCCAGGGCCAGACGTGTGTGGCCTCCCCTGAGCCTGGCAGTAGGATCCCACCCATGCTCAGGGGCAGCTTGCTGAGTCTGCGTGGTGCACACTAACTCTGCATGTGGTTTCACGTGCACGGACTGCAGCACGATGTCCAGTCCAAGCAGCCCGAGTGACACTTGCCCCCCGCCCCCCCCATGCGCCCGCTTCCCCCGCCCTGTGTGTGAGACAAACTGAGAGCACTCACCTGAAGATCCCTCCCCAGTGTCAGACGAGGCCTGGGAGATGTTCTCACTGACAGGCACCGGCGCCAGGGACAGGGTGATGGTGTCCATCTCCTTCTCCTGCTAGCCCTGGCCCTCCTCCTCCTCCTCCATGACCTCCAGCTGGGTGACTACAAGGGTCTAGAGGCTGGAGTCCACCACGACGGGTGGGGAAATGGATTCCCCACCCCTCAGAATCTGGTGCAGCTTGCCGAAGTAAGGGCATGTGTGGGGTCCTGCCCCTGAGCGCAAGCTGCGCTCTCTGGCCCTGATGTATCTCTGAAAGAGCTCTTTGACCTTACTCCGGACCTGTTCTAAGGTCCGAGGTGGGTGCGCTCAAAGATGTCCACATTGCGGCGCTTGGAGTGGAGATCCTGCAATGTCTCCTCCTCGCCCCACAGCTTGAGAAGGGAGAGGATCTCCGCTCCAGACCAGGAAAGTGCCTGCCTCTTGGTTCCCCTGGGTGGGCCTTGGGACCCCTGGGGCTGCTCCCTGCTAGGGCCAGCGGGGTCTCGGGGAGTTGTCACTGTGCCATGAGAGAGCAGGCCTGTGGCAGGGAGAGCCGTGTGGTCAGGGTGCTGCTCGAAGACCAGTTTCCTGTCATAAGGCTTGTCCAGGGTGCCTGCAGCTTTAAGAGGTGCCAGGAGACAGGAACTATAGAGTTGTGATTAATTTGGACGGAGTGTCCACCAGGGCACCTGTATTATTTCCTGGAGGCCTCTTCTTTTGAAAGAAAATCCTCCTCCCCGTCCACACACGCCTTTTTCTGAAAGGGCTCTTTGGGAAAAGGCATTCTTCCTCTAGAAAGAGGAGTACCGCTGTCGGAAAAACCCCCTCTGTTCTTTTTATTTACTTTCAAAAGAACGTGATTGCAGCGTGGATGTAATTCAAGTTTAGTCGGAAAAACGTCTGTTTTCTAACAAAACTCTGTACTGTAGACACACCCCCAGTGTTTCACAATTATTTCCCCTTTACATTTTTTCTTCAAGTTACATCCCCTATATCTTCAGAAAATAGGTTTCAATTCAATTAGATTACTAATGACTTTTGTAGATAGTTTGGGACCTGCTCTTTGGCATCTCTCATTGATGCCAGTGGGAGTTATTGGCCCAGCACTTTTCCCACTGCTGTCAATAGGAGCTTTTTGCTGTTGAGTTCAGTGGGTGCGTGATTGGGCCTTGCACATTTGTGTGCAAGCATATTGTCCTTTCTTGGCTGTTGGCAGCTTACAAAGGACATAAGGGTACTTCTTAGTTGAGAGCTAGCTGAACCAGTTCTGTAAGCCCATGGTTTTTTCTTAAGCTCTTCTGCTCAGAGCAAAGTTATGTCCTGGAATTGCACGTGGGTGTATTCTTGGAAAGGTGGTAGCCTTTACATCATTTTAGGGTATGTCTACACAGTAGGGCTAAAATTGAATTAAGTTACACAACTTCATCTATGTTCGTTGCGTAGCTGAAGTTGAAATAGCTTAACTTGGCTTCAGGCACTGTCTACACAGCAGGAAATCAAAGGAAGAACACTCTTCCTTCAACTTCCCTTGCTCTTCATGAAATGAGGGTTACCATGAGTCGGAGTAAGAAGTCCTTCAGCTCAACATTATTTCAAAATAAAGGCTTGTAGTGTAGACATGCTCTTTGTTATTTTAAAATAACGTCACTTATTCAGAAATAATGCTGCTGTGCAGACATACCCTAAGAGTGAACCCCTGTTATATAGCAGATCTTGATTTTTTTTTTCTGTTGATTCCAGGGAAGAAAATCCTTGCTTTCACATAAGAGGTTATATCTGAAAACTGAACATTTTTCTGAAAATGTTGATTAAATTGAGTACTTTTTGGAATTAAACTCAAAAGTGTCTTCTCTTTGAACTTCTTGCAAAGAGTCTAATATTTTTCTGTCCTCCTGTGTGACTAGTGAAGTCACATTACATAACCAAATTCAAAAGTGACTAAGGTTCCAATCCTTTCCATCAGAGGATAGTTTACTTTATTTAAAAGGCATTCTTCGTTAGCCATCTCTGGCCACTTGAATGACACTCTACACTGCTTAAAGAATACAAAGTGACTACAACATATCTGGGAATTTGGCCTTGAACATATACATATCTCTTACATACAATTGTATTGTTATAGAAAATTATTTTTAACACAAAACCATTAGAAACCTTGGACTCCATTCAACTGGACAAGATCACATGGACATGGCATGTGAATCAGCGAATAAAAAGTTCATGTGCAGTAGTGGTAATATTCAATCACATGAATAACAATAAAACTATCAGTGGCATTGATAAGGGATTTGATGACACAGACTTTGCCCCACTGCAGCAATACCTAATCTTTGAGGCTCTAGAGATCTGAGCATGAATCATCTTGACACCTTAATCTGTACATAATTAACTCAAAATTGAAAATTTCTACAGTATGTGAGCAACAACTTCAGGTTCTCACTCAGTTTTTATTCTGGCAAACTCCCACTGACATCATCCTGTATTAAATTAGGAAATATAATTTTTTTAAAGTGCAAGACGGAGTTACAGTGTGATGTCCTTACTCAGTATTTAGGTGAATTCCTCAGATTCTACATCTCTGATGATTAACTGAGGACAATGTTCTGTCTTACTCATATGGAGAAGCTTACTTGGTAAGTAGTCCCATAGACGTGATGTCTGACTAACATTTTCCATTGTTCATTGCCTCATAGCCATGGGATTACTCAGAAACTAAGGCACTGTTGCACATAAGTATGGGTATCAGGATCTGCCTCTGAATTTTTAGTCTTGTTCTTGGTTCTTTAAAGAAGCTGGGGAATGATATGTTATAACATGCTGTAAAAAGTTGCTATAATATGTTACAAAATATTGCATACTATAATTCCCTTCCTATAATGCATCAGGGTCAAATGCAGCCTCTTTCTGTTGCTCTTACTGATGTGCCAGGTCTAAGCGATTAGTAATCTTGCATTGCTATCCAGCGAGAACGTGGCACATAGAATATATATAATTTGCTACTAGGGCTTCACACTGCCCATGCAATTTGTACTTCATTTTGCTGGGGAGTGAAACAAGTTTATCTCTTGTAATTGCATGTGTGTTGTTGATATTTTTGGTTACATTTTTTGTAACAATTGGACATGTAGTTGGACCAGGTGTATCAATGGCATGTTTAATTTCCCAGTGTTATATAACTGTGACATAACATTGTTGAAAAAAAAATCCTTTCATGTTAATGTGTTTACACAAATGCGTAGCATTAAAATTGTTTTTGATTTTTATTTTTTCACTTCCTACATTTTATGTATATAAAATCCTAATAATTTTTGTTTCTGATGTACATTTTTTACTATTACTACATATGGATAAACAATAGAGTAAATCTTTATAATCAGACATTTCAGCCTTTGCTGCCTTATTAATATATTACATAGTATAAATGTAAGCTGACATTTTAAAATGTAAAATCCTAACAATTACAATGCAAATACATCTGTTCAGGAAAATGCCATTTATTTGCATCTGGCATGAAACCACTATACCATCCAGTGTCTGCTTTAATTTATTATTATTAGAATATATTTATTTTTATGTACCAAGAGGTCACATATCAATCAAGGCACTGCTGTGTTAGCCACAGTACAAACACACAATAAGAAACATTCCCTTCTTCAATAGGTTCAAATCTAAACAGAGAAGACAGAGGGTGGAAGAAAGGAAGCATTATCCCCATTTCTCAAATTGAGAGGTGAGGCACAAAGAGATTGACATTGAACAAGGGAATTCAACAATTGAGCCCTTACTTCTGGGAGAATTCTGCACCACTGCACAAATAGAAGACATTGCCCGGGGAGAGGAGAGGGAGCTGTAGAATTCCTGGCAGCTGCAATTCCTGGCACACCCTGAGGAAAGGGATGGCAAGAAGAAACACTCCATGCAAGCCTGGGACTCAACATCAAGCTGTTTCT
Organism: Pelochelys cantorii; assembly: GCA_032595735.1. NCBI lineage: Eukaryota > Metazoa > Chordata > Testudines > Trionychidae > Pelochelys > Pelochelys cantorii. The sequence goes on from CM064330.1 coordinate 69,431,369, forward strand.
CCCTCTAGAACTCAGGGCTTTGTGGAGAAGGGGATGTCGGTGTCTGGGCTGGGGCGATGGCCTACAACTGGGTTCTGGGGGGAGGGAATGTAAGTATTTGGGATTGGGATAGTGCCCCACAGCTGAGCGTCTCAGAGGACAGAAGTGGGCAAAGAAACAGACCTTGGTTGTCAGGTTTTTTTAATTTCTCTACTCCTGGGAGTTTTTTGTTATTGTTTGTATTGTTACAGACATAGCTACTGACAGGTACTTTGAAATAAATTACCACCAAAAAAAATTGAAACTGGCATGATTACTTAGTGTTATTTTGACAAATAAAATATTCAGAATTTTAAAATATTGTGCCCAGAATTTTTAATTTTTGGCACAGAATTCTCCCAGGAATATCTTACCAATTTTGCTTCATTTCAGCTCTTTAGCCCTATGACCATCCATCCCCTCATGCTTTATGATGTCACCAAAATCTACTTCATGGATTTATAGCAGTCTCCGTCACATAAGTCTTTTGTAGTTAAAACACGTACATACATATATTAGTGCAGTTATACATTTGCCTGCTGCCAGAAACTGTGTATGTTCTGACAGGAATTTTCTATGGAACATCTATTCAAATGAATATTGTTATAGCTCATTTTACACTGCATTTTTTACACTGAAAGCACCTATTTTTATCTCATAATACGTAGTGCTGCAGCCTTCAGTTGCCCTTTGCTGCTCTAGTTCTAAAGGCCTCTGGAAAAAAACAAATTTAAAATAAAAATAAATGAAAACCCCCATAAGCACCATAAGCATATCTGTCAAGCAGAGGAATCTGACATATTTAGTTTGAGGTGAGGAGCCTGGTCTTCTAGACAAATGATTTAGTTACATATTGTTCCTGCTGTTTTCCTACCATTTAATTTGATTCTTCTGACAGATCATACTTCGGTAAGTGAAACTTGATGCTGGCATCTTTGACAGTAATATAGCTAGCAGAGGCTCAATTCAGGGTAAAATTCGTTGTCACCATGCCACTTCAATTGCAACAGCCTGCTTTTTCAGATTTTAGAATCTAGTAATGGTCATTAGTGACAGTTACTGAAAATCATTACCACCTGACAGATGTTCAATGGCCTATTTGAAATAAGTTGATGGTCTGTGTTTATATTGCAATTGGTACCCTGCTGGCATTCCAGTTGGCTGTCTCACCAAAGAGGCTTTGAATGCGGGGTTGAATGTGTATGGAGGCTTTTGCTCTGAAAGGTAATCTTACTTGATCAAGCCTGAAGAAAACTGTTGGAGTGAAGTATGGGAAACCTTGCACTGTCACTGCTATTTGGGATCACTGAAAATATTAGCATCAATGGGGTTTGAGACAATTGGAGGAATGATCCATCTCACCAAAGAACATCAGAATGTATAGTTGTTTCATTTAGCTAGAGTTTGGTTTAAGTCCTGTAAATAGACTCATTTATAGCATGAACTTTCTATTTTTTTGGTTGTTGTATTTGAACCAGTTTAGAGGAGATGAAATGTTTCAATTCTAGCAGGCTGTGTTATTGAGGTTATTTCCAGACTTCAGTCTCTCATAGTTTTCATTTCATTTCAGGGTTTGTTTTTTGTTTTTTTTAAATGATGGGAGAGGGGAAGCTATCCCAAGAGAGGAGTTCAGGTTGTAAAACCATCATAGTTTTTGATGCCACAGAGCTAGTTTAAGTATAATGCAGCCTTGATTTTTTTTCCTGGAAATTATAGCTGACGGAATACTTTTGGATGGTCGAGGCTTCAGATAATTAAGGGAATTTTCAATGCATTAAGATACAGAAGGGACAAATTAGTTTGGATAACTTAATATTGGGTAATCAAGGCTGCAGCAAAAATAGTCAAAACAGATAATCAGGTGTTTTTTATTGAGGAGAGAGGCAGCATATCATGTTTTATTGGTGTTTTTAGGTAACAAAACAGGTGATGGTGGGGAAATCGCTGCAGCTTCCCAAAAATCATTAAATGTTATTGCCTTGATCTACACGAGGACCTTAGTCCGAAATAACCACTCCAAGTTCAAATTTGTAAGTGGTGCATCCACACTACCAAGCCTGTTATTCCAAAATAAGGGGCCACGGAATTTGAGCTATGCACTCCTGCTTTTCATGAGGAATAATGCTCATTCCAAACTTGTAAGTCCGAAATAAGTTTGTGTGGATGCTCCAGTGCAGCAAATTTGAACTAACTGGCCTTTAGGAGGCCTATTGCAACAACCCAGGGTGCTTCTTGGGGCTCTGAGTCCACAGTAGTGCATCCACATTAGCAGAACCTGCCTTGGATTACATTCAATTCTTTCCCATAGTGAGGACACAGAACTTGTAAAATTGGGAATCATAAGTCGAATTTAGTACATTTGAAATAATTTCCTAGTGTAGACATGGCTATCCTGTCTATAACTTGTATGTGTGAGAGAGTGCGAGTGTTCAATATGCATTAAACAAGGCACTACTCTCACAAAAATTGGGTGTCATACACTTTGTACTTTAAACCACTAGAATCCATATTGTATTTCTAAAACGAGCATGGCTTTTATATGGCAAGCCAAAAACAAAACAAGAAATACCCATTTCAATCAAAGAGTTCGGTTGGTAAACATGTTATAGCAATGGACTGGAATCTCTAGACCAGGGATCTCAAACTCCTGGCCCACGGGTCAATCCCAGCCTGAGGGTACGTCCAGACTAAAAGCCTCTTTCGAAAGAGAGTGTCTAGACTACAAGCAGATTTTTCAAAAAAGCGAGCCACTTTTTCAAAAGAGAGAGTCTAGACGCTCTCTTTCGAAAAAGCACAGTTTGCATTCAATAGTGCCTTTTTTCAAAAGAGTACTTTCGAAAAAAGGCGTTATTCCTAATAAAATGAGGTTTACTGTGATCGAAAAAACTGCTGCGTTCTTTCGATTTACTTTCAAAAGAACGCAGCTGCAGTCTAGACGCAGGTGAAGTTTTTTTCGAAAAAAGGCTACTTTTTTCGAAAACACCCTGTAGTCTAGACACACTCTGAGCGATTGCACAATCAGGCCCAGAACTCCCAGTGGGCTGCAGTGGGAGGGGCGGGATGCACCATCTGCTGTCAGTCCCCATATCCCGCTCTTTCCCACCATTACCTCCCCTCCTCCCGTGGCACCCCATCTCCCAAGCATGCAGCTTTGGGGATCATCAGGGGAGTCTGGTGCTGCATGGCAGCAGCAGTCACACACCTCGCACTTCCCACAGCCACTGAGCTCTGCTTCCCTGCTGCTCCTGCCAGCATGGGAAGTGCGGGCGTGTGATCACTGTTGCCATGCAGCATCAGGCCCCTTTCCCCTTCCACTGGTGATCCTCAAAGCTGCATACATATTACAGTAATGCATGATTTTTGTCAGTAGATTCAGAAACTGACAACATATGCCTTCAGGTTGGCACATGCTTGTTAAATGGCTTCAACGTCACTTACTTGCTCTTTCTCAAGTTCAGTGTTATGCTAATAGGTCTGGCAATTAGAAGGCTTTTCACTTTAAAGTTCTTCAACCCCTCCCTGCCCCACCATAGGGCAGCCTGATGAGGGAACCTGCAGGAATTGTCAATATAGGGATAGGAAGAGATGAGAGGTTGGGCAGTAAGACCCAGGGGAGGCAATGCCTTCCCTTGCTTCTTAAACCTGCAGCCCATGTTTCTATCTCATCTAAAGCCTGCCTTACAATTTGCTAACCTTGAATCTGAGGCTGGTGTCCTACCTGCTTAAGCAGACAGCAAAGCTAGTGTTCCTGATGAGACTCATTGACAAGGTAGCACTTACCCTTTTCCAGTTCACCTGACAGCATTAGGTGTGTGATTCTAACTTGGTAAACTGAAAAGAAAGTTGAAGGAGAGATTCTGAAAGCCATCATCTAGATCTAATAGTGAGGGAGAACCCCATTCACAGAGTGTTCGTACTGCTCCTTCTTTAATATAATGACTCCCAGACGGTATGAACTGTCATGCTAGAAAGAATGGTGGGGAACAGAAAAATGCCTGAAACAGGGTGGAGAGTGATGGTGGAGAGGAGGGGAACATGTTTTAAAACAGATAGGAAAAAGCAAACTGGGGTGTGTGTGTATGTGTGTGTTGTTCTCCAACCTTTCCAAAGGTATACATCAGTTCTCAAATGGGAAAATCTCTTCTCTCCCAGGCTTCTGTCATCTTTGGTAGCTGTAACCAACTTCTTTCTGCCTTTCCCATTCCCCAGTTTTCAGAATCTTATGAAGGAACCTGCTCTGCCCAGCTGTGATTCCCTTCCCCCCGCATGCATGTGCTCAGGCTCTGTCTCTCTTGGAACTGAGGGCCTAGGGCTACTGTACTAGGACACCTTGTTTCAAGCATTGTCAGCATCTCCACAATGAATTCTCACATGCTCTCTGGGCTTAGTCTGCCACTCCAGTAGCCTCTGCTTTGCAGCCAAAATTCAATGGTGTTATAGTAGCCAAACAAAGAGCCAACCCCAATGTAACACCACTGGGTCTTAATGTCCACTTCTTATCGCTCTTCGGTGGCTCTGCTTCCTTCAGAGAGGAACTAGTTAACTTAAAGGTGAAAAAGCCTGCCAGACCTATTAGCAGGAAACTGAACCAGTGAAAGAGACATTCAAGTTGCAGTGAAGCCATTTAACAGGCATTTGCCAACCAAGGTGTATATTGCCAGTTTCTGAATTTACTGTGTTATTCGACAGGACCTCAGCTTAAATTTTGCTTTAAAAATATTTCATTAGCGTGCTGCTGAAGATTATAAAATCACATCTCTAAAAAACCCTCCTTCCCTTTCTTGGCTGTTGTGCGGCATAGGGGCACCACTGACAAGGGGTGACGGGGGCAAATGGCCCAGTGGTACAAAAGAGTCCAGAGCTCCTGGCTACTGCCGCTGCTGCAATAGGAATGGAGGTGGCTGGAGCCCCAGGCCCTTTAAATACCTGGCCAAGTGCCATGTAGTACTCTCCGGGCAGTACTGAGGGCTGGGGGGAGGCACTGCACACACTGTGCAGTGCTGAGGGCTGCCCTTCTCAGTTCCAGTGCCTACCCTTGCCTTTTCTGGAGAGCAAAACAGCTCCCCCCCCCCCCGCCCACCCCACCCTGCCTTGCCAAGTGGCCTGGCGAGGCTGTCAGCCCTACTGTTGTTAGTATTGCATAGGGCCCCGTAAATCCTAAGGATGACCCTGCCTGTGACCCTAGCAACTTTCTTGCTTGACCTGGTAAAGCAAGATCTGACTGTAGTTCTATATTTGATATAAAACTGAAGATCAGTCTCTAATCTACTGACTGCATCTTATAAAGAACTCAAAAGAACGAATGTATTAACACGGGCATTGTGTTTTCATGTGCAGCAGAATGCACAAATGTTAGTGTAGCACATAATGAAGTGGATAGGGTTAGATTTAAACGAAACCCATCTATCTTCTGCTAGTTACCATCTGGAGAAAATGGAGAATGTTTCTTGATTGAAACCTTATCACTTCTACTCCACTAGCACTGATATACAATTTTACCATTATAATGAAGTCCTGGTTATTAAAACACATTCTTTATTGCTCACTCATGCATTTTTGTATTGCATATTTCTAAGCTGCTACAATCTGACTCTGAAAATAGAACATGATTATAAACATCATCTTTAGAGAGGCGAGACATGGTCCTGCTCATGCACTGAAGGAAGCAGATATCCCACACACTAGGTGCATACTGGGAATTTGCTTACTTGCAATCAAAAGTCATGACTGAAAACCTAACATGCTTATACATGAAGAAGTAAAAAAAAATCTGTATGTAAAAGCAACACTTCACTTTTATTTGGCTTTTAAAAGAATCTTTTTAAAACCCAGAGAGTGCTGATGTTTTTTAAAAATGCTTTAATCTGATCAAGGGCGCCATTTTGACCGCATGGGTGGGAGGAGGGAAGCAGCTGTGCGCTCCCTGACACGGCTAGCTTTTCATCCTATTCCCAGGTCACTAAGGGAGTGTGTGTGGGGGTGGGGGGGGAGTGTCTGCATTCCGTGCATTCCTCTCTCACCTGGCTGGTGAGCTCTGTTCACCAGCCAGGTATGAGAGGAATACACAGAATGCAAGCACTTCCCTCCCTCACTCCCTTAGCGTCCGGGAAATGGGATGAAAAGCTAGTCGCATCCTGGAGTGCAGAGCTAGCTGCCCCCCTCCATGCAATCGAAATGGTGCCCTTGTGTCTGATAAGAAGATGCTTGCAATAATAATACTAGTAATTAATAATCCCTCCTCCAGAACTACAAGGCCAAATTCCACTTCAATAGTAATTTATTATAAAATGCCCCCTTTTCTCATCCTTTCCTCCCTCATAATAAATTACCTCTGAAAATACCCATTGGTATAAAATCTGACTGATTATTTTTGAGGATGAGGATTTTTTTTTTCCTCACAGCACTCTCTAGGTAGCCTGGCTCCACTGCAGGGGCTTCTATTTCTGTGGGGGAGTCTGGTCATTCCAGTTCAAAAATCTCACCTGTTCCAGAGAATGTGGCAGCTTTAAGCCACTATCAGCAGTTCCTTTCTTCTAGGTCTCAATGCTGCACTTTTCGTGAGGCAGCTCAGCTCTGCAGCCTGACTCTCCCTTCTCCCTGGTTCCAGTTTGGACACCAGCCAGGTCCCTTCTGCCTGGCACCATGAAAGAGTTCAGGAGCATGCAAAGTAATCCATTTGGCTCCTTGTCATGGAGCAAGATGACTAGCAAAAAGGATCCCACTGTTGCTGGCACTAGTGGCGCTACACCATCAGTTGGTAACTATGAGAGAACTTCAGAAAACCTCTGCTGGAGGCAGCCCAAGAAGTTTAGTGATTATTTCAAGGCCACATTACAAATCAGTAGCAGAGATGGGGACAGAACTTAGAATACTTGATTCTCTGCGGTAACCACTGGACCACATTTCCCCAAAATGTAGTTTTTGTTCACATATGGGAAGGAGTTGTTTTAAAAAAAACCAACCCTTCAGCATTCTGTATCAAGATGCTGGTTTAGTTAAAGGAACACTCTGATTTCACAACAATAACCTTTCAGTACCAGTCAAAGGGTAATTAACAATGTCTCTCAATTTAGACAACAATTCAAACATCGGTGGTTGGATATCTAGCATATATTTCGCTGTTCCCATTGTTGTTATACACACACACTCTGTTGAAAGTATACACTTCAGTTTTTAACAGCAGCCACTGTCTATGCTGTGCTTCATTGCTTTCATCCTAGCATCTAAATATATTAACACTCACAAATGCAACTCACAAGATACTTTTTTGGCCCCTCTCCAAATTTCAGCCTACTTTGATGCTAATCATCATGAAGTCTCCAGCAGTCTGGAGAAATCAACATACTTTATTAACCTTTTTAGAAAGTAAGTCTTCTCTAGGGACATACTATTTAAAACATAAATATTCCTTGACGCAAGTGAGGGACCAAAGTTGTATTGTTGGCCTTATATATATTGAAAGATATATATTGAAATATATTTTTAGGTGTTTACAGAATATCCTTGGGTAAAAACCACATGTAAGATTGATCTCCAGTTATGTAGTTTCCTAAAGAGAAATCACTAATGGTCCCTTTTGTGCATATAGCACTGAAGTTTTGCTTTTAGGAGATCTGGGAAGGGGAAAGGCAGATTTCTAGCATCAGGTAGCATAAGAAAGATTTATATGATTTCACTGATATTTCTGTAGTTATCCTCTCCACCCACACTTAGTCAGCACACACACATAGTGAAAACACATAGGATTATTCCATGTTTCATAACTTCTAATGTTAATGTAAACCAGGAGTTGTTAGTGAGAATTCCAGCAATGCTGAAGTCTCTCAATAACCTACTCTTTCCCCATGAGTATAGCCTAGCAGTGAGACTTTCTTGCATAGATACACAGGGAACAACCATAGCCCACCAGAGAAGGAAGCTGTTGAGAGACATTGCCTGGAAAGGATGCTTCTCCAGAGTGCCATGTCCTCAATTCACTGTCACAGGCGGGGGACAACGGTGTTTTGAGTCTTAAACCCTCTCTTGTACAAAACGTTTATCATCTGTCTCACAGCATCTGCGCTGTGTTGATATTACTGTCTTTCCAACACAGCATTGCAAAATAGTTACAATAAAATTCAGACACTTTAAAATCCGTATTTTTCAGATTTCATGTTTTATGCAAAATGTTGCTGTTTTTACACACACATACACAAACACCTAAATGTTGAAATTTGTTCTTTTCAACATTTCACTTGCACAAAGAGTAATTTTTGTGTCTAAATATGTAAAAAAAAATAAATATTCTGTGTGGATGAGCTCATTCAATAAAAGTCTTAACAAAAGCAGTTTTGCAGGCACAAAAATCACCCATCTAAAATGGCAAACTTTATGCCCTTCTTCAATCTTACCATTCTTCTCCTGGAGTCATCCATGTAATGGTAAATCTGTCAGTGAGTAACAGGCCTGGTCAGCCTGGCTGGGCTAGTAATTCCCCACAGTGCACTTGTCTACTGGCCAAATGCTGGAATGGTGCTGGTACAGGTGGGGAAGTTGGGAAGTGCACTTCTAAACCTGATACTCTGCTATAACTATACTTCATGAGTGTACCATTTACAGCAGGTTAGAAATGAGGATTCCAATGTGCAAATCTGCTTACATTATGCTTCTTACTTGAACTTGTTATCTGGTATCACCCCATATAGGGAAGGGTTGAAACTCATCTAATATTTTTTTCAGAGAGCCACATCCTTGTAACAGGCCTAACTCATCAGCTATTATGGGTTTCTGTGGGAGTTTTGTCTGCATGGGGACCATAGGATCCCATAGACATTTGTGATTCCCCCCCCCCCCAAATTGGCTGGTCAATAAGGCTATGTCTAGACTATGTTCCATTTTCGAAAGAGGATATGCAAATTCAACAGGAATTTGCATACCTTCTTCCAATCTCACTTTTGAAAGTGGATCTTTCGAAAGTGAAAGTCGTCTGGATGCATTTTAAAAAAAAAACTTTTTCGAAAAAACCGCTCTTCCTTAAAAAAAGAGGTTTATGCAGTTTTTTCAAAAAAGGGTTCACCTTATACATTCTGCAGCCACTTGATTGTTTTTTCATCTTTAACCCTATTCAGCTTTTTTTAAATTGGTTCACCTAGTGGGGTAGCATAACCATAAATGTGGCCAGGCTAGTCCTTCAGGATTCCAAAGCTATAAAGGATTCTGTTTTATCATCATCACCATTCTATATCAATCTGGAGATGTCTTTGTCAATTAATTCTATCTGGTTCATATGGACTGATAGTGAAAGGCATTTGCACAGATATAGGATTCTTGGGAGAATGTTCATAAATGTATGCATTTTTCTATTTTATCTAGAAAGAAAAAGGCATAAAATCCCATTATTTAAAACATCTAATTTTTTGGAATGATTTGGTGTAAGTTTCTCTAAATGAGCCTTTTAAATTAGAAGTTGTGTGCACTCTAGGTACCTGAATCTCTGATCTCCAATTACATTTTTTCATAGGTGAACTTTACGCATAATCATGCAGAAGCAGCAGAAATGCAATGCAACTACGCTGGTAGAAGAGGGCAGCTGGGAAAGGGTAAGCATGTATACTTTGTACCATCATAAAAAGACTAATATATATTTGACTAACAATTCATTACAGTTTTAACATATTTAAACATTATATTTTAATATAATTAAAATAAAAGTGGGAAAATTTATGTACAGAGTAGATTTATGGTTCAATAGCTATTTTTTAAGTTATTCATCATATTACAAATACTATTTACAGTGGTTGTCTAGTTAAAATGTGTTTTTGTGGGCATTAAAGGTTTGTTTTGTTAAGAAAGTGTATGGTGGGTTCTTGGAAATTGACTGTGAATTATTACCATCCATTTAGCAGAGTTTTGCATACAACAAGCCCTGAGGTTTAATTCTGCGTAGTGCTTTTTGAAAAATCCTGAAAAAGGCAGAACTGTGTGCTGTGCTTTACAGAAGAATTAAGCTGAGGTGCAGGAAGAAGTGGAGGGCATAGTTCTACAGAATATTGCTGGAGCCCTCCTGTCCCAATTACAACTATTTTCTCTTCCACAGATGTAACTGTGGCACCCATCAGCGTGTATATCTGGATGCAATTTTTATCTCTCTCTCTATATATTACTCTCTCCTCCTTCATAAAAAATAAATAGGATTTTTATTACTGAGCTAGTCTGCTGCCTGCAAACATAAATAATTATTACCAAGAAATGTAGTTTGTCCTGTATATAGTATTAATTGCAGACTGATTTACGAGAGAAATGGACATGTGGAATTGAAGAGACCAAAAAGCAATACAAGTTAGACAAGTTTAAGAGATGACATCCCTCTTTGTGTCAACAGCATCACTGCCATGAAAGAGATCATAAAATATACTGAATGGCTCGTTGATCTTACACTTTATGAATCAAACACAGAAAAATGTGGTGATTAGCCATGCTTAGTGTCAATCAATTATTAATTTAGAATCAAAATCACCTTGTCTTCTGCCCAGAGGGACAGGTGGAAATATTTGTACTTCTGCAAAGCTGACATCTTGGCAGGAATCATGAAGCTATAAAGGCTTCTGCACATTTAATGTAGCACTCCTCCAGTAGGGGAATTATTGTGTGCTGCTTCTGCTCTTTTTAAATCCCCACTTCATTTGATTATCTTCTCTACCTGCCTTTAGGACATTCTGTGCTGTTAAAATTAGAAACTGAAGTATTCTAAAAGAAGCCAATGCTTTGCAATGCATCTTGGAGCAATTGTGTTTGCTTATTCTGTGAAATACAATCTGGTTATAAGCAAGGCTTTGTGCACTTCATTTAATGGGTTTTATGAAACCACAATGCCCTTTCTTAAGTAAGTCTTCTCCCGCTTGTCCTTGTGGTGTCCAGGGGGGTAACTTCCTCACTCTTTGAAGTTTCCATTATTGTTGTTATTTGCAGCATGAGCTAGTTGCTTTTCAAACTCTCCATGTGCCAGCAACCTGCAGCTAAGCCAGTTACTCAGCTGAGCTGCCTCGTTTCAGCCACATGCCACCTGAGTAGCTCAGCAAGAGACCTGGACTCTGCAACAACCAGCTGACAATTAGCTGTAAGGGAACTTCTGGTGGCCTCACACTGATGGCAGTCCCCCTTTCTCCTGTAAATCAGCCGATACTGAAATCTGCGGAGGACTGGGTTTTAGTTTTTGTAAGCTCTAAAGATCAGTCAAAAGTGACAGTAGATGGGAGCAGTGCTGTAACATTTTAATTGAAAAAAAATTCACAATGACAAACTTTCAATCCAATTTACACTTAGCAAACAAAGCTTTTTTCCCGCCCAATCAAAGAAGGTAGAAGCAGAAGCACTGAGATGTCAAAAATCAAGGGGGAGACAGAACTACAAGTTTCATGGGTACAAAGGCCAGGCTGGCCTACAGGCCAATCTCCTAATTAAACAAGGATTTGAAAAGGTTATTAGAATTACAAAAATATTGTAGCCATTAATGGAGACATGGTAGAGCAGACAGCTTCATCTCCGATACAATTACTTCTGCCAGTGTTACAAGTGGAAATGGACCTGAGGCATGGAATTTAGAAACACTGTTTGAACTCTCCCAGGGCTTAGGAGGTGGAGAGGCCTGTCAGATCACCTCTTATGTGCCAGCCACTTGTCTAGTTAGGAGGCTTTTGAATATTATTTAAACAAAAAAACACCAGAAGGGCTAATCAGAATAAAATGTTCTTTCATCAACTGATAGTGTGAAGGCTTTTGACCAAGCAAATTAATCTTTTTTTTTCATTTCAGTCATAGGAAGAATTTACGCTATAGCTTACAGTGCTATTCGATAACTCTGAACCTCATTTTAGAGTCAAAGGCTGTTATCTGAGCTCCCTTAACTTAAAAAGGGGCACATTGCAGGAGGGAGGCTTTCTTGTTTTCCTCCTATTTCCTATGTCATTAGAATTATGTACTGGCCACCAGTGAAAGAATGAATGTATGAAAGTCAAAAAAACACCTTTCATAAAATTTCACCCAGTCAGGTGCTGCTGGAAAAGTGGGGAAGGATTCCCTCCGTCTACAGCAATTTTCCTTCCTAAAAGGGAGAATTACTATTTTATTTTTGCACTGTTTGTCTTAGGACATGAAACAGGTAGGTAAAATAATATTTTGAGCTCCCTTTGCGTCTTTCCCCAGACAGGAAGAGCTGCATGTAGCTCAAAAGTTTGTTCCTTCTGCCAACAGCAGGTAGTCCACTACAAGGTATTATTTCACTACATCATCTCTTGAAGTTGAAATGTTTACAATAAATTCACTTGCATTTTTAAAATATTAAAATTTTGTGTTATGTTTTCAGCGTGAGGTGATTCCCATTTACTCCTTTATGTAGTGCTACATGGCAGTTATTTGGGGATATTTCACATTATTATCTTTAATGTCTGTTCTGCTGGAGGGTTTACTTCATGCTAGGTTGAGAACCCCTCTTGACTGCAGTATCTTCCCCCTTTTAAGGGCAATCCTGCATCTAAGGCTTTGTCTGTATTGCTAACTGAATGACAACATTTTTTGTCATTCACAGGTGCTTAACTCCCACCCCCACCCAGAAGACAAAAGTTGTACCATAGCAAGTGGCAATATAAACAGTACATTGTTGGCAGGAGTGCTCTCCTGTCGACAACGCAAACCCCACTTAGGCTACGTCTAGACTACAAGTCTCTTTTGAAAGGGGCTTTTTCGAAAGAGATTGTCTAGACAGCAACCAGTATTTTCAAAAAATAGAGCTGCTATTTCGAAAGAGAGCACCCAGGCAGTCTGGATGCTCTCTTTCGAAAAAGCACTGTTTGCGTCCAATAACGCCTTTTTTCGAAAGAGCACTTTCAAGGCACTATTCCTCGTAAAATGAGGTTTTCTGTAGTCGAAAAACCTGCCACGTTCTTTCGATTTATTTTCAAAAGAACGCGGCAGCAGTCTAGACGCAGGTGAAGTTTTTTTGAAAAACGGTCACTTTGTTTGGAAAAACCTGTAGTCTAGACACACCCTTATTGGGGGGTGAGGTGGTATTTCATCAGCAATAGCACCAACACACAGCACTTACACTGCCTGACTTTTAGGGTATGTCTAGACTACATGCCTCTGCTGACAGAGGCATGTAAAATAGGCTACCTGACATAGTCAAAGAGGCCGGGATTTAAATATCCCCGGCTTCATTAAAATAAACATGGCCGCCGCGCTGTGCCGGCTCAGCTGATCGTTGGCACAGCGCATGAGTCAAGATGCGGATCGGTCGACAGGGGAAGCCTTTGTCGACTGCTCCCTTATGCCTCGTGAAATGAGGTTTACAGGAGCGGTCGACAAAGGCTTCCCCTGTCGACCAATCTGCATCTTGACTCGTGCATTGTGCCGACGATCAGCTGAGCCGGCACAGCGCGGCGGCCATATTTATTTTAATGAAGCCAGGGATATTTAAATCCCGGCTTCTTTGACTATGTCGGGTAGCCTATTTTACATGCCTCTGTCAGCGGAGGCATGTAGTCTAGACATACCCTTAGAGACATGGATGTGTCGACATGACCATGTTGCTAAAAGCTGTGTAGTGTAGCCAAAGTCTAATTGTGTTGTTTCCTGACGTCTTGGCACACGTACCCTTACTGCTGCTGGGTATGTTGTTCTTTGTTTTGTCTATGATTGTAAGAGAGAATCCCTTTGCTTTTAACACCTCATTTATGTCTGTTTGGGGACGCATCTAAGTAATTGTCTATGTAACACATAAGCTCTAAGTAACCATTTGTGCGTGTGTGAAGATTGTTTTCTTGTACAATAAGATCTGAAATCTAACATGGTGAATATTTGCTCTTTCTGATATTAAACTTTCCAGAAATCTACAGGGGGGGAAAAAACTAAGTTGTGCTGACAGAGTTTATACATTTTAGGGTATGTGATTTGTTTTATTTGATTGTTGTATAGTTTAATACACAAAATCCTCAGACATTTTCAAACTACACTAGAAAATGAATGCATGACTTTAATTTAGCATTTTTGATTAGGACGCACTGGATTCTCCTCCTGCTGTGATTTGTTACATGACTGGATCTACCTATTACACACTTAATGCTATAAATCAAAGTGATCAGCTAATCAAAATAAAGGCTGAAGGGCTCAAAGTTTGCATGAATAAGGACTTCAGCCTCATTGGTTGTACAAAATGGGAGAGAAGAAGAACATTGTTTGGATTCTGATTCCAATAGATTTGTGAAATTTGTGGGGGAAGAGGGTGTTAAAATTTACAGGAAGGAGAGAAGCACATGGGCCTATATTTTTCAGCTAAACAGCATTTTTTTCTTTTTCACTTACAGCATAGAAGTAATAAGAATCAGCTGGGTAGAGCTAACTTGTGATAAAAGGCTCATTAAAAGCTTCTGTTATGATAACTCTTGTGTGAAATGGTGACTTCATGCTGAGAACAGCTTACTGGAACTCCTCCTAGTTCTACTCTGCTGTCAGAAATCTCTTTTACCTCATTGTGTGGACTTGCCTCCTGCAGTCTATGTGGATCCCAGTTTGAGTCTCATCTGTAATGGTGTGATTGTCACACTCACAGCAAGTTCAGCCACAATGAAGGACTACAATAATTGGTTAAGTCAGCTCTGAGTGTTCCATCCCCTGTTGGCGAATACAACAGACCTAAAATTTAAATAGCAGCACAAAGATAAGTTTATTCTTTGATTTGCTCAGTCAGCACAATTCACTGTAGCCAGTGGGCCTTCTCCTCCTTGAAAGGAAGTTGCCATCTCAATATTTTCCCCACTAGATAAATATAACTACTAGTGTGGATTTTAATTGGGTTTCATCATTTTTATATAGGCTGTATGTATAATTTCCATAATACAGGTCTATTACAGATGAATTAGACTCAAAATATTCTGTGAGATTTGAGCTGGAAAATTATGGTGTGTGCATCATGGGTTCTGTAGCAGGGAGAATGAGGGTGGATATATGCTCCCCAACTCTTGCCCCTCCCCCTGTTATGGTTCCCCAAATTCTGTCTGGGCAGCCCAACTTTGTTGCTGGCTGTTTGCAGCTTTTTATCTCCAGCAGCTGCTCCTGTCCTATTCTGCCATGGTGCCATTGCAATTTACAGATGTGGGGGTGCTGAACAGAAACAGCAGCTGCCTCAGCTCAGAGCCCAGCATGGTAAGCTAGGTTCCAGGGTTCCTTTCAGCCCATGAGGCAACAGGAGGCCAGGAGCAATAATTTTGGTTCTGCCCTACACCTAGTAGACAGCAGCCCAAGTTGCCCCCTGCACACTAGGCCAGCAGAGGAAGGTCAGGAGGCAAGGCAAAAATATCAGGAAAAGAAGGTGTCTCAGGTGGTGTCTCTTGGTGGCCAAGGCCAGGAGAGGAAGATTTTGGGTGTGGAATGTCTCCTGAGGTCAGGGTGGGGAGGAGGGGAGGAGAGACACATTTTGGAATCAGAGGCTGTTTTGTATGTGAGGGTGATAATGTGGGGGGGGGGGGTGAGATTTAGAGAGTTCCTGGAAGCTGACATTAGGAGGCAGAATGAGTGCTGGAGAGTGGCTCCTGAGGGAAAGAGACAGAAATGAAGTGAGAAGGAGGCAGGGATGGTGCGGGAGGGGGTTGCTAGTCACCAAATGGGTTAAGGTGGCAGAGATCTGAGGGAAGAAGTTTCAGGTAGATGCAGACTCAACTAGAAGGCAACATGGGAGGGCTAAGAGAGCTCCCAAAAGCTAGATATAGGGAGGCAGGACAGCATTCCTAGGAGAGGAGAAATATCTGGTTTCCTCAGGAAGTGAGCCTGAGAATAGGGTTCATAAAAATGAGAAGAGGGAGGCAGAAATGGATGTTTCTAGGGATAGGGGGAAATAACAGCAGGAATTTATAATTTCCAAATTAAATAAATGAAAATAATAGAGACCTATATAAAAGGTAGGCAGCACCTGATTATTAATATTACAGCCTTAAAAAAGGAAGCCACTAGTCCTTGCAACTGAAATTTAGCTTCAGGATGTTAAGTAGGAGCTGCTTTTTAAACTCCCAGTTCAGTTTAAGCACTTGAGGAAAATGAGACAGGAGGAGGAAAAGAGCAATGGAGTGGCAACTGGAAGGGTGCAGGAGAAGATATGGCAACTGTAAATTAGCTTTGTCCTCTGCTCTGCAAGACATCAGTGTGACAATAAACAGCTGCCTGATAGGGGCTGCAATGTATGATTGTGTTTAAAGAACTCTACTTTTCAGGAAGTGCTTGATGAGAGATCAGCATCTGTGGAAGATGGAATAAAGCATGAATGTTGCACTGTCTGCTCCTTCTCTCTCGTTTTATGCTAGAACACTGAACAAGCACTGCTTTCTGCAGCCATTCACGGATGAAAACCCACTTTCAGGTTTCACTTTCTATTGAAAAACTAAATCAGAAGTCTAATTTAGTTTAGCCAATAGAAAATGAGTCTTGTTGAACCATGAACTGCCACAGAAAAGGCAGACAAGCTCATGGGGAACAAGGCAAAGGAGAATGCAATTTCTACATGCAGGGAACTTATAAAAAACACGAGTGATTTTTAAAAGTCTAGTGTGATAATGTATGTACTCAAAATACCAGTTAAATGATGTTAACTTGTTACCCACTAGTTTCTAAAATATTTCTACTAGGTACTACTTTCGGGGCAATACATTGCATAATCTTCCTCTTCCCACCCTGCTATAAGAAGATTTAATACAGGTGTTGTTTTTAAATTAAATTTTAAATAACGGTGGTATAACCTGAAGGCATTTTAGAGCGTGCATTACTAGTGCACTTCTAGGGTGGTTGAAGGCTCTCTGAACAATACACCCAAACCAAGCACCACTTCAGTCTAATACAGTAAAATGCCCCCCTTGTGTTGTGTATTTCAGGTGACACTGGTAAGAAATACATAAGCATGTTTGAAATATAGTGATTAGGGCACATATATTTTTCCTACACAGAATTTAGCCTACCATTGGCAAGATATTCTACGTGGCTGTAATTCACTCCAGTGAAGAATACAAGGTTTAAGTATCCACCAAAATAAAGCTTAAATAAGATTTAAGTACAGCCGGTCCCCAAGTTGCGAATGGTTGATTTACGACCGTTCGCATTTATGACCAAAACTCCCATTGAGCAGTCGTAAAGGCGGTCCCTGAGTTATGAACGTGACCCACGCTTACGAACAGCGCGGTCACAATGTAACTCAGTGGGGTCCAAGTTACAAACATTTTGAGTTACGGCCAAGTGTTTGGTCCGTAACTTGTTCGTAACTCGAGGAGAGGCTGTTGTGAGTAGGCTTTATACTGACTGTGACATACCAGGGTTCCAACTAGACTAATGAGGAGCAGTCACCACTGCACTGTAACCATGTGTTCCTTACGATGCCTTGCTGAAGGAGTTCTACCTGGGCCCGCTCTCGAGCAGCCACCGAGCATGCACACCGCACCCTGAGTGTTTGTGTATAATTGCAGTTTGCCAGCCACACTTAAGTTATATTCTGGGTCTCATCAGTGTTGGATATACTACAGTGTGACTCCAAAACTCACCCACACTTGTTTTTCATCCCAGAAATGAATGTCCTGTTCTGCTCCTCCCTTCTCTGGAAAACACACATTATATAAAGTCCATTATTTCTTTAATAGAAAGAACTTGTCACCCCAAATGGCATTTTCCAGATACTTCAATTTAAAAACAATGAGCCAAGTTTTAACTATAAAGAGCTACGTTTTAAGCGCATACAAGTGGTGAGGCATATAAACCAGAAATGGCTACAAGAAAGATAAAACACAACTGGTACCTAATTTAACAAACTATGGTAAATTCAAAGCAAAATTTTTTCACCACATACTTTCATGAGTCTTACTGACCAAACTTCTAAGGACCCTTTCTCCAAGTATCCAACTAATGCTTCCTTTGTTGCTTCAGGTGCCATGAATGTGATTAGTAGTGAGAAATAAAGGGGAATTCCTTGAGATATGAGTTCCTCCTTTGTATAGTTTGTCCCCTCATGAAAAAAAACATTTCCAGCTTGGTACCAGAAATCATAAAGTCTATGGGGAAGGATGTTCCCTGATGCTGCTTTCCTCACCTGTTTGCACTTTCTTTGTTTCTATTCCTGCTTAATGCCCCTGTTTACTGCTTAAATGCAAATTAAGCAGTGCACACATTCTTTTGTTTGAGACAGACCTGTTTGCCAACCTTCATTTGAACATAAGAACATAAGAATGGCCGTACTGGGTCAGACCAAAGGTCCATCTGCTGACAGTGGCCAGCGCCAGGTGCCCCGGAATTGAAACATGTTAATTCCAACATATAGTGGAATCTTGTCATTTCATGTACCGTGTTGCCATACATATTTTATCAGGATGATACTGATCAGCAAATTATGAGTTTCAATTGATACCTTAAAAGGCAAGTCTTGGACAAAGATTATTACAATAGTGTGTAGGGTATGACTACAGAGGTACGTTCTGTCACACCGGCCCTTAGCATGGGATGAATTTCACCCTTAGAAAATTCCATATAAAAATCCTGAATTTATTCCATAAAATGTGGTCTTAATTGCTGAAAATATTCTAAAATAATAATGTTGCCTTTGTTCTTTCATTTTTTTCCTAGGGAGGATTCCAAGACTCTACCACTCTATCCCCCATTAATTTCCCTACTTTCCTGCCCCCATTTTCTTGATATGGCTATACTTTTGCCTTTATAATGGGATTCTAATACTATTTAATTTAAGAGTGTCACATGTGTATCTGAATCTTCTGGCTCAGGTAATTTTGTAGCAGCCGTTATGAAGCAGTAGTAAGTATTTAGCATGCTGGGTACAAAATATATACTTTTAAAAGGATTGTTTCCTGCTAGATGAAAGACTGACAAATATGAGGCTTGGTAAACTCAAAGACAGCTATCCTGCTCATGCATTGCCTTCTGTATCCTAGAAACTACATGATCCTGTTCAGCTAATTCCATTAAGAATTATCCTCAAACTGGAGATTTCATAAAAGGTGACACTGATGCCAGAGTTACCATTTCAGATGCCTGAGGCAAACTTCATGGCATGTTGCCTGTGACTATTCACTTCTTGTGGGACATCTTTTATAATGAAGACTAGGCAGCTGGCTATATCACCTAATGAGCAGCACAAGCTACAGAATGAAGAGCACTAGTCTCCAGAAACGTACATTCTTCATTTTTCTTCAATCATCTACCATGCATTGCATGAGAACACAATCACCTTTTGATTCCCACTTATTTATCACTCTGTATAGAGTTACCTACATGATTTATTCAATTTTGCCTTTGAATAATCCAGATTGGAATTCAGATATATGAATGGTCAGGAATCAGGATTTATTGACAGTAACTACAAATGTAAAAGATACGCATGTCGACTTCAAGGCTGTACTCAGTTCAGTGGATGAAATCCCTTTTGCAAAATTTATGGCAGAAGTAGAACTACCCATTAGTCAGCCATCTTTATATTAGTCCGTTATTTTTCATTCAGCTGACTCTTATACATCTTCACTAAGTGGAAGTGGAATAACAAAGAACTCTTTGACCTTATGCACAGGGGTGGCTTGTCAGTCTGGGGAAGTGAGGCACAGCCTAACCAAGAGTTATTAAAAGCTACAAAATCCATTTTGCATGTTCTTTTTCATGTAATTGGTAAATATATACAGCTTTAGGGGCAAATTGTGATTTGATTTAAATGTCATTTTGCTCTTTTGAGTTGGAAAATGCAGATTCAGACAGTTTGACAGACAGGGTACTAGGTGAGGGACATATCTTGGTATAATTAATAATGCCTCAAGAAGGTGCCTTGTTACCATGGCAATTTAACCACATGTAGGAGTTATTTTATAAGTCCGCTCCTGTGGTAATCATTGCTTGGTAAGACCTGGCAAGATGGTAGCAGTTAAGCTTGCGCTGCAGGAATATTGCAGAGGGCAAGGAGGGGGACTGCATCTTGCATCTCTCCTCTTCCTCCCCCATTGGAGAGGACCTCTACAAAGGCAGGAGGCATCATTACCAAATGCCAGGCCCCCCTCCTACTCTGCCTCCCATGCTGGACCAGGTGGTGGAGGCTCCAACTATCAGATAACCTTTTTAATATCTCTTCAATTATATAGTGGGTGTTTTGTGCCTTATCTGTCAAAAAGCCGTCACTGGTTATGAGCGGCCCTCAATTACAGTTTTTGTTTGGGGGAATGACTGAGAGTGGCAATGCACACAGTAGTGTGACAGTGAATAACAGGACTGTCAAACATATCAGGTCACTTACTACATAGAATGACAACTTTCACATTCCTAGATGTCATGAAGGTTGAGGTTGGCCATATTCAAATGTTAGGATTTTCTCAGTAACTATGAAGACAGCTTCTTGGAAACAAGCATGGCTGGTAAAGAATGGATTGAATGGCCATCAGATATGCTTTCTTAGTCATGTATTTGATGCAAATATCAACACCAAGCCTGAGCAGGAGTCAAAACTAATGAGGGTAACCATGCTGTAAGCTAAGCATGGTTCAGAAAATAGACCTCTTTTATTGAAGCAAAGTTTCATTCATGGAAGATACAGATGTTTTATTTCCGAATGGCAAAGGCCCAGATCCACAAAGGGAGTTAGGTGCTGTGATGGAGGCAGGTAAAAGGACTGCAAGAAAGTAGTAGAAAGTGATTATATTAGCTCCAGATTAAACAAATCTCTATTTCCCTAGTAGCCAAACAAGGTCTATCCCAGGTTAATTGAGACACCAAGAGGCAATGAACCTGCTAGAACTAGTTGAGACAGGTTGATTGGAACAGCTGGAGCCAATCAAGGACCAGTTGGAACTGGTTGAAAAGCCTCCTCTTCAGTCAGTACAGTAGCATAGTGGGAGGAGGATGTGCTGCTGGAGAGGAAGAACAGTAGAAACATTGTCAATTACCAGGAGGGAACCCTGTAGGAACAAAGGTGAGAGGCAGGGTGAATCCTACCTGGAGAACAGCCCCCTTGAGCTCCAGAGATTGGAGGGAGGTAAACCCCTGCTAGATAGGGAGAGAGCACATTAAGGAATCTAGTCTGTTGCCTCCCCACTCATAGGCCATCGGAGACTTTCCCCTGCTCTTTTCCTTCCGCTAGCTGATGATAAGAGTGGCTAAATCAGACTATGGCTTGCCCCTGAAATAAAGAGGTTAGACTGAGACATGTAGTGAGCCACTGAGGTGAGCAATTAGACCCGGAATTATTTATTTTCCCAGATGGGGAGAAAGAATACTCAGCCTACCTCTACCTGGAAGCACAGGACCCACTGCAGGGGAACAGGCATGCTGTCACAGTACCTAAAGGCAAGATGTGGACACTTGAGTCCCAATTTTAGGCACCACTGTGATCCACACAACCCTCAGTTATTTGCTGTCCAACTCTAAAGGTGCCTAAACTCACTCCATACCTAAATTTCAGCTGAGAATGCCCTCTCGGTGCCTACATTTCTGCCTCTGAGTTTGCACATGATATCTTACTCTAAGTGCTATCTCCATCCTAACCAGGCAAAGGCAGACATTCTCCTGCATATCCCCTTGGAATCAGCTTTTGGAAGCACACTATTCTGACTGGTGCACCTTTATCAATGGTAAGGTAAAGGTCCTTTATGCTTTCAGAAAGCGTGGCTGGCAAAGTACACTAAGGCACATTACTTTGCATAAATCTATATTTTAGCTACATGGCTATATTAGGACACATCCCTCTCCTTTGCACCTCCTATTGGCTAATTTAGGTGGCCGACAACCTAGTCTGCTGGATTTTGCAGATCCCATTTCTAGGCTTCTGTCTCTCCCTCCCCCTGCCCCCCGATTTGTTGGATAGGCACCTCACCTAGGCTTTGTAGAACCTATCCTGTTCTCTTATTTGCTAGATGCTTGAAATGTAGACTTTGCAGTTCAGTGCTGCAGCACCTAAGTCCCTTTGTGGCTCTGGACCAGAGAGTCTTAAGGCCCTTGATAGACACATTACTAAGTTAAATGTCAAGTGATTTTTTTACAGGTCCTCTTATTTGTGTTCGCAGTTTAATCACTGCAAACAAGCTGAGATGATTTAGTTGTGGCTTTCATGCATCAGTTCAGGCAGAAACTTCTTTTTATCCTGGCTAGGTGCAGGATCATATCCCATCTGAAGAAAATCTACCATCAGAAGACAAAAAAAGCCCAAAGCATCTGCTCAATGTAAATTTTGTTGATAACTCTTGACTCATTGATGAATTTTTAAATGCTCCTTAGCAGTAGAGCACACTGAAAGAATCTGACTGTGAGCACATTCACTGTGTTATCTGGTAAAAAGGATGGGGCTATTTAACTACTTTGCCTCTAAATTCCAATACAGTTCTTGTCTGGTGGTGGCAGCTTTAAGGGCAATGAAATACTTGTACCTCAAAGAGAATATGCCAGGTGCCTTAGAGAAGATGCTTGAAATACTTGACATGCTAGACAGCATACAAATGAATGATTTATAACACTAGAAATGCTGACCATTAGCATCAGAAATGCTGACCATCAGCATCAGATTTTAATTCATTATCCTCTGCTAGAAGTCCTATATTAATATACAGTATGTGTATGTCTGTGCCCACTTTGTGATGATACATTCTCAACTTTGGCATTAATGACGTGATGTAATTACTGTTTGTTGGGGCTATGCAAAACAGAGATTATAATGCATAAACGAGTGTAGATTAGCATGGGATAATCACGTCTCTCCAGTAGTACAAAATCTAAACTACAGCTAAATTGTTCCCATCTCTTATGGGGTTTGAATAATTATCTCATGAAATTTATATTAAGTTATATTAGAAAAATGTGTTCAGTCTAGAGGTAATTGGTATATTTTTTATGCTGAATTAAGTTAAAATTGTAATTTTAGAAAAGCAAATGTCTGAACTGAGTGTTTTGGTATCATTTCTATGCAGATGATATTCTGATCACCCTTGAATCAATTCTGATCTACACATTGCCAAATTTCGAAATAACATGCTATTTCAAGCCACTCCTTATCCCTTGTGCAACGAGGTTTACTGGGATGGTGAAATAGCATATCTGTTATTTTAAAAAATATTTTGAAATAACGGGCGACTTGTGTAGACACAAGTGTCTACTTGTGTAGACACCTCCAGTATCCCAAAATAGCTGCACAGTGTAAATGTACCCTGTATCATTTTAACTTACTCTATCAAAGCTCAGATCCTACTAAATATTGTTGAGTAGCAGCAACCAAAGCATTAGACCCTTCAAATCAGCTGCAGCCATACATTTGCCCCTACTGTAAGAAACACCAGATTGAGGTAGCCATGTGCATGCCCATCAGCAAATTTTTATGGAGCTTATGCTGGTGTGTTCTCTCTTTCTTGCCCCAGAAGAGACCTGAGCAAATGGTGCATTTTTCTTTCATGTACAGCCTAAGAGAGACCCTTCTGAGCCAATAAGCAGACAGCTACACCTCATCTTTCCTGCCTCCAAACTCAGTTTCATTTACTTCAAGTGCATTAGCTAGCTATTATCTCAGGCATATCTCAGGTCACCAATTATGTATAGCTTAGACAGCAAGAAGCATTATTGTCATCTTACTGAAAAAAGAGAACATATAAATGTAAAGGACAGTAAATTCACATCATGCTTTCTTTGCATGCTATTCATTTAAGTGTCTGTGGATTGGCACTAACCTTGAAATTATCTTGTTGATTGTCTTCATGTGTCAGAGAAATCTTTTCTGTCTCTACTCTCTAGTGCTGAGATGTGGTACCCTCTTGAAATAGTCATTGTGCACTAAAATAATCTCATTATGGTAATTACAGGGAAGGAGGGTTTGATCTCTGTGTATAAACTTTCTGACGCTAGGGCTATGTCTAGATTACGTGGAAGATTCGAAAGAGGATATGCACATTCCATATGCACATTTCATGATATTCACATTTCAGAATGTCATATCAGAAAGCTCCGCTTTCGAAAGTGAAAGTAGTCGGGACGCAGCTTTTTCAGTAATCCCCCCCCTTTTTTTAAAAGCTGCTTTTCCTCAAAAAATGAGGTTTACGCAGCTTTTCGAAAAAGGGGCGGTTGCTGAAAAAACCGCGTCTGGACTACATTCACTTTCGAAAGCAGAGCTTTCGAATGTGAGATCGGAAGAAGATATGCAAATTCCCACAGAATTTGCATATCCTCTTTCGAATCTTCTGCGTAGTCTAGATGAGCCCTAGGAGTCAAAGTGTATATTAGCATCTGGTTCTGCTATAGAGAAAATTCAGCTGCATTCTATGAGATGGTATATCTCCATATATTATTATTATATTATTTCCCTATTGCAAACACATTCAGTTAAGCAATGACTCGATCTCCCAAATTCACAAGTTTAGAATTGGACTGTGTTCTTTGTAAAAATAATGAGAAATACTCCATATCACCACGTTGTCCTGAATTGTCCACGGCACAGGGGAGTTCAGAATGGTGTAGCAGACAACCCTCTAAATTATACCAGCAGGTGAGGAGGAAGGGCCCATAGAGATGGCTCTGCTTAATCACCACCCTTTCACACCCCTGCTGGAGTGGTTCATAACACAGTTTTAGTAGGGACAGGGACTTCAGTGTTCCCTAGCCTTTTCATAGGAGACTCATGCATAGAATCAGGGTATGTTTACACTTGCCCCCTAGTTTGAACTAGGGAGGCAAATGAAGCATACTGAAGTTGCTAATGAAGCGCGGGATTTAAATATCCCGCGCTTGATTAGCATATTCGTGGCCGGTCGCCATTTTAAAATTCGGGCTACCAGCTTTAACTCGCCGCATGTAGACGCAGTAGTCTGATCCAAAACACTTCCCTCGAATTAACTGTTACTCCTCATTACACAAGGAGTAACAGTTAATGCAAGGGAAGGGTTTTGGATCGGACTACCACGTCTACACGTGGCAAGTTAATTCGGGCTACCGGCTTTTTAAAATGGCGACCGGCCACAAATATGCTAATCGAGCGTGGGATATTTAAATCCCGCGCTTCATTAGCAACTTTGGTATGCTTCATTTGCCTCCCTAGTTTGAACTAGAGGGCAAGTGTAGACATACCCTCACAGAATACTAGAACTGGAAGGAATCTCAAGAGGTCAAGTCCAATCCCTTGCACTCATGGGATAAATAATCCCTGAGGGTATGTCTACACTACAAAGTTAATTCGAAATAACAGCCGTTATTTTGAATTAACTTTAATAGCGTCTACACATACAAACTGCTATTTTGAAATAAAATCGAAATAGCGGAGCCCTTATTTCGAATTAGGTAAACCTCATTCTACGAGGAATAACACCTAATTCGAAATAGCTAATTCGAAATAAGTGCTGTGTAGACACTTATTTCAAATTAGGGGGCCTCCAGCCCTTCCCAGGGAGCCCTGGTGGCCACTCTGGGCACAACCAGGAAAACTTGTCTGCTCCCTCCCCAGCCCCGGAGCCCTTAAAGGGGCAGACTCTGGACATAGTGCCTGTGCCAGTTGCCATCCTGCCAGCACACAGCCAGCAGACTGTGCACCTGGCACAGGATGAGCCAGCAACCCACTGCCACCCAGCCTTCCACCGCTCCCCAGGACCAGGCTGGTGGCTCCCAGGAGCCTGCCAGGGGCCGCAAAAGGCGGGCGCCTTCCTGGTCTAGTGCGAAGATCGTGGGCCTCATTGAGGTTTGGGGGGAGGCCTCCAATGCCCACAATCTCCGCACTAGGTGCAGGAATGTGGCCCTCTACAGCCGCATGGCTGCCAGCTTGGCCACCAGAGACCACATGCGCAGCCAGGAGCAGGTGTGCAGCAAAATAAAAGAACTGCGGCAGGCCTATGCCAGGGCCTCCCAACCAGGGGCTGACCCGGAGGACTGCCCACGCTTTGAGGCCCTGGACCACATCCTGGGGGGTCAGATGGTCTGTGCCCCCCTGGTCGTCATCGACACCGGGGCAGGGGGCCCTGCCCCTGACACAGGGGAAGAGGAGGAAGAGGAGAACGACGGCAGACAGGAGCCTGCAGGGAGCGTGCCCTGCACCCAGGGCCCCCGAGCCAAACCGGAGAGCCCGTCAGCAGCCTCATCCAAGGCCGGAGAGGCCTCCACATGTGAGTGACATCACGGTCCCCTTATGGGGGTGGGGGGGGAAGGGAGGGGGATCCCAGAGACCGTGCGTGTCGGTCTTGACGATCACGGAGCAGGCAGCAACCTGTGCATCTGCCGTGCCAGCCGGGACTTGTGGCCCCAGCTGGGTGCCAGGCAGGGGCCCTGGCCTGTTCCCCACACACGTCTACACGTGAAGGCACATGAGAGGCTCCTGACCCCGGGGAGAGACACTGCACACTGCCCTCCCTCCAGACGCCTCCTCTACACGGAGGCAAGGCACATCTCTCCCCACCCCACCCCCCCCCCACACCACACTATAGGCAGCCCAGGGGCCAGGGTGCAGTCCTGAGCCAATTCACACTCCCGGGGATAGCAGGACGTGATGGTGCGGAGACCTGCCGTCCTCGCCTTGCAGAGGGGGGCTGGGTTTCACCCACTGTGTCCCCAGGGAGAACTGACCACTTTTCTTGTTTCACCGCAGCCGCAGCACCTGCGAGTACAGGACACACCACCCTGCCTGGACCATCCACCTGCACCCGGGCCAGCAGGCGCACCCGCAACCTGGAGGACTTCCAGAGGCTGCAGCTGCAGTTGCAGGGACGGCAGGTCCACAGCCAGGAGCAGTGGGTGTAAGAGGACCTGCAGCTGCGGTGGGAGAGCTTGCGGGAGCTGCGGGAGCAGGGCCGTGCCTTCCAAGAGCACCTGCAGGCCCTGGCGGAGCGATAGCTGCCTCCTGTTGCTCCAGCCCCTGCAACCGCCCCAGCTATCGCTCCTCCTCCCACCCCTGCTCCCCCTCCCACTTCTTCCGCCCCCCCCGTCCCTCCTGCCCCACCCTCCATACCCACTCCCCGCTGGGAACGCCAAAGCCCCTGCACCCGCAGTGCTACGAGACGGGAGGGCCAGCAAGACCCCCAACCCTGAGCTTCCCCTCCCCCTTCCTCCCCTCACCTCCCTCTTCCAGCTCCCTCCTCCCAGGTTTCCCCCTCTCCTCTCCCACCCTCATTCCCACCCTCCCCCCACCCCAGTTATGTTAAATAAAGAGATTTTTTTGTGGCAACACAGGTGTTTTTATTGTATGTTAGGGAGGGGAAAGGGGAAGGAGGTGGGGGTGGAATGTAAGGCACAAGGCCCCAGTGGGGCACGCCAGGGGGACTTCAGTCCTCGTCCACCTGGAAGCTCTCCCGCAGGGCTTCCCGGATGCGGACAGCCCCCCGAAGGGCCTCCCGGCTGGCAGCCATGTAGGGCTGTGCATACTGGCCAGCCAGGCGATCAGCCTCTGCCATCCAGGCTGGCAGGAAAGCCTCCCCCTTCCTCTCACACAAATTGTGCAGCACACAGCACACTGCCACCACGTGCGGAATATTGTGCTGGGAGAGGTTGAGGCAGGTGAGGAGGCACCTAAATCGTGCTTTCAGTCGGCTGAAGGCCCCCTCGACCACGATGTGGGCCCTGCTGAGCCTGGCATTGAAGGCCTGCTGGGAGGGGCTGAGGTATCCCGTGTAGGGCTTCATCAGCCAGGGCTGTAGGGGGTAGGCCGCATCCCCCACCAGGCAGACGGGCATGTCCACATCCCCGACCCTGGTGTGGCGGTTGGGGAAGAAAGTCCCGGCGTGCAGCCTCTGGCACACAGAGGAGTTGCGGTACACCCGCGCGTTGTGTGCCTTGCCGGACCAGCCCACATTGATGTCCGTGATCTGGCCCCGGTGGTCAGACACGGCCTGCAGGATCACAGAGAAGTACCCCTTCCTGTTGATGAAGAGGGAGGCCTGGTGGTCCGGGGCACGGATGGGGATGTGCGTCCCATTGATTGCCCCCCCGCAGTTGGGGAAGCCCAGGGTGCCGAACCCCTGGATGACCGCGTCCAGGTCGGTGAGGCGGATGACTCTGTGGAGCAGCACCCTGTTGATGGCCTTCACCACCTGCAGAGAGAGACACAAAACCAAGGGTCACTGGGGCACCCGGGTGGCTGGGAGTGTTTGTTCCCCGCCACTGCCCCGCGCCCCACTCCCAGGAGCAACTCCCGCTGCAATCCTGGCCACTGCGGACAGTCTGTAGCGCGGCTGGGACAGACCAAACCCTCCCAGGAAGGGTACTTACACCACCTCCCCCACAATGTCCTCCTTGCAGCCCCCCCCTCCTGGCCCAGTGGCCGGTGAGTGCCGTACCTGCATGAGCACCACTCCGACGGTGGCTCTCCCCATGCCGAACTGGTTCCCAATGGATCGGTAGCTATCCGGCATGGAAAGCTTCCAGAGGGCGATGGCCACCCGCTTGTGGAAGGGAATGGCGGGCCTCATACGTGTGTCCTGTCGCCGCAGAGCAGGGGCAACCACTCGCAGAGCTCCAGGAAGGTGTCCTTCATCCTGAAGTTCCGGGTCCACTGTTGATCTCCCCAGCGCTCCAGGGCGATGTGGTCCCACCAGTCGCTGCTGGTGTCCAGACGCCAGATGCGGCGGGGCACGCTGGCATCCGGGAGCCGCTCCTCCAGGGCCCCCGGGAGGGTAGGGGGAGGGCCAGGGGGCTGGCCTGTAGCAGAAGGTGCCAGGTAGCCTCCAGCAATTGCTGCCAGGCTTGCAGCAAGACGTTTAACATGAGCACCAGAGTGCCCAGGGGCAGCTCTGGCTCCATGGTGCCGAGTGCTGCGGTGTCCCAAACGAGAGCAACCAAAGCAGGTGGAGCGGAAAACGCTTTGCTGTCCCTCGGCGAGGTAGGCAAGCAAGCGGAAAAGCTGAGAATCGGCTGTCCAGGGGGGTCCCTTTAAGCACAAGCCTCAGATAGCCTCAGACAGCAGCCACACACAGGAACTACTGTCCTGCTGCCCTGCTGGAACTGGTTTCAGCTGCCCTTAAATGCAATCCAGCATCCAATCAGTGTGGACGCACTATTTCGAAATAGCAAAATGCTATTTCGAATTAGTTTTTGTGTCTAGAGGCGTTATTTCGAATTAGCTTATTTCGAATTAACTAATTCGAAATAAGTTAATTCAAAATAGCGTTGTAGTGTAGACATACCCTGATAGATGTCTGTCTAACCTTCTCTTAAATATCTCCAATGATGGAGATTCCACAACCTCCCTTGGCAATTTATTCCAGCGTTTAACCACCCTGACAGTCAAGAAGTTTTGCCTAATGTCCAATCTAAATCTCCCTTGCTGCAATTTAAGCCCACTGCTTCTTGTCCGATCATCATATGTTAAGGAGAATAATTTTTCTCCCTCCTCCTCACAACAATTTGAAAGCTGTTGTCTTCTCTTTTCCTAATTAAACAAATGCAATTCTTTCAGTTTTCCCTCATAGGTAATGTTTTCTAGACCTTTAATCATTCTTGTTGCTCTTCTCTGAACCTTCTCTAATATCTCATAAATTAGAACTTCTCCAATTTCTCCATCCCTGAAAAGTGGCACCCAGAACTGGACACAGTACTCCAGTTCAGTAGAGTACAGAGCAAAGTGGAAGAATTACTTCTCATGTCTTGCTTAATCTCAGAATGATTTTTGCTTTTGTTGCTTTTTTTTTGCAACAGTGACATACTATGATCCCTAAATTTCTTTTTGCAGTACTCCTTTCTAGACAGTCACTTCCCATTTTGTATGTGTGTAAATAATTGTTCCTCCCTAAGGGGGTACTTTGCATTTGTCCTTAACCTTTTGTCTATTTGCTCTTATCCTTTTGCGTCCTTTTGTCTCCACAATAACTCCATAGACCAGTGATATAGCCAGAGACAAATTAGTTATTACTTTTCATTCTCTTCCTCTCTGGACATAATTTAACATTTCTTTTGAAGTTTACATTTGATAAGGCTGATAAAAAGATAAAACAATAATCATTTCAGCCAATTCTGTCAGGCTTGTCCATTGTCCCAAAATAAGGGAAAAATGCATAAAATGTCATTTTCTCCCTAGGGCAACCTAACTAGCCTATCCTGCTGCTTGATAGAAGCATAGACTCTTAACATGTGAATTACAAATTTATCCTACAGGTCCATTGTGTTCTGTAAAATACAGTTCTTACATTAAAGCAGATTCTAGAAATCTGTCCTTCAGCTAAAGTTAACAATTACAATTCACTTCTACTTATGTCACTTATTATAAGCTTGAATAGATAAGTTCACCGACTATAGGTCCATCAGTGGCTATTAGCCAGGGTGGGCAGGGATGCAACACCATGCTCTAAGGGTGTCTACACTGCACACTTAGGGTATGTCTGCACTACAGCGTTAATTCGAGTTAACTTAATTCGAAATAGTTAATTCGAATTAAGCTAATTTGAAATAACGCATCTATACACAAAAACTATTTCGAAATAGCATTTTGCTATTTCAAAATAGCATGTCCACACTGAGTGGACCCTGAACTGAAGTTAAGGCTGACCGGCACCAGTGCCGGCAGGGCATCAGGTTAGGACTTAGTGTGTGGGGCTGCTGCCTGAGGCTAACTGAGCTCCGTGCTTAAACGGACCCTACCCCCACCCCAGACAGACAGTTCTCAGGGTTTCCTGCTTGCTTGTCTACTTTGATGAGGGACAGCAAAGCGGTCCTGTCTTGGAGTGCCCTGAGTGCCCGCACTCGGGACACCACAGCACTCAGCCACATGGAGCCAGAGCTGGCCCTGGGCATGCTGGTGCGTCTTGTGGGGTCGTTGCCATCAGCCCGGCTGCACTTGTTGCAGGCTGCCATCCGGGGGGATCCATCGGGGGGCTTTCAGGATCCAGGAGGCCCTGCGGGAGAGCATCCACCTTGAGGAACCCTCAGAGCCACCCCAGTCCTCCCCACCGGGGGCTCGTGCCCTATTCCTCCCTCATGTCCTTCCACTTATCCCTCCCTAGCCCCCCTTCCTGATGTCAAATAAAAGACACATTTTTTCATAAACGTGAACTGTCTTTATTTAACAAAACTAGGGAGGGGGAATGAAACCCTGGGGAGACTGGGGAAAGGAGGTGGGAGACGGGAGGAGAGAGGGTGGGAGAGGGGAGGGGGGAAGCTGGGAGGAGGGAGCTGGAAGGGGGAAGCAAGGGGAGGAAGGGGCAGAGACTGCTGGCAGGCCTGGCTCTGGCATGTGCCGTCTGGCCAGAGTCTACCCCTTTACGGGCTCTGGGGCTGGGAGAGAGGAGAGGAGTTTTCCTGGTTTGGCCCAGCGTGGCCACCAGGGTAAACTGGGAAGGGCTGGAGGCCAGATAATTCGAATTAAGTGTCTACACAGAACTTATTTCGAATTAGCTATTTCGAATTTGGCGTTACTCCTTGTAGAATGAGGTTTACCAAATTTGAATTAAGCGCGCCGCTATTTTGAATTAAATTCAAAATAGTGGTTTGCATGTATAGACACTATTGAAGTTAATTCAGAATAATGGCTGTTATTTCGAATTAACTTTGCAGTGTAGACATACCCTTATTTCTAAATGAGCTATTCTGGAAGAAATACTACGAAATAGCTTATATCAAAATAGCACGTCTATACTACAGGGAAGCCTCAAAATTAGTTTGAGGCAGGCTTACCTAATGTGGATCTGCTACCTCGATTTAGAGCCCCAGGAGGCACTGGGGAGTAATTATGCTGAATGGCCCTGGGGAGGAGCTATTTCAAAAGAGCCGCAGTGGAGTGTCCGCACTACTGCTATTCCAAAATAGCTATTTCAGAATAGGTGTTATTCCTCATGGAATGAGGTTTACAGAAGTTGGAATAAACTGTCCGTTATTTCGAATTAATTTTGAAATAATGAAAGTGCTGTGTAGACACTCGCATTGTCATTTCAGAAAAACGGCCATTATTCCGAAATAATGCAGCTGTGTAGACACACCCAAAGTGTCCTTACCCTCTGTTTGCCAGAAGCTAGGAATGAATAACAGGAGATGGATCACCTGATGATAACCTGTTTGGTTCATTCCCTCGGAAGGACCTGACCTGGACACTGTCAGAAGGCAGGATACTGAGCTAGATGGACCATTGTTCTGACCAGTATGGCCATTGTTATGTTTTTGTCCATATCACAAAACCTACCAAAAGTAGCAATATTTGACACCTTTTCTAGCAATGTCAGCAAGGTCAAAGACTGAATGGAGACTGAAGAATGAACTGCACTCTCCCTTGTAAAAGTGGTCGCTGTTGGTTATGGAAGATGCATACTTGCAGGGAAAGGATTTCAACTACTGCTGTTGGCTGTGTTCAAGGATTAGAATACTTTAATCTCTGGGAAGATCATTCCAGCACCTTTCCTCAGAAGTAAATTAACTTTAAGATTATGTTAAAGCAACATATTCTAATGCTTCATCTTGTTATGCATTTTCACTGCCAAAAAGTAAGTTTTGGAAGGTATCATTAAAACTATACAGGAAAACACAACAAAGTGAGTAGCCCTGTCAAGATTGTTCCCCAATCTGGCACTCTGAGGATATGTGCACACGGCAGAGTTTTTTCGGAAAAACAGCTGTTTTTTTAAAAAAAAATGTCACTGACATCCACACTACAATCGAGTTTTCAAAAAAAAATTGAAAGAACAGAGGGGTTTTTCCGACATTGGTAAACCTCTTTCTGTGAGGAAGAAGCCTTTTTCCAAAAGAGCTCTTTCGGGAAAAGGTGTGTGTGGATGGGGAAAAGGGAGTTCTTTCAAAAGAAGAGGAAAGAGGAAAAAGCACAGGTGCTCTGATGGCCACTCCATCCATAGTAATCGCAGCTTATATGTGAGATAGTGTCCATTCAGTGTGGACGCTATCTTTCGAAAAAGCAGATCACTTTTTCTATGTGCTTTTGCAGGGTGGACGCTCTCTTTTGGAAGAAGTTTTTTCGGAAGATCTCTGCAGTCTAAGAAAGAAGCCTGCAGTCTAAACATAGGCTGAGTACAGATGGTAGAGGCCCGTAAGAGACCTTACAAATACTTTGCCTCTATAGGCTTCTGCTTAAAAGCTCCCCAAGGGCACAGATTCCCTGGCCTTGGGAGGTAGCTGCCACCATCAAGTAAAAAACCCCTTTCTTTTTTGAACCCAGGAAGAAGCACTTGGAACTTCTTCCAGAGGGGTACCTCAAGCTCTTCTAACACAAGAGAGCTTGAATAAAAAGAGAAAACATACTGCAATCTCTGATAGCTGACCTCTCAGTCTTAGGCACACATACACAGACCCCCCTCATTGCCTTAAAAAGGGCGATTTTATTAACAAAACAAAAAAGATATACTTGTTTCCTAGGTGTTTTAAAGCAACTGAGAAAAGAACAATTTAAAAACACAGAAATTCCATCCCTGGGATACAGCTTAAAGTTACAACATGGGAGCGCACATGGATTTAGCACATAGAAGTTTAACCAGACAACAAAACAAAGAAAATAACCTGATTGTGTTTAAATAGACATTTCTGTTTCTACTCACGATCTGTGCTTCAAGGTCAATTCCATTTCCATTCTTAGTAGGCATGGTAGTTCTGCCTGGTTTAATTCATCTTGTTCCCCCAACTCCTGGTTTAAAACTCACACAAAGAAAAACAGCAGGCAGATATATCTTCCAATTCAAATCTCAATGCCTTCTCCCATTGGCTCTCCCAGCTCCCTGCCAACACCCCTTAGCTACCTGAGTTTAAACCTTTAGTCACTGAATGCTGGGATGTTCAGAAAAAGCCAGCACTCCTCCTATCCATCACAATCCCTTTTGCATATTTGTTTAATTATTGATTCAGAAGGTGCTGAAGATTATTGTGAGGATTAATGATCACATATATAGGTAGGAATTAAAGGTGAGCTGGTACATTTTAATGATGTATTCAAATTTTTTTTAATACTGTGAAGTGAAAGTCAGAGCAGTAATGCACAGTAATGTCTCTGAGGCTATGGCTACACTGTAGCCTTCTTCCGGAAAAAATGAGGAAGAACGGCTCTTGCAAAGAGGGGGGTTTTGTGCAAAAAGGAGCCATCTACACAGCTCCTTCTTGCGCAAAAGCCTCTTGAGCAAAAGCGGCTGCTAATGAACGATGCAAATGAAGCACGGCGATATTCCATGCCACACTCCATTTACATAAGCTTTTCCGGAAGAAGACTACAGTGTAGCTATAGGCTGAATGTGAGGGAGAAATGTTAAAGCAAATCTTGCCTTTCTATTATGTATAGGTTCATACACCACTCGTTACTATAGTATCTGAACATTTTCCTGTTGTTCCTTAAGTTACTTGACTAACACTAATCACATATGATTCATTCTTTTCTCATCTTCTTCATAAGGGAGACCTCTGTGTATAGCAGACCTTTGGTTTTGGGTTGCTGCTGTTTGAGAATTGGGCCTTGCACTTGGGGCAGAAGATGGTGACATCTGTGATGGTCCTCATTTCCTGTAGTGTTTATTCAACAGTCTCACTTGTCTGTGCAGGAGACAGAGTTTTTATCCTTTTAGTAGAAAGTTCCATTGTGTGACAGAAGTGGAGCTGTCATTTCAGGTATCCATACTTGGTTTAGGAAGTCAGAGTATCATGTTCTTAAAGATTTTTTAAAATTTCTATTTGGGAACTAATTTGTGAAGTACAAAGATAGAACCATAGAGCTGAAAGAGACCTCAGGAGGTCATCCAGTCCAGCCCCCTGCTCTAGGCAGGACCAATCCCAACTAGATCAACCCAGTCAGGGCTTTGTCAAGCAGAGACTTAAACACCTCTAGGGATGGAGACTCCACTACTTCCCTAAGTAACCCATTCCAGTGTTTCACCACTCTCCTAGTGAAATAGTTTTTCCTAATATCCAACCTGGACCTCTCCCACCACAACTTAAGACCATTGCTCCTTGTTCTGCCATCCATCACTACTGAGAACATCCTTTCTCCATCCTCTTTGGAACCTTCCTTCAGGAAGTTGAAGGCTGCTATCAAATCCCCCCTCACTCTTCGCTTCTGCAGACTAAACAGACCCAACTCCCTCAGCCTCTCCTCATAGGTCATATGCTCCAGCCCCTTAATCATTTTGGTTGCCCTCCGCTGGACCCTCTCCAATGCGTCCACATCCTTTTTGTAGTGGGGGGCCCAGAACTGGACACAATACTCCAGATGTGGCCTCACCAGATCCGAATAAAGGGGAATAATGACATCTCTGGATCTGCTGGCAATGCTCCTCTTAATGCAACCTAGTATGCCATTAGCCTTCTTGGCTACAAGGGCACACTGTTGACTCATATCCAGCTTCTCATCCACTGTAACACCCAGGTCCTTTTCTGCAGAACTACTACTTAGCTGGTTGGTCCCCAGCCTGTAACAATGCTTGGGATTCTTCCGTCCCAGGTGAAGGACTCTGCATTCATCAGATTTCTTGTGGCCCAATCCTCCAATTTATCTAAGTCACTCTGGACTCTATCCCTGCCCTCCAGAGTATCTACCTCTCCCCCTAGCTTAGTGTCATCTGCAAACTTGCTGAGGGTGCAATCCATCCCCTCATCCAGGTCATTAATAAAGATATTGAACAAAACCGGTCCTAGAACTGAACCTTGGGGCACTCCGCTAGAAACTGACTGCCATCCTGACATCGAGCCGTTGATCACTACCCGCTGGGCCCGCCTTCTAGCCAGCTTTCTATCCATCTTACCGTCCATTTATCCAATCCACATTCCCTTAACTTGCTGGCAAGAATATTGTGGGAGACCGTATCAAAAGCCTTGCTAAAGTCAAGGTATATCATATCCACTGACTTTCCCATGTCCACAGAGCCAGTAAGATGTTGCCTCAGTGTGCTTAACCTTTTATATAATAGGCCCGATGCTGATTTTTGTTCTTGACTTTCTTCTTTCAGTGGCTTGTCATAAATATACAATATGAATATTTATATGCAGAAGAGTTAATGGCTCCCACATGGAGACATTAAACTGTTACTGCAGAACTCTTATTTCTTCTTCGAGGAGTCCCCGTGGGTGCTCCACTGCAGGTGGTGGGCTTGCCCCAGCGCCGCAGGATGGAGATTTTTACAGCAGTAGTCTGGCTGGACCGCGCCTGCACGGGGAGCGTCTCGCAGCTTTCGCGCCCTTTCGCGCTGCTCGGTCCGGTCTGAGCCAGTTCCTCTTTAACCGCCTCAGGCTGCAGACGGAACAATGAACTTCTCCCTGGTTCTCTTCAGAATGCGAGGAATTCAGGCTTGTTAATAGTTAAAACTTGTTCTCTCTCTCTCCTTCCCCCGTTCGAGTTCCTTTACTCCTGTTTAAAAACAAAAAACAAAAAAACCCTGCGGTTTTCTTTCACAAGTCTTCAGTTTAAATATTACAGTTTGTTCTTACCTTAAATTCCAGTTGAAGTTTCTCTCCCAGTTAAATCTTCCCTGTTAAAAAAAAAAAAAATCCCTGTTTATTCTCAAGTGCATACTTAACTGACTGAATACAACAATGCCCGGCTCCCTGGGCTTTAAAAAATGTGAAGTATGCCGAGAGGCCATGCCTGTCTCGGACGGGTCACTCCTCCTGCATTCGATGCCGAGGGGAGGGGCATGTCCCACAAAGGTGCCCCCATTGCTCCAAGCTCACATCAAGAGCGAGATGTGATAGGGAAATGAGGCTTAGGATGATACTTTTCGATAAGGCCTTACAACCTCAAGATCCTGCCTCCATGGCACGACCCTCACAGGAGCCGCAAAAGCGCAGGGCTTCTTCTCCTACTGCTGCGCCTCTTAAAAAGACCAAGCCGTCCCCAACCCGCCCTCTGCCTGCCACTTCGCACAGCAGATCGAGCGTTCGCTCCAAACCGGGCACTTCTGGCCTACCTAAGTCGCGGCCAGCTCCTCCTAAAGCAGCAATATCCGGACCCTTGGTGCCGACAGTCAGCCATTCAACGGCACTGAGGCATAGCGCACCGGCACTGTCCACACCGGCAATGTCACGGACGGCACCGACACCACTGGCACTGCCGAGACCGGCGCCAACTGGCACTATCTCAGAACATCCACCTCACTGAGATTCAGGGTAAGCAGCACAAACTCTTCAAGAATTTGGAAACCTCTCAACCTCCTAAATTGGCCATTCCTCTTGACGAGGCCATTTTGGAAGTCGCCAATGAACTCTGGGCTACCCCTGCATCGGTTCCACCTACAAATAAAAAGGCGGACAAGAAATACTTTGTACCGCCCAAAGGCTCAGAGTTCCTCTTTACACATCCGCTCCCCAACTCCTTCGTGGTTGATGCAGCGAGACAACGAGCACGTGCTCCACAGTACAGGAGCCAGGCCTCGGATAAGGACTCCAAAAGACTGGATCTCTTTGGAAGGAAAGTGTACACGTCAGCAACACTCCTCCTTTGGATAGCCAACTATTTGGCTCATCTGTCAAATCACAACTTTGACAATTATTCTAAATTTTCAACCCTCCTGGAATGCTTGCCTGAATCTAAGAGACCTATCCTGAAGGCATTGGTCCAGGAAGGATACGCCTCCATGAGAACCAGCCTACAAATAGTGGTTGATGTGGCGGACACTGCAGCTAGGGCCACTGCTATGGCAGTGGTCATGAGAAGACCCTCATTCCTACAGGCAGCAGCAGTTCCTAGAGAACTGCAATCAAAGGTGGAGGATCTGCCTTTCGAAAAGGACAATCTGTTCACGGAGAAAACTGACACTTTGTTGCATTCCAGTAAAGACACCAGGTCCACGTTACGGACTCTTGGGATGTATACTCTGCCATTCAAGAGGCGCCGATATACACCATTCCAGAGGCATTATGACTACTATCACCAGAGGCAACCATGGCAGCACCAACAACAGCAGAATAATCATCCGCAAACTCAGCCGAACACCAGGCAGCAAGTTTGACTCCTTGGTCGGAAGCAGTCAACCAGTCTCATCCCTCACCATCTTGCTGTTTCTACATCGCCTACGCCCATTTTACAACCACTGGGCTCACATCACCAACGACAGATGGGTCCTAGAGATAATAAGAACTGGCTACTCTAGTCCCTTCCTCTCCATCCCACCTACAACCCCCCCAAACCCGTCCCTTTTCAGGGACCCCTCTCACGAGCAGTTGCTCGAGTCGGAAATCCGTCATCTTCTGCACATCGGTGCAGTCGAAGCAGTTCCACAAGAATTCGGGGGAAAGTGTTTTATTCCCACTATTTCCTAGTTCAGAAGAAAACCGGGGGTTGGAGGCCGATCTTGGACCTCAGACGACTAAACAAGTTCCTACGAAAACAGCGTTTCAAGATGGTAACACTCGCATCTATTATCCTGGCTTTAGACCAAAATGACTGGTTTATTGCTCTCGACCTACAAGACACTTACTTTCATGTCACAATTCACCCCTCCCACAGATGATTCCTCAGATTCGTGGTGGGAGACAATCACTATCAATACTGAGTCCTCCCATTCGGACTCTCATCAGCTCCCAGAGTGTTCACAAAAGTACTCTCTGTGGTCGCAGCTCATCTCTGTCGCAACGGAGTGCACATATTCCCCTATCTCGACGACTGTCTTATAAAAGGCCGTTTGCCTACACAGGTTGCCAGGATGTTAACTATCACTGAATGGACCTTCCACTACCTAGGATTACTAGTAAACAAAGACAAATCAACCTTGTCCCCTACTCAAAACCTGGAGTTCATTGGGGCGAGATTCGACTCAACAGCGGCCAGAGCATTCCTCCCTCTAGCCAGGTTCGACGCCACACAATCTATAATAGATACCTGCTGATCCAGTCCAAGAATCCAGGTCCTTTTAGCCCTCAAACTTATGGGGCACATGGCCGCGACTACCTTTGTAGTTCCACACACAAGGCTACATTTTCGTGCCCTTCAACATTGGCTGGCCACTGTGCACAATCATATCACTCCAGATGTGCACAAGACAGTAGCCATCCCACCCAACGTTATCATGTTGCTTCGCTGGTGGACCGCACAAAGGAACTTACTGTCTGGGGTACCTTTCCAACAACCGCTACCAACACATCAAATTACTATAGACGCTTCCCTTCTGGGATGGGGCGCCCACATGAGTGATATGTCCGTGCAGGGCCGCTGGACACTCCAAGAGACACTCCTCCATATAAATCTACTGGAGCTCAGGGTTGTCTTCAACGCCTGCAGACATTTCAAAGATCACATTCACAATTCCATGGTAAAGATCCTGACAGACAATGTGGCTATGATGTTCTACATCAATCATCAGGGCGGAGCACGCTCACGATCCTTATGTGCAGAGGTGGTCCAACTCTGGAATTGGTGCATCACCAGCGGCATCACTCTTGTGGCATCATACTTACCTGGCATAAGAAACGCAACAGCAGACTCACTCAGCAGGAATTTCGCCCCAGACCACGAATGGGAGCTTCACCACAAACCCCTCCACTTCCTGTTTCGCAAATGGGGCACCCTCCTCATAGACCTATTCACGACAAACAGCAACAAGAAGTGCTGCCAGTATTGCTCCAGGGCAGGTCTCAGTCCTCATTCTCTGAGCGATGCATTCCTCATGAGTTGGACCGGCCCACCGATGTATGCCTTTCCTCCCATACCCCTAATCCCAAGGGTATCGCAGAAGATCAGGACCGATCGAGCCACAGTAATACTGATAGCCCCTTCATGGGCCAGACAGCACTGGTTTCCTCTACTGTTGCAACTATCCCGTCGGCCACATTATCAGCTGCCACTTTTTCCGAAACTACTCACCCAGAACCATGTCCGCCTGCTCCACCCACAACTTCACACGACGCATCTCACAGCGTGGTACCTAGCTGGCTAAGCGCCAGTGAGACCCTATGTTCTGACGACAGTCAGAAACATCCTTATACAGAGCAGACGACATAGCACAAGAACCACGTACCTGGCAAAATGGTCAAGATTTACTATCTGGTGTTCAAACCACCAGATTGACCCAGTATTGACTCCTAACCATACCATCCTTGACTACATAATGGGTCTTCATCAAGTGGGTCTGGCCATACCATCCTTGAAAGTACATCTCGCGGCGATAGCAGCTTTCTGACAGCCCATAGATGGGTCTTCTGTGTTTGCACACCCCCTCACTAAAAGATTCATCAAGGGGTTAACAAATTTGCACCCACCCGTACGCACACCACCCCCTCTGTGGGATTTAAATCTAATATTGTGGACCCTTACGGCCTCGCCATTTGAACCATTGGCTACAATACCTCTGCAACTCCTCACCTGAAAATTGGTGTTCCTGCTTGCGATTACCTCGGCCCGAAGAGCCAGCGAGCTCTCGGCGTTGATGGCTGTACCTCCATACACCATCTTCCAAAGGAACTGTGTCATACTCAGACACCACCCAGACTTTATACCTAAGGTCTGTTCAGAATACCATATCAACGAGCCTATAGTATTACCCAGTTTTTCCCCTAAACCACATGCTTCAGCTAAGGAGGCCGCTCTCCACACATTAGATGTGCGTAGGGCGTTGGCCTTTTATATTGACCGTACTAAGTCCTTCAGAAAAATAGGCAGACTTCTCTCATCAGCTGAGCGTTCCAAGGGAGAGCCCATTTCTGCCCAAAGAGTAGCTAACTTAATTGTCTCCTGCATATCTCAATGCTACTCTATTCAGGGAATACCCCTTCCCGAGCGTCCCAGGGCGCACTCCACAAGGGCCATTTCAGCTTCCACGGTCTTTCTTAGAGGCGTTCCCCTTCCA
This sequence comes from Pelochelys cantorii, assembly GCA_032595735.1. NCBI lineage: Eukaryota > Metazoa > Chordata > Testudines > Trionychidae > Pelochelys > Pelochelys cantorii. Next base: position 69,472,069 of record CM064330.1, read on the forward strand.
GAAATTTGTAGGTCAGCCATGTGGGCATCCTACCACACCTTTGTAGAACATTATGCTGTACAGCACAGGTGGCTGCTGGATAAATCCGTTACAGCCGCAGTCCTTTCATCAGCCAATCGTTAACCTCCGAATCCCACCTACCTTCTTATACACGGGGAGTGGGACACTGTTGTGCAGACACCTACAGTGGAGCACTCACGGGGACTCCTTGAAGAAGAAAGCGAAGTTACTCACCTTGGTGCAGTAACTGTCGTTCTTCGAGATGGTCCCTGTGGGTGCTCCACTACCCGCCCACCTCCCCGCTTCGGAGTCTGTGTCCGTTTTATTGTGTTACAGATACTGAGGCGGGTACAAGGAACTAGCTCAGACTGGACTGAGCAGCGCAAAAGGGCGCGAAAGCCGCGAGATGCTCCCTGCGCATGCGCGGTCCGGCCAGACTACTACTGCAAAAATCTCTGTCCTGCGGCGCCGGGGCAAGCCCAGCACCTACAGTGGAGCACCCACGGGGACCATCTTGAAGAACGACAGTTACTGCACCAAGGTGAGTAACTTCGCTATCAGTTGCTGAACTAGCCAGATTATTTACTAGCTTCTTCTTTTAGCTCTCTTGACAAGTAGTTTTGCGATTCAAATTCATTTTTTTTCTCCTTCAAATCTCAGTAGCCAAAATAGTCAGACCTGTAGCTGGTGCAGACAGGGTCTATAATGAAATGGCTCAGCATTTCTATTGGTCAGGACCATATAAAATAAGGGGGGAAACACTTGCTTTGTGAAATTCTGCCATAAAACCTTCAGGAGGAATTGTCCATCATCAGACCGTCAGCTCCCAACGGAAAGGGCTCAAAAAGACACAGTATTTTGAGTAGCAATTTTCAGCCCAGATAAAATTGAATGAAACTAAGTTTGACATAAGAAATAATGTTTTGCAGATTACTTTAAACATTAGTGTTGAGTGAGGTCATTTTGAGGATACATATGAGAGACAGACTGCAGCACTCAATATCATTTGAATACAGACACTGCATGATTTAGTTCTGGGTTTGGTCGGTATCTGCCATCAAAAACCATGTTGTAGGGGACCCCATAGGTGGGAAGACACTCTGGAGTGGGGAGGGAGGTGGCAAAATATGCCGTCAGTCCTTGTTTTATAATATAAATTCTATCCCTTTGGGCTCTCTCTGCTAACAAAGCTCCTATGGAGCCTCGCCTGCAGTATAAAGTTGTCCTTCCCTGGTGGAAACTGCCAGAGTGAAATAGTGGTACTAACCCTCCCCACCCATCCCCACTCCCTCTGGGTGAATCTCCATGGTGATAGATCCAATCCACAAATTTGGCATACAGTTTGTTCGAGATTTATCCGCTCCAGTAACTTCTAATTAGACACTTTATCTGTTTGCACTGTAGAGGTTTATGAATTCTTTCATTGCATGCAGGGTGGAGGCTACCTTGGGAAATGTTGAGAGAGTCTATGCCAAAATTTCATCTGGATGAGCTCATTGTGTTGAATTAGCAATCTTTCATCATATAATTTTATAATTAGTCTTTTTTTTTTGCTAATACATTTTTAAAGTCTTGCTGCATCAGTGGATTTCTTATATAATGCTAATATGATAGGATGAAAAATTGCTAATACAACTGCAGATCTGTCATATTAGCAATCTGATCAGCAAAATTAACATTAATATGGTATGATGAAATATAGTCAGTGTAATATAATGGATTTTCTATCAGGAGCACATGTTTAAATTCATCTTGGACTTTTCCACTGTTGCTCTTTCACCTGAGTTCTTAAACTGCTTAATACAGTTAAAAGATAATGAATAAGGTTTCCATACTTGTCCACAGCAAAAATCCCAGGTATTACACAACTTCTTGCCAAAAGAAACTGATTTCTGTCCTGTACAACCTGTCTTTCTTCATTAGGAGCAGCTTAAGGTTTATGTAGGCCACAATATATCACAGTGGTTGGGCTGTTTTGTTTTTAATAACTGAATTAAATCTATGAGAAGTTGCTTCCTATGTACAAGCGAGGCATTTTGGTAGATCTTTGAACAAATATTTCACTACCACATGCTTCATGGGTGCCACTATGCTTTACATGGCAAAATTGGAGCCAGAATTCATATCTTCCTGCTTCAGACTCCTTGAGCTCATGGAAAATCTCTTTTAGCTATTAGAATTATGAACTCTTTGACACATTATTCTGATTCTTACGTGTGTGTGCACATGTTATTCAGTCCTTTACACTATTACATTTATTTCTGACAGAATGCCAATTAAATCACATTTTGTGATGGCAAATTACTTCCAAAACTTTAATTCTATAAAGCTGACAATGAATCAAGTAAGAAACTAAAACCAAAACCTTCAACCTTTTCTTCTGAGAGAGATTTGGAAAGCAAAAAAATCTTCTAATGAATTTGATGTTGGAATAAAATGGTTATTCCATTCTTTATAAAGATGCTTTGTATATAAAAGAAGCTATAGCAGATGCAAATGTGATTTTAATTTTTCAGTGTGCTTTCTTTAATTAATTATTAACCAGAAGAATTTTCAGTACCAGTTCCGTAGCTCAGTTTTAACTAAAAACAATAGCATGATATGCATTCCTTCATACTCTTTTAAATCGTCTGCCTTTTTCTGAAATTGTAGTTCTTTCCTTTGGCTCATCTGAATGAGGAAACGCACGAGGTAGCGGTTCAAGGTTAAACATAAGTATGTTCTTCTAATCTTTCTTTTTCATGATCTGCCAATGTGTGAAATATTCTCTTTCCACTTGTATTTTCAGATTTAGGACACTAACTATTTCTTGTTAACTTTCTTTTCTGAAGTTAGTACTCGGGTTATTTGCCAGAGCCATCCTTTGTGCACTTGATACAGCATGATTATTAGCAGCTCCGACTCATCCACACCAACATGTCTCAATTTACACCTAGAGGGATCATCTCTAGGTGTGAGAGAATAATGTAGCTTCCATTCCTGTGTCTATAAGATAAATGAGGCAGTCAATATATATTAAAAACTGTTACAACTAGATGGTTTAATCAGCAATATTCTTTGAAAAGTCAGTAGATATTTGCAATCACAATGTTCTAAACTGTCCTTTGGAATTTTTACTACTGTGTTGTCTAGATCTGCTCTAGGGCTGGGCACCATGAGGGAATCAATGCTGGCAGCTGGTATACACTAGCATTCCTACCAGTTCCAAGTCCCATGGGTCTGCATCAGCCTGGGACAGTGACAGGCTCATGAGATACCTGCAGAAATCAGCATAGATATAGTCAAAGTGCCTGTAGCAGGAGCAAGAGCATAGTCCTCATCTTGGAATAAGGAAAGGGTGTGTAAGGGCAGCATTCACATTAGACTTTTACAGGTCTGGGGAACAGTTGTCTCAAAAGGCAGTAAAACAGATGGCAGCTAGTCAGATATTTTGAAGATTTCTGTAAGGATCATGAGGATCTGGGAGAATGATCTAATGCTGGAGACAGCTAAGTAAAAGTCCCACTAATGTGCCTCATAACAGTTTGGCTGTCTGCTGTGGAGGGAGGGAGTTTCAAGACGTACCTGTTATTTAAAAATAATTACAACCATCCATGACCAGCAAAAGTTTTGTTTGGCATTATCACTTTGTCCAGCGTTGTCTTGGAGTAGAAAGAAACTCACATGTATCACTGCTGCTATTCTTTGATTTTGTGAGAATAAGAAACTGTTTTTTTAAAAAAGAGAGAGAGAGATTTTGGCCAGAGATGTGATGCACATAGTAAGTAACTGGATGCTAATTTCGGCTATCACCTTTAATTAGGGCATCAGGGCTGGAACGTGCACTCTTCTCTCTTTGGAAATGAGAGCTCATGATCAAAGAACTACCACCTAATTTAAATAATTTAAATATGTATCAATTTTAATTAAAGTTGATATTGAGTATTGAATATGAAAATTACTTCTCTTTTTCTTTACATTTAGATGCTACCATATAAACGAGCAATTCTCTTGTTCAGAGAAACACAGCATCTGGCTGGCAATTTTCCTTCAGGATTGAAAACTTCAAATGAATATCTGCTTGAAGCTGGCTGCATCACTAATGTCTTTCATGGAGCCAGCAAGGCAGGGGATCTTCCATTCTGTTAGGTCAGGTACATAGGGTTTTAAAAGGCCTCCTGCTGCCAGACTTATTTCATGTTACTAGTTTGAGTACACGCTATTTTATGTATCTTTAGAGAAAGCAGAGTTGAGAAAGCTAGGTACATCTTTGGATTTCACCAGAGCTGTACATATCTTTATTAATTTTCATGAATTCTAATAGTTTTCTGTAAGCTTTCTGAATATCTTTGAGGGGCGCAAAGAGTTTTAAAACACAAACATATCTGTGTGCAAAACCATATATTGTTCATACAAATAGACTCATCCAGAGACACATACCAGTACACATAGTTGCAGATCAACCCCCTTCCCCCTCCCCCCCCACACACACTTATCACCACACGGATGCCACAGTCATCGGCATGTAAAAATGCCAACACTCTAGTCATCTGAAGAAGTGGGCTGTGCCCACGAAAGCTCATGATACCATCTACATGTTTTGTTAGTCTTTAAATGCTGCCAGACTATTAGTCTGTACAGGATAAACTTAAAAAACAACAAACTCTGCTGCCCCCTGAAGCTTTTGATACTAACATCCATGCAAATACAACAAATCCTTTTTTTGGATCCACTGATATAAGTTGTAAGAGCCTTCAAACCTATGGCTTCCTTCCAGCTGATAGAAAGGATTTACCATGTTAAACAATGGAACTGAATAGTAAAGCCCATCTGTGTCCTGTGCTCAGGTTGAGACATAAAGGAAAAATATGATAGCCTGAAATACAAAGTGGGTGACTGTCCAGCCTTAATTCACCCCATTCTGCTCATTATGTCTCCATAGGAATAGAACTTCACAATTAAGCATAAGATTTTTCATGTCTCAGCCACATCTTTATCTTCGTATTTCTCCTTTCCAAAGTGGAGGGCTTTTTGTGTGTGTTTGTGTGCTCTTCATTCTGGGAAGAGCAAGAATCTTTCATTTCCCCCTTGCTCCCCTATTATTTAAGATCATGGAAAATGTCCTGCCAAATGAGTGGGGCTGGATTTCTTGAGCCAATTAATACTGTTCCTGAGCTAGCCAGAGAAGTTACTGTATTGCAGTGAGAAGTTCTCCTCTAAGCTCTAAGCATTCTGTTTCCAAAGCACACCCAGCCCATGCCAAGTCAAGGAACAAGGAACCAGGTAAGTAGTTTGTAATAAGCACGTTGTCTGATAATTTGTATTAGGAATATAGACAGTCCTCAAATAGATTTAATAAGAATTGCATCCAAGACGTGATATGGCATATCCCTCATGCATTTAATGATGGGTTTCTAGAGCAAATGAAATTTCCAACACATATAGTGGAAGATCTTCCCCTATGTATGGAAGATCTTCCACTTTATATGGACAGATCCGCGTTACTAAACATTTAACCATCAACAAGTACAACTGTACTGCTGTTCTGTGACTTGATGCAATTATTGTGTGTGGTAAGTTTCTGTTGGCAGCTTCTTAACTCTGCTGCAGTTTGGCAAACTATGTTTTGATGAAGTGGTGTGAAACATTCCTTGTTATGAGAACTATTGATTGTTAACATTACAAACAGGAAATCAATTTGTGATAATCAGATACTCAAAGATCAGCCTACAAGATAAAGTAATTGTGCTCAGTCTACAATTCCTTCATCCCTGTTTATCAGACATGGTCCTTGGATGTCAACCTTGAGAGTTCAGCATTGTCCTTATACTTCAGCTATTAGGCTAGGCAGAATTCTGGTTTGTGGTTTGCATCTGGTATATTGAGTTTGTGGGTTTCGGCCTAGTCCAAAATGCTGAAGTGGCACGACGGAAGGAATGGCTGTGTACATTCAGGTGAGAGCCGAGATGATGACAACAGGGGTATTGTGGGAGAGGAGATCCTATTTGCTTTTTTGTGAAGGATAGCCAAAGCAGTGCTCATGTAATTCTCATGCTTTATATTGCAGCATTTGGGGGGTTTTCTTAGTCTTAGTTTTCTGGTAGGGAGGAGAGGAATCGTGGATCTGAGCTGCAGTTCATCTGCAAATTTGACACCATCAGCTCAGGATTAAACAAAGACTGTGAATGGCTAGCCAATTACAAAAGCAGTTTCTCCTCTCTTGGTGTTCACACCTCCAGATCAGCTGCTAGATGTGGGCCTCATCCTCCCTGATTGAATTTACCTCGTTATCTCTAGCCTGATTCTTGCCTGCATAGTTATACCTGCCTCTGGAAATTTTCACTATATGCATCTGACGAAGTGGGTCTTTGCCCACGAAAGCTTATGCTCCAATACATCTGTTAGTCTATAAGGTGCTACAGGACTCCTTGTCACTTTTGCAGATCCAGACTAACACGGTTACCCCTCTGATATCTGGGGATAGACAATCAGATAGACAGTGTGCTGGCCTTTTCTCCAGAGCTCTCTTTATTGTCGTCACAAACAATAAAAGGTGCGCAAAAAATAACAGAAATGCCACTTTGGTCAGGAGTTCAGACTAGGGTCCTTGAGTCTCCAGTAGCTACTGGGCAGAGCTCTTTCTAGCCCTGAGGGGAGATGGGAAGGGGAATGACTCTACAGGACTGCCGGGTGGTCTGCCAGCTCTGGTTATCAGAACATATCTTTCTTTCTCCTGGTTTCCACCTCACTCGTGGTCCTTGGAGAGTGGGCCAATCAAAAGTTGCTGATAAGCTGATACCCAGCACGTGCCTGTTGGGTTTCTTTGTGGGGCAGACTATCTATTCCCTCTCTGGGCCTAATAATAGGGCAGACCATCCTGTTACAGGCCGTCACTAGACATGCTCGGAAGCTGGTCTTATCCTTGTCATCTGAGAGTGAAACCAATCAGAGCTCGGGGGGAGCAGCTTATAAATACAGTGGCAAGTGTTCGGCTGCTGCTTGATGTAAGGTCAAGAGATATGTCTGCTCTGAGGGCTGGGTCCCAAGTCCTGAATCACTTTGGATACAGGTCAGTGCTTTTCCAGCTTTATTTACTAAGGAAGCCCCTAACTAGGATAACATTGGTCTACAGGGATGTTTTATTATGGATCTAGTGGGAGAGCTGCGCAAGGGAACATTTTGTCAACCTTGGAAACCATAGACCCTGTGATACTTGCCTTTAGTCATCAACTAATTGCTGTAGTCTGAGATTCTGTCTGTTCCAGAAGGAGAATGGGGGTAGTGCTTAGTGAAATGATGGTTTGTGAATTTATGCCTGTTTGAGTTGGATTTATGGGGAGGAAATGGTGCTCTAGAGAGCAAGAGCCTTGGAAAGTCTAGAGAGTGGGTATTTTATATGCTGAATCCAACCTTGGATCCAGCTACAGACTTCTGTTTCACCAGCAACTGACAGGAGCAGTCAGCGATCAATGCAAGGACTGGAATATTGCTAGTTGGGGCAATCCTCAGACAGTTGATGACAGTGTATTGCAGTGTTTGAAAGGATTTGAGACACTGCCATTTCTCAAGCTCTGAAGAGAGTAGAGTGACACATGCCCACTATGGGCATGCCATAAATACTGAGAAATCATCTCTTGAGAGAAGATCAGGGCAGTGTATTTTGAAGCATAGAAAATGTTACATTGAAATGTTATGCTGAATATCTGTAACAGAAACAAAAGGGAGAGTGTATATTAGAAACACCAATAGATTTATTGTTTAATAGTTTTTGTTTAAAAGTTATTCCTAAGTCTCTATGGAATGTTTTTCTACTGGTCACAGTGTGTTTTGTTACCCTACATATTTGTTTTACTAACGAAGTGTATGGTGCTGTCTTTGAAATTGACTGTGAATTATTAACATCCACTTATCAAGGTATTACATACAATCTCTCAGAGTGTTAAATCTGTTTAATAGTAATAGACCATCTTGTTAGTCTTTAAAATGCTACATAGTACTGTCTTTTGTTTCAGCAAATCTGTTTAAGACATTTTGAAAAAGCCAGAAAAAGCAGAACTCTGGCCCTGTGCTTCAACAAAGAGCTGAGAAACAGGAAGCAGAGTGAAAAGTTGTACAGAATTTTGCCTGAGCATCTCTTATCTCATTCCCTGCTTTCCCCTCTTTTCACTCGTGCCACTTATCTGTGTCTGATTTTTACAAGTGCTAATACATCTCACTTTCACAAGTACAAACTGATCCAGGATTGTCTCAAACAATGGCAATAAAGTAGTCATCAAGGCTGCTGTTCAGACTTTGTTCTTATTTTTTTAAGTTGTGCCTTTAGTCCTGATGAATTTGAAGAAGTGACTTACTAATAAGTGAAAATGAGGAATGCTTTCCTTTGGATCAGGACACAGACAACAACACACACACACACACACACACACACACACACACACACACACACACAGGCTGCCAGTAGAATAATTTTGCCCACACACCCAATTGGACTAAAATAATCAATTATGAAAATTGGTCTAAATAAGGAATCAGAGAAAGTAAAGGGCAAATATGCTCAAGGAAATGTAAAAATAAGTTCTTTTAAATCTGATCTATGCAAAATATAGGCACTCTAAGACCTGGACAGATTTCATACATATGAAAATTAATTAGAACTTCAGCCAAAATTGGATCTCAGAGCTCTAGAGGATAAAGGTCATTCATTTTGTGCCTTAGCCCTCTACCTACACAGGGTGAATGAGGTTTAATAAGGAAATCCTTTGAAACCTGTGGTGATCATAAACACTAACACACTGAACAAGTGTTAAGGTCACAGTGGGAAGGCTTACACATCAGACATCACACAAAGAATCAATTTCCTGCAGGAGGAAAAGATATTGTGGCAGTAGATGCCTTAGACATACCTAATAGTATAGCTTGGCAATTGAAAGAGAGTGCCTTCAGAATACAGTGTGGCTTTGATTTCTTAATGGCACGCGGGCAAATGTTGTGCCTATATGAAGTCACACGTTTTCTTTTACATAGCATTGGAGTCTGGCAAGAAGCACAGCAGGTTCTAAGAGCCATCTATCTACTATACAGTCCCACTATTATAGTATGCGAGGACCTCACAAACTTTAGAGCTGATAAAAAATTTCAACAAAAAATTTTATTGCTAAAAGTATGGGATTTGTCCATGGGCTATGATGGACAATAGCCAAGTACCTGAAGGTGCTCTTACCTGGTTAGAGAGATAAGTCCCTACGTGCCTAATCGTATCACCACCCTGGTTGCAAAGTGATGCTAAAGTTGTACCACAGATACAATTTTCTACATGTACACACACCTCTGCAGAATTTCATAACCAAAACCTGTATACAGAGCTCATATAATAACAGTCAAGTTCAGAACATAACGAGCTTTCATAAAAGACCTTATTCAGTATATTTTAGGGTAACAATAACATTGTATACAATCAGTTATTTTAACGGCTTAGTTCTGAGGTTTAAACCTTATTTCTTTTCTCTCTTTGGGGTGTCTGGCTCCTAACTGTCATTCCCTCATGCAGTACCAGTGAATATCAGAGGATAAGCATCTCTTTATACAGTACATTTTGCATGCCAGTCTTACAAACAAAACAGATGCAAAATTAACATCAAAATGCTTGAGGGAACATTATGATATTGGCAATCATCTTAATGGACCGCCGCCTGGTTGCCAGTTATGCAAAGGCCTTTTAATGGGGCCTTAAAATAGACAGAAATGGCCCCTGAGACTATCCCAATCTAAGGGCCCTCTTGCCATCTAGCACAGAGTTCAATAGCAGCCCTGAGGCTAGTTTATGGGCTAAGGGGCTGGTGTGTGGCTGGATGGCACTGTACTGCAGTTATTCCTAATGCCTGTAGGGGACTCTAGGAAGCAGAGGATAAGTGGCACTATGCCTGCTTAACTTACAAAGGTCAGATAGGCTCCCTACATGGTCATGAATATGGAGCTTCAAAGGTGAGGTAAGTCCAAGTGAAGTGATGACACAAATGAGAATCAGGCTTTGTATTTGCTGGGAATGTCTCAAATTATGAGATTTACGGACTAATTGAAAACTGATGCAGGAATTATTTCAGGGATATATACCCCCTAAATTCCTATTGTTAAAATAGAAATGTTTCATTCTGGATGCATGGTTCCTTACTCCTTTATACAATTGCATTGACTGATTAGTGATTTCAGTGAGATGCTACAGATGTCCATGTTGCAAAAACAAATACCCTCATTAGAAATGTGGTTGCCAAGAATATAAAATGAAAAGAAACAGAAATATTTGAGGGAAAAATGTACCAAGTGAGATAATCTAGCTAAACATAAGTAATAGGTACTAAATCTTATATATCTTGTGTTTCAACAGTGGCTGATGCTGGATGCTTCAGAAGGAATGAACAGATCAGCACAATTTTCAAGTGATCAGTACCCTGTCATCCGTTCCCAGGTTCTGGTAATCTGAGATTTAAGGGCACCCAGAGAGCAGGGTTTTGTTTCTAACCATCTTAGTTAATAGCCATCAATGGACCTGTGCTCCATGAATTTATCTAATTCTTTTTTTAACCCAATTAATACTTTTGGCCTTTACAACATCCATTAACAGTGAATTCCATGAAGTGACTGCATTGTATGAAGTAGTACCTCCTTATGTTTGTTTTAAACATTCTGTCTTTTAATTTAATGAGATAACTCTTGGATCTTGTGTTTATATGAAGGAATAAATACCACTTTCTTATTCACTTTCTCTACACCATTCATGATTTTATAGACTTCCATCACAGATACCCTTAGTCATCTTTTTTTCTAAGATGAATAGCCCCAATCTATTTAATCTTTCCTGGTATGGAAGCAAATCATTTTTGTTGCTCTTTTCTGTACTTTTTCAGTTCTAATATATCTTTTTTAAAATGAGGTGACCAGAACGTCATGCAGTATTCAAGCTGTGAGTGTACCAACGATTCATATGGTGGCATTATTTATATCTCTGGCTTCTGCTTTTTCTTTTCTTTTTTTCTTTTTCTTTTCTTGGTGTGCTCCTGCACATTGTTTTCTAAGAACTATCCATAATGGCCCCAACATCTTTCTTGACTGGTAACAGCTAATATAGACACCATCATTTTTTATGCTTGATTGTGATTGTTTTCTAGTGTGCATTACTTTGCACTTATCAACACTTAATTTCATCTGCCATTTTCTTGCCCAGCCAATTTTATCAGTTCCTTTTGTAACTCTTTATAGTCTGCTTTGGACTTAACTATCTTCAGTAATTCTATATGATCTACAAACTTTGCCCCCCTCATTATCTACTCCCTTTTCCAGATAATTTGAATGTGTTGAACTGCACTGGTCTCATAACAGATCATTAGGGGATCCTTCTATTTACCTCTCTCCACTGTGAAAACTGACCATTTACAGTTTCCTATCTTTTAACCTTTCATGAGAGAACCTTATCCCCCCCGCCCCAGGTGGCTTACTATGCTTAAGAGCCTTTGGGGTGGGGCCTAGGCAAAGACTTTTCTAAAGACCAAGTGCTCTTTCTCTCCTGAATCATCCTTGTCCATATGCTTGTTGACCCTCTCAAAGAATTCTAATAGGCTGTGAGGCATGATTTCCCCTTACAAAAGCCATATTGACCCTTCCCCAACATACTGCGTTCATCTATGTGTCTGATAAATTCTCGTTCTTACTATAATTTTAAGAAATATGTCTGATGCTGAAGTTAGGCTGTAATTGACAGGTCACCTTTGGGGCCCTTTTAAAAAATCTGTGTTACTTTAGCTATCCTCCAGTAATCTGGTTCAGAAGCTGATTTCAGAGATGGGTTACATAAAACAGTTAGCAGTTCTACAATGTCATATTTTAGTTCCTTCACAACCCGTGGGTGAATGCCATCTGGTCCTAGTGTTGGATTGCTGTCTCATTTATCAGTTTGTCCCAAAACCTGCTCCACTCATACCTCAATCAGTTCCTGAAATTTCTCTGCAAAAAAGAATGGCTTACATGTGGGAATCTCCTACACATCATCTTTAGCAAAGACCAATGCAAAGTATTCATTTAACTTCTCTGAAATGGTCTTGTCTTCCTTGAGTGCTCCTTTAGCACCTCTATCATCTGTCATCTGCACCGATTGTTTGATAGGCTACTAGCTTCTGATGGTCTTAGTTTTTGTCTTTTGCAAGTTGCTATATTCTTGCACTTGACTCACCAGAGTTTATTCTCCTTTGTTTTCCTCGGCAGGATTTTATTTCCATTTTTAAAAGGTGTCTTTTTGCTTTTAACTTCCATTTTTACTCTTGTGTAGTCGTGGCATTTTTGGTCCTCTTACTGCTTTTATTACTGTTATTAGGCCTCAGTTGGAGTATTGTGTCCAGTTCTGGGCACTACATTTCAAGAAAGATGTGGAGAAATTGGAGAAGGTCCAGAGAAGAGCAACAAGAATAATTAAAGGTCTAGAGAACATGACCTATGAAGGAAGACTGAAAGAATTGGGCTTGTTTAGTTTAGAAAAGAGAAGATTGAGTGGGGACATGATAGCAGTTTTCAGGTATCTAAAAGGGTGTCACAAGGAGGAGGGAGAAAAATTGTTCTTCCTGGCCTCTGAGGATAGAACAAGAAGCAATGGGCTTAAACTGCAGCAAGGGAGGTTTAGGTTGGACATTAGGAAAAAGTTCCTGTCAGGGTGGTTAAACACTGGAATAAATTGGGAGGTTGTGGAATCTCCATCTCTGGAGATATTTAAGAGTAGGTTAGATAAATGTCTACCAGGGATGATCTAGACAGTACTGGGTCCTGCCATGAGGGCAGGGGACTGGACTCGATGACCTCTCGAGGTCCCTTCCAGTCCTAGTATTCTGTGATTCTATGATTTGGGGAATATATTTAGTTTGATTCTCTAGTATTATGTTTTTAGAACATTTCTATGCAGTTTGAAGCTGTTTCACTCTTGTGACTTCCTTTTAATTTCCATTTAACTGTCTTCCTCATTTTGGTGTAATACCCCCTTTTGGAGTTAAATACTACTGTGGTTGGTGCCTTTAAAATCCTGCCCACCCAGATGTTAAATGTAATTACTTTATTCACTATTACTGAGTGGTTCAGCCATATTCCAGGGCTCCTGTGCTCCATTAGGACTAAATCAAGAATTGCCTCCTCCCTTGTGGGTTCCAAGAGTAACTGCTCCAAGAAGCAGTCATTAATGGTGTCTAGAAAATTTCTCGCTGCATCCTATCCTGAGGTGATGTGTACCAAGTCAATAAGAGGATAGTTAAAATCCTCCCTTATTACTGGGTTTGCTGTTTTTTGTAGCATTTCTAATCTCCCTGAGCTTTACCCAATCACTGTTACTATTCTGGTCAAGAGGTTGGTATTACTTCTTACTGTTATATTCTTATTATTGAAGCATGGAATTGCTGTTCATGGAGATTTTATAGTATGGTTTGATTCCTTTATTTTCTATGCTTTCTTTCACATGTGAAGTTGCTCCCCCACCAATGTGACCTACTCTGCCATTCCTGTGTATTTTGTACCCCAGTATTACCATGTCTTGTTGGTTATCATTCCACTACACTTCTCTGATGCGTACTTTAGCAATATCCTATTTAACACCAGCCAATCAAGTTCACTCATCTTAGTGATTAGACTTCCAGTATTTGTGTACAAGCACTTGCAAAATTAATACATATTTAGTTGTCTGCATCTCTGTGGTGTAACTGAATGGGACTCTTTTTGGTCTTACTGTTTTTCTTCAGTTCCTGCCTGTACTTTATCAACCTCTGCCTTCTCCTATTTACTCAGATGTAGAGTATCCCCTTTAATAATCCTCTCTTAAAGGATGCCCCTCTCTCTGAACTGTGTGCTCTGCCTTTCTCCCAGGCTTTATTTTAAAATCAGCTCTACAGCCTTTATAATTTTGCGTGCTAGAAATCTGGTTCCATTTTGGTTTAGGTGGAGGTTATATTTTCTTTATAAGCTTGTTCTTTTCCCCAGAGTTCTCCTGTTCCTTAAGCTCTCCTCCAAACACCATCACCTCAACCACAAGTTAAGATCCTGGACTTCCGCCTGTCTACCTGGCCATGAGTGTAGAAAGTGAAAGTCATGGATGGTGGGTATAATAGGCCTAGGGAAGCTCAGCCTCCTCTGGCTCTGCTGTGGCCTCTGGACTCCCAGTGGGATTTGAGGGGAAGTTTTTGCTTTATTATGCTCCATACAGCTTCTGGGAGAGCTGAGGACACAGTATGTGCTATTCAGTTTCCTGGGTTCATTAGTAATTTACCTGGACTCCAGAGATTTTTTATTAACACAGGAAGCTGAATAGCAAATGCCATCTCCTCCGCTGCCCCAGAACTTGTGTGGGGTATATCAGAATGAGACTGAGATGCTTTTCCCCAGGGTGGCTTGAGATCTGGGGAGTGGAGGCATGGCACAGCTGTGGCTGGCCTGGGTCTGCTCCAGCCAAAGAGTGTGGTGCTCAGGCCTCAGTCAGCCCAGGCCTCCTCCAGCAGAAGGGGGTGGCGCCTTGTGGTTCCAGCTGGCAGGTGATCTTAGAGCTCCAGCCATGGGGGTGTGGGGAGAAGCAGGCAGAATGTAGGGAGCTGGGGAGCTAGCCTCTCCAAAGGGAAGCTTTACCTGCCCTCATGTTGGAAGCATTTCAGAGAATGGTGCTGTAGAGGTCCAGGACTTTAATCTCCTACCTAGCAGACTAAATTTGACCTCCAGGACCTCACTTCTACCTTTCTGAGCTCTAGACATTTCTCTAACTCTATAGTAAAAGGAATTATGAGTTTCTCAATGGTAATTAGGCACCCACCTGCCTTTTGTGGCTTTTGATAATCTCCTTCTCAATTTCCCTTTCACTGTAAAAATGAATAACATCAGTGTAGATGCACTGCCAAAAAGTGGGAACCTCTGTCTAACATGGGTTAAACTCTTGGTGTAACTCTTTTGCAAGTTGGTGTAATTACACTAGAGATGGAGTTGGCTCCTTATTGCTTTTTCTGATTGAAGAGTCTCAGGTTTTGTTAGGATAGGCCCATTGTTGGTATCCATTCTCTCCATGCCTCTCCTGCCAGACACTATATGTAGCCCCTATCCTTCAGTGAGCTACAGCTGGGAGATATAAACTTCACTGAAGTTCTATGCAAGTACCAGGGTCCCAGTATGGGGAGCTCTTTGGCCTTCACTCAGAAAAAAAATCCTAGAGAGGGTTTTTTTAAACCTTTAATACATTTTCAGTGCCAAGTCTCATGCTTTGGAGATGGTGTGTAAGGGTATTACAGAACTGCTGTTTGGCCGATAGCCACTTTCTCAAGCGGTACATTTTAAGGCACTGTAATCATGCAGCACAGTTATATGAAATGATATATTTCATGCCTGTCATTTCACCTTTTTAACACTCATAGTATTATTTTTCTTGCCTCTAGCTAAAATGAAAAGGCAGCAATGAATATATGTATTAGGGATTATGGACGGTCCAAGGATAGCTTTCTTGATGAGCATATCGAGTCCAAAATGAAGGTGACTAAAATGAGGTTGTGTGTGCATAACAGCTGATATTTGCTGAAACTGAATAACTGTTCTCATCTTCCCAATAACAGTAAGATGCTTCCTCTCCTGCCTCAAATATATTCCACATATTGACGTAAAATGTTAAATCTGGTAAATAGCTCATGTCTCTGCGAACATGAAGAGACTTTGCTTCCCCCTCACCTTCACCTCTTCATTGACATTTATACACACATTGATCTTTTACTAAGCCTGGTCACTTGAGAACTATATGTAATACTAAGGCTACATTATATTCGCTGAAGAGCAGAAAAGTTGCTGCTCTGATAATTACTAAGGATTTCAGATAATTAACTGCTAACGTCTGAAATAGGCAGCTGTACTAATGTAGCAAAGAGTTTGGATGGTGGTCCTGACACAGAAGTTCTTGTGCTGGTTCCTTGTAATAAAACTTGAGAGCTCTGTGTTAAATAACAATACAATATCAGTGTGTTTCTGTGTTACTGTTACTATAGTAGGCCTCTGACCATATGTCTAGGCAACAGACTGGGAACAACACGACTTTCACTACCTGAAAAAGGCAAATAATTTCCAAACCGTTCACTGCCTAACTGGTTTATACTCTCTGAAATGTGTGACTAAAATGTTAGGAAATCTGATATGGGTATTGCAGCAGGCAGTTCTTGCAGTTAGGGTTGGAAAGTTTTCTGTTTAATTTTATTTCCAACTTCTTCTAATACATTTTCTAGAAATCTCTATGTAGCTCTTGACTGTAAAAACTAGAATGAAATGTCTTTGGTATCTGCTGGACAAAAATGGAGCTTTCCAATTGGCTGAAAATGATGTTTTACCCATGTGTAAGGAAGTGCATGGGCCTAATTGCTTTCCTGACATTATTATTAATATTTAGTTGTGCTGTACTAACACCTTGAGCCAAAGGCCCCCCTGTACTTGGTACTGGTCACACACAACAACAGATGGTCGCCGCCTGAAGGAGCTTACAATCTAAATTTAAGATAAGAGACACCAGGGTATACAACAAACAGATGGAGGTGGGAAACCCAAGAGCACAATGATACAGCTCTGAGCAGTGGAATAAGCAGTGGTCACAGCTCACCAGCTGTTTATTTTGTGTATGAACTTCATCTCCTTATAGCAAAAAGACAGATATGACAGTGCATCTTAGGATGATGACTGATTGTACTTCTGGGATGGGAAATGTCCACCTGACTGCACTGTGAGGAAAGGGGAGCAGTGCCCGTCGCTTCATCCCCCAAACAAAATGCAGGCTTATGGATGCTTGGTCCACTCAGACACTCAGTTCACACACTGTTAATGAGTATACTCTTTTGGCTTCAAAATCCCAGCCATGATAAGCCAGTCCTCAGCCTGCTGGGATTCTAAGAATCCTTAGTATTATAATTACTATAGTAAGCTTGCCCTCTGGGAATGCCGCTTTCTGTCAAAATAGTTTTCCTGTGGGGGGTGGTAAAAAGTCTACTTGATAGTAGCTCTAGGGCCTGGAGCCAGCCAGTGGCAGCTGAACTACACAGAGGTTATATAGATAAGGCATAATTATTATAAGGCTGTAATGCAAGAATCTTCAGGTCTGTGTGACAATTAGCTTAGAATAACTAAGGTCCACCTTGACACAAGGGGCTTGGGATAAGGAGCTAACTGATGAGTGATGTTAAATGGCAAGATAGGGATTACAATAAACAAATGTGTTCTGTGCTGGGAGAAGGTGAAGTTAGGACCACAGAGTTATGCTTTTGGAATTTTAAGAAAAGTTTAATGGATAATGAGTTTAACATACATATGCTAGCTGCAAGTATACCATGGCAACTAATTAACATAAATGCTAATGGGGCTATAATAAAAGGCTAATTAGCCTATAAAAAGTAACACCAATATTATAGAGGTGTGGAAGTACAGAGAAACCAAGAGTGAGATGTTTAAGATACTATGGGTGGTAAGTGGTTACATTATAAAAGTCAGAACATAGACTCTGGGCAATGGGACACACTGGGACACACTCACATGATGCCTATGTAATCATTATACCTACTTCAGGGTTCCCTTCAAAGGACAATGTGAGTAATGCAACTGCTGGACTTGCTGGATTGGCGTTCTCTCCCTGGCTATACTCCAGTGTTTCTCATTTTGTTGGTTTAGCTAATAAAAGGAATACAATTATTGATCAGAGAACCCATGTCTCCCCCTCACTTTCACCAGGCTGGGTGAGGGCTTTGGAATATGGGAGGGGGTGAGGACTCCGGTTGGTGCAGGCTTTGGGGTGGGGGTGGGGTTGGGGTTGGGGATGAAGGGTTTGGAGTTCAGGAGGGGTCCCTGGGCTGGGATTAAGGGGTTCAGGGTTTAGGAGAGAGTCAGGGTGTGGGAGGTGGCTCGGGGCTGGAACAGAATGTTATGTGGAGGGGTGTGGGCTCTGCGGTAGGGCCAAGGATGAGGCGTTAAGCTTGCATATGCAGCTCCAGGCTGAGGCTGAAGGGTTCATAATGTAGGAAGGAGCTAGGAGTTGGGACAAGGAGTTGGGGTACAGAACAGGGTGTGGGATCTTGTCAGTGCTTACCTAAGGTAAGATTACTCAAAGCAAGGCCCAGCACATCCCTGTGGCTTCTAAGTGGAGGGTGGGGGCAGGGAGGCTCTGCATGCTACCTGTGTCTGCAGATACCACCTCTGCAATTCCCATTGATTGTGGCCTGGCCAATGGGAGCTGTGGAACCAATGCTTGGAGTGGGGGTAGTGAGCAGAGCTTCCCTGGCCCTCCATATGCCTGGGAGCTGCAGGGCCTGCAGACCCTGTCATGGAAGTCATGCTAAAGCAGGGCAAGGAGGGAGCCTATCTTAACCCCACTGCACTGCTGACCAGACTTTCAACAGCCCAGGTCAGCTGTTCCAGCCAGCTTCCCTTTTCAACTGTCAAAAACTGGATGCCTGGCAATCCTATTGCCACCATTTCTCTAATGCTATTTATGCTAATGAAGTGGGGATTGCTCTAGTGTGTCTCCAGGAGGAGGATGAAGAGTATGGGAAACTCACTTTTTCATGAGATTACACTGTTCTCACATTCATGTAAATCAGCGATAACCTAACTCATGTCCATGTGTTTACACTGGTATAGCACTAGTGTTGATCTGAATCAGACCAACAAAACCATAGGCCTCAGAATTTTCACATTGGAATAATCTGGAAGTCATAAAATCATAGGACTGAACCAGGCCTTGAGAGGTCATCAAGTCCAGTTCCCTTCATTCATGGCTGGAACAAGAAACACCTAAACCATCCCTGACAGGTGTCTGCCTAACCTACTCTTAAAAATCTCCAGTGATAGAGATTCCACAATCTCCCTAGACCCATGGTCACCAACCAGTTGATCGTGATCGACTGGTCGATTGGGAAGCCCCGACCAGTCGATCGCGAGGTGTTCGGGACCCCCCCCCCATTTCCCCCAACCCCAAAGAAGCCCCACTACCTTCCTCCAGCAACAAGGGAGGTAGTGCCGGCTTCCTGCGGGGTGGACAGAAATCCAGCAGCTGCGCGCCACTTCCGGGGTTTGAGGAAGTGCGCAGGCTGCTCCCCCTCCCCCAAACAGCCGGCACCGTACAGCAAAGCAGGTCTGTGGCGCGCCGGAGACTCTCTGTGCGTGGGGGAGGTAGGAGTCCCCAGAGGAGGCGTGCACTGGGGCTTCCCTTCTCCGCACGGGATGGGGGGGGGTTTAGAAGTCCCGTGAAGAGGCGCACACCTGGGCTTCCCTCCTCTGGGGGGGGGGAGGAGTCCCTGGAGGAGGTACGTGCTGGGGACTCCCTGTCCCCTGCTGCAGAACCCACTGGCACCCTGTTCCCACTGGCACCTGTACCCTGACCCTTGTCCCTACTGGCACCCTGTCCCCTGCCTAGGGTTGCCAGGTGTCTGGTATTCACCCGGACAGTCTGGTATTTTTAGCTCCTGCCCGGTAAAAAAATTCGGAGAATACCGGATACCTGAGATGTCCGGTGTTTTCTGAATTTTTCCCCGGCCAGGAGGCAAAAATGCCGGGCACCTGGCAACCCTACAACCATTCAGTGCCCGGCCTTCCCCCGTCCCCGAGTCCCCCTCTGGCCCCCAACACCCCCAGCCCCCATGCATTTTGGTTCGAAGGCTGCCGGCACAAAATGGCTGCCGGCCAAAAGACCTAGGGGAAGCTTCCCCTGGGTCTTAGTGCTCAACCGCTCCCCTGTTCCTATCCCTGCACTTAAAGGGGACATGCTGTTTTGTTTTAATTTTTTTGGGGGGGCTTAATAAGTCCTTGGAGTCTTTTTTTTTTTTTTTGCTCAACAATATTGGTCTCTCCTCCCTTTCCCCCCCCCCCCCTCCCTTCAACAGAATTTTTCCCGGTGTTTTTTTTTGCGGGGGGGGGTCGGTATTTTTGTTTCAACCACCTGGCAACCCTACCCCTGCCTCAGAACCCACTGGCACCCTGTTCCCACTGGCACCCCATCCCCTGCCGCAGAACCCTGTCCCCTGCCGCAGAACCCACTGGCACCTTGTCCCCTACCCCCGACTGGCACCCTGTCCCCTGCCCCAGCACCCACTAGCACCCTTCCCCAGTACCATGTTCTCTGCTCCCACCACCACAGTTGGGGCCACATTAGTGAGGTGGGGGGGGGTTGGAGGAGTTATTTTTTTGCATCTCACTTGTGTGGCCCCAACTGACTTTTCTGTGGGTCAGTGACCCCTGACTCAAAACAGGTTCCCTGCCCTTCTCATAAATAAAGACAATGCTGAAACTTTCTGTGTTTGACATGATATTTTATTTAAAAATGAAGCCTCGCCAACAAACCCCCAATTGGGGCCAAGCTCCTATCTGGCCGCAGCATTATAAACTCCTGTACCCCTCCCCCCCCCGGACCCTAGATCTGAACCTATCATACATTGGAACCCCCTATCCTGAGCCTCTCACATCCCCAAACTCCTGCAGCCCCACATCCTCAGTCTTCTACCACAATACTCCTGCACCATCCACACACTGCCCATTTTACTCCCAACCTCCCTGCCCTGAACCCCTCACATACTCCAACCCAAACTCCTGTACCCCCCATGTGGCTTGCTTAGTACCCCAACCCCAACACTCCCCATCCTGGAGCCCTCTCCCCGAGCCAGCATCCCCTTCTTCACCTCCTCCTGCATCCAATTTCCCTCCCAGACCTTGCACCTCTCACCCCTTCCCACACCTAAATCCCTCATTCCCACCCCAGAGCCCACACATCCTGTCTCAACCCAGTGAGGGTATGGCTAGACTGCAGGAGTTTTTCCGGGATTCCAGAGGTATGGATTCCAGAAGGCTGGTGCAGTAGATCTTGGCTTGTTCTGACATTTAAAAAGTGATCTTGGACATAAAAAGGTTGGAGACCACTGCCTAGGCAATTTATTCCAGTGTTTAACTACTCTAACAGTTAGGAAGTTTTTCCTAATATCTAACCTAAACTATGGATAAAATAGTGTAGTTGATTAACTGATTAATCAATAAGCAAAAGCTTATAGGTTAATGCTATAGACTACATGAATTTCCCCATCCTCCACCTGTAAATTTTTTAGCAGGCTGGCCAGCAGCCTGACTCAGTTCTGGTTCACGCCAGTTCTGGGGCCTACCCTTGCTGTAGCTCTGCATGTAAAGTGTATTAGGAGCTGGGCAGGCAGGTAGCCCAACTCAGTTCCAGTTCGTGCTAGGTCCGGGAGCTCAGACCTCCTCACCTCAGACAGGGGCTGCTGCCACACCGCATTGCTGCCTCTTTATCAGAGGCAGCAGCACAGGGTGACAAGCAGCTGGTCCACAAGAGGAGCTGATTTTTAAACTGGCTGCCCTCATGGACTAGCTCCCGCCTGGTACCCTGTGCTGCTGCTGGCCCCGCCCCCAGGGACTATAGAATAGCTGAGTAACCGATAAGAATTAATGAGGTTACACGACTATTCAATTAGCTGATATTTAACATTCCTACCCTAAACCTTCTTTGCTGCAATTTAAGCCCATTGCTTCTTGTCCTGCCATGAGAGGTCAAGGAGACTATTTTTTTCTCCCTCGTCCTTCTAACAACTTTTTATGTACTGGAAAACTGTTATCATGTCCTATCTTCTCTTTTATAAACTGAACAAACCCAATTTTTTTCAATCTTCCCTCATAGGCCATATTTTCTAAACTTTGAACCATATTTGTTGTTCTTCTCTTGACTTTTTCAAATTAGTCCACATCTTTCGTGAAATGTGGTGCCCAGAACTGGCCCACAGTACTCTAATTGAGGCCTAATCAGCACAGACTAAAGTGGAAGAATGACTTCTTGTGTCTTGCTTACAACACTCCTGTTAATGTATCCCAGAATGATTAAAACAGTGTCACACTGTTGACTCATTTTTAACTTGTGGTCCGCTTTGACCTCTAGATCCCTTTCCACGATACTCCTTCCTAGGTTGTCATTTCTCATTTTGTATGTGTGAAAGTTCCTCCCTAAGTGGAGTGCTTTTACTTTTGTCTTTATTGAATTTTATCCTGTTCACCTCAGACCATTTCTCCAGTTTGTCTAGATCATTTTAAATTATAATCCTATCCTGCAAAGTAGTTGCAGCCCTTCCCAGCTTGGTATCATCCACAATGTATACTTTGGATCATGTCCTAGTAGTTAAATAAACTATGCATACTGCTTGTGGAAGTCTGCTTTTAAAAGAAATGTGACCCCAGCACTGAATTGCTTGTGATTTAAATAGGTAAGATGAAACACATTGTACTCCCACCAGTTCAGAGCTCCTCGGAAGGACATTTACAATGAAAGATATTATAGTAATAAACACAGAAAGGTTAACTTTACTCAGTGTGAAGTGAATGTCCTTACCTCTTAGATCAAACCCAATTTGTTTTGTTTTCTATAACTACGTATATTTCAAGTAAGGAGAATAGGGCAAGGACAGTATAAATCAATAAGCTTTTTCTTTGTACTTAGATACTCAAAAGTTCCATGAGGCTAGAGCTAATGTTGTTGGAAAGCAATTAAGTGACACACCACATCCGGATGGAAAGAAATGTTAGCAGCAGGACCTAGACAAGCAGGTGTCATAGAATTTCAGCCATCTCTGCAGTATTAGGAGGATGTTTGGCCTATTCTGCCCATCAACAATAATGAAATTGAGCTCCACACTGAAGATAATTGTCTCAAGTCATTCTTCAGCCAAAAGTAAGATTAATAAAGAACATTTGTTATAATTCTGCAACTAATTTATGTAATGGAACACATAATAAATAACCATATTTTACACAAGCATTTATCATAGCCAATTTATACATTAGTTTGTTTCCCATATGTTTGTTAAACCAACCATTTATATGAATGAATTTTCTTTGTGACCTTTTTTCTCCGCACTAAAGTAAAAATTTTTGGTTTTTGTTTAGTTTTTGTAATAAATCCTGGCATGATTGTGAATCGTGGTAACTTCTAAAGGTGCTGGGATTGAAGTAGTAATAAAAATAAACACCAAATCCATAGTTTCCATCACCAACCCCATTATAAAAACGATTCCAGCACTCCTGCAACTTCCCAGCTACAGAAAGATACTGTGCAATTTTTCATGGAGCTCAGGTTTCTGCCTATCATAATAGGAAGCCATTTTTTAAACATCTCCAGAAAGATGAAACCCTTGCTGCAAGTAGTCAGCCTATGTATTTAACCTCTTTGATTTTATTTGCATTGAAGTAGTAGGGTTGTCACTTCAGCTGGAGGCAGAAGGAATTAAGTCCTAAAAAGTTGTTGATCCAGAGAAATCAAGATACACTGCCACATAAATTGTGCATTATTTCTACTGAAGTTAGTGGAAAGAATTCTGTTTGATTAGGTCCTTAAAAAGAGTAGTGAGAGATAAGTAGCCATTAGGATGCAGTAACATAGCCTAAACACAGAAGACAGATCCATTTCTGGATACTGAAAAGGAAAGCCAACTAAAATACTTTTACTAGATAATCTTTACAGAAATAGGAAAGAGGTTTCAGATATTTTCTTTCCCAATTATTGAGGTCAGACAGTCTAAATAGATGCTGCTGATACTGCATGTAATGGTGCATATTTGAACATTTGTAGTTCTGTGAACGCCCCTGGAGAGTGTGTACATTCCTGTGATGATGCCATTGTAGCATGCATTTTGATGAGGAGGTATTTCCTTAAGTTAGACCCTGCTAAACGTGAAGCAGTTTAATTACAGCCCAATTTGTTCTGGATTTCTCCTATCGGGTTGTAATTTCCTTAAACAGAGTGATTGTTCTTTAGCATCTGTCAAGAGTTGAGTTATCTTTGATTCTCATTTATTTTTCCAGTATCAAGCACAGTCTATTGCTAGAAGTCCTCTTCATCATATAAAAATAAACTTAGAGTACAACCACTCACTGCTATGTATTTGAAAATACCAGTTTGTTCTTCCCCACCCCAAGGTACCCTCTCCCCATTTTTGTTTTGGACTGGTCTTCCTCCTACCTCCATGTAAGTTCTGGTTCATGTTCAAAGTACTAGACAAAGGGTTAACTTGTGAGTTATTACAAGCAAAGAAATGAAACTGAGTTTTTTCCTGTCACGTTTTCCTTTCTTACTTTAAACTTATGCATAGCTCATTCTAATATGGGGGTGTTCTGAAGCGTTTTAAACAAAAGCTACTAGATCTGCAATAAAGATTTGTCCTCTTTTATTGTATGCATTATACCAAGAAAGTTCTGAGCAGCAGTCATTGTAAAATAGAGTAGGAAATAAAAAGAACTTTTATTGCCCTATGAACAGCCATAACCTTGTTTTCCATACTGACAAAAAGACTTTTAGATTACTGTGGCACCTGGAAAAAAAAGTATAACAAGTAGATGTGCACTTCTGTAGAGGTGCACATCAATGTTTATTAACCCAATAGTTAGATAGTGAACAAGGGAAAGCTGAAGATAATATCTATGGTGAAGAACAATAATCTCTGATGTTCACTGAAACAAGCAATCTTGGTCCAATCCTTACTGAGGGAGAAAATTCCTGTACAAGTGCACAGGCAAATCTGTGCTTTGAGGCATGCAGGATTTAGATATGTAAATCTGAAAATATTCATAAGCCCAAAATGCTGACTGCAAATTTAAATGATGGAAGGAGGAAACCTTGTCCCTTAGTACAATAAAATTGCCATTGCTATTTGACATCCCATGTTTCCAGATCTTGAATTAATGTCACTAGAGGGAACTCCTGGGTTCCTGGAGCAATCTGGTACTTAAATTTGCCTGGCTCTTACCCCAGACAATAGGGTAATGTTTAGCTTGATATGTAACCAATTTTCAAGCAATCTGGCTTCTTTTCGGAGAATAACGAGAACGAGGCTAAAATGCACTATGCTTGTTGTTATGTTTTAAACATTTATCTCTAGATTACTTGCATATTTTGGCAGGGGGTCAGGGATTTAAGGATTTTTAATGGTGAGATTTCTCTGGGTGAAAATGGCAATTATGTTAACTACTATGTTTCTCTATTTATTTTTATATATAATACTCCATATTTAAAACTGTTTGGAATATTGCTTTCATACAGCATAGTAGATGAATACGAAGCAATTTATTATCAGTTAGAAATACTAGTGGTAGATTGTCAGTGTGTATCTCCAAAGGAGAAAATATCTATAGTCCATGGGCACTTTTAGGTTCTGAACTCAACCTACAGTGTTAGCATTTCTATCCTTAAAAGAAGTCCTCCCAAGTGATACTTGGCAAGGGGTCATACATATAGAGCAGCACCTAGGCCATTTGAGCTGATAAGTAGAACAGTACTTTTGGGATTCATTATCCTACCATTTTCCCTGTATAATTCATACCCTTATTAGTAATATGGGTGAAATTATTCACCACTGCATCAGGAAATGTTATTGCTATTGTGTATATACAACGGATATATTGTGTAATTTACCTGTCCAAAATGACTGTAGCTTGGCTAATGAATCTAAATACTGATGTTTCTTACACCTCTCTGAGTCGTAGCTTGTACTAGAGGTGTTAAAGATTGGTCTGCTCTTAATTGGTCTGCAGCACAGGGGCAGAAGTTTAAGCAGGATTAAAAACGCAATGTTCTGAATCTCAGTATGTATTGTAACAGCACCAGTTAATTTCAGGCCAGGTTGCTGCTTGGTGACTTTTTGCACCTCAAAGGTTCTAATGGTGTCTTGAATGAATGGACTTCTTCATTTCCTCACCTGTGACTAGTTACTAGGCAATTACTTGTTGTCAGCTTTCTCTGCCTCATGGAGGATGACGGAGGCATTGTTCTTTGACAAAGAAGTATGCGTTAAACAAGCAATCTTGCACCTGGTCCCAAAATAAAATAAGCACAACTTTGCTTTAGGTTTTCTAATCAAGTTAGAATTTTATTGTTCACTAAATTATAGAAGAGAAAACAAGCAGAAATTAAATCGTTAGACTTTAATGATATCACTCAAGGTCCTCAAAACATTTGGTGAAGTTAATCTAGAAGCTTTAGTTATAAAAAGGAAAAAGAATGTTAATTAAGTCAATCTCAACCCATAACTATTAATTACTCCAATAGAATCGTTGGTACTTAAGAACATCTTAGACAGCAAGTGTTTGTAAAATGGAACTTATTTGCCTTTGATGCTGCTATTTGAGTGCTGTCCTTTCCTGCTCACATATCCCATTTATTATAGGGAATGTTCTTTTCAGTATCAGATTGGTCAAGAGGGAGATGAAATACTCCAAAGTAAATATTGATTTTACATTAGAATCTATGCGATCAGTCACATCCCTCAAATAGTTGAACCATCCTAAGAAGTTCTGACAAATCAGAATACCTTTGTTCCATGATTCAAGTTTTCAGTGTAGTTATTGGGGGAAAGTCACTAGAGCAAATATCCTTTGCAATCAAGGGCCAGTTTCTCTTCTGGGATAAATTAGGCAGGTCCATTGGCTTCTATGAGCTATGTCAATATGCACTAGAAAAGAATTTGCATCCAAATTTTTAGAGGGCCTCAGTCAAATTTCCCATATAACATTTTGCACATAAACTCACATGTACTTGATTATGCAGGTGTCCATGAAGTTTGGATACATACATTCTTTTCTTTTCATGGTGATAGTGCACTAATGGCTGAATTCACACAGATGTCATGTTTTGAAGTTCTGTTTAATCTCATCAGATTCTCAAGTAAAGGACACCTGGCTCCTGCGCAGGGGTTTCTTAAGCGCAATGAATAACATTCAAATATACCAGTAATGCTTAAAATCATTGTGTGGCCAGATCTTTTCCAGACTCGTACAGAAATTGATTTTTGTTAGTCTTCCACTCCAGGTAACACAGATTATTAATTCATACATTACAAATAAGATCATAAGCCAATGTATTTATCTGTAACATCAAGCAATCCATAGAATCTTTTAATCCACGTTGAGCAACACTTAGGCCCTGATCATCAGACTTTATTTGGGTGACTAAATCCTATTGAAATCAATGGAAATTAAATAATATTTAGCTCTCTTCATTTAAAGTTCTTAAATCACTGAACATTTTTTAATGAATGAGTGTGCAAGGTGTTGGATTAACAGCATTCCTACCATGAAGGGTGTCAACTTTCATTTAGTCTGACCTCATGTCATGGAAGTACTAGGTTGCTTCTTAGCTACCTGCATGCAGAGGTGGCATGATTCTAACACTGGAGAAGACTCTGTTCTTTAAATAACACATTCCTTTGATAATTAATAAATATATTGTAATCCGTGAAATTATTAAAAATGTGAAAGGGAAATAGATCTAGGTTTAAGCAAGATGTAAGTTTTCTCTGGCGTGTTTTCTCTGGTGTGAATTTCCCTCTTTAGCTCTGTTCTGCTGGCTCAAAAATCCTCATAATCCCCAACTATGCCTCCAGGTATAGAAAATCTTCTATAGGGATTTTGTAGGCCAATTGGAAATGCCCCATATATGTGATTTGATCTGTACAAGTTCATCTATCAATGAAATGTCAGCATGTCTGATGACAACTTTGCAGTTAGTGTACAGGGACAATCAGTTACCCAAGAAAGTTTAAAACTGTATCATAATAGTACATTTAGAATCTGTGACTTGGTAACATTACTGCAAATTTTATTAAAGAGAAAGTATTTGTGCTGGAGGGGAGAATAATAATAGGAACTCCTAGGGAATTATACAGCTGTATTAAAATTAAACTGAATTGAATTTGGCTTTATACTAAGCCTTTCATACTCTAGACATCTCAAAGTGCTTAAACAGTAATGAGTTACTGCTGGCAGAGCTGCTCTATAGACAGCCATTATGCACCCAATATGCACTCAAGCATACTTTGGACATTACTAAGTCAAACTTTCAACTATCAAGAAGGGGGAAAAGTTAATTTTTGCATGTGCAAATCTGTATTTCTGCCTGCTAAGTGGATAATTGTGTGCCCATTCTCATTTTGTGTGTGAGAATGCAGGGTTTACGTGCATTGCAAGTGCCTGCCAGCATCTTTGGGACACAAATTAGGTGCCAGCAACAGAAAACATGAATGAAAAGCATCTAATAGGACTGGCTGAAAAATTTCCAGTGAAACTACTTTTCAATGGAAAATTGGGATTTTGACTAAATGAAGCTTTTAATGGTAAATATCTATAGATACACATTGTATTTGTGTGTGTGTACAAATATAAAACACACATAAATAGAAGTAAATATATATTTATTGCCCCAGCTTCTCAGTTATGCCAAACTTACACCCTTGGCATAGCTGAAGAGAGTAGCATGGAACTACTGAGCTGGTCAGGGGCTAAAGCATCCCCTGGTATAATTGAAATAACTGTGCTCTGTCGTAATCCCACCCTGTCACTGGCATGCCTTGCCCTACCCCACCCAGCCAATATACCCCAACCACCCCCCTCCCAGTGTAGACAGCACTAGGTCAATGGGAGGGCTTCTTCCATGGATATAGCTACTACTGCTTACAGAAGTGGATCAGTGACACCAAAGTGAGAAGCTCTCCCATTGGCAAATCATCATTTTCACTGAAGCACTACAGCAGCGCAACTGCACCTTGGTCTGCAGTCTTTTAAGTGTAGACCTGCCCTTAAGCACAGACCAGCTCCGTGATTGTGGAAGTATAAACACACTGACCTGTGGCAGCAAACACCCTCCTCACTCTGCGCTGTGCAAATGAGTACAGAAGGCAAACCAGGCGACTTTTTACATACTGAACGATTTTCAGGTGAGTGAAACAAACTACCAGAGCAAACAGATTTTTCCCATCACTCAGCTCATCCCAGTGCTGCATTTGTGGGATCTGCTTATAACAGGTGTATGAACTTCCATTTTTCCTCTAATGTCTATCCTACAGGAATGAACTGGAATTTGATGGGAAAAAAATGCCACAGAATACAGAAAAGCTCATAGCAGTAATAATAAACAAAAGGAACAAAATTCATCCCTGCTGTAACTGTACTGAAGTAGAGTTACATCCAGGTTGACTTTGGCCCAGGATCAGCATAGTAGTACCATGCGTGTAACAGTAAGTAACAGACCAATCACTGTATCTGCCTTTTGTTTCAGTTGTTAAATGTAAAGAACACATTACTACTTGCCTCCTGAAGGTAGTCTGGAACTATAGTATAGCTCAGATTTCAAAAACTGGGGGCCTAAATTTAGGCTCCTAAGTCCATACTTATGCACTGAAATAAGTTGTCTGATTTTTCAAAAGTGCTGGGAACCCAACAGTTCCCATGACTACATCAGAAGACACAGCAGCCTGCTACAACCTAGGGTTTGTAGGGGAAGACAGTGCACATCACTAGGGCTCACAGCCTCACCAGGCCCCTCTGGGCAAGATGAGGAGGGTGTGGGGCAGAAGGGGCAGAACTGGGGCTAGGCAGCCCTCAGCATTACCCAAAGTGTAAGGTGCTCTGGCATTGATTTAAAAGACTCGGGGCTCTGGCTGCCGCCACCTCCAGGCTGGGTGCATGGCATTCAGTGCTTGGCATTCTTGAAAATATAGCCCTTTGTGCCTCAGGCTCTCATTACATCTGTCACTGCTATAGGTGCTTTTAGGGACTGAGTAAGGCTGAGAAGGCATTTCCACTAGTGCCTCTGCAACCATGCCAGTATAGCTCGCCAGTCATCTGGTAAGCAGCTGATGGTCCGCCCGCTAGCCTCAACTATTTAGCTTGCTTTTAGAGAACGCCTTGGAAATGTAGTCTTGCATACTGCTCAAAGCATGTTGGAATGGGTTGGCAGCAAGACAGAAAATAAAAGCAATTCTGAATTTTAATGAAAAATATTCAACTGTATTGCTCAGTATGCTGGTTATACAACTCGCCCCCCTCTTTTATATGGGCTGTGTTCATTACTCCTTACAGAAACAAAACTTCCATTTTAATTAACTGGCCTAATCCTGAAGTCCTTTATTCAGTCAAGACTAATTGACTCCAATGGGAGTTTTTTTCTGAATAAAGTCTGTATAAAAATCATGTAATGCTTTCTGGATTTGGGAGACATGGACTGAATACAGCGTGCCTAATAGGGCCCTTAGTTCATCCGGAAGCCTCATGCCTTGGTAATGGCATTTACAGAGGTTGCAGCAGTTGTCTCCTCCAGTACATGAAATGGAAAACACAGTTTCAAATTCAGTGTTCAAAAGAAGGAGCTGTCATTGCTGAGGCTGATATGCTACCAGTTGCTCAATAGCAAAAGGGGCTTCAGTAGAAATCCTACATACTAAAATACTAGAGGGCCGAATAATATGTTGTACTCAACCAATACCCTGAGATGAGATGAATGATCTAGGCAGATTTACTTGTCAGTTGATAGTTTTTCTTTACATTGGCTACAAATGACATAATTTCCCATTAGGGAATGTCTACACAGCACTCTAAACTCAAAATAAGATATGCAATTTGCGCTGTGCAAATTGCGTATCTTATTTCAAAATAGCTTATTTTGAAATTTGGCGCGTCTACACAGCACCAAATTTTGAAATAACGTGCTATTTCGAGACATCCCTTAACCCTCGTGAAATGAGCGTTACTAGGATGCCGAAATAGAGCACCTGTTATTTTGAAAAATGTTTTGAAATAATGGGTGGCTTGTGTAGATGCAGGGTAGACCTGCGGTATCCCAAAATAGCCGTGCAGTGTAGACGTACACTTAGAGAACAAAAAGGAACAGCACATTAACTTCTCCATACTTTCTTCAGTAGGGTCCTGGTCTCTAGTCACTACAGTAATACAACTACTAATAATACTGTGGTTCTGAACTCCCAGAGCAGGCAGGGAAGGACAAAGAGGGTGCATGGCCCCGTATCTCCTCCACTCTGGTAGGAATAATTGGCCTAACATGGGGCTGAGGGAGAGCATGCTTCACCCTTGAAAATGGTTTATCAGACTGCTCTGGTCTATGCTCTATTGATGTTTTTGGAGGCCTTGTGCCTTGCTCGGTCACAATAGGACTGTTTCTCAGTTACACCAGGGCCACTAACATCACTCTGGCAGTGTAAACAGCCCTCCGTGTGGGTGCAAGTAACACGTACACTACATCCATACCAGAAACGTGTATTGGTATAACTACATCATCCCGGGGGTGTGAAAAAATCCACACCCATCAAGCCAGGTAGTTATAGCAACCTAACCCCCTGTATAGCCAGTGCTGTATTAAGGCACTGCTCCAAGCATAAGGCACTTCTCTCGGTGATATCCTGGCCTCTCTGGGAGGTGGTTTAACTACACCAACTGGAAAAGTGCTTCCATCAGCATGATAGTGTCTTTGCTAAAGTGTTACAGCAGTGCAGCTCTGCTGCATGTGAAGCCAAGACCTTACACTTGAAGGCTTCTTTCACTATCAGGGTGGTGTAAAATGACTTCAGCATAAATAAGAATCAGGCCCAATATCCTTGGTCACTCCTCTGAGGACTGAGTGCATCCGCAGCCCCTTATAAGAGGGCTATGGCTTTGCAGGCACAAGCTAGTCGTCGCAGGAGTCCTTCTTCTGAGAACAATTTTCACTTTTTTTAAAACTGATTGAGTTTTCTCTTTTCTCTGAAATATGAAGAGGAAATAAGGTAATGGTACAGCAGCAGGTATTATGGAAATTAGTCCTCAGCTACGGCTAAGTAAGTGCATGTGAATAACATTAAAGTTAAATTAATCTTCAGCTCAGTATGTTACTAAGAAAAATGCCTATTTGCTCAAAAGTAACAGAAATCATCAATGGAATTTGCTAAACTATGTAAATAACTGAATTTATGTTAGAGAATTTGACAGTTCAAATTTAGCTTTGTTTATAAATAAGATTCCAAATGCACATGGTATGTCAGGGAAGATTGTTAGAATAGTATAATGAGTACTCCAAATACTTTAAATCTCCAGCAGCCAACCTATGGCTTATAGGCTGAATGTGGGCTAAATCCACCAAAAACATCTTTTCCATTAGTTGGGGTGTTTATGCTCACTGGCAGCAAAAGAAAAGTTTCCCCTTCTCTGTACGTTTCTCTCAAAGAGCCGATGTGATAAAATGTTTCAGTGCTGTGGCAGCATTCAGATAAAAAATATTTAATGGTTTGTGAGTGTAGCTGCTACTGTTTTTAGTAGATGGAGACATGCTCGTGAATGGCTAATTTTTAATATGTTTGTTGTGTTGTGATTTTATTTCATTTGACATCAAAACAAGGGAAACTATACTGGCTCCTTTGACAGTTCCCAGAGATAATCTGTGCCTGCTGATGGTGGGAGTGGGGACCAGGAGGGAAGGGTGAGGGCAGCCAGCTTCAGCAGTATCAGTAAGCAAGCTCAGTCCGTAAGAACATGCTTAGTACAAGCCAAGCATTAAATATGGGAGGGAGAGCACATGATCCCACCTCCCACATGTCACCTCTAAACCATTTGTTATCTGGGTTCTCCACTGATATCAATGTAAATGAGAAGTCAACCCCCCTGAAATGTATGGCCATTTTACACTGTGTTGTAACTACACATGTTCTAGAATTGGGACCATATGCCTCTTCTTGCTGCCTCTTCCCTGAGTTTGGAGGAGAGCCAAAGCTGATGGATACTGACTGGGGTACATGGGGGAAGCATGAGCTTTGTGACAAATTTCACCCATCCTGCAGAAGCACCTCTGCTTCTATGGTGTAGGCTCAGCCTGCGGTCACTGTGGAATGGGGGTCCTGGTGGTGAGAGGGCAGGATTAAAGCAGTGATCATCCTCCATGGCATTTCATTCTTAATCTCACAGAGGGAGGTCTCATGGGATACAGTGATGAACCAATGAACATTTAACTCCCAGGGCACAGAGGAATTCACCTGTGTTTTGGGAGGGGGTTCAGAACAGCTGTTAGGCATGTGGGGTCCAATGGCTCCTTTCAGACCCATTGCTGTGGGAAAAGGGAAATGGCGGGGTGAGCTTGGGGAACAATTCAGAGGCACTGGGCCTTTTTGGGCATATGAGCTCTATAGGGTTTGTCTGCAGTCTTGAAGTGGGCCTTTCACAGGTCTTCAAAAATAACCCTCCAAATATGAATCAACGTAACATTGTCTTTGGGCACCTGCCAACACCTACTCAGAGAAGCATGCAGTCCCTCATTCATCACAATTCTTCTAGCTTGATGCCTAATGATGACACTTTGAGGGTCAGATTTTCAAATAACTTAAGTGTGTGAGCGCATGCCTAATTGGCACATGCAAATAGTGCAACTCTGCATTCGAATCACATAACCACATGCTCAAGAGGCCCACTGCCAAGAGTGGGAGATCTGCTGCATACCAAGGTCATATGAGTCTAGCCCCTTTTTATTGATTTCTTAGGGGGTTTCTTTTAAAGAAACTTTCAAGAAGCATTTGTTTAATTTTGTTGCTTCCATATTCTGACAAGTTTATAGCAGGTTTTATTCTAAGATTTTCTCACACAGCCAAAACTCAGTTAATGCTCTTTTTTTTTTTTTAGAGATGATTCATAAATGCTGCTTATCAATTATTTAGAATTAATTCATATTTAATTGTTTAGTAACGAATACCAACTACTTCTGTTTACAAATGATAAAATATGCTGTGTGATCGTAAGTCAAGAATTAATAGGAAAAAATGCTAATTATACTACTGAAAAAAATATAACTGGAAAAATTGCACTCACTTGAGACTCTTAGTTGCTGTAGGTATAATGACCACTTTTCAAATATATCTCATCTCAAATGAGGGCAGCAAAAAGTGATGATGCATGAAAGTTCTTGAATTTAGGCAATAACTGAAGCTTTCTTAAAGAAAGCTGAATACAGGAAAACTTACTTGGTTTTGTTTAAAATCCAAACTATGGCCAGTTTTGCTAGTCCTGTGGCAAACGTGAGATGCTGTTTGGCAAACTGATGGTTCAGAGGGAGACCATGAGAAATCTCTCTGATTTCACATGATTTTGGCCTGAAATAAGGTAAAATTTGGAAGCTTTGATTTTATTTTTGGAAGTAGAAACTCCAAATGAACCTCAGGAAGTCAAAGCTATACAAAAAGTTTTCCCTAAACCCATTTGCTGAAATGGATCCTGTAGCAAAGATTGGCTTGGGACACATTTGGGGCAGAGGCTCCCTAATACTAGGCCCATGCAAGTCCTCTATGTAACAAAAGGCAACCTGACGACTACTCTAAATTAAACCCGGCTGCCCATGACCTAAAAGGGCTATTCCAGCAGTTGGGAATGACGGATGTTGTTGTGCTTTGAGCTGCCTCTTACACCAGGAACTCACCCCCACCACCCAAGAGTTCCCTGAGGGCTCTGAGAGATTGGCATAGAGGTTGTTCAACAGCTTAGGAACAGCCAAGGATTGTCCCCAGACTGCTGAAATCCAGTGGTGTTAGAACAATTTTTAATCTGGGGGTGCTGAGTTCTGCCCTCCCCTACAATTGTTTCGTGCCCCTCTGACGGCTGCCAACTGTCAAGGACCAGACCAACTGCGTATCATTTGCAGCAGTGGAGTCCAGTCCTTACGGTCTGGGAGAGTTGGCAACTCTGGCCCCTCAGCACCCCCCAAGCTGGAGCCACAGCTGGGAGAACTGCTGACCTTGTGCTGAGGCCAGGTGCAGAGCCCCAGGTTGGCAGTGGAAGACCATGGGGTGGGGCTGGTGGGCAATGGGACCCTGAGGGCCAGCACAGCCTATGAGGCTGCTGAGTGGCAGTGAAGCCAGTGAGGCTGGGGGACCCTCGAAGCCCAGCAGGACCCTGCAGGGACTGCCCAGAGGCCAAGACCCGGGGCTATGAAAGTCAGCAGAGGGTCAACACTGGGGCTGACCCCCAGACACAAATAATCAAGATGCAAAACCTGCGGGTGCTGCAGAACCGCTCTTATTTCCTGTGTCTGTGCTGAAATCCTTAGGCGAACGGACTCGTCAAGTGTCAGAGCTGCAGGCCTGGCATGTTGGGTCATTTTACCAGTCACTGGGGAACAGTTATTTTTTCCAATTTTTAAAACATTTTAATTTCAAGCATTTAGATTAGAAAGTCAGTCCCACATTTGTGTTGATTGATGAAATACTGACAGCTCGCTCTTGTTAATTCACTTTATCAAATCTTCATCTTGGTGTTTAACAGGAAGCTCATAAGGTTTGGTTTTCTTGTGCAGCTTTTCTTCTCGCCTTTTCATAATTTCTCTGAAGTGCTCTTCCTCCTTCCTTTGTTTTTCCTGAAGTTCTATCTGCAGGAGCAATTCCTCTTCCTTAAGTCTAATCTGCAGCTCCTTCTGCCACTGTTGCAAAAAAGAGAATGATTTTGATTTGGTGAATGGGGTCTGTATAGGAAAAAGCACAATTTGGCATAAGCGAGCTTAGCCTGAGCAAAACAGCTGCCCAAATGGCAAGAGCTAATGATAAATTAAGAATATGTATTTAGGAAGAGCGCTTCTGTTAGAAGCAAGAGGCGGGCTGGTGGCTGGATGTCATAGTGCACTTTATTGTGGCTAAAACAGAAGCATGTGACTTTTACAGGGAAGAAGGCTCAATGGAAAATCATTCATTTGTGGACGTTCTGCTTAGTTCTAACTTAAACATAACACAGGTGGTTTTCATATTTCCAGTCTATCTCATGGTTTCACTTGCAGACACTCTCAATGCTGACAAACTGAAAAAAAAATCAAGTAAGATATGTATTTGCTTATTTCAGCCTTTATAGGGTACATAGGCACTGCCAGAAGTGAAAACATTTTGCTGAAAAGGACTGAAAGTATTATAGTGCTGCAATCAAGAAGCAGAAGTTAATGTCTCTTCTTTTGTTCCTCAATGACAATGTTATTACTGCATTAATGGAGGCCCTGCAGCTACAGACTCTTAAATACAGAAAATCTGAGTCTGAGTAATACAGCAATAAAAAATGTTGGCGCTTTGGGTTTGGTTTTATTTAAGGTTTCACAAGAAGAATAAAGTGTGGATGGGAGGGAGGAAACCACAGTTGCAAGGTAAAGGACCAGGTATGGTAAATTCTGGGCTGAAATGTAAATTTTCTCATGCTTTTGGGAAGCTGAATGGAATATTGTGAGGCCACTGATGCCTTATGGGATAATCAATTCTAAAAAGAAGGTGTCTTTTTCTAAAAACCTTCCCCTGACCAAAACAAGCCAGTGGCTCATGGGCATGTTGTCCACGGTGACAGTGATTGTCAGCTGAGTGAAGTGCTCTGAATTATCAAAAAGATTTCAATACACTTGGTATTTTTGCTGTCTACATGGTGACAACTCAATGGAAAATTAAATCTCAAAGCTGTTTAACTTAACCACATAATCCCAAACCTGGTTTTATAAAATCAACCATGCTGAAGTCAGCAAAGAGAGGTAAATCATATAAGATAGCATACAGAGAGGAAGGAAATCTTGTTACTTCATAAGGGAGATTCATATTTATTTATTTAAAATATTTTTACCCCGCCTCTCATATGAGAATTGTGATGGCAAAAGCAAGTCCAAAAACAAAAACAGCACTTCTGATTAACATAACAAAGAAAAGTTATTTACTTACTATTGTTCATTGTGAAGCAAAATAGCTGGAAGCAAAATGCCCATTCTTGGGAGCACAAGCATTCCTAGCATTGAGGTCTGAATTCTCTTGAAAGCACTGACCTGTAGTCACATGCATGCACCTTCGCAGAACTAGACATTCAAACCTGACGTTATATAAGGAGTATAGTCCCAGTCCCCCAGGATGCTTCACATTACTAAAAATCATGGAGAAAGTGGGCAGAGAAATGGGGACTCTTGCTGACAATTTACTCAAAATCTATGAATAGATTATAAATCTATTTAATAGTCTATATAAATCTATAAATAGACTATAAATCTTTTCTTCTCCTTATAATAATGTCAGAAGGACATGGCTTTGAGAGCTAGTTACATAAAGACTGTGGCCTGCTCTGCTGATCTGGATATCAGATCTCGCTGCCAGATCAATAGAGAAGCAATACCAAGTAAAGGTATGCATATAACTACAGGGAGCAGGTTTCCATAGCTTTGTGTAGTTTACTAAGACTTAACTTACAGGCTACTTGGATCCCAGTGAGGTGAGTTTTAAGACATTAAAGCGCTGACACGTCCACAAAATTAGATAAGCAAGGGCATATCTACACTACATGGAAGATCAATACTGCTGCAGTCGATCTTCTGGGGTTCCATTTAGCTGGTATAGCATACACCCGCTAGATTAAACTGAAAGGGCACCCTGTCAGTGCCGGTACTTCTGCTCCTCACAAGGAGTAAGGGAAGCCAATGGGAGTGTTTGCTCCTGTCAGCCTGCTGGGTGGATGGGGATTTAAGATACACAGACTCCAGCTATGTAATTTACATGCTGGAGTTGTTTATCTTACGTCAATCTTCCCTTGCAATGTAGATCAGGCCTCACAATGGCACTAACCTGGAACAGGCATTTATCTTTCTAACAGGATTCTAACCAGCCCCTATGCAAGGATGCAAAAGGTAGGGAGAAGTTCTATGTGCTCACACTCTCTTGCATACCTGTCAGAATCTAGCCCTTAGTTAGGAATTAGGGATCTAGGCATAGTATCCCTTATCTTTAGGAAACATACTGTCCTGGCTGATCTTACTGCAGCTAGGAATAGTCTCAAGGGATATACAGAGCACTCTTCCAAAAGTTCAGATGGAGAATCCCTCAATCTTGGCAAACAGGAAATTCTAGTCCCAAGCAGAGGAGGCTCACAAATAAGTAAAATGATATAAAACAGTCCCAACAAAAAAGTCTCCATATTGAGATGTGCAAACATGATACTTTTAGAGACGAGTTTGGCTAATACTGTGAGGTAGTCCAGCATATCTGCGTATTAAATCCATAATTAGAGGTATTAAATAATTAAATGAACCATTGTTAGCCATGGAGCATATTGTTATGAACTGGGTTAAATCTTGGTATGGGTTGAATTAAAACCTCACTGAAACTGATGTGTGAATGTGCCCTTCACATAAGGTTGCTGATTGCTTCATTTGGGGTCGAGAAGGAATTTTCCCCAGGATTAGATTGAAAGAGTCCCTAGGCGTTTTTTCCACTTTCCGCTGCAGCATGGGTCACGAGTAGGTTTAAATTAGTGTAAATGGTGGATTCTTGGTAACTAGAAGTCTGTAAACTATGATTTGAGACCATCAGTAACTCAGCCAGAGGTTATAGATCTATTTCAGAAACCAGGGGGTGTGAGGTTCTGTGGCCTGTGATGTGCAAGAAGTCAGACTAGATGATCATGATGGTCTCTTCTGGCCTTAAAGCATGAGACAGTTAAGGGGCCATGCCTAAAACAAGGCTTGATAAAGTCTGCCCAGAAACCAACAACATGAGGGCCATGTGGTGTCGTGAGGAATGACTAGGGTGTGTGTCTGTATGGAGACAGAGAGACAAGAGTGGGGGAAAACAAAAACTAGAGAGATGCTGAGCAGAGAAAGAAAGTGAAGTAGGAGCCTGTAAGCAGAGTGATCCTAGGAGAAGCTCAGAGGTTTTGGGTCAGGCTGCTGGCTGAAAGAAGCTCAGGATGTAACCTAAGAACCCTTTTTGTTCCTGATTTCACCTGTGTTCACAGAAGCAGGATGTTGTACATTTCTTGTAAATAAACAAGAAAATACTAGATTCCACCATCAGTTTCTACTCCCAACTGGAAGATCCCCAGTGCCCTGATCTTTGTCTAGCCACTACAATAAAAAAGGATAACAATATTTATATGAAGTCTAGCTTTCTACAATTTCCAAAACTAGTATGTTGTTCCCTCAATGTTAGCATCAAAACTGAGGGTTGAGGAGGACTGAAGGTTGCACCCTTTCAGGAATCATAGAATAATAGATCATTAGAACAGAAAGGGACCTCGAGAGGTCATTGAGTCCAGTTCCTTCCCTCACAGCAGGACCAAGCACCATCTAGAACATCCCTGATAGAGATGTCTCTCTTACCTGCTCTTAAATATCTCCAGAGATGGAGATTCCACAACCTCCCTAGGCAACTTACTTTCTGTCAAGGTGGTTAAACACTGGAATATTTCCTAATGTCCAACCTAAACCTCCCTTGCTGCAGTTTAAGCCAATTGCTTCTTCTCCTATCCTCAGAGAACAATTTTTCCCTCCCCCTTGCAACACTCTTTTAGGTACTTTAAAACCACTATCATGTCCCCCATCATTCTTCCTTTTTCTAAACTAAGCAAGCCCAGTTCTTTCAGTCTTCCCTCATACCTCATGTTCTCTAGACCTTTAATCATTCTTCTCTGGACCTTCTCCAATTTCTTCACATCTTTCTTGAAATGTACTGCCCAGAACTGGACACAATACTCGAACTGAGGCCTAATCAGCGCAGAGTAGAGTGGAAGAATGACTTCTCGTTTCTTGCTCACAACACTCCTGTTAATGCATCCCAGAATCATGGTTGCTTTTTTTGCAACAGTGTCGCACTGTTGACTCATATTTAGCTTATGGTCCACTATGACCCCTAGATTCCTTTCTGAAGTACTCCTTCCTAGACAGTCGTTTCCCATTCTGTATGTATGAAACAGATTGTTCCTTCCTAAGTGGAGTACTTTGCATTTCTCCTTATTAAACTTCATCCTATTTATCTCACACCATTTCTCCAGTTTGTCCAGATCATTTTGAATTATGACCCTATCCTCCAAAGCAGTTGCAACCCCTCTGACCTTGGTATCATCTGCAAACTTAATAAGTGTACTCTCTATGCCAATAGCTAAATCATTGATGAAGATATTGAACAGAACTGGTCCCAAAACAGACCCCTGCGGAACCCCACTAGTTATGCCCTTTCAGCATGACTGTGAACCGTTAATAACTACTGTCTGAGAATAATTATCCAGCCAGTTATGTACCCACCTTATAGCAGCCCCATCTAAGTTGTATTCGCCTAGTTTATTGATGAGAAAATCATGCAAGACTGTAACCAATGCCTTACTAAAGTCTAGATATACCACGTCCACTGCTTCTCCCTTATCCACAAGACTTGTTATCTTATCAAAAAAAGCTATCAGATTGGTTTGACAATATTTGTTCTTTACAAATCCATGCTGGCTGTTGCCTGTCACCTTATTATCTTCCAGATGTTTGCAGATGAATTCCTTAATTACTTGCTTCATTATCTTTCCTGGCACAGAAGTTAAACTGACTGGTCTGTAGGTTCCTGGGTTGTTCTTATTTCCCTTTTTATAGATGGGCACTATGTTTGCCCTTTTCTAGTCTTCTGGAATCTCTCCTGTCTTCCATGACTTTTCAAAGATGATAGCTAAAGGCTCAGATACCTTCTCTATCAGCTCCTTGAGTATTCTAGGATGCATTTCATCAGTCTCTGGTGATTTGCAGACATCTAACTTTTCTGTGTCATTTTTAAACTTGTTCTTTTTTTATTTTATCTTCTAAACCTACCCCCTTCCCACTAGCATTCGCTATGTTAGGCATTCCTTCATACACAGACTTCTTGGTGAAGACCAAAACAAAGAAGTTATTAAGCACTTCTGCCATTTCCAAGTTTTCTGCTATTGTTTCTCCCTCCTCACTGAGCAGTGGGTCTACCCTGTCCTTGGTCTTCCTCTTTCTTCTAATATATTTATAGAATGTCTTCTTGTTACCCTTTATGTCTCTAGCTAGTTTGAGCTGGTTTTATACCTTTGCCTTTCTAATCTTGCTCCTGC
Source organism: Pelochelys cantorii (assembly GCA_032595735.1). Lineage (NCBI taxonomy): Eukaryota > Metazoa > Chordata > Testudines > Trionychidae > Pelochelys > Pelochelys cantorii. The sequence goes on from CM064330.1 coordinate 69,512,734, forward strand.
ATATCTGTGTTGTTTGCTTATATTCATCCTTTGTAATTTGTCCTAGTTTTCACTTTTTATGACTCCTTTTTTATTTTGAGATCATGCAAGATCTCCTGGTGATGACAAGGTGGTCTTTTGCCATACTTTCTATCTTTCCTACACAGTGGAAAGCTTTTGGGACCTTAATAATGTCCCTTTGAAAAAGTGCCAACTCTTTTCAATTGTTTTTCCTCTGAGTCTTGCTTCCCATGGGACCTTACCTACCAGCTCTCTGAGTTTACTAAAATCTGCCTTCCTGAAATCCACTGTCTCTATTTTGCTGTTCTCCCTTCTAACATTCCTTAGAATCATGGACTCTATGATTCTTTCACCCAAGCTGCCTTCCACTTTCAAACTTTCAACTAGTTGCTCCATATTTGTTAAAATCAAATCTTAGAACAGCTTCCCCCCAGTAGCTTTTTCAATCTTCTGATATAAAAAACTGTCTTCAATGCAGTCCAAGAACTTATTGGATAGTCTGTGCCCTGCAGTGTTAGTTTCCCAACATATGTTTAGATAGTTGAAGTCCCCCATCACCACCAAATCCTGAGCTTTGGATGATTTTGTTAGTTGTTTAGAAAAAGCCTCATCCATCTCTTCTACCTTGGTAGGTGGTCTGTAGCAGACCCCTAGCATGATATCACCATTGTTTTTTAGCCCTTTTTATGTAACCCAGAGACTCTAAACACGTCTGTCTTCTACGTCCATCTCCACCTCAGTCCAAGTGTATACATTTTTAATATATAAGGCAACACCTCCTTTCTGTTTACCCTGCCTATCCTTCCTAAGTAAGCTGTACCCTTCTATACCAATTTTCCAATCATGTGTATTATCCCACCAACTCTCTGTGATACCAACTATGTCATAGTTGTGTTTATTTATTAGCACTTCAAGTTCTTCCTGCTTAGTCCCCATACTTCTTGCATTTGTACATAGGCATCTAAGATACTGATTTGATTTTGCCTCCCAGTTCTGCCTTGTCCCTCCTTTTTCTCTGCTATTATAGCCCATGTTCCCTCCCATTTCTGACCCAACTCTGAGGTCCCCATATTTTTCACTTACCTGTGGGCTTTGGTCACCTGGCCCCATCAAACCTAGTTTAAAACCCTCCTCACTAGGTTAGCCAGTCTGCATCCAAATACAGTCTTCCCCTTCCTTGAAAGGTGAACCCCATCCCTGCTTAGCAGTCCTTCTTAGAATACCATCTCATGGTTGAGGAAACCAAAGCCCTCCTGGCAACACCATCTTCACAGCTAGACATTCACCTCCAGGATGCACCTCTCCCTGCCTGGGCCCCTACCTTTGACAGGAAGGACTGAAGAGAATACCACCTGTGCTCCATACTCCCAGAGCCGTGTAGTCACTCTTGATTTGCTCAGTGTCACACCTTGCAGTATCATTAATGCCCACATGGATGAGTAGCATGCGGTAGTAGTTAGAGGGCTGGATAATCCTTGACAAAGCCTCCATAACATCTCAGATATGGGCCCTTGGCAGGCTGCATACCTCCCAAGATGACATGTCAGGGCGACAGATGGGTGCTTCCATCCCCCTCAGAGGAGACAGTTAAGGGGAATACTGCCAATCATGCCAGGGAGATCTCAGCAGGCATGGTGATTAAAAACTGCAAATTGTTCTGCTCATAGGTGACTCTTGGTAGCACTCAGGAGGTGCACCACTCCTATGTACAGACACCAAATTGTAATTGCTAAACAGGGTGTTCCCTTGAAACCCCCACCCGGTTCTTCTTGGTGCCCCCACCTACATCCTCTACCTCCTTTGCCTGTGGTACTCTTCTTTAGTCTGGCAAACAGTGTTACAAAAGCACTAAATTTTGAATTTGACATGGACATTACTGATAAGAGGCTATTAATGGTGAAAATGGCCATTGGATCAATCATTATAAATAAAATTTTGCTCTACACATGAAACACGATGGTGGGGGGGGGGGAGTTCAGTTGGAGCATTGTGTCCAGTTCTGGGCACCACATTTCAAGAAAGATGTGGAGAAATTGGAGAAGGTCCAGAGAAGAGCAACAAGAATGAGCAAAGGTCTAGAAAACATGAGCTATGAGGGAAGACTGAAAGAATTGGGTTTGTTTAGTTTAGAAAAGAGAAGACTGAGAGGGGACATGATAGCGGTTTTCAAGTACTTAAAAGGGTGTTTTAAGGAGAAGGGAGAAAAATTGTTCTCCTCAGCCTCTGAGGATAGGAGCAATGGGCTTAAATTGCAGCAAGGGAGGTGTAGGCTGGACATTAGGAGAAACTTCCTAACTGTCAGGGTGGTTAAACACTGGAATAAATTGCCTAGGGAGATTTTGGAATCTCCATCACTGGAGATATTCAAGAGCAGGTTGGATAGATATCTATCAGGGATGATCTAGACGGTGCTTGGTCCTGCTGTGAGGGCAGGGGACCAGACTCAATGACCTCTTGAGGTCCCTTTCAGTTCTAGTATTCTATGATTCTATTGTTTTAAACCCCCAAATGAAGTCAAAATATAAATGTAACTTGGAATAATTTGGACCCACAAGTGGTCAAATTCTTTTATATCTGATGCAAAATCTGGTAGCTGCTGTAACAATATACGCACTTCTCTACCTCTCTACTAAGCTTTTGGCATAGTAATAACAAGGCCTGATTCTGCTATCACTGAAGTCTGAATTGCAAAACTCCTATTTCTTTTAATTTGAGCAGGATCACAGTATCGGAATCTACTTGAATCCAAGCCATTTATTTAATAACATGACCTGTTAGTTTTTTGTCTGTCCTGGTATTGTTCCAACCAAAACTATTTAGCTCCAGATCATAGCACCAGGCAAAGCTTTCTCCCATGCTTCCTCTCACACTTAGTATGTGCAAAACTAACTCATTATCCTCTTTTAGATCTCTCCTGAAAATTCTCCTCTGCCGCGGTCCCTTCAAAAAACAAATGAGGTGGCTGAGACCACTGCTGATCACACTGAATGATCTTGTCTCATTGTTTCATATGATTCCCCTATTGGTATGTCTCTAGCCAGCTCTTCAGGGACTGTTTTATTCTGTGTTTGTACAGCACTTAGCAAAATGAGGTTCTGGTCTGTAAACAGAGTTCCCAGGCACTATGATGGTAATAATAATTAGCAATAATCATATATATATAGTAGTCTGAGAGTCTGTAATGCTGAAATGCTGGCTGTTCCCTCTGGGCGGCCCGTGCTGCATGGGGAGTGCGGGGCCCAAACGGCTGCTTGCTCCACTTACTCCCATGTGGCGGGGGTGGGGCCTGGCCATGTACGTCACCACCCCACCCCCCTTCACCTCCCGCCGGGGTGCTCAGCTGACTTCTGTGCTGCTCAGCCGGGCCGCCACGGGGAAGCCCAAACAGCTGCTTGCTCCCCCGCGGCAGCCCGGCTGAGCGGTGCAGAAGTCAGCCGAGTGCCATGGCGGGAGGTGAAGGGAGGCGGGGCGGTGACGTGCAGCGTGACAGCAGCTCCAGACCCCGCCCCCTGGCCGTGAACATCACTGCTCCCGTTCGCCTTCCGCTGTGGCGCTCGGCTGACTTCTGCACCGCTCAGCCAGGTCGCCGCATGGGAGCAAGTGGCGCAAGCGACCATTTGGGCTCCGTGCTCCCCATGCAGCACGGGGAGTGCGGAGCCCAAATGGCCGTTTGGGCACAGCAGTCCCCCGAGTGAGAGGCAGGAGGAGGAGGAGAAGAGAAAGAGAGAAACGGAGAGAGAGGCAGGAGGTGGAGGAGAGCTGAAAGTGAGAGCGGGGGAGGCAGTAGGAGGAGGAGAGAGAGAGAGACGGAGCAAGAGACCGGAGGCTCAGGAGAGAAAACCGATGTGGAGGAGAGACCTGAAAATCCTGTTTTATGACGGGCTGATTGGCTAGTAATACATTAATAAGGTGGTTCTCACAAAATTACAATATGCCGCTAAATATTTTGACACAAATTACTGGCAAAATTCCTTACAATTTTGCCACCTGACACACTCCAATGCTACTAGTATCTGTTGCCAATGAGGAATTACTAATGGCAGTCCCTCACTAAGGCCTTGTCTGTACTATCACAGGCTGCCCACCTAAGTTACACAGCCTCAGCTACAGGAACATCATAACTGCAGTTGATGTACTTATGTCTGATTGCCATGGTATCTTCGCCATGATAAGTCAACAGCTGATGCTCTCCCGTCAACTCCTTTTACTCTTCTCATTTTGGTGGAGCACTGGAATCAATGGGAGAGCACCTGGAAGTCAATTTATCACATCTCTACTAGATGCAATAATTCGACCCCCTCTGGGTTGATTGGTGTTTGTGGATCCAGCGTGTACTGAAGACATGCCCTATGTCTCCATGAGCTATAGTGAAAAATTATTGCTGCAATGTTGTCATGTCTGTCAAGATGGGTTTAAGCAACAAGCTCAAATTGAATATATCTTTCTAAATAAATAAAAGCAGGATGTAATGACGTATTTTTAGATAAAGAAGTTGCTGCCTGAATGCAGTGTACTGCTTTAATGGACTAGCCTCCTGCCTCTCCAGCTCATTTAAGCTACAAGAACAAAGTGATTTAAAAAAATCTTTTTGATCTGTAAAGGGTAAAGTATGGTCTCCAGAAAAGTGAGTCAAAGGATTTGGGTATAGTTGTTAAGAACACACATCAGAAGAAATGAGTGCTCAGAAATTAGATTCTTGTCAGAAGAAATGAGTGCTAATTGAAGAAACTAGATTAGGTTATTATTTAACAAATAACAACAGGAAATGGTTTCCGTAACTTAAGGAAGCAAATAAGGTGCATGTATAGCAGAGTTTAAAAGTAATAAAGTTTGGCAACTGCTGAATTTTGTAATGATCAATATTCAATTTATGTAAGTACCTGTTCTTTCAGGTCTGCTTGTCCTTGCTCAAAGACTTTTTTTAAAAATTATAAACAATGCTACTTGTCAAACAAACAAAAAAGAAATAAGAATCTTACCTGATCCTCAATTATCTTCTTTAGTGCCCTATCTGTCCTGGTAAAAATATCTGGATATGGATAAATTGGTATTCTTGCTTGCAAAAGTTCCTCCCTTTAGTAAAAAGAGAAACACTCAACATCATTACATATCAGCATTCCTTTTCCTGAAATCATGTTGGAAGCACTTATGTTATTAAATGCTATTGAACATGCTATGCCTGTGTCTATGGTAGTCTTTTTGTAGAAATCTTCAACCAGTGCATTTAGATCAATGAAAACAATAGCGGGAGTGACAATGTAAATAGACCTCAGGAATTTTCATCACTGTCACCCAGACCAGCTCTGAATAGTTCTCATTATTGAAATCTTTATAACTGCAAGTAAAATCTGTTTCTCCATATTCCCTCTTCTGTGCTAAATATAAGGAATACCATAAACATTGCAGTAACATAAAAAGGCTACCTCTGCACTTGCAGCATGATAGTTTCAACTGTCTACCTACCACTCATGACAGTAGTATGTAAAATTGTTTTCAGTATTGTTTGTAGCCATGTTGATCCCAGGATATGAGACTGACACGGTAAGTAAGGCAATATCTCTTGTTCAACCAACCTGTGTTGGATACAAAGTCACAGTAAGACTGTTACATAGTCTTACGACTTTTACTCAGGTTGTGAGCAGAATGTTTTTTGAAGAAATACTGTAGTGTTAGCTTTTTGGTGATGGGAGCTCTTCAGAGGGAACTACTGCAAACAGAAAGAAGTTACTTTCTGCCTTAGACTCTTCCTCTTGAGTTAGTTCTTGGTATAGAGTTGCTTCTGGGGAACCAAGTATTAATATTTGGGCTGGGATTCCCAAAAGATGGTTTTGGTTGTGTATTGTTTGACTCCTATCTCAGGATTGGTTTGAAATTGGTGTAAATCAACAAGCTATATTAAGAATCAACCCAAAGTTAGTACCATTGGTTTCTCCTCAGTTGGGAAACTCACCTGCAAGATGCTGTCTTCTGCTACTGCTCAGCAGAGGGGCAACAGCAGGCCCCCAGTAGGGAGGGGGCAAGGGAGGCAACTGCCCTAGGGCCTAGCAATTCAAAAGAGCCCAGGGCTCCTAGTCATGACTGCTGCTACTGCAGCAGTGGCAAGAGCCCTGGACCCTTTAAATCACTGCAGGAGCCCTGTGTTCCAGGAAGCACTGAAGCTTCCTGGGGGAAAACTAGCCCCAGTCCCACCCCATCTGCCATAGCCCTGTCCTTTCTAGGCCTTCAGTCCCCCTCACAGAGTGGAGAATTTGTTCTTCCACACCTTAAAGGGAAATCTAGACATTCAGGTCCCCATATTTCCCCCTTGTAATAAATCAGAGAACCATCCTGAAGCAAGGAATGGGGAAGTGGAAATGGAGAATATTCTCACTCCCTATGCTTGTATTTCAGAGACTACCTGCTCTCCTCCTGCAGCAGCGCAGTACTCTGAGGGAAGGGCTCTGTGATCTGGGAGGGACACAGGTCCTGATACAAAGAAGTGGAAAATAGACAACCAGAAACTGCAGGTGAGACACCAGCTGGAAGAGGGCACTCCAGCTGAGCTAATTCCCGGCTGAGCTAATTCTCAGTGACCAGAGGGAGGCATTGCTGCTGTGGTCACGAACTGTTACACTCCCCAAAATGAAACTGTTTTGAAAAGCAACACTCCTAGGGGTACGTCTACACTGTGGTGCTACGTCAGGATACTTTCAGTATCTTGAAACAGCTATTCCACTTCTTTGAAACAACCCTGTTATTTCGAAAGATAATGGGCTCACTATTCCAACGTCCCTGCAAACCTCGTTCCATGAGAATTAAGGGACGTTTCAGAATAGTGGCTTATTTCAAAATTTGGTGCTGTGTAGATGCATTTGCGTAGCTCAAATTATTTCAAGCTGAGGGTACAGTGTAGATGCACCCCTACTCTACACCTGTTTTCTTTACACAGTGAGGGTCAAGGAGTACACTGATCTAGTTGCTCTGGAGCAATGGCAGCCACTGCACACAATCATCCAAGAGTCTGTTCTTGGAACAAGCCAGCAGATTATTTAGAGAGAATGAATATGGCCTTTGGCGACACTTGCAAGCTCCATAATTGTAATTCACTGCCAGTGCAGTTCCATCACTAAAAGCTGCAGTGTAGACAGCTTTCATCTATTACCACCTCCATAACTCTGAGCAGGATTTCATAACATGGTGATTAAAAATATATTAGGTATCTCATGCGTAGATTGCAACTTACATAGTTGCTACCATAGATGTTGCTACACAAGTGGTGAATTACGGCTATAAAATTTGTTTGCCGATGAAACACACAAGGTGAGAGCCCAAATAAAGGGACAAGTGCAAAGTCCTGCATGTAGCCTGGAAGAAAAGGGAAATTGTGTGAAGTTGCTTTTCTTGCATCCCTGAGCTATACTGCACAATGAAAAAGGCAGGAACTAAATGAAATAAAGGACTTTCCTAAAAATGTAAATTGCATTATCAGCCTGTAGTAACAATTAGGGTTGTGAAGGACTAGTCGACTATCCAATAAGTAAATGCTTATCAGACAGTCGACAGGCTAGTTGACTAGTCGCTTCCCCCCCGCACTTGCTGCCTCTATCAGAAAGAGACAGCAAGTGGGGGGAAGAAGAAAGGGTATTTCAAAGCAGCAGCGCTGCGTGGACCCTGGGGCCAGACCCCGGGCTCCACGCAGCGCTGCCGCTTTGAAACGCCGCAGTGCAGCCCAGGGCCAGCTGGTGTCCCCAGGCTGCACACAGCATTTCAAAGCGGCAGCGCTGCGTGGAGCCCGGGATCAGCGGGGCACTCCCCCACTGATCCCAGGCTCCACGGGGTGTTGCCACTTTGAAATGATGCGAGGAGCCTGATACCAGGCCCACCGCAGTGTTTCAAAGTGGCAGCGCCACACAGAGCCCGGGGTCAGCGGGGGAGTCCCCAACTAACCCCAGGCTCCATGCGGTGCTTTCACCTTTGAAGTGTAGCAACAGCCCTGGGGTGTTGCTACACTTCAAAGGCAAAGGTGCCCTATTGACTAATCAAATAGTCGATACAAAATGCATCGACTATTCAATTAGTTAATTACTCACATCCCTAAGAACATAAGAATGGCCATACTGGGTCAGACCAAAGGTCCATCGAGCCCAGCATCCCATCTGCCGACGGTGGCCAATGCCAGGTGCCCCAGAGAAGGAGAACAGAAGACAATGATCAAGTGATTTATCTCCTGCCATCCATCTCCTGCCCTTGTTATGAAGGCTAGGGCACCATACTTTATCCCTGGCTAATAGCCATTTATGGACCTAACCTGCAAAAATTTATCAAGCTCTTTTTTAAACCCTAATAGAGTCCTGGCCTTCACAGCCTCCTCGGGCAAGGAGTTCCACAGGTTGACTGTGCGCTGTGTGAAGAAAAATTTCCTTTTATTAGTTTTGAACCTACTACCCATCAATTTCATTTGGTGTCCCCTAGTTCTTGTATTATGGGAAAAGGTAAATAATTTTTCTATAATCACTTTCTCCACACCATTCATGATTTTATATACTTCTATCATATCGCCCCTCAATCGCCTTTTTTCCAAACTGAAAAGTCCCAGTCTCTCTAGCCTCTCCCCATATGGGACCCTTTCCAAGCCCCTAATCATCTTAGTCGCACTTTTCTGAACCTTTTCTAATGCCAATATATCTTTTTTGAGGTGAGGAGACCGCATCTGCACGCAGTACTCGAGATGTGGGCGTACCATAGTTTTATATAGGGGAAGTATGATATCTTTTGTCTTATTATCTATCCCTTTTTTAATAACTTCTAACATCCTATTTGCCTTACTAACTGCCGCTGCACACTGCGTGGATGTCTTCATAGAACTATCCACTATAACTCCAAGATCCCTTTCCTGATCTGTCGTAGCTAAATTTGACCCCATCATGTAGTACGTGTAATTTGGGTTATTTTTTCCAACATGCATTACCTTACACTTACCCACATTAAATTTCATTTGCCATTTTGCTGCCCAATCACTCAGTTTGCTGAGATCTTTTTGTAGTTCTTCACAATCCCTTTTGCTTTTGACTGTCCTGAACAACTTTGTGTCATCTGCAAACTTGGCCACCTCACTGCTTACCTCATTTTCTAGATCATTGATGAACAAGTTGAACAGGATTGGTCCCAGTACTGACCCCTGGGGAACACCACTAGTTACCCTCCTCCATTGTGAAAATTTACCATTTATTCCCACCCTTTGTTTTCTGTCTTTTAACCAATTCTTGATCCATGAAAGGACCTTTCCTCCTATCCCATGACCACCTAATTTACGTAAAAGCCTTTGGTGTGGGACCGTGTCAAAGGCTTTCTGGAAATCTAGGTATATTATATCCACTGGGTGCCCCTTGTCCGCATGTTTATTAACCCCTTCAAAGAATTCTAACAGATTAGTTAGACACGACTTCCCTCTGCAGAAACCATGCTGACTTTTGCTCAAAGCACAAAACAAATATTAATTTGGCTTTACATCACCTATTAGGTAGTGAATCATAGAACACTAGAACTGGAAGGGATCTCAAGAGATCATCAAGTCCAGTCCCCTGCCCTCATGGCAGGATCAAGCACCATCTAGATCATCTCTGACAGATGTCTGTCTAACCTGCTCTTAAATAGCTCCAGTGATGGAGATTCCACAACCCCCATAGGCAATTTATTCCAGTGTTTAACCACTCTCACATTTAGGAAATTTTTCCTAATGTCCAACCTAAACTTTCCTTGATACCATTTAAGCCCATTGCTTCTTGTCCTAGGTTTTCGTGTGTGACTGAAAACCTAACCAACATGTCTGGCAGTGGCAAGGGAGGTAAGGATCTAAGGAAAGGAGGCGCTAAGCACCATAGGAAAGTATGGAGGAATAGCATCCAGGGTATTACGAAGCCAGCTATCTACCATTTGGCACATCATGGGTGTGTGAAGCACATTTCAGGTGTCATTTATGAGGAGACTCAGGGAATGCTGAAGTTGTTCCTGGAGAACATGATCCGAGATGCTGTAACTTACACTGAGCATGCAAAGTGGAAGACAGTGACTGCTATGGACATAGTTTATGCACTGAAGCACCAATGCTGTACTCTGTATGGATTTGGAGGCTAAGCCTATCAGTAATTCTTACTGAAGTATCAAGATTAGAACCCAGATCTCCTAACTCCCAGTCCTGTACTGTAGCCTCAATTTGTAGCCAGTGAAAAGTTAAGTGATGTAGGGATTTAGAGCACACAAAATGGAACTACACAGGAACCTGCAAAATCAGATAAATTATTAAAAAAAAAAAAACGGAATGGGAGAACAGGAGAGTGAAGGACTTCAGGTTTGAATGTGGCTTGGCCATTTGCATTACTAATATTTTCCCACAGTGTTGTATTCATATTCCCTTTCTGTGAATTCCCTTTTTTCCTGGGTTTCCCTGAAAATCTAGACATTTTTTGGCATAGGTCTTGTTTTGCACATTTATTTTTCCCCAAAGCATTTTTAGTTGACTATTGCATACTTATATCAGTAATTATGCCTACTTGTAAAAGTAGTATAAATTTAGATACTATGTAAAGAGCCTTATATCATTTTGTGACTAAAATATACTGCCCCTGTACAGCAAAGGATTTCTGAAGTTAAAAAAGCTTAGCGATTTCAAAGTATTTTTCCTTCGTGTAGTGGAGCTGATTAGCCATATTTCTTTATGCTCAAAGAGTCATAAATAAAATGTTTTTCTTTAAAAAATGAAAAACTCATCTTTTTACTAATAGCAAAGCATAAACAACTAGGGCAAGGATCTATCTTTTTTACTTGCCTATAAAGCACCAAGCACATCTTCTGCATGGAACAATGTAAAAAATATAAAAAATAAGATAATGTTTTTCATCGGTGAGGCTCTCCAAATTTTTACAAAATATATACATACAGTAATTACTTTCCCATATAGAGCTAGGCATTTTCTGCCAGGACTGCTGAGATCTTAGAATAAAACTTAACCAGGTATGAATTTCTATAATTTCCAGAAGTTTCAGGGGGTAGCCGAGTTAGTGTGTACAGAAAAAAAAACAAATGGTCTGGGAGCACTTTATAGACCAACAAAACAAATAATGAAAAGAAGGATTTATTTTATGATGCTACCTTAAGTACAGTGGTGATATTGGAATTTGTTATAACAATAGTGTACAATGGCTTCAAAGAGAACTGGAACAGTATGTGAACTTTAAAAACAAAAACAACCCCATAAAATGTTTCTTAACTGTATCAACCTTATCCCATTTGCTTTAGCTACCAACTAAGATTGTAGCTAACAGATGGACAAATTATACCATTAAAGCTGACACACAATTAACTATACCATACAAGTCCTGAATTCTTCCCAATCAGTTCCATTTTTGATACCTGGTTGGTTAAATTCTTTCAGCTTCTTAGTTACACATCAGCTCCCTGTCAATTTTGTTCAGTACAACACAGTTCAATTTCATCCAGAGAAACTATGTGAATTGCTTACATTTCCTTGGAACTGATTTTGTAGCATCTGAAGTACAAGTGGTAGTTTCTCAGTGTGCACACTAAATAACCCTGCATTGATTTAAGATGAAGCCAGTCTGTGAAGATCAATTGAGGGCATGGTGACTCACAGTAGAAAAAGAGAAATGCAAATCATGATTTTTCTAGTGAACAGAAAATAGATGTCTTACAGATCAAGTCCTCCTTTGCAGATTCTGCACTGAGGATAGAACTTGACATTGATAAGCTTTAAACTTTAGCTCAGGGCTGTGCGATTTTAAAGGGAAAAAATTGTGACCTGTACTTTGCAAAATGACTTTAAAGAAATAGACATTCCCACCCAGTTCACTATATCCTGTGTATTCACAAGCCCTCTAGCACAGAGGAACAGAACCAATGGGCTCACCTAAGAGTATTGAAAGCTGACATTTTAATGGGGTTTTGCTATTTCCTCTCTGCTAATCTGTATATTTTTCTTCTGCTTTATTTTCTGCTATCACTATTCATACATATTAAACAGAGGAAGAAAACTCATTGCAGGATTTGTACAACACTGAAAGCAGCCTGATGCAATACCTGAGTGCATTTATGGAAGCCCAGTATTTTCAACCAACTGCAATGCTGCATCCCTAAAGCACCTGGCAGATGTTCATGTATGAACCAACTGTACAAGCTTCAAGTATTCCCTAATGCGAAATCACTTTAACTTAACATGAGACCAAAATACTCAGTTCAGTGAATTTTGATATTCACAGAAGTTACGTCTCCACTACAGAGGAAGATTGAAGCTGCCGCTGTCAATCTTCCAGGGTTCAAATTAGCCATTTAGTTAAGCAGCTAATTCAAAGTGAGAGGGGTGCTCCAGTTGATGCTGATAACCCTGCTATCATGAGAAGTAAGGGAAGTCAAAGGAAGAGTGTTCTTCCTTCGACTTATTGCAATATAGACAGCGCCAAAAGCTGAGTTAAGCGACTTTGATTTCAGCTACGCAGTTGTGACTTGGAAACTACTGGACCAGCCCCAATATCTGGGGCTTTGTTTTATATAGGCACCTATTACCCCTCAAGCATATTTCATTCTGATTTTTTACACCTACTGTCTGGTCACCCTAGGCACAGGGGAAACCCTGGTGTAGTATGCTATGCTGGTTTGTGGCAGCTTTGCACTGGTAGAGCAGAACAAGGTGATTAGCACAACTGTCTGGATTCCAGCACATTCCAGATGGGCTGTGGAATCCCTCACCCAGAGGAATGCTGGACTTGAATGCAGGGTCCAGGACAGGAGGCTTGGGGGAAAAGACTCTCCAGAGAGATGAAGAGCTGCAGTACAGCTGACAGAACTCCTTGGCTCTGAGGGAACAGAAGGGGGAGCAGGGAACCTGAAAGTCTGGGGACTGAGGGTGAAATTGGAAATCCCAAGTAAGAAGGATCATAGGAAACTGTATCTTTATAAAGGTTTAATAAAGAGACCTTAGGAGAGGGAATATGATCACATATTTTGGATTTGGAACAAATTATTTGGGGAAGCAAGAGAGGCTTGATGGTAATGTGCTATGCCAGGGTGGAGTGTGCTCTGACAAGATACTTGGGCCCAATATTACAATGTCAGGTCTGGCAGTAGGGCAAGGTGATCAAGGCAAATGCCTTGGGTCCGTGCTTTCAGGGCCCTGCGCTGCTGAGTAGTCACCATCCACCAGCCAGGCCCGGGGCCCCGCTCCCAGCATTCTGTCTTGTACCCCTCAAACCCTTTCGCCGGGCCTGTGTAATGTAGTGGGGATTCTGGTCTGTAAATCATTTTGAGGATTATGTGGTTTATAAATAGCATTTTGACATACTCCTATTATTGTTTTCTATTTTAAATCTAGGAGGTAATGGTCTTGTTTATTCTTTTTAGTGATCTATGTAATTTCCTCTTGCTCCATTGCTGGTTAGTTGCTAAATTAGTTTTTTCAGATGTGTTTGATTGTTATTCATTCTAGGATAGTTGTTTTACTTGGCACCTAGCACAGTTAATTACACTTTCCTTACTCTAAGGAAGTACGAAATAACAGTGCGTCTATGCTGCACTGTTATTTCGGAATAACTAGCATTAGTCCAAAATAACAATGCAAGCGTCTACACAACAATTCCGTTATTTTGAAATAATATCGAAATAATGGGTAGCTTATTCTGACTTCTGTAAACCTCATTCCACGAGGAATAACTTCTCTTCCAAAATAGCTACTTCGAAATAGCTGCCGTGTGGACTCTCCACAGCTGCTATTTCAAAATAGCTCCTCACCAGGGCCTTTCTAAGTAATTTCTCCTCAGTGCTTCCTGGAGCTCTAAATCGAGATAGCACATCCACATTAGGGGAGCCTGCCTCAGACTAATTTTGGGGCTTCCCTGTAGTGTGGATGCTCTATTTCGAAATAAGCTGTTTCAGAATATATCTTCCAGAATAGCTTATTCCAAAATAAGCGTGCAGTGTAGTACCCTAAGTGCTAAATTGATGTTTCTTATGAATACAGATTTTCTTTGAGTCTCTTGTTTTGGATGCTGGACTCTTTCAGCTGGACTTCTGCCTGTAAGCTCTCTTCCTCAGTCTTCTTTTTGGTAAGTTATTGTAGCTGCAGCCCACTACATGATAATCATTATCTTTTAAACTACGGATAGGTTGACTTCTTTAATTTCAAGGCAGTACTTAACACTGACTCTGCTCTTTTGGTGATTGCACTCAACTTATTTCTGCTGAAAATGTTAGACAGTAAACTCTTAAATCAGTAATAGAATGTTATCCTCACATGGCATCAGGCTAATGTACATCAAATGATATAGGATGATGAAATCTGACATGACCTAATGGAAAATGATGCATGCCTCAGCTGCTTTAGGTTTTTATTTTTACAATTTGCTAAAAGTAGTTAGAAACAGCTAAGTTGCTTCAAGACATGGAACTCTGTTAATAAACCCTGGGTTTAAAAGAAAAATAAGTAGCTGAAGCACCTCCAATTTTTATCTGCAATTTCCAACACAGTATATTACGGGGAAATTTCATTTGGGTCTTATTACTGACATCAGCATTGCCATGTCTGCACTTGCTTTAATTGTAGGTTCAACAGTTCCCTAGTTGTTGCCTTGTTGTTATAAGACTCAGATTAGTGAAAGGCTTTATTGCATAGTGTGCTGCAATATAACATTTCTGCTTGTTGTCAATGCAACATGCTTGCTATTGTGTTTGTTGTAATGTCACTGTAAGGCATTTGGAAACTTTTTCAATACTCTCTCATTGTTTAGGGCCTACCTTCTTATAATCAGCTACCTAAAATTTCTGTTTTATGCATGCAGCAACTCTGCATTTTGCTTGTGTGAATACCTCTTTACACCTGAACATTTTGGGAGTGTAACATAGGAGCCTCTCTTTGAAAATATTCCTTTTTGAAGCCCAGTTAATTGTGATAGTAACATTTACCACTTGCACTACCAACTGTTAAATTGGAGCTGTGATAGAGCTCTAATGACTTCTGGCTCACATGAAGATTGCAAAATCCAATTTAGAGAGCATCTTTGTAAGTGGAGTTAACAAAGTGACAAATTTTATCTGCTCAGTTTGCATTTCACAAACAATCCCTTTGCATGGAAAAAATGCCACATTTTGTGCTTTTATATATACACTTGAGCAGCTGAATGGCCAGGGAGTTGTGAAGCTAGATAAATTCCAGTGTTCTGATCCTTATCAGGAGTTTGCTGAAGTTTTCTATAAAAAATACCTAAACTTTCTGCCTTGAAACTCATGGATATTTTGCTTTTCTGAAAAATGCAGGGATATTTGTTTATTATAATCTTCCTGTGTGCATAGGTGCTGCAACTTGATTTGTTGGGAGTCATACTGAACACCCTGGCTTGAAGTTGATTCCTTATATACAGTGTTTGATTCAATGGCTCTCTGCACTCCCATTATAAAAACTGTTCAAGCACTCTGTCTGTGTGATATGCTTCACATTTACTTGGTCTGGAACTTTAGATTTTTTTTTTTTTTAGCCAAAATAATGGTGGTTTGTGTTTCTATATTCTTCAGCCTTTGATTTAAAAAGAACCTCATTGTGCGTGAGTATGTAAGTTTTGTGCATGCAAAATAGATTTAAAGCAGGTTGTATGGTAAATCAAGGATTGACTTAAAATTAAACTGGGTTTGGTGGAAACAACTAAGTATGTAAATATATAGCTGTAGTAAAATTCTAGGGTTGATCCAAACACAGAGGGTTTTTTTTTACTTACTTAAAAATATTAGTTTAGAAACCTACATAGGTGAATTGTGCCACCCACTCAAGATAAACATACCTATCCCAGTACTAACATGTTTACATAATAGATTATTTCCATAAATTTACTGACACGCTACACTGATATATCATTATAAACATGCTTATAACTTTACATCAACATAGGAAAACTGACTTGTAAACAAATAAACTCAAACTCAAATCAAATACTTCAATGAAGCAGAAGCAGCTGCAAATAATTTATTGTAGCTTATTTTACTCTGACATAGTTGGCAAATTAAACTGCTTACTGTTCGGGAAAAAATAATTGCCTTTGAGTGATCTGACTAACCTTAATTGTCTTTTTGAAAAATTCAAGGACCATCCCAATTTTTAGTTTCTAATGTTCAGCCATGCCTCGCGCATACCTCTTTAAAATAGACCATTAAATAAATAGTTAGGAAAAACTAGCTATGTGTAGATTTGAATGGTATAAATATTTCTTTCTTTTCAAACCTACAGATAGCCAATTTTCTTGGCCAATAATTTAGTGTATGTATAATATTGTACATTAAACTAAGTGCTCTCAGATGCCTGAGCTCCATGAACATCACAATATGATATTAAATGAGAGATGGTATGTATATTTTCTCACAAAACAAAACAAGAGGCTGGGTCTTCCTACAATTGGAGCCGGGGTTCAGATCCAACTAGCCTTCTGTTAACCTTATCCAAATAAAATATCTAAGGAGAACAATGGCATTCACCACCCTGCTCTGTAGCAGCCAAAGCAGAAACCACACTGGTGCCCCACCTAGTGCTCTGCAACTATAGAAAACACTTCTCCTACTTCCATAAGCCTTCACAGGCAAATCACCTACCCTCACTTCACTAGCCAAGCAAAATGTAATTACTTTACATCACTTGTCTAACAAACCAGCCTCATGTCTAGCAATAAAAAGCTGCACAGTGCTTCAAGAAGTAAAACATGGGTTGGCTTCTGAAAGGCTCAGTAAAGCAAAAAGTCTATGATACTAATAGTTAAATGAATTACAAAATGAATATTGTACTGTCATGAATAAGCAGGTTTCAGACTTGCTAGAATTAAAAACAACATTTTAAAGTGAATAATGGTTAATTCAAAACTAGGATTAGCTGACACAGGCTTCATTTTGTGCAGTCTGATTCATGGGGTAATATGTGATAAGGAGAAGCACTCGCTTATTTTCAGCTTTGTTGGACAGGAATAATAAATAACTGTTCAATACAATAATCAAGCTTGTATTTCCTGCATGAGCCATTTTATTCTAGGGCTGTTACACGCCTTTTCAGAAAGGTTTCTGAGAGATTCCAGAAGGGCACGTAGGAAACTAGCTTGGTCACATGCAGAGTGTTTAAATGAAACATTGTGCAGAGAGGGCACACTGTCAGAGTCCTGACCCATTACAGTTGAAACAGAGAAGGAAACTGCCTGCCTTAGTCCATTTGGAGACTTGCCTATGCCACAAGAACTGGTTGGGCAGATCCACTGCATTAGCCCTTTTGCTCTAATGGATGATCACAAAAGGGCTGTCAAGCAGGGGGCGTATCTGACCCCATGCATTTATATCTAATGTATTTAAGATGTGTGTCTTTAGTGGCTTGTTGCAGTCCTTCTAGACCAGTGGTGTGCAACCCATGGGTCACGACCCCCAAGGGGGTCATGGACATCTTCCTACATGGTCGCCGTGCGGCCACCAACAGCCGAGCCCAGCCCCCAGCCATCCGGATCTGAGCCCCGCCCCCTGCAGCCGCCAACAGCCAGGCCCAGCCATGGGGGTCAGGATGGAAAAAAGGTTGTGCACTACTGTTCTAGACCACTGCTGAACCTAGTCAGCAGGAATTCATCACAATGTGTGTCACTGTGTTGCACCACAACTGCACAAAGGGCTATCATGAAAATCCCAGTAATACTGGATGGCTGCGCAGAGACCTTGCCCTGTCTGGAACCCATTCAACAGGGCCCATTTGAAGATGGAGCAGGACAAAACCAGGCAGGCAGAATGTGGGTTCAGTGACAATGGACTGGTTAAGAATGATAACAGACATCCATTGCTCTCGTCGGCGTGTTTGCTCCTTAACATCCTGGCATGGCAGATGAGAAAGCCAGCATGTGGCAGCCTTGGGTTTGCACATACTTTCATCAGTAACTTGCCAGTGGCAACCTCTCTTCTGATATGAGGAGGAGCAACATTGCTCAGAATTGGGAGCCATGAGTCAAGGGCAGAGTTCCAGAGATAACGTGCATGGTGGTATAGCTGCATATCTACCACTGTAGATATCTAATAGATATTCCTATCTTGAGAAATAAATTTACATGTGCCACAAAAATAGACAAGTGGGTCATTTTTCCAGAACCTGAAAGTGTTCTCCAGTTTGATGCCTTCTTTCCTCTGCCCCATTGGTAGTTACTGAGCAAACAAACAGCCTCTACCCCAAAGCGATTACAATCTAAATTCAAGAGAGGAAGCAACAGCTGTTTACAAACAGGAGTATAAACAATAGCACACCATGCTGTGACCACTGCCTACCAGCAGTCTAATTTCTGACAAGCTCTTTTGGTTTTGTTTTGTTTTTTGTAGAGTAATGGAAAAGGAGAGGGGAGGGATCTGAAGATGGATGAGGTAGCTTTGTAGATGTTTATGGCAAGTTCCTCCAAAACATAACGGGAAATCATGGGAGAAAACTTAAAGATGATTGTTTTAAAAATGTAATGAGAAGGTGAAGGAGGCTGGCATCAGAGGACTGCACTGGCTTCAAGTACCATGCATGTGTTTAAATGTCAAATCCTGAAACATAGATCTTTTTTTAATTGATCTAATTAAAATTCAGGCTATTCTGAAGCAGATAATTTGAATGCAAACTCTGTTCTTTTACTCTCTCTCAAAGGGTGAATTCCCCTACTGATGTGTACTAAAAAGGCTCAACTATAGAAGAAAATGTCGAATTTTTTAATTCCATTTTCCAATGCAAACCAGAATTTGATATTTTGAGAAGAGCTTATAAATGTAGCTAAAAACTTAGAGATATGAGGCTATAGAAACCTTTGACGAAACACGGCTCAGTTAAAAATAGCCACATCACAGTATGTGGGTTCAAAATTAATTTGAGGAGGTAGAACATAATATGAAGGGGCAGAAAGCACTAACACTAAACACATTTTCCCTAATTTAAGCCTACCTGGGTTTAAAGTTTAATTATAGACAGCTTCCATCATGCAAAATGACTTTCACCTTGTACATTTTCACTGTAAATCACAGTACTAACATAATATTTAAAGGTCAGAATTCTTGCAAAATTAGCTCAAAGGGGAACTTTTTTACACGTGAGATAGAGCTGTAGTCTTTTTTTAAACAGACAGACATGTAACTCACTAATAGCAGAGTCACAGAAAGCTGTGTGCATGAGTCTCCTTAACTTTTTTAAATGATGTGACCTGTATTCTTTGAATGTCTAGCATGCGGGAGGCAGTGGCTGAAGAGCAACTCCATAAACATTCTGTTAATTGTACAGTTTGTCACAGATTTGTCAAAGTTTCCCCATCAGAGCAAGGTGATATAAATAAAGTCATTTGATACAGAAGCCAGACACACTTGGCCTTCGAGCTTCTCTGAATACTGGTGTAAACATTCCTGTGCAAGCCATCTGAAAAGGGGCAAGGAAACAGAGTCATGGATCAGCTTGCAGCAGTGGCAGACTTGGCCAGCCATAGAGGGAAGTATACACAGCACCCTGTTAAGGAGAGGTGTAGGGACTGTGATTTCCCCTGGGCTCTAAAAGCCTTCCTGCCTTTCTGAAGGAAAATACCCATGGGGCCTCCCATTGGGGCACTGTAACTCCACACCATCTTCAGTATGGATTTTCATTCTGCCTCCATCTAATTTCTATGAAACTTTGGAAAAGATCTATTAGAACATAAGCCCAGATCCACAAAGGTACTTGGATATAGCAATGCTTAACTCTTGGGCATCTAGAAAACTATTGGACTAGCAATGGAATCTAAAAAAGCTAAGTTAGATGCCTTCCCTCCCTATACAATGCATGGAGGGAAAGGTGTCTAAGAAGGGGATCCCCAAAAGCCAGCATGCTTGGCAAGGAGCCACCTAAGCTACAGAATGGAGAGATGTTGCTGAGAAGGGTAAGTCCTAATCCCCTTCCCTTTGAGTTTAGCATCTCTCTTGTGATCCACAGCCAAGCACTCCTCTCCTGCTTCAGTGTGTTAGGCATATAACCTTCTTCTTGCAAGAGTGAGTTAGGCACCTGCCTCGCTGCATATGGTAATTGCGATGTCCATGTAACTCTTAGCTCTGTGATTTAAAATGCTGACCTCAGATGCAGGACACCTGGATTCGATTCTCCCCTTTGCTCAGAGTCAGCAGCCACCTACCAATCAGCTGCAATCCTGGGCAAAAATTTTTTTTTCTCTCCTGCTGAGGCTTATTGGGCAATAGGTGTCAGGGTGCCAATAGTGAGAAGCATTAAGCATACCAAGAAAGACCTCTTCCGCAAAAAGCTTCTTGTGCAAAAACCCTGCAGTGTAGACAAAGCCATAGTGAACAAGGCAAAGCAAGATCTAAGAAAAGGAAATATGAAGCTACAGTATTCTCTCATGCTGCACACAGACATCACTATTAGAATTTTAGTAACAAGTTAGCATTAGAAGACAGAAGTGGATATTTTTTTGGTGGTGGAGCCATCTTTGTATGTTTTAACCTTAACTACTGTGTAATTTTGCTTATAAGATGCCTGTTTAATATGCATTTGATGTCTGTTGTCTTGTAATTACCAATGGTTCATTATTTTAGGCAGCTGTTTTTAATTGTGGACCTCAGAATCTATAAAGGGAGTTGATGCATATCCTCGGATCTCCTCTTTTTGAGAAGGTGCATATGCAATCATCTTCAATTAGACTTAGGAAATCTAGCTTGCAGAATCATGTGTGTGTCAGGGACGGGGGGGCAGGGGTTAATTCTAGAAGCCTGATAATGAAAGGCTGTCTTGTGGCTCCAAGAATCAATGCTGCATTGGGTAAGGGTACTAGACCCTGCTTCAGCAGCAGAAGCTGGACGCCTCCTAAAGCATAATGCTTCTGAGGGTGCATTAATTGCCAGACACCTTACACTTGTGTTGTAAATTGCATGCTCACTCTCAGGTCAGTGTGCAGAAAGGGCAAGGAAACAGTTATGTCCCTTCCCTATAATGGCACGGTGTCCCAGGGGCATGTAATACTGTCCTTCCTTTCCCCTCCTCCTTGCACTTCAGTGCTGAAATGGATACAAGTGTGGAGGGCTTCCCTACAGCCTTACACTTGACTTGAGCCCCAGGAAACCCGGCTTGCTTTGTGGTGCCTGAGGCCTTGTCAATGTATTGACACAAATTTCAGCATGGCAGAGCAATCATCTAAGTGTATGGCTGCCCCTTCAGCGAGAGGAATATGTTCCCTGCAATATTTACCCCCTTCGCTTCACCCTGGTTGATTTCATAGGAGTCTAGGATTTGAGACATTAACTCTGGAAGCTGATATTTAAATAATTTCCCTTAAATCATATTCTTGAAGTGTGTGGTTTTTATACACAAATATTAATGTATCACAATATATTCTTAATTGTCTAAGAAAAGAGAGCTATTTGATTAGTTGTCAGAAGTTCCAAATCCTGCTGTTATGGAAATAAAAAACCCAAGTAAAGACAGGTAGCTTTGTCTGTCTCAGCTCTCCAGAGCACAAAACACCTAAAGGGAGAGGGGGGAAGGGTTAAAACGGGACAGAAGACCAGATTTAAATTCTTTTTAAGTCTCTCTAATTAGAATGCAGTTCAGCAGCAAACTGAATTTAATTTGCAACAATAACTTGATCATGAGACCTTTTATTTTTGCAGTTAATTTGTGAAAATATATAACATTTTATACTGACAATACCTACTGACAGACAGACCAAAATGATGAGCATAGACTAAAAATAATGCTAGATTGCTAGACACAGCGACTAGCAACCGTGGCTCTGCCTCCGCACTATGCCGGTCCCAGGAGCTAATCCCGCTGCGGCTCTGCACTTTAAATGTAGTAAGAGCCCAACAACTTGTACTATATTTAAAATGCAGACCTGCAGCAGTGCAGGAAATTCCATCAGCTACTTGATTAGCTAATTAACCATTACTTAACATCTCTACTGAGAACTCCCAAGTTCTAATCCCAGCTCTGTCGGTGGCTCATCCTGACTTCAACAAGTAATTCGGTTTCACTTTATTTGCTTTTCTTTGTCTGCAAAACGGAGATTATAATCCCATACCAACCTGACACATTCTAGACTGCAAGTTTCTTTCGAAAGAAGCTTTTTCGGAAGAGATCTTCCAAAAAAACTTCTTCTGAAAGAGAGCCTCCACACTTCAAAGGCACATTGAAAAAGTGATCTGCTTTTTCGAAAGAGAGCATCCGCACTCATTGGACGCTCTCTCGCATGTAAACTGTGATTACTATGGATGGAGTGGCCACCAGGGCACCTGTGCTTTTTCCTGGAAGCCTCTTCTTTTGAAAAAACTCCATTTTCTGTATCCACAAACACCTTTTTCCAAAAGAGCTCTTTTGGAAAAGGTGTTCTCCCTCATAGAATTAGGTTTACCAATGTCGAAAACCGCCTGCATTCTTTCAATTTTCTTTCGAAAGAACATAATAGCAGTGTGGATGTAAGTGAAGTTTTTAAGGAAAAACAACTGTTTTCCGAAAAAACCTGCAGTCTAGATGCACCCATAGTATGATGGTAAGAATTAATTAGAAAAGCAGAGAAAATCACTTGTAGTGAATAATTTTATAAGAAATTGACTCTTGTTTTGTTTTCACATTGCCTGTTCTCTCTATTTTGTGAAATATATCTGATGTACAAAATTATCCCGCAAAATGTCTGCAAATAACTCCAGGTGTACAGACATAAATAGGGGTCTGTAATTAATCATATGTTTGGTTTGCCTGAAGGTCCAAAAATAAAAAATCACTGCGCTAAAACAAAACGCTCAATGAACTGAAACATTTGTTTAACTTTATATCAAACAGAATGTCTAATTTTCAATTTCAAGGTGTTAGAATGGTTTTTTAAAATATTTTTCTGTAAAACTGAGAGAAAATCCCAACTGGAAAAATCTTTCTGAAATGAAGTCGGAACTTTTTATTTTGAAAATTCCAAAATAAACCATCTTGTCCCTTAAAAATTCAACTCAAATTTATTGTAAACCTAAACCTGCACTCTTTCAGTGGTGGATGGGGAAGAGTTTGTATAAAAAACTTTGCCCAGCTCTCTTTGAACTGTTTAGAAGCATTCAGAATCAAATTTCCACTGTTGGTATCTATGATTGGATATACAAATCACAAGATTTGTTTTTCCTCCCTAGCTGAGGAGCATAATTCTCAGAATTGGATTTCTGGTGTGAATACTGGATTGTGTTCAAAATTCACCTTCTTTGATTTTTTTCTCAAATTCTTGCATACAGATCACTGCTTTCTCTAACATTGATGCAACAGCCATATCATTTGTTTAATCACTGCACAAAAGGAACATGCAAAGGGCACAAACAAAAGCATAAAGAATCAAATATATTTTCAGTTGATATTCATGGACATTTTAAAGATAGTATCTGAATACCTTAATGAATGTACAGTGCTTTGAAATATAACACTAAATAGTATTGGTGCCTTCCTACCATGAGAGCATTAAAAATGCACAGATCAGATGATGGATAGTTAAAATAGCTGTTTCACATTTTATTATGCTTTGAACTTTTCTGATATAACCTTAAGTTAGTTCAAACATGCAGAGCAAAATGGAAACAATGTCAGATACAATCATTAGTTTTTTACTGAAATTAAGAGAAACTGTACAATAAGGGCAAAATGTCAAATTGTGTTGTATTAAGAGGGGATTTGCACTAATTCTGAATCTAAGTTAATTGCAAGCAAACTGCAAAATGTTCCTTATGGAATTCAAGCTACACACTTAAAATTTAGACATCAGTCCCCAGAATATTCAAATTATAATTAAACAAATATTTTGTAGTAGTGCTTCTTTATCTAGCATTAGTAAAATATCTTTTCAGCCCTCTTCTCTCCCTTCCTCCCATTTTTTAATTCTAAGTATCAGGTGAATGTTAATTTTTTTTTTGTAATGGCTAAAATTTTGACTCCTTGATACTATTGAAAATTATCATCAGGTACAGATCATGGCTTGCAAACACACACCTGATTATTTCATAACCATGATTGATATCTTTTCACAGTACAGGCTTAGCAGAAGTAATTGGAAAACATTTTTAAGAACTGAAGATGGATAGTGGCTCTTCTACAGAAGACTGGGCTGCCATCTTGTGGCACAACTTTTTTTTTTTATGAGATAATATTCTTCATGCTGGCAATATTACTCTCCATCTTGGCAAAAGCTGGTGCAGTCTGGAATATTCTGAGAACATAATTCAGCTGAAATGAAATTATATTTAAAAGATTGTTTGGGGTTCTTTGAGGTAATTTACTCAAGTCTTATAGTCATGAACTATAAGTTAAAAGTTTATTTCCTGACCATTTTCTACTCCTTTATGTCCTGTATACCACAAAAGCAATATAGGCCAAACTTAATTCAATGTGCAAATTAGATACACAATTACACAGGCATTTTGGCACATGGCCATAACTGCCTTTCCCTTTGAACATGATCCAAACTTTATTCTCCATTCCATATTGCAACCTTTTGCTGTAATCCATGGATTTGTGTGTGCACATACCCAGGACTAGATTTGATCCACTCTAGTAAGAGTCTGATGAACCATGCTTTGTAATAATTGTCCTTCAGGGATGCCCAATTGATCTCTCACAGCTGTGTTTCCCCAGAGTCATGTAGTAGGGTGTAAATGATGCAGGGACCATCATTTGTTAAACAGAACAAAACCCTCAGAGCAGCCAAGGAAGCTGTTGACCGCCATCTGCCAAACAAACTTATATAATCTCCTGGAAAGGTTCACACAGTATTGCATTTTCCTTATCACAAAATGCTAAGAATACAGGGAGGGGCTGCTTTGTTGTTGTTTTTAAACAAAAACATTATCCCCAAGCAGAGATTTTAACTCCAGAAAAAGGAAAGGACCAGAGACTCGATGGAATTCACTATTGCTTTTGAGGCTTTTACATGGAAGGTGCTCAGAAACTGGTGATGGGCAGTGGTTTAAAATTCCTTGATAAGTGTTGCATAATGTTCACATCTTGTGTAAGGCAGGCTGAGTAGTGTGAAGACCTTGTGGAGGCTGGGAAGGGCCAGAACTAAACATGTTATTGCAAATCTGTGCAACATGGTCCATTCCAAAAGCAAAAATATTGCTGCTCAAAGATTTTTATGAGCCCCAGGGATGCTTAGCTAGAGAGGAGGTGAGCTGCAGCACAGGCTGGGATAATTGCCTTCAGCTTGTGTGCAGAATTCTAACAAGGGCCCTAAGAGCTCTCTCAGGCCCATCCCTGTATCCTCGTATATAAATATTTCATGCCATCTCTAGGTAAATCATTTTAAAGGAGTTGTAATTGTTGTATGCAGTGGTGTTGTATCCACATTGGTCCCTGGGCATTAGAGGCAAGGTGGGTGAAACAATATCTCTTTTTGAACCAACAGCTGTTGGTGAGCGAGAGAAGCTTGTCTGTCTTTTTGACTGTAGATGGGTCATTCTGCATAACAATCTGAAAACCCACATGAGGAGAAACATTTTTCATGATGGTGAAATATAGCATTAAACTCTCATGTGTCAGAGCGAATGTGGGTAGTGACTGGCAATGCCCTGAAAGATGGGAGTAGAACCAGGGAGTCAGGAAACTGAGACACATAGCAGGCTAAATTATTACAGTTGTAAAAGCAAGGAGATACTTTGGCACAATGCATGTGAGCCACAATCCATGTGTGTCTGACTACATCTCTCACTTCCAGTCTGACTTTTTATCCAGTTTGTCCTCACTGTAATACTCTATTACCGATTTTCCTTTTTTGACACTAAGCACTGTTATGTGGCTGTCAGCACCAATTAAAATGACAACTGGTCTTGTTAAACATAACCTCTTTACAATGCTCAGAATGATTGGCCTGTTGGTGATGAGAATAATTAATTACAACATTAAAATACAGTCGAGTGTGATCACATTCAGAACTGGAGATGGAAGAATTGACAATACTACTTACTCTAGTCCTGTTAAAGCTTCCTCTCACAATCTCCATCCACAACACTAATTAAAATGCTTTCAAGGACAACTGAAACAAAAGACAGGACTATGCAGCACTTTAAAGACTAACAAGATGGTTTATTAGGTGAGCTTTTGTGGGCCACACCCACTTCCTCAGATCAATTTGTGGAAGAAAATTGGCACGACCATATATACCAAAGTGATACAAACAAAAAAAAGTGAACACATAAAATTGACAAATCAAATTTTAGAACAGAGTGGGGATGAGGGGGGAGGGTTAGTGTCTGTGAGGTAATAATATTAGGGGTGATAATTGGGGAAGCTATCTTTGTAATGGGTGAGATAATTAGCCAATTATCACCCCTAATGTCATTACCTCACAGACACTAACCTTCCGCCCTCACCCCCACTCTGTTCTAAAATTTGATTTGTCAATTTTATATGTGTTCACTTTTTTTTGATTGTATCACTTTGGGATATATGGTTGTGCCAATTTTCTTCCACAAATTGATCTGAGGAAGTTCGTCTGGCCCATGAAAGCTCATCACCTAATAAACCATCTTGTTAGTCTTTAAAGTGCTGCATAGTCCTGTCTTTTGTTTCAGCTAGACCAGACTAACAAGGCTGCATCTCTATCACTATTCTTCAAGGACAACTGACTGATTTCCAGGGGCCAGATTCTGCCATCCTTACTAATGCTAAGTAGTATCTTAGGCCTGCTCTATACCAGAATAGGAAAGTCAGCTTAAGGCTTATGGTCGGCTTAAGGCTTACATTAAGCTGAGCCTTGGTGGCATCCACACAGTAGAAGCACTGACTCCTTGAAAAAGGAGGAGTACTGGACACTGGCGGGGGCTGCCCTCAGTGTTCAATTTACAGATCTCTATCACACCTGCTAATTGAATGCTAAAAGATTGACCTCTGGAGCATTGATCTTGCACTAAATATAGACGTGCCCTTACTTTGTGAGGAACTCTCACTGAGTTCGAGATGACTAGACTGTTAATGTGGTATGGGGTTTTTGTTTTTTTTTCTTTTGAAGTGACACACTGTTAGGATGGCTGTGTCATATGTGTCATAGCTGTTGTACCAGACTGAATGTATTTCTTATAATAAGCCTCCGTGAAAAAACAGAGGCAAGGAGGATATGCTGGAAAACAATTCCACAGATGAGGCATTTGTTGTATGATACATTTTCACTGAGTTTGTCTCTATATTGTTGACATTAGACTAATGGACAACTTGTTGAACTGGTTGACTGCTTAGAATATTTTACATGCACATTCATGCCTTGAAGTAGGACAGCTGAGAAAAATGAGAATATATGGAGTTTATCACCACATAAGGCCAATAAAATAACTTGGGTGGGGGAAATTCTCCTTATCAGTCTAGTATTTCAGTCTGTGTGGGTATCTTAATGTTAGCAATGGCTTTGCCCCTTTGTTTGAATATTTTTTAACTGAACAAAAAGAAAAGGGGGGCAATGACAGCTACTGTGCTCTGGTTAACAGCAAAGTGTGTAGAGACAATTCATTTTATATATGATGGATGTTTAACAATTACTAATCTTAAAATTGCAGTGGCACAGTTGGAGAGGGAAGTGGAAGCTGCTCAGGAAGATAAATGAATATGACAAATTATTAAAGATATGTGGTTAGGTTAATGCTGATGCAGCTCTACTCTTTTAAGGAACAAAGTAGTGGATGAGAGGAGGAAGACCTGAATCACTGTAGGGAAATATTGAAAGAAGACAAGTAATTGGGGGTTGGAAAGAAAGAACAGGCTGTAATATACAGTTCATTTCAGCTGGAAAAAGACAATGTGGGTATGCCGTTGGGATAAGTACATTAAAGTGATACTACAATTTCAAGGTGAGAAAGTAAAAGGATTTTGTCCATTTTGTTGGACAGAATAAGCAGAGAACTCAGCAAGTTAAGAATGTTAAAGTGGAATAGATAGTGGACCAAATTCTGCTCACACTTGCATCCATGCAATTGCAATTAATTCACTGGCATGTACATTTTTCTGCTGCTATGGGAAAAGATCCTGAAGAATTTTGGACAATATTTTGTATGCAATGTAATTGTCGAGTATATTTGTTTTTGTTTTGACAGAACAAAATCTAGCCTGTAGAGCTAGATCCCCAAAGAGATTTGGGCATTGGAATGGTATAGGATCACAAATACTTGAACTGGAAGGGACTTCTAGAGGTCATCCATCCTCACGGCAGGTCCAAGCACCATCTAGACCATCTCACACAGATGTTTGTGTAACCTGCTCTTAAAATATCTCCAATAATGGAGATTCCACAACCTCCCTATGCAATTTATTCAAGTGTTTAATCATCCTGACAATAAGAATTTTTTTCCTAATGTCCAACCTAAACCTTCCTTGCTGCTATTTAAACCCATTGCTTCCTGTCCTATCATCAGAGCTCAAGGAGAACAATTTTTCTCTCCTCTCCTTCTAATACCATTTTAGGTACTTGAAAACTGCTATCATGTCCCCTTTCAGTGTTCTCTTTTCTAAACTAAACAAGCCCAATTCTTTCAGTCTTCCTTCATAAGTCATATTTACTAGACATTTTATCATTTTTGTTGCTCTTCTCTGGACCTACTCCAATTTCTCCACATCTTTCTTGAAATGCAGTGCTGTAGCCAGACATGAACCCCATCTTGTTCTCCCCCCCCTCCCCAGAGAGCAAGAGAAAGGCAGTCAGCCTTTGATGCCCTGGGAACGCAGGGGTGCTGCTTGTCCCTGACTCTAATAAACAGAAACCAGACAGTAAATGGGCTAGCTGACGACCAGGGGACCTCCCGCTGCCCTGATGGCTAGCACCAGTAATTGACACGCCTACACTGTCCCAGGAGAGGAATCTCCGCCCATCACATACTAGAAGTGCCCATTGTCTGCATTTTCCCAGGTGTGAATTATGCTTTGCACCCTTCGTGGGAAACTTGGCATTCAAAGCCATTTTCCCTAATTGGCCACTTGAGACCAGGAAGAAGCCTACGTGACCCAAGGGGTATAAAGAGGGGTTTAGTAGCCCACCCCATTTGAGCTCCAATCATCTACACCTGCTGGCAGGTATTGGTTGTCTCCCGAGGTCTGTGGGACACCCAACCTCGCCCTACTTCTTCCCGAGGGATTGAGAGAAAGACGCTGGCCACGCCAAGTCTGGAACGCAGGGGTGAGAATATATACCTGCTAGGTGTCTATTTTGCATGCATTTAATAAGAGCTCAGAGAACCAAAAGGGGTTTCATGGTACCTGTAAGTGACTTATTAGTGTAATTTCTGTCCTGTCTTTTATAGTGGCTGTGTTATCTGTAACACAGTAGTAGCATTTAACAGCTAAGTTTACCCTGTAACAATAAAATAGTAACTGTTTAAGCTGTGACCTGACTCCTTCAGTTGCTGTAACAGAACCAAGCACAATTTTAAAAAGAACTCCAGCCGGTCATAAGGGACAGATATAGGGAGAGCTTGAGCGTTGGATCGTGTCGCTTCCAGGGGACAGATCCACTGGGGCATCTCTCAGCCTCCCCAGGCTGCCCGCTGTGAAGGGATCGTGTATCCTAGCAGTCAAAATCTGAGGTGTAATAAGCTCTCCCTGTAAACTCTGGGGCGTCTGTCGGCCTGTTGGCTGCCCGCCGCGAAAGGATCCCGATCCTAGCGGTAAAGACACAGACGTTAAACTCCTCGGGGCGCCCGTCAGTCTCACCTAGACTGCCCACTGCGACGGGGCCTTGTGTCTCAGCAGTTGAAGACTCGGGTGTAACATACACACATGCACTGCCCTGACCACCGGCTGACAAGTGCCCAGAACTGGACACTACTACAATTGTGGCCTAATCAGTGCAGAGTAGAGTAGAATAATTACTTCTCATGTCTTGCTCACAATACTCCAGTTAATGCATCCCAGAATCATGTTTGCTTTTTTTGCAACAGTGTTACATTATTGACTCATCTTTAGCTTGTGGTCCATTATGACCCCTAGATCCCTTTCTGTAGTATTACTCCTTCCTAGACAATCACTTCCCATTCTGTATGTGTGAAACTGATTGTTCTTTCCTAACTGGCGTATTTTGCATTTGTCCTTATTAAACTTTTTTCTGTTTACCTCAGATCACTTCTCCAGTTTTTCAGTTCATTTAGAATTATGACCCTATCTTCCAAAGCACTTGCAACCCCTCCCAGCTTGATACCATTGGCAAACTTTATAAGTGTATTCTCTATGCCGTTATCTAAATCATTAATGAAACTATTGGACAGAACCAGTCCCAAAACAGACCCCTGCAAATCCCCACTTGTTATGCCCTTCCAGCATGACTATAAACCATTAATAACAACACTCTGATTGTAGCACCTCATTCTTAGGGAACCCTGCTGCTTAGTAGAACTAAGCTACAATTAGTCCTTGATTTATGCAATGCATGGGGTGACTGGGTGCCTAAGAGTGGGCTTCACAGAAGCCAGTAAGTTGTGCAGAGAGCTACCTAAACTAACTGAGGAGAGAAGTGTGTCCTAGGAAATGCTAAGGAGAAATGTGTGGCCTAAATTCTGCTCCCAGAGGAATTTGGGTGCCTAACCCTACTCAGGATTCAGAGCTATAATCCTCTGCTGAAGTTGTGTGTGTAAGGCATGCTAGGCAGATTTTTAAGAAAGATTAATTCAACTGGAATGGTGCAGAGAAGGACTACTCCAATGACGAGAGGAATGGAGAAGCTGCCTTATGAGAGGAGACTTAAGGAGGTTGATTTATTTAGCTTAACAAAATAAAGGATGAGGGAAGATATGATTGTTCTCTATAAAGACATCAGAGGGATAAATACCATGGAGGAAGAGGAGTTATTTAAAGGGCCAATGCTGGCACAAAAACAAATTTATATCAACTGGCCATCAATACGTTTTTGCCTGATTCCAAACCTAAGGTTTCTAACCATCAGAGAAGTGAAGTTGTGGAACAGTGTTCTAAGGGGAGGAGTGGGAGCAAATATCCTAATTTGTTTTAATACTGAGTTTGAGAAGTCATGGAGGGGGTGGTATGTATATTCCTACAATGGCATATGGCCCATCTGCAACAGCTAGTAGCTAGTATCTCAAAGCCAGAGATGGAACATTAGATGGAGAAGACTGTGAGCTATGTGGAATTCTCTCTTAGGTGTCTGACTGGTGGGCCTCGCCTACACGCTCAGGGTCTAACTGATCACCATATTTGTGATTGGGAAGGAATTTTCCTTGAGCTCAGATTGGCAGAGACACCGGGGAAGGGGTCATCTTTCTCTGCAGTGTGGGGCAATGGTCAGTTGCTGGTTTTGAACTTGAGTAAATGGTGGATTCTCTGTAATTTGAAGACTTTTTAAATTGAGATTTGAGAACTTAAATCAGCCAGAGGTTACAGGCCTACTACAGGAGGGGATGGGTGAGGTTCTGGATCCTGTAATGTGCAGGTCAGACTAGATGATCATTATGATCCCTTCTGGCTTCAAGGTGTATGAATCTACAACCAGTTAGAGGTATTGGATGTAAAGGGGCATGGCCCATTGATTCAACTTCTTTTAGGTCAGCCTCCACCAGCAGGGCTCCAGGGGCACACATAGCCTACCCTCCTGCTAGTAGTGATAGACAAATTTTACCTCCTTATGCCAGCAGGAATGAATCAAGCCAAGTATATCAGTCTCTCATAGCTGTGTTTCCAAAGGCATTCACTGTGGAAACAGCTAAAAAATGGAGCAAGTCTATTATTGCTTGGCCAGAAAGGAAAACTGTTTGTACTAAACCTTTTCCATCTGACTTCTTTAAATACTATTTTGCAGATGCTAACACGGTGAGGCAGTCTGTCAAAATTAGTATCCACTGCTGGCACGATTTTGTCTCTTGTTTGGAAAAATAAATGACTATAAAAATACACACATTTCTGCACATTGTCAGGTCAGCAGAACTAGCACCAGATCCTGCTATTTTTGTACTGATTGGTAGGGGTGGGGGCAGCAGAGGGATGTGCATACATTTGGCTCTAGTGTTTCTGTATTTAAGTTTTAGCAAATGCAAGCTGTATTTAAATTATAACTATGTGCCTCTAACTGCTCCTTTTTGACTACCATATACCTCCTTTTGGCTGTTAAATTCTGAACGCATTCCTTATCACAGCTAACACAGGCCAGCATGGTAACTGAGAAGAGTGTTATGCAATAAATAACCTTTGACTGGAATTAAAGGCTCAGAGCAGCTACACAACATACTTATTTATTTGTTTAGAAATATATAGTGTCACCTGTCTCTAAAGCAACTCAGTGCTATACATCAGTAAAAGCACTCAATAGTCAATCAACAGGCTAACAGCACACCTGCTTGTAAACAAACCACATACCTTATTATCAAGTTCAGTGACAAATCTGGCTAAACAAAGAGCTTGTGCTGTACCCTGCTGCTTGCCAAACACAGCTTCAGATGGACTGCCAGCCTGAGTAGGTCTCTGAGACTGCTGTGACTAGAACTGGCTATGAGAGTGATCTGGCAGACCCTTCCTCCCAGAATGCAATATTGGGGAAGAAATGGTCTCTCAGATAGTTGGGTCACAGATCACTTTGGGTTTTAACTGACACTTCTACCAGGTACTGAATACCTAGTGCAGATCACTGAGGGCCGGTATAATGCCCTCAAATGTTTGCTGCACTCGAGATGAGTAGCTTTATGTGTTTGGGTTCTTTTCAAATGTTGCTCTAAGCATAGTGCATGGTAGGAGTTTAGACCCAAAGTTACAAGTTGCAAAGCTCAGTGAGCAGGCCTGTGCTGAGGAGGAACAACAGGGATAACCCTAGATGAAAATAGCACTGTCACTGGTTTTTTTAGATTCTCGGGTGGCAGCTGTGCAATATAAGATCTAATGTGATTAAGAAGACTGCAGGCACACCACCACTATCTAGACAAACACTCTGTCCCTAGCCTCTGTTTGTCAGGGCTGAGAATGGATGACAGGATGGATCACTTGATAATTACTTGTTGTGTTCATTCCCTCTGGGGCACCTGGCATTAGCCACTGTCAGAAAACAGGATACTGGGCTAGAAGGATCTTTGCTTTGACCCAGTATGGCTGTTCTTACGTAATCACAACTGACACTATACCTTCCCTCTGATTTCTAGATGAACATTGGGCAGCTTGAGAATAGAGGTAATAATGGGCCTGGTCTGCTAATCTCACTGTACGCTGTGTAAACAGGGCAAAGGGGCCAGAGGAAGCTAATGGAGATTTCTTTCTTCACAGAAAAACTCCCCACTGATGGCAGGCTGGTGGATCTGGCTCCTGTATAAGGAGATAGAAGTAGTGCACTGGTGTGGGGAAGGGCTGGGATGGCAAGGAAGTGGGGGTATGGCAGAGTAGTTAACTGCTGCTTCCTTACACCAGAGATGGGTGACTAAAGATAAGGGAGCTCAAACTGGTTCTCAGATACCTGATTTTCCATTGTATGTAGTAACTTGACAATTAGGTTTTTAGCATTCTGCAGTATGTGGGATGTAGCTGAGTTTACCACTTTTTTTTTTTTTTGGCAGAGTCCTGCTGCTATGCCTAGGCTGTAGCATGACTCAGTGTGGGGGTTGGCTTTTTTTTTTTTTTTTTTTTAAACCAGTTATGTGCCTTTCACTTCACTAAGAAGCAGGTCACAGGCCATAAAGTGCTGCAGTCCCCTCTCATTTCACAGAAGTAATTTCCTTTCCCTTGAGTTCTCCCATGTGTGGTGTTTTGAAGCAGCTGAAGTGAAGAATGTTTTTAAATCTGTTGGTTAGTTGTACTGAGCTGGACATGGAGTTCTTATTATATGAAGAATATTGGATCAGATTTTCAACTGGTACAGTTCCATTCACTTCTCTTGCCTCCCTTCCTCCCAGCTCCTTTACACTGCTGCAGCATCACTGGCTACAAGGGGATTCTCAAGGCCTAAGGGGAAGTCTGGTTGTTTCCAGGATGAGCAGGGAGGGGGGGAGGGCATGACAAGAGACACAGATGGGGATGGGAATAGGACTTGAGCCCTCCACCCTGTGATCCCCAGGCAAATGTCTTATCGACTAGGCCAGTCCAGAACCCATCCCACCTCCCTACCTTCAGGACATCCCTTATCCTGCCTTTCTAATACCGGCACCTTCTCCATCCCAGGGGAAACAGGCCACCCTGGTACCAGATCAGGGGTGGGCAATAATTTTTGAGAAGAGGTCACTTCAAAAATTTTTGAAGTGGTTACGGGCCACCCCAGAAGGGGGCGCACCTCGGAAGAAAGGGGTGGAGCCTGGGATGGAAGGTGCAAGCCCTTTAAATAGAAACAGTTGAAAGGGCTCACATGTCCCTGGCTCCCAGACAATGGGCTATCATGGATCCAGAGTTGCGAGCTCTTTCAATTGCTTCAATTTAAAGGGCTTGTACCTGCCAGGTGGCTGCCAGGCAATGCAGCTGCCTGGGAGGCGTGAGCCCTTTAAATAGAAACGGTTAAAAGGGCTTGCAGCTTCAGTGCTGCTAGCGCATTGCCTGGGAGCGGGAGACGTACAAGCCCTTTCAACTGTTGGAAGTGCCCTGCCAGGCAACGGGGAAGGCGCAAGCCCTTTAAATAGAAGCAGTTGAAAGGGCTCACGTGGCTCCATACCCCTGGCAATGCGCTAGGGCGCGGGGCCTGGAACAGCAGCCAACCCATCGAGTGGCTTTTGCCCAACCCTGTGCCAGATGGAGGTGATATGTCAGTGCATGTCTAAGAGACAAGGGGCATATAGCCAGAGCATCATTGTGCTCCAGTGATCCCTGTGTGCCTGAAAGGTCCTTGAAGGGGGGCGGGATATCGCAGACAGATACAGCTCAGAGCAACTCTGAGACCCATTTGCTTGAGTTAAGAGAGGTGGTAGCTGAGGGTGCCAAAATGAGCAGATGATTGAGGAGTTGAAGAAGTCCATTGACTAAGGCCTAATTTAACTTGTACATGTTGAGCATCACAGTTTCAAGCTTCGAAGGAAAGGTTCAAGCACGTTTACTAGAGAAATTATTGGCTTTAGCACCACAAATCTAGGTCATGAGGGTCTGACAATCCAGTCCCACAAACTTGTCTCTACTCAGTGAGTCTACCCAGTTACATTTTGCTTTCAGAACATGAATTACTGTAATGATTATAAATTATTTTCTGGATCTTCAGTGCATAGCTTCAAAAACTAGCATCAAACATTTCTGGATGATACTCCTTGTTTAGGCGACAGACAGCAGTCATACTTCAATTCAGATCTGACACATTTTGCCTTTGATACATGTGGAAAGAGTCATGCTTTATTTATTGCCAGGAGCTGGAGCATGTTTATATGTAGCTGTCTCATCTGAGGGTATTTTCACCCATTCTTATGCGTTGGTTTCTAAGAATTTACCATCCTTCAAAAAGCAGAACTTGTCAGGATTATTTGTAGCTGAAAGAACATTGTTTTTTTAAAACAGCCTTTAGTCATATTAGAGTATGACCTTTACTATGCTAGTCTGAAGTGAAGTTGTGTAGATATTTAATTCCTTCAAGTCAGAAAGTGATGTTTCATACTGACCTTGGACATGCTTTCTATTTTAACACTAAGTTTTACTAAGTGAAAGGGACTTCTTAATTACATAATAATAGCAATTATGTAATGCATTTCACCTTCAAGCGGCTATACAAATATTAACTAACCTAATACACTATTAGCAATTAAAAGATAAATTGAGAAATAGAGTATGGCACAGAAAAAAAATCTGTACAGCACAAACAAGTAAGGAACATTATGATGACACAGACAGTGATAATATAGGGTCAAATCTTCAAGCTGACCTCTAAACATGTTTTGTTCTCTCCTCCCCCCAACCTCACTTTGCCATTTCTGCATGAAATTGTGCACTGAGATCTGGTAATCTCATACCTATTTACCAGCATACATATGCACTGAAAATCACATTACTCAGGGCAGGAGAGGAATTAAGATCCAAATTCCATGCAAGACCAAAAAAGCCTCATGCGCATAAGGCTTAGCTGAAATTCTTAGGGCCCCTGCAGTCTTTTCACATTCAAAAATTGACATCAAACATTTCAGTTGCAAATATGGTAGTGCAACTCGCTTTTTGTTCCAGGATTAGCAGTAAAATATTGATATTTTGCCCATACTTTGCATCTTTTTAATTGGTGGTGGAAAGTTAGTCATTTCATACTAGCCTTTTCAAATAAAATGCATGTTTACTAATATAATTTGAGATCTTTGGAGTTAACTTTCATATGTGGCAGGATGACAGAACTGGGACATAGAAAGTTCATTTAAACCAGTGTACAGTCCTGAGTGGTCTTGTTTTACTTTGCTTATTGGATACCTTTCTAAAAACTGGGTTGCTATATCACTAGAGACAGATGAAATTCAGAAAATCCTTAATTTTATGATTCAGGGTGTGCATAATATTTCCTTTTTTTTAAAAACCTTATTCTTAAACTGATAATGTCCCAGGCTGAGATGATATACGCAGCTAAGCGACTATATCCAAAGCATACATATCTTTCAGCATAAAACATTGGATATGATCCACACTAATTTTACTCTAAACATATTTTGCTGAACTTTTTCAGATGCTGAATTCAGAGGAGTAGGGAGTGTTGTAAACATATTACATATAAATATCATTAACTTGGGACCTGTATTTATCCCTTATAACCAGAAGAACAGATGGAATGGGCAAAGGGGCAGTGACAGAGGTTTATATGTAGGAAACAAATACCTTAGAGAAGGACGTGCAGTTCTTTTCTCCATATCACGTTGTTCTGAGTACTGATATTTCACAGGAGATATCTTCTGTTTAGATTTGCTTGGCAGAGGGATGTTGGGTCCAGTGGGAGGTAAGTAGACCTGGGAGAGTGCACTGGCCACTCTCCAGCCCACATACTGGCAGGAGATTAAGGTCCTGGGAGATGATGGAGCATTTGCACTTGAACTAATAAAAGGATTTGCAGGACCATTTGCCTCAGCCTGTTGAATGAAGAGAAACTAAATTAAACCTACCACAATAAACTGCCTAAAACAAGGTAATGGCAAAAATGATCTGGGATATAATCCATCTACAGAGAGAATTATAAATAAGGCACATAGTGTTTTTCTGTTTTCCACGGCTCACTTTGATTCAGTGCTTCTCCTCTGAGTCAGCATGTAGGGTGGGTTAAAGGAAATTAAAAAAGTACACACTAGATTATTTGATTACATTTATTGAACAAAATGATCCAAATAAAAACTTCATTTTTTCCTATGGAAACATTAATAGGCACTTCTCAGTTTTAATAAGGAAATAATTTACCAATTTAAATTTTACCTTTCTAATTTTTCATTTGATTAAAGATCTTTTTACAGAGCCTTGTGAAGATATTTTGAATAACTCTCCAATCTTACAGACAGGCATTCTGCAAACTTTTAGGGACACAGTTTGAAATATGGCCTATAATTACATATTACAGTTTTGCATACCCACCTCCCAAGAACATGAAAATCGGCAGTTTTGTGCACACATGGGATACCAGAATTTGAGTATATGACACAAATGTGTAATTTAGTTTTATATATGCAGATAGAAGCACATGAAAAATACATTTGCTCAGTTTCAGAAACTTTGAACTTTGTCCCTCCCATTTAAATTGGACATTGTGTGTGCGCCTATGTACTGTTTTGATTGAATATCTGAGACTGTCCCTCAATTCAGAAGAATATTAGCTCTACTAGAGATAAATTATGAACTCTGAACAGAGAGAAGGTGGGTGAGGTAATATCTGTTATTGGCCCAGCTTGTGTCTCTTGCCAACAGAAATTGGTCCAATAAAAGATATTACTTCACTCACTTTGTCTCTGTAATATGCTAGGACTGCGATGACTACAACAACACTGCATACAAATTTGATATTTGGGAGGGGGACAACAATATGTTTTTCTTACTTTTTTATACTTTAATAGTAAAACCCATGACCTACTAGTATCATGTTTCTGTTCTTGTTATCTTGTTTTGATAATGTCCTTTACTGTTTTTAATTACTTTTTTTCTCAGAGGATGTTTTAACTTAGAGATGCCCATAAGGCAGATTTTTCTTTGTCAGAATCTGCTTATAACCATTGGAGCTGTTAGCTTCAAAATGTCATACAATGTTATAATCAGTCACTTTATGTTCACAATTGCTCTTTCTTGAAAGTAAATAGGACATTGTGTGCTGTCTATTTTGTTTTAAAATACCAATGACAAACTATTTACTGAATGTTATAAATCTTGGTACAGGCCTTTACTTCATTTTTATGCCTCCCAAGCCTTGCAATGGTAAACAGATGGAATAAAGAAAGCTTTTTTTCAATGTCAATCATACTTCTTAGCATTACTGAAATCTGATGTTTAGGTAATGTTTATTAATGTCATTATGTAGGTACATTTGATCAATTAAGAAAGTAATGGTACAACTTGCTGCTTCATATTACTTCAGTTTGTAAACCTTTTAAAATTTTTATAACAGCTTCTGCTAGTGTCACTACACAGTTATGGCTGTCAGCATTTCCATTATAAATCCTAGTTTTGTTTTTATTTTCCCCAAGCATCTATAACTGAGTTGTAAAAATTCATTCTTTGCAGAAACTCAGCATACAATTTCTCATCAGATTTGTCTATGCACAAATGTCTATTAAAATTGTCTTGGCTGTCTTTAACGTAGAAATGGGGAAAATACTATAGCACTTCAATATTTTTGACACTTTATGAACCCTTGTCTTTCCCCAGTAGAAAAACTGTGAACATGTAACAACTGTCCAGGAGCTGGCTTTCCCCAGTGAATAGAGAATGTGTTTACTCTCAGTTACACCTTCTATTTCTTTTGGGTATATGAAAAAAGTAAGTATGCCTCTGGTTTTAAGCCTGTGGCAAACAGAGCCGCTGTAGATTTCCCCTCATGTTCTTAAAGGAACTAATATGCAACCTCTTGCATTAGGGTCAACATATTATGTTAGTCTCTCTGCCAGTGACTCACCCTTTTCCTGAAGGTGATTTCTGCACAACAAGGTAAATTGTAAAAGGCTGTTTTTCAATTTTTAAAACAAACAATTATTTTTGTTCACCTTGGTAGTTTTTCCAAGTCCTTCATGCAGCCCCTACTAAACTCTGTAACCCCTTCTGAAAGGCCTGTACAGTTACAACAACCTGCTTTCTGGTGTAGGAGACCTCTCCTCAGAACTCATAAGTCTTGCACTTTATGCTGAGAAAGCGAGTTGCTGAAGAGTGATATAAACTAGTTTAGAAATGTCAGTGGCCATAATTCTCTGCTCCAAGCCATTTTTTTGTGTGCCACAGCTGTGGTGTGAAGGCACTAGAAAGCACTGAATCTTCTTCCACCATTAGGATGTCCACAGTGGTGAAGCCACTTTCTGTGCCATCCTCACAGTAGCCTCCACCAAAGCGGAAATGGGATGGTTATTGGGTTGGAAGGGGAAATGGGGCATTACTAGAATGCAGCTTTTCTCCATCAACGTGGATGGCTCTTTGAAGCCACTGAATGGTTAGTCTAGAGCAGGCAGGGGCTTTCCTGATCTATGCCAAGGATCACAGTGCCCCCAAGTGGCAAGAGAAGTGAGGGAACCCACAACTGCCCTGCCCAGAGTTGCATCCAGTAGCTATTAGGCACAGTGAAGGATGGAGGCCTCTGACTTTGTAAGACAGCTTAAAAATGAAAAACTTTAAATGACTGACATCTATTTCAGTAAACAACAATTTCCTACAACACAAAAGGGGGCTATATGGCAATGAATCCATGAGGCTGGCTCTGTCATTCTAGAAAGCTATTTATCCTTTGTTCTTTCTATACCCATTACTATAATGTAATTCAGTGGCATAAAACATATACAAGTCAAGCTTTTATAAAAGAGGACTACACAAAATATTAATATGGCATAAATGGCAAGAATAAAGTCAGTTGTATATATGAGGCGTCAGAGAGAAAAAGAAGAAAAAAACCTTTCAGTATTTCAGTTTTTA
Source organism: Pelochelys cantorii (assembly GCA_032595735.1). Classification (NCBI taxonomy): domain Eukaryota; kingdom Metazoa; phylum Chordata; order Testudines; family Trionychidae; genus Pelochelys; species Pelochelys cantorii. The sequence continues at coordinate 69,552,725 of CM064330.1, forward strand.
TAGCAGATGGTAGAAAGTACTTAGACATGATGACTCTTCCTAGATGTGCCAGCATATGCCTCAGAATTGCCTGTACAGTAAAGCCCTGCTCATTGCAAATCTCCCAGGAGCTATCACAATCAAAGCACATCAATTAACATTTGCTTATTATGCTAGTGTGTATATGGCAATTTTGTATTTTCCTCTCATACATTAGGTTCACATTTTAGTCAGGGTTACTGATTTGCCAGGTGAAGGTCTCAGCACTTAGGCTTCTGTTTCTGCTTCTCTGTAAATATCTGCATTTATTTTTGGACTGTGAGTACCAATGCACATGTTTAAGTCTTGTTAGCAAATGCATGCCCATAGCATGATACCGATTTCACTCACACAAATCTGGGAGTTTGAGAAGCATTGCTAAGGTTGGACACATCTGGTGTGCTCAGATCTGTAACTTCACGTGCACCCTACAGGAAGGTGAATTTTTCAAAAGGGGTGCTCTGCTAAATCAGCCACTTCGACTCATAATAACAAGTAACTGAGACACAAGTGGGTTGCACTTGCCACATGGGGATAATAGAAGCGTGGCTTTGCAGACTTATCCAGCAGATAATTTTAAAAGGACATCACTGTGTCCCAAAGGGCTAGTGTAGCCCCAGAAGTGTGCAACAGAAACTGCACTTCTGAGCCCCGGTCTACATTTAGGACTTTATTTCTAAATAACCCTCCTCCCCCAAGGTTGAATGTATAAGCAGAAAGTCCACACTACCAAGCCCATTATTCTGAAATAATGGGCCATGGAATTTGAAATCTGTACTCCTCCTTTTCTTCAGGAGTAACACTAATTCCGAAATAGTTATTTCAAAATAGCGGTAGTGTGGAAGCTCTGGAATAATTACTCCCCAGAGTAATTCAGACTTATTACTCCCCAGTGCTTCCTGGGGCTCCAAGTTCAAGGCAGCGCGTTCACATTAACGGAGCCTGCCTCAGACTAATTTCAAGGCTGTGGACATTCTAGTTCTAATTTGTTAAATTGGGAGTTATTAAATCAAATTTAATAATTTTGAAATACTTTCCTAGTGTAAACATGGCGTGAGTGACTACAGCAGGTGACAGCTTCACATCAGCTGCCTTACTGTGATCAGCTATGTTAGTCTCAGTACATGTGTACATCCACTCCAAGCCAGTAGGCAGACATTTGTTTGTTTGGCATTAGCATTAGCAATGCTACATGCTAAGAGGGGGGGGAATTGCAGGAGCTGCTCATTGAACTATTTAAGCTTTTTTACTGGCCACAGCCTGGTGTTACACCTCCTAATGAGAGTCAGTGCCCTCACTGTTGGAGGGGCACCGCTGGGGTCAATTAGGGTACAGCCACAGGGATAGTTAAATGGTAACAAATCATCTCTGCAAGAAATAAGGTTGACTACACAAATCCCTTTCACATTCCTCCACATCTGCATAACCTGGCATACACTTCCTGCTGAGAGCAAAAAGGATTACTTCTGCATTGCTGTCCCCTGGACTGTCCTGCCTGGAATTGTTGGTGGGGAAAAAAAAAGGCACAAAGGGATCACATCACATTGCCCAAAAACTACATCAAGCACACCACCACCTCTGGACCTGCTGGAGTACTGCCATCCAGCATTGTTGGATACTACAGCAGGAAAAGTAAAATCTACAGCTGGAGTATGAACCATGGCATTGGTCAGATTGAGGACACTGTCCACGTGTGTGTCAGATACAACCAGCCAGGCTGCACTTTGAGAAGTGAGATGCTTGAGGGAGTGGATTTGCCTCACTGCAGCGGACAGAATGATTCTCTAGATTGGGATGAGGAACCTAAGGCCCCGACCCAAAAAAGATTCCCCATCCCAGTGTTAGATGCCATGGAGGTCCTAGTACAATCCCTCTGAGACACTTGCTGTTGCCTTTGTATTCCTCCTTCATCCTTACCCCTCTGGATATGCTTATCACAGCCAGTCTCCCAAATGGAGTGAGGACTGTGGCCCAGGATCCGCGGTTACACTGCTGTCATGCAAGCTCCCCCCAGGCATTGCTGCCTTTTGCATCCACTATTCCACAGTCCTCGCACTAAATAATGCAAATGATCTCTGCCTGCCCTAACTACAGGAAAGTGCACCGTGCATCTAATTGTTTTGAGAACTTGGATAGCATCTCTGGGTCATTGCCCCTTATACCACTATTTTGAGAGACTACTCATGTGAATAAGTACTGACCACCGAATAAGGGTTGCACAACCCTAATCCCAAGAAAGGACAGGTAGACGACAGCCCTTAAAAAGAGCACCATTTTTGTTCTCTTAAGAACTGATAGGAATAAACCATCAGAGAGAGGGTTATTTGCTCCCACAGTTTTCTAGCATCGTGTGGGACTATAGTACTACTCAGTATGTTCTTTAGGCTGCTGTTTCTGGTAGAAAGAAATCAGAAGCATCAACTATAAAAGAGAAAGGGAGGAAAATGGTATAAAATAGAACACCAGAGTAATCTGGGGAAAAAATCTTCTGCCACATTAATCAAAGTAACTCTGAAATGTTATTAGCATAGCTTAATATCTGCAAAATCTAATTACTGGAGATAACAATTTCAGGGCCTGTCTCTCCTTGCTCTTGAAATTAGAGCAGTTTTCAGCCTTTTGAACATGGTTGCGGTGGAGAGACCGCTGAAAAATTATTTCACGCTGAAATGTCTGGTAAAGATGTATACTTCAGCATGCTGAGAGGCAAGGATCCATTAAGCCATTGAACACAGCCCTGCTGAGTGGAAGTTCAGGAGCACTCGAGAAGTGCATTCAGTGCACTAAGTTAAGCAGTTGTGTGTCCAGCTCTTTCACCTTCCATGAACTTGTGAAATTGCTTTTGCCTCTGCAACCAACTTCATTACCTTGCCAGCTTGAACAGAGTATTCTCTCAAGCAAAGAAAACACGCTCACCATTGCTATGCGGTATGTAGGCATTTTGGCCCAGATCACCTCTCCTGAAGTCTATGAGCATTTTCCTCCCTGCAATAAAAAATATCCCATGGTTGGGTGAGAGGAGAAGGAGGAGGAACATTTGCTTCTTCATGGGAAAGGCTGTGGGTTCCCACACCTGGATACATTCAGGTGATCAGGGCCATCCACACCATGACCATGTGTCTCTGCATCATCTCTGGAACCAGTATCCCTTCTGGTTTCTTTGCATGATTGCTCCCTTTGAATCACACTGCCAGGGAGCCCATTTGGGCTGTATTTGTGTGGCATATGGAGGATAGTTATCAACCAAGCTGGAAGGGCATCTCAAGTGGGATCCCTCAGGGTTCTCTCCTGGGTCCATTTCTATTCAATAGCTTCATAACTGAAGTGGATAATAGTAGAGAAAACAAATTTATAAAGTATGCAGATGATACTGAGATGATACTGAAGTAAGAGGGGTTGCAAGCACTTTTGAGGACAGCATCAAAATTCAAAATGATCTTGACAAACCAGAGAAATTATCTGAATTAAACAAGGTGAAATTCCAAATCCAGAATATGACACTTAGGAAGGAGTAATCAATTGCACAAACACAAAATGGGAAATGACTGCCTGGGAAGGAGTACTGCAGCAAAGAACGTGGGGTTTATAATGGATCACAAACTACAAGTCAATAACAGAATGCTGTTGTGCAAAGGAAAAAGAGAAAAGAGAATTCTGGGCTGCATTAGCAGGAGGATTGTAAGCAAGACATGAGAAATAATTCTTCCAGCCTTCTCAAGACTGGTAAGGCCATAACTGGAGTAGAGTGTCCCATTCTGGGCATCACACTCTGGGAAAGAGTTGAACAAATTAGAGAAAGTACAGAGGAGAGCAACAAAAATTAAAGATCTGGAAACATGACCTCTGAGGCTATCTCTACACTACACAGTTTTTGCGGAAAAACGGCTGTTTTTCTGGAAAAACTCGCGGAGCATCCACATCTCAAGTGCATTTTTTGTGCAAGTAAATCGAACCATCAGAGGAGTTTTTGCGCAATTGGTAATCCTCATTCTATGAGGAAGAATGCCTTTTTGTGCAAGAGCTCTTGTGCAAAAAGGCGTGTGTGGATGGGAAAGAGGGGGGTTTTGCGCAAGAAGAGGGAAGAGGAAAAAGCACAGGTGCCCTGGTGGCCATTCTGTCCATAGCAATCACTGCTTACTTGCGAGAGAGCATCCAGGCAGTCTGGACGCTCTCTTTCGCAAAAGTGCATCGCTTTTTCGATGCTCTCTTGCAGTGTGGACGCTCTCTTGTGCAAGAAGCTTTTGCGGAAGATCTCTTCCGACAAAAGCTTCTTGCACAAAAAGCCTGCAGTCTAGACGTAGCCTGAGGGAAGATTGAAAAAACGGAGTTTGTTTATTTTGGAGAAGACTAGCAGTGGGGGAAAACTGATGAAAGTCTTCAATTATGTGAAAGACTGTTATAAAGAGAAAGATGATAAACATGGGTCAGCAACATGTCCATACACGCACACATGTGTCTGTGATAACATCTGAAATCTGTGGAGGCAGCTCCACACATTGCCTCTGTCCTCCCCTCCCCTGTCCTCCTTGCCCCAAGAACTGACTCCATGGTTCCCAGCCAGCTCGTTGGCCAGGACAAGGAATTGTGGCCAATGGAACAGTGGCGCCTACAGACTGAGGCAATGTGCCTGATGCAGAGCCACGGTTGCATCTTTCCACCAGCGACAGGCCACTAGAGGTGAGCACTCCCCTCC